>OX326998.1:0-2500000 GCA_946800695.1 Geum urbanum | reverse complement strand
TATGCAAATGATGGTCGTAACGCCAGCGTTGGGGTGACACTGCGTACGTCGCATGTCAACGGGGATGCTGTCGCGTACGCTGTAGCGTCAACGGTGCGATCAGGACCGCGACCTACAAGTGTTGCAGTGCCCACGATCACGTACTCGTGCCGCCCTTCGGCCTTAGCGCGCGCAGAGGCCTCTGCCGCCTAACCCGGGAAAATTTCGCGGCCGGAGAGGATGGACCCCACACCCGGTTACGCTCATCGGCCTCAGACCGTTGAAGGAGAGGACGGAGCCCACACCCCTGCCAGAACCCGAGTCGGCGAATCGATCGTTAACGTTACGTACACGGAGGGGAAGAACCCCACGCCCGTGCCGCCCATCGAGCTTAGCCCTGCTAATTCGGCTTGTACATTCGCGAACGTCGAGGAGGACGTACCCTCACTCGCGTCGCTTATCAGTCTCAGAGCCTATAGGGGGGGCAGACCTCACATCCCTACTAGGACTTAGTTGGCGTACGGAGGGGAAGAACTCCATGCCCGTGGCGCCTATCGAGTCTTGGTGCGCGCAAAGAGGGGACGGACCCCATGCCTGTTGCCGCCCAAACCGATTTTAGTTCGTCAAGAGAGGGGACGTATCCCATGCCTCTGCTTAGGAATGAGTCGGCGCACGGAGGGGAAGAACCTACGCCCGTGCCACCCTTAGCGAGCGCAAGAGGGGACGGACCCCATGCCTGTTGCCGCTTATCAATTTTGGGATGCCCAGAGAGGGGACGGACCCCATGCCTCTGGTATTTAATCCGGCCTGCACTTGTGCAAACGGGGAGGACGTACCCCGCACCCGTCGCCTGTCGGTTTCAGGGTCTGCAAGGGGAGGACGGGCCCCCTGCCTTTTTCATAATAGGCAACCTGTATTTTTGCGTATGGAGAGGACGTACCCCACACCCGTCGCTTTCAGCGCCTGCGTCCTGCCAGGGCTGAGTTGGTGCGTCGATCACTAATGTTGCGCATAGGGAGGGGGAGAACCCCACGCCCGTGTCGCCCATCGAGTTTAGCGCGCCATGCCTGTTGCCGCCTAAACCGGCTTGCCAGTTCTTACCGGTGTGCGCACGTTGGGAGGTGCCCGTCGTCCGCGGTGGTGTTTACCTTGTTTGGACGTGCGTGGATGA
This sequence comes from Geum urbanum, assembly GCA_946800695.1. Lineage (NCBI taxonomy): Eukaryota > Viridiplantae > Streptophyta > Magnoliopsida > Rosales > Rosaceae > Geum > Geum urbanum. Next base: position 2,498,850 of record OX326998.1, on the reverse strand, counting down.
TCTGTGTTCACTGGTCGTGCGGGCGGCGTGCCTTGCCTTGGATTTGGTGGTGCGCCTATGAGACGTTTGAGGTGACATTCCTTTTGACCTCTCTTTGGGAACCGGTGCGTAATAAGTGCTAGCCGTCGCATTTAATGCTGGCGCGGCCTGGGCATTAAATGCTGATGTTGTCATGATTGTTTGAAGGGCAGACGTCACGCGCGTGGGCGCGTGGGAGTGGTGCATGGGTGCCACGTGTCGAGCTGTTGGAGACCGTGCTAGGGTTTGAAATCGTGGCGGGAAGTTGAAGGGTGGCGCGGTTACTTAGGAGGGCAAGTAAACCGCCCCGTGCCACGTGTCATAATCCGTTGGTGGATATGTGAGAATGGACGGCTGGCGTATCCCGTCTGAGTAATATAAATAGGGCTTCTCAGTCTTTCATTTTCTTCATCGCTTTCATAACTTACCAAAAACTCTGCCGGAATCATTTTGCGACCTGCATCCGTTTAAGCTCTTCTGTGTTCGTGTTTGCCGGAATACGTGTGCGACATGCAAACTCTGCCCCACAAATTTAATCTGGTGAGGCTCTCGTCCCGTTTATATTTTTCCCGTTTTTGGTTTGTGTTTCTGGGTTTTTGGGCTTTTTCTGGGTTTTTTGCTTTTCAAGAACAGGGCGTGTTCTTGAGGTGGGGTGGGTTTGATTTGTTTTTGGGTGATTTTTTTTGGGTTTTGGTATTTCTGGTGGTTTGCCTCCCCCCTACTCTCCTTTGCTAAGTGTTGCCCCTCCGCCCGTTCTTCTGATATGCCCTGGCGCTCCTCCAAATCTGCCTCCGTTCGAACGGGCTGGGCCACCCCACACGGGCGGAAGTCCCCCAGTCCCCTCGTACGCTCGGTACGAGTGAGTGCCCGATGGGCGCAGGCGTGCCACCAGACCGTGCTAGCTGTGTTTGTATCTGTTTGCTAACCTTTCGTGTGTGCGCTTGCAGTGAAAAATATTGAAGTCCAAGGCCACCGATATGGATGAAGCGCTCAAGCGCCGTCTGCTCAGACTGCGGAATGTTGCCGCGAAGGTCCACAAGGTGGCGGATGACGGTTGTGGCGTATTCGTCCCGGGGGATAGCACCCAGCCCAAGACCCCTGTTGTAAATGTGGCTGACCCTGCCCCGCTCGTCCAAGAGACACAAGCGGATGCTCCCCGCCCGCCACCAGGTGATGCGGCTGGATCCAAGGCCGAGGCCCGGGCGGAGCGCGGACAGCAGAAGGTGGGGTGTGACCAGCGTCAGTCCGAGCGAGATGATGTCGGGGACAGGCGGGAGGTTGTTCGTGCGCTTCCGTCTTCAATTTGTGCGCCCGTCGCGCCTCCTTCTTCAAGTCGACCTTCAAATCCTCCACGATACTTTTGCTCTCTAGATCCCTCGCTCCTGTCTTCGGGTCCGCCGAAGTCTCCCGAGCAAGGGGAAGGCGAGGAGCGGGCGCAGAAGCGCCCCCGAACTGAAGAATCCTCTCCCGGCCCCTCTCCTGGGTCGAGTGGTGATGTTGTGGACGGCTTGCGCCGTGTGCTGGCGGATGGTGCTGCCTCTCTTAGGTCCCTGCTGCAGCCGCTAAAGGATGCCGCTCCTGATGGGCTAGATGCGGTCTTCGTTGCGTGCACCCGCCTGATGCAGCAGGTCTTCCGCGTCCGATCGCGGGAGATTTCGGAACTTGCATGCCTCAGGGCTGACACGCTGGAGCACCGGAAGGTGGTGGAGCGGTTGGTGGCTAGGCTGAACAAGGCTAATGATCTGGCGCGTCGGTACATCGCCCGTGCGGAGGAGGCGACTGTCCGGTTGGATGAAGCTGCTGCCTGTGAAGCTCTGGCGAGGATTGACCGAGATAAGGCCGTGGCGGAGGTGGAGCAGGTGCGCGCCGAGCTGAAGCACGTCCGTGCTGAAGCAGCCGCCCGGGAAGCGTTCGCGGCGTCTGAAGTTGAGGGGCGGTCGGGCGCTCAGGTTCCTGCGTACGAGAGAGAGGTGGGGCCCTCTGGGGAACCTGCTGAGGCGGAGCCGGAGCCGGTGGTCAGGCGGATGGATCCGGGCGAGCAGGTGGAAGCTGTAGTGGCAGCGTCATCGGAGGAGGCTGAAGAGTTGGATGTTGATACTGGGGCGTAGTGTAGGATTTTTTCTTCTTTAATGGGATAGGTTTTTGTAGTCGGGCCTTGTGCCTTCCATTAATAAAGTATTTCTTTCCGTATGTGTGCCTTGTCTGAATTTTTTTTTTTTGCATCTTTTGAGTAACTCACGCGAACGTGCGCCTACTCCTTTGCTTTGAATGGCTATGGGTTTTACCAAGTGTTACATATGCGCGAGCGACCTATCCCCAGTCCCCCGAGTGTATGGGCGGGCAGGGTAAGGACGAACGGGCGCGCAAATATAAACCAACGGAAAGAGTACAACAAAATTAAAATATAATAAGATTCTACCGAGAGTACTTCCCCAAATGTTGGACGTTTCCATGGGTGCCGTAGTTGTTGACCCTGCATGTTTCGAAACTTTGTGAAGTGCTGGCGCTTCCCTCCATGGACGGGGTGTCTTCATATTCTACCGGATTGCCTCCCCAGTCCCCCAGTTGGGTTGGGCGAGCCCGAATGTATTGGCTGAATGATCGGGCGGTCTGTCTCCTCGCCCTTCCAGTAGTCTATTGCTAAGACGCGGCCTCTCGCCGTTCGTGCGTGGATCGTGCCCTTCGATCCGTGGGCTCCAGGGCGAGAACCTCCTGCCTGCCCCGAGGCTCTGTGGTTTCCTCGTGGTTGTATCCCCGGACGTGCCCGATCCCATGCTCGGTTGGGAATCTTCCCAAGAGCAAATGCCCTGCGACGATCAGTTTTAGTTTGCAAATCCCTGGCCTCCCGAGTATGGCGTTGTAGGGGGAGGGGGTGTCCATAATGATGAAGTCCGTCCGGATCTCGCTGTGCGGGGAGTCGGGTGCGCCAACCTCGACCCGGAGACTGTCGCTCCCGATTGTATACGATGTCTCGCCCGTGAAGCTGGCCACGCACTCATGATCCTGCGTCATCTTGCTGGCGGGCCTCCCAAGCGCCGTGTACGCGTCGAAATAGATCACATTCACGGACGCCCCATTATCTACCAGCACCCTCTTCACAAGGAATTGGTCGATGATCGCGTCGATCACGAACGACAGGGTGCTGTCTTTCGGGCTTTCCTCCTCGTCCCTCGCTACGAAGCTGATGGTGGGTGTCTCCTTCCTTCCTGCCTTGGGCGCTCTTCCCGCCCCGATCGTCAGCATCTCCCTGTTCGAGCGATCGGGCGACGACGTTCTCTCCTTGCGCTTACCCCCGGATATCGTACTGATAGTCCCACGGGTTCCGATGTTCGCCTCGCGTTGTTGTCTTTCCACCCTGGGAAGGGTTGTCCGCTCGTCCTTCAGGTCTTCAAGGGTCTTCTTCAGCATGATGCAGCTGTTGGTGTGGTGGGTGGTGGCATTATGGAATTCGCACCATACGTCCGGGAGTTGGCCGGTCGGAGCCACCGCATTCGTCATGTTGTTTGGTGGCGGTATTCGGTGTCGATGCAGGCGGAGTAAGTGCTCGAGCGGTTGCCGATCTACCGTAAAGACCTCCTGTCCCGCCGGCTGATAGCGTGATGCTGGTGGTAAGCGGGCACTCTGCTGCGCTTGCCCCCACACCTGGTTGTAGTTGTTGCCCTGATGACTGCGGAAGAAAGACCTCTGGTAATTCTGTCTGTGCATGTCCCGGCTCCTTTTAAAGCCCCCGGTTGGCCTTTCGTCGTCCGCCAGTTGTCGTGGTTGGGCGCTTGTCGCTTCTGGTCTGCTGGAATTGGGTTCGGAGGTGGACCCGTACACTCGCGTCTCCACTAACGCCTTCTGTACAACCAGGTCCATGATCTTGTCGTAGTCGAGATGCTCATTCCTTACTAGTTTCTCTACGAATGGGGTGGCGAGCAGGTTATCCATCAGGGATACCTTGGCCACTCGCTTATCGAGGTCCCTGCATGTGCTTACGAGCGTCCTCCATCGGTTGATGTAGCTCGACAGGCTCTCGTCCATCCCCTGGCGGACCTTGAGGAGGATGCCCGTGGTGTTGTACTTGCCTTGGAGCCGATAGCGCTTCTGAAAGCTTTCCGCCAGCTCGAGGAATGAATGGATGGATTCTGGCGGGATCTCGTAAAACCAGCTCCGCGCTTCCTCCGCCAGCGTTTCCTGAAACAGGAAACACAAGTTTGGGTCCGAATACCGGGTTCCGTCTGTGGTGGATCGAAACTCGTCCACGTGCGCGCGTGGATCTCTGCTTCCGTCGAATCGGGCGATCTTCGTTATCTTCCCGTGGGGGTCCCTTCCTCTCTCCAGTATATGCGCTGAGAACGGGCTGACCCGGGGGGCGAACGTCCCGCCCTGACCGGCCAGTTTGTTTTTGCGCAGGCGCGAGACCTCCTCCGCCAGCTCCTCCATCCTCTGAAGGATCAGAGCATTGTTCGTCGGGGGCGCCGACTCTTCCACGGGTGAGGGCGCCCGGGCCGCCCAGGCGCTGGTCCTGCCGACCGGGTGCTGCTCCTCGCTGGTGGTCTCCTGGGTCTCCTCGTGCTGCCCCATCCGCTGGCTGATGAGCGCGTCCAGCCGCTCCTCCAACCTCTGACGGATTTGGCGCTCCTCTGCTCTCTTGAGCGCCGCCTCCCGTAGCTCCTGGACCAGGCTGCTGATGCGCTCCTCGCCATCGTCCCTGTCGGTCGCTAGTACATTCCGCCCCTGCGAGTCTGGCGGCGTCTCCCCATCGGGCGCGTCGCTGTCGTTAGTCACCGGGTTGAGCATGTGGACCTTTGATTTTTGTGGTGTTTATACGAGGTTTGCAATTTGTAAGCTTCCCACAGACGGCGCCAACTGTTTCTACCGAATTACGCGCGGGGGCGTAATGGGGCAGAAACAATACGAATAGACTTCCCTCTCCTCCTGGTGCGTCCGAACGTTGGGGCTGTTCGGATGGTCGGGCGGTCCCTATCTTCGGGTGTGCGGACTCTCCGGGTGGTCGGGTGTGCGCGTTCGGGTGCGGCTGTTAGAAGAATACAACAATGAACATGCGGTCAGGGGTCAAGACGGGGTGGCCCGCCTTCAACGCTCCGATGCCTAAGTCAGATGATGTATTGGATTAGTCAAGCGAACGTGCGTGTATAGTAATGTGGATCGAGTGAGTCGGCTGTCTCTCGATGGGATAGATGGAATTGATCTTACCTGTAATAAATACCTTACATATATAGGTAGTTGAGCTTGGTACTTGCCTGTGTACTTCGATGTGGGACTGGTGCACTTGCTGATGTCTGATCCGCATGTTCGGGTGTGCGCTCGGATGGGGTTGGTCTTGTGACAGAAGTTGGAGCCTTCCTGGTGGTCTTTCGGGTGGTCTGGTAGGTGTCGATTACCTGCTTAAGTGGATAAGTATAATAATCGTACAACTAATGCTATACAAACAGATTGATGTCAGTGAACTGTATTTCGGAGTTTCTACTGAACGTGAAAGATTGAACTTTTCATAAAGTTAATGCTGAAAGTATGAGCTTTCTAGCTAATAGTGCTCAAAGTTTAGGCTCTCAATGCTGTTTGAAGTATTGTTGATTAGACATTATGTGCGCTCAAGTTCTTGGTTTGATCTTCCTTTGCAGCTGGGGTGGATCAAGTCGACCCGATTTTACATGCAAAAGTACTGAAGGTAGTTCTTCGATGTCAATATTTAGTTATGTGATTCATTAATTGCAAATATTGGCTGTAAGTATTGACTGTTACGTATAATATATGATCGTCCTTGCAATGTAGAAACCGAGGCATGGTTTATTGATTCTTTGGAAGAATGGCGAAGAGCCAAGAATCTAAGCAACTTTATATTACTTGGACATTCAGTTGGTGGGTATGTTGCAGCTAAGTATGCGCTAAAGGTATTCATCATTAATTCTGTATTGATCTATGAATGTAGGCACGACTATGGCAATATCTGTATTACTAATGTTAGTTTTACACTTTTACTTATGTAAAAAATAGCATCCGGAGCACATTAAGCATTTAGTTTTAGTCAGTCCTGTTGGGTTGTTTTCCTCGGCGTCGGATGCAAATTATCAAAGGATTATGCAGCTCAAAAAAACATGGACAGGAGCAATTTTTAACCATTAGTGGGATTCTAATTTTACTCCTCAGAAACTACTCAGGTATATATATATATATAACTTTTTTTACTCATGGTTTTATGTCTTGAGGCGTTGTTTGCAAAATTATAGCTAGATCTTTTCCCGTGATTCAGCCATTCATTCAGGAATGGTTTAATGCTGGCGAATTTGTGAACCACCCTTTATATTAACATATTTGACCTCGCTAGACTTCCAGTCTCTTTCCCAAAAATGGGCAGAGAGGAAGATGCAGGAAGCTTAATTAATTCTACTTGTTTCTCTACTTTTGCAGAGGGTTAGGGCCTTGGGGTCCAAAGATTGTTCGGGGTTACACAAATGCTAGATTTGGTGCTCGTGCAGCAGGGACTACACTAACTGAAGATGAATCGCAACTTCTAACAGATTGATGTATACTAAATTGTTTTTTGTATACATAACACTCAGTTACCTGTCATACTTTGAAGATCTCTAACATTAAATTTGCTTTTTCACTTCTTGTAGATTATGCATACCATATATCAGCCGCCAAAGCTAGTGGAGAGTTGTGCTTGAAATATATCCTTTCTTTTGGAGCGTTTGCCCGGAAGCCTCTTATTCAGAGGTCTGTTGATTAAACCCTAAGTTTGGTATGTTTTATTTCGGTCATTGGATTGTTTACATGTTCCCTTTTATGTACAGTGCTTCTGAGTGGAAAGTTCCAACTACTTTTATCTATGGATATCAAGATTGGGTGTACTATCAAGGGGCACAAGAAGCCCGCAAGGAGATGAAGGTCCCCTGTGAGATTATTAGGGTTCCTGAGGTCAGTATTTCATTCCATTTTGTATGCTTAAATGGCTAGCTCCTCGATAGTTAGCGTGTAAATCCTCAAATCACATTGTATCCATAAATTTTTTCCTACTGAATAATTGCAGGCCGGGCACCTTTTATTCATAGACAATCCCGAGGGTTTCCATTCAGCTGTTTTATACGCGTGCCGTAGATTTCTGTCGACACCTGATCCAGATAAAGAATCCCTTCCTGAAGGTTTGACAGCTGCATGATACGAAAATAGTTGCTATGTACATGCATACTGAACATTCAATTTATTTATAATGATTTATATGAAGTTCCGTGATTAAATCTATATTCTTTCGGGTATATGTATCTGTTATATATATAAATATACTCATGTATTCACAAATAGCTAGTGAGCCATATTGGTGTCTGTGCACTACATGTATGAAGGAAATACTACACAAACAGATTTAATTACTTCACTCCATTTTTTCTGGTTGAAACAAGCTTAATTCTCATATCCACGCGTAAAACTATCTAGCAAATACACACATCAAGTCTGGGAGAATGTCTTATTTGATTAAACTGCAAACTGATGACTTTATTGGCCTTACATGCACGAAAGGAAAAACTGAAAACAAATTGCACCCCACGTTTGAACACTATCTAAGTAACGTGGATCATGGAGAGGAATAATTCAAATCTATTACTATTTCCCTATTATATAGGGATTATTAACAATAATCAAAATCCTAATATGACCCAACGTATCCTCCCTTAAACTATTTGCACTCGTGCAAATAGTTTATATTTGGTACCTTGCACATTCCTAGCTTTTCACGAAGACTTTCAAACACTTTAAGCTTGAGTGGTTTTGTCATGATGTCTATTATTTGATCTTGGCTGCTGCAGTACACAAGTTCCACTGCTCCATCTCTGGTAAGATCACGAAGAAAATGGAAGCGTACATCAATATGTTTGCTCCTACCATGTAGCACTGGATTCTTTGAAAGTTTGATGGTTGAGCTGTTGTCACAATGTATAATGATGCTTTCAACTTGTGTATGACCAAGTTTCTCCAACACTCTGCGCATCCAAATTCCTTGACATGCACAAGAGGCTGCTGCTATGAATTCAGCTTCTGTAGTTGATAAAGAAACCACAGGTTATTTTTTAAAGGACCATGAAACTGCACCTAAGCCAAACATGAACACATATCCAGACGTGCTCCTTCGATCATCCAAATCTCCTGCATAGTCACTATCAGTGAAAGCCTCTAACTGCTCTGTTCCATTTCTTTTGTAAAGTATTCTCAAATCCACTGTACCCTTTAGATACCTGAACACCCTTTTAATTGCTTGCATATGTAGCTCAGTTGGGCACGCCATGAAACGGCTGACTAGACTTATCACATACATGAGGTCTGGCCTTGTAGCAGCCAAATATATCAAACAACCAACAGCTTGTTTATACCATGTATCATTCACCTTTATTCCATTCTCATCTCTTACCAACTTACATCCAAGGACAATGGGATTTTTAGAGAAATTGCTCTCTGCCATGCCAAATCTCTCCAAAACCTCTTTTGCATACTTCTTCTGACAAAGATAAATTCCTTCCTCATTTTGAACTACTTCAACTCCAAGAAAATAACACATCTTACCAAGATCAGACATATCAAACTCCCTTTTCATGGATTCTTTAAAGTCCTCAAACATATTCTCATCACTCTCAGTAAATATAAGATCATCAACATATAAACTGACTATGAGAATGTTATCTCCTTCACTTAGCTTCACAAACAGAGTATGATCATGTGGACATCTCACAAAACCTTCCTTGATGAAATAAGCTTCAATGCAGCTGTACCATGCACGTGGAGCCTGTTTGAGCCTATACGGTGCCTTCTTCAACTTGTGCACCTTCAACTCATCTCCTTTCTTTACATACCCTTGTAGCTGATCAACGAAGACTTCCTCATTAAGTTCTCCGTGCAAAAATGCACTTTTCACATCAAGTTGGTACACATTCCATCCCTTTTGAGCAGCACGAGCAATTACCAGTCGAAATGTGTCCCACCGAGCTACTGGTGCGAATACTTCTTTGTAGTTAATCTCATATTGTTGAGCATAACCTTTAGCCACAAGTCTGGCTTTGTACTTCCCAACTTCTCCATTCTCATTTAGTTTAGTTTTGAAGATCCATTTGACTCCTATCTTTCTTGCTCCCTCAGGCAACTCTGTTAACTCCCAAGTGTCATTCTTTTCTATTTCACCCATCTCTTCATCCATTGCATCTTGCCATCTCACACTTCGGTTTGCTTCTTCAAATGTAATCGGATCAGATGCGGCAGTGAACATCACAAGATTGCCTTCATCTCCTTCATCTCCTGATAAGCCTTCTCCACTAACATAATCCTCCATCCATCCTGGTGTTTTCCTCATCCTCCCTTCTTCTGTAACCTTCTCTAGAGACTGATTTGAAGAAGAACTAGTTGCTCCTTCACTTTCTCCATTGTTATCTCCTTCTACTGCATTTTCATCTTGTGTCTCTTCTACATCATTTTGAACAAACTTGTTGTCTTTTTTTTTCATTATCACCCCAATCTAACACATCTAGCTTTATCTCCTCAGCAATTTTTCCCCAATCCCAGCATTCATCTTCTTCAAACACCACATCTTTGCTGATGACAATCTTATTGGTCGTCGGATCATAAAGCCGATAAGCCTTTGACTCTTCACTCACTCCCAGCATCACACACTTCTTGCTTTTATCATCTAGTTTCTTCCTTTTAGCTTATGGTATATGAACATATGCAGTACATCCGAAGACCCTGAAGTAATGAACTGCTGGTTTGATGCCACTCCATGCTTCCTCTGGTGTCATTTCCTTCACTGCCAAGGTAGGGCTTCGATTAAGAATATGAACTGTCCAATAAACAGCTTCAGGCCAATAGTTCTTTGGAACATGCTTCTCAGACAACATGCTACGAACCATATTCATGATGGTCCTATTCTTTCTCTCCGCTACCCCGTTATGTTGAGGAGTGTATGCTGATGTCAATTGTCTGCTTATTCCCTATGAACTACAGAATGTATTGAACTCTCGAGAGGTAAACTCTTTTCCCTTATCTATTCGAAGGCACTGAATAAATTCTCCTGTTTCTTTCTCCACTAAACTCTTGAAGGTCTTAAATGATGTTAGTGCTTGAGACTTTTTAGATTAGAAGGATACCTAAACTTTGCGACTATAATCATCAATGAAAGTAATCATATACCTCTTTCCACTGCTTGACTCAGGTGTGATTGGTCCGCAAAGATCTGAGTGCACTAGTAGTAATCTGTGTGTGGCTCTCCACAAACTTTTGTTTGACATAAGCTCCCTGTGTTGCTTGCCTATCATGCAATCTTTACATAACTTGCTTGGTGCCTTCATTTCAGGTAATCCCTTCACCATACTCTTATATTGAAGAGTTCTCAAACCTTTGAAGCTAAGGTGACCATAACGACAATGCCATAGGTGTGTGCTATCTTCAAAGGCAGCTTTGAAACAAGTTGGAACGTTAGGCATCATAGTGGCAAGAAGAACAAACATTCTGTTAGCACTCATCTTTGTTTGCATAATCAAGCCTTTTCTTGGATGATAAACTCGACACACTCCTTCTTTGATCAAAATTGTCACTCATTTCTCCTGTAATTGACCAATGCTCAGTAAGTTGTTCTTCAACTCTGGTACATAGTAAACATCAGTGATTACTTGTGTAACTCCATCAACCTGTAATCTGACATTGCCTCTCCCAACTACTGCCATTTTGAAGTTGTTACCAAGCTTTACAGAATGTCGAAATTGATTATCAATATAAGTGAACCAATCTTTGTTGCCACTTATGTGGTTACTGCATCCTGAGTCAAGAAACCAAACCTCCTCCCTCTTAGTCTTATTGATCTCAACATGTGCCATCAAAAGCATCTCTTCAGTCTCATCTAACTCAGCGTAGTGTGCACCCTTCTCCCATTCAAGACATTCATATTGAAAATATCCTAAATTGTGACATTTATAACACTCCACCAATGCCTTGTTGAATTGTGGTATGCCGCGACCTCTACCTCGGCCTCTAAAACCACCGCGGCCTCTGCCTCTAAAAGCTCGGCGATCTTCAAGAGTAGCCTTCAGTACTTGTTCTTCTCCAACTACATGTGCCAACATTCGCTGCTCGTGAACCAAAAGACTACTCTGCAATTCATCAATGCTTATGGTGGTGAGATTATTGGATTCTTCAATAAAACACACAACATAGTTGAATTTGGCAATCATTGACCTCAAAATCTTCTCAATTATCACTAACTCCTCCATCCTTTCACCATGTGCTTTCATTTTGTTAGCAATAGTGAGAGTTCTTGCAAAGTAATCGTCTACTTTTTCTCCTTCCTTCATTCCCAAGATCTCAAATTCCCTTCTAAGAGCTTGTAACTGAGCTCTTTTTACCTTAGTGGAACCTTGGTACTTCTATCTCATCGAGTCCCAAATTCCTTTTGATGTATCCTTGTTCAAGATCGTCTCCAATATCGATCTATCAATTGCCTGAAACAAGTAGTCTTTGACCCTCAAATCCTTCAATTTCATCTCTGCAATTGCTGTGCGCTGATCCTCAATCTGTTTGCGCTGCTGCTCAGTAATCTGCCCTCCTCCAGATGCTACTGAAGTAAAGGTTTGTGTACTGGCAATGGTTGGGGTGCTGGACTCTCCTTGTACCTCCACTGGAATCCTCGTTTCAATTATATCCCAGAACTGATGAGAACGAAGGAAATTCTCTATAAGTAAAGCTCAGTGGTCGTAGTGACCATTGAACTTAGGTATGACAGGCGGCACATGATTGCTTCCCTCTGCTACCATCTCTCAATCACTCTTCTCACTTGTTTATCTCTCCTTTAAGAAACTGCAGTTCCTTACTTCTGTTACTATCTCCAATCAGGCCCATTGATGGGGCTCTGATACCAGAATTGTAGAGTGTAAAACTATCTAGCAAATACACACAACAAGTCTGGGAGAATGTCATATTTGATTAAATTGCAAACTGATGGCTTTATAGGCCTTACATTCACGAAAGGGAAAACTGAAAACAAATTGCACCCCACGTTTGAACACTATCTAAGTAACGTGGATCATGGAGAGGAATAATTCAAACTTATTATTATTTCTGTTTGGGCCTGAAATAAATATTTCATATTGGGCTTGAATGGCTGAAGTCTTGGCGAGCGGCCCAAAATTGGCTGAAGTCTTGGCGAGCGGCTCATATTTTTATAAAGAGCTTGGCGAGCGGCCAATTGTGATAAGTAGAGTTCGATTAGAACTATAACTCATTAATTAGCTGATTTCATGCGGCTTGGATGTCTATCATACATTTTCTGTTTCAGATGGGTTTCTTTAATAAAAGAGTTGTGATAGCATTGAAGTTCTATAAAATGATTAAAAACCCATATGCTGGTGTTAGAGTTATATTGAGATTCAAAGAGCAAGAACAGAAGAAGTTCAAAGTAATTGAAAGACAACTACTGAGCATTATATAAGGAAAGTAAGAGCTTTGTGGAAGAGGTCCCCGATCAAACATACATTTGTTATACGCAAGTACACCTAGACAGACATCTCGTCAAGAGATTCTATCTTCTTTGCAACTAGCAGATCAAAGTGCTTGTCACCTATCGAGTGAGAGTATTGCGATCAGAAGGAAGCAATTGCGACTGGAAGGTTGAAGGGTTTGTCACCTATCGAGTGAGAGTTTGGATACTCAAAGGAAGCAGTATTCTCAACACATCGCCAGAGACATTGCTCTGCTTTGCACTGATAAGGGAGTGTGAGGTATCGATTTCGAAGGCTCTGCGAGAGACACATATCAAAAGTCCTAGATTACTAGGCGAGAATAACCTATTCAGACAGGGTTGATGCTCTCCTTGTCTTAATCGCTTATCAAGAAGTCAGGCGGCTTTACATTCTATATTCCGTTGAGAAACAGTGGCCACCAGCATACAAAGCACATACAAGATAAACCGATATCTGCGGTCAAACTATCCGAAGCCAATAAAAGAAACTGCTTCGCGGAAGGATCTCTCCGGATGAGATATTTTTGCATCGAACAATTTTCCTATTATATAAGGATTATTAACGGTAATCAAAATCCTAATATGAAACCCTTTGTTTTCATGCATGGTTTCTGTCAAAGACGATGCAAGTGCTTTGAGTGGTATATATGGCACTCATCAACCTCATCGGAAACCCTACTATGCTCCGGAGAATGTGATATTCGGTGTCTGTGCCTAGCTCTGTGGGTAAATTAGTGAAAAATATCTAACCTGAGTCCCAACTATCCATATATAAGTGGCCGGAATAACACCAGTAAACTCATTGGAGGAGAGATTAAGATACAGTAAGCAGACTAGTCAAATTACTAAAACCCTAGCTTGAGGTACGTCTCCAGATACTTGATAATAAACCATTGGATTAGATACTTGATTGCCCAGCCATGGCTACGTAGCCATGAATTTTCCTATACCATTCAAGGCTTGAAATGAAAAGAAACTACTTAGACCCATGTGACTATTTTTACATTTCTTCCGCTTCAAGTATTAGAGTTCAACGTTACGTCACTGGCGACGCCTTATTCGTTCCCAAAACAAATAGCAGTCACTGATCACGTAAGAATAATAAGGTTGGTGACAGAAATCAACTCATCCTCGCTCCGCCTCAAACGCACGGCTCACACTCTCACACGTGTCCAGAATAGTCCTTCTCCCGCGACAACTGTCAGAAACTGGCGCGCACTATATAGTATTTAGCGCGTGGCTCGGTTTGGGCGTGTGTCGGTTAATACGAACCAAATAAAAACCTCAACAAACAAAAAGAAAAAGAAAGAAAAAGCTTTTTATGAGTCTCCGTAGACTTTCATCCAGAATGGCCGAAGAAATGACCTCCGCCGAGCTTCGCTCCTCTCCTGCCGCCGCTAAATCAAAGCCCAAATCTCTCTGGCCTTCCGTCTCCTCCGTCCTCCGTTGGATCCCCACCTCCACCGATCACATCATCGCCGCCGAGAAGCGCCTCCTCTCCCTAGTCAAGTAAATTAACTTATCCTATTCCCCATGTTCAGAAATTAAAATTAATCCGAAATGAATTTTTATTATGAATTGTGTGTCGCCCAGGACTCCGTATGTTCAGGAGAGGGTGAATATCGGGTCGGGTCCGCCCGGGTCGAAAGTGAGGTGGTTTCGGTCGGCGAGCAATGAGGATAGGTTCATCAATACGGTGACGTTTGATAGCAAAGATGATTCGCCGACGATTGTCATGGTTCATGGATATGGGGCTTCTCAAGGTTTCTTCTTTAGAAACTTCGACGCGCTTGCGAGTCGGTTCAGGGTCATTGCCATTGATCAGCTAGGGTGAGAGCTGTTGTTTTTTTTGGCTTTTTCAATTTGGGATTTGCATTTTGGAGTTTCTACTGAACATAATATTGAAAGATTGAGACTTTTCGTAAAGCTAATGCTGAAAGTATTAAGCTTTATAGCTAATAATGCTCAACTTTTAGGTTCTGAATGCTCTTAGGAGGTATTGTTGATTAGACATTATGTGCTCAAGTTCTTGGTTTGATCTTCCTTTGCAGCTGGGGTGGATCAAGTAGACCCGATTTTACATGCAAAAGTACTGAAGGTAGTTCTTTGATGTTAATATTCAGTGATTCATTGCAAATATTGCCAATAAGTATAAACTGTATAATATATATGATTTGTCTTTGCAATGCAGAAACTGAGGCATGGTTTATTGATTCTTTGGAAGAATGGCGAAAAGCCAAGAATCTCAGCAACTTTATACTACTTGGACATTCATTTGGTGGGTATGTTGCAGCCAAGTATGCTCTAAAGGTATTTTTCATTGCATATTTTGAATGTAGGCGCGACTATGGCAATTTCTGTATCGCTGATGTTAATTTATTTTTTTTATATGTAATATAGCATCCGGAGCACATTAAGCATTTAGTTTTAGTTGGTTCTGCTGGGTTTTCCTCAGCGTCAGATGCAAAGAGTGAATGGATTATGCAGTTCAAAACAACATGGAAAGGAGCAATTATTAACCATTTGTGGGAGTCTAATTTTACTCCTCAGAAGCTAATCAGGTATATAACATTTCCCCCTCTAGTGACTCCCAATTACTATTGAATTGAAAATTAGGGTATTATTCACAAATCCACAGCTCCATGGTCATATATCTTGTTATGACTTAAGCTTTAAGTTCCATATTGCATACATAAACATGAAGTGGCACTTGTACTCCTTTCGCTAGCTTCTAAATGATTGCATGCCTAGCTTGCTTCAGGTGGTCTGTGACGTCTCATAGATCTTGAGGCGATGATTACTAAATTATAGCTAGGTTTTAGTGTTTATCTCTTCCCATGATTCGGCAATTCAGGAATGGTTTTAAAGCATTTTAGACCTAGACTTCCTGACTCTTTCCCTTATATGGGCTAAGAGGAAGATGCAGTAATCTTAATTCTACTTGATAATCTATTTTGCAGAGGGTTAGGGCCTTGGGGTCCAAAGATTGTTCGGGGTTACACAAATGCTAGATTTGTTGCTCGTGCAGCAGGGACTACACTAAATGAAGATGAATCCCCACTGCTAACAGGTTGATATATACTAAGTTGTTTCTGTATAGCCGTACCTGTCGTACTCTGGAGATCTCTTAACGTTTTCTTTTTCATTTGTAGATTACGTATACCATACTTTAGCTGCCAAAGCTAGTGGAGAGTTGTGCTTGAAATATATCTTTTCTTTTGGAGCGTTTGCCCGGAAGCCTCTTATTCAGAGGTATGTTGATTAAACTGATTTTTTTCTTTCCTAACTTTGGTATGTTTTATTTCGGTCATTGGGTTGTTTATGTGTTCTCTTTTATGTACAGCGCATCTGAGTGGAAAGTGCCAACCACTTTTATCTATGGATATCAAGATTGGATGAACTATCAAGGGGCTCAAGAAGCCCGCAAAGAGATGAAGGTCCCCTGTGAAATCATCAGAGTTCCTGAGGTCAGTTTTTCTCTCCATATTGAATACTTAAATGGCTCCTCTGTAGTAGACTAGTAGTGTTCAAGATCTCGTTAACTCGATTGCTCTGTATCAAGAAACGTTCTTCTCTGAATAATTGCAGGCCGGACATTTTGTATTCATAGATAATCCTGAGGGTTTCCATTCAGCTGTTTTATACGCTTGCCGTAGATTTCTGTCACCTGACCCCGACAATGAATCCCTTCCTGAAGGTTTGACAGCTGCATGACACGAAAATATAGTTGCTTTTCTCAATTTCTATGTACATACTGAACATTGACCTTATTTACGATGATTTATATAAACTTCCCTGATTAAATTTATATTCTTTCGGGTATATATGTATCTGTTATACTCATGTATGCATAAATAGTGACACATATTGGTGTCTGTACAAGTGTACATCTATGAAGGAAAGATTTTCTTCACTCAATTTTCTCGTGTGTTCTAATATCCAGAATTCAATGCCTTTTGCTTTCATGGTTTCGGTTATAGTGACATTAAGGCATAAGGTGAGTTGTGTGTGATTTGGCTCATCATCCTCATCCGGAAGTCTGCGCCGGAACCCTACTATGCTCCAGAGCGTGTGATATTCGGTGTCTCTGGCATTGAAACTCCGGGGCATTACTTGCTCACCAAACATGGTAGTTCTCATCTCCCTTTCATCCATCCACCACCAGACTTGTCTGTGCCTCTCTGTGGGTAAATATACAAGTGAAAAATACCTACCCTGACACACACCATGTGTGTTTTTACTTATTACAACATGAGCCACCAGGTGTCAGTCCCCAACTGAATGCCTTGTCCGAATCGGAGGCCAAGAAAAAAGAGTAAGGTAGGGGCTGCCAGAGTGGAGGAGGGTGAGAGAACTGAGAAGGACATGTCCCTCTCGACTTGAATGAGTGCCATAGTGATGATGCTCTGTTCGTCTTCGTGAGCCCGAAATGAATGCGCTGCATGTCGTTGTCTTCACTTATTTGTTTTTATAGCGTACAAATTAGAATCACAAGGATTCTCAACTGAGAAAATCTGTCCTCTCTAAAAACACTGATACAGTGCGACCTACATCGGTCTTGTATTATTGCTTCAACGTATAAAGTGGGAATAAGCTTCTGGGCCGGGCCGGGTCAGAGGGACCACGTGACGGTCAACACTTTCCGATAAAACAAAAGAGTCACTGGGTCAGTACAGTCCGGACAGAGTTTGCAATTTCCGATAAGGAGCGCCTCTGTCTCATTTAACGGCTACTTTCTCCACTCTCTCACTCTCCCACAAAACTGTTATATTACTACGTGGCGCAACCTGATTAAGTATATTTTATTTGGCGGGAAAATAGTATTAAAAAGCCAAGACCCTTTTTACTCCACCACGGAAATAACGTTAAATTTTGCTAGTGCTGACGTTAAGATGACGTAATCAAGTGAGCAAGAGAAGGAGAAGAATATAAATGGTGTACTGAGCAGTGACTACTAGTATTACATGATCTAAATAAATAACCAACGACTTCATTATCATAATGATTAATCACAATAGACTACTACTAATACAATGTTGACGTTTTTCTTGTTAGAAAAACTAAAATGAAAAAAAAAAATGATCACGACGGTGAAGGTAGTGAAGTTGGATCAGCTGAAGATGGTATGTCGGGTCCGACCCGGCAACCTTCAAGCATGAACACAATTTCAGCCATGGATGGTCGATCGATTGGATCGGGAGCGGTGCAGAGAAGACCGACTTTCACTCCCAACAAGAACTCTTCTGATTCCGATGATTCCGGGTCTAGCTCGAGTAGACCGGGCTCTAGTAGCTCTGTGACTTGTCCTCTTTGAAGTTGCTTCTTCACCCATTTCACAATGTCTTCCTCTTCCGTGAACATCACCGGCTTCCGGCCAGTTAGTATCTCCAACAATACTATTCCGAAGCTATACACATCGGCTTCTCTCGTTGCTTGCCCTGTTGATTGAGCTTCGGGTGACACATAGCCTAGTGTGCCAATAGTTTGAGACGATGAGGAGGCTTTAGGTGAAACTATGGTTAACCGGTCTAGTCCAAATTCCGATAAGTGGGCTTCGAAATCAGCGTCGAATAGGACGTTTTGCGGCTTCACATCGCCGTGAACCATTGAGACCGAGTGAAGGAAAGCGATCCCTTTAGCAATGCCGAGCGCAATGAGATGCCGCATTGGCCAATTTAGTACATGGCCATCTTGGTGGGAAGCCTCTTGGAGCAATGTGGCTAAGTTTCCATTAGGCATGTAGTCGTAGACCAATAGTCTCACATCGGGACCTGCGTAGTAGCCTCGCAGAACTGTTAGATTCCGATGCTTCACCTTGCCGAGAGCCTCGGCTTCTTTGTGGAATGCTTCTTCGTCAAGCACGCCGAGAGAAGAAGCAGGCAGGCGTCGAATTGAGAGAACCATCCCATCTTGGAAAGAAGCCTTGAATACTAGTCCATACTTTCCCCTGCTCAACACATTTTCCTCATCAAACTGTCTCGTTGCCTCTAATGCCTCTGCATATGTAATCTTGTTATTGAACATCACAAGCTTTGGCCCTCCTCCTCCACTGTCTCCGCTTCCGCGGCCAGATCTCTCCCCGGAGCTTGCACGACCAGGACTAGGACGCTTCTTCTCTCCGACTACCATCTCCCTAAGCTTCTTTCGCCAACGGAACAAGCTATAGACATAGCCACAACAACACAATAACAGAAGCAAAGATCCACCAGCAGCCACCCCAATATACAAAATCAACCTGTTCCTCCGTCTCCTCTTCTCATCCTCGCATTCTCTGTCCAACGGTTTCCCACATAAACTCGGGTTCATAGCAAACACAGAATCCTTGAATCGCGAACCAAGTGGCTCCGGAATCTCACCCGAGAGCTCGTTGTTAGACAAATTCAAATACGTCAAGTGAGGAATGAGTGAAATATTTGCCGGAATCTCTCCACTCAACTTGTTTGAGGAAAGATCTAATGCCACAAGGTTTGACAACAAGGCCAATGACTTCGGTATTGGACCTGAAAGTTGATTCCCATCTAATAACAGAGAAGTCAAAGCAGAGCACTTGGAAATTACCTCCGGGATTTCACCTGTCAATCTATTATGACCCAAATCAAGCTCTTCCAAATTAGACAGCTTAGATATCTCACTCGGAATTTTGTCCCCCAATTGATTGGAACCAAGCTCAAGTACATGCAAGCTCAAACTATCTCCGAGCTCTGGTGGGATCACACCGGAAATACGATTCTCCGACAAAGAAAGAACAGTTAGTGACCTTAAATATCCATAAGTGACCGGAATAACACCACTAAACCCATTGGAGGAGAGATTAAGATACAGCAGACTAGTCAAGCTACTAAAACCTTGAGGTACATCTCCAGACAGCTGATTCTCTTGGAGAGCAACCACTTGTAAATTCGGCAGCCCAAAAATCTCACTAGGCAACTCCCCAGAAAGCTCTTGCTTACTCAAATCCAGTGTGTTCAACCTCATCAAACTCCCAATACTCACAGGGACGCTCCCTGAAAGCCCACAATTACTCAAGTTCAAAGCTTTCAAGCTCCTCAATGATGATGCCACATTGCCAAGAACATCACCTGAAAACTTGTTATTGCTCAAGTTCAAGCTAGTCAAGTTCCTCAGCTGCATGATCCCAACCGGAACTTCTCCGGTCAGATTATTACCGCTCAGATTCAATGACTCGAGCCCGGAAAGTGTTCCCAAGCTCGTCGGAATAGTACCGGAGATCATATTCCCACCTAAAGACAACAACCTTAAGCTTCTCATACCACCTAAAAACCCGGGAAACTGACCGGAAAAGCGGTTACCTCCGAGATCAAGAGCCCGTAAAGACGTGCATTTCGCAATCTCGCCGGGGATTTCACCGGTGAGAGTGTTATTCGCTACCTTCAGCTCTTCCAACCGGAAAAGATTCCCAATTCCGGCTGGCAACTCGCCGGAAAATATATTATCACTCAATCCGATAACCCTCAATGACGTCACGTTGGTCAGCCAGCTCGGAAATGCTCCGTTAATGTTGTTACTTTGCAGAATCAGGACCTCGAGAATACTCCAACACCTGGCGTTTTGCGGCTCTATAATTCCCGTGAGCGCATTAAACCCTAGATCCACTATTCTCAGCGAAGAAGAAGAGTCGCCGCCATTGCACAATAGAGCGGTGGGGACAAAACCCGAGACGCTATTCCGTGCCAAAGAGACCACCTGAAGCTTCGGCAGGGCGGTGCCGCCGAGGGTCGCCGGAATCAGACCTCTGAGCGAGTTGTCGTCGGCGCTGAAATGCACGAGCTCGGAGCAGTTGGAAATCGCCGAAGGGATCGTACCGGTGAGGAGGTTGGAGTCGAGCCAGAGGTACTGAAGCGATTTCAGAAGTCCGGTGGTGGCCGGAATCCCACCGGAGAATTTGTTGAAGGAGAAGTTGACGACCTGGAGCTCGGAGTTTGACGAGAAAGAGCTCGCCGGAATTTCGCCGGAGAAGGAGTTGGAGGAGAGATCGAGGTACCGGAGACTCGCCGGAAACTCGCCGGAGATGGAGCCGGAGAGGGAGTTGCGGGAGAGGTCGAGGATTTGGAGGTTGGTGAGGTTGAGGAGAGGCGGCGGGAGGCGGCCGGAGAGCGCGTTGTCGTGGAGGTAGACGGCGCGTAGGAGCGTGCATTGGGACAAGGATGAAGGTACGGAGCCGTTGAGGTTGTTGGAGTGGAGGTTGAGCTTCCGGAGCTGGCGGAGGCCGGCGAGTGAGTCGCCGAGTCGACCCGTGAGGTGGAGACGTGGCAGGCTGAGAGAGGTGACTTGGTTGTTAAAGCAAACGACGCCGTTCCAGTCGCAGGGAGCAAACGGCGTGGTCGAATCCCAGCCGGTTAGAGCTCCCTGCGGGTCGTAAAGACTGAGCCTGAAAGAGGTCAAGGCTTGGATCTCGGTCTGTAACTGAGCTCCGGCTAAAGCGGCGAAGTAGACTACTGGGATAATTATCAAATAGAACAAACTAGCCGTTGCCATTTTCTCCACAGAGAAGCTGAGTGTTGGTTTTTGTTTTAGCTCAAATATTTTGTGCGAGCACAAACGAAGAAGAACAACAATAGAGGCCTGGTTTTGACTGAAACGACGTCGTTGGTTGGCGCCCTAAGCTTAGCTTAGGTTTTGGTTTCCCTCTTCCCAAAAAGTTCTATTCTATTTGAACCCGCATTTTTTGTTTTTGACATAAAGAAAGGAAAGGACGTTTCACTGTTTTTCGGGTGACTTCAGTTTGTGCTTGTGATAATGAGGGAAGGTCTTTCCTATGGCTCTTTCTTTCGGCGCTATATGTATAAAATTTGTTTAGAAAAATGTTGTACAATTTTTTCATACATAATGTTATCACGGGACTCTTTCATGGAGGCCATTATAGAAAGAGCAAGAGCAAGAGCAGGCCGAGCAGTACCATGAGTATATAAAACAAACAAAATGAGCTGAGAATTACCAAGTAAGAGCATTTTCAATGGGGTTTTTTATTGGAGTTTTTTAGTTAAAATTTAGAGAAAAATTAAAGTTTTCAACTTCACTTCTACTTCTTATTATGCTCTTAAGATAGGAAAGATATTATAAACTCTTAAATTTATAGAGCTCCTAGAGATTCCTAATGCATTAACAAAATTTATATTATAGTTTGTTTTATAATAAATTTACCATAAATATGACATTTATATTCTTTATTTCACTAATATGGTTAAAACATAAATTTCTTTACTCCATAAAAATTTAGATTTTAGCTAAATTTTCAACAAATGTATTGAAAATATAAGGAGAGATGCTCTAAAAATTGACATGAAGGGCAACCTTACAATTAAGAGACAAATTAAACAGCTGAAATGTAACTGGGTCAAAGGGCTTTCAATGTACAATACTAAATGCATTCGGGTTTATTGTGCCGCAAGATGGCAATATTTAGTTTGTGTTTAACCTAAAATTCGAGGACAAACGGACAATCGATTTGGTAGTGAATGACAATTCCCTTCCGGTGGCCCAAGCTGATAAGGAAATCCAGGAACCCATGAGTGGATTAAAATATGGACCTTCGTAAACCCACATAGAAGACATATTTTGTGGCCCAATTATAAAGACATCTTTAAGAATATGAAGTTATGAACCCATATAGAGATGGGCCTTTGATTCTTCAAGCCCTCCAGTACAATGGTGGGAAAAAAACATTCCGTTGCCGGGACTTGAACCCGGGTCTTTCGGGTGAGAGCCGAATATCCTAACCAACTAGACTACAACGGATTAGTTGAGAGGATTTGTCACCTAATTATTATGAAATCGAAGCTTAATCTCTAAAACAATATGATTGCGTCGTCAGAATGATAGTCTCTCCTCAAACCCAGAAAAGAAACTGCTGAAGGGTTTAAGCTCAGCAAGGGGCACACACAGTCTCCCAAGTTCAGCCATGGATACCTTGACACACTTCCGCATTGGCTTCTACACTCCAAGAATCTCTCAATTCCCACAAAACCCTACCAAAAAGCCCAACAAACTCCTCCGGCCCACCACCACCACACTCTGCTCCTCCTCCTCCGCCTCCGCCAGCAAATGGGCCGACCGCCTCCTCTCCGATTTCCAATTCCTCGGCGACTCCTCCACCGCCACCGCCACCGCCACCGCCACTCTCTCCCCTCCACCACAACTCGCTCCCACCGAGCGCCACGTGTCCATTCCACTCGACTTCTACCAAATCCTCGGCACTCAGCCGCATTTCCTCGCCGACGGGATACGCCAAGCCTACGAAGCCAGAGCTTCCAAGCCGCCTCAGTACGGCTTCACTCAGGACGCTTTAATCAGCAGAAGACAGATTCTTCAGGCCGCCTGTGAAACCCTAGCCGACCCTAGCTCAAGACGAGAGTACAATCAGTCCTTAGCTGAAGACGAAGACGGAACAGTCCTCACCGACGTTCCTTGGGACAAGGTAACAAATTAACAATGTATTCGGTAGTAATAATAATTGGGATAGTTGCAGAATATTGATGTGAATTTTATTTTATTTTTTGGTTTGTTTGTAGGTTCCGGGAGCACTGTGTGTGTTGCAAGAAGCTGGGAAGACGGAGCTGGTTCTTGAAATCGGGGAGAGTTTGCTGAGGGAGAGGTTGCCGAAATCTTTCAAGCAAGATATTGTATTGGTGATGGCACTGGCTTATGTTGATATGTCGAGGGACATGATGGAATTGACCCCACCGGATTTTATTCAGGGATGTGAAGTGCTCGAGAGGGCTTTGAAGCTCTTGCAGGTAAAGCCGCCCTCGCTTGCGAATTATTGAGTTATTATTGTTAAATTTTGCTATATACAGTAAGTGCGGTGATCTTCAACGTGTAGGAGGAAGGTGCTAGTAGCCTTGCGCCTGATCTTCAAGCGCAGATTGACGAGACACTAGAGGAGATCACCCCTCGTTGCATTTTGGAGCTTCTAGCTTTACCACTTGATGAAGAGTGCCAATCGAAAAGGGAAGAGGGCCTCCGTGGTGTGCGTAACATTTTGTGGTCTGTTGGAGGAGGGGGAGCAGTTGCCATTGCTGGGGGATTTACCCGTGACAGTTTTTTGAATGAGACGTTGTTACGTATGACTGCAGCTGAGCAGGTAGCTTCATTGTTTATGTCAATATCATCTCATTCCCTAAAAATGCTTCTTTCTCAAGTGTCTAAACTCTTTCTATCTTTGTCGCAATTTTTTAATTTTTTTTTAATGTTGTCAACAGGTGGAACTATACGTAGCAACACCAATTAGTATCCCAGCTGAAAGCTTTGAAGTTTATGGAGTGGCACTTGCGCTTGTTGCTCAAGCCGTCGCTGGTAAAAAACCTAATCACATAAGAGATGCGGATAACCTGTTCCAGGAACTTCAGCAGAACAAGGTATCGGTTGTAGGACACTCTGTTGACACCTATCTAACCAAAGAAAATAGTGAGATAGACTTTGCTTTGGAGAGGGGGCTTTGTTCACTTCTTCTAGGTGATCTTGATAAGTGTCGCTCATGGTTGGGATTAGACAGTAACCATTCACCGTATAGAAATCCATCTGTCGTCGATTTTGTCTTAGAGAATGCTAAGGATGATGATGACAATGATCTTCCCGGACTTTGTAAGCTATTAGAGACATGGCTGATGGACGTTGTGTTCCCCAGATTCAGGGACACCAGAGATATAGAGTTCAGCCTTGGTGATTACTATGATGATCCTACTGTCTTGAGTTACTTAGAAAGACTGGATGCAACTAATGGTTCGCCCTTAGCTGCTGCTGCAGCCATAGTAAGGATTGGTGCTGAAGCTTCTGCAGTTCTTGGTAATGTCAAGGCCAGTGCAATTCAGGCCTTGCAGAAGGTATTTCCTATGGGTCAGAGAGATAAGAGTATCAGACGCCGAGAAGATCATGATACAAATTATTCTTTTCTCCCTATAGACAGTGGGGAGCCTCTGGAAGAATCTGATGACGATGATTCTGACCACGTTGCTGAGGCTCCTGGAATAAATGGGTTTGTTGTCATGCGTGAAGAAGAATCAAGTACTGAGTTGATCAAAGATGCAAGTATGAAGATTATGTGTGCTGGCGTGGTAATTGGACTAATGACATTAGTCGGAGTGAAATATCTACCCGGCAGGAATAACTCGTCCAGTCTACGCAAGGAACTTGGTTCAGTGACTGCATCTCATGTAACAAGTTCAGGTATGATGTCAACTAGGTGGTATAGCTTAACCAAATTACTGTTTTTCATGAAGTAAAGCTCACTGTAGAATCTACTCTCAACCATGCAGTCTTACCAGAGGATGTAAAGTCTACACAGGAAGTGCCCAAAATGGATGCACAAATTGCTGAAGGTCTAGTTCGGAAATGGCAGAACATAAAATCTCAGGCTTTTGGACCTGATCATGCTGTGGATAAATTGTCAGAGGTGAGAATAACTTACTTTGTGGATTAAATACAAAATCATTCAAGGCCGCATCAGAAAAATTCTTTTGATTTAGTCAAAAAATGTTATATATCAAAAGTTGAATCCATTTAATTTACTTTGAGGAGCTTTATTACCGATTTACAGAACCTCTTGACTGAGGAGAACATCGCCACATACTTCTGTCTATACACTGCTGTTTGATTAACAGGAATCTGAGGATGTAGTTAACTTTTCGGAACAATTGCTAATTTAATATGCATTATTTAAAGAGTCTTATTGCATCTATGAACTATCAATCAGTCATGATGTATCAAGAACCTATGTTCAATGCTTTATGCTTGTCCTGACATTTACTAGTCCTGGCAGGTCTTGGATGGTGAGATGTTGAAGATATGGACAGATCGTGCAACTGAGATTGCACAGCTCAATTGGTCCTATGATTACACCCTGTTGAACTTGAGCATTGACAGTGTGACAGTGTCACTAGATGGCCGGCGTGCTGTGGTGGAAGCAACTCTTGAAGAATTGGCCCGGTTAACTGATGTAAACCATCCAGAGCACGACGCCTCAAATAGTAGAACGTACACCACAAGATATGAGATGTCTTGTTCAAGCTCTGGATGGAAAATCACTGAAGGAAGTGTCCTCCAATCCTGATAAAGGATGTCAGATGTGATGACGCCTAATGTAAATGGTATCTTTATTTTGGTATAGTTTTATATCTAATTTGTTAAAACTTGAGCCGTTGTCAACTTGTCATTAGCAAGATATATCTATTAATAAAGAAAATAAGATTAATATGTGTGTATATCCGTCAAAAACATTTGTTACCATTTACCACATTGCCGGGGAGACCCCTCTTTCCATTTACATCACATTGGAAGGTACAAGGTATCAAAGTATCATACTAGTTTTTGTTCATTGCCATTTAGTTTACTCTCTCCCTCTGACCTGAGCTATGTCTACAGTCGACGTCTTGTCTAAATCGAGCTTTTAAGTTTCTACAGTGTAGACATGGAGTCTCTCCAGAAAGAGGACTTCTTGGTCATTGGTCGGGACAAGAAGCTGAGTCCAAGTATCTCCTTTGGAGCCTCAAGTGACTCTGTAAACCCGACCAACTTTGCGACGAGTGCAGCGCTCTCCCTTATGTGTCTCATGTCCATTGTGCTCGTCCATAGGTTGTTTGTCAACTGTAGGCTCCTCTGCTTCGTGTTCAGGCGGATCCCCCACTTCTGGTAAAGCCTCTCTCTTTCTTTACTGGAGAACCTCTTGTGCACTTTCTTGCTTAACATTTCTCTCTCTTTCTTCAGAGCCTTCGAACTGTTTGTTTCCCGTTTCAAAGAGGAAAAAAGAGTAAAAGATAGTTAGCTGTATGGAAAAAGGGTTAGCTCAGAGAATCAAGATTGTGTGTTTGTTGTGTTCTAACCTTGATGCTGGGGTGAGAGCGTGACAATCCTTTATAGTACTTCCATTCGAGAATGTGTCCTTCAGAATGGTCATTCGTCGGAGCTCTACCTCCAAGTAGAGGAAGTCAGAAGGGTCTCCTTTGTAGAGAAGGAAGAAATGGGTTCTGTGGACCAAAGGCACATAGCAAGCATCCCAGAGTTCAATGATCACTCCTCTCTGTCTCTCAAACTCATACTGCAAGTCATAACTGTTCCTCAGTGCTCCTGGTTCTAGTACAGATGATGTATCCATACGGCTATGCCTCCGCAAGGGCCGTCCATGTTTCTTCTCTTTGGTACGTTCATCATCAAAGTTGAGAACACTGACATTGTCCTCTAAATCCGACTCTGAGAAGTTCTGAATCACTTTCCAAGCCACCGGAGCACTCACAACAGAAGCCGATCTTGAACTTATGACAGATGAATGTCCAACTTCAGAACCATGCTGCTTTGACTTGAAGAGCTTCCATCGCAAGCCTTTTGAACGTCTAGGCATTTCCTCGACAACATCATCTGCATCAGGCTCTCGCATATCCTCGGCCTCCGCATGAACGCTCAAAAGAGATTCTTGTCCAGAATCTCTTCGCGTTAGCTTTCCATACTTAGATTTAGAATCCTTGCGCTGAGAAACTTCTTTTTTATTTAACCAATCCTCCAGCTCTGGCTCTGGCTCTCTAGTTTCATCTGCATTTTTGGTAACTCTCATTACAGGAGCTTGAATATCTTCTCTGGGTAGCCTTTCAATGCTTACACCATGCTTTGAATCAGTCTCGTTTTGCATTGTGTCCATAGCCGAAGAAGGGATAGACAGGGGACTTAGAAGAACTGCCCTGGCACTTCTACATCTAGCAAAGCTCATGCTTCCGGGGCTAGAATCTGAGGAGGAAGGAGATTGATCTAAAGGGCCATTAAGAGTTGCAAGAGTGTTGATTGTCCTTTGCATTTCCTGTATTTTCCTCTGCAACGCTTCATACTCTTCACTAGCATGTCTCAACTCAGTGGTATCTTCCTTCTGCTGCGAGGATGAGCCGCCATCTTCATTCGTTGATACTTTCTTCTTGTTCATGTTTGGTTCTTCCATGTGATCAACACATCTGATTTCCTTGCAGACATCTTCAGGTTTGGTAACATGTTGAGGTTCTGCATGAGATCTTCGTGTATTGTCTTCTGGGTGAGAGCTTTGTGCAATAAGTCTAGATTCTGCATGAGAGCTTTCTGCCACATCTTCCCAACCTTCAAACTCCGGTGCACTACCATCCAGCAGAAAGTTCTCCTCAGATGTCCCAGAAAGCCCTCGGAAATGCTTGCTGGAAATCGAGGAACAGCTAGGTCTGTCAGTACTATTTGCTGCATTGCATTGTTTTACACCCATGTTTGATGACTCCAATTCTGAATTTTCAACTGTGCTGACTCGGTTTTCTTCAACCGATTGTAGCAAGTTCTGAACCCGAGACTGAGCAAGATCACGTTGCTTAGTCAATTCTTTTATTTCGTTATTCATCTGCATAATGGAACATTAAAAAAAGTTTAATGAGTAACAAAACTTGAGCGTCCCAAAGATATGTAGTGTGTCAAAAGGTCATCAGCTCACCTGTTGCAGCAAAAGTTCTCTCTCTTTCATAGAGTTTGTTGCTAAGCTCTTCAAAGCGTTTTCCATGTTAGCCAATTCTTGTTGCAACTGCTTTACCAATGCCTTATCTGACCTTACTACATTCACCTTTGCATTAGTAGTCACCGCTTTTGCGCAGCTTGCAAAGAACAGGGTGTTCTTCGATTGCTCAACGTGACTTCGTGCAGGACTCATGGTGCAAATGATGGCTGTCCTAGCATTACCTCCCAAAGAGTTTTGCAGTATGCGCGTTAGTTTAGAATCTCTGTAAGGTACGTGTCCATTTCTTCCCTTGCTGCATCCATGAAAAAATTGAATATTCTTAGAAATTTTACATACGAAAGGCTTATTTGCCCGGTAGTTGGCACTCGGAAGATGATAATGGTTTTGCTTATTTCATCGGTCCAGATATGAACTATAGAGATATGCATATAGCAAGAACTTTGTTGTATAAATGAAAAAACTGTCGAACCTTAGTTTTCGTATTACAGTTCCCAAGGTCAGTAAACTTTTATTTATGTGACAACCCTCTTTCAATATTGCACCAGCTGATAGTGACTGAGCAACACGCTCACTGCCCGCAAGATCAACAAAATTCTGCACATAAATTTTAGGATTCATTTCCATTCCTATTACTATGACTTTGTTAGACCCCTCAAATAGGATTAAGTTTCATAGTGAGTCAAGGAAAGTACTTCCATACCACAGTAGCAGCAAGAGTGCCTGCACTTTGAACGCCTTGAAATTGTTTGGCAGAACTCTCAATTGTCTGTTAATTCCAATATTCAATAAAAACTTAATGTTAAGAAAAATTCTGTTGATGAATTTGAAAGCAAAGTACTTTGGAGAAGCTAAGCATACCAGTCGCAAAATTTGATGAGATCTGGAACTAGTTTCATTCAAAGAGGTCTCTCCTACCTTCCTTTGAGCTGCATGAATTTGATACCACATCATAAGAATACAGCCAACATCGATATATTTGATTCAGCGAGACGAAACTAATTAACATAAGTGCCTCTTACCTGCACAGATGTCAAGAAGTTCCTCCAGGTGGTTCCGATCGCTCAGAATCTCCTCGGTGAGTTTCTCCACAACGGTACCTTTCTGTTGTACATTATTACTATTAAACACTTCTTCCTTATATTCTGTGTATATACTACTGATTCTAATAGGGAAAATTACAGATGGTTCACCTCTGGATCATCTAGGAGCCTAAGTTGTGCGTTTTCGGAGCTAAGGAGGTCCTTGACAGCTTCATTGTATATCTCCATGGCAGAAAACTTCAACACGAATTCTCGGTCACTATGCTGAAACACACATTCGAAAACAGTCAAAATAATACCAGTAAACAACGACATGATCTGGTGAATTTGGTGAGTAGAATACTTACTCTCTGGATGTGATCATATACGTCTGTAACCGCATATTCAGTTATTCCATTCATGGTATATGTCTTGCCGCTGCTTGTTTGTCCATAGGCGAAAATGGTTGCTGCACAAAAAATGATAATATCAGTCGAAATGTACCAACATCTTCGTCAGAAAAAACAAGGAGACTAGCTAGAGAAGATGATCACTCACAGTTGATACCGTTGACGACTGACAGAGCAACCTCTTTGGCTCCTTTATCATACACCTGCTTCGTAGATGAGTCGCACCCGAACACTCCGTCTATCAGAGACCCAATCACAAAGAAAGATTGAGAAATTTCAATGGATTTCATTAAATATTTTCATTAGACCCAATCACAAAGAAAGATTGTGAAATTTCACTCGTCATGATCCCCGCACATCTCAGTGTGAAATTTAATATATTTTCATTTTCATGTGTAACTTCCTGATCACATTGTTAGAACTTTGTGGGACTTTAGTCCCACATGAAAGATGTTACTTATACCCTTAATAAGGGATACCTCATGTAAGGTATTAAATGGAAGTAGGTTTGGGTGAGGGAATTTCAATGGATTTCATTAAATATTTTCATTAGGCTTACTAGTGGGTTTATAGGATTATTAAATAATCAAATATTTGGCCTTAGGGCTCGGGGCTCTGGGTAATAATTTGCAAAAACGGGTTAATTGTTTAACATAAACCTTTTGACGATTGGAGAGTTGAGACGCAACTCATCGTCTTTGGAAAAGGACGACGTTTCGCTCAAAATGTTGAACATGTGTCTTGCTTCTATAAAAGATGAGCAGATGATCTGATTTAATTCATTTTACAACATCTTCCATACTATACAAGAGAGAAACACAAACTAAAGTTAGATAAAAGATTCAAGGCATTCTGCAAACCTTGGATTGAGAGTTGTGTCTTGGGAGACAAACGTCGAGAAGATTCTACAAGTAGAAGTATAGGGACGAATTTCTGTCTTAGTACATTGTCTTTGCAAGCCTTTCTCAATAATCAAGTTAGTAGAATTCGAATTGCTTTCTTTATTTAATTTTGATGTTTTGATTAAAAGCTTTAATTCTCTATTGTTTAATTTCGTTGAATTTTATATTTAATAATAATATTTATTGTGATCTATACATTAAATCCATACTTATAATATATATTTACTAACAATAATGCAAATGATGCAATGTGCAAAGAAAATTTTCAATTCTTACCAAAGGAGTAAGCCGTGGGAGACGAGGGGTTGTTGTTATTCTTGTGCATGACGGTGTTGTTGAAGCATTCCCAATCAGAAACGTCGTTCTTGGCCTTCTCCTTCTCATTCAAGGGTCTCACCCTAACCGAAACCAGAATCTTCTCCTCATTCACAGCCTCCTCTATTGCCATCGTCGTCTCCAAACTCCTTCTCAAGTTTGTTTTTTACGTCGGAAAAAACAAACAAGAAGAAGAGAGAGAACAGGCAAGACCCGATGTGGCTAGCAAAAATTCAGACGTACTTCCCAGTTTTTTCTCTCCCAGGCTTATAATGTGGGAGAGAAGAAGCTGAGAATGCAAACCACAACGATCACCTCATCAAAAAATAAGCTTCAAAACATACAATGTAGCTACCTAGGGTTGTCTAAATCTTTCTCATACAAAAGCCGTGGGATTTTGTGATGATCCAAATGGGAACAATAAAGAATGTCTCTACCCGTGTTTGGCAAAGTAGTTAGATAATGATGTTTGTGATCAAGAATGTACGTACAGAACACCCTTTAAAATTTGTTCTGTTTAATTATTGTGTTCGTGTTTTCTGGACGGAACGGCCAAAACGACGACGTTTGCTCGGAATGTGGAGATGAGAGATCGAGCAAAGAAACGTTGTTTGGGTTCTGGCCGAACCGTGGAGAAAGCAGAGGAGGGGTTTGGGGGGAGCCGTCCTGAAAATGAAGGGAAAGAGAGAGAAGGAATAGGAGGAAGGAAACCAATGCCTCCCCGTCTCTCGCTCCCTAACGACCACCAGATAATGAAACCAACCGCCAAAAAGTCCAGCCTTGGGGTTTTGACTTCCAGCTGGCAAATCTATCGACTTTAACAGTACAGTTTTGTTTAATAAGGTTGGAACAGATTTTAGACCCTTTTTTTTGGGGGCTGGAGGAGAAACGGATTCGGATGATTGGGCTGCAAATATAAACCAGTGTTAGTGTTTAAAAGCCCACTATTAAGATCAACGTTTTCATAAACTCGGCCGACAGCAAGGGCCTGTTTTGCGCTTTAAAAGAAAAAACATTCAAAAGTGCTTTTTAACCAGAAAGTGCTTCTCAAAATCACTGATAAGTGCTTCACACTCAACTAATTAAGGGTCTGTTTGGAATTTCTATTAGAATCCCTAAAAGCGCTTTTGAATTTATAAAAAAAATATAAATAAGAAAAAATTCAAAAAAAATAAAATTCCGTTAAGTTTTAAAACTACTTGGAGCTTGGAAGTGATTTGAGAAGCAGATAAATGAGATAATAGGTGTTTCTTGGTTTAAAATCGCTTTGAAAAAATTTCAAAAGCGTTTCTAGAGTTCTAGAAAGCAGTTTTTATTTTGTTGAAAGAGCACAAAATTTTATATCCACTCGGAACTTGTGATAGGTGTACATAACTTTACCAGATTACCCGGTACGCTAAAAAAGAAGTCTTAAAGTACGACTATACTAGATAACATCATGACGCATAATAGAACCTAGACTAACAGATTGTAGTAGCATGAGAGGGTTGTCAAACTTAGGTTGCACAACTCCATAGTTAGCTAGAGGTCATTTATACATGGCTGCTAAAGCCCCTGGATCCACACACTGCACCTTGCTTCCAACAGTAGATTCTTCCATGTCCGCAATCTCTTGAAGAAACCAGTTATGAAAAACCAGTTGTTGCCGGCCGAATAGTGATGTTATGATGAGGTCTCAGACTCTTGGCCATCTTACGCTGTTTGCTCGCCCGTTCTTGGGACTACTTTACGACATTGATTTCACAAGTATCCATCGCTTCTTCTTGGAAATCGCCAGTACCTCCACTCGGTTTAGAATAAACCGAGATCTCATCCTTCAAGCACCACATTCCCTCTTCCACTTGATACTGATCCTCGGTCTCTAGTTTCGCTTCAAGCCTAACACCTTGAATTGGACAGCTCTGCATAAGATGGTAATATGTTCCACATCTCATGCAAATGCCCTTCAATGTCAGGTATTCATCTTGAAAATTGAGCCAAGCCTTAGCCCCTATCGGCACCATGAAGCGGGCTACCAGTGGCTAGCTTAGATCGACAACCACAAATAAACGGATTTTTGTGTCCTCCTCCATACGCACTTTGTAATAGTCCACATAAGTACCTATGTGACTACCCAGGGTCTCCAACCACTCAAAGGTCGGTAGATTATCGTGCAAAGCTCCGCCTTTGAACTCAAAATTGGCCAAAGCCTTAACCTTGTTGATCATGACCGATTCCACAGGCTAAAAACTATCAAACTCTTGAATCACAACCATAGTAGCCTCATATAACCAAGGGCTACGGTTCACTGCACTCTTGAACACTCCTCTGTCTCGAAATTGCACCAAGACGCAATCCTCACATTCACGCTTTATGGAAATAGTGCATGAACCTTTGGATCCCTTCCATAGACGAACCATCATGTACTTAATTGAATTAGCCTTCACGATCGAAATAGTAGTCGGCGAAAACAACTTCATTACAGCAAAGCAGTAGTCATCTTCCTCCTCTTCTGCCCCGATTGACAAATTGAAGGAGAAGGGAGGTCGATGAAGACTGTTAGATGCCATTAACGATGAAAATAAAAGAAAACTAGGGTTTGGGAACAAAAGAGAAGAAGAAGGAAGAAAACTAGGGTTCGGGTAGGACTATGGTTTAGGGTTTAAAGTATTGGAAAACTAGATCTGAAAGATAAGGGTCTGAAAGAGAAAAATGTTGGATCAATGGTGAGTGAATGCGAAGGGAAGATCGGTGACAGTGGACGGAGATGTCGTGGTTGACAATGATAGAGACGACGCTAGGGTTTACAAAGGACATCATTTGAACAGGAAGTCAGGTTGCTCTTGATAACCAATTGTACGAAAAAAATATAAAAAGTAGTCTCAAATATGCTCTAAAATTTTCTCATATGACTTGTGAATTTTTCTCTACAAGCACTTTTGGATCTCGAAAAATAATTTTAAATAGATATAACCCACCGTTTCAAATTCATTGAAGGTCACAAAAAAAAGAGTCATTATGAATTTCGTTAGTCTCACTGGTGTAGTTTGACTAGTTTATTTGATCACTTTCACTTTATATGAATTCTCTCGTGTTTTACATGCCTTCTCATGTCTAACATTGTCTTCTATTGCTATTTAGCACATAAAATATATGGCCGAGTTATATGGAGCGAACAATGTAGCTCAAACAAATGACGAACTTTTATAGCATTTGGACTTGTGCATTCGGGTTTGCTCATTTACATTCCGCAATTTTTTTTTCCGATACAACATACTAAAACAACAAACAAAAACTATAAGACAAATTCACATCCTTCTCCATTATGATCAAATCGGAAAGTTGAGGTGGAAGAGGCCGGGATGCTGGAGCACTAAAATGGTCATCGAATGAACCAAATGCCCTTTCTTTGCAAGACTATCGATTGAGAAATTAGCCTCACAGAACAGACGTCGAACAACAGACCCTGGAAACAAATTCATCAAACGCCAAACATCCCGAACAATGAGAATAATTTTTCATGGCGTGTCAATGAATTTATTCATAGCGTCGATCAAAACATTCGAGTCTCCTTCAATAATTAATGTCAGATGTTGGTCTCTTAGATTTGTAGTAGCTAGATGAAGTTGATGGAGACCATCACGTAGCGCCATAGCTTCAGCCATTAAAATGTTTGAGTTGCCAATTTGATGAGCACAAGCTAGTCTAGGATTTCCATTTGAATCCCTTATAATAAGCCAGAAGCTGCTTTAGAATTTTGAATTACATTAAGTTTAAGACAAGGATGAGGCGGAAGACGCTATTTTATAATACTTGAAGTTCTTTGGGATAGAGTATGACGCTATTTTATAATACGGAAAATGTAGCTATTTCTCGCTTTCCAAATATTATAGGCTGGCATAATTTATGCCAATAACACATTATTGGTAGGAGAAGAATTAAGCTGAGACAACTAACTAATAAAGCTATTATGAGAAAGATTTTCAAGAACATTCGAAAGTCTCCAAACATCTTTGGCCATTATCATGGCTACAAAGCTGAATGACCAAAAGGATGATCCAGAGTTTTATTATCATGGCTACAAAGCACTCAGGCAGGGGAAATATTTGGTCTACCACGCTCCCGCTCCGCCAATGTTCGACCTCATTCGCACTTACGCCATACTTCAAACCTCATAAGCGTAATAGTGCTTTACTAAAACTACACATATCTACTTTCGTCATTGATCGACAAACGAACCGTAATCAGTCGATTACAACTTTTATCTTTCTATAATCGCCTCTAACACCAACCTTATATTTTTCCAATCACATAACCACTCTCCAAAAGTAGATTTACAAAAATTAATTCTATTCATGCTAAGTTTTAACTCTTAAGTTCCATACACCAAAATATTTTTATGTCTCCACTTGTCCAAGTCTTTAACCATAGTTATAGAACTCCAGCACATAATAATTATTAGAGAATGAATATAAAGAAACAAAGACAGAAAATGAAAAAGAAATAGAACATGCCAGCCTCTCACTAGGCCACGACCTCTCATCATGACACTTTCACTTATTCCCTCATAACAACTCAGAAAGTGAAGACCGAACCAGATAATAGAAACTCAAAAGTATTCAAAAAGATAGAGAGAGAGAGAGAGAGAGAGAGAGAGAGAGAGAGAGGAGAACAATGGTCCTCGTCCTCGTCGGTCTCTCTGTTTCTGTTGCGCTGGTTCCGTTTTGGCTTTATCCATAAGCCAGATTGGCCCAGATCTAACGAACCCTCATTTATAATCTCTCTGTAAAATTTCCCCATTTTCACATTCCCAGTCGCAGTCAGATTTTAATCTTGTTTTCCATTTATACCAAACTCACATTCCATTAATTACAACCTGTACCATTTCCTTTTCCTTCATTTCCCCAAACCCTACCAATTCAGTTCAATTCAATTCAATTCAATTTAGGGTTTGAATTGTATAATGGCGACGAGAGGTAGCAGATCAGAGAAAGTGAAGAGAATCTTCCACCAATTCGACGCCAACCACGACGGCGGACTCAACCGCGAGGAAATGGCGGCGCTCGTCGTCGCCGTAAACCCTAGAGTCAAGTTCAGCGACGAACAGATCAATGCCATACTCGACGAGGTCTTCCGCACCTACTCCGACTTCATCGACGCCGCCACCGACCGAGGCCTCACCTACGAAGGCCTCCTCCGTACCTACGACGACGGCGCCGGCGACGTCGACCGTGACTTCGACGCCCTCGGCCTCGAGCTGCTCGAAGATTCCGGCGTCGGCGGTGCTCTGGCCTCTGAGGCCTCGTCGAGCTCGATTCTCGACGAGCGCGTCGTCCAGTCGCAGAAGAAGCAGCGGACAGCGGCGTGGGCGGTGTCGCCCAACCACGGCATCGTGTTTGATGACACTTGGAAGATCGTCGACGATTTGGAGATTCTGGTGAAGCGGCTCAAGGCGAAGCAAGCCGGGAGTAACGGCAAGGTCAAAGGAGAGAATAATAATAATAATAATAATAATAATAATAATAATAATCTGGACTCGTATTCCGAGGCCGGTTGGTCACGAGAATTGGGACCTTCATCTGAGATTTCCGACAAGAGAATATTTTGGGAAGAGTCCGGCCATGATTATGCACTGTTCGTGAAAGAATTGGGGGTTTTGAGAAGCCGGGCCGACGGAGCTAGGTCTAGAGAAGAGGCATTCGACGGGCACATGGCCATTGGGAGAGTTCTCTACGAGCATCAGCTGTTTAAGGAGGCATTGGTCAGCTTCAAGAGAGCTTGCGAGCTGCAGCCCGTGGATGTCAGGCCGCATTTCCGAGCCGGGAACTGTTTTTATGCACTTGGCAAACACAAATCCGCCAAAGAGGAGTTCCTGCTGGCTTTGGAATCCGCGGAGAGCGGTGGGAACCAGTGGGCGTATCTGCTTCCGCAGATTTATGTGAACCTGGGGATTGCTCTTGAAGGTGAAGGTATGGTTTTGAGTGCTTGCGAGTATTATAGAGAAGCTGCTATACTGTGTCCCACGCATTTTAGAGCTTTGAAGCTTTTGGGGAGTGCTCTGTTTGGGGTTGGGGAGTATAGGGCAGCTGTGAAAGCCTTGGAAGAGGCTATATTTATGAAACCGGACTATGCGGATGCGCATTGTGATATGGCTTCGGCATTGCATGCTTTGGGCGAGGATGAGAAGGCGATTGAGGAATTCCAGAAAGCTATTGATTTGAAACCTGGCCACATAGATGCTCTGTACAATTTGGGTGGGCTTTATATGGACTTGGGGAGGTTTCAGAGAGCTTCGGAGATGTATACTAGGGTTTTAGCTGTGTGGCCAAACCACTGGCGTGCTCAGCTTAACAGGGCGGTGTCCTTGTTAGGAGCTAGGGAAACTGAGGATGCTAAGAAAGCATTGAAGGAAGCTTTGAAAATGACCAACAGGGTAGAATTGCATGATGCCATTGCACACTTGAAGCAGCTGCAAAAGAAGAAGGTGAACGCAAATGGGGGTGCCAATGGTGACGGTTCTTTTGTCACTGTGGAAGCTGCAAAATTTAAGGCGGTCGGTGATAAGACAACATTGAGGCAGGACTTGGCCACCGCACTTGAGATAAGGGCTTTTCAGAGGATTACCAGAATGAGCCGTTGTGAGGTGGAGCTCCTTAGAAAGGAAATGAGTGATGGTGATGTACCGGTGTCATATTCAGGAACTGGTGTTCCACAGAGATCCATCCGCAAGCCAGAATTAGAAGTAATTCTCCGCAGGCTACTTCATTTTCTAAAGCCTGAGACTTTCCAAGGAGCCGTCAAAGCCATAAACGAGAGGATACTCTCTGTCTTTGATGATACAGGCGCAGGAAGGGTGGACTTGGGTATGTTTTTTGCTGTTCTAGCCCCTATTTGCAATGGTCCGCCAGAAAAGCGCAAACGAATTGCATTTGATGCGCTTTTGTGGCGTCCTGTGAATGAAGGCGGTGCACCTCAGATAAGAAAAGCTGATGCCACTCAATATATCAAACTATTGCGAGCTATTTATGTCCCTTCCCATGGAGTTAGTGAGATGCAGGAACTCCATGGAGAAACTGATACTTCAACAGTTTCTTACACAGAGTTTCTTGTTTTGTTCAATGACCCTGATTGGGGTTTTGGTATCATGTCCACGCTGTTTAAGCTTGAAAGTGGGGACAGGAATCGCCATGGTAACCATGTGTGCTCAGTTTGCCGCTATCCTATTATTGGGTCGCGCTTTAAGGAGATCAAGTCTCATTTCAGTTTGTGCAATCAATGTTATAGTGAGGGAAAGGTTCCTCCTGCCTATAAGCAGGAAGAGTACAAGTTCCGAGAATATGGATCTGAGGGTGAAGCTATGAAAGACAAGTGCAAGTGCTTTCCATTGCAATCCCAAAATGAACAGTAGCTAGATTCACTTTGCTATTTCTGTTTATTCTGTACAATCACTTCTTGATGTTTGTGTCTAGTTGTTCAGTGTGAAATATGTAGCTCATTTCATGAATGTGTTATGTGGGATTCATTCCCTTGTATAATACATTTGTTTCAATCGTTTCATCTCAGATGTCATTCTCTGCCAATGCATCTGTACAATGCATACATTGCGGTTCTTTGATTTCTTTCATTGCCTAGTTCAGTACAATGCCAATACCCTGTTGGGCGGTTCTCTGATTTCTTTCATTGCTTTGTTCAGAATTTTTATCAAGGGCTAATGTCTTTGCTTCTTTTGTAGTTTGAATTTTATGGGAGTGATTCATGAAATATTGGAGATCAAAAATTTTTCTTTCTGCATTTATGATCATTACCATTATAGGCATTGTGTGACAAGAGGATTCTCACATGGTAATTGAGCATGGAGAATAGTCTCTCAGAATTTTTTCTGCTGTGGAATTTTTGTCCCTTGTTCCCAGAATATACAAGTTCCCCGCAGCAAACAGCAAAGATTATGAAAGCTATCAGCAGACCACTTTAGCTCAAGCAGAAGTACAGATGCTTGCCATGAACGCATCGAGATGCACTTTGTTACTGGTAAGTTTCTATATGGTATTCGATGAAGTGTATATATGTAAGCCGACATGTAGTTAGGTTGTCTAAACTTATGGGGAAGAATCTTGAGTAGAGCATCCTTTCTGTTGAAAGCACTAGATGCATGCAAGAAACATGCAAGTCATCCATAATGTGTGAGAAAGAAAGAACGAATTCTTTTCGTACTGATATTACTTCATATATATAATATTTCTGTTGCTGACGCTTGCCAAATTCGTGTTTGAAGTTAGATATCGAAACCATAACCAGAAGTTTCAAGGGTGGTTTGGCAGCTAGCTTGGCGCTGCAGAATCATTATGGGAACAGTAGCAGTGAGCTCAGGGAAGCACATAGTATGCGTCATGATGCTGTTGATGATGATCTCTATACCAGTGACTATGCCAAGAGGGACGACTTCACCACCGTCCTTGATATCACCAGCGCCGACATCCAATCTCTACCAGCTGGAAAACAAGACACCTTTAGGGAAGGAAGATTACAAGCTGCATCTGTCAGAAATAGCTCTGGAAGACTACGGCCTCTGGAATCCCACACCATATAACGGCGGAGGCAATGTGGCTCCAATTCCTCATTAAGATTTGAGAAGATATTCTTGTACTTATATTCTAAAGTTTCTCCTTGGGTACTTGCATAAATAATGAAGTATTAGTTTCACATCAATGAATATATGGTTTGGTTAATCATGCGTTATACACGTAAAAGTTTGAAAGGAAAGATTTACATGCAGAAGTAAAGAAATAGAATCATTGTTTTGCATGAGCGAACGAATGACCAAGATCTCTGTGGGACAAGGAAAAGAATGAGAATCAAAAACCATATGAATTATCATGAAGTCAATTACATAAAGAAGATGAAGAGAGATAGTTCCTTTTTTTCAGCTCCAAGGCTCTAACCATATTACAAAAAAATCTAAACTCAAAACTCACATCCTATATATTATGGGATGCCAAATACATCAACATAGATTTGAGTCAATTCCCACCAAAATCTCATTCTCTCAAAAAACCAGAACACAGACTGCCTGTTTCGGATGACAGATACTTGCTTCAAATGATGCTAATAAGATTGCACTCTTCTTGACGAACAGCCCATGCATTCTTAAGCCTTACCTAGAAGGAAACATTCAAAACCAGTCCCATGAATAATACCATGAACAATCTGAATATAAAGCAATGGTGATTCTATTCCAATTATTCCAATTACCATTATTATGAACAGCACAATCACATCAGACGTTTAGAAGGTGGGGCAGATATGGCAGCTATTCTCTGAGCATGTTGTGCTTCACCCTTGTAAAGTTCCTTCAATTCTTTTTTGGCACGCCGTGCTTCACGTCTTTCCTCCTTCACAGCCGCCTGCACGCAGATATAAATTGTGAGTGGTCACCAAAG
Organism: Geum urbanum; assembly: GCA_946800695.1. Taxonomy (NCBI): domain Eukaryota; kingdom Viridiplantae; phylum Streptophyta; class Magnoliopsida; order Rosales; family Rosaceae; genus Geum; species Geum urbanum. The sequence continues at coordinate 2,458,808 of OX326998.1, read as the reverse complement.
AATAAACAACTGAAATCAATGCAAGCATTTTGCTTCAAGATGAGCTAAAACAACTAGCAGACTCGTACCTTTCGCTCTTTCTTCTCCTCTTTTGACTCCTGACCATGTTGCCTTCTTCTTTGCTGCTCAGTTTTCAAACCACCGGTATCTTCCACTTTCTCTGTAGCAGCCGGTTTTCTATTATGAGGCAAGAAGTCCACTGGCAGCTTCTGTTTTCCTCCAAGCTTTATCAAATTGTTGGAGGCATTCAATCCCGCAAAAAGGGTTTCCGAAAGCAGCTTCTTCTTTCTACTTAGTTCTGGAGCTCCGATTTTCACAGGATGGTTCTCAAGAGTTGAATATGTAGTAAGAACGGTCTCACAGTCCCATTTTTCTGATTCATCACTAGACTCCTCCACGATTACCACCACATCCTCTTGATCTTCATCCTCATATATCTTCCCAAGCACCTTTGTCTTTTGTATCTCTACACCATCTCCCGGAACCTCATATTCATTGAGCTCAAAGTCATCCTTCACACAGTCATTAAGTTTCACGTTCTTGAGCTTCTCCTCAATCGATTCATGTTCTTCATCTCCATAACCGTAATAATCATCATCGTCACCACCACCATACTCATCATCCTCATCATCATTGTCATACTCACGACTTAAAACCTTCAAAATATACACAAAACAACCTCATATAAACATACTGAAATTTTTGAAGAACTCTAATACAGCACATAACTGAAAAATAACACGAAAAACAGCTCACCATATCAAATTCTTCATCCACATCACGCCTTGCACGTGGATCATCTCCAACAGAATGTGTTCTAACACCATCAACTTCATTGCTCACATTTTTGTTCTCAGGAAGCTCAACCAAACTCGAGCTCTCATCTACACACACATCATCTTCCTCCTCCTCTTCATCTCCATCAGGAAGATTAGCCTTGACCACAAAATCCTCCTCCAAATCCTCGATATCCGAACCCAACCTCGAGGCAGCATCGTCGCTATCACCATCGAGCAATGCAGCCACTTCAGGATCAACAACTCTCTGAACCCTCACATTGACCGTCTTAGACGCCACGCTGTATATAACTTTCTCATCATCCTGAGACTCATTCTCCGATATTCGCAACCTTGAAGCATCATACGCCTGAAAAACTCAAACTCTCAACAAAAGTCTTCTTATGAAAGATTGTAATAACAAACCGAAAAAAAGGAGCTCACCTTGACGTCATTGGGAAGCTGCTCGAGCTGAGCTTTAGGATTGGAGTAATAATTAGACCCGCCGCCACTGTTCTTAATCTGCCTCAAATGGCTCAAGTAGTTATAACCGTCGTCGGGAAACCCGAGCTCCAGAATCTCCTTCCTCAACTTCTCCGGCAGAGGCTGAGCCGCCGCCGCGGAGATTCCGTAATGATAACGCTCTCCATCTTCGTCCTCCGGCGCGTCGTCGAATCTCGAATCGGCATCTTCGTTGGTGGGGCCCGCGACTTGGATGAAGACTCGGTCGCCGCCGGGAGAGTCGTCGTAGTTCGGATCCGACGTGTCTCGAGCGATCAGCTGAAAAGTCGACGCCTTTTTCTTGTCTATAAATTTCTTCTTCCCCATTATGAAAGTAGTGAAGAGTCTGTAAACGAAGAAAGTGATAAAACCCTACTAGTATCTAAACCCTCGGTTCCGGGTAATGGATGCAACCCGAGAGCCCTTTTTTTATAAAAAAAGCCCAGGCCCAGTGGGAGACATAATAATTCCGCGTCACGTGGTGGGGACGAGGCAAAGTCGGTGTCCCCGGTTGAAAAGGTAAAGGGCCGCGTTAGGCGGTGTGAGGAAAAATCTTTTAAGGTAGACAAAGAAAGGCGGGAAGAGTTAGTTACATCGTTGTGTGTGCATTTTCTGAACGAATGAGAATCTATTGGGTGGCGAAATTGAGACCACTCATTTTGTCACCGTCGTCGTCGGCGAATACGAAGGTGGTTGTGAGATTCCGATGCTCGGTGGTGACTGAACCGCCGGTAATGGAAGCGAAGATACTGACGCAGACGCAGAGATACGCGGCCGGAGCTCTGTTCGCGCTCGCGCTTCACCAGACGCAGATCCACCAGACTCGGCCGTTCAATGCTTTGCTCTCTCTCGACGAGGAGCCCGTCGGCGACGGCGCCAGCGTCGGTAGGAAGGCGTCGGTTTCCGACGATCCGGGGCTCTGGATCCACGAGAGCTCCGGTTTGCTCTATCCTGTTCTTAGGTAGGTACTTAGATTCTGACATTTTGTTAATCAAGTGTGATTAGGCCTAATTGAACGGCTCTGATTTCAATTCTGTGTGTTGATTGGAAATTAAGGTTTCTAGGAGTGGATGATCAGGCATGGAAGGGGCTTAAGGAAACAGCAGGATCGTCTTCGCAAGTTCGGCATCATGTAGGAGCGGTGCGTTTTTCGTCCTATTTTGTTTCGTCGAATTACGAAAATTGTTTGCTTATCTGTTTGAAATGAAGATTTTACAGTGTTTTCGACTCGCTGCACCATTTTTAATGTGCTTGCTTGTATGACATTGTATTAATATTTGTATTTTAGTTCAGTTCTTGACCTTACTAAATGAGGGAGGTGCGGTGCCATCTTCGGAAATGACCGACAAGGAAGCTGCTTTGACGAAAACCATTGATACCATGGTTCGTAGTGAGGAGAGTGCTGATGAAGATATAAAGGATCAAAGTGATAAATATGAATATGATGCTAAACATCGAGAAGTTTTTTCTGAGAATGAGACGAAAATAGCGTCCGAGGTTTCTGCAAAGCATTTTGAGGTCCCAAAGAGGACGATGACTTCTGAGGTATCCACTGAAGTAAAAATTCCAGCTGAATCTAGTAGCCTTGATGCGCCTGTTGAAGAGGGAATGGGGCTCAGTTATGAGAAGAAAATTACAATTCTTTATGCACTTCTGTCGGCCTGTGTGGCAGACAATAGCGAATGTGGCGATAAATATTCCCAAGTAAGAAACGGTTATGATGCTCGACACCGTGTGGCGTTGCGGTTGCTGGCAACTTGGCTTGGGATTGAGTGGCTTAAAGTGGTGAGTCCATAAAAACCGATTTTTTTTTCTATGTTTTCACCAATATCCCTTACGTTTCTAGTTATGCCAAATACTGCTTTTCTGATATAAATGCCTACTGTTTATAAGCGACAATGAGCAATTTAATAATTAGCCAGGAGTAACAAACAAGAAAATCCTACCTGTAAACTCTAGTTCGAGCAGTGGCCATTCATTTCTCTGTCAATTTGGTCTTTATGAGTATATATATATGTATATGCAGGAAGTCATGGAGACGATGGTGGCTTGTTCTTTCATGGCTTCCGTAAAAGAGGTTGATAATGAAGAGAAACCAAAGAGTGTTGATGAAGTGAACAAAGAAAACGATGATAAATCATGGGAAGAATGGAAGCGTGGAGGTCTGATTGGTGCGGCTGCTCTAACAGGAGGAACCTTGATGGCTATCACTGGTGGTATGCGATATATCATTATTTAATTATCTCTGTTATCTTTTAATACAAATTTAGGAGAAAATCAGTAGTCTTAACCTGTAGGTGTCTTTAATCTTTTCACAGGCCTAGTTGCACCTGCTATTGCGCAGGGATTGAGTACTCTCGCTCCAATACTGGGTGGCATTATTCCAGCGATTGGAGCAACTGGTTTCACTGCTGCAGCTACCGCCACGGGGTCTGTTACTGGTTCTCTTGCTGTTGCTGCATCATTTGGAGGTGCAAAAGTGTTTTTGTTTCTATTATTGCGTGCAAATTATATTTTGATTTTTGAACATTCTCTTCTGTCCAACTTGTTCTTTGTGAGGTCTGAATGCAAGTTACGCATAGGGATACTTAACATGCAATCATTGAGCTTTTGACTAAATCTCAATTCACAATCTTCCTTGCCATTGTTGGTGCATTCATCCCTTTGAAGTTTGGAAGCTTATGGATTCCTCAACATTTGAGAGGAGCACCATGTCTTCTGTTTTGGAGATAATGCTCGCTCTTAATTACACATTTTTCTTTTTGGTCCAAATTCAAGCTTGCATGGTCTTTCTAATCTAAAAGAAGAAGGAAATTGGTAGAGTAGATACTTAGCTACTTACTTATCGGTAATCTCAGCTGCTGGAGCTGGACTTACGGGGACTAAAATGGCTAGAAGAACTGGCAATATTGAAGAGTTTGAGTTCAAAGCAGTTGAAGGGACTTATAACCAAGGAGTGAGTTCATTTGGACAATTCATTTATTACTTTTGAAATATTTTGCGGAACAAAAGTTGTGATTTATTTCTAAGGGTCTTCTAGAATGAGATATTGTATTGATAAATTGAGTTATGGCACAATCTTTTCAGCGGCTAGCAGTGGGAATAGTGGTTTCAGGACTTGTTTTTGAGGATGAAGACTTTATAAGACCTTGGGAAGGCTACAGTGACCACTTAGAGAGGTAAGAAATGTTTAGGGTTTAGGCGACAGTGACCACTTAGAGAGGTAAGAAATGTCTTCTCCTTTTGAAGTCTTAGATAGAATCTGAGGTGTGATCGCTGGCTAAGTAATTGGTATTGATGTAGTGAACTTTTAGGTATTCACTGCAGTGGGAGACTAAAAATTTGGTTGCATTGAGTACTGCAATTCAAGACTGGCTTACATCAAGTACTTCTATAACTCGTATCTATCGCACTTTTTAAATTGGCTATTGGCATATCCACTAATATTTCTATCACGCTTGTTACAGGAATCGCCCTGGAGTTGATGAAAGAAGGTGCCATGTTGACTGTCTTAAACACACTTGTAGCGGCATTTGCTATGCCAGCAACCTTAGTTACTGCATCTGATATTATAGATAGCAAATGGGCGATTGCAGTTGACAGGTAAATCTTCATTTTCCAATTCAGTTTCGCATATTATTCTTCCGGCTATTTTACCATGGAATAACGACTTTCGCATATACTGGAAACAGTTATCTATTCATAGTTCCGAAGTGCTTTCCTCCCATTGTTATCTATTGATTGGCCGAATTTTAATAGTTATCATGTGTTTCATTCACGATAATCTCGTTTGCCTCTCATGGTGAGATCAGTTTTAGTGTTCAGTATACCTGCAGTGGGATACGAAGTTACCTAAATATTAATTTTATGCCAGATCAGATAAAGCTGGGAAGATGCTAGCTGAAGTTCTTTTGAAGGGTCTGCAAGGAAACAGGTAGAAGAAGAACCTCAGATTCTAAAAGAAATGTTTCTTCCCACATTGTGAAAATTATACGTATCATTCACTTGGATTTAATAACTATGATCCAGGCCTGTGACGCTCATAGGATTCTCACTTGGGGGCAGAGTAGTATTTAAATGTCTCGAATCTTTGGCTGAAGCAGAAGGGAACAACGGTAATCATCACCACCTGTTTCATCCTACTGTGTAAAAGTATAGTGGTAATTGGATAGTATATGTTTGTTTCTGCATTGATGCAGCTGGTCTGGTAGAAAGGGTTATTCTACTTGGAGCACCAGTTTCAATTGAAGATGAAAATTGGGAAGCTGCTAGGAAGGTAGACTTGATAGTTGTACTTTATTCCAGTTTTATTAGTTATGAAATTATATGGTGTCCATGCTGCTAAAACTTTAAACATATTTCCGGTTCACAGATGGTGGCTGGGAGATTTGTAAATGCTTATTCTACAAATGATTGGACACTAGGAGTTGCCTTTCGTGCAAGGTATGGTTCATTTGGATATGTGAAGTCTTAGCATTATGTTTATCCCCAGAGTATGATTAAGTTTTACCATTTCTGCCGTCAGTTTTAATGTCAATTAGTGTTAGAAAAGGATCTTCCATCAGCCATATAGATGTCATTAATTCTTCATATGTTCAGAATAGTAGATATATTCAATTTGAATGGCCATTATGAAGCTTGAGCTACCTGTATATCTGATAGAATCAAGTGTTCTGCCATGTGCCCATCTGCAGCTTACTATCTCAAGGTTTGGCTGGAATTCAAGCAGTTAATGTTCCTGGAATTGAGAATGTAAGTATCTTAATTCTGATTCCTTTTTTATGATTGTGATTTGTGCTTTTCATGGCGTGGTCATCAACCAATTATATTCCCATGGGATTTGTAGGTTGAGGTAACGCACCACATAGAAGGGCACTCATCCTATCTCTGGAAGACAAAACACATCTTGGAGCTGCTTGAACTCGAGTCTTACTACCCTGTCTTCCGAGAAGAAGAAAATACAGAAGACGAAAAGACTGAAAAGACTGTCAAAGGCAACAGCTCGGCGACTGCCCCGTCTTCAGAGAAGAAACTACAGTAAAAAAAACAAATCAACTGACGAAGGTAACAGCTCGATCGGCTGGCACATAGTTTGCACCGCATTGGTCATTTTCAGTACCATTCCTTCTTCCTAATTCTTTTAATTAGTTAAAATGTGATCTCCGTTTGTTCATCTGTATGGAACTGACTACTTAAGAAGGTTTCTGTAACGTAACGAGTGCTTAATTAATCTACAAATCGATGATAACTACAAGTTGATGCTAAATTATAGTAAGGAATTAGGCAGGTCTCGTATAGATCAAGCCTCAGGACCACCCGACTTCTCAGACATTATAGCTTTTGTTATAGTGATCGAGCTTAACATCATCACATTTCTGTTGCAATAATATTTTATCAATCAGTTTGTTGCCTCCCAACATTTCTGTTGTGGGAGGCATCACATGCACTGGTGCTCCAGCTTTGGGTTAATGACTGCGCATTTGGTCCCCTAGCTAGTTTCTACATGATCATAACTCACACCAAAGCTGGACACTTCCGATAAAAGCTTCAATTATATCCAGCGCATTGGTTCCATATCAACTATTATTCACTGTACACCAGTTCCTGATTCTCATTTCTTTTAGTTTCCTAAACCTCAAAGGGAAGGCAAGAACAGAAGCCGGAGACCCCCCTAAACCTATATAACAAGCTTTCAAACTCATGTTTTTTTTCACGAATAAAAATGGTTGACATGGTGAAGTTGGAAGCATGATGGCCATGCCAGCCTATACTCTTGTTTGGTATTGCTGTTTACTCTCTCCGATTTCCTCCGGGCTTAAAGGCCAAGCAAAATGCAATCACTACAGTACTTGCATAGTAGGGCAGGACAGTACTCAGTAAAATTTGGTATTAGAGCCGTATGTATATATTAGATAATATAAGAAGTAAGAAAGAAAAAAGAAAAAAAAAACCATTTCACTCATTCTCTCTGCAATTTGCAAACATCATGACATTGATGTAAATTATAGTGCCTGTGGCATCTATGCATTGTAATTTCAGACAAACTATAGCTTGAACACTTTATATTTAATATCAATCTGATTGAAGTTAAATCTGAATTAATTCTTGGTGACCAAGGCTTAGGGGAAGATGAAGCTGCTATGGTCTTCTGGCTAATATGAAATTTACAAAGCTATGATCAGAGTAGTCTGCTCGCGCGTGCCGTGGTTATTTGGCGAAATGGGCACGCTGAAAAATAAGTTTCCTTCCAGCCTAGCTGTGTTGGTCACTGCTAATCACAGGTGGGGGACAAAAGTGCATGAGACGCAAGCTAGGCCATCTCAATACTCCTTTTGGTGATCGATCAATCGAGCTTGAAATATAGAGAGAGCAGAATTAGTTGGATTTTCCTTAAAGATTTTGGTCCAGTGGGGACGACGTCTATGTGTCAATAACACGTCTTATAGGTTCGATCACCTTAGTACGTACGTACTTTGCATATATAAAAACGAAACTATTCTATGGTCACCAGAGACATACGTACCTTCTTGCCTATCATGGATGCAGTGAGGAACTTATGGGCTGTCTTGTTTATTTCGGTAGCCATTTTTGGTCGGGGAGGTGATAGTAAGGTGGAGAATGCTGCCATGCAAGTACGCAATAATGCAAGTTCTCTAGTTCGTGCTCTTGATCTAGCTCCTGCAGCAAGCAATGGATCAGGAGTAGGAAACAAGAGTACTGCTACTGCTACCACTACTTCTAACACTACTGAAGTTGTTATCGACGGCAAAAGTACGCCCTCTTGGATGCGCCGAGGAAGAGGTGGAGGCGGCGGCGGTGGTGGAGGAGGAGGTGGAGGTGGTAATGGTGGTGGAGGTGGCGGAGGCGGTGGAGGAGGAGGTTACTCTTGGGGATGGGGTGGTGGAAGTGGTGGAGGTGGCGGAGGCGGTGGAGGCGGTGGTGGTGGTGGAGGGTGGGGATGGGGCGGAGGAGGAGGTGGGAGTGGTTGGTGGACGTGGGGGTGTGGCGGCGGAAGAGGAGGAGGAAGAGGAGAAAGGCATCATCATGATCATGTGTACCGGGGGACAGGGAGGTTCAGTGAGGATCATTATAAGCTAGGAGAGTTTGCACAATGCATGAGTAAAGGGAGGTGTAGGGGTAAGAGATTGGACTGCCCTCTTCACTGTGGAGGACCTTGCTACTATGACTGCCAGGATATGTGCAAGGCTCACTGTTTCCGCCGCCGTCAATGATTTAATCGTCTCTGGCCGCCATGTTATGAGTAGCCAGTTTTCAATTCCGGCCATAAAATTATATCATAGCTAGGAAATCATGTCTTCCTATCAATCCTATGCATGCCTTGTGTAGTTCACTTGAACTTATTATCTTGTCAGGTTTTGCTAATTCAACTTTTGTTTTGTGTTTCTTGTTAATTAATCAATCTTTGATAAAAACAATACAAAAACTCATGCTACTCCAATCTGTTAGTCTAGGTTCTGGTATGTGTCATGGCGTTATTCAATATAAGCGTAGTTTAGGATTTTTTCTTTTAGCGTGCCGAATAATCTGGTGAAGTTCGGGTATATCTATCACGAGTTTCGAGTAGATATAAAACTTTATACACTTTAAAAAAAATATATAACAATTTTGGTATCTATCTTTCGGTAAATTAATCTAATACATTAACTAAATACATTTATGGTCACTCATCAAGTAATGTTAAAAATTGTTATTACCCGTCAAGTCTTAATATCTCATCATTTTGTTTGTTTTATTTAACGAACTGACCAAGTTTATCATTTTACACAATTTGTGTATGAGACATATATTTGATTTTTACTATATTTCCTCTCAATTATTGTCACTCTCATCAAACATCCTCTAAGGGGGGTGTATTGTATCTGGATTTTTATGGATTTTTATGGAGTTTTTTTAATCCATGGACTTTTAGAAAAGTCTACAGACTCTTTAAATAGTCCACAGACACTTCTAAATAGTCCACAGACTTCTAAGCATTTCTAAAATCATCGACAGACTTTCTTACGATTTATAAAAATCCACAGACTTTATATGAACGACTTATACAGATTTCAAAGGGAAATTTACGTTATATATTAAAATAATTGAAAGGTACATGGTCGAACATGAGAATGAAAAAACATTGATGAAAACTTTAACATGAAAAGCAGACGTCCTTAACAACAATGATATGATCATCCTTCTCCTTCTTGTTGATTACTTTCTGCATCGTTTACATTGTTGGCGTTTGCTTGAGCTTCTGCCCACATTTGATTAGCAATACTCATTCTCCATTGATTAGCGTTATCCCTTTGCTGCTCTTGAGTTTGAAAATCGTCCCATTCAAAATTATCTTCTCCATTGTCTACATGATCATCTTCTTCTGGTTCAGGAGGAAATTCATCTGAACGACATTCCTGACGAAGAAAATTATGCAATCCTACACATGCCAAAACTAGCTCTGCTTGTGTCTTATAAGGAAATGGTGGTGCTGATTTAAAAATTGTGAACCGCAACTTAAATATACCAAATATTCTCTCAATTACGTTCCTCAGAGAAGCATGACGAAGATTAAATAACTCAACTGCATTGACCGGATGGTTTCCTTCACCGCCACAAAAATCTTTGAGATGATATCGAGTACCTCGAAATGGAGCTAAAAATTGACGTCGATTTGGAAATCCGCAGTCCCCTAAGTAATACTTACCTAATCATGAAAAACATATGTAATTAGTAAGTATATTTATGACACAAACTGAAACATGCTTGCTAAAGTTTTTCATGGATGTAAAACCATACCTGGTGGTACTTTGAGTCCATTACGTCTAGAAATAGCATCATTTAACACTTTTGAATCATGAGCAGAACCCTCACATCCACTAAGCACATATATGAATTGTAAATCAAAGTCACAAGCTGCTAACACATTTTGTGATATCTTCCCATGACGATTTCTGTATCTGCTTACCTCACGTCCAATAACTGTTGCAGGAATATGTGTGCCATCAATAGCTCCAATGCAATCCTGTGGTAATGAAAAACTATTTACAACATATAAAAAAGAAAAATGATACAAGATTTATAGAAATATTGCTTTGCATACCTTAAAGAAAGGATAAAACCTTGTGCTTTCTCTTATGTTAGGTGGTGAGGTATTAGCCGGCAGTGGTTTTGCCATAAACTCTGGAGCTATTGTATTTAAGGCCTTCAAGATTTTGTTGAAACTTCTGCTAACAGTGAAATGAGATCGCTCGAATATCATCCGAGGTTCACTATATCGATTGTTTTGACCGACAACAAGTAAAAATGTAGCAAGCATTTCTTCAACACAAATGTATCTGGTATCTCGTAAAGGTGTTTTCTCTTTGATGATGGCACACAATTTTCAAAATACGTCAGGATACATTCTGTAAACCTCCCTAAACATACGAGGGTCGTTGTCCAGTATCTTATCCATATATATGTATCCACGTGATGTCACTGGTCGTCGAGTCAACGGACGTCTAATACGTTCATCAAGTATGCTGCGCACAAGATCATATAACATATAAACAACTGCTTGTATTGCCATTAACAAAATTCTAATGACCTCGTAAAACTCTTCTTCCTCTTCATCAAATCCACACACATCCATTTCAGATATCGCGCTTAGAGAAAGCACCTAAACAATTAAAATGAACAATGTTACTATTCATAAGATCATCCATTCAAAAGCAAACCAGAACTCATAATTATTCAGAAAAACCTCAAGTTGCAATAAATTAAAGAAAGCATAATTGTTCAAAGAAATCCTTATTCAAACAAAAACACATCAAAGAAACAATCAAGCCATAGCATAGTGCTTGTTAGCCTCATGCATTATTTCGTTCCCAAGTGATCCAATTATGTCGTTGGTCTGGACTCATCTTCAAGAATATGTCTTGCTTTGCTTTAGTGTTAAGAAACCTAAGCGCAAAAAAGCTAGCTTCATCAGTCAATCCTGGGGTCTCTTGAACAGCAATCCAACATTCAGTGTCTCTTGATTCTCTCTTCTCCATTATGCCACAAATGGTATCAAAAGTGGTGACAATTTTACCAAAGCCAGTTGACAAGTTTTGTAGAACTTCAGCTTGAGATGCTGCCCCTTTTGAGCTGCTACTTTTTTCATAATCAGCTCTACTTCTTTTCCCTTGAACCCTGCTATGTGCTGAAGCATGTGCATTGTTGGCTGGGGTGCGTTGTTGGGAAAGAGATGACAAGTTTTCTTGGTCCAATGACTCATTTTCATTTGGCACAAATATGTAATTATCTTGATCAAAGACCAAGTCATCTATACCACCCACTTCCCAAGACCCGTTCTCACCTGCTTCATATGTTGTGGCATCTGTATCATCACCTAGACCGATTGAGCCCATCCCAGTTGCAGTTCCATTACCAACTGCAATTTTCAAATCCTCATAGTCTGGAAATGCTTCTGTCCGAAAGTGTGCATGGGTTGGATGTGACTGAAAGATAATAAACAAAAATGTCAATATGGTAAACCTTCAAAATAATTAGTAATCTAATAAAATAAAACTACAAGACATTAAACTCACCTTCAAATAGTCAGCCCATACTTCATCAGCGGCAGTGAATCTCTTTGTGATCGGATCCCACCCAAACCCAGAACTGTGACGCATAAGCTGAGAGTAATTGGTGTATTGTTTTTTAAACCATTTCACTCGGCTTTGGTAATGGCTGAAAGTTACATCATAACCGAGTTTTTCCTTAAGCTTAGGAAGTAACTTTGCTTCTACTGTTGTTTTGCTTATTACACCATTAATATCACGGAACCCAAGCTTAGCTCCTTCAACCATGAGTTGAAGCAAAACATTGCTCTCTTCTGCGGTCCAAGTTTTATAATCCTTTCGTTTACCACTTCCTTGTGAATCTCCCATCTATGATTCAAAAGTTTCTCTTCTTTAGCTACTCAAAGTAGAACATTCAAAAGACAAACTACTTGATTACAGCGACACCCAGGAAAGACATTCAAAAGCCAAACTACTTTATTTGAGATCAATCAAGTATATAGAAACCAATAAACACACTTGAAACAAACATAAAGAGCACAAGTGTTCTATAGGTCCAAACAACACATTGTGATTAATACCAAAAATCTCTATTAATAGCAGCTGATAATGATTATGCAAATCCCTAACCAGAAAAGCAAAAAAGCAAAACTTGGAAAATGACAGATGCAATCTTAACAGGTGTACGTTTTGTTGGAAATATCAGAAAGGTCAGCTATAGATATTTTCATATTTCATCAAGCATCTTATGAATATCCAACTTAAGAGTAATGAAGTATACCTCTTGAAATATCTAAGATCCCCCTTATATGTAAAACTTCAGTAACAGTGCTCAGTCGACATCAAGTAATTAAGCAGCATGTGTATCCCAGAAAAGTAAATTAAGGAAGAACGAACAAACTATATATCGAAGAACAAATTGTGGCGTATGACATCGATGTATAATTTAACACTCTTTAAAGGAAATTTACTCTTTAAACTTGTTAGTGAGTAACAGAACGTATAGTTAACTTTGAGATTCAAATGGTATATATATGGTGGTGACGCAGAATTTTGATAAGAATGGAAGAGGAATAACACGTGTGAAACGAAAATGACACAGAAAAGTGAAGCCGAGTAATTTTGATGGTTTGCACTTTTTCACTTTCAAACCAGAGCCCACCATCGCTCGATCGACATGGTTTTAAGAATAGATTCCTATCCCTAACAGTACAAACTTTCGAGAAGAGACCAAACTTTGTTCAACAACAAAAACCAACATAACCCAGAATTCTGATACCACAAGAAATTAGGCAAATATAGAGAAGAATCAAGAAAACAAGATGATGGGAACCAACCTCTTTGCACGCTCAGAAGGATGAACTTTGATAGACTTTTCCCACGCTCAAAATCTTTGCCCTAGCAGCTGGCAAATTGTTGAAGTCTGCTATTTATACTAAACCCTACAAAGTCCACAAATTTCTTTGACATTTTAATTCCGTAGATATGAATGAAATTTTGAATACCCTAAAACTTCTATTCATTTTTTAAAATCCTAATCGAATACCGCTAGACTTTGGTGGACTTCATATGGATTTTTTAAAATCCTAATTGAATACACCTAGACTTTTATGGACTATTAAAAATCTGTTTTGAATACACTTGGACTTTCAGATTCCATGGACTTGTTTAAAATTGCCACTAATTCCAGATACAATACACCCCCCTAAGTATTTCACTTTCCCATCAAGTATCTCTTTTGAACAAAACATGAACAGACTTCCCACCTTCACCTTCCGGTTGATTTTTTTTTTAAACTCTGGTTGAAAATCTTATAATGGGACAATAACAATACAAATTAGTTGCACTTACTATCACCGGCCACAAAATTTAAAACGGACCTTACAAAATGAATAATCGCCACAAAATGATGATAAAAGTAAAGAAGAATTCCACGGCCCTCATTGTTTCGCTCAACAGTGCATATAGATGACACAAATTTCTTTTTTCTCTTATTCATCTTTTTCTTTTTATTCTCTTTTTTCACCAGTGAATTTTTCTCTCTGCTTCTTTTACAATCCAAATCTCTTCTTCTTTATCAAGTTGTAGTCATATTCTTCTTCTTCTTCTTTGAGCTGCAGTCTTCTTCTTTCTTTCTTCTTCCTTCCTTCAGCTGCAATCTTCTACTTATATTAGCTATTTTCTTTCCCATCTATTTCAACTTCAAATTCGATTATGACTCTACATTGCGGACATTGATAGGGTGTAGCGAACCATACGCGCGCAAACACAACGCGCCATATTCGGAGGAAAGAGAAAGAGAGAGATCTAATTTTTTGAAAAGGACATAATTGCCCCTCTTCACCGGCTCTTCCAGGGTAAAGGAGGAGGGTCGTTTCTGGTCAAAGTCATAGTTAGGTTTGAGTGTCAATGTGTCATTGCAATTTTGGTGGTTGAAGAAATTGGGTTGGGCCGTGAATATTCTGGACCAACTCAACACATCAATCAACCCAACATCTGTTCCGGCCCAATAGAGTTGACCATACACTACATACAATTCTGCTCCAAGAAGAAAAAGAAGAAAAATGAGCACTACAAGATTATGGTACCATAAGCATGAGTAATTTTATAATATGCTGCGCTGTGCGAATTAAATTAAGTACTAATTTTTCATTTCATGTGCCTTATACATATCAAAATTAGTACAAAATTTAACATGCACACCATAAACAAATGTCATTCAACTCACATGTATCTTCAGCAAACAATCTGGTTTTACAACGGCGAGTGCGAACCACAAAATTGACAAAATTCCTTTTGCCCCAAGACCTTATCCCTCCAATGACTTGAGACCACAACCTCATCACACATGTTTTCTTTACAATCAAATCGAACAACCTCATAGTATTCTGTAGACCAGTTTTTCCCTCTGAGCACAATTGTATCATTTTCTTCATAGACAAAAAGGATGGGATCATACGAAGAAAAATTGCAAGACATATCCCTACATCCTATCTTAAAGAGTTTACTCCAAGAGTTGCGGACGCCACTCTCTCATCGTCCATACAGTTAGAACAAACTCAAACTCCGCGAGCTCCTCTTTAGATGTTATGGACAGACGTCCTCCCAAAATAACCGACAACACCACAGCCCACTCTCCATTGTCGTTGTCCACAGGCAACGGAACTTCCCGAAACTCTTCGGTTGCCAAACCAAGATAGCATATTCAGCAGCCTCATTCACACTGATCTGATTCTTTTGGACACAATGGAGTGCCTCGTTTGAAAGACACCCCATCTCGACTGAATCCCACTCGTTACCCCAGATGGACAAGTGGGGATCACCGATTCTTTTCCAGCAGTTAGATCTCGACGAGAACATCACAAAATACGGCTCACTGTCAGCGAATAAGATATTAATAAGAAGTACGTAGTCGTCAGTAGCAGAGACATAACCAAAACCGCAAGACAGATAATCAACAACAATATAATTATCAGGCAACACATTATCATATTCCGGTAGGATGAGCCCGATGGAGGGGTTCCATATGTAAAAGTCTTTATGATTTCTTATACATACCAGACCGTTGATTGAGCCGACACACATGCAGTGATGTAGTTAAAAAATTTGTTCAACAGTGTATTTTTTTTATATATAAAAGACATAAGCCTATTTTTATTTTTAACAAAATTATTCATAAAAATAACAATTATGAATTCACGATCCAAACATCATATAAAAATCTATTTTATTTTTGAATTGACTTACTAAATAAAAAAATAAATTATAGTTATCAATCAAATAATAAATGTTGTAAAGTTAAAAATTTATTAATTTATTAAATTAATAAAAAATTTATTAAATTATTGATTCAATATATGACAATAATAAATTTAAGAATTTATTTGATTAGTTAAAGGAAAATAATAAAGACAAAGTAAATATTTTTTTTTAAATATTCAACGGAATATATTTTATTGTTTTAATTTTTAATTTATATAAAAATATGTCTTTAATTAATAATAATTTAAAACTCGTGGCTACGCCGCTGCTAACATCAATACAATGTCTTTGAATGGCTTGGTGAGCTTTCTGAAACAAGATTTCTTCCCAAACGACGTCGTCGTCGCTCCTAAATCTAAGATTCAGAACTTATCATAGTTGGTGAAGAGGAGCTTGTGCTACTTTGAAGACATGTTGAAATGGGTTTTGGCGAAAACCGGGTCGAAAATGATAGAACGCCACCGTTTCGAAACGCAGCAGAATCGGAGTATGGATTTCACAGGCAACCTCGACAGTATATGCTCTACGATTAAATCCTCAGAAAGATAAAGATTGTTGTTGTTCATCTATATAATTAATCCATACCAACATATATAAATAAATTAAAAATATATCAGATGATATTCCAAGATATTATATCAAATGAGAGTTACAGTACCGAGAAAGAAATTGACTAGCTCAGTAGGTCAAGAGTGAGAGATTATGGATAGGCTTTTTACAAAACAACAGGCCCAACTAAGCTTTTTGAGCCCAATGACAATACAGATTAGCTGGGCTTACTTTCATGGGCCAGAGAGCTTAAATGAATAAAATGATGATAAAAAAGAAGTAAAAAGAAGGATCTGTTTTATATTTGAAAAAAGTAGCGATCGAAATGAACACAAAGTCGACGTTCAATTCAAGTTAAGAAGCACGACGACAATGACGTGGGGCTGCCATCATCATCTTCAGCGAAATAAAAATCCACAGTAAAAACTTGGAAGAAGAAGAAGCAGCAAGAGTTTGAATTTCAGACCTGAACGAAAAACCCATCCGTATTCTCCAGACTAAAACCGAAGCTACAGTGATCCCAAAATTCAACCATGGAAGCTATCAGAAAGCTCAGAGATCAGGTCGCTAAACAACAGCAGGTACTCTCTCTCTCTCTCTCTCTCTCTCTCTCTCTCATTTGCTTTTAAGATTAGCGAAGAATAACAATTCGTCTTTGATTAAATCACCGCAATTAATCTATCTAATCGAATCTAGCTGAGATTGATTTGGTTGTGTGTATATATGAGATTTGGTAATCAGCTTTCGTCATTTTACGAGTCGATTCAGCTCAAATTCGAGCTCAGAATCGAATCGAATAGTGTAGGTTTACTGTTTTCTGAGCTGTTAGGGCGGCGCTGGTGTTGAAATGTTGTATCTTTAAGCCTGCTGTTGTTGATTATAAGATTATTATTTAATATAACAAACTGGCATTGCAATTTTTAATGGAGAGAAAATTATGAAATGGAGGCCATGTTTGGGCTGAGAAGACCTAATCTCTTGCTATAAATAACGAAATTTTGGAGTCATCTTCTTGGTTTCGGAAAGCTTCGAGTGGATATAATCTGATTGGACTTGTTATGGTTGCTTTTATATGTTTATGGTCTTTGTTTCGTGATGCATAGCTCGATGGAGGTGTTTGGTTCTGATTTTTCCTTGACATTTTTCTCAGGCTGTCTTCAAACAATTTTCTGGTGGCATATATGGGAATTCGGATAATGTTGTCGCAGACGAAACGGAACTCCAACAGCATCAGAAACTTGAGAAGTTGTTCATATCGACTCGTGCTGGCAAGGTTGATACTTCTCTAGCTAAGGACTTGGGAGTAGTTAATTGTCACTAGTCAGATGATATCACTTGCTTAAGTTATGTTGTTTTCTTTTTTAACAGCATTACCAAAGGGATATTGTCCGTGGTGTGGAAGGTTATATTGTAACTGGTTCGAAGCTGGTTGAAATAGGTAAGTTTCTTAAGACGTGTTTATGTCATTTCTGGGGAATTCAGATACAATCTGTGGTTGTTTCACAAATTTGTCAACATAACATAGTCAACACTCAACAGGAACCAAGTTATCAGAAGATAGCAGGAAATATGGTGCGGAAAAAACTTGCACTACTGGTAACACATTATCCCGTGCAGCGCTATGTTTCGGAAGAGCTCGTGCCCAAATGGAAAAGGAGTGTGGAATATTACTGAAAGCCCTTGGCACTCAGGTATAACAAACCGAAAACAAATGCATTACATTGCAGATATCAGTTCCATTTCCATATTGTGGTTCAGAACACTGTAGTTTGGTGTTTTATATGCATTCATCACCCGCATTACCAAGAGATAATCTCAAGCATAACTCCCATATCAACCTACAGGCTTGTAAATTACATTTCTCCGTGGTTTTTACTTATCAACTTGTGCATGTAGGTTGCAGAGCCTTTAAGAGCAATGGTGGTGGGAGCACCATTGGAGGATGCTCGACATCTTGCTCAACGATATAGTAGAATGCGACAAGAAGCTGAAGCACAGGTAAATGCAGTATCTTATATTTCCTGCCAATAAGCATTACATGGAAAATTCTGTTTGATAGAAGTAATGTTTTCTATTACCAATGCTTGTTTTATCTCTGTCCACAGTGAGATAACTATGGGAATAGTACACATTTTAAGCCTCAATCTTTTGAAATATAGACTGGCTTGTGTAGTTGAGATTGACTCATAAGTTGAATTAAATGTTTGATTTCTACAACGTTGCGCATGCATTCTAACTGGCATCCAGATAGGCTATTGATGTTTACAGACGCCAAGCCAAAGTACGGGAATCTGCAGGTAATTCAGATATTATCATGAAACTAGAAGCTGCTGAGGCCAAACTTCAGGAGCTAAAGTCCAACGTTGCAATATTAGGGAAAGAAGCTGCTGCAGCAATGGCTGCTGTAGAAGGTCAACAACAGAGGTTGACTCTTCAGCGACTTATTGCTATGGTAATTCATTAGTTTCATTCCTATCCTTTTTCCTATCAAGTCCTGTTGAACTTACGAAATTGAAATTTATATGTCAATTCTCCCTGTTTAAGGTTGAGGCAGAGCGCAATTATCATCAGAACATCCTCCAGATACTTGATCGTCTTGAAGGCGAGGTAAACATCTTAAGAGTATTCCGTTTAAGAGTCACATGGGCAAGACTTAAGAGTACCCTCAATTCTTTTATAAATTATGGTTGTGCAACTTTTAAGTGGTGATGATAGTGATTATTTGTTGGACAGATGTTGTCAGAACACCAGCGAATTGAAGCTTCACCTAGTCCAGTCGCAGAGAACAATAGTATGCCTCCACCACCATCATATGAAGAAGTCAGCCATGACTTTACTTCTGAAACCTATGATGATTCAACTGACGTCAGAGACTACTTCTTAGGAGAGGTAGTATCAAATCAGTGATATATCCTAAGTTTTGGTCTTTTTGACTCCTTTCTGTCGAATAAATGTTCCTCTTTGAACTGCTGCAGGCTATGTTCACGTTTCAAGGTGTAACTGATGTTGAGTTAAGCTTGTCTTTCGGGGATTATGTCATTGTCCGGAAGGTACAGATATTCATATTTATTGCATCTTTTGCCTCCTTTTCTTCTTCTTTCGTATGAAGCTTAATTCTCATGTGTTTGAGCAGGTATCAAACAACGGTTGGGCTGAAGGTGAATGTAAGGGTAGAGCAGGTTGGTTCCCATTTAACTACATAGAAAGGCGCGAGCGTGTTCAAGCTAGCAAGGTGGCTGCAGTCTTCTAACTCTACTATCTGCCTCTTTATTTGGCCTTTTTGTTTGTTTTGTACGCTGGAGTTCCCTACTTGTCCAGTTTTTGTATTAATTTCAAATCATAGTCAGCTGTTGATCAGCCCCATACATGAACCAAAATTGTTTGAACCATATATGATTGATTCATTTATATCATGTATATCTTTCGTAATTTTTATGTTGTATGAGGTCTACATTCATCTCTAGAGGTTGTTTACCTTGTTTGTTTCCTTCACTAGCAAAAATAAAGTATATAGCAATCTTGGTACAGTATTTGAAGTAATATATAGCACTATCACCCAAATGTGTTCCAATCTTATCCTGTTTCCAAAGGTATTCTATTACTAACAGACCGTAACAGTGTTTGAATGTCTGATACAGTTGAACAAGGTATGAAAATAGCAAGAGAGCAAGCCTATGATTACCAAAATAGCAACATGACAATGGTATTGAAAAATGCCTTTCATATATATGTGAAGGACACGAACACATACATGGCCCCCGTGGCCATAAATTGGCCGGGACCGTAATCCAGCCTTAAACCCTCAACGCAAGGATTTGTCATTTGTGTTCTCGAACGTACAATACAAAGCAGCAGCAGCACTACCAAGTCCTCCAAAATTTCCATTCCCAATCTCACTCTCAAAGAGTGACTCCTCAACGATGCAAAGAGAGCCTCGTGTGTACTTTTGTAAAATGTGGCCTCTCCTCCAAGGCTTCAACAACATCATTTTTTGTTTTGTTTTGGCGACTAGTCTTTCTAAGATCCCAAAGTATCTTATTCCCTCTTCCTCCCCTGTCTATTGTACCGGTCAATTACTCCATTTCCGCTTTCTTCATAATTAGGTAGGGCTCATGTTCACAACCACCTACGTTTGCCATGACGTTTTAATGCGCAGCAAAACTTGGTTCGAGGAGGCCGGAGTAACAACAAATTTACTGGATCATAATCCAGTAATACCGTAGCAGCATAAAAAATAATACCGATCTAACGATAATTGAAGACAAATTTATCCATCACCGTGACCGTAAACTGATGAACTTATTCATATTAGAGCTACAAGACGTAGTGGCGCGTTCTTTGAGTAATAGAAAAGTGGAGCACCAGAAGAAAACTTTATAGTTTAGTAATGAAAGTGATGGCGCAGTTGCCTATTTAAAAACCAAGAGAAAAAAAAGAGTCTATTGCCTTCACTTCACTACAATACAAGACCAACCCTTTTTGCCTATCTGTACTTCCATCATTATCATTATCACTATCAAGAATTCCACGATTATTATCATATGGGTTTTTATCATGTAGAGTCATACAGTAGATTAAGCTGCAGAAACTCTTCTGGTATTTACAATGAGAGCAGTAGTACTAGTACAGGGAGAGAGAGCTTAGCTGAAGTTTCATCCGGATTGATGAAGCAGCTTCTTCATACAAAAAGATAAATAAAAGAAATAAACATCATCCGTGGGAAAATTAACACACAAAAAAGATATCCAAGAGGGCTTTAGATCGTGTATCAAATAGGTCTAGTTCTCTTGGAGCCAACAGAGGGAGGACTAATTTGAGGAACTGTGAAGGCATCGATGTCGTTCCACATTGATCTGTAGTTGTTGTTGTTAACGTTGTTGGAGTAGTAGTAGTTGCCTTTGATAGTGCTCATGTTGGAAGCAGCCTCCTGCTTTGTGGTCTCTTTGAATAATCCTCCTCCACCCATTTGTGAGTGTTGAAGAAGAGGAGGAGGATTTGGTACTTGAGGGACCCAAATCCCCATATTTTCTGACGAGAAAGAGCTCAGATTGCTTTGCATATCATCATCGAAAAAGGGTAGTACCCCATTATCATCAGCCTACAAAGAAATGAATCCAATCAATCAGATCCCAAGTTGTGTAAAAAAAAAAAGAGCACAAAATTTCATGATTTCTAAAACAAAGGGGATAGAGAGAACCCGATCAAATCAATCAATGCAAACCTTACTGAAACCAAAAGGCTTAGCCGAGAAATCAAGAAGGTCTTCCACATGCCAACCGGGAAGTGTCTCTATCAAGTACTCGGATATGCTACTCGTCGCTGCTCCAATCCCATCATTTGGCAATAGTGAACTAGTAGTAGTTGTAGTTGAAACCTTAGGTGGATTTGAGACTACTTCAGAAACCTTGTTATTGATCAAAGGCTGAGTCTTGAGATCAGTAACTACAGCAGCAGAAGAAGAAGCAGGGGATGATGATGATGATGATGATGATGTGTAGACTGTAGATTTAGTAGAGAGCTTAACTCCTGTGAAGAGAAACCGGTTATGTTTCTGTGTGAGTTCGTTGGCTGAGTGAATCGGACCGTCACACTCTCTACACAGAATCGCTCTGTCTTGCTGACAGAACAAGAAAGCTCGTCTCTCCTGTAAATAAAAAAACCACATAAAAAACAAACCCATCATAGAAATGAACTCATGTAAATCAAAAGAAGCATTTTTTTTTGTACCTGACAGATATCGCAGAGAGGGGCTTGTTTGGAAGAGGAAGGATTGATGAGAGAGAAGCGTTGGTGTTTAGAAGCGAGCTTATTGGCATGGTGGACACGGTGGTCACAGCCGTCGCAGAGAGCTGCCTCGTCGGCGGTGCAGAACACCGACGCGTCGGACTTGTTGCACACGTCACACTGGATCTTCATCTGATCTCGGTCTCTTTTGATCCCTCAAAACCACTGTAAAGTCTGACACTGAACGGAAATGAAAAGGAAGGTGAGATTTGGAGCTGGTTTTGGAGAGAAGGAAGGAAAATAAGGTAACACAGCTAGAAGAGAATAAATATAAAAGGGGGAATAAGGAAAGCACCGAATTAAAATATTAAATAGTAGAAAAATGACAACGATATCTGGGGAAATCTCTGAGAGACTATTTATGGACCTCTCTCTAGCTCCTCCTGCCTCATCAGAGCCAAGTTGTGGGTGGCATTGTTTAAGTTTTACCGATCAATATTATTACAGACTTACAGTTCCCTCCAATTTTTGTACCGTCGATCAGCTCGATACGATACTCTTCAGAGTGAACTACATTCATCGTGAACCAACCTCGAATTCACCGCTTAATTTCTTAACAACTATAGTTGTTTCTCGAGGATTTGTCTTGATCGACGATAAATTTGGTTTGCCTCCCATTTTTGCTCAAACGAGGAAACGATGTGGAGTTTTTAGGCGCAGTAAAACTATAAAAAGCTGCACATATGGCTTTGTAACGTAAGTTTTTTTATCTTGTAATAAGCAATTTGGTTTTACCGAGTAAATTAGTTTGGAATTATTCCTCAGAGGATATACCCAGCTTTCTGGGACCATGCCATGCTTCCCGGCCTAACATTGCCCATGTTGTCCACTTAGGGAGATCAAAGAGAAGCTTTGTTAGTTTGTTTTATAAGAACAAGAAGAACCTGGAAACTTTGCCAGCCGAGGCAGGCCACCACTCATGACTCTTGACCAGCCCATATGCATGCTACTAATTAAATTAAATAAAAAACGCACAAATGGTACCGAACGGTTTGATATCTTTAGTTTTAGAGTTAACCGTTTGAAATTTGGACCAGTAAACTTTGATTTCATTGACATCGAGATACTTCTTATCACTTTTTCGTTTATTTTAGTGGCGAAACGTGTCAATTTTAATTATCAATTAATCAATACGTTGTTTTTGTTTGAGGGAATTACGTTGTTGGAGGTATTATAACGGGAAGAAAGTCGAGAAATCAGAGAATATAAAAAAGTGGGAAAGAATATTTGCAGCAAAATTTGTGCATATTTCTTGACAAGTATATGAAGCCAAGAACAAATATAAAATGATATTATATTTTTTTTAATGCTAAATGGACAAACTAACGTGTCACGTCATCGATTAAACATAAAATCGACTTCTTGAAATTAAAACTCTGATATCAAACGGTTAACTTTGAAACTCTAGTACTAAAATATCTTGACAACAAAAATGTAGACATCATTTTGTGCATTTTTTTTCCATTAATTAATCCTCTAAGTTTATATAAGAATATATATGATTTAACAACCGAGAATAAATACGAATATGAGATTGAAACAACACTGTACACCCATTACTCCATTAGCCATGATCATCATATCGATTATCGAGCATATAATCCATATATATCATCCCTCATGTGGTATGATTGCATCGATCATAGGCAATAACTTTGCTGCAAGAGTGAACAAAATATGCACTTTGTCAAAGGGAATGTGATGATCGATGGAATATATATGTAGTAGTATTGTACAAAGATATTATATATGTACGTCTTTCAAGTGGTATGGGAGATAAGATTTGACTGATACGTACAGAAACGCCATCTCTAACAATTTCATACATATCCTCCCAAGTTTCTTAGGAAAAACTTCGATAATCCATTAATATTAATCTATATATCCCAATAACGGGTTACTCGAGCTAATATCTAATTACGTCCAAGGTAATTAGACTATCTCGATCTATCTAAACTTGGATTCAAGTATTGGGATGTGTAAGTATGAGGACATTATGTTCATTAGTTGCTAGTCGTGTAAACTAATGGCCGACCTCGTTCTGCGGAGGAAACTCAAAGCTTAGCTGAGTAATTAATTGTGTACATATAGTTTTTATGCTCTTGTTTTTTCTGTGTTGTTCATATGAAAAGTCTTATTTTATGCACACTATCTAAATGAATTGATGTCCCAGCATTTGAACTGAACTGAAATTAATTTTTATTTATGTAATGTGGCCGGAGACATGCATGGCAAGCATGGGCAGTGACTCCCGATAACCCTAGCTAGTTGCTACTTTTAATTATTGGTGCATGGGAAGCTATATTCGGACCACAAAGAAAATCTAGCTTAGGCAAAAAAGAAAAAAACAATATATGAACACCTTGGGAGCATCTCCCAATTATGCATTTTTGTTAGGGTCTAGCTTAGGCAAAAAAGTCTCATAATTAGCATTAGCAGTTATCCATAGGGTTCGTTATTGTGGTTAATTAACTTAATTTTGCTAATTTGCTTACAGTCTATAAATATGTATCAACTAATTAACTGTGTTCGACAAAGAGAGGCTCGAGTTGCCAGATGCTGAAGAATATATATATAACATAAACGACAAACAAAACCTTTTGTAGACCAAAATCAAAATGCAAATTTATCAAAATTCATGTAGAAAATACATATAGGTAATGTCGTACGAAATACGATATATATATATATGATTACATGCAGCAAATTAGAAAGACATGTACATATTATATAACATCCGGACGAGAAAATCACGAGTGCAGTTATAGTGTGTAGAATTTGTCAAAATTTAAGTCACATTGGACATGAAAGAATTTACACTGTAAATTAACTTTTTATATATTTGTGTTCTTAATTACTCAAAAATCACTGTTTAATTTTATTTATGGTATACAGTTAGTTTCTGGTACCTTTCATCTGGACTGGAATCTAAAAAAAAAAAACTTAAAGAGACTTGATGCCTCCCATGCCAACTAATTAACATTATTGACAGTATTATTACAAGAATATGCTCAGTGCATTATAAATCTGGATTCGAGTCTAGGGTTTATTTCTGTAGCAAATTTCATAAGCTCTGTATCGATCTCCTAATTAGGAGGTATGACCGGTATATTGTCGTATGACGTATGTGATGTTTTTTTTTTTTTCAGAAGTCAGAAGCAGCATGAGTATAAAGAGATGGGCAGAGGATGGGTTTGATGGAGGAGATCAAAGGGAAACTGATAGATGGAGGTAGCTGGGAATGGAAAACATGGGACCAGATTTACTGATTTGGATAAGGTTTTCTCCTAGAGTTTAGTTATATATATATCTATTAAGCCAGGCCAGGACAGAATGCTCTTCTTTTTGCAGACAATGAGGTTCCTTTCCCCACTTGCCCACTAGAGTAGCCAAAGGGTCAATTAGGGTCAGATATCTCTTTAGGCCAGGCTTCTCAAAAGGGCCAAGGCTTCACCTTTTCCTCTGCCTCACTGGACTCTCAAGTCCCAAGGTTGGCAGCTGTCTTATTGTTTGGTTTGCTCAGCTATTTTTAGTACATATATAAGGTTTCTTGATAAAAGAAAACAAGGAGTGCTGTATCATTGTAACAGTACAGATGTAATGGAGGCCTCAGATTGATGCAGTGAGAGGTTAAACCCTAAACCTTTAATGAGAATCCTTGATTCAGGTACAACCTAGCTTCTCCTTTGATTGTGTGCATTGTGAGAAGGTTATGTGAAGATGAGAACAGGAAACAATGGAATGGCTTTTCTAGATTGCAATTAATCTTTAACAGTCGTTCTCTGAGTAAAACAATGGAGGTCAAAACGAAAACCTAATCAACACTAGTTACATACAACAAAGAAAAATTAAGGTTAAACTAGCCAGAAGGTGCAGCATAATTTGCACCTTCGGCATAATCATGGTACATTGGTCTGCGCCTTTTCGCAGAAAGTGCTTGCGCTTTGTGCTAAGTTTGAGTAATGGTATCCAGATACTTCTTCACACAAGCTTGGTTTGTCTCAAATATGAATGGCAATCCTCTTATCTGCAGATTCACCATTTGTGAAAGAAAAGCACAAAGTCGTTTGAGGAGATGATAAATATATAAGAGCACTAGAAGTTTTAGTCCTACCGGACACACATTACCCTTGCAAAGAAAACAGACAAGAAAACTGAATCACCTACTGAGACCTATCGAAACAGTTTTAGCAAAAGGAACTGTTGGAATATACCTCGATCAAGCAACTGGAACTGAGCCTTACACTTTCTCCTTGAGTTAATTCTGTGCTATTTACTGAAATTGGTAAACGTCCAAGATTTTGCAAAGAGAAAGATCCATCTTTTTCCATCTGTATTTTTGCCTAATAGATACAAAAAGAAGAATACATATGGTTGGTTAATGCACTAAGTACATATGTAGTATAACTAATATTTTTGTAACCACATCTCCCGACTCCCGTTCTGTACTCCCAACAGTTGGGAGGACAAGATTAAGTAATTAGTAAGTATATGAAATCTTACCTGTCGCCTAGAACATTTGTTACCACGTCCTTCTATAGTCAAGTCAATGTCAACAATATCATGTTCTTCTGATACCCGACCCAACAAAACCTGCAGAGGTCGATAATTATACAGTGAGCAAGCCCAGACTAACTTGGACTAATTATGTGACCTAAGTTTGATTACGTTACTCTGGTCTAATAAAACCTCCTTTGACCATGACAAAATAGCTTCAAAAATCTTATGATCAATTGAACAAAGATTGTAAAAGATCGGATATTTAGGAAAAGAAAGATATCAAAATACCTCATGCTTCTTAATATAATGTTTAGAGCGGCGTCCATATAAAATGGCAAATGCTCCGTGAGATGCAATCGCTCTTTGCATATACGAATACGCACCCTGTTCCAGTCTCATGATTGATCTCTTAGCGTCCTCATCCTGATATCTTGAAACTACATATAGAAAGCTTCAAATTACAAAAAGATAAATATGCTAATTCAGAAAACAAAGAGTGTGAGGAGGCAATACGGAAAAGATCAGGCAGGACAAGCAAAAGAAATTCAAACTTGAAATTCATTCAATAAGAAAGCATCAAGTGCCTCATTATAAGTTTATAACCAATATGTCCCCTTTTCTTTTCCTACAGATGCATCAACCAATATGGACATTGTCTGTTGATGCAAACTAGTGTAGACTCAGAATCATCCTAATTCATTTAGTATTTAAAATCTTGTGTATCAGTTGAGCATGCACCACATATCAAAGAAAGCAAATGACATCTCTTTAAGTCAAACCCAAGACATAAGCTAAATATATCATGATACTTGAGTAAGACTTGAGATATGAGCATACAAGTACTGAGCTGGTAAAGCTTGACCAAGTATTACCTTCCTCACCAGAATATATTTCGAGGTCATTGGGATCCAAATCCATGTCTAGTATCTGGAACCAAAAAAAGAAGGAAATTGGAACATAATTAATATAACAGTAAGCAAGCATGCACTCATCAATTAGATACTAGGCATTACTTTGTGGACTCACCATTGCCTCTACATCTGAATAACATGGAACATCATCATCACTATCGAAAAGACCCTCAAAATCTAACATCATTGTGTCTACTTCTGGCATCACCTCTGCATGTAATGGATTAGCTTCAATTGTAGCTAATTCATTACATTCTTGATTAGTTCCAGTAGCAGATGGCTGAGGAAAGCTTTTAACGCTGTCATAACCAAGATGTGAGTTGTCCATATGAGACCCCGTTGCGGTATATTCAAGACAGTTTATCAATGTACCATCTCCAGGTTCTTCATTCAATATTCCATGAAGATGATCTGTGCTTGCGTCAACAGAATCAATTTGGCCCCGATTACCACTAAGATGAGCTGAACTCGTAGAAGCCACATCAACAGGGTCAGTCTTGGACAGCTCAAAATTACAAAGGGGTAGTTTACCACCCACTTCTGGTAAAAAGTTTGGCCCTTTAATCTGAGAACACATAAGAGATTTCCCGGAATCCCCTTGTTCTTTCTGCATAGAGCAGGGGCCTGGATCATTCTTTTGATTAACTGTAAGATCCTTAACTGATGAACATTTTGGCTTTGGCTTACTTGCTCCTTCATTCCATTTTACTTGGGAGGAAGTTGACGACAATGGTACATGATTCAGAAGAAACACGTCATCGTTGCATGGAATTTCCCATTGTTCAGTATTTAATGTGCAAGAGATAACTCCATCTTTGTATTCAGGAAACTGATAGTTAGAAGCTGTTGAAGACGTTTGCATCAGCGTCCCTGGATGACAATGCATATGCTCATCACCACTGAGGCCCCCCCTAACACCATATTCCACGCCAGGATCTGTACCAGAGGGAATCAGAGGATGCATAATTGGCTCAGATAGATCCATCATGTGTTCTTCACCAACAATGTCCTTTGGAGAACTCATTAAAAGTGAGCTCAGACCATCATAGTAAGACTTATCAATATCTTCTTTGAACATGAGTTCCTCCTCATTCGTAAAGTTCAAAAGAGAATCAGACAATTTTTCCAAATACTCTTCTGTGCTTGCAGGACCCTGGAAATCACCAACTTTCATCTTCATCCCCAAGTCAACACTATACCCTGATGTTGTTGCGCTCTTAGCATCAGTATCACCATAAAGTTGAAAAGCATCTCCGGAAAATGTATCATTACCACCATCAACAGACATAGCTGGTGCTGAAACAGCGCTCCAGATAACAGTCTCAGGAAGTTGAGTTGAATACTCCAAATTGTGAAATGATGCACTGCTGTCTGGAGTAGATACACTAAAAACCTGATTCCCTTCAAATGTGATTTGATCACGTGAACAGGGAGGTTGCATTCCTATATCACCAGAACTGAACATGCCGCAATCCAGCAATTCCTCTGCTTGACCAAACTCCTCAACCTCACATCCATTCGATGTGATATGCAGATTGTCTCCGAAGGAAAGAACTTCTTCATGTAGATCATCTTGTTCAACTAAAAAGTCTTCTTCAGGCTGCTCGTATCCGCCATCCTGAAAGATGTCAGTACCAACAATACCACCAATATCAGTACTATCCATCAAATCCTGTTGAAAAGCATGATGCATAGTACCCATATCCGACCCGTCAAATCCAAAATGATCCGAGATTAGATCATGTTCAGGTAGACCCTCATCTCCGTTAACAAAACAGTTGTCATCACTCGGTGCAAGAATGAAATTAAGATCATCAAACGGCTCGCTACATATCCTCTTACGCAGCGCACGGTAACTACTCCGAACACTCTCAGCTTTCCTCTTTTCGGGCACACATTTATTATTCTCTTTAACTTTCCCCAACCTACTAAACGTTGACACCAAATTGGGAGTAGCATTAGCAGATTCAAGCTGAGTCATGCGTGTAGAAGCTTCTTCGGCCACAACCGGATCATATAGTATCGAGTACCACCGATCTTGCAGCTCCTGAACAGTAAACCTTCTCGAAAAATGAACCGCACCTTTCGCAAGTGATTCTAATGAAGCACCAGCCTGCAACAAACAAAAGTAAACAAACACAATTTGTTCATAACTTTTCAATTACTTGTCAATTTTCCATAGCCTCAAAATTTAGCCAAACTCTAAATTCATCACTGTAAAATGCGTCTATTGTTAGTTCATACAATTCATGCTCCCCCACAGTAAAATAAAAACAAGAACTAATTTTTACCAACTCAATCAGATAAAAAATAACAGTTCAATTTACAGTCAATACAAAAAACATCAAATGCGTGGTTTTTTTTTTACCTCGACGGCGTTCTTGAGCAAAACGTCGTCCTCGGGGTCCCAAGCACCGACCGCCGCCGCCGCGTCCCCGACCATGCCTACGCCTCAGCCAAACATAGAAAAATAAAGAAATAAAATCGAAAAAATATTGAAAAAAGGGTTTAAGAGAGAGAGACTGATAGTGAGGGGAGGTTTAGAGAAACGTAAACGGAAAATTGGGAGGTCCGGTGAGCTATTTCAGGGAGAGAGAGATTTGTGAGGTTGGCGAGGAGGAGGAGGAGGAGCCTCTAGTCTCTCCTGTGGAACTGCTGTTGCTCCGAGCCCCGGGGTTTTGACCATTGACCACAGAGAGTCCTGCCCTCCGAGAAAAACCTTAATTTTTGTGAATTTGGTAAAAAAGAATAACGGGAATTTTAGATTGTACTTTGGGATGAGACGGTAAAAATGAAAATATTTGACTGACACAGATCTTTGTTTGTTTACACAGTTTCGTATCTTTTGTTGATGTGGTTAGGTTTGATTATGTCACTCTTTTTATTCTTTTACTGTGAACATCAATTCTTCGGAGTTGAAAAGTATAAGCCTAGAATTTCATCCACCGGGATTTTGAATTTCAATTTATTTTTGGTGATTAGGAGCGAAGTAGAAGCATTCTGACATGATTTTCGACATGACGACGATTGCCGAGATTGGGCAAGAGCGCAGCCGTTTATTCTGCATCGGTGAGGGCGCGACCTTTGGGGCATGCCAAATGTCGAAAAAAGGATACCACTCTAGCAAGGCGAGATGGTGAATTGAAAGGTGGTGCAGCTCCGGTGGGAGGCAGTGGCTTATGACAGAGCCGACGGGATACTTGGCTTCCTTTATTGGATTTCTCTAGGCCCCACAGATTTGGGCCTGGCCTGCTGTTGGTTATGTGGGCTAGGCTGATGTCCCTATTTGGGATCCCAATAATCTTACCTGCATCGTAATATCGTCGTTGTCTAAGGTCTTGATGTAGAGATAATTGCTTAGCTAATTAAAAAGTGGTATACATCGAATTTTTGATATGTTACTCATGCTACTCCTATTTGTTAGTCTAGGGTTGTTGCACTGTGTCAGAAGCCGCACTCTACTGGCATGCTGTGCGACCTCCCGACAGGTTGTAAGGCCACAAACAAGCTTGTTCAGGGTCATGAGTTAAGTCCGTGGCTGATTGCTTGTATGCCAGAGTTAGAATAGTAATTTTCCTTTCATTATGACTCGTCAAACATTTTAATGTTTCCTCCTGCAAAGTGAAGTTATGTAAAATATCATATATAGGGAGGGGTTCCTAGTCGGCATTACTGTGGACACAGGAACTAGTATGGGTAAGCACATGTACGTTTGCCTCCCTAAACGTCTTACCATCAATAAGAGAGGAGATTCAATCATCTGTGCATTGTGAGATTGTCTCATTCGATTCTTAAATTATTTGTTCATTGTTGTGTTCTTCACTGACGCTCAGCCCACACGGTTGCTTGCTCGCTTGCTCGCTTGCATGCTTGCTTGCTTATTTGCTTGTCCCTTACATTATATTAATATCGTGGAGATTATTGCTGCTTGCAAGGTACTCATTTGGCTGACTTGCTAACAGACAAGTGCCGCACGGTCCGTTTTGTTGCTTCTCAAAGTCGGCCAGTGACAGTTGGTATCAGAGCCGACTCGGCTCACTAGCTTGAACTAGATGCCTAATATGACGACCGCACAACGATTTAGCTGGATCGAGGACCAACTTGGAGAACTTGTGGGAATACCTGACAGATTGATTGATATCACAGCACTTCTTGACCGTGTCAACCTAGATGAAATGGCGGCGTGAGTCGATGAGATTGAAGATTTGAAAGCCCAATTTGGGACCCTTGAGAAGAGGAGAGTTCCAAGGGAAAGATCCAGAGATCTCGAGGAGGGGCCTCTTCAAAACGAGCAGATTGGAGCCATGAATGAGGCTCTGGACACCATGCAGGTGACTATGGACTCGATGACGAAGAACGTTCGAGCCAGTATTGATGCATTCAAGAATGAGTTGTTGGAAATGAATTCCAAACTCAACTTTGCCATCCGTGCGATGGGAAACCAACATGTGACGGACTACAGGAAGGTGAAGATACTGAAACCTCAAGCATACGGAGGGGCGCGAGTAGCCAAAGAGCTTGAGAATTTCCTATTTGATATGGAGAAGTACTTCCGAGCTGTGAAACCTAACTCTGAGGAAGTGAAGGTGAACATGGCAACAATGTATTTGTCAGGAGACACCAAGTTGTGGTGGAGAACCAAGTACAACGACATCTAGATGGGCTTTTGTACTATCGCCACTTGGGAGGAACTAAAGAAGGAGCTTAAGGCCCAGTTCTATTCCGAAAATGTTGAATACGTCGCCAAGCGACAATTAAGAGAACTGAAACACACCACCAACATCAGGGAATTCGTTAACAAATTCTCTGTACTAATGTTGGACATACCGGACATGTCTGAGAATGACCGGTTGTTCTACTTCCTAGAAGGCCTGAAGCCATGGGTGAGAACCGAACTCCAGAGGCAAATGATCGATGTTAAACCACCTTCAAAGTTACCCTATAATGAAATCAATATGTTTATCAATGCAGTACAATAGTATAGGGGTCAATCCACAGGGAAAAATGAGACTCAATATTCTAAACTACAAACAGACGCGAAAGTCAGAAACCTGACAGCCTCGACCACTAAACACTAACGTAATTAATTAAAATAGCTAGACTCAAACTAAAATCACGAAATTAATACAGGACACTATAGACACAGTGGTGGACTACCACTCAAATTTTCAATGTAATCGGAGTTGGTTTAGTTGTTGAAATAAATTCTACAAACTAGATTACGAAACTGAAACAGTAGCAAAATTCAGAGTAAAACGAGAATTCAATAATAAAATGGGTTAAGGGGAGTGCTATCCATCACCGTCACAACATCTAGACGAAAAATGCTTAACTAAACAATGCAAATGTTATGAATGAAAGACTCCCAGGAAGATCCCGAGCTGTGAACACATCCTATTACCCAATCCTTATGTTTACAATGTCGAAGGTTTGCTTATCAACATTGTCTATCCCTCAAAGAACCCGAAGTCACGGACTCGAATTTACCAAGAGCAAAGCATTACGATCTAGAAAGGGTTTGAGAATCTACAAGACTTCATAAGTACACTACGGTCGTGTCTTACTAGACCTAGGGTTTCTTATACCAAGCATGTATGGGTTCTACGATTTTAACTTGAGGAAGGGAATGATCACCAATAGCCATCAATTTTCTTAGAATTAGATTCCTAAACATGCATACTAAGCGTGCACTCAAAGCATACATAATCAAGAATCATCACCGTATAAATAACAAAGAAACCTCATTCGAATAACAAAAATAAAACTTAATTAATGTGCATAAGCAATCTAGATATCATGAACAGGGCTTCAAAACAGCCCCTTAATAATGGAGTTTAGCTCCTCATGGAATCCATAGAAGTTTAGAGAGAAGAAGAAAATTGATACAAACTCATGAAGCAGAAGCTCGTTTCCCGTACGTCTGCCTCCCTTTTTCTTCCAAAACCCCCGGGCTCCTCTCTGTTTTCTCTCCTCTAGCTATATATATCAAGCTAGAGTCCAGGCCGTCCTTTTTTTTTTTCTCTTTAGTTTCACATCTCTTCTTTCTCCTCTTTGATCACGTTATCTTTTTCCACCGTCCTTTGTGTCTTCTGTTGCTTTTCTTCCAAACTCTTCCTCCCTTTAGTCTGCTCCACTTCTTTTTGTTCTTCTTTTATATATACACCAACTAACCAGCCAAGCTAGGTTAGTTTCCCTTGCTAAATCTCACGTGCTACACCATAATCCACAAGCATGTGGACTTCTTCTTTGATTAACCCACCAACTAAAGACAACGTGCTCTTCTCCGAAATATAAATGGACTACTCCTTTAATTAACTCATCAACTTAATCCTTATGTCAATAGGAGAGTCCAATTAATTCTCTTTTTCTGTATTTTCTTTAAAAGTCTACAAAACAAATAAACATTAATAAATAAACTGAAAACATAATAATAAAACTAAATATCGGGTGCAATTAAACATAGATACGTTGCACATTTATGCAACTATCAAAATACCTCATACTTAGCTTTTGCTAGTCCTCGAGCAAAACACTAAACTAAGACTCTAGAACAACTTAAAGACTATGACAACGACTCTAATGCCCTTAACAAATTGTCTCAGTAATCTTCCACAATTATAACACCAAGAGAAGCATGACTCCAAATTAATATTCCGCAAAGTTTCGAAAGTTAATTTCAATGTATGACACATATATAATATGTAGGACGAAGACATAATCATGGTGAAAATAAAGCTGTAGCATGCGAAAAACAAGTCAAGATTCAACCTCACTTAGATATGCTCTCAAAAGTGTTTCTCTCAAAGTATGTCTAAGGTAGTCACTCAACTCAATTACTTGCCAAATGGACCACACCATAAGCTTACTCTTGTGACTAATCTCCACAGATCAAAGGTTGCTATCTTGAGAATCAAAAGGACTTTCATGAGTTGTAATGGGGCTTGGCTCATAGGTTAAAGAATAAATGGATAAGGAATTCAAATATAATTCTAGAACCCAGTAGAGCACCAAATAAGAGACTTCTTCAAACTTTACAACCATGAACTTTCTCACTTTTGTGGCCGAATTTCATCTTGTTGGACCTTCACATCATTGTTTTCATCAACAGTTAAGTCGGGTATCAAGCTAGATGTGACGACCCGAACCAGAATCAGTAGAGTAATCAGTACGATTCACGAGATTAAGCTTAATCGCGATTAGTCGTTGATTGTGTGAATTGTTGATTTAGTTCGCGACTTAATATTCGGCCTAGAATTTGAATTGAGTTTCTTCAGGGAAGTTGTAGAGCACGTGATTTCGAGCTCGTAGGCGGTTCTGGATGATTTTTTCGATAACCGAGGAATATAATATGATTATTTGAAGTTTCAGATTTTCGACGAGTTTATCCGTTTGTTTCGTGTTTATCCGAATCGTATTGGTTATTCGTTTTGGACCGTCGATCGACCCGAGGCGCGAGTATAAATATCGAAAATAGTTGAGAAATAGTCGTAAATCACTGTTTGGGAGTTGACCAGCGTTGACTTTCCAATTTTGGAAACTTGACCGTTGACCAAAGAGGAAACTTTCCCGTTTGAGCTTCGCCGGCCGATTTGCTTTTTCCGGCCACCTCCGGCCTCGTTGAGGGTATGGTTTGCTTCCCCTTGAGTTTCTTAACTGTTTTGTGTTTGAAATTGTGGAAGTTGATGGAGTTTTGGTGAGGTTCGAATCGGGTTAGGTTTCGGATTCTCGCCGGTGACGGTTCGTGGTGTTCCGGCGAGTTGTGGAGGTGGGGATGTTGGGGTTTCAACTCCCCAGGCCTTGGTGATGCTCCCTGGGTGGTTAGTTTTGGACGAGGTGGTGGTTTTTGGAGAACCCGATTAGGTTGCCGGAATTTGATTCCGTTTGGGTTTCGAGCTGAAATTGATGGGGTTCCGGTGAGATTTGGGCTTTGGTGTAGTTAGAAATTATGTTGGGCTTAAGGAGAACTTGAGGACTGGAGCTTCCTCGCCGGAGAAAGTCACCGTTGACAGCGTGCTGCCGGCGGCAGCAGCGATCAACGGCGGCGCTCCGGCGAGAGGGTCGACTTTTCAGATTTCGATGATTTTAATGTCATTTTTCTGGTAATCGCGCCCGGATTATCGCCTAGAGGTTTTCGTATTGATTTGGGTAGCGAATTTTCAGTCGAAGGTTTCGAGTGGAGATTTCAGAAATTCAGTCGGTGTTTTATATAGTTTAATATGTTTTCGGGAACAGTTGGTTTCCGTGGTTAAGTACAGTGTTGTGGGCTATGATTTTGATCAGATATGTTTTATGATTATTCAGGGGATCGAGATCGAGATCGTGCTTCAGGCGAGGGATCTTCCGCCGGGCCACAAGATTAGCGCGAGTGCGCGTTTTGCTCACCTGTGAGTGGACATTTCTTTTCACGGATTGATTGCGAGTCTGTTATATACGTTTTACGAACTTGAGCATGCAGTTTGATCATGATTTTTATGAGCATGTGTTTTACGATTATACTTATACGAATATGCGAATATGAATATACATACGTATATATTATGTTTTATGCATGTGCATGGAAAGGATTTATGATTTGGTTTACACAGAGTACAGTCTCAGTTATCAGGGTTGTATTGATACACATTGGCTTCTCGGTTGATCCCCGAGTACGCTCCGGGGGGGGGGGGGGGGGACAGATATCCTGACCCGAGGTCTTTCTGGCTAGGAATCACGTGTGGGTCTGGGATCCCGTGATTCAGACTGTGCTATCGCGTGTGAGTTCATGAGTGACCCCGCGGTATTATGATGCATGTTCTGTACGTGGGTTGGAGTCAGCGTCTCCTCACGTACCATTTGATTTTCATGCATTTGACTCGCATTTGCTTTTATAATGTATATATTATACGGTGAAAGACATTTATTTTCGTCCACTCACTCTAACAGTTTTCATGTCTTTCCCTTGAGCTTTTCGGTTTCCGTGCCCAGTTTGCAGTCTAGGTTCTGGTGTTTCACGTCGCGGTTGGAGGCTAGTGATCCGAGCTACCTGTGTTTTCCAGTAGGTTCTTGTTTCGCCTACTGATGTATATATTGTGTATATTGTATATATTTACACTAGAGGTCGCTCTGATACATTCGGATACATGTTTTATAAGGATTTTCTCGGATATATTATATATTACAGTTATGTTTTCTGTTTATTGATATTGAAATGATATTGAGAAATCCGGATGGAATTGGTGCCCACGGTTTGGCTTTTGTGGCATAGGATGAAGTGTTATTTTCAGGGTGCAGGTTAATGCAATTCCGCGTTAGTAACGTTACTCTGCCGAAATTTTGAATGGTTTTTGTTGGTTCACGTTTTCAGAAGGGGTTCGATTCTGATTTAGGCAACTAAATCGGGGTTGGGTCCTTTCACTAGACATCATATTTTTTTTCTTTTTCTTTCTTTTACTTTTTTTTTTTTTAACAAATAGCTTGATACCCCACACTTGTTTCTTTGCACCACCTTTTGACATTGTCGCCGTCTTCACATACATGTCTCATGTATAGCTCTACCAAGTCCTAGAACAAGGGTAAAGATATAACTATTCTAAGGTTTAAGGTCAGAGATATTTGGGTGATGAAATAAAGTTTAAACATGTAAGCTCAAAGTAGTTAACTAAGGGGTGCACATCTTGTGTACACAAAATCGGGACACAGGCTTATATGGCTATGGTGGTGTCCCCTAAATGCCTTTATCATTTCCTCAATCAAAACATGTATTGACAATAAGCTTTGAAAAGAACAAGAGCAAGTTCTAGTAAACTCTAGAGTCCATTAATTTAATCTGTGGCAAGCAATTGACACTCAATAAAGAAAGCATGTGTAATCACATATAGGCTCAATCGCTCATAGGTTAAATGAATCTTAACAAAGTTTAAGCACGCCAAAAATCTGTACCATGTTAACTCGTTTCTACATCCACTACACATTCGCATATGCATCATATATCAAGATTAACCAAAGAAACTTCAAATAACACGATCATCTTTCAGTCACAATTCCAGAAGATATAATCACATCATGGACTAGTTAATGGCACCCTAAGACTCTTCTTTTTGGTATTTTCTTGACACTTTTTACTTTTGTATTTTGTTTTTCAACTAAGACAACCAAGGAAAACAAAGAAAAACTCAAAAATTCCAACCTCTGGCGAGCAACCCGCCAGACTCCCTATACTGCGCAACTCCACTCGCTAGAATTTTAAAAAATTAATCACACATTGTAATGGGCTGAAATTTTGTGAGAATTAACTAGACACATGTACAAACTTTCCCTCAAAATTTCAGAAAATTACGATCCCTCTATGTATAGAAAATAAATGACACAATACAGGATACTGCCCAAAACCGAAATAACGAAAAATTATACATAGACGCTAAGGATATGATATAAACCCCACCCCACACTTGAAATTTACATTGTCCTCAATGTAAGACGAAACTAAAACATATAATACATCAAACAAGCATGGAATAAGACACATAACACATCACAAATCACACTAACATGGAGAAAAAATAAAGAAAAGGAGACGGGATAAGAATTCAAATCTGGCAGCCAAGCTTCTCCATCCACATGGGTTGCCTCCCAAGTAGCGCTAAATTTAACGTCTTCAGCCAGACAGTACCAAGTATCACTCTTCATCCTGTGGCACATCCTCGAGAGGTACCTGCTCAACGGTGTACTCCAACATCAACTCATAAAACGGCTTTAGTCGATGTCCATTGACTTTGAAAACTTTCCCTGTTTTGACACTTTTCACAACTATAGCACCACTAGGGAAAACATTCGTGACCACAAATGGACCAATCCATCTAGACTGAAGCTTACCTGGAAACAGTTTCAACCTCGAGTTGAAAACCAAGACCTTTTGTCCTACCACAAAAGTCTTGCTCCTGATATTTTGATCATGAAAAGCCTTAGCTTTCTCCTTGTAAATCCTACTGGACTTATATGCATTGTCCCTGATTTCTGCCAGCTCATTCAGCTGTAATTTCCTGTGAATTCCAGCCCCATCAATATCAAAATTGAACTGTTTGACCGCCCAATAAGCTCTGTGCTCAAGCTCGACTGACAGATGACAAGCTTTGCAGAAAACAAGCCTATATGGAGACATCCCTATAGGTGTTTTGTAAGCTGTACGGTAAGCCCACAAAGCTTCATCTAATCGCTGACTCCAATCCTTCCTGGTAGGGCCTACGGTCTTTTCTAGAATCTTCTTAATTTCACGGTTAGACACCTCCACTTGTCCACTGGTCTGAGGATGGTAAGGTGTCGCCACCTTGTGTTGAACATTATATTTCCTCAAGAGCGCAGCAAATGTGCGGTTGCAAAAATGAGAGCCTCAATCGCTAATGATGTACCTAGGTGTGCCAAATCTAGCAAATATGGACTTTAAGAATTTAAGCACAACAGCAAAATCGTTAGTTCGGGTGGCAACTGCCTCCACCCACTTGGACACATAATCAACTGCCAAAAGTATGTACACATTAGAATGCGAAGAAGGGAAATGACCCATGAAATCAATACCCCAAACATCAAAAATTTCAACCACCAAAATTGGGTGTTGAGGCATTTGATCCCTAGGACCTATGTTACCTGTCATCTGGCATCTTGGACATGCCTTGTAGAATTCATGAGCATCCTTAAAGATGCTAGGCCAATAAAATCCACATTCCAACACCTTGAGTGCAGTTTTCTTTCCCCCGAAATGTCCTCCACCTACATGTGAGTGGCAAAAAGAAAGAATTGAATAAATTTCAGATTCGGGAACGCACCTTCGAATGATGGAATCTGGGAAATGCTTCCATAGGTATGGATCATCCCACACATAATATCTGGCCTCCTTCTTCAATTTGTCCTTCTGAGCACGGGTATAGTCAGTAGGTACTAGTTTTGAAACCTGGTAATTGACAATATCCGCATACCACGGCTCAGAATCCTGGATAGCAAATAGTTGCTCATCCGGAAAACTCTCATGCAAAGGGAGTTTATCCTCCTCCGCATTGGACCCATGTGTCAACCAACTCAAATGATCTGCAACCACATTCTCTGTTCCTTTCTTATCTTTGATTTCCACATCAAACTCCTGAAGGAGTAGTAACCACCTAATCAGTCTTGGCTTTGCATCCTGCTTTGTCATAAGATATCTCAATGCAGCATGGTCAGAGAAAATAATCACTTTAGTTCCTAACAAGTAAGATCTAAATTTCTCTAAAGCAAAGACAACAGCCAAAAGTTCCTTCTCAGTTATTGAATAGTTTAACTGAGCATCATTAAGGGTTCGAGAAGCATAATAAATCACATGTGGTAACCTCTCAACCCGCTGTCCCAACACAGCACCAACAGCATATTTTGATGCATCACACATCAATTCGAACAGAAGGTTCCAATCTGGTGCTTGGATGATTGGGGCGGTGATCAACAGCTCCTTGAGCTTGTTGAATGCAGCAAGACAATCTTTAGAAAAATCAAATGTCACGCTCTTCTGGAGCAAAGCACTAAGAGGTCGGGCTATCTTGGAGAAATCCTTGATAAACCTGCGATAGAAACCTGCATGTCCAAGAAAAGAGCGCACCTCTCTCACAGTAGTGGGAGGTGGTAAGGTACGTATAACATCAACCTTAGCTTTGCCTACTTCTATACCTTTTTCAGAAATTACATGTCCCAAAACAATACCTTGTACAACCATGAAATGACATTTTTTCCAATTTAACACAAGGTTCTTTTCCACACATCTTTCTAGAACTAGGGACAGATTATTCAAACATATATCAAAAGAATCACCAAAAACAGAAAAATCATCCATGAATACCTCGATGATCTTCTCCACCATGTCTGAAAAGATGCTCATCATGCATCTCTGGAAAGTAGCTGGTGCATTGCACAACCCAAATGGCATCCTCCTATAAGCAAACGTACCAAAGGGACACGTGAACGTGGTCTTCTCCTGGTCTTCTCTGTCAATGGCAATCTGGTTGTAGCCAGAATAACCATCTAGAAAGCAATAATACGCATGACCTGCAAGACGTTCCAACATTTAGTCAATAAAAGGAAGAGGGAAATGATCCTTACGGGTTGTGGCATTAAGTTTGCGGTAGTCAATACAGACTCTCCATCCTGTTTGAACTCTCTTTGGCACCAGCAGATCCTCATCATTTTTAATCACTGTGATGCCTGACTTCTTGGGTACCACCTTCACAGGACTCACCCACTTGCTATCAGATATTGCATAAATAATACATGCATCGAGAAGTTTGATAACCTCATTCTTCACCACATCCATCATAGGTGGGTTGAGTCTTCGTTGTGGTTCTCTCGTTGGCTTTGCTCCATCTTCAAGGAATATCCTATGAGTACACAATGTTGGATCTATTCCTTTAATGTCTGCAATTGTTCAGCCAATAGCCTCCTTGTACTCCCTGAGTACAGTGACTAGCTTCTCTTCTTGTAACACGGTTAGTTTTGAAGATAAAATGACTGGTAAAGTCTCACCAGTTCCAAGGAATGCATACTTCAAATGCTCAGGCAAAGGCTTGAGCTCAAGCTTTGGTGCTGTTACAATGGAAGGAAGAAGCATGTCATTAGTAATAGGTAGAGGAAGAGATTTTGAATTACCTCTTATGTATGGAAATGACTCAAGGGCTGCCACAACATCATCGTACTCTTCACCCATCACTAACTCTTCAGCTGAGTTGATTCTCAATGTCTCTTCTTCTTCATCCATGGATCGAACTTGGGTTCTCAAATCCTCAAGTTCATCCCACACTTTAGAACATGGGGAGGTTTCAGATTTCCTCCCCCCTTCTTCAATAGCTTTCTTCAACGCATCCTCATTCTCATTCACCGAGTGCTGCATAAATTCCTGCATAAAATTATCAAATGTATCAATAGAAAAACAGGAATACAAATCATTATCACTAGGATGCCTCATTGTGTCGAAGATGTTGAAGCGGATCTTCTCTTCATCTACTTTCATGGAGAGGGTACCATTGAAACAATCTATCAGAACATACCTAAGAAACAGGTATAAAGGGACAAGTTTCGTTAGTGTGATCCGACATAGAGAAAACAGAACATACCTGAGAAACAGATGATGATGATGTCGTTTGGCTCTTGATGGCAGTAGAAATGGACTCCAACTTCTTCTCCATTGCTTTCATTCTCTTGTCCATGTCTGGGTTGGTGGCAACCTCAAATACAGCTTGTTGTTTCTTGCTCGCCAACATTTTCTCTCTTGTATAGAACTGCTTGGTGTTCTCAGCCAATTTCTCTATGGTATCATGAGCTTGCTGACCTGTTTGATACATAAACATACCTCCACATGCTGAATCCACTCTTGTTTTGTTAGATGGCTCCAGACCTTCATAAAACAAAGTCATCCTATCCTCTAGATCATACCCATGATGTGGGCATTTCCTCAACAGCTCCTTGAAATGACTTCATGCCTCATGAAGCATGTCACCATCTTTTTGTATGAAGCTATTAATCTCCTTCTTCAACTGCTTAGTCTTCTGGGCTAAGAAATACTCCTTCATGAACGTCACATTCATCTCATCCCAAGATTGTATAGACCTAGGAGCCAAAGAATTGAACCACATCTTCGCTCCCTCCTTCACAGAAAAAGGAAATAAAATTAGTTTCAACACATTAGATTCAACATTTTGTAAGTTTTGTGTTGATGCTAAAGCTTCAATCTCCACCAAATGTTGTTGTGGATCTTCTGAAAACACCCCCCTATAATGAGGTAGGGCGGAAAGTAATGCAGGAGGCACTGAATAAGTCCCAAGAGCTGGCAACACTATTGGTGATGAATTCCCCTGAGCACTAGGTACAAAGGAATTCATCAACGTTCTTGGTTGTTCTCCCATTGCTGCTCTTTGCGGTGGCAATTGAGGTACTTCTTCTGAATCTGAACTTGTTTCCACCTCAATCTCAGGTTCTGACACTATGCCACTCGTGTTTCCAACCTCCAGTTCTGCTCGCCTCTTCTGCTTCCGGTTTTGCTTAGCTGAGTGCTCAACCTCTAAATCAAGCAATAAAGGCTCAGTTATTCTTGACCTTTGAGTATGCATGCACTAAGTACCTGCACACAAGAGACACGTTACACTACAAAAGAAATGAAACAAAATGAAACAAAATAGAAACAAAAGACACGTTAGAATATAAAGACTAGATCTTTCCCAGCAACGGCGCCAAAATTTGATCGGTGTTAAACCACCTTCAAAGTTACCCTATAATGAAATCAATATGCTTGTCAATGCAATACAATAGTATAGGGGTCAATCCACAGGGAAAAATGAGACTCAATATTCTAAACTACAAACAGACGCGAAAGTCAGAAACCTGACAGCCTTGACTACTAAACACTAACGTAATTAATTAAAATAGCTAGACTCAACCTAAAATCACGAAATTAATACAGAACACTATAGACACAGTGGTGGACTACCACTCAAATTTTTAATGTAATCGGAGTTGGTTTGGTTGTTGAAATAAATTCTACAAACTAGATTACGAAACTGAAACAGTAGCGAAATTCAGAGTAAAACGAGAATGCAGATGTGATGCCTCCGGAACTTCCGAAGCCATTGCCCCCGAGGAGAAGTGTGGACCATGAGATCAAGCTTCTGCCAGGATCAAAGCCATCGGCACAAGCACCCTATAGAATGAGTCCCCCAAAACTGGTGGAGCATAGAAAGCAGTTTGAAGCGATGTTAAAGGCAAGGCAGATTAGAATGGTAAAGGGGTAGTTTGACGCACCTGTGTTGTTTCAGAAGGAACATGATGAGAGTTTGAGGATGTGCGTAGACTACTGAGCTCTTAACAAGATCACAGTACGGAACAAGTATCCCATTCCTCTGGCTGCAGACTTGTTTGACCAACTCGGTGGTGCCCAATATCTCACAAAGCTAGATCTTCGCTTAGGGTACTATCACGTTCGCATTGCCGAAGGAGATGAACACAAGAAAACATGTGTAACCCGTTATGGTGCTTTTGAATTCTTGATGATGCCATTCTGGTTGACAAACACCCCTGCAACTTTCTGCACACTAATGAACCAGGTGTTCCACGAGTTCCTCGACAAATTTGTAGTGGTCTACCTAGATGACATCGTTGTTTACAGCTCTACACTTCGGGAGCACACAGAGCATTTGAAAATAGTATTTAGA
The DNA here is from genome assembly GCA_946800695.1 of Geum urbanum. NCBI lineage: Eukaryota > Viridiplantae > Streptophyta > Magnoliopsida > Rosales > Rosaceae > Geum > Geum urbanum. Next base: position 2,415,288 of record OX326998.1, on the reverse strand, counting down.
AGCTGAGAGAGAACCAGCTCTATGTGAAGAAAGAAAAGTGCGAGTTCGCACAAACCACGATTAAATTCTTGGGTCACATCATCGAACGGGGTCGCATCCGAATGGACATGGAGAAAGTAGAGGCCATACAACAATGAAAAACTCCCAGGAATGTGCGGGAGTTGCGTTCTTTTCTTAGGTTAGCCAATTAGTATCAAAGATTTATCCACAACTACTTGAAGAAGACCACTCCTTTGACTGAGCTTTTGAAGAAGGGAGTAGAGTGGGTATGGAGTGGCGAATGTGAGACCGCCTTTATAGAGTTGAAGAAAGCAGTGATGGAAGATCCAGTACTGGCTTTACCGGGTGTCACCAAATCCTTTGAGCTGCAGACAGATGCCTCAGACTTTGCTTTTGGGGGTGTGTTGTTGCAAGAGGTGCACCCCGTGGCGTACGAGAGCCATAAGTTATTAGAAGCTGAGAGGAAGTACACAACCCAAGAAAAAGAACTCTTGGATATAATCCATTGTTTGAGAACATGAAGGCATTACTTGTTGGGATCCAAGTTTGTTGTGAAAATAGACAACTCAGCTGTGAGTCACTTCCTCACCCAACCGAAGTTGACTCCTAAGCAAGCTCGATGGCAAGAGTTTCTTGTGGAATTTGACTTTCACTTTGAGTACAAGGCCGGTCACACTAATCAGGTGGCGGATGCTCTTAGCCGCAAGGCTGACCTTGCTGCCTTAAAGATTTTAGCGAGTTTGTCTAGCAGTGCTGTTGCCACGACAATCAAGCAGAGAATTCGAGAGAGTTTGGAGAAGGACCATGTGGCTCAATCTCTAGTGAAACTTGTTAAGGAAGGGAAGAGTCGTCGCTTTTGGTTAGAAGATGGACTCTTAATAGCATAGAGAGGAAGAGTGTTTGTTCCAAGAGCAGATAGCCTACGTAGGATGTTGATGAGTGAATGTCATGACACTCTTTGGGCGGGACACCTTGGATGGAAAAAAACTCATGCTTTTCTGAAGCACAGGTACTACTGGCCGCAGATGAAAGACGATGTAGCGGAGTATACGAAGACCTGCCTCATATGCCAACAAGACAAAGTCGAGCGACAGAAGGCGCCGGGGCTGTTGGAACCCTTATCACCTCCCACACGACCATGGGAGAGTGTATCACTCGACTTCATTACAAACCTTCCCAAAATCGGGGACACCTTAGGTATACCGGTGGTGGCGGACAGATTCTCTAAGTATGCCACGTTTGTGCCAACACCAAAGCATTGTCCCACAGAAGATACATCAAACCTCTTATTTAAACACGTAGTGAAGTATTGGGGAGTACCTCAAAATATAGTAAGTGACAGAGACACTAGATTCACCGGCACCTTTTGGACGAAATTGTTCAAGTTGTTGGGGTCAGAGTTGAACATCTCACCAAGCTATCACCCTCAGATAGATGGGCAGACTGAGAGGTTTAATGGGATGTTAAAGGAATACTTGAGGAATTTTGTTCATGCCAATCAGAAGAATTGGGTGACATTAATCGATGTCGCCCAGTTTTGTTTCAATTCGAGGAAGAGCTCTGCAACTAACAAAAGTGCCTTTGAAATTGTCACAGGTCAGCAGCCTCTCTTACCGCACACAGTACACGAAGTCTATCGAGGAAAGAACCCCCGCGCATTCAACTTTACTAAGGAGTGGAAGAATAATGCAGAGATTGTTCAAGCCTATCTGGGAAAAGCGGCAAGAGAATGAAGAAGTGGGCAAACCAAGGCCGAAAGCCCCGTGAGTTCCAACCTGGAGACATGGTCCTTGCCAAACTTCTCCTGGAGCAGCTTAGGTTCTTGTGTACCAGAGACACCTGGCTTTTTAGAAAGTATGAGGGCCACTTCCAGTCATTTCTAAAGTGGGGAGATGCTCCTACAAGTTAGACGTCCCCGCCTGGTTACGAGTTCACCCAGTTTTCCATGTAAGCAACCTCAAGCCTCACCACCCTGATACTGAAGACCTTACCCGTAACCAGCCAGCACGTGAACAAGTCGATGTTTGACCACCAAAGCCGAAAGAAGTAGAGCAAGTTCTTGCCGAGAGGAGGATAAAGGTAGGGAGGTACCCGCGACAACAATTTCTAGTCAAGTGGACAGACCTTGGAGACGAAGAGACAAGGTGGGAGAATGTGGATGCATTGAAGAAGTTCAAACAGAATATCGAAGATTTCAAGCAGAAAGATTCATCGAGGGCGTTAAAAGCTTAAGTGGGTGAGGATGTCAGAAGCCGCACTCTACTGGATATCGTGCGGCCTCCCGACAGGTTGTAAGGCCACAAGCAAGCTTGTCCAGGGTCATGAGTTAAACCCGTGGTTGATTGCTTGTGTGCCAGAGTTAGAATAGTAATTTTTCTTTCATTATGACTCCTCAAACATTTTAATGTTTCTTCCTGCAAAGTGAAGTTATGTAAAATATCATATATAAGGAGGGGTTCCTAGTCGGCATTACTGTTAGACTCAGGAATTAGTATAGGTAAGCACATGTACTTTTGCCTCCCTCAACGTCTTACCATCAATAAGAGAGGAGATTCAATCATATGTGCATTGTGAGATTGTCCCATTCGATTATTAAATTATTTGTTCATTGCTGTGTTATTCGCTGACGCTCAGCCCACACGGTTGTTTGCTCGCTTGCTTATTTGCTTGTCTCTTACGTTATATTAATATCGTGTGGATTATTGCTGCTTGTAAGGTACTCATTTGGCTGACTTGCTAACAGGCAATTGCCGCACGGTCCGTTTTGTCGCTTCTCAAAGTCGACCCGTGACACACTGCATCTTGCTCTTCGTATAATGGTATGATAGAATTTCTTTTTGTCGGGATCAAATAATCTAATAAAACTTTGTATTACTACTATTTTCTCTAAGTAGATTTGATCATCCATCTCAAAAACAAAAAACAAAAAAAAGGGTATTCTCTTCAACAATATTGATCTCCTCTTTTGATTACAAAAACTCCACAATGTGGAAAGAATACATTTTTCGGATTTTACAGTCAAATGAATATTTTGGGTATATAATGGATCACATCAATACATTCCTATTTTTACAGATTCGATTACAAATTGTACAAGACGGAAATGGCATTACTTCAATTGTCGTCCTCACTACTTAGCAATGCAAATGAGAAAGGGTAGAATTTGTAACCGGAGCCCTCATAGAACTTGTTCTGGAACTCCACCCAGTGAAGCCTCAAGGCATGCAAGAAGGCACTTAAGGTCTCCATCACTAGTAGCACTCCAACAGTTGCACTTATAAAAACGATTATGCCGATGATTAGAATAATCACATTGTCGAACCTGATACAATGATCACTGCTAATTTGAGAACTCGAGCTTCTGTAACGATTGATTATTCATGAAGAAGAAGAAGAAACGTACCCCCAAGCCAGAAGTAGAACCTTGTCGTAAAATACACTGGACAACTCTGAATGTGCTAAACTGAAAACACCAAATGCAGGACAAGCAAGATGATCATAATTTAGTACTCGAAACTAAGAGTATTAGAATGCCTACTTAAGATTGGATGCTATGAAATGGCTTTAGTTTTTCAGCCAGTTACCTGAGTGCCCATAAACGCAGATATGAAGCTGTGTTGGACACTGCTCCAAGCACAAACTCTATGGTGTGTATGAGTTGGTGTACAAAGATCTCGCTGAATTCAAATTCCTCGTGGTGACCTTTTGAATCGTAATGGTCTTCCTGATCCTCTTCAAGAGGGTCCTCACCAGTCATAAGCAATGCGTAGGATTGACCTTGGTGTCTCTGAGAAAACAGGATATTGGAGAATAGAGATGGTAATATACTATAATTAAAATAGAGATTTGAATATATATATATATATATAACGAATACTAGGTTAAAGAACCATTTTTTAAGCTATGTGGGTAAAATTGATTCTATAGCTTCAAGTGTACCTCCTCATGTCGCTTCTTCAAGATATAAGGCTTTGGAAACAACATCCATGGCACAGCAACAAGAGCGGATAATAGTAACAGTATCTGGTAATTGAAAACAAGGAAAATTTTCAGATCAGGACTACAATATCATACTGTTTTGAAAGTTTGGCATAATCCAAGGAAAGGGAATAAAACCTGAAGAAAGCCTTGCCCCCCAAAAAGCTGATTTTCACCCAGATCGTCAAAAGGACTCAGGAACATGTATATCATAACATGATACAAATCAGCTTTTGAACCGGTGCACCATTTCACAATAATTAAAAGTGAAAGGTAGCCAAACAGACTGTTTAAGAAAATCAACTGAGGGACAAATTGGTACCTGCAGAACATGGTAAGTAATGATGAGTTGATAACCAACATTAAGTAACCAACAGAAGTTTGGAAGACTGAAAACAAGAAGAAACAGGAAGTTCCAACATCTATTTGCAAACAAAATATTGGACGTGAATGCAGTACAATATATCAAAATTTAGTCTAATAGTCGAGAGATGGAGGAATTCAATCACATATGTACATATAGTGAAGTTACACATGGAACTAACTATCAAGCCCAACCATCAAGCTTACCATATATTCAGCTTATCCGCAAAAAACTTTGCATTGTAGTAACTCAATACAATTCCAAGATTCATCTGTGCTACTCCAAATAGAATTGACATCTTCATCTTTAACGAGTTAAGAAAGGGTAACTCAGACCTGGAACCATGCCATTTGGGGTCCAGGCCAAATGGGTAGGTATCCCGAACCTTAATCAAACCCGCTGTAGTAGCATCTCTGCAATACAAAAGAAATATTAGTATGATCTACCAAATAGGAATGTTATACCACACATATGTTCAAGTAACTCAGACAGATTGTGCACCTGCAAGATAGATCACGGCATCCATAGGCAGATAGCCCAAACAATTCAAATGGGACTGAAAAGAATTCATTATATATCAATCCTGTGTATATTGAGAACAATGCCATCATAAAGATAACATAACGACCACCAAACGTCATTTCAATGATGTCCCCAAGTTTCTGTTGTCAACAAATCAAGTCAACGGAAGTTTAGAACAGAGCAATTATAACCAGTACAGAGTTCAATACATTCCATCAGAAAGTCATACAGCCTTACCTGACTAGAAATCTTCCTCTCCCTGACAATAAAATATAGTGTAGCCAGCAACAAGCAAATACCATGTCCCCAATCCCCAAACATCACAGCAAAAAGGAAAGGGAATGTGACGATCGTATATACACCAGGATTAACCTCCTGATACTTGGCAACCCTGCAATGACAGTACATCAATAAAATTCTTCCATGAATAATAAAGGATTATTTGATCCTATCTAGCGATCCTCCTAATCCTAGCAAACATAGTGGTCTATATTATACACACAAGTTCTAAAAACACTCACCCATATGCATCAACGATTTCTTGAAATGCAGTAGTAAATTTGTTTGTACGGAAATATGTTGGTGGTGATTCTTTTGTATGCAAAACCTGGAATATGGCCCCAACTTGAGAGTTGCAATTGAAGGTTGCCTGCTGCAGTGCGTTTTGGATCTACAAAAATTCAGACTCAAATTATAATTGGAATATTCCAAGCTGCATTTCACTTGCTAATATATCATCCCAAATAAATGAATGCTTGACCAATTTTTTATTTTTTATAGGGAAAATAGCTATAATAATCACTCAAGTTTGTCACAATCGACAATTTAATCACTGAAGTTTAGAAAATATCAAAAAAATCACTGAACTTTAACTTTGTCTATCAATTTAATCACTTTGTCTATTTTAAACATTTTAATTTGTCAAATATTTTGCTTATATAGATAGGATTATGAAAGAAATGCATATAACATAAGTGGGAGAAATATAAAAACCACAATGAAATAAGAAAAATTGACATTTAAGATGGGCAAAGTGATCAATTTGATAGACAAAGTTAAAGTTCAGTGACCTTTCTGATATTTTTCAAACTTCAGTGATCAAATTGTCGATTATGACAAAGTTTAGGGATCATTTGGGTCATTTTCCCTTTTTTTTATAAACATGTAATGTTCTATGTTTTATTAGAAAATTGTTCAAGAATGATATAACAAACCTGAAGTGATGCAGATACTGGACACCAACCTTCTGCAACAAGACACATCTTTGTTACATCAACGCTGAGCATGTTTAAGGTGTGGTAAATCGATTTTTCCTTCTTCACCTATCCAGTGATTGAGAAATAAAACATGGTGAATTCAGAAACTCAGTGATTATGACCAAATCTATAGTAAATGGATATCAGTGTATCTGGGAGTGCCATGACAAATTTAGATACAGGAAGAGAGAAACAGTAGAAGGGTGCATAAGCTTTTGAAAACTCAACAGACCATAAAATTCCATTGCTCATATTGATATCCAATTGTCTGTAATAAACTGCCCCGGTGCAGCAACCCAGCATCTATGGTAGACTTCAGCTCTGAAAGTTTGCCAGACACCTAGAAATTAAAGTGGTTATAAAACTCAGATTGCACAGTATCTGGTAGTGATGTTATTTTTGATATCTAACAAACCAGGGAATTACAATTTTATAGATCATAAATAAATCCCTAGCAATAAATTATAAGGAAAGAAAGGGTATCCCTTCTGTGCTTCTCAAGTACACAATATTACCACGGGGAAAGAGTGTTGATCTAGGCATGATATAGCTGTAGTATCACAAAGTTGGTCTTACACAAAAAGCAAAAGAATCACTCAAAATAACACCTCTTACCTCCGTAATCATCTGAAATTGTTTCCCCATGTCATCTGTAAATGGGTAACGGTTTGCTCCAAAAGCCTCACATATTTTCAGAGTCTTAGTCTTCGCCCTTTCTCCATAATAGAAGATGATAAATACGTTTTTCTCCACCTGCATAAGAGCACTTAATCAATTTCAAAAAAAATAATACAGAGAGACGGAGAGGAAGAACTTGTGAGGGCATATATATAGATGATGTTCTGTCTGAGTAAGGTTTGTACAACAGGAACAAAATCTTCTTAAACATGTAGATTTGAGCCGAGCAAAATTTTAGAACAGAAAAGAGAAAAACATATATGTAAACCACCAAATATTCTCACACCAACAAAATATGCTTTGAACATTAATATGTAATTTGGATATTAACCTTCTCTCCTGACACAGGATCAACAACAGGGTCGTTGACCACAGCTTGCTTCAGATACACATTACCCCTTGTCGCATGAAATAAAATCCTTTCAAAGGCCATTGACTTTTCTCTCGGAACAAGACCACTAATGGACCCAAGCCTTACATGTTTCGATGGATCTGTCGTCATTTCCTACAGAAGATAAAACCCTAAGCATCATTCAAGGGCAAAGGAATATAAATTCACCATCAACGAAAAACGAAATAGAAAAGTACAAAGCTGCACTTGTTCGAGTAGTAATGGACTGTCAATGGATCTTTCACCCATGTGCTGCACTTCAAATTCTCTCTGCTGAGCTGTAGCAGTACTTTGAGCTGAACTAAAAAACTCGCCAGCCTAAAAATGAGAAGAAAACTTTTTAGCTATGTAGTAACTGGAAGGAATCATATCTATTATAACCACCAAAGCAATATATAGCATTAAGGATATTGTGATTTTAGAAACACTAACATAATTCCTTATAGTATAAGAGCACATGAACACTCAAGAGAGAAAGAGGGATCTTAAGAATAAGTAAATTACCAATGTGGTAAAAACTAAGAACTCTGACATCACTACTTCATTTCAGTGTCATGTAAATGCAAACATTGCCCGTATAAGACATAGAAATATCAGTAGAAAAAAAATTATACCTTCTGCAGGACAAGCTTATATTCTAATAGCTCGCTATAAGTGCATTGTAACTGTTCACTATTTGTATTCATTTCTAACAGATCAGCTTCAAGTTCACCGAGTTTAACCTGGAAAGACGCCCCAAAGTCAGAATTCAATCAATACACACAGACTAGGCTCAAAGGTGAAAAACTCAAAAGAACACACATTGACTTCTCAATCTACCTCCAACTGATCGAGATCAATCTCATTGCTCGTCGAAGACATTGCTGATGGTGAAACACCAGCCTTCCTCATTTGGTCTCTAAAGTATCGCAATCTTCGTGCCATTTCCCCACATCTTTTAATCTACATTACATCATCACAACATATCATACACAATCTCCAAAATTCAATATAAATATATCTCACAATGCACCATAAAATTCCCCCAACGAAAACTAGATCACCGAAATTGAAAATGCGAAATTGCAATGCTGATTCTACTAAAAAAAACAGGAGATAAATATTACCTGAGCGGCGTATGTTCGCTGAAACGGACTCTTCTCCGCATTGAGCTTCAAAAAAATAACAGAAATGTACAGAAATTCAATAACGTAAATATAAAAGCAAACACATTGAAAATGAAATGGAAAAAATTGAAAGAACTGACATCTTTGAACTGAAAAAGTCCGAGTTCGCCGAGAGAAGAAACGGCGCGGCGAGACGACTCGATCGGAATGATGAGGTGGACCAACTGCATTGGCTCCGACCGCAGCAGATCCATCGTCGGCCAACAGTCTTCCGTAGCCATAATTTTTTTTTAAAAAATTCTTTAATACCGAACAAAAAGAATAGAGCTATATAAATGTTGTAGTATCATCCCCAGATCACAATAGAATCTGAGTCTGGGGCTCTAAATTATTCTTGCAAATTTTTCTCTAGTTTATTTATGCACATTCCTCCAAGCGTTTACCAGAGGCCTTCCATTTTCTTTCTAGTGTTCAACTTTAAATTCGTCTATGATTTTACGTGGCGGAAGCTGATAGGGTATAAGAGACCCGTACGCGCGCTACCGCAACGCGCCATGTTCGGAGGAGAGAGAGAGAGAGAGAGAGAGAGAGAGAGAGAGAGAGAGAGAGAAGTGTGAAGGACATAACTGCCCCTCTTCACCGACGCTTCCACGGTAAAGGAGTGGAGTCATAGTCATAGTAGGTACCATTTTAGGTTGACTGTCATTGCGATTTGGTGGGTGAACAAATTGGGTTGGGCCGTGAAATTTATGGGCCAACTCAAGACATCAATCAATCAACCCAAAATCCGTTCTGGCCCAACAGAACTGACCATACACTTCATACAGTACTCTCACTACACAGATACAGACATACAGTACTGCTCCCAAAAAAAATTAAAAAATGAAGAAAAACATTGAGCAATGTAAGATTATGGCGCCATAAACGTGAACATATAATCATCGAGAAAGAGTAGTATTAAGATGGCAAAACAACATGAACATAGCCCATAGACAATGCTACAAGTGACACTGCCCAATTTCAAAAGGTCAATCTCATCATATTGTACACCAGTAACAATAGAAAGTTTTTCAAAACAGATCCTAAGCACATAACATACTTGGACTCCCTCGCCTACCCGCAACTGTGAAACCGATCGTTATATACTCTAGCCAAGGAAGAGGTAAAGAGCACAGAATTTAGAGCTGCAACGGTGAAAACTATTAGTCAAGATATATATAACCAGGTTTCACTAGCAGAAAACAAAGTGCAATGACAGATTACTTTCTATTTAATCAAATGCACGAATCTCATTACTCGTATAGAATGTGCAATGAAACTTGCGTGAATTTTCAGTAGACTCTCGTCATAACGAAACACATATTCAAATGTAGACCCATACCAGCGGCCAGTGCGAGCCACAAAATTGTCACAATTCCATTTTTCTTGGGGCACCAAGACCATATCCCTCCAACGACTTGAGACCGCAACCTCATAACACATGTATTCTTTGAAACGAAATCCAAAAAGGAAAAATAATCACAATGATCATTGAATTTTGTCATAATTGACAATTTAATCATTAAAGTTTAAAAAATATCAAAAATATCACTGGACTTTAACTTTATCTATCAATATGATCATTATGCCCATTTTGAATGTCAATTTTTCTACTTCTTTATCGGTCTTCATACTTCCCCCGCTAATACTATGTGGATTTCCCTCATAATCATATCTATATAAGGAAAACAGTTGACAAATTTTAATGTTTAAAATAGAACAATATTGGTGTAGTTAATCAGCTCAAGAGAGGTACATTTTTCAAAGAAGTCTCGTACCATAGTATGGACAATATGTTTTATCTCAGCCCAACATTTTTGGTAAAAAATGGCATGAATGGCATCAGGTCCAGGGGCCTTAAGCCCACTAATAGAGTTAACAGCAGTCAAAATTTCCTCATCAGTGACCTGCATGTTAAGCTTATTATTATCAGTATCAGACACACAAAGTTCAATATAGTTTAAAATTTCAACCATAACCTGCTGATTAGGCTCATCACACTGTGAAAATCTTTTCTTAAAGTCTTTCACAATCACATTAACAACTTCCAAAGGATTATTATGCCAAAAGCCATTGCTATATTTGATTTTGGTAATCCAATTCTTCTTTTTCCTAATTTTTGCTTGCAACTGGTAATATTTAGTATTTTTATCCCCTAAAGAAATCTCATTAGCCTTGCCTTCTGGGCCCAAAAGATCTCCTCATCCTTTTTTAGCTAAAGAAGCTCATCATTCAGTCTGTAATTTTTTTGCTGCAGATAAACAAAAGTATGATTAGTCATTAGTTGTTGTTGAATAGTTTCCAATTGGTCATGTAAGTTTCTTAGTTTGTCATGAAGATTTTCAAAGGTATTTTTATTCCAGGTTTTAGCTTTGGTTAGAAAGCTCTTGCAGATAGTTACAATATTTTTGATAGGTTCATTACCATAAACATTAGACCAAGACTCTTTAACAAGATTAATAAAATTTGGGTGGTTTAACCAGATTGCTTCAAATTTAAACATAGATCTGGCTGAATTATGTGCAATTCCAAAGTCAAGAATGATAGGACTATGGTCAGAGCCATAAATAGGCAAGTTGGTCACTTGAGCATTTGCATAATCATTCAAAAACTCAGGGTTAGCACAGACACAATCCAAAAGCTCAAACATTAGAGTATGATCTTTATGATTATTTGACCAAGTGAAAGACATACCAGAGTAAGTAATAGTAGTCAAGTTCAGAGAATTTAGAAAATTTACAAAGTTGAGCATATGCCAGTTAACAGTGTTATTTCCTCCACATTTTTTATTTAGAGTTAAAATATTATTAAAATCACCCATGGGGATCCTAGGGAGTCCTTGAGAGGGTTGGATTTGCTCAATAATGTTCCAAATAATATCTTAATTTTCCTTTTGGGCATACACATAAATAAAAGTGATGTAGACAGATTTTGCAGTATGTAGATTAGTAACATAACAATGCAAGAAACGCCCATCATGGAAAATAAAATTCAAATTAACATTCCTAGACTTCCAAAGCAAAATTAGGCGGCCACTTTGGCCTATTGCAGGTTCAACAAAATGATCATCAAAACAGAGTTTACTAGCTACATTATTTCCTAACTCAGTTGATGCCTTGGTATCCAGGATACACATAACATCAAGGGCATACATAGCTGGATAAAATTTGCATGCACATGAAAGCCATGCTAGGAACTACCCCGGCTATTCCAGGTAGCTATCTTCATGGGAGAATAACATCATTAAATTTGGGGTTAGACTCCAATTCGTCCGGATCATCAACATATTCCTTTTTTCTTTCCATATGACTCTCAAAAGAAGCAATTACAAGCAATATCCTTACCATATCATAATCAATTACATTCCCTGAAGCATAAAAAATTTCCAACGAAGTGGTGGCTTCCAAATCATTTGGAAGAAACAGTTTTTGGAAGGCATGTCGTAGATACAAGGTAATATAATTAACACCATAATGATAGGAAGAGAACTAATAAAAGAAAGAGAAAGACTTACCTTGGTCGAGATGGGATATTTGCACCAACGAGATATCAACTTACCAGGACAGCGACGAGCTGGACTCTTGCACCATGATTTCTAATAGATTAGTGGATTGAATTGGCTGATGACATCTAGGTAGAAACAGGGAGCCGTTGTATCCTGATTTTTCCATGGTGGCCACCACCACCAAACCAAAATCGATCTTTAAAAACCAATAAGGAGGGAAGTCTCAATCTTGATCTTCCAACTAAGAAATCGAGGCCAACTAATTGATAGTGAAGGTGAGAGAGAGTGGTAATCTCCTTGAGAAACCGGATTAACCACAAGAAATTGATCAGAAGCCCTAAAACCCAATTTTCCTAAATTTCTCGTTCCTTAGCGCGTGAAGCGCGTACAATTCTTAACTCCATTTGTTTATAAGTTCCACGGTCTCGCATTGCAAATGGTTGCTGAAGCAGGTTCTAACAGCTTTGAGCTAGGTTCTACATACTCCGCCATCTTCACTGCATATTCAAAAATAAAACCAACCGAACACACTAGCCACATGTTTCAAACTATCTGTAGAAATTACATCTTAAATAGAATACTAAAAATGATCTATACATCATATTATATTAGATTGGAAACACAATCCTGTTATATTAGATTGGAAACACTCATACATGATCAGATCCAAAGTATTCCAATACTCATTGAATTTCAAGCAACTAAGTAGCAAAAATCAGGAATTTAACACTACACATGGTTAATAAAAGGTGTTGAACAACCTTTCACTCTTCACTAGAACCAAGGCCTTCAATTTCAAAATTCAAACTCGTCTCATCTTGTTAAGGACCGGAACGGTTCGAAGACGAGCCGAACGAGTCAGGTCCAAGTGCTCACCTCTAAAAATGATGGAGGTATCAGGTATGTAACCATAGAGGTATGTTTTATAGGGCATGCCAATTTGAAAGCCCAACTATGCATGGATAGGCTTTACAATAACAAGCCCAATCGTGTTGCTGGTTGGGCCACATGCAATAAGTAAGAATGGCCATAATTATAGCCTTACAAGTGTCCCCAAAATTAGGGTAAAAATGATCTTTAACCTAGGCTTTTCAGCCCAACCATAAACACAACTTTTATTTTATTTTGAGTTTAAATAAGGGCGGGTGCGGCAGCCCTCAAGCTTTTATTAATAAAACTGTTGAGTACATAAGAGGAACATAAAATCGGAACCCCATATTACAATGAATACACATAGAACATCCTGAATAGTCACAGAACATCCTATAATAACTATGTAATCAAACGTGCACCAAATAACAAAGAAAACCATACAGGTTATTCTATCCGCTTTACCAAAATGGCTACACACTGGAAATATCATATTGCTTCCCCCGCGAAAGCATTCCATCCATACTCATTCTTGACCAACTTTCCGAGTATGCTGCCGAACGACACATGTGGAGTCGGTACTACATTTTATCCTACCACTAGGAGGATGAGACCATCTTACCATAACTTATACCCTTACTAGGATAGACAAGGCACAAAGAGTGCACACCCCGACAAATCAATGTGATTGCCAGACTAGCCCTACTATATAGAGCCTTACTATCGACTTAAACATAAAGAGACACTTAAATAAAAACATAAAATAAACCATAATAAAACATAAACATTTTGGGCCAAGGCTACTAAACCTTACCCAACTATGACAAATGGTTGATCGTAAGCCGCAAGCCCAACTTTTATAAAAGGCTCTAGAACGATGGCCTCACACTCATAGTTTTGAGCCCCTTTTGCTTTGTTCACTTTAGAATTCAAACATTCAAGTTGCAGTAACAAACCTTTGAGAGCCTCCCTCCTCAACTAATATAACCATGGAGGTAGATACAGATATAGCGTGCGTTTTTATACCTATCATCGCATTATTTGGCAGTCATCTCTTTGTATAACTCATGATCAAGGTCCAACAGAGAGCCTAGTTATTTAATTCGTGAATCGCCAAAATTTTGAAAAAAAGAACGTCAACTTTCCGATTTTTTTGAAAGATTCGGGAAAAAAATCCCTTTTTTTACTTAGCCGAAATATTCATGAATAATTTGCCAATTTTACATTTTTTCAATAAAAAATTTTAAAGAAATATTTTTAAATATATTTTCCTAGTTTTCTTCCTCTAAAAATAATTAAAAAAATTTGACCGAATTCTTACGAATTTTATTTATAGAAAATTACCAAATTCGTATATCTTTTTTTATTAACACAGAAGAGAAGAGACGGACAGAAGGAAAGGAAGGAGGCAATTCTCGATAACAAGAAATAAGACAGCTATCAAGAGATGCAACAATCATGGTCGTATGTGATTAATGACCCTCCAAGTACTAATACTGATTAATGACTCGGATTCGACCACAGTGATGGCACTGACGTTCGTGGAATAAGATTCTATCCCTCGATTTTGTGCATTTGCAGAGACATTACATGATGAATGAGTAGTTGTGAGAGATATTAACCTAATCTAATGCCTTTGAATATGTACGATGTACGAGTTTCAATTTTGAGCATTGATTTTGTACATAGATTCAAATCTGCAAAGTCATTGCAGCAAATTCTATTATTTCCTTCGTATTGTAAATATGAAATATATGTACTCCCTCAAAATTGTGTTTTGTATTGTATGTTGTGTATGAGATAGCTGGTACATTTTATTTATTTTTACACTAAATGTGTACAAATATTACTGTTAGGGCTTCAATTACGTATACTTTCTTGGTTCGGATCATATTAAAATCCATATCTGACTAAGCAATATGTTTGAGAATGTGTTGTAAATAAACTGCTAAGCCAGAGTGTCTGCCAGAGTGCCAGACCGTTCATCTACTCTCTCATCCGATCTCAAGAGAGAGAGATAATGAGATATATAGATGGAACGAAAGTATGTTCTTAGATTACCTCCAAATCTCCAAGTCTGTAACAACCTGTTATTTGCGCGCAGTGAGTTCATTTAACACAAATCTCAGGCTTACACACATTCCACACAGAAATTCACAATGATCTACATTTACTAAATGCGTTTCTTTATGATGAGATGCGTTTCACTGTGTCCTGTTTCATGCATTTGATCTAATCACGTATCTTGCTACCTTCTTCTGCGGTGCGGTCAACACTTCCTTAATAATACTGATCAAACTTGAAGAAATATATATGCAAATTTCCCATAATTGAGGAGACTTTATTTCACCTTGATTTGCCATTATGCCATAAAATCCTCATTATTCCACAACCGGAATGCAATAAACAAGAATCCTACACTGTATGTAACGCTTAACACATCACAAATATTAGGCTGATCTTTCGGTTACGCATCATGATCCGAGCCCATAGTCTACATTTTTGTTTCATATTATTGTCATGTCTCTAATTAATCAAAAATATTGATTAATTAATTATAATCATCTAAGTCAATAATCAAACAATGAATTATTAAGCAAATGTATCAATATCACAAGACCTTTGTCAAGACTATATTCAAAATAAGTTAACCATTGATAAAGGTAAAATGCATGCACTTACTCATCTTACTTTTTCATCATGAAAAACCATGACATACTTGTCTCTATATCCAAAACTTTTTGACAAAACAATTGGTTGCTTTGTTAACAAGTTTTGTCACTTTTCTCTTTACAATTCGGTAGGAAGGAAGGAAATGAAAAATATTGTTAAACACATGTTTGGTATGTCTTTTCCTTGATTCAAGCAGAAATATTTTCTTCCTTACCTCTTTTTGTTGTCCCGTTTGGACAAAGTAAAAGAAAAAATGATGGCACTTCCTCCTTTACATTTTGGTAGGAAGGAAATGATTTATACTTTGAGCTTGTGCTTAGTCTTGACATGTCGCTTCCCCATTTTCATGGAAAAATATTTTTCATCCAAAACATTAGTAAATAGAGTAGGTTCTTTCTTAACTTGCAAGTTTTGGCTTTACAACGCAAAACTTTCTCTACTTTTCAGTAAATTTATAAAAGTGGAAGAAGTGGTTATTGTCTCCTCCTTGTTTCATGGAGAAATATTTTTCTCCAAAGCTTTTTTCTTCTCATTGTCCCGGTTAAACAAAATCAATGTAAAAGAAAGTTTTTCCTCAAATCATGGAGAACCCTTTGATTCATCTTTTTGATGAATGGCCAAGATTGATTTTTGGTTCTCCACTTGCAACACATTGGTGGCTATAAATACCACATCCAAAGAAGCCATTTGGTACTTGAAAAAAATAGGAGAGACAAGGGTCTTGGTCTCCTCTTTTATTTTCTCTTCAAGTCACTCTAGCATTTGTTAGAGTTTATCTTGGTTTTCAAAGAGTTTTCCATTTCTTCATGCAAGCATCAAAAACTCTCTATAAACTTACATTGTCTAGGAGGCTTTTACCAATGTTTTTCTTTCCAGAGATTTCATATCCATAAGAAGCTCATAAAAACCTTTTTCAATGAGTTTTTCGTCTCTTCAAACAAGCACAAAAACTCTTTTATGCTCCTACATGTGCTAGGAGCCTTTATTCAAGTTTTTTTCTTTCTAGAGATTTTATATCCCTATGCAAGCCCATAAAAACCTTTTCAAAACTCTTACATTTGCTAAGAGTTCATCTTGTTTTTCAAAGAGTGTTTCAATTTTTAAAACTTGTATGAAAACTCTCTTTTGCTCCTACACTTTCTAGGAGGCTTATAAAACAAGATTTTCCTTCTTCAAATTTTATACCTCCATAGGAAAGCACACAAAAATCACTTTCAAAACATGCCTATTTTCGCCTTGCATATCATGGGTTGAAGTGATGGTGCAATCTCATCGGAAGAGTTCTTGAGAGAATTAGTCGTTCGAGTACTAAGTTCTAGGAAAAGCTTCATAGCCATTGATTTTGTAAACACTTATTCTGGCGAGAAGAGAGATAGATCTTTGACTAGTTGTGCAAATATTAGTAAGGATAGAAGAGAGTCTTTGTATCCTGAGAGTTACTGTCTTGTAAAGAAAGGTGTTTTACATAGGGATTGTAAACACTTGTTATGGCAAGAAGAGAGATAGATCTTAGACTAGTTGTGCGAATACTAGTAAGGATAGAAGAACATCTTTATATCTTGAGAGCTACTGTCTTGTAAAGAAAAGTGTTTTACATAGTGGAAATGTTTGTCTTTCAGGAGTTAGGAGCACTTAATTTTTTTCTCTGTTGCAAAGTTTCTGCGTTAAAAAAAAACATCCATGTGTTCGACGAATTTTTTATTTATAAAATGGCATATTCATCCCCCTAGGACCTTCAATTGGTATCAGATTGGGCACTAACTTTTGTTAGTAAGATCCTCTGTATCTTAGAATGGGTCGCAATAGAGCCACTTCTATTAATGTTCTTCATTTTTTTATGAAGGAAACAACTACTTCCAATGGAACATTATGATGTCGGCTTTTCTCATCTCCCAAGACGATGGAAAGCGATAGACTATGGTCGAAGATGGATACACTCCTCTCACAATCCTATCTCCTGAAGATGAAAAAGGGCACATCCCCAATGAAAGAAGCACATGGACTGATACCAAAAAGGCAAACTCAAGGATGAACACAAAAGCTCTAAACAGCTTGTACTCTGCCTTATCAGAAAGGGAACGAGAAATAATTCTTCATTGTCTAATAGCAAAAGCAGCTTAGGACACACTCTCCACTACTCATGAAGGTAATATCAAGGTAAGAGATCAAAAACTTCGAAGTTTAACCTTTGAATTTGAACAAATTAGAATGAAATAAGATGAAACGATTGCTTTCATTACTTCTGTTGTTTTAAACGAGTCTCATGAGGATGAAGGAGATGAGGATAGTTTGGATGAAAAATATTTTGATATGTATACACCATATGCATCCATGATCACTAAAATTGAAACCCTCACAAATGAGTTATGAAAAAGTAAGGAAACAAAATCTATTTTTCAAGAAAATATTTTTCTTTTAAAGAAAAAATTGAAGTAAGAAAAATCTTGTCTTGAAGAACATGTCCAGATATTTCAAGAAAAAAATAGATTGCCAAAATTACCTTGTCTCCTATTTGACAAAAGAAAAGTCCGATCTTGAACTTGCTTTGGAAGAGTCAAAATATCTTTTTTAAACAGTTTTCTCTAGGGACAGAAAAGTTAACCAAAATTTGTGGTATCTACAAGACTGACAAAGACAAAACAGGGCTAGGATGTGAAGTTGGAGAAAGCTCTAAGCGACCAACCAGGTTTGTCAAAAGTCAAAAAGAGAACTTTGTACCCTCTTTCAAACCCCAAAGATCTTTTGTTCCACCTTGTCACCATTGTGGAATCATTCGTCACTTTTGACCTGAATGTAGAATACTGGTGAGAAATCGGAATACTCATCCTCATAATAAGAATATACTCACCTCTTTTCAATCATCTCTTAAGAAAACCCTTGATGATCCTTCCAAAACAGCTAAGAGCATTTATGTCAAAACCTCTGTACCCCCTAGAAGGAGATCATTTAGGAACAACAGGAACAAATCTAAAAGTCATTCAATCTTGGCCCCCTTAGGGATCTATGTGGAAACAGTTATGATGATGAAGATTGTGTAGGAAATTTTGCTTGCATTGACAGTATATCAAATGAGAAAAATGTCATAGTTTCCATTTGCAATGTCGCTTTTACTGCTCTTACTCCAAGAGATTCAGAGTCCTGGTACATAGACAATGGTTGTTCAAAACACATGACTAGAAACAAGCATTGCTTTTCTTCCATGAATGACACATACCCATCAGGTAAGGTTGTGTTTGGTAATGGTGCTCAATCCGGCATAATTGGAGGTGGAACAGTAAATACACCGAGTCTTCCTTATCTTAAAAATGTCTTGTTAATTAGAGGAATGAAAATAAACTTGCTAAGTGTTAGTCCCATTGTTGACAAATATGAATCTGTTATTTTAGACCATGCAAAATGTCTGGTTCTGGACTGAAAAGGAAAAAATCTCATGAAGGGGGAAAGAACTAAAAATCATTGTTATTATGTTCTTGCTAACCAAAAGTTCACTTCTGAGATTTTTTTCAGGTCACAAGTTTCTATCAATGTCCTAGAATTATGGCATAGAAGAATGTGTCACCTCAATCATCAAGACATAATCAAGTTATCCTCCAAGGATTGTGTGAGAGGACTTCCTAAACTCACGGGTAAGTCAGAATGTATGTGTGGTGATTGCAAAAAAGGTAAGCTCACTCGTACTTCATATTCCTCACTTATTGTTAAACCAACATCTCAATGTCTGGAATTACTTCATCTTGATTTAATTGGAACCAAGTGGGTTTTCAAGCACAAAATTGATGAATCAGAAACTATTACCCAAAACAAATCCAGATTAGTAGCTTCTGGTTACAATCATATTGAGCGTTTAGATTTTGATGAAACCTTTGCGCCAGGTACTAGGTTAGAATCAGTAAGGCTATTATTGGTCATTTCTTGTCACCTAAATTTACACTTTATCAAGTGGATGTCAATAGTACTTTCCTTTATGGTGACATCAAAGAAGAAGTGTATCTGGAACAAACCCCAGGATTTCCAAGTCTTACACATCCAGAACATGCATACAACTTGAAAATGGCCATGTATGTACTTAAACAATCCCCTCGGGCATGATATGACAAACTATCTTCTTACTTGATTAAAAAATGGATACATCAGAGACTATTGACCTGACACTTTTTGTCAAAAACACTGCTAAACATGTCTTTCTTGTACAGGTTTATGTATATGACATTATTTTTGGATCTACCTCAGATGAACTAGTGAAAGAGTACACCACAATGCTGACAAAGGTGTTCCAAATGAGCCAATGTGGAAAATTGAATTATTTTCTGAGGTAGCAAGTGCAACAAAGAAAAGATGGACTTTTCATTTCCCAAACTAAATATGCATTGGATTTAATTAAAAAAATTGGAATGGAATCATCTTCTTCTGTTCGAAATCCTATGGGAACTTCATGCAAAATTAATGCTGATTTGACTAGTGTCGGTACTGATCCTACTTATTATAGAAGTATGATTAGAAGTCTCATACATCTTACTGTTAGCAGGTCTAACATCTCTTATAGTGTAAGAGTGTGTGCTCGATATCAAACAATCCAAATGAATCTCATGTCAAAGCTGTCAAATGCATCTTACGATACATCTTTGGGACAACTAATTTTGACATCCATTATTCTTTTGATCCTGACATTGAAATTGCAGGATATTCTGATTCCAATTGAGCAGGAGATGCTACTGATAGAAAACGCACCTCCAGAGGAAATTTCTTTGTGGGAAAGAATCTTGTTTCATGGCACAACAACAAACAGAATTGTGGATCCCTTTCCACTACTCAAGCTGAATACTTTGCAGCAGGAAGTTGTTGTACGCAATTGTTTTGGATGAAGCACGTGCTTCATGAGTATGGCTTCCCACAAGGTAAGCTCTTTATATTTTGTGAATAACACATGTGTCATAAACATGTCAAAAAATCCAGTTTTACACTTGCACCAAGCATATTGAAATTTGTTATCATTTCATTCAAAGCCTGGTCGAAGAAAATTTGCTTGAACTTGTGTTTATTCCCACTGAAAAATAATTGGCAGATAATTTTACCAAACCACTTGATAATCATCGCTTTGAAAGCTTAAGGCAATCAATCGGTATGTGTTCTCCAATTTAATCATCTCTTCAAAAGAAAATTTCTATCTTCTATTTGTAAGTTTTTTTTATAAAAAAAACAAAAATTATTATATATACTTTGGCCTGTACGGGGTAAAACCGAGTGGTTATGGGATACACTTACCCTTGTATTCATTAAATGCATGATTATGCATTATCTTATTTTTGTATCACAAATGGTCCCAACATCCTATGGACACATCAAAATGTAGTATGGTTAAGATAAACTTATTTGTTTGTGGCCCGATTTATATGGTATCACAAATGGTCCCAACATCCTATGATTACTAAGTATATGTTGGTTTTATTTTTATCTCATCCGAAATATTTCAAAAAAAAGGAGTTATTTTTTTTACTTGTGTACATATGTACATAGTTCTTTTTGAAGAGATAATCACTTTGTCCATCATTGCTTGTCTTACTCCATGCTATAATTATCAAGTGGTCTATCACTTTTGATAAATCAAGTTATTGTCATAACTTGCTTAAAATGGTCATCATTGTTTTTAAATCAACCAAAATTTTGGTTTTGTACATCATGCTTTGTACTGACATTGAAAAAAGATTTTGGTAGAAGTCAACCACTCCCTCTCTCCATAACCATTTCTTGTTGATGAGAAAGAGAACTTCTCATTAAGCTTGGACTTAAGCTCATCTTAGATTGCATTGGTTTGGTACAAATATGGATTGTAATCCATTTACAATCTAAGTCTTAGTTACATTAGATAACTTTTACTAATTTCCAAGCCATTGTCATGATTTAAAAAATCTCATAGGCATCATTACCTACATGTGTGTCAACCAATTTTTTTGGTTCTATCCTCTTTACATGCCATGATGCCTACTGATTAGTAAAAGAAGTTGGTAGACCTCATCATGCTTACTACCAAATCTAGTTTCTTTCCTTAGAAATTTGGACTTCTTTTCTATTATGGACTTATATCCATTACAAAAGTCCATTGGCTTTGGATCAAATCAGCCTTTAGTCCATTGCTTTTGAATCAACTTAGATACATTGGCTTTGAATGATAATCATTATTTTTTTAGTTAACCAAATATTTGGTTTTGCCCTCATTCCAGCCATGTCTCAACTATGAAGAAGATGGAATGCCCTTTGAGAAACAAATCTTGTTTCTTATACTTCCACCTTTTGCTTTGTTTTAATCCAACTATGATTTATTCATTTAGTTTGGAGAGAAGTTGAGTCAACCAAAATATTGGTTTTGTCTACTCTTAGAGACATGATCTTCCTGACATGGAAGTTGGTAGAGTAAGCTACCCATGATCTTTTCTACCCATTTTCATTTCCTTTGAAATGGAAAAATATATTCTCTTTGCATTTGAACCTAAATCCCATGTCAAGTGACATTAGTTTGGCACAATCTGGTTGGTAATTTAGTTACAACCCAAGGATTAGTTACCTTTGGTAACTTTGGCTAATCATTTTGCCTCTTTTCTTGGTAATTCCGGTTACTAAGACTCACCAACTACTCTCTCTCTCTCCCATGCAATTGCACTGTCGAATCTCTCCGGTGAAGGTTCCACCGTTGGCTCAGCCGTAAGAGGCGGTACCGCACCTCAATCTCTCGGTTTTGGAGTCTATACCCTCCATCTCTAACTCTCTCATTTCCTCTACTGAGTTTGGAGATACTGAAGTTGCTCCAAGTCTCACTCAATCTATTCCAGAGCACACGGCCGACGTTTCAGAGACCTTCAATTTTGATGAGGTTCCCTTGAAGAAGAGGAAGAGTCGGTCCAAGCATGTACCTCACATAGCTCGTGAACTATCAACTCTCTTTAAGGATGTTGTACCTCATAATCCTTACGAGATGATTGATGTGGCCTATACTGAGCAAGATTTTCGGCCTCCCTCTTCGACTCTTTCTGGTTGCTCAAACCAAGTCTAATGGCTGACCAATTGACGTGGATCGAGGAAGACAGTGGCGCCGGTGATGCCACATTTGAATCCAGGTTTGAATCATGAGGAGGCTCCTCCGGTGAGCCGAAAAGCTCCGGTAAGGAAAGACAAGGCTCCGACAAGCAAAGGCAAAGCTTCGGCCTCCACCTCCACTGCCGCAACTACTCAAGCACGAAACCAAGCTATAAGGAATTCGGCTTTGGATAACGAAACCAAGCTAGACACCTCTTTAGTTTTTTTGGCTGTGATATCCTTACTTTGCTTGAACTCATATGTACCATCTTTCCCCATAGACATGTTGGTTAATACTCCGGTATCGGTTGACAAGGTCACCATCTTCAAATCAGTTGGCCAATCCGTGGTGTATGTGGAGCCTCTAGAGATCACCTTTCTCAAGAGTGGTCAAAATGAGATAAAAGTGGCCTTTTGTATCTTGAGGAATGATATGCAAGCATTCTTCAATAAGACTCACCAAATTTTACAATCTAGGCATGGACATGTCTTTTCAGATGATAGCTCTGACTCTTCCCATCCCCCTGCTGACTCTGATACTGCTGTCGATTCTGAGGGGAAGCCAAATGTGGCTGGTTCAGGTGGTTTGTCTAGGGTCGATGACTCTGGTTATGTCAACAATGAGTTTAATGATGATTGATGCCGATGACGAGCGTCATGACCACCATGATGATGAGGATGCGGATTATTCTGAGGCCGTGGATGAGACCGACTGTGAGTCGTCTTAGTTTTGCACTACTCTATGTATGTTTAGTTATTATCTATCCATTCTAGGATATGTTTTTATTTACCTCTATGGTTCTAAAACAATGCGTTTTGCACTCTTGTCTCGAAGTGTATCTTTTTGCACCCTTTGGCATACTCTGCCATAAAGGGGGAGAACCTAGTAGGTTTTAGTATTGTTCATATTTTGTTTGTTTATGGGACTTCTTATGTTGAAACCTACTATATCTTGTCATCTATTTATTGTTTGGAAAACAGGTCATGAAGCCTTGATGATGAGAAGATATATTTTTGGTAGAGAATGCCAAATGGGGAGATTATTGACATGTTAATATTGGCAGGTCTCTAATTAATCAAAAATATTGATCAATTAAGCTATGCAAGTGTTATTATCATCTAAGTCAATAATCAAACAATGGATTATTAAGCAAATTGATCAATATCACATGACCTTTTTCAAGACTATGTTTAAGACAAGTTAACAATTGATAAAGGTAAAATGCATGCACTTACTCATCTTACATTTTCATCATGAAAAACCATGACTTACTTGTCTCTATATCCAAAACTTTTTGACAAAACAATTGGTTGCTTTGTTACAAGCTTTGTCACTTTTCTCTTGACAATTCGGTAGGAAGGAAGAAAATGAAAAATATTGTTAAACACATGTTTGGTATGTCTTTCCCTTGATTCAAGCAGAAATATTTTCTTCCTTACTTCTCTTTGTTGTTCTGATTGGACAGAGTAAAAGAAAAAATGATGGCACTTCCTCCTTTACATTTCAGTAAGAAGGAAAAGATTTATACTTTGAGCTTATGCTTAGTCTTGACATGTCACTTCCCCACTTTCATGGAAAAATGTTTTTCATCCAAAACTTTTTTAAAGAGAGTAGGTTCTTTCTTAACTTGCAAGTTTTGGCTTTACAAAGCAAAACATTCACTAGTTTTTGGTAGGTTTATAAAAGTGGAAGAAGTGGTTATTGTCTCCTCTTTATTTCATGGAGAAATATTTTTCTCCAAAGCTTTCTTCTTCTCATTATCCCGATTGGACAAAATCAATGTAAAAGAAAGTTTTTCCTCAAATAATGGAGAACCCTTTGATTCATCTTTTTGATGAAAGGCCAAGATTGATTTTTGGTTCTCCACTTGCAACACATTGGTGGCTATAAATACCACATCCAAAGAAGCCATTCGGTACTTGAAAAAAATAGGAGAGACAAGGGTCTTGGTCTCTTCTTTTATTTTCTTTTCAAGTCACTCGAGAATTTGCTAGAGTTTGTCTTGGTTTTCAAAGAGTTTTCCATTTCTTCATGCAAGCATCAAAAACTCTCTATGCTCATACATTGTCTAGGAGGCTTTTATCAAGGTTTTTCTTTCTAGAGATTTCATATCCATAGAAAGCTCATAAAAAACATTTTCAAAGAGTTTTTCGTTTCTTCAAACAAGCACAAAAACTCTTCTATGTTCTTACATGTGCTAGGAGGCTTTATTCAAGGTTTTTCTTTCTAGAGATTTTATATCCCTAGGCAAGCCCATAAAAACCTTTTCATAACTCTTACATTTGCTAAGAGTTCATCTTGTTTTCCAAAGGGTGTTTCGGTTTTAAAAACTTGCATACAAACTCTCTTTTGCTCCTACACTTTCTAGGAGGCTTATAAAACAAGATTTTCCTTCTTCAAATTTTATATATCCATAGGAAAGCACACAAAAACCACTTTCAAAACATGCATATTTTGCATTGCATATCATGGGTTGAAGTGATGGTGCAATCTCATCGGAAGTGTTCTTGAGAGAATTAGTCGTTCGAGTACTAAGTTCTAGGAGAAGCTTCATAGCTACTGATTTTGTTAACACTTGTTCTGGCGAGAAGAGAGATAGATCTTAGACTAGTTGTGCGAATACTAGTAAGGATAGAATAGCGTCTTTGTATCCTGAGAGCTACTTTCTTGTAAAGAAAGGTATTTTACATAGGGATTGTAAACACTTGTTCTGGCGAGAAGAGAGATAAATCTTAGACTAGTTGTGTGAATACTAGTAAGGATAGAAAAACGTCTTTGTATTCTGAGAGCTATTATCTTGTAAAGAAATGTGTTTTACATAATGGAAAGATTTGTCCCTCAGGAGTTAGGGGCACGCCGTTTTTTTTCCTGTTACAGGGTTTCTGTGTTAAAGAAAAACATCCATGTGTTATTTATCGCTTTCCTATTTATTGCATTTTGACTAACTTCGTTACTAGTAATTCGAGATAGAAATACTCTCTGATATCCTCGAATTAACACTTCGACGAATTTTTTTTATAAAATGGCCTATTCACCCCCAAGATGTTCACATATTCCAAACCTTCTTTTTGTATACTAAAGAACTCTGTAATTATGGAGTTTTATGTCACTTTCCTATGCAAAAAAATCCTTATGCAGTAAGTAAAATCGTTGGAGCTATAGTTATCCCCAAAATTAGGCTAATCTTTGTAACCTATACCCATCGGCCCGTCTATTGCCATCCCAAACACTATATATAATCCTCTAGAATGATGGGCGCATACTAATACTTCAAACCCTTCTCCTTTGCTCTCTCGAGAATTTATACCTTGGATTTGCAGTAACAAACCTTGAAATTAAGCCCCCCCCCCTCCTTCACCAGCCATGGAGGCAGACACAGATATAGTGTGTGGTTGTGTACCTTTCATGATATTCAGCAGTCATCTCATTACATAACTGGGGTTCGAGGTTGATGGGGTAAGATCACACAGCACTCCTGATACGTGATCAATCAGGGAATTTATTTTTAATGATAGAGTATCGAGTGTGTACTATCAATGTGATCGATCAAGCGCACATTATAAAGTATGAGGAGACTCTACTCACATTATTGAGTACGAGGATACTCTACTATGGATAGATGATCACCCTCCAAGACTAGTTAGTAATTTTATTTTTTTCGAGAAGTTCGATCAACTAGTTAGTAACTTTGATTGAGTGCATTTTTGCTCACACCCTTTATATTAAGGTGTGAGCATCACATCCCCATTAAATTGTGACACTTATGAGAGTTTTAACCCATGGTTAACACTATATATAGATAATTATATTTTATATTTATGACTAGTTATGCTATTATCTGTCAATGAAATAGAATTATGATAATTATATCTCCTAAATGATTGCATTCACTTCACATTTAGATATTTTTGCTGTCAATTCAACGTGAAAAATAAGAGAAGTTTTAAAAGTTTCTTAAGTTATTATGCAGATTTCAGAGTTCGAATGAAGATAAATGGAAAATCAGAACAAGTTAAAATAGAAGAACCACTCTTCAAAACCAAACAACCATTACAAATTTAGAATTTAAAAGAAATTAGATGTGTTGGTCATTTTAGACGTATGAAATTAAGTACAGACCACTTTAACATAAATTTTCAGAACAATTGCACTTTTGAAAAACTTTATAAGTCATGCTGCTATTGTGTGTGGGTTTCACACTTGTTCTTGTTCACTTGCTCACGTAACTCTCGCTCACTCACGGTTGCTCGCGAGGCTCGTTTGATGTGCATGTGGGGGTGCATGAGTCGTATGTTAGAAGTTTAGATTGGTGTTGTAGCATACGTAAGAAGCTTTGTGGTCTTTGGCGAGGAACAATGTTCTTGGCGAGTAAGTTATGTGTTAGTGAGAGGGTTGTATAAATACAAAATATTGTGTGTTTATAGTTAGGGGAGCTTGTGTGTGATACACTTTGGGTAGTTTTAGGGCTTTGTCTGTAAACCTACTCTCTTTGTAACCTCCATTGATAGTGAAGATTCTCCCTGCTGCTCCGTGGACGTAAGCTATTGCCGAGCCACGTATATCTTGTATTCTTGTTCTTGTCTTCTTATCTTCTCTGTGTTTGTTGGGTTGTTTGCTGTTTAGATTTGGTTCCCTTGGTATTGTGTTCTGTTGTAGCGGAAGCAAATAAATGTAAGAACAAACACAGATTTAACGTGGTTCACTAACGTGAGTTAGCTATACCCACGGCAGAAGGAGAACCAATTACTTTATCTTGGAGAGAACCTGGTTTACAACAGTATATCAGAGTCACACCTTAAGGAATTACAAACTCCACCTTAAGGAATTACTGACGTTACCACACTAGGTTAAGCCTAACCTACAGGATAACACTATACCGAATATCTACCAACGCTAGATTAAGCCTAATCTACAGGATAGACCCAGATTACAGAGATATTCCACCACACTATTAGCTAATACCCAACTGGTATATATATAGCCTAACAGAGTCCTAAATACCAGAGGAATCCCAGACACACACGTCTGAAGAAACCTAAACCAGAATGATTAAGGAAACCCAATTCCTTAATGCCTGAGGAATCCTAGTCCTAACGAAATCCTGAGTAGAAGTCTTGCTCGCCAAGGACTTCTAACTCTCCTCGCCAAAGACTTCCTCGCCAGAGACTTCCTCGCCAGAAATCAATGCTCGCCAAAGATTCTCACGCCAGAGACTCTTCCTTGCTCGCGTACCACACGTATGCCAACGTGCCACGCGTATGCCAACACGCCTCGCGTACGCCGACGCGACTCAAGATTCAAGGCATAGACTAACAAATCTCCACCTTGACTTGAATTCTCTCCCAAGTAATCAGATGTACCCGAAGTACCAGACTTCTCCTCTGCCCCCAAATGTCGTTCCTCCAAGAAACGAACCCAGATGTTCCTTTCTCCCAGAAAAGGACCCAGACGTTGCCTTCTCCCAGAGAAGCAACCCAGGTGTTGCCCCCAACGGGCAACTAACAACTTCTGACATTCAGCAAGTCCAAGAAATGTCGAAACTTGCTATGCGAAACTGGCTTTGTGAACATGTCTGCTGGATTATCGGCAGTACCCACCTTGTTCACCTTGATCCGCTTCTCACTCCTTAGAAAATGATACCTGACATCGATGTGCTTAGTCCTCTCATGATGAACTTGATCCTTGGCCAAACAGATTGCACTCAGACTATCTCAATACACTATAGCCTGATCTTTATGTAAACCCAAGTCACTAACCAGTCCTTTCAACCAGATTCCCTCCTTGGCTGCCTTTGTCAATGCCATGTACTCTGCTTCAGTAGTTGACAACGTCACTGAATGCTGCAAAGTAGCTTTCCAACTAACAACTGACCCACCAAGAGTGAAAACATAACCAGTCATAGATCTTCTTGTGTCAACATCCCCAGCATAATCTGAATCTGAGTAGCCAGTTACTAAACACCCTGTATCACCTCCATAAATGAGACCAACGTCAGAAGTACCTCTAAAGTAACGAAAGATCTTCTTCACAGCTTGCCAATGCTCCTTTCCAGGCTCAACCATAAACCTACTGACAACACTGACAGCATGTGCAAGATCCGGTCTAGTGCAGACCATAGCATACATCAAGCTTCCTACTGCACTACCATAGGGAACTTGAGACATGTACTCCTTCTCCTGAGCTATTTTAGGTGCAAATGCAGTAGACAAGTGAATGTTTGTTGCACTTGGAGTATCTAAGGATTTCGCTGTAGACATGCCAAACCTTGACAATATCTTCTGAATATAATCCTTCTGTGATAAGAACAGCCTCTTCTGACTCCTATCCCTGTAGATCTCCATTCCCAGAATTTTCCTTGCTGCACCCAGATCCTTCATCTCAAACTCAGCACTGAGAAGACCCTTTAACTTCTGAATCTCTGACTTGTCCTTTGCAGCTATCAACATATCATCTACATACAGGACCAGATAAATGAGAAACTCATTTGAAGACTTGTTGTAATAAACACAACAATCATACGGACTCCTGTTGTAGCCAATCTCCATCATATAGCTGTCAAACCTCTTGTACCACTGCCTCGGTGACTGTTTTAGTCCATATAAAGATTTCTTCAACTTACAAACAAAATCTTCCTTTCCAGGAACTTGGAAACCTTCTGGCTGGGTCATGTATATCTCTTCCTCCAACTCTCCATGCAGAAAAGCTGTTTTCACATCTAGTTGCTCAAGTTCCAGATCCTGATGTGCAACTAAGGCTAGTAGCACCCTGATAGATGTATGTCTGACCACAGGCGAGAAAATCTCATTGTAGTCTACACCTTCTTCCTGATGAAACCCTCTTGCAACTAAGCGAGCTTTATACTTGAAACCCTCAGCAGGCGACATCCCTTCCTTCTTCCTGAAGATCCATTTGCAAGTGATAACCTTTCTCTTCTGAGGTCGTTTGGCCAAATCCCAAGTCTGATTCTTGTGAAGTGATTCCATCTCGTCTCCCATTGCAGTAAGCCATTGGGCAAACTCAGTACATGTAACTGCTTCCTTGTAGGTGGATGGCTCGCGAGGATCCACCTCTTCAGCAACCTGAAGTGCATAAGCCACCATGTCCTCAAAACCATACCTTGTAGGCGGTTTCCCAAGGTTTGCTCTCCTAACCCGATTAAGAGACAAACCATGCTGGTTATCTACGAGTGGCTCTGATTCTGAATGTGAGTGTTGATCACCTCACCTTACTGTGGTTCAACCTTATCTTGCTGCTCCACCTGTTTCTCAACACTACCATTCTCTGATACAACACTAGCATTAGAGAGCATGCACCTTGCTCTCTCCAGAAATGTCTGATTCGTACGTTCTGCCACACCATTCTGCCCCGGTGTGTCCCTGACTGTATGATGCATAGCAATCCCTACATTCCTGCAGAACTCATTAAACTCAGACCAGCAGAATTCCTGAATTTGCATCCCTCGTTCACATATATGACCGAGTCTCATGAGCCATAGCTTGGTCATATCCTCCTTGTGAACTTCCGACGATGCAACAGCAACAGAACCAGACAGCGTAGAACCTTGTAGGATATACAAAGTTCCCCGCTTGACACCTTTCAGAACCACATCTGAACCCTTGTAGACACGCAAGATCCCGCCTTCTCCTTTGAAAATAAACCTCTTCTTGTCCAAATGACTCAGAGATATCAGATTCTTAGTCATGTGTGGAACATGCCTAACTTCGTTCAATGTACAGAATTTACCATCATGTGTCCATAATTTAACTGAGCCCATTCCAACCACCTCGCAAGCAACACTGTTGGCCATTGTCACATTGCCCCATTTTACCTGCTCGTAGGTTGCGAACCACTCCCTGCACAGACATATATGATAAGATGCCCCGGAATCTAGAACCCACACATCATCGCGATGTGCATGTTCATCAGCAACTAGAGCTGTATCCTCTTCTGAATTGGTGTCATCTTCTGCTACAGCAACGGTCCCTGATGGTTTCTCCTGCTGCTTCCACTTCGGACATTCCTTTCTCCAATGTCCCTTTTCCTTACAGTCTTTACAGACATCGTTGGGTTTAGGACCCTTGAAACTTGGCTTCTTGAATTTCTTCTTATCCGAGTTTCCTTGTCTTTTACCCCCACTGACTACTAACCCAGCAGCCTGATTGTCTTAACCTGTACCAGTTGCCTTATGGCGCAACTCTCTGGTATGAAGAGACGATCTTACCTCCTCAAGAGTCACCATATCCCTTCCAACAATAAAGGATTGCACAAAATTCTCATATGATAATGGTAAAGATACCAACAGAATTAAAGCAGCATCCTCATCCTCGATCTTAACATCGATATTACGCAATTCTAGCATAATTGTGGTCAGCTGATCCAGGTGATCTCTCAATGGTGCACCCTCTTGCATACGCAGACCAAACAGACGTTGCTTCAGAAGCAACTTGTTGGTTAAAGACTTCGTCATGTATAGACTCTCAAGCTTCAACCACAAACCAGATGCAGATTCCTCTTCTGCAACCTCGGTGATGATATCATCTGCAAGACACAACATGATAGTCGAGTGTGCCTTCTCCTCCAGACTGGCCATCTCAGCGGACTCGGGACCCACTGCCTTCTTCATCAGCGGCGCCCACAACCCTTGTTGCTTTAACAAGGCACGCATCTTGATCTGCCATAAACTGAAACTGTTCCTCCCCATGAATTTGTCGATCTTCACATTCACCCCTGACATCCTGAGCCGATGCTCTGATACCAGTTTGTTGTAGCGGAAGCAAATAAATGTAAGAACAAACACAGATTTAACGTGGTTCACTAATGTGAGTTAGCTACATCCACGACAGAATGAGAACCAATTACTTTATCTTGGAGAGAACCTGGTTTACAACAGTATATCAGAGTCACACCTTAAGGAATTACAAACTCCACCTTAAGGAATTACTGACGTTACCACACTAGGTTAAGCCTAACCTACAGGATAACACTATACCGAATATCTACCAACGCTAGATTAAGCCTAATCTACAGGATAGACCCAGATTACAGAGATATTCCACCACACTATTAGCTAATACCCAACCGGTATATATATAGCCTAACAGAGTCCTAAATACCAGAGGAATCCCAGACACACACGTCTGAGGAAACCTAAACCAGAATGATTAAGGAAACCCAATTCCTTAATGCCTGAGGAATCCTAGTCCTAACGAAATCCTGAGTAGAAGTCTTGCTCGCCAAGGACTTCTAACTCTCCTCGCCAAAGACTTCCTCGCCAGAGACTTCCTTGCCAGAAGTCAACGCTCGCCAAAGACTCTCACGCCAGAGACTCTTCCTTGCTCGCGTACCACACGTATGCCAACGCGCCTCGCGTACACCGACGCGACTCAAGATTCAAGGCATAGACTAACATGTTCATCTATCTATTTGGTGCTCTAGTTTGTGGCACAACAAGTGGTATTAGAGCTTTGGCTTAGATCCGGTTGAGATAGATGGCAGCTAATAGAGGTGAGGATGTCAACCCATTTGGTGGAGCTGAGAGCTCGAAGATTACAAAGACAACGGTTCAGAATGCAAGGTTCGAGGTGGAGAAATTTGATGGTACAAACAACTTTGGAATGTGGCAATGTGAGGTGAGATATGTTGACACAGCAGGAGTTGGATATTGCTTTGGAAGACAAACTCTAGTCGATGTCGGATGGCGATTGGAACAAGATAAATAAGATGGCTTGTTCGTCTATTCGTTTGTGTCTTGCAAATCCCAAAAGTTTGCAGTGATGAGGGAGACGAAGGCGAAGGATCTGTGGTAGAAACTCGAAGACAACTATATGTCGAAGAGTGCCGAAAACCATCTGCATATGAAGAGGAGGTTATTCTACTTCAAGTACAAAGAATGTACGAAGATGATACACCACCTTGATGCTTTTAATAAGCTAGTTGCAGATCTGTTTAATTTGGATGAAGACGTCAAAGATGAAAATAAGGCTTTGATTTTGTTGAATTCCTTGCCTGAGTCATATGAGCATTTGATTACCACGTTGCTCCATGGGAAAGAGACTATCAAGTTTGAACAAGTGTATAGTGCCTTGATAAATTATGAGATTAGGCATGCAGACAAGAGGAGTAGTGCTTCTACATCAGATGCTTTGGTAGCTAGAGGTAGAGCAGTTGAAAAGAATGGTAGGTTTCAACACCCGGAGAAAGTCTCATTCCCGCACCAGAGGAAATTTCAAAGGCAGAAGGAGTTTATGAGAGATGAATGTGCCTTTTGTCGTGAAAAATGTCATTGGAAGCATGAGTGCCCGAAGCTGCAAAATAAGAACAATGGGCCTCGTGCAAATGTGGCTTCTACTGGTGAGGAAGCTGATTATCTTCTCACTATAGCTTCTAATTGTGTTGCATCAGTAGATAAACCTGATTCATGGCTATTGGATAGTGGTTGCTCCCAGCACATGTGTGCAAATAAAGATTGGTTTGCTACTTTGGATACAAGTGTCACCGGTAGTGTGTTTATGGGTGACAACTTTGCTCATGATAGGAAAGGTGTAGGAACAGTCAAGTTGAAGCTCCATGATAGTGTAGTTAGGGAACTGACTAATATGGGGTATGTTCTTATGCTTGGCAACAACCTGATCTCTTTGAGTGCCTTGAAAGCTAGTGGTTACAAGATCACTATGGAGAATGGTATCACTAAGATGACAAAAGGAGCTTTGGTGGTGATGAAAGGGAAGAGAAACCACAATCTTTACGTACTGCAAGGTGAAACAGTGATTGGCAATGTTGCTGCAGTTAGAGATTGTACAGATGATGCTACTAGACTGCGGCATATGAGGCTTGGACATGCTGGTGAAAAGGCCCTGCAAGGTTTGGTGAAATATGCAAGATTGATTTCTGTGAGTTTTGTGTCTTGGGTAAACAACACAGAGTGAAGTTTGGTATCGCTGTGCATCAGACCAAGGGAATCCTTGACTATGTGCACTATGATGTTTGGGGTCCTACAAGGAATGCTTCCATGAGTGGTAAGCATTGGTTTGTGACCTTTGTTGATGACTTCTCTAGAAGGTCTTGGGTTTACACAATGACACACAAGGACGAGGTGTTGAGCATCTTCCTTGATTAGAAGAAGATGGTTGAAAACCAAACTGGCAGAAAGGTAAAGGCCTTGAGGTCTGACAATGGTGGAGAATACACTTCTGATCCTTTTCATAGAGTCTGCAGAGAGGCTGGGATAGTGAGGCATTTTACTGTTCCAGGGGCTCCTCGGCAAAATGGAGTGGCTGAGAGACTCAATAGAACGTTGTTGGAGAATGTGAGGTGTATGTCGTAGCAATCTGGCTTGAGTAAAGCTTTTTGGGTAATAGCAGTCACCTATGCATGTCACCTGGTCAATCGTTTGCCATCCTCTGCGATCAATGGTAAAACACCTATTGAGGTGTGGTCTGGAAAACCTGCAGATGATTATGATCATTTGCATATCTTTGGTAGTCCTGTTTACTTTCATGTAACTGAAACTAAGCTAGATGCAAGGGCCAATAAGGCTATATTTGTTGGTTTCAAGAGTGGTGTGAAAGGGTACAGAATTGAAGAAGCTTGTGATTAGCAGGGATGTTACCTTTGATGAAGCTAGTAGGCTTCACCCAAATGCCAAGGCTGTAGATGAAGGAAGAGAGATAAATGATAGTGATGTTTAACAGGTGGAGCTGGACAGAGTTGTCACCAAGGATGTTTGTCCTCGCCAGAATGATGTTAGTGACTCTGGAAGTGAAGAAGAGATTGATGTCCAGAACAATGAAGTTGTGCACAACCAAGATGTTATTGAGGCGCATGTTAGAAGGCAGAGGCAAGATCATGTACCTGATCCTGAATTCATTGCAGCGAAAAGACAAGGGAGAGAAGTCAGGAAACCTACAAGGTTCAGCAACTGTGTTGCTTATGCTTTTCCCATTATTTGTGTTGAGATCCCATCAAATTTCAAGGAAGCTTTGGTGAGTCCTGAAAGCAGTGATTGGGATGAGGTAATGAAGGAAGAGATGAGATCCCCCGAGAAGAACAAGACCTGAGATCTAGTCCAGTTGCCTATTGGGAAGAAAGTTATTGGCTGCAAGTGAGTTTATGCTAAGAAGGATGATGGCGACGATAACAAGAACATAAGGTACAAGGCTAGATTGGTCGCCAAATGGTACTCGAAAGAGGAAGGGATAGATTACAATGAAATTTTCTCTCCAGTTGTGAAGCATAGTACTATCCGTGTGTTGCTATCACTAGTAGCACAGTATAATCTTGAGTTGGTACAACTTGATGTGAAGACAGCCTTCTTGCATGGAGACTTAGAGGAGGAGATTTATATGTCTTAGCCTGATGGTTTCAAAGATGATGGAAAGATGAATTTGGTGTGCAAGTTGAACAAATCTCTCTATGGTTTGAAGCAATCACCGCGATAATGGTACCTCAGATTTGATGAGTTTATGAGGAGGCAGAAGTACACTTGCAGTAGGTATGATCATTGTGTGTATTTCAAGAGGTTGTGTGATGGTTCATTCGTTTACTTGTCAATCTATGTAGATGATATGCTTATTGCTTCAAAGAATATGATGGAGATTAAGAAGCTGAAAGAGCAAATGAAGATGGAGTTTGAAATGAAGGATCTTGGCGAGGCCAAGAAGATCCTTGGGATGGAGATTACTCGCAAGAGAAAGGATGGTTTGGTGTGGCTTACTCAGAAGCAATACATTGAGAAGCTTCTACTGAAGTTCAGTATTTGTAGATCAACCAAGCCTGTGAGTACTCCTTTGGTAAGTCATTTCAAACTGAGTGCTCTTTTGTGTCCCAAATCTGATGAAGAGAAGAAGGAGATGAAGAATATTCCATGTGCTAATTTGACTAGTGGATTGATGTATGCGATGGTTTGTTCTAGACCAGATCTTGCTCGTGTTGTTAGTGTTATTAGTTGCTACATGCACAATCCAGGAAGAGAGCATTGGAATGCAACTAAGTGGATACTTAGATATCTCCATGAGACTAGAGATGTTGGTTTGTGTTTTGAGAGGTGTTCTGCAGATTGTAATCTTCTTGTTGGTTACACTGATTCTGACTATGCTGGTGATTTGGATAGGAGGAGGTCTACTACTGGGTATTTGTTTACCATGGCAAATGGACCAATCAGTTGGAGGTCTATTTTGCAAGATGCAATGGCCTTGTCTACTACAGAGGCAGAGTACATGGCGCTTGCTGAAGGTATTAAAGAGGCGTTATGGTTATCTGGTCTCATCAGTGAGTTGAGCATATGTCAGAAAAAGGTGGAGGTCCATTGTGATAGCCAAAGTGCCATTCACTTGGCTAAGTTCTAGATGTATCACTCGAGGACCAAGTACATAGATGTGAGATTCCATTATGTGTGTGATATTATTGAGCAGAAGAAGATTGTGTTGAAAAAGGTTAGTACTGCAGACAACCTAACTGATATATTGACGAAGATTGTTGATGTTGCAAAGTTTGAGCATTGCTTGGACTTGGTACACATTCTTCATGCTTGAAGAATTGTTTGAGCAGAGGGAAGTTGAGTTTTTAGAGATGGAAGGTAGGGAGTCGTGTGAATCCCAAGGTGGAGATTATTGTGTGTGAGTTTCACACTTGTTCTTATTCGCTTGCTCGCGTAACTCTCGCTCGCTTACGGTTGCTCGCGAGGCTTGTGTGATGTGTACGTGGGGGTGCATGAGTGGTATGCTAGAAGTTTGGATTGATGTTGTAGCGTATGTAAGAAGCTTTGTGGTCTTTACCGAGGAACAGTATTCTTGGCGAGTAAGTTAGGTGTTAGTGAGAGAGTTGTATAAATACAGAATATTGTGTGTTTGTAGTTAGGAGAGCTTGTGTGTGATACACTTTGGGTAGTTTTAGGGCTTTGTTTGTAACCCTACTCTCTCTTTGTAACCTCCATTGATAGTGAAGATTCTCCCTGTTGCTCCGTGGACGTAGACTATTGTCGAACCACGTATATCTTGTGTTCTTATTCTTGTCTTCTTATCTTCTCTTTGTTTGTTGGGTTGTTTGTTGTTTATATTTGGTTATTATTTGGTGCTCTAGTTTGTGGCACAACAGCTGCAAAGTTGAAGAAGAAATCAATTGATCGAACATTTCATATAATTAAGTGGATTTGATCGGAGAATATCGTTGGAAGTTCAATATTTTTATTTTTGATAAGATATTTAGTAGTGAATAATGTTATAAAAAGTAGCAGTGATTGCATGAATTGGTTCTTTGAACAACATACCACAAACTTTAGTTTCAAAGATGCTAATATATGGTATCCGGGAGGTTCAATATCAGAGATGGTAGAAAACCTCGAGCTCGTATCATGAGTCTAAAATATTTTTCACGTTGATAGTTAGAATCTCTCAATGTGAAGTGATTGCATTTATGTAGGAGATAATATTATTATGATTCAATTTCTTTAACAGATAATATCATAATTAGACATAACTATAATATATAATTATCATATATATAGAGTTAACTATAGGTTAAACCTTTTATGAGGTGTTACGATTATATGGGAATGTGATGCCCTTAAGTTAGGGGAGGTGTGAGCAAAAATGTTGATCAGCCATCGGCGATGATGTTCAAGGAATAAGATTCTTCGTTTTCTGATTTATAATGTTGTGTATTTGTAGAGGCATCAGATGAGCTGCGAACCAGTTATTGTGAGCAAGCTTGTCATTGATTCGATTGGTTTCCGTATTGCAATTTGCAATTGTACGTATAGTATTGTATATAAGTAAATTCTTATGAAATGTTTTCCTCATATGTATCTCATGTTTTAAGGCTTCAATTATGTATTCGATCTTAATTACTTAACATCGATATGTTTGAGAATGCATGTCTTAATAATTAGTTTCCAAGCCAGACCATTCATCTACTCCCTCATTCTCAATAGAAGAAAGAAAGGAAGTCTGCTTTTAGTTCTAATCTAAAAACTGTTATATATATTAGCATTCATCTGTTATAACATATTACGGCAGACCATTCATATTACAAGCCAGACCATACCATAAACATATTACATCTGTTATGCTAATATATAACAGTTTCCAAGCCAGACCATTCATCTACTCCCTCATTCTCAACAAACCGTTATATATTTCCGCACTTAAACTGGGTCCATGCGAACCTTAGAAGCTATAGCTAGCCAGCAAGGGACATCATATTACGGCTTTCACACAGAAATTCACAAGTATTAGCATGCAACACAAACTCATCATATAGCTGCAAAAGCTATATATATAGGAGACAACGACATGCATACATGTTTAACTTGGACCACGTTGATGTTTTAGCCTAGCAACAAACCCTAAGCTTAACGAATCGAACTATATATAACACAGAGATATATATATATATATATATATATATATATATATATATCGGATCGCTCGCATGCGTCTGAGTTCTAGCTGCTGGCCAGCCGCAACCCTACCTTGAGCTAAACGCTCCACTAGCCCTGGCGAGTCTAAAGTCGCTACCCCTCAACATTCACTACACTACTGATCGATATGATGATTATGATCGATCAATTATATCGATATTCATAAATGAGAACTTACCCGGCCAGCTAGGGTTTTTTCCGACCATGCACAGAAGGATATTCAACTACTCATGCATTAGGATCAGACAACTACAACTCGTTCGTAATCATGCGCGCCCATTTCGTGTCAGCAAGTCAAGAACTCAACACAACCAGCCAGTGCAATAATTTCTCTCAATTTATCAAGCCTACTATATTATGTGTAGCTAAAATGTACATAATGCATGCAAAAAGGGTCATATAATTTACTCAAAGTTCTAAACACATATAGACGCGTTGTAGTCTTTCTTTGTTGCTGTCATGAAGTCTTTGAGGCCATATTATTGAGATGGTTCGTCGGGGAGTCACTCCACTTATTTCATGATCTCATACCGTGTAAATGTTCTTCTAAATTCCCACCAATAATATAAATAACCATTGGAGCGTAAACGTTTATGAGTTTATCTATGATAATCGTACTTGAGCAGAACGTGGTCGATGTAATATCCAATTATCCACAATGCAAAAACATATGTAGATATAACTATGTCCACTTGTTTC
Organism: Geum urbanum; assembly: GCA_946800695.1. Lineage (NCBI taxonomy): Eukaryota > Viridiplantae > Streptophyta > Magnoliopsida > Rosales > Rosaceae > Geum > Geum urbanum. The sequence goes on along the minus strand of OX326998.1, from coordinate 2,376,723 downwards.
TATTAAACACCCATCAACTTGTCTGCGACCAATCTTTAGCTGGCTCCTGGAATCCCTTGACTCGTGACCTAGCTAAGTCGATCGGCTGCTAGTTGATTTGAAAATATAAAATTTTATACACAAAGCCAGAAAACATGGGAGATTGATTGCTTTGCTTATATATAACTAGTACCAACTAATTACGGTTCCAACCAGTGCTATATAGTCCACAGTCTATTACCAATATTAATATTAAGTTCATCACAGACAGTGAAAGCTAGGTAAGTACAATCAAGTCGAGAGAGAAATACCCAGAGAATTTATACGACGATAGCTACGTAACCTCTCTATCTAGAGCGCACTTCTGTGGGGATACAGAAAACAAGATTTCGTTTCTCAACATGATATGTCCTCATTTTTTAATACCAATTAAATTGGTTACTGGAGTCATAGTGAAGTTCATCTATGTCTTGAAAATGACATAGCAGGACATGTACAACCGAAGAAGAAAATTGACATGACAAAGGTTTTTTTTTTTTGGGTCAGGAAAATTGACATGACAAAGGTTTCCAAATACAAAAAAGGACCCAGCTTCATTACAGTGTTTTGCATTATCAAGTGCTACCCCGGCCATAACAATATATATAATTCTGAGAATTGAGTACACAAATTTGTTTTTTTTTCCTGAATTTTCAAAAACATCTTTACACTATGAATTTTGCGACTTGAATGCACGTAGCATGTGGAATAGTCCTCCGGAAAATTAGATTCATCGTGAATCAAATCAAAATATAAAAAATAATAAAAATCATCAACCTGTGATCTAGACAGTGAAACTGAGGTTAGTTCATATTTCATAGTGAACTGAGTTCTATACATGTACAATTCTCCAAATGCGTGTGTGTACATTATATAGTATATACACATTAGATCTACTAGTTTTGTCTAGAAGAAACAGTGTTTTACACCATGAATTTGAATGATCATCATCACGAGCTAGTTTGCTATATGCACACTGTGGAAGTCAAATCAAATAGCCATATAGTCTGGCTGGCCTATGTCCGTACTGCAAGTTAACCAAGCCTTTTTAGGTTGCACGGTTGTTTGACTGACATTATATGCAATTCACAACTGTAATACCGTAAATATCTACAAAATGAGTCGATTTAGACCACAGTACGTGCATCTTAGTCCTTTCGCTTCTTCCACATCTTTCTTTCCTGACCTATTCTAGAGGCCCTCCCATGAACACAGAGAAGAATGGCTTCGTAAACCAGGTCTTTAGAAGCTCGACAGATAAGCACTTATATATACAAAAGCACTTATGCTCAGATTTGAATCATACAATATTAGTACGTTCTAGTGAATAAACTATAAAGTTTGTTTTACCTCCCGCGAGTGGAATAATATTATCCATTTGAAAAGGAAAGTGAAAAAAAAATAGAACTACAAATATATGAGGGCCGTGTACTAATTGATCTATAAGCTCCCCTGCTTCATGCATGTGTTCCCTACGGAATTACTTAATGCTTCTATCCTTTGATTTGTGTATGTAAGTAGTAACCCATTTCTTAAACTAATATTCACTTTAAGAGACTGTGTTGCTATATATATGCATGCATGAATATGATCTGTGAGATTCCCGTCATACCTTACTATACATTAACAAAATACCAATCTCTTAAGCCATGTAGATAGCTAGCACGGCTTTGGGATCACACCCTAGCTAGTTAACCTTGTCTACATTTGTGATATAGATATAAGAAGGCAACCCACCAATCCAAACAAGCTTCTTCTATGTACCCTCCATTTTTTCACTAATTTGAGTCCATATTCCAAATATTCAGCATTACATTTCAGCTTTCATAACCCACACAATTCTAAAGTCGTTTTGCACTTCGCCATAGTGTACTCCGATCATATGGCATGCATATCTCAGGGATCGGAAGCTGCAGACATCATGTTCTATGATCAACAGATGGAACACAATTAAGATCGAGTCCCGTTCACTTCCTTCTTCCTAACTAACACTGTCTACCCAATAATGAGAGAATTGACACAATATGGAGAGAGAGATGTGTGGGTGTATATATCTACTAGAGGAAAATGGGGTCGCACATGATAAGGGTCAGAAGTTACAAGAGCAGGGTAATGTTTCCATAAGGTGTAAGGTTCTTTCGTTACTACCAAATCTAGCAATCTAGGGTTCCATCATTAAGTAGCTATCATAGATATATGTAGTTATGTACCCTCCGTCGCTCAGCCCTATATCTCATTTGTTACATAGCATACATATATATACACAACAACACTTATGTAGACACTCACATGCATCTCCCGGCCATAGTTAATTTCAGCTGCATTTACTCGCGTCCAAGCACGTCTATATCACTTTGCCAAATTTTACAGCTTTGGCAGATGAGTAGTTGGCATATAATGCCCTATGTAATTACCTATTTACGTAACTAATCACTTTTTACAAGCTAGATAGGCACTTGCCAATTGGAATTGCATGAGATCGAAAGCGCAGAAGCCTCTGCAGATCTGCCACCATTGATTCTGGGTTTTTCTTTTCCAGACATGTTTTGACATCCGCGTTTCAAATGTTTGGCTAGCAGAACACGAAACCTATCTGACGTCCCATTTTGCATTTCAGGCAAGACGCCGGAAAAACAGGAAAAAGTAAGGTTTCGAGCTCACCACCATCACTAAACGTACCACCACGTACCCAGAAAAAACCACATTCAACATCAAACCTAGAGAACTACTAAAAGGACTTATAGAATACTATACTAGTCAACCAAACAAGCATAAGCAAACAAATACTTTTAACACCATTCTTGTTTTTTTTTAAGGAAACACCATTCTAGCAAGCTGCTCTTGCCGCAACAACAATCATTTAAGCTAGAAGATAAATAATTTTAAACTTAATTCTCATTAACCAGAATTGAAAATAATAAAACGAAACATTCCAACATCGTCATCATTATCATCCTCTTCCAATTTCCTAGGGCATGTTAAACCTAGAAATGAACTTGTTCTACAACGATCCAAAATTAACAGAGAACAATCAATATTAGAGATTTAGCCAGCTAGTAGCTTAGACATGAAGATTTGAACTGCAAAAACCAACATGAGAACCAATGCCTGGCTCTTAATTATTGTCATTCTACCTCGGAGGTGGGAAATATTGCGTACCAGCCACAAAAGCATTCAGCGGAGTCGGAAACACCACAGAAGGATCGAGCAACGTCGCCGTAGGTGGGTTGTTGGGACTTGTGCTTGTTGTAGTGGTGGTTATAAGATTCAGCTGCTGCTGCTGATTATTATTATCATGGTGATGTCCTCCTCCTCCACCGCCGTCTTGTTGGCCTGAGGAGCTTTCACCGGCCGTCGTTGCGCTTGTGTTGTAATGACCATCCAGTCCTTGATCATAGAGAAGTCCCTTGAAAACGTGCCCTCCAATGTTCACAGCCGTCTGATAAGCGTACTGCTCCTCCACATCGTCCATTGCACTCACTCGAACGCAACGGAACACCGCCGGTGAGCTCACCTCTGCTGGAAATGGTGCAAGCTCCAACCCTAATTCATCATTTTATCAAAACAAATGTATTATTAAAAAGGAAAGTAATGGAAGCAGCTAGCTAGTTTAGTGTAAAGAATTTTCATGAGCATTGTTTTCGTCATTTTTACTAACAAACAGTGACAGATTGAAAACAAAAGAGGAACAAGTATAGTGGGTGGCTTACAGAGGCTCTGGTCCGGAGGATGTGGAATTTTCTCACACGCAAAGGATATGAATTTGATTATTTGATGGGATCGATATATATTAAGTCCAGGTTTTCCTCAAGATCTTACTATTTTCCTTTGCTTTAACACAAGAGAAATAGAGAATTGTACAGTTGCTTTGAAAATTCTTTCATGTGAGTACTTAGTGATCACCAATGTCCAAAACTTGAGTCCGGAAATACAGTATATGTAACATGTTTATAATTAACTAACCTTTGTTTGTATTGTAAACTACAAGCATTACCTGATGCGTTAGTGGGTAAACGAACGCAGGCAAGAGAAGAAGAGCCAGCTCCTAGGCCTTGAGTCTCTCTTGGCCTTTTGGGAAACTGTAACTGTTGTTGTTGCTGTTGTTGCTGAAGAGCAGAGAATTGTTCCTGCCTCTCCCGGCGTTTTGCGGCAGGAACCCAAGTGCTCTTGATGTGAGTTTGACACTGATACCCTCGGCTCTTGCAACAAGTTCGGCACCGCAAGTGAGGACAGTCTTTCTTGGCTTGGTTGCCGCAGTCCTGACAATTCATCCCGCCCGTTGATCCTAAACCGCCACCACCACCTCCTTGTCTCATCACCGTCAGTCTCAAACCCGAAGATGAGTCATCCGAAACGTTGCCTCCTCCTCCCTCCAAGTTGTTGTTTGTGTTGTTTCTACGGCTAGGATCCACTCCAAACGCGTAGTAGTTCAAGCTTTGCTGATGTTGATGAGGATGGTGAGGATGATGATACTGTGGCCATAATTCGAAACCAGTCTTGTTGTTGTTGTTGTAGATCTCTTCGTTTTCGTACGAGAACAGGTTCATGTTCCCCCCGATTGCTCTTTCATGGTTATGATCTTCTTCTCCGTTGAGTTGCTTGTTGACGTTGTTGTTGTTGTTTCTGGGAACTTGATCTCTTAGATTACCGAAGAAGCCAGCCATTTCTTCGCACATGAAAATGATCTCAATTTGGGGTGAAAATCCATATCAGAATATCAAATCTTGACTCCAGATCGATCAGTGGATTCTGACACCCGGGTTTTTTCCAGGGTTCCCGTCTCTGCTTTTTCGAAAGACCGACCGATCTGGTGACTCACTTTCACTCTCTCTGTGAATCTAGAGAGAGATAGAGTTCTACTACTGTGTGAAATCTAGCTTAGGGTGTGATCTTGTTGTTGTTGTTATGGTGTGAGAGGTTTGGGCTTTGTTTGGCAGCTTTTCTAATGGGTTAAAATTTACTAATTTGTAGGGAATGTATTTAGGGTAAGTGAAGAGGAAAAACTATGTTGTTTTTGCTGTGGAGCGATGGATGATGAGTTGGCCCTGGGTTTTACAACTCTGGTGGTGTCGTTGTTCGAAGCAATAATGGCACGGAATTAGAGCCCTGCAACGCCGTCATGGAAACTGCACCAATTCTGCTCTCTCTCTCTCTCTCTCTCTCTCTCTCTAGCTCTAAAACTCTGTTACTTACACACAAGGTTTCTATGTATGAGAGAGATAAGAGACTGAGTGACCCCGAGAGAGACTCAACTCAGTACAGAGTGAGTGCAGCAGAACAAAAATGATATTTAAGAAAAAGAAAAAAAAACGTTTGCTTCAATTCTCTCCGGTCTCCTTCCGTTAAGTCCACGTGTCAGTCATACAGCTTTTGCTTGTTCGTGATTACACCGGAAAACCCGGTTCTTCTTTTATTATTTTGACGAGAAATGATTTTAAGTCTTAATAAAATATGATGTAATGAGCACAAAGGCATTCTATATGTACGTACACATAAATAATAAACAAAATGATGCCATGTCATATCAATAAAAAATTTATTATACCCCCTAAATTATTAAAACTTAATTATTATCTATCACAATAACAATTTATTATACCAAAATGATTCTACAAGAATATTAATTATACACAAAATTAAACATTTGCAATTCCAGATCGAACATCAACATTCATGCTTATTGAGTGCCCAGATTTATCACTTTCATGAAAATAAATACTTTCTCTTTCATTAATAAGATTCATACATAGATACACGTGAACTAATATAATTCGAGTGTCTTTCAAGAAAACAAAAACTATTTATATGTGGATTAGACACAAATCTAATATAGTCTGAAAAAATCTAAGAATACAATCATATGTTTAATAGTTCTTATAGATTATATCTAGAAAATTTGCTTCTTGTCAATCTCAACATCTAGAAATCAAGTGAAGGCTAGGGCAAAAACGTTATCGAAGAATTAGCAGCCATGTTTTTTAGGTTCTAATAGATCGAAGACTGTAACAATTCTTTATGTAAATGTAATTCTATGAAAAATTGTCCAGTCTAGATTTTACTTAAACATCCAATTTTGAATTCTCCAATGGTAAACACAGACCTTGGTATTGCAGTAAAGCACTTAATAACGGCAGTGAAGCCAAACAGAAAGATTATAGTTTGCAATCTTCTTGTTATAGAAAATATTATGAAATAAAGAAATAAATAAGGAAAAAATCTAAGACCATTTATTGAGATCAAAATATTATAGTTTAAATAACAATAAAAGTGTAATATGAATTTTGTGGTTTTAGAATTTTTTCCATAAATCAACCAAATTTAATTTAGTTTATGTGAGATGTCTTTAAGATTAAAGCCTCTACCTCATGGCCAATTAAAGCCTCTTAACATTACCCTATTCAGACCATCCTATAAATAATTAATTTTTTTTTAAGGCGTTGCAGTCTTACCTCCCAAAAAAGAACATGCACTGCAAAAACCTCTTGCTACCCGCCACGTGGAATTTAGCCAATAATGTAAAAGCCGATTCGAGGATTTTAGCTGTGAAAACGAGCCTGGAATCATCACGCCTAAAACTAGATAGACAATTTTGGTTGTTAATTAAGATAACGTAGTTTTGAGATTGTATACGATTATGCCAATTGCGCGCCTCGTATTCCACTCAAAAAATCTTCTTGTAATCATTTTTATGATTGACTAATTGATACGAAAAAAAAAATGGTTTTTGTTGTATAGTTGTGGGATGTTGAGCTAGCTAGAGGTCGATGATGATAAGGTCAACATCTTTTGATGCTTATTTTCTTTACAGAATTAGGGTAGGATGGGCTGTTCCTGTGTGTAGGTACTGTATGACATGCACCCCCCAGATCGGTGTTGGATATTTGCCAGCAGGCAGCAAGATCAATATTTCGCGTTGTGCTTTTTTTTTGGTATTGGCATCTATAGACATTAATTTTAACTATAATCTCTTACAAAGTCTTACGGATGATAAACAGTTATAAGCTTATTAACACTTTTTTTAAAACTAAGAGCGGCTTAAGTTTTAAGTTTTAGGTCGCACCTCCCCTTAAATTCTACCATTATATTAATTGAGATTTAATTAGTCGTAAGTTCCTACTAAAAAAAATGAGATAACATTTATGCGTTCGTCGATAAGACCGGTTGAATAGATGCATTCTAGTCTTTTTTTTCTAGCCACAAAAACTATGCGCATGCCGACTTATTTTTTCAATTGGTTCAAGTGTACTTGAACTCTAAGAATTTAATTGTTATTTTCTTGTTATTCAAGAATATCTAATCCCTCCTATCAAAGTCTACATGGACTTTAAAATTAATATATTGCAATCTAACTGTAATTAGCATCGACGAAATTCGAATTCAAATAACACATACATCACTTTAAAAATTGTGATACAATTTCTTAACAATTTATGAACAGGTTTATACCAAGACGTGTTGATAGGAAATGCTACGACTTGTTGCTCAAGTAAACGACGTATATTATGGCTTGGGAAGGCAAGAGTAGTAGAAGATCAAAGCATTATTATTTGACTAAAAGCTTGGTTAATTAAGTAAATTAAGAGTCAATACACGAAAGACAGTCACGTGAACAACCCAAAATTAGTGCCCACTAATTATTGGATTTCATTTCTTTACAAATAAAAATTTGGAAAGGTACGTGCTCCGGCCGCCTTTCGCCGCTGTTGCGCCGTACGCTGCCCTTGACTCCCTCTGTCTCTCTCCCTCTCTCTGGTGAATTGAAACTCTGTTTTAAACTCTCTTTAGCTTAAAAGAAACCAAAGCGTCCATTTTCATCCTTTAATCGTTATTACGTACTAAACCTAATTTTGGTCAATAACGCCCCCCTCAAAATAGGGTTAGAAAGTAGAGACTGGACCCTAGCCAATGCAAGAAAGTAACGTACGTCTTGCATTATTATCAAAACCAACTTTCACTTAATCAAACTTCTAGGGATTAATTGATAATAATAATAATCTCATGCATTGATGGAGCTCCCTCGACTACATTATATTGGCCCGAGTTAGTTGTGATCGATCATCATGGTCAAATAATCATTTTCCGATTGACCTCGAAGGATACCAAGATTGATCAAGTGTATCACATATTGAAGATTTGTTGTTATGATGAGTTGGTTCAACTTGTGTTATAGGTAGACGTTTATCAATAATACTAGCTAGGTTTCCGGAATAAGGATGAGAAAAATAACAAAAATTGAAGGGGATCATAATTGGAGACGAAGCTAGCTAAGGAGATGGCATGGATGATTGATATTCTGTGTGGAAGTTCCAATTATTGTGTCTCCGTCTCTCTTTTTCCTCTCGAGCCCAGTGCTTTCTTCTTGCTATATTGACCTCCTTCTCGCTTTCATCTCTTGTATTATAATTCAGGTCGAAAGCTCCATTTTTACCTGGAAAGGGCAAAGCTTTCAACACCATTCATATATTCTCGACCCGCACATGGACAAAAGGTTGATATTTCATTTTTATTACGTGTACTTCTTCCTGCTTGGCCAATAGGTCCATCGGATTATTCAGTCGGATACATCAGAATACAACTTTTGTTTTACATCACACGTTAAAATTGAAAATCATCATTGTAAGTCTTGTGCACTGAATCAATGATGGAACACGACCTAAACAATGATGTAACATTAGCAAGATCATGGTCGACTAAATACGTGCTCAAATCATCATTACACTTTACTAATGAGTTTGATTATCTTAGTTTTAGTAATCGAATCATCAAGTATATATAGTCTAGCTATTTGGAATAAAGAACTTCCACATTTGTTTGTATACATATCTATTACGTTTCTTGTAATATTTACCTCATTCAGACGAGGTTGATGCTCTCCTCACCTAAATTGCTTATCAAAAAGTCAGTAGCTACTAGCTTACAAATCAACATTCCGTCTCGAGACGGTGGCACATCAGCACACGAAGCACGATCGAGAAAAGAGATCGTTTACAAGGTCTCCCAAATTCATTGGGAGATTTTAGTGTTAAACATTTTGGCACGCCCAGTGGGACCAACTTTTTGTGTCTCTAAGCGACAATTGGTAACCCCTATAAAAAGGAGTACCCTCAGTGTCACAAACACCCACGACCGAAGTACCGGAACACACTTCTTCAAAGTGTCGTTCACTATCCGAGAAATCGGTTGACATCATCTTCGGAACAAAACATCATTCAAGTATGAACATCAACTTCTTGAGTGAAGGCGATATTAATCACCCAAGTTACGAAGAGTATCGAGCATATACTGCTAAGCGGGATGTACAACTTGAAGGTTACTTCGAATCCATCGAACGAAGGATCGAAGAGTAAGCAGACCTGCTCGCTTCCAGTAGCGAGAAGAAAGACATGGCGGTAGCCGAAATCAAAGCTCTAAGGTTGGAGTATAACAAAGGCCTGAAGGACCTGGAGCTGCTGAAGGTTCAAATAGAAACCCTCGCAGAGGGTCAAGACAGGATGCATGCGGAAATCATGCCAACCCTAGATAAAAACCTAACAAAGCAGGCCAAAACGGTGGCCACGTAATTTCAGAGAATGGAGAGAGACATTTCAGCCCTTACTAAGTCTGTCTCCGATCTCACCAGGAGAACACGGCAAACATAGGCTTTCCCGGCTGCATGGGAATAGCGCTTAGAAAGGTTTATGGATGAGTGTGATATTCACATCGCCAAAGCACATGAGCCGTACAAAGCTCATTTCCTGCCTGTCCAGAAAGGCGACACCAAGGCTTGGCAGTGGCCAAGACATTACAAACAAATCAACTTCCAGACCTTTATAGGGGATGATGATGCCAACACACCAACACATTTGGCATACTTCATCCTGCAGTTAGGGAAATTCGTTGAAGTTGAGGAGCTCAAATTGAGAATGTTCGGTTCATCTCTATCTAGATCAGCCCTCGTCTGGTATACAGGTCTGGATAAGAGATCCATCCCGGAGTAGGCGACAATGGAAGTGTTGTTCATAGACCATTTTGGGACAACGAAACCAGAAACCAGCATCAGAAAGCTAGTAGCCATGAGTCAATCATCATCAGAAACACCAGTAGCTTTCCTTCACCATTTCTGATATGAGTACAACCTATGTAGAACCCCGTTAGAAAAAGATGCGGTTGTTGAGGTGGCCATCAATGTCTTGGAAGACTAGTACTACAATTTGTTTTTCAACAACAGGTACTTTACCTTAAACGAGCTTATTACGGCTGTGATGAAAGCTCATAGTGTCATGCAAGAGCGTGATAACAAACACAACTCATCAAAGGGAACATATGCATCAAGGTCTTACGATAGACACAAACCAAGAACTGTGGCATATATAGAGGATCAAGTTGAACAAGAATCAGACTCTGAAGAAGAACAAGTGGGTGTTATCGAGTTAGCGACGAACAAAGTACTAAAACCCCGCAAGCTTCAGAAGAGCAAAGGTCCTATGAAGCTCTCGATAGTGGCTTTTGCAAAGCCAGAATTCGAGATGTACACCTATGATGCCAACATGGCTCATGAGATACTAGACGAGCTTTTCAGTATGCGAGCCGCCAAGACAAACTTCGGCCCACTTCCTAGCACTGAACAATTAAAAGGGAAGAAGTACTATAGGTTCCATGGCACATAGAACCATATGACTAAGGACTACATCAAGCTGAAAGATCAAATCGAGAAGTGGATTAATGAAGGCGATGCCCAGTTAGCATTTGAAGGAGCTTTCAAGACGGCCTCCCTAGTTGATTCTCAACCATTCCCGGCACCTTAGGTTAACGTGGTGAATGTTGATTGGTCGTCAACCGTTAGCTTTGTAGTAGGAGAAGAGGAAAAGAATTCACCAAGCCACCCCCAGTGTACTTTTCCACAAGATAAGGTGGAAGAAATCATAAATGGACTACAAGAGATGAAACTTATCGTCTATTGGCCAGTATTCGAGCTAAAACATCTAGACTATAAAAGGTCAGATGAGCATTTTTACAGGTTTCACAACACATTTGGACACCAAACAACAACGTGTTCTGCTCTGAAGGATAGAATTCAGGAATTGACCGGAAAGTGATCACAGTCGGCCAAGAATGGGTGGTAGAATGGCATCCTAACACACCACCACCTTTCATTAAAATTCCAGTAATTTCCCAGTCTCACGATGCACCTGGGCCAACATGACGGCAGAGAAGATCAAGGCGGAGGCCTAAACCCAAGCGCAATATCACATTTGTTTGACCCAGGGAGCCGAGATCACGTATGATGCATCTAGGCAAGCAGAAATTTTTGAAGAGCTGCTCCGAGAGGGTATGGCAGTGGTGCAAGATAATTAGAGAACTCCAGACCCAGATCCTGAAGATGTGAAAGATCTACCTCACTGCCGATACCACAATATATGGGGACATCACTCTACTAATGATTGCATAAAATTAATGTATAGGATTTAGTAGTGGATAGACAAGGGAGAAGTGTAAATTGCAGCACCTGCACCAAATCCTGCGATCGAAGAGGCATTGATGGTAGGAATGATAGAGCTGACAAGGAGAAACCCAAACAAAAAGAAACCAACTCTCGACCTTTAGACCAGTGGTAAGGATACCTCAAGGAAACAATAAGAGAAAACATCAAAAGGAAAAGAGAAGGTCGACCAACAAGAAGAATCGCCAGTGGCCTTGTATTCCCGTTGTCAGTTCCATTGTGGGCTAAAGATCACGTACGGGGAATTAAAAGAAGTAGTCCAAGTTTGTCCAGAGTTGATCTCAACACCTGAACACTATCAGCCTAGTAGTCCAAGGGAACTAAGTCAAAGGAATTCCCAAGCCTTCAAACAAAGGAGAGCTGTAGAGAAGGTTGGCAAATCAGAGAAATCTGAAGCAGCTGCAATCGACGCACTCGCCAAGCCGTATATTCCTCCATCTTCAAGAAATATCACTAAGGAAAACATATGATACATGAAGGAGAAAGGTAAAACAGTAGAAATAACTCTAAGTAGGAGACACAACTTGGAACGACACTTTGGAGAAGCTAAGAGAGCTCTGGAGGCGTTAGATATAGGTTTGGTGCAGGAAGAGCAGTTGGTATACACCTCAAAAAAGTTACAGAGGCGTCTGAATGCCTTGACAGCTAATCCCCTGGTTTGTTTTTGGAAAGATATCTCGCAAGCCCAAAGTACGAGCAACCAGGCCAAGTGCCTTCAATCGTAACCCAAATTTATAGGCCAGACAGAAGACACGGGAATCTGTACCTGAATTTCCCCGCCCAAAGAAACACCAAACGGCCAAGCAACGTCTCCACTTTGCTGAATAAGCTACACAATCAGTGAAGAATCCTCAGCGAACGAAGCAGGTTGCACGGGGGCATGTCATGATAAGAAAAACTAAGGGTCTTCGTTGGAGGCCAAAGCCTTTTATTGAGGAAGAAAAGAAGAAAAGGCTAGCTTGGACAAGTCTTTTCCTACCCTTGAAAACAAAAGTTATGTTTTGTTTCAACCAACTACATTAGAACTTATACCTGAGGTTCAAGTGCAGCACATTGCCACCTTAGATATCACTAACGATGCAGATATGGATGCTGAGAAGACTGAAGAAGGTATCGAGGGCAACGATGAGGAACTAGTAGACTATGGCGAAGACGAGGAGGAAGAGATGCAAGAATACGATGATGAGATAGATATGACTGTTAATATGGTATTTGTCTTACCCTCCAAGTTTGCAAGACCTTCAACAAAAGTATCAGAGGTCAACGCTAACCCATTAAAAAGTGTGAACAACTTGGTGACCACAAAAGAGGACACCATATCATCAGATCAATAGTTGCTCACCAAGCAACCAGAGATTAACTTGTCGTTGAAGAAGACATATATGATGTTCACGAAGCCTACCCTGAATATGGCCATGCACATACGACCACTATAAGTCATAGGGAAGGTCCAAAGTATCCAAATCAATAAGTTTTTGGTGGATTTAGGGGCAGCTGTCAACATTATAACTATCAAAGTAATGGCAATACTAGGTATCCCCAAGTCCACTATCCAAGAAACAACCTTGAATGTTTGAAACTTCCAAGGTAGCATCTCTAAGACTTTGGGAATCATTTTTTTTCATTTGCAAATGGGACCAGCCGTAGGCACATACACATTCTTTGTAGCAAAATGTACAATACCATACATCACAATCCTGGGACGAGATTGGATCCACATAAGCTATTGTGTACCCTCTTCTCTTCATCAACAGATGGTGCTTTGGAACATGGAGTCAAGCGAGGTAGAAGTTATTAACGCAGATCCTCGTCCTTACTCCGTATCTGCCAATGTTATGGATGCTAGCTACTACAACAGTGACCTCCGGCCACTTGGGGTATGTGGCATAGATAACAGGGGCCGCCCAATTAGTGTAACTATGACGACCCGAATCAGAATTAGCATGTTAATCGGCTTAGTCCGCGAGTTTACGAGTAATCACAGTTTATCGTAATTAATCGAATTGGCGGTTCAGTCCATGACTTAATTATCGGGCGAGAATTTGAGTTGAGTCTCTTCACTAGAATCGTAGTATACGTGATTTCGAGTTCATAGGCTGTTTCAGATAATTATTTCTACAACAGAGGAATATGTTATGAATATTTGAAATTGTGTAATTTCGTCGTGTTTATCCGTTTGAGTTTGGGTTATCCGAAACGTGATTGTTATTCGATTTGGACCGTCATTCGTATCGAGCCACGAGTATAAATATCGGAATAGTCGAAAAACACTGTTTTGGAAAGTTTGACCGTCGTTGACCAGAACATGAGCGCTTAACCCGCGTTAACCGTGTGCAACCGGACCACCGTTTAACTTACCGATGACTTTTCATTTCCTGCCACCTCCGGCTCCGATTTGGGTATGGTTCAATTCTCCTCTTGATTTCCTATGGTTTAGGACTTTGATTTATGAAATTTAGTGAGGTTTTCAGGGTGAACGAGATGCTTGAAGTTTTGTGGAATCGGGGTTGACGGGCAGTGGTGCTCCGGCCACGGTGGTGGCCGGAGATTAGGGGGGTTTGGTTCATGGGGCCACGACGGAGCCTTTGGGAGTGACCTCGAGGGCCGCCGTGCGCCGTGGTCGGAGTTCCAGTGGGAATCCAGCAATTCACGGCAGAATTGAAAGTTTCGAGCTGAATTCTAGCAATTCACGGCAGAATTGGAGGAGGCCGTAGTTGTGAAATGTGTTGGGCTCGATGAGGAGAAGAAAACTGGGCTTTCCTCGCCGGGAAATCTCTCCGGTGACGGCGGTCAACGGCGGAGCTCCGGTGAGGCGCTGATTTTTTGGATTTCGACAAATTTTATGCCGTTTTGCTCGTAATCGCGCCTTGACCATCGCCTTGAGGTTTTCGAGTTGATTTGGATACCGGATTTTTAGTCGAGGGTTTATGTGGAGAATTTGGAGATTTTCGTCGATTATTTTGTGTCCGAGTTATATATTTCTGGAAATGGTTGGTTTCCGAGGTGTGATACAGAGTAATGAATTGTGATTTTGATCAGTTATATTTTGTGATCATTTAGGGGATCGAGATCGTACGTTGGGCGAGAAATCTTCCGCCGGATCTCGTGATTAGCGCGTTTGCGCGCTGTGCTATCTGTGATTGGACTTTTATTTACACTGTTGTAGCGAGTTCTTGATTTCAGTATTTATTTCCAGTACAATACTGAGATTATTTATTGCTTTTGGAGGTATTATTTTATATTTTATATGGTGATGACATTTACTTAGCATCGATGCATTGGCTACTCGGCTGATCACCGGTAGTCCAGTTCCAGGGTTGAGAGATTCCCCTGATGTGCCCACTAGGCTTGAGAGATTCGCCTAGTCTATCACCGTCGGGGTTGAGAGATTCGCCTGACCGTCAGGGTTGAGAGATTCGCCTGACACCTCCATTTATTTTAAGAACTCGCTTTGTATTTATATTATATAAACTGTGAAGGCATATGATTATTTTTGTCCACTCACTCTAACGATTTTATTTGCCTTTCCCTTGGGCTTTTCGGTTTCCGTGCCCAGTTTGCAGTTCGGATTCTGGTGTCTCACGTCGCAGTCGGAGGCTTAGTATTCGAGCTACCTTTCTTTTCCAGTAGGTTTCTTGTTTAGCCTACTGTTGTATATTAATGTATACATATACTAGAGGTCGCTCTGAATACTTTGATGTTACATTTTCATATGATTTTCCCCGGATTTCTGTAAAGTTACAGCTTTTGGTTTATCACTTTACTTTATGTTGTGATATTGAGAAATCCGGATGGGATTGGTGCCCACGGTTTGGCTTTTGTGGCATAGGATGAAGTGTGTTTTTGGGTGCAGGTTAATGGCAATTCCACGTTATAGCGAAACTCTGCCGAAATTTCTATGGTTTTTGCAAGTTCCTGTTTTCAGAATGGGTTTGATTCTAGTTTAAGAAACTAAATCGGGGTTGGGTCCTTTCAGTAACAGCCTCTGAATTAACTCAATGGGGTATCATCCAAGTAGGCAAGGACAGTCGTCAACCCTATACCATTGAGCTACCACTCAGACCATTTCAATGTTAGAGTCTCTATCGAACATAGAGGCCTCGGCTTGCTACTCTCTGTATGATCGATTCCATAATTTTCTAATGGAGAGTCAAGCCTACGAGAGTGTTCCAATGATTGCAGTATTGAAATACGTAGATGACGACGTACTGCACAAATCAGATGAAGATGAGGAAATCAAATTGGCTCTATCAGCTTTAGACGATACGCCTCCTAAGGTTAAGGATCCCATTAAAAAAGATTAATCTTGGGACTTCAAATGAGCCAATAACTGTGGCTATAAGTACCTTCCTGGAACCCAAAGAACGGCAGAGGCTCATTGAATAGTTGAAGGAATACGCAGATTATTTTGCAGAAAAATATGAAGACATGCTAGGGCTGTCGCCAAACCTAGTGTGCCATAACTTACCTATCTTAGAAGGTAAAAAACCTGTGAAGCAAGAGATGCATCGTATGAACATAGAGACAACCTTTCTAGTCAAGGAAGAGATTTAAAAAATGCTTAACTCAGGCATCATTAGAGTAGCCAAGTACAACGAGTGGCTCTCCAACATGGTCCCGATGAAGAAGAAAAATGGGAAGATGCAAGACTATGTTGATTACCGAGACCTAAACAATGCAACTCCGAAGGACGCATACCCAATTCTAGTTGCAGATTTTTTGGTGGACTCAGTCGCTCGCCATGAGATGTTACCGTTCATGGATGGAACAGCCAGATACCATCAAATTCCAGTGGTAGAAGAAAATAGGCATAAGACAGCATTCTAATGCCCAAGTTTTGTAGGGGTGTTTGAGTACGTTGATATGTCATTTGGACTCAAGAACGCAAGGGCCACCTACTAGCGAGCTATGAATTTAATATTTCACGACCTCATAGGAAAATCTATGGATGTTTATATTGATGAAGTGGTAGTCAAGACGAAGCATAGGATGAACCACATCGAAGACTTGAGGTAGGTTTTCGGTCGAAAGAGACAGCGTCAGTTGAGGATGAACCCAGTCAAGTGTGTTTTTGGGTTTCTTGGTCCATTAACGGGGAATCGAGGTCCCAGATGATAAGAATGAAGCAGTCCCGCCAAAGAATAAGAAAGGAGCTACAAAAGTTGTTAGGAAACATAAACTTCCTTAGGTGATTTATTGCAAATGCAGCAGGGAAAACAAAATCATTTTCACCCTTACTCAAGTTGCACAATCAGAAAGACTTTGTTTGAGAGCCTATTCACCAAGAGGCTTTTAACACCATCAAAGCATATCTAGCGAACCCACCAGTCTTGGTACCGCCAAGACCAAGGATCCCTTTTAAGCTGTATATATCAGCTACAGACCATTCTATTGGGAGTCTACTGGCTCAAAACGATACGACAGGGGTCAAGCATGCTATTTTCTATCTCAGTCATACTTTAACAAATTGTAAAATGCGATACTCGTCAATGGAAAAATTGTGCTTGGCCTTGTATTTTTCAGGATGTAAGTTAATGCACTATATGATATCCTTCACCACCTGCGTAATTACACAAACTGTTCTTGTGAAGTATATGTTATCAAGGCCCATACCAAGGGGCAAAATTCGGAAGTGGATCTTGGCGCTTTCTGAATTTTCACTACAATATGTACCACTAAAGGCAGTAAAGGGTCAGACGATGGCTGATTTTCTTGCCCATCATCCGATGATCGATGCTCGTGAAGGCCTAGAACTGGACTTGGCTCATATTGATCTTACCCCGTGGTATTTATACTTTGATGGTTCAAGTACTAACACCATGGCTGGAGCAGGAGTCGCCCTAGTTACCCCACGTGGCCAAACTTTTTCGTATTCTTTCAGGTTGGAATTCCAGTGAACGAATAACCAAGCAGAGTATGAGAAACTTATCATAGGGTTAGAGCTCTTGTAAGAAATGGAGATTACATACGTGCATGTATTCAAAGATTCCCTTTTGGTGATTAAGCAACTCAAGAAGAAGTATAAGGCCGGTCAAGTGTTAGAGCATTACGCCAAGCGAGCTTGTGATTTACTCAAAATTATTTACTGAGGTAGAATTGAGTCATATTCCTCGCGGGAAGAATTTTGCAGCAAACGAGTTAGTGCAGCTAGCAACGAGAGTAAGTCTTCATGATGGAGTACGCGAGCAGATTCTAAAAGTCGAAGGACGAACACTTCCTTCTTTCTTTGCTTGCCAAGAAGAAAATAATGAATGGTACATCCCAACACTTGATCATGTAGACACAGATTGGAGACAACCTATCATCTCGTATCTCCAGAATCCTAACAAACTGACAGATTAACGGATCCAATTTCTGGCTTCCAATTATGTGCTCAGAGAGGATGCACTATACAGGCAAGGAGAAGAAGGTCTTTTATTAGGATGCGTATATGGACGTGACGCTAAGCAGATAATGAGAGAAGTACACTTAGGGGCAGCAGGAGCACACCAAGCTGGTCCAAAGATGAGATTGTTATTACGGCGTCATGGTTACTACTAGCCAGGAATACTCAAAGACTGCAATACGTTTGCCAAAGGCTGTGAAGAGTGTTAAGCATATGGTCCAATAAGCCATATGCCTAATATCCATTTACAATCGATCATCAAGCATTGGCCAACATGAGGATGAGCATTGAATTTAATTGGGATGATTCATCCTTACTCATCGGAAGGACACAGGTTCATCATAGTTGCAACTGACCTTTTCACTAAATGTCAGTTGCAACTGACCTTTTCATCAGGTTAAACGTGTGGGATTTGACAGATGGGACGGGCATGTTCTAGATTTCAAATTTGAGTTAAGTGCCATTCAAGAAGGAGTTTGACTGGAAAAGTCGAATTACAACAGTAAAAAGGTAGGTAAATTTCTTAGCAATCTAGTTACTGTTGGATTGTTTTTAGCAGCCTTATATCTAAGGCCCATTAATGAATTCAAAATCTAAGTATTGAATAGAGATAATTAAATTATTTCTGGTTCACAAAGTTTGGCTTAATACTAGAGGCCTAGAAACTACAGCAAGAGAGCCTTTCTTTTCAATTCCACTTTAAAGTATTCAAAGTCCTTCCAGGCCTATACGAGTCCAAGAGTTCTGAAACAACATCCTCAGCTTCAGCAAATCGTTTCGCGTGACTTGAGCTTTCATCTAGAAGTTGCTAGGCGTTAGCATGAGTAGAACTACCATCAGCCCGCAAGAGTTTCACTTCATCCTGAAGAATTGCTAGTTCAGCTTCTTTGATGGCTAGAGCTTCTCTTTTAGTTGAAGCGCTCTCCAGGAATTCCTGAACTCGACTCTGATCTTGCGACAATTGATTTTCCATCTCAGCTACCACATCCCATTTATGATCCACTTTGTGCTTCAAGTCATCTTGGTGGGTATATAATTTGTGGAGCTTGCGAAGGTCCTGCTCGAATTGAGAGATAATATCAAGAAGTTCGCCAGAGGCAGTTTCTTTCAGGTCCTTGACTTTGTCCAAGGTACTATTAATATTCTCAAACGAGTCTAAGTTGGCTTTGAAGAGTTTCTTGAGAGTGGCTCGAGGAAGAACAATGCCAGCCAAAATGGGGCTCAAGATATCAAGTTTGGTGGAAAGTTCTTCTAGACTCAGGAATTGGTCCCGAAGAGCAGCTACTTGGTTGGCAGGGCCTGAGGATGATGAGGCCCACGGGGACGCTACTTGGAGGTTGGGGGTTGCTTTGACAATATCGATAAGAGTTGAACATTCTAGTAAAGGAGGCTGAGTGCCGGGAGTAGTAAAAGAAGTTTGAGGCCAGGATTTCTGTTAGAAAACACTTGATTCAGAATAAGTGGTGATGCAGTGTATAGAAGGAAGAAGAGGTTGTAATAGTAAGCATACCTTAGGCTCGCCAAGCATATACGATTTAGGCGAGCGGAGAATATCAAGTACTATTTGCTCCAGAGTTGTGATGGGTTCGCTTAAGGACTCTAAATTGGAGATAGGTACTGTGCACCCTTCCACCATGACTTGTTGTTCCTCTGGAGTATAATGCATGGAGTGATAAGAGAAGGAAGTGTCGCCGCCTTCATTTGTGGTGTCTTGCTCCTCAGATTCATCAGCAAAAACCAAAAAATATTGGTATTGGGGTAGTTTGGCGTTTGGAGCAGGTTCAGAAATGAGTGGATCAGAGCGGATCATAGGTGCTCACCGGAAGATCAGGAATGTTCTTGATGATAATGGTAGCTTTGGTGTTGATGACATTGCTTTCTTTAGTAACGGTGAGCAAATCGTAAGGGCAATGAATGTTTAGAAGTATAATGGTGTAAACTAAATGTTTCCTAGAGTGTTAAAGGGTTGGAGCAGAGTTATCCTACCTTGTGGGAAGATGAGAGGTTGGGTTCAACCAGCTCCAGTAGTTGCTCAGTAGTGGCAGCATCAGTCTGTGGTGATGGGACAACGGCGGTAGATTGGGTCTATGGCGATGATGAGAGATTTGTTATTGCTGCAGAGGGTGTAAGCTCAGTTGTTATTTGTTGAGGCGGTTCATCCTGTACCACTTGTTCCTCCGAGTTGTCCTCAACGGCGGCGTTGTTTACATTTCTAGAACCATCGGTTGGCGAGTCGGTTCAAGTCCGCTTGTGAGGAAGCTGAAATAAAGCAGGACAGTTATATTCTCTGAAAGCTTGAAATAGTGAGCAGTTTGGAGAACGGAATGCTTACAGCTTGTAGGGATTCTTCTTTTTCTTGTTTCGTCCTTTGGCGAGGTTCCTCATTGACAGCTGCATTTTGGGTTTTAGGTTGTTCGGAATACTATTTAAGTAAAGGAAAGATGAATTAGAATAAAGCAGAAATATCGCAACATTTGTGGCAAATGTTTAGTAGGGAAAAAGTAAGTAAGTAAAGATACATACCACTGGCCAAGGGATATCATCAGTGTCCTCATGGACCATGTGTAGTAGTTGTCGGTCAGAGTCATTCGTAAATTACTTCTTAAAGTTACGAAATATAGCAGCAAAAAGGGCTAGTGGTGGTTTGTGTCGGATACCGTCCTAGAATTGGGCTTTCCAGGCTAGGTAGCTAGTGGTCATGTAGAGGGAAGGTGCAACAGGTTGTTCAAAATCTTGTTCAGGAAGGATTACTATTGGGAAGCCATAGTGAGCATCGATCAAGTCAGTGGGGTATGGACGAGAAGTGGCTCGCCAGATGCTGTAATGATTCATTGAGCAAACGAGAGGCATGGGGGCATACTGGGATAGCCCAAGTTGCCTGGAGAAGTGATTTGGGGCATATAATTCATGCCCAGGTGTAGAAGGATCAAGAACTAGCAGGTCACCACAGGTTTTGGTTTGAAGGAAAATAAGTCTCGCTTGATTATCTTGTTCTGGCGAAGGAAGAAAGTCGGTCTCAAGGTCTCAAGGGAAGTTGCGGCTCAGAATGGTGTCAACCGCAGCATCAGAAAACTCGGAATGCGAGCAAAATGCAGCGAAGCATGTTTGGTAGGTCCACTCATCAAATGAATTGGTGGTCGTTAGAGTCTTACCCAGAAGTACGTCTCTCTCAAATGGTAAGATTTTGAGGTGACGAAAAATGGGGAAGTACATTCAGAGTTAGAGCTCTACCATCCAGAGTGGTCCTGGTTGGCTGAGGTCGAGTCGCGAGAGTACAATCCATCTTAGGCTGCGGTAGATGCTGGCGAGGATGGACTGTGCAAGACCCAACTTAGTACCCTCAAAGAGACGCTCGGCGAGGTTGGTCCAACATTTGTTAACCATCTGGGAAGAGGGGCAGAAGATGTATTTAGACAACCAGAATTCAAGGAAAGCTATGCCTACTTGATCGGTTTGGTCATTGATGAATTGTTGGTCCAGGCAGAGTATGAATGAGGGCGATATAAATAAGCTTGAACGATGCAATCTATGTGATCACCTTGTTTCCAGACAGGGTTGGCTATAGGAACTCCAAATAAAACATAGATGTCCAAGAAAGTGATACTTACAGCGCCACAAGACAAACAAAATCACTTGTATGTTGAATCCCAGAAACACATGGAGGTGGCGAAAGGAGCACGATTCCCACCACTGGGGAGTGAGAAGCATAGGTCGAGGAGTTGGTCAATGCCAGCCATTTTCCATCGAATCAGGTCTAGTTCTTGACGGTTGTTGTACCAGGCACGGTCATTTTTAGTGGTGTTGGGCCATTTGTCGATTGAGCAAGATGTGTCCTTTTTTGTCCATCCTTCGGTGCTAGCTTCCGGGTTATTTTAGAAGATCAGGGCTGAGTTTCAGTAGGGACGACGGAGCACGGTGAAAGGTTTTGGGTTTATTGGCGTTTTAAGGAAGAGACCTAGGTAGCCGGTGCCTTTAGAGGTGACTCTGAGGGTGAGAGTAGCGCATGGTTGTCTTCAAGTCATAACAGCGCAAATATCGGCGGCGAGTTGATTTGCTTCGGTTTGGGTAAGATCTGGGTATCTTCTTTGTGAGGAGGCATGTTGAGTAGTCGAAGAATGACGGCGGTAGAAAGACTGGCTTTGGAGAGACGCTTAAAGTTCGAATTAAAGGAAGTGAAAGAGTTGTGTTGGAAGTAAAGACTGATGCGAACGTGCACTTTTTATACGACGTCAGCCGAAGTGGCGCGACTTTTTAGAAGAGAGGAGACAACGTGGCGCTTGCGTGTGGAGTTATCATTTGGAAATAACAGTATGTTGTTTGGTAAATCAAGCATTTTCATTTGCAGTGGTGAATTTAATCTCAAGGCTTTATGGGCAATGTTTGGGCCCAAGATAAAATATCCCTTATCGGGCTTTGAAGGCTGGATTGAGTAGGCGACCTGTGTAGAATGTGACAGTCCAGATTGTAATGGGCTCCATGCAGCCTATTTCTAATCTAACATTTCCTATAATGGTTAGAACTTCTGTGTAAGGCTTGTCGATAGGATCATGGAGTATAAAGATAAGAGTCGGATGAGAGTATTGATCACTTAGAGTTGTGTTGTGAGTCTAGTTAGCGGTACCAAGAGAGTCACAAATGAAGTGGAACACGAACACGAACACGAACACGATCTTCTATATAAAGAGTTGAAAAACAATTGGAAAGGGTTCCTCGATCAAATACATATTTTGCTCTCAGCAAACTATCATTCTCGTCAGAGAAAAACCTTGCAACCAGCAATCAAGAGAGTTTTCACCCGAAGAGCGTGAGATTCTTGCGATTCAAGGACGCAAAACCCTGCAACCAGCGATCAAGAGGCTTGTCACTAGCAAGAGTGAGAGTTTTGAGATTCAAAGACGCAATACCTTGTGTTCTCAAAACTTTGTCAAGGAGATTGCTCTGCTTTACACCAAGAGGAGTGTAGAATATCAATTTCCGTGGCTCAGCTAGAGACACGAAATCCGCAAGTCCTAAGTCATTAGGCAAGAAAGATCCATTCAAGCGAGGTTGGTGCTCTCCTCGCCTAAATCGCTTATCAAGAAATTAATAGTCGCTAACTTACAAATTAACATTCTGTCACGAGACGGTGGCTTGCCAGTGCATGAAGTAAGATCGAGAAAAGATATAGTTTACAAAATTTTCCAAATTCGCCGGGAGATTTTTGATGTTAACACATATACTGTGTCCATACGTTCTACAAAGTTCACAACATACCGGTGGTCCCGAGCCAACATCTAGTTGAGGGTGGGTGGGGTATGACTTCACGTGAACTTGGGAAGGATACCATCCGACTGAGATTTAAGATTTTAGGCCGAGTTTTTAAAAGATGTATAGCTAGGTTACGCTTTATAAAAGCAAATTATTGGCCGCCAAATTGTCATCATGTCTCATCACAACCCTACACGAGAAAAGAAACTTTTGTCCGGGTCCATGGACAAATTGAGCTACTCCCCCAGATATGTGATGTTGGGCCCAAAGTAGATGGATCTACACATGAAGGCTTCCAGAAAAAAAGCCCAACAGCATCCGACCCTACCACTGGAACGATGAAGAACATAAAGTTTCATATAACATAAGCTGCCTATTACTATACATGTTCAACATTAGAAAACCAAGCTTATTACAAATCCTCCTGACAGTATCACAAGAGATCATAAGATATATATGCACAACAGCTCCACACAGAGTAGCTTATGAAGAAAATGATAAACGTTCTCCTTGATATACTAAATTACTAATGGTTCTGGTTGGATGTATGCATAGCAGCAACAGTAGAGACCATACTATCCACCCCACAAGTATTATGACCCCTGCATATCTTGTAGTAACCTTCCTCTCCCCAGCTCTGTCCCCATGAGTTCTTTATGATCCAGTAAGGCTTCTCCTTGAATCGGATCGGAGCAAAACCAGAAGAACCGTAACCCACCAGAAGAACTCCGTGATCCAAACGTTTGCCGCAAATGTAAGGGCAAGAGACTCCCCCTACGTATGTTTGCATGAACACTGCGTTGATGCCAATTGCAAGAGGGCCATTGTGGACCAAATTCGCAGCAATTTGATCTTCGTTGAGGGAAACAACGCTGAAGTTGGATACAGTCGCGGCGATTTTACTCTTGTCAAATTTGCATGTACCGCGATC
This sequence comes from Geum urbanum, assembly GCA_946800695.1. Classification (NCBI taxonomy): domain Eukaryota; kingdom Viridiplantae; phylum Streptophyta; class Magnoliopsida; order Rosales; family Rosaceae; genus Geum; species Geum urbanum. The sequence goes on along the minus strand of OX326998.1, from coordinate 2,352,663 downwards.
AGTCCCAGTGTAAGGGTAATCCTTCTCTTGCTCCAGACCACCGGCCTTGAGTGCGTACTCAAAGGCATTGGTCATCAGTCCACCACTACAGCCTGAGTCACACGAGCCATATTCTTCTGGATCACACTGCAAAATTATACAGGGACTATATATGAGTATGCCATGCCAAAGTGACAGTCAAGTGAAATAGCATCACTAATCCATCACAAGAGCTAATTTCTTGTGAATCACTAAATAAGACAAAGTTTTAGTATTGATAGATCAGAGGTCAGCATGCAATTAATATTATCGAAATATTCTAGTATATGTAGACATATGAATAACTTAACTTGCGTCATGTAACTACTACATGCAAAAATGGCTAAAGTAGCTCAAAAAAACACTAACATATATCAGTGAAGCAAAGTGATTAAAATGATAGTATATCACAACAAAGAAAGACCAATTCTATCAAAAAGTTGTATATTTCGATCAAGAGCAAAACCTCATGATCACAGTCCACTAGCTGCTGCTCACTGAGACTCAGAAGCTCCCCTGTTGTCAAATAATGTGCTCCTTCCAAAGCTCCCGTCGCACTAAACGACCAGCATGATCCACATGAACCCTATTATACCATTAAAAATCAAAATTTAAAACAATACATACATCATATATTAAAATATAACAAATTAAAAAGTTCTAAAGTGCTAACAATACCTGGTCCTTCACCGGAGTGACAGCGCCTTTCTCGCGCCAGTCGAAATCGGTAGGGAGATCATTCGTCGGAAGGATCGGAGCCTTGTTAGCGTCGGCCGGCAGCCGGAGACGACGACGCTGCTGCTTCTTCAGTCCGAGAAAGTTCCGGCGAAACTCCTTCGGCTTCAGATCGGAGAATTTCGTGACGCCGTGGACGGCAGAGGGGTCGAGCTCCTGGTGCCTCTTGGCTCGGCGGAGGTTAGCCTTGAAGACGCCGAATCTGTAGTCGTGCTCCTCCTGGCTCGCGTAGGTCTTCCCGTACGTCGATTTGAAGCTGGAGAAGTGTCGCTCGGCGTTGAGGAGCGAATCTCCGCCGCCGGAGGAGGACTCTGGTACGACTTGTCGTATGAGCGAGTCGTCGAGGCACGAGACCACGGAGGAGAGGAAGACGATGAGCAAAGAGAGAAGATGAGGATGAGCCATGGTGGAGTGTGATTGTGAGAGTGTGAAGGAAAATGGTGAAGTTTTAATAATGAAAGATTTGTGATGAGATATTTGTGGCGGGTTTTGGATTTGTGTGTGGAGTGAGCTTCCCAGAATATTGTGAATTTGGTGAAACACGTGGTTTGTTATGGTACGTGTATTTGTCATCAAGCGGAGAAATGCGAGAGAAAGATGGGGTTGGTTGGTTGGAATTCAGCTTCCTTTCTCTGTACGACAGTTATGTACAATGGTGACGGCTTGGCTTTACTCCATTATTGTTAGTGTTTCTTCTTTCTTCAAACTTGCCTCCATTTGAGACTTCCCTCCTTTCTTAATCCATGACTTAATACTCAACTTCAAACTTCCCACAATGCTTAATCCGTGACCCCTTAAGCCCTAATAATCCACAACAAGCTTTTGTCCTTTTATCATCTGTGATTAGATACTCTATTGTTATTTGTGGAGTTTAAAATATATGTTAAGCGAGATAAAGTGTTTACGAAACAAACAAGAAAATGCTTCGTTAAACTATTACGGGTAGAACTCCCTCACATGAGTTCAAATGTTGTGACACTTAACGTTTGGGATCAACAACAACTTCGAGGAAACGTTTGATCTCAAAATATACTTTGTTGTGTTTAATAAATTTTATGAGTTATAAGCTAAAACTGTCATCGCTTGTAATCTGATTTACGTTGCTCGAGCTTAAAAAGAAAATTGGAACAAAAAATTTATACAAAAAACTATGAGAATTGAGGAGTGTAATTGCGTCATTTGTATGCAAGTATCAACAAAAAATAAAACTAATGGAGTTTATCAAACCACTCAAACCGAAGGCCCCTGAAACAGGCTGGTGTACTTCTCAAAAAAGAGAGTGAGACTGGTATAAGAACTGGGCATGTCTGTTGTGTGGCTGAATGGGCTCAAGCTTGTCAACCCATTAAGTATCAAGAATGTGAAGCTGAAGACCCAATAGAGGGCTCTATTGGTACTTCACGAAATAGTTGGGCCTGTAAAGCCACAACAGCCCAGATCCGTTAAGCCTGGAAAGTATAAAGTAATAGAATTATAGAAGACCTGGGTGAGCTAGGTGAACCTAGTCTTACTCGTTTCAGCTCGGTCGCAATTCTGGTAAGTCAAAACCCATTTTAACTCCGTCTCTCACGAAATTTCGACTCTCGCGGCGAACTCCGGTCAAATCGAGGATGGAGGAGAAGCCATCGGCGAGGAAGTTGAAGTCGGAGGAAGAGCAGCCGTCGGCGGCGAAGAAGGTCAAGACGGCGGATGACGTCAGCGACAGTAGCAGTAGCAGTAAAAGCTTGGATACGGCGAAGGCGGAGAAGCTGGTGTGGCTGATGAAGCTGCCGCAGGCGGTGGCCAAATCTTGGAACTCGCACCCTACCTCCGATCCTCACCCCGTCGCCAAAGTCGTCCTCTCTCTCGATCCGCTCGAGACCGATAACACCGCCGCCGTTAAGGTAATTTCGCCGCCGCCGCCGAAGGAAAACTCTAATTTATTGCAGTTTTGTTAAAATTAGGGTTGGAAATTTAGGCAACTTGAGTTATGTAGCTTTCAGTTATGAATTAGGTTTTGATAGTATCGTTTGGTGCTCACTGTGTTTTTGAAATTTCAGTTCAAGATGGAGATAGCTGGCACGGAGCCTGGGACGAAGGGGAAGAGTTACTCTATGAACATGTCTCAAGATTTTATTCCTATGTGTGTTTTCTCTGAAGCAAACCAAGGTAAGGATCACTCAGAGGACTGCTGGATGAATCGGATTATATTGATTCAGTTTCAGCTTCTAGATGACTAAGAAGCTAATTTACTCAATTTTGAATGGTTACAGATTAGAAATAGCCAATAATAAGGGGTATAAGACAGTTGCTTGTTCGCATAATAAAGGTGCTTGATTCAGGACTTGTGCGGTATTTTTATTGTTGATAATTGACTCTCGTTATCGACTAGACTCACAAACTTGTATGCGTGACATATTTTGTTAGAAAAACTCTATCTAGGTTTCATTAATCTGTCAAATCCTATAGGTTTCTTTTTTTACCCAGTTCTCACCCTTTTTATCCTGTAACCATGCTGTTAATATAGTTCATGACATTTGCTTTCATATTAGGCAAGATTGCTGTGGAAGGAAAAGTGGAGCACAAGTTTGACATGAAACCCCATGGTACAAACTTTGAGGAGTATGGGAGGGTGTGCCGTGAAAGGACAAACAAAGCAAATATCAAGTGTAGACAAGTACAGGTAGCTATGTCTTCCATTTGTTTCTTTATCGCTGCTCATATATAACTGTGTTATGTTATTTAGTTCCCTCTTGACGGCTTAATTCATTTGAAAGGTGATTGACAATGACCGAGGAGAACATATGAGGCCCATGCCCGGTATGATCGGCTTAATTCCCATCAATTCCAAGGTATCAACTTCCTTCAACTCATTCTTTTGCATAACTAATACCAGTCAGAAGCGTGGTTTGCTTATAAACATTGTTTTTTCCTCTCTCTAAAACCGCGTTCTGTTAGCATTTGAAGTCCAGGCCATGGGGGTAGACATAATGATCATATAATTTTCTAGCTTTATATGGTTGTTTTGTGTCATTCTACTGGTTTCCACGAACAAGGAAAACCAGTTATAGATGTTATGTGAACAAGTAAAATGACATTTGTTTGATACTTTTGGGTTGAGTCAGACTCCAGACATGTGGAATGTGAGCGTATGCAGATATAACTCTTGTGCTCAGATATGAATGGCTATCTTTATGCTTTCTTTCTCTATATGCTTAGAAGAAGCAATTGGGGATAACATTTTAATTTTGTGATATGCCAGGATAAAAAGAAACCTGTACCAGTTAAGCAAACAGATGTCAAAAGAACTAGAAGGGATCGTGGTGAATTGGAGGATATTATGTTCAAACTATTTGAAAGACAACCAAATTGGGCATTAAAACAGCTTGTGCATGAGACCGATCAACCTGCGGTATGTCTTTTAAGCCATTTTTTTTTCGTCGAACAATATACTCGGATTTTGCAGCTAGATAATTAAAACTTCGTTATATTTTTCATCCGCAGCAATTCCTGAAAGAGATCTTGAATGAGCTCTGTGTATACAACAAAAGGGGAACAAACCAGGGTACTTACGAGCTTAAGCCAGAGTACAAGAAATCTGCTGACGAAGCGCCTGCAGAATAAAAGTAACTCTTTAGCATGATTACTTACCTTTTGAACAACCCCAAGTTTGTCAACGGCAGAAAAAGGTTGGCTGGGGACAACAGTGTAACACCATAACTATAACTGTACTCTAGAAAAAGGTTGGCTGCAGCATAAATATACCGCTACATGACTTTGTTTTCACTCTCTTCTGATTGACAGAGCCAATTTACGCATTTAGCTTAGATATATTAGGGCTCAGTGGAAGGCTTCAATAGTTTTTGCAAGACGGAAAGGAACAAGGCTTTGTGTCTCTGCATGTCTTTTAACCTTATTTTCAATAAGCTTATAATGAGTTTGAGTGATTATGCATGTAGTGTAACATCGAAGACCTACTCGTTTGAAATCCCAACTAGTACCCGCCACTAAAGCAACATGAACATCTCCCATTCAAATGAGTATGATAGGCTTCTGGAATATCATCATTGCTCGCATTATCTGTTCTCCAAAAGGGTCATAATATTCTTAACGTAGAAGTGAGTGGTTTGATTAAATCTGCATGAACATCATGCCTGGTTAGAATTATAGTGAGCAATTCAGGCCTTGTCAAACGAAAAGAATCACGCTACGAGGGTCCGAATATTGACAGGCGAGGAATCTTCTCAATCACCTTTGGAAGATTTTTGTATCACCATTAGTTTGGTTTAAAAGATTCCAATGCTATCTTCATCCGATGAAAGATCAAGTTATGTTCAATTCGTTCAACTGAGGAAGGTATATACTCTCAAGTTGAGGAATGATGCATGGAGCTAGTCCAAGTTCATCCACATTAGTGAAGCAGTAGTACAAAGTTGTAGTGGGTTATTGGGACCCTAGACTTCTTCTTTTTTCTTAATGCTGCATTTGAAAGTGAAGTGTAATGGAAACTCTGTCAGTCCCATGAACGTGGATACCAAAAGTGGCAAAGATGATTTTAAGTTGGAGATGGTAGGAGTGGTCTGCCACAGCATGTTGCAAAATCAAATCTAAACCCTACAACATGCTAATGACACGTACGTACTTAAATTGTTTCAGCCTTAGTTCCTCTTGTACCACGGAACTCGATCAGTAAATGTTGCACTACATGCAAGGCCGTTTCTGGTTTCACCATAACATACCACGCATCTGCAAATCAGTTACTCTAGGAAAATCAGATGAAGAAGCACATAGACATTTTGTTAATACTAGAGCCGCTGATGTTCAAAAACTGGGCACGATCCAAGATTTGAAAGTTGGGTGGACCGTAAGTTATTGTGCAGCGCACAATGTTTTTGTTGAGATTTGTAACTCATTGAGAGGCTCATTCTCACGCCTTTATTATTATATATAACATAGCTCATATATCAGAGATGATAAAACCAAACTCCGTGAATTAAAAGATCTACACTATTATTAACTAAATCTCACCCTTCAAGGTCCGGTAACTTCAAACTCATCAACAAACAAATCATTATCAATACTATCGGCATATCGTCTTTCAACATTTTGTACATTCATTTAAAAATAATAGTAACCAAAGCAACTAAACTAACCAAAGTAATTAGGACATTTTGTACAAACTGATTTTTATAGTTCATACCAATTGATTCCAAAATAACCAAACTGAACTGATTGATTCCATATTTCCATTATTGCAAGTTTCCAAATTTTAATTCAATCACAATTCACAAAGAAGACAAGAATCAAAAAATAGATTAATAAGTAAATAGAGTTTTTCAAATTTCATACCGAGGGTAAGTGGGTTCTGGGTTGATCGGTGGCTAGTGGGTAAGTGGGTTCTAGCCTTCTGGATTGATCTGCGGTCGGTGGGTTCTGCGTTGATCGGTTCCCGGTAGGTTCTTACCTTCTTGGTTGATCAGTGGCCGGTGGGTAAGTGGGTTCTGGACTTCTGGGTTGGTCGGTGGCCGGTGGTTTTTCCGGTGGGTTCTTGGTTGATCGGTGGCCGGTGGGTTCTGGCCTTCTGGGTTGATCGTGCGGGCGGTGCAGTACAGGTCAAGAGATGAGAGAGTTGAGGCGAGATCAAGAGATGAGTTCTGGGCTTCTGGCACTGTTTTCTCTTAATTTTTTCGGTCCATTTTTTTTCGCCCAAAAATTTGGATGGGTTGCAGCCCAACCTTCCCTTAGGCTGGATCCGCCCTGGGCAAAAATGCTTCAGCAAGAAAAAATGGACAGCAGGAGACCTGGAAAGGGACTTATTTGTTCTGTTCTATATATAAGTTACTCTTAACAAATGCCCTGATGTCGATCATCATGGAAGATTTCCAGTCAAAAAGGAAGGATGCCGAGTCAGTTTATCGACATTGGTGGATAACGAATCAGCCGAAATTCTTCATACTTTGGCATGGAAGTTTAGATCATTGGAGACACAATTAATTCCTGAAAAATATACTTGACCCTATCTTGCTCATCGATCATGTACGTAGGGTCGTTGATGTTGAAACAAAAGCAAGAGATGGCGGGTTATATATTGTTGTAAACTCTTTGCAATGCTCACATAATTATAGTGTTGGCTTTGGGTGGAATGGAATCACTTTATGTGCCAAAAGAGCCAAATGAAAGCAATAAAGATGTAAGGATCACCAGTGGTTTATATAGCTAGCTAGCTAACATATTGCTAGTTACTTTTGTTTGAAAAGAATCGAAACCAAACCACATAAAGCTACAAGGATCTTTCCAAAGAAGGGATTAATCGGTTTGGCTTTATATATCTCAATGTAATCTCATAACCCGAACTTAGAGATATCGTTTAGTTCTCTTCTTCTTGTACTTATTATAGCCAGGATCGGTACAATGCAACTTCCCAAATGGTTTCACACCCCTAGCTACCCACCTCATCGATCAAAAAAAAGAAAAATTGAAACCATGATATTTTTGGATTCTATTTGGTTCGTGTATTTGGGAAAGAATTGAAATTAATCTTAGTGCATGGGACAATCACACCCGGTTGTTATCAGATTGTGCATTCCAACAAAGGCAAACATGCATAATTAACATGCTAGTAATCGATCTGTGAATTCAAATTATCACCTTCGTAGGATGGCAAATATGATGAAAAAGAAGCATGCATGAAAACCGTCCTTCCACGATAAGGTTAGGCCACATAACATAACCATCCGGGATTCCCAATGGCCAGCTACGCTTTAGGTAGGTTAATCAACATTGCCCTTTCCATCAAATGCGAAGCTTCGCATTAAAATTTCGATATGAAATTGTATTTTACACAAAATTAATAACGTAATTCGATCATCGAAGTCAATCATATTTTAGATACCCATGCAAAGATTAGTTATACAAAATTTCAGCTCAATCGGAGATGTTTTAACCATTTAATCGTTGCATTATTTAACAATGCACACAGATTATCCGATTTAACTCAAAACTTGAATGTGGTGATCAAATAGCTAAACGATCTCTGATTGAGTTGAAATTTTGCATGTCCGATCATTGCATGGGTATCTAAAAGATGATTAACTTTAATGATCGAATTACATTATCGATTTTTGTGTAAAATGCAATTTCGCACCAAAATTTCAGTGCGAAGCTTCGTACTTGATGAAAACTGATATATATATATATATATATATATATCAGATCCTATCAAGTGCGAAGTTTAGCACTAAAACTTCGGTGTGAAGTTTCATTTTATGTAAAATCGACAAAACAATTTGAAAATTGAAATCACAAATCTTTTAGATACTCATGCAATAATTGTGTTAGCAAAATTCTAGCTCACTCGGAGTTGTTTTGACCATTTGATCACTACATTTATATTATGAATTAAGTCAAATAATCTATGTACATTATTAAACGATGCGATGATCAAATCATGTGGCATCCGCAAACTTCACATGGTCCTAATCTTTAATGCAAGTAGCATTTCTTTAATTTGTTGATAACCTATTAGAGCTAGTTTTAATTTTATATAAACTAAACCGTCTAAACGTACCAATTAGTTAATTTTTAGCTAGCTACTTAACACATATGTTTGAGCGAATAAGAGTCTTTTAAAATACATGTACATGAGAATTTATATTTTGAGACTTGAATCATGTAGACGTTGATTGAAGTTAAATCACAATCGATCTATATTTGATTATGGAATGAAGCGTCATGACATGACATGATCCTCTAACAAGTATCAATGTATCACTGAAACCGTATATGACCTCGGGAAAGAAAAGTTAGTTGATTACCAGAATATCAACAAGGATTAATTAGCAAACTCGGTGGGCGCCCTTTGTAATGTTGCATTAATTCCACACCCTTCTTAGATTGTAATGTTGCATTCTCATTGTTTAGTCTATTTCAGAGTAGATATGGACCAATATGGACGTACCAAAACTAAACTAAATATACACTCATGAAGGTGACTTAACATGAAAACTATTGGTGATCGAGGAAGAAGCACCTTAGCCAACTCGATATGGAAACAGTGAGACAAGCTTCACACTGTCTCCAAAGTGCTAAACATCGAGTTAAAGGCATGAGGAAGACCACTCTGTTTGCATTCAACCAGATCGATCATCATGGTTGGCTCCATCTTAATCATGGGATTTTACCTTAATGCATGCTAATTTTAATTACACTTAATTACATACTGCATGCATGTCTATTAACCGCATCATTAGCACCAATGATGTATTTTAATTCACATCAGCATGCCAAAGCCTCAAAAATTTCGATTTCGCTGTGGTTGTCCAGAAAAATGTCCGATATGATATTTTGTGAGCACTCTAGCCGTCAACCTGCCACGTATGATCCAGAGTGATGCGAGCACATGTAATGTTGGGGTCACCTGTCACCACGTATGCAAAAACTCATCCAAATACAGTATATTACTGTAGGCTACGTAGAATTAATCCTTTATGTAATTTTGTGCTCTTAAAACACTAGGCCTTAATTTTCAGCCTAGTTATTGGCGCATATCCACTAAAACGGACTTCAGGTTTGCTTGAAATAGCTTCTGCAGGTTTTGTAGCTCATAATGTGATAAAACAGATTCATTATACTAAATTTCTTCTGCTTAGTTTAATAACTAGCTAGCTAAGACTATCCTATGGCCAGATCGAAAAGTTAACATGTTGGATATTTTCAGGAACTAACTACTAATTAAGTTTCCAGAAACCGAAATACTATAGGCTATATATGATTACTTTCTTAACAATCATTTAAAGAAAACGAATCAAATTAGTGTTTGAGGAGTCAAAGAGAAGGAGTCAAAGGGACTCGACCAAAAACTGGGCAGGAAGATTCGCTCGTGCAAAGCAAATCTAAATTAGCTGTCAGCTTGCACTTATGTACGTGAGAGTAGTGAAGAAAGAAATAGAAACAGGGGCAAATGCAATTAGCAACCCAAATGGCTTGGTCAGGGTGTTGTCCGACCGGTTCATGCAGGCCGGGTCAGACCCCTGTGTTCTTCTTCTTCACTTTTTTCTGTTTAGTATTATTATTGAAAATGTACCCAAAGACAAATAATCAAGTATATATTATTACATATTCCTTCTGTCAGATAAAACCATCTTTCTTTATTGAAAAGCCAAAGAGATAATATTCGATCGGCTTCTTCCCGAGTATACATAACAGGCCTGGCTTTCTTTTGTTTTTTTGAAATTTAGAAATGATGGTGGTCTCAGTTGAAGGGGTGGCCGGCAACATGGTCTCTTAAAGCGAAGAGAGGCTTCATTTCATTTTCGTATCATGCCTACTGCTCTCGGGCCTGAAAGGAGCACCGGAGATACCAACTGCTTAGTGGAAGCCCTATTTCATATTTTCATGTAACTAGGGTTTGCTTTGGGGGTGGATAATCACTACTACTGGATCAACAACGTACACAAGCTAAAGACGTTTTGATTCGATTGATTAAGTTAAACCTACCATTTTAAGTACTACAGATCGATATTCCACACCTGCTGATGTACATATATCCAAAAGAAAAAAAGGGCGTGAAAAGGAGCCGAACCCGAGCAGAAAAGAGATGGGATTCCTCTTGTTAACTAGTTGGTTTGGTGCTACTTTTTTCTTTTCTTTTCGAATACATTTATACAATGGTCCTGAGCTAGCTAAAGATTAGAAAATGGAGTACAAACTTTTCTTCTTCCCTTTCCGATCTGAAGCAACGGTGACCCTAATAAAAAAGAATACTTTTTAGAGGAATTATCACTGATGGTACCTCACAAATTAATGGACAATTCATCACTTTGATATCTCATTTTGAAAACTATCACTTCGATACCTCACATTCAAATCCTTACACTAACACCGTCAATTTATTGAATTTTTTTCTGAAAAAATATCAAATTTTAAGGGATAAATTTTCAATGCCAATTGTTTTCTTTCTAATTTTTGTTTTCTATTACTTTTTCTATTTTTTCTTCTCCTTAAAAATTGACATTTTTTTCAATAATTTCTTAATAAGTTAACGATATTACTAACGACAGGTACTGATCTTAGGTAGAGATTTAAAAGTGAGGTACCGAAGTAATGAATGGTCCATTTGTAAGGTACCATGATAAAAACTCTACTTTTTATATATAGAACCCATCATCTTGAATCTTAACCAACTGGTCTAGTCGATCTGGTTTGGTATTCTGGTTTCGTTTTGCGATTTAGAGAATTCGAACATTATACCCCTTTACATTGCTTGAAATGATTGAGTAGTAGTACGTGGTCACGGTTAACTAATTCCATATTTTGTGTGGATGCAAAACTTAATAACTTGACTAGCAAAAGAAATTAAATTTAAAACCATAGTGCATCTTCTTGAGTCAATATTTGACAAGGCTACTACCATATTAGCCAAGACCAAGGTGCTAAATGTGCCTAAAGTTGCTAATGGCGTGGCCTCAAATATATATAGAAATGGTAGGGAACTTAAGGGAATTAAGGTAATGCAAATCATCATAAAAAGGATATTCCTTCAGTGTCAAATACATGTGATGCATGTACGGCACATATAGATGAATCGTTTCTATTCGCTCGATCAAGAACAATAAACTAATGCATGATAGAGACGAAATATATCATCGTATTTTATTTATACACTCACCACATGATGATCGACCCTGTATAATTAAAGAACTCGATCACATACAAAAAAAAATCGATGAAGAAAAAGCTGGTTAATTATTTGTGATTGAGGGTGGTGGGGAATAGAGACGTAGTGTAGTGTAGTGTGGTGTGGGGTTTTAGGGTTTTTGATCATAGGGTTTGAGAACGCATGGCATAACGGCCGTAACCCACCCCCCCCCCCCCCCCCCCCCCCCCCCCCCCCCCGTGCGCGCGCTAAGGCTATCTCTATCAGAAATATCATGCATCCCTGAGAACGCATGGCATAACGGCCGTAACCCACCCCCCCCCCCCCCCCCCCCCCCCCCCGTGCGCGCGCTAAGGCTATCTCTATCAGAAATATCATGCATCCCTTCCACGGCGGCTTTATTATCATCATTAAGAGCTTGGTGCCAAAACAGAAACTGCTTGATTAAATCTTAAACTCTTTACCCTAAATAACTTTCCGGACAGTCAAACAATACATTGTTACGTCCCCCATTTTCCTAATTAGTTTAAATGGAGATGATTAGAGTAGTGGGGAGTGCGATCGATTAGCTAGGATTGTCTTTGTGATCAGCTGGGGCGTGTGACTCAGAGAGCTCGATTAGGGTTGTAATATGAAGGTTGTGGGAGACAGCCAGAAACATTAATTTCAAGGCTAAACAACAGTTGACATTACTACTTTATAGGGTCCCTTGTGGGGTTAACTCTCCTCCTTCCTCTTAGTATTTATACCCCTCATTTCTTTACCCTAACACATCACCACCACTACCATTAGTTCTCTTATTCCCTTCCTCATCGATTCACATAATCGTTCATTTCAACATGGCGGATAACGGCGGCGAGAAGAGAGTGTGGTGCTCGGTGCCGGAGAAGTTTCAGCTCCATGGAGCCATGCTGGCCTTGCAGTTCGGTTATGCCGGTTTCCATGTCGTCTCTAGATTTGCCCTCAACATGGGCATTTCTAAGCTTGTTTTCCCAGTCTATAGGAACATCATCGCTTTGCTTCTCCTCCTTCCCTTTGCCTATTTTCTCGAAAAGTACACAATTAACCATTTCTCCCTTATACATACTTCTTCGTAAAATTAACATATATATAATTTTAATTTTACTAATGATCAACGTTCTTCCTATTATTTTCTGGGTGATCAGGAAGGACAGGCCTGCGATCACGGTCAACTTTCTCCTTCAATTCTTTTGCCTTGCGCTTATTGGGTATATGAAAAGACGAACACACATTTTTGAAATATGAAAAAGAAAGAAACTTTATTTCTGCAAGTTAAATTTATCGAAATCTGACATTCTTTTGGGTTAATCAAACAGAATAACAGCAAACCAAGGTTTCTACTTGCTGGGATTAGACAACACATCGCCAACCTTTGCCTCCGCCATACAAAACTCCGTCCCGGCCATCACCTTTCTCATGGCAGCCTTACTTAGGTAGAATAATTAACAGATTAATATTTCAAATTTCCAATTAGCTAAATATTTGTGTTTACTATGTTTGTTCTCATGGCCAAAACTACATCGTTGATGCAGGATCGAGCAAGTGAGACTTAACCGCAAGGACGGTATAGCAAAGGTGGCCGGAACAATATTCTGCGTGGCCGGAGCATCGGTGATTACTTTATACAAGGGTCCGGCCATCTACAGTCCAACGCCACCACTTCAGATGATGATGATGAGCAGCGCCACCTCATCCATGTCTAGCATTACTACTAGTACCATGTCAGTTCTTGGTGATGCAAAGGGCAAGAGCTGGACTTTGGGTTGCTTGTACCTGATCGGCCATTGTCTGTCGTGGTCCGGCTGGCTCGTACTGCAAGCACCGGTTCTCAAGAAGTACCCGGCTCGGCTCTCCGTCACCTCCTATACATGTTTCTTCGGACTTATTCAGTTCATCATCATCGCGGCCATTTTTGAAAGAGACTCTCAGGCTTGGATTTTCCACAACGGTGGAGAAGTTTTCAGCATCTTGTATGCGGTTAGTACTCATCACTCACCATAAATGATAATAATTTTGGTCAACAATCAAATAATTTTCTACTAAAATTGCTTTTGTTCTATCTTTGACGTTGAACAAGATTAATAAGCTCAACCTATCTGTTTCATGAACAGACTCGAATATAATTGAGTGCCAGAACATGACTGACTTTTATTTTCGCCTTCTCACTCTCTCACGGTGTATGTGCGTCGTTTTCGTAGTTAGTTAACAAAGGTTTTCAGAGCACAGAGTGATATAGTCTGACAAGTTTAGAACAAAAGAGGTAACTTGTTAATGTGCGAGCTAGACAGGTGCAATAATGTATGAGGGTATATGGTGTCGAAAGTGAGATGATGATAGATAGATAGATAGATAGATAGATAGATAGTGATTCACTGCCAGTTTGTTAATTATATGCGTACTGTTTTTGAATTATGTTATTCTGTTTTTGGTAAATTAATGGAATAAGTTAATTTGCAGGGAGTGGTTGCATCAGGGATTGCATTCGCTGTACAGATATGGTGCATCGACAGAGGGGGCCCTGTATTTGTAGCTGTATATCAACCAGTCCAGACTCTCGTTGTCGCTATCATGGCCTCCGTCGCCTTAGGAGAAGAGTTCTACTTGGGAGGGTATGAAGCTAGCTCTCATGCACTCTCTAAGTCTCTATCTCTTTGTATTACCATGTGGCCATGGCTCCACTCATATAATCCATCTATCACTTTCCTAGCTAGCCCCCACTTCGATCCTTCCATTCATCCCCAGTAGTAGGATTTCATATATACCTAGCTACACCAAGCATGATCGACGACCAATATGCAATTATGCACGCATGCTCTTATCTCTAGCTAGTTCCTGCCCTTAGATTTTACACTAATTAAGTAGCTAGCAATGCACACATGCGCACTCCTCATTATTGAAGAGACACATAGAAAGTGATACATCTCCATCACTCATGCATCGTATAGGGCTTCAAACTTGTTTTGTTAATTCATATTTTTGATGCTAATGTTGGATGGATGTGTATGGTAATATTTGGATGTGTAGGATCATCGGAGCAGTGCTGATCATAGTGGGACTGTACTTGGTGTTGTGGGGTAAAAGTGAAGAGAGAAAGTTTGCTCAAGCCAGCTTAAGAGTTCCCATTCAAACGACTCCTAGTGATAATGTGCACTCAAACAACAGGAAAAGCCAAAGCAAGACGTCCCTCACTCAACCACTCATTTCTCCATCCACCGAAAATGTCTGATAACCTTCAATTAACGACAGCTTTGAAGAACCAAAAGCTAGATCGAAGAATTTACTAGTACTACCTTAGCTTATATGTGATCAGAAAGCTTGTGTGTGTAATGAAGGTGTTCTTTCTTTTTCTTGTTTTTTTTTTTTCACTTTTACTCAATCGCTTTCTTAGAGAGAGATCTCATGGGATCAGCTTCATGATCATTTTCAGCTGTGGACCTCGATCACTGTATGCTTTTATATGCATGTTAATCTATGGTTTGATTAATTTATCAAATTGAAGAAGTGGGCCTATATTGCTATTACTTACTGTTAAGAGTAAAATGGCTACCATGCATCTCAATTTAAGCACTAGCTAGCATTCCTACCATCACATACCACAAATCTTATATCATAAAGGTACTATACCTCAAAATGAGGTTTCGATGAAAATTATCTTTTTTAATAGTGAGAATTATAGGTCTTATATTTCATAATAAATATTCTATAAATAAAGTCTGATTTTCAGACTTAATATAAGTATGTGACCTTGAAAAAGTATGGATCAGATAAGAAAAAAAGTTCAGAATGAAGAGAGAGAATGACTCTCTCAGAGGTATATATAAAATATTGATAATTATTGATAAAATATATAAGATTTTACACGTTAATAACAAGTTAACCGAAGAAGGTCAAATTTATCGATTCTATTCGGTTGGTGTATGGCCAAAATTGTAGGTAAGATTTCGTGTATGATTACATTTGGATCCCAAGATCACATCAATCAGAGAAAGTACTGTTTATATCATATCGATCTGCTCCATAATTATAACCTTAGTAACTTGTTGTCGATCAAAGTATGCATTTCATGCTTTTTATGCTAAATGGTTCTTTATCTTCAATGATGTGATCGAATACTGAATAGTATATATCCACCAAGGAAAAGAAACAGCACGGGTTACTGTCATGAATTTCATCATGTTGGAATCTATAGTTCTAAACACACAGCATCGAGGGTCATCTTAAAATTAGTGTTTAGGATTGTCGCCCATCTAATCGATACGTACGTTGAGTTTCATAGAGTGTTCAAGCATGTCCATAAGAATCCACTACTACGTAGCATGTAAGACTTTAATTAGTAGATCGAGTTTTATTAGTAAGTTCGGCTTGAAACTTTACTGAGAAATGTTAACTGCATGTAAAACTTTTTTCATTTCGTTTTTCGCTCAGTTGGTTCGTAATCAATGACCACAGATACTACCACACGAACATTACTCGTTTCCATTATTTGATTTCATAAATGTAATGAAATAATATACTCAGTCTTATCACTCTTATGAGTACAAATTAAAGGAGGTGTATTAAATCTGAATTTTAAAAGATTTTTAAGGATTTTTTATTATCCGTAGATTATTGTAGATTATTTTTAATCCATGGATTGTTTTAATTCCACATGGATTTGAAATGATTTTTTTGTATTGTTTTATAAGGATTTAGTTGGATTTCTAAGGATTGTTCAAATAATTAAAATCTAATAAAAAACTCAAATGTCAAAATACACTATCACATATTCAAAAATGAAATGCACTATTTTTGATCTTTCCAATATTATGATCACACTCTTGAGTCTTGAATTGGCACCGTCATCGTAGATCTAATCATCTAATTCACGTTCTCATTATCTTGATTCTCTTTAACATTCATCGTTCAATTATTAAGTAATATTGTCATTTCCGTAGAAAATGATGTTCTTTATTGTTTGAAAACAAAAATTATAAACACTTCGATATGAGAAAATTTGTATGTACTATAATGGATCACTCAATATTTTAAATTAGAAGAGATCGATAAATGACGAAGACATCTCATTGCTATAAAATAAGATTTTGAGAACTATTTTGATAATATTTATACAGTCGTAGTAATTAGACAAAAGTTTATACCCTATAGAAGTTAATTATTGAAAATATAGTAGTTGAAGTCATTAATGAAATCAAACCACAAGGAAATGGCAATGAAAACAAAAGTTAAGGACGTTATCTTTGTTGTGACACCAAGGTAAACGCTTTAAAGACATACGTAGAAAAAAAATTGAGGGAAGGAGGACGTTTTAAAGATGTATGTAGAAAAAAATTGAGAGGGAGGGAGGGAGGGAGAGAGAGAGGATTTTTATGGATTGTTTAAAATCCATAATAAATACATCAAAAATTTTAAGGATTGTTTAAAATCTAAATTGAATACATCAAAATTTTAAAAAATTTCTAAAATACAAAACAATCCTACCAAATTCGTCATGAATCCACTCCTAACAATAAACGAATACTACTTTATATATACTTCAGAATTACACTAAATTTATTGAAGAACTTCTCAATAAATTAAGGTAGACATGCATGCAGATGCAAACGACTATAAAACATTACAACACCGTAGCTTTCGAACTTGCAAATGTAAAATTCATCATCATATAATACTCCAAACTCGTCGATCATCTATCACTTCTCATCTTCTTCCCCGTCTCTCACACTTGTGCTGATTCCATGTTTTCCTCTGTAACGCCGTGAAACCCACAGATACACCAAGAAATTAACCCCATTAATGGCCGTCAATATCCAGTAGAAATAATCAAGCTTACTCTGATTCAGTGTACCCTTCAGCCATCCCTTTGTTTGTCCACCACTCGCACTCTCTATGATCTTAACAATCGCAGTGCTCAACCAACTCCCAATCCCAATCTCACACAGAAACATTGCACTGCTAATGCTTCTAGTCCCATCCGTCGCTTCGTCATAGAAAAACTCCAACTGTCCAACGTAAGTGAAAACCTCCGCGGCGCCGATCAGAAAGAACTGAGGAAGCAACCAAAACACGCTCATGCTGAACGGCCTCGAGTAGTGGACGCGGCGTTTCTTCTCCACCAGAGCGGCGGAAGCCAAGGCGAAGATGGAGATGAAGAGTCCGACTCCCATTCTCTGCAACGACGTGAGGCCGCGGTGGTGGCCGGTACGTTTACGGATGATGGGAACCAACCATTTTTCGTATAGAGGGACGAGAATGAGGGCGTTCATGGCACTGAAGACGGGGACGGAGCCTGCCGGGATTTCGAAGCTGGGGCCGAGCTTGCGGTCCGTGAGAGCGGCTTGGCTGACGAAGAAGGTCGAGAGCTGAGCGAATGAGAGGGAGAGAGCAATGGTTGATGCCCATATAGGAAGAACCCTAATGAAACATTTGAACTCTTCAACTTGTGTCACTGTGCATAGCCTCCAACGAGTCTTTGGATTGTCTTCTAGGTCTGTCATGGTGGCTGCTCTGTCAAGAAACCTGCACGTAACGCACATATTAAGTATGTTGCGAAACCTATTACATTTTTTTTATGATCGTTTTGTAAAACGATACAAAACACAAGGATAGTTCTGTGAGGCAGATAGGTTCACCGTGAAACAAAACAACATTTTCGAAGCGAAAAATAGTTGGGATGATTACTGGTGACAAATCCAGGATTCCAAGTTTGGTACTAATTTTTAAAGATATGTTAATGAATTTCGAGGTCCCGACAGAGAGAGTTTTTTCTTGTATGTGATTTAATTCTCAGACCAATATCAACAAGGGAAGAAGACGATGATCTTCTTATAAGGAACAACAAGAGGCATATCACGCAAGTAACCTTATTTTAGTTTAGCTATCGGCCATTTGCATGTGATCTAGAAACTTTGATGATAATATGTTCGAAGTCGCTAAACCTAAATGAGAAACGAGAAATGGGAGAACAACACTAGCTATGAAAGTCCAACAATATTGCCAAAGAAATAGGTTAGAACAAAATGAGCAACGGCGGACTCAACGACTTTGGATTAATTTATCTTCTTGTTATTCTTGATATGTAGTGATTAGTAATAATATATTTTTTCACTCTCAAAAACTCACCATGGCTTAAGCCCCAGTAAGTCAATGACTAGATTCGTCACTGATAATTATTGAATTTTATCAAAACCGACAATTTAGTCACTTTACGAAAACATCAAAATAATTACTCAACCTCGGCCGATCCAAGACACTTAGACAAGGTATATGTTTCAGAAAATATTGTCACATACAGTATATGAAATTTTTAGAAAATTACCTGTATTGCGCAGTGTGAGGTAGCTTTCGGGCACCCACGATATCAGACTCCTCAGTATTGACCTCGTATAGCACATCTTCACGTCCAGCTTCGACCCCTCGAGAATGGTTTCTCAATGACACAAAGATGACCTGGATAAACCTCGTAAAGGGACTTCCCATTGGCTTTTGGTAACGATAGTAACGGAATCCGGCGGCTAATATCACAACAGAGCCAACCATGGCAGCCGTCGGTATTCCGAATCCCCAAGTAAAACCCTTATTGTCTTGTACATAAACAAGCACCGTGATTCCCAACAGTGCTCCCATGTTTATGCCAAAGAAGAACCAGTTGAAGAACGAGAATTTCTTTTGGACCTCATGTGTATCGGCTTCGTCGAACTGATCAGCTCCGAAAGAAGAGACGCACGGTTTGATGCCGCCGGTTCCGAGAGCTATGAGGCCAAGTGCAGCGTATAGGAACAATGTTTGGCCGTCGGTTGCTATGTTGCACGGCCGTGCCGTGCATGGAGGAGGACGTAGGCTGTCCATGGAGGCTGACACCGTCAACAAAACCATCCCCTATACATAAGTACGTACGTTCAGGCTCAATATGAATATATACTAGTCCCATTTAAATATGTTACATAGGCTCAAGGCCAAGAGCATCTCCAATGAATATCTTATTTCAAAATAAACATTGAAATTTTACAAAATTTTAACAAAACAAGCTCCAATAAATATTTTAAACAAAAGTTAAATTTGATATTTTGTTAAATTTCAAATTATATTTAACAAAATATTTAACTTTATCTAAAATTCTTTTTTTCGATTTTCCGCTCTTTTTTTGCATGAATAACTAAAGCAATTCAAAATAACTTGCACCGTTGGAGTGAAAAGTAAAAACAGGATTGCCAATTTGACAAATTTAACTAGGAATGTTAAAAAAAATTACCACAGCGTAGATGCAAGAGAAAACAATGATGGTTTTGAAGCGTCCCAAGTAAGCATCAGCAAGAAAAGCTCCAAAGAGGGTGAGAACGTAGGCAGCTCCGATCCAATCCGTTACGTGCGTCGCTGCATCCGGCAGTGATTGTCTCATCTCGAACACCAAGTAAGCCACCATGTTCACCGCAATCGCGAAGAATGCTAGCCTCTCCGCTACCTCATTAACTGTACGTATGCATATATATTATGTACAAATTGACCAAGGAGATGTTACACCAAGTTAGATGAATAAATTAACGAGATTCTCAGTGTCCCAGTAACTAGCTATTAAGTACCGATGATAAATGGAGAGGCCTTCCACCCTCCGGTTGTTAGTTTGTCCGCAATGTTTCCTCGGAAGTCCATGCATCCATTGCTTACCAAACTAGTTGATAGGCTTCCTTCCTACAAAGAATTTTGCTCTTAGTCAACCGATGATTGTGTCGCTTATTTAGTACATACCGGAAAAAGGAAAGGAAGTCTTAATTACCTTCTTATTATCTTCACTGAAATCTGGTTCAAATTTTTTCATTGAAGGCTGAATGAAGGACTTGTCATACAGCAGGTCAGAAGCAGCAGCAGATTCAGGTTTCTCCATATTGAAGCTCAAGTTGCAACTAACAAGAGCTTCTGAATTTCAGACAAGGCTGGCTACATGCAAGCTGAAACGAGCTATTTATTCAACAAGCTCAGTTTTAAAACGAAAGGTTTTGTGTTTGACTTCATATGACTTGGACGTTTACGCAGTCTTTGACAAGTAAGTTAATTAGGACTATATATTTGTTTTCAAGTTACATTTGGTGGGTGGCACAGCAGAATATAGGGTTTAATAGTCTCCCAAGGTTTGAGGGATACTTGCTATATAGTAAAGACTAAAGACTACAGAATAAGGCAAATAAGTTGGTGATCGTTCATTACAATGATGAAAAGAAATCTAAGACATATAAGTAGGAATTAGTCACACTGCCGGCTAGCTGAGTATGGAGTAGTCAATCTTGGACAAGAATATTTCCTAATGTATCCATATGGCATAAACTTAATTACTTTAAATATCTAACATGTACATTCTATTAAATTTGCAAACGGACCGATTCATATGGCGTAACCATACGAAGAAATGACTTCGGAGAGGATTGACCAATATTGATCAAATATATGAGATACGACCATGCTGATAACGATAACGCAAGAATGACGCATAAATCGTCAACCAAAACACAGAGGAAATGATATGTATAAATGACCTCGGCCCAATTTAGTTAAATCAATTGAGACCCATTCCGGCGAAGCCCAATTTTACATAAAGCCCAATAAGAGCCCGCAAAAGAAAAGCCCAATAAGAGCCCGCAAAAGAAAATGATTGAGAGGACCGATAGGCGCATATTCGCCTACAAGACTACAATAGTGTAGATTCTCTGACAGGCCCTTGGAATAAATCTAAGCAATCTACTTTGGATAGAAACAAACCAATCCGAGACTACTTTTGTTTGTTTGGATGAAGAAGTCAACGACAGAGATGGACTACTCTGCTGGGCTTGTAGTACTCCTAGTTCTGATCATTGCTGCCGTGAAGGTCAGTGAAGCTGGGACGACCAGTACTTGCTTGAGAAACTCCGACTTGGTCAATGACATGCCTTTAGACAGCGACGTGTTCCAAGCCCCTCTCGGTTACAATGCCCCTCAACAGGTATGAACTCTCATCAAAAATCCTTCCTTTTTTTGAGTTTTTGATTATCAAAGTTGATTTCTTATTAAGAATTTGTGGGTTTTGTTTGGGATAATGTAAAAACTTAAGGTTCATACAACACAAGGCGATCATGAGGGGAAGGGAGTGATTGTGTCTTGGGTGACTCCAGATGAGCCTGGTTCGAATAGTGTGGTTTATTGGGCAGACAATAGCAATCTGAAAAAAACAGCTCATGGTGTTGTTCTTACTTACAACTAATACAATTACACTTCAGGTTACATTCATCACTACACCAGTCACAATTTGGAGGTAAGTTACTGAGTACTAGACCCTTTTCGTTTCTTGTTTGTTTTCGAATTGACTTCGGATACTAAAAGTTAGTTAGGACTTTGTGGCTTGACAATGGCAGTTTGATACTAAATACTACTATGAAGTTGGGTCTGGGAATACTGCGAGAAGGTTTTGGTTTATAACCCCTCCTAAAGTTGGTCCTGGTGTTCCTTATACTTTTGGACTCATAGGTACTTGTTTAATTGAATCCATATTTAGTTGAACCTTGAAAGCTTGCTTACATTGTACCCTGTATAGGTAATAGGTTTGATATTATAATGGAACCATGGAAAATTGACTAACCTTGCTAAATCAAACTAATATGAACAAATTAATTACTGAATTTGCATCAGAGATACTTGTTTTATGAATGAGTTTCTGAACCATATATCTGTGGCATTGTAATCTGTTCTTACTCACATGAGCATTTTAATCAGGGAATATTGATTCAAATCGAACGCTTACTCATTGTGAGTTAAATCTGGCTAAGGGACAGACAGTATTGTTCGTTGGGGACCTCTCATATGCAGATGCCTATCCGTTTCATGACAACAGAAGATGGGATACATGGGGGAGATTCATAGAGAGAAATGCTGCTTATCAACCTTGGATTTGGACCGCAGGAAATCATGAAATCGATTTTGCTCCTCAATTTGTATGCCTTTATATCCTATTATGTTACAATTTTCAAATATATTGTGCCTAGATTTGTTTCACTGGTGCTAACAACTGCATTGATGCGATTGCAAGGGGAAAATGAACCATTCAAGCCATACACAAATCTATTTTTTGTTCCATACAAAGCTTCAGATAGTACATCTCCTATGTGGTACTCTATCAAGAGAGTTTCAGCATATATCATAGTCTTGTCCTCTTACTCAGCATACGGTAGGTAACAACAATGCATATTAACCACTTCCATGCATGTCATCAGTCCCGAACTGCAGCAAGTTCATGACACTTTGATTTGCAGGGACATATACTCCTCAGTATAAGTGGCTTCAAAATGAGCTACCTAAAGTGAACCGAACGGAGACACCACGGCTCATTGTTCTTGTGCATTGTATAGCAGTTATGTTCATCATTATATGGAAGGGGAAACCATGAGGGTGATGTATGAGGAATGGTTCGTGAAGTACAAAGTAGACGTTGTCTTTTCCCGTCATGTTCATGTCTATGAAAGATCTGTAAATGCTGAGTAATCTACATCTTTAAGGTTTCTCAGTGACATAGTTTAATGTATACGTTCTGATCACAGGAAAGAATATCAAACATTGCAACAACATAACAAATGGACTTTGCACTCCAATAAGTGATCAATCAGCCCCGGTTTACATAACCATTGGAGATGGAGGAAATCTAGAAGGATTGCTTACTGAGTATGTACATATTTTTACATTCACGACCTATTCTTGTTTATTGACAGAAATTTCGGAAACATCAGCTGTTTTTTACTTTCACCGTTGTGGAGAATGACAGAACCGCAGCCAAGCTACTCAGGCGTTTCGTGAAGCAAGTTTCGGCCATGGGATTCTTGACATCAAAAACAGAAGTTATGCCTTGTTCAGTTGGCATAGGAATGCTATGCAGTAGAAGCTGATTCCTTATGTTTGCAAAACAGATATTGGACTACTACTTTAGAGCAGTTATCATCCGAATTGTAAAACTGTAATAGTTTACACACACGATGCTAAGTTTAAGATACTGTAAAATTATTGTAAATCTGTAATTGTTCATGTTACATACACGATGCTAATTGCTAAAGAACAAGATACTGTAAAGTTGTATTGAATGGGAGGAAACTGGTCACAGCTGCATGCAAATACGCAATGCAAGTGTTGGCGCCTCGACACATATTGGATAAGTTCGAATACAGAGAAACTAGGTGTCCTGGTTCACTGAATCTGAATACTAAGAAGCAAACTGGGAATAGGAAACCTCATAGTTCATAACCAGACGAAGTAGCTGTAATCATCACCAAACGCTCGTCTTCAAAGAGACTTCGACGTAATAGCTGACCTAAGTGCATACGATAGTTTCTTTCTCAAAACCAAAAAAATTCATACGTGGTTACAGAAATGGAAAGAGGGATTGTGATTCACATGCCGTACGTATGTGGCCACATGAATCAAATAAAAAACAACAAAAAGGCATAAATTGTTGGGTGTCATTGTAGCAGCACACAACTGTGCATCAGTCAGATATATCAGTCTGAGCTTTTTTAATCAGTACAATAATGAAAGGTAGATTCTCTCTTGTCCACTTGTGTAAAACAATTGAAATTTTCCAAAATTTCAATATTGAGTACAATTCTTGGTGCAGTATTCTGGTCCTGAACTAATTGTCATAGCTTCCGACGTATTAGGGTTTGCATAAATGGATTTGGCAGTGTCCAGTTTCGGATTAAGGAGGAGCACGCTTGATCATTACCGGATATGAATTGATCAAACATCGGAGCACGGTTGATCATTGCCGGATACGATTGACTCAAAGATTGGTGAGTCTTGCTTCCGTGATAATAATGTCTTTTTTCTGAACAATGGTGTATAGTACTTTTGTATAACATTTAAATATGGAATCTTATTGTTGACATTGATTATATTCATTATGGTAAGTGTTCGGAAACACCTGCTTAAGCCTATTAATCTCATATCTAGGGTTTAGACGGTGGTTTGTCGTCTCTAGAGGAAAGTATGTGGTTGATGTGATCCTCATCTGCTTTTGACGTTAAAGAAGTATGTGGTTAATGCTTCCAGGATAAATCCTATGTTACTGATCGATGTTGTGACATGGATAAGTTAGAACTCAGGGATATACATCCCCTATCCCAAAGAACCTGAATACCCTCAAGTGGCCACATTCAAGCTCTACTTTGTAAGCAAACCAGAAAAAACTCAAAAAAGATGGATGTAAATTTGGCTGTTCTCAAACAAGACATTATCCCTGAGCCTCAATAGACACAGTATATGACAATACGTTCAAATGTGCTATACTTATACAGTACAGTGTACACGCTCTCTACCTGTAAAAGTGGTACAGAGTGTGTATTCGTACATGTTATTTACATGCATTTCATACATACACATGATGAACAATAACTAATGCTGGCAAATGAAGACATGCCGCCCTTACGATTTGCAAGGTTAACCCTAATGAAACCAAGACAAACAGAAAACAAAGGAAATTTATGATTCGGGTATATACACACATAGAATGAGCAATCTAGCGGCAGCAGCAGCACACCCACCCGCCCTCTCCAGCCCATACCAATATATGCACACACATTTCCACTATTTTTATATATAGTGTATATACTATATATACACAGCCACAAATACACCGTAAATACACACGTATATATACTCTCTAACTACTAGTAGTTCTGTTCATTGTGCCACCTTATTTTCCCACCACCACCAGCTAAGTGTATTATCATCATCTAGGCGCACCATGAGGCAGGTAAAGCTTCCCAAGCATTTCCATCAACGAAGTTGCTAGCGAAAATCTCGTTGTCCTCCATCACCGGAAAATCGATAGACATGGCCGCCTCCGTCCATATAGAGTCGTCCAATTCCGGCAAGTTCGTGTTTATGCTCTCCCATAATCCTTGGTCTATGCCTGCCTCGTTGTTTTTCTCCTCCTCCGTGTTCATACTCATGTTGCTGTTGTTGCTGTGATCTAAGTATGTTAACACATAGGAAGCTTCGAATTTCGGAGTCGGATAAGAGGGAACCGGAAAGTTGTCACTATCTTGTAAAGCAGGTACTGGAATATCCACGCTCACGGGTGCACTAGGGAGACGAGGTTCGGTTGATGAAACAGTTGACAATATTGATGATGAAGCATTGGTTATTGGCATCGGAGCTGGCATAGGCATTGGCATCGGCGCCATGTGGAGAGTGTTGTGATTGGACAGAGCAGACCGAGTGACGTACTGATCAGGCAAGTTAAGCTTGGCCTCGGAGCCGTAGAGCTTTCTGGCAGCAGCGTCATAGGCCATGGCGGCCTCCTGAGACGTATCGAACGTCCCGAGCCAGAGCCGAGCTCCGCGATTAGGTTCGCGGATCTCGGCCACCCATTTGCCCCACGTCCGCTGCCTAACACCTTTGTAAGTGCACGTAGCGTTCTCGGGGCCTCCTTTGCCTCGCATGCAACCCTTTCTCGAGCTGGCCTGTGCCGACGGTTTCTTCGTCGTTGCTTTTCCGACGCTGCTGTTGCTGCTGCCACTGCCACTGCCACTCATTCCTGTTTTCGACATTTTTCAGAGATTAAACTGTTGGGAAAAACCTGTTTGAGGTTTTCTGTGAGCTTGAGAACTGAAAAGGGTGGCGGAATTTATACGACGCGTAGGATATTGGGGAATGCCTGAAACGTGGCTTTGGGTGAGGGTGCACTGCTACTTGTCATTGTGAACAAGACAGATCGTGTCCATGGCCAGCCTCACTGTTAGCTTCTCTTATACACACATGGCCGAGCACTTTGTTAGTTTTGTTTGCGTACTTGCTCAGGTGGCAAACACTCTAGGAACAAAACTCCGGTTTTTCTTTTCATTTTCTCTTATATATTTACCCTGTTTTTTGCTAGCTGTTTTAGGGTTAGAGAGAAAGAAAGTGGACAATAGTCATTTACTCTTTGTGGGCGGTGTTGGAAACGGTTCAGGGGATAAGATCATCTCGATCTCCGCTCTGCGTTACATGACCCTCAAGGAAACCAAAGCTTGACAATTAGCCATGGAAATCGATACGTGGGGATGGTGAGGCACCCCAAATCCATGCAAAGGTGGGCTCGAGCAGGGTGAAAAGGTCCAAGAGAACCTAGTATGCATGGGACCCTCTGTACAGATAAGGCCGTACTTGGAAAATCTTAGGGCTCAAGGCAAAACTATCCCGTGATCAAATAATCATTGCATACTATTAAGTCTGCATACTATTTTAAGTTTTTGAGTTTGTCCAATCATTTTTAGTTGGAGTATTAGATATAAGACGGATATATTTAAAAGAACAATGAATATACGAACGCTTTCAAATTTCCTCTTTTACAAAGATTCATTTCAATGAGGTAAGCAAAGGAATGTTTGGCTCGTTAGTTATAGTAGCACACTATTGTATATAAGAATCCGAAAGTGTATTCATCACTTGGGGGCGGAATAAGGGATCTAACTTATCATGTCACGAGTTGTATGGATGATAAACGGCGTACATATTAAATGGTGATTAAATAATTTTGACAAGAGGAGACGAAAATGGCGATGCGAGCGAGAATGATCTATGACGGCAAAATGTCGATGGGAGAACGAAAATGTCGATGCGAGCAAGAATGTTTGATCTATGATGGAGAAATGTCGATGAAATATCGATGAGCAGAATGTGAATGCACACACAATTCACAATAGGAAAATTGATGCACGTGAACAAAAAATGTCGAAAACGATTATGACTCACACGACAAAGATTACAATGGAGTTATAATAGGAATGTCGATCTTACTGAGAAACTAAATTTCAATGTGAATGTAAAAAGAAATATCGATGCGAGCAAGAATGTCAATCTAGGGGACCAAATTGTTGATAAAAATATCGACGCATATGCGGAAACAAATGTGAATACGCGATTTATAATGAAAAAATTGATGCGCACAAACGAAAATGTCGAAAACAATTGTGACGCATGGAAATGCAAGTGTACAACACAATTAATGTCGAAGCGAATCAAAATGTTGAATTAGTATCTTAATGCCTTCACTATTGATACTCATCAAAATGGAAATTTAATCACACTAAATTTTCATTATGTTTTTTTTTTGAGATGGCGAAAATTTCATTCAACAAAAGTGATTGTAGTACAGAGTTTCACCGGATTACTCGGCTTGATAAATTAAAACCCCCAAGTATTACAATGTTAACTCAGTTTAAACAAATACACCTAAACAAACAAATAAACCAAAGTAGCGTAGAAACTTCAAAAAATTCGGTTGCATCACTCCTTAGTTGTCCATGCACCATCTCTACTGCGAGGCAGATTGACGGAGTTCTACGACATTCATTCCCAATGGAAGGCGAACTGTCTTCTTTTGTGGTGAGACTTTCTTGGAAGTAGAAACTATTGGGCCAAGTTTGGACTTGCCTTTCTTATCTTCAGAATGACGACGCTTTCCGCCCTTACACCCTGATGAACTAGGAGTCTCCTCTCTAATACCCTGTAGCTCTACATCAGTAGCTTCTGTAGGTTTTGCTTGCTGTTGACTTGCTAGGAATACCAAGTCTTGGTCCATGACCTTTTCCGAAGCCCTCACTGACGTCTCCAGGATGGGCACTGACCAAGGAGATGGTCTTGTAGGCACATGTACTTTGTCTACAGTTGATATAATAGTAGAGTCGGGAACGTTCTCGACGACCTCCAGGTGTGCCGCTTTCTTTCCTGACTGGACATGAGGGTCCTGAGACTGTATTTGACCTGAGGGTTCCATTTGCAAAAGAATAACTCGATTAGCAGGACGCTCCCCATAGAGAGGATTGTCCCTCATAGTGGCCACTGGCTCTTTCAATGGCGGGATCCGATTGGCCTCCTGGTCTCTAATGACCCCAAATGCTGTGGCAGCCGGTGCCGGAGAAGACGAGGTACCTCCTTGACTGATCACAGGAACCAAAGGTGTTGGAGCTCTTTATACTGATTCTAAGAGCGCCATAAGAGATAAGGACTGGCTACCTCCTTCTCTAACCTAAAGTTGCATCGAATTTTTCAAAGCCCCACCACTGTCTGTGGTGGCCCTGGGAACACCAGATACTGCACCTGAGTTCCAACCCTGACCCGAAGCCGCCACTAACAACTCCAGATCATGATGAGCCTGGTTCTGCCCCGCGGTATCCTCCATCGCACCATTTCCTAGACTGGGAGCAAAAACACAACTCTTCGCACCATGCGCAAAGGATCCACAATCTCCACAATAGCCTTTTATAGTTTCATACATCAAGAATACATCCATAGCATAAGCCTTATAAAATAGAAAACGGGTTCTTAGCACCAAAGGTCTGCTGAAATCAACATCCACCCGAAACTTCTTTCCGACATATGACACAGCCCATGCCGATTGAATTCCACATAATCACCAACAACATTACCTATGCAGTGACACCACTTCTTCTGTAGCACGCCGACAACAAAATGACCTGAGAGTGGCCTAACCATTGCCCAAACCCGGCCACGGGGTGTCGAAATCTCAAAGGATCATCAAATTCTCCCATAGCCTGGACAAGAACAACAGTAGAATTGAAATACCATGGGCCACTCGTATCGGACGACGACAATCAGCGAGTGACCAAAACTTACATATGAACCGATCTCTGACAATCCTAGTAAAGCCCATAATTTCAGAGCCGGTTGCATGATTCCATAAGCCGATCATCGGCATCTCGAATGCTTGTACCCGATCAGCAACGAGAGGGTTACGAGAAAAATGTCGGGCGACAGCAAAGTACCACGTCTAGTCTTCATCATCATCATCCGAATGAGCGAGGTCAACCTCGCCGAGCACCACCGCAAGGAATTGTGGTGCCGGCAGCCCAACATTGACCAGTGGATCGGGAGAGTTCCTCCGTCGAAATTCCACATGTAATGGATGTTTTGGATAGAGGAAAAGGAGAGGGACGTGGAGGTGATGTCCGATTTGGAATAGGAGTAGAAGTGGAGGTAGATCGGTGGAGGCGGCAGTAGGGTTTTGTGAGGGGGTCGGGAAGATAGAGACAAAATATTATTCATGACTAGTCTTCTTCATGAATTACTCTACATCTTCAATATACAAATACAACCCAAAAAAAATATCCTAGCCCAGCTAACTCAGAAGACCGTCGTGCAATAAAGGCCCATAGTCTCTGTACTATATAAACCTCGCGACTTCACACCCGAACTCCCAGTTCATATCAGTCTCGGCACATTCTCAAAGCTGCCCTCATCTCTTTCAGAATTTCATTGATTCTAACGCCTTTCCTGTAAAATCAATGATGCAATTCCAATTAGTTTGCAGCTCTTGTGCTACTTAAAAGTAACCTTGGTTATTCTCATGAACTATTCTATTACAAGGTATAAACAAAATAGCATGAGCTTCTGTTACTCTCTCACTTACAATAAGAATGTAATGTCTGTTTTGATTGGTTATGCAGTATGAAGTTGATTGTGTAGGTACTAGGTACACAGAGAATCACAATGGCAGATGCAAGACAGAAAATAAGGTTTTAATCAATTAACTAAAAAACCATCCCAAGTGATCAAAGAGATGAACTTACAGAACACTGACTCCTACAATGGCAAGGGGTCGTGGATAGTCCTCGATTCCTTTCTCCTTTCTGTCTCAAACAGGAACTCCTGAAGAAGATACATCTGCATATCCACCTACAGCAGACAATGCTTCAGCTGCATCTACGCTAGATGTGATATCAGTACCAAGTCTCATTATTTCTTCAGTTAGAGATTGAAGCCTTTCACTTGCCTGGTGTATATATCAAGTGAAAATCAAATTCATGAGATGGCAGTGAACAGTAGAGAAGCTGTGATAGAAAAAAAAAGGAAACAAACAAACAAACCTTGGGAATGTCAATTTTATTCAATATCACAAGGTATGGTCGTTCAAGGTAATCAGGGTTGTACATCCGCAATTCCCGGTTATTAGAGTGTAAAATTAGTATAACATTACATTACTAATATTTGGTGCATGAGAACACCCACATTAGATCTTGCCTTCTCCATATCAAACCACAAAGAATACATATTACTTATACGAAATCAATATTCAGAGCCAAGTAAGTTGTCTACTTTTCTTAGAAATTGAGAGTTTTTAGATAAGTATAGATTTATAGTCATTAGAATACAAGACCCCCTAACACATAGGAGAACACATACTTCTTTA
The DNA here is from genome assembly GCA_946800695.1 of Geum urbanum. Lineage (NCBI taxonomy): Eukaryota > Viridiplantae > Streptophyta > Magnoliopsida > Rosales > Rosaceae > Geum > Geum urbanum. The sequence continues at coordinate 2,322,061 of OX326998.1, read as the reverse complement.
ATGGTTCTGTAGTCATTTACTGGATCCTCAGCTGCTGAATCAAAAACATGGACCAATAGTCGAGTCCTCCTCAGATGCCTCAAGAAGTTTCTACCAAGCCCCTACGGGATGACAATTTGGATTGAGCAGTTTATAGAGATGAAATAAACAAATAAATAAGATAGTAAACATTACCTTCCCAAGATGAGCACCTTCAATCAGACCAGGCAAATCTGCTAATGTTGCCTCAGATGTATACATCTGTGCCCCTAAACTTGGGTCACCATCAAGGCGTCCTAGGTTTGGCATTAAGGTCGTGAAAGGATAATCAGCAATATCAGGTTTTACAAGTGTAGTAGCTGCCAAAAGGGTCGACTTTCCAGCATTTGGAAGGCCCCACAACAGATGGAACACATATTGTTCTCAGTTATGTGCTAATGTAAAGTACTGTATGTCTTTGGCTTGGGCAAGAGTTCAGTTTCAGACAGAACACCCCAGAGATCAAAAGAAAGAAAGAGAACAAAGCAAAATTACTACAAAAAAACAGGAAAGATTACTTACAACCAAGCCAACATCAGCAACAACTCTCAAAATCAACTCTAAAGTAACCTCCTCCCCAGGTTGACCAAGAGATAAAGCCTGCATAAGTATACAAATACTATATTACATTATGCAACTTAAATCAAACTAATTTTGTACGTATTTCACTGTTCTAATAGTGTGATAAGGCTCATGTTCTGCTTGAGTGGGCATTACACTGACTAAGACTTGACTATCGATGCCTAAGTATCCCATTTTTTTGAAACAAATCATCATTTGCACCAGCCATTAAGCAGAATATCAGATGCATAAGAGAAATCCACATAATCTATACTGGAATACCAAGTGAGAATAAGCATGACCATTTATACCTTGTCACTATCATCTCTCATTACATTTGTGGTCAAAGCCATCACCTTTTTCTTGCTATGCTCCGGCATTTCTATCAAGCTGATCTGCAAACGGAACCAATGTCAAGGCAAACTAACACCATATACACTCAAATCAGTATCAATACTCAAAACCGTTATCATGTTTCCTCACCCCTCCTTGCTCTCCCTTTGCTACAAGTACTTCATCCCCCGGCTGCGCAAGATCACGCAACAACGTCCCTCATTTCAGCTTCACAACAGTACCTATTAAACATCACCACATAACATTTCCACATCACACTTTAAAAATCACATTACACCAATCCTACTTCCACTAACAAGTCGAAAACTCTTTTTCGACAAACAAGAGTATAACCAAATCCTTCACAAACCTACAGGCACAGGAATCCGCAGCGCCGGCGCAGTGAGTCCATCTCGCAATTGCGACGAATAAACCCCCATGGCAGCCACATTTCCGCCCCGCTTCGCATTGTACCGCCCCTTATTGTGAAACTCCAGCAACGTATCCCTCTCCTCGTCAGCATAGATGATGACGTCACCGCCGTGTCCGCCGGTGGGGAGGACGAGGGACCCACCGAAGTCTCTCTTGAGCAACCCTCGCCTCCTGGCCTTCTCCTTCTCCGCCTTCCCATGCGGCGGCTTCGCGGAGGCTCCGTCGGAGGATCTCTGGTTCGGCATGGTGAGGACAGCGCCGTGGCCGGAGCGGACGGTGATGACGACCTGGTCAAAGTACTTGTGAGGCTCCTTGATTAAAGCGTTGGGGTTTAAAGGCGAAGACGACTCTTTGGCTCTGGTGATGACTCGGCAGCTGATTCTCAAGTAGCCGGAGCTTCTTAGATTGGTGAAATTCCGGTGACTCCTGTATATAGTTAAGTCATTAATTTTTTGTTTTTTTGTTTAACTACGGATTTGAATGTTTAGGAGATGAGATTTACCTGATAGGTAAAACGGCGCCGTAAAGAGAGGAGCTTTCGCGGGGAAGATACGAAGATGAAGTTGAAGTTGGTGAGGAGAAGAGAGACGCCATATCTGCGAGTCGAGTGAGACCAGTACTATGGCGGGACTGATAATCCTTAATCCGAGCCCATTAGATTCGGGTCGGTCACTCGGGTATGGGCTGAGAAAATTTCAAAAGCCCAAATTTGTAATACCAGTTTAATGCCACATCAGCATATCTAAATCATATGTTCTGGTTTGTGTTTTCTACAGACTTGGATATAATTAAAAATCATATGATTTTTATTTATTCTTGACAAAATTATAAATAAAAATTATAATTTTTATTTATAAAAATCATATGATTTTGGAGTTTAATGTTCTGGTTTTTCCGTGCTTCTCCTAGACTCTCAGTTTCTCATGTTTCTCCTGCACTCAACTCACCTCTCTCGAAGTGTTTAGTGTGCCATAAGGCTGATCTGAGTTTCTCCTAAGCTTCTACATACCCCCCTTGAAGGTGTTTTAGTGTGCCATGAGGTAAAACTGGACAAATACCTTTCCCCGCTCTGATACCAGGGTTGGATCGGGCGCTCGAACTCCAAAACAAGGATTTTTATTTCAAGTTCGCAAGAATTGCGGAAGTGTTTACAGATATGAGAGAGTAAGACTTCTTGGGTCTCAAGTGTGTCTTGCAATCTCTAAGCTTATGCCTTATATAGGCTTACAAACTGAGAAAAAGAAGTTGAATAATTGAGTCCGGGTGCTCTTTGGGCCCCATCGACAACTCACAATATTCCTTCTTATCTCTTACACTTCATTTTCAAAGAGAAAGAAAGAAAAAGACAAACTAAAAAGCATCGTAGCACATGGACGGCTACCTTTGGGTCCTTTTCAGGACGATGCTTACAGTAAAAGTAGGGAAAATTATTACTACCGGACGAATCTGCTTTCGGTGAGTGGGCTGATTCATCCTTATCTTCTAGCTACTGAGCAAGATGCTTTTGTCTTCATCCCACTTTATTTTTCCTTAGTGGCCGTCATATTCATAGTGGGAGGCCATCCACTACCAGCTGTTCTTTGTCGTCTTCTTTACAGCTGTGATCCATTTTGGATGTGCTGGGTAAGTTCGGCAAGTTTATCTGCTAGGTCCGTGAAGCTTCGCCGTTGTCTGACCATTTCAACGTACAGTCGATCCCATCTCCTGTCACTTCCTGACAGTTGGTGACACCAATGGGCTCTTTCCCATAGCATCTCCTTGACGATTTTGATTCTTTGGAGGAAATCGCAGAGCATCGCTTGTAGCAGATCTGTGGCTTCCTGACGTCTCTGTTCATTGGTCCATTCTGCCGTTTCGATGAATATTGCTGTAATGGGCCTTTGTGCTTGGATATCTGCCAGGATCCTGTTAGGGGAGGGCCTTCGAAGTGTGTATCCTGGGCTTTCGTACAGTCTTCGAGCATAGGATGGAGTCTCCCATACTTCCCTGTCCCTGTGTGAGTCAGTTTGGGCCATAATCCTGAACCTGTTGAGGTTCCCGATGGCGTTGTTTTGATCGATGAGCTGGTGGGTAAGAATTGGGCCAGAGTTGCCTCTAACTGGTATGCTTGCTCTATTGGGTACCGAGGCTGTGCTGCTTCTTCCAGTGCTGCTGCTGCTAACCTCAGGACTTTGTGGTGATTCCCTTCTGTGCATTCTGCTGACATAGATAAACATATTAGTCGCGATAATGAATCGGCTAACATGTTATGCTTGCCATCTATGTGCTCAAAGTTTATTGTGACCCCAGTGTCTGTGATATAATCAGTAAACCCTATCCATCTAACCCTAGAAGGTTTGTGTTGGGCTGATTTGTTGTAGAAACTGATTATGGCTTGGCAGTCAGTTCTAAGGGTGATCTCCTGTTTGTCCAAGTAGTGGATCTTTAATGCCTGGAGGGATTCCATGCAGGCATGTATTTCTGCGTCTATGGTTGATTTGACTGTTGGGAATTTCCCGCTTGCATAGGCACAGATCTTTTCTGATGGTCGTGGGTCTGACTTGTTTGGCTTCCATTTGCAAACGCCACCCCATCCTTCCATGCAACCACCAGTCTCCAGAATGATGTAGCATTTTTCTGGAGGTAGTTCCAGGTCAGGCAAACTTTGCACCTGTTCTTTGAGCTTTCTGATGATCTCCCAGTCCGAAGGTTTCATCCTCTTATCTCCGTTGGGACTGGTTTTTGAGTATAGTGGTCCGAGCAAGGTTCCGAGGTTTGGAATGTAGTTCCTGGAGTAGTTTAGGATTCCTAGCCATGATCTCAAACCTTTCTTCTGTTTGAGTTGCTCTTCTTTGAACTCCACTATCCTCTTGATTATGTGCGGTTGTAGTTTGATCCTTCTGTTCCCGATTATTGCTCCTAGGAACTCGATCTCTTTTACCGCCAGTTTCATTTTTGTTGGCGATAGCACCAGGCCATTGTCCTTGCAGATCTTGAGCATCTGTTGTAGGTGCTTCGCATGCTCCTCCTTGTTTCTTGAGAACACCAGGATGTCGTCTATGTAGACTGCAATGAATGCTGATGTTCCCTCGAAGCAGGCGTCCATCTTCCTTTGAAAGACTGCTGGAGCGTTCTTTAACCCGAATGGCATGACTAACCACTCGTACAATCCTATTTTGGGTACCATGAATGATGTCCATGGTATGCTTTCAGGCTCCATTGCGACTTGATGGAATCCCTCTTAAGATCGAACTTAGAGTAGATGTTGCTATTTCCTATGCGCTTCAGGATTGTATTGATGCCAGGCAGGCTATACTGGTCCTTATGGGTGTTGTCGTTGAGCGTTCTGTAGTTGAACACCATGCGCTCCTTTCCCTTTGACTCTTTGCCAGTAACATGATCTATTGTAGTTCCTGAGTGAACGATTATGGCCATCGTTCTGTGCCTGCTATTGCTTTTTCTGATGACACCTAGTTTTAACAAGGCGTCGATATGCCGTTTAAAGGCATCTTCCATGGCAGGTGTGACATAACCCAGTGGTTTGTCTTGTATGGTGATGTCTGGGTTGATTATCTCCAACTTGCATTGGATCTTGTTTTTCGCCCAGTGTTTCAGAGGATCATCTCCGATGTATCCTGCCTTCTTCAGCTCCTCTATCGTGCTGTTGAACTTCCTTTGGAACCAAGGGCTGGTAGTTCCAATGTTGAGGTAGACGGAGTTTTGTATCTCCTGATATTCCTGCTCCTCCATGTCTAGCTCTTGTATTGCTGCTGCGGCAGTTTCTGTTTCCTGGCTAGTGTTTATGCAGGCGACGTTCTTGAAGAACGTTACCTTGTCTCCTTCTAACCAGACTCCTGCGAATTTCGCCCTGATGAAATTGCAACCCACTAGGAATTGAATTCCATCCTGTATGTTCATTGGGAAACAGTACGTGAACGGTACTTTGAATCTGTGTCCCCCAATGATCATGTCCCCTCCTTTGAGTTTGGAGTTAGCCTCCTGCCTTGAGTTGACGCCGTTGAAATACGTTGTGTAGTTTGTTGGCGTTACGGCTTCTTTTGGGACTATACTGCTATCTATACAGCACGTGGTTGCTCCTGTGTCCAGTATTGCTTGTACTGTGAATGTCTTCGAACCTGGAATTTCGAAGGTCACAGTGATGTTGAACAGTTTGTTCAACATTTTCTTCTTTGTTTGGGTGTGGTTATTGAGGGTACAAGCTCCTTCTTCATCATCTGATGCTTCTGAGATGTGTCCCTCTTCTGGTTCTGGCTCCTTCAGTACAAGCTCCTTATGGTATTGCTCTTCATCTTCTGATGTTTCCGAGCTTTGTTCTTCTTCTGGCTCTAACTCCTTGAGTATAGGCTCCTTATGGCGCTGCCTTTGTTCTGGCTGTGCATGGTTTTCTTCTTGCTTGACCGTTTGCCTCATGTTCAGCCTTCTTCTGAGTTCATCATTCTCGGCTTGTAGCTGAGAGATGTACGCCATTAGCCCTTTAACTAGCTGATCTTTTTCTTCATGTTCTTCGGGTTGTTTTGGGGTTGGGATGATTTTTTCATCCAGGTAATACCCCACACATGCCGGGCAGCTGGTGATTCTACAGCTTCTGCAGTGGATTCTCATCTTTTCGATTGTTCTTCCCTTACAGAACGTGCAGTTGATGTGCGCAGCTTCCTCTATGGGCATGTTTCTTTCCCATTGGTGCGTGCAGTGGAACTGACTGTCTGGCACCTTTACTTGGCATCTCCATCCCTTGTCTTTGCCTAGCATGAAGGCTCCTTCTTCCCGTGGTGGTCTTTTGAAGTCTTTTGTTGAGGAAGGTTTTGGTGGAGTTGTGCTTTCTTCATGGATTTTTCCGAGAGCTGCGAATACTGGGTATTCGAGTTCGGACTCCTCCTGTTTTTCGTCAGCAATTTTGTCGATGGTGGTGGTATCCATCGTTCTCCCACCCCCCTTGAAAAAGAATGGGTTATCCCATTCGTTATCTTTATCGGTGGTGCTCCAGAGTGGCTCTGGATCTGCATCTCCTCGTGGTAAGGCGGCTAAATATTGAATATACCCGAATGGGTTATCAATATCGTCGTCGTCTTCCATTTCATCACCGTCATCTGGCTGTGATGTTGAGGTGGAGCTGCTGTTCACTCCCCATCCTGTTGCCTTGACGTAGTTAAACCAGGTGGGTTCTTCGTCTGGCATGTCTTAGGTTGGCTAGTTTTGCAGTGGTTTCGTGCTGCGATGTTGGCTAATTCTGGATCTAATATGAGCTCGGGTTTTACCTAGTTATGCCTATGGCTTTTGGACTTTCAAGGTTGGTAAGTGAAGGATAGGTTGTTACAGAAACGACCGACTGGCCTTTTAAACATTCAAGGTTGGTAAGTTAAGAACAGGTTGACACAGAAAACTGATTATAGAGGTTGACACAGAAAAACTATTTGTTTGGGTTGACACAGAAAACTGCTTGTTTACACTTAGCTCAGAAAATCGTATGAGAGGCAGACTCATCTCACCGTGTTCCCTTATATTGCCTTCTCTGAGGTCTTACCCGAATGGCCTGGGCTCGCCTTTTGCCTGCGATTCTCCTTTGATCTCTGAACTAAGGATAAGCTCCTAGTTTTCCATGCTTCTCCCAAACTCCTGGTTTTTCCGTGCTTCTCCTACACTCTCAGTTTCTCATGTTTCTCCTGCACTCAACTCACCTCCCTCGAAGTGTTTAGTGTGCCATAAGGCTGATATGAGTTTCTCCTAAGCTTCTACCTACCCCCCTTGAAGGTGTTTTAGTGTGCCATGAGGTAAAACTAGACAAATACCTTTCCCCGCTCTGATACCAGGGTTGGATCGGGCGCTTGAACTCCGAAACAAGGATTTTTATTTCAAGTTCGCAAGAATTGCGGAAGTGTTTACAAATATGAGAGAGTAAGACTTCTTGGGTCTTAAGTGTGTCTTGCAATCTCTAAGCTTATGCCTTATATAGGCTTACAAACTGAGAAAAATAAGTTGAATAATTGAGTCCGGGTGCTCTTTGGGCCCCATCGACAACTCATAATATTCCTTCTTATCTCTTACACTTCACGTGGAAGAAAAAGACAAAATTAAAAAGCAAAGCATCGCAGCACATGGACGGCTGCCTTTGGATCCTTTTCAGGATGATGCCAAAAGATAAAGTAAAATAATTACTAATGGACAAACCAGCTTTCGGTGAGTGGACTGATTCATCTTTATCTGGGGAAGTGGACGAATCTGCTTTAGTGAGTGGGCTGATTCATCCACGCTTTGTCAGTTGAGTGGGTTGCTTTAGTGGTAGTGGAGGCTGATGCTTTTTAGCGAACCCTGTGAATCGTGGTCATCCTGTAACAATCGGTTGTACAGAATGAGCATGGTGTGGACACGTGCCTTATGCAGCTGGGCAGCTGGTAACTGGTCTGAGGCGTAGTTATCCCCTGTTGCTCTGATTCTGAGCTCATCCTCATCTTCTTGGAGGATTCGACCTGCAGATAGTATTGCCCCTCCGAGTTGCTGCAGTTGCTCGTTCCTGATTCTGCGAGCATGGAGCCTATGTCTCGCATTTTCTTCAGCGGTGCATGGCAGCGCCGCTTCTGCAAGGTAGTTCCTAGCCTTTTGGTTTGGAATGATTGTCGTGGCTTTGTCAGGAAGATATATGACAGAAGGCATGCGGGTGGTTTTGACGGACTCCTTCTGTTGTTTAGCCCTCCTAGGGCTTTCTGTGCTAGCAGTGGAACTTTCTGCGCTGTTGGCCATATTGCTGCTCTGGAGAGGTTGCTGGTGTTTCTGGGTAGTGTGCTTGCCAGAGTGTTGCCTGTTCTTCTTATATAGGCGTTGAGGCAGCATGGTTTGTTTAGCTCCGTTCCTTTTTCCTTTACCTCTGGCCCCATGCCTGGGCGGCTGTTTTCCTTTTTGGGCTTCGTGTCTTTGAGGCCCATCTTCTGGTATGTGGACTTGAGTGGGTTGTGGGTCTTGTAACAGTTTTGGACATTCCTGTAGGTTGCAGGAATCATCCATTTCCTCGATTAGTACGAAGGCCCTTTCCTCGAATGGCAGATCTGCGAGTAGTGACTTCATTGTGAAGCTTATCTGCCATGTTTCTCCCTCTGAGATGCTACAGATGTCACTGTCATCTGAGTCTCCTAGGTCTACGGAGACCACGTCGTAGTCGTCCGGCAAGTCTAGGCTGTCCATGACCGCTTTTCTGGCCATGTTGCCCGTTCTCCTGTTGCATTCTCGTGCATAATGCCCTTCTTCTCCAAAGACATAGCATTTGCACTTCTTTGCCCTGTCAGGATGCTTTCTCTTGAAGGTCCTCACGTGGGAATCATGAGGTTTCCCCTTGTACGTACGCGCTTTCCTGAGGCCGTATCTTTTTCCGCTGTTGTAGTAGCCTGGTATTGGTATTTTGCTACAGAAGGATAGGTCCTTCAGGCTTCTCTGCAGTGCAGCTTTCTTGCACAGTTCTGCAAGGTATTGGTAGGAAAAGTGGATTCTTGGGAATACCCCTATCGTATTTCCTGGGTATTTTTCTGTGAACGCCTGTTCCAGCTCCTTTCCTATCAGTGGAGGCATTTTTCTGAAGAATTTTTCAGAAAGTTCAGGGGATATGAACATTCGTCCTGACTTTGCTGCTAGGATCTTGAAATCGTTCATGTAGCTGAACAGATCCTTGACATTGCTGCATGTCAGCCTCTCCAGGTCTTGGTATGCCTTCTCCTGCTCGATCGTGGATCCTGTGTACGGGTCGTCTATGATGAACATCCTTTTGATATGGGATGTTACGTTCCTTGTATCCTCTGCCATGTTGACGAGTTCCTCGTACTCTTGGGAGAACTCCATTCTCCATTGGATCCATGTCTTCTTCTCGATTTCTCCCAGTAGATTTTCTATGAAATCTACTTTTGATCTGTTGTCATCCCACTGGTATTTCTGGTTGATCAGATTTACCGTGATCGTTTCCCATCTCTCGATGACTTCAGAGTACAGGCCAATGTCCTGTGGGAGTATTAGCAGAACTCCTGATGATTGTTCTGCTGGTGGTAAGGTCCACATTCCGTCATCAAGACCTCTTCTGCTGAATTTGCCCTTCCAGCCTTCTGTGCTGACCGGTGGTTGTCTTGATGTGGAAGCAACTCCTTGTGCTGGCGGATATCGCACTTGCCCCATAATAGGTTCTGTTGGCGGTAGCCTGTTGTAGGATATTGCTGATGAAGAGCTTGGGTATGCACTCTCTTCATGGACCTTTCTGAGTGCCGCGAATGCTGGGTATTCCAGCTCTGGCTCCTCCTGTTTTTCTTCAGCGATGGCTGCGATGGTGGTGGCATCCATCGTTCTCTCACCCCCCTCAAAAAAGAATGGGTTATCCCATTCGTTGTTATCGTCAGAGGTGTCCCAGAGTGGTTCTGGGTCGGCATCGCCTCGTGGTAAGGCGGCTAGATATTGAATGTACCCAAAGGGGTTATCAATATCGTCGTCGTCTTCTAGCTCGTCACCTTCGTCAAGCTGGGATTCTGGACTGTCTGTACCCCAGCCGGTCGCTGTGATCTGGTCGATTGGGATTTGGGATGATGCCGGAGCATCATATCGGACCTTGAAGTCGTACTTCCCACTAGGTTGGCCTAGTGTGTCCCATATTTCTCCCTTCTTTTCGACGTGATCAGGTTGGGTTGATTCATTTTCCCAAAGGACCCCTGCGAATTCTTCGCTGTCCATACCCTCTGTCTCGTCTTCCTCGACCATTGGTGTCATTCGGTGGTACCTACTGAAGGATACTTTTACTCGTCCGTCTGACGTTGACCGTGTTAATGCCCTCTGTGGTTGGATTGACCCATGTTCCTGTGCAGGTTGGATCGTCCAACTTCTTCCTTGCAGGAATCCCGTGCTATGGTGTTGGCCCTGCTACACAAGAAGATCAAATCCGAAACTACAGATGGAGCAGTCGCGCACGATACGAAGCGCAAAGGAGACTCAATAGAAGGCCAGGAAGACATCGAAGAAGCCTCGAAAGCAGGCTCGATCCAGACGCTCAGCTCAGCTTGTCACAATCAAGAAGAGCAAACCTAGTACCAGCAGAAGTACTCTATGAGTACGGTTGGTCAGGAGCAAACCACAGAGTATACCAACACTACTCTGAAGAAGAAATCCTATGCGTAGGAGAAGGGCAGCAAATAAACCTGCCACTAATGAACACGGAAAGCTACAACACAGTCAGAAGAGAAGGCTTTCGGTTCATACACCCAGGGCTCATAATGATCAGAATCCACGCGCTTCACAGGCGAGGAGCAGGCACAAACGCCCTACTGGTAGTCAGGGACACAAGATGGTCAGATGACGTGTCCATAATTGGCACCATGGAAGTCGATCTAGCCTAAAGCGTACAGCTCTTTGGGTTGACACAGAAAACTGCTTGTTTACACTTAGCTCAGAAAATCGTATAAGAGGCAGACTCATCTCACCGGGTTCCCTTATATTGCCTTCTCTGAGGTCTTACCCGAAGGGCCTGGGCTCGCCTTTTGCCTGCGATTCTCCTTTGATCTCTGAACTAAGGATAAGCTCCTAGTTTTCCATGCTTCTCCCAAACTCCTGGTTTTTTCGTGCTTCTCCTAGACTCTCAGTTTCTCATGTTTCTCCTGCACTCAACTCACCTCCCTCGAAGTGTTTAGTGTGCCATAAGGCTGATCTGAGTTTCTCCTAAGCTTCTACCTACCTTGAAAGTCCAAAAGCCATAGGCATAACTAGGTAAAACCCGAGCTCATATTAGATCCAGAATTAGCCAACATCGCAGCACGAAACCACTGCAAAACTAGCCAACCTAAGACATGCCAGACGAAGAACCCACCTGGTTTAACTACGTCAAGGCAACAGGATGGGGAGTGAACAGCAGCTCCACCTCAACATCATAGCCAGATGACGGTGATGAAATGGAAGACGACGACGATATTGATAACCCATTCGGGTATATTCAATATTTACCCGCCTTACCACGAGGAGATGCAGATCCAGAGCCACTCTAGAGCACCACCGATAAAGATAACGAATGGGATAACCCATTCTTTTTCAAGGGCGGTGAGAGAACGATGGATACCACCACCATCGACAAAATTGCTGACGAAAAACAGGAGGAGTCCGAACTCGAATACCCAGTATTCGCAGCTCTCGGAAAAATCCATGAAGAAAGCACAACTCCACCAAAACCTTCCTCAACAAAAGACTTCAAAAGACCACCACGGGAAGAAGGAGCCTTCATGCTAGGCAAAGACAAGGGATGGAGATGCCAAGTAAAGGTGCCAGACAGTCAGTTCCACTGCACGCACCAATGGGAAAGAAACATGCCCATAGAGGAAGCTGCACACATCAACTGCACGTTCTGTAAGGGAAGAACAATCGAAAAGATGAGAATCCACTGCAGAAGCTGTAGAATCACCAGCTGCCCGGCATGTGTGGGGTATTACCTGGATGAAAAAATCATCCCAACCCCAAAACAACCCGAAGAACATGAAGAAAAATATCAGCTCGTTAAAGGGCTAATGGCGTACATCTCTCAGCTACAAGCCGAGAATGATGAACTCAGAAGAAGGCTGAACATGAGGCAAACGGTCAAGCAAGAAGAAAACCATGCACAGCCAGAACAAAGGCATCGCCATAAGGAGCCTATACTCAAGGAGTTAGAGCCAGAAGAAGAACAAAGCTCGGAAACATCAGAAGATGAAGAGCAATACCATAAGGAGCTTGTACTGAAGGAGCCAGAACCAGAAGAGGGACACATCTCAGAAGCATCAGATGATGAAGAAGGAGCTTGTACCCTCAATAACCACACCCAAACAAAGAAGAAAATGTTGAACAAACTGTTCAACATCACTGTGACCTTCGAAATTCCAGGTTCGAAGACATTCACAGTACAAGCAATACTGGACACAGGAGCAACCACGTGCTGTATAGACAGCAGTATAGTCCCAAAAGAAGCCGTAACGCCAACAAACTACACAACGTATTTCAACGGCGTCAACTCAAGGCAGGAGGCTAACTCCAAACTCAAAGGAGGGGACATGATCATTGGGGGACACAGATTCAAAGTACCGTTCACGTACTGTTTCCCAATGAACATATAGGATGGAATTCAATTCCTAGTGGGTTGCAATTTCATCAGGGCGAAATTCGCAGGAGTCTGGTTAGAAGGAGACAAGGTAACGTTCTTCAAGAACGTCGCCTGCATAAACACTAGCCAGGAAACAGAAACTGCCGCAGCAGCAATACAAGAGCTAGACATGGAGGAGCAGGAATATCAGGAGATACAAAACTCCGTCTACCTCAACATTGGAACTACCAGCCCTTGGTTCCAAAGGAAGTTCAACAGCACGATAGAGGAGCTGAAGAAGGCAGGATACATCGGAGATGATCCTCTGAAACACTGGGCGAAAAACAAGATCCAATGCAAGTTGGAGATAATCAACCCAGACATCACCATACAAGACAAACCACTGGGTTATGTCACACCTGCCATGGAAGATGCCTTTAAACGGCATATCGACGCCTTGTTAAAACTAGGTGTCATCAGAAAAAGCAACAGCAGGCACAGAACGATGGCCATAATCGTTCACTCAGGAACTACAATAGATCCTGTTACTGGCAAAGAGTCAAAGGGAAAGGAGCGCATGGTGTTCAACTACAGAACGCTCAACGACAACACCCATAAGGACCAGTATAGCCTGCCTGGCATCAATACAATCCTGAAGCGCATAGGAAATAGCAACATCTACTCTAAGTTCGATCTTAAGAGTGGATTCCATCAAGTCGCAATGGAGCCTGAAAGCATACCATGGACAGCATTCATGGTACCCAAAATAGGATTGTACGAATGGTTAGTCATGCCATTCGGGTTAAAGAACGCTCCAGCAGTCTTTCAAAGGAAGATGGACGCCTGCTTCGAGGGAACATCAGCATTCATTGCAGTCTACATAGACGACATCCTGGTGTTCTCAAGAAACGAGGAGGAGCATGCGAAGCACCTACAACAGATGCTCAAGATCTGCAAGGACAATGGCCTGGTGCTATCGCCAACAAAAATGAAACTGGCGGTAAAAGAGATCGAGTTCCTAGGAGCAATAATCGGGAACAGAAGGATCAAACTACAACCGCACATAATCAAGAGGATAGTGGAGTTCAAAGAAGAGCAACTCAAACAGAAGAAAGGTTTGAGATCATGGCTAGGAATTCTAAACTACGCCAGGAACTACATTCCAAACCTCGGAACCTTGCTCGGACCACTATACTCAAAAACCAGTCCCAACGGAGATAAGAGGATGAAACCTTCGGACTGGGAGATCATCAGAAAGCTCAAAGAACAGGTGCAAAGTTTGCCTGACCTGGAGCTACCTCCAGAAAAATGCTACATCATTCTGGAGACTGATGGTTGCATGGAAGGATGGGGTGGCGTTTGCAAATGGAAGCCAAACAAGTCAGACCCACGGCCATCAGAAAAGATCTGCGCCTATGCAAGCGGGAAATTCCCAACAGTCAAATCAACCATAGACGCAGAAATACATGCCTACATGGAATCCCTACAGGCATTAAAGATCCACTACTTGGACAAACGGGAGATCACCCTTAGAACTGACTGCCAAGCCATAATCAGTTTCTACAACAAATCAGCCCAACACAAACCTTCTAGGGTTAGATGGATAGGGTTTACTGATTATATCACAGGCACTGGGGTCACAGTAAACTTTGAGCACATAGATGGCAAGCATAACATGTTAGCCGATTCATTATCGCGACTAATATGTTTATCTATGTCAGCAGAATGCACAGAAGGGGATCACCACAAAGTCCTGAGGTTAGCAGCAGCAGCACTGGAAGAAGCAGCACAGCCTCGGTACCCAATAGAGCAAGCATACCAGTTAGAGGCAACTCTGGCCCAATTCTTACCCACCAGCTCATCGATCAAAACAACGCCATCGGGAACCTCAACAGGTTCAGGATCATGGCCCAAACAGATTCGCATAGAGATATGGAAGTCGGGGAAACTCCAGCCTATGCCCAAGAACTATACGGAAGTCGCCCAGGACACACGACAGTGGCATACCATAGATCCATTCCAAGCAGAATCTTGGCAGACCCCCAGGCACGAAGGCCCAATAAAGCAATCTGCATGGAGACGGCAGAATGGACCAACGACAGGAGACGACAGGAAGCCACAGACCTATTACAGGCAATGCTCTGTGATTTCCTCCAAAGGGCCAAAATCATCAAAGACATGCTCTGGGAAAGAGCTTACTGGTGTCACCAGCTGGCAGGGCTCGACAGAAGATGGGGACAACAGTACGTTGAATTGGTCAGACAACTGCGAAGCTTTGCAGATCTCGCAGATAAACTTACAGCACTCATCCAGCACATCCAAAATGGATCACAGCTGTAAAGAAGACGATAAAGAACAGCTGGTAGTGGATGGCCTCCCACTATGAATATGACGGCCACTAAAGAAAAATAATGTGGGATGAAGACAAAAGCATCCTACTCAGTAGCTAGAAGATAAGGATGAATCAGCCCACTCACCGAAAGCAGATTCGTCCGGTAATAATAATTTATTTACTTTTACTGTAAGCATCGTCCTGAAAAGGACCCAAAGGTAGCCGTCCATGTGCTACGATGCTTTTTAGTTTGTCCTTCTCTTTCTTTTTATTTGAAAATGAAGTGTAAGAGATAAGAAGGAATATTATGAGTTGTCGATGGGGCCCAAAGAGCACCCGGACTCAATTATTCAACTTCTTTTTCTCAGTTTGTAAGCCTATATAAGGCATAAGCTTAGAGATTGCAAGACACACTTGAGACCCAAGAAGTCTTACTCTCTCATATCTGTAAACACTTCTGCAATTCTTGCGAACTTGAAATAAAAATCCTTGTTTCGGAGTTCGAGCGCCCGATACCAGGGTTGGATCGGGCGCTCGAACTCTGAAACAAGGATTTTTATTTCAAGTTCGCAAGAATTGCGGAAGTGTTTACAGATATGAGAGAGTAAGACTTCTTGGGTCTCAAGTGTGTCTTGCAATCTCTAAGCTTATGCCTTATATAGGCTTACAAACTGAGAAAAAGAAGTTGAATAATTGAGTCCGGGTGCTCTTTGGGCCCCATCGACAACTCATAATATTCCTTCTTATCTCTTACACTTCACGTGGAAGAAAAAGACAAAATTAAAAAGCAAAGCATCGCAGCACATGGACGGCTGCCTTTGGATCCTTTTCAGGATGATGCCAAAAGATAAAGTAAAATAATTACTAATGGACAAACCAGCTTTCGGTGAGTGGACTGATTCATCTTTATCTGGGGAAGTGGACGAATCTGCTTTAGTGAGTGGGCTGATTCATCCACGCTTTGTCAGTTGAGTGGGTTGCTTTAGTGGTAGTGGAGGCTGATGCTTTTTAGCGAACCCTGTGAATCGTGGTCATCCTGTAACAATCGGTTGTACAGAATGAGCATGGTGTGGACACGTGCCTTATGCAGCTGGGCAGCTGGTAACTGGTCTGAGGCGTAGTTATCCCCTGTTGCTCTGATTCTGAGCTCATCCTCATCTTCTTGGAGGATTCGACCTGCAGATAGTATTGCCCCTCCGAGTTGCTGCAGTTGCTCGTTCCTGATTCTGCGAGCATGGAGCCTATGTCTCGCATTTTCTTCAGCGGTGCATGGCAGCGCCGCTTCTGCACGGTAGTTCCTAGCCTTTTGGTTATGAATGATTGTCGTGGCTTTGTCAGGAAGATATATGACAGAAGGCATGCGGGTGGTTTTGACGGACTCCTTCTGTTGTTTAGCCCTCCTAGGGCTTTCTGTGCTAGCAGTGGAACTTTCTGCGCTGTTGGCCATATTGCTGCTCTGGAGAGGTTGCTGGTGTTTCTGGGTAGTGTGCTTGCCAGAGTGTTGCCTGTTCTTCTTATATAGGCGTTGAGGCAGCATGGTTTGTTTAGCTCCGTTCCTTTTTCCTTTACCTCTGGCCCCATGCCTGGGCGGCTGTTTTCCTTTTTGGGCTTCGTGTCTTTGAGGCCCATCTTCTGGTATGTGGACTTGAGTGGGTTGTGGGTCTTGTAACAGTTTTGGACATTCCTGTAGGTTGCAGGAATCATCCATTTCCTCGATTAGTACGAAGGCCCTTTCCTCGAATGGCAAATCTGCGAGTAGTGACTTCATTGTGAAGCTTATCTGCCCTGTTTCTCCCTCTGAGATGCTACAGATGTCACTGTCATCTGAGTCTCCTAGGTCTACGGAGACCACGTCGTAGTCGTCCGGCAAGTCTAGGCTGTCCATGACCGCTTTTCTGGCCATGTTGCCCGTTCTCCTGTTGCATTCTCGTGCATAATGCCCTTCTTCTCCACAGACATAGCATTTGCACTTCTTTGCCCTGTCAGGATGCTTTCTCTTGAAGGTCCTCACGTGGGAATCATGAGGTTTCCCCTTGTACGTACGCGCTTTCCTGAGGCCGTATCTTTTTCCGCTGCTGTAGTAGCCTGGTATTGGTATTTTGCTACAGAAGGATAGGTCCTTCAGGCTTCTCTGCAGTGCAGCTTTCTTGCACAGTTCTGCAAGGTATTGGTAGGAAAAGTGGATTCTTGGGAATACCCCTATCGTATTTCCTGGGTATTTTTCTGTGAACGCCTGTTCCAGCTCATTTCCTATCAATGGAGGCATTTTTCTGAAGAATTTTTCAGAAAGTTCAGGGGATATGAACATCCGTCCTGACTTTGCTGCTAGGATCTTGAAATCGTTCATGTAGCTGAACAGATCCTTGACATTGTTGCATGTCAGCCTCTCCAGGTCTTGGCATGCCTTCTCCTGCTCGATCGTGGATCCTGTGTACGGGTCGTCTATGATGAACATCCTTTTGATATGGGATGTTACGTTCCTTGTATCCTCTGCCATGTTGACGAGTTCCTCGTACTCTTGGGAGAACTCCATTCTCCATTGGATCCATGTCTTCTTCTCGATTTCTCCCAGTAGATTTTCTATGAAATCTACTTTTGATCTGTTGTCATCCCACTGGTATTTCTGGTTGATCAGATTTACCGTGATCGTTTCCCATCTCTCGATGACTTCAGAGTACAGGCCAATGTCCTGTGGGAGTATTAGCAGAACTCCTGATGATTGTTCTGCTGGTGGTAAGGTCCACATTCCGTCATCAAGACCTCTTCTGCTGAATTTGCCCTTCCAGCCTTCTGTGCTGACTTGTGGTTGTCTTGATGTGGAAGCAACTCCTTGTGCTGGCGGATATCGCACTTGCCCCATAATAGGTTCTGTTGGCGGTAGCCTGTTGTAGGATATTGCTGATGAAGAGCTTGGGTATGCACTCTCTTCATGGACCTTTCTGAGTGCCGCGAATGTTGGGTATTCCAGCTCTGGCTCCTCCTGTTTTTCTTCAGCGATGGCTGCGATGGTGGTGGCATCCATCGTTCTCTCACCCCCCTCGAAAAAGAATGGGTTATCCCATTCGTTGTTATCGTCAGAGGTGTCCCAGAGTGGTTCTGGGTCGGCATCGCCTCGTGGTAAGGCGGCTAGATATTGAATGTACCCAAAGGGGTTATCAATATCGTCATCGTCTTCTAGCTCGTCACCTTCGTCAAGCTGGGATTCTGGACTGTCTATACCCCAGCCGGTCGCTGTGATCTGGTCGATTGGGATTTGGGATGATGCCGGAGCATCATATCGGACCTTGAAGTCGTACTTCCCACTAGGTTGGCCTAGTGTGTCCCATATTTCTCCCTTCTTTTCGACGTGATCAGGTTGGGTTGATTCATTTTCCCAAAGGACCCCTGCGAATTCTTCGTTGTCCATACCCTCTGTCTCGTCTTCCTCGACCATTGGTGTCATTCGGTGGTACCCACTGAAGGATACTCTTACTCGTCCGTCTGACGTTGACCGTGTTAATGCCCTCTGTGGTTGGATTGACCCATGTTCCTGTGCAGGTTGGATCGTCCAACTTCTTCCTTGCAGGAATTTCGTGCTATGGTGTTGGCCTGCTATCGCCTGGATTCCTGTGCTTGCAAGGTAGTCTGCCACGTTTCGTATTTGATAACGAAATCCTGCGTGGCTTGTGTTCGTGAGCCTCCCTATGAGGGACCTGGTTATGAGGAGATTACTTTCTCCTCCTTGCCAGTTCTCGTACCCGTGCGTTTGGATTGCTATTTCCACATGGTTGTGGAAATCTCTGATTGACAGCTGCATATCTTTGGTCATGTATATGAGCTGTACGCTTTGGGCTAGATCGACTTCCATGGTGCCAATTATGGACACGTCATCTGACCATCTTGTGTCCCTGACTACCAGTAGGGTGTTTGTGCCTGCTCCTCGCCTGTGTAGCGCGTGGATTCTGATCATTATGAGCCCTGGGTGTATGAACCGAAAGCCTTCTCTTTTGACTGTGTTGTAGCTTTCCGTGTTCATTAGTGGCAGGTTTATTTGCTGCCCTTCTCCTACGCATATGATTTCTTCTTCAGAGTAGTGTTGGTATACTCTGTGGTTTGCTCATGACCAACCGTACTCATAGAGTACTTCTGCTGGTACTAGGTTTGCTCTTCTTGATTGTGACAAGCTAAGCTGAGCGTCTGGATCGAGCCTGCTTTCTAGGCTTCTTCGATGTCTTCCTGGCCTTCTATTGAGTCTCCTTTGCGCTTCGTATCGTGCGCGACTGCTCCATCTGTAGTTTCGGATTTGATCTTCTTGTGTAGCAGGGCCAGCTCTCTGGCTGCTATGATCTTCCGTTACTAGCGGTAGAGGTTCCGTCCTGGTGCGACTCATGGCCTTTGAGCTTTGCCTTTTCTTCGTCGTAGATCTTTTGAGGATCTTTGTATACGAAGAAAGGTGCTTTCTTTCTCTTCTGAGGAGCTGCTTTTCCCAGAGAGAGCTGCTCTAGCTGCTTCTCCAAGTTGGCAAGGGATGTCCCTATGTCACCGTTGGAGCTTCCTTCGTTTTTGCTTTTGGGAGCTCGTATTCTCTTTAGCTCCTCTTGACAATCTTCGATCTGCTCTATCTGTCTGATGAGCAGTTGGATGATTGTGTTGTTTTGTTTGATGAGGGTTGCCAACCCTTTTGAGTCGTTCCCGACTCTTCACTGGGTCGTGCAAATCCTTTTGCTGGAGGGTCTATAGACTCTGTTGCTTGTAATGCTTCTTTGTATGTTGATGCACTAGCTGTTTGGGTCCAGCTCATTAATCTGGTACAACTAGTAGAAACCAAACAACAAAAACCTGAGTATTATAACTGACCAGTGATTATCTATCGTTGGATACAGATAATCAAAATATTAATCGTATTTTCTATATTAATACTGGAGTACTTTCTCAACATTAAATTTTGATGAAATCTCCGGTACTTGTGAAAAACGTAGATAATATTGCAAAATTCAACAGTTTTTTTTTTTGGAAGAAGAAGAAACAAAATTCAACAATTTTAAAATCAAAGACATTATAACTTTGATAGATTACAAAAAGTCTGAAAAAAAAAAGAAAAATAACATAAGCAAGCCTTGCATTAAATCAACCAAGAATTCCCCACCACATTGGCACAAATTGTGGGTTTTCTATATGGCCATCCAGCCTATAATGCTCACTACTTTCTATACAAGACGCAATCAATGACCCCAAACTCAATTGTGGGAACAAGTCTAGAAGCAAACTTGCTCAACTTCAAGATCTCATCAACTGCAATGACTCCTCGTCGGTAAGTATATTGAAGCATATTTTAGCTACTTATTAGAAACTCCTTCAATGAAAATGATGGAGATCCATTCTGCAAAGACAGAGAAAATAAAAGTAAGGAAGCGATGCCATTTATTACTTACACAACAACTAGGATGCAACTCCTCCTGACTTGTGTCTCAGGTATTTGAATGAATGGAGATGTGACACTGATAATGCAAAGATGCATGCAACAAGAGTAATGGATGAAACAGGGGTTGTGTCCCCTATAACATGGTAAATGTATCGATGCATTCCCTGTGAAAATGATTCTTACTACCAATTTCCAACATAACCATTATTTGTCTCTACAAAATTCTTACCCAAACACACTTTGAGCTATATACTTGATTATCTAACCACAAGGAATCAGGCAAGCAATTTATTCAACAAAGAGAAGATGAGCTACTGAAAAAGAAAGCCCCGAGAATAGAAGCAAAACAGTCTTAGATTAACAAGTTGATGCTACCTTCACATTGTCGTCACTTAAACATTGTCCAACTGTTGTTGTCTGTTGTATTAGTCTTTCCATTGCAGTATAACTTGGAAGGTTTGACTGTGCTGAAATTACCAAGAAACACATTAAAGAGGAATACTTCAAAAGTAAGTTCATTGACAAATGGCAATCAAGGAGAAAGAAATTTCTAAGTAACGAACCTAGGATTGCTCGATTCAAGCTATCTGCAACCCGCTGCCTATAGTCCTTGCTAATCAGATAAAACATTGGGGTCTTCTCGGGTTCTTCAAAAGCGAGCAGAGGCATGAAATCCTACAGCAATGCCAAGACATCAGATTCATTTTGACACACATATAAAATACAGCCAGACCGTCTAGATCAAAACATACGATAGATAGCAGATAATTTAAGATTTTGAAGCATACTTTCAACTTTTCACGGTATTTTTCCATTTCCCCAAAGGGTTTCAAATTGGTTTGGGCAAATTCCAAGGCCTCTGTGCTGCCAAAGAAACAAAGAATTATAAAAGCAAGTAATGCTTCATACGTCATACAAGCTTTCAGTACATTGTCATATAGCTCACATTTTCCTAGAGCAAACAAGCTCCACAAAGTGAAGGCTCAGAAGATCAAAATGCAAGTCTTTATTTTTCTCCAGCAAGTCATTTGCAACTTGTTCTGTCAGTTCAATCGCCTTCAGAGCATTCCCCTCCACTGCACACTGAAAAATCCCTAATCAAACAAAGAAACATACACACTATCAGCACTCTCATATTCTCAATCAAATGTGAGCAGCTTCAACACAACCGTTCACCTACTTTTTCTTTTCTCCATATCTTCAAGACAATCCGAAGGCTGATTCATCCCCGTTGAAGCAACAAAAGCCTCCACAGTCTCATTATAACAATTGTGCACAAGATATGATAGTACAACACTATGAGTATCGTTCTCATTGATAGTCTGCCAATTTGAAACAAACACAAAGTCATCAACATAATAAACACAAATGCACGACCCAAAACTGCATCAATACTAATACAAGAGCTCGAGAAAATCAATCTCCCAATAGCAGCAATATGATAGGATCAGAATTAAAGGAAAGGAAATAATTGCAAGAAAATAAAGGAATTCAAAAGATTAACATTGATTCATTTCATAGATAGATTCTACATGGAGGCTAAGATAGCTATATATCAGCAGTACTAGATTCTTACATGCTAATGACAATATTACCCTCATATTCATAAGTAGATATTAAGCCTATAATCCTCACATTCCTCCCCCCTTAAAATAAGGCATGTCCTCATGACTTCGATTGCTGAAAGTAGAAAGTAGAAAGTAGACAGTAGAACCAAATGCCTCCAATCTCCAATTTGGTGTGAGCCACTGAGCAGTAGTGTCATTGTAATCATCAGTACCCACACAAATAGTCAGATGGTCTCTCAACACTGCCAAGTCGTCCACAATAGTGCGTTTGCCAACAATGACAGTGAATATGCGTGCATGCTGCTCTATTGCAATGTCCAGAAACAAAGTTGTGTTTGCAAGGTTACTCATATGGTATGTCGCAAGAGTAATGACTAAACTGACAATCTGATCCACCTTGTCACTAACACGATACTCAACAACACAAGTTTGATAGTTTAAATCCATCACAGCATGCCTGACAGACTTAGAAGATGTAGAATTTGGTTGTACTGCGCCAGCAACACTGAAATGTATGACAAAAACCAAACCCCAAACCATCAGCTGCACAATCATAAGAGGCAAGAAAATCCAAGTTCCACATAGCAGAAGCTCCCAGTGCCATAGAGTCCAAGTATACCACTGTACAAGGACTAAAAGAATTATCAGAAGATCAATACCTTGTTTGAGAAAAAGATGCCCCATCAATTTCATCAAACTGAACATATCAAAAGTCAAATTGAGCATAAAAATATCACCCTGTCGCATAAAAGCTGCAACAGCCTCATATGAATGCTTTGGAGGTATATCAACTTTCTCAAGTAGATATATAAAGAAGTCTTGGGAATAAACACTAGTGATTATCATGCTGCCATCACTACAACCCTGTAGCTAAAGAGTAATGAGAGAGGTACACGGGGCTGGCCAAAAAAGGTCAACAATGGGTGAAAAGCTATGTAGAGCCTTGTGATGGTAATCCATTAAGTACTGAACTTGCATTGCCAGCATACACAAATATACCCAAGTTGGTAAGAGAACAGTAGCACAATATTCCTCCAAAATCGCAAGAATAAGCCCGCAGCGATGGGCGTCACAAAAGAATGAATCTTACGCGACATCATAGTATGAAAGGCAACATTATCTACTGAGTACCCTGAAACAGACAAATACCTCATCCAGAGAGCAACGCTGATAACCATACAACGACGTTCATAAAAGTTGCAGGCCAACATTTGATGGAGTCCATTGTTTTCGTACAGGATGTAGAAATTCAATTAGAGATATTAGTATAGCTCTATTTCTCTGCACAAGATCAGCTCCAATTAAAGGTCTAGAGACATTGTCATTTGTGGCCAGCTTGATGTCATCGATAATAAACACACATGTTGTCAAGTAAGCAGCATTATCTTCAAATATAGCAATGCACAAGTGGGATTGTACTATCTGACTGACAAGCTGGCATATAGAAGCAATGCCATGGGCCTTTGTAACAAGTGCAAGTTTTACACAATAGCTTGGAAGGGCAAAAATCTCAGTTGCAAACGTCATCCACAAAATAGCTTGAACCTCACTGTGAAACAAAACACAGCAGTACTCCATTTTGAAGGAATGCAGAGCAAGTTGAACACTCTAGGGAAAACATATATACTGCAAAATGGTCTCAAGTTCCTTCACAACAGAAAGAGTTATGGTCACATTTGAAGGAGATGGTACCGTAACCTTGCCAGAAAATTCAAGCAAGAGCTTTCAACATTACTCATCAAACTCACAAGTGGCAGACCATATTCAAAACCCCATTTGCTACTAGAAAACACCTTGGTTATTCTGACCCTCCAATTCGGTAATGTAGGAGTGCCAAGAGAGGTCTTGTCTATGGACACTCCCATAACCATATCTAACTGTAGTGGTTCAAAACTTTCAACAAACATCACTTGATTCATTGCAGCAATCTTTTGATCACTCGCACACCAACCAATAATAGCTAAGCTCATCCAAGTACAATTATATTTCAACAAAGAGTCGACTTGACACATGACGAATGCACTTACAGAATCAAAAGCAGCCCTCATATCATAGTAACTCAGAGTTTTAGCAATACTATCATAAGAAAGCGTACATGCAGCCTGCAAATTGGTCTAAAAAAATTGATCTTTATTCAAACCCGGACAAAAGATCAAACCTTTACTTGAAACCCAATGTAAATCAAAGTGATTGGAAAGTAAAAGATGACTCTTGAAACTACTAACGATGATTTGAAAAACCAAAAGTAAAAGAATGGGAGAGGAGACTTACGAGTTGATTGTAGTTACTACGATCGACGTCCATGGTTGACTGCGTTTTGTTTTGAAGACACAAGACAAGGAGTTTAGGGTTGGTACTGAAAGTAAAGAGAGGTTTCGTGTCGAGGTGTGAGGGGATTTAAAGGTTGGGAACTTTGGAACTGTATCTGATTGATCCGATGGATCTCTATTTATGTACTGTATTTTTATCCATGTCCAACTCTAACCGCTAGTGTCTTGCAGCCCGAGGGTGTCCAATCCACACGTGCTTGCCTGTTCTAATGAGGAGTGCCCTCCCCTACAATCAAGGCCGAATTTAGAATTTAGAATTTAATCATAATAATTTTATTTTCTAATTAGATATGCATAATCTTAAATACAGTAACTTTATCTTTGGGAGGGCACTTTGGACAAAAAAATGTTCATACATAGAGAAGAGAGAGAGTTCTAGTTTATGTGGTACTTTTTATTGTTATTGAAAAAAAAGGTTCGTATTCAACGCTTTTCGTGGTATCAAATTTCAGTTATGTATCTTTTGATAAATTTAGTAGTTTCGTTAATTAAAATTCGAAGATAAATAAATATAAATGTACCAACTCATTAATTAAAACATAAGATGTATGCAAGGAATGAAATATCGATAATATTTTTGATATTTTTACGATATTTTTGTTTTTAAAACTTCTCAATATTTATTCTACGCATCAATATCTTTTGTTCGATATTTTCTGAAATATTCGATATTTTTCAATATATCGTCGAAATCTTTGATATTTCCGAATTTATCCGAGATTTTAACTTTATATATGTTGATCGCACTACATCAAAAGCATAAAACTTTATACGCTAATAACCCAAAAATTTAATTAAATAATCTCTATAAATAATCAACAAAACACAATTTACAAATTTCAAAACATATATTTATAAATTTTAAAACATATATTGATCATATAAGAATCTCAAAACAACCGACAAACTAAGGAAAAGTCAACTTTACTATTCACCATTCGATGGTTCTGTATTTCACTGGTCAGCTTCAGACATTTCGGGAAATTCGATCCAATCGTACAGCTCCTCCGTATTTGTAGGCACCAATACAACGAACAACCGACCCTCAAAAACCATCCTCACAAAAATGAACACTTTGCTGCTCTATCTTCTAAGTCTTCTTCTTCTAGTCGTCTCTCACCCTTGTCTCTCTTCTTCATCATCTTCATCCCAACAGTTTGAAGCTTGGTGCAAACAGTATGGCAAGTCATACTCTTCAACACAAGAAAAGCTCTACAGGCTCAGTGTGTTCGAGAAGAACCTCGCTTTCATTAACAATCACAACGATTTGGGCAATTCATCTCACACCCTTTCACTCAATTCATTCTCTGATCTTCACCACAATGAGTTTAAGGCATCCCGCTTGGGATTTGCACCTACGTTTCTGAAACTTAATCGTCAACCAGACCCAAAACCCAGTTTGGATCATGATGTTCCTTCATCGGTTGATTGGAGAAAGAAAGGAGCTGTCACAAATGTTAAAGATCAAGGCAGTTGTGGTATGTTGGTCTTTCTTCTCAAACTAAAATCATTAAACCAGGATCAAAGTTTTTGTCTTTAGTTAATTATAAGCTTTGTATGTTGTTAATGATATTGGGAGAAGCCAATACGTTTGTTGCTTCTATATAACAACTGACTTAAGCTACCTATGCTTTCAAGTTTCAACAGAGAAATAAAATTGAGGGTTCTAGTGTGTCATCTTATAATCCTATAATGTTTGGTCTGCATCAAGTAATTCACTGTTAGTGTTCATTCAATTCAGATAAGTCATTTGCCAACTCTATGTATGTAGGTGCTTGTTGGTCCTTCTCAGCTACTGGTGCCATAGAAGGAATCAACAAGATTGTCACAGGATCACTTGTCAGCCTATCTGAACAAGAGTTGATTGACTGTGACCGAGTTTATCCGAATAGTGGCTGCAGTGGTGGACTGATGGATGATGCATATCAGTTCATCATAGATAACAATGGAATTGACACTGAGGAAGATTATCCGTATCGAGGTGTGGATAGCACTTGCAACAAGAATAAGGTGTTTACTTCATATTTTTATGCCGTATTGTTTTGGACTATCACATCCAATGTACTATATAGCGTACTTTAGTGTTGCTCATTTTAGAATTTTTTTTTAGTATCATGTTTCTGGTTTCTGATGGTGCTTGTTTACATTTACATTTCAGTTGAAGAGGCATGTTGTGACGATTGATGGCTATACTGATGTTCCCGAAAATGATGAGCAAAAACTCCTACAGGCTGTGGCGATTCAACCTGTGAGTGTAGGTATAGCTGGCAGTGGAAGAGAATTTCAGTTTTACTCCAAGGTTTGTCTCAATGATCTAAACTCTATGGCATTATATTCACCTATATGTGTTTACAACTCGTTCTATAATTCGTGTGACAGGGAGTTTTCTCTGGACCGTGTTCAACTTCATTGGATCATGCTGTACTAATCGTAGGTTATGGTTCTGAAAATGGTGTGGACTATTGGATTGTAAAGAATTCATGGGGGAAGAGCTGGGGAATGAATGGCTACATTCACATGCTGCGCGATCATAGCAATCCTAAAGGAGTGTGCGGAATCAACATGTTGGCTTCATATCCAACAAAGACCGGGGACAACCCTCCTCTTCCTCCACCATCTCCTCCTCCAGGTCCAACTAAATGTGATCTCCTGTCCAAGTGTGGAGTTGGCGAGACCTGCTGTTGCGCGAGGAAGTTTCTTGGAATATGTATTTCTTGGAGATGCTGTGAGTTGGCCTCTGCGGTTTGCTGTAAGGATCGGATACACTGTTGTCCCCATGATTATCCTATATGTGATACAGAGAGAAACTTCTGCCTACAGGTTCGTATATATGAGTTGTTTTTTTTTGTTTGGCTTAATGAGTCCAACTGATGTGTTCTGTTAACTTTAGTTCCAGTGTGTAGTAGTATAAGAGTAATAAAGCTGTGATGTGGTTGCAGGCTAATGGGAATTTAACAACGAAAGCAAATGAGAGTAGAGGCAGTTTGGGAAAACTGAGCCGGAGGAAAGCAAAGTCATTCTAGGCAAGTCACATACATTTGTTGCCAGAGGATGAGATTCTTCTGTATGGAAATTAGTAACAAAATACAATCCTGTTTGAAGCACCAAAATCTTTGTTAAAAAACTTTGTTGCTCATGTACTACAATAAGATAAGACTAAATGTACTACCAAATTCTTAATTGCGCTAGAAAGATAAGACTAAAATGTACTAATCATCTTCAGTATCATCACTGTATGAAACAAGACTTGTCATAGAAACAACACTGGACTTCTGATCAGTGGCACCCTCAGGTGTCTTGGTTACCTCTAAAGTTTTATCTGTATCAACATAAGGGGGTTTTACTGTGTTAGTAGCTGCTTCTTCAATGCCCTTGTTATCAACTTTAGCTTTCTTCGCTTGTGGCTGAGTGGCCGGACTCTTCTAACAATCATACCCAGTGGAAGAGTAGCTGGATTCTTCTTCCCTGCAAATTTCTGCTTCTCCTTGACCACTTTAACAAGTGGTGATTCCTTCAGTTCATATACAACTCTCGACTTCTTCTCTGCCACCGCTGCCTGAAAACTTAAAAGTTGTTGGGCCTCCTCTTCGGCAATCCACCGTCCGTATTCCTTCTTGGAAGTCTCATATTGATCAAGGAATGCCGCCTCTTCATCATCCAAAGCTTTCGGGGCCCTGTGCTTAAACCGTTTATTGAACTCTGCATCCTTCTTGGCCTTATTTCCCTTCAAAATCTCGAAAAGTGGCCTGTCCCTGTAGGCAGTTCCATCTTCAAAATTCTCGCCTCAAGTTCTCTTTGCTTCGTCCAACTGTTCCTCAGAAACGAACTTCATTAGGCGAGGGCGTGTGAAATCTTCGGCCATTATCACCGGACACTAAAACTAGCTTACAGTTACGGCTTTCCTCACAGATTCTTCTTCTGCTTCCTCCCTCCTTTCTATTAGTTTTCTCACTTTTTCTGCTCTGTATCGAGATTGCACAAGTTGTGTTGGGGTAAATCATATACTCTATTACTATTTATATACATGTAGTCGATCAAAAAAAATACATGATTTGACTGATAAATAAATCAAAGCAGATACCGCAACAATAGGAAACCTTGTACGTATAGGAAAAGATAAAAGAGATTGCTGAACACACAAATATCCATAACCATATCCATTATGGTTTCAAATATGTGCAAACGTACTTGTATAAACCGGTTTCAGCATTTCTAATCCATTCGAACATATATCTAAAAATCTAGAGCAAAATTGAAAAGTTTACACAGAGAGCTGTAGCGTCGACAAATTGAGACCGAGATGATCACGAAGACGAGGAGGATGACGACGACGGGAAGACGTCTTTGACGGCGGAGGCGGCGGTCAAGTAGTTGAGAGTGTTCCTGAGAGTCTCCTTCTCTCTCTTGAGCCTCGCCGCCGTGTCCTCCAGCTCCAGCAACGCCTGCTGCTCCCTCGGCGCGCCTTCAAAAGTACTTCCGACGAAGAACGAAAAAGGCGTCGGGAAAAGGTTCCGCCGCAGATCCTGCACCTCCTTCTCCGGCTTCCCGCCGAGCCGATTCGAGAGCCGAATCACGTCCTTCATGTAAGACTCCACCTCGTTCGCCAGCGCGTCCAGATTCTCTTCTTCCTCTCCGCCGCCGCCGTTACCGGAGGAGGGGCGGTCCTCGAGCCACTCGACCTCGGCGACGAGGTAGGGCTTGGTCCGGACCAAACCCGTGACCCGAAACCGCTCCTGGCCTTTACAGATGAGGAAGAAGCGGTCGTCGACAAGACGCTCGTGCTTGACGACCTCGCCGACGCAGCCGACGTCCGCCGTGCCGGAAACAGCGTCGCTGTAGATGACGCCGAAGCGGAGATCGGTCTGGAGAAGAGAGTGCATCATCATCCGGTACCGGAACTCGAAGATCTGTAGAGGCAGAATTGCGCCGGGGAAGAGCACTAAAGGGAGAGGGAACAGCGGCAGCTCGACGACGTCGTTTGATTTGGAGCTGGCGCCCCGGTGGCGCTCGGAGAATGAAGAGGCGGAGCATTTCAGAGAGCTGCGGCGGCGGCGAGAAGAAGAAGATAAGAAATTAGGCTTTGGGTTTAGGGGGTAGGGGATGATTAGATTGGGGTTTTTGTTGAAATTGGGTCTATAATGTAGAGATGAAGAAGAGGACGGGGATGATGGAATGAGCTGAGGGAGAGCCATTGAGGAAGAATCTTGAATCCCTTTCTCAGCTACACACTGCCATTGAATGATGATGAGAGTGAAGGTTTTACTGTTTCTTGTGATAATTGAGGTGTTTTTGAAAAATTGATTGGGGGAGAAAAAATGTGGTGGTTTTGAAGAAGCGGGAGATGTGGATAATATGGAGAGAGAGAATTTGGGGCCTGCTGGACTCGGCTTCAGCTTAGATGACAAGGGGACTTCATGGAATTTGGGGGAGTGTTTGGATGTGGTTTTGGGATTTTCCAAGTGGGAGTTGGGCCTCTCTGGTGGTCTGTGTTGTTTCCGGTATCATTTTCATTCCTAACACAATCTTCAATCAATTTAATGCAAGTGCAAATGTGCAATCATGTTTAATTTTTTTTTTTGGATTATCAAATTTCATCACGGATCGTTTGGCTGAATTGATTGACTTATTAAATTGTATTCGACTTTGTTCTTTTTTATGAGATCTTAATTAATTGATGATAATAAGATCATAGTTTATTACTCCGTTTTGGTAATAAACTATGATCTTATTATGAGATCACAGTTTATGAGATCTTCAAGTATATTAACTCATAGATGGTCTCCATTCTTGAAGATCGAAGAGAAACGAAAACGGAGGAACGGCGAAAATAATGATAGTGAAAAATACAAATTTGGTATTCAGAGTCCAATTTAAGAAATCTCCATCGTTCATTCGTATTCTTCCTCTGTGGTAGTTGATCTTTAATCTTTTAAGGCTTTATGGTCTACATTATTACAAGTACAATGACCAACAAAGTAGATAATTCATGGTTGCCCACGTATGGCAGCCCACTTCCTACCCAGTCCCCATAAGTATTCAACACGTGTCCTTTTTTCTTCCTTAGTCCAGATCAACTCGCTTTCTCCGATGACCTCGACTCGTCCTGTGCCGACACCGTTCGTCGGCCTCGAGAAATACTCTGATGCCCACCACTAACACTAAAAAGACCGTCCAACTAACTCAAACTTAAGTTTATGCTACAACCGCATCGGTGTCGTTTATCACAACTTAGGCCACTCCGAAATCGACGTTGTTTCGATCACAGTTTAGGAATCGAATTTGATCAGAGAAACCAGAGGTCCAAGTTTATGGCTTCAAACCCGAAACTGACCAAACCATATACACACACAACTGTCCAATTTGTTTGCATTTTGTGGTTCGTTTAGCTGATAATCGATCTCTTTGATTCCCTTTTCCTATTTGACTGAATATCCTAACCTTACTTTTTTGGTGTAAGTGAAAAATGGGGCTGCCGTTGATATCTGAGCAAGCCAGCCCGTTGCGGCAAGCGAGGAAAAGGAAGAGGAAACAGGAAGAAACAAATGAAGGAAGCAAATTAGAAAATAAAAAAGGACACGTATTGGATGTTTATTAGACCATCCGCATCGAGAGTATATTTGCTCAATCAAAAGGTGGGGCTCTTGGGTTTTGCTGGAGCAACTGAGAATCGGAGGCGCATTGGTGAGATCGGCGAGAGTGATGCACGAGCAAAACAGTCGGGCTTCATCTCTTGCAAGAACAATTCGAGCAAAACTTATTCGATATGTTGCTAAGTTGCTTCGAGCAAAATTTTTCCAGTCGAGTCTACCATCTACTCGAACAATTCATTTTGCTCGATCATCCCGTGCAGATACCCTTAAGACTGGGCAGGAAGTGTTATCCAAGAATTATCCAACAAAGTATTATTCTTTGTGATTTCACTATTCAAGTCTCTTAACTTTAAATTATTCACATCATCGCAAAACTTCAACAATATGTATATCCACTTCTCACGTGGTCCGAAAGTTCAAATGTGATTAGTTAGATTGGAGATGAATATACTTCAACATAACACGTGATCTTCATCTCTTGTACATAACTTGTGAAGTTGCTCCCGGCCTTTTACTTTTCAATTAGTCTCTATTCTCGAACTGGTCTTATGCATTTTAATCTCAGCATGAGGTATTTATTGAATTAGGGCGTCATGCCACATATCTGTGCGATCTGATCAATAAAATAACAAATAAAAATTGTAATTTACGATTTCACTACTCACAACGGAAACCCTGAACCAAGTCTCCTCTACGTACCCAAGCAATACGTACGTATACGTGTTTCCTGTTCCATCCTTGAGCCTCGCGTGATCGACCTACCGTCATTAACACACGTTCCAATATAACCAACCTCGTGTCATACAATCATTTCGATTGAAAATTCTCGTACAAAGGTTCTCCCAAAAAGAGTTTGAACAACTTTTTTGTTTTTAAATTAATGATAGAAATTGATTAGATTGATAAGTTATAAAGAAAACGTCGATCCGATACAAAGAACTTCATACACTAACTTATACTAAAATATATTCGGTACAAACCAACTATAATATAAACTAGACGGAACTAGATGTAGAAAAAGACTAAAAAAATCGATGCTCCACATTCTATCTAATAATGCACCCCAAAGTCACAGTCCTACAAGGTATACCCATCGACCTACACAATTCTCCGTGAGATCGAATTTTTTCGCGTGGGGTTATGCATAATGTTCTCCTTAATAATGTCAGGTTCCCCAATTCGGAATCCAAGATGCACATTTATTGGTCTGCTTCGCATCTCAGGCTGCTAAGTACCAGGAGACCCAAACATTTGGAGAGGTCCAATGAGGGGTGGGAGAGGTCCAAACAAACTGAAGCCCATCGAAATGAAACTCTAGGTTCCCACGTAGTAACACCTCAGTAATAACTGCAGCCTGCCCCAAAAATCGGCTCGCCAAGGATTGTCGACAAGTAGTCGCCACCATCTGGTCGTCGCCAATCCAGTTCCTTCCGCGGGAGAAGTGGCCCCCCTCCATCTCCTTCACCTTCTCGCCCTCGGCCTAGGTTCACCGATCTGTGCCGCCTCAGCTTGGACGCCATCAGTTCAGTCACGTCAGCGTCACCTCCCAGCGCCTCCGCACGAAGTCTGGCCCTCACCGTCATTTTTTGAGAATTGAGCCGAGAGCGCCAAGCATCTCCTTTGAGTCGGGCTCGTCTCAGACTTTTCATCCCACCCTTTTCACCCCCCGTAGTTCAGGCGGCCTTGGCTTGGGCGATGACGGCCACACCCGCTCGCACCAGGCGCCCACTGTAAGATCCGGCAGAACAAACCGTAAGAGCATCAACCAAGTCGCGCCGATCACACCACCAAAGCAGCCCCTATCCATCCGGATTAGCAATCCCACCGCCGTAACACGTGCACACGTGCTTATTATTCCTTTATTGGGCCTCTCTATAAGAATAAAAAAAAGCAGGTGAGCCCCATCCCATACCGCGTGCATTTATTTCTTTTGGGCCTTTTCTTTTTCTCAAAAATAGACCCAAAGGAGGAGGAAGAAGAATAGTTTGTTAAAACGTCACTGACATATGGGTATGCGTAATGCGTTAATGCGTCACCCAACCCAAAACACCGCGTTCTCACCCATGGCACCTAATGGCATATTCGCAATTAAGTTGACTTCTTGGCCTATATAAACCTTCAGCTTCCATCCCCAATTTTATTCATCGCCAAAACAAAAATCGAATCCGAACAAACAAACAAATATTCAGAAGAAGAAAATGGCCGCTGAAGAGGGACAAGTCATCGCTTGCCACACCATTGAGGAATGGGAAGATCAGCTCAAGAAGGGACTCGAGACCAAGAAGCTGGTAAATTACTCGATTTCAATCTCAATTTTTAATATTTTTTTACTGATCCTGCAGTGAAATTGATCTTAGCGAAGTAAAATTGACTGGATTTACATACTGTTTGCTGTGTATTATGTTTGCCTTGGAAGGTTTATATTCGTGGTTATCATGTTTACGGATTATTGGTCCTGTGGCTGCAAATCTAGGTTAGGGTTTTGTTTTGTATTTTTTTAATTGGAGAAAAAATTGGGTATATTGCAGTTTGTGGTTAAATTTGTTTAGTATAATGTGTTTTGTCTGGCTCTAGTTTGGAATTTGTATATGGCTGAATAAACTAGGTTCATGATCGTTGCTGTTGTCCCTTAAAAAGTTTAGATATGATTTTCTGCATTGTTTTGACCTAGCCGATTCGGTTCTTTACTCTAATAGTTTATTTTTATTGCTCTATTGTGTTGCTAGTGTCAGATTTTCTACAATGTTTGAACTGGTTTCAATGTGTTTTGAATAGATTGTGGTGGACTTCACTGCTTCATGGTGTGGACCATGCCGCTTCATTGCCCCAATCTTTGTGGAGTTGGCCAAGAAGAGCCCGGAGGTCATCTTCCTCAAGGTGGACGTTGATGAGCTGAAGAAGGTTGCCGAGGACTGGGCTGTGGAGGCAATGCCTACTTTTATGTTCATCAAAGAAGGCAAGCTTCTCGACAAGGTTGTCGGTGCCAAGAAGGATGAGCTTGTGCTCAAAGTGACCCAGCATGGTGCTGCTTGTGCTGCGTCTGCTTCTGCTTGATTTCATAGTGAGAGAGAGATTATGAACACCTCTTTACCGCTTTTATTTACTATGGGCATGTATGTTGCTATCTCTAGTTCCCCTTTGTTATGTGAAGCATCAGTGAGTGCTCTTGTTACATAAAACTTATTCAGAACATTGGGATGATATTCTAGCTATGCAATTTCAATTTGAGTGGCCTCCCGTTGGTGCTCAAGTAGATTGGCATAACAGGTTCCTGTCCTTCTTTGGCCTCCCTTTGGTGCTCAAGTAGATTGGGATCATACTTTTGAGACTTCTGAGTAATCTTTGTGTACAAATCTTGGAGCCATATGATTGAACTGTTGAGGCAAAACCACTTGCCTTTAATCAACAAACTACTATACAGAAGCATATTGTGAACAAACACCAATCCTGATAAATAATGATCAACAATAGTATAAAAGCTTCAACTGTGGCCTTCATTCTTTACTTCAGAGCTTGCTTGGCGTGCATACAATGTTCTGTATGACCATGGAAATGCTTTTCACCTTGTCGTCACTGATCTCTTAACTAGGTGGATCTTTGATGGATCCCCACCAAGTTCTTCAAACACTACCAGTAGATTTTGTGTTGGCTTCAACCATGACCGAGGAACGTGATACCTGCAAAACAAGGCGCAAAGATTGAACGAGAACTCAAAGAAGGTTTCATCTTTGTTCTAATAGGTTAAGTGCAGTAGTTTATCAGGTAAAATACCATCGTTGAGTTGGTCGACCACAGCCTAGTTGACACTTGTTCTCCCGGTATGTCCCAGTGTAACTGCAGGTTCTACAGTCGCCATTGGCAAAAGCCATCCAGTATCTTCCTATACTCTGACCATTGATCCAGACTTGACCCTTTCCCATGCTTCGCATGTCCAAAGCCAATGGTTCATTTCCTTGAGGAGCGTTGAAATAAGCCTGCACATTTGAAACCAACATTGAAGCTAGCTTTACTAATTTTTACCACAAATTGTTTAAGATGTTTTTCCTCACTGCCCCACTGCTTTGATATTCTTACCTTGTACCATTTCAATCTCTGCTGGCTTCGAGTAGCTAGTGAAGCTCGGATCCAGTCAACGTTTGAGACTCCATTGGGAGAGACTAAATTCATTGCCTCTCCATTAAGGCCAACCTGTTTGGAAAGAGTGATATATGAGATCAAAATGTCTGAAAGAAATTAGATTACCATATCAGGTGCCAAAATATAGAAAGGGAGGGTTTTGTCTGACCTTGTAGAACCACTTCTGTGATGTTAAGTCTCTTCTTCCGCGGCTAAGACCATCCAGAAACACTAGACCTCGGATTCCTGTATTCCATGTCTCGAAATGCAGCCCAACATTCTTTCACAATAAAGCAAACAGTTTATGAGTAACTGATATAACTAATTGGATTAAACTTCTACTGTATGTGTTCAATCTTATTAGTTCCATAATGGTTAGGATTAATCTGAGACGTAGGAAGAGCACTAACCGGTAGTCCAACAGCTATGCTGAGCAGTGCAATTCTGTTTATTCCAGCACGGAGGTTGACTGGTCCAGTAAATGTAAATTCTTTGTGCTCCCTAGTTCCAAAGGCCGACCCTGTAATAATGTTTGGGTTATTGATGAAAACTTCTAGCATGAAAGATAGAGAAATAAAAAATAATAAAAATACCTGAAAATTGTCCATTGATGAAGACATGAACAGCATGACCTGCTGACTGCACAGTAAGCGTTGGCCATTTTCCTCCATGGAGAAATGACTCCCATGAATTGATCTCAACACTATATCACATTAACACGAGAAAAGTCAAAGTCTGATGATAGACTTATGGGAGACTGAAGAAACATTAGACCACAACTAGCTGGAAAATCCAGTATGGCAAATGTTGAAACCATGACAGTGATGGCGCAGTTGCTCACTTGGTCATGTACCACAGATAGTCACTAGTATCTCTAGTAACATTTATCTGCTCTAGAAGTCCGACAGTTGATATGCTTGACTTATCATGTAGAGAAGAAATATCTTCATCATAAGTCTCCCAATAAAGTAACCGACTGTTGGTTGGGGTCATATGGACATGTGAAGTTGGGACTCCCACCTTGATGACACACGAACATCATATCAGGAAGAGTGTGCAACAAACCATCATAGATTGCGATAGTTATTAAAGATTAACCAAAAATATGGCACAACACATCTTTGCTTACTTGTGCGGTGTTATACACTGCAGTTCTGCAATCAGGAAGGATGCTGATTGACCAAGCAGGCAGTACATGCTGTTTGTTATTAAAAATCACCGTTGCAGCAGAATGTGGATGATAATTTGACAGAAAAGCTGCACAGCTTCTTCCTGAATTGAATACATAAGCCTGCAAAATAACCACACAATATGTCAAACTGTCTCTTTCAGTAAGTTCATCGTAGTAGGAAGTTTCCCACTAGCAGAACAAGTATATATTGAAGAAGCTGTACCTTCTGATAGGTTCTTAATGAAGTAACAGTAGGTTCCGAGGAAACTATGGCATGCTCGCACAACTTAATAGCCTTATGAAGCTCCTTCAGATGAGAATATTTAGGCTCTCTGATCAAACCTGAAAAGTATAGAAGTCATCAGTTCCAACTGATAGCTCAAGGCATAGAGGAATTATTACCGATTTCTGGACTTTGAAAAGAATTTCCAAATTGGAAATGAAGCAAAGTCTGAACTCCCACCATATTCATCAAGTGGAGCATCATAGTCATAACTTGTTGTAATGAATGGGCCTCCAGCAGTGCGTCCGAAGTTGGTACCTCCGTGATACTGTGATAGAACATAAAATTTCAGCTGCACATTCTAGTCTACGAAAAACTTGAACTGCTAAACAAGGAAGCTAACCATGTAGTAATTAACATATGAGCCACCCTTCTGTATGAAGCGAGCAACTGCAACTGCTAAATCTTGTACAGGTCGGTGAGGATTCGTGCCGCCAAATTCAGAAAACCTAATCATTTTGTGATGTTAGGGGACATCAGAAGACTAGATTTGTGATAGACAATCAGTCAACATTATAGACAATGGTAGAGAACTCAAGATCACACTTACCAGCCACTCCAAGCCTCAGTCCACAAGGTAGGCTTGTAAGGTTTGTTGGGACTGAAACCATCACAGTAAAAACCATTACACGCATTGATCTGTCACCAAGATGTAAGCATATCAATTCAGAGTTTGAACTCTTGAACAGTTGAACCATATTCAAGAAAACTGAAAACATCGAAATAGCTCACCATAGGGTCTGGGGCATCATCTTCCTTGCACATCACCCATGGGACCCCGGTATTCAATCCGACGGCCATTTTGGCAGCCCACTGAATGTAGTTATGACCAGCAGCTCCTAGTGACCTGCTTTCTGGCCCATACTCATTCTCAATCTGAACAATACACAACTAAAATGAGTAATCAACAAGTACATAGAATCTTAGATAAAATGCTCAAAATTTACCCCAAAATAATTCAACTATTCAGCATCTGTTTTACCTGAGAAAGGATTATGGGGCCACCTTGTGATGCAAATAGCCTTTCATTTTTCATCATCTGCACAATTTTCTGGGTAAACCCTTGCATTGCCAGCTTCAACCCAGACAACAAAAAGTCAAAATCTATTGAATTTCAAATCCATATTAGATCTAAAAATAAAAACAAACCTTAAAAAGTTATTAACATAATAAGAGATAATAGAGGAAGAAATACCTTGAATGGTCCATTGTCTGTTCTGAAGCTGATACCAGGCACATATTTCAGCCACACTGGAAATCCTCTGTCAAATTACGCACTTAAAAGTAAGACACTTTTTTCTTTGCCAGCCAAAAAAAACAAAAAAACTGGCATGAGAATCATTCGCATGTTCTAATAGTAACATAAATGGAACACCAGTACAGTACCCAAAATTCCATTCTGCACAAACATAAGGTCCTATCCGCAGATGAAGGTAGAGCCCTGCTTTCTGTACTGTCCTTATGAACCGTACAAGATCGTATCTCCCCTCAAAATAATACTAAAACAGAAAAAGAAAAAAAAAGAAGATAAATAATTTAAATCAGGAAAACAAAAAAAGAAACACAGCTAAGTAAGCTTTCAAAGATTGAAACTTGGAGATTCGAGAATAGTAGTTACATTGCCAGGAGAAGGTTCATGACCGTTCCAGAAAACATAGGTGTCGATCACATCCAACCCTCCATCTTTAGCGTTCTGTATAAGACCTTCCCACATCTGTCACCAATTAATAAAACACACCACATTTTTCAATGACTATAATTACGAAATAGCCAAGCAAACTGAGAAGAGAGAGAGAGTGAAGTACTGTACTTCAGGGGTACTTCTGGGATAGTGAATTGAGCCGGAGATGAGTAGTCTTCTCCGGCCATTGATGAGAATGGCCTTCTTGTCATAGCTTACAGTAGTGCATCGAATCAGCTCAAGACCTACAAACAAGGACACGAACAAGTACAAACTCAAGAGCTTAGAAACTGAGTGAGTTTCCATGGCTACTAGTGTTTGAGAGGGAAAATAAAAATTTGAAATGAGAAAGCTTTAATGGTGGAAATATGAGAAGTCCAAAGTGAAAGTAGAAGCTCTCTGAGAGTTTCTGATCTATAACTCTGCAACTCTGCAGAGGCTGACAGCAACCACTGACTTCATGGTTTTTGATATTGCACTTAATACAGTACTGCTTCTACTACCCTTCTGCCAACTACTTATATATAAATAAACATGGATCATGTAGCAGTTTTGTTATCAAGTATTTGTTCAGGATCTTAAATAGTCTTGTTAGATTCATAGTCAAACAAAATCTCTACTCTACTCAGGTAAAGCTTTTTTTTTTTTGCTAGCTAGTAAGTCACAAAAGCATTGTTTATGTAATTTTCAAGGCATGAGCTTTTAGATTAGTAGTGAATGTAATACACGATAAAGTAAGAGTTTTCGTGTTTTTGAATTTCCTTACTTTAAAATACTCTAACACGTTACGAGTTGAAAACAACTTATCACGAATTGGGTAGATTAATCTTGCGATACTATAAGAAAAACTTGAGTACATTTGTAAAACGCTACGAAAACTCGAAGTGATTTATCATGAATTGGTGTTGAGAACCTTGCTTAGTGGGTGTGGGATGGATTAGGAAAATGATGATCACATGGCATGATGAACCCACATGCTACCCAGAAGCATGTAAAACAAGCTCTCCTGCTTTCCAATTCCCATATTGTGCATTCGTTGTAGTATTATTAGCAGGTCTAGAAATGGAGCCCATTGCTATTGTGCTCTTTGCCTTTGTTTCGATATGAAGGTGTGACCAACCCCATTTAAATGGGAAGTAGATCTCAATTATTAATCTATATAGGATATAGGATGATAATGCATGGCTGGAAGTATCTAAGCCAAAGACAGAGCCTTTGTCTATGTTCGATCACCATGTGATGTCTGCAGCTTCCTCATCACCTTAAGAAAGCGATATGGAATTCTGATAACATGTCATTTTAACCAAAACTAGTTATATGGTATAGAACCAACCATTTTGTGCAGATTGAGGAGCATAATTTAGGGTTTAAATCCAAATGGGGTGAGCTGATTGGATCAATGACTCATGAACAACTCTCGTCCGTATATGCACCGTCACCTCTCGCATTGATAATCTTATCATTTTGCTATCTATATAGAAATTTTCCATTAAGGACCTCTATGGCGAGGATTTGGTGAATATCTTCAATATAGAAGTCTTCGATAGAAAAGCTCCCTCCATATATATCCTAAACTTCTAACACATATTTGATATATAATTTCCCATGTCCCCAAATAGTGAATAAAAGAACAGGTTGGATATATAAGAAGCAAGAACACAGAAACAGCGGGCCAAATATTTGTATAAAGATGACGAATGTTCAAGTCTTCGATACTAGTCCACTTTCAATGATCGGTTTCTTCAACTTCACTCTTATTATTGTCCATTGAATAGGACTGTAGGAGAGTAGCTACCCTTAAGTTTAAGGCACCACCTTAACAGATGGAAAACTTGGTAGCAGAAGCAATAATTCTCTTATTGAGTCGGCATTTCTTTACGCAAAGTCCATGTGCATGAAATTAACTTCTACTATGACTTGAATCTGAAGCATGAAATCACACAAGGAAAGAGACAGTGATGACTAATGTTTTCCAATTAGTTAACCTTTGCTTATGTACTATAATTGATTATAGTAAAGCGAGATTTGATACCTCCAAATCAGAGTAATTATCATCACCATTAGTCCATTACCTATAAAGAAAGGCACCACTTTGAAATTATTGGTTGACATTGTGAGCACAAAAGAAAAAGAAGATGATATTAGTCAACAGCACGAAAAAAAACAAAAGTAAAATGAAGAAAGATGATGCAAGCTAGTCTTCAATTATTTTCTGATATATTGACCCTAAAACTTAAGAAACATAAAAGTTAAAATGTTTCTAAGCTTGTCGGCATCCAAATATGATCAATTTCTTACGTTTAAATACAAATTTTAAAAATTAAAACTTGATTTTTCTTAAGAAAATAATAGTATGACATGAAATAGTGGTAAACTAAAGCTATCATTGAAAGGATGAGTTTGCAGCGTGTAACGGGACACTGTTCATGGCCGTCTGTCTCACTCAATCTCTCATGAATATGCAGATCGAAGCTAGATCTCCGTTCCGTTTACGTCGGTACGAGTCGTCGTGATTCCCGCTGTACGGACTTTGGGTTTTTTCTAGTCTACCATTATGGTAAGCGCCACAAATGGGCCGAACTGAAACTACGACAAAAGTAAAAACACTCGCGTGAGAGCCCATTTCAGATTGTGGGCTAACTCCACTCCAAAACAAAACAATAATAAATGTTCAATTTTAGGGTTTAGTACGTACAGTTCGAGCTGATCTCTTCTCTCAAACCCTAGTTTTTATTGCAATGGTGGAAGCTTATTTACCCGATGATGTCATACTGACAATCGATTCTAGATTTCCCTTGAAGTCCTTAATCCGATTAGCCTCCGTTTCCACACGTCTGCGTTCTCTCATAGTATCCAACCCCCCGCATTCGCCAAATCGCAACTTCAAGCTGCATGTGACCAGAAAGTTCTAACTCGCAGACTACTGGTATGCAACAGCAGCAGCCCTCGTATCTCTTCCGTAGACCTCAATACGCCGTCGTTTGGATCCTCATTCAGAAATCTCGACGTTCCTTCGAATTTCCAACAGCAGTAATTAACCAGCTGGCGTTCATATCACGTTGCTGGGCTCCTGTAATGGTTTGGTATATATGTGTACGTACTTGTTATGAGTTTTTTAGTATCTGGAACCCTAAGACTGGATTCTTCAAGAAACTGCCCAATCCTGGGTTTTCGTCTAATGGAGATAAGCTATAGTGTTAGTATAGCATTAGTTGTACGATTAAATATACTTATCCACTTAAACAGGTAATCGACATCTACCAGACCACCCGAAAGACCACTAGGAAGGCTTCAACATCGTTCACCACACCGACCTCATCCGAGCGCGCACGTGCCCGTGGGTCGCACGCCCGAACGCACGGATCACATGACAGCAAGCACACCAGTCCCACATCGAAGAACACAAGCAAATACCAAACTCAACCACCTATATATGTAAGGTATTTATTACAGGTAACGACATTCTGATCCAAGCATTAAACACTCCACACGCACGTTCGCTTGACTGTTATATCCAATACACCATCTGACTTAGGCATCGGAGCGTTGAAGGCGGGTCACCCCGTCTCGACCCCTGACCGCCCGTTTGTTGTTGTATTTTTCTAACAGCCGTAGTCGAACACGCGTACCCGATCACCCGAAGGAAGAGGAAGCGCCCGACCATCCGAACAGCCCGTGCGTTCGGACGCACAACAAGGAGGAGAAGGAGTACTCGTACTTGTTTCTGCCAGATTACGTCCCCGCGCGTAATTCGGTAGAAACAGTTGGCGCCGTCTGTGGGAATCTTACAAATTGTAAACCTCGTATAAATACCACTAGCAAAAGCCACATGCCTACCCAAGAGACTAACACCGGCAGTACACCACCCGAAGGAACACCCGCGGACGCGCTGGCGCACTCGCTATTGGAGCCCAGGACGAGCGGCAGCGGGGAGCACGTCGACGGCCTGATCCGAGAGCTGCGAGAGGCAGCGTTCGACAGGGAGTAGGAGCGTCAGATCCGACGGAGGTTGGAGGAGCGGCTGGACGCACTCGTCGGCCCACCGCAGGGGGAACGCGAGCGGTCCCAGGACACCACTGACGAAGAGCTACGCCCGTTTGGTGGGGCTAACGCCCGAAGAGCCCACTCGCTCACACCAGAGGGGGAGTCGCTACCCCCGACGGATAACGCCCGGATCCTCCGGAGGATGGAAGAGTTGGCGGAAGAAGTTTCGCGTTTGCTCAAGGACAAGCTGGCCGGGCAAGGCGGGACGTTCGCCCCCCGGGTCAGCCCAATCTCGGCGCACATACTGGAGAGGGGAAGGGATCCCCACGCGAAAACAACGAAGATTACCCGGTTCGACGGGAGAGGAGATCCCCGCGCGCACATCGACGAGTTTCGATCCACCACGGACGGAACCCGATATTCGGACCCAACCCTGTGTTTCTTGTTCCAGGAAACGCTGACCAAGGAGGCACGTAGCTGGTTCTACGAGATCCCGCCAGGCTCCATACATTCGTTTCTCGAGCTGGCGGAGAGCTTCCAGAAGCGTTATCGGCTCCAAGGGAAGTACAACACTACGGGTATCCTCCTCAAGGTCCGCCAGGAGATGGACGAGAGCTTGTCGAGCTACATAAACCGATGGAGGACGCTTGCGAGTACGTGCAGGGACCTCGACAAGCGGGTGGCCAAGGTGGCCCTGATGGACAACATGCTCGCCACCCCGTTCGTAGAAAAACTGGTGAGGAAGGAGTATCTCGACTACGACGAGATCATGGACCTAATTGTGCAGAAGGCACTCGTGGAAATGCGAGTGTACGGGTCCGCCTCCGAGACTAGCGCCAACAGACCGGAGGGGAACGCCCAGCTACATCAACCCTCGGACGATGGAGGGGAGCCAGTCGGGGGCTATAAGAGGAACTGGGACGCGCAAAGACAGAATTACCAGAGGCCGCCCCCCCGCTACAAGAACAACCACAACGACCAGGCGAGGGGACGAGGGGAACGCCCAGCTACATCAACCCTCGGACGACGGAGGGGAGCCAGTCGGGGGCTATAAGAGGAACTGGGACGCGCAAAGACAGAATTACCAGAGGCCGCCCCCCCCCCCCCCCCCCCGCTACAAGAACAACCACAACGACCAGGCGAGGGGACCAGCGCAGCAGGGGGCCCGTCCACCACAAGCGCCACAATACCGACGGGCAGCCCAGGGGGTATACGCGATCAACCGGCAGTCGAATGAGCAGCTGTTCCGCCTGCACCAACACCGGCTCCTACCACCAAACAACATGTCAAAGGCAAGGATCCCAGCCGGCCGACTCCCGAACGTCTGGTGCGAATACCACAGCGCCGCCACCCACCATACCAACGATTGCCTAATGCTAACAAAGGCCTTCGCGGACATACAGAAGGGTGAGCGAACGACCCCTCCCAGGGCAGGCGAGCGACGGCACGAGGCGGG
This sequence comes from Geum urbanum, assembly GCA_946800695.1. NCBI lineage: Eukaryota > Viridiplantae > Streptophyta > Magnoliopsida > Rosales > Rosaceae > Geum > Geum urbanum. The sequence continues at coordinate 2,278,749 of OX326998.1, read as the reverse complement.
CATCGAGACTCGGGGGACTATCAGCACCATTTCCGGGGGAAAGCGCAAGGAGGGAACATCATCGCCCGATCACTCGAGCAAGGAGGTGCTGATGATCGGGGCTGGACGAGCGCAGAAGGTAGGAAGACGGGAGGCGCCCGCCATCTGCTTCACAGCGGAAGACGAGGAAGGAAGCCCGAGGGACAGCACCCTGCCATTCGTGATCGACGCAATCATTGATCGTTTCCTCATGAAGAGGGTGCTGGTGGATAATGGGGCGTCCGTGAACGTGATCTACCTGGACGCGTACGCAGCGCTCGGCAGGCCCGCCCGCAAGATGACGCAGGATCACGAGTGTGTGGCCAGCTTCACAGGCGAGACGTCGTATCCAATTGGGAATGACATTATTCGGGTCGGGATCGGTGCGCCCGACTCCCCGCATAGCGAGGTCCGAACAGACTTCATTATCATGGACACCCCCTCCCCATACAACGCCATACTCGGGAGGCCGGGGATCAACAAACTGAAGATGATCGTCGCAGGGCATTTGCTCTTGGGACGATTCCCAATCGAGCATGGAGTCGGGTACATTCGGGGATACAATCACGAGGAAGCCGCGAAGCCCCGGGGCGTACAGGCGGTCCTCGCCCTGGAACCCGCGCCAGGATCAGAAGTGCCAGATGACCCACGCGACAGACTGATGGCAGTATTGCCCATCCCCGAGCGCGAAGAGCTAAAAACAATCCAGCTATCCTCCGAACACCCGGAGAGAACGGTCCAGATCGGAGCATCGCTGGCTTCCGCGATAACCGAGCGGCTGATCGCACTGCTGAAGGAGAAGCAGGAGGTGTTCGCATGGTCATACAAGGACATGCCCGGGATCAGCACGGATATCATATCCCATAGGCTGAGCGTCAGCGCCAGCGCCCGGGCAGTGAAGCAGAAGAGGCGAGCATACAAGGCGGAGCATTACGCGGCGATGCATGAGGAGGTGAACCGATTACTGGGTATCGGGTTCATCCGCAAGGTGGACTATCCAAAGTGGATCTCCAACGCTGTAATGGTACAGAAGAGCAACAAGAAATGGAGGATGTGCATCGACTACAGCAACCTTAACAAAGCGTGCCCCAAGGACAGCTTCCCTCTGCCGAGGATCGATCAATTGGTGGACGCGACAGCTGGGCACGAGCTCCTGTCGATGATGGACGCATATTCGGGCTACAACCAGATCTTCATGGACCCCGAAGACCAGGAGGCAATGACGTTTGTAACCGACAAGGGCCTATATTGCTCCGTCGTCATGCCATTCGGGTTGAAGAACGCTGGCTCCACGTACCAGAGGCTCATGAACGCAATGTTTCATGGCCTGATTGGCAAAATTGTGGACGTGTACGTGGACGACATACTGGTGAAAAGCGTTGAAGCGGTCGACCACATCCAGAACTTGGGGACTGTGCTCGACGTCCTCATCAAGAACGGCATGAGGTTGAACCCCGCCAAGTGCACGTTCGGGGTCACCAATAGCAAATTCCTTGGATATATTGTTAGTCAGCGGGGGATCAAAGCCGCGCCCGCCAAGGTAAAAGCCATCATCGACATGAAGCCGCCAGTCAAAAGGGTGGACCTGCAGAGCCTCACAGGCAAGCTCACGTCCCTGAATCAGTTCATATCCCGCTACTCGGACAGATGCGCCCCGTTCTTCAAAGCACTCCGGACAACGAACAAACGTGATGTCGCGTGGACGCCCGAGTGTGAGGCATCTTTCCTTCATATCAAGGAATACTTGGCGTCCATCCCGCTCCTCTCAAGACCCATCCCGGGGGAAGTATTGTACATCTACCTGGCTGTTTCCCTCACGGCCGTCAGTTCTGCCCTCGTCCGCAGGGAGGACTGCACGGAGTTGCCCGTTTTTTTCTCAGGCAAGGGCATGACGGGCGCTGAGACCCGATATCCAACGATCGAAAAGATGGCGCTCGCGCTCGTAACCGTCGCCCACTGGTTGAGGCCGTACTTCCCGGCGCACAGCATCCACATCCTCACCAACGTACCCTTGCGCCAGATACTCCAATCGCCCGATCACAACGGCCGCCTGGCGAAGTGGGCTATTGAACTCAGCGAATTCGACCTCCAGTACAAGCCCCGCACGGCAATCAAGGGACAGGCCGTGGCGGACTTCATCGCTGAGTACACGGAAGCGGAGGGAACACCAGTCCGCACGTCCGACAACCCGACGGTGGAGGCATCTGACAAACCGCAGGTCAAGGAGCGACCGTTGTCGGAGTGGAACCTCTACGTCGACGGTTCATGCACGAAGAAAGTGAGCGGCGCCGGAATCATCCTGACCGGGCCCGGAGGAGTAAACGCGGAGTACACCCTCAAATTCGAATTCAAGACAACCAACAACGAGGCTGAGTACGAGGCGCTCATTGTGGGCCTGCAATTGGCCAAAAACTCGGAGGCACCTGACCTTAACATATTCAGTGACTCTCAGTTGGTGGTGAGCCAGGTCGGAGGAGAATTCCAGGCGAATGGGGAGTCAATGATCGCCTACCTCAAGCACGTCAAGGCGCTAATCGGAGGATTCAAGCACGTCAACATCAACCACATACGCAGGAGATTTAACGCGAAGGCGGACAGATTGACCCGATTGGCCACGGCACCCGTACACACGGGACCGGGGCAGCGCATCGTCGAAGTGTTGCGACAACCGAGCATCTCAGGAGCAGAGCAGGTTCTGGCAATCGAACCACATGAGCACAACTACATGGACGTGCTCATCGCTTACAAAGCAAGGGGGGGAGCTACCAGAGGACAAGCGAGAGGCCAGAACCATTGTCGCACAGGCGGCCAACTTCAGCGTGCGGGATGGAGCTTTATACCGACAAGGGAGGACTTGGGCAAGTCTCAAGTGCGTCACTCCGACAAGGGGCAACTCGATTCTGAAGGACATTCATTCGGGCATGTGCAGCCACCATCCACGCAGACGCTACGGCGCCAGATCGATCGCACACAAAGCCCTCCGATACGGATTTTGGTGGCCCACCATCCACGCAGACGCTACGGCGCTAACCAGCAAATGCCACCAGTGCCAGCTGCACGCACATCACCACCACGCGCCCGCTATCCCGCTTTCCAGCTGCATCTCCGCACAGTGGGGACTGGACTTGATCGGAGAACTCCCAAAATCAAAAGGGCAATACAGGTATCTGATCGTCATCATCGACTACCACACTAAATTCATTGAAGCCCAGCCAATGGCGAAGATCACCACGGAGAAAGTGGAGCGCTTCCTCTGGCGTTTCCTCTTCTGTCGATATGGAACGCCGATCAGCATCATTACGGACAACGGGCCACAGTTCAACAACCCCAGGCTCATAGCCTTCTGCAAGAGACAGGGAACAGACCTCGTCTTCGCATCACCAGCGCGCCCCCAGACGAACGGACAGGTGGAGGCGGCCAATAAGATCATCAAGGCCGGCATCAAGAATAAAATTGAGGACATCGAGCCCGGGGATGCGGATTACGGGCGTTGGCTCGAGATCGTTCCAGAGATTCTGTGGTCCATCCGAACGACCGCCAACGCGGCCACGGGCGAAACTCCGTTCAGCCTAACATTTGGAACGGAAGCTGTGTTACCCCTGGAGATCACCCATCAGAGCCCACGGATCGAGGGGTACGACCCGCGCACGAACGACGAGGGGCTACGTCTCAGCAATGATCTGCTGGAAGAACGGAGGGACACGGCGCACTTCCACAACGCCGCGAACAAACAGAGGATCGCCCGATTGTTCAACCAGCGCATCCATGCCCGACCAATCCAACTAGGGGACTGGGTGATGAAGGCAATCTAGCAAAAGGTGAAGACACTCCGCCCATTGTGGGAAGGCCCGTACGTCGTCGATGAGGTGATAAGCGCCAGCACTTTTTACCTCCGTGATATGCAGGGTCAACGACTACGGCACCCATGGAACATCCAACATTTGAGGAAGTATTTTCATTAAAAAAATTTGTGATGTACTTCATCTTTTAAGTTCATCACATTGTCGCGTTTGTTTTTCCTTACCCCGCCCGCCCAGTACTCGGGGGACTGGGGATAGGCTGCCCACGTGAATGTAACACTTGGTTAAATTCCACCCAAAGGCAAAGGAGTGGGCGCACGTTCGCGCAAGTCATCCAACAAAAAAAATATATATATACAAAAAAAAAAGCAATCCAGGCAAGGCACACGCACGGAAGGAAAATAGTTCATTAATGAAAGGCACGAAGGCCCGATTACAAAAATTACTACACTACAAAGCAAAAGAAAAACTACTCTACCGATCCCCCAGAAGGTCCGCCCGCCGCCCCACCTGTTTCAACCGAATTACGCGCGAGGGCGCAATGGGGCAGAAGCAACAGTGATGTGCTTCCTTCCTTCCCGTACATCCGAACGTTGGGACCGTTCGGATGGGCGGGCGCTTCTCCTTCTCTTCGTACGTGCGGGCTTCTCCTTCCTGTCGTGCGCTTCCTCTTCCTTCGAGTGATCGGGCAGGTGCGTTCGCGTGCGGCTGTTAGAAGAACACAACAATGAATAGACGGTCAGGGGTCGAGACGGGGTGGCCCGCCTTTAACGCTCTGATGCCTAAGTCAGATGATGTATCGGATATAACAGTCAAGCGAACGTGTGAATAGAATGATATGAATCGAGTGAGTCAGCTGGCTCTCGATGGGATATGAATGAGTCCGTGAATTCGTGTGTCTTACCTGTAATAAATGACTTACCTATATAGGTGGTTTGAGTTTGGGGCCTTGTGGTGTTCTTCGATGTGGGACAACCTGCACTCTGCTGGTGTGTGATCCGCTTGTTCGGGCGCGCCTCCTCTGGGCGCGTGCGCGCTCGAAAGGGGTGGGTCCGGTGAGTGAAGTTGGAGCCTCCTTGGTGGTCTTGCATGTGGTCGAGTAGGTGTTGCTAATCTGCTTTAATTGGATAAATATGTTAATCGTACAACTAATTGGTGCAATACTAACAAGTCCCCCAATTCCCCAAGTCAAAGAGCTCTTTCTTGACTGGGGAGTTGAAAAAAGGGTGTGCGATTAACAGGAGTACTTTATCCGATTGAGGCAGTGGTGTGCGATCCTGTAACCCCCAAGTCCCCTAACTCTCCGGTCAAGAAAGAGATCGCATGACGGAGTGGGACCTGGGCGTCCGAGCGTGTACTTGTTCGTGCCGTGGTGTACCTGTACATGTTTCTTATGGGGTGTTGCCTGGTGGTGTGTTGGTGTATATATGGGCCCGGCCTCCCAACCAGACTTGCTATATTTTGGGAGCCGCTCGCCCGGGTGGGTTTGGTTTGGAACGCATACATAAGTGCGAGATACAGACAGATATACAGACTCGAGTGCAAATGTGGAGGTGTGGTATGAATGTATGAATGTATGGTATGAGTGTGTGTATGCAATGAATGCTGTCCGGACGCCAGCGATGGAGCCAACTGCGCACGCCGCACGTCAATGGGGATGCCATCGCGTACGCTGTAGCATCAACGGGGAGACAGAACCGCGACCTACAAGTGTTGCGGCGCCCACGATCACGTACTCGTGCCGCCCATCGGCCTTAGCGCGCGCAGAGGCCTCTGCCGCCTAACCCGGGAAGATTTCGTGCCCAAGGAGGACGGACCCCACGCCTGGTCTACGCTCATCGGTCTCGGGCCCTTGAAGGAGAGGACGGACCCCACACCCTTACCGGTACCCGAGTCGGAGAATCGATCGTTAACGTTACGCGCACGGGGGGGGGGGGGGGGGGGGAAGAACCCCACGCCCGTGCCGCCCATCGAGCTTAGCCCAGCTAATTCGGCTTGTACTTTTTCGAGCGTCGAGCAAGGAGCGCACCCCTCACCCGCGTCGTGTCCGTTGCCTATAGGGGGGGGGCGGACCTCACGTCCCTACTAGGACTTAGCGGCATACGGAGGGGAAGAACCCCACGCCCGTGATGGCCTATCGAGTATAGCATACGCAAAGAGGGGACGAACCCCATGCCTGTTGCGGGCTACCGATTTTCGTCAGGAGAGGGGACGTATCCCATGCCTCTGCTAGGAAGGATCTAACGCACGGAGGGGAAAAACCCCACGCCCGTGGTATCCTTGGCGCGCGCAAGAGAGGGGACGGACCCCATGCCTGTTGTCGCCCATCGAACTTTGGAATATCCAGAGAGGGATGTACCCCATGCCTCTGGTTGGGATGAGGCGGCGCACGGAGGGGAAGAACCCCACGCCCGTGGCAACCTTGGCGCGCGCAAGAGAGGGGACGGACCCCATGCCTGTTGCCGCCCATCGAACTTGGAATATCCAGAGAGGGATGTACCCCATGCCTCTGGTTGGGATGAGGCGGCGCACGGAGGGGAAGAACCCCACGCCCGTGGTAACCTTGGCGCGCGCAAGAGAGGGGACGGACCCCATGCCTGTTGCCGCCCATCGAACTTGGAATATCCAGAGAGGGATGTACCCCATGCCTCTGGTTTCTTAAGCCAGCCTGTGTTTGTGCGAACGGGGAGGACGTACCCCGTACCCAACGCCTGTCGGTCTTAGGGTCTGCAAGGGGAGGACGAATCCCTTGCCTTTTGTAATAGGCGACCTGTGTTTTTTGTGCGTACGGAGGGGACGTGGCTTTCGTTTTCAGTGCCTGCAACCTGCCAGGACTGAAAAAACGGTGCCGGTTGGTCGTCTTATCGCTGCGCGCACGACGGGGGATCCCCCCGTTCGTGTGCGCCCATCGATTTTAGCGCGCCATGCCAGTTGCCGCGTAAATCATGCTGCCAATTCTTACCAATGGGCGCCCGTTGACCCGTAGTGGTGCTTGCCTTGTTTGGACGTGGGCGGGCGGTCTGTTCTTCGGGCGTGCGTGCGGAGTGTCTTGCCCTGAATTTGGTGGTGCTCTGATGGGATGTTGTTGAGGAGACATTCTCCCAGGTTTCTCTAGGAACTTGTGCGGCCGTCGTCTTTAATGCTGGTGTGGGTCAGGTCTTGAACCGTCGATGTCGTCAAGACTGCCAGGAGGGCAGGCGTCGCGCGTGTGGGAGCGTGGGAGTGTGGCATGGGTGACACGTGTCGAGCCATTGGAGACCGTGTTAGGGTTGAATTTAAGGTGGGAAGATGATGGGGTGGCACGGTTACCTGGGAGGGCAAGTGAACCGCTCCGCACTACGTGGCGTGATCCGACGGTAGACACGCGAAAAAACGAATGGCTTGCGTTCCTCAACTGACGTCGTGTGATCAGTATAAATATGGGTGTAGTCTTCATCTGCTTCATTGCTTTTATAACTTACAAAATTTCTGCTGAAACTGCCCTGCGGTCTGCCTCCTTGAGCTTTGCTGTGTTTGTGTGCTCTGTTGCCGGAATACGTGCTTGACGTGCATACTCCGCCCTACAAACTCGATCTGGTGAGGCCCTCGTTCCTGGTTCTCTTTGTTTCCCCCTCTTTGGTTTTTGTGTGTTTCTGGATTGTTTGGGCGTTTTCTGGGTTATTGCCACTCAAGAACAGGGCGTGTTCTTGAGGTGGGGTGGGTTTTGATCTGTTTTTGGGTGAATTTGTGGTGGGTTTTGATGTTTCTGGTGGTATGTATTCATTCGCCTTCCCTGCTGTTTCTGAAGTGTTGCCTCTTCGTCCGCCCAACCGAAGTGCCCTGGCGCTCCTCCGCACGGGCGGAAGTCCCCCAGTGTGCCCGGTGCGAGCGAGTGCCAAACGGGCGGGTTGTTGTTTGGCGCAAAATAATAGAGATAGGATAATATCTGAAGCATTGTTTGTCTTTCTAACCTTGCGTCCGTGTGCTTGCAGTGCAGAATGAAAGTTCAAGGCGATCGACATGGACGCTTCGCTCAAACGTCGCCTGATCAAGATGCGGGGTGCTATAGGGAGGGTCCATGGGGTGGCGGAAGATGGTGGTGGTTCGTTCGTTCCGTCGGGTAGTGTTGAGCCCAAGACCTCTGTCTCCGGTGTGGTTGCTTCCGCCTCTGCGTCCGCCCAAGAGGTACGACCGGATGCTCCGCGTCCGCCACCGGGTGATGTGATTGTGCCCAAGGCCCAGACCCGGGCGGAGTGTGAGCGGCAGCAGGTCGGGCGAGGAGATGTAGACGGCAAGCGAGAAGTTGTGCTTGCGCTGCAGTCCTCCGATCGTGCGCTCGTTGTGCGGTCGTTGTCGAGTCCACCTTCAAGTCCTCCACAATGCTCCGGGAGTGAGCGTACTTGCTCTCCAAATCCCATATCTCCGCCCCGGGGGCCGCCAGGGTCTCCCAGACAGAAGGGAGGTGAGGAGCGGGCGCACAAGCGTCCCCGGGTGGAAGAATCCTCCGCCGATCCTGCCTCTGGGTCGGGCCGAGATGCCGTGGACGGGCTACGCCGCATGCTGGCGTGTGGTGCTGCTACTCTAGGGTCTCTGTTGGAGTCGCGGGAGGATGTCGCGCCCGAAGGGCTGGATGCGGTGTTTGCCGGGTACGACCGGATGCTGCAGCAGGTCTTCCTTGTCCGCTCGCGGGAGGCTGCGGAACTTGCACGCCTCAGGGTCGAGGTGCGTGACCACCAGAGGGTGATGGAGTTGATGGTGGCCAGCAAGGACAAGGCCCATGGTCTGGCATCCCGGTATGTCAAGCGCGTGGAGGCAGCGGAGTTCCGGGCGGATGAAGCTGTTGCCCGCGAAGCTCAGGTCAAGATCGATCGGGACAGAGCCCTGGCCGAGGTGGAGCAGTTGCGCGCAGAGCTGAAGCGCGTTCGTGCTGGAGCAGCCTCCCAGGAGGTGTGCGATGCGTCTGATGCCGAGGAGTGGCTGGGCGGTCAGGTGTCCGCTTACGAGAGGGCGGTTGGGCTAGGTGGGGAGCCTCCCAAGGTGAAGCTGGAGCCGGTGATTACGCGGATGGACCCAGGCGGGCGGGTGGAGACCGTGGAGGTGGAGTCGTCGGAGGGTGAAGAGCTGGATGTTGATACTGGGGCGGAGTAGAATAGTGTTCTCCTTTTTGTAGTGTAGGTTTGTAACCGATCGTATGAATAAAACTGCTTTTCTTTCCGTTTGTGTGCCTCGCATTTTTTTTTTTGGCATCTTTTTGAATAACTCGCGCGAACGTGCGCCTACTCCCTGCTATGGGTTTTAACCAAGTGTTGTATTTACGCGGACAGCCTTTCCCCAGTCCCCCAGTGGGCGGGCGGAGTAAGGATGAAACGGGCGCATAAACACAAACCAATAGAGAACCACAGGAGAGTACTTCCCCAAGTGTTGCCTACTTCCATGGACGGGCATCCCCGCATCCGTGGGTTTGCCTCCAAGTCCCCCAAGTACGGTTGCTAAGGCGTGGTCCTCATCGCCCGTGCCTGGATCGCGCCCCTCGATCCGTGGGTTCCAAGGCGAGAACCTCCTGCCTGCCTCGGGGCTCAGCGGTTTCCTCGTGGTTGTATCCTCGAACGTGCCCGATTCCACGGTCGGTTGGGAATTTTCCCAAGAGCAGATGTCCTGCGATGATCAACTTCAGCCTGCAGATCCCTGGCCTCCCGAGTATGGCATTGTAGGGGGAGGGGGTGTCCATGATGATGAAGTCCGTTTGGATCTCTGCGTGCGGAGAGTCGGGTGCGCCAATTTCGACCTGGAGGCTGTCACTCCCGATCGGATACGATGTTTCGCCCGTGAAGCTGGCGATGCACTCGTGGTCCTGCGTCATCTTGCTGGTAAGTCGTCCGAGCGCCGTGTACGCGTCGAATTAGATTACATTGACGGACGCCCCGTTGTCCACTAGCACCCTCCTCACAAGGAATTGGTCGACGATCGCGTCGATCACGAACGGCAGGGTACTGTTCCTTGGGCCCTTCTCCTCGTCGCCCGTCGTGAAGCTGATGGTGGGCGTTTCCTTCCTTACTGCCTTGGGTACTCGTCTTGCCCCGATCGTCAGCACCTCCCTGCTCGAGCGATCGGGCGATGATGTTCCGTCCTTGCGCTTGCCCCCGGATATCGTGCTGATAGTCCCACGGGTGCCGGCGCCCATCTGGCGCTGCTGTCCCTCCACCCTGGGAGGGTTTGGTCGCTCATCCTTCATGTCTTCAAGGGCCTTCTTAAGCATGATGCAGCTGTTGGTATGGTGGGTGGCGGCGTTGTGGAATTCACACCATACGTCCGGGAGTTGGCCGGTTGGAGTCATTGCTCTCGTCATGTTGTTCGGCGGCAGTATTCGGTGTCGATGCAGGCGGAGAAGCTGCTCAAGTGGTTGCCGATCGATCGTGAAGACCTGCCCCGCCGGTCGATAGCGTGGTGCTGGCGGAAAATGGGAACCTTGCTGCGCCTGTCCCCGCGTCTGGTTGTAGTTGTTGCTCTGCTGATCGCGGAGGAAAGGTCGCTGGAAATTTTGTCTGTGCACATCCCGGTTCCGTTTGAATTCCCCGGTTGGCCTCTCGTCGTCTGCCAGCTGCAGCGGCTGGACGCCCGTCGCCCCTGGTCTGCTGGAACTGGGCTCGGAGCCTGACCCGTACACTCGCGTCTCCACCAACGCCTTCTGCACAATCAGATCCATGATCTCGTCGTAGTCGAGATGCTCCTTCCTCACAAGTTTTTCTACGAATGGAGTGGCGAATAGATTGTCCATCAGGGCTACCTTGGCCACTCGCTTGTCAAGGTCCCTGCATGTGCTTGCGAGCGTCCTCCATCGGTTGATGTAGCTTGACAGGCTCTCGTCCGTCCCCTGGCGGACCTTCAGGAGGATGCCCGTGGGGTTGTACTTGTCCTGTAGCCGATACCGCTTCTGAAAGCTCTCCGCGAGCTCGAGGAATGAGTGGATGAATCCTGGCGGGATTTCGTAGAACCAGCTCCGTGCCTCCTCCGCCAGCGTTTCTTGGAACAGGAAACACAAGGTTGGGTCCGAATATCGAGTCCCGTCCGTGGTGGACCGGAACTCGTCCACGTGCGCCCGTGGATCCCCGCTCCCATCGAACCGAGCGATCTTCGTTATCTTCGCGTGGGGATCCATTCCCCGCTCCAGGATGTGTGCCGAGAACGGGCTGACCCGGGGGGCGAACGTCCCACCCTGACCGGCCAACTTATCCTTGCGCAGGCGCGAGACTTCCTCCGCCAACTCTTCCATCCTCCGAAGGATCAGGGCATCGCCCGTTGGGGGCATTGACTCCTCCCCAGGTGAGGGTGCTCGGTCCGTTCGGGCATCGGGCCCGCCGAACGGGTGTTGCTCGCTGTTGATCTCCCGAGCCTCCCCTCGTCGCTCTGTCTGCTGGATGATGAGTGTGTCCAGTCGATCCTCCAACCTCTGGCGGATTTGGCGCTCCTCTGCTCTCTCGAGCGCCGCCTCCCGCAGCTCCTGGATCAAGCTGCCAATGTGTCCCTCGCTGACCTCTCCGCCAGTCGCCAGTACGTTCCGCCCCTGCGAGTCCGGCGGTGTCTCCCCATCGGGCGTGTTGCTATCGTTAGTCACCGGGTTGAGCATGTGGACCTTTGGTTTTTGTGGTGTTTATACGAGGTTTGCAATTTGTAAGTTTCCCACAGACGACGCCAGATGTTTCTACCGAATTACGCGCGAGGGCGCAATGGGGCAGAAGCAACAGTGATGTGCTTCCTTCCTTCCCGTACGTCCGAACGTTGGGACCGTTCGGATGGGCGGGCGATTCTCCTTCTCTTCGTGCGTGCGGGCTTCTCCTTCCTGTCGTGCGCTTCCTCTTCCTTCGGGTGATCGGGCGGGTGCGTTCGCGTGCGGCTGTTAGAAGAACACAACAATGAATAGACAGTCAGGGGTCGAGACGGGGTGGCCCGCCTTCAACGCTCTGATGCCTAAGTCAGATGATGTATCGGATATAACAGTCAAGCGAACGTGCGAATAGAATGATATGAATCGAGTGAGTCAGCTGGCTCTCGATGGGATATGAATGAGTCCGTGAATTCGTGTGTCTTACCTGTAATAAATGACTTACCTATATAGGTGATTTGAGTTTGGAGCCTGGTGGTGTTCTTCGATGTGGGATAACCTGCACTCTGCTGGTGTGTGATCCGCTTGTTCGGGCGCGCCTCCTCTGGGCGCGTGCGCGCTCGGAAGGGGTGGGTCCGGTGAGTGAAGTTGGAGCCTCCTTGGTGGTCTTGCATGTGGTCGAGTAGGTGTTGCTAATCTGCTTTAATTGGATAAATATGTTAATCGTACAGCTAATTGGTGCAATACTAACACCACCGGTCCCCGCCTCCGGCTGCCCCTGCTCCTGATCGACAGACGCCCCACCCGCCTGTTCCTCCAGGTAGTCGCGATACCGCTCCAAATCTAGGAAGGGCGATACCGCCGCCTGAAACTCGGCCACCTGGACATCAGCCTCAGCGGCCACCAACTCCCGGAACTCCGAGGAATTCTTGAAGACGGCAACCGCCTCCGCCTGGGCCTGCTCAGTCCACGCCTGGCGCTCAACCTCCATCAGGCGGGACTCCATCTCCGCCACCCGGTTGGCCGCCTCATCCTTTGCCTCTTCCAGCGTAGCCAAAGCAGTGTCACGCTCGGCCTTGTGCAGCGCCTCTCGCTCCGTGGCCTCCCGGGTGCGCTCCGTCGTCGCCTGGACTTCGCGTCGCAGGCGATCCGCTAGCTCCTCATACTTGGCCTGATCATACTTGAGCCCCTTGTTTTCTTCAGTGAGCTTGCGCATCTCCTCCTTCAGCCCCTCCGCATACCGATTGTTGGCAAAGTGCTCGCGCGCCAGATACATCTTGTGTTGCATCACCATGCAGAGGTTGAACGCCCTGTCCATCTCATCTGAACCACCAGCCGCCGCCTGCGGTATCAGCCCGTTGACAGACTTCACGCCGAGCTCGATGGCTCGCGTCAGCGGTGCACAGAAGGCAAACAGACTATCCATCCTCGGCCGCTTCAACGGAGGCTCGCCAGCACCCCCTGCCTGGACACCCGTGGGGGACTTGGCGGACGGCTGGACGATTGAGGCGTGGCAGGAGTACGAGTCGATGACTGGGGCGTACGAGAAGTCTCCCGCCTGTCCCGCAGGACATCCTGGTCAACCCGGCGCTGCTCGCGGTCCACTTGCCGCTTCTCGCGGTACTGATCAGCATGATCCGCCCGCGCCTGGACCTTGGCGCCAGCAGCATCACCCGGTGGTGGGCGAGGGGCATCCGCCCGGATGGGCTGGGCAAAATCGGCAACGTTGGGGATTGGAATCTTGGGTTGAGTTGTATCCCCCAGCACGAGCCCACCGCGCCCGTCATCCGCCACCTTGCGAACCTGATCGGCGGTTAACAATAGCGCGGCCATACGGCGCTTGAGCGCCTCGTCCTTATCTGTCGCCTTGGACTTGGTCATCTTAACTGCAGAACGCACAAAAGGAAGGTCAGCAACAGAAGCAAAAAGTTAGCTAAACAATTCTACTCCTACTCCTAGCAACAAACTTCAAGAACCCACGGACTAGGCTACTTAGCAAGGCGCGTGCGCTCGATGAGCTCCTAGTGACACGCCGCCTAGAAATATCTTGACTCGGGCGCGGGGTCAAAAACGAACTTGAGGCGGGCAATCCTGGCCTCTTCGGCGGGAGTGAGCGGGTACTCATTCGTGTCGAGCACATGGAAGGACTGGGGGACTCGATCAATCTGGTCAGCATGGGCGGCATACTTGGGCGAGAAGGCGCCAAACTCCCAGTCTCCCCTCACCAAACAGTTGATTGTGCGCCAGGAGGTTGAAGAGCTCGGCGGGTCCACCAACCAACACTTCACGCGAGGCTCCACCGTGACGGTCTCCGAGTCCCTCTGGCGCATAGAGTATCGAAGACGGAAGAAATGAAGAAACTCCGCCTGCGTCGGCTAATCCATACCGCTCGACTGGAAGATATTGAACATGGCCACAAGCGTGCGGGCGAGCGTGGGCCCGCACTGGCCGAGGGAGATACTCAGCAGCGCCAGCATGTACTGAAAGAACGGATGTAATGGCAGCTTAATCCCAGCCTTGAGGTGGAACTCGCTCAGACAGACGTGACCGCGCGGCGGGCGGGTGAACGTCTCTCCCTTGCCGGGAATCCTCAGGCGCACCGAGCCAGGGATATGGTAATTGCACGCCCATCTGGCCATCTCCGTGGCGGACGACGCGCGCTCCGGCTCTTGAACCGGCGTTCCATCGGGCAGCACCCAGTGAATGGGTCCACCTTCCGCAAACTGGGGAACGGACTCCTCCCCCCGAACGCTCAACCCCCCCATGGTCCAGAACCACCCGAGGACCCGCCCGACGACCCGAACGAGCTCTCCAACCCTGCGGTTGCGCGCGCCTGCTTTGAACCCATTGACTGCACCAGGGGAGAGGTATTAGGAATACATCGAAGGGGCGTCACACTCAACACAGACTCGTACGACGACGTACTCGACCCACAACTAATCCACCCCACCCCCTCTATGTATATGCGCTCGTGTGATTGCCCGCTTGATATCTCTACTGGCTCCATCCCTAAACGCACGCACACGCAAACCCACACTTAGCCAAAAATCTTCCCAGACAAAAACACCAAAAACCCACAAAAAACTACCCAAAAACAGATCAATCCCACCCCACTCAAGAACACGCCCTGTTCTTGAGTTCAGAACCCAGAAAAAGCAAAACACAACACAAATAACAAACAGAACCAAAACAGAAAATACGAGAGCCTCACCAAGTTGAAATTTGTGGGTTGAGGATGCACGTCGAGCAAATATTCCGGCAAGAAGAGAACACGAACACAGAAAAATCAGGGAGGTAGGTTGCAGAAGGAATTCGGCAGCGTTTTGGTAAAATATGAGTGATGAGGAAAACAACAATCAAAGGCCTTATTTATACTAATCAGACGGGACACGCGAACGAACTCTAGCCGTCCACTTTTCGCGTATCTACCGTCGGATTATAACGCGTGGCACGGGGCGGTTTACTAACCCTCCTTAGTAACCGCGCCAACTCCTCAGCTTCCCGCCTTGATTTTCAAACCCTAGCACGGTCTCCAACAGCTCGATACGTGGCGCCCATGCACAACTCCAACGCTCCCACGCGCCTGACGTCTGGGCTTCGAGCAGTCATCACGTCATCAGCATTTAATGCCCAGGGCACGCCAGCATTAATTACGACAGCTAACATTTATTGCACGACGGTTCCCAAGGAGAAGTCAAAAGGAATGTCACCTCAGAACACCTCGTCAGACGAAATCACCCCACTCAAGGCAGGACAACACACGCCACGATATCCACCATTCGTACTAGCGCGTACACCACCAACACGACCGGGCGCTCGAGAAACACCATCAGGTTAGTATAGACACCAGTCGGACGCCTCGAAAGAGGGCGCAAGCCTGAATTCCCTTTTGGCCGTGTACCCACTGAAGAACCTGCGTCTTACGGGCATGGGGTTCTTCCCCTCCGTACACGCAAACGTTAAAACAAGCCGGATTAGGCGGCAAAGGCATGGGGTCCGCCCCCTCTTTGCGCGCGCTGAGACCGATGGGCGGCAGAGGCACGGGGTCCGCCCTCTCCGTGAGCGCACCGTTACAGTTCGAAGGGCAAGCCGACTGTCATGACAGAGGCATGGGGCCAACTCCTCTCTGGGTATGCTAAGCTCGATGGGCGGCACGGGCGTGGGGTTCGGCCCCTCCGTGTGAGCGCAACGTTAACGATCGACTCGCCGACTCGGAACAACAGGGGCGTGCGGTCCGTCCCCTCCTTGCGCGTTCCGAGACCGATGAGCGTCGCGGGCAAAGGTACGCCATCCCCGGACGCGAAAATACAAGCCGGCTGTCATAGACAGAGGCATGAGGTCCCCCCCCCCCTCTGGGCATGCTAAGCCGAAGAACGGCACGGGCATGCGGTCCGTCCCCTCCGTGCGCGTTAATTGTACGTCGCGGTCTTGATCCCACCGTTGACGCTACACCGTACGCGATGGCATCCCCGTTGACGTACGCGGTGCACCGCGGTATCCCAACGCTGGTGTTACGAAAAACATTCGCATACATTCACACCATATCATACATTCATGCATCATACCATACATTCACACATTTGCATACCTATATATCTATGTTTACTTATTTATGTTTACAAAGCAACACCTCATCCAGGCGCGCGGCTCCAAAATAGCAAGTCTTGTTTGGACGCCGGGCCCGCAGGTACACGAACGCACGAACAGGTACACGACTGCACGAACAAGTACACGCTCAGACGCCCAGGTCCCACTCCGTCATACGAGCCCTTCCTTGACCGGAGAGTTGGGGGACTTGGGGGTTACAGGATCATACACCACTGCTCAATCGGATAAGTATTCTTGTTAATCGCACGAACCCTTTTTCAACTCCCCAGTCAAGAAAGGTCTCTTTGACTTAGGGACTTGGGGGACTTGTTAGTATAGCATTAGTTGTACGATTAAATATACTTATCCACTTAAGCAGGTAATCGACACCTACCAGACCACCCGAAAGACCACCAGGAAGGCTTCAACATCGTTCACCAGACCGACCCCATCCGAGCGCGCACGCGCCCGTGGGTCGCACGCCCGAACGCACGGATCACATGACAGCAAGCACACCAGTCCCACATCGAAGAACACAAGCAAACACCAAACTCAACCACCTATATATGTAAGGTATTTATTACAGGTAACGACATTTTGATCCAAGCATTAAACACTCCACACGCACGTTCGCTTGACTGTTATATCCAATACACCATCTGACTTAGGCATCGGAGCGTTGAAGGCGGGCCACCCCGTCTCGACCCCTGACCGCCCGTTTGTTGTTGTATTCTTCTAACAGCCGTAGTCGAACACGCGTACCCGATCACCCGAAGGAAGATGAAGCGCCCGACCATCCGAACAGCCCGTGCGTTCGGACGCACAACAAGGAGGAGAAGGAGTACTCGTACTTGCTTCTGCCAGATACGTCCCCGCGCGT
This sequence comes from Geum urbanum, assembly GCA_946800695.1. Lineage (NCBI taxonomy): Eukaryota > Viridiplantae > Streptophyta > Magnoliopsida > Rosales > Rosaceae > Geum > Geum urbanum. The sequence goes on along the minus strand of OX326998.1, from coordinate 2,261,885 downwards.
AATTTGGTAGAAACATAAAGTTCTTTGGTTTTGTGTATGTTTCCGCATCTGATGACTACGAAGTTTTGGCAGCCTCGTTTGACAATGCTAATTTCTCGAAGAAGCTTGAGGTCGAGTTGTTCTCATCGAGATCTTATGTTTGGAAAAGAATCCAAGTCGACGACGATTGTGGTTCTTTTCCCTCTTGTATGGGGACTCTTTGCAAAGAGACGCTTCATTGGGTAGACATGAATTTGAAAGAAATCAAAACTTTTGATTTGAAAGATGAAAAATTCGGGAAAATGCAATTGCCTGATTGTCTAGTTCGACATTGCAGTTTGGGGTATCCGAATTGCTTCATGTGTATTGGCGTTGCTTTTGGAGGATGCTTGAGTCTATGCGGACCGGTGGATGGTTTCGCTGGGTCACGAGAGATATGATGTGCGTGGTGGTGATTGGCGTTGCTTTTGGAGGATGCTTGTGTCTATGCGGACCGGTGGATGGTTTCGCTGGGTCATGAGAGAATATGATGTGCGTGGTGGTGATTCTGTTTGGACTAAGCTTTTTAACTTCAGGTTTCGATACCCGGGCCTAGATTTTGGTTTTCTGATGGAAACTAATCAAACTAGTATGGTAGCGAAGTGGCGCGACAGGTTGTGTTTGGTAAGAATCGATCCTCAGAAACATGACAAAGAGAAACAAGAGTATGAATATCTCTCAAATGACGACGACTTGCTTCGTTGTTCTGGATTCTTGCATTATGAAGAGAGTCTACTTTGCATTTGATGATCAGTACGTAGTCTGCTCTCTGAATATGTATAAATATGCTAGTGTCATTATATATATATATATATATATATCGATTTCAGTATAATATTGTATTAACATGCCTTGCTGATTAAGGTTATGGGATAATGCTTGTAGTATTGTAGATTGTCTTTGATCAAAGTAGAAGCTATATGATCAATGCTGCTCTACAATGATAACAGGAATACTGCGGCGGCCAAAAATGGGAAGAGGATCAATGCTGAAGCTATTAATGGAGTGACAAAAAATAAGGATTCGTTTGGTGGTTCGGGGAGTTCCTCCGAGTCTTGTAAGGCAAGAAAAAGAAAAAGAGTACCGGAGTGTCCATACTGTCACAAACTCGGACATGTTGTGAATGACTGTCTTAAACTTAAGCAGAAGAAACTCAAGAAAGCAAGTCTGATCGAAATGAGGAAGAACGTATATTTCTAGAGCATGCTCGATCAGTTAAATTGAATGAGTCTCTCTTAGGCTGTCTTAGACTCTTAGCTATTATGAATATATATGTTTTCCTTTAGGTTCTTAAAATTTCAAATTATTAACAGTACATGACGACAGATTTCAAGTTCTATGATACTTCATATATAGTGATGGCTGTGAAGTACATTATGAAGCCTGCAGTTCTTCATGCTCTCATTATTCATGAGAAAGTGAGAAACTAAGGGTCTGTTCGGTAAAGTATTACAAAACAATTTTATAAAAACTTTTTTACAAAATGAAACACAGTTAATTAAATCCAGTATAACCAAAATCCAAAAACGTGTTTGGCTGCAAAAAACATACGAACCCTCACTACTCTATTCAATCTATACTATATTTGGTCTATTGTTCTTTGACATCTCTCACTACCTTTGAGGAAGTCCGCGATTAGCATAATAGACTTCTCATATTTCAATCAATTCTATTAAATGCATCACCCAGTATCTCAATGATGGTACTTACTGTGATTGAAGTTGGGCATAAATTTTATTGTTGTTTCATGGTGCAATTTACTTCTCAATCTCAAAATGAATTGGTATAGGTCAATACTCAATATCAACACCCACCCAGAATCCCAATATCGACATGAATACCTAAATCCCAATCGTTGAAATTGTGGTTGTTCCTGGATACAAAGCCTGGGTCATGCGAATGAGAAGCAAAATTATGGGATGAATGTCTAATGGGTTTGTTAAAATCTCAATAAAAGTATCTGGAGGAGATATCAAATTCTCATTGATCTTCTCGACTCTCAGCTTCTTTAAAGCTCAAATCACACCAATGATGGTCGTCAGAACTTCCCCAAATTCGCTCAGCTTTTTCTTTAACGGAGTTTCAACCTTGCTCTTCGAAGCTTCGTGAATCTGAGAATGCATATGCTGTATCCCTATCTTCATCCCAGTCTGCATCATCAAACACGATCGAGCTTCTTCGCCGGCAGACCCGGCACCTTCCTCACGTTCCTGATTGTCGACGTCTCTAACTCAACGTCCAGCGCGCCTTGTTACTGTCTAAATTGTTTTTGCAAAACAGCAAGAACGCTCTTAGTTCGTTTTCAAAAATTACTCTGTGACTTTAAGTTGTATTCTAAAAACTATTTCCTCTGTTTTCGGAGATCGCTCCGCCGAATTAGTATTACACATGTTTTTGCAATTTGTAAGACAAAAAAGGGTTTCCGAAAATGGTATCGAACGCCACCTAAGAAACTCGGTGGTTACGAGTGAGAAGTATTTCTTGAAATCATGTTTTGGTGGGGAGTGAGTTCATGCTCACATTTTCGTGCTTACGAAATTCTGAAATGAAAGGAATGATTCATATATGATGTGTATGATTGACCATGTACGTGCAAGTAAGGGTGCCTATGGAATAGAAAGTAGAAATAAGGTAGAGATTTTCAGATTATAGTACGTACGCGTACGAGTGGTGTGCGTGTGCGTGTGCGTGTGCGTGTGCGTGTCTGAATTTTCTCCTCATTATAATATATACGCATGCCATCACCACAACTTTCTCTATTCGCAGATCAGATTTATCCTATATTCTCAGATCAATTAACAGTACGTTGATTGTGCATGTGGTTCCTTTTCTGGGGGGGATTTATTACCACATTTTTCTTCCACAATATATTGCACATGCATGAATCGACCAACAAATTCTGATTACATGAACTTGCATTCACCACATGTAAAATCCTCATACATGTGACTAATTTCTAGAATATGTGACCATGCATTCACCATATGTAAAATGCGTCTACCAAAAGAGGCTTAACTAGGAACAAAATTCAAGATATTTTTTCCCAATATGGTCAAACCGATCACAACACTACAAGAAAAATTCACTTAGATTAGGGACTATTTCCGTCATCTAGGTTAGAGTTTTCGTAGTCTAAGTACTTAGACTACGGAATCTCCGTCGTCTAAAATCCGTTGTCCAAGTGTCGTAGTCTAAACACTTGGACGATGGAAATAGTCTGTTCTGTCGTCCAGGAGGTCACTTGGATGACGCAAATAGCCCGTCGTCCAAGTTATGATGAGACGACGAACACAATATTTGCGTCGTCCAAGTACAACTTAGACTACACAATTATTGCGTGGTCTAAGTTATACTTGGACGACGCAAATAGTGTGTGCGTGGTTTAAGTGATTACTTAGACCACGTATGTCTATATGTTTTGTAGTCTAAGTCATCACTTAGACTACGAAAGCATATATGATTTCGTAGTCTAAGTGAGTATTTAGACTACAAAAACGTATATACTTTCATAGTCTAAGTGAATATATATTTTCTTTTTTAATTAAAATTAAAATTTAAAAATAAAATATTAATAAATTAATTAAAATACTGAATTTAATTTAAAAAATTAAAAATTGTACTTACATCAAAATAGTTCGAAAAATACTAAAATACGACAGGAGTAGACACGCCACCAAGTCTCCCGCCTCCAGCCATGTCATCGTCGTCGGGGTGTGGGGTCGGAGCAGGATGACAATCTTGTTGAACTTGGTTCTGCATGAGGGCGATAAGGTGAGCTATTTGCACTTGTTACTCATCAAGCCTCTGACGCAGAAACAACGTTTCTGCCCGTGCGAGTCGAGCCTTCTCTATGGCTGCTTGGATCGCCACATCCCAAGCACTTGTCATCGTCAAGCGTGCCATAGAGGAGTCAAAAGATAAATCTCGCTACACCTTGCGTCCCAACCCCCTGACTTCCTTGCCAGCTCGACGACCGTATACCTCATCGGCGATTGCAATTTGACTCTCCTTAGATAGATGAGGCAAGTCTTCCGGCGGCAAATCCGGGTGTGCAAGCTGCGTGTTGGCCAAGTCCTCCTGCACCCGTTCTACCAACCTCACCTGAAAATAATAATAATAATTAAATAATTATAAATTCGTACGGCAATTTAATAAATAATTAATAATAATTACGTTAATTGAGAAGAAATATATACGGCACTTACGCCGATTTGACTCGCTTCATTATCGAGCACAGAGATAAGAGTGTTTGGAGCCCTTATCTCTGTGCTCCTTGGCGATTTGTATCATCTGCTTGGAGTCGGAGGTATGATGTTTGTCTTTCTTCTTCCGATTGGCCTTGTTTACGTTTGATTGCGTCTGTTAGATAACATAAATCATTAATAAATTAATAAATTACTAAAATAATAATAATAATTCTATTTCGTCAATTTAAATATAAAAAAATACGAACCCGATAAAATTCTTCTTTGAAGCGGTTGACCAACCATTCCCGCTCATCTTCCTTATCCCCACGTAGCTCTACGGGGATAGGCAATCGGCCGAATTATTGGTAATACTTGTGAAGTCTATACTTCCAATCACGGTAGATGACGTTGGCAGCGGTGTTGATGTGCCTAAGTATTTCCGGTGTGCCATCCACCACAGATTGTTCCTACAAGAAAAGAATAAAAAATTATAATCATATATATTATAAAATTATGATTTTTATTGGTTATTAAAAAATAAATTTAAAATTGTATTATGTACCGAGAGTTCTTTAAACACTTTCCTCTTCTCCAAATCCGGTAACTCCTTCTAGCTAGGCGCAACCATACGAACCTTGTTGTGAATAATTGCCCCGATGTTGTTCGATGAGAGACTAGCTAGCTGCGAGGTAGGAGGGCCATCGGTGAAATCGTCGTACGACAACTGGATCTTTTGTCTGGTCGCCTTGAACAACTTCTCGAACTTTTTGCCTTTTCTGAGTCCTCGGGTCCTTTTCGGTTGAGGGTCTGACGGGGCCCTGTTGACCTTGCGCCGCGCGCTGTAGAGAATAGACTCAGTGGAGGTCGATTCCTGGCCACTTTCTGACATCGATGATGAGCCGGAAGAGGTGTTATCATCATCAGTCTGTATAGTTGGGGAATTAAGAATTTCCCTAGTCGTCGCTGCCGAGGGACCAGCTAAAGGGTCCGGATGAGGCGCGACGTTGTCCTCATGTCTCTGCTAACCCACTTGCTCTGCGAAGCGTCGATGTTGAGCATCGTCCGCCTTTTTTGTGCCTTTTTTTACTCCACGGGGTCATTTTAATCTAAAAGTTGTAAAAATCAACTATTAAACCTATTTTACCATGAATTATAACTACTTTACTATTTACTATTTATAACAATTTACTAACTATTTTTTTCTATATTTTTCATATTTATCACAACATTTACTATTTTTAATATTTTTCATTTGTAAAACCATTTTTGGTATTTATCATTTATTAATATTAACCAATTTATAATATTTACTATTTATAATTAAATTCAGACTAATGTATAATAATTAAAATAATGTTACCAATAATTAAATTCATACTATTACAAATAATAATAGGATTAATTAAAATAATAGTACAAATTAATAATTAAATTTATACTAATTACCATAATTTATAATTAAATTCATACTATTACAAATAATATTACTATTAATTAAAATAATAGTAATTCATACTAATTATAATAATAGTACAATAATTTACAATAAAATTCATACTAATTACCATAATTAATAATTTATCATAATTACAATAAAATTCATACTAATTTACAATAATATTTACCAATTTATTATTTTTACTAATTTATTAATTTATCAATTTACAGAAATACACCTTCTATATTTATACCTAAATACATAGTATTATACCTAAATATATATTAAAAATAAATTTAAAATACGTACGTACGTACGTAAAAAAATAAAAACTTATCGACGGTGGAGATAGGCGGCGGTGAGATTGGGCGGCTGGTGGCGGTGAGAGTGGGAGGTGGAGGCGGAGAGAGGGAGCGAGGAGGATTGATGTACATCATGGAGGGAGTGAACGACGGTGAAGGAGGTGAGAGGCGTCGGATGGAGGGAGGTGGTGGAAGGCCGGATCGAGTTTGAGAGAGAGAGAGAGGAGTTTTGAGGAGGATTGGAAGAATGATCGAAACTACCCAGAAATGGGCAATTATACTGTTTCACTTAGACAAGGGTAACCCTCTGTCGTCTAAGTGCACCTAGACGACGAAAATGCTCATTTTCGTCGTCTAAGCCAACCGTTATAATTTTTGGAAACTCCACCAAATTGGGAACGGTTCAAAATTTGGATTTAGACAACGGAGAAAGCCATCTCTGTCGTCCAGGTCAAATTTTGAACCATTCCCAAAAAAATGGCGGTGAAATTTGGACCGCCTAAAATTTGAACCTAGACGACGGAGATGGCTATCTCCATCGTCCAGGTGATCACTTGGACGACGGAGATGCCCATCTCCGTCGTCCAGGTGAGCACTTGGACGACGGAGAGTCCTCCTACTCCGTCGTCTAGTTACAATTTCCGTAAAATAATTTTTAAAAATAATTCGTAAGGAAGTTTCCGATCTGTCATTCGAAGGGAATTGTCGTAAAATATCAATTAAAGAATCGTATATATAAAAAGTGAAATTTAAGACGATGAATAATTTTACGTCTTTAAACTTATTAAGTATCTACTAATGTGTATATGTAACTTAAGTGTTATTAAGTATAGGCTCATTGCACATCAATATTAACGAAATTGAATTTGGACAAAACAACCGTTGGATACATTCGCCATAAGATAATATATAAGTAGAATAATTTTCAGTAAATAGTAGGTTCGTTAAGGGTTTCATCGGCACAATCAAAACCGAAATTTTTAAAAACCGGAAACGTGGATACAGGAAAATTCGTAACTCCTATTTTGGAACCGTCGATGCTCACACTCCAAGAATTCTTTACTCTATGGTCTCGATGAAAATAATATTTATTGGAACATGGTCTACATGGTCGTTGTCTTAGATGTGAAATTACAAAATTTTAACTTAGACGACGCAATTACACGTTTGTGTCGTCTAAGTTAAATTTTTAGGGTTTAGGGTTAAGGCTTAGGGTTTAGGGTTTACTTAGACGATGGTATGATCCTTTTGCGTCGTCTAAGATAAATTTTTAGGATTTAGGGTTATATAATTACTATTGGGTTACCTTGGTATGGACTACGAAAAGTCGTTCTGTCGTTTAGGTTTTAGGGTTTAGGAAAAATGTGATTTTTGATCGTACGGATTAATTAATTAAATTTATTTTGTATTTCCATCTGCCGAAGCGACCTCGCTCTTTAATTAATTTGAAGTTAATTATGCAAAAAAGTTGAAATTAATTAATTAATTATTAAATTAAGTATAGAATTAATAATTAATTGTACCTACTCCTCCTCAGAATATATATAATTAATCATGCCTCGATCGTTACGTTAAAAAAGTTTAATTACAATAATTAATTACCAATTAATATTCATCTTCATTATATTGTACTATTCGTCATAATCGTCATTATCCTTCTCACCACTGTTATCCGATTGCTCCTCCTCATCATCATATTCAACATCGTCCGACGAATATCCTGAGTCCTCGTCCTCGTCGTCATCCTGCGCCTCTTCTTCATCGACTTTATTAATTACATCAATAATCTCATCTTGAGTTAGATCCATACAACCATCATGCATGGGTAAGCGTTCACCAGCTTGAACCAAGTCCATTATATTGAAGCGGATGACAGAAATATTAGGCTCTTGATATGCAGTAATGTCTCTTTGCGGTTCAACATCTTCAGTCGTCGACATCCTTTCAGCTGTCATGGTATTCCATATACCTCGATGAGAGATATGGTTCACTATTTTCCACCGTTTACCAGCTTTCGGATCATCAAGATAGAACACCTGTCTAACTAAGGTGGCAAGAGCAAAAAGCTCATCCTCATACCAGCTTAAGTTTGTATCGACTGATAAAAGACTCAGGTCTTCCTTTGTACGCTTGAACCATTTGAACTTGAATAGGAAAACGTTGACATCATTCCCGTAACATAGTTGTACGACATATACAAGAGCCCCGTAATATATATCATTGTCTTTCTCAACTGCTACCTCACTGTTTTGTGTTCTTCTTCCTTCATCTCGGGTCAATGAATGAAACTTTACACCGTCCACAAAACATCTGGGGTAAATATAGTGTTTAATCGGCTTCTCTATTAGCAAGTGCTTTGGCCAGAACCACCACTCCCCGTAGTTTTCGGATTTTTGTAGATCAATCATCTGGAAAAATAGGAAATCTATATAATTAAAGGGTTTAATTTCTACAAACATGTATGTAAACTAAATAAGTAAACATATGTACCCATTGAAAGAAATAATCGGGGAACTTCTTCTTAACGATTTTCTCAAACCACGCCGAACTCATGTCTGGATTTAACACCTGAAGCTTCTCCCTGTACCCAATCATGTACGGCTCAACTTTGTCACAGTCTCGCAATACTACCCAATGTGCCTCAATAAGTTCTCCTCGTGTTAACGATTCCTTTAATACTCATCTAAACAGTCGTACGACATTTGTGACGACAGAAATATTGATGCGGGCACTGGGATCAGAGGTGGTGGGAGGTGGTGGATCCTTGAGGTACCTGTTGTAGTAAGTAACATACTCATGCATTAGGTATGTCTCCGCTATGGAGCCATCCAGGGCTGACCTATTTTTTATGAATCTTTTATACTGTCCAAACTGTCTACAAAATCCAACGTTCAATTAATTTATTGTAGAATAGGTACATATAGTAATCTCGAGTGAAAAAAATAATGGATCAGAAAACCTGTATAATTAATTAGTTGTACGTGCTTTTCTTGAGGATACATCCAAGTGTACTGGACTGGACCAGAAATGAGCACCTACTTGGGCAGGTGGATCATTAAGTGAATCACGATGTCAAAGAAAGCAGGGAGAAAAATCCTCTCTAGTTTGCAAATGATGTGCACAATTTTTTGTTGCAGTTTCACCGCATTTGACTTCTTTAACTCTCTGGCGCATAACTTCTGCCACCATCTGCACAATGTCACTATTGGTTCTGTGATGTCACGAGGTAAATATGGTCAAATTACTACTGAAATCAGACGTTGCAGCATAACGTGATAGTCATGTGTCTTTAGACCAACAAACTTATATTGCACCTCGTCCACTGCTCCAATTATAGTAGTTACATACGTAGCCGGATAACGAACGCTCTTAAAAGAACCTCTAAGTGTCAATTTCACTGTGTAAGGTGTAGCTTACATCTTGTTATACACTCACCTCATATTCCTTCTCAACCACAAGGAACGACGTAGATTCATAGATTCCAGATCTTTGCACGCTTTGAGAGTATCTTTAGTCTTGAACTTAATACCGAGAATTATTCCTACCACGTTGTCGTACACATTCTTTTCTATATGCATCGCATCCAAGTTGTTCCTCAGCTTCAACTTCAACCAGTAAGGGAGTTCAAATAATATACTTTTGTGATGCAAATAGCTAAGATCATGTAAAGGTATTAGATTACATTTTTGTACATCCTTGTCATTGGTCAACACACCAAAGTCGAAATAGCTCAACCTCTCTAAAATCTCTTTTCCAGACCAACTACAGGGTTTAAGATTATTCTCTACCGTTCCGTCAAAATGAGCTTCATCCTGTCACCACGGGTGGTCGTCAGGAAGCCATCTACGGTGACCCAGGTAACACACATTCTCCGTGTGCCAACTAGATTTCACGTCGTCCAAACATATAGGACATCTATTATATCCTTTCGTCATATAGGCTGCCAACATCCCATACGCTGGAAAATCACTGATCGTCAGCATTACAGCTGCCATCATCATGAACATTGTGTCAGTGAATTTGTCATAAGTTAAGACTCCATTTTTCCACAATAGTTTCAGCTCGTCAATCAAATGTCTGAGGTAGACATCTAAGCACTTCCTCGGAGATTGAGGACCTAGAATTACCAGAGTAAGGAAATTAAATTCCTTGTTCATGCACATCCACGGAGGTAGGTTGTACGACATTAGAATAACTGGTTAAGTGCTAACGGCAAATTTATTACTACCCCAAGGATTGAATCCGTCTGTAGATAGTCCGAGTCTAACATTTTGAACCTCTGCGGCAAAGTCTCCAAATTTGGTGTAGAAATATTTGAAAGGCTTCTCATCCGCGGCATGTCTCAGCACATCGTCATCTATTCGCTTTTCTGCGTACCATCGCATCGCCTCTGCTGTGTATAGAGACATGTACAGACGCTGCAATCTAGGAATCAATGGAAAATATTAAAGAACCTTCACATGAATTTTCTTTTTCGAACTCTTCCTATTCAGCTCATATCTGCACTGGCCACATACGGAACAATAGTCCAAATCTTTATACTCTTTGTAAAACAGCACACAATCATTTGGACATACGTCCATTATCCTGTACTTTAGGCCGAGGCTGCTCAAGATATTTCTAACCTTATAATGGGATTTAGGAAGATTGTGATCATCAGGAAGCAACTTACATATTTGCTCCTGAATTTCGTCAAAAACACTGATTGACATTTTGTGCTTCACTTTTATCTGCATTTGCTGCATCACATATTGCAACACATTCTCTCGACATCCAGGGTACACCGGGGTCTGGGTTTTAAGTAGCATCATGTTGTACTTATCCATCTCAGTAGTGTCAGTGGCCAAGCTAGCAGCAAGGAATGTGTCATCATGCCCATGAGTGATATTGTAACCTCTCTCTTGATGTTAGTGTCCACCATGACTAAATCCCAGAAACGCATTATTGACCAAATCCGAAGTTGGGTTCCAAGCAGGGGGGCCGGTACCACTGCCGCTGAATGAGGCACCATGATAACTATACCCTGAGCTGAATTCTGCTGCTTCACCATGCTCGCTCCACGTAGTGTAACTCCACATCATACCATTTTTATACAGGTGTTGCATCATAACATTAACCTCCACATACTGATAGTTAAGACATTTTTTGCACAGACACTTGAAACGCTTCTTTCCATGACCATGTTCTATCGCAAAATTCACAAATTCTCTAATTCCATCCATATACCGGACATCACTTCTATTCTGCAACTTCATCCAACTCTTGTCCATACTTTTACGAAATTTAATAATTATCATATTTGTCAACTATTATATATACATATTTTCAAGTAATTATTAAACTATTATATATGCAAATTTTCAACTACATTAATTATTAACGTATAATTAATTAAAATATTTATTAATTACCTTTATTAATTAATGATGAATATATTATACATCAATTATTTTAATATATCTAATATACATGTACGTTTTAACTAAATATTAACCAAATTTTTAAACATCCATGCATATATATGTACTAGTTAATTAATTAACTAATATATATATATCAATCAATTACCTAATTTAATTATAAATATTAGACGTACTAACAATGCAATGAATCAAACGTACAATTATATATATATATATATATAAACATTAAGATTGTCGGAATTAACTACGTTCGTACGTACCTAGCCTAGCCTTCTCCGATATATGGCGAATCGATGGTCGGAGCCGGAGATTTATATATATATATATAGTGCTAGCTAGTTGTACGTGTGAGGAGAGTATGATTGAGAGATAATGATATGAGGATAGGATGAGGATGGAAATGAGACGAGCGAGCGGAGAGGAAGAGAGTCTGGCATGGACAATATATAATGCATCACTTAGACAACGCAACGTTGGTGCATCGTTTAAGCGATCACTTAGAAGACGGACTGAGCGACGCTTCTGTCGTCCAAGTAGTGGATGAGACGACGAAAAATTTATTAAGACGACACAAATTATTATCGTCGTCTTAAGTCTACTTAGACGACAGAACCTTTACGATTCCGTCTTCTAAGAACGTTTTTCTCCCGGTATTATTATGGGAAATATACTGTAATGCTCAAAGCCTCAAAGCAATCATAATCGAGTGCTTTCTGGAAAGCACCTACGAGCCACATACAGTGTATAGTTAAAGAGAAGACTCTTTTTCCGAGTCAATAACATACGTACGTCCATACCCGTGCCATGCATATAGCTAGGATTTGCATATTTTGATTCTTTAACTTTCAACACTTTCTCTCCATAGTGGAAAACAGAATTAGCTAGCTTCTTCTACACAGCAGCTCCAAGTTTATTTTACTATAAACCAGTTCTTTGTACTCGACATCCATCAACTCGATCATTGCAGCGAGCATTGAGTTTCCTACTCCCATACCTTCACATTCGAATTCTCTGCTCGATCCCCTTGGCTCCTCATCTCTTTCGTCAATGGTAACTAACTAGTTAGTCCTCTGTGATTCAATTTACTTATGTTAAGCTGTTCACTACTTGACTACCAACCAACTAATTACTGCTTCGATTATACTTTTTCCAAGCACAGAATACTTTCGAAGTGTCCGACAAGAAATCAGTAACAGTTGGGCCATGGGGAGGCCACAACAGTCTGGTGTGGGACGATGGAGTTTACTCTACGGTGAGGCAGTTGGTGATAGCTCATGGCTCTGGGATTGACTCTGTTTCTACCGGATTACGCGGGACGTAATCTAGCAGAAACAAGTACGAGTAATTCTATCGTGTCCGAACGTTCGGGTTGTTCGGATGATCGGGTGCTTCCTCTCTCTTCGGGTGTTCGGGTATTCGGGCGTTCGGTTTCCACTGTTAGAAGAATACAACAACAAACGGGCGGTCAGATGGTCAAGACAGGGCCGGCCTGCCTTCAACGCTCTGATGCCTAAGTTAGAAGATGTATTGGATATAACAGTTAAGCGAACGAGTGAGGAAGTAAGTTGGAGTGTTTAATGCTAGAATTAAATATATCCTTACCTGTAGTAAATGCCTTACCTATATAGGTGGTTGAGATTGTTGCTTACTTGTGTTCTTCGATGTGGGATAGAGCTGTTTTGTTGTCATGTGGCCCGAGCATTCGGATGTGCGCTTGTCGGGCGCGTGCCCGGTTGGATGAGCTCGGTCTTGCGGGTGAAGTTGTTGCTTGCTGGGTGGTCTTTCGGGTGGTCGGGTAGGTGTTGATCACCTGCTTAATTGGGTAAGTATGTTTAATTAATGAACTAATGCTGCTATACTAACAAGTCCCCAAGTCAAAGAGACCTTTCTTGATTAGGGAGTTGAAAAAGGGTTCGTGCGATTTAAACAGATACTTATCCGATTGAGTAGTGATGCGTGGTCCTGTAACCCCCCAAGTCCCCTAACTCTCCGGTCAAGAAAGGGCTCGCCTGACGGAGTGGGTACCTGTGCGTCCGATCGTGTACCTGTTCAGGTGCTTTTGTATCCGGGTGTACGACTCCCAAACGAATGTTGCTGTTTTGGAGCCGTGTACCGGGGTATGTGTCTGTGGAGCTTATGCAGATGTATATGTATGTGTGTATGCGGATGTATGTCAGTATGTGGGAGTGAATGTGTGTATGTAGTACAGATATACAAGTATGGGAGACTATGCGAATGTATGCGGATGTATGTGGATGTATGCGAATGTATGTGGATGTATGCGAATGTATGCGAATGTATGTATGGTCGTGCGATATGTTTGGGTGATTGAATGTGTTGATGTATGCGTGTATGCAGATGCATGGATGGTTCCGAGCTGACCCCGACTCCCCAACGAATCGTACTGTTTGGAGCCGTTAAGCCTCGGAACGGTCTTTCTTGAAATGCATGGGTGGATCCAAGCTGACCCCGACTCCCCAATGAATCGGACTGTTTGGAGTCGTTAAGCCTCGGAATGGTCTTGCTTGATGCATGGATGGATCCTTGCTGACCCCGACTCCCCAACGAATCGGACTGTTTGGAGCCGTTAAACCTCAGAACGGTCTTGCTTAGGTGCCCGAGAGGAGATCCTCACTCTAGTCGCCGACCTATCGTAGCGTCAACGGTGGGGCCCTCGACCGTTACGTACATGTGTTGCAGCGCGCACGGAGGGACAACGATAGCATGCCCGTGCCGCTCATCGGTTTAGGGCGCACACGAAAGGAACTTGTCGCTATCGTGCCGCCTAATTCAGCGAATGGTAACGTTACGCCCTCGGAAGAAATGGGGCTACTCCCGAGTCGCCCATCATTCGGCGCGCGCTCCGAAAGGTGCGTGCCGCTTTCGAGCCGCCCGAATGGTCCTACTGTTGGCGCGCTCCGGAAGGTAACGAGTGACGTTAGCCACTTAAGTGCCACGTATCCCGAATGGTGGGTCACCTCTTACTAGGTGTCTAGGCGCGAACTCACAAGCGGCCGCTTGTGCTCCGGCTTCGCCAACAGAGCCAGGGAGACGTACCACGCGCCGTCTACGGTACATTTAGCGCGCGCACGCCGAAGAGTGGACGAGGATCGTCAAACTCCTTCGGGACGCCTAAATGGTCTTGCACTAACCTGGTGGGGTAGCGTTTACTTGCCTGTGAGATTGTGGAGCGTTTGATCGTGTTGGTCGTGCGGGTGATAGTCCGAATGGCTGGAGTCATGACGTGTGTTTTCGTGCCTTGGGTGGGGCGATATTCCGTCTGACGAGACGCTTGAGGTGACATTCATTTTGACTTCTTCTTGGGAACCGTTGTGTAATAAACGCTAGCCGGCACAATAAATGCTGGCGTGCCCTGTGTAATTAATGCTGGTGACTTAGTAACTGCTCGAAGATCAGGCGTCACGCGCGTGGGAGCGTGGGGTGTTGCATGGCTGACACGTGGCGAGTCGTGGGAAATCGGGCTAGGGTTTGAAACCGAGGCGGGAAGCCGAAGGGTGAGCGCGGTTACTTAGGCGGGTAAGTAAACCGCCTCGCTGACACGTGTCACAATCTGACGGTGGACACGCGAAAATGAACGGCTGGCGTTCGTTCGCGTATGTCGTCGGATCAGTATAAATAGGGCTCTCTGGTGTCGTCTTCCTCCATCGTTTTCACTTTCGCTGAAGCTCTGCCAAAAAGTTACCTTGCCTATTGTTCATCATCTTCATTCTGTGTTCTTGCTTTCTTGCCAGAATATTCTCGTCGACGTTCATCCTCAAGTCTTCATTCTCAAATTCTGGTGAGGTTCTAACCTTTTTTTGTTGCTTTCTGTTCTGTTTATGTTTTTCCGGCGTTCTTTCCGTTCTCTGGTGTTTCTTGTTTTCTCGGTTTTCACCTCAAGAACAAGGCGTGTTCTTGAGGTAGGGCTGTTTTGATCTGTGTTGGGGTGGGTTTCTGGGTTTTTTCTTATTTTTAGTAGGATTTTTTCTACGTGTGTGGGTTTTGCGTGCGTGCGTATAGGAGATGGAACCGATAGAAGTATTGAGTCGCATGTCGCGTGAACGGGTGTACGTACCGGGGGTGGGGTGGTTTAACTGTAGTTCGTGCACGAGCGGATCGGACTCCTCGTCCGACTCCGTGATGAGTGTGATGCCCTTGCGTTATATCCCTAATGTATCTCCTGTCGTGCAGCTGATGGAAGAGGGACACGTACAAACGGCTGCCGAGGTGATCGGGTTGGGGGATTCTTCTTCTTCTTCGGGCTCGTCTGATGGGTCTTCCTCGTCCGGGCCGTGGGGTGAGGAGCGAGCGCGCGAAAGGGGTCCCTTGCCCCAATTGGCGGAGAGTGGACGCGTTCATTGGGTGCTACCGGGTGGAGTACATGCGCAGGAGCCCGAACGTGCACCCTCGGTGAAGGAGATGGCGCGATGGGCGCGTGACTATCATATCCCCTCGTCCGTGAAGCTGAGGGTTAAGGGGAAGAGCGAGACGTTCACGCGGCCCCCGCCTGGTCACATATGCCTCAGCAAATTCCATCTGAAGGCGGGTATCAAGCTCCCTCTGCACCCTTCTTCCAGTACATGCTGGCGCTGTTGCGGATCACGCTCGGTCAGTGTGGGCCCACGCTGACCCGAACGCTCGTGGCTTTCTTCAACGTTTTCTGCCTGAGCGGCCTCGACCACCCGACGTGGGCGGAGTTCCTGCATTTCTTCCGCCTCAAACACTCCTCCCGACGCAAGGATTCGGGCACCTTCACCGTGGAGCCTAGGGTGAAGTGGTGGTTGGTTGACCCACCGAGCTCGTCGACCTCGTGGCGCATGATCAACTGCCTTGTCTTAGGCGACTGGGAGTTCGGGTCCTTCTCCCCAGAGTTCGCGGCCAACGCCCACCGCATTGATCGAGTCCCCCAGCGTTTCTACCCACTGAACACCAATGAGTACCCGATGACGCCTGTGGAAGAGGCCAGGGTTGCTCGTCTGAAGTACGTCTTCGACCCGGCGCCCGAGGAGAGACACTTCTGGGTGGCGTGCCACTAGGACTTGATCGAGCGCACACGTCTCGCCCGAGCACCCGGTCTATTCGGGCTTCGATACCTATATAATTTTTTGCATGCATATGTAGTGTACTTGATAATTTGCTTTTTAACCTTTCGCTTGTTTGTCTTGCAGCAAAAATGACCAAGTCCAAGGCCACAGAGAAGGATGAGGCCCTCCAGCGCCGAATGGAGCTCCTGCTATCGAGCGCTGAGACCGTGCGTCGTGTTGTCGACGACGGGCAGGGTGGGCTGGTTGTTGGGATACCGTCCAGGAAAGGATCCATGCGCCTGATGTGTCCGATCACGTCCCTCCCGTGCGGACGCCTGCTGTCATCGTCCCCCGGGTGCCGGCTACCAGTGCTACTGCTGAAGGGGCCGTCCGTCCGCCTCCCGGGGGGTCGTCTGCTGCCCGGAGCCACGATCGTGTGGAGTGAGAGCGACTTTCCAGCGAAAAGGAGCAGAGGCAGGTCGAACGCGTCCAGCGGCGTGTGGAGCAGAGGGATCGGCGGGAGGCCTCCCTGAATGCGGGCTCGAGGAACCGGGATTCTCAGTCTAGTGGTGCAGATCTCTCTGCTGGGTCGCCCATTCCTGAAGGCGAGTCCTCCCGTCCCTAGAAGTGCGCGCGGGCGGATGCTGCTGCTGCTGCCGGAGAGGGTGATACGGTTGGTCGTGATGTCCAGACCATTCGTAAGGCCCTTGGCGATGGTGTGTCTTTGCTCCAGCTGCTGCTCCAGTCGAGCGCCGGCCCTGCTCCCGACAACTTTGAGCGGGTCTTCAACGTGTGCACCAAGCTGCAGCACCAAATCTTTCAGCTGCGCGTGCGAGAGACCTTCATGGAGCAGACGAGGTTGAGAGCGGAAGCTCGTGAGGCTGTCGCGGCCTGGGAGAAGTTGCAGGCTGGGCTCTCTAAGGCCAATGAGCTGGCGGAGTGGAAGGCCACTCGGGTGAATAAGCTGACCCGGGAGCTCTAAGAGGTGGCTGAGCGGGAGGCCGTGCTAAAGGCCGAACGCGATAGCGCCCTAGCCGAGGTAGAGCGCATGCGCGCGGAAGCTGCTAACCGCGTCGCAGAGATGGAGTCCAGATTGATGGAGGCCGAGCGTTGCGCCCGGACGCCGGACTAGGTCGAGCTAACCCGTGCCGAGGTCGTTGCTACCTTCAAGGAGTCTGATGATTTCTTGGAGTTGGTGACTGTCGAGGCCGTTGCTGCCTTCCGGTTGGTGGTGGCCCCCTTCATTGATTTGGAGCGCTACCGGGCCTACCTGAGCGAACGCACGGGTGGAGCTGCTGGTCCCTCCACTCAGCAGCAGCAAGAGCAGCCGACGGAGCAGGCGGGAGCGGGCGAGCAACCGGAGCAGGCGGGCGGGTCAGATGGGGCGGTAGAGGAGCAGGCGGGCGCGGACGTAGAGTAGTTTTTTTTTCTTCTTTTTGTAATAGTGTAGGTTTTGTAATTGGCCTCGTGCCCTTTTGATCAATAAAGTTATTTTTCTTCCGTACACGTGTGCTTGTCTTACAATTCTTTTCCTTCCGTACACACAATTCTTTTTGCTCTTTTTCACCAAGTGTTACATAAGTGCGAATGATCGATCCCTAGTCCCCGAGTGTGCGGATGGGCGGATCAGGAAGATACAAAATGTAATAAAAGAACTTGAATGAAATAAGTACATAACACAACAAGACTTAATGAAAGTACTTCCTTAAGTGTTGGATGTTCCACGGGTGTCGCAGCATTTGACCTCGCATGTCCCTAAGGTAAAAAGTGCTCGGGCTGACCACTTCGTCCACGACATACGGGCCCTCCCACGATGGACGGAGTGCCTTGACTTTCTGTTGTATTGCCTTCATGACCTAGTCCCCCTGTTGGATCGGTCGAGCCCGAATACACTGGTTGTATAATCGGGCGATTCTCTGCTTGTTCGCGGCATTGTGGAGGTGTGCCGTGTCCCTCATTTCCTTCAGTCGATCGTTGTTGAGTCGTAGCCCCTCCTCATTCGTGTTCAGATCGTACCCCTCAATCAGTGGCTCTGGTGGGTGATTTCTAAGGGTAGCACTGCTTCGGTTCCGAACGTCAGGCTGAACGGGGTTTCACCTATGGCTGTGCTGGCGGTCGTTCGGATGGACCATAGGATCTCTGGGATGACCTCGGGCCAGCGCCCGTATCCTGCATCTCCGGGCTCGATGTGTTCTATTTTCTTCTTAATGCCTGCCTTGATAATCTTGTTTGTTGCTTCGACCTGTCCGTTTGTCTGAGGGTGCGCGGGTGACGCGAATACGAGCTATGTTCCCTGCCGCTTGCAGAAGGCTGTGAGTCGAGGATTGTTGAATTGTGGCTCATTGTCCGTGATGATGCAGATTGGGGTCCCGTATCGACAGAAAAGGAACCGCCAAAGGAAGCGTTCGACTTTCTCTGTCGTGATCTTTATCATCGGCTGAGCCTCGATGAACTTGGTGTGATAGTCGATGATAACGATCAAGTACTTGTACTGCCCCTTCGACTTTGGGAGATCCCCAATTAAGTCGAGTCCCCACTGTGCGAACGGAACTGGTGATAAGAGGATTGAGAGTAGGACGGTGGGCACGTGGTAATGGTGTGTGTGCAACTGGCACTGGTGGCATTTGCTCGTTAGTGTTGTGGCGTCCGCGTGGATGGTGGGCCACCAGAATCCGCACCGGAGGGCTTTGTGCGCGATCGATCTTGCTCCCACATGGTGGCTACACGTGCCTGAGTGTATTTCTTGTAGAATTGAGTTGCCCTTTGTTGGGGTGACGCACTTGAGGCTCGCCCACGTCTTCCCTTGCCGATAAAGCGTGTCATCGCGTATGCTGAAGTTTGCCGCCCGTGCGACGATGGTCCTGGCCTCTCGCTTGTCCTCTGGTAACTCCCCTTAGCCTTGTAGGCGATGAATACGTCCGTGTAGCTCCGTTCATGCGGTTCGATTGCCAGGATCTGATCTGCTCCCGAGATGCTTGGTCATTGCAGTACTTCGACGATCCGCTGCCCTGGTCCCGAATGGACGGGAGCCGTGGCCAATCGGGCCAGCCTGTCGGCCTTGGGGTTGAGTCTCCGGTGTATGTGGTTGATATTGACATATTTGAACTTGTTGATCAGTGCTTTTGCGTATTTGAGGTAGGCGATTATGGACTCCCCTTTTGCCTGGAAATCGCCCTCGATCTGGCTCACCACCAACTGTGAGTCGCTGAATATGTTTAGGTTGGGTGCCTCCGAGTTTTTGGCCAATTGTAATCCTGCGATGAGCGCCTCGTACTCGGCTTCGTTGTTGGTTGTCTTAAATTCGAATTTGAGGGCGTACTCTGCGTTTACCTCTCCTGGCCCGGTTAGGATGATCCCGGCGCCGCTTGTCTTCTTTGTGCATGATTCATCGACGTAGAGGTTCCACTCCGACAGCGGTCCCCCTTGACCTCTGGCTTGTCAGATGCCTCTACCGTCGAGCCGCCGGGTGCGCCGATTGGTGTTGTTTCTGCCTCCGTGTACTTGGAGATGAAGTCTGCCACTGCTTGCACTTTTATCGTTGTTTGGGGTTTGTATTGGAGGTCGAATTCGTTGAGCTCGACCGCCCACTTCGCCAAGCGGCCACTGTGGTCGGGCGATTGCAGGATCTGGCGCAGGGGCGCGTTCGTGAGGATGTGGATGCTGTGTGCCTAGAAGTATGACCTCAGTCGTCGGGCGGCGGTGATGAGTGCGAGCGCCCGTCATGCCCTTTCCTGAAAAGAAAACGGGCAGCTCCGTGTAGTCTTCCCTACGGACGAGGGCTGGGCTGACGGCCGTGAGGGAGGCGGCCAAGTAGATGTATAGTACCTCCCTTCGGACGAGTCTGGACAGGAGTGGGATCGAGGCTAGGTATTCCTTGATCTGGAGAAAGGATGCTTCACATTCAGGCGTCCACACAACTTCTCGCTTGTTCGTCGTTCGGAGGGCTTTGAAGAACAGGGCGTACTTGTCCGAATAGCGAGATATGAACCTGTCAGAGATGCGAGCTTTCCTGTGAGGCTCTGTAGGTCTGCTTTCTTGACGGGCGGCTTCATGTCGATGATCGCCCTCACCTTGGCGGGTGAAGCCTCGATTCCCCTCTGACTCACGATATACCCCAGGAATTTGCTGTTCGTGACCCCGAATGTACACTTGGCCGGGTTTAGCCTCATTCCGTTCCTGATGAGGACGTCGAGCACAGTCCCCAAGTTCTGGATGTGATCGGCCGCCCAAACACTCTTTACTAGTATGTCGTCTACATAGACGTCCACAATGTTGCCTATCATGCCATTGAACATCGCGTTCATGAGCCTCTGGTATGTGGAGCCTGCGTTCTTCAACCGAATGGCATAACTACGTAGCAGTAGAGGCCCTTGTCGGTGACAAAGCATGTGGCCTCCTGGTCTTCGGGGTCCATGAAGATCTGGTTGTACCCTGAGTATGCGTCCATCATCGATAGGAGTTCGTGCCCGGCTGTCGCGTCTACCAACTGGTCGATCCTCGGTAGAGGGAAGCTGTCCTTGGGGCATGCCTTATTGAGGTCGCTATAATCGATGCACATCCTCCATTTCTTGTTGTTCTTCTGCACCATTACGGCGTTGGAGATCCACTTCGGGTAATCCATCTTCCGGATGAACCTGATACCCAGCAGTCGGTCCACCTCCTCGTGCATCGCTGCGTAGTGTTCGACCTTGTATGCCCTCCGTTTCTATTTCACCGCCCGCGTGCTGGTTTTGATGCTCAACTTGTGGGATATGATATTTGTGCTGATCCCGGGCATGTCCTTGTACGACCACGCGAACACCTCCTGCTTCTTTTTCAGCAACGCGATCAGTCCCTCGGCTATCGCAGGTGCCAACTGTGCGCCGATCTAGATCGTCTTCTCTGGATGGTCGTGCGATAGCTGAATCGTCATCAGCTCCTCGTGTTCGGGGACGGGGGATACCGCCATCAGCCCGTCGTGCGGGTCATCCGGTGTCTCTGCTTCCGGCGCCAATTCTTCCAAAGCCAGGACCTCCTGCCTATTCCCGGGCTTTGTTGCCTCCTCGTAATCGTAGCCCCGGACATGCCCGACTCCGTGCTCTGTCGGGAATCGGCCCAGCAACATATGTCCTGCGATGATCAACTTCAGCTGGCTGATTCCCGGTCTTCCTAGTATGGCGTTGTATGGGGAGGGCGTGTCCATGATGATGAAGTCCGTTCGGACCTCGCTGTGTGGGGAGTCAGGGGCACCGATCCCGACCCAAATGGTGTCGCTCCCGATTGGGTATGATGTTTCGCCGGTGAAGCTTGCGACGCACTCGTGGTCCTGCGCCATTTTGTGTGCTGATCTGCCCAGCGCCGTGTGCGCGTCCAGGTAGATCACGTTCACGGACGCCCCGTTGTCCACCAGCACTCTTTTTACGAGGAATCGGTCTATGATCGCGTCGATCACAAACGGTAGGGTGCTATTTTTCGGGCTTCTTTCCTCGTCCTCCGCCGTGAAGCTGATGGTTGGCGGCTCTCTCTTCCCTGCTTTGTTCATCCTTCCTGCCCCGATCGTCAGCACCTCCCTGCTCGGACGATCGGGCGACGATGTCCCCTTTTTGCGCTTTCCCCCGGATATCGTGCTGATAGTTCCCCTGGTCTCGATGTTCGCCTCCCGTGGGCGCTCTTCGGTTCTTGGGAGGGCGATCCGTCCGTCCCCCTGCATGTCCCTGAGTACTTTCTTCAGCATCACGTAGTCGTTGGTGTGGTGAGTGGTGGTGTGGTGGTATTCGCACCATCGATCCGGGGTCCGACCGATCGGGGCCCTCTCCTTCGAGACGTTGTTTGGCGGTTGGATCTGCTGTCGATGCTGGCGGAGTAGTAGCTGCTCGTTTGATTGTCGATTGATTGCGTAGACTTCTTGCTCGGCCGGTCGGTACCGAGGGGCCTCTCGGGATTGGATTCCCCGTGGTGCTGGTGCTCTCGCCCGGTCGTTTTGGGCGCCCTGGTGGCCGTGGTAGGTCGGCCTCTGGTTGTTCTGTTCGTGCGTACCCCGATTTCGCTTGTAACTCTCGCTTGGCTCTTCCCTATCGTTGGTGTTCCGTTGTAGTTGGATGTTCGCGCTCTCTAGTTGGTCGATGTCGGGTCTGGAGGTGTTCCCGTACACTCGTGTCTCCACTAGTGCCTTCTGTACG
The DNA here is from genome assembly GCA_946800695.1 of Geum urbanum. Classification (NCBI taxonomy): domain Eukaryota; kingdom Viridiplantae; phylum Streptophyta; class Magnoliopsida; order Rosales; family Rosaceae; genus Geum; species Geum urbanum. The sequence continues at coordinate 2,239,335 of OX326998.1, read as the reverse complement.
ATGAGGTCCATGATCTCGTCATAGTCAAGATGCTCCTTCCTTACTAGCTTCTCTACGAACGGTGTTGCAAGCATGGTGTCCATCAGAGCGACCTTAGCCACCTGCTTGTCGAGACTCCTGCATGTGCTCGCCAGCGCTCTCCATCGGTTGATGTAGCTGGATAGGCTCTCGTCCGTCCCCTGGCGGACCTTCAGGAGGATGCCCGTGGTGTTGTATTTTCCCTGGAGTCTGTATCGTCTCTGGAAGCTCTCCGCCAGCTCGAGGAACGAGTGGATGGAGCCTGGCGAAATCTCGTAGAACCAGCTCCTCGCCTCTTCGGACAGCGTCTCCTGGAATAGAAAGCACAAAGTTGAGTCCAAATACCTGGTCCCATCCGTGGCGGATCAAAATTCATCGATGTGTGTGCGGGGATCTCCGCTCCCGTCGAACCGAGTGACCTTCGTCGTTTTCGCGTTCAGGTCCCTACCCCTCTCTAGTATGTGCGTCGAGAACGGACTGACCCGGGGGGTGAACATCCCACCTTGCCCGGCAAGCTTGTCCTTCCGTAGGCGCGAGACCTCCTCCGCTAACTCCTCCATCCTCCGAATGATCAGGGTGTTGTCTGTCGGGGGTGCCGATTCTCCCGCTGGCGTGGGCGCTCGAATTGTTCGGGGATCGGTCCTGCCGAACGGGTGTTGTTCTTCGTTGTTGGCGGTCTCTTGGATCCGTTCGCGTTGTATCTGCTGTTGGCTGACGAGCACATCCAATCGTTCTTCCAGCCTCTGTCGGACCTGACGCTCATGGTCCCTTTCGAATGCTACCTCTCGCAGCTCCTGGAGCAGGAAATCGACGCGCTCCTCGCCGCTGCTGCTCGTCCCTAGCTCCACTACTTGCCGTACCCGTGCGCTCGGGGGTGTTTCCTCGATGGGTGTGTCACTGACGTTTGTCTCCTAGGTTTGCATGTGGGCTTTTGGTTGGTGGTGTTTATACGAGGTTTGCGATTTGGAAGTTTCTCACAGACGGCGCCAACTGTTTCTACCGGATTACGCGGGACGTAATCTAGCAGAAGCAAGTACGAGTAATCCTCTCGCGTCCGAACGTTCGGGCTGTTCGGATGATCGGGTGCTTCCTCTCTCTTCGGGTGTTCGGGTATTCGGGCGTTCGGCTTCCATTGTTAGAAGAATACAACAACAAACGGGCGGTCAGATGGTCAAGACAGGGCCGGCATGCCTTCAACGCTCTGATGCCTAAGTTAGAAAATGTATTGGATATAACAGTTAAGCGAACGAGTGAGGAAGTAGGTTGGAGTGTTTAATGCTAGAATTGAATATATCCTTACCCGTAGTAAATGTCTTACCTATATATGTGGTTGAGATTGTTGCTTACTTGTGTTCTTCGATGTGGGATAGAGCTATTTTGCTGTCATATGGCCCGAGCATTCGGATGTGCGCTTGTCGGGCGCGTGCCCGGTTGGATGGGCTCGGTCTTGCCGGTGAAGTTGTTGCTTGCTAGGTGGTCTTTCGGGTGGTCGGATAGATGTTGATCACCTGCTTAATTTGATAAGTATGTTTAATTAACAAACTAATACTGCTATACTAACAGACTCCATTCAGATTGAGTATGATATCAATGGTACCTCAATTAGGTCAGAAAAGCATGCTGGAAATGGAGGCTGGAGAACAGACCAGGTTAGCCCCTCTTGCTGTCACATGCATACCTATATAAGTACGTACGTAGTCTAACATGCATGCAATATATATTATTTAATTTTACAAAGTACTAACATGCATGCAATATATATTATTTAATTTTACAAGGTACTTGTGCCTGCTTTACTTGTACAGGTGAAGCTTGATTATCCAGAGGAATATTTGATCTTGGTTCATGGACATTATGGCAAGATAAGCGAATGGAGTACAGAGTCAATCCGATCACTTACGTTCAAGACCAACAAAAGAGTTTATGGACCTTTTGGAACAGAACAAGGTACCTATTTCTCTTTTCCAGTGACAACTGGGAACAAGATTGTTGGGTTTCATGGGAAGTCTAGCTGGTATTTGGATGCCATTGGAGCTCATGTGAAGCCTATTCAGAATGAACAATACCACTCTACAAAGATGACTATGGCTCACACAATGTACAACTTTATGAATGGCGGTTCTGACAATCTTGCTGGCTACTGAGTTCTCCAGAATTGTGATGTGTTTCTAGCTATAAGACCCAAGACTGACCCATCAAAGGTATCACCTCTCGTCAACTCTACACCAGTCCCCGACAAGTTCTTTAGGCAGGTCTCTAGTTCCGATGAATCAAATGATGGTGAAACCAGCCATAAGGTAATCATATATGCAAGTGTACTGAGATCATTCTTCTTTTCGCTTATCAAGTCATAACATGGATGACACATTCTGATTTTAATTAGGTGACTCCAATCCAAAGGCTTCTTCCTTCAAGAAAAATTGAAGGGGTGGTAACATATGGTCCTTGGGGAGGGAGTGGTGGTTCTGAATTTGACGATGGACTTTATTTGGGTATTCGACAAATCAAGTTGTCCAGAAACAATGGAATTGTATACATAAAGGTTCAGTATGATTGCGATGGTGATGCTGTATGGGGACCAAGACATGGAGGAACTGGAGGATATAAGAGAGACAAGGTCAGTTTCATTGTTATACTAATTAATTCTAGAATGTTTTGCTTTATGTTTTTAGGAAAAATAGCTGAAATGATCACTTAACTTTGTTACAATCAATATTTTGATTACTAATTTAAAAAATATCAAAAAAGTCATTAAAGTTTAACTTTATCTATCAATTTGATCATTTTGACTATCACTTTGATAACTTTGTGTATAGTGCATAATGACTAAATTGATAATAAAAGTTGAAGTCCAATAACCTTTTTTATATTTCCTAAACTTCAGTGATCAAATTATCGATTGTGACAAAATTGAGTGATCATTATGACTATTTTCCCTATGTTTTTATGTATATATGCCAAATTTGTAACACATTATTATTCTTGTCACAGATCATTTTCGACTATCCGAACGAAATCTTGACACACATCACTGGAACATTTGGTCCTGCAATGGGGATGAGGCCTAAGGTGATCAAGTCACTGACATTCCACACGACGACAAAGAAGCACGGTCCATATGGAGAAGAACAAGGAACTCACTTCAGCACTAAGCTCAAGGAAGGCAAAATTGTTGGAATTCATGGGCGGACAGGTTTATTCCTAGACGCTATAGGAGTCCACGCCATAGAAGGAAAGGTGGTGATGAAGGCCCTCACTGCTGCTACTCACACTGCCATCACTAATACTACTCACAATGCCATCACCCCAATCGTCCCAAAGGTGCCTGCAGGTGCCATTACTGAGATAGATCAGGGTCACTGGTCTAGTAAATTGGTCCGCACAAACAAAGGACCAGTTGAAGAGGTAACTAGTCGGGTGATAAAGGAACCGGCAGCATGTGGACCGGGGCCATGGGGCGGAGATGGAGGCAGATCATGGGATGATGGAGTGTTTACCGGAATTCGGCAGATACATTTGACAAGATCAGCAGAAGGCATTTGCTCGATGCAGATTGAGTATGATCGAAATGGTCAGTTCATTTGGTCAGTCAGGCATGGAGGCAATGGAGGAACTGCACCACATCGAGTACGTACTCCTCATTCCTTAAGGATCACATTCATTAGTGTACGTTTTAATTTGACAAAGTTAGTACAAGCTGATGGTGATGGTTTGATAATTTGCAGATCAAATTGGAGTATCCACATGAAGTACTGACCTGTATATCACTATATCAGGGTACTATGCTTGCGTCAGTAAAACTGAGCAACCTCAGATTATAAAGTCACTGACTTTCTATACGAGTAGAGGCAAGTATGGTCCATTTGGGGAGGAAGTTGGTACCTTCTTCACTTCAACTACCACTGAGGGCAAGGTGGTTGGTTTCCATGGCAGGAGCAGCTTGTATTTGGACGCCGTTGGAGTTCATATGCAACATTGGCTTGGAAGCTCTCAGAAAACCAGGACATCTCTATTCAAGGAATTCTGATTTCTTCACGGAATTACCGAAGCTATATATTAACATTTGCTTTGAATTAGGTGAGAATAAGCAACTTTTACATGAAGTAAGCAACTTTTGAGTGCTGAGAAGTTGTAACATATATATTGTGTTGATGCTATTAACCTCTGCCTTCAATAGTGAGAATAAATTGTTAGATAGGATTTGCTTAGAGTGCTGATGAGAAGGAGTAGTTCTACAGCGGAACATAAGCCAAAAATGGTTAAAACAAAATTCCGTTGCCGGGACTTGAACCCGGGTCTTTCGGGTGAGAGCCGAATATCCTAACCAACTAGACTACAACGGATCTGTTGATAACGTTTTGGTTAATGTACACCTACCTTGTCCATGTGTTCGTCGAGCTTCTACATGATCGTGTATCAGTGGCCAGTTTCTGATCCACAATCCATTTGAGCTCTTCACAGTCACACTCTCCAATCCTCTCCAATCTTCTCCATGACCTGAAATAAAAGAAAGACGATATCTTTACTCCCAAGCTTTCATCTTTCTCACCCCGAAAAAAATGGAGAATTTCACTCTACCTTGCAAATCAAACCCTCTCATCATTCCCACAATCCCCAATGAACTCTCCACCAGAAAAACCAAACCCAACCAAACAAACCCAGTCATCATCATCAACAAACTGAACATCCTCTGCAAGACAAACCAGTTCGCCGAAGCCATAACACTTCTCGACTCAATCGCCCAAACTGGACACAAGCTAACCCCAACTACTTACATGAACTTACTCCAGTCTTGCATCGACAGCAACTCCATCCAACTCGGTCGGAAGCTCCACGAGCGCATTGACGACGTTGTCTCCAATGTCAACCCTTTCGTCGAGACCAAGCTCGTCAGCATGTACGCCAAATGCGGACACATTGATGACGCACGCAAGGTGTTCGACGAAATGCGCGAGAGGAGGAACTTGTACACGTGGTCAGCGATGATTGGCGCGAGCATGAGGGACCGGAGGTGGGATGAGGTTCTGGAGCTTTTTGTGTTGATGGTGAGAGATGATTGGATTTTGCCGGATTATTTCTTGTTTCCGAAGATTTTACAGGCGTGTGGGAATTGTTCGGATTTCACGATGGCGAAGGGGATACATTCGATGGTGGTGAGGTGTGGTTTGATAGGGACTAGTCATGTGAGTAATTCGTTGTTTGCGGTTTACGCGAAATGTGGGGAGTTGGAGTGGGCGAGGAGGTTTTTCGATAAGATGGAAATGAAGGATGGGGTGAGTTGGAATACAATGATCTCTGGTTATTGCCAGAATGGTAAGAATGAGGAAGCGCGTAAGTTGATTGATGAGATGATGCAGCGAGGGATTGAGCCGGGGTTGGTTACGTGGAATATATTGATTAATAGTCTTAACAAGTCGGGGCAATGTGATGTTGCAATTGAGCTGATGAAGAGGATGGAGAACTGTGGGATCAGTCCTGATGTTTATACTTGGACTTCTATGGTGTCGGGGTTTGCGCAGAACAACAGGACAATTCAGGCGTTGGAGTTGTGGAAGAAGATGATTTTGTCAGGGGTTAGGCCGAATGGGATTACGGTTGCTAGTGCAATCTCGACTTGTACATCTTTGAGATCACTGAACAAAGGGTTGGAAGTATTTTCTTTTGCTGTAAAGATGGGTCTAACTGATGACGTTCTTGTGGGAAATTCGCTCATCGACATGTTCTCAAAGTGTGGAGACCTGGAAGCTGCTGAGCAAGTCTTCTCTATGATCTCAGAGAAAGATGTGTATACTTGGAACTCCATGATAGGAGGGTATTGCCAAGCTAGGTATTGTGGTAAGGCCTATGAGCTGTTCATGAAGATGCAGGAATCGGATGTGCGTCCTAATGCCATCACCTATAATGTTATGATCACAGGATACATTCAGAATGGAGATGCGGATCAAGCAATGGATCTATTCCATATGATGGAACAAAATGGGAAAGTTAAGCGGAATACAGCATCATGGAATTCTCTTGTCGCTGGTTATGCGCAACTTGGCGAGATAAATAGGGCATTTGGGATATTCAGGAAGATGCAGGCCTTCAGTATTAGCCCAAACTCAGTTACTTTGTTAAGTGTCCTACCCGTTTGTGCGAGTTTAGTTGCCATGAAAAAGGTGAAAGAGATTCATGGTAGTGTATTCCGAAGAAATTTGGAGTCTGAACTCCCCGTTACAAATTCCTTAATAGACACCTATGCAAAGTCAGGAAACATGGAGTATTCGAGAATCATATTTGATAGAATGCCCTCCAAAGATATCATCACCTGGAACTCCGCAATTACTGCTTATGTATTACATGGTCGTCCACTTGTTGCACTTGATCTATTTGACCAGATGAAGAAATTGGGGCTCAAACCAAATAGAGGTACTTTTTCAAGTGTACTATATGCATACAGTCTTGCTGGAATGGTAATTGAGGGGACACAAGCTTTTTCTAGCATCAGTGAAAACTATCAAATTATACCAGGTCTAGAACATTATTCAGCTATGGTAGATTTATATGGACGTTCAGGTAGGCTCCATGAAGCAATGGAGTTTATTGAAGATATGCCAGTAGAACCTGACTCCTCTGTTTGGGCTGCCTTACTCACAGCATGTAGGGTTCATGGGAATCTTGGCTTGGCAATTCATGCAGGGGAGTGCTTGCTTGAGTCGGAACCAGGGAATGTTGTGGTTCAACAGTTTATGTGGCAGGCATATGCCTTATCCGGGAAGCCTGAGGATACCTCAAAACTCAGAAGGTTTGGAAAAGAGAATGTAACAACAAAGAGACCTCTTGGCCAGTGCTGGATGGAAGTCAGTAACACTGTGCATACATTTATTGCAGGAGAAAGGTCAAAATTGTGCTCGAAGTATGTCGACTCGTGGTTACAGGACATAGCAGAAAAGGCAAAGGGACCCAATTTTGGTAAAGGTTTTTATATCGAGGAAGAAGAGGAGGGAGTTAGCATTGTCTACAGTGAAGAGCTTGCACTTGCTTTTGCCCTCATCGGCTCCCCATCTGTACCCAAGAGTATAAGGATAGTAAAAGATCTGAGAATGTGTACAAGTTGCCACATTACAGCTAAATACATATCTAAGGCTTTTGGATGTGATATCTATATAAGTGACTCAAAGACCTTACACCATTTCAGTAACGGGAGTTGTTCTTGTGGCAATTATTGGTAGAGGAGCACATAATGTGGAAAATGTGAAGATTGGTTTCGCCTGAAACAGATTTTTGTTGTAGCGGATCTTGCCATTTCTTAGGTGAATTTCTATCTATAATGTGTTTTCATCCCCACAAAATCTTTTGTCTGTCATGTATGATGTATCTCAAAGGATATAGCTATCAACTTTGGTTTTGTGCATACGTGCAGAACTAGTGAAGATGTGTGCGCAAAACTAAGAGAAATCCAGTAGTTGCACGGGAAAATTACTGAAACAGAGATGTATGTCTACATCTTCGTTGCAATATCTTGCTGACAGGTTCGGGGTGTCTCTCCCCTTCACTTTCCAATATTATCAATTACGTTGTTACTGGAAAACGGCCATTCCAGAAGTTTGTTTTGTTATATTCAGGTGCCTAACGAAAGCATATTACTGTTGCAGGTTCGTACTTTTCTCTAGGAAAATTGCACAACTGTCTTTGATAGTTCTTGCATATATTTCTCTCCTTATCCTGAGAGAGGATATAGTCCGAAAGTGAATTTCTCAGATGGAAAATGCACCCTCCATAGTGCTGCATGGAAGAACGTTTTAGAGAATTGGATTGTTGGATGTGGACATATGGCATGTGGAATTAGTTTGCAATACGAACCTTGCTGCTCCAAGTTTGCATTGGTTGCTCTGCGTGTGGTAATATGGGGATTCATGCTCTACATGTTCCTGTAAGGCGGTCTACAATTCCGATATTGAAGAGTTTGTTTGACCATACTTGCATTGAGGGTGAGGACGAACCGAGTGTTGTAAGAACAAGGTGAGAAAATGGCGTTCATAATTCTGTTTTGTGGTTTTCAAATCTCAAATTTACATCGTTAAAATGGATCAGCTTGTATAATCCTCCTTCGCAGTAGTGTGAGAACTTGCACTCTTTCCTAGAAGAACCGGGAAATTGTTTCTTGTTCTGGGCCGGGCTATTCATAATGGAATATAAAACAGCTGTATACGACGACGATTTAAACAAAAGCCCATGTGTGGTCATTACCCATTACTTGGACTAGGCTAATTATACTTTTGGCCCAACTTGCTAGATATCGGAAAAAAAACTCATGAAAATACAAAACAAATCAGTTGGAGAGGGAGGACACATTTTTTTAAGGATATTCGTGAGGCGTCACACTTGTATATATAAGAGATTCAAATGTGAAGCACAACTATACAAAGTAAGATTACAAATAATGAGTTCTCTGAAGAAGGACGACAGAATAAAACATTACGTAAGTTATCTAGGAAGTAAAGATTATCTAAACAATTTACAGAATCAAGTCCAGAAAATAAACTCATATAATAAACCATAAAACAAAAAACTAAAATAATAGTATCCAGAGTGCGATGCATTACGATATAAACAATACTTATTTCACTCAAATTTATCGATCGACTGAAAAATAAAACTAATTTTTAGCAAATAGGGCCCGCGACCACAAGAGTACGATCATGATGTAAAAAACTTTCTGGATCTCAAATAAGTCGGACCCAAAAATAGCTCAACAAGCCCATCCTCTGAAGCAAAAGATGGCCCGATCACTCTTGGCAATGAGCCCAGAACCAAACCTAGGCGCAATACCAACCAGCACCAATTCTCATAAGCTAGAACACTGACGCTGCCACGCCGATCGTTCCGAGCTCTTCGACCATTCACCGCTTGCTGGTCACGCCGACAATGGCCTACTGCCGCAAACCCAGGCCACCGATCCGATTCTGGAGACCCAAGTCGTTCACCGACCGCTCGAAACCAGACCCTCGAGTAACAGTAGATCCCAAATCCCACAACCACCGGCCGCCACAATACTAGAGACGATCCCGACCCAGTCGCCGACACCATCCCACTGCCAACTCGTTATGGTCACCTACCCAAACACCATTCGCCCCAATACGCCCCGTCAAGACACACTCACAGCGCCATCCCACAAGGTGATCAACGACAAGTGACTAAACCCCTCAACCCAAGTTCACGTTCGACACTTTGTGAAGGCGTCAGTATCGGAGCATCCAAAGGAGCCGCCGGGATTCTGGGCAAACAATCCAGCCGAAGTTGAGTCGCCGCCACCTTGGTTAACCTAAAGCCTAAAATCCCTAGAGCTCTCATTTCGTGATTTATGAATATAGAAGAGACATATTTCTAGATTTTTATCACGAATCACGATTGCTGTCCAAAAAAGTTATAGTTAATTTCAATTATCCTATCCACTTCTTTTTACATATTTTTCACTTACAGAGAGAGGACACATTGATTAGTAGTACAAGATTACAATCACGGTGATCAGTAGAAGGACCGAGGGTCAGAACAGCAATGTCTTAATTAATCGTTATATATTGGGTGTTAAGACCTCAAAAGATTAGTTATTTGGAGCATTTTGGAAGGTAGATATTAATTACAGGTTGTATCTCTTAATCAAATAGCATAGGCTTAATAAGCTAACGGATCTCATATTATATATATATTTTTTTAAATGAGAGTATGTGGTTATCCTTGAGTCTTAATTAATAAAATAGTAAAATATAACGGAAGATATAAAGTTTAAACCTTATAAGAAGAGAAACATCCGAAATATTTTCAGGAGACTCGACTATTACATTGTATCATAAACTATACCATTTAATAAATAGTGCAACATTAACTATTCCATTTGGTTTACAAATAACGCGACACAGAATTGAAAAGATAACACAATTTTGACGACGCAGCAAATCATTGTGAATAGCTTTCCAACTATGCTGCCAACAATACATATTGTCGGCATTACATCTCATCCTGCCACTAGAAAGTTGCGCCCATGCCACGAACCGACGAACGTCCTGACCTAGAGCAGGCAAGACACCAAAGATGCACATTCTGGGACAAAATTCACTTCTGCCTATTTCATATTGGTATAGGCTTATTTTATAAATACTTACTAATAACATAACACAACTAAGCTTCAGACAACTAAAACACAAATTATAGTAAATTGGGCCTCTAACCCTAATCTGGAGCCCAATTTGTAACAAAAGAGAAGCCCGGCCCACATTCAAAGTAGGAATCAACGCTAGCATCCCTTCACCTTCCCTCACACCACCTCCGATCTCGCCCCTTGTTCCCGGCAGAGCATCAGCATACAAAACAGAACATGATTGCACCTCATACCGATCCACCACCATCCCTCCGTCATATGGGATGCTATAGCATAATTGATACAAATTAAACCAGATGGATTGATCGATGATGCCGATCATGAGCTAAAAAATGGGACCAATTCAATATATATGCCATCTGAAATTTGCATATAAAATTACCAGCGTACATACCTACCAATTGCATTGTGGGCAATTCCAGAAGCAAGTGATGTCAGATCGAAATGAGTAATTGAAAATTAAGTAATGAAATAGATCTGGGTCGATCCTGCAACTGCTTTCGCTACTGTTACTGCTAGCTAGGGTAGACTGCTACTATTTATATACAGATAGACACAGAGTCGATCTTGGACCCAAATAAAATGATGGATCAAGATTCTGTGCTAGATTTTTTTTTATACAATTCTGTGCTAGATTTTATTCTTGTATGCTTTAGCTATATTTTTCCACGGGGGAACGCAACAAATTCCCAGTTTTATTTTAGTTTAAAAGTAACTATTATTATTTTTATTGCTCATATATATAAAAATTTCCAATTATGTATGCAGTTCCTCTCAGATGGGATATGATTATGGGGATGGTTAGCTCATATATATTTATTTTCTGTGTCCATATATATAAACTGATATATATAATTGAGTGTCTTTCAGTGCAGACCACGGGGTTCACACTTCACAGTTGCATATATATGTGCGTGTGTGTGTCGATGATATATGTATATATAACTAATGAACACGCTACGTTTTTATATTTCGTCAACCTAACAGAAACCAAAATTCTATGTTCTATCATTTCCATTCCAGGCTAGCTTTGCATAATAAAAAAAATTTGCATCCTTTAATCTAGGGGTCGGCAAAAAGCCCGGTCCGGCCCGACCCGGCCCATGTATAGCTGGCACGAGCCGGGCCGGGCCTCAACAACATTTTAATATTTGCAGGCCGCGCTGGACTTTATCTTTTATGTAAGGATCCGGGCCCGGCCCATTTAAGCGGGCTTTGCGGGCGTTTGCGGGCTTTTACGGGCCGGGCCTATCAGGCTTTAATTATTAAAAAATTAAAACATTTCAAAATAAACGTAACCTTCATCCATGCACCGGGGTTTAAACGTACTCTGACGAGTCTAAATTTTACGTACGATGTTTATCACTATAAGATAGACCTTTCTACATGTCCTCGTTTATCATTAAAACATATTTAATTTTCATATTGCTTGAATTCTCCATATGTATATTAATGTTCTTACGTTTGTTCCTTTGTTATATGGGAATGAAATACCTTTGTGAAACTTAGTCGGACATGTTTAATTATTTTATAAAATTGACCGTTGGATTGATTGGTTAGAATATTATAACCATGCATTTAAAATTTTATAATTTTGGACTTGATTTAGACATCGATCCACGTATTTCGCCAAATGTGACCGTAGTACTCGATCTTACAACTAAAACGGAAATTACCCCTCCCGAAAATAATTTTTTAACATCAAATTTTGGACACATATTCTTATGGAATACATATCTATCTCACAGTGTCAAAAAAATTGACATAAAAAATTGATTTATCTACTCCCCCCATAGGAAAATAAGGAAAATAAGATGAGTGTATTTAGTGTTTTCATAAATTTTGTTTAACTGTATTGACCGGGATTCAAACGTACTTCGATTAGGCTAATTTTTACGTACGGTGTCTTTTATTACAAGGTGAACTATTATATATGGCCTTCTTTATTGTTAAAACATTTTTAATTCTTATATTGCTTGAATTCTCTATATGCACACTAATATTCTTACTTTTATTCCTTGGTTATATGGGTTGAAAGACCTTTGTGAAACGTAATCGATCATGTATCATTTTACAAAACTGACTGTCAGATTGGTTGTTCATAATATTCTAAGCATGCCGTTAAAATTTTATAAATTTTGGACTTGATTTAGACCTACATCTATGAGTTTCGCTAAATGTGACCGTAGTACCCTTACAACTAAAACGTAAATTACCCATCCCTAAAGAAATTTTTTAAGATCAAAATTTTAACACACATTCTTGTAAATTATATATCTGTCTCATAGTGTCAAAAAAAATGACATAAAAAATTGATTTATCTAGTTTCTCCATGGAAAAATTAGCAATATATAAGAGAAGGGTATTGATGTCATTTCACACACTCTCAATTAAACTCTCACCATTGAAAAATTACAAGATCTAATCTGAACCATCTATTATATTTACTGTTTTACTGTGTAAGGTAAATCGATTAAAAAAATTACAATGAAACCCTAAACCCTAAAACCTAAACCCTTACTTACTCTAAACCTCAAAATTCCTAAAACCTAAACCCTAACTTACTCGATCTAAACCTCAAAATTCCTAAACCTTAACTTACCCTAAATCTCAATCCCCTAAACCCTAACTTACCCTAAACCTAAACCCTAACTTATCCTAAACTCTAAACAATGATTTAATAGTAAAATAGATACACAAATATAACTATATATGGAATTCCAATATTTGATCAATATATGTATATGTAATATATTAATATAGACATACACAATATAAAATATATATCTATATAGTACTAGTCACTATATTATATATATATAAGTGTAGGTATAATGATATATATATGTACTACTATCTTATATATATAAAAAAATTGCGGACTTTGACGGGCCGGGCCTAACGGGTCTTGATGGGTTTTTGCCGGGCCGGGTTTTAGATCTTTAAACCAAGTTCGGCCCACCAACCACTTTGACGGGCTTTTGCGGGCTTTTTTTTGGACCGGGCCGGACATTTACCCCACGGGTTTGCGGGCCTCCACCGACCCACGGACCAAATGATGACCCCTACTTTAATCCAAACTACTATGTTCAAGTTTATTGAAAGAGCAAAACTATGGATATATGCATTAATATATAAACTACTATGTTTTCCAACAGTTATTCAATTATAATGTAGATAGAGAAGGAAAGAGAAATTAAACAAAGATGGAATCTCAACAAGTATGTATAAAAATGGAAATTTGAAAAAGATAAGAAGAAAGTTAAGACGAAAGAGGAGTGTAGTGTTGCTTTCAGATAGCTGCTATAGGTAGCTCTCGTCTTTTATACATGTGCAATTGTGCGTTTGTGCAACCTCCATCTAACAGAACCCTAATTAACAGCGCAACACAAACAACGTGGAGATTATTGAGCGAGCTAGCCAACTAACTAATAATGACCAAGAACTAAATTCTCGATCAGCTATGGATACCCAATAATTAGAATCTAAAGAAGAGGTAGATATATATACATTTCATGAACGTATATTGAAGTATAACATACATAATTCCGTGTGTATTTGAGGCATGAAACGAAAAGATAACCCAAGAGGATCCACTCTTCTCGTATCTGAGACGAGATCGCAAGTCATGCAATTTTTTCGTAAAGCCTGGATGAGTATAGAGAACATAATGTATACGGCATATTAATCCTATTCAATTTTCCTCTCCAAGTTTTCAACTAGTAAATTATATCTCTCAAATCAGGGTGAAAAAGAATCTATTATCGTAAAGAAGATGCACATATGATGGTGTCAGGAGAGGAAAAGAAGCAATGCATGGCAGTGGGAGCTAGCTGCGCTATCTTTTCCAGTAACACAAAAGATAATGTGTGTTGCTTTACTGAGCAGCTTCCCTGTAAAGTAGCAGTTTTGTATATGTTGTTACGTTGCTTTGCTGCAGTTTGTATAATTATCTGTTTCTGCTTCTTTAGTTTTCGATCTGATTCTGAAGGATGCATGGCCGGCCTCTTTCACTTAAATTTAATCTCAAAAGCAAGACAGAGAATCACAAAGCAATAAGCAAATAGACAAAATCATCACCTTTCAATCTTCTCTTTGTCGATTCCAGGCAGCACTTTTGAAGTAAACTTGATCATATGCGTAGTGCATTACATGATGTGATTCCAGCTAATTTATATAGTAATTGCGACGCACAATATATGAATTAATGATTAGCAAGATATATAGGTCGTATGGAGATTGATCGAGTTGTACGTATGTAGTCCATGTTGGCATATGAAGCAGACTTTGATGGTCTATACGATCTTCTCTAGAAAACCTTTTAAGTATTGTTTGGCTTGATTTTCTCTAGTCAGGTTGATGTGAAGAAGATTACAAACTGCCGATTTTGGTTGCGTTGTGCGTGCTTGGCATGCTACTGCCATAGATAGAATGTAATTGATGTGTTTTTGCGCTGCAATGTCTTTTCTTCTTTACAAGCGATTGGAGCAAGGAGAGCATCAACCTCGTTCGTTGAGTTCTACTTACCTAAGTTGTTTCAAGACTTAGGTTTTGTATCTCTTCACTGTCATAAAAGGATCGATACTTTATACATGTGGTGAGTACAAAGCAGAGCAATATTGTAAGGCGAGTGTTGAGAACACTGGATATGGTGACTTCTAGAATCCTTTGAATCTCCATGCTCTGTCGGGTGAACCAAACTCCTCTGATCGCCATTGTCGGTTTGGTAGCTAAAGTGAGCTTTTGAATCTCCACGCTCAGTCGGGTGAACAAGATTCTGAGTTCGCTATCGCTGAGTTAGGTGACCTCGTAAACTGTCAGAATCTCCACGCTCTGTCGAGTGAACCAGACTTCTTTGATTGCCGTTGTCGTTGTTTACTCGCTGTCAGTAATGAATTGCTTGTATACAGATTCGTATGTGTATATAGATGTCCTGAAATCTTCTTAGACTCGTCTATTTATAGGTTTTGATGCTCTCTCTCCAATCACTCTAGGAAACAAGTAGGACTAGGAAATAAGGGATGTATCTTTTGCAAATTTTCCTAGCTTGCTTAGAAATCTCGTATGTGATATTCTTTCCAGATTCGCAGCAATCCTTCGTGGGCTGCAGAGGTCGGCTTGTATTTTTCTTGGCCATAAAATGTTATAAAATATTTAAGTTTATTTTGGGTCTAAACATTGCCCTCAGACCACGAGATTAACTCATAAGCAATCGAAGGGGTCTTTGTTGTGACGTGTCGTTCCCAACGGTATAATAGCCTCGCTTAGGCTACTCGAGTGCACCTCTTTATAAAGTTGTGCCCAACGTTTAAAAACTCTGATATATTTACTTGTGTTTTTCTCTCTTCTCAAAAGCTTCTTCTTTACGCTTTACACTTTCTGAACTTCCTGCCGCCATTTCGATATTCCTTTTTACGACCATGGCACCTTACCAAAAGTTCTGCCCATAATCTTCCCAAAAGGATGTCGAACGCTTCTATGCCCATATGCTCCCGCGCCTCCATCGGGATCAGGGATTCCATATGAAAGGCTTGATATTAGCAAGGCCGATAAAGTCATATTGGGTCCAACAATTAATACTACCAAGACCTCTTCTGCCCTTAGTTGAGAAGTTTCTTTGTCCTCCACTTATTGATCGTGCTGAGGCTGCTGAGCCCATTCAGTGGGATGGTAAAGATTTTGATTTCAAGTTGGGCAAATGGCCCAACAATAAGGAGGAAGACCTCCAGTGGTACAATGATCATAAATCCTTGGATGAAGAACTCTAGGTGAAGGCTGGAATCGCCCAGGCCTTGGATTTATGTTTCAATCTTTTTTCGGGAGGTGCTTGTGTTTCAGTGGTTGTTGCGTTGTGCTTCTAGGAGACAAGCAGTAACATCTTTGTGTTCTTCTGTGGTAATATGAGTATCAGCCTGCTGGATGTGGTCACTATTACTGGACTTCCTACTACGGTTCGGCCATATATTCTTGGCACCCTTGATGATCATGTATATGCATTTCATGCAGATCCCCAACGTCCTGCCATTGCCGCGTACTCCACTTGGCAGAAACGCTACAGCGAAGAGTCCTCCCAGGCCACTGTTGAACTTGTCCCGGGCTCTGATGCACAACGAACAAAAAATGCCTATGGAGGTATTGTCTTTTTAGAGTATTAGTTGTGCCGATATGTCTTTTGGATTGCTACAGATAAGATGACAGGTTCCTTTACTAAGGCCGCTAAAACCCTCTATAGTGGCCAAAGGCTCGGCCTAGCTCAACCTGCTTTAGGCGCCCTTTATCATAGTCTCGAGTGGATTTCCCTGAACCCGCTCAAACTTAAGTTCGTTGTCCCCGTTTGGATTTTACACCTCTGGCTTCAGGTGTATTTCCCTTTGCTTCGTAGCCCGGCTCATAAGGATTTTGAGCCCGATGAACTCTTGTGAAGAACTCTAGTCCATGCTGGTGAGACTAATTCTCTGAGTTATGTTCAATGCTTCAATTAGTTCTGTACCCTGAGACAATTTCCCAGGGAAATAATGGAACTAGTGGTTACTCGCAGATACTCGCCTGAGCTGGCAACTGGCTTTATAGTCTCTTCGACTTAAACTCTTGTTGCGAATGAGGTATTCATTCAATGTGTCTTCTTCTCCGACATTGTCATTCCTGATTCATTGGTATTGATTAAACTGTATACTCCCAATCATTTTGCACGACAATTTGGTTTGACCCAAGGTCTATCCTGCCCACTGATCAAGTCCCTTAATAGATTTACTTCCTGGAGGACTTAGCTGGATAAACCTACTGCGAGTACGTTGCAAGAGTATACAACTCTTACTTTTCCTCCTGTGCATCTTGGAGAAATTCGCCGTCGTACCATCTGTGCTACCTATTCTGCTGTTAGCGCTTATCCAGACTGGTATGAGCGGCACTATGGTCACATCTGGAGGAAGAGCAAGATTGACATGTTTCATCGAATCTTCCTAGAATCTTTTCGTACCTTCTTCAAACTTCCAGTAGATAAGAAGACTTTGGACCCTTCAAAGGCCCATTCTTAAGGTAATAAGGAGAAAAAGAGGAAGAAAAAAGAAAGCAGTGTGTCACCTGTTTCTGCTGTAAAATGTACCAAACTTCTTTTGGCTAGTATGGCCGCTGCGAATCCTACATCGAGTCTCTGCGAAGGTTGCTGTAAAGACGAAGAAGACTCTCCCTTTACCTAGTTTCCCTGTTGCTGAAAATTGGAATCAAGAGGATGAAGATTCATCTGAGCAAGTGCCACTGGTAAGATTCTTTGGTCGTTTGTCTTGTAAACTCATGCCCTGTTTAGTGCCTTTTTACCTTATATGCTGATGTTGATTGCAAAAACAAGTCCGTTATTATAAACAGAGTTCTAGAATGGAACATCTTGGGAAAGGACCTGAAAGAGATGTAAGTCCAAACTCTTCCTCCGTTGTCTCGCTTCACACCACCAGTAAAGATAGTGAGTCATTGGAAATTCATGTTGCGAGGATCAAAGGGAAAGGAGCTCAGAATGTCATTCCTGCAGACTCTTCATCATTTTAAACGGAGAGCCTTCTCATGAGATTTTTCCTAACCAACACCAAGATGAGGGCCCCTCCGCTACCTTAGATCACACTCTTCCATTGCCCCGAGAAAATATTATCCTCATTAAGCAAGTCGATCAACAACCCCTTTATGAATTGATAGCTAATCTTGTTGACGTAGAAGTCCAGACTCAAGAGGTCCAAGAGTCTGACCCATCTCTAAGGGAAGGAAGGGAAGCTGAACATGGTGAAAGTTCCTCACTACCAGGATACTTTACCATCTATGAGGTGGGTTAATTATGCACATATTTGTTTTGTTTGAACTGTCTTCGCATATTTTAACCACTGTTTATGGTTTATCTAGTCGAATGTTGCTGCCATGTTGTAGCCGAGGGCTATCCCTTTGCCAATGGATGAGGAAATTGAGCTTGTACAACCTAAAGACTCTGCAAAGCAAATTTTTGTTCCTAAAACCAACTCCGCTTATGTAATAGCTACTGTGGTTACCAAGACAAGCCCTTCAATAGAGGTAAACTCTTTTTGCTTTGATGTTCCTTTATTTGTGAACGAATTCTGACTTAAGACTCTTTCAGCCTCTTGCTCACAATCTTCTGTCTCCCTTAAATGCTAATCTATACAATGCCTATACTCCACCACTTCTGGCCCTTCAATAGATGTAAACTCCTTTTGCTTTGATGTTCCTTTATTTGTGAACAAATTCTGACTTAAGACTCTTTCAGCCTCTTGCTCACAATCTTCTGTCTCCCTTAAATGCTAATCTATACAATGCCTATACTCCACCACTTCTGGCCCTTCAATAGATGTAAACTCCTTTTGCTTTGATGTTCCTTTATTTGTGAACGAATTCTGACTTAAGACTCTTTCAGCCTCTTGCTCACAATCTTCTGTCTCCCTTGAATGCTAATCTATACTGCGTATACTCCACCACTACTGCCATAGGTCTGCTTTGTTTTCTTTATGACCTCTATTTGTGACTGGTGGCAAGCAATTTTTAATGCTAGCCTTCTTTGTGTACGTTTTCTCTCATAAAGACCTCAACTCTGAAGAGCTTTCTCTTAACATGGGTAGTCACGCGCTTGGGCACTTTGTGAATGTCATTCGAAGCTTTGATGAAGATATTGCCTCCCACGCTACAATTTTCGTAATACCCTCTCCTGGTCCCTCTGCCAGCCCTCTTGAGGATGGGGACTTCATGGTTAATACTTTAGAGGAGGCTCACAAGCTCTTTGAGGAGTTGGTTTTTCCTGAACAAGAGCTCCTACATGTACAAATCGTTGTTGCCAATCTTCGTGACTTCTGGGTTCTAGACCCTGAGAATGATGAGGTTCAAAATGCAATCTTGGAGAACATTCACATTGCTCGCTATGCTAAAGATGTTGTTGATCCTCGTACGCTACGATTGATGGAAGCATTGCTACTCCAGCTCCCTGAGCTGCAAAATACTGTATTCACTGCAAATTCTAAGAAGGAGAAAGTTGTTTCCCTTCCTAAAGAATATAATCATAAGTGGAAGCAACACTAGGCCCATATCACATCTCTTCGGAAGGACTACTATGGTGAGTGAGAGAAGATCCAAAACAAAGGGGCTGAAATCACTCATCTGTAAGTAGAGTTGCGAGAGATGGAGGACAACTTCAATGGGAGAAAGCAGCTAGCCGCGGAAATCCTTGCAACTGGGAAGGCCTTGCTACAGAATGTGACTGAAATTCAGACTTTCACAGCTGACGCCGAGGCCAGATGATCAACTGCTAATGCCAAGTATGTGTGGGCAAAGACTACTCTGCGAGAACTAATGCCCTTAACTCCTTTCTGTATATCTATGCTTAGTCTTTAATTTTGTGCCCCAAAGATCACGCCGAATGCAAAATAACTGTCCCCTTTGAATGCTTCATTAATTTGTTTATTGAAACGGCCAATCTTCAGTCTTGAAAATATATGCGAATCGTCGGGGAGCGTGGATCTCCTTAATTATCATACTGAATCGATGCAATGATTCCCACTCTACTCGGTAAAGCCTCTAGGGTTAAGCTACTATATATAGCATGTTACTTCTACCTTCATCTTTACAGAACACTCTTCCATCATCCAGACAGATCATGTTTCCCATGTGTGGCTTTTTTCTTTTCTGCTTCAAGGTAATCCCTCCAGATTTCTTGTTCTGCTAATGCTCCTCTAGGTAGAAGTACCCAAACTCAATCATGTCTTAGGTAGAAATACTTAAGCTCAGGCTCTCTGCTTGCATTCTTGTTCTCAAGCCTTTGAGAATTAGCTGGAAGCTCTGCAGGTTGTCCCTCACTAATTCCATCCTTGAAGACCTCTATTCTAGTCCTTCAAATGCTCTAACCTACTCCCTGCAAGTTTCTATTACACGTACGGGTAGAGTGTCGAAGATCAGGTCTGATGAAGGGAAGGCTTGTTGGGATTTATTGGGGGAAAACCCCAAGATGCCATAGCCTAATGCAAACGGAGATAGATCTGGCCCTTGATCAGTGACCGCCCACCTAGCGTTTGTTGCAACTAAGAGCTAGATCAACCATTTTACCTCTTTAGTTACTAGGTTTGGTCATTTTGCTATAGGGTTTCCATCACTTGATGAGTGGTATCAGAGCTAGAGGCCGCAAAGCCTCAGAAAGTGTATTTTCCTTCATCAAATGAAAGATTTACTTTACTGTTTTGTATATATCTTGTCTCTGCAACGAAAGTAATTTCTATAACAATGGTAAACAATAAAAGCTGGTTTTTTTAATACAAATGTAAAAAGAACCCTTTTAATGTGTTCTAAATCAAATGGAGAACAACCAAAATTATAAAAAGTTTGAAGTTTGAAATTTTGGCCACGGAAGTTGGCCTAGATGTATACTGGTTATCCCGTAGTTTTTCTTGAAGATCGAGCCTCACTTATAGGCTACAAGAAAGGACAAACTGAATGGCTAGCTCTGTGGGTGCTTCATACTCCCAGATCGGCTGTCTATACTTCTTTAGAAATAGGTCTTTGATAGGGTTACGATGCACTGTTCCATCTATATCTCGAAGTTGGAAAGCTCATTTTCCTTTGATTTTGTCGATCACGAAAGGTCCTTCCCATTTGGCCGACCATTTACTCCATCCATCTTGTTTTTCACCAAGAGGGAAAACCGTCTTCCATACTAACTCTCCTTCTGCGAAGCTTAGTCCTCTGGTGCGACGATTGTAAATATGAGCCATCTTTTCTCAGCGATTAGATTGTTCAAAGCCTCAGTGTATTTTTCATCCAAGTCTTCAAGCTCCTGCCAGGCTGCCACATTGCCTGAACATAATCTTCACCAATTAACTGATGTTGGTCCATGATTCACAGAGACTGTATATTGATTTTTAGAGGTAAAACTGCATCATGACCAAACATTAGAGCATATGGGGTAGTGCCTTTTGGGTTGTGCCTTTTGGGTTGTGCTTCGAAGCCTTGTAGGCCTAAAGTGTACTAAATAACTCATCATGCCATAATCGTGGGTTATTTGCGAGCATCCTCTTTAAAGTGTCCAAGATCAGTTTTTTGCTTGCTTCAGCTTGGCCATTGGATTGTGTGTAATATGGTGAAGAATGCAAAAATTGGATCCCAAAGTCTATCATCAACTCCTCTATTTCTCAATATACAAACGTTGTCCCCCTATTTGAGACAAAACATTCCAAAATACCAAACCGGCAGGTGACTTCTTCATATAGAAACTGTCTGGTCGCAGCAGCAGAAGCAACCTTTAATGGCTTTGCTTCCACCTATTTGGTGAAAAAGTCGGTAGCCACAATGATGAACTTGTGTAGGCCACGTCTTACTGATTGACTGCATAGGAATATTTGGAATATGACTAATCGGTCCATGAACTTGAGAATCTTCACATCCTTTAACAAAAGAAATGCAGTTTTTTAGAATAAAGGGCCAAAAATAGTCATGTCGTCGCATCAACCATCGCATCTTAGATCCTAATTGATGAGCACCACAAACCCCTAGATGGACCTCTCGTAGCAACCTTTTGGTCTCGTTTCCATAAACACAGAGTAGGTCAACACCATTCCCTCCTATTTTGAGTAGCTCATTGTTTCGTTGAAGGTAATTAGGAGCTAAATACCTGGTGCGTTTGTCTATAGAAGTACTGGGATCTTTCAAGTAGGCAATGAGTGGTTGCCTCCAATCTTCATCAAGGGATCTTAAAGTAGTTACACACCATTTATCTGTTTCCTCTTTTCTTACCATAAAGGAAGGAAGAGTTTTGCGTTCAACCTATAAGATATGCTCTTACACACCGTCTATGAGTCCAACTCCTGTAGCGAGCTGTGCCAGTTCATTCGCTGTCTAATTTTCTCCTCTGGGAATGTGTATTAATTCCACAACTGTGAAATGCTCCAACAATTTACTCGCCCTATTCACTTATGGTTCCAACGCCACACCAATTTTGAATGTTTCATCGAGCTGTCATATTACTAGCAGCAAGTCACCCCTAATTTGCACATCCTTGACCTCTAAGTCAATTAGCAGTTCCAATTCGATGATCAATGCTTCATACCATGCTGCGTTATTTGAGCAATGATAGTCCAGTCTAAAGGAGTAAGCAAAAGTTTTCCCACGAGGATTTACTAATGCAATCCCTGCTTCAGCGAAAGCACTCTTACTAGATCCATCGAAGTATATCTTCCATGGAGTTAAGGAGATGTGGGATAGTTCTAACTCCTTGAGCTAAGGAATATCCTCTATTGGATGATGTGCTAAAAAATCGGCCACTGTTTGGCCTTTAACCGCTTTTTGCGGAACATATTGCAGTGAAAACTCTAATAGTGCGAGAATCCACTTTCCAATCTGTCCTCTAAGTACATGTTAGGATAACATGTATCGTACCAAATCTGTCTGAGCAATGATACACGCGGTGAATGATAATATATAATGTCTTAACTTGTAGCCAAAAAAGTATAGAGCGAGGCACAACTTTTCCATTGGTATATACCTGCTTTCGTAGTCTATTAACATTCTGCTTAGGTAGTAAATTGCTCGCTTTACTTGGGCCTCGTCATCTTGTGCTAACAAGCTTTCAACCGAGAACTCAGTTGCTGAGATATAAATGGCTGTGGCAATACCAAGACTAGTGGATTAACTAAGTATTTCTTGATTTTATCAAACGCATCTTGGCGGATTAGCTCCCAAACACACTTTTTCTCTCTTTGTAACTTTAGTAATTGAGCGAAATGTTTGGTCTTCCCTGCATTGTTGGTAATGAATCTTCTTGAGAAGTTAATCTTTCCCAGAAGCTGCTGTAATTCTCGCTTGTTCTTTGGTGGTGATGCTTTAATTACAACTTTCTTCTTGTCATCTGGGACCTCTATGCCTCGCTGGTGTACAAGGAATCCTAAAAAATCCCCAACTTGTACCCCAAACACACACTTGACAGGATTCATCTTCAACTGATGTTGCCTCATTCATTTGAATACCTGCCTTAGGTCATCAACATGATCATACCTCTTTCTAGCTTTAACCATTATATCATCAATGTATACTTCCACGGTGTTGCCTAACAAATCATGGAAGATGTAGTGCATGGCTCGCTGATACATGGCTCCTGCGTTTTTCATCCCAAATGACATATTGACATACTCAAATACCTCTAGTACTCCCGGGCATTGAAATGTAGTTTTATGTCGATCCACTTCAGCCATTGGGATCTGATGATTGCCCGTTGTACCATCCATGAATGATAACATCTCTTGTCTTGCCACAGAATCCACTAATAGGTTTGCTACTAGCTTAGGGTATGCGTCTTTAGGAGTAGCATTATTCAATTCCCTGTAATCAACACAGACTCATATCTTGCCATTATTCTTTCGTACTAGAACTGTGTTGGATATCCACTTTGTGTATTTAGCCACCTGGATGACCCCAGACTTCATCATTTTCTCTATTTCTTATTTTACGAGTGTCAGTATTTATGCGTTCATCCTCCGCATCTGCTGTTGAACTTGATTTTTTCCTTCCACGATCGTAATTTGTGTACCACTAATTCCGGAGAAAGTTCTGGCATACCCTCAAACTTTTCTGCAAAGCAATCTTTATATTCCAGTAGTAAGTCAATGAGCCTCTTTCTTTCCATAGACTCCAAAAAGGTACTAATGGCCACTTCTATTGGCTCATTTGCTGCTTCCAGGTTAATCAATTCAGTGAGATCTTTTACTTTAGGTGGAGTATCATCCAAAGCTGCTGGAGCTAGCTAGATGACCTTATCCTCTTCATTGATTCCTTGCTGTACATCTTCATATACGCACTATGTCGATGCGATTGTGAGAAGACAATTATAGACCCACTCCTCTATCATATATTTTTGCAATCTTTCGTATAGAGAAGAGCAAGCCTCTGCTTGGAACTCCTTAGAAGGTTGTACTATCATTGATGGTTGGGAGGGGTTAACTCAAGGAAGCATGGACGTGTCTTATCATCTTTAGCTTGCACTATCCCCTATTGAGAGGCCGTTACACCAACATGTCGGCCTTTTTTTTATTAACGTCACACTTTTCCAATGGTCTTAAGGTTCCATTGTAGTAATTGACATCCAAAGCATTCGCAGAGACGAAATATGGTCTTGGATCCGCAGTGATGATATATGATTCTTCAGTCTCCATATTCCAAAGCAAAAGTTTTTGATGAAGCGATGAAGGGATGCAGTAACTCCTGTATATCTAGTCTCTTCCTAGATTCGTATAGTAAGGTGCTTTGCAATCTAGCACGAAGAAGGTATAAGTAGCTTCTATCGGACTAATTTTGACTTTTATGAATAATAACCCAAGAGTCTACGAGACTATTCTTGTAAAGTTCCTCATAGTCATGGAATTAGCTTCTATAGAGGATCTAGGAATCCCAAGCAAAGTCATCGGCCGAGTAGTCAATAATGTTCACTGCTGCTCCGGTGTCAACCATGATTTTGCTGAGCTGGATGCCCCCTATATTGGATGTAATGTATAGTGGTCTCATGTGCGAAGCCATGGTTGTTGTGGGTTTAGAAAACATCATTTGCGGCTTTTGCAGAGCTGGATCTATTATAGGTACAGTTTCTTCTTCTTCTTCATGCTCTGCGAGGATTACTTCTTTTGCCACTTTGCTTACAGAAGCCACTTGTCTGGCCTTTATTGGTTTTGCAAACCGAGCTAGTAACACATATACCATTCCAACGTGCATGTTCAGTACGTCCTCGTCCTAGTAATCCACCAACTGCTCCTCGTCGTTAGTTTCTGCCATCTCGTATGTGGCTAATGTATTTGTTACAGCCTTTGGCCCATTTACCCTAGTTGGTTCCTTGGCTGTCTAAATCAAGTGAACCTCAGATTTAGGTCTTTTTGATTCTTCACTAGGTAACGTTCCTATTTCCACCTTGGTTGCACTACTTAGATCGGGAATCTGCTTCTTCTGTTCCTTGATAACTAACGGCTTGGGATGCCATCTAAGCACTGGTCTTTTGCTAGTTTCAGCTACTGTCTCGGTCTTCTTATGAACTCGCTCAAAGACTGACCTTTGCACTGGCTTTTCCTCCATCTCGATTATTTTTCTTTGTCTCTTCAACATTTGCTGCCCTTCAAAGATTGCTTCAATCTCACTGATTATGGAGAAAACACTTGGCCGAGATGTTCTGTCCTTAGGTTTGCCAGGATTTTTATCGAAAGTAACTACTGGGTTAGCCGCGAGCCTGTTCAGCCTCCTTTGAATTTGTTCTGGAGACTTTATCAGATGATCTGGCCTTATTAGCCCTCTATCCAATGCCTTCAAGGTTTGTTTTCTGCACCAAACTGCCTCTGTAGCTTTCGCTTCCTGTAAGAGTGATTTCAACAGTTTTTCCTCCTGTCTTCATATACCCACGCATTCTCTTTGATGATGGACCTACTTGCCGAAGGGATGTACCGCTTAGAGTCTTCTTTGTGCCCTCGCTGCACAACTTTGGCTAGCTTCTTTTCTTCTTCTCGCAGCGTTATGTATAAATTTGAGTCATTTGAAACTCACTTTACTGCCTTAGGGCTGGATAGTTGAAATTTCTCCGGAGGACAGTTGATCTGTGGATTTGTTCATATAGCCTCTATAAACTCATCATAAGTCATCTTCAATCCACACTCTGACTTGCATCATGTGCAAAAGACTACATGAGTTGCTTCAGAAATAATCTCTTTTTGTTTCCCCTTCGAGTCTTCAGCTCTCTGGCAGCTAGACGCAGTTGCTTCAATAAGACTCCTAAGATTCAAAGTTTTCTTCTTTTTTTTCTCCTCCTCGCCATGATACCTCCAAGGTTCTTGCAATGAACAAACCTGTGCCGACCTCTTCCTTGTATGCGTTTGGCACTACAATTTCTCCTTCATCGATCCACTATTGGATCTGCTTCTGAAGCTCCTGGAATTGATTGGTATCGTGTGTTCAGTCATGGTGGAACTTGCAGTAAGAGTTGCTAGTGGCTCCCCATATATCTGGAGTTGGGCCAAAAGGTAATGTTGTGATACCTTCCTTTATAAGGTCATCCAAGATCTCGGCAGCTTTGTCACTATGGAAAGTATTTGCAGTATTTGATAACTCTATAGCGCTCACTGAATTCTCTGCGAATAGCTGATGATCCAACAAGGAAATCTGGGGTGCTGCATCTATTGCGATTATTCCCTCGTTGATCCACTCTTGGATCTGATCCTTCAGCTTCACACAATCCTTAGTTATGTGGTTGTTCCACATATTATGGAACTTGTAATATTTCTTGCCCTTTAGTTGCTCCGCTGTCGGGTATGCGCGCACAAAAGTCTGTCTTGGCTGATTTCTTATCTAACAAGCCATCTAGAATTTCGTGTGCTGCATTAGCATCGTACGTATATGTTTCAAACTCTGGTTTGGTGAATGCGCTTGTTAATACTCGCACCGGTCCCTTGGTAGGTGTTACATTCTTGGACTTGACTGGATACTTGGTTGTTAACTCTATTACATCTACTGTTGTGTCTTCATCTTTAGACTCATCAGACTCTTCTTCCAAGTAAGTAACAACGATTGTCTTATGTCATTCTCCATGATATAGAGCCTTTGCATGATAGGTACCTATAGACGTATTACGTCTGTTGTTTGCTTCCTGGTACGCTGCATGAGTTTGAGCGACTACTTTTATGAGCGCATTCAAGGAAGTAAACTTCATATCCACGTACTTGGTATGCAATCGCTCCTTTAGACCCCCTACTGCGATATCCACAACCTCCTCTATAGTGCATGAAGTTTTGCTCTTAGTGTATGCCGTTCTAAAATTGTGTAGGTATGCCACTGGAGATTCACTTGGCATTTGTGCCATTTGGCATAACTTTCCAAGCTTAACTGTAGGTTCCGCTCCGCCGAGATTCTCAGTGAACAATCTTTCCATCATAGCCCAATTGAGTATGAAGTCTGTGGCAGATTTGTATACCAATATAATGCAACTCCTGATAATAATGATGCAAAAAATCAAAGTTTGAATTCACTCAATAATACCCATGGGCCACATTGAGCTCTGAATCGCATCATGTGAGTGGTGGTTGTCTCCGATCCTTCTCCATTAAACTGGGTGAAGGAAATAGATCTGTAACCCTTCGACCACTTCCAGAGGATCGTTGTAGGTGTCAGTTACTCTAGTTGTAGTAGGCAACCTCTGTGCATGATTATGTCGATTCGTTCTTACAGATCAAGCTCTAGTGATGGAGGAGGATCTTGATGTTGCTCATCTTTCTCATCCCTTAGGTCTTCATCCTCCCTTCGCTCTTCTTCACAATTATGTATAACTGGCATAATGTTGAATCATGTTGTTATAGTGGTTAAGCTCTCAGTCATTATTTCTGTTAGAGCAGTGATAGAGTTTGATAGACTACCAAATTTTTCATTGTATATTTGTCGGCACCTTTGCATAGAGGTCCGCATGTCCTCTACCTTTGAGGTGAATCGCGTTACTGATTGTTCATTCTCATTAACTACATGTAGGATGTGACTTAGCTGACCATCAATGTGTTGGTCTCATGGAGTAATTACGGTAAGCCGTTGAATCCAGAGCTCGGATCTCGGCTGCTGATTTGGATTTGAAAGTCATCGTTACTCCAAATCTTTGTATAACTTCTTCGCTACTTAAGCCCCAACAACTACCTGAGTTATGTTCCAAACGTAGGTGACGGGTACTTGCGGCAGCTAGAAAACTTTCTTCTATACTGATTCTCAATGATTGCTGTTGAGAGAGACTAAACCTGAGTCCCACTGGTCGTACCAAAATGTTTGGCTTGATTTTCTCTAGTCGGGTTGATGTGAAGAAGATCACAAACTATCTCTTTTGGTTGCGTTGTGCGTGTTTGGCGTGCTACTGCCGTAGGCAGAATGTAGTTGATGTGTTTTTGTACCGCAATGTCTTTGCTTCTTTACAAGCTATTGGAGCGAGGAGAGCACCGACTTCGCTCATTGCATTCTACTTTACAAGTTGTTTCAAGAATTAGGTTTTATGTGTCTTCATTAAGCCACAAAAAGATCGATACTTTATACAAGTGGTGAATACAAAGCAGAGTAATCTTTTAAGACGAGTGTTGAGAACACTGGATATGGTGACTTCTTGAATCCTTGGAATCTCCACGCTCTGTCAGATGAACCAGATTCCTCCGATCGCCGTCGTCAGTTTGGTAGCTAAAGTGAACCTTCGAATCTCCACGCTCAGTCGGGTGAACAAGATTCTGAGTCTGCTATCACTGAGTTGGGTGACCTCGTAAACCGCTGGAATCTCCACACTCTGTCGGGTGAACCAAACTCCTTTGATTATCGTTGTCGTTGTTTACTCATTGTGAGTAATGAATTACTTGTACGCACATTCGTATGTGTAAATGTCCTGAAATCTTCTTAGACTCGTCTATTTATAGATTGTGATACTCTTTCTCCAATCGCTCTAGGAAACAAGTAGGACTAGGAAATAAGGGATGTATCTTTTACAAATCTTCCTAACTTGCTTAAGAATCTCGTATGTGATATTCTTTTCAGATTTGCAGCAATCTTTCGTGGACCGCAGAGGTCGGCTTATATTCTCCTAGTTTCATAAAATGTTTAAGTTTATTTTGGCCAAACAAGTATATATAAATGAAAGGCCATGATGATCGAAGTTTGAATTGTTTTAAAAGAAACAATGTCGACATAGCTTTTAAGGGAAGTTACGGATGCATGGATCATCATCTACATGCAGCCAGTTTAAATTTCTCATGCATGCTCTTGCTAATTAATAATTAATTAAGAGACTCAACTAGAGTGTGTACGTTCGTGCATGCTTGTTAATTGATTAGATAATAGGACTCAACTAGTCAACTTGTTGGAAAATCTAGGGTGCTAACTCAAATTTCATCCCCAGCCAAACCACTTGCTAATAATATTTAAGATTGAAGACGTAATCTGGATATACGAGGGGAAGATGCATGCATAACGCATTGTATTGCTTAGGAGATGATCATTCATGAGAATATCTATAATGTTTATGATACCCCTATATTCTCGATACCTGAAAAATATCATATTGTAGCTAGTAGGACTGCGTACTTATAGTGAGTACGTAGTGTCAGCAACTCAGCATAACATGATTTTTCTTTGCTTTTTCATTAGTGAATTAATGAATTATAGTTATGATATCTCTATAGACTATATATAGTTCTATATATGGGGAGAACCCTTGGTCGAGCACATCATGACAGGATTGACATAGAATATGACTTTGCTTCTCTCACTCTGGTAATATATAGACAAAGGAAAAATAAAAAGGATAACGGAGAAGACAGAGGAAAATTCTAAGATTGGAATCGGGCCGATCGAACCAATTAGCTAGGCAGTACATCGTTAGATAGAGTACAAGTTGTTGGTAGTTATTTTGGTCCCTAGCTAGACAACTCGTGTTAACACACATATTGTTGTCGATCGATGGAGAAATTAATTAAGAGAATTAGGTTCATGAGTTATTCATCAACATCATATATGTGTACGCACGTACAATAGTGTATGATATCCACTCGATCATAGCCCTCGTTCGACTCGATCACTTGGCTTTCCTTTCCAACAGAGACAAGGCCTTACTGTCGATCAATCTGGAGTTATGGACCAGATCCTCCGAGAGAAAACCAAGTCGAAATCGAGAAGTGTTTTCCTCGTTTACAAATATAATCTGACAATGCAAATGATCGAACTCTTGCGGCATGTCAGATTCCTCGATCGCATTAGCTTACGTCTTCCTTTGCATAGATTGATCGATTGACCTAGCTAAGGAGTTCCCAACACTGTTCTGTTCAGATCAGTGTCCACATATATATTACACCAACGTCACCATTATCACCAAGAATTATAACATGAGAAATAAATGCAAGCGTTGGCAGTTCATGTGGGCATGTTTATTTAAAGAAAAGGAAATGCATCAAATGCGTACGTCAATGATCCATCACTTCATATAAGGTCAATTTCAATCTTGTTCACCGTCCAATTACTGTTGTTGCGCGCCCTCTATGATTCGTTCTTGAAAACTTGAAATTCATGCTTATGAATAAGTTTAACATAATTCTAAACATAGGATTCACTCGAAAATATACGACTTTTAAGAGTTTAATTTCATCGGAAGAAAAATTTATAATATATTTCATCGAACATGAGGTTAAACCTTTTCAAATAAATTATACCGTGACATTTTTAAAAAAGCAAATTAATTTTAGAAATTTCTAATAATATTAGCTTTGCACCGTGACGTCTCTCTATGTATAGTTTGTATACTTCGACTGATCGACATAT
Organism: Geum urbanum; assembly: GCA_946800695.1. NCBI lineage: Eukaryota > Viridiplantae > Streptophyta > Magnoliopsida > Rosales > Rosaceae > Geum > Geum urbanum. The sequence continues at coordinate 2,208,860 of OX326998.1, read as the reverse complement.
GATTCAAAGTTGCGAATGTTTTAAGGGAACAATACAAAACGAACTTTGAAAATGCGGAACCACATATGTAGTAGTTAATTAAGGACAGCTTAGTTTAGATTTTAGACAAGAAATTAGCAAGTGGTCCATGCATGCATATATAAAGCTCAAGGATAAACGTACACTCGTCGATTGGACGATTGTTTTCATCAATTCTGGCCGATCGAGAGTCCCCCTAGACAACGTGAAACAACTTTTGCCTACGACCATATGCAAATGTCTCCATTATATACTTACAGATTAGTGTTTTCAACCTAACTTCATCCGATCTCAATTGTTTTCTTGGCAAATTTCATAGAAGATTTTGACTAATTAATTAACGTATGCATTTACGTTGGACGTGGTGGCGTATCCATCTCTTAAACTCCCATCCAACAACCATCTCTATATTTGTAAGAGATTCTATTCAATTCTTATCCCAATGTTTAATTTACAAATGTGTATATATATATACGGGCAACTTCTAATGCATATATTTGTCACTAGCTGACTGCTATAATGGGAAAATTTAGAAGGAAGAATTGACAAAGATATTCCCAAAGTGGGTTCCATTTTAGTTCATATACTGCATCTGCATGATATGACCTAGACTTGAATTATCTTAACTGACAAACTGACTAATTAATTTGCAAACACACGTACCCACTTGTTGTGTATGGTCGAAGCTCTCACATTAAACATATAGTTTACCTTAGTTTTGGCAATTTATAACTCCCCAATAGCCTCCTTGCAATCTAAGGCTCAGATTCTCTGAGTTTCTTTATCAAAACCTGATAATCGTTATCAATTTATTATTATCAGCTTCGGTGGATGAGGACTTGAAAACGAAAAGAAACATATTAAAGAAAACAAACAAAAGAAAGAAACCCTAAAGAGAGCTTAAGCCATCGAGAGCCCAGAGAGAGATGAAATCTTCGGTAGCTAGGGTTGGCAATAAGCCTCATAAGCCTCAAGTCTCCACGACTCCACCCACGTGAACTGGACCTCGCTTGTGACCCCACAAACAGATCCTCCGTATCTACACGTAGGCCCATACAACCCATGCATCCCTTTCTTCTTCTTCTTCTTCCTCCAAGGGTCGGTGTGGAAATACACATCATCATCCATCCATCCATCCGTCCGTCCATCATGTCCCATACCCCATTCTCGACACGTGTCTTTGCCTTCATACTGTTAACCGACACGTGTTCCAGGACACCCAGCCCTCTCGACGACTCTGCCCTTTAAATGGAGGACCTGCATGTTAGATCCTAGACAACTCCACACGCAGAATTATTATTAGGAAAACAGAAAAACAAAAAACACAGTCAGGCTCTCAACTGGGCTACTACTATTGACCACTCTCTGTTGAGGGAAATAGTATTATATATAGAATAGAATGGGGATGCCTCATTACAGAGAAATTAGAAACTCGATCACTAGTCGGAACGTAGTAGTAGTACTAAGATCATCGAATCTCTCTGTACGTGCATCGATGCATGTACAAAATCTTTGCACCCAAATCACGGCTTTCGCTTACGTTCTGTGACTTCACTACTCCCAACATCGATCGCTTCTGCCACCAGATCTTGCTTTCATTCTTCTTCTTTCCTTTGTTTAATCCACATCCCTAGCTAGCTACCTCATCTTTGGTCCGTTATAAAGATCAAGGCTCAGTAAGAAGAAGAGGGCAAGTAGCTAGCAGAGTGAGAGAAAGAGAAACTGAGAAAAAGAGAGAGAAGATGGCTACGAAGCTTGTGTTGATTACATTTGCGATCTGTAGGCTGATTGCTACGGTGGGGCTGACAATGGATCCGGCAGAGCTCTTCCGTTTTGTGACGGACGGACAGCTCAGCGTGGACCCGTCTGACGTGGAGACAGCTTCCAAGGACTTCGGTCTGATGAAAAGAGCAGAGCCCTTGGCCGTTTTGCACCCCAACTCCGCCGAAGAAGTGGTGCGGCTCGTTAAGGGGGCCTACTCTTCCTCCCAAGGCTTCACCGTCTCGGCTCGAGGCCACGGCCACTCCATCAACGGCCAGGCGCAGGCTAAAAACGGCGTCGTGGTCGAGATGAGCGGTGGGAATCGCGGCACTCGGTCGAGTAGGGATGTTTCTGAGAAGGGTTTGTACGTGGACGCGTGGGGAGGGGAGCTTTGGATAGATGTTCTCAAGGGTACTCTGGAGTACGGCCTAGCTCCGAAGTCGTGGACTGACTATTTGTACTTGTCCGTCGGAGGAACGCTCTCCAACGCCGGAATCAGTGGCCAAGCATTTAACCATGGACCTCAGATTAACAACGTTCTAGAGCTCGACGTTGTTACAGGTTCGTTATACATTGTGTTAATTTCAGTCTTCATTTTTTTTTACATTACATGTAGTTGTAGATTAGAGTAAGCTAGGTAGTTGATGGAAAAATCTCTTCTCTGGTACGATGAGATATACCCTCACATGGCCTTCTTTTGTAATCTACCTGACACACAACCACAACATTCTCACATTATTAGGTTGTTGTTGTCGTTAATTGCTGCATATGTAGAGATACGTATACAAAACTGCTTAATTAGCCATGTTGGTAAACATTTGTGAGCTTCAATCTAAAATCTAATTGTTTTAATTTCTGTGCGCAGGCAAAGGCGAGCTCATGACATGTTCAGAAGAGAGAAACGCAGAGCTGTTCCACGCTGTTTTGGGTGGGCTTGGCCAATTTGGAATCATCACTAGGGCTAGAATTGCTCTCGAACCAGCTCCCCAAAGGGTACCTAATCTAATTTCTCATGAAAACTGCTTAATAGTTTGTTTATTTCAGTTTAAATCTGGTTGGTTCCACTTTCCACGGTGTTAGTGGGACAGATAGACATATATATACTACTTTTGCAGAAAGGAAACAATAATAGTTCCTGATTTTAGTTTATCTTCGACAAAAGCCACAAAACCTAAAAAGACCTAATGGTTCCCAAACCCTTTTGAAAAATTGAAAGAACTACTTTTAAGAGATTTCGAATCAACAAAATGTGTAGTCCATTTACTCTAAAAGCTTCTTTAACCCCATTTGAAGCGGCTGTATGCTTATAGCTGGCAATGTTGTTGACGTGTCCTCTGGCTCGGCCTGGCAATTTCTTCTGCTAATCAATCTGTTTCTTTTCCTCTTCTACCTAATTTTGTCATTAATTTTTGTTTTTATTGTGCATAATGTCAACAGGTGAGGTGGATTCGAGTACTGTATTCAAATTTCTCGGTCTTTACCAAAGACCAGGAGTACCTCATCTCTCTGCATGGACAAAACAGCAGCCAGAAATTCGATTATGTTGAGGGATTCGTCATCGTCGACGAAGGACTCATCAACAACTGGAGGTCTTCCTTCTTTTCCCCCAGCAACCCTGTCAAGATCTCCTCCATTGATTCCAACGGGAATGGAGGTGTCTTATATTGCTTGGAGATAACCAAAAACTACCATGAGTCAACAGCTGATACTATTGACCAGGTATATACTTACACGCATACATTTTTGAATATAATCTGCATGTTTATTTGCATGATTGAGAATTTGAGACAAGCTAGTACAACGTGATCTGGATTAAAAAAAGAAGAAGTCAAGATAGTAGCCAATCCTTAACTTGAGCCCTAAAAACAAATAAGGATTTGGCCACCATTGGCATGCATGCTGATGAAGCAAGAACAACTTTCATTGGATGGTAGGTGCTCCAAAGACTTTAATTAAAGAAAAAGAATTTCCTTTTGTTGCATTCCTGGTTAAAGTGTAGCTTCCAAGCCAATGAGAGCATAATCTGAAGTTTTTGACCTTGTCGAAGTAAGAGTCTATTAAGTCTGAAAATCTGCAATACACTTATGCGTTACTATTAAAAATGTAAAATACATACGCAAGAAAACATGGAAGATCTGTGATCTAATATTCTATGCAGAACCTAAGATTGTATACAAGCTTTATTTACTGTGTTCGAATTTTATAATTATTGAATCTAAGCCGCCCACCCACCAGATTATTCTTCTACTCAACTAGAGAAACTTAATATGGAGCCTATCCTGACAAAAGCAACTGTTTGGTAGCAGCTTTGAGTCATTTTTGTGTACTTTGATTTTGTTTTATAAAAGCTTGCTTCTTTCTTCTTTGAATTCTACTTCTTCTTTCTTAAAAACTAAGTACGTGTTTTCATCCAAAACGACGAGAAACTAAAGGTTGTGAGCTTGTTTTTCCCTTCTTTTTTTCACGCAGGAAATAGAAGCTTTGATAGAAAAACTGGCTTTCGTGCCGACATCTGTGTTCACCACTGATCTGTCTTACGTCGATTTCCTAGACCGGGTCCACAAGGCCGAGTTGAAGCTCCGGTCCAAAGGGCTGTGGGATGTTCCCCACCCTTGGCTCAACCTTTTTGTCCCCAAATCAAGGATTTCTGACTTTAACGAGGGAGTCTTCAAGGGCATTCTGGGAAACAAGACCAGCGGCCCTGTTCTCATCTACCCCATGAACAAAGACAAGTAAGTTCAAACCATTCCCACAGTTGTACACTTGTACACACTGTTTGCATATGATCGAGTACGTATATATATATATGACATGCATGAATGATGAATCGCCAATGGAGTTGACGGTGGGATGTGATGTCGTTTTAACGTACATATAGATCGACAACAGTAGAGTCCCGGAAACACTGCATGGGCTTTGAACGACATGTCAACCTCTATGGGCACAGATGACGAATCTCAGAAGCATCAAATCCCAACCACCTTATACGATATACCATTGCATCTTTGATCTTTGCATACGGTGATGTGTGTGTTGGCGTTTGGTGTTGGTATTTTTTTTTTCTTACTTGGTTACTCTGCTGTGTGACTGTGTGTAGGTGGGACCATCGGAGCTCTGTGGTGACGCCGGACGAGGACGTTTTTTACCTTGTGGCATTGTTGAGATCGGCTTTGGATAATGGTGACGAGACGCAAACGTTGGAGTACCTGACGAACCAGAACCGTGAGATCTTCAAGTTCTGTGATGAAGCTGGGATCAAAGTGAAGCAGTACCTCCCCCACTACACAACACAGCAAGAGTGGATGGACCATTTCGGAGATAAGTGGCCTCAGTTTTACCAGCGCAAGATGGAGTTCGATCCGCGTCGCATTTTAGCCACCGGACAACAGATTTTCACCGGCCCCTCCTCCTCGGTTTCTATCAACGGTCACGATCAGCTGTGATGGCCTGGATGGATCGAAGGAGACCGACTTCATTCATGACGTACAAACCACTCGATCGGTCGTAGACTAGTAGTAGTAGAGACTAGTAGTGTGTAGTAGTAACCTTAATTAGGGATGAACCAACCTCTAAATTAGTCTATGTACAACTAATGCTAGGTCTTTTTCACAATTATAATCTAGAAAAGCTTAACAAACTGCAAAAGGGTGTTGTTCCTTGGATCAGTTGTAGTGATGTTTGTACCATGCAGCGCCCGTGAACCCGACAGCCCAACGTGTCTGGGCCTTTGCCATCACGTTTTAGCAATTTACCGTCTTGCCCTTTTTACCATTTGGTCCATTATGTGAAACATATGAACTGCAACTACAACTTTGAAGTTAATTAGAGAAATCTTTCAGTAAGCATGTGAATACTATTGCTGGACCTTGCTGAAAGCATATACATGATTGAAGTAAAAATGTCAAGAACCAGTACTAGTCATACATGTCAGTAGCTTACTCAGCAAATAGTCCTTTAATTTTTGCTCTTTCTGGTCCACCAAGAACAATCTTTGGTCACTCTGGCTGTGGCTTTAGCTTGGATGGAACTGAAGAAGAACTGCTTTCTGGATCAAGTTGTTGCCTCCCAAATTTTCTCAATGCAATCGAATATATAGCTTTCTTTTTCATTGATGTCCCATCAGCCACTAATTTGACAGCCTATATATCCAAATAATAAAGAGCTATCAAACTCATCACACTTCATTATCAGGAAGACAGGAACCAGTAAAAATGAAAAATGGAAAACAGGAGAGAAACTAAATAAGGGCAAAGAGGCAATCATGATGAGGATTTATGCAGGAACTAAAACATGATGCAGATTACTTCGGTTAATTTGATCTGCTACTTTCTGTGGAAACTATCAATAAAATGTTTGTATGTATCACTCTGATGCTACCATTGTGAACAACAGATAAAGAGATTCTAATGATTTTGTAAAACACGAAAAAGTGCATTTCGGCCACAAGTAGTTCTTGTTTCTAAGATATCTTATATTGCAATCCTCAGCAGCAATAACTACACGCACCGGTAATTCAAACCAACTAGCAAAAAAGTTCCAAAGTTGTCTAGTACGTACTGATTACTGAAGACTGGTGAGTTCAAATTCTAAAAGTTTACACAAAAGTGACATGAAATGCATTGAGTGAATTTATAATCTGATATTTCAAGATAGAAGTGATTACCGTAGAAAGACTATGCCCACTGGAGATCAGATCTTTTAACTCATTTTCAAGCTGAGACTCTGATGGAGTTTCAATTGGACTGTTTTCCTTTCCTTCAATTAATACTGTAATTTCACCTCTTGGCTGGTGAGTAGTAAACCATTGTTCTGCTTCTCCCAACGTGCCCCGCCAAAACTGATGCAATAGGGCACATGTCATAAGCCAAGATTTGAACATAAAATGAATAGAATCTCATATTGCAGTAGCGAAGTCTATGAAAACTATATCACTGATTCACTGAACATGAGCATTAACGTGGAAAAAAGAGAGCAAATGAAGAATAGTGGCATCCGACTGAGAATTAAAAAATCCAAGTACTGAGAAGGAAGAGTAGTGCAGAGACAAGAAAGATAGCGCTTCAACTAAGGAATATCTCACGGTATTATCAGTCACCAGTCTTAGAGTATGCGAAACACTTAAGAGTTTAGAATGTTTAAAACAAAGACGAATTTGTACTTGTTAACTATGGTAGTGCAGTTGTTGATCACAACACGCTGATTTTACAAGCCTACAAGGTCTGATGCCATGAGATTCATGTCCACTATTCAATAACATGGTCGCAACTAACCAGTTATCATCACAGATAAGGGTCTTAAACACCCATCAAAGCAACATTATACAGACATGATGAGACAACATTACCTCTTCATGAATTTTTGTCAGTTCACGAGCTATTACGCAGTGTCTGCATCACAAATGAAATATATCAGTTAGCCAATATGTAGTTGAAAAGCCACCAAGTCAACTGAAAATTTAGAGTCTTGACATGAGTTGTGGCAGAACGAAACATATATAGTACCTTGTAACACCAAAAATTGAAGAAGTCTCATCAAGGAACTGATTAAGCTTATGAGGAGGAACATAAAATATCTGTGTTGTTGCCTCACTTGCTGAAACCATCAACCTCTCCTTTCTAGTCATAGAATGTTTAGAGAGAAATCCAACTGTAGAAAAGAAAAAAAGTATCATTAGTCCATCATCACTCACACCATATGGACCATATACTATGTCATAAAATACTACTATCTCACCGAAAGTAAACTCATCGGTGGACAGGCCTGATGCGGAGAGAGCAGTCACAAAAGCACACGGCCCAGGTATAGGAATAACAGGTATATCTTCCTCCACACAAAGCTTTGCCTATACATCAAGACTCGACATTTACACATTCTTCCCAACATATTAAAGATAGTATCTTTAAGCTCCACCTATCCAATTTTCATTCCAAGTTTCCAAATTGCATACCAAGTTTCATAAACAGAACTAAATTCTAACACACTATCCTCTAAACCATAATGTCACCACAAATTGTACAAATTCAAGCTAATTCAGACTCTCACCAATTCTGTACCGGGATCACTAATCCCCGGCATGCCAGCATCGCTAATCAGCGCGACAATTTCGCCTTCTTTTAGCCTCCTCAACACTGTCTGTTCCCTCTGAGACTCATTGAACTTGTGATAACTCAGCTGTAAATCTAAAACACATAAATAACAATGACTAAAAACTAAACAAAACAAACACAACTAATAATAAAAATCAAAACTTTGCCGAGTAAACAAATTGAACTCTCACAAGAGGAGTCTTGATATTGTAATGGTGAAGCAACTTCCCAGAATGCCTAGTGTCTTCGGAGAGTATGACATCAGCTGACTTCAGTACACGCAGAGCTCTACATCGGTAAAAAAAACTCTTAAATTTTATTTTACCATTGCGATTATAAGAGATGAGAGAAAGTATATGATGGGCCGAGTTATTATTACCGGAAGGTTATATCTTCGAGGTTTCCGATGGGAGTTCCGACCAAGTAGAGGCCGGGTTGAAGAGGAGCTTGTTGTTTTGAGTCTGTAGAGCACAAGGCAATTGAAGCGAGCTTGTTTCGGGTAAAGGGGAGGAATTGGGTACGGGCCGGATCGCGTAGACCTGCCCATCGTTGCCAGGTGAGAGCGGCCGCCGCCGGTGACGGAAGTCGGCGAGTTAGTAGCATTTGTTTAGGTGATAAGTAGAGAGACAGTGTTTTCTAAATAACTTGATAGATAAGCTTGCCTGTGGTAATTTCCTGTTTTACTCTGAATCCTGTTTTTACTGTTCAGATATTTGGTTATAACTGAGTTTACTGTTCAGATGTTTAATCACGTTTAGTTATGTTAAAGTAGATTCATGCTGAGCATGTTGTACCGTAGATTACTTTAACGAGTTCATTATAGCAAGCAGACAATCGATATTTTCCTTGTAACTTCCTAAACTAATCAATTTCTAATTTTTTATTATTCATTAAAAAAAAAACAAGAACACCTAATAATGCTGAAAACACAATGTAGAGCTTACCGTCCGCTCCTTCAAAGACATATTTCTTAAGATGATGAAAACCTCGACAATTACCATGTCCAACCGAATGAACCAACCTTGTGTTTGAGATGGATGGAGCAGTAAAATCAAAAGATAATAGTTGGCCGTAATTATTCACAGCATAAAATGTACGTCCAATTTTGACAACTTCTTCAATAGCCTGATGACAACTTTCATAGACACTTTCATCTACACAAGTCCAACGTTGTATCTTACTCAATCTAACAAAAGCTGTTGTACGTCTTTCTAAATGTGTGACCGTAACAACGCAATTGTCTGCATCTGAAATTGGGTCAGCTGAAAGTGTAGCCTTAACGACAAATCATGCAGTCTTCGTACCATCTTTTCCAAACAGGAGTGAACGGAGGGAGCTTAATGGTCCAACCCGTCATGTTGTCAATTATCGTTAGATCTTTATTCAACAGATAATATTAAATTATTTTTTAACTGTTATTTAATTATTTATCGTTTGATATAAATTTAACGATAATTAATCACAATTAATCACATATTAACCACTAAAACAAGACTCATGAGTCAACTCTTCTCAGTTTTCTCTGTAGCTCTTAAGAATGGATTTACTAAGGTCACACCAATAACTTTGTTCGATCACAGCCTTTTCTTCTCCACACATATTAACCACTCTTTTGAAGATCCAACGATACAGAGTTTCATTGGCACCTCCACTTGGAAATTGGTCACCTCCTTCTTGATGATGTCATAGAATTTCCGGTACTTTTTGTTGCCAGAATAAAACAACAGCATTGGAGCTGTCGTCCTAACATGTTTACTTATATTATCTTTCGCCACAGAATTGCCTAATAGAGGCTTAGGCAATTTTTCCCGACCAGAAAAAGATGAACTTTTGTTATACATGATTAGACAGAAAATCGATGAACTTTGTGTAAGAACTAATGTGGGCAATTCACAATTATATAAACAGACTCATTCTTTACTTCATTGAATCCTTATAAGCCTAGGATTTGCTTTGTCCAGATAAGACTTGGACATGAATAAGTGTATATATATTACTGTTTGTATTAGGATTAGGGATTACTGGAATGGTCAGAGATGTTTATGCAAATTGACAATACGGTCACTGAGGTCACGGATTAGATTAGATGGTGTGTGTATGTGTGTGTGTGGAGCACCCTTCCATTAAGATATATCTTTTTTTGGTCATTTCAGGTATGGGGCATTACACAAACTTTTCGATCATATTTTAACATCTCCACCGTCTAATTATTAAGTCTATGTTATAGCGGAAGCAAATAAATGTAAGAACAAACACAAATTTAACGTGGTTCACTAACGTGAGTTAGTTACGTCCACGGCAGAAGGAGAACAGATTACTTTATCTTGGAGAACCAAATTACAAAGTATATTACACTAGGTTAAGCCTAACCTAGGATTACAGAATACCTTAATCTCTCTACCACACTAGATTAAGCCTAATCTACAGGATAGAACCAAATATCACACACTCCCTTATGGCTGATACCCTTGTATATATATAGCCAACAGAGTCCTGAATACCAAAGGAATCCCAGACACACACGTCTGAGGAAACCTAAACCAGAATGATTAAGGAAACCCAATTCCTTAATGCCTGAGGAATCCTAGTCCTAACGAAATCCTGAGTAGAAGTCTTGCTCGCCAAGGACTTCTAACTCTCATCGCCAAAGACTTCCTCGCCAGAGACTTTCGTCAAAAGTCAACGCTCGCCAAAGACTCTCTCGCCAGAGATTCTTCCTTACTCGCGTACCTCACGTATGCCAACGCGCCTCGCGTATGCCAACGCGCCTCGCGTACGCCGACGCGACTCAAGATTCAAGGCATAGACTAACAAATCTCCACCTTGACTTGAATTCTCTCCCAAGTAATCAGATGTACCCGAAGTACCAGACTTCTCCTCTGCCCCAAGTGTCGTTCCTCCAAGAAACGAACCCAGATGTTCCCTTCTCCTAGAAAAAGACCCTGACGTTGCCTTCTCCCAGAGAAGCAACCCAGGTGTTGCCCCCAACGGGCAACTAACAACTTCTGACATTCAGCAAGTCCAAGCAATGTTGGAACTTGCTATGCGAAACCGGCTTTGTGAACATGTCTGCTGGATTATCGGCAGTACCCACCTTGTTCACCCTGATCCGCTTCTCACTTCTCAGAAAATGATACCTGACATCGATGTGCTTAGTCCTCTCATGATGAACTTGATCATTGGCCAAACAGATTGCACTCAGACTATCGCAATACACTATAGCCTGATCGTGATGTAAACCCAAGTCACTAACCAGTCCTTTCAACCAGATTCCTTCCTTGGCTGCCTCTGTCAATGCCATGTACTCTGCTTCAGTTGTAGACAAAGTCACTGAAGACTGCAGAGTAGCTTTCCAACTAACAATTGACCCACCAAGAGTGAAAACATAACCAGTCATAGATCTTCTTATGTCAACATCCCCAACATAATCTGAATCTGAGTAACCAGTTACTAAACACCCTGTATCACCTCCATAAATGAGACCAACGTCAGACGTACCCCTAAGGTAACGAAATATCCTCTTCACAGCTTGCCAATGCTCATTTCCAGGCTCACCCATAAACCTACTGACAACACTGACAGCATGTGCAAGATCCGGTTTAGTGCAGACCATAGCATACATCAAGCTTCCTACTGCACTACCATAGGAAACTCGAGACATGTACTCCTTCTCCTGAGCTGATTTAGGTGCAAATGCAGTGGACAAATGAATATTCGCTGCACTTGGAGTATCTAAGGATTTTGCTGTAGACATGCCAAACCTTGACAATATCTTCTAAATATAATCCTTCTGTGATAAGAACAGCCTCTTCTGACTCCTATCCCTGTAGATCTCCATTCCCATAATTTTCCTTGCTGCACCTAAATCCTTCATCTCAAACTCAGCACTGAGAAGACCCTTCAACTTCTGAATCTCTGACTTGTCCTTTGCAGCTATCAACATATCGTCTACATACAGGACCAGATAAATGAAAGCCTCATTTGAAACCTTGTTGTAGTAAACACAACAATCATACGGACTCCTACTGTATCCAATCTCCATCATATAGCTATCAAACCTCTTGTACCACTGCCTCGGTGACTGTTTTAGTCCATATAAAGATTTCTTCAACTTACAAACAAAATCTTCCTTTCCAGGAACTTGGAAACCCTCTGGCTGAGTCATGTATATCTCCTCCTCCAACTCTCCATGCAGAAAAGCTGTTTTCACATCTAGTTGCTCAAGTTCCAGATCCTGATGTGCAACTAAGGCTAGTAGCACCCTGATAGATGTATGTCTGACCACAGGCGAGAAAATCTCATTGTAGTCTACACCTTCTTCCTGATGAAACCCTCTTGCAACTACCCGAGCTTTATACTTGATACCCTCAGCATGCGACATCCCTTCCTTCTTTTTGAAAATCCATTTGCAAGTGATAACCTTTCTCTTCTGAGGTCGCTTGGCCAAATCCCAAGTCTGATTCTTGTGAAGTGATTCCATCTCGTCTCCCATTGCAGCAAGCCATTGGGCAGACTCAGTACATGTAACTGCTTCCTTGTAGGTGGATGGCTCGCGAGGATCCACCTCTTCAGCAACCTAAAATGCATAAGCCAACATGTCCTTAAAACCATACCTCGTAGGCGGTTTTCCGAAATTTGCTCTCCTAACCCGATTAAGAGACAAACCATGCTGGTTATCTACTAGTGGCTCTGATTCTGAATGTGAGTGTTGATCTCCATGCTGCGGTTCAATCTCATCTTGCTGCTCCACCTGTTTCTCAACACTACCATTCTTTGATACAACTATGGACTTCACAGTAGGATTAAACATAGAATTTTCATCAAAGACTACGTTCCTACTGAGGATAACCCTCCTCTCAGATGGAGACCAGATCCTATATCCTTTAACTCCATCTCCATAGCCTACAAATACCCCCTTTCTAGCTCTTGGTTCAAGTTTACCCTCACTTACATGATAATAAACTGTGCAACCAAAAAGCCCTCAGATTTGAGTAATCAGCAGACTTTCCAGACCACATTTCAAGAGGTGTCTTGAGATGTATACCAGTGTGAGGTCCACGATTTATCAGATAGCAAGCTGTACTCACAGCTTCTGCCCAGAACCTCTTCTCTAGTCCAGCATTAGAGAGCATGCACCTAGCCCTCTCCAGAAGTGTCTGATTCATTCGTTCTGCCACACCATTCTGCTGTGGTGTGTCCCTGACTGTATGATGCCTATCAATCGCTACATTCATGCAGAACTCATTAAAATCAGAACAGCAGAATTCCAGACCATTATCTGTTCTTAGCCTCTTGATCTTCTTCCCAGTTTGATTTTCAACCAACGCCTTCCACTGCTTGAAGTTCTTAAAAGCATCACTTTTATGCTTCATCATAATCACCCAAGTCATTCTTGAGAAATCATCAATCATCGACACAAAATATCTGTGACCTCCTAAAGACTCAACGCGAGACGGACCCCAACAGTCTGAATGGATGTAATCAAGTGTGCCTTTTGTCTTGTGAATTACTTTAGGAAACTTACTGCGATGTAATTTCCCGAACACACAATGCTCACAAAATCCAAGGTCCTTTACCTTGTGGCCACCAAGAAGATCTTCTTTAGCCAGAACTTGCATCTCTCGTTCACTCATATGACCGAATCTCATGTGTCATAACTTGGTCATATCCTCCTTGTGAACTTTTGACGATGCAACAGCAACAGAACCAGACAGCGTAGAACCTTGTAGGATATACAAAGTTCCCCGCTTGTCACCTTTCAGAACCACATCTGAACCCTTGTAGACACGCAAGATCCCGCCTTCTCCTTTGAAACTAAACCCCTTCTTGTCCAAATGACTCAGAGATATCAGATTCTTAGTCATGCGAGGAACATGCCTAACTTCGTTCAATGTACAGAATTTACCATCATGTGTCCGTAACTTAACTGAGCCCATTCCAACCACCTCGCAAGCAACACTGTTGGCCATTGTCACATTGCCTCCATTTACCTGCTCGTAGGTTGCGAACCACTCCCTGCACGGACATATATGATAAGACGCCCCGGAATCTAGAACCCACACATTATCGCGATGTGCATGTTCATCAGCAACTAGAGCCGTATCCTCTTCTGAATTGGTGTCATCTTCTGCTACAGCAACAGTCCCTGATGGTTTCTCCTGCTGCTTCCACTTCGGACATTCCCTTCTCCAATGTCCCCTTTCTTTACAGTAGTTACAGACATCGTTGGATTTAGGACCCTTGAAACTTGGCTTCTTAAATTTCTTCTTATCCTTGTTTCCATGTCCTTTACTTCCACTGACTGCTAACCCAGCAGCCTGACTGTCTGAACCTGTACCAGTTGCCTTATGGCGCAACTCTCTGGTATGAAGAGACGATCTTACCTCCTCAAGAGTCACCGTATCCCTTCCAACAATAAAGGATTGCACAAAATTCTCATATGATAACGGTAAAGATACCAACAGAATTAGGGCAGCATCCTCATCCTCGATCTTAACATCGATATTACGCAATTTTAACAGAATTGTGTTCAGCTGATCCAAGTGATCTCTCAGTGGTGCACCCTCTTGCATACGCAGACCAAACAGACGTTGCTTCAGAAGCAACTTATTGGTTAAAGACTTCGTCATATATAGACTCTCAAGCTTCAACCATAAATCAGATGCAGATTCCTCTTCTGCAACCTCGGTGATGATATCATCTGCAAGACACAACATAATAGTCGAGTGTGCCTTCTCCTCCAGACTGGCCATCTCAGCGGTCTCGGGACCCACTGCCTTCTTCATCAGCAGCGCCCACAACCCTTGTTGCTTTAACAAGGTACGCATCTTGATCTGCCATAAACTAAAACTGTTCCTCCCCGTGAATTTGTCGATCTTCACATTCACTCCAGACATCCTGAGCCGATGCTCTGATACCAGTTTGTTATAGCGGAAGCAAATAAATGTAAGAACAAACACAAATTTAACGTGGTTCACTAACGTGAGTTAGCTACGTCCACGACAGAAGGAGAACAAATTACTTTATCTTGGAGAACCAGATTACAAAGTATATCACACTAGGTTAAGCCTAACCTAGGATTACAGAATACCTTAATCTCTCTACCACACTAAATTAAGCTTAATTTACAGGATAGAACCATATATCACACACTCCCTTATGGCTGATACCCTTGTATATATATAGCCAACAGAGTCCTGAATACCAGAGGAATCCCAGACACACACGTCTGAGGAAACCTAAATCAGAATGATTAAGGAAACCCAATTCCTTAATGCCTGAGGAATCCTAGTCCTAAAGAAATCCTGAGTAGAAGTCTTGCTCGCCAAGGACTTCTAACTCTCCTCGCCAAAGACTTCCTCGCCAGAGACTTTCGCCAAAAGTCAACGCTCGCCAAAGACTCTCTCGCCAGAGATTCTTCCTTGCTCGCGTACCTCACGTATGCCAACGTGCCTCGCGTATGCCAACGCGCCTCGCGTACGCTGACGCGACTCAAGATTCAAGGCATAGACTAACAGTCTATATGAGTAGATCATTTCTGTAAATTTTCGGCCAAAATGGTGATCGTTAAGGTATCAAACTAGATTAAATTAAGGGGCAGACTAAATCTGTCAAACCCTATACCGTTCATACTTATAAACTTCAATTGCAGTTTTGAATATCTTAACGATTACCATTTTGGCTGAAAATTTACAGTCTTGATCTACACATTAGAACCTAAGATCTGAACGGTAGAAATTGTAAAATATGATCGAAAAGTTTGTGTAATACCCTATACCTAAAAATGACCCAAAAAAATACCTTAGTGGAAGGGTGTTGTACACATATATATTGAATATATATATATATATATATATATATATACGGGGCTTTTCAAATGCGGACGTCCGCACGTACTGTTCACCGTGCGGATTTGGCTTTTCCAGCCACTTCCCGGCCGAATTTGGGTAAACTTTGTTCTAGACATATGTACATACACCTGTGTAGATCATTTGTCTAGAAGAAACTTTTGGCTAATTCGATCTCTAAGGCCCTCAAAATCGCGTTTCAAAAAAACTGGACATAAATCGGATCGGTTTATGTCCAGTTTTTTTGAAACGCGATTTTGAGGGCCTTAGAGATCGAATTAGCCAAAAGTTTCTTCTAGACAAATGATCTACACAGGTGTATGTACATATGTCTAGAACGAAGTTTACCCAAATTCGGCCGGGAAGTGGCCAGAAAAGCCAAATTCGTACGTACTGTTCACCGTGCGGACGTCCGCATTTGAGAAGGACTGTATATATATATATATATATATATATATATATATATATATATTAGAGCTTCTTCATTGAAGACTTTTACAGTGAAGACTTGGTGAGTATTTTTCCATATATATAGAGGATCTGATACACAACTCCTATCAAATTGTTTTGTCGATTTTGCATAAAATGGAACTTCACACCGAAATTTCAGTGCCAAGCTTCGCACTTGATAAGATCCTATATATATGTGGAGAGAGAGAGAGAGAGAGAGAGAGAGAGAGAGAGAGAGAGAGAGAGAGAGAGAGAGAGAGAACTCTTTCATTAAGGTATACCTTCTTCTTCTTTTTTATCATTTTCAGGTATAAGGCATTACACAAACTTTTCGATCATATTTTAACATCTTCATCGCCCAATTATTAGGTTTATATAAGTAAATAACTCTTGTAAATTTTCAGCCAAAATAGTGATCGTTAAGGTATCGAATTAGGTTAAATCAGAGACGGACCAAATCTGTCAAACCCGAACCGTTCATATTTATAAACTTCAATTGCAGTTTTGAATACTTTAACGATCATCATTTTGACTGAAATTTACAGTTTGATCTACACATTAAGACCTAAGATTTGAACGGTGGAAATTGTAAAATATGATTGAAAAGTTGGTGTAATGCCATGTACCTGAAAATGACCAAAAAAGTACACTTTATAGTAGAAGGGATATATATATATATATATATATATGCCATTCGGTTAGATGCAATGGGAGCCAAGATGTACAGAAGGGTGGGAGAGACATGGCCTCTGCCTGCTCCCCTTTTTGAATGACATTGATTAAATAGTTTTCAGGATCAAAGTCCTTCCTCATTTTCATACATATAAGTTGACAGTTATTGGTTATGTCATTACACCTTGTCGTCGTGGAACCACCACCTCGTCTCCTTGGGAGACCGGCCATTCCTACAGTTCTTCACGTATCGGTCATTATCAGCTGGGCGTTGCTGCAGAGCAATAAATTGCACTGATAAGGTCATGAGTTTATTTTCGAAAGCATCTTATTAAAAACTTGAATTCAACGAAATGAAGCAAACCTTTGCAGGGGAACTCGACAACATGGAAAGAATACTGATGCAGATTGAACTGACAGTCATGGCTGGAGACCATGAGTCATACAATATATCTGCGAATTGATATTTCAAAAGCCAGTAAGTGCCAACAGATAAGCAGCTCAGGTTTCGCTATCAGATAACAACCATTGAAAAGTATTCATTTGCAGAAGCAAAGAATTGTCAAAGACAACGAAACTGATTGTTTCTTAAAGCAACCTCTGGTTCTCGTATCCTAGGAAACAAGATGACTTAAAGTGCAGGATAATCTCTACATCAATCTTTCTCAACTCAATAATAAATTATACTAAAATTGCACCGGCATGGTGCCTGAAATATCAAAGTGTACAACATAATAGTCTACATAAGATTAGAACATATATGTTTAAAATTCACTGGGTACTAATCGGTATTTATGAGAAGCTGAACAGTTATGGAAGGGCCTTGGATGTTCAGGGTAAATTTCTGAAACACTATCAGCTAAGTTTATCTATAGCAGCCCAAGTATCTGAGTGCATAGTTCAATACAAGACAAGACCTGATAGTGAACCAAGCACTGGACTAACATCTACTCCATCTACAGATTAACCCATACAGAACATGACAGCCATCACTCAAGAATGGCTTGAGACCACATAAACTGTTAAGCTGTTTTTATTCACTAATCACTAAATAATTTCCAATCCTGATTTCATTTCAAGTACTGAGAGCCCTGCATTTCCTTGTATTTCTCAAACAGCTAAATTGAATGAAATGAGTATTAGACAGAACACAGAAGTTTTATCCCAAAATAGAAATGAAACATTCTAAGTAGTTCTATGATCACACAGTAAGTTTCCTTTAAGTTTAGTTGAACAGAGAAATCTAAATAAACTTTATTGCAAAGTTATTCAACACGCAAGTAAACAACAAGATGTGACGACCGAACAACCTAACAACCATCATCTTGCTACATTCACATCAGTCAAAGAAACAACTTAGAAGGTGTTAGCTATCTAACTATCTTTGTTAGTCAAGTGTAGCTATCTCATGATTCAATCTTCAACAAACAGCAAAACAAGACAGAAGCACAAACATTGTCGCATAATCTGAGTGGATCAAAAGAGTTGTACCTAAGCAGATATGGCCATTGCTATAAATGTGAGGATGCTGCGGAGCTGGAGAAAGAAAAATCACCTGAAAAAAAACAAAACCAAGAGGGTACCCTCAAAATCACACATTTAAGCCAACAACACCATTGGTTGATGCGTACACAATTCAATCCTTAACTCCTCTTCGATTATCAGAAACTTCAACACATCCACAACTATACACCAACCAAGCATCATCACTTATCCTAATTCGATGTCAAAACAAAATAACATCAATAAAAACTCGAAAAGTGGGAATCTTTAATGGACCTGTGGTGCTTCCATGGGATAATGCTCAGGAAAATCAACTTGGAGCTGATAAACCTCATTGGCATACAGAGTCCCTGGAGCTCCATTGACTTCAATTACCCATCTTTACAAACCAAACCACAGTAAATTAATCAGTAATATTCAATCTCACAAAAAAGATCAAAACTCAAATTATAATAAAAACTACTAAAATTGTAAACCTTTGTAGATTATCAGTGACTTTGTGCTTGAATCCAGCCGGAGGATTCACCTGCCACTCCACCAGCTCCTTCTGCAGCCTATTGCAGGCGATCTTGCTTAAAGCCTAAGCACACAAATCAAAACTTTCGGTTTAATTAAAAATTTTGGGAGGGGGGCTAGCTAACATTAAAAACCAATCAATTAAATTATAAATATATTTATATAGTTTTAAAGGAAAAAAAAAACCTTGCGTGAAGCGGCAGAGGAGCTAGTAGTCATCAGTTTCGTGTTTCTTCTTACTGTAGCTGTTCTTTTTTCTTTTTCTCCAGAAACATAAAAAAAACAATCTAGAACTCCACTCGTGACCTCCAGTGTTATGTTATTATTGGTCAAAAGAGATTGAAGGAGAACAGGTCGTGGTTTCACGCGACACTAAACTGAACTGTTGTTTAGTTCGTGTTGTGTTGTTGTGCAATTACGATAAAGAAAACTTCTTCTTTTTTGGGTGTGTAGTGTGGAAATATCTGTGTGGGGTCTATACGGTTGTTTTGGAGGTGAGCGATGTTGCGCGCCACGCTTGGTGTCGCGTTGCGTAATCGTTGCTTTGTTTTATTTGGGTTGCATCGTTGCTCTTGTTTTTCATGATCAACTAGGAGTACTCCTGCAATGTTCCGCGCACACGTTTGTGAGAGGATGAGAAGATAATTTTTTTCCAATTAAATAGTGAATAATAAATAATAAATAGTGCATCGTGTATAGTGGTGAATAATAAGTTGATCAAAATTAACAAAAAAATTATCCAACAAGTTAAATTAGCCTTCAATAAATTGTAACTTCACTTATGCGAACAATCTCACCGCTGAAAATTTATCTTTTAATGGTGATTTTTCTCTTGACTAATTTTCTCTCTTAATACAAGAAAATAAAACAAGGACGAAAAAATTACCTCATTTTTTCATCTTCTGGGCGGTAGTCCACCTCCTAAGGAATCAACTGAGTATGAATAAGTATAAACAACCCACTTTCTTCTTCCTTTTGGGCGGTAGTCCTCTCAATGCAGTTTAATGAGTTTTTATGGACACAAAAAAAATTGAAAGATTTGTAGTGGGATGCCAAAACTTATTTATTCAAACATTATTATAGACTATAGATCCAGAGCCTCACTCTCTGATAAACAGCCTTAAGCTGTTTTAGCCTCTCATAGTAGTAGACATACTTATTCGAAAATAGAGAAGCTGAACAGGTTGCCTTCACTTTATCTCTTGACTCACAGACTCTACTCTCAGGCAATTCTGCTCTCAGATAGATCTATTTTATTCTGATTTTTTATGCCTAAGACTAAGACTCGAGGCTCATTATATAGGGAGCGGAACTCAAAATGGAATTCATACACACATTATTAATAGTGACTCCATTCAGGGTACTAACCCTATGCTGATCAAGCTTCTACTGTCCTCCATTGTCTTCTTTCGGAAAGCAGATTCTTTCATGATAAAAAATATTTCCACTGAACAAGAAGAAGACAATACGATTTTACCCGTCTTTACAGGTCATCGATATTTCTGAGTTTTTCCCAAGATAGGGTTCTTCATATTCGATTCTTCTTCTTGTCTCATTCTCTTCTATGTTGGTATCAATATACATCTTGTAGTGCCTTTATTTCTTGATCTTTTTGAGCCACTGAGCACATGCAAGGGTGCAATCTATTTCCTTTCTTTTGAGGGCAACAAACTAATCACTGGTTACAGCCTCTGAGTGGTCATAAGCAGTGGCAATTATTTTTTCTCTTGATACATGAAAAATAATCTCTTGATCTTCTTCGATTATTTTCTTGGCATACTCTAATGTCATTGCTTTCATCCACGGGGTACTAGAGTTTAGATCTCCATTGTATCCGACACATGCTGGTTTTAGATACTGACATTCGATGATTCTGACATAATGGTATGGAGAAATATATTTAGTTTCTCTATTAGACTTGTGCACCCATTCTGGAGGTGTAGATCGGAATTTGAGTATAAGAATGCAGTTAGACTTTCTTATATTCTTGACAATGTTGTAGATGATAGCTGGTGGTCCCTTAAGATCTTCATTTTTCCTTGTCTACAGGTTATGAACAAGTCCATTTTCAACCGGCCATAGTTTATGCTCTTGAGGATGTTCACTTTGAACATTCACCAAATATATTCCCAGGAATAGTCCTGGAACTATGAAGAAGGTATCAGGAAGAATTGAATTGGGTGAATGTCTGCCAATGAATTTGTGGAACTTGAATCATTCTATCTCTTTCGGTGTCTGAATAAGTACCTTTGCACTTTCAGGGGTTCTGATGTATAGCAAAGCTGGTTAATTAACAACACTTTGTTGTTTCTTCTTTTGACTTAGTTCCTCTGCTAAGGCATCCATGGTTTCTACCATGAGCCTTTTATCTCATTCTTGGAATGCAAACATTAGGTTGTCTAACGACGCCTTCTGATGAAAAGCTAAACAGAGGTCAGCCTGGAGGACTGATTCAAAGAAAGTGTTTAGCTGGTAATTGAAGATATTCACGAACCTTGTAGGAAAAATTCTGCTTTTTGGCAAAGCAGCAGCCTTTAACGATCTTGATGTGCCTTTACTATAAGCCATTTGAGATGGGCTAGCCAATCTTTTCCCCTATAAATAGTTAGTTAAGGCTGATCGTTTAGGACACATAATTTTTTTTATAATAACGTTCTCAATTGACTCTTCTTATTGATCTGGTTCTTTTCCTGGCCTTCTGCTCCTGGGCATTTGTTATGACCCGAAACATCATTATATGATAAATGAAACTCATGTGGTTAGTCACTAATTAATTTCTTTAATCATCAATGGTAATTAGTTTCTACCTTCGATAACTTTCAGTGGCGTTTCATCTAGATTTTATCAGATATGTTTTTTAGGGAAATTTCTATGAACAGGTTGTAGAGTTTGTCGATACGAGTTCGTGTTCATGTCAAGTGTTAAAATTGGAGTTACGACGAAGAACTTATGGTCAACGAAAATTTTACGGAAATATCCCGGGTTTCTATTTTGGGAAAGTCAAAAGTTTCCATTTTTGGAAAGTCAGGTTGACCCCGTGTTGACCGAGTTCTCCGATCCAGAATCGTTGTCAGAGGCGACGGCGCGACGATTTCCAGCCACCTTTGGTCGTGAAATTAGTCATTGCTTGTGGGATTGACCTCCTCTTTTGTTTGGTGGCAACATATTTGGCGTTGGTGGCTGGAGGACGACGAATCAAGGCAGAGAAACCAGCCGGATTTGGGTGGAATTTTATGGCAATAGTGGTGGCACTCACGACGGCGTTGAACGTCGAACCTATAGGGATTTTGAAGCCCAGGCAAAGACGAGTCGTTTGGGACACATCTTGGTCCTTACCATGGCTGGATGCCGGCGATCAGAGAAGTTGAATTTTTGGTGGGTTTTTGATTTTCCGACAAATTGGAGGCTTTTCGGTTAGAATTTGATGTTGTGTTCTTCATCAATGTTGTTAGGCTTGTTGAGATGAACAATTTGATGTGCAGGTTGCTCGATTTAGAGTCAATAGGATTTCGGCCGTCGCTGGCTATGGTGCATGGCCCACGCGCCGCCGTGCGCGGCGGAGCTCTGGTGAGGTGTAATTTTCGACAAAATTTAATGTCGTTCTGCTCGTAATTTCGTGCCGAATGCAATGGTGAGGTTCTTGTATGGATCTGGATTTAATTAATTTAGACATGTATTTAGTCGAGTAATAATTAATTGATTTCACGATATTTTTAACGGATGATCCGACTGTCGATTTAAATTTGAGTCGCTCGATATTTGAGGTTTATGTTGCGACTCTAAAATTTAGTTATTGTAAAGGAATGCAATGAATTGAATTCAGAATTTGATTAAGTGCGTTTTTAGTCAGGAATTACATTATTTAAGAATGCGAGCTTCTCAACATTGTTGCTCGTAGGATTATGAGCGTAGCTATTCAATATCGACGAATAAATATTAATTATAATCGTGTTTTCAAGATTACGAGTTAGCAGGCCGTGTCAGATGACTATTGTGCCGATTAGCAGGTTACGGTTTTATGAATATCTCGGTATAGTACGGCGAGTGGACGTTTATTTATTTTCACAGTTGCTGCGAGTTTATATTTACGCAGATTTATAATCTCCAATATTTTATTACAATCGAGTTTGGAGGTTTGTTTGTGATGGTTTTATTTTCAGCATCGATGCTTTGACTAGTTTGTTGATCACTGACTAGTCGGGTCAGACCGGGTTAGGACAAACGCTCTGCCGACCCAGATTGTCTCGGGATAGGACAAACCCCCTAGAAGATCCCATCACCTTTTTATTTATAGTCTTGGAGACACTCCGGGTTAGGACAAACACCTTGAGTGCCCACCTCCATATTTTATTTCAATTTATTATTTTGAACTTGCATGATTTCACCAAAATCAGCGAAAATGCACATATAGAATATTTTATTATTTTACACTAATTATGAATTTTTGTCTACTCACGCTAACTTTTTTATGTTTTTATCTGCCTTTCTTTAGGCTTTTCGATTTTTCATGCCCAGATTGCAGTGTTTCTCCTGAGCTGAATTTTGGATCTCCAGAGGCTTTGAGTCCACCGGGTTATCATACATTCCTGTAGGTTTTGGCCACTAACAGTGTATTTTCATATATTTTATTCTGCTCCTAGAAGTCGGTCTAAACACTAGTGTTGTAAATATTTTTCAGTATTTGTAGTGAATTGTTAGTATTGCTGGATTATGAGTTTTCAGTTCCGTATTATTATTCTAGTATTTTAATTTATTTACTTTCTGCACATTATTGAGAAATCCATATGGGCATCGGTGGTCTACGGTATTATTTGTGGGAAATTCGAAGTGTGAATTTTCTTGCAGGTTTATGGTAGTCCACTTCGTAGAGGAAATTATATCAAATATTTTACAGAAATCCATAGTTTAGGTCTTGTCGTTAGGACGTGATCCTAAATTATTAGTTAATTTAGGGTTGGGTTTTTGTTATTAGGGCGTGATCCTAAATTACTAGTTAATCTAGGATTGGGTCCTTTTAGGTTTTGACCTTCATCATCATTTTCATTCATTCGGAACATTGTCATCTCTCTTGTCAAAGCGTCTAGAAGATAATTCTTGTTTCCTGCAATTAATTCAATATCATAATCATTTTGGTTGAGAAATAATTGTCAATTTTCTAATCTTCCCCTATCAGCAGCTTTATCAAGTTTGAAATTTTTGAAAATTTTCACTATGGCGCAATCTGTTTTCACTGTGAATGGTTTTTCCAAAAAGGCGGGAGAATTTTCAATTGTCTTTTTGATTGCCAGATTTTTTTTCCCTTGTGGGATAATTCTGTTTTACATAATTGAACTTCCCACTACAGAATTTCAAAATCTTTTCAGTGTTAGTGCTTAGAATTCTTGCTAGCACTACACCTGCCCAGAAGTTATCACTAGCATCAGTTTGAAGAATGATCTCATTAGTTTCTTCAGGTTGATGTAGTGGTGGCAAATTCTTGCATAGTTCTTTGATTTACCTGACAATCTTTTCGTCATCTTCTGTGAATTTTCAAGCTCTCTTTGAGCTTGTTTTGGGCGACAGTATCGCTGTTAATCTAGCAATTTTAGGAAGGAATTCTCTTCCATAGTGTATGACTCTTAAAAATCCCTGTAGACTTTTAGCGTCAAGAATTCTATCTGGGAATTTTCAGACCTTCTCGAAAATATGAGGCTGAAGTTTGATATCCCCATTTCTTATGTTAATCCCTAAGAAATCAGTTTCATCTAGGACGAGAAAGACTTTCTTTTCTCCTAGAATGATTCCATGCTGGACAATAAGCTTGAATACTTCAAAGAGATAATTCATGTGTTCTTCTTTGTTCTTTCAGAACACCAGTATATCGTCTAAATAGACGATACAAAAGTCTGCTACTTGTTTGAATATGTAATCCATTTTTCTCTGAAAAATGGATGGAGCTTGTTTCAGCCCAAAAGGCATTACTAGCCATTCGTAATGTCCCTGTGGGGTTCCGAATGTAATAAGGGGAATGATGTTAGGATACATTTTTACTTGCCAGAATCCTGATTTAGCATCAAATTTTGAGAACTCTTGGGCTCCTATGAGCATGTTGATTAGAACTCTTGCTTGTGCTATCTGATAATCGTCTTTTACGATTTTCTTGTTAACGTCTCTGTAGTCTATCACCATTCTTGCTTTCCCACGAACTTCTTCTGCATGATTTCTGACGTAGAAAGCTGGAGCGTGATGATGACTCTTTGATGGTCTTATCAATCATTTCTTTAAAAGATCAGCTATATATTTTCTGAATTCTTTTTGATCTTCTTATTTATACTGAGGGATTGCCTTTACATGATAGATGGAATATATATCATGTAGCTTGAGCTCACAGACGACTGGGTCTTTTTTCAAGAACTTCAGAGGATTGATGTCAATATTTTGTTTGAGCATTTATTTGATTTCTCCAAAGGTATGCTTCTTCTGTTTCTCAAGCTTAGCTTTGAAATGCTTAAGATTATGCTCTTTTATGAAGGCGGCTTCAATTGTCTCTTCATTTTCGTCTTCTGATGATTCTTCATCGCGAAACTCTTCTTGTTACATGTGTTGATTATCAGAAGCTTTATAAGACATATATTAATGATACTTGTCTTGATCATGAAGCGGCACAATAGTAGGATCCCCATATTCAAATCTTGTCTTCATATAAGGCTTCTTGAAATTCTTCACTTTCTTCTTGGGGATTTTTTCTTATTTACAATTGTCACAATCTCTCTTGAGAATGTTGTAGACAGTGTGTTGTTTGAGTTGGATTCTGGTAGGGGCATGAGATGGAGCCTTAGGATGCTTGAATTCTTCATATCATCATAATCTTCTTCTTCTGATGATGATTCCTCAATAAGCAACTCTTCTTGTTACTTATATTGTAGTATCATTTCGAATTTTGGTGTATATCTACCACTACTCTGTTGTGATCTCTGATATTGCACTGTGAATTCTAGACCAACCACACTTTTTGCTTCCTTTAGCCTCTCTATCCAGAAGATTTTATGATTCTTTTCTAAGCCTAATAAATTCACTTTTGGCTTTTGGATGAAAGTTTGTTGTAGAAGAAAATCATTGCCGATTAACACATCAGAGTCTTGACCTTCTGATTGCCATATATTCTCAATGACAAAGGTTCTTCCTCCTATTGAGATTTGAACATTTTTGGTAATTGTATTCATGCAAATTCTTCTTCCTTATATAGTTTTTCCAATTACACCTATTTTTAGATTAGTTATCCATAACTCTTCTGGTATAGTAAACTTTTTTGCTAGATTGAAACCAGAACCGTTATCTACAAAGGCATGTAGATGATACTTCTTGTATTCTGGAAACTTTAATCAAATTTCCATGTAGTTACTGATTCTACTTATAGAAATAGTTGCTATCTTGCACAGATTTTGTTTTGGAGAATTTTCTTCCTCTTCTGTAAAAGGACTGCATTGTTCTTCCTCACAATTTGGACTTTCTGCGGATACTACTTTTTCTTTGGTAGTAGTATTGAACTTCATCCTTTCTAGAATTTCTTGCCTTTATTCTATCTCATAGAAGTAATCTTCGCATTCATATTCAATAATCTGGTTTATTGAACCATTTTTTGTTTTCTTCTTGTTTCAGTTATGAGGTATTCTTTGTGATACGTTTCTTCGGACGCTTTACAAAACATGGGGAGGTCATCCTTCTCATAGCAGTGACAGTAGTCACACACAAATGATCTGAGATTGACTTTGTAAGAAGAAATCGTTTCTTCTTCAGTGCCTTCTTCCCAATTCTTTATTTCAAGAAGATAAACCTCTCTAGGTTCATATTTTTCTTCAAAATTTGTTTCTGACTTTTCTGACGATTTATCTTCTATCCAGATTGAATAGACAAATACATCATCTTCTTCTTCTGAATAGACTACCTCATAGCCTATCATGTTTGCCATCTCTATGACTCATTCATATTCTCTAAGAAGTGCTTTCAAACTTCTTTTTTCTTTCTTGGGAGATTCGTTAGCATAGTGCCCTTCGGTCTTGCATAACCAACATCTGCACATTTTCTTCTTCTCTGTTTCTCGAGGGAATCTTGTCTTCTTGAAAAATCTCTTTCTGGGATTTTGCTTCTCTCTTTTGTAATTGGAGCTTTTCTTAAACCTCAAATTCTTCCTTTTGTTTCCTTTGAAACGTTTTTGGAAGTGCTTTCTTTTTTTCCTTTTCTCATCACATCCCCTATTGGTTGGATCATCTATCATTTAGGCACAGAAGTCACTAGTTCCTTTAAGCTGCTTCTTGGTTGCTTTTGCCTTGGTATTGACTTTTCTTCTATGCTTTCTCTCATAGTTGTCCTCCAAGGTTTATTGAGCTTTCTATGTATGAGGTGTACCAAGTCGGCATTTTCCAACTCTCCCATCGTGCAATAATATTCTTGGAATTCATTCAGATATTCTTCAAAATACTTCATATTACATATTTTGAAAGCATATATGTTGGTTTTTGCTATCTCTGTAGTTCTTTCTCCAACATATAAGATATCTCAACAGAATTGTTCATATAGCGGAGTGGAAAAAGTGTATGGATTCTTATCCGTCTTTATGTTTTCCAACCATTCCTTTCCTCTAAAAGTTTCTTTTAAGGAAAAATAAAACTTCTTTGCCATTCCTAAGAGGGTTGATTCATATATTACTTGCAAATCTTGTGCTTCAAAATTTTCCGTAGATGGTGCAAGCTGCAATGACTAAGCTAGTAGCCCATTCATCTATGGATTTTTTCTTGTCTAGAGATTTGTCTAGATCAAGCCATACTCCAAATTGTGTGATTGACACCTTTGGTGTATTTTTCCGTGGAGTGAATCTGTGAGAGTTTCTTTCTCCTTTTTTTCTACTAGGACCTTTTCCTTGTGAAAGTTTGGTATTTCCACCAACTCTAATGATGGTGGTTTTTGAAGGCTCTCATTTTTCCATCTCTACATCTTGATAAGGAAAGACTTTTCTTTCCTTTTTGAATGTGAAACTCTCGATCTCTTTGATCAATTGTTCCTGATGAGAGGGATCTTTACATTCTTCCGCTTCCTTATAAAGCTTAAAGAGTTCTTCCGATTTTGAGCTTTCTGTTCTTTGCATGCTGATGTCTCTTTCTAACTCAGCATCTAAGTCTTCCTCCATTACTGGATTGGCTTCTTTTCTTATCGAAATTCTGGTACTTTTGGTACCACCTTCTTTGGAAGAGCTGCATCTTTTGAGTGATCTAGAGCTTTCACCTTTGAAGCTTTCGAAGGAAACATCATTGTTTCTGTGTCCTTCGAATTTGAGGTTAACATATCCAGTTCTCCTGTTTTCATAGACTCCTGCCTTCATACTTTCCAATTTTTCCTTAGGACCCGATAATTTCCACTGTAGTGGGAAAGTTACCTCATCTCAAGTAACCTTGAGAATTTGCTCTGAATGGTTTTTGGGATTTGTAAGGAAACCAGTAGTAAAACCTGGGACATTTGTTATCCTGGTCTTTGGTTCTACTGTTGTACTCATTGATAATCTCATATTTATGTGCCTATTCGGTGTTTAATTGATTCCATATACTTATTTTATTGTTATATAATTGAGTAATTTAATTATGTTTATTGTTTTATAGGTTTTATGGAGAAATAAAGAAAACGAAAATAAAAGAGAGTTTCCTAGCTCAATATGGATTAAAGAAGGAGTTTTGTGCAATTAAAGAAGCATATTCCCATGTGGACTTTAGGAGATCAATTGAGAGAGATATATAAACTTCTTTTAGGTTTTTAGGAAAACTAATCAGAAATTAAGGAGAGAAACTCGAGTAAAGAAGAGAGCAGCCGAAAAGGAGCTGAAGCAGTCTTCGATCCATCAAAGCATTAGCTGACCCATCGAAGCTGGACGACAGCTTCATCTCTTCATCTACTTTCAATCTGTAAACTCTATGCTTGTTTTTTTTTTCATTTTTATTTTGACTTTCAGTAGCTAAACATCTTTTTAAGGGGCTGCTTGAAGCCCCGTACATGAAGTCTTTCTAATGCATACACTTTAATCTAATTTTGCATATTCAATTCGAATGAGGTTTCTTTTTCTATGTGACTCACCATATGAATTCTTGTATATTTGCTTTGGTGGTCAACTTAGTATGCATGATAGGATTCTATTGTCATGAGATACGGGCGACTGGAAATAATTTCTTCCACCGGATTCTCTATAGTGATACACCGATTTTATCGTCGGGTGATTGAAACTTGAGGTTTAGCAGGACATGCCTATAGTGTACATGTGAACTCTTGTATATTCTCAAATCTTTTTTAGAACGTAATGCTTTATTCTTTATAAACCTTGGGGTCGAAAATGATTATGGGTTCAATAGAGGGATAGATGTGGGAGATGTCCATGACAAACTCACATAGGTATAAGGATTAGGTAATAGGATGTGTCATGTCTATCGGCCATCCTGGGAACTTTCATTGATTGGATATGTGCATTAGATTAAGTATGTGTTAGATAGATGAAATGACGTTGGTGGATTGCATTCATCTTAACTTAGTAATCATATAGTTTAAACTCAATTGCATTCATAATCATATTTACTTTCAACATTTATTTTCTGCATTAGATGTATCTTAGCCGATTCAGTTCGGTAATCAAATCAACTTAGAATACCCTCAAATTTTGTGTGGTAGTCCACTACTGTGTCTAGTTTGCTGTGTCCAAATTTCGTATTATTTGAGTTTGTTTAGTGTAGGGTCGTAGTGTCATTAGTGTACTGTAGTCGAGTCTGTCAGCATTTTAAGTGTATGTCAACTTGGACTGCTCCAATATGCATAAATTTAAAGTTTATTTTTTTGACTTTAGCAACCTCTTCAGGTGTTACAAGAAGAAGATCTGTTTCTTTTGTTATTGCTGGGGTGGTGAATTCAAGAATTTTGAACTGATGGCTATCCAACATGTCAAAATTTCATTTTTTGTATATCTGATTGAATTCAAACTTCGAGATCGAAGCATTTCTTACATTATTTTTAATTTCATTGAATTCAAATTCTTCTGAATTCAACAGCTGTACCAATTTTTTCTTGAAGATACTTAACATTTCATGTGACGAGTATCTTCAGTTTTAGGTTCTCTAAATCTGATACTTGACAAATTTTTGAAGAATCTTGAAAAAATAATTTTGGTAGTGAGTTTCCTTTTGGAACTTGTAGTAGTTTGAAGTCATTAGTGTTTCTAATGACTGTTCGAGGTGGACTACCACGATTTTTTATGTTCTCGGGCTATCTTTTGAACATAATCAAGGATCTTCATCTGTTGAATATTTAGTCCCTTGATTTTACTATTAACCTTTGTTAATAATTCTTTCTTTTCTTCCGGCTGATTATGGATGTAATCCATTTTAGTTTCCAATTTCTGTAATTGGATACTAATTGCTGGAAGAATTTTTAGATATTCTCTGCATATAGAAATTTCTGATAAAGATTCTTGTTACCTTATATCTGTTAAGTGTAATAGAGAATCTAGTTTCTCTATTATCCTCTTAGATGGTGATCTCATCTTTGAGATTTTTGAGTTATAGCAAGCTTTGATACCAGTAAACTGCGGATCTAACCAAAAACTTAGATGGAAAGTTTATGCAATTGTTCTTCAAATTTGGCTTTATATTTTTGACAATTAGCTAAAAAAGATTGATCTATTGCAATTCTTCTTTCAACTTTTAATCTTTCTTGAGGAGGAATCTCCCTTCTTAATTTTTCTAGAAGTCTATTTTTTATTTGCTATTATCAATAAATCCTCGAATTAACTTAAGCTTTCTTCTTAAGAAAAGAGTGATTTGAAAATGAAAATTTTTTTATGGTAAGGGATAGTTGTTTACCTTCGAGTATTGAGGATAGATTTTCAGTTTCAAGTGTTTGAACAAACAAATAATGGGCTCACTACGCTTTCAAACACTGAAAATATAAATTGAATATTATTTGCGTCAAGTAAAATTTTAACTTTGTTCAGCGGTTCCTTGGAGCTCCGAGTTTCTTGGACCTAAAACTCATAAGATTAGGATCTAACCCTAGCATCACAACTTAGGGTTCCGATCACCAGCGTGAGTTCGCTCACGGCCTACTCCTGTCCCCTCTGTTCTCTGACCTCTCTTCTCGGTTATCCTTGCTCCTTCCTTCTCTCATCCCTTTTGAGTTTTATTGAGATCTCATGGAAAGATGTGACATGCTCGTTTAGACCATGAGAGGATCATATTACAACGCCAACGTGGACTCCCTTTGAGCAAGGGCGAAGACATTGTCGAGGTTGCTAATTTCAAGGCATTGTCCTTACTGATCTCAGCTCAAGCGACAATGTTTGAAGCGCACTAGCAACCAGATCCTGGCATGGATCGGTGGAAGGGATAGACCATGGGTTGATCGATGGAAGGGATAGACCCTGGTCTAATCAGTGAGGTTTTTTTTTGGGATCCGGGCGAACAAGATGTGGCTGGCGGCAGAGGCAACGACATTGTTGGGGGCTTTGCTAGTGGCTGGTCAATCAGGCGAGTTCACCTCATTTGGGATTCACGGGCCTCACATTTGATCGGTGTTTAACCACCCTCAATGTTACCCTATAATGAACTCAAAATACTTTTCAATACAGTATAATAATATAGGGGTCAATCCACAGGGAAAGATGAGACTCAATACTTTAAACTACAAACAAACGCGAAAGTCAGAAATCTGACAGCCTTGACTATTGACACTAACGTAATTAACTAAAATATCTAGACTCAACCTAAAATCACGAAATTAATACTGGACACTACAGACACAGTGGCAGACTACCACACTAATTTTCAATACAATCGGAGATGGTTTGGTTGTCGAATACATTTTCGCAAAACATATTACGAAACTGAAACAGTAAACAGATTAACAGTAGAGTAACAATTAACGATAAAAATGGTTAAGGGGGAATGCCATCCACCACCATCACATTATCTAGACCACAAATGCAGAACCAAAAACATATTAATGTCATGAATGAAAGTTCTCAGGAAGATTCAAAGCTATGAACACAACCTATTACCCGATCCTTATGTTTACAACAATGAAGGTTTGCTTA
Organism: Geum urbanum; assembly: GCA_946800695.1. Lineage (NCBI taxonomy): Eukaryota > Viridiplantae > Streptophyta > Magnoliopsida > Rosales > Rosaceae > Geum > Geum urbanum. Next base: position 2,176,911 of record OX326998.1, on the reverse strand, counting down.
TCAATATTGTCTATCCCTCAAAGAACCCGAAGTCAAGGACCCGAATTAACCAAGAGAAAAGCATTAAGATTTAGAAAAGGTTTGAGAATCTACAAGGCTTTACAAGTACACTACGATCGTGTCTTACTAGACCTAGGGTTTCTTATACCAAACATGTATGGGTTCCACAATTGAAACTTGAGGAAGGTAATGATCACCAATAGCCATCAAATTTCTTAGAATTAGATTCCTAAACATGCATACTAAGCGTGCACTCAATACATACATAATCAAGAATCATCACTGTATAAATAACAAAGAAATCTCATTCAAATAACAAAAATAATATTCAATTAACAAGTATAAATAGTCTAGAAAACATGAACGGGGCTTCAAAACAACCCCTTAACAATGGAGTTTAGCTCCTCATGGTAGCCATAAGAATATGAGAGAAAAGATAAAAATTACAGTCTGCCCTCACGTACGTTCTCTTGCTAGTTATTTATATGTTCCAATCTAGCTAGGTTAATTAACCTAGCTAGCAACCCACGTGCAAGGCACCAACTTTAGCCCATCTCTCCTTCTCCCTTTTATACATGGACTCTACTTCTTCTACTTGCTAGCAGCTCGCCAACTACCAAGTCAACTCCACTAGTAAAGTCAAGATCAATTATCCTAGATGTGAGTCACGTGCCAAGCTAAGCTTCCCACTTTAATCTCTCTTGCGAGACTCGCCAAGCTGCTCCTTGCCAAGGTCACGTGGGCAATTAATATTCTTCTCAAATTGGGATTCCTTCATCTCGTAAGTCTTCTTCTTCCACAATAACTCCCCAAATATATTATTCGACCTCATTTTCTTCATTAATCTCCAAAATACCTAATTACAAATAAACTTAATTAATTCACTCGATTAATAACAATAAACTAACTATAGGGAACAAATTAAATACCGAATAGACGCATAAATATGCGACTATCAACATTACATGTGGGTATCATGTGGACTTAGGGTTGGGCCCTATTTTGCTAGTTATGTTGTTTGGGCCTTTATGAAGCAGTGTAGTATCTTTTTTCGCATAACATGTTATTCGGGTGTTTATTTTATTTGTCAAAGTTGAATGAGGCAATACATAACAAGATGGTACCCTCCATTTTTTGAACTTCAACAACCCAATATGAGATCGGAACGGTTATGAAAGTACGTGAAGACAGTTAGAGAAGTGCTAGACTCACGAGCTATGTTGATGATAGGAGCAAAAGTGGGCTGTGGGACAACCGAGATATCACCGGTGATCTGATATCCAACAACACAATAAATGTTTCCAACGATTGTCGAAACTCAACTTTAGTTTGGTGTTATTGGTTTAGTCTTCATTTAGTGTTCTAGCTGTCTTTGATATTTCATTTTCCTAGTTTCATTTTCGGTTGTACGTAGTTCTTTGTTTAATAAAAACTATCTACTTATCAAAAATAAAATATAAAATAAACTCCTATCAAGTATGATCGGGATAGTTATATGGTTCACCCTAAATTAAGATAAAATTGAAAAGAAATAACAATTATATCGTTTATGTAATTTGGACTGTAAGTATGGAGCTCGATCACAATAATCTGAGTTTACTATTAAAGTTTTTTATGTATCACGTTGTCCATGAGAGTGTTCAAAATGTAAAATACTCTTTGTAATTTGATGAATCATAAATGTGATTATAATAGTAAATACAAGTGCGACCCAACTGCTTAGTTCACGATTTTAAGAAGCATTCAAGATATCGTAGTTTTTTTATATGTGAAACGGTAAAATTATGTATGTGGTAAGTTACAAGAGAGACATTGGAGTCCGGCACGATAGAAAGATCCTCCCAAAATAATTTACATTAGTACAGTTCAATCTGGTACCCAACATTCATAGCTAAACGTGACTAGACGTAGAACAATTAACTAAAATCTAAAAGCTACGCATAAAAAAATAAGGGGTCCCACACTCTATCTAGCTATGTCCTCGAATTTATAGTAACTGCAGTCAGTGCACCTCCGCTTGTATCTGAGCGAGTGCCACCATATCCATTGCCATCTTCTTTTGTGGGGACTCCAAGTGGTATGTCCCTTCGAATTCTCCCTTTACCCCCGAGGCTGCAGGTGGATGAGTTTCTTCCCGAGCATTGTGCTTCAGCGAAGATGCTCCATCTGCGCGAGGCTTCACAAACCGCCTGCGCTCGGACCTGACATAAGAAACTATAACCTTTGGAGAGGCACACAGACCTTTAAGAGCATCCATTACCACCCCAGTTGGCCGTAATACGCCACCACTCGATGAACCTATAACATGCAAAGAATCAGACAAAATCAGTGGACCCCCCTTAAATAAAAGGTTGTCCTGCATGTGAGGCACCTGCCCCTGCACCATATCCAACACATCCTGCATGTTAGACACGTGGTCAACATGCATAGCCTCAGAAGACACCACCACCTCGGGCAACACCCTAGCCGGCTCTGCCACTGCAACCACCAGAGCCGCCGGATCGAAAGTGAGACACTAGGTTTCAGGCCCACCAAAGGTGAGGACTCCGCCGCCGCTATGGCCTCCAATTTAGCCCTCCTTGCCTGCAAAATCCGACAGCCTTCTGCCGCATACACAAATAATCCACAATGCTCACAATAACCACGAACATCAGGATAATCAAAACTCACCATCTCCACACAAGAAGGGGTAAAGCAAAAATGTTTACGCACTAGCACTCCATGTCAGAGATCCATGTCAACAAGAAGCTTCATGACACTCAATATTAGCAGAGGAACATCATATATTCGGAAACGCTCGAGAGCATTTTCAATCTTCTTTGCCCACGCCCAATCCATAACTGCGTCCGGGACACCCTTCACAAACACATCCATGGTTACCTTGGCTGCCGACACCACATCAAGGGCCGAGAAGTCGTCGAACTGCTCCACCATTGCCATAAAATCCCGAAAATACCACTGGGTCTTCATGACAACCCTCTTCAAGGCTCCGGGCTACAGGGTAATGGAAATACGCGCTGGCCCCAACTCGCCATGCCACAACTATGACATTCTCTATTTTACTATATTCCCGTTCATTGTTGTGAGATGAAAACACAACACTTATCGTCTAATGAAACTCTTCGACATATTCTCCTTGTTAATTTGTAGGCACAGTACAATACTAGAATATAGGGCAATAAACACACACACACATATATGTGACCAATAGGGGAGTGACAAACAAAATTAGTGGCTATTAAGCTTTGGAAACAAGTTGCCATAAATATATTATTTGTGGCCAATAGGGGGTGACAATTTACATTTTTGGTGGCAAAAATAAGTATAGTGGTGGTAAAAATGGATACATTAGTGGTAATAATGGATATATTGGTAGTAATAAAAGTTGACTCCACCATTTTATTTTTGAAGGAAAAATTGTACGTAGCTTTTTTGAAGGAAAAATTGTACGTAGCTTTTGTTAAATATCCTAGTAGTTGTACATTTTTTTTAAAGATTTTCAAAATTTCAATCATTTGCGAGGTGCATTGAACATTGAGAATCAACAATGATTCACTGCCACCAACAATATGCCCATAATGAAAATATGGCTACCTATTGGTAGCCATATTCACATCTCTTCTTAAATGTGGGAGTGATAATATGTACACAATAAACATATTCCTTCTGTTTGGAATTATATTTCTGGTGAGTTGTGAGGTTCAGTTTGGTAACGGAAGAAGGGAAGAAGAGCTGGTAATGCAACAGCAAAACTAGCAAGTAGCCTTTGAAAGTCTTAAACTAAACACGTCTATGTTACATTTGAGTTCGTCATATCCACGTTTTCACTTACTACCCTCCACATCCACATAATAGCCCCCAAGCCCCTCCAACACATACAAAAGGCCCACAACTCGAACAAAAAACAAAACAAATCAATCAATCTTCTCCGAGGAAAGAAGAAGATGAATTCCTTTTAAAAAAAAACAAACAAGATGAGACAACGGACTGCACAAAAAGATGTCTAGCTTTAATTTTTTTTGATAATATGATACTTTGTTAAGAAAATTTATCGTTCCGACATATGAAGTTTATGAACCATATCATGTAACATCACATGATACAAGCTAAAAGACAGACGTCAAATTGAGACATTCTCCAAAAAACGTCACATGATACAAACTAAATACGCCGTTAAACATGGAATGTACGAAAAAAATGAGCGAAGTTTCTATAAAATATTCTATAGTTTCGGATATTGTATATCACATTTTTCCAATTGGAAAAATTAGAAAATAATTAAGGAAAAAAGAGAAGCCAACAACAGTCTTCGTCCACTTAAACTTACCAACTGGTGGTTACTGGTTAGCCGTTAGCGTAATAGCGTCTAAAAAAACCTGTTAAGCAAACAACTACCACCACCAATATCACCAATACAACCAATTCAATCCAAACCATCTCCACCACCTCTCTCTCTCTCTCTCTCTCTCTCTCTCTCTGCCACTTCTTCAATTCTTCAAGAACTTTCCTTTTGCTTGTTTTATCCGTGTTAGCGTACACATATTGCCAAACAATTAAAAAAATGAAAAAGAAGAAGTTAGGGACACAAACAGTATTGATTACAATATTCAAGTTGGTGTTGATTATTCTTCTTCCGTTTTCTTTTGTTATTAAACTCCTTGGAAGAGAAAAAAAAGTTTTTATATGATTTATATTGTTTGAGTTGGTACCGTTGCTCCAATCATAAGGAGGTTGGTCTTGTTTGGGAAGAATTTATATCTCTTGGGATTGCTGTTTGTCTCTTGATTCTGGATTAGTCTTCGCTCCCTACACAGAAAACTTCATTTCCAGAGCTTTGCCTTTTCAGGTATCTTTGATTGTTTTCACTTTCTCTGTTTACCCTCTTTTTTTTTTCAGTTCTAGTTTGTAGTTAGTGATATACTGTGATATTGATTTAGAAGAGAACCCTTCTTTGTCATGACGTTTAAAGAACTTGACTTTGTCTGTAGATTCCCCCAAAGATGATGTGAGCTTGACTGTGTAAAATCAGTTAAAGATGCTAACTTTATGGTAGTACTTTGTAAGGGTTTAAAGAACATGGGTGTTTTTGGTTTTGGGTTTAGTAAATTTGATTGTTAGTTTATTTCGTTTTATGGGTTTACTGGGGTTTAAGGGATTCATCTATTGTTGTTCTTGAAGATAATTTGGGTAGACCATATTGATTTTGGATGTTAGTTTACTCAGTGGACTTTACTAAAGTGTTGCACTTTATGCATTAGTTTGATGAGTTTCTCTGTTTTTCTGATTAGGAATCAGTGGATGATCTAGATGGGTATCACCAATTCAGATTGGTAAATTTTATCCTTGTGTTTCAGATAAGTCAAGGCTTTGGAGACAAGGGGAAAACCAAACCATGGCTACATATTTCCAGAATTTAAGTAATCAAAATTTGTTGACCCCTTATCCAGGGGATGATAAGCTTGCTTCTTACCCTGAACAACCTAGTGGTAACATGATGATGTATCTGAACCAAGGTTCTTACCCGGGATCCTACACGGAGGTTCTCTCCGCTGGCTCCTACACTCCTCAGAAATGTGCCGAGTCTGATGGTGGTAGAAATGAAATGATGTTTATTCCGCCAACAAGTGGCCCGGGCAGAGACTGTGTTGGGGATTCATTGTTAGGGTCTCTTGATGCTAAACATGGTATTCAGGATCATGGATTGTCTCTTAGCCTATCCACACAAATACCATCTGCAGTTTCTATTCCTTCATTTCAGTACCAGTATCTGAATTCGGGTGTCCCCTCGGTTTTGAGCACTTCTCATATCCTAGGGAAGGGGGATTTTCAATGTAAAGGTGATGAGTACAACCAAAATGATGAGTTTAGGAACTTTGAAAACATGACATCCGGCTTATATGACTCTCTCAAGACACAAAATTTCTCCAATCCTATGTGCTCCATGATGCCAAAGGAAATGCATTCCGAAGGATACATGTATGACTCAACAGGTTTTACCAACTCTATGTTGAACACCAAGTACCTCAAGGCAGCTCAGGAATTGCTTGATGAAGTGGTAAATGTACGAAAGGCTTTGAAGCAGTCTAGATCGAACAAACATCAAAAACGTGATGGTTCAGATGGTTTGAAAGAAACAGATGGGATGAAGATATCATCAGATCCTAGTGAGTCAAGTACCATCTCCTCTGTTGAGTTATCACCAGCAGAAAGGCAGGATTTACAGAACAAGAAGACTAAGCTTCTGTCCATGTTGGATGAGGTAATCAGGCTAACTACTAAGCTCTACTTGGCCTTGCAAAAAAAACTATGGTTTAGATGAAAAGACTATTATGTTTGTGGTAGGAGTTACTTGGTGTAATTCAAATTATAACTTTTCTTTGTCTCGCATTAGACTGATCATATATCTCTTTGATGAGTTGCTTTATTTGTATGTCTAGTAATTTGTTGTGCATTTCTGCAGGTTGATAGAAGATACAAGCAGTATTATCATCAAATGCAAAATGTGGTGTCTGTTTTTGACAAGGCAGCTGGGAATGGGGCAGCTGTACCATACACAGCACTTGCTCTCCAAGCAATTTCTCGTCATTTTCGGAGTTTGCATGATGGCATCAAGGGTCAGATTCAAGCAGCGCAAAAAAGTCTGGGAGAGAAAGATACTCCATCAGAATCCCAAGGAGATGTAATACCTCGCCTCCGCTACGTGGACCAGCAGCTCAGACAGCAGAGGGCATTTCAGCAGCATGGTGTGATGCAACATTCTTGGAGGCCTCAAAGAGGACTTCCCGAAAACTCTGTTGCCATCCTTCGCGCATGGCTCTTTGAGCACTTCCTTCTCCCGTATGTGACTAAATTCATTCTCTTTTATTGAAAATAGGACTTCCTTCTCCCCAATTTACTTGGAACTTCATTTCACTGATTCTTTCTTGGTTTTTGGTGTCAGTTACCCGAAGGATTCGGAAAAAATTATGCTGGCAAGGCAGACTGGGTTAACCAGGAACCAGGTAAGAGTTCTTCTGGTTTTCTTCGTGTTGGATCACCAGGACATTGTTTCTACGCAATAATTCCTTAACATACATTGCTGTTGCAATTGGGATTTATATATTAGTACGTAGGTTCAAAATTTGCAAAACAATTTTGAGAGGCTGAGACTAAAGTTGTTTATGTTCAGGTTGCAAACTGGTTTATTAATGCACGAGTACGTCTTTGGAAGCCCATGATTGAGGAGATGTACAAAGAAGAATTTGGTGAGGACATGGATTCAAAATCTTCCCCAGACAATGTGCTAAAAGAAGCAAGAGCTGATTTCTCAGCATCCGAGGATAGGAGAGACGAGTTCCAGGAAAGCCTAGCGTCGGCAACTAGTGTTGAACCAGGGAATGTGCATGACTCGAAGTCAGGAATAACAAAGCTTCAAGATGATCGTCAAAGGCCTAATGCAGACAACCGTAGTCTTTATCTGGATCCTAACCAGAACGCCATTCCTACATATGATATGTCAGGTTTGGGTAATGCAGTTGGTGGTGAGGTCTCACTTGCGTTGGAGTTGCGGCATTGTGAGGAACATGATGGATTTACGGCAGCTAATGGATCCAAAGTAAGAGCTAATGATCCAGAAGCTTCTTTGGATTGTTATTATGGAGATCCAGGGCAGCAGCAATACAGGTTTGGCAACACAAATCTGTTACATGATTTTGTAGTCTGAAGGAATTGGATTGTTGCTTCCAAAACTTGAAAAATACAGAAAGAAAGAACCATAAAGCAGAGAACTTGTTTTATTGCTTTAGCTGTGCTCAGTTTGTTTGCTTATAGTTCAAGATCATGGAAGCTGCTATCAATGGAAATAGATTTAGATGTGTGTATAATGCCAACTTGATAACAGAGATTGGTGGATCGATCCCTAGCCTTAGGCACATATATATGTGTGTGTGTGTGTAAAAAGTATAACGATTTGATGATGGAATATCTTGTACATTCCAATGAATAAGGTACTTGAACTTGCATGAGTACTATATGTGTAGTAGTCTCATTTGGAAATAAATTTGACTCAAGAATTGGTTAATTTTCACTTTCCATATAGCATTTTAGTAGTTAACCTGTGAAAAGTAACCGAAGTTTTCTGGTGAAATTAGGTTCATCGTGAACTTTAAAGAGCACCAGGATATCAACCGTTCATGTGTTCCTGACGGTGAATTAGGGACTGCATTGTAAAGTACTACTAACTTACTACTAACTTTGAAACTACTTCATGTTCCTAAGGTTTTACTTCTTTTAAATATTGCTGTATCTCCTTGAGAAAAAAACTCACAAGCAATCCTTGGGAGTAAGAATGGAGTAGAATATAGCAGTGACCCCTAAGAATCCAAGCACTTGATATTTTCTGATGGACTGTATTGTGCATTCACTATCAAATTGTCCCAAAAACAAAAGGGTGCCCTTTTATTTTGGAGAGAGTTGGAGGGGTGATTATCCCAAAGCATAATCACGAGGGACAGTGCTGAGAGCTCTGGCGGACATTATAGATTTGAAATTTTACTGGTATGGTTGATGATGATGCAGGTCTTTTTTGCAGAGACAAAGACAGAGACACAGTGACGGAGACAGACACAGCTTTAATCATAGTAGTAATAGGAGAAAAGGGTTTGGGTTGTGGGCCTCTACTAGGGCCCAATTGAAATAGCAAAGCTACAAAAGAAGAAGAAAGAATCAGAGTGTGACAAGTGGTGAGGAGGCCAAAGGAACAAGGATGACAATCATTACCAGTGTGGTGAGGAGGCCAAAGGGCCAACCATAAATAGGATCATCCATCCAGAAAACCAAGACTAATTAGAGTTTTCCCATGACTAATTAGTAGTACCCACCCAGATTTTCATTTATTTTCTGCTGAATAATCATAGGTTTTGATTTTCATTGACCTTTCAACATCTCAACAAAAATAAATAAAAATAAAGTTAGATATTTCCCAAATGATGTTTTAGAGGCTCAGAAGCTGACAATTCTAGAACTGGGAGTGTGCAAAAGACAGACCACTTTTTCTCTCTGCCTTTTACAGATTGCAGAGAGTGTGTGTGCTATAAACATAATTTTTGTGACATTGCCCTGTGAATCTGTGAAGTGCTTCATATATTTACATTTGCAGAGACAACTGTTGAATGGTGAGAGAGAGAGAGAGAGAGAGAGAGAGAGCTGAGAGAAGAAAACAGCTATCGAGTTTCCCAAAGAAATGTGAAGCTTGATGGTGGTGCTTTTAGCTGTTGGGGACCAGTTCCTCCTATGTCATTTTCTGAGATTTAACTTGGCCAATTGAGTTGGCTTCTTCTTTTGTAAGAACTAGCAGCACAAAGTCTATGTTTCATAGCTTTCTGCTGCTTGGATTAGACCTGTACATGTTAGGACAAGACATGTAGAGAGAAAGAGAAAATCATTTGTTTCAAACAAAATATAAAATTTAAAGCCAATGTTTGAATTCACATTCAATTTCCATGCTTTGTTTAAAAGGAGCTTAGCTGCTGAATTTAGGTATTGCTAGTAGGTAATAGGTCTTTCCTAGTTTCCTTTACCAATCAGGGTTTGGTATTAGTAGCATCAAGGGTTTAATCAATCCACATTTAAAATATTTCTTTCTTTCTTGTCTTGTTTTCATCTCTTCTCTGGTTCTCTCTGGCCTCTCTTCTCTCTAGCTAGTAGTAGCAGTACTTTGTGTGTTGTGTTTCTTGACATTACATCAAAAGAATCCTTCTTTCCTCTGTTGGCTGTTGATATGATCATCAATCGGGTTATTTTCATGCTGTTTTTGCCAATCCTTTAAAGTTTGTGCCTTTTAGCCTTCAAATTCTGGCTCAGAATGGTTTCACAACAAGACTCACCTCCAAACCCAGCTTCAAATATTTTCCACCACTTCATTGTCTCAGATTCCATGGCAGCTCAGAACCAACAACAACACCAGCTTAATCATCATGCCTCTTATGGCTCTAATTATCCTCCTCACTCTCTTGGCCTACTTCCCAGCATTCATTCTCTTGAAGAAAGAATGTCAAGGTCCATAGACATTGTCCAAGCTCCTCATCCATCATCAGAGGATCAATCAGCTCATATGAGCCACACAAGGCATATGATGGACCAGCAGCAGCACCACCACCACCAAGCTCAGAGGCTCTCACTCTCACTTGGCTCACACATGCTTCTTCCCACAAATTCTCATCCTGTTCAGTATATGAGTGATGAATATTCTTCCTTCGTAGGCAATGCGCTTGCTTCTTCGTCTTCTTCGAATTCGCAGATGAGTCATCATCAGTCTTTGGCAGCTCTTCTTGGGAGTTCAAGGTATCTGAAGCCAGCTCAGGCACTCTTGGAGGAGCTAGTTAGTGTTGGTGGGAAGTCAATTGACATCAGCTGTGAGATACATGTTGGGAAGATGTATGGTGATGGTAGGAGGGGCTCTATGGGTCTCTCTTCTGAACTTAAAGCAGAGCTGTGCTGCAATGGAGGCCTCATGTCATCCGAAAAACCCGAACTTCAAGCGAAAATCGTAAACCTCATCACCCTTTTGGAAGAGGTACATTGTGTTCATAACAATGCTGGTTTTAAATTTGAGCTAATTAATTAGCATCTTACTTCATTTTTGGTTTCCTATTTTGGTCAGGTTGAGGACAGATGTGAGAAGTACTACCACCAAATGGAAGAAGTGATGTCATCATTTGAGGTTGTAGTGGGTGCAGGAGCAGCAAAGTATTATACAGCTCTGGCTCTCAAGGCCATGTCAAGGCATTTTGGCAGCTTAAGGGATTCTATAGCGGCACACATTTATGCAGAAAAGCGAAAACTCATGCACGATGTTCCGAAAGTGAGCAGTGGGCTAGCGCAACTCAGCTTGTTTGATCGAGAGTGTAGACAGAAGAGAATGTCACTTCAACAGCTTGGACTTCTCCAGAGCAGGCAAACAGCTTGGAGACCAATTAGAGGGCTGCCTGAGACTTCTGTGGCGATTCTCCGCACTTGGCTTTTCGAACACTTTCTTCATCCGTAAGTCATTGATCGAAATCTGATTAGTACTTGCCAATTTTGTGGTTTAGTTCAAGTTAGTTAAAATGCGTAAGGTGTAATGACTTATGGTATGCTCATACAGTTATCCTAATGACTCTGAGAAGTTAATGTTGGCATCACAAACAGGCCTGTCCAAGAATCAAGTAAGATTTCCCAACAGTTTTGTCTATGTTCTGGTTTTAGCATATGTCATAAATCAATTTTTTCATAGCTTTAGTCTAACTAATTGATCATGTCGATATGGACATGAAATCGATCTGTGTTTCAGGTTTCGAATTGGTTCATCAATGCGCGTGTTCGGCTGTGGAAACCTATGATTGAGGAAATGTACAAGGAAGAATTTGGAGAGGCTTCACAGGACTCAAATCCACAAGCTAGTAGTTCCATGACAGGTGAAAGCAACACAGATCACACAGAAGATTAGAGAAGAACCCATTTCAAGTCTACATTCTCTCTTTTTTTGGGGCTAGTGATTTCAAGTTGCGGTGTAAGTTGTGATGTAATCAATCTAGAAAGATTTAGAAGGTTGTCTTGTGAGAAGTTGAAAGAAACTCCTGGAAAAAATAGGGGGTTTGCTTACATGTACTTTGAACTACTAATTATATTTGATTTTTAGGCTCTTTATTACTGAGAAGAATTATTTGCCTAAAGGCTAAATGCTAAAGACAGGTAGTAATAATGCTTCGTGTGCGTGAAAGAAATTCAACTCGAAAATGAATTAGTGTAACATTGTTGCTTACTGATTACTGAACATAACTAATGCTAAGTGAGAGTTCTCATACTCTCTGCTCCCAAGTTTCCACTACGAACAAAAGTCTCCTGTCTATTTGAGGCTGTAGAAGCTTGTCAGTCTGAACTTCACTTATGTAGGAGGTTGTTTGATCCCGGTGTGGTGCCAACCCCTAGTTCAACATCAGCAGAAGCTTCAGTTGAAACATGTCTTCTGAAGTTTATCTATGCCTGAAGACAAAAAAATTCAAATCCTCTACTCATCTGGGTTTCAAGACCATATTAAATTTTTGAAACCCAGAATGTAACCACAGCTATACAGGTTATATGGCTTAATCTACTCCCCTGGCTCCTCCTGGACTTGACCATCTGCAAATGAACATGTCCAGTACATATTGACGGATTTGAAGCTTTACAAAATCTAGTAAACCTGATATATGCAAATTCTGTTCCGAAAGTCCCACCACCAGCAAGAGTAATTGCCAAGTTTGCTTGCGCATCTGCCTCCGAATTTAGGTCCTGTATATCATAATGTTATAATTAGCCCCAACGTGCACATGCACTTAACAAGAGTATCTACTAGAAGTATCATCGAGGGGAGATACATAATAAACTTTTCTCACCCGAAGAACATGACTGATCTTGAAGAAGACAAATTTATCCTTCAGTTTCTTCACTTCATACAAAGTAGCTATGTTTGGGTGTTTTACCTGCCATTGACCTTGAACCTGTGCCAGTAACCATTATCAGTTATATATACACCAAATCTAAAGGCTGTCTTTTCATCAGTCATATATACACAATAATTTGAAGACCATGAATAACATGAACTGCTTCAGAATAAGAGAATACCAACCTGCATACAGACAAGTTTGGAGTCACCTTGGACAAATATTCTGGAAAACCCTTTTTCAAGTGCATACTTTAAACCCAAAATAACAGCTCGGTAATCGGCAGCATTATTGATTGCAACACCCAGACCTTCACGTAGTTTACAGACCTACAAATAATATACATGATCAGAGTATTTTAAAGAGAAAAAGGATCAGAGACAAAAGGTGCAAAAGCAAAAAACTTATACCAACCCTCCATCATCAGCTCGTAGTACAGCTCCAGCACCAGCTGCTCCAGGATTTCCTCTGGATGCACCATCAAAGTGAAGAGTACAGCCCTGCAATTGTAGCATGAACACAATGAAGTTTACTGTGAATTCCCACAACCGACATGCATTGCATTTTCTTATTATGATAATATGACAAACACTGGAGTGAAAAGCACCTAAATCGCAGAGTTCATATACACAAACTTCTATTTTGCTGCATATGCTAGAGTTCAGAATTTAATACAAACTTACAAAGTACCAAACATTTACTATGAGGATGACACACAAGATGATAGAAAGAAACTATTTTTGCTAGCCATCAACAGGACATGAACTTACATGGCCAGAAGGAGGAACTTCAACTTCAGTCTTCGTCTTGGCTTGCTTTTTGGATGGAGCCGCTGATACGGAAGGTGAATCATTAACTTCCTACAAACCGATAGCACTTAAGTAAACAAAGAACAGCCATATGAAAGTTCATCCTACACTTGATAAACAAGAAAATGTAAAGGTCCTAGAGGGGGGGGTGAATAGGCCTTTACCACTTTTTCGTTCAAACTGTTCGCGGGATAGCTAGAGAGAGATCTATCCCGAAGCACAGATACGATTACCGAAATGTAAAAACAGTAAGTAAAGTGACACAAGATGTTTTTGATAACGCAGAAATCCTACAACCAGGATCAAAAACTGCGTGCCCCTAACTCTTGAGGGACAAACCTTTCCACTACTTTGTAACACACACAATTACAAGTTTCTGGCACTCTGGGATACATAACCCGTATGCTATCCTGACTAGTCTACCCACCAGTACAAACAGAGCTACACTACCTTAATCTATGTGCTTACACTTTGGAAATTTACAGAAGTATCAACTCAGATCTTAACTACACGTAAGTTAAATCTTCTTGATCAACTTCTTGGGTTGGGCATCTCCATACTTCATCTCAATGGAATGCACAATGCAACAATGCATATGAGTTTTGAAAACAGTTTTTATGCTTGAGAAACCATGTCTATTATGCACTATAAAGAGCAACCAAAAGACATGGAAGGGGAAGAGAAGAGAGAGGAGAAACTACACTCGAAAGTGCTCTCAAAGAGTACCAAAACAGAATAACCAAAACCCTTACAGTTTTCACTCAACCAACCAAGGATCCAAGGCAGCTTGGAACTCCTTATATAGGCAAGGCTATTCGGTGGTCAACAAACAGCTAAGAGAGCATGTGAAACATAGCATGCGTATGTCAAAATGCAGACCTACAACTGTTCTAAGATAAGACTAAGCAAGGAGTGCTGCAAACCAACAAGAGTAGCAGCAAAGAGAACACAACAAGCAAAGTCAGTTTGCATAGCAGCACAGTTTCTCACAACTTACCTTAAAGAGCTAAGGTGGTCTAATCAAGATAAGAGAGGTCATATGTGCTTATACCAGAATGGCAATATCAGATATCAAGGAAGAAGCACGTTATAAGACAGCAAGGAGAGAAACCAGAGAAAACAGACTTGAAAGCGACTTGTCAGGAAGAAAAAGACAAACCGAATTTTTCAGAAAAACCATGTGAACAATTTGTCAACTCTCCTAGGGAACTCCCTTAATCAACACAGATTTTCATAACCAAAGAACATACAGCTTAAGCATAAATAATCTGGGTTTACAGACGTGTTTAAAGTCATCAAGAGTCACACAGGAAATCATTCCAGAATGTCCGGGATACATGCTCAGTATTCTATCCTAGATGGAAAACATGTATGCAATGAATGTTATACCTGCTTGTCCAAAGAGATAAAGTCACTTAATCATTGATAAGCTTTCATTACTGTGTTTTGTCATGGCTTAAGAAATAGCCAACATCAAGTGTATGCCTTCAATCTCCCCCTTTGGCATTTCTTGACAAAACACAGTTCTACAAACAGTACCTGCAACACATGCAAACAAATGTAGCAACAAGGATACCTATATCGCATAGTATCCTGCTCAAAAGGGTGCCCAATACACACAGTACTCCCCCTAAGCAGATGCAGGAGTCAGGATACATAAACCCTATGATATCCTGTCAAAATAATAACCAATTCTCCCCAATCAAGTACCTGTAACAGAGTTAGAAACACAAACAGACAGGTACCATTCAATCTCCCCAATATAGCACAATCATATCAGTATATCAGCAATGATCATATGCATAACATCACAATAATTTAAATCCGGTTCTCCCCCTTTTTGTCAATAAAGGACAAAGGGTTCAAACAAAAATTTAAGCATCAGAAATATTGTTTGCAACACATCCACAAAACATACCATAGTTTTGTTCAACATAAGAAACCAAAAGAGAGCAACTAATCAATGGAAAAGACAGAGAAACCATGAGAGGATCTTCACACTGCATAGCCCGACCCGTCATACACCACATCGTCATCATCAGCTCCTAGTGCGCCAAGGCGAATAGTAGCTCCTGAGTCCGAAGGAGTGGCACCATCACGTTTGTCCGAGGGAGGGGAGGACACCGTGGGTTCCTGAGCAGGAGTGGATCCAGCTTGACTCGAGAGGAGGAGAGATAGCTCGGCTTTGAACGCAGTGAATTGTTCCTTGAGATGACCCTTGATTTCCTGAACAGCCTCAGAGATCATTGATTTGACAGCAACTTTCAGAAACTTCTGATCCATAGGTTCAACGTATTCGTTGGATTGATGCACAGATCTGGTGATAGTGATGGCATCGATTGGAATGAGCTCGGGACCCAGAACATCTCCTTGAGTCAGAGGCACACCAGCATCACCACAAAGTTTGGTGATGAGGCAAGGAAAGACCAAAGCTTTACCAAGAGCATTGCGGTGGGATACACCAGCAGTGCGGATGGCCTGGAACATGAAATATTCAGCTGGGATGACAGGACGGATAGGGTCGTGACTGAGATAGGCCATAAGAACAGCTTGTTTATGGGGGATTTTGCTTGTTTGGGTGGCTGGATAGAAGAGAGAACGAGCCAAGAACCCTAAAGCTTTAAACCATTCGGTCATGAATTTGCTGGAAAGGAAAGTGCCAAGGACTGGTTCTGGTGGAGGTGAGGAGTAAAGACGCAGGGCAAGGTCATTGATGGAAAGGGAGGTGGAGTATTCAGAATAGGATTTGAGAGCACCATCAGTTGTGTTTGGGAGAGAAAGAGACTGTCGAATCCTGGAGGGTGAAAAGTTCACAGAGACTCCACGGACGATGACACAGATCTGTTGCTTCGAACGAAGACGAACCTCAGAGGAAATATCAGAAGGAAAGTTCGCATAGAACCCCTGAACAAGAGTGCGATTATAGCGGGGCAGGGAGGCCAGCGCAGTAACCCATCCTAAGGAGGACACAAGAGAGAACAGAGCTGGGTGTAAGGAGGCAAAGTCAAAAGGGCGCTCAGACACAATGGGACGGTGCATGGTGATATATCCGAAAAGGCTGAATGCATCCGGAGTGACAAAATGAGAACGAGGAGGGAAAGAGGAGGTTTCAGCATGGCGTTTGGACAGAGTAGAGGTAGAGATTTTCTGTGTAGGCTTCTCATGAGGCAAAGCTGAGGGCTTGATGGTTTTCTTTGCTGGAGGAGAGATAATGGACTTTTTGGCTTTGGATCTAGTAACTCGGGGTGCAGCAGACACAGGGGTGACCTCAACAGAGGGAGTAGGAGAAGAGGATCCAGAAGATACCACAGTGGTTGTTCTCTTGCGTTTCCCCAAGGCAACCTGAGGAGAGACTGAAGAGGGCTTATCAGCAGGTGGAGAGATGGGTGTAGGATCAACAGGTACAGGAGACCGTGTAGGCGAAGGGAGCGGAGCAGAGGGAGCCTTAGGTTGAGGTGAGAGAACTGATTCGACATCAGCCATATTTCTCAGAGGAGAAACAGGGGGTGCAGCAGCAGAGGCAGGAGGGCTCTGTTTCTTCCGTTTAGGAGCCACCTTCTTGGCTCCCGAGGGCTTTGAACTTTGTTTCTTCCGCAGATAAGTCGACTGAACAGCAGGAAGCTGAGATTTCTCAACCGAAGCGAGTGGAGGACTTGGATTCTGTGAAGGAGGAGGTGATTTTGGTGGTGGAGCAGGGAGAAGAATAACTTCTTCAGGAATAAGAGGATCGGGCAGTTCCATTAGAGGATGGAAGAAGTAGGTTTTCTTAGGAGGAAGGAAGGTTCGACGGTTTCTGACGCGAGACATGAAAGAGAGAGAGATTTAAGGAAGCGAAGAGAGGCAAACTGCCTAAGGTAGGAGAATGGACTCGAGGGTAGAGGAATCGAAACCGACGAAGGCCAAGGGAGAGGGCTTCTCCTATTTCTAAGCGCTATCATTATTGAATTCAAACCAATGCAAAAGCAAGCGAATTAATTTGCATAGGGCCATGCACCAAGACATGTCAATCACCATAATGAGAAATCAATCGTAACCCATCAGTTTTCCAGTTCCGTGTAGTCACTTCACAGCAGAAAGTGATACTGTGAACAAACCCTAGGATACCACGTGTACAGACCATATGGGATACAATAATTGACAGTTCAATAACCATTCAAAACAAAAGTATCACACAATATCCACAGGGATATGCAAGACAATCCTAGATAATGGGAAGTACCAATGTACTCACCATCAGATTTGAAATCTCCCCCTCACATAATGCATACAGTACCACAAAGTTTTGAAATTCAGAAGATTTTTGAATTTGTTAGCATAACACCTGGGATGGAGACAGTCTATGGAATCCCAGACCACAGAAAAATGTTTAAGCATGAAACACAAGAATGTGACAACTAATTTCCATATGTCTTGTAGGCACAAATTTTTCACATGGGTATATGACTACAAAGTAACATTAATACAATGTTCTTACAAATCAGATCTTGGAACCTTAAGAGTGTGTGTGTGAGAGGTTCACCTAAGGGAGTACAAGATTGAGCATCAAATGATATGAGGACTTCAAGAGTAACCAAGTGACTTTGTCACAATTTAAAACTCTGGAAAAACAGTATAACTAGGACTTTGTCCCAACATGGCCTTTGGCCGTTCTCATTTAAGTTCAACTCAACTTCTCCATTTTCTTTAACATTTATCCAAGAGCTCATCTGAGAAAAACGTCCTCATAGGTTCATGTAACAGAATAGTTACCATTATGTCCTGAGCGCAATGCTCGAAAGAATAATGTGTGTATCAAGGACACTCAGTGGGTAACTAGTCCAAACCAATCGAAGGATAGATAACATCTCAGGGATCCCCACTGGTTCCGGTTAAGGTGCACCCAGCAAAGGACTAGCCCATTCCTTTACTTTAGTCTTTTAACAATAAGCACCAGAATAACACAATTGTTCTTTAGTAACTAGTTCAACTTACTCAATTTTCTAGCTCGACCTTTGTACACCCCACAAGAATGACCTTAGTGCTCAAGAATTCTTTCTAGTTCCAAGAGTGATAAAGACCACATGTACTAATATTCTTCAAGACATAGATGCATATACGCAAGAGAAAGATGCAGCAATTGTCTATCAAGAAACATGAAATAAGAACACAACATTCTAGTTCAAGATCAGAAATATTTCCAGGGATGCATGTACAGACTCGTATCCCAGAGTATGCCAACACTTATTTTCAGAAAAGTAAAATGCTGAAAAGTAAATTGAGATCAGTGAGGGAGATATCTCAAGTGATGGTGCATACACCAATAGCCTTCCTAAGACTTTCAAATCTCATGTTGTCTAGGGGCTTAGTGAACAAATCAGCCAATTGTTGTTCAGTTGGGATGAAGGTCATTTCAAGTTGATTTTCTTCTACCAAGTTTCTAATGAAATGATATCTGATTTCTATATGCTTGGTCCTAGAATGCAACACAGGATTCTTTGAGATATTAATGGCAGAAGTATTATCACAGAACAGGGATAGAATACCTTGCTCAAATCCGTAGTCGCTTAACATGTGCTTCATCCAGAGGAGTTGAGTACAGCAGCTTCCAGCAGCTATGTATTCTGCTTGTGCAGTGGACAAAGATACGCAATTCTGCTTCTTGCTGTGCCACGAAACCAGGTTGTTCCCAACAAAGAAGCAACCACCCGAAGTACTCTTCCTATCCGTGGCATCACCAGCCCAATCCGAGTCCGAATACCCTGCAATTTCAGTATTAGTATCTGTTGTGTACAAGATACCAAAATCACACGTACCTGAGACGTATCGGATGATACGCTTAACTGCCTTTACATGGGATTCCTTGGGGTTGGCTTGATACCGAGCACAAACACCCACACTGAAAGAGATGTCAGGTCTGCTGGCTGTGAGGTAGAGCAAGCTTCCAATCATGCTTCTATAGAGAGTTTGATCAGCATTGGTACCCTCAAGATCTGCACTGATTCTGCATGAAATCCCCATCGGGTTCCGGATAGGAGAGGCTCCTTCCATCCCAAACTTCTTCACAAGTTCCTTTGCATACTTTTCCTGCGAGATGAACAACCCATCTTTCCTTTGCTGAACTTGTAGTCCAAGGAAGAAGTTTAGCTTGCCACAGAGACTCATTTCAAATTCTTGCTTCATTAGAGTGACAAACTCCTCAACAAGTTTTTGAGAGGTAGAGCCAAACACCACATCATCCACATAGATTTGAGCAATAATCATATGATGTGAGACATTTTTGACAAACATGGTTTTATCTATAGACCCTCTAACATACCCATGTTCAATCAAATGTGTAGACAATTTTTCATACCAAGCTCTAGGAGCTTGCTTCAAACCATAAAGGGCTTTGTCTAGACGGTACACATGTTCGGGATAGCAGGAGCTTAGGAATCCCGGAGGCTGTTCCACATAAACTTCTTCTTTCAAAATTCCATTTAGAAAAGCACTTTTCACATCCATTTGAAAGAGATCAAATTTAAGAAAACAAGCAATGGCTAAGAGTAATCTAACGGACTCAAGTCTAGCTACGGGGGCAAAGGTTTCATCAAAGTCTAGACCTTCTATTTGTGAATAACCTTGCACAACCAATCTAGCTTTGTTTCTCGTAATAATTCCCTTCTCATCCGTTTTGTTTTTGAACACCCATTTTGTTCCAATAACATTCTTATCTTTTGGTCTAGGAACTAAGTGCCAAACATTGCTTTTTTCAAACTGATTTAATTCCTCTTGCATAGCCATAATCCAATCTGAATCCTTTAAAGCATCTTTAACATTCTTAGGCTCAATACTAGAGACAAACCCATAGCAAGCAATTCGATTTATAGCTAACCTATGCAAGGTAAGAAAACTTTTGAGGCTAACGAGATTACTTACAAGCACCTTAGACTTACTTCGGGTCTGCCTTGGTTCATCTACCATGCCAATCACATCCGAGGGCGAGTGATTTTTTTGAACTTGTCGTTTTCCAACCCGATGTGGCTTCTGGATAGTCAAGGTCTGGTCTATCCCGGCACCTTCAGTATCTGATTCTGCATCCTGGGATACATCATCAGGTATAGGGTTCTGCTCATCAATGGGAGTCTCAGCAATTTTGGGAGATGTCTCAGTGCTTACATCCTCAACCTGCATATCTCTTGAAGAATGGTTGTGAGAGCATACAAGAGAGTCATTGATGGCTACATTCACCGTTTCTACAACTTTACAAGTTCTCTTGTTATAGACACGATAAGCACGACTATTCAAGGCATATCCTAGAAAGACACCTCTATCACATTTAGCATCGAATTTAGTCAAATACTCACGATCCCTATAGATAAAACAGGGACTACCAAAAGCCTTTAGATGTGAGATATTTGGCTTCTTGCCTTTCCAAAGTTCATAAGGTGTTTTACTAGTTCCTGGTCTAAAGATTACACGATTAAGAGTGTAACAAGCATTAAAAATAGCTTCAGCCCAAAACATATGAGGTAAATCAGCAGAGCTAAGCATTACCCTTCCCATCTCAACTAACACTCTATTCTTCCTTTCAACAATCCCATTTTGTTGGGGTGTAATGGGGGCTGAAAACTCATGGTGCACACCATTTTCCTCACAATACTCAGCAAACAAAGAGTTTTCAAATTCAGTTCCATGGTCTGACCTAATCCTCAAAATGCATTTGCTTTCGGAAAGCTTCTCATTTGAAACCCGTTTTGCTAGTTCTAAAAACTTCCCAAAGGTTTGAGTTTTATCACTTAAAAACACAACCCAAGTAAATCTAGAAAAATCATCTACCACAACAAGCACATATTTCTTTCTAGCAATACTTTCAGTTTCAACAGGACCTACTAGGTCTAAGTGAAGCAATTCAAGCACATTAGAGGTTGGTTTAGCATTTAAGACAGGATGAGAGGTTCGGGATAGCTTACCCATTTTGCAGTCTCCACACATACCTGCAGCTCTCCCGAATAGCTTGGGCAGACCACGAGCTCCATCCTTTGAAGATAACTTCACCACATCTTGATGGTTGAGATGGCACATCCTTCTATGCCACAGATCTAGCAGGCTTTCTTGAGTTGAGGATAGGAAGCATAAGTCAAGTTCCAATCTCTTGTTCGCACGAACACAGTAACAGTGGTCTCGGGACCTCTCGCCTTTCATTACTCGTCTTCCTTTTCCATCAAGGACTGTGCACTGAGACTTGTCAAACGTCACAGTCTCATATTCGTCGACAATCTGACTTACACTGAGTAAGCAGACTTCCAAACCTGCTACCAACAGAACATTTTTCAGAGCTGGGAGACCAGGAGTGTCAACTGTCCCGCATCCAATAATCTCTGCCTTGGCACCATCACCAAACATAACATCACCAACTGGATGAGTGTCATCTATGGAGGTAAACCATTTTCGTTCTCCGGTCATGTGCTTCGAACACCCGCTGTCCATATACCAAGAATCGGATTTCCTGGTGGAAAGAGCAGTCAAGGCAACATTGCAAACAGCGACAACTTCTCTTGCAGCAATGGGTGAAGTTCTCACTCTTGAAAGAAAGCAGATGACTTCTTCTTGCTTCTTCTTGACATCAGGTTCCTTGGGAGGCATGATACTTCTGGTATCCCTGATTCCACGAACAGGTTTCCTGACCCAGTTTGAGGAAACTGGCTTCTCCTTCTGCTTTGGGATGGCAAGAGACTGTGCAATCCTTGTCAGCTCATTGAGGGATTTCTGAAAGAGAGCAAGCAGATTGTTGTTCTGTGGGATCTTTGCTGGTGCAGGATTCCTTCTTAACTTGTAGCAGTTTCGCCGGATATGTCCACTGTTCCCACAGTGAAAACACTTGATTTGTGGGGTCCTCTTGAGCATGGGTGCTTTGGAGACTTCAGGGGCATCATTCTTCAGTTGAGGTGGAGGCTTTCCCAACACCGAGCTTGTGCTTTTTACAAACGTACTCTTCACCGAGCTTTTGAGTTTATCATCATCCTTGAATCCCAAGCCTCTCTTGCTGCCATCCAGCCTTCCCATCCCACAGATTTGGGATAGCTTCTCCGAGCCAATGGAGAACTTTGAAAACTGGTTCCGGGCGTCCAGCAAGGCTTCTTCGAGTTTCAGCTTCTCGGTTGTCAACGACCTTATGGAAGAAGACTGTTGGTCAATCTCTTCTTTGAGCAGAGTCACTTGCTCCTCAAGTTTGGTTTTGGTTAAACCCCATTCTGCTTTCTGGGATAGAAACTCCCCTTGTATCCTGGAATGTGTCTCCTTACTCAATGAAAGCTCATTAGATAGAGCTTCATTTTTAGCAAGCATAGACTTAGAGGCTTTACATAAACGTACATACATATCGTGTCCTTCATCATCAGAGTCATTGTCATCAAGAGACTCATCTAATGTGACATGGGAGACAAAAGCAACTTTCTCGTCTTCATCGAGATCGGTTTCAGAATTTTCATTAGACTCGCTATCACTCCAAGTTGCTTTTAACACTTTATGAGACTTATTTCTCCTGTTAGCACAATCTACAGCTTTATGTCCTACTCCATTGCATTCAAAACATTTCATGTCCATTTTCGGGATAGAAGAGGATCTGGTATCCCGACTTCTCTGTCCAACCTTATTTCTAAAAGGCTTAGAGCTAGATCCTTTGGAAAAGTTCCGGTTAGAGTTGAAGGATTTCCTTTTTCTTAAGAATTTCTCAAATTGTTTGGTTAGAAAAGCAAACTCATCATTATCATCATCTTCATTTTCATCCAACTTTTCAACCTCGATTTTAACCGAACTTAAAGCAATGGATTTTTCATGCATGGGCCTTTTCTTTAAAGTCTCATAAGTTTTCAGATTTCCAACAAGTTCTTCTAAAGGATAATTATCAAGATCATGAGCTTCCTCAATAGCATTCATTTTCGAGTCAAAGAAAGAAGGTAAAGCTGTTAAGAATTTTCTAACAATTTTCTTTGATTCTATGGCCTCACCTAAGCTACGACATTGATTAGTGATATTAAGTACACGACCATAGAAATCATCTATAGACTCTTTGTCACTCATGCTCAATCCTTCAAACTCAAAAATAAGACGTTGAAGTTTTTGTTGTTTAACACGAGAGTTACCTTCATGAGTGTTGATGAGCACTTCCCATGCCTCCTTAGCAGTGGAGCAGTGAATGATCCTTTGGCGCTCTGCTTCGGAAACGGCATTGAATAGACAACTTAGAGCTTTGATGTTTGCTCTAGCCAAGTCCTTGTCAGATTTCTCCCATTCGGACCTAGGCTTTGAAATCTTTACGGTTGATTCATCGCCTTCTGGTTTTGTGGGATGTGTCCAGCCTTCCTCTACAATTTGCCATAGCATACCATCATCTTGGTAAGAGAGGAAGGCGCTCATCATGATTTTCCATTGAGAAAAGTCATGTCCATCGAAAAAAGGTGGAACATTTATGGAAGAACCTTTTTCTCGATCCATAACTTACCCCTCAGAGGATCTCACTAGCAAAGGCTAGTGGCCGCTCTGATACCACTTAAAGGTCCTAGAGGGGGGGGGGGTGAATAGGCCTTTACCACTTTTTCGTTCAAACTGTTCGCGGGATAGCTAGAGAGAGATCTATCCCGAAGCACAGATACGATTACCGAAATGTAAAAACAGTAAGTAAAGTGACACAAGATGTTTTTGATAACGCAGAAATCCTACAACCAGGATCAAAAACTGCGTGCCCCTAACTCTTGAGGGACAAACCTTTCCACTACTTTGTAACACACACAATTACAAGTTTCTGGCACTCTGGGATACATAACCCGTATGCTATCCTGACTAGTCTACCCACCAGTACAAACAGAGCTACACTACCTTAATCTATGTGCTTACACTTTGGAAATTTACAGAAGTATCAACTCAGATCTTAACTACACGTAAGTTAAATCTTCTTGATCAACTTCTTGGGTTGGGCATCTCCATACTTCATCTCAATGGAATGCACAATGCAACAATGCATATGAGTTTTGAAAACAGTTTTTATGCTTGAGAAACCATGTCTATTATGCACTATAAAGAGCAACCAAAAGACATGGAAGGGGAAGAGAAGAGAGAGGAGAAACTACACTCGAAAGTGCTCTCAAAGAGTACCAAAACAGAATAACCAAAACCCTTACAGTTTTCACTCAACCAACCAAGGATCCAAGGCAGCTTGGAACTCCTTATATAGGCAAGGCTATTCGGTGGTCAACAAACAGCTAAGAGAGCATGTGAAACATAGCATGCGTATGTCAAAATGCAGACCTACAACTGTTCTAAGATAAGACTAAGCAAGGAGTGCTGCAAACCAACAAGAGTAGCAGCAAAGAGAACACAACAAGCAAAGTCAGTTTGCATAGCAGCACAGTTTCTCACAACTTACCTTAAAGAGCTAAGGTGGTCTAATCAAGATAAGAGAGGTCATATGTGCTTATACCAGAATGGCAATATCAGATATCAAGGAAGAAGCACGTTATAAGACAGCAAGGAGAGAAACCAGAGAAAACAGACTTGAAAGCGACTTGTCAGGAAGAAAAAGACAAACCGAATTTTTCAGAAAAACCATGTGAACAATTTGTCAACTCTCCTAGGGAACTCCCTTAATCAACACAGATTTTCATAACCAAAGAACATACAGCTTAAGCATAAATAATCTGGGTTTACAGACGTGTTTAAAGTCATCAAGAGTCACACAGGAAATCATTCCAGAATGTCCGGGATACATGCTCAGTATTCTATCCTAGATGGAAAACATGTATGCAATGAATGTTATACCTGCTTGTCCAAAGAGATAAAGTCACTTAATCATTGATAAGCTTTCATTACTGTGTTTTGTCATGGCTTAAGAAATAGCCAACATCAAGTGTATGCCTTCAAAATGCAGAACTTTCTACGAGATAAACGAAAAAATGCAGAGGTTGTTATTACCACATTTTCTAATTCCGACTCTTGATGTGATCTCTTTTTCACTGCAGTCTTGACAGATGTTTCGCATTTTGAAGATGCTCGATCCTAAAAATAAACACAAAAAATGCATCACATTTGCCAAAACAAATCACTAAACCCTCCATAAACACAATCATTTCCACTATGAAAGCCAGCAAAATCGTCATGGAATCTTACTTGTAGAGAGCACTCCACAAGCTCCTCCAGAAGATTATCCCTCATATCCGCAGCTGAAACAGTGTATAGCGCATTCCGAAGTCCAACTGAAGCAAGAAATTCCTCATCTTTCTTCGCCATCGTGTAGCCTTTGTAAACACTAACAGGCTCAATTCCATCAAAAACATCACCAATTTATCTAAACTAATCAAAAATTACACAAAATTTGAACACATACACATACAGAGAGAGAGAGAGAGAGAGAGAGAGAGAGAGAGAGAGAGAGAGAGAGAGTTGCCGAAGGACCTTGCTGAGCTTGGCATTCAGCTAAGCTCTTATAGACGCCGACGACGTTTCCTTTGCGGACTACATAGTAAGGCTCATTCTCCTTCTCCATTGCTCCTCCCAACTTCTTCTTCCTCGGCGACCGAGACGACGTCGTTTTGGTTTTCGTTGCAGACGAAGAAGACGATGAGTAGAGCCGAGTCCTGAATCTCGAAACCGCCGATTCGAAGCTGATGACCTTAATAACACCGGCGTAATCCAATCTACTCGCAAATGAACGACGTGTCGTTCGGAAAATCGCCGCCGTGATGTATGATGAGACCTGCTTCGTCAAGCAGTTCATTACCACACCGGTCTTCGGCGGCTCTCAAAAGAAAAGATCTCGGAGCGCGCGCGCGCTCTCTCTCTCTCTCTCTCTCTAGAGCAGTGCTCGCCTTAAAATTCTGGGTTTGAAAAAACGACATGTCGTGTGAAAAACGCGCGAGATAAGAATATAAACGACATGTCGTTCGTGTGCTCTGGAAATTGAGACGCTTCTGCTCTATTTTTCGGTTTTGGTTTGATTGATAATGAGCGCGTATTTGTGTAGCTCTGTGATTCGTTCCTGGCCGTTTGTTCACGAACCCTATCCGATCGGTCGTCGACGAAGCGGTAGTACTACTCTCAGGCTCAGGAGGTGTAGTAGTTGTACGGCGGCGGTTGTGGTGAGAGCCGTCGCTGACGGCGTCGGAGTTGTGTCGCCGGACGACTTGTCGTTTGAGGAATCTCCAGCGTTGTTTAATTCTTAGGAGGAAGGAAATGAAGAGGTTCAGGATGGAGTCGTGGTGGAGGAGGAAAAAGCGGTGCGGCTGTCGACTAGAGTGAAGAAGAAGAAGGAGGATGACGTCAGCTTGGAGGATAGGTTCAAGCTAAGGAATGGGAAGGAGGTTTTTTTTTTCTATCCTACCCTAAAATTGACCTCCTTTTTTTTTTTTACCAAGGATGAAGTTTCTTTCTTACTTCATTTATGTTATTCTTTTTGTTGTGAATTTGATTGGATTATGGTTCAAGTTAAACAGTGTAAAATTCAGAGATTAATCTGATGGTTGGTGGATTAATTGGTTTATGAAATTTGTAATATGATTGTGTTGTGAGCAGTGCTCAACTTTTGGTTCTAGATGTGGTGATCATTGGTGTTGATGAGTCTTTTTTGCTTATGTGATTGATCTTTGTTAAATGTCCACAGATTTTCGAAGAGAAAGCTTACATTGTTGGTGTTGAGCACAAACGAATTAGTTCGGCTGATTTGTTTGGTGTGGAGGAATCACTCAAGGAATTGACCCAGCTAGCTGATACTGCTGGACTAAAGGTTGTCGGTTCCACATATCAAAAGTGAGTAGTTCCGAACACTTCATCTTATATATTTACTTCCTTTTTAAAAATTTAAAAATTAGGGTGTGCGGCATATTTGAGTTGCTTATGCTTGTGTAATGCAGACTAGTGACTCCAAATTCAAGGACATACATTGGATCCGGAAAGGTTGCGGAAATCAAGAGTGTGATTAATGGATTAGGTGTTGAGACTGTGGTATTTGATGATGAGCTTTCAGCAGGGTAAAAACATAATCTGATTATAGTTGTTTCATGCATGTTTTGATTTTGTTGAGCCTGGTTTCTATGGTCAGCTTCATTTTAGTTTTTCTGAAATGACTTGGTCACCTTGGTGTACGATGCGACTATAATGCATGCGTTGAACTATTAAGATTTTCTCTTTCTTATTTATTCAAGTGTTTCTATTATAGGCAACTACGCAATTTGGAAAAGGCCTTTGGTGGGGATGTTAGAGTTTGTGATCACACTGCACTCATTCTTGATATTTTCAATCAGCGGGCAGCAACACATGAGGCAGCATTACAGGCAATTTATTTATTTGGTTTAATTAGTTGTATCTAACTTGCAATAGAGGGATATTCCACTAGTTTGTTTGTGTAAGTTCATTACTAAGAGCATTACAATTTGATGTTTGTAGGTTGCATTGTCACAAATGGAATACCAGCTACCTAGACTAACGAAAATGTGGACTCATCTTGAGCGTCAATCAGGAGGTCAGGTGAAGGGTATGGGTGAGAAACAAATTGAAGTGGATAAGCGTATCTTGCGCACTCAAGTAAGCTCCCATATTCGAAGTATCAGTATTCCAAAATGGCTTATGTTAATACAGTTGCTTTATATAGGAATATTTGTAGGTTCCAGTCAATACCATGGAAAAAGTTTCTGTGATATTCTTTTATTATCTCTTAGATATAATATTGAATTTCTTGAAATTGATTTTCTTGTAAACATGTTTGTGATGCTAAATTGGTGTTCTCAAGAAGGAGCTAGAATCTGTTAGAAAGCATAGAAAGCAGTACAGGACTCAGCGGCTTTCTGTACCAGTCCCCGTAGTATCCTTGGTACGTATATATGTGAATAATCTGGATATAACAGTTATGCGTGTGGTTGTTTCTACCTGTTGCGGATGTTGTCCATGTAATTTATTCACATTTCTGAAAACTAGGTTGGGTACACCAATACCGGAAAGAGTACACTTTTAAATCAATTGACTGGAGCCAATGTACTTGCGGAGGATCAATTATTTGCTACACTAGATCCAACCACAAGAAGGGTACAGGTAGGTGACATTGGGGTTTATGTATTCATTTCGTTTTGTGTCTGCTACGTCAGAAACATTGGGACTTTTACATCAAGTGTATACTCTATCTAGAATCATCACAAATCTCTCATTGATATGCTAGTCTTGTGCTTTTTAATATTTTGTATCTTGAATAAGGTTGTGGTATGATCACATTCTTTTACAATTCTTTCAGATGAAGAATGGGAAAGAGTTTCTTCTCACGGATACTGTTGGTTTCATTCAGAAGTTGCCAACTACAGTGGTAAGTGACTTGCACACTTCATTGATAATTTTACCGCCACTTCTGCACTTTGACTCTCCCCTACTGTTTATTCACTACCTGCTTTTAATAGGTTGCTGCCTTCAGAGCAACTTTTGAGGAGATATCAGAATCATCACTACTAGTGCATGTGGTTGATATCAGGTACAAAGTGGCAACCTGTTATTCTGATATGTACATTGTGACAGACATTGAAATCTTATTACATAAATGCTATCAACTTCAGTTATCCACTGGCTGACCAACAGATAGAAGCTGTGGACAGAGTCTTGTCGGAACTAGACGTATCTTCGATACCAAGATTGATGGTGTGGAACAAGGTACAGTAAATATTCGTGGTGATTCAGTAACGAACTAATGTCGATGGGAAGAGATCCTGTCGACATTCCATTTAGCTTGCTGGACAAATGATTTGCATGCTAAGTGTGATCTTGATAATAGATTGCTAGATTATCGTAATGGTTGTGTTATGTCCTACGGTTTCATTTTTCTAATTCACAAGATTGATGATGGTGCTGCACTTTGCAGTTTGATAAGGTCAGCAATCCTGACAGCCTCAGATTGGAAGCTGAAAAGAGAGGTGATGTTGTTTGCATATCTGCTCTGAGCGGCGAAGGCTTAAATGATTTCTGCAGTGCAATCCAGGATAAATTAAAGGTACTTGTGTGCATGTTTCTCCATTACATTTTCATATTCAACAGTGGTGTGTGCTCGTAAACGTTTTAAGATGAGAATGTTTTTTGATTAACAGGACTCTATGGTTTGGGTAGAGGCCTTGATCCCATTTGAAAAAGGAGAGCTTCTCAGTACCATACATAAGGTTGGTATGGTGGAGAGAACAGTAAGTATCCTTTAAATGTTATTCATTCTTATCAAACCCGACTATCTTCTCTTCTTTCCTTTTTGTACCATCGCAGTAGTATGATATTTTCAATATCATCTATAGGAATATACAGAGCAAGGAACACTGATCAAGGCACATGTACCTCTACGCTATGCAAGGCTACTAACACCACTGAGGCAACTCTGTGTATCATGATCTAGATTATCTTCAATAGTCTTATACTGTGGCGCTCTTACAAGTTTTGTTGATTCGACAGCCACAGATAGCAATTGTAATTAATCTGTACATAGTTCTTGTAATCTTGTATCTAGTCTCTGTTGAGCAAGATACTTTACAAACTAACCAATAGCAAAGTGAGAGCATTTGATACTAGTATAATGGTGGTTAGATAGTACTTGCTCAACTTAGCAATCTGATCTTCACGAATGAAGCATTCAAACTCTGATGTCGAAGGAGCCATCAGACCCCAGTATCTGTCAGAACCTATTCGCCTATTACGCGGTTTCACATCATTGTGTTGAAGCTCCACTGCTCTCAGGTTCAAGGTTGAAGACTTGAAGCTATACCAGCTTAGTATGTCCAGCACTGCCATTTCACAAAGGCAAGAAGCCACGTACTGGTATAGGATATAACTAGAAAGAGTTTGACAAAAGCAATGAGAGTTTCCAGTTGTGGCATATTGGTGACGTGGAGTAGATTCGGGAACAAGGGAAATATGTCATAGAAGCTCAGTACTTTTGAAGCAGGTAATACCAGAAACACGACTACTTTGACATCGTCTCAAATCTTGTTATCCTCATTAGGTATATCAGAGAGGATTTGGTAGCAGAGTGGTTACTTGGTTCCAATAAGCCCTATAAAAATGTTAGTCGAGGCCATAGTAAAGCCAGACAGGCAGACACTCAAACTTGGGACTCAAACAAGTCTGAGAGTAAGTATTCAATGCCGGTCTTCAAAGTTTCTTGCTTAGCTCTTGTGGCAATGGCATTGGTCTACTCTGCTACACTCTGCGTGGCTCACCCGGTTGGTTTCAACTTTGGCTGGGGATGGGGTAGTCAGGGCGGCAATGGTGGCAGTGGCAGTCACAATGGAAACGGGGGCAGTGGTGGTCACGGTGGAAATGGTGGCAGTAGTGGAGGAGGGTACTCTAGTCTTGTTCCAGAATATTATCAGTTCTCATGCCCTCAAGCTAATGACATTGTCATGTCAGTGTTGCACAAGGCCATTGCAAACAATCCTAGAGTGGCTGCCTCTTTGCTTAGGCTTCATTTTCATGACTGCTTTGTTCAGGTATAGAAAACAGGCCTTGAATCTTATACTGTACGTATTAGTGATCTATATGCTCACTATGATTTTGGCTCTAGTTTAGTAGTTGTAGTACTCAACTGTATATAAATTTTTTGGACAGGGATGTGATGCATCTGTTCTATTAGACGACAGCGCAACCATTTTTGGTGAAAAGAATTCTGTTCCAAACAAGAATTCCCTCAGAGGGTTTGAAGTGATTGATGAGATCAAGGCCAAGCTAGAAGAAGCTTGCCCTCGGACTGTTTCTTGTGCAGACATTCTTGCTCTTTCTGCTAGAGGCTCCACTCTACTAGTAAGCAACACTTCATAAACTAAGGCACACTTAAGTTTAATTTACTTCATCTATTTAACTCATTAGGGATGGTGAAATGAACAGAGTGGTGGACCAAACTGGGCGTTACCACTAGGAAGAAGGGACTCAACAACTGCAAGCTTAAGTGGCTCAAACAAAAACATTCCTGCACCAAATTCAACTCTTTCAACTCTCTTAAACTTCTTCCAGCGTCAAGGCCTTGATGAAACAGATCTTGTTGCACTCTCGGGTACTAATACTGAGTCGTTAACTTCGAACCTCGTCGTGCAATTAATTTTGTTCCAAATTGTTACTAATATTGCTAATGCAGGAGGACACACAATTGGGATTGCAAGGTGTGCGACATTCAAGCAGAGGCTGTACAACCAAAATGGGAACAACCAACCTGACTCCACTCTCGAAAGATCCTACTTATTTGGCTTGAAATCGCATTGCCCTAGAACAGGTGGTGACAACAACATAAGCCCTTTGGACCTTGCTTCCCCTGCAAGGTTCGACAACTCTTACTTCAATCTCATACTTTCAGGGAAAGGACTTCTTACTTCGGACCAAGTGCTTCTCACCGGGAATGTGGGAACGACAATGCAGCTGGTCAAGAGCTTTTCGGATAATGAGGAACTCTTCTTCCAGCATTTTGCTAAGTCCATGGTTAAAATGGGGAACATTAGGCCTCTCACTGGATCAAAGGGTCAAGTTAGGAATAATTGCCGCCGAGTCAACTAAGTACTTATTTCAGAAGCAATGTGCTGAAATTATCTCAGAACCGTTAAATTTCGTGTTATTGTTAGCCTTTAATTCTATGAATGAGAGTTAATTCTACCAAGTACTTGTGGTAAACTTTAAGCAAGCTGCACTGCTACAGATTTATTCATAATCACTTTTGCAGTTTTCTCCACTTTCGGCTTTGTTTCCTCTTTTTCACAATGTAAAAGAAAAGCTAATACGCACATAATAACCAGAAAGCTAAACACATCCACCTTAATCAAAGAAAGTTAAAGAAGAAACTTAATGATTGCTCCTTTTCTCTCTGGGCGGTTAATGCAATTTCTGGAATCAAGAACAGCATGCATGCACACAAAGTATTATTCTTTTCTTTTCCCATACCATAAAAGAATGTATCATTCTTTTCTTTTATCCCTTGGAGCATATCTCTGCCTTTTTCACACGTGTATGAACAACTGATGAACACTCTTGGGGAGCAATGTCAGAGTTCTCTTCTTCCTTCTTTTTTTGTTACCTTTGGTTCCTCTTTTATACCTCTCTCTTTTTTCTTCTCTTTTCAGAAGTACAATTCCAAAATCTTTTTACACTAAGCCTAATTGTCCTAAAATTAGATTAGTTTGTGTCGTAGTCAGTTGCGTTCAACTGCATTTATATACTAAACATATGCTTTGGTAAGTAAGTATAAGAAATACAATATTTACATAATACTACGATTTACAAAATCTACGTGATGAATCTTTTCAGATTTCCTAATTGTTTGAAGGGCAAGGAATAATCTTGCATATTACTATACTGGTGACCCGAGTTGTAAATCTAATATTTGTGGGCATAAGTAAAAGTATGAAGCTTGAACCTCATACCGGTTTTGTAGTAGTCAGAACTCGAATCTTCTCTTTGAAAGTAATATCAGTCCGTTGTAATACAGTACAGCTAAAGTGAACCTAGTTCAAGTCATTTTTACACACAGAACAAAGTGAGCTCTGTTTTTTACCCACCTGTTTTGTGTGTAAAAGTGACGGTTCACTAGAGAGCCTTCGGTTATGATCACGATGATTAGCAGGAAAAGCAGGGTCCTATTTTTACCTCAGTTATATAACATGTAACCCGATATAACAGTTTTACACTTTTTACCACAAGCGTGAATGGCAAGCCCAACAAGCCTTGTCGGTAACTTTCAAGTCCAAAAAGCGTTGTTATAAAAAGTCCACAACACAAAGGCCTGGTGGGGTTTAAATCCGTCGTCGTTATCGAGCCCACACCAATAGTAATAAATAAATAAATAAATACAGCAACTAAATTAATCACTGTATCATCATCAACTACTCTCAAGCTCTCTCTCTCTCTCTCACTAGTTTTAAGCAAGTCTGGAAATCCCAGATTCGATCTAAAATCTATGAAATCAAAACCAGAGTAAAAAAGAGAGAGTCTTCATTCTTCTTCTTCTTCTTCTTCTTCCATGGCGTGGATTATGCAGAAGATGAAATGGTCTTTAATGATTCTCGCATTGTTTTCTCTCTCCACCGCTATGCTCTTCTTCATGAGAACCGCCTTCAATTCCTGCAACGCTGCAGACACCACCGCCGGTCTTCGTTTTGGAGAAGAAGACAACGAAGTAGTAGTAGTACGAGAGAGACTCGCTATCAAAAACGACGCCGTACTACCGAGCCCTCTGCGTTTCATGAAGTCGAAGCTTGTTCTCTTAGTCTCTCACGAGCTCTCTCTCTCCGGTATAACAAATTGTTTATCTTTTAAATTCGTATTTATTTAATTTTAGGAAAAATGAAGAAGAAAGTGTGCTTAAAATTTGATTTGGAGTTTTTTTTTGTGTGGGAAAAACAGGAGGTCCTTTGTTGTTGATGGAGCTTGCATTTTTGTTGAGAGGAGTTGGATCGGAGGTTGTTTGGATCACAAGTCAGAAGCCGCCGGAATCCGATGAGGTCATTTACAGTTTGGAGAATAAAATGCTGGACAGAGGAGTACAGGTGTGTGTTATCTCTTTGGCTTCTTCGGTATTTGATGATTTCGAATGCTTTTTCGGCTGTGGAAATGATGATAATGGTGCGGGAATATGAGAAATTGATGATGATTTTATTGGTTTTGTTATACATTTGATCGCACAAATAGCTCGATTGTTGAACTATGAGTTTCATAATAATTGGTAGGTGCTTTCGGCAAAGGGTCAAAAGGCTATAGATACAGCTCTAAAGGCCGATTTGGTGGTTTTGAATACTGCGGTTGCGGGGAAATGGCTGGATGCTGTACTCAAGGAGAATGTACCTCGAGTGCTTCCTAAGGTGTTGTGGTGGATTCATGAAATGCGGGGGCATTATTTCAAAGTGGAGTATGTTAAGCATCTCCCTTTTGTTGCAGGTGCCATGATTGATTCGCATACAACGGCTGAGTATTGGAAGAATAGGACTCGGGAACGTTTAGGGTGAGAACAATTATATGATGTATGATAAACATTTTACTATGTTTCATTGATTTTAGTAACTTTAAGTTTCAGGTATGAACTCGACACACATCTTTCTCTTGTGTTTTGCAGGATTAAGATGCCTGAAACCTATGTTGTACACCTTGGAAATAGCAAGGAGCTAATGGAAGTTGCAGAAGATGGTGTATCCAGGAGGGTTCTCCGTGAGCATGTCCGAGAATCTCTTGGAGTGCGGAATGAAGATTTACTCTTTGCCATCATAAACAGTATGCTTTCTTTACTATAGCAATAACTTTACTTTCTTGGTAGTATTTTTTCTTTTGAGCATCTAATTTCTTGGTAATTTGTTGGCTAATTCTAAACTTTTTTGGAAACTGGCAATGAAGCGTACCGAAAGTGTATAAACTAAATTCTATCTGCTTCTCTGTTTTTGTTTGCACTACTCAAGTTTGCATGCAGTGATACTTTTCCTCTTTTCTAAATTCTGAGCAACATGAGTTATACAACTGCAGGTGTTTCACGTGGGAAAGGTCAGGATCTATTTCTTCGTGCCTTTCACGAAAGTCTGCAGATTATCAAGCAGAAGAAATTGCGGGTGCCATCTATGCATGCTGTAATAGTGGGTAGTGACATGGATAAGCAGACAAAATTTGAAATGGAACTGCGTAACTTTGTGACAGAGAAAAAACTTCAGGATTGCATTCACTTTGTGAATAAGACCCTGACTGTAACTCCTTATTTGGCTTCTATAGATGTTCTTGTTCAGAATTCTCAGGTAGGTTTCACTCAACTCAGAAACTTTTGTACTATATTTAAATCTTTCTAAGTTAATTGTCTTTGCGTTTATGCATCATCATATACAGAGCTAAAAATTCTAATCATGTGCAGGCTCGAGGAGAGTGTTTTGGAAGGATAACTATTGAAGCAATGGCCTTTCAGCTGCCTGTACTGGTATGTCCCTTTACGACACACCCAGTATGATATAATTGTCCTGATTCTGGTGTGTATATGTGCCCAAATAAACCTATTTGTCGTGTGCATCACTCCAGGGCACAGCAGCTGGGGGCACCATGGAGATTGTAGTAAATGGCACAACTGGATTGCTGCATCCCGTCGGGAAAGAAGGTGTTACATCGCTGAACAATAACATTATAAAATTGGCAACACATGTAGAGAAGAGGTTGACAATGGGCAAGAAAGGATACGAGAGAGTAAAGGAAAGATTTTTGGAACCGCACATGGTACAGAGGATCGCTTTGGTTTTAAGGGATGTGTTGAAGAAAGCACAGAGCCACACCAATTCATAAATTGCAGGAGCAGCTTACGTTAAAAATGGATTCTTGTCCACACTTTTGTAAGTTGACTTTGTATCATATGTAGCAAGAGATTTGGTAAATAGAGAAAGCGAAAGGCTACCAGCTAGGAGGAAGTCAAGTCTGGTCATTGGCTTACGAAGTAAATGCATCAATGGTATACATACAATTTTGCAAATGTTACAATCTGTCTCTCAAACTCAACCCTATTCAACTTTCCCATTTTTCTTTGAGTGGTCGAGGTCAACTTTCTTCGACGCAGCACTAGTCCTTTTGATCAATTTGTACTTCACAATTCTTGCAATCTTGTAGAACCAGAAAGCACTGACCAGCTGCAATCCTACCGCCATTCCCTACCAACATGGACATTTTCAGTTCAACGTCGAAAACATTTCCCCGGTCTGTTACTACTTTTGTTGATATAAAACGTACCTTGATGAGGAGCGGATTATCAGCAGAGAGTGTTACATGAGTGAGATAAGGCCCGCCTCCCATTCTTGCAATTGTGAATATAACTGCAAATGAAACCTGTACACACAAACATGAAGAAGAAAGAACCACACTTGCATTACATTCTCTTCTGCTTCACAGCTAGTTCATTACAACAAAGATAACAACACTGTGGGATCTTTTGAGGAAACAAACGTACATCCGCTGCCAAGTTTAGGTCTGTGTCCTTGTAACCAAGCTCTTTCAGAAGCTCCCTCAAGTGGAGGAAAGGGCTAGAGACCTCTGTAATCCACAATGCTGCTACCATCTCTGATCCACACTAACAAACAGAACAGCATTTACCATTATATGACATTCCCATAATAGTAACTAAAAAAAAGGTAAAAAAAGATTTACCCTTTGGTATCCAATGCCTGCTCCAATCCCAACAATGCTGACCAAATGGTGGAAGACATTGTCAAGACTGAATTGCTTGTCAAAGAGGCAACAAATGAGATCATAGATGAAATAAGAAAGGCTCAATGCCAGTATTCTCATCTGCCAAAAAGAAACAAGTTCATAAGCCACCATATATATTATAACAACACCAACCAACCAATCTTGAAGTTATGAAAAACCTGCTGAGGTGAAGATGGAGAAGCCAGAGGACAAACTGGGCATCTCCAGTCTGCGACGGAGAGCGAGGCTAGAGACACCCCTATGGTTGCATGGACCGTAGAAACAAGGCGGTTGCAGAATCCAAACGACCGGTTTGGACACATTTTTCTGATGAACAAAAATGTTGTTGTCCATGAAACCACTCCCAACACCACTACAAGACTTAGAACTCCAAGCTCTTCCATCTTTTTTTGTCTTCTTCTTGACTTCTACAGAAGCTTGAGAAATGGTTTTTTCTGGTTTTTTTTTCTTCAGATGAATGAGCTAGCTAGGTGGTGAAGGAGATAGAGGGTCATGTTCAAATTCGTTTCATTTATGTTCGCAGTTGGAGATAGGAGGAAGGGAAGTAGGTTGGTTGTACCATCAAGTTAAAGACCAAACTATTATTATGTAATAACTACCCGGAAACAAGCTAGCTAGAATTATCTGCAGCATAATTGCTGACATGATTAAATAATTAGCTTAATTAACAGTATCAATTCATTAAGTTTGTTTAGTTGTTGATGAAATCGTTTGAGTCTTGTGACCTGGACTTGTTCTTGTCTCAGAATACTTCCAGAATTACGGCACGCAAGCCTACATATATATATATATATATATGAGGTTGGCAAGAATTCTTTTTTCTGTGTTCTTGGTTTAACTATTCTATTCGAGAAGTAGAGTTAGTTTTTTTCCATCTCAATACGATATATACCATTTGAACTTCGGATCTTCGATGAAGAACATGTTTGATAGAGAAATCTTACGTCGATTTGTAAAATATACGTATATGCAATTTCTTCCTTTTTGTAGCTCCTTTCAAAGTAATTATCACTACAAATAAATCAAACGCCGAAATAGTAAATCACACTTCTAACAATTCTTTTACGTACCCTAAAGATCAAGATAGAAGTAATTGCATTGTTTGCATATGTATGGATAATGAAAAATCAAGTTTCATTGTTGACATGTATAAGAAGGGAATTTCGACACCGATGATGATGCAATGACGAATCAATTATTTATGATCTTCATCTTTGAGAAAGGAAATTCAAAAAGAACTACGAATCATATCATACATTGACACGTGAGGCGCATGTGCTCAATTTAATATTTGAGATAACGGTTTTTTCTATCCCACATCTCTGAAGAGAAGTTGCTATTACTGTTCATATATGAATGTCTTGCACCATAGTTCGTCCCTTCGGGGACATCTGATAAAATTGGAACGATACAGAGAAGATTAGCATGGCCCCTGCGCAAGGATGACACGCATAAATCGAGAAATGGTCCAAATTTTTTTCCCACTTTTTATATCTCGCCATTTCGGGTCTTTTGGGCTTCAAATCGGGTCACCTGCCACGATATTCCGTCATTCAAATGACCGGTAAAC
This sequence comes from Geum urbanum, assembly GCA_946800695.1. Lineage (NCBI taxonomy): Eukaryota > Viridiplantae > Streptophyta > Magnoliopsida > Rosales > Rosaceae > Geum > Geum urbanum. The sequence continues at coordinate 2,138,932 of OX326998.1, read as the reverse complement.
CGGACCTTAAATCTCGGAACCGGGTCTTCATCGCCGGAATGGGTGACGTCTGACTGACGTTGGCTCTGGACCTCAAAAACCAAGGCTGGTATGTTTACTTCAAAATCGAAACTTTAACTTGGGTTTTAACTCGAGCTAAAGCTTGAGTCTTTGAATTTACTTGGGACGTGTCTGGGTCTTGTACAAGCATTAACAAGAAGAAGAAGCTCGAGGAAAAAATGGGCTTTGATGATATGTACTTGTTTGATGCAAATGAACGACCAGAGTTAGTTTTGGAAGTTGTTTGTTTTCTTTTGAAGTTAATGCTGAAACTTTATGTACAAAGGTTGCTTATTTTTGGGTTGAACCCAATATTGTTTTAATGTGCAATGTGACTACTACTATCGATGTGATGAAGTATCATACTCACTTAGTTGTGTCAATTCCTAGAGCTGCTGGTGTTGGTGATCCGGTATGGTGTTCTTAAATCCCAATCTGTTTTCGAAGCTATTTAAAGATTGATGTTTTATATTTAGCTGCAACTGATTTTGACAGTTGTGATGTAGATGCTACAACATGAACAGCTTCTGAGAAAAGCACTTTTGGGTGGAAATCTTCAGGTGCTTTGTTACTTGTCATCAACTAGTATGTTTTCATTTGAAAAACCGTTGATATTATCAATTTTTGTTTCGTTATGCGATTTGTGAATATCTGTTTATTTGAAAGATGTATATGTTGCTATTTGAAACGCAATCTGATATATCGATCCACTCTCTTCCTTTCTGTGAAACAAATGTATATCATCTTTTAATGGTTCTGAACTATAATTTGACTGTGGTGGAATTCATTCTGTTAGGTGTTTATGGAGATTGTGGCGGTGCATGGGTTGATGAGGAATAAGTGAGTGGTTATAGATGAAGTACTTGAAGCGCAAATTATCTCATATCATATATCAAAAGCTCGCTAAAGCTCTGAGTTTTACGTGGCAGTTATCCTCCTAACCCCACAAGGGAAGTGGGTAAGTTGAGGTTAGCTGCGGAGGAAGGATGGTTAGACTTGGGTAAGAGTCTGGGTCTCTCAACAAAAGTACTTCGGCTTGGAGGTATCTATGGTCCTGGTAGAAGGTTGTGATTGAAACTATAGCTGTATCAAACTATGGCGTCTTTCATTTTCATTAGTTCTGCAATCAATTTCCACATTTTCATAGATTTTTCACTTTTTCAGTATTATAAACATTGGGAAAGAAGTTCTCTTTGATATAGAAAGATTTGCTTCTTTCTCGTACTAAAGTTTGGCTCCTTACCGTTTGCATCCCCCTACAGTGCTCTTGATACAATAATCAAGCAGGAAGCCTTGTGGAAAAACCAGAGAATGAGAGGATATAGGCAGTTCACATCAAGAGTTTATGTTGACGACATTTGTCAAGCCATTAAGGCCAGTTTTTGCACATCTTCTTCCAGGTAGATCTCCGTACTGGTTAGTTCTATTTGACCCATCTTATATGTATGTCGACACTTTGCATCAGAAAATCGAGGCATCACCACAGACTATGTAGTAGTATACTTGTTGTTAAACCTGTCTTGGACTTGTGTTTGCTATTATGTATTGGATTAAATCATCACTGGCTTGTTAACTATATTTTTCAGGCGAATTTATAATATTGTCGATGATGACCCAGCCCCAAGGGAAGCAGTGTTTCAGTATGCAAGAGACTTGGATAGAAAATGGCCCGGCTGGATCAAACAGTCTTCTGAACAAGAAGAGTCTGCAGTTAATGTCGAGAAAGATAGTTTAATGGGTGAGAAGAGAGTTTGTAATGATTGTATGAAGGGGGAACTAGGAGTTCGGCTTCCTCATCTGAGTTATAGATCAGGATTACAAAGTATTCTTGAACAAATGGAAGTACCCTCTTCATGATAATGTAATCCCAACATACATATGTCTTGAGTAAGAAAGATTTAACTTGCTATTTCAAATTACATGGAAATGCAGTATTCCAGTATGATGTTCGATTCAAAACTTCGTTGGGATTAAATATTTAAGAAATTATATATAAGGTTAATTAAGAATTTTATTTCAGATATAAGGTCATTTATATTTTTTATCCTAATTAAGGTTATTTTTTTTATCCATATTTTTTATTTTTCTAATTTTGTACTTTTAAATTAACTTTTCAAGTCATTTATATTTTTTATCCTAATTAAGATCATTTTTTTATCCATATTTTCTGTCTTTCCAATTTTGCCATTTTATATTAACTTTTTTTTCTTCGTCTTTTTCAAAATTTGAGAGAGAGAGAGAGAGAGAGAGAGAGAGAGAGAGAGAGAGAGAGAATGGGGGACTATTGTTCTATAACATAATGTACTACTATTTTGTAACACAATGTACTACTGCTGTCACTAGTAAGCACTACAAAATATTCAGTGTACTACTTCAAAACATGGTAAGTACTAATGTTATGTAATAATGTACTACTGCTGTCTCTAGTAAGCACTACTCCAAAATATTCAGGGTACTACTTCAAAATATGGTAAGTATTATTATTATGTAACACAGTGTACTACATCATACCCTAACAACATGGAACTACATCAGACCCGAACACAACAGAAAACACTATACTACTATTTAGACTTTGATGCTTTCGGTTGCCTTATTCCTGCTTTGTAGTCGAACTGAGCATCCTTCTTGGACCTCACTTGGTGTTTCACTAGTTCTGCTGACCTATCATGTCTTTTTTTGACCTCAACTCACGTCTAGCATTGATAGGTTCTGCCACCCTATCGTGTTTCCTTTTCAACTTGAATTCATGTCTCTGATCACTATCGGTGCTTCCCTGTATGTCATCACCATTATTATAAAAAGGAAAATTAATTTTTCGCAAACAACTAAGGCACACCAATCTGTATACATTACTACAGACTAACATACACATTACCACAGACTAACGTAGACACTACTACGTAACAACCAAACCACACCAATCTGTATATACTATTACAAACTAACATACACACTACCACAGACTAACATACACACTATTGTGTAACAACCAAAATACTATTACAGACAACACTACAAACTACTCACAGATAACACTACAAACTATTATAGAACACACTACATACTACTACATAACACACTACATACTACTCACAGACAACACTATAAACTACTACATACAACACTACAAACTACTACAGAGCACACTACATACTACTACAGAACACACTATATACTACTCACAGACAATACTACAAACTACTCATAGACAACACTACAAACTACTACAAACAACACTACAAACTACTACAGAGCACACTACATACTACTACAGAACACACTATATACTACTCACAGACAACACTACAAACTACTCACAGACAACACTACAAACTACTACAGACAACACCACAAACTATTACATAGTACACTACATACTACTCACAGACAACACTACAAACTACTACAGACAACACTAAATTCTTTACCTATATGAGCTGCAGTTTGTTGCTTCGGGAGGCGCTTTTTGCGGAGGCTAGGCTTTGTAGCTGCTGGAGGCACCATTGTTTGAAACTGCGGGAGAGGAGAGACTTAGAGTTAGACAGAACCAAATGAGAGAGAGAGAGAGAGAGAGAGAGAGAGAGAGAGAATTAGATCCGACCGATTCTAAAGACTTCCAACAAAATCGGAAGGAAACACAGAACACAAATTTCAGCATAGAAACGCAATATATTACATACATAATGGTCTAAACAAGCAAAAACACACTGTAATTCTCTGCATACTGATATTCCTGAACTAAAACGATAACGAAATTGAGAGAGAGAGAGAGAGACGAAAACTTGAGCTGCGAGAGCGAGTAGAAGACTCGAGAAAGGTCAATTAGTCGATGACGTGTTCTAAGACGTCATGCGTGCGATCGAAGATGGCAATGTAAACTAGGAGCGAAGATCCGAGGCTCCGATTGAGTTCAATTAGGGATTGATCGAGGTTGTCGCACTGGGATTGAGTTCAAACGGCGTCGTATCACTCTCAGTTTGATTCGAGGAGCATACTAGTTCAGCGGCGAGTTTGGCGAAGCGGCAGAGACAAACGGCGGCGGATTGAGGAGGACAATGGAGAGAGGGCGCTATTTGATTTTGGGACGGAGATCTGCTACGGAAAAATTTTGATTTTGGGAATTTAGGGTCTGATTTTGGTCTGAAGCAGAGAGAGACCAGTTTATATATGATGGCATTAGACGTAAATAGATTGAACAAGAGAATTTTTTTTGTTAAATCAAGTAACCTTATTTAAAAAAGAAATATTATGTGACCTTATATAATAATTTTGTGTAAGTGACCTTATACGTAATTTAACCATAAATATAAACTACAGTTTATATATATGAGCTTAGGCTAGAGTCGCTTCATAATTTTACATAATGCAACTAAAAAAAATTGAAGTATTCATTACCAGTAATTTGAAAGTTCATGAAACCTGGACTATCGTAGTCAGAATTCATCATTATACTCGTTGTAGTCATCATAAGCATTATAGTCATCATCATCATTATAGCCTTGTTCGTATTGATTCACTTCATTGTACTCATTTCCATGCTCTAACTCATGACCATCCTCGTAGCCTTGTTCATCTCCAACCTCTTCACTATGATTTGTACTATTGATTTTCGCATTAGCCAGCGATCCTTCTTCGAATCTGTAACCATCTTCGCCTAAGACACTATAGTTGATCTTCGAACTATGTCCTCTCTTCACTTCTGGCACGTCATTCCCATCCTTGTTTGTACTTTTCTTAGACATGGTAGAAGCTTTGGCTTCTTTCTTCACCGGACCAGCTTCTTTCGCATTTCGAGTTCGCTTTCTTGTGTTTGAGCCTGAAATTAATAGTTCATATTGGGTTTGAAATGCTGAAGTCTTGGCGAGCGGTCCAGGATGAGCTGAAGTCTTGGCGAGCGGCCCAGATGAAGTAAAAGCTCGGCGAGTGGTCGAGTGGAGAAACAGAGTCCGTTTCCAGGTCAACTTAGGACTGTGGATTGGGATTCCGAATAGTTGATTCATGCGGCTTAAATGTTTATCACACATTTTCTATTTCAGATAGGTTTCTTCTAGGTGAAGGAGTTCTGATAGCATTAGAACTACATAAAGAAAAAACCCGTATGCTGGAGGGTGTTAGAGTTATATTGAGATACGAAGAGCAAGAGCAGAAGAAGTCCAAGAGAATTGAAAGACGACTACTGAGCATTATATAAAGAGAGTAAGAGCATTGTTGAAAGGGTCCCCGATCAAATATAAAACATTTGCTATACGCAAGTACACCTAGACATCTCGTCAAGAGATTCTATCTTTACAACCAGCCGATCAAAGTGCTTGTCACCTATCGAGTGAGAGTATTGCGATCTAAGGAAGCATAGCGACTAGAAGCACTACCACATTCTCACTCATTACCGGCGATTTTTGAAAAAATAAGGCCGGCGACCGGGGAAGTCGCCAGTAATGATCATCATTGCTGGCGACTTGCTCCGTTGCCGGTAATGTGTCCGAAAAGTCGCCGGTAATGTGGCCGGAAAATCGCCGGCAATGGTTGGCCAATCATTGCTGGCGACGGAGTAGGTCGCCGGCAATGTTTTGACACATTTTCGGCGACTTTTCGCCGGAATTTCGCCGACAATGACTCCATTTCCAGCAATTTAATGAATCGCCGGCAATGCCTCTTATATTAGATATGCAGATCGCAGCAGCTCATTCATTTGGATTGAAAAAAATCCGGTGAAATCGAAAGAAGGAAAACGCTCTGAAATCGATCCTTCGGTATTGTCAAAATTAAGGCGCGCGTCGAAAACTCGATCACTCGGGAAGCTATATATATAGGTACGTATATATATACGTATATGTGTATGTATATATATATGTGTGTGTTGATCGATTTAATTAGATCTATATATATATATGCATGTGTTGATTTAGAGTTGAATTGAGATATCGCGTCGATTATTGGTTTGATACGCAAATAGAGTGGCTATATTGTTGCTTTCGAGTGATTGACTGTTGATTTTGAGTAGATTTGAGATTATTTCGATGAAAATATGTTAATTTGTGTATATATATATATGTATGGATCGATATAAAATGATTTTGTGAATATTAATTGTTAATATGTCTATATATATACAGGTATGTTAATTTGTAATTGTGAATTGTTGGTATATATATATATATATTTAATTTATATGCATGCATGGGTCGACTTTTGTTAATTAATCGGATGAATTCGAATGTAATTAATGATGATTTATTTTATAACTAGTAGTGAATGTGTATATATATAGTACGTAATATTGTTAGAATTTTCAGGATGGACAAAAGTTGGATGAGCCTTGAAAGATGGGATGTGAGATATCACCAGGGAATTAGGAGTTTTGTGAATTTTGTGAAGGCTAATTATGGAGACACTACACTTCATTATTGCCCGTGTAAAGAATGTAAGTGTCGCAGCGATCGATTTCGTTTTCCCATTGATAAAGTCCAGAAGCACTTGAGTAAATACGGGTTTTGGGATAAGTACACTTGTTAGATTTATCACGGTGAAACATCGTTAGCGGGTCCGCATGATCATGGACAATTTGGTGAGAGGGCCAGTCTACGCTATGATCATGGACATTTTGCTGAGAGGGGCAGTCCATTCTATGATCCAACATCGATGTTAATCAATGATATGTTTCCTCATGAGAGCGGTGTATTTGCTGATGAAGCACCAAATGTCCCTCCCGTCGTTGAGAGTTTCCCCCATATTGAGCAAGTCGAGCCATTACCTGGAGCTCATGTCAACACAAGCGGTATGGACAAGTACAACAACCTGATTGCATTGCAACAGACTCCGTTGTACGACGGTTGTAGTAAGACTGTTCTTGAAAGTGTGATGGGAGTGATGCAGCTTAAAATGGAGAACAAAATGTCTGTCAAAGCTGTTGATTCTTGGCTGAAGTGAACTGCTTCGCTACTGCCACCCGGTCATCGTCTTCCTACCACTCATCATAAGGTGAGACATATCCTGAAAGATCTTGGGCTTTCCTACATCAAAATCCATGCATGCAGATATGATTGTATTCTCTTCTGGGGAAAAGATCTTGAAGACCTTGAAGCATGCCCGGTATGTTTTACAGAAAGGTATAAGTTGACTCCTGTAGGCAACAAGAAAGCTGTGAAGATACTTCGATATTTCCCGCTTATTGATAAGCTGGAGCGGTTGTTCATGTGTGCTTTCACGACCGAAGCTATGAGATGGTGGGCTGAGAGGAATTTGCCTGACGATGACACCCTTATACACCCTTCCGACGGAGAGGCTTGGAAACACATGGTCAGGGAGTTTGATCATTTTGCAGCAGAGGTCCGAAATGTTTGGCTAGGGCTCTCATCTGACGAATTCAACCTTTTTGGCAACATGAGTCTTCAATACAGTATATGACCAGTTATTTTGGTACCGTACAACCTTCCACCATGGATGTGCATGAAGAAGGAATACAATATGCTCACTTTGTTAATTCCGGACCCGGGTTATCCAGGAAAGTGTCTCCATGTGTATTTGAGGCCTTTGATTGAGGAGCTTAAGTACCTGAGTGAGTGTGGCCACCCCACTTACGATAGGTTCAAAAATGAGATGTTCCAGATGCATGCCATGCTTGTTGGCACCATCAGTGATTTTCCTGCCCGCGGTATGTTGTCGGGCAACGTTACCAGGGGTTACAGGGCTTGTTCAGAGTGCATGACGGTTGATTGTTGCAGTCCTCATTGCAGTAAAATTGTTCAGATGCGTCACCGTTGTTGGCTTCCATATGATCACCCATTTAGGCAGGATCCAGACGCGTTTGATGGGACTGTGGAAACAGATGTGGCACCCAGGCGATGGACATGGGAAGAAATTTTGGAAGTGTTGAATGAATATGATTTTGGCCAGCTGAGCAATCATCCTGACATAGTGGCGTCAATTACAGACAAGCCCGAAAGGTATAAGTTTTGGACACACAAGAGCATATTCTGGGAACTTCCCTACTGGCCCAGGTTGCCTATCAGACACTACTTAGATGTCATGCACATAAAGAAGAATGTGTGTGAAAGTGTGGTGGGCACAGTTCTTAACTTGGAGGGTAAAACAAAAGACATCCCTAAGGCACGCATTGATCTGAAAGCTATGGGACTGCGGAAACATTTGTGGTTAAGAGATGATAAGAGAAAAATGTCGCAAGCTCCTTACACCGTAAAGCCGAAGCATAAGCATGAAATTTTTCGGTGGCTGAGTAATGTCAGGTATATATTCTTATGGCTATGCAGGAATTTGGCCTTAAATTTTTATGGGAACATGGTTATATGCGAGAAATATAATGGTTGCCTATATATGGCTATATATATATATGTAGGTATCCTTATAGCTATGTAGGAAATATAAGCAGATGTGTTAACTTCCGGGACAATAAGATGTATGGATTAAAGAGTCATGACTGCCATGTACTGCTTCAACGCCTTTTCCCTATTTTCATTCGAGGGTACCTGCCCAAAGAGGTGGTGGAGCCGTTGGTGGCCTTGCCAAGATTCTTTCAGAAGTTATGCACCAGGGAAGTAAAAAAATCAGATCTCAGGGAGATGCAAGATGACATCATTTTTATCATGTGCAAGCTTGAGAGGATATTTCCCCCAAATTTTTTCGACATCATGCCTCACCTGATGATCCATCTTCCCGAACAATTGTTGCTTACCGGTCTCGTACACTACACTTGGATGTATCCTATGGAAAGGTACAAATGATTCATACATTTGGTTTGCCTCTATTTTGATATGTAAATTCTTATTTTTTTAAGTAAGTTAACATGCACTCGCTAACTTGCAGACAATTGGGAGCCTACAAGGACTATGTGAAGAATAAATATGCACTTGAAGGGTGTATCGCTGAAGCATATGTTGCGCACGAGTGTGTAACGCACACCAAAGTATATTTGGGAGCGCTTGAGGACCCCCAACAACGGATGCCGATAGATGAACCTCAGTTCAACCTTTCTATCATCTCCAATGACGTGGTAGTACAGGGAAGCTTGCCAAAGTCGTACAAGTTGGATGGAAATGAGGTAGCCATTGCCCACTGGTCGGTACTGATTAACTGTCAAGAAGTACAATATTGGAAAAACTATCATCTTCACTGCCCTGCTATTGCCGGAAATGTTGATTACCACAACAGGACGTTTGCAAACTACTTTGGTCAATGGGTAAGGGTATATGTGTATATGTCTTTTTTTATATATATATCCTTATATAGCATGTGTGTACGTACGTGGTTTTGTGGTTTCTATGTTCATAATTTCTTGTGTGGTTTCTTATCGTTTTCAGATGAACCATGTAGCAAATGATGGTTGCCCAGAGTGGTCAAACGAATTGAGGGTCCTGGCGATGAAACCGATAGCTTCAAAAGTTTACTCGATGTGTCAGGTCAATGGCGTGAAATTTATATGTGAAAATCGAGACGACCGACTGAAAACACCGAATTGTGGGGTGATGGTTCATGGTGGGCAGGATGGCGTTGACTATTACGGTGTCCTTCATTCAGTTGTTGAACTAATTTATGGGAACCGCATGAAAGTGCACTTGTTCAAGTGTAGATGGTTTGATACTAGCCCAGAGAACACAAGGACCGATCAGTACGGAACATTTTCGGTGAATACTACTACTAGCTGGTATGAAGATGACCATTTCGTTCTTGCCTCATCAGTAAAATAAGTGTTTTACCATGACGATCTTCTGAACAAAGTCCCGTGGAAGGTGGTTAACCATGTTGCTCATAGAAACATATACAGTGCTGCCACACTTGGTGAGATCGCAGATGATAAGGAAGTTACTGCATACCAAGAGCCGAACGCTTTTGACATTCCTGAATCATCTACGATTCGCCTTAATAATGTGAGATCTGGGAGTGTGGTTCGAATTACTGGAGCAGAACTTCTCGATGTTAATCCATATGAAGTTGACGCTGATTCAGATGACGAGGAGCGGCACATATTCCAGAGGTTACCTATGAAACCGAGTCAGACTCAAGTGATGAAGATGATTACGATTATCATCCTTAGTACGTTAATGATATACGTATTTTAATTATAGTCGGAAATTCTAGTCGGAAATTATAGTCGGAAATTATAGTCGGAAATTATAATCGGAAATTCTAGTCGGAAATCGTAGTCGGAAATCGTAGTCGGAAATTGTAGTCGGAAATTGTAGTCGGAAATTGTAGTCGGAAATTGTAGTCGGAAATCGTAGTCGGAAATTGTAGTCGGAAATTGTAGTCGAAAATTGTAGTCGAAAATTATAGTCGGAAATTATAGTCGGAAATTCTAGTCAGAAATTCTAGTCGGAAATTCTAGTCGGAAATCGTAGTCGGAAATCGTAGTCGGAAATCGTAGTCGGAAATCGTAGTCGGAAATCGTAGTCGGAAATTATAGTCGGAAATTATAGTCGGAAATTGAAGTCGGAAATTATAGTCGGAAATTCTAGTCGGAAATCGTAGTCGGAAATTGTAGTCGGAAATTGTAATCGAAAATTATATATGGTCGGAAATTACCAACGAGAAATTGGTCGGAAATTATGGTCGGAAATAGGTCAGAAATTCGTCGGATATTCTTCGGGAAATAATGACATTACCAACGAGTTGATAAGCAACTCGTTGGTAATGACATTGCCCACGAGTTGCAACTAACTCGCCGGCAATGGTTACTAAATATCTAAAACCTAGCTCGAGCCTCCCTCATTTCTTCACTATCTCAAACCCTAAAACTCCTCATCTCCTCCTCCCCAAACAGTTCTGGCCGCCTCCCTCTCCTCAAATCTCTCTTCCTCTCCTCCCCTCTCCCCTCCCCTCACCTCCTCTCCCTTCTCCTCTCTCCACACAAAAAAACCCCAATTCAAATCTTAATTTCCTCTCCTCCACTCCTCCTCTCCTCCTCCCCTCCTCCTTTACCTCCTCCCCTCACCTCCGTCGCCGGAAATTCAACTCGAGCTCCACCATGGCAGGTGCATGCAAGCTCACTCTCTCTCCCTCTCTCTTTCTCCCTCTCTCTCTCTCTCAATTTTTATTTATTTTTATGCATATATATGTATATATACACGTATGTACGTATGTGGAAGTGTTTATATGCAATGTATATATATATGTATGTGGAAATTAAATTTAATTAGGGTGATTTGGATTAATTTATATGCAATGTATATATATACGTATGGTTAAAAAATGTGAAAAATTAATTAGGGTGATTTGGATTAATATGTGATGTATATATATGTGTGTGTGAAAATTAAAGTAAATTAAGATAATGCATATATATGTGATGTATATATATATGTGGAAAATTTAATTTCGGAAATGATGTATGTATATATGTTGTATATACATGTATATAATTAAGTTTTGATAATTTTAGGTGATGTATATATATGTGGAAAATATTTACGTAATTTAAGGGGATTTGGATTAAGGTGATAGAGTTGTTAATATAAGGTATAATTTAAGGTGAAAAATCGGAATCGGAACCGTTTGGAACCAGAACGGTTTTAAACCGGAACCGCGTGGAACCAGAACCGTTTGGAACCGGAACTGTTTGTAACCGGAACCATTTGAAACCGAATGGTTCCAGTTCCAAACGGTTCCGGTTCCAAACGGTTCCGGTTCCGAATTGTTATAGAACCGAATCCATGACTATTACGGTGTCCAGGAGGTTTTGCGGCAAATTGACTTGGAGGCATCAAACAGAGAGGGACTAGAAATAGTGGAGGGAGCAGTAGTCAAGCTTCCCCCTCAGCCGCAGTCAGTAACACGCGCAGTGGGCCAATGATGAATGCTCGCACACAAATGTTGCTAGCTGCGCGAGAAGAGGAGGAAGCTGCACGATCCGGAGCCGTGCAACCGGAAGTCCAGCCTCGAGCCTCAGTCAGCAGACGCTTAGTCAGCAGACCCTCCGTCAGCAGACCCTCTGTCAGCAGACCCTCAGACGAGCGACAGTCAACGGGGGCATCAGAAACTCCCTCCATCTAAATGCCCCCTATTCGCCCGGTGCCTACTCCCGTTTCACGGGAATCATCTGAGGCAGATAGTGCTAGCGCCTCATCGTCAAGGCCTCGTCTATCTCCGCTGTCCGGTCTCTTCCTGCCCGACGAGATTCCTGTGATCCCTGAATTCGATGATAGGGAGATGCCTATTTATGTTGAAGGACGGCCGGAGTTCCTGAGCGTGGAGGAAGCGTACAACTTCATCCCGTTCGACCTCGTGTATCTTTGGAGTGTGAGGTGCACCAACCAACAAACGGATGATGCAGGTAAATTTTATTTAACAAGATTGATTACTTAATTATTACTTAAGACTTACGATAGATTCAATTAATGATATCAATTTGTTAACATTGTATTATTAGGCAATTTCGTTAATGGTATTGGAAAACGGAAAGGGGCTAGAGGCACCTGCACCGGAAAGAGACTTGAGCAGGCCACCGGAGGAAGGAAAACGCCCATTAGGGCCAATGAGGATGGCGAGGTGATCGACGCATTTGACACCACGCGAAAATATGTCAGCATGGCCGGGGCCATCGTGCGGGACAAAGTCCCAATGCTTTGGCCAGATTGGGAATCTGTGCCTATCTACGTGAAGATGCAAGTGCATAATGCACTGAGTGTGAGTTAAATCGTATTTTCATTACGTAAATTTTACATTTATTAATTAAGTCCGAATAAATATATAATTTTACCGTTTATATATTCATATTGCAGGTGTGGTTTGACGTGGATGAATGTCTTATTCACACGTGGGTAGAGCGTCAACTACATATGAGGTGATGTGCTTCGAGTTATTCGAGTATATATCGAGTTAGATTTTTGTTTATCAAGTGTTTTAATATCTCTAACTTTTTTTTTCCTGGTGTTAATATAGGTATAAAGAGTGGAAGAACGAGCTTTCTTCACATTACACACAGTACAAGGAGCTAGGCCGAGGTTCTACCCCTAGCGAATTCCGGTTTAGGGTGTACGAGTGGCTGTGGCTGATAGCCCACCTCGAGCACCCCAAAGCGAAGGTATGCATCCTGAATATATCTTACAACCCTAATGTATCGTATCACATTGAAATAGTTAGTTACTAATATTTTTACATATGTTTATCAAACAAGGCGATTTCGAAGACGAACCGGGCGAATAGATTGAAAAACACCAGGGCCCATCATGCAGGTTCACTCAACTATTTGGGTTGGTCGTGTAAGGCGCAGCAACAACAAGAAGTGAACCCGTTGGTGTATATTCATCAGAAGTTCTATCCGCAGTGCCCTGAAGAAGCGGTAAGTCTTTCGCCTCTGTATTTTGTACTTCACATATGCATTTGTTAATGCAGGAACTATTTGTCGATATTAATTTATTTTGTAAAATGGAACGTTATTCATATTCGCTTTTCAATTAGGCGAGAGTGGAGGAGGCGACCACAGAAGTGACGATGCATATAGCTCGGAACAACCATCCTGACTGCTCGGAGGAAGAAGTGACCCAATATGCCTCTCATATCGATCCGCTTGATCGCCCTATAGCGGCTCAGATCATGGCAAAAGCGTGCGGGACTGGAAAGAATACCTACTACTGTAGGGGAATGGGCTCGGCGGGCGAATGAGTATTGAAAAACACTTCAGAATACTCTACCGGGTCAAGAAGTTCAACTTCTAGTCGTAACATCGCAGCGGAGCTTCAGAGGACGCAGAGGGAGTTGGAGGAGCAAAGGAAACAGATGGAGGAGATGAGGCAGATGGCCGAGCAGCAGGCAGTCAGAGATGCCGAGTACCGGGGGATGATCGAGCAACACCGACTCATGGTCCAGCAGCAGACACAAATGTTCACATGGATGCAGACGATGTACGCGGCTCAGACTACTGGACAACCGCTCCCCACACCTCCCCCGGTCCCTGTGTGCACCAGTTATCCACCACCACCACCGCACCAGTCACCGCCACAGCAAGACCAGGGTAGCCACCGGAGTTCAAATGACTACATGGATTTCTTCGACCCTGACCCGCAAGTTCCTCGACCCTGACGTGTAGTTGTAGTTTATTTTCGTATCGTTGCTATTTGTACTGTACGTTGGACAATTATGTGTGTACTGTTGAAGTTGTATTTGTACGATTTATGTCTTTCAATGCAGGTTCTGGAATTGGGCCCAATCCAGAACAGGTTTTTTTTTACAAATTTTTCCAACCATTGCCGGCGACTTGGACCAAAGTCGCCGGCAATGACCTCATTTTCCGGCCACGGCGGCGCAAACATTACCGGCGACTTAAGTCGCCGGTAATGTCTCTCTCTTTGCCGGCGACTTGAGTCGCCGGTGATGAGTAGGACATTACCGGCGACACAAGTCGCCGGCAATGAGAGAGACATTACCGGCGACGTGAAAATAGGTCGCCGGCAATGCTATCTCCGGCGGCCAATTTCCGGCGACATCATTACCGGCGACTTGTCGCCGGTAATGTCATTTCCGGCGAGAAAAAAAAATAAGGCCGGCGACTTTAAGTCGCCGGCAATGGTATCGAATGTGGTAGTGAAGGTTGAAGGGATTGTCACATATCGAGTGAGAGTTATGATATCCAAGGAAGCAGTGTTCTCAACACATCGTCATAGGGATTGCTCTGCTTTGCACTAATTAAGGGAGTGTGAGGTATCGATTTCTGGGGCTCTTCTAGAGACACAAAAACCCGAAGTCCTAGGTTACTAGGCGAGAAGGACCCATTCTGGCAAGGTTGGTGCTCTCTTTGTCTTAATCGCTTATCAAGAAGTCAGGCAGCTTTACATTCTATACTCTGTTGAGAGATGGTGGCACGCCAGCATACGAAGCACATACAGGATAAACCGATACCTGTGATCAAACTATCCGAAGTCAATAAAAAAGACTGTTTTGCAGAAAAATCTCTCCGCGGAAGATATTTTAGCGTCAAACACCTTGTACCTCTTTTCCCAACATAGTCCCTGTGCATTGCCTCCCATAGAATGGTCTTGTATATTACCTCCTTCTTGGTATTAAGGTAACAAGAAATCTCAGCACTACTACTATCCGTTGTGACTGAGCCCTCTTCAAACCCATCTTCAAAAGCTTCCTTGTTTTGCTTTGGGAACACCATTGCCTCTTTCTTTTTCTCTAATCAACTCTAGGGTTTTGTCTACATATCACAATAGACTGACTCATTCGTCTCCCATATATTGCGATTTATAAACCAAATTGACATGGGAAAAACAAACCCAGTTATACTAGGAAAACATAATTGGGTCCATAATCTTAAATTATAAACCAAATTGACATAGGAAAAACAACTGTCTGCATCACAGATAATATTAAATTATTTTTTAATTGTTTTTTAATTACTTTATCGTTAAATATAGATCTAATAACAGTTGACTACAATTAACCACAGAATTCATTAACCACTAAAAACATTGACTCCAAAACACAAACCAAATTATACTTGGAAAACATAATTGGGCCCAGAATCTTAAATTGGGCTTATAAATTACGGTCCAGTGGGCCCACAGCGAGCCTGCTTTGTCTCTCTGTCTTGTCTTTAGTACTTGAGCTCATTCAGATACGGTGTCTCTCTCTGAGTCTCATCTCGCCAACAAGAAACTAGTCCCAGCAAACCCTAAATTGTTGGAGCTGGAGCAATCGTAGTTGTGGGTCCTGCAAAAGGTTGGTCCTTTCTTCGTTTACAGATATGAAATTCGTTATTGGGTTACAGTTAAATTTCATTTCTGGGTTTGATTTCGTTGAGGACCTTTAGTTTTTACTATTAGAATTGATCAAATCCAGTGCCCACATGATAGTTGGAGACTTAAAGACTCGTAATTTAGGGTTTTTGTTTCTTTTTGTTATGCGTTTGTTAATTTGAGAGTACTTTTAAATGTGGCTGCTTTGCTATTTGTGCAATAGGGTACTTGGCTATGTTTCCAATTGCTTGTACTAGACCCAGTGGGTATGTCTCTTTGAACTCCAGAGTTTCGAAGCCATTGATATCCAGTGGCACCGTCTTGTCATGCATTCCTCGTTTTCAATGCATCAGCTCATGGAGCTCTGCTCAGAAGGGTAAGCTTTGTATTGGTTTTGTAGAAGACTATGTGACTGTCGTACTAATTTTAGTTGAGTTTGATGTGATTTTGATTCGTATATTATGCCCTTAATGATTCGAGGTTTTATCGTGTGTATTCATGAGATACACATTGTACTTGTTATTTACTCGAACAAGCAGTCAATTGTGCTTGATTTGAATTTTTATTGTGTTGTTTGTAGCTAAGCCGCTGCTGCATCCTTGTGCTGCATCGAGCCCATTTTTCGGGGATCAAGGGAGCTTGTTACGGACAATCCCTGCTTTGCCGAGGAGGTGTAAGTCTCTTATGACCCCTCAAGCATCAAAGGATGTTCCATACAGCTTTCGGTTCCCTCCCATGATGACAAAGCCAAAGTGGTGGTGGAGGACGTTAGCGTGTCTCCCTTACTTGATGCCCCTTCACGAGACATGGATGTATGCAGAGACTGCCTATCATCTGCACCCTTTCCTGGAAGACTTTGAGTTCTTCACATACCCTTTCCTCAGCGCCATTGGAAGGTTGCCCAGCTGGTTCTTGATGGCGTACTTCTTCGTGGCATATCTTGGAATTGTGAGGAGAAAGGAATGGCCTCACTTCTTCAGATTTCATGTGGTGATGGGCATGTTGCTGGAGATTGCCTTGCAGGTGATAGGGACTGTGAGTCGTTGGATGCCACTTGCTGTTTACTGGGGTAAATTTGGGATGCACTTCTGGACGGCCATTTCATTTGCGTATCTTTTTACAGTGTTGGAGAGCATACGCTGTGCTCTTGCCGGTATGTACGCTGATATCCCCTTTGTTTGTGATGCAGCATATATCCAAATTCCTTACGACTAATGGGTCAAATGAAAACATAGGAGTAAAGTCGCACCGCCTTTCTTTCTATTTAAATTTTGTTGTATGAGGAAGTAACTTGTTAGCAGAAGTGATTTTTGTTCTGAAACAGCCTTAGTGTAGATGTTTTAATCGAATGCTTGGATTTGTGTCATAGCAAAACTCATTTCGGGCGTCTGCCTATTTCGTTGTTGTTATTAGAATCACTCTGGTGTAGTTTGCTAAATTCTTGTAGTAGTGTGATAAAAGAAACAATTGAGAAAAAAAATACATCAAAAGGTGTTTGGCTTCTCTTCGCTTCGCTTCTCTTCTCTTCTCTTCTCACTGATCTTTAACTTTTAGAAGGTTTTATCTGACTAATTAGCCAATAATACACACGCTATAGGTGCCTATTCATGTAAGCAATCCATTTCAAAAAGGCATTACCTCGAAACCTAATCTATTGTTTTGGCCATCTTACGTGTGATTACTTTGATTGAGTCGGGAATGTGGGATGGTCCGATTGTCTTCGTCACCGACAAAATACAGTGTGTTATGTCACCATATCTCAAAGTAATTAAGTAAGTGATTAAGTTGTTGGCATGATGGCATCCTAATATTGTTTTCAAAAACAGAAAGAAAGAAAAATATAGGAGCTCGCTCGCACACCCCAAGTTTATGTTCTAATCTTTGAATTGCCACAACCTATTTTGGTATGCCCTCATCACTTCGACACAATTTAAAATCTCTTCCTTAACAACCCTATTAGTTTCGAGAAAATTAGAAATACAAGTCTCATTGTCAATTTAAATTTTTTAATTGCATGCATGTGATGGGAACTCGTACATCTATTGTTTTGCTTAATGCTAAGTCACCACACCACCGTTGGTTCGCACGACCTTTGTTCAGAACGTAAAGCCATTAAGACATTAAGTATACGTTATTTACTAGCTTAATTAAGCTTTCCCGCTACACCAAAAGTCCAAGATGGATTGGGAGATCGAAAACGACATCATCATTTTTTCTGGAGCTTGCCCCGCTATTATTCGTTGGTTGTAAGAGCATCTCCAATGATACTTTTTATAATTTTGATAAATTTATTAAAAATATAACTAAAAGTTAAATTTTTAAGGGCAAACAAATTGGTGTTCCAATGGTTGTGTTAATAATATAGGTGCTCTGAACTCATGTTTATGATAAGTAAAATGCAAAACAAACAAGAAAAATAGTTTAATCAATGCACAAAAAGCCTTAGAGCAACTCCAACAGTTTTCATATAATATTTTGTAAAATGAGGAAGCAAAAGTCGAAATCTCCAAAAAACATTATCCTTTAACTCCAGCAGCTTCCCTATTTATAGACTTATGTATTTATTACAACTACATCTTTTTTATTGTAACAATAAAATATATTTTCTATTGAGACTTACAAAAAGATGTTTGGGAGAGATTTCAAAGACATTGAGACTCGCAAAATATTAGTGACAATCCCTTCTCCAAAAAGTTGATGGTTGCTGTAAATTTAAAGAATGTTTTGTTCTCTCTCATGTCTTTCTCTATTTTAGGAGATGAAATGGGGAAACTGTTGAAGTGAAAAATGTTCAATATTCTTCAAATTTCTGTTTTTTTTCCTCTATTTTTGGAAAGCTGTTATAGCTATTTTCCCTCTCCTCGTATAATAGGGAGCATGAATATAGAATAAAATTTTAACTTTTTTCTATTTTTATGTAAAGAGCTCCAAAAATGGAGCTTCATTGGAAATGCTCCAAGCTCATCAAATTTAAACTTTTTACTGTACTGAAATTGAAATCAAGGCATTAATATATATATATTACCACTTGCTAGTTGGTTTCATCATCCTTCTCTTCCTCTTCTATTGTTAATGACCTGATATCGACCTAATCATTCCACTTCTCCCATCTTTAATTTCTTTCAGCTTTGGTCATTGGTTTACCCGGCGACTTTAGAATCCATGGCAATTATGCATGCGATCGAATTTTTAACTTGACCTTCATCTTGCTATATTGATATACTATTTTATTTTATTTTACGAATTGAAGCTCCAGAATAATGTCATTTTACGTATACGTTGACATGTTATATCACTTATATGTCATTTACATACAGAAGCATCTGTAGAGAATTAACCACAATATATTCTTCAGAATTGGAATATGCTTTGTGTTAGGGCATATACTAAAGAGCAGATCGATATAGGTAGGTAGTATATCAAACAGATGGAGCTTGTTGAGGTGGTAATGGCATAACCTACTAACAGTCACAACTTCGATCATTGTTTCATGGTCACTCTCTATATACATTCTTCTTTACCTACCACCAATTCGATCTTAACGGTACGCAGCCTTCTTTTTTCTTCTTCTTTATTGGTTCTTGATGCCTGATAGAACACCAAGAACGCACAAAGTGAATATATATAGACAAGACAAGTCGACGTAGAAAAGCTTGGTTGCTGTTGAGGTAAAAATGATGGGGTGCTTCATGATCACCAATCCTAGCTACTTGGCTACTTGCTGTGTGTGCCTCTGTTCACAACTTGCACGATAGAGCGTGAAGAACGGCAAAATGGTGGGAAATCTTCGAGTAGAAACCTAGATATATCATACATTGAATCGAACCCAGATGCAGATAAAATGATTGGTGCAAATTTGTGCAGTAAACGAAACATAGAACGAGCTAGAGAACTTAAATATATATAACACCATCATTTGTCTTCTCTCTCTGTATATGATATTCAACAATTTCATATTTTAGTTTATCATGCATATTCGAAAACAGAGCAGTAAAATACTAAGCTGCAACTGGAATATATTTCTTGATGAGTAGCGAGCTACTTCCTTCTTGAAAGTTTCCTTCTTGAGAGTGCCACTGCCCTGGCTTTAGGATTCGATTTACATATTGAAATCGATCTCGTTCATAAAATATTGAGACCCAAACAGAGAACCAATGGAGGGCATGCACGAGAAAGTAAACGGAAATAAAGAAAGAGGACTTGAATTTGCACTAGTGATTTGTAGATTTGAAGCAATGAAGCAAGCTAGCTATCTCTTCTTCTTCTTTTTTCTTCTTCTTTTTTACAAAGGAATCCAAACTACACCAACCGCTAGCCACCATCGTCTTGGGTAAGAACGGTGGAAGCATCAGGGTTAGCATCAAAAGAGAGAGCTTGGGAAAGAGAGGGAGGTTGGTTGGAATCCAATTCGGGGGACACACCCTTTTGGAGGCCAATGCTACTGTTCGAGCGCAAAATATCTCCCGCGGAGAGATCTTTCCGCGAAACAGTCTCTTTTAACAGGTTCGGATAGCTTTAACCACAGGTACCTATTTATCCTGTGTCGTGTGCTTTGTATGCTGGCGTGCCACCGTTCTTCAACAGAATATGGACTGTTTACAGCCGCCTGACTTCTATATAAAGCGATTTAGACAGGGAGAGCACCAACCCCGTCCGAATAGGTCCTTCTTGCCTAGTAACCTAGGACTTTTGATATGTGTTTCTAGCAGAGCATTCGAAATCGATACCCCACACGCCCTTATCCGTGCAAAGCAGAGCAACTCCTCTGACGATGTGTTGAGAACACTTGCTTCCTTAGAGTATCCAAATTCTCAGCCTACAGGTGACAAGCTCTTCAACTTTCCAGTAGCAATTTGCTTCGTTGGAGTCGCAACACTCTCAGCCTACAGGTGACAAGCGCTTTGACCTTCTGGTTGCAAAGAAAATAGAAATCTCGAAGACGAGATGTCTGTCTAGGTGTACTTGCGTATAGCAAATGTATGTTTTTGATCGGGGACCTCTTCCACAAAGCTCTCACTCTCCTTATATATTCGCATATCAGCAGTCATTCAATTCTATTAAACTTCCTCTGTTCTTGCTCTTAGAATCCTAATATAACTTCGACACCAGCACATGGGTTATTAATCCTTAAAGATATTCAATACTATCACAACTCTTCTATCACAGAAACCTATCTAAGATAAAACAGCAATGATAGACATCCAAAGCCGCATGGAATTAGCTGACCAATAAATCACAGTTTTACCTGAACTCTATTTCCTGTACTCAACTTCTCGCCAAGACTTCAGTCATTCAAGCCCAATATGCAATATTTATTTCAGGCCCAAACATTGCCCCTCAAGTCTTGAACTTGAATTACCTGAACAAGCGAAAAGACTTGAATATTACCCGACTGTCGCACTGTTAAACCAAACGGTAACATAACACCTAAGCGCCACGTTGCACGACTCCTTCGAAAAGTTACATCACTCGGCTGACATAATATAAAAGCACTACTCTCCATCAATAAAATCTCATTCCCCAACGAGACCTTTTCACTTGCCCAAATCCTGCACTCTCAACCTTTTCGATCAAAAGCTAAGACCTTCAATCTTGACGCCGCCATCCATCTTTTTCGATCTAGAAAAATGTCTCCTCGCAAAGACATCTCCATTCCCCATGAAACTCAAGACGTCAAGAAATTCTACAAACACCTCAAAGCTGTCGCCAGACGACACAACCAATAGGCCATCTGCACCCTTTCTGTAGACCCAAACGAAGGTACTGGCCTTCTTGGTCCTTTCCTGGATGTTCCAATAAATCCAGAGTTATTCAATATCCTTCGCCACCCCCTCTGTAACTCATCCCTGATAGTCCAAGACAACCCCAGGGCAGACCCAAAGGAATGGACTAACAAAGACACATTTTGTCTTATTGGGAGATGGCCGCACCCAAGCATAGAAGATCTTGCCTGGTACCGGCACCGTCGCGAACAAGATATCGACCGGTGGGAAACAGTTGGAATCACTCAACTCATCGACCTCTGCTTTTCTCTCCCAACTGATGGCAACAGAGCATCGTTTGCCACAGCCATGTGCTTCTAGGACTGCAGCGCCAACTGTTTTTGTCTCCCCTGTAGTGATGTAAGTATAACAATGCTTGATTTATACACCATCTTTGGAGTCTCTGCATTTGCAGACTCCTAGTCGCCCAATCAACACCGTGGGACACCAGTCCGAGCCTCCCTCGACCGTCCTTCTTCCTACTCTTCCTGGGTAAAGCACTTTGCACAGGAGGAAAAAGACACAACCCAAGGAGGAATAGCCTTTCTAGAGTACTGGCTATTGAAGTACATCTTCTGTCCTTCTTCTGCAAAGGTCAACAGATGTTGGACCAACCTTGCCGAACGC
Source organism: Geum urbanum (assembly GCA_946800695.1). NCBI lineage: Eukaryota > Viridiplantae > Streptophyta > Magnoliopsida > Rosales > Rosaceae > Geum > Geum urbanum. The sequence goes on along the minus strand of OX326998.1, from coordinate 2,116,812 downwards.
CTATTCGACGGTGAACAACTGGGCTTGGTTGAGTCCGTTCTCGCTTACATCTACTATGGCTTGAGGCGAGTCGTACTTTCAAAGCTCGACCTTAATCAACCAGGTTCACTCTGGATGGTAGAGTTCTGGTTGCGGATGTACTTCCCTTTCTTCTGCCCATCAGCACCTTCTGCCTTTGAAGATCAGACCATGGTCCTACATCAACTGCTTCAACCATCTCTGTTTGCATAAGGAATTTTCAACTGCAGCAGTTAACACCATTCTAAGTCGTCGCCATCCTGGCCTTCTTGCGAGTGGATTTATGCCTTCGCCAGAGCAAAACGCTCTCGCGAGGAGTTTCTTTATTCAGTGCAACACTTGCAAGGACCTGTCAGTCCCAGACTTAGCGAGCCCCGGGTATGAACTGTATGCCCCAAATCACTTCTCAAGACAGTTCGGGCTCACACAGGATGCACCCATGCCCCTTGCCAATTCTGTGAACAGATATACTCTCTGGCGAGGAGCAAGTCATCCTCTTGCAGCAGAAGTGTAAGACGAACACTTTGGCTTTCCAACAGTAATGCTTCCTATTATATCAAAGCCACTAGTGATCTCTTATTCGGTCACCGAGTCGTATCAAGCATGGTGCTCCCAGCTTTGGGCAAAGATACGACACAGATGACCGCTTGCATGCTTTGCCACTATCTTCCATGATTTTGGCAAAAGGTTTTCAAATGAAGGGGACCTGGATGTCATAAGCAAGACCTTCAGGAACATAAGCACATCACCATGGCCACAAGTATACTTCTTCATCCAAAAATGCCACATGTATTAGCAATTCCTGGTATTGTAACTGATCAATCTTCCTTCTTAAACACAGCACGCCCATGAGCCAGACGTGACTGTGGCCTTGCAATCCTTTAAGAAGAAAAGATCCAATCCATCTAGGCACTCCGTAAGTATCTGCATTCATTTGCCCAGAAAAAATATCTGATTTTGTAACTAAGTTGTAACTAACCCAAATTCTTTAATAGTCTCAGAAACGCAGGAAGATCCACCTAAAGCTGAAAAAGCCTCAAAGTGGAACCTGGCTAGCTACAGAGCTCACTAGTAGGGACAAACAAGCAAAGCTTCAAGCTCAAGTCTTCTATGCTTCGTTTGACCAGAGGAGTGACAAAGCCTCCGGGGCAAGTGTAAGTTCAGCACTGGTCTTTACCATTGCACATTCGTTATGTGCAAATCCCAACAGCCTGCCCCTGCTCTCCCAATTTGATGACCTCTTGATCCAAGGTTCCAGAGAGTGGCAAGAATTATGCAAGGACGAGGCCCTTGCAATCGCTTTCCCAGTTCAACACTTTGATCTGGACGTTATTTTGAAGGCCGGCATCAGACCACTAAAGTTTTCATCCGATGACTCCTTCATTGGGTATTTTGACCTAGAAAGGTTTACAGCCCTAAGTGGTCTTCCATCTTTTGATGCAACATGGGAGCAAATCCAGAAGAGCCAAAAGCCTCAGGTATTTATAGTGAGTTGGAATGATCATTTCTTCGTCCTCAAAGCTGAAGGCAAAGCCTATTATATAGTGGACTCACTAGGAGAAAGGCTCTCTGAGGGATGCTGTAAAGCCTTCATCTTGAAGTTCGATGATTCCAGTATTATATACGGTAGTGAAGATCATGACACAGGTCATGAAGTCATCAACAGCGGTAAAGAATGCTGTAAGGACTTCATAGCCCAATTTCTAGCTGGAATCCATCGAGCAGAACTCGAGGAAGAAGAAAAGAACAAGCATATTGATAACGTCGTGTTATTCCGTCACTTGCAGATCGAGTTTCAATCTTGCTTCATTCCTTCCTATTCTGGCGAGGGCACAAGTACTCAGGATGACCCAATTATCACAGAGCCAGAAAACCAAATCCCTTCCTCGCCAGAGCACTCAATTGTCGAACCACTACCAACTCCTTCCTCGCCAGTGCTTCAAATTCAAGCAACTGAGGACACACAGTTACTGTCTCCCACACAAGTAAGAGTTTCTTAACTTACTTCATTCTGAATTATTAATCTTGATTGATCCTGATAACATGTATCTGTATTGTAGTCCAAAAGGGTTCCTGTGGATACCGAAGTGCATGAGATAACTCCCACTAGTCCAAAGGAACAACCAATCCTATCAGGCCCAACGACTAAAACGGCCACCAAAAGTAAGCCATTGCTTAGCCTTTAACCGCCTTCTGAGGAACATACTGCAAAGAGAACTATGACAAAGACAAAATCCACTTCCCAATGCGTCCCCGGAGAATGGGTCTGGACAACATATACTTCACCAGATCAGTCTGAGCTATGACACATGTGGTAAAGGAAACCATGTAGTGCCTCAATTTGCACCCTGAAAAATACAAGGCCAAGCACATTCTTTCCATTGGAGAGTACCTCGTTGCACACTCATTTAGGATATGACTCAAATAGAAGATAGCACGTTCAGTTCCTGACGTGTCGTCCTGAGCTAATAGACTTCCAATAGAAAGGTCAGTAGCTGAAATATACAACTTAAGAGGAACCCCTGGTCTTGGAGGAACCAAGACGGGCGGGTTTGTTAGATATGCTTTGATGGTATTAAATGCCTCTTGATGAATAGGCTCCCATACAAAGTCTCTCTGATTTTGAAGCTTGAGCAAGGTGGAGAATGGTTGTGTTTTCCCCGCAGCATTGGCAATAAACCGTCGTAAGAAATTAATTTTTCCTAATAATCATTGTAGCTCCTTCTTACTCTTTGGTGGGGTTGTACTAAGTACCGCTTGTTTCTTGTCGTCTGGTATCTCAATCCCACGCTGATGAACCAAAAAACCCAGGAAGTCTCCTGCCTGGACTCCAAATACATACTTGGCTAGATTCATCTTCAGTTGATGTTGCCTCATTCTAAGAAACACCTGCCGCAAATCTTCAAAATGGTCACTTCTGCGTTTTGTTTTAACTACCACATCATCGATATATACTTCCATAGTCCCGCCGATAAGATCATGGAAGATCAAGTTCATTGCATGTTGGTAGGTTGCCCCAGTATTCTTGAGTCCAAATGGCATGTCCACGTACTCAAAGACTCCTGCAAATCCTGGACACCGAAACGCAGTTTTATGTCGATCAGATTCAGCCACTGGGATTTGGTGGTAGCCAGCAGTTCCATCCATGAATGTTAGCATCTCATGGCGAGCTACTGAATCCACCAGCAAATCCACTACTGGCATTGGGTATGCATCCTTTGGGGCTACATTATTCAAGTCTCTGTAGTCAACACACACTTGCATTTTTCCGTTCTTTTTCTTGACTGGGACTACGTTGGATAGCCACTCATTGTATTTGGCTACTCGTATGATCCCTGACTTGAGCATCTTCTCGACCTCCTCCTTGACAAGAATTGTAGTTTCTGTGTTCATCCGACACATCTCTTGTTTTACGGGCTTCTTTCCCTCAATGATGGGTAAGTTGTGACAGACCAAATCTGGTGACAGACCGGGCATGTCGTCGTACTTTTCTGCAAAACAATCAACGTATTCTCGTAGCAATTCAATACGTTTAAGTCTTTCTTCAGGCTCCAAGAAGGTACTAATGGCCACAGAGATTGGCTCTTCAATTGTCCCAAGGTTAATATGTTCAATGGGATCCTTGACTTTGGGAGGTAAATTGTCCAGGGCTGCTGGAGCTAACTTAATCTCTTCTTCTTCCTCCAAGCCCTGTAAAACATCTTCATCCACATATTCCAATGCTGCAACCAATGGAATCTTCTCAAAGGCTTCACTCTCCAATAGAAAATTGTGAAAGCGCTCATGTAAAGAGTAACAAGCCTCGGTCTCTATACTTGATAGAGACCCGATCATCGAGAAGGTTTGGATGGGAGCTCAATGGTGCAGGGTCTTCCACTATCTTGATTGATTTGAATCATACCCCACTGAGCTAGTTCAGAGGCCGTAACACCAACTGGGTGGCCTCTGCTATCGACGCCACATACCTCCAATGGCCTGAGGTCACTGTGGTAAAAACTGGCTTCTAATGAGTTAGCAGAAATAGAATATGGACGAGGATCATCACTAATAATCTCTGCTTCACCAGATTCCATATCCCAAAGTAACATCTACTGATGGAGGGACGAAGGTACACAATAATTCCTGTGGATCCAGTCACGCCCCAGAATTGCAGTGTACGGGGCTGCACATTCTGTTACAAAGAATGTATATGTACTGGTGGCTGGACCGATGTGAACCTGCAAGAAGACAATGCCCAAAGTATTGGAAATGCTACCCTGAAAGTTTCTAACGTGCAGTGAGGTTTCTTGGATAGCAGACTTGGGAATGCCTAATAAGGCCATTATCTTAACTGTGATGATGTTTACGGCTGCCCCTGAGTCCACTAGGAGTTTGTTTAGTTGTATCCCTTGGACCTTCCCTGTAACGTATAATGGCCGCATGTGCATGGCCATGTCTACAATAAGCTTGGCGAACATCATCTGTCCCTTTGTGGATGAATCAAATTCTGGTGCCTTGGTAAGTACAAGGTCTTCTTTTGGTTCTGGTTCATTGTCTGGTACTACCAAGTTGTTGATGCTATCATTCATGATTGACTCATCCATAATTGCTGGTGAAGGCAAAGCATACTTGGAGGATAAAATATACACCATGTTAACGGTGATATCCTCATCTTCGATGTATTCTTGAGTTTCTTCTTCTTCTCCTTCACCGTAATCCAACAACTGCTCATCATCTTCACAGTTGTCACCCTCAGCCGGTTGCACCTCGGGACTCAAATCTGTGGTGAGCTCGAGAGAAGCAACCTGTTGCAAATTATCCTCAGGTATAGGATCGACAGTTGCTGGCCTGAGGAGTGCTGGATCTTGCTCTATTGGACGGGAAACGGGTTGTCGGACCTTCTTTTGTTCTTCCACAACCAACGGTCTTGGTTTCCACCGCAAGACCTTGTGCTCGCTTGGAGTTTTTTGCTTTTGAATGCTTTTCCCTTCCTTAGGAGGTGTATGTAACCCTATTGCCTCCATCGCGTCATCTTCAAAAATGAGACGTCTTCTTACTGGTTTTCGTTGTGCAACTTCACGATGATCTTCAGGAGTAAGTATAGGTTGTTTCCCTCTAGCCCCTAACTCTGGGTTCCGGTCAAAGACACCTGGTCTTTGTGCTCTCATTTTGGGCTCGCAAGATTTCTTCCCGAAAACCCCTAATGGGTTTGCTGCAAGGGCATTCATCCGCCTTTGCAGTGTTTCTGGAGAACACACCAGCTCTTCTTCAGTGACCAGGTCTGCTTCATAAGCCTCTAGTGCTCTCTTGGCTTCCCCAAAGCGTCATTGAAGGTTTCTTCTTCTGCTTGGAGTCACCTCAATAGTTTTTCCTTTCTCCCTCACATACCAAACATTCTCCTTAGTGATATTTCTTGAAGCTGGAGGTATATATGGTCTGGCGAGCGTGTCAGCAACTTCTGATTCAGGTTTCTGGACAGTACTGACCTTCTCTGTTGCTCGCGAGCTCTTAGGAGTTGGAGTGTCCCTTTGTCTTGCTTGTTGAGGTTGATGATCTGCTTGTGCAAATAATTCTGGGAATGATTTTGCTGCTTCAGCCAATTCCTCATATGAGATCTTCAACCCACTTCTGAGGTTACAATGAGCACAAAGGGCTACTGGCGACGTTGCTTTTGGGTCCACTTTTCCTTTTCCTTTGTTTGGTTTCGTCGTTTGTCTGCTTTGTAGACTCTCGCCAGTAGTTGGATGGTTGTTGGGTTGTTTCCTTTTATTGGATTTGTCTTGTGTTAGTTCAAACATCCCAACGGTCATCGATAAGTCGGTCACCAAGCCTGGCGAGGGTTCTTGTTCTATCATTATTTCTCTCTCGTCAATCCACTGCTGTATCCTGAACTTCAAGTCACGGCAAGCACTTGTGGAATGGCGACCCCACCTATTGTGGTATCGACAGTGAAAGAGACCCCTAACATCATCAGGATGTGGGTCTGGAGCTCCCCAATTATCAGGAACCACTGCTATTCCTGCTTGGACTAGCTCTTCAAATATTTCCTCTCGCCTAGATGCATCGTAAGTAACTTTAGTCCGCTTAGGTTGGACAAATGCAGTATTGCGTCTAGACCTCCATCTTGACTTCTTCCTTTTATATGCTGGGTCAGTGTGATTGTCGTGGGAAGAAGCGTCGATGGTAGGAAAAGTTGTGTCAGGAGGAAGTACTGGCCTATGAGTATATAGTGGGTGCCAGTCCACTTCTCCCTTGTCGTTGATTTCAATCACGTCCCAATTGATCAGCCATTGGATTTTATCTCTCAAGGTCAAACACCTTACTGTTTGGTGACCGAAGTGATTGTGAAATCTGCAGAAGTGCTGGGCTGGACCTTCATACCGTAATTGTCTGAGTTCATTAACCGGGTAGAAGAAAACCAAACCCATGTCTATTAGCCAATTGAAGATATACTCCATCTGTTCGTATTTGTAAAAATAGGCTACAAAGATGGATCGATTCAAGGCCTCCCAACTTCCAATGTGAGAATTGGGTGATGATCCTTCTACCTCAATCATATTGACTTGAGGTGTTGGGAAAGGCTTAGAATCCACTAATGCTGTTGTTTTGGACGTTCCTTCCTGCTCTAGTCGTCCTTCGTTGATCCATCTCTGGATCTGGTCTTTAAGCTTGATGCAGTCTTTTGTAATATGGTTCCATACTCCATGGAACTTGCAGTACTTTTTACCCTTCAACTGCTCAGCTGTAAGAAGCGGTCCAAAATCCGCTTTAACAGCACGCATGCTGTATAGTTCGTCCAAGATCTCATGAGCCAGATTGGCATCATAAGTGTATGTCTCAAACTCTGGCTTAGTAAAAGCCACTATTGAAAGTTTGATTGGACCCTTATTCTTTTGAAGCTTGCAGGGCTTTAATACTTTACTTGTTGTTAAATCCACAGCACCCACCTGCTCGCCTTCAGAGTCCGAATCTTGGTCATCTATATCTTCAATATAAGCCACTTAGCTTTAGTCTATCATAAGACTTAGCATTGTACGTCCCCTTGGATGCATTCCTTCTGTTGTCTCTTTCTTGCATGGTACTGTAAGCTTTTGTTACAGCCGTAATAAGCTCATTCAAGGAGAAATACTTACTGTTTAGGAATAGCTGGTGGTATGTATCCTCCAAACCATTCTTGGCCATTTTGACCACCTCTTCTTTACCAAGTGGGGTCTTACATAGATTGTATTCTGACCGGAAACGGTGTAAAAAAGTGACTGGATTTTCTGTCGCCGATTGGCTCAAGGAAGCCAACTTTCCAACGCTAGTTTCTGGTCTTGCCATTCCAAAGTGATCTATGAATAAGGCCACCATGTCCTTCCATTCACTGATCGAGCCCTTTTCTATTCCCATATACCATACGAGGGCTGATCCTGACAAAGATGATCCAAAGACTCGTAATTTGAGTCCCTCATTATTGGCATACTTCCCTAGTTGCAACGTAAAATATGTTAAGTGTGTTGCTGCGTTAGAATCGTCATCGCCAGAGAAAGTCTGGAAGGTCTGATGCCGGTAAACTTTTGGCCATTGCCATGCATCAGGTTCGTCCTTCTGCATGGGAGGAAACGGTGTCTCGAATGTTTCATACATCTTAGCTAAATGTATGTCGCAATCGTTTAGGAACCTATTTAACCGTTGCTCCCAAGCAGGAGGGAAAGACTCTGCTTGTCTAGTCTTTCTTGCCAAGTCAGATACGGATTTGGTTAGAGACGCTATGTCCCTATCTGTCCTTTGAGACAGTGTCGCCGCATATCAGCGGTATTCATCCAAACTTGATCCCAAGTGTTGGAGGATTTTTATCCGTAGTTTATCTTGACCTTCCACGAAACTAGTTACCTGGGCTCCCATGGCCTCTCTCTCCTCTCGATCTCTACTAAAATCTACCTGTATTGATTGAATTCTGGCTGCCGCCGTGTCTATTAAATCGCTCTGGGTAGTGAGAAGAGCCACCTGCTGCTCGATTCTTTCATCGAGAGCCGCATAGTAACTAGCCTGATGGCTATCACGCCTAGCTGCATAAGCTAGGTATTCTGGGAACGTAAGTTCCGCTATCTCCGCTTCACTTAAAGATTTAAACGTCATGATGTTGAAGTCTTTAGCGAAGATAATTTCAACCGCTTGAATACTTAATGAGCGACACCGGGTAGATGTATGTTCACGGTAAGCCGGTTGTGGGTGTTTGCGACACTGAGGGTAAACCCTTTGATAAGGATCCCCAATTGTCACTTAGAGATGCTAAGAGACACGAAAAATTTATCCCAATGGTCCCACTGGGCGTGCCAAAATGTTCGAGCGCAAAATATCTCCCGCGGAGAGATCCTTCCACGAAGCAGTCTCTTTTAACAGGTTCGGATAGCTTTAACCACAAGTACCGGTTTATCCTGTGTCGTGTGCTTCGTATGCTGGCGTACCACCGTTCTTCAACGGAATATGGACTGTTTACAGCCGCCTGACTTCTATATAAAGCGATTTAGACAGGGAGAGCACCAACCCCGTCCGAATAGGTCCTTTTTGCCAAGTAACCTAGGACTTTTGATATGTGTCTCTAGCAGAGCCTTCGAAATCGATACCCCACACGCCCTTATCCGTGCAAAGTAGAGCAACTTCTCTAACGATGTGTTGAGAACACTTGCTTCCTTAGAGTATCCAAACTCTCAGCCTACAGGTGACAAGCTCTTCAACTTTCCAGTAGCAATTTGCTTCCTTCGAGTCGCAACACTCTCAGCCTACAGGTGACAAGCGCTTTGACCTTCTAGTTGCAAAGAAGATAGAAATCTCAAAGACGAGATGTCTGTCTAGGTGTACTTGCGTATAGCAAATGTATTTTTTTGATCGGGGACCTCTTCCACAAATCTCTCACTCTCCTTATATACTCGCATATCAGTAGTCATTCAATTCTATTAAACTTCCTCTGTTCTTGCTCTTAGAATCCTAATATAACTCCGACACTAGCACACGGGTTATTAATCCTTAAAGATATTCAATACTATCACAACTCTTCTATCAAAGAAACCTATCTGAGATAAAACAGCAATGATAGACATCCAAAGCCGCATGGAATCAGCTAACCAATAAATCACAGTTCTACCTGAACTCTATTTCCTGTACTCAGCTGCTCGCCAAGCTTTCTTATAACTTACGGGCCGCTTGCCAAGACTTCAGCCATTCAAGCCCAATATGAAATATTTATTTCAGGCCCAAATAGCTACAATACAATCTGCTGCAGAATTGGCAATATAACGGGTCCAAGACCAGTTAACATTTCGGAATGAGGCCGCCAATGAAGTGATGTGAGAAATTTGAGGGGCCATGGTCCAGTCCACCTGAGCTGTGGGATATGAGATTGCATGGATAACTTGTTGACAGTCGGACTCAATAATGATTGTCATAGCACTCATAATACGCGTGAGATTAAGGGCCTCAATGATTGGGATGGATTCAGCGGCAGCAGCAAAGATGGCCCAAATAGGCTTGGCGGAGCCTGTGAGGAAGGTACCCGAATGATCACGAACAATAACAGCAATGCCTCCTTGAAAGATACTGGAATTTCGGGCCGCATCCGTATTAAACTTCAAAATATTGTGTGGCGGAGGTAGGGGTCGGCAAAAAGCCCGGCCCGGCCCATGTATAGTCGGCACAGATCAGGCCGGGCCGGGCCTCAACAACATTTTAATATTTGCGGGCCGGGCCGGGCCGGGTTTTATCTTTTATATAAGGATCCGGGCCCAGCCCATTCAAGCGGGCTTGGCGGGCTTTTACGGGCCGGACCTTTGCAGGATTTTACGGGCCGGGCCTATCGGGCTTTAATTATTAAAAAATTAAGACATTTCAAAATAAACGTAACCTTCATCCATGCACCGGGGTTTAAACGTACTCCGACGAGTCTAAATTTTAAGTACGGTATTTATCAAAATAAAATGGACCTTTTTACATGTCCTCGTTTATCATTAAAACATATTTAATTCTCATATTGCTTGAATTCTCCATATGTATATTAATGTTCTTACGTTTGTTCCTTTGTTATATGGAATGAAATACCTTTGTGAAACTTAATCGGACATGTTTAATTATTTTATAAAATTGACCATTGGATTGATTGGTTAGAATATTATAACCATGCCTTTAAAATTTTATAAATTTTGGACTTGATTTAGACGTCGATCCATGTATTTCGCCAAATGTGACCGTAGTACTCTTACAACTAAAACGGAAATTACCCCTCCCGAAAATAATTTTTTAACATCAAATTTTGAACACATATTCTTATGGAATACATATCTATCGCATAGTGTCAAAAAAATTGACATAAAAAATTGATTTATCTACTCCCCCCATAGGAAAATAAGGAAAATAAGATGAGTGTATTTTAGTGTTTTCACAAATTTTGTTTAACTGTATTGACCGGGATCCAAACGTACTTCGATTAGGCTAATTTTGACGTACGGTGTATTTTATTACAAGGTGAACTATTATATATGGCCTTCTTTATTGTTAAAACATTTTTAATTCTTATATTGCTTGAATTCTCTATATGCACACTAATGTTCTTACCTTTATTCCTTGGTTATATGGGTTGAAAGACCTATGTGAAACGTAATCGATCATGTATCATCATTTTATAAAACTGACTGTCAGATTGGTTGTTCATAATATTCTAAGTATGCCGTTAAAATTTTATAAATTTTAGACTTGATTTAAATCTACATCTATGGATTTCGCTAAATGTGACCGAAGTACCCTTACAACTAAAACGTAAATTACCCATCCCTAAAGAAATTTTTTAAGATCAAAATTTTAACACACATTCTTGTAAATTACATATCTATCTCATAGTGTCAAAAAAATTGACATAAAAATTTGATTTATCTAGTTTCTCCATGGAAAAATAAGTAATATATAAGAGAAGGGTATTGATGTCATTTCACACACTCTCAATTAAACTCTCACCATTGAAAAATTACAAGATCTAATCTGAACCATCTATTATATTTACTATTTTCCTGTATAAGGTAAATCGATAAAAAAAAATTACAATGAAACCCTAAACCCTAACTTACTCTAAACCTCAGAATTCCTAAACCTTAACTTACCATAAATCTCAATCCCCTAAACCCTAACTTACCCTAGACCTAAACCCTAACTTATCCTAAACTCTAAACAATGATTTAATAGTAAAATAGATACACAAATATAACCATATATGGAATTCCAATATTTGATCAATATATGTATATGTAATATATTAATATAGACATATACAAATATAAAATATATATCTATATAGTACTAGTCACTATATTATATATATATAAGTGTAGGTATAATGATATATGTACTATTATCTTATATATATAAAAAAAATTGCGGGTTTTGACGGGCCAGGCCTAACGGGCCTTGACGGGTTTTTGGCGGGCCGGGTCGGGCTTTAGATCTCTAAACCAAGTTCGGCCCACCAACCACCTTGGCGGGCTTTTTTTCGGGACGGGCCGGGCTTTTAGCCCACGGGCATGCGGGCCTCCACCGACCCACGGGCCAAATGATGACCCCTAGGCGGAGGAGTCTAGAAAGGATGATTGAAAGTTTATGCCGGGATCCGAGTGAATCTTACAACAGAGGAGGGGCACCAAACGACTTATGAATAACATTTCCCAGGTCTGGCATAGTATGATTGAACACAGAGGTGCAACGATGTTTCCAAATGTGCCATGAGATGAAGGAAACATGAGTAGCAATTTTCCTAACATAAGGAGTACACATGTTCTCGGAGATTAAAACAGGAAGCAGCCATCGATCAAGGGTAGTTATTGAATTGATGTCAATGATGGTTCCAAGAGGATGACCAAACCAGACACAAGGTGTCCAAGCACAAGTGAGGAGGGCATGTTCAATCGTTTCCGGTTCCTCCAAACAAAGTGGACATAGGTCAGTTTGACCTATGTGTTTGCGAAATAAAGTGGCCATCGTAGACAGGGACTCAGAGACAACTCGCCAAAGGAAGATCCTAATTTTAGGACTACTCTTGACCTTCCATAAGAGGTTCCAAAAATGTGATTGGATGAAGTGTGACTGATGTGGATGAGCCGCCGAAATGTGCGCATGGACTTTCCTGAGGAGATGGTAAGCCGATTTGACAATAAAGCCACCATGTTTTTCAGCAGGCCAAACAAGTTTGTCCGGAGGCGCATTATGGATAATGGGGATAACACAAATTGCGGCCTGGATGTCGTCTTCAAGAGGAGGAAAAATGTTTTCTAAGCGCCATCAGAGGGTGTTGGTATCTATGAAGTTAGCAACTCAGGTGATTGGGGAATGCGGGACTTCAGAGATGCATTTTGAAGGGAGATGAAGAAGCCACTTGTCATTCCAAAAATTAACCGATGTACCATTACCAATTTGCCACACAGCCTCAGTAAGGATTAAAGATCTTGCGCCAAATATGCTAAACCAAATCTAAGATGGCGACCCACCTCTAGTAGCATTGGTAAAAGTAGTATTTGGGAAATAACTCGCTTTTAGGACTTGGGCCCAAAGAGCATCAAGATTCTGGATGATTCGTCAACCTTGTTTTGCCAGTAAAGAGTCATTAAAATCTTCTAAAGAATGGAAACCCAGACCACCAGCCGCTTTGGAGTTACATAATGAGTTTCAATTTTTCCAATGGATTGTGGATTTGGTGTCCGAGCCCCACCATAATTTAGCCATCGCCGCATTTAGTTGGTTGCACAAAGTTTTGGGGAATTTGTAACAGGACATTGGATAAGCAGGGATTGCAGAGGCGACTACCTTAATCAGGACCTGTCTACCAGCAAAGGATAGAGAAGAAGATTTCCAACTAGCCAATTTTTTAAAAACTTGGTCTTTACCGTACCCCAAGGCTGCAATTTTTTACCTTCCCTAAATGGTTGGAAGCCCAAGGTATTCACCTGGATCACTGACAATCTTCATTTCTAAGATGGAGCTCAGGAGGTGACAGATGATTAAGGAGGTATTGTGACTAAAGAACAAGGATGACTTCTGTTTATGAATACGTTGACCAGAGGCAAGGCAGTAAGTTTCGATCGCATCCGAGAACACCTCATAGTTGGCTAAGTTGGCTTTCAAAAAGAAAATTGAATCGTCTGCAAACAGAAGATTATTGATGGTAGGGCCCATATTTTCAACAGTAATACCTTGGAAAATGCTTGTCTAACAGAGCTTCTGAATTATACGGAGAGAACGTCATGGACAAAGAGGAATAAATAAGGTGAGAGAGGGTCTCCCTGACGAATTCCTATGGAGGGAGTAAAGAAAGTTCCTGGTTTCCCATTGACAAGAACTGCAAGCGACATCAATCTAACACAATTCATTATGAGATGAATCCAAGAGGAAGCGAAGCCCATTTTGGTCAGAACAGCTTCTAAAAAAGGCCAAGACACCCGATCATAGGCTTTGAACTTGTCCAATTTCATAGCAAACGTCTCATCAGGGCTAGAATTTTGCAACTTTATCTGATGAAATAACTCGTGAGCTATAATCAAATTGTCTTGGATTTGGCGACCACCAACAAAGGTCGAATGATTCTCTAACACAAGATCAGGCGTAAAAGGTTTGAGGCAGTTGGCCAGAACCTTTGAGAGAATCTTGTTGGAGAAGTTACAAAGACCAATTGGGCAGAAATCCACAGCCGGGGTAGGGCTCGTCGATTTAGGAATTAAGGCAATGTGGGTCTGATTCATAGCTGCTAGAATGTGGCCGGAAGAGACAGAGTTGGATATAGAGTCTTTGAGGGTTTCATTAATTATGCTCCAATAATGTTGATAAAAAATTCCTAGGAAACCATCAGAACATGGGGCTTTGAGGTCTCCTAGGTCAAAGGTAGACTTGATTTTCCACAATCTCGACAGGCGGACAAAGAGTGCCATTCATTTATGGAGTCACAATTCTATCAACAAAGCATAACGCTTCTGGCAAGTGAGAGCCCTCCACAACATTGAAGGCCAATTTGAAGTGATTATTGAGGTGAAGAGTGATATCTGCTTCGTTGTCAAGCCAGACTCAAATGTGGTCTTGGAGGTGAAGGATTTTATTATTCTGTCTTTTCTGAAACGTTGTTTTATGGAAGAAAGCGGAATTTTCCTCACCTAAGGAAAGCCAATTAATTCTTGATCTTTGTTTCCAGTACATTTCTTCAAGATTCCATATAGTTGCAATTTTGGAAGTGTCTCAGAAATCTGCACGACCGAATTAGAGTCGATGCTTTGTTACTGAACTTGCAGATCAGACTTGAGAGAATTTAGCTGCTCTCCCGTGTGAGGGAAAGTGACATTGGCCCAGCTTCTGAGGGAGGAGCGGCAAGTATATAAGTTACTCATCCATAAAGAAGAAGGGTTAGGGAATGGAAAGTAGTTCCAACTTCCTTGATTAACTCTTCACAACTAATTTTTTTCAACCACATTTGCTCAAATTTGAAGGATTTCGGGGCTCTCATTTTTGATGGGATTGTTTCAAGCATAATAGGTCGGTGGTCGGAGCCAATTTTATCTAAATGGAAGACTTGCGATCTAGGAAAATTTACAAGCCAACTTAAGTTGCCAAGAGCTCTATCTAGGCATTCCTTTAATGCTAACCGTCCATTTTGATAACAAACCCAGGAGTACGCAGGGCCATTAAACACAAGATCAAAAAGATGAGCATTGTATAGAACTCATGAAAAAGAGTAAGGCGCAATTGGCGATGAGACACACCTCCCCATTTCTCACTTAGCCAGAGAATTTCATTAAAATCTCCCAAGAAAAGCCAAGAAACGTTAGTCTGAGGGAAACAGGTGTAAACCGAACGCCAGAAGGAAGTTTTTTCACTGATATATGGATTGCCATACATCCAAGTTACAAAACAAGAAACAACTTTCGAAAGGAAGCACACTTGCATATGTACAAAGTTAACAGAACTGAAAATAAAAGATATCTGAACTGGATCATTCCACCAAAGTGCTAAGCCACCACCAGTACGGACAGGATCCACTACAAACAGGTGATCAAAGCGAAGGATAGATTTCCAATTCAGAAAGACCTTTTTTGATTAGCGTGTTTCCATAAGAAAAAGTATATCTGATCGATTCAAATTGCAGAGACGTCGCAAAGAGTTGCCTGTCAAGGAAGGCCCCAAACCTTGACAGTTTCAAGATATTACCTTCATTCTGGCTTGGTGACTGTGGACGGCAAGTCACTCACACCGAGTTCAGCAACAACAGGTGGATTTTCAGAGGGGGAACCAGTAGTTGAGGAGGAGACCTCAGTTTGATTAATATTAGTCACACAAGGATTGTCAATGGGAGCAACAACAAAAGAAGTCACACCATGAGTTGAGATTGACTCACCAATGTTCAAATTAACCTGGAAAGGAATTGGAAACGTCTGAGCCAACTAGGCCATCTTAGCCCACTGAGCCATGTTCTCTTCAATTGTAAAGGGACTTCGACCCTCAAAGAAGACAGGATCGGTAATTTCCATAAAACCAAGAGGGTTTGGAATATAGACATCATCAGCCATACATGTGGCCAGAGGATCCAAAGATGGTTGATTGGTGTTAGTCTCCACCTTTGTCGATTGATTTTTGGGGTTTTTATTGCTCCAGCCTCCACGTCGTGAAGATTTAGTTGATCGAACAGAGCGAGTACGAGGCTTAGTTGTCACCTTTAGGCCATCAATAGTTAGAAAAGAGTTTGACACCGCGACTTCAAGGTTGTCACTGGACTCCGGTGGCTGATTGTGGCGGCACCATTTGGTATCAGCAAGAATTTTTGGTTCGGCTTGGATTGTTGCTTCAACAATTGATCTTTTAAGCCTAAGCCGATTAAGATAGGAGGAGATGTCGGTCTCCTTAGCAAGAGGGATAGCAACCAAATTAGCGTCGACTACAGCTTCAACATGATCGGCTTCTAAAATGGAGATCGGGTTAAGGATGGATTGTGCTTCAATGGTGGTTGCTGGTTGATTGAGATCAAAAGGAGTTGGGTTGTTTGTATTAACCATCAGAGTTGGGCTCGGTGGGTATGGATATGGGCTTCACTTGCCAAAGGTGTTGGGATCTCATTAAAATACTCAATGAGATTAACTTGGGCCTCCCCTTGATTTGGGCTTTACATGGGCATGATATCACTGGAGCTAGGGTTGATAGTCGAGGAAGAAGATTCTCCGAACTCAAACAGACTACCCATAGGATCATGACCAAACACCACCGATTGGGGCATGTAGACTTCACTTTCATCGTCATTTACAAAGGAGATCGAGATCGCATGCTTGACAACAAAGAACAGAGTACCTTCAAGAGAGATAGGGCTATCGAAAAAGATTCTTTCTGGCGCATTGGTATGTTGGGTTGGAATGACTTGGTGGTTTAAAGCCGCCAAAGCTGGAGGAAGAATATGGTTATTTAGCTCATCCGCGACAGGCGGTGGAACCTCGTGAACATCATCAAAAACCTCTTTGATCATTAGGATCAAGAGCAGAGCTGGAAAAGGTTGAATCTCCACAGGTTTTATGATCTCTTCAATCACTTGATGAGGAGGGTCATAAACCCTAGCCGTATGGGTAAGCATATTCGCACTAAAATGTTGTCGACCCGGATGCTCTGGACGGGAGCAAAACCTTTCAAGATGACCAAGGTGGCCACATTTATGACAGAAGGCCGAGAAGCATTCATATCTAAACTCCACCCATATAGCAGGTTTTTGAAACCTGAATCTCGGGATCAGAGGATTCCTGGAGTCAAAATGCACACTAACACGTATAAAGCTTCTCCAATGAGTAGGGTGTGCTGGGTTTTCAATAGCGAGGAGCTGGCCCACCTGTACTCCGATCCTCCGGAAGTTTTCAATGGTCATCTGGCCTTTTGGGATTCCATGAGCTTGGATCCAAACAGCAACAAGATGGAGGGGAAGGTAAGTGATGCGCACAACATTGAGCCAGGTGTGTGTGGAGACAGAGAATCCCATGACAGACCATGGACTCCTAATTCAGATGTGATACTCCATTTCTTCATCCGGGGTGACACTAAATGTGTTGTTTTTATGGAGAGGTTTGCTGACAATATTGCCGAAGACCTCCTATGCACGAGTCAAGATGGTCATAATGGCATTCACGTTGAGAGGGCGTGCTGTGATGACATGAGCAACAAACTGATTGGGTAGGGGGAGTGGGAGGTCAACTCCTTCAAGGTTGATGAAGAGATCATCTTGTTGTGGTTCTAGAACGGGCTCCATCATTTTGACTTTGTGTCTTGGCTTTTCAGTTTGTTTGGGTTGCTTGGATGGTGGAGGATGTGTACTACGGAATAAGAATAAGGAATGTAGCAGTAGGAAGTAGTTATGTCTGATAGCTAAGTGAAGTGGGATACGTGACTTAAGGTGTACTTCCTTAAATAGTGGCATTTTAGAGTAGTGGAAGAGCTGGTGTGGAGCTTGGAGAGCTGGAAGAGCTAGAGAACTATACTGAGATGAGCAGTTTCCCTCTACTTGCTACCCAGAGGAGTTAAATGAAGTTTGGTTCACGTCTTGTTGAATTAGTGATGGTGGCAGGAGATATTGCATACAGATTTGAATAGAACAAGAGGGAGTTTAAACTCTGTGAGGGGAGATGGTATTCGTTGTGAGAGCAGTGCAGAGACAGAATCTGAGGAGATCCAACTTGATGAAGTGACAAAATGCATAAGAGTAAATGATGCTTCAGAGAGGTAGCTAAGAGTAAATTTATCAACGGCACCAAGTAGATGTATGCAAGGGCAATGAGGCCTATAGGGGGATGAACATTATTCTTTGGGTTTGGGTTGGACTTGAAAAATCACTAAGGTTCTAGAGATGGATAGAGCAGGTCCTTCTCTGGAATGTTTGCTCAACTTAAGCAAGGATGGTTGGGACGACTGTCAATGGTTAAAATAGCCAGAGGACGGATCTCTTTGTTTTAACTCGGTAGGGTCTTACTCTGGGTCTGTGGTGGGTGAGTTAAGTAGCTAGGGTTGTCAATTTCTTTAGACTCAACTAGTTTTGCTTTTCTTTTCTTAGGCTTAGTTATTTAGCGTCTAGTTTTCTTTTGGGCGTTGACCCAAGTTTAGTTGTCAAATGTTGCTTTGTTGAGTCCGTGTCACTGTTTAGTCTAGATTTGTCTCTCCTTAAGTTAGAAAAAATTAAACTAGGTGTCTTTTGATGTATCTACTATACAATATCTAATAAAAATTGCATTTTCGTCAACAACAACAACAACAAATCATTTACTTTCGAGTGACAAAAGTACTTTCTTTGAGTGCGAAAGACGTCCGAGACTAGGGGCCGGCCCGTGCCGGCCCTCAACAAAATTTTAATATTTGCGGGCCGGACCGGGCCGGGCTTTATCTTTTATATAAGGATCCGGTCCCGGCCCATTCAAGCGGGCTTTTACGGGCCGGGCCTTTGCAGGCTTTTACGGGCTGAGCCTATCGGGTTTTAATTATTAAAAAATTAAGACATTTCAAAATAAACGTAACCTTCATCCATGCACCGGGGTTTAAACGTACTCCGACGAGTCTAAATTTTACGTACGGTGTTTATCACTATAAGATGGACTTTTCTACATGTCCTCGTTTATTATTAAAACATATTTAATTCTCATATTGCTTGAATTCTCCATATGTATATTAATGTTCTTACGTTTGTTCCTTTGTTATATGGAATGAAATACCTTTGTGAAACTTAATCGGACATGTTTATTTATTTTATAAAATTGACCGTTGGATTGATTGGTTAGAATATTATAACCATTCCTTTAAAATTTTATAAATTTTGGACTTAATTTAGACATCGATCCATGTATTTCGCCAAATGTGACCGTAGTACTCTTACAACTAAAACGGAAATTACCCCTCCCGAAATAATTTTTTAACATCAAATTTTGGACACATATTCTTATGGAATACATATCTATCTCATAGTGTCAAAAAAATTGACATAAAAAATTGATTTATCTACTCCCCCCATAGGAAAATGGAAAATAAGATGAATGTATTTTAGTGTTTTCACAAATTTTGTTTAACTGCATTGACCGGGATCCAAACGTACTTCGATTAGGCTAATTTTGACGTACGGTGTATTTTATTACAAGGTGAACTATTA
This sequence comes from Geum urbanum, assembly GCA_946800695.1. Lineage (NCBI taxonomy): Eukaryota > Viridiplantae > Streptophyta > Magnoliopsida > Rosales > Rosaceae > Geum > Geum urbanum. The sequence continues at coordinate 2,097,656 of OX326998.1, read as the reverse complement.
TATATGGCCTTCTTTATTGTTAAAACATTTTTAATTCTTATATTGCTTGAATTCTCTATATGCACACTAATGTTCTTACCTTTATTCCTTGGTTATATGGGTTGAAAGACCTTTGTGAAACGTAATCGATCATGTATCATCATTTTATAAAACTGACTGTCAGATTGGTTGTTCATAATATTCTAAGCATGCCGTTAAAATGTTATAAATTTTGGACTTGATTTAGACCTACATCTACGGGTTTCGCTAAATGTGACCGTAGTACCCTTACAACTAAAACGTAAATTACTCATCCCTAAAGGAATTTTTTAAGATCAAAATTTTAACACACATTCTTGTAAATTACATATCTATCTCATAGTGTCAAAAAAATTGACATAAAAATTTGATTTATCTAGTTTCTCCATGGAAAAATAAGCAATATATAAGAGAAGGGTATTGATGTCATTTCACACACTCTCAATTAAACTCTCACCATTGAAAAATTACAAGATCTAATCTGAACCATCTATTATATTTACTGTGTAAGGTAAATCGATAAAAAAGTTACAATGAAACCCTAAACCCTAACTTACTCTAAACCTCAAAATTCATAAAACCTAAACCCTAACTTACTCTAAACCTCAAAATTCATAAACATTAACTTACCATAAATCTCAATCCCCTAAACTCTAACTTACCCTAAACCTAAACCTAAACCGTAACTTATCCTAAACTCTAATTAAACAATGATTTAATAGTAAAATAGATACACAAATATAACTATATATGGAATTCCAATATTTGATCAATATATGTATATGTAATATATTAATATAGACATACACAAATATAAAATATATATCTATATAGTATTAGTCACTATATTATATATATAAGTGTATGTATAATGATATATGTACTACTATCTTATATATATAAAAAATTGCGGGTTTTGACGGGCCGGGCCTAACTGGGTTTGATGGGTTTTTGGCGGGCCGGGCCGGACTTTAGATCTCTAAACCAAGTTTGGCTTACCAACCACCTTGGCAGGCTTTTGTGGACTTTTTTTTGTGCTGGACCGGATTTTTAACCCACGAGTTTGCGGGACTCCATCAACCCACGGGCCAAATGATAACCCCTATCCGAGACGAACCAAATGCATGCATTTCCAAACTCTTATGTAAACATCATCAACTATATAACACAGATAGGTTGGACAAACCAATATGGTGTAAACAAGATGTCAATTACTTTGTCCGCCATAGTATATATAAAACTAACTCTATGAAAGCAACCAAAAGTTATGCTGGTGTGAAATGGTGACCTCCCATCACCAAATAAAAACAACAAAATTAACAAAACAAACATAAATCCCCTTTCAAAAAAAACAAACATAAATCAAAATCCCTTCACACAAGAATCATAATAATATTTAGATTAATGACCCAGTTCCATTTACACATCAAGAACTCACTTCTCTGGATCCCCCCTTAATTTGCTTAATTAAGCTAAGCTTCCTTCCCAATTTCCCAATCCAACCTCTCATCATCATCATCATCATCATCATCATCAGTCATTTTTTGCTTCACCAAATCACTTTGCCATAGTACATAAATCTAGATTTTACAATATATATATGTGTGTGTGTGTATCTGAAAATAGGAATTGACCAATCATAGACCCTCTTGTGGTTGGGGCCGGCCAATCAGTACTGAAGCATGTCTGCAGTGGCCATGATGGGCTGGTTCACATAGAGCAAATTATTCCAAGGGTTCATGAAGCTGTTATGATCCGCCGCCGTCGAACCCGTCTCAAGCATCTGGGCCGGTTCAGCTGTCTCAAACACCCCACCACCACCACAGTTATTACCATTTCCTCCTCCGCCGCCGTTGCTGTTTCTGTTGTTGTTGATGTAGTTCATTATCTCAGTGAGCGACTCCAGTCTCTGGCTCAGCTCAGCCATCTGGGCCCTGAGAACCGAGTTCTGGGCCTCGACGTTCATGTAGTGCTGGGTGGTGATGTTTATGCTGGTCAAGATTTGGCCGTTCTCTTTCCTCAGCTGACTCACCTGCGCCGACAGATCATCCAAGTGCCGCTGCTTCCTCATCCTCGACCGCCGCGCCGATTCGCGGTTCGATTCCATTCTCTTGCGCTTTCTCTGATCCATCAGATTCTGCAAGTCGCCTTCCGAGCCTGAATTCTGAAGAATCTGTGTCGAAGAAGAGTTTCCACTCGAAGAAGCCATAGTAATATTCACACACAGAAACTAGATATGATGATAATACAAATATATATTATATTTAGAAGACAGGACCCCGATCTGATTATATATTCAGAAGATTATAAGGCTTAATAGTAGTTAATAGCTAGATAGTATTATAACGGCGATGAGTTGGGAGCTGATTTATGAAAACACATAGAACCAGTAAAGGAAGACGACGGAGAAGGATTGAACTAAATGGGTCCTGCGCCGGAGGGAGGAATCTACCATAAACCCCGAACGGAGGATTTCACTAAGAACCGGAGACATGAAGAATTTCGAACATTAAGACAAAATCATCAGTGACCCCTAAGAATTAGTTTGAACACTACTAAAAAAAAACCCACAAAGCCGAAACCTAAATCGGCAGGGATTTAGCATGCAAAAGGAGGAAGGGGGATGGAACTAGAGAGGAGGCTGAGATCTGTAAACTAGTGAGAGGGAGAAGAGGAAGCTAGAGGAAGAGGTTGATGAAGGTGAGGAGGGGCTGTTTTATAGAAGGAAAATGGTAATAAAAAGAAGAGGAAATTAATAAATTGGAAAATGAGAAAATAAAATGGAAAAGGGTTGGAAAGTGAAAGGGGGAGGAGGAGGAATTTGGCATTGGAATCTCCTCCAATTAACTAAAACGAGGAGTGTGAGGAAATTTCCACAGCCGTCTATTTTTCCAGCTGGGTAAAGCAGAGAAAATCATTTATTGTTTTAATTAATTACTTAATTTGCACTCTTTCCTGTTTGGCTGGCTTCTTCTGCCTATCTTTCACCGCCACTACCTGATTTAACGGTGTTTCTCTATCAGAGTGACTGACATAGCATCATTCACTAGCATCAATAACTTATTAACAATTTTTTTTTTTTGAGATGGACATCAAAATTTCACTACAGTTATATAGGATTATTGGACACAATAAAGCAAAATTTCTAATGTACCACCATATAGCTATATAATACCAGATAAATGTCTAAAATTTAGATAAGCAAATCAGAATTAGCATGAGAGACTGTCGACTAATTAACATATTATTACTCAACTATAGTATACCTTCCAAAGCAATCCGGTAACTTCTCATGTTAATGTAAGTTTATAGAAAATAAAAATCATGCTAGTAATTTGTGTGTAAGTTTCATCCATGGTCTTCATTCTAGCCCTCTGGGATCAGAGAGTATGATCACATTTTTAGGCTTCCAAATTTCTCAAAGTAGTCCCATCAGCTCTTAGGCAATTAGGCACCCATACATTTCTAACTTTTTCGTTCACTATTAACATGTACCACAAATTTGTAGACAATCCAAAAATGAACAATTAAAGACTTAAAAGACGCACTTTAAATTTGACATACTTCGAACTATTAGGTTGCACTCGTAATTCATAGCGGTTGACAAATAACTCTCTCGCAATCATCCAAGTGATTAGAGGGGTATAAATTAGTTACTTAAGTCAGCCGTACGATATATATATATATAAACTGTCTAATTTTGTTTTCATAGTAAAATTTTATAGAATCGTCTCGATTAGTGAGTAACAAAACCTCAAAACACCATTGATCCGTTCTCGACTAGTCATGCCGCTAAGAAAATGTATTGAGTCGTACGAAACTCATAAAATAGTGTCATCACCAGTATTATAAAAAACGGCCGTTTAGGCCGACTAGGCGTCGATTAATCAGAAAAAATCATGTTATGTCTTAATTTTGGTCCTGAGCGGAGTAGTTAGGCGGGAATCGACTAATTGACAATTAGGCGAGCGACTAACGACTAATCGGCAATTAGGCGCCGTCTAGGCGTTTTTTTTTTTAAATTAAGAGGTACAACGCAAAGGAAGCAATTCTAAATAGAAAATCTAATCCAATTTTTTTCGCGAAACGTCGTCTCTCTCCCTCTGCAAACGCCGCAACTTGGACGCCGCTCTCCGATCACCGCCGTCGCCGCCACTTGCCGTCCACAGCCGCTATGCCCGCTCGCCGTCCACCTTCGGTGATTTTCTCTTCTCACTTCTCTCCCTTATAATCCCCTCTTCCTCTGAATCCTTTCTTAAACATCAATTGGTACGTTTCGAGACAGACCTGAGTTGAAAAACAAGATTCATCCTTGTTTGTTATATATTGATATTTTGATATGATTAAATGTGGGTAAGAGCATAGTGTCAGCGGGTTTGAAAATGGGTGGTTATGGTGGTGTTGATGAATTATCAGTTTCGAAATAGATAATTTCATATTTATGGGATTCCTGTTTATGCACATCTATTTCGAAAAATTGAGATGGATCGTTAATTGAATTTCTTTATAAACTTAGTTTAGAATTTTTATGATATTTCTTTATAAATTTTACTTTATGTTTCAAATTACAACATACCATATAAATATATAATTAATTAAATATATATATATAATTATCCGCCTAATTATCGCTTAATTACTGATTAAACTCCGCCTAAACGCCTAGACGTTAGACAATAGTTCCACCGCCTAATTCCACCTAACACTTAGCGCATTTTAGAACCTTGATCATGACTCCATATATTTTCTTGGCGGATACTTGGAAAAGTAAAAAAGGGTAACTCATCAAATTGGTAGGTGGGGGGCTGAGGGCTGGTATGGGTTCCACACCTAGTGCACTCAGTTGAAACCTTCGCATTTTGGAGAAGAAGTTAAAATTGTAATGGCATTTGGAAGAAGCAAATAGAGCGCCAAAACAAATCCCATTGGCTTATGTTCACGTGTTTGCTTCTCTTGATGCAGAGTAACAACCTAACTTTTTTAACTTATTATCAAATACAAGTAAAGTGCAACAACGTAATTGTAGAGTATCATAGTCTAATTTTCTTAAGAAAAATTACTTAAATGGTCATTAATTTTTGTTCAAAACGACAATTTGGTAACTATCATATGATATGTCAAAATTGTCACTAATATTTTCTTAAAGTATATCAAAATGGTCACTCCGTCTAATTTAAACGTTACACACTTAACCTGTGATGGATAGAAATATCATTTTATCATTTAATTTTATATATTTACAATAATGCCATTACGATAAGTTTTCAAAATTTACGAAATCTCTCTCTCTCTCTCTCTCTCTCTCGATCTCGACGTAGTACAGCCTGATCTGCCTCGAAACGTAATTGGAGAATTCGGTTCAGGTATATGGTTTCCATTCCGAAGCTCGGCCTCAGCTTCGAAATCCCCGAGCTCGATGACCAAGTTTCTCTGACTCCTTGCATTGATCTGCTTAACGGCCTTCGATTTGCTTAGCCACCGCCGATTTGCTCAATCCAAAACTGTCGCAAGATCTTTATAAGCATTCTAGCAACCACCTCACAGCCTCCGCTGCGATTCCGCCACCGCTGAGTCGCCTCTCTTCCTCATGGCATCCCATGTCGTCGTTGTCCTCATCCTCAACGTCTTTGGTGAACATCGCCTCCTCTCTTCCTGTTGCTCATGCTCCAGACTGGATGGACCGGGTTCGGGTCCGGGTCGAACTTCTGGAGCACGTGCATCCCCATCGTGTAACGACCATGAAATTTCGGCTATGAAATTCCGGTGTGACGACACCACTCCTTTCACCCTCCCCCGTCCTCTTGGTCAAATAGAGAATCGCGGCAGCGTTAGGTTGTTCGGGTCGGGTCAGCATGGAGAGAAACTCAGGCTATTTGAGTAGGACACATAGCAAACAGAGGCAGCGTCGATGAGGACCACCATATTCGCCGCCTTTGGCATCCTCTTAACCAAACATCACTCATTCACAATGATATTATAGCTCACACAGTCAGCTCTGAACTTAGCTCTAAACATTTGGAACAAATTATAAGCCTTTTTGACACGTCTGGCTTTACCGAGCACATCGAGTATTGTATTGGAAGAATTCAAATCTTGATAACAGCCATGTTCGTGCAAAGAGAGAAATACCTTGACGGCACGATCGGGCTTTCTGACGGCGACGTAGCGCTCAGCGATGATGGAGAATGTTCTTGGGTTCGGTCCGACCCAGAGGGATTTCATTCGAGTGACGAAGGCCTAGAGGGAGGTGTAGTCTTTTAAGCGGGCGGCGATATCGACAGTGTGGTTATAGGAAGCGGCGGAGTGGGTTTAGGTTGGGTGGCGGTCGAGGGTTTTGAAGAAGATGAGGGCTTTAGAGCCGTGGTTCTAGAGAAGCTTGAGGATTTTTGGTAGTTGCATATTTATGCAACGTTTATGTGCTTAAACGAGACTTATATTTAGTTCTTTCGTTACGTTTTTAAGCAACTTATTATTGTTATTTGTTTTGTAGGTAATTAGAAATAAATAAATAAAAGATGATTAATTGAGCTTTCGTAGGCCAACAAGGAGTAACAATGGGCTGTCAATAGACAAATTGACCAAGTCCAACTTGAAGATGGATTACTAAAACCCTATGGAATGTGGATTCAGTCCATTTATGATTAATAACCCAAACCAAATCAGTTTTTGGTTAAATAAAGAGAAACCAAATCAAACAAAAAGGAGGAGAAAAAGGCTGAAACTAACGTGAAGTGAGGGAGAGAGACACAAGGAAGAGAGAGACCAGGCGTGAGAAGAGGAGAATAAGACGTGAAAAAAGAGGAGAAAAGGAGGAAGGAAACGCAAGAAAAAGGGGGGGGGCGCTCCATTCTGTAATTTTTCTATATTTTCTCTTAGACTCTTATGGCTACCATGAGGAGCTAAACTCTGTAGTTGAGGGGCTATTTTGAATCCCCGTTTATGTCATCTAGATTACTTATATTTGTTAACTAAGGATTGCTTTTGTTTTTCAAATGAGGTTTCTTTGTTGTTTATACATCGATGATTCTTATTTGTGTATGCTTTGAGTGCACACTTAGTATGTATGTTTAGGAATCTACTTCTAAGAAAATTGATGGTTGTTGGTGATTATTACCTTCCTCAAGTTTCAATCGTAGAACCCATACATGCTTGGTATAAGAAACTCTAGGTCTAGCGAGACACGACCATAGTGTACTTGTAAAGCTTTGTAGAATCTCAAACCCTTTCTAAATCTTAATGTTTTTCTCTTGGTAAATTCGAGTCCTCGACTTCTTGTTCTTTGAGGGATAGACAATATTGATAAGTAGACTTTCAATGTTGTAAACGTAAGGATTGAGTAATATGTTGTGTTCATAGCTTTGAATTTTCCTGGGAACTTTTATTCATGACATTAACATTATTTTGGTCATGCATTTGTTTTCTAGATGGCGTGACGGTGGTGGATAACACTCCTCTTAACCATCTTTATCATTGATTGTCAACTTTACTCTTAATTTATTTATTGTTTCAGTTTCGTAATTTGATTTGCAGAATTTTGTTCGGTAACTAAACCAACGCTGATTGCATTGAAAATTTGTGTGGTAGTCCGCCACTGTGTCTATAGTGTCATGTATTAATTTTGTGAGTTTAGGTTGACTCTAGATATTTTAATTAATTACGTTAGTTTCAATTGTCGAGGCTGTCAGATTTTTGACTCTCGCATTTGTTTGTAGTTTAGAGTATTAAGTCTCATCTTTCCATGTGGATTGACCCCTATATTATTATACTGCATTGATAAGCATATTGAGTTCATTATAGGGTAACTTTTGTAGGTGGTAAAGCTATGATCAGTTTGGTTAACGCTGAGTGGGGTCCAGTTGTGGGTCGGGTCGTGGAGGATCCAAGGGAGGGAAGTCGGGTCGGATTGGAGGATGAAGGAGGCTAAGGCGGTGGTGGTGATGGGGTTTGGGTGTGGAGATGTGAGATTGAGATTGGGGTTTTGAGTGGTGGAGCTCGGCGGAGCAAAGTGCACATAGTTTCAGAGGCTTCAAAAGTCTTCAGTACATGTGTACTTGTTGGCTACTTAGTTGTCGCGAGTGGCTAACTTAGTTGCTACGACTGGCTAACTCAAAACATGAGTAACAAGTGAAATTAATATATACTTTTTGTCAGATGGGGATTAAAAGACAAAAATATCCTTGAAAATAAACAGAATATTCTTTTTTTAACGGACGTTTGAACTTGAATGACCAATTTGAAAATGAAACCTTAGCGGGAGTGACAATTTTAACATGTGTCATACGATAATGACTAAAGTATCGTTTTGAGCAAAGATTAATGATCATTCATGTAATTTTATCTTTTCTTAATACACCAAAATTGGTAACGAAAAAATTTTGGGCAACTTTGTTAAAGTTTAAAATGATAATTAACCTGGTTTCTATTTTTAAACTCTGCCACTTGCGGTATTCTGAGCAATCCAAAATTTCTATGGATGGGGGCAATTATTCTGACAATGACCAAAGAAGCCCAAATTGATTCATTATACAAGTTGTGGGTTGGCCAATTCATGGAATTTTTAACCGTATTCATCAAAGTTTTACCACAATGATTGCCGTGGGAGCCTAAAGTCGAGTAAGTGTTTACTAAAAACGAAGGGGGTTGTGTGAGCTTATGATAGTGAAATGTCAAAGTGGTCCATTTCAGCTAAAGCCCACCGTTAAAAAGTTCAGGTAAAAAAAGTTGGATTTGGAGCCACTAGTGACTTGAGTATACATTTTTGTAGTTGAGGATGGATACACGTAATGTACGTAAATGTATGCCAACATTTCCTTGCTCGTTAATGCGCTTTTGCTAGCAAATCAAGTAGAAAATTTTTGGTAGGACAAGTCTTTTGCAACGTAGAACCACTTCTACTTTCATTTGGTAAAATAACTCGAGTAGATTCCCAGTAAGCTATTTATAACTAAAATATAAGTTTTTTTTTCTCTATAAAAACAACTTCAATAGCTCCCATATCTTATTGGTCAGTTTAGAAATTCGTTGTATTTTACGTTTTCATCATTTATTCTTATACCGAAAATATGAATTATAGGTAACGAAAGATTCAACAATATAATTAATTATTTTCTTCTAGATTGCAAATGCAATCAATAACAAAATTAATAAATAAATATTTTACTATTAACCAATCAAAGCTAAGTATTTGTTTAAAAATAACTAAATTTAAGTATTGTTGCTGGAGTAAATTTTCACAAGTGGTTAGTTAAAGTAGGTTTCAACTTTATTTTTTCAACAAAATAAGCAAATTTTAGGTGAGATTGTTGTAGTTGCTCTTACTAATCTTAGTTATGTATAGGCTAGGGTTTAACTATTAACCATCTTGCATTACTAAAAGCATGATGTATCTAGTTTGGCTTAGTAATTGTATTAAGGCCGAAGTGCCAAACTATAGTACATTAGAAATTTAGAACGTACATAATTTAGTATGTGATGTGATTGGGGGGATGCATGCTTGAACTTTATATGATGAAAATTCTACTCTATCTTTCGTAGGCTTAAACAATGTGACAAAAACTCTACTCCATCGTGTTTTGGCAAACGGCTTAATCTGAGGGATCTTCTTGAGTACTCGTGGGGTATGACATACCTTTATTTATAATTTGAGAACTAAAATTACAATATATTTGAACTAAAATTTAGAACATTTAAGATAATATTACCATAATGACCACATATTTTTATAATTATTCATGATGTTTACAACTAATTGAATCAGATTTACAACTTTAAAAACATCTCCGATATGAAGATCTGACCTGTTGGGATTGTAGACATTGGTCGGTTGCTGATTTCGGCGTCAGATTTGGAGGACGAACTTTGTGGTTTGGGATCGGTCGTGCGGCAACAAGCAAAGATGAGAGTAGGTAATACAGTGGAGTGTCAAGGATGGCGGGGATAGTTCAGGTTGGCCTTGATCTGATTTACGGGTGGTTACAAAATGGTTGTGGTGTGGTGGTCGCGTCTGATCTACTATCCCGCATGGGGTGAACAACTATCTCCCATCCCGACGACGCGAAGGTGGTGGACGGTGGCAGGTGCCTTAGTTGTGGTGGCGGCGGTGTTGCCCAGGCAGTAGAGTGTGGAGTCCGGGTTTGACCTGGAATATGGGCTGGTTTGGTCTCTATGATACCCTAATAAAGGTTTGGGTTTATGCTCAATTTTTGGGCCTGATCCAGGCCCTATTTAATAATTTGAAGTTTATTTATTTTTATTTTTCATATTTAATTATATTTTTAAAAATAAGCCAATATTTGTTTGAGATTGGCAGATGTGGGCTTTGTCCATGACGGTACACCTTTGGTGCCTTGTCTGCTCTAGGTCAGGGCATTCGTTGGTTCATCATAGGGGCGCACCCTCCTAGTGGCAAGATGAGATGTAGTGCCTACAATTTTTGTCGACAACATTGTTAGAAAGTTAGTCATAGTGAATTGATGCGTCGCTTTAGTTGTGTTATCTTTCCGGCACTATGTCACCTTATTTGTAAAGCAAATGGAGTAACCAATGTTGCACTATTTATTAATTGGTGCAATTTAGGATACGATGTTTTAGTCGAGTCACCTGATAGTATTTCAGGTGTTTCTCTTCTTATACGATTTAGGCTTTATCCCACCCTGTAATTTACCATTTTATTAATCGAAATCTAAGGGTAATTGGAAATCTTTATTAAAAAAAATAACTTTTTCAAAAGTTATAAATATATTTTAAACTAAAATAATTACTTAAAATATAATTAAAATTACATAAAGAAGAACTCGGATTGTCATCATTACCATAAAATTCGTTCTCAAATGGTGAATATACCCGAATCTACCTGAGAATTATATTTACTTTTTTATTGTAGTGATCACGCCGAGTCAAATTAATTTTTTTATTAAACAGCGCATAATTTCATAGTATGATCCCGTTATGAACAACCAAATAGTTTGGCGACACGCGCCCCTACAATTTCCAAAGCATTCATAAAGAAGATCTTAATCAAATGAAAACATGTTGATCGAATATGTTAGTATGAAATATAATCATGGGACAAACTTTGCCGCAACGAGCTTTCATTACTTGTTCGTCTACTTCCTCTTTCTCTTATGTTTACATCATTCAATTATTCAGAATCAATCAAAAAATAAATGATGGATACAGAAGAATGTACAAGAGCTGGTGAGCTCCGGGCCTATGGCTCTTCAATGGTGATTGACCCGAGCAAAAGTGGTGTGGTCGGTTTGTAGGGCATCGAGTTTCAGCTTTTTCTTCATATTCGGGGTCCCCAAAACCAAACAAATTTAGTTTGGTCCTCTCGTTATTTTTTTCTCCTGCAGAAGGTAACGTTGAGTTTTTACATTGTCTCGCTTTCTTTAGAATTTGTTTTGCTCTTCCTCTTCAGAAAACGTACACAGAAACTAAAGTAAAAATGGTTCCAAGCTTATTGGTGATTCTTTCTTTCACCCTGGATCGAGGAGGTTAAAGCTTAAGGGTACGTCATTCGATCTCTCTAGATAAGAGTTGGCCAGGTTAGCTAGCTCCATCATACGTGCATGGACCATGCATGATCGTTCCTTCTTCAATTCTGTTCCATCTTGATTACTTCGTTCAGAAGGCTACTCTCTAAGGACATCTCCAATGGGAGGATCTAAAATGGGGTGCTAGATCTATATTTAGGATCTCAATTTAGGACTTATGATTTAGGACTTCACTATCTCCAATGGTGAAGTCCTATATTGTAAATATCTTTATGGCGCTGGCCCACTTCTTTTCCCTCCAAAATTATAGATCAAGTCTTATATGGGGATCTAGTTTAGGACTTCTCTTAGGACTTCAAGATAGTTGGGATAGCTTTTAGGACCTCAAAACACACCATTGGAGAAGAAAAATTACAAGCAAAGCTATATATATAGGGTATAGGACTTGCCATTAGAGATGCCCTAAGTATGGCCGTTTGGTACTCCAAACAAGGTTTCACAATTTCAATGTATATACACACGTGTTTCACAGCTAGCTTTATCGATCACATTGTACGTACTTAAAGTAATTCTGGGAGTGAAAAGATAAAGGGTTTTAATTTCTGTATAACATGTAAGTGCTGCACGTCGGCGATCTCATGTTTCTCAGTCTGCTTACCTACAGACCTACCTGCTTCTTCTTTTTTGTTCTTTAATTTTGCAGTGATCTGCCTTCGATGTGAAGGCAATTATATTCACGTAGTACGTTTAGCAGCTAGATCGATCATATATATATTGTTTCTTCTTCTTTTTACAGTACGTTCTTTCTTCAATCTGAAGGATCGAGATTGATTCTCTAGCTAGCTGCAGCTTCATCAATTGGCACAAATTATATATATATATTCAGAATCATATTCGATCTATATATGTATAGCAGTGTGTATATATATAGTTTTCATCAAGTGTGAAGCTTCGCACTGAAATTTCGGTGTAAAGTTGCATTTTACACAAAATAGAAAATGTAATTCGATCATTGAAGTCAATCATCTTTTAGATACTCGTGCAATGGTCGAGTATACAAAATTTCAGCTCAGTCGGACGTTTTAACCATTTGATCGTGACATTGTTTAACAATGCATACAGATTGTCCGATTTAGCTCAAAACTTGAATGTGGTGATCAAATGGTTAAACGATCTTCGATTGGACTGAAATTTTGCATGCCCCATCTTTGTATGGATATCTAAAAGATGATCGACTTCAATGATGAAATTACGTTGTCAATTTTGTGTAAAATACAACTCAAGGAAAAACTTCGCACTTGATGAAAACTGTATATATATATATATATATATAGAGAGAGAGAGAGAGAGAGAGAGAGAGAGAGAGAGATGACTCTTCCACTAAGGCATACCTTTTTTAGGTCATTTTCAGGTATAGGGCATTACACAAATTTTTCGATCATATTTTAACATCTCCACAATTCAATTATTAGGTCTATATGAGTAGATAATTCATGTAAATTTTCAGCCAAAATGGTGATCATTAAAATAGTGAACTAGATTAAATTAAGGGACAAACCAAATTTATCAAACTCGAACCGTTCATACTTATAAACTTTAATTGCAGTTTTGAATACCTTAACGATAACCATTTTAGCTGAAAATTTATATGTTTGATCTACACATTAAGACCTAAAATATAAATAATAAAGATGATAAAATATGATCAAAAAGTTAATATAATGTCATATACCTAAAAATAACTAAAAAAAGATATACCTTAAAAAAATAATGATATATATACACTCTCGATTCATGATTTGAGTTGAAATAAAGACCAATTTTCGAATATATATATATATATATGAAATCTCTAGAGGCTATTGGGCATTATTAAACAATGTACGTTGAAGTTCCGTGAACAGAAAAAAGACTATAGAATCGATGCACGAAACCTCTAGAGGCTACTGGGCATTATGAAACAATGTACGTTGAAATTCCGTGAACAGAAAAAAGACAAGAATCGATGCACTTTCTCTACTTTAGGAATGGACCACAGACATAATATCCAATCCAATATTGTATATACATATATGGAACTCTCTATATATAAGGGCTCTCATTTATTAAGGTATAATTTTTTTGGTCTTTTTTAATTATAGGATATTATACAAATTTTTGATGGTATTGTATATCTTCATCTAATTATTATGTCTATATGAGTAGATCATTTTTGTAAATTTTCATCTAAAATGGTGATCGTTAAGGTACTCAATTAGATTAAATCAAGGGACATACCAAGAATGTCAAACTTGAATCGTTTATAATTATAAATTTTAATTACAATTTTGAATACCTTAACAATCACCCTTTTAGTTGAAAATTTATATGTTTGATCTACACATTATGACCTATAGTCTAAACGTGGAGATGGTAAAATATGATCGAAAAGTTGATGTAATCTTCTATACATGAAAATGACAACAACAAAAATTACACCTCAGTAGAAGACTCGTATATGTATATATATATATATGTGTGTGTATGCACGCGTGCGCGCATGTGACATTATATATTGTATTCCATCACGCGCAACATACATTAACTTTATGAAGTGTGCATGTTTCTTAATTAGTATGGACGACGTATATTATCGTATGTGTATCGGATCCAATCTTGTTGACGATCCTTCAATTCGATCATATATATAATTGCGTTTGATCTTGTTATCGATCAATTAATATTCTTGTGTTTGAACGATCAATATACATTATATTCTGCTACTTCCCCAAGAAAGTAAGTAGCTAGCATTAGCTCTTTTTATAAAAAAACACTATCATATCGAACAGAAGTGTTTCAATATTATCGAATATATAGAAGCTAGCTAGGTAGTAAAAGCATATATATCGAATATATACACAAAGCATAGGGCCGGCAATATATCGCTTGGTGCTCTTATCTTATCATGTCCACATATCTTCATGATCGAGCGAAACTAGACAAGGCGTTCAGCATGCAACTTTAGTTTGGTGGTTGAAACATGAAATAAAAGCTTCCAATAAGTTTGGTTTGGTTTGGTTTGGTTCATCGGTCGACCTAGACCTGGACCTGGACCGCTGGACGTCCGGATGAAAACTGCACGTTGCTCAAATTACTGTTTACATAAAGAGAATAATAAGATTTCAATCTTACCGTCTCGTGACTCGAACTCAAAACCTAATACTCTATTTTTTAGATAGCCGGTCGGGTTGAATAAATGTGTTATCTACGTCCTTGGCTTGGTGCATGGAGGGAAAATGGGGAGAGAGACCTTATTCACCTTACCTTCTTTTTTTGGTCCGAGATCTATATTTTGGAAAAGGAAGAAAGAGTTCGTTCCAACAAAAAATGAAAAAAGAGATATGACGAAAAGAACATTTTAGCAACAAAATTTTAAGTATAGGTCATTCATTACTTATGTATCTTAATTTTCTAAACTATCAGATATGTAGCTCAATTTTGTAAACTTATGCAACAACAATACCTACCGTCAACTTTGGTGTCAACTTTTTATTAATTAAGTGTTAAACTTTTGAGGGTAAAATAGTCAAACCAACTTTTGACACCAAAATTCTACATTAGTATTTAATTTTCTCTAAAAATGTAGACAACTCATCTTTTTTTCCTCCATAGTTAAAACACTTCATCTATTTCTCTCCATAAAACCAAAAAACATAGATTAAAAAATAATTTTAAATTTTTTGTAATGGTCGAATTTTTAATTTTCATATTTTGAACTAAAATTAAGCTACGATATAGTTTTTTTATAGAATTTTTTTGGAATGATACCTCAAATATGGATCATTCATCACTTATATACCTCATCATTTGAAACTATCAGACATGTACCTCAGTTTTGTAAATTTATACAACAATAGTATTTGCCGTCAACTTTGGAGTTAACTTTTTGTAAAGGTTAAAGTTTTAAAGGTAAAACATACAATATCCAACTTGAACCCTACTTTTCATTTTAAAAAAACTTTATAGTGGCACTTTAGTCAAGTTGTAAAATCATTAAGTTCTAAAAATTGATAGTCAAGTCGTGAAATCATCTTACACTATCTATTTATTCAATTATATGTTTTCAAAATATTAATTGGTGCATGCCAAACATGAGATTGTTGTAATGTATGTTGTTTAACACATTTATTTATGCTGCATTTTCATGTTATAGTAGGTTACATTTTAATGTCATAAGAATGAAAGAAATTTAACAAACATGAATCTAAAAGATAAATAGTAATTAACAAGTATGACATTTGTCATATGCAAAGACGGAGCTACACTTGGATTACGATGGGTCACAACCCACCAAAATTAAAAAAACAAAAAAAACAATATTGTAGCTTAATTTTAATTTAAAATATGAAAATTAAAAATTCGACCACTCCAAAAAAAATTAAATTATTTTTTAGTCCACCTATGGAGAGAAATAGATGAGGAATTTTAATTCTAGAGGAGAAAAAAATGAGTTGCCTACATTTTTGAAGAAAATTAAATACTAATGTAGAGTTTTGATGTCAAGAGTTGGTTAGATTATGTTACCCTCAAAAATTTAACACCTTATAAAAGTTAACACCAAAATTGACGACAAATACTGTTGTTGTATAGGTTTACAAAATTAAAATATATATCTGATAATTTTAAAAATAAAATACATAAATGATGAATGACCTATATATTTTGGAATTACTGTTTATCTATCACGAAATATATTGTTGTCCCCTTTTTCCTGTTGCTACATCAGTTAAATCACATGTGCATATTTATATATTTTTCGGTCTGACTGGCTCTTCTGGAACAGCACCATGTGAAGTCAGGTCTCAATCTGCATTCAGGACCATCCTTTTCTGTTTGGGCCCAAATAAAGCTTCTCGACTCCTTGATGTTGGACCACACACGGCCCAAGGAGAGAACTTGGTCCCAAATAGAAGTGTAACTTTATAGACACAACCAGCCTGAGTCGATGGTCAAAACTACAAATGGTAAAAAGAGTGTTTCACCGTACAAAATTTAGGTGAACATAAATAAAAGTAGCTCCCTAATTACAAATGGAAAATGAATCCCAGATTACATAGAGTACATACAACAACACACCCTATATACAAACTTCAATAGACGAACACCTACATGCAGGGCTCAGGCTCACCATAGCTTATTACTCATAAGCAAGGAATCCACTGATGCATGCTGCTTCAAGATTATTAAAACGAAGAAGATAAGTATGAAGCTAGCTGGAACAGTAACAACAAACTATCCTATTCACACCAAAAACAGCTTCTGAAGCCGCCGTGCCACAGCTCATAAGGAGATGATCAGGAGAACACTTCACCATTGCTTGTAACAGCTTCCGGATGGTATTGAAGCATTTCCCTCCACATCATCTCCCTTATCATCTCTTCTCCCAAATCCTCGTCTATGTCAAGATCAATCGGTACCTCGGCTGGAGGGTTACCATTGGGATCGTACAGTGAAGACATGTAAGGGTGTTGGAGTGCTTCAGTCACACCGATCCTCTTTGATGGGTCAAAAACTAGCATCTTCTGCAGTAGATCAATGGCCAAAGGATTAGCGTCAGGGTAAAGACGGGAGAAGGGAGTCCCAGGAGAATATGGCAGCGTCTTGATGTACTTTTTTGCCTTTGGATTGTCTATAAATTCAATATCTTCCTCCCTTTGGCTGCCAAGGATGTTAATGATAAGTTTGAGTTGGTTGAGACACTCTGTACCAGGGAAGATAGGCTTCCGGCCAAGAAGCTCGGCAAAGATACATCCCACAGACCACACATCTATAGAGGTTCCATAGTTGTCGCAGCATAGGAGGAGCTCAGGGGCCCTGTACCAACGAGTGACAACATATTCGGTCATGAACTGGTCCTTCCCTTTGCTAGTGCGTGCTAGCCCAAAATCACATATTTTGAGGTCACAGTTTGCATTGACAAGAAGATTGCCAGGCTTCAAATCCCGATGTAGAATGTTTGCGGAATGGAGATACTTAAGGCCTCGAAGAAGCTGAAATAACATTTCATTCAGTACATGTGACAAGGTGAACGGAATAACAGTTTGTAAATCAATATATTTACGATCTAAAATAAGTACTAAATTTGATTCCAAAGTAGGAAATAGATAGATAACAAGAATCATTTCCGAAAGAAGCACAACACATACAAAGGCAACAGTATCCATCCCGCTTCCCCTACAAAATATGCTTGTTTTCAATATTAGCTTCAATAAAACTGCAATTCGCCCTCTCAAAGGTATCAGCAGCTTCAGTAAGACATTTTTAAATGTAGCCACTTTTGTGTTTCACATCAAACCACAAACCCAACATTTCAACTACAAAATCAACTACACACATAACTTACCAAAAATAGTAACAATTCCACTACCTACATAAAAGAAAAATAGTGACAATAAGTGTGTGTGTGTGTGTACCTGAAAGAGGAAATACTGACAATGATCATTCGAAAGCGACTGAGAAGACTTAATAATCTGATGGAGATCCGTATCCATCAGCTCATAAACCAAATACACATCCTTAAAACTACTCCTCTGAATCGGCATCATCACATCTTTCAAAGCAATCACATTCTCATGCCTCAAATGCTGCAGCAGCTTCAACTCCCTCAGAGTCCTAAGGGCATCAATCCTGTTCTCAAATGCATTGTTGATCTTCTTGATCGCCACTTTCTCGTTGGTCTCTCTGTTCACAGATGAACACACTATGCCGTAGGCCCCACGGCCAATCGGCTTTATCGGGACGTATTTGATGTCGATCTCAAACAAGGTTTGCCACATTGAAAAGTAATGCTTTCCTTGCGATCTAACCCCGTTCGGAGGCTCAACTGGCGTCGCCATTTCACATACAAACTTCAATTTCCTCCCTGTCAAAATTTTACCAACTTCAATCATAATCATTCGTAACCAAATTACAATTAAAATTATGGAGCTTACCTTCCTTCGCCGGTCAAACCAATCCTCCTCACCGGTCAATGCTTCAATTTCGCGCCAGAATTTTGCAGCGTTCACGATCGCTTACGCCGGAACTCGAATTTCGATCGCTTTCTGTAAATATAGAGGAAGCGAAGCGATCGAGATTCGTTATCTCGTCGCGATCAGGAAGCTACTGACAATTATGCGGATTTTTGTTTTCGTTATTAAACTTATTATTATTTTTTGTTTTGTTTTTATTTAATTTAATTTGTTTTTCTCCAATGGATGATGGGATCTCACCGGATTTCGCTCTCTCTCTCTCTCTCACCGGATATTTTAATCAGCAAGCGGGACCCATTTTTTTAACAAAAAAAACGACCCTACCTACATCGTCGTTATTCTTAAGGCCTCGTCATCACTTGACTCGTCACGTGTGGCGCAAATCTGATAACAGTTTCTGTTGAGGTGTAGTGCAGAAGAAGAAGAAAGAAGAAGGGGACTCAGAAACGTAATCGGTTTTTGATCGGAATCGGAAAAGGAAAAACCCTTTAAAGCTACGCACATAATGATCTCTCAGTTCTTTGTTCTGTCGCAGAGAGGCGACCATATCATCTTCCGCGACTGTGAGTCTCACTCTCTCTTTTCATGAATCGATTTTTTTTTTTTTAATTTTGAGAAATTTTGTTCGAGAGAAATGCAGATCGAGGCGAGATACCGAAGGGGAGTGCGGAAATATTCTTTCGTAAAGTGAAGTTTTGGAAGGAGGAAGATGCCGAAGGCGACGCGGCGCCACCTATTTTTGTAGGTACTTTTAATATTTTGAGTGTATTTTTTTTTGGTGAGAGAATAACGAAATTGCATTAAAAGCAATGAACTGAGTATCTGAATTGTTGAACTTATTTAGTTATGTGATGTTTTTTTTTGTTACTTTATTGTAGAATATAGATGGGGTGAACTACTTCCATGTGAAAGATGCTGGATTGTTCTTTGTTGCGATGACGACGAGGGGGAATGTGTCGCCTTCTTTCGTTGTGGAGCTTTTGAGGAGGATTGCGAGGGTGATCAGGGATTACCTTGGTGTTCTTAGCGAAGAGTCTTTGCGGAAAAACTTTGTGCTCGTGTATGAGTTGCTGGACCAAGTTATTGTAAGTGTACACTGTAACAAGATTGATGCAAGTGTTTTATGACTGAGTATGTGTGTGTGCTTAAAGGCTGTGAATTGTGCTGTATGTGCCAGGATTTCGGTTTTGTGCAGACGACATCGACTGAGGTTTTGAAGTCGTATGTGTTCAATGAGCCAATTCCTGTTGAGACTGATCATTTGCAGACCCTTGGTCCTGCGGTACTTTTTATGGTAGTATTTTAGTGATTAGTGTTCATTTATTGGTTATATTCTGTATATGTGGTTTGATTGACTTTTTGAAGGATTAAACTTGGATGTTTGCATCAGGCCAAAAGAATGCCTATGACAACTATCTCAAAATCTGTTGTTGCAAATGAGCGTGGGGGTAGGAAGAGAGATGAGATCTTCGTGGATATAATCGAGAAACTGAGTGTCACATTCAGCTCTAGCGTACGTACACAATTTGGGCTTAATTCCCTTTAATAAAAAGAAAGATTATTCTGTTTATTACACGAAACACTCTTGATTCTATGGTGTGATGATTTTTTATCTTTTTATGAAGTTTGATCAATACTGCACTAAGTTGAAGTTTTTATAGCAATTATTACTGCTATGTTGTGCAGGGGTATGTACTTACTTCTGAAATCGATGGTACTATTCAATTGAAGAGTTATCTTACAGGCAATCCAGACATTCGACTTGCTCTTAACGAGGAAGTGACTATGGGAAGAGATGGAGGGTCTTATGGTAAGCCCACCATATAAAACACCATATAGCTATTTATTCTCATCATTTTTTCAGAGTTTCCTGTATTTGATGTAACCATATTAATGGATTAAATGTATGATAGAATTGGGTAATGTAAACATAAGTCAGAAGCTCTTTTCTATGTGTTCTAGAAAGTCTATACTAATGCATGACAAGGTTATGCTGGGAGTTCAGGCGATAGGCTGCTATATCATTACTTTATTGTTAGTATGCTGTTACGATTATGTTCAATACTTTGTGTCGATCCCTATCTCTTATTGTATTAGAGGATGTATGTTTAGCAGCACTGACATACTGTTGGATCGTCCTGACTTTTCCAGCAGATTACAGTAGTTCGTTTGGATCAGGGCCTGTTATACTTGATGATTGTAACTTCCATGAATCTGTACGTCTTGACAATTTTGACATTGACAGAACACTGAAATTGGTGAGTGTTATTGAGACAATCAATATAAACGTGCAGTTCTTCTGGACATATATTCTGTTAGTCTTCAAGCTAATACCTCTGACCATTGATTGAGTAGGGTTCAACGGATGGTGAATTTCCTGTCATGAACTACCGCATAACTCAGGAATTCAAGCCTCCCTTTCATATTAATGCGTTGATTGAAGAAGCAGGTTCCCTTAAGGTGGGTATATATGTTCCTCCTGTCTTAACAATATTAACATCTGATTTCATATAATAGCTTTTTATATTATCTTAGGCTGAAGTGACTATCAGGGTACATGCTGAATTCCCATCAAGTATTACTGCAGAAAAAATTATGGTGCAGCTACCGGTGCCACCATATACAACTAGGTAGATTGTTTTCCTTTATTTTTGCAAGATTAAACATATCATACGTGTGTTGTGACTGATTACGTCGTCTGTTGTTGATTAACTTCAGGGTTAGTTTTGAGTTGGAACCTGGAACAGTTGGAAACACAACCGATTTCAAGGAAGCAAATAAGAGGATTGAATGGGGTTTAAAGAAGGTAAGGGTTTCCACGAACTTTTTGTTTTGTTTTCTTTTTCCTTTTTTGTGCAGTCACATTCTTTACCTTGTACTCTTGTAGCCATATAGATACCTGATTTGGCATTCTTCCCTTTACATTTTCATTTTTAGTATCAGTTTCTTCATTGTCCACAATAGTAATACGTACATTACATTTGTAGATCGTTGGTGGATCTGAACATACTCTACGTGCAAAGTTGACATTTTCACAGGAATTACAAGGTAGTCTGCTTTTCTTTGGCCTGTAGTGGATTATTTTGTAATTGACACAGAAAACTGTTTGTAAATGATACTTAGTGATGCATGTATATTGTAATATGCAGGAAATATTACCAAGGAAGCTGGACCTGTGAGCATGACCTTCACAATACCCATGTACAATGCTTCAAGGCTTCAGGTAGATGTTGACTCTACTAAAATTAGATACTTAGTTCTGTTAGCTGGCTTCGGTCTGAGAATTTAACTCATAAGGGGATACAGATGTTCATTTTCTTTTTCGGTGCTTTTCACACATTGCCTAATGCCTATTTGCATATCAAAACTGGAATATACAAGTACATGCGTTAAGTGATTTAACAAGCCTTTTCCCCTTCATTTGTCTCTTGCAGGTAAAATACTTGCATATATCGAAGAAGTCAAAGAGCTATAATCCATATCGATGGGTGAGATACGTGACACAGTCAAATTCATATGTTGCTCGATTATAACCTTACTTTCTCTCCCCCTTTTTTTCTTATTTGCTTCTGCCATTAAATTTAGCTCAAATTAACCAATAACTGATGCATTTAAGAAAAAAGGTTTTGATCTTTGTCTTTGTTCTGTGCACTGAGTATTACTTTCTGCAATTGGGAACTCAAAAACATCCTTTAACATCAAGTTGCCTTCTACATTTGATTTAGGATTTCATTACAGAATTCTTTTCTACCCAAGTAATCTATGTAGTCAAGATAGAGTCTAGTTGGTAATGTTGGATTTTTTACTCGAGGACCTGGTTAGTAAACTTAACCATTTGACAGCTGGCATTACCCCCGTCTTTTTGAAAGAAAACAAACTCGAGTAACAGCTAACACTTGACAGTATGCAACAATCGGACTTTCTTACTTTTAATAAACAAATTGGTCATGTTGAGTTCTTCTTTTGATAGTATTGTCTGCTGGAGATCAGGGTATATATACTGTCGATTTGGATGGCTTTGAAGGGGTCGACATTCCATTTCGATCATGAATGTAATTAGTTAACAGGAAAATTGGATGAGTCTCATCTCATCCCATATATCTTTAGGTTATCTTGGATGCCTTCGGCAAAGTGCCAGTTCCTAATGGCTAATGCTAATGAAATGAAAGTATAGATTCAGCTAATCTAGACTGCAAAATGTCCATGGAAAGGTTTTGCCACCCACCCATTCAAAGTCTTCTTTTCTTGATTGTCTTTGACATAATCAATTTTTCTACGAAGATATATTGCTTTAGGAATTTGATTCTAGTTCTTTTTTTCTGTCTAATCTCGTCAACTTTTCCTTTTACTTAGTGATTGTATACATTGTCTTGCTTTAGTTTGACTAATCATACTGAACGGGAGGAATCGATGTCTTAATCATTTCAATCACAAAAGTCTTACTGGAACTGGAAACATGAACTAAATCGGAAAGCATATATAATACATGGAGGGGGTGGAATAAAGCTGGCTATGGTTAATACTTTGAATTTGTTTACCCACAAAAAGCATATTATATAGAATGAATTCCTATTATAACTAATCGCATCAGGAGCCGAAATGTTATTAGAGCCATTGTGGTGATGAGTTGCAGCATAAAAGATAGATTCAGTTTGACATGAGAGTAGTATATCTTTGTTTGCCCATCTCGTGGAACCTGATATATGTCGTCGAAAAAACCTGTGGCCAAATAGGAATGGTATGGTCGGAGAGTGGAGGAAGACCAAGAAGAAGATAAACATTACTTGATGGATAAACAAAAAAAGGACCTAAAAAAGAATCTCATGCAGTTGCAGAATCATTTTCATGTAACATAAAATTATTGCGGGTAAATCATCTTGGGGATTCTGTCATACTTGAATGGGCCAAGTCTCTTTGTTTTTGTTGGGTCCGAGATGATTCTCTTTTTTTCCATTGACAACTGATGTGGAGGTGTTAAGATTGTTTGAAGAAAACGCTCAAGTGAGAGAGAGCTTCTCCACAAACTTAGCCCCGGCCGGAGATGCGAGCTCAACTTTTATACGATTAACTAACTTAACTGTTCGCGCTCGCATCTCCGATGGACATTAACCGCAAACCACTAGATTGATCGAGAACGACTAGTATACAAGAACATATCTTCAATACGGCCACTCGCGTGGTGAGGAATTAGGGTCGGCTAATCACAAATCTCCATTTCGAAACTCCATAGCCAAATTACCTCTCTCTCCCGCCACTGGTCACGGCGGTCCTACTCTTCAGCTGCTCATGAGTGGGGAAGGACGCGTCGAATCTTTCCTATTGTTTCGTCAATATTAAAAAACACGTGGGTAGCTCATGATTTTACCACCCACCATACAGCAAGTACAGTACGCTTTCTTTGTCCATTTTCACTACTAATAAGCTAAATCCAACAATAAAGTTTTCCTCCCTGTTAGATTCTCTGTATCTTTGCCTCTTCTTATGTTTTTATCTCCACATATAAAGGAAAATTAACACACACGGATATGTCTCGGGTCTCATAATAAGGGAATTTTCTACTGATAAGTACTTTTCAATTAATAGTTGTATGAATCATTTTTTAATAACATTTTTACAAAATTAATTGTTAGATGTTTAGATATTGATGAGTAGATCATTTATATAAATTTTCATCCAAATTAAAAATTGTTAAGGTATCGAGCAAAATCAAATTAATTGACGAACCAAACTGTTAAACATACACCGGTCATGTTCATAAGTGATAAATCTTATGAATAACTTAACGATTTTCAATTTTTGTAAAATTTTGCATGAGTGATCTACCCATCATTATCTATCTAACTAATAATGAATTTTTCAAAATATAAAGAAAAAATGAGTTTAATGAGAATAAACTCATTGAGTTCTCATTATAAACGTCTTCGATAGAAAATTTTCTTATATTTTTATCTCCGCAGATAAAGGAGACTTAACACACCAACATCAATATGTCTCGGGTCTCATAATAAACTGTTTCTTTCAAGCTCTCTTTAACTAGTTAAGATGTTATCCTTTCAAAAAAAAAATAGTTAAGATGTTAAAAATTGGTGGCCGACGAGGGAATTTGAGCACTATTGTAGTTGAAGTTGATCTTCGTTGTAGGCGGCTGCCTATATTGCTTTTGCGGCAAACAAATGGAATACATCTTTAGCCTTAGCTGAGGTAGCTAGCTAGCTAAGCAAATATGTGTGATCATCTTCTCCCTCGCTTTTCCTTTTGCTATCTGCCATCGATCCAATGCCTAATGTGGTGTGTGTATGGTAAAGTCCATGGAGCATTTCTCTTATGTTATTATTCTCTAATGTTATTAACCATTACAGAAGTCACGCAAAAAATCTATTAGTTTTTTCTTTTTTTTCACGTTTATTTTTTTATGACGTTGTCGACATTTTCAGGTTGTCACACAAAGTGTATCAAATTATTTTATTAAAGCGACACATGTTAAAATATTACAAATGTAGGCATACTACAAGACTCATGCACCCGAACTCTTGCTATCTTCACCCAAAGAAAAGGAATCTAATAGTACCATTCCCATATCCAACCGTAGATATTGTTTCTCCAGTCCTACTAATTAAGCCAGAGCCTAGCCAGCTCCTCCATCAGTACTACTTACCTTGTCTTTCAATCAAACCCTCTCTCCCTCTTCCCAAGTCTCCATCTCTGCCTTTTTAAATCTCCAACCTTGAAACACCACCGCAACCAAAGCCAGCCATTTTAGAAGATGAAAGAATCTCTAGAGTTAGAGCTACCAGATTGTCAGTATACATCACAAGCTGCCACGCTGATCCGGCCAAACACTCCAACTCCTAAACACACCATCCCTCTCTCCAACCTCGACGACCAAAAGTTCCTCAGATTCTCCATCAAGTACCTCTACCTCTTCAAAACATGCGTCAACTTAGACGCCATGAAATACGCCCTGTCGAAGCTCCTGGTGCTCTACTACCCTCTGGCGGGGAGGTTGAGGAGCAGCCCTGATCATGATCAGAAGCTCGAGGTCGACTGCAATGGAGAAGGTGCTGTGTTTGCCGAGGGCTTCATGGATATCACGGCTGATCAGTTTCTTGAGGTTTCCGGGAAGCCGAATAGGTCTTGGAGGAAACTGTTGTACAGGGTCGAAGGAGCTCACACTTTCTTGGACACTCCTCCTCTTGTTGTTCAGGTACTACTACTACTACCACCACCTCCATCTAGCTTGATCTTTTTCGGGTTTATGATTTGAGGTGTAGTCCTCTTATTTGTCTTTTTTATTACTATATTATCACACAGAAAAGAAACAGGGAAATTAAAAAAGGAAAAAGAGAAAAAATAGAAATCAAGCAAAAACTATTTTACACTTGGACCGCTATATCTAGTGTGTGGCCTCCGTATGCCTCAATCACATGTGACATGAAATATTATATAAACAAAATCTTAAATAATTTAAAAAAAAATTCAAATAACTACAAAACCAATATATATTACCCTTTTTATCAACAAATCAATAAACAAATCTGAATTATATAACCTTCAAAAAAGAACATTATCATGGCCATAAATAGATACTAGTAATTAGCCTTAATTATATTTCTTCTTTCAAATCTTTCCTTTACAATATTTTCTATAACAAGAGAATTGCATTAATGAAAGAATTCTTCTTGAAGGAGGTTGCATGGCCATTACTAAACCTCGTGCCATTGAAGAATTATTTGAGGATTGTGAACTCAACAAAATATCTAGTCTCTAGAAGCTCATGCTAATTATCTGTGTTATAAGCTAGTGATCTTCTTCTTGGTTTTCTGTTCAATCTTCCACCTTAAACCCTTGGATGTGTTTTCAAATCTTCAGTTATCATCGATCTTTCATTTGAAGCAAAAATGGTATTATTTCAAGAGTATATATATATATATAAGGAATTATTATAGATTGATATGCGATAATTTGAAAGATTAGAAAATATTCATAACCAATAGATGTAGTGGGTATGATTGTCTTTTCAATGATATAACGTGTACACGACATGATGATGCGTACACGATGTGGCATGACATGTAAGGTTTGAAGCATTTACATCATGACTTTATTGAGGCCTAAAATTATTTCTAAGATATGAATCACAAATACTAAAATAGAAAACCAAGAATTAAAATGATGACAAAACCAAGTTTTTTATTCGATTTTTATTTTAAATTTTTAACACTTGGTCCACTCAGTACAAGGCATTTGTGTTTTTGCACTTGCACCGGTACCTAATCTTTTATCGCGGCTTATAATATGATTTATTGGTAACGAAATATATCCTTCCGGTACTTTGTAAAACATGTCTTCTTGCGTAAGAATATTTTATGCAAAGTAACAAATACTTTATATATGTCATTATATTAGACAAACGAGACCTACTTAATCGATTACAACACTATGAAATGAAGTAGTGTGTGCATCGTATATTTATCTATAAAAGGTGGGGAGGCGGGCTATGTCATTTTATTCATTTTGATCAAGGATAGTGACCTAAGAGCCAAAAAGAGTACTAAGTGACCCCTACCCAATAACTTTCATCGTACCATGCCTATCTCTCTCATATGAATCACCGTAAATATTCAGCTAGCTGGCCCGAGTTGATAAACTTCAATTTATTCTTAGTGATGTCTATCTTTTCTCATCTTATCAACTGAACATGTAACAAGATTCATAACATGAATTCACTTTTTAGGACGTATTATCATGTCAGAAGTCAATGGACTCGTTAGTTACATGGTATTGAATTATGAGGTACTAACACATAAAAATGAGAAATTGATTGCGTTTGGAACCTTTTTACATGCTAAAAATCCTCTATTAAGTTTTTCATTCTGGTGCAGCTCCTCATAATTCTATCAATTACTCGTATTGCAGTGGTTTGGTCAAATCTAATATTACTTTTGATATCTTTTTGGGTAGATTTTCCATTTTTGGGTAAACTTTTTATTTTAGAAATTTATTCATAATTTTTTTTAGGTGAACCGATATAATTTGTTGTTTGTTAAGATTTAAACACGTGATCTCAAAGATTACGGTATGGGTCCATAAGACTACAATTAGTTGACTATTCATAAACACTTTATTTGCTTTTTACAATATAATGTCGTAATAGACTCCCTACAAACCTTTCAAGCAACTCAAATTGGCTGTAATTTACTTTCTAAATGAAACAAATTATTATATTTTTTGATACAAAAACAAACAAAATACATTATGCAGGTCACAAAACTCCGTTTTGGTGGCATGATCCTATGCACCACAATCAATCATTGCCTATGCGACGGCGTCGGCACGTCCCAGTTCTTACACGCTTGGGCCCACCTAACATCCAAACCAGATCTTCCTCCGCCAATCTCACCCGTCCACTCCCGCCACGTGCTGAGATCTCGTAGTCCTCCGCTGACGACTTTCCCTCACCCGCAGTTCACCAGCAACAACGGCAGCCACGTGGACATCCTCAGACTCCTCCAGTCTCAGCCGCTGGTCCCCATATCCTTAACCTTCACCCACCCCCATATCATACACCTCAAGCGCCAGTGCACCCCCTCGCTAAAATGCACCGCCTTCGAAGCCCTGGCCGCACACACGTGGCGGTCGTGGGTTCGATCGCTGGACCTGTCCCCTTGCCTCACCATAAAGCTCCTCTTCTCCGTCAATGTACGTCGGAGGGTAAATCCGAAAATTCCAGAGTCGTATTACGGGAACGGGTTCGTGCTAGGGTGCGCACAGACCACCGTAAAAGACCTGGTCTCGGCTAACATGCACCACGGAGTGAAGTTGGTCCAGCAAGCCAAGGCCGAGCTGGGCGACGAGTACGTGAGGTCAATGGTGGATTTGTTGGAGGACAAAACGGTCAAAATGGACCTGTCCACGAGCTTGGTTATATCGCAGTGGGCGAAGTTAGGGTTAGAGGAGTTGGACTTCGGAGAAGGGAAGGCGTTGCATATGGGACCGGTTTCAAGCGATGTTTACTGCTTGTTTTTGCCGGTGATCGGAGACTCCGACGCGGTGAGGGTGCTCGTGTCGGTGCCGGAGAGGGTGGCGGAGAAGTTTGGATATTACATGACCGAATTTTTGGACAAGGAAATCGACAATGGTGATGGTCATCATCATGGCCTCAATGGATATCACCATGCAGCAGTCGACGTCAGTCGAATTAGTACGGAATATTAGTTTAGTTAATTAGGCTATCTCACTCTCCAAATTATGTAAGAACGATAACAAGAGAGCTCAGTGCCTCGTTGTAACGTTATCTAGCTTAGTTCTTGTTATTGTAATTTAATGACTCACATGTTTCTAATTAATTTTTTATATTCTTGATAAAGTTGGTCACGAAACTAGGCATTTTATGTATGTTATTGTAGCATGATCTAGTTCTCTATATGGTGATTCAAACGCTTAACATCTTATTTAGAATTATAATATCGACCAATATATATAACCATTGCGTTAATAGAAAATTGATTCGTTCGGTATCTAATTCATAAAAAGTAAATGATTGTTATCTTCGATCCTGAGTGATCGATTCTAAGAGTATCTCCAATGATGTTCTCTATATTTTCAATAAATTTGTTGAAAATATAACTAAAAGTTAAACTTTTAGAGAGTAAAAAATTTGGTACTCCGGTCATGTTAGAAAAATCGGAAGGATGGATTTGTATTTATGGTAAATTTTTGGAAAAATAAACAATAAAAATGTAGTTTAATTAATTATAAGGAGTCTCTAAGAGCTCATTTCTCTCTCGTCAAATTTAAGCTTAGTTTGTGATTGAGTTGAAAATATTCTAACTTTAAAAAAACACAGTTTTAAAAAAGCAACCATTCACTTATCTTTTTTATAACCATGATTTTTGAACTAAAAGTTGAAAGTAAGCAGATTTTATAATTTTATCAAACACCAATTTCATCAAAATAATTAAATATAAGCGATTTTAAGGCATCAAACTCAATTTCAAACGAAGTCTTAAGAGCTCATAACATCATCTATATTTTAAGAGTGTAATAAAAAATATGGGTGGAGAGAAAAAAAATTAATTTTTTTTTATAATTTAACTAAAGAATTTATTAGAGATGCTGTAAGAATTTAAATATTTGATCTAATGCGTCAACACTTGCACGTTTGCAACCGCACTCTTGGACGATAATGATGACGATAATGATGTGCATGTGGACAGACATTCATAGAGTAATTTGAGTTTGGATATAAAGTCCCGGTCACTTGCACTCACATATATAGGTATGGTTGGTTTTGTGCTCATGATCTTATATTAGATCGATACTATATATGCATGATAGATATAGAATTGGAGGCTACTAGTACATGCACTATAAGAGCACTAGGGTACTTCTAGATTTCTTTATAGACCCACATGGAACGTCCCTATATATAAATGTCTCAGATAAAGTTTGAGCTACATCTATTTATTTGAACTGTTGATCTATAAGAGTAATATTGATTTTTTATTTATACAAGGTAACTAATCATTGGATTACCAACAGTCGATGAAATTTTGATATAACAGACCAATTACTTGAAATCACTCATTTCGCAACAAAAATATGAAAAGATAAACTACCATTTTTAATAAAAAATTCACAATATGTCTCAGATAAGCAC
This sequence comes from Geum urbanum, assembly GCA_946800695.1. Classification (NCBI taxonomy): domain Eukaryota; kingdom Viridiplantae; phylum Streptophyta; class Magnoliopsida; order Rosales; family Rosaceae; genus Geum; species Geum urbanum. The sequence goes on along the minus strand of OX326998.1, from coordinate 2,067,474 downwards.
GTTCAAACTTTCAAAGTAAACACCTCACAATTATACACAAATCAGACCCTCACAAATTAGATGAAGCCCATTGAGTAAAAAAACAGAGGGCCATTATTTTGTGCGTATTAGAATTTAGGATTTAGAATTTAACGTATTACCTTGAACATGTTGACACAAAAACCTTCGAAAATTTAGTGGGGGAGTGAGTAATCACTCGGCAAATTAGTGGATATGCGACGATGTGACAATGTGACATGTAATTATTAAATTGGTAATGATTAAGTTGTCATTATCAATCACACCCATAATAAACACAAGGTGGTGTTGCCTTGTTAGTGATCTTCCAACCATATAATACTTATTATTATGAAATGTATAGAAGGACAATCATTACGTTCTAATGCTAGCTAATCTATCGACATCAAAAGTCATCAACCTAGTGTTTGGGCCTCAAGCCCATTATGCAAACATAGTCAACGTCAACACATAGTCGAAGACCGACTTCAATCCGAAAGAAAAAGAAAATATTAAAACTTTTTAAACACAACAAAAAGATTAGCTTTTCCTTATCTGACCGGAAAGCTAAGGCTTCCGAAATCCCCTAATTTCAGATACCGCCGCCTTCAATCTTTATCTTAGCCGATTCTTTTTCCCAAGTCTTAGTAAATTCTCGGCTGCCTGGTTCGTAGTTTCTCCACTGCTCTGCGATTCATAGAGATCTCCTGATCTGCGCAATTCGAAATCATCGATTTGGTATAGGTACTGTCTTCGCGAATTCCGTGTTTTCTGAGCTCACATTACTCTCTGTTTCATGAGGATTTAGAATTTCGAAGTGTATTGTTTTATCGTTTCAATGATCGCATGAGAATATTGTAATCAAATTTGCAGTTGATTGATGAATTAGGTTTTGTATGGAGTTCATTAGATGATTGAAATTGGCTGCGTTTGATGTGTTGTTGTAGTTAGAGTTTTGATTGAGAAGATCGACTTGGCTATGGCGAGACCGGTGCCGGAGAATCCTCGGGAGATTGGGAAAGCTTCGACGAGCATGTGTGTTCCGCAAGAGAGTGGATGCCCTGTGCGTAAGTGGTACTTTACGAAGCAGGAGCTCGAAGACTCTCCGTCGAGGAGGGATGGGATTAGCGGCAAGAAAGAGTCGCAGCTGCGGAGTTTGTACTGCTCGTTTCTTCAAGAGATTGGGATGAAGCTCAAAGTGTAAGTTTTCAGATGATATTTTGTGTGGATAGTATGTTAGGCTTATTATGTAGTTTTTGAAGATTTTAGGTTTTCGGATTCAATACAATGATCATTTATTAGCATCTGCTCTTTATTTTGGTATTTGTACTTTTTTGTGGAATATACTATATTTGCTGTTTTGCATGGTCAAGCTCATCTTAGGTAATTCTAGAAACGGCTGTATGTTCTCGGTTGCTTAACTGTCCATCGATCTGATATAACATGACAAAAAGGAATATACCTCTTAATGTTTTCTACGTGTCATTTGTCTTTCAGTTGTCTACATGATGGTTAGTGTCGTTTAATTGCATACGTTCCATTTGAGCTGTATTCATCCGGGGCAAAGTAGTTTGTGATAGACTGTTTTGACTTTATATCATGCAAAGTTCTTGTCAGTTATTTCATAGTTTTTCTCATGAAATGTAATAATCAGTAACAAAGGTGATTGGATTTATATACCCTTCAGGCCTCAGCTGACAATATCAGCTGCAATGATGTTGTGCCACCAGTTTTATATGCGTCAATCTCATGCTAAGAATGATTGGCAGGTAAAACTTTTGTGTGTGAATAATGTTGAATAAAACTTTGCTTTGCCTACTACCTAGGCTGAACACTTAAAAACTTTGAGATGTGCATAGAATGTGTGTTTTATTTAGCTTTCTCAGGTATGCCTTTTTTTTAGTCATACGCTTGTACACTCCTAACAGACTGTGGCAACTGCGAGTATGTTTCTTGCATGCAAAGTAGAAGATACACCTCGCTATCTAAACGATGTTGTTATGGTGGGGTATGAGATGGTGCACAAGTTTGATTCATCTGCCTTGCAGCATATCAGACAAAAAGTATGTGGACAATAATTCAATGTCAATGTTTTGTTGTAATTTTTGTGCTTAGTTTCCACCTTCTACATGTAGGAATTTCTTAATAAGCAAAAGGAATTGATCCTAGTTGCGGAGAGAATTCTGCTGTCAACAATTGGCTTTGAACTGAACATTCAGCTTCCATACAAAATACTTGTTGCTGCTCTAAAGAAACTAGATCTTCTCCCTGACCTGGCCAAGGCGGCATGGAGTTTTGTTAATGATTGGTGAGGATTTTTGCTTACTTATTTTAGTGGAGCTTTGTGTATGCATCCTGGTGGAGATGTAGAGTTGTATGTTTGTCATATGCATGATGAATCTATCTTATGAATGAATGGATAGGCTCCGCACATCATTGTGCTTGCAGTACAAGCCTCATTACATCGCTGCTGGTTCAGTTGCTCTTGCTGCCAATTTTCAAAAAGTGAAACTACCCAAAGACAAGGGAAAAGTATGGTGGTTGGAATTTGATGTTACGCCAAAGCAGTTAGATGGTTAGTTGCACTTCCTTTCTTGTTTCTTTCCTTTTATGGTGGTTGGAATTTGATGTTACGCCAAAGCAGTTAGATGGTTTGTTGCACTTCCTTTCTTGTTTCTTTCCATTTATTACATTGTGTTTTATGATGTATGATAGTTTTTTGCTTGAGGTCGTTTGCCGATTTCTTTATATATGGTCCATATATGTTCTTTGTTAGATTCACGGTAGGTTTCTTTAAGTAGTGAATAGTTATGGGCTAGGCAGTGTACGATTTGCATTGGTGAGTCTAATTTTGAGTAAATTACTTCGTCAATACCTCTCTTTTGCCTAATGTATACGGTTCATGAGTCGTGACTTATTTTGTTATTTCTCAGAGGTCATTCAGCGGATGCATAGTATGTTTAAGCCTCCACCAGCCAAAACTGCAAGGCCCATTCCACCGGAAACTCTATCTAAAAAGCCAATTGACAGTAGTCCCCAATCATGTATTTCAAGTGAAGCAATGGTGGACCAGCATTCCAGGCAGGCCGTCAACGTGGATGACAGAGGATTAGGAGGAGAGTCTGTTATGTCTTCGTGTAGGGAAAATCCTGCAGTTGAGAACAATGTTACAAGGAAGCCGAGTGATAGTAATAATGCGAAGGATGACACTGGTGAGATCAAACCAATCAAAGGAGAATTGGATGGTCAGAATTCGAGAGGCAAGATTGTTGATGCCCCTAAAAGCTCCGGTAAGATTGATTTCAACCGAATTCGGGAACTGAAGAGGAGAAGATGTGATAACACTGTAAATAAGAAGTTGACGAGCTCCACGAGTGGTGAGTTAGATCCTGAAGCTTGGATACAAAGTGAGCTCGAAAATGGAGTAGAGGTTGAAGTAGCATCTGCAGCAAAGAAACAAAGGAAGGGTTAGTGAGCTGTTATATATATCGTTTCAGTCTTGGCACTTTGTTTGGAGATGATATGATTTCATTAGTTGGCTAAGTAGTCAGATTGAATTTGACATTAGAAGCTGACATTCCAGACAAGCAGTCACTTTTTTCGATCACATTGGTACAGGCACGAGTTTAGCGAATGTATTCATCATATGTAAGAATATTAGAACTTCTTAATGGCAATGCAATTATATATGTAATTCTCATATTAATTGAAGCTGCATTCAATTCTCATATTTACAAGTGAGATTCAACCATGCAGACAATGGAGGTCAAACTATATATATGAAGAACATGCATTTACACGTACATCTGTGGACTATGGTTTCCCGAGTCTTTTATGTAACAAAATATAAATCAGACAAACACATTATCAGCTAGAAACTAGAAAGTCCGTCTTGCAAACAATGAGCTTTCTTCCTCGAAGATTCAGCTATCTTCCCAAGTTTAAATCGAAGAACTAAAGAAGCCACCCACCAGAACTACTTGTTTTTGTCGAATCCTGCACAGTTCAAAAGTGACCATATGAAACAACTCGAGGCTTACTAGATTATCTGTTATTGAGCAGTACAAATAGGTTTCTTGGATGGATTTGGATTGCATTGGTGACTTACAAGAAATCTGTTGAGAAGTGTACGATCATTAATCCCGACTCCACAGTCCACACCCATTGAAGAACTGCTTCAAATCTTGCTCGTACACCCATCGGGCACCACACCTTTGTACAATAATCGAGCTGTTTCCTTCGGTGCATCTTATATATTGATGGACTTCGAATGAGAGACTCAAATTAGGGCTCGTAGTTTCCGTGAATTCATTAGGATTCCTAACAAATATCCAAAGGTGTGATCCCATACTATGTTGTTGTCCCCAGAATGACCTAGGTGCCTCAGAGCAGCTATTTTGAATAAGAGTACATCCATGCTCTGGACGTGGACCGTTTGGATCTGCAATAAGTACACAAAAGGCAAGACCTATACACTTTGATTCACATGAAGGCCGAGCCAGAGGAAGCTCCACTGTAAATGAATCTACATTACTTTGTATATCAAACCAGTCTGGTATTCTACTTCCAAGAACCAGAATCCCAACACCATTGTAATGATAAAATCCCTATAAAAATAAACCATTTAGAGAGAGAGAGAGAGAGAGAGAGAGAGAGAACCGAGAGAAAAAGTTTCCAATGGTAATTCTTGGCAACAATTTTAACGAAGCACAGTTGTCCACAATTACATATCTTATGTTTGATGAAGCTCTGGCAATTGTTGTAGTCTTTTGCACATCTCCAATTGTATAATCCGAAGCTTAGAAAGACATTTAATGCTTGCAGGAAGAGTAACAAAATTATTTTCACTGAGCGTTAACGTTTTTAGGGATGACAAACAATAGCCAATATCGTCGGGGATATCCCCTTCACAGAGATTATGATTACTAAGATCTAAGGTCTCCAAAGAGGTTAATGCACTCAGAGAAGGCAACACAAACCCAAAAGGTTCCTGAATCTTCCTTGTAAATAATCCCCAAATGCCTGCGTCAACATGTTTACTTCGCCCAAATCTTAGGTCCCTAAGATTGTGCATCTGAAACACCGAGTGTGGCAGCTCTCTTATACTAGTAGAATCAATCAAAAGCTCCTCCAAACTCTCAATCTCCCCCAACGTTTCTGGGAGCTTCTCGAGTTTTGATGATCCAATCACACTCAACTTGCTCAGAGACTTCAGTTTGCCATTTATGGCTTCCGAAAGGTACGTGAGCCTTTTGCAACCACTCATTTCCAACTCACGATGCTCAACCAAATTTCCAATGGAGGGAGGAACTTCCGCAATATCAGTCTCGCTAAAATTGAGAATTGACAAATTTGTCATCCCTCCTGAAAATTCTGGAATCTTTCTAACTTTTGAGCAACCAGAGAGATCGAGCTCCTCTAAAGAATCCATTTCTATCTTAGTTAGGAAGTTCTTCATCCTTCTACATCCCATAAGATTCAAAATTATAAGTTTTTTGTGGACTGCAACGGATGGGTGGATCTCAAGTAGATTCGTACAATCTGTTAGTTACCAGGTTGCACTGAAACGGATACGATACGATACGATACGCCGAAACGAAAAAATCAAAAAATCAAATCATATAATACGAAAATCAAATTATCCATTACAGATTCAAATATAGTTAAAATAATAATAATAATAATAATAATAAGTATATAATTTAAGTTTATGTCATTGCAGCTTTATGTAGACGCAGTAGACATTTTTAGGCATTTTCCAAATCAACTTCTTCATCTTCATCTTCATCTTCATCTTCATCAACATTAAAGATCATCGCTTCCAAGTCTAGTTCATCAAGGGAAAGTTAGGCAATCTCAAGAACACCAACATTAGAAACATCCAAATAATCCATTTCATCACCACTAAGATCTCATTGTTGAGTCACGCATTCATTATAACTTGGATGTCTCCTAGCCAAAAGACGAAGATTAGTATGAACAAAAACCAAATCTTCCGCCCTTAATGGTGTCAACTTGTTCCTAGCCAAAGAATGAATAAAGTTGTAGGTATCAATTATCATTTAAATTCAAATATAGTTCAAAAAAGGAAAGAAAAAAAAAATACTTCATCACAATATCAATTATCAAGTAATCACTTCATCACTTCATCACAATATCACTTATCAAGTAATCACAATCTCAATATCACACTATAATTTCAAATCACATGATCGACATACAAAGCAATTGAGTATACATAATTACATATGAAGCAAAGACCAAATACGAGCAGAATTGCACCTCAAATGTACGAGAAGCTCCGAGACGAAGCCGGGGAGAGACCGATCTGAGAGAGTGAGCGAGATGAAGCCGGGGACAATTTGATTAGGCCGAGCTCCGGACGTGCGAGCTGAGTTCACAGAAAGAAGAGCAGCGGAGAGGACGGTGCGGGAAGAAGAGCAGAGGGGAGGCGCGGGAAGAAGAGGAGAGTAGAGGGGCAGCGCGGCAGGCCAAGTGGAATTTGCGGTGGTTGGAGGCCGAGCTCGAGACGTGCGAGCCTGAGCAGAGATGAGAAAAATGGCGGATCGGCAGAGATGTGAAATTAGATTTCAATTTTTCATTTTTCTGAATTTAATTACTAGAAAATATCATAAATACCCTTACGTATCCAACCAATTTACACTGTGGCGTATCTCGTTTGAGATATATACGTATCCATATGGTATCAAATTCTGATACCGTATCCCCATGTATCCAGCCGTATCGGTGGCATATCGTATCGGTATCGGTATCCGATACGCGATACCACCCCTGTTTGCCGTTTCTGTGCTTCCTAGGTTAGTTGCAACATCTTAAGATTCGGAATGCCTGTGACATCTGGGATCTTGGTCAAGTTTTCGGAGTGACCTAAATCAATAATTTTCAATTGAGGTAAATCTTGTATAATATAAATGGATCGATCAAATGTAGGATTAGTGAAATAGTTACCACATTTTTCAATTCTAAAAACATATATAACTTGAAAATTGTTACCACTTTTTCATCCCACAACGGAACAAGCTTGCTACTTCTCATCTCAAGTTCCATAACTAAGTTTGGTCTATAAGTCGCTGGAAGAGATTTGGAAGGATATTGACTCCACTTGAGAATTCTTAAGCAATCTGGAACAGACTGAGGGATAGATTTGATGATTAAATTATCAATTTATAGGTGTGTTAATCCAAACATCCTGGAGTCTACCCCTTCTCGTTTAGATAAGCATAATCGAATTCTTTTGATTTTCCCAGTTCCATTAATAATTCAACAAGAGCCAAGAGTATGTCAGTTTCACATTATTCACTAACTTGAGCGGCGACGGTTGGGGTGAGCAGCTGAGAGAGAGAAGTTAGGGTTAGGGTTTAGGATTTTTTTGCGGAAGGAGGAGCAGTTTGGGCAAATTAGGAGTATAAACTCGATGACTATAGCCAATGACATAAGAACTCGTTGGTTATAGTATAGCCGACGACACGTGGTAAAAAAAAATGTTAGTTTTAGTGGCAAAAAATTGTCGGCTTTAGTCAAACTATAGCCGGCGATTTTTTGCGACTAAAACCAACGACAATTTTTTTACCTTCGGCTAAAATATTATAGCTGACTAACAATTTTTCTCGTAGACTATGGCCGACGAGAAAAAAAGTCATCAGTCTGTTTTACTTGATTTCGTTGGCTATAGTACTTATTCTAGTAGTGATATGAGGCTAAGTCATGTATAGTAATATAAGTGATTGTATTGTATACAATGATCCAGGCTGTAGTAAGATATAAACCATTACAAATCCTAATAAACTTCTCCAGATTGCGCCATTGGTAGCATTCTATGGAGATTAGACACAAAAATTTCTTTCATTCTCACAATGTTATTTGAAAAACGTTGGCACAAATGTATTTAAATTTGAGTAAGGTTCGAATGGTAACACTCAATTTCGCCATCATATATCAACAAAATGATGTCAATCAAACCGTCTATGAATCCAAGACATGGCGAACACTTTAAGTGAATACTTAAAGATGTCAAAAGAATTTAACCCGTATTGAGTGCTGATATTGTATTATTATACCCAAATACAACCGATGTATAACATCATATCGATCAAAAAGACCGCTGTATTTTGAGGTCTATGACATGACATAAGCTGATGTAAAACCACATCTGGTGCTAAAATCCAGGTTTCTCAAATAAAACCGATGTATAAACAACATCATAAGCCAATGAAATAGATGAAAAAACTCATCTAAGAACATCACTTCTGGGTAGCATCTTCAATGGGTTGAAGAAATACATTCGATGCATTGAAGAACCCAAAATAAATGTGATTTTTTGATACCAAATTTCGATGGGTCGAAGCATTTTTTTCGATGCATTAAACCATGTCTGGAGAATTTTCGATGGGTCGAAGACATTACTTTGATGGATCGAAGGAACCTAAAACGATATCGAATTATCGATATCAACTCTCGATGGATCAAAATTTTTGAACAGAAGCTATGCTTCGATGTATCAAAGAACGATCAGAGACATTTTCGATGAGTCGAGTGAAAATTTTCGATGTATCAATTTTTGATGCTTCGTTTTTAGGACATTTTTTTCAGGTACCTGTACACTGTTTTTCCATATATTGAAAAATATCGAACCATACATAAGAATTGTATGAAATAGAACATTCTCAACACTTTCATATACCAAAAAATATTCATTGCTGCCAAGAAATAACAGTTACATCATGAATGTTCTTATTCCAAAACCGACTAAAACAAAGTCTCAAAATTTGACTAAAACCAAGTCAAAAATAAAACGAAATTGGATTATATAGCGGAGACAGAAGCCTAATACATAGACTACGCAAAAATCGAAGTCACCAGATTTGCTTTTATATTTTCTGCTATTATAAGATTTACTTCAGAGTAATCTCATATCTCATAAACTTCAGTGAAATTAAGTCTCATGTGTCAAATATTTCTTGCACTTCTTGTAAGCACATTGAATATCCTCAGGTGCCTAACATTGTTTATGCATGTGCTTGGTAGAATCACATCTATAGCAGAATGACAAGCACGAAGTAGAAGCAGAATGTGAAAAATTCTCACCTTTCCTAGAACTGGAATTGGAATGATTCTTATATAAATTATAGTGAATGTTTTCATGGCGAGTTCAAGTCAAATTCTGACTATTCTGTCTTCTTCCATGACCATTGCCACATCCTCCCTTTCCACCATGGTTTTTGTAAGGTTTGAAACGATCGTTCCTTCTAACCTTACATGCCTTCCTACCAATATCATAAAACTCATGGAATGAATCACATCCTCTTTGTAGACTAGGAAATTGTGCAATACGCACATTATTGAACATGTCATGTAAAGACACCCACAAAGTTACGGGGTCATTCTTATGCAAATATTGCTTCTTTAGAAATCGATGTGTATGACGTCTCAAAAACATGAAGGCTTGAGCTTTGCAAAATGGAATAGGTGGTGGTGGGTGGATTGTATCCGTCAGATTCATATGCAGAAGTATTTTCTCAACATCTGAGACCCAACGATGACATTCTGCTCCTTTAAGGTCAATGATATCAAATTCAAGCAGAAACGGCTCAATTGACGTCATCTACAAGAGAGACATAAGATGTTGATTAGTATCGATCGCATACTACGATCACTAATAACAAGTTTCAATGAATAAGAACATGATCCATGATATATGGTCACACAAATCAATTATAAATGGTGGCAAAAATCACGTCCAGCAACTGTGACTAACCGTCACATAACATCGATTTTTTTTTTCTTTTTTTTTTCTAAACCTTGACTCCCCCAGAACCGTCACTTATACTCTTCAGATATAGGTCCATAAGAACTAGGGTAACATATAATATTAAACAATTCATATCAGAATTGTAATAATATTAGATCTAGGGTTTTGCGGTAAGTAAGTTTGATCCTAGATCTATAGATTCAGAGTTTAGAAAAATTAACCTCAAGGGTGTTATGCTTGGTATGAAAACTTCGCTGTGAAAGAAGTTTGAAGAGAGGAAACACGGCCACGAAGCTCCAGCAGAAGGATGATTTCTTCTTCTTTTCGGGCAGACTGACTTTTTTACACTCAATCGGTCATAAATTTTGCTACACACATCGGAATTGTGATTTTCCGGTGGTTCTGGAAACTAGACATCTGGAGCTTTTCGTGCATATAAAGATCGAACTCTGGATAGTCCTGAGATGCTCTAAATCTTCTGTCAAAGTTGGATGTGCTGCACATGCTCGATTTTGGCCTAAAATTCAAAAATGTCGGGAAAAAGGGACGCTGATTGATGGTGATCGACGTTAAAGGAGGGGCTGCCGGCGGTGGAAGTTTAGTGTGCTTAGGGGTTAGGAATTTATTTTTTTTGGTGGCGATGACTTATAAACCCAAAGAGTGTGCTGATAACGTGTTACAGGAGAAAGTATGTAGATAGGAAAACTGTAACTCTTCTCATTGATAGAATGCCTTAAATATAGGCTGATATAATTTATTACAGTGATGACTTATGAACCCAAAGAGCATGCTGATAACATGTTACAGGAGAAAGTATGTAGATAAGAAAACTGTAACTCTTCTCATTGATAGAATGTCTTAAATATAGACTGATACAATCTGTTACAATAAATGTCCCGATATAACAGGGATTTGTTGAAGGATATTTACATTATTATGTGTGTTCCTAGATATGGTAGAATATGTAGAGAATAAGGGAGAGAATCCTATTTAGTGATGTATTAGGATTCTTACCTTATGTAACTCCATGTACTCTCCTATATAAATGAGCTTCTTATTATCAATGATAGGTTACAAGGTTTGCTTCCACAATACATTTATTGTTTATATGTTTTCCTAAAACACGTTATCAGCATGAGACTCTAGCCCTGTGCACGGATCTTAAGAAGGAGAACAAGAAAATGAAGATTGTTTTGTAATAATTTCAAGTAAGTTTTCTATGATCGAACACAACTTGAATTCAAATTCAAATAACCTACTCTTTTGGGACTTTGAATTTTTCCGTAAGAATTTTGGGATAACATCTCATCCCTTCTTTCTACACCGCACCTTTCTTGAAGGTGAAAATTTGGAACAAAAAGAGTTCCTTGGAACAAAGAGAGTTCCTAGATGAACTAAGAGCGTTCATCGTGAACCAAAGAGAATTCACAAATCAATTTGAACAAAGAGAGTTTATAGAAAGCATCGATTAACGAACAAAAAGAGTTCATAAGACCATATACATCAAAGTAAAAGTTAAATCCAAATAAATATATTGGAAACCAAATTATTTGTCGAGAAAGTCTTTTACGACTACGAAACTAATATATTTTCTGTTTTCTCATGGTATTTGATATGCAAAAAGACATTGACCCCATGCTCCCAGATCTAAAAGAGAAGTGGAGTAACGTGTGGTTTTCCGACTTCAAACATATTGCATCAATAAATAATAAAATGCCTAAACTTAGATCCATGCTCCAATCATGCGAAATACAATTGAAGAGCAAGATTTGATCGAGAAAATCCTCTACATAATCATAATTCTTGGCAAGTTGGAACAAAGAGTGTTCATAATCCGAATTATGAAAGCGCATTAAGAGAATGACGCATGGAGCGTAATCCTTAGAGTAAGGAAACTTTGGTGAGACGTTTAGGTCCACACCACCACCCCAACAAGTAAGTACGCTACAAAGTAGGGCTATGAAGGCCATGATGACCATCATAGAGGAAGCACCGACAATGGAGGTCGTGGTAACCAAGGAAGCCATGGAGACTGAGGTACCAATGCCAAGAGAGGCAAGAATAAGACGCACGATGTTTCTCGAATCAAATGAGTTTATTCTCAAGATGTTTGAGAATATAGATTTCGGAAGTTTTAGGTCAATAAATGTTGAATATTATTGATAGGCAAAAGATATGAGGAAAATCTATGGATTGCCAAGATCATCATCGCCACATTCAAACCACCCAATCCGAATATACTTGATCCTAGAACATATCAGTTTTCAGAACTGTTTTCTGCGTACTTTTTTTAAAAAAAATTCGGCTTTGCATGGAAGTCGCCGGCAATACTTTTTTTTTTATTACCGGCCAATTATTGCCGCCGATTTGGAGGAAAAATTGCCGCCGATTTGGAGGAAAAATTGCCGGCGATTTTTGGGGGAAAAATCGCCGGCAATAATGGAAAACTATTATCGCCGGTAATGAGCAAAAATGTTGTAGTGGATGTCTAGAACAAGAGATTTTCGATAAAAGTATTTGAGATGACATTGTGTCCCACCTACATTGATCTCTCTTTGCCTGATCATACGTGAAAAGAGCTATCTAAACGATTATAGATGACTAGTAACTAGAAAGTTCATCCATGTATCAATCGGAATAGCAAATAGTGCTTATATCCCCGAAAAACATCACAAAGCATAAAATTGATTCAGCCTATGCAGATTAGTCGGCTTCGACTAAGAACTGGTATTAAATCAAAATGAACCAACATATGAGTGATATATGGTTGGAAATATACGGATATCTATTTTTCAGAACTATCTTTGGAATGTCGATAGCTAATTTCTAGAAAAAGTTTTGCCCATTTTACTAGACAGAGGTCAGAAACAGAGTAAACAGAATCTGGTCTGCATATCAGTTGGATTTGACGTAAAACTGGGATTGACTCAGAATGATCCAGTATATGAGTGATATATGGTTGGAAATCTACGGATGTTTAATTTCCATAACTTTATCTGGATCGTCAATAGCTATTTTCTACATAAAGTTATGTTTGTTTATGTACACAAAGGTCATCCAGTCTTGAACAAAGACAGAACTCAAGTATGACCTTCGATGGGTTGAGGACTATTTCGATGGATCTAAGGTAGAATCAAGGAAAGTCCTTCGATGGATCAAAAATTAAGCCCAGAAACCTAATTTTTGAATTATTGTTTGTTTTTTTCTCCTGCAAGACTTGTTTCTTTACAAGTATTTTCCCTAAGAGCTTTGAGTGTCTCATTGATATGAGAATTACACATATGATATCGACTCCTAAGAGCTTTGAGTGTCTCATTGATATGAGAATTACACATATGATATCGACTTTTTGCCTTGTCAATCATGTTTCTTTATGATGAGAATGGATATAGGTCTTCTCATCATCTATGCCAACAATTTTTAAGTGAGAATGGACATAAGTTTCTTTGCATTATCTCTAATGATTGCGGTATGATCCAAATATTAGAGACACTTATGTGTCATCCAGATGAGATATGTAAGACAACTAAAAGAGAGTTGTAGAATCAAATCATGTCATGAGAGATGACTTAAAAGATTCAGACACATATAGGCTTTGACACGACATACTGTACATCCAGGTCGTGATATGATGGTCCAGATTTTGAGAAATTCAATCTGACATCACCTCTTTTGAGTGAAAAGAAGCAAGAACCAAAGTTGATTCATGAGAGTGGAGTCGGGCACCCTCACTGGTGACGCCTTCATCCACAGCCAGTTAGTGATCGACGTCTCTCCCCCCAAGAGGAGAAAACTAGACGCCGATGATGGCTTGCTAGTCTCCTATCCTGCTTGCCGAGTTCATGGAAACTCCAAGCCTCAACCAAAATCCTCATTGGTTATTTTCAAAGGCTCATCACTCATTATTGCAAAGCGCACTAATTCGAGAGATTATGATTGAGACCATCCTATGTAAATGACACATGTATGTTCTCACTAGATAGAATCTATGGTGATTCTATGGAACGATTCAACCAACTAGCGAATCACTATGATGTTTTGTGATGTTGGGTATAATGCAAACATGATGGTCACGTGTTGTGCTATTGTCCACTCATAATGTTGCTCAAACTTCTAGCTCAGATCATATAACTGCGAACTCACTACCCGAATCATCCCATTTATAGTCGACTCGACTTCATAATTCTAGAGAGTTTACATCGACGGGTTTCGATGACTTATTGCACATCATTGAGATTTGGTATTGGTATAATACTCTCATGAACAAACCCAAATGGTCTCACAGAAAACTACTGTTTAGTGACTATGATAGTGGTCTAAGAATTGGTGATGTGCACCAATATTTTCTGCTAATGGTTATGCAATATTGCGTGCAGCTAGTGACTAGTGACTGTGTGCAGCTAGTGACGATACAATATCGCATGCAACTACATCGTCTACGATACACTTTAACTTAATCTTATTTTGTGCAACTAGTGACTGTGTGCGAAGATACTGTCTCGCACTTACGCATATATGTGCTAAAATTGCTCTGCCACAACACATTATGATGGGTCAATCGAGATGAATGATTATGTTGGACATGAGTCTCCAACTATAACCCACTATGAGAATCTTGACAGGTGATCTCTTTACCGCTAGTTTTACGGATGTCTCTTTGATGACGCGGTCTTCCAGTCGTTAGGGGGAGATAGGAACAAGCATGTTCGAAAGGAACGACAGGAAGGGTCGTATCCTCATTATATTTCATCATGATCCCCAAACGATATAACGTAATAGATTTGATGCCTGATGCATTTCTAGTATCGTTAAAGTGACGAATCACATATACTTGATGCAAATATGCATGTAAGGATTTATGTCTATTTTAGAGGACATGACGCCACCAAAAAGGAGTTGGTTATGGTGCTGCCACCATGGAATGTGGCATGGTGACATCATAAAGTGGCATAGTGTCGTCACAGGCTATAGGTTTCGCTGGAGAGCATAGGAGACCCAAATGATTCGATATATACTCGTCCAAGGAAGAGAGCGAGTTTGGCACAATATGATCCATTGATCATTGATACTTAATTCCATCATATGGTTATCATTGAGGGAGACCTTAATGTTAAAACTAATTACTCATAATATAAAGATCTCTACAAAGTACAAATTACACTAGTGTATATAAAATTTTGAGACTTATCGAACCTATGTACGTTGAAACTTCCAAACGTAGTAGCAATTGGCCTACATGGGACGAAGCGATCCATATTGAATTATGTTCACTAACAAAGAGAATGTGGTTGGGTTGGTGATGCTGACACACCCAAGTGTAAAGCCTATCGATACGGGTCTTTGTTAGAAAGTTTGATGAGAATAAAGAGATTATACTGGCCTCATGGCGCAAGGCTTCTCATAACGCTCTGGAATCGACTGCGATGAGATAAATTCTCTCGTAATGGATGTCATTGTACTCCACTACCTTGTCAGTTTGGTAGTTTCCGAAAAACTTGACATGCAGCTTATAATCGTGGTCATGACGTATCTCTTTGTGGATCTAGAATAAGAGATAGATATGAATGTCATAAATAGACTTCATGTACCCAAATCAAATAGCTCTAGACCACATAGCATGTTTGCATTGAAATTGCAAAGTTCACCGAGTGACTACTTGATTGGGAAGGGATATGCTCATGCGTGTTCATTTATATGACAAGTTCAGGATTTGCAAAGTGTTTGAAATCTGAATTTGAGATGAAAGATCTTGAGAAGATACGGTTTTGTCTCGAATAAAGGAGTCACAGCTAGTGACGGGAACTCAAGCACCGTAATGATGAGATTTTCCATCATCGCCTTATACTCAAAGATATGTTGCTCTTTACGATGATAAAGTGAATTCTATGAGTACTTCCGTGATCTGCTATAGTCTTGACCCTTAAAGGGATCCGTATTCGTCCAAGGGATGATGACGAAAACGTGTTAGAGGCTATATTGTCTAATCTAGACTTAGCTTCTCATTATTATTAAACTTGATAGCTAGATGTAGTTATGCGCCTACGCAATACCATTGGAATGGTTTAAAGACAATCTTTCAGTATCAAGAGTATGAAATATATGAGCTTGATCTATCCTTATAGAGAGACCAAAAAGAGAGAGGCGATGGAAGCAAGGACACCACAAAGAGATTAATGTTGCTTTTCCCTCACCTCATACACCAACAATCATTGTGATCATTGTGATGTGTTGGAAGGTCTTGCTGATGTTGGATATCTCTCTGATCCACATAAAGGTTGTTCCCAAGTTGGTTATATCTTTACCATGGGTAATACCGCGATATCTTGGAAGTCTAGAGAGCTGACTCTTATCGCTACATCTTCGAGCCATGTTGAGATTATTGATCTAACATGAAGTTGTTATGGAGTGCATATGGTCGAGGTCTATAGATGCACATATCGAAGATCAAGTGGTTTTGAATCACCATGAACATACATGCATTATGAGGATAATGTTACTTACATCAAGGTGATGAATTTAGTTTACATGTAGGGCGACAACTCCAAACATATATCGCATAAATTGTTCTATAGCCACCAAACAATAGCAATTCCTCAAGATCATGGTTGACCAAGTTTGTTTTGAGGATAATGTGACACACTTATATTCTAAGTCATTGGCCAATTCCACATTTCAGAAGCATGTTAAGAGTATAAGGTTGCTCAGCTTGTCTAAGTTACCTTGATTGTAGATATCAGGGGGAGATGCAGACTTCAGGGGGAGTCTGACATTCACATGAGCGTTTCTAAATGTGAAGGACACGTTGTACTCTTTTTTCTTGACTAATGTTATTTTTATCCTAAATGGTTTTTATTACTTAACAAAGTTTTAATAAGGCAACATAGTTTTGTGTTGTATCATCGTCTATGACGACTTGCACTCTTTTTACTTGGCGAGATCACATTTTCTCCTGCAAATATGTTTTTGACTTGTCAAGGTTTTTAATGAGCCATCAAGGAAGCATTGAAGAAGCAACGTCTACTATATCCGGCACAAGGGGGAGTGTTGAAGGATATTTATATTATTATGTGTATTCCTAGATATGGTAGAATATGTATAGAATAAGGAAGAGAATCTTATTAGTGATGTATTAGAATTCTTACCTTATGTAACTTCATGTACTCTCCTATATAAAGGAACTTCTTATTATCAATGATAGGTTACAAGGTTTGCTTCCACAATACATTTATTGTTTATACGTTTTCCTAAAACAGGATTCTCAGTATCAATCTATTATAATCAATATCTAACTAGAACAAGACACACACCAAAATTTATGGAGAATAAATATCTTTAAACACTGTTTTCTTTTATTTTCATGACGTTCTCTTCTTATTTTGGTAACAAAAATATTACATGGTGTACATAAGTATATGCATCTCACTGCAGCAAGATGTTGCTAGGTGTTGTATGACCAGGGCCGGTCCTGAGAGTTTGGGGGCGTAGGCAAAAACTAATGGGGGGATCTAATATTTCAGAACATATCTGATCTAGTTAACGTGCCTGTTTTTAACAAAAATATATCTTGAATATAATATACATAAAACAAAATGAAAACCTAAAAATCTTGAACTTTGATCAAATAGATTTTGTTTTACTTACAAAGATACACAAGTGATCCAATATAATTCTAATTTCCAAGTTCCGAAATGAATGGACAGTTTTGCTTTCCTCAATTCTATAGCATAGAACAAATAAAATGAACATATGAGAAGAAACAGAGATTAAAATTGTTGAGTGAATTGATTATTTGATCAAGGAAAAAAACCAAAGGAGAGGATTGAGAGAGTCGTCAACAACCTAACCTTGATTACTTTTACTTCAATGAAGCATGGGATCATCCGAGCATTGGAATGGAAATTGGAAAGAATATGATCAATCAAACTAATATAACTGAAGCTATCATTAATTCTCATCTGGCCAAGTAGTCAAAACCTTGTGTCATTTGCCTGGAGAGTGTCTCTCTTGCTGTCGGCGTCGTCTAGGTTTAAAAAGAATATTTTTTGGGTTTTCCATTTGATTTTCATCCATTCCTTGGATCTTGGGTCGCGAGTAAATAATAATTAGCATGTTTGAAAGTAAAGTATTTGCGTATGGAGACTACACAATAAGCCGCATGACAGTCTCTGTTTGTTTAATATATTTTTTAAATACAATCAAATATGAATTTTGGGCCTGTTGGGTTGGGGACGTAGGCTGGACCTTGCCCGCGCCTTAGCCCAGGCCGGCCCTGTGTACGACGACAAGATTTAGTATAAGAAAGTCTCTCGTTTCGTATACAGATTCAATACTTCGTGGTAACCCTACCTTCTGTGTTACCTGTTTATTCATTTTACAGGAATAACGTGCAACAGTACTGATATATTGATCTGCAGGAATATATAAACAAGCTAGAAGGCCGGCCAGAGCGCGCAAATTTGCAGAAACACGTCAGTGGATTCAACCCTGGCAAGATCGTATATATGTTATGTTTACTTATCTAACCTTGGAAATTATAGGTGAAGGAGCTAGTATAATCAGATATATAGAAGCAGAAGGTGTATATATATACATGTTGCTTTCGTTTGAGTGGGAAACATAAATGGTTCAGTTGCTCTTGCTGCCAGTTTTCAGAAAGTGAAACTACCCAAAGACAAGGGAAAAGTATGGTGGTTGGAGTTCGATGTTACGCCGAAGCAGTTAGATGATTAGTTGCAATTTCTTTCTTGTTTTCTTCCATTTATTACATTCTGTTTGATGATGTATGATAGTTATTTTTTTGTATCGGTCGTTCGTCGATTTCTTAATATAGTATTCTTCATTATATATGGTCCATATATATATGTTCTTTGTTAGATTCACGGTAGGTTTCTTCAAGTAGTGTATAGTTATAGGTTATGGGCTAGGCAGTGTACGATTTGCATTGGTGAGTCTAATTTTGATTAAATTATATCGTCAATGCCTCTCTTTTGCCTAATGTATACCGTTCATGAGTCATGACTTATTGGTTAATTTTCAGAGGTCATTCAGCGGATGCATAGTATGTTCAAGCCTCCACCAGCCAAAACTGCAAGGCCCATTCCACCGGAAACTCTATCTAAAAAGCCAATTGACAGTAGTCCCCAATCATGTATTTCAAGTGAAGCAATGGTGGACCAGCATTCTAGGCAGGCCGTCAACGTGGATGACAGAGGATTAGGAGGAGAGTCTGTTATGTCTTCGTGTAGGGAAAATCCTGGAGTTGAGAACAATGTTACAAGGAAGACGAGTGATAATAATATTGCAAAGGATGACACTGGTGAGATCAAACCAATCAAAGGAGAATTGGATGATCAGAATCCGAGAGGCAAGATTGTTGATGTCCCTAAAAGCTGCGGTAAGATTGATATCAACCGAATTCGGGAACTGAAGAGGAGAAGATGTGATAACACTGTAAAAAAGAAGTTGACGAGCTCCAGGAGTGGCGAGTTAGATCCTGAAGCTTGGATACAAAGTGAGCTCGAAAATGGAGTAGAGGTTGAAGTAGCATCTGCAGCAAAGAAACAAAGGAAGGGTTAGTACTTAGTAGTGAGTTGTTTTGTTGAGGAATGCCACAAAAGACATCATCTTCGTTTATATATATCGTTTGGTTTGGAGGATGTGGTTTCATTATTCGGCTTAAATATGCTTAAATACGACATAATCAATGAAACGAGCAATCACATCATGTAATTGTTCAAAATGAAACCAAAAAACAAAAAGAAAAGGTTATTACAAATCATCGTCTGTTGGTCGGATGCCCCCTCTAATAGAATTTGTAATGTCACAATTTATAAAACAGACAAACACATTATCAGCTAGAAACTAGAAAGTTGGATTTGTCTTGCAAACAATTAGCCCTTGAAGATTCAGCTTTCTTCCCAAGTTTAATTCGAAGAACTAAAGAAGACACCCACCAAAACTATTTGTTTTTGTCGAATCTTGCACAGTTCAAAAGCGACCATATGAAACAACTCAAGGCTTACTAGATTATCTATTATTAAGCAATACAAATAGGTTTCTTGGATGGATTTGGATTGCATTAGTGACTTACAAGAAATCTCTTGAGAAGAGGATGATCACTCCGGAGTGTTTAGTGACGAGTTCACCTTGAGTCTTTTGAAGAGTGATTCCTTGTGAGGGAGTATCATTGTATCAGTTCCATTTCCACTTCCACTTGAACCTTCTTCTTCCCCTGCCTCCTTGTCCTTGTCATCGTATTGATCCCGGCTCCGCTTATCCAGCATGCTCGTCATTGATCCATTGAAGAGCTGCTTCAAATCTTGCTCGTACACCCATCGGGCACCACACCTTTGTACAATAATCGAGTTGTTTCCTTCACTGCACCTTGTATTTTGAACGACTTCGAATGAGAGACTCATTTTAGGGCTTGTAGTTTTCGTGAATATATCATTTTTCCTAGCAAATATCCAAAGGTGTGATCCCATAATACTATGATATCCCAAGAATGAGGTATGTGCCTCTAAGCATCTAATTTTAAAATAAGTACATTCATGCTCACGTGGACTGTTTGGATTTGCAATACGTACACAAAAGGCAAGACCCATACACCTTGATTCACATGAAGGCCGAGCCAGAGGAAGCTCCACTGTAAATGAATCTACATCACTTTGTATATCAAACCAGTCTGGTATTCTACTTCCAGGAACTAGAATCCCATCACCATTGGAATGATAAAATCCCTATAAAAACAAACCATTTAGAGAGAGAGAGAGAGAGAGAGAGAGAGAGAGAGAGAGAGAGAGAGAGAGAGAGAGAGAGAGAGAGAGAGAGAGAGAGAGAGAGAGAGAGAGAGAGAGAGAGAGAGAGTACCTGAGTGTCTAGTCTCCCCCTTAGCATTGGAAGTAGGATCCTTGGAAATATTACATTATTCCAGCAGCCTCCATCGTTCACCAAACAAAAGCAATTTAGCGAACTGAAAACCCAAGTTCTCCATGGTACTTCTGGCAACAATTGTAAGGAAGAACAGTTGTCCACGGTTACTGTTCCTATATTCGATGGAAGCTCTGGCAATTGTTGTAGTCTTTTGCACCTAGCCAATTCGATCTGCCCAAGCTTAGAAAGGCATTTAATGCTTGCAGGAAGAGTAACAAAATTATTTCCACATAGCTTTAACATTGTTAGGGATGACAAGCAGTAGCCAATATCGTCGGGGATATCCCCATCACAGAGATTATGATTACTAAGATCTAAGGTCTCCAAAGAGGTTAATGCACTCAGAGAAGGCAGCACAAACCCAAAAGGTTCTTGAATCTTCCTTGCAAAAAATCCCCAAATGCCTGCGTCAACATGTTTACTTCGCCTAAAACTTAGGGAACGAAGTTTTTTCATCTGAAACACCGAGTGTGGCAGCTCTCTTATACCAGTAGAATCAATCCAAAGCTCCTTTAAACTCTCAATCTCCCCCAACGTTTCTGGGAGCTTCTCAAGTTTTGATGATCCATCCACACTCAAATGACTCAAAGACTTTAGTTTGCCATTTATGCCTTCCGAAAGACACGTGAGACATTGCAAAAAATGATTTCCAGCTCACGAAGCTTAACCAAATTTTCAATGGAGGGAGGAACTTCCGCAATATCAGTCTCGCTGAAATTGAGAATTGACAAATTTGTCATCCCTCCCGAAAATTCTGGAATCTTTTTAACTTTTGAGCAACTAGAGAGATTGAGCAACTCGAGAGAATCCATTTCTATCTTATTTATGAAGTTCTTCATCCTTCTACCTCCCTTAAGATTCAAAATTTTAAGCTTCTCAAGTAGATTTGTACAATATTTTAATTTTAACAGCTCAAGATTCGGAATGCCTGTGACATCTGGGATCTTGGTCAAGTTTTCGGAGCCATCTAAAATAATACTTTTCAATTGAGGCAAATCCTGTATCATATAAATGGATCATAAATAGATTAGTGAAATAGTTACTCCTGAATACCACATTTTTCTATTCTAAAAAGCATATATAACTTTAAAATCGTTACCACTTTTCCATCCCATAGCTGAACAAGCTTGCTACTTGTCATCTTAAGTTCAGTAAGGAATTTTGGTCTGTAAGACGGTGGAAGAGATTTGGAAGGATATTGACTCCACTTGAGAGTTCTTAAGCAATCTGGAAGAGATTGGGGTTCAGATTTGATGATTAATGAAGAAAACACAGCCTGACTAGTAGCTGAAGATAATGTGTTATTCATATGTTTTTGAATTACAAGAACAGAATATATATGTACAATGGGAGAGATAACCTAACGGATAAAAGTCGTTCTAGGACCACTACAAACCACTGGAACCGACAGAAGAAAGCAGAACTCAGATGGGTACAACAGAGACCAAGAGCAGACGATATAAGTCAACTGGTCTTGGGATACACAATCTCAGACAGACCCACGAGCACTTCGCCAAGCGTAAGAGGTACCCCATGTGCGACTCACGAGATACACGCGAGTGCTCGCCAAGAGGCACTCATGTGAGGGATGAATGCGAGCACATGGTCATGCGAAGAGGCACTCACGTGAGGGATGTATGCGAGCACATGGTCATGCGAGCATATTATCAAGTCAATGCTCGCGAGTATCTTCAACACTCCCCCTCAAGCTTGTATCAAGAGAAGAGCTTGATCCAAGCTTGCCTAACAACCGTTCAAACTGAGTAGTAGGAAGGACTTTGGTGAACAGGTCTGCAAGCTGATCACAGGAACGAACATACACAGTTTGGATCACTTTGGATTGCACTTGATGTCGAACAAAATGGCAGTCGACCTCAATATGTTTTGTGCATTCATGGAACACAGGATTCGCTGCTATGTGCATTGCAGCTTGATTGTCACAATGGAGAGTGATAGGCTTCGAACTCTGAATTCCCAGATCAAGCAAGAGAGCTTTTAACTAGATGAGCTCGCAGGCCGTGGATGCCATGGCACGATATTCAGCTTCTGCACTTGATCGTGCCACCACCGTTTGATTTTTACTCTTCCAGGTGACAAGGTTTCCACTAACAAAAATGCAGTATCCAGTTGTTGACTTGCGATCAAGAGAATTACCTGCCCAATCCGAGTCAGAAAAACCCTCAAAAGCAAAATGGCCATTGTTACTCATGAAAATACCTCGGGTGATGGAACGCTTGAGATATCTAAGGATTCGCTTCACTAATTGAAGATGATCAGAGGTTGGAGCATGCATAAACTGACTGGCAATGCTTACGGCATATGCAATGTCAGGCCTTGTTATGGTGAGGTAGATGAGTTTTCCAACCAGTCGTTGATACACAGTGATGTCTTACATGATATGGCCATCATGTTCTAGTTTGAGATGACTAGGGAGAGGGGACTGCACTGTGCTACAAGTTTGCATGTTGGCTTCTTCTAATAAATCCAACACATACTTTCTCTGATTTAGGAACAAGCCTTTAGGTGAGTAATCTAACTCAATGCCAAGAAAGTACCGGAGTTGGCCAAGATCCTTGATTGTAAAAGTTTGATGAAGAGATAGCTTGAGAGACTGAATTTCTTCAATTTTATCGCCTGTGATGATCAGGTCGTCAACGTAGACCAACACAACCAGCCTTCCAAGCTCTCCAGTTCGAGTGAACATTGAGGAATCAGCATTACTGCACCTAAAACCAGAATTGCACAACACAGCACTCAGCTTGGCATACCAAGCTCGAGGTGACTGTTTGAGGCCATATATAGCCTTGTGTAACTTGCAGACCATACCAGGTTCATTTGCTTGTGGATGACCTTGAGGAATCTTCATGAACACATCTTCCTCGAGATCCCCATGGAGAAAGGCGTTTTTTACATCCATTTGAAAAAGAGACCAACCATGATTTATGGCCACAGATAATAGGACTCGCACTGTGTTCATCTTCGCAACAGGTGCAAATGTTTCTTTGTAGTTTACTCCGAAGGTTTGAGTAAATCCACGCGCCACCAATCTCGCCTTGTGTCGCTCAATGCTCCCATCTGAATGATACTTTGTCTTATAGATCCACCTGGAGCCAACAACCTTTCTCCCTTTGGGTAGAGGCACAACACTCCAAGTGCCATTATCATTCAAAGCTTGAAGTTCATCCCTCATGGCTTGATGCCAAGTTTGTGAGCTGCTTTCTTCTTCAAATGTCTTAGGGTCGATTTGCTCACTGAGCTTGGTAAGAAACACATAATGAGCTGGTGAGATTTTGTCTGGATAAATAGCATTGCAGCCAGGATGCTTATGAGTATACATCTTGAATCCTTCATATTTTGCGGGTAGTTTCCTGGCACGAACAGGGTATCTAGGTTCTGAAGCTTCTCTCCTTTCTTGATGGGTTTGAGTCTGGAAATTGTCTCCCACCTCTTCCTCTTCATGATCAACAGCTGCTTCATGAGTGATATGATCACTTACATTGTCTCTGTGCTCATGATTTTGCTCAGTGATATCTGCTTCTGCATCTTTTTCTGATTCAGTCTCTTTTTCTTCTTGCGGGTTGATCATTCTTTGTTCTATAGCAGGCACTGTAGGTGCGATTGAATCAAACAACTCTCCCTCACTGCTGTCGTCACTCTTCTGAAAGAAGAAGGTAGACTCATTAAACCTCACATCTCTGGTTACATAGAGTTTTTTAAGTGTTGGATCATAACACTTATAGCCCTTTTGAGTTGAAGAGTAGCCAAGAAGAACACATTTAGCTGCTCTTGCATCAAGCTTTCCTCTATGTGAGGCCTGGATATGAACAAAGCACACACATCCAAACACTCTTAGATGCTCAAATCCAACTGCCTTGCCTTTGAGAACTTCGATTGGAGATTTAAACTCCAAGACCCTGCTGGGGAGTCTATTTACAACATATGCTGCTGTTTGGATGGCATGTGACCAAAAACGTTTTGGTACATTGGCATGGAGCATAATTGCCCTTGTTTTCTCCAACAAATCTCTGTTCTTCCTCTCAGCGATTCCATTTTGCTGAGGGGTTCCCACACATGAAGTTTGGTGCAAAATACCGTGGTTGCTTAAATAATTTTGCATGTCATTGGATGTGAATTCTGTGCCATTATCTGATCTGAGGATGGAAATACTAGCAGAAAAATGATTCTTTACCAAGTTATGAAAATCTTCAAAATATTTTTGAACTTCATGCTTAAATTTCAGAAGGTAAACAAAGGTGTTTCTTGAGAAATCATCGATAAGAGTAACATAATATCTGAAACCATCAAAAGATACAACCTTTGCAGGTCCCCAAACATCTGAATGAACAATTTCAAAAGGTCTAGATGCCCGAGAAACTGATCTGGGAAAGGCTAATCTAGTTGATTTTGACTTGTGACAAGTCTCACATTCATGAAGTGGTTTACAGACATTTGGAAATAAAAAAGACATGACATGAACTGAAGGATGTGCCAGACGCAAATGCCACAGATTTTGCAGACTTGAAGGAGGTGAATCTGCTATGAGGCTCTTTAAAAAACTTGAAGATGAGGAAATGTAGTACAAGCCATTGAGATAAAAACCTTCACCAATCATCTTCTTGGTGACACGATCCTGAAATATGATACTATAAGGTGAGAAAATTGCAAGACAATCAAGTAAACGAGTGATCTTTCCAACAGATAGGAGTTTGAAAGGGAAATCTAGCACATACATAACACTTGATTTAATGGTTTTTGAAAACAAAGACAATTTTCCTGTTCCTAACACAGGGACACGACTTCCATTTGCTATGGAAACAAATGATGGCTTATCGAATGAGTGAAAATCATTTAACACAGATGAATCATTGGACATATGATCAGAAGCACCAGAATCCACAATCCAGAAATTACCAGTTTTGCTGAGATCCAATGCAGTAGATAGACAGCACATTATACCTGGTATGTCATCAGGATCAGCTAGGTGAGAATCAGCTAGGAAACCAGCAAATTTTCCAAGCATAGCTGTTGCATTTACACTTGATGATGACCCTTGCTTCAGTTGAAGAAAGCTTGCAAATTCATTGATCAAATTTATGGGACTTGTAGAGTAATCTACAGCTTCTTCTAAGCATGTGTTTGATGCAACATTTGCTTTTGAAGTATATGAGACTCTCATTCTTCCTTTCTCACCACCAAGACCCTTCGGCTTGAGCTCAGGATGCAGCAGCCAACAAGTTTCTTTTGTATGGCCTATGCCATGTCTACCAATGCGCTCACAGTGAGAGCACTTCAAATCAGGTCTCCTTCCCTTGTAAGGCCTCGAGCTCACAAAGACCCTTGACTCAGTGGGATTTGAGTCAACTCTACCAACTGCAATATCAGCTTGCATCACCTTCTTCCTAGTCTCTTCTCTCTGAATGGTGCTACACACAGTTGTTAGTGAAGGAAGCTCAGGTGACATGAGAATGTGACTTTTAAGGTCCTCATAGTCGGGACCCAGGTTGCACAGAAGCTCGAAGATTTTGTCTTCTTCAACTCTTTTCAAAATGATCTTGGAATCTACTGTATGGGGCATGTAGAGATCGAGTTCATTCCACTTGGCTTGAAGGTTTCCAAGATGCTCGATGAATGTCTGATTTCCTTGCTTGAGTTCAGACAATTCTTTCTTGACTTGAAATACTCGAGCTGAGTTGTTGAGGTCTCCATAGAGGTCTTTCACTGCCTTCCACATGCTGAGAGCTGAGTCTGAGTATTGAAAAATCCTTTGGAGTTTTGGATCCATGGAGTTGATCAACCAAGACCTCACAAGCTGATCTTGTGAGAGCCATGACTCGAATTCTGGAGAAGAGTCTGCAGGGACCTTGGATTTTCCGGTTATGAAGCTCAGCTTCTGTCTTCCACCAATGGCCAGAGACATTGCATTTGACCATGATATATAGTTGAACTCATTGAGGAGAGAGGATGTGAGTCGCTGATTTGTAGCAAACTCGAACTCTTCAGATGGTTTGGTGCCAGATGATTGGCCTGAGGATGATTGAGAGGTGTTACCTCCTGTCATTATGAGGACTGGGAGGTAGCTATGGATTTAATGAGCAGAAGCAGGTCCTTAGATGGATCACCGCTCTGATACCATGAAGAAAACACAGCCTGACTAGTAGCTGAAGATAATGTGTTATTCATATGTTTTTGAATTACAAGAACAGAATATATATGTACAATGGGAGAGATAACCTAACGGATAAAAGTCGTTCTAGGACCACTACAAACCAGTGGAACCGACAGAAGAAAGCAGAACTCAGATGGGTACAACAGAGACCAAGAGCAGACGATATAAGTCAACTGGTCTTGGGATACACAATCTCAGACAGACCCACGAGCACTTCGCCAAGCGTAAGAGGTACCCCATGTGCGACTCACGAGATACACGGGAGTGCTCGCCAAGAGGCACTCGCGTGAGGGATGAATGCGAGCACATGGTCATGCGAAGAGGCACTCACGTGAGGGATGTATGAGAGCACATGGTCATGCGAGCATATTATCAAGTCAATGCTCGCGAGTATCTTCAACAATTAAATTATCAAATTCTAGGTATGTTAATCCAAACATCGTGGAGAAGCTTTCACAATTCCATCTCGAGTCTGCCTCTTCTAGTTCAGATAAGCATAAGCGAATTCCTTTGATTTTTTCAGTTCCCTAAAAAATTCATCAAGAGTCAAGAGTATGACAGTTTCAGATATACTCTAAATTGAATCTTTAAATGAGGATTTACAAAAGATTGATATTACTACATTAGTTCTTACTGTAGTTTTTGTAAATACGTGAAAGATGTCATCACGATGACATAGGCGACTACGTCGACCAGGCTCTTCAGGTGACTCTAGGTGAACAATTTCTACTGCCATTTCTTGTACAAATCGTGCATTTCCACATATTCGACTGAAGACCCATTTTTCTTAACAATTAACATAGATTTCTCCACCAGAATGTCTATCCCTATACGAGCATATAGCTCATAACTTTTCATTTTTTGCCTAAAATGCCCCATCTCCATACCCTTGTAGAAAAACGCAACATCAAGTAAAATGTTCTTTTCCATATCATCAACCCCATCATAACTTAGTCTTAGGGTCTCAAAAAGTGTTGGATTAGGAACTTTCTTTAGCTGATCTAATACGTTACTCCATGCATCTTGATCTCTCTTATACAATAAACAACTCAAAACCTTAAGAGCTAATGGAAGCCCTTTGGCATAATCAACAAATTGCTTAGACAATTGCACGAAACTTTCCTGAGGCAATTCTTTCCTAAATGCATGTCGGCTAAAGAGCTCAAGAGCTTCATCGTCATTTAGTACCTCGACCTTAACAACTTTGTCTATGTCTCGCTGGATGAACAAACGGTCATCTCTAGTAGTGACAATGATTCTACTTCCCTCACCAAAACAAGATTTATTTTCGATCACGCTCTCTAATTGAGAATCATGATCGACATTATCTAGAATGAGAATAATCCTTTTATAAGAAAAATATTTCCTAATTATCAAGGTACCATCTTGCTCATTCCAAACTTGTGCCATATTTTCCCTCAAGATTGGGGAGAGAAGCTTATTATGTTTTGATGATACCTCATTAACATTAACAAGAAATTTTCGTAACTCAAAATGATGCGAAAATCTCTCATAAACTAGCTCAGCAAGAGTTGTCTTACCCATCCCACCCATACCACATATCCATATAACTCGAGCATCATTCTCCTCAAGAGCTAGAAGTGAACTTAGTTCCATAAGTTTAGAGTTGATACCAACTAACTTGTTTGTAGAGCTTGACAATGTGATCATAGGCTGCACTTTACTCCACACACATTTAACAATGGCTTCGATAAGCTCTCTCTCACATCTAAAATAAAAAAATAATTAAGCTGAGATAACAAAATAAAAAAGAAGTAATTATCTAACTAAGCAATGGTAAAGTGCCAAACTATGCTTGTTTGGCCTGAAATAAATATTTCATATTGGGCTTGAAAGGCTAAAATCTTGGCGAGCGGCCCAGTTAAAAGATGTGGCTTGGCGAGTGGTCAAGTGGAAAAACAGAGTCCGTTTCCAGATCGACATAGAATTGTGGATTCCGGATAGCTGATTCATGCGGCTTAATGTCTATCATACATTTTCTGTTTCAGATAGGTTTCTTCTAGTAAGAGAGTTGTGATATCATTAGAACTATATAAAGATAAGACCCGTGTGTTGGATGGTGTTAGAGTTATATTGAAATTCAAAGAGCAAGAGCAGAAGAAGTTCAAGAGAATTGAAAGACAACTACTGAGCATTATATAAAAAGAGTAAGAGCATTGGTGAAAGGGTCCCCGATCAAACATAAAACATTTGCTATATGCAAGTACACCTAGACATCTCGTCAAGAGATTCTATCTTTGCAGCCAGACGATCAAAGTGTTTGTCACCGAATGAGTGAGAGTTTTGTGATCAGAGGAAGCAATTTTCACGATTGGAAGATTGAAGAGTTTGTCACTGATCGAGTGAGAATTTGGATATCCAAAGGGAGTAAACGAGACTGGAAGGTTGAAGGGTTTGTCACATATCGAGTGAGAGTTCGGACATCCAAGGAAGCGGTGTTCTCAACACATCGTCAGAGAAGTTGTTCTGTTTTACACTCGTAAAGGGTAGTGTAAGGTATCGATTTCTGGGGCTCTGCTAGAGACACATAAACCCGAAGTCCTAGGTTACTAGGCGAGAAGGACCCATTCAGGCAAGGTTGGTGCTCTTTTTGTCTTAATCGCTTATCAAGAACTCAGGCAGCTTTTAAGTTCAATATTCCATTGAGAGACGGTAGCACGCCAGCATACGAAGCACATACAGGATAAACCGACAACTGCGGTCAAACTATCCGAAGTCAATAAAATAGACTGATTTGCGAAAAAATCTCTCCGCGAGAAATATTTTAGCGTCAAACAATGCTTACCTATAAGTCTTTGAATCCCAACAAGAGAGACTTGCCACTTTGCTTAAAACAGCTCTCCACCTTTGTAACTTGTCCACGTCATACCGTTTTTCATGCTTAACAAAGGCTTCTGCAAATGTGCCCCTTTTGAAATCACACATCACATGGATCCACATGAAAAAAAATCGGTAGAACTCTGCAGTTATCCTTTGATTCCATGGATTCAAGTATTTTTGCGAGTTCATCCAGGCACCAGGTTGAAGAAGCATAATTTGGTGAGAGTATAATGATGGCGAGATAAGATTGTTCGATTGCAGTCAAGAGCTCTGGAGAAATATTTGCTCCCACTTCAAGCTCTTTGTCGTCCTTAAAAACCCGAATGGCTTGCCAGTGTTGCAATTCATAGTATAAAT
Organism: Geum urbanum; assembly: GCA_946800695.1. Lineage (NCBI taxonomy): Eukaryota > Viridiplantae > Streptophyta > Magnoliopsida > Rosales > Rosaceae > Geum > Geum urbanum. The sequence continues at coordinate 2,037,412 of OX326998.1, read as the reverse complement.
GAGATATAAAACCCTTGCGTGTGTCTGCACCTCTGAAACTCAAAAACACATCGTGCTTCCATGGATGAACTGATTCAAGTGAAGGTAGTAGAGATGGTGAGGCTCTTTGGGTGCTCAACGCCATTGAAGACCAGGAAATGGAAATACAGTGTTCTCAGTGAAGAAAGAAACAACACCCAGAACAAATGCGATCTGAAAGTTATCAAGTGAAAAATTGGAAACTAAAGCCCTCACCCTTAGAAAGTCGTCAAGAGCTGGTACATTAGCGCGTTCCCTTTTTTATTCTTTGAATCAATTATCTCATCCTTGACTTGACTCCCCTGCCGTTGTACTCTTCCTTGGAATGTCGTCGAGTGGGGGTACATTAACGCGTTCCACAGTACATTAAGCCAATTTCTTAACAATTTAACATGAGGGGAGGATCGACAGGGGCAGGCCCGGATATTAGCCCAGTGGGCTTACGAAGTTGGGTTTGAAGTTCTAGTATGACCATTAAGCCCAAAAGTCTTTCAAGTATTTCAAAGATCCAACAAAAGTGAACTTGAACTAGCAAACTCCGCCCACCATGCTGCAGACATATACAGTGAAGTGATCGAGTGAACTGTTTTCTTTTCTTTTTGTGATGTTCTCCTTTTATTTTGAAACAGAAATATTACAGTGTACATCAGTACAGGCATCTCACTGCAGCAAGATGTTGCTAGGTATTGTATGACAACAAGAGTTAATTAGAATAAGAAAGTCTCTCGTTTCGTATATAGATTCAATACTTCGTGGTAACCCATCTTTCCGTGTTACCTGTTCATTCATTTTACAGAAATTAATGTATAAATATATACAGGAATAACGTGCAACAGTACTGATATATTGATCTGCAGGAATATATAAACAAGCCAGAAGACCGGCCGGAGCGCGCAATTTGAAGAAACATGTCAGTGGATTCAACTCTGGCAAGATCGTATATATGTTACGTTTAGCTTACTTGGCTAATTAAGCTTTGTAATTGGAATTATAGGAAGATGAAGGAGCTAGTATGATCGCATATATAGAAGTTATATATATACATTTTGTTTTTGTTTGAGTGGGAATATATATAGAAAGCTAGCTATTAAAGAAATATATATAGGCTTGTCTAGGATGGCCTGAAACTTAACAAGCGTATATTCTTTTGTTGCAGCTATTTGTCTTCTATCTCTACACACCGTCTTTTAAATCCTGCTGCAACTTTAAGACCTCCTTTCTAGGGTTTTGCCATGTTTTTTTTTTTTTGACTTAAAAAAAAAGTGGTTAGTTTATGCTCAAGTGGAAAAGCACCCCCTCAATAATGATCCATCTATATTTATGCACAGCATTAAGAGGAATTTAAACTAGACGATTAGTTAGCACAAACTAGACGATTAGTTAGCACAAACTAGACGATTAGTTAGCACAAACTAGACGATTAGTATATATATATATGAGTGTTTGATTAGTTAGCTTCGTAACTGATTGAAGGAAAAAGGGAAATAGTGCCAACTTTTTAGCGTATTGATCGATATCGTATTACATACGTGGATTTAATTGTCCTTCATTTAGGTTTTGTGTTTCTATCACATCATTCGAGACTTTTTTTTCCTGAGGAAATTATAATGATATATACATGCATGTACCCCCTTGTATAGAAAATACTGTGAGGGCTTTCACTGATTAGGATGTTAATTAAGAATGTTCGACAAACTTCTGCATCGATAAGCTAGACGATTACTGGAGACTAATTGAAAAACACAGCGTTATGTACGTACCAAAAAAGGAAGGGTATTTTTTTTCAATGCTTTTATTTTTTTATCCTTTGTTAATTATTTTATATTGATTTAAAACTATAAAAAAAGAAGGGTATTTTTTGGGTTAGTCAAAGTTCTACCTTGCAACTGCTGTAAGCACTATTTCTTTCATTAATAGAGATATACTAAAGCCATCAAACGAAATTAAGATTGTTTATACATATATATTGGAAAAAGGTTTACACACTAAAGTAGGCAACGGTTTATATATTGTTTGATCGATCAGAAAACTAGTTAAAATATGCCCTCTCTTAAAATAGTTCTAAAGATGGTGATAGCTAGAACTAAAAAGGAAAATCATGAATCTTAAGTAAACTATCACTTGTTTATTTTTAATTGTGGTTTTTGAACTGAAAAAAAACGAAAAATAAATATTTTTTATTATTTTACGAAATATTTATTCTATCAAGATAGTTAAAATAAGCAGATTTAATCTCAAAAACACCGAACGGAGCCTAAGTCAGATTTGTTAGAAACAGTATCATCTCACATTTCTGAAACAGTCTTCGTTATGAATATTCCACCTTGTGGACGAATCTAATTCGAAGCCTGATTCTCATAAGGTGCTACAACGTACCATGGCTAGGTAGCTATAGTTGGAAAGGATGTGACTAAATATTGCACGTTGAGGTCTAAATTTGTACTCAAATTGAAAGAAATGAATTTTTGTGAAGAGGGTCAACGAATCTATGAAGAATCGTGAAAGTGAAAATAATAATTGAAAATTTCTATTGTAACCAAGATGTAGAAGCAGCTTTAGTGAAAATGAATCTTGGAAGATAGTAAGACCAAGGAAATATGGAAAAGGTGACAAGCAAGTCATGAAAGAAAGGAAAAATAAATAAAAGAGATGAAGAAAGAAAGGAAAAACTCACGATCGATAAAGAGGCAAAGCTTTAAAAAAATGAGAGGGAAGGAAAATAAATAAATATTTGAATTTAACAAATTAAATTTGTGAGAATATACAAGGGTGTGGTGGACATGCATGCTGCTGGGTAAGGCTAAGCTAAAAAAGGTGAAAGATGAGCTAAAAGAAAAGTGAAGGGTTGCCCTTGCCCATGCTTTGATCTCACATTCCCCTTTTCCTACTGATGTGAACTTTTGTGGGGTTGATCAAATTATTATTTACAAAGCCACTGCTACGCCATACGCTTAATTATTTCAATTAATTCGTTAATCGTGGACAATGACAACTTAATCATGCTTCAGTTTATATTTAAACTTTTCCGAAATATTTCAAGTTAATAGCCAGATAAATGGTTGGTGATGTCAATCTTGAGAAGTATGAGCTTCTTAGGATACATGCATATGTGTTTTACATTAATCACATTAATTAAGAACATCGATCTTTGCCGATATTTTCATTTTCTCTCGTGCGCTGCGCGATCCTTATTATTATGAGTGAAAATTTATTAAGAGATAAACCCTGAAGAAATTGATATGACAAGTCTAGTTGTAAGGTATACATCATGCAAGCACACACAAATGTCTAGCCAAGAAGGTTTTAGGATATAGAGAGGTCTGTTTGCCACTAGTGATATGATTGGACAACAAGATTAGATTTTTTTTCCTCTCAAACCGTCATTACGACTAGTCTAATCTCACGTTAACCAAGGATCTAGGTCAAACACAGATAAACTTGCTCTACGGTTTCTTTCTCGTTACGTACGTACTGTATTTATTACCACAGCAAAAATAGTTCAAAGTTTCTCAAATGTAGTGAATGTGTATCAAGATATCAATCACTCTAGAACTTACAAGCTTCATATGCGTGAAACTTCAGATCATCTATGCCCCTGCTGTGATAACAGATGCATACCATCTTTCATAAGCTGTGTACATAATTAACTTGGCTTCTTTTGGAGTCCACAAGATCTTAGATTCCCAAACATTGATGTATCGAAAAAACGAGTCTCTTAATCTCTTATATTGAAATGATGTGATGTTCATTTGTTTTGGTTCAACCTACTCAGCTTCCATGCAATCCAAAAGTTGCTTTGAAAATTAAAGATCGAGGATCCATCGGATCAAAAGCTTAAAAGTACGTCGACCAGATCAGTTTTTTTTGTAGGTTGACCGGAATATGAAGCAACTGTTGAGTCGTTGAACTCGCACTTTGAGCTACGATAGATAGATAGGTTGGGATGATGAGAAACTCTTCTTCTAAGTCGACTTGTGATAGAACTCGAGCCAGCCAGTGGTTTCAAATCAAATGCAAAACTTGGGAGTGAACGTGCGCATCTTGAACACCCTCAAAAGGAGAAGGCGAGGGGATGCAATCATGGTGTTCTTTTGTCTTCAATTGGTCCATCTCTTGAAGATATTACCATGGCCATTCGAGCAAGACATGCACTTTTCCTAAGACCATATGTAGATCGAATACCAGAAGATATATGTACATACTTATTTATCACATAGATACATACAGTACTCGATCATATTGATCGTTAATCTGTTATGTATATATACATGCATGAAATTAATTTGATCATTTACTTGCATGCAGCTTATAGGAAGTCATGGTTCTAAAACATTACGTGATTTAATTTAGTCGTACTCTTTTTCATGAAAGAGCCCTAAGATGCTTCTCTATACCAGAATAATCTATAAATATATAAAATGAATTCGATCGATCATTATATAGCTAGCTAGGATTTGTATGTTGAGTATAGATGTAGTTCACTGCAGATGGATCGAGTATGCCAATTTGGTAGAAACATAGTTAATTACGGCCCTTCCCAGATGAGGGATGTGTGAGTATAACATTTCTCGACATGTGGGGTTTGAGAGAGAAGAAAAAGAGCAAGAGAGCGTGGTGATATGATTATCATTTGTCTTGTGAGGCGTTTGTTGACAGCCTTGGGATCGAAGGCAAGGGTTTAATCATGACCATAGTCGAAATTTTAATTCAACTATATACATCATCATTCATCTCTCTCTAATTGTAGCTTGCTTGCTTGCTTGGCTATATAGCTCGAAAAACTATATACACAGTATGCAAATATCATATTATCAAAAGGAAAAGAAAGAAGTATATATATACACATGTTCCGTATTGAAATGAAAAGGGATTGTGTACTCTCTCTCTCTCTCTCTCTCCCTCTCTCTCTCTCTCTCTCTCTCTCTCTCTCTCTCATATCAAAGCTGCTGCTGCTTTGATGAATATGATCGATGCAAACTTGAAAGACAGTAAAGGGCAAACACAGAAAAAGTGACTAGTGAAAAGCAACAGGTAAGGTTATATTATGTGTATGTAGATGTATGTGTGGCTGTCACCTGAGTACTTGGTTTTCCATCCATCTCTTTTGAGTTGAGTTGAGTTGAATTGAGTGAGAGAGATTCCAATTCCATGAGCAGCTAGCAGAAGTAAAGCTGGTTTGCATATATACAAGTACTTTGATTAATTACTACTTCCCTAATTCAATCTTATGCTTTATTGATCTTGGGATTTTCAAGCCTCTCAAAAAGAAAGAGGAATTATAATATATCATTGAGAATATGGAGTCTGCAAATCTCCATCACCAACATCATCAGCTCCAAGAGAATCTAGGTCTACTGGGGTCTTCTTCTTCTTCTTCCTCCTCATCTTCTGCTACTGCCCCATCTTACTATGGAGTTGGCATCAAGCATGCTTGGACCCATCCTACTACTACTACTACCACTACTTTGTAAGCCTGCTCTCTCCCCCCCCCCCCCCCCCCCCCCACCCTCTCTCACAAACACTCTCTCTTTCTCTCTATACACATATAGAATTATGGTATCTTTAAGAATTCAACAGCTAGTGACCATTTTCTTGTGGATTGTTCGTTCTTATTATTTTCTTTCTGATGTGATGTTTATTCTACATATGCTTCCCATGTTCTTGTTATTTATTATGAGACTATGTTATCTTGGAATACATATATGTATAATTACATAGTACTATACACCATGTAGTAGTGTATATATACTATATATACATGCACTGTCTTATCCATTTCGCATCAATTGTGCAGGAGCAATCCATCAAATTCAAGCTTCAACAGTAGTACATCTGTTGACATGGTACCAGATTTGGGTGGTTTACACTGCTGGCCTTCTAGTAATAGTAATATTCTGAATAGAGCTGGAAGTAGTAGTACTAGTATTAAGGAAGAGCTCTCCTCATCTTCATCAGATTCAACCTTTCCCAAATTTACACAAATGCTGACCAGCCCCTCTACTATTAATAACCTCGAGGATGATGATCAGTACCGTTTTCATCATAGTCCTACAAGCCTTGGTAGCCTCATGAAGAATGAGCAGAAAGAAATGATGATGAATGACCTCAGTGAGAAGCTCTTGCTTAAGACCTTGTCTTCTTCCGGAATCAATCATCAAATTTCATCACCTGGAGATCATCCTCATCATCATCATCATCATCATCATCATCAATTTTACAGCTCATCAAATAGTAACCATGTCCCCCAGAGCTTTAGTCAGTTGATGCCTGGGAGATCCGGAGGGCACTACTTCAGCCAAATCTATCCCAGCATAAATATATCAAACTTAAACCAATTACAGTCTCCGACGCCGTCTTCTTCATCAGCAATCTCGAGCTGCAGCTCTTTAGATATGAACATGCAGGCCATGGATCCCCTAGCTTCTTCGAGATTCAGTACGCATGAACATGCTGATCCACATGATGCCCTTGGCATTTACAACAAGGATATTAGGCATAACTCCTATGATCTTCATCAGCAGATGCACCAATCAAGAACAAATTACCATCAAGATCATCACAGTCTGCTGTCTTGTGGTATAACCAATACTAAAGTGAGTATTAATTTCCTATCTTCTTTTGGATTTCCTCTTCTTTTTCCAACTTTCTTCTTCTAATTAGCCGTGAGCAGTGAGCTAGTTGGCATCGATCAACAGCTGTTATACCCTAGCTAGCCAAACAGATATGACTCATATGAGCATTATAATCACCTGCAAATTATTTATAATTATGTATATTTATGTTTTCGATTATGCATTCTGCACTACTTTATGTTAGTGCTATATTTAACTAAATTTTTTTAAGGTAGATGTATACTATATATAGTACATCAGTATTGCTGGTGCTAGCTAGATATGTGTATTGAATTAAACATTTCAATTTTATATATAATATATATATATATACACACAAAACATTGATGGTTTATCTTCTGACTTATATATGCTGAGTTGATATGCTTTGTTCATAAAAAACCCTTTATTCGATGGCACGTACCAAAAGAAATATACATTATATACAGCCTTCTCTTTTAGCAACATTGGGGTAGCTATAGCTTCAAACTTTATGATTAAAGTGTGTGTTAATTATTTTCAGGTTACACTTTTCTTCTTTCTTTCTTTAAAAAAAAAAGGGACTAATTTTTGTGATCGAAATAGAGAACTGATCATAATCATTATCTTTTTTTTTTCTTTTTTGGGAAAAGATACCGTCGTCTTTCGGGAACGAAATCGCAGAAGTGAAGCGGCCAGGCAGCTTGATTGAGCCAAAGGCGACACAAGCAGCTGCACCAAAGAAATCCCGGTTGGAGTCACGTACTCCCTGCCCACCCCTTAAGGTCCCAATTAATTATCATTTTCTGATTTACAAAGTCATTAGGGTTTAATCAAAATCTTAATTCTGTGGTTATTGTTGTTGGCATTAATTTGTATATCCCAGGTTCGGAAGGAGAAATTAGGAGACAGAATTGCGACTCTTCAACAATTGGTTGCTCCCTTCGGCAAGGTACGTCTCATTTCCCTTATTCACTTTACATTGGTGTTAGCTCTAATTGAAGGTTAGGCATACTAAATTTAAGTTACTAATTACATTGCAGACAGACACAGCATCTGTACTAATGGAGGCCATTGGATACATCAAGTTCCTTCAAAACCAGGTCGAGGTATACCAGTGCTTTCGCTTGATAGTTACTACTGCTTTTTGAGATCAAATGCGTTTCAAAACAAACCCTTAATCGATCTCCTACTTTTAAGACCAAATCCTAATTAAAGTTAACCTAGTTCTAAACGTACTTAGTTTATCACAATTGTACGTAAGATGTTTAATTCTTAATTGATCATTATCCATAAATATATCTACTTAATTGCCGTAAGGGGAAGATAGATATAGATCTATAAGTTGAAGTTTCAATCATTGAAAGCAGAAGCTATTTAGCAAAGTTAGTATCCTCCTTTGCACGTAGTGCTTTATATATGCATCCCCTAATGGTTAAATTCTAATTCTACACGTATATGAATGCAGACACTAAGCGTCCCATACATGAAGTCGTCATCACGCAACAACAACAACAAGTCCTCTAAAGCAATGCTGCAAGGGGTAATTAAGTAGTACGTACTTATGAGATGCATATCACTTCACACGACTCGAATCGATTTAACGTATTCCATATTCGATTTCAGGGATTGATGGAGATGAATAATGGACACGACGGAGGAGAACAAGAGAGGAAGAGGGATCTGAGAAGTAGAGGGCTGTGTCTGGTGCCGTTGTCGTGCATGTCGTATTTCACGGCAGCTGGTAATACTGATGTTGGTTCCTCTGCTGTTACCGGAAGCGTTAATTGGCCAAGCCCTAACTACGGCCATGGAGGGACTTGAGCTAATAATAATTCCGTTTCTATATGCCTCAAGCTTAATGGAGCAAATTTGGTCGTCCTGCGGAGAGATTAGTATCAGGATGGACCAAGTTTGATCCATTAACATGCATAATGTACCCATCAATTAGCCTCTGGATTAGAGATAAGTGACCTTCTTAATTAGTTTCACATACTCGATCATGTATGACACTTTCTAAAGCCGACCCTAAACCCTAGCTTCTTACCCTGCTTAGTACGAGTTTACCACGAGTGATCTAGTGGGCCGGGTCTTCACGTATGTTTTCTTCCTGATAATTATGGGCCTTGTGCCATCATCTCGTGTAAATATTTGGGCCTGGGCCTGGTCTGTTTATGACTTTCCCATTTGCCTAATCGCTTTCGTCAAAAGGAAGTGTCGTCTTTAGAAGCTTTCTATTCCTCAATGGCAAATTGTCACATAATACAAAAGAAGGGATCAAACGTCTACTCTTTAAGTTGACATCTTCTGGTGGCTTCCTTTTCTATAGTCCATGTCCACAACAAAATTATTGGCCATGTTGCTTTCATTCATTTCCCTTTTCTTTTTGGCTCTTTATTACTTCACTAATTACTAATAAGTGTTCAGAAAATCTCCAATTATACACTATACAGTGTAATCTTTTGAATATTGATTGCCTTTGTTTTTTTTAAGGTTAAGTATAGTCATTGACGAAAGTAATAGACTAATAGTGCGCAAGAGATTTACCAAATTTCCGGCCTGATAGACCAACCTATCAAAATATATTGATTAATCGCTTCGATTAGTGGAAACCGTCTAGAAATTAAATAGAATGAAAGAACAGCCCACCTATCACCAAATCTCACATTTCTGGATTGTTTTTATATTATTGCTGGTGATCTTAATTTGTTTATTATAGTTTCATATTATATGCTGCAGTTAGAGGACCTATACTTGGTAGTTTGCATATTACCTCCTCAATGTTATACTTTAATTTCTTACCGAACCAACAAGCTGAACCCGTCAGAAATGGACCTTCGTATATAAATACTAATGGAATTAGGAGGTTATGGGATTTTCTGTCACTCTGTTCGTGCCAATATTAAAGTTCCTCTGCCACTGCACGAAATTGTTTGTTCTTTCTCAGGATATTTAACAAATGAATTGAATTTAGGTTTGTTTAATCCAGAAGCCATTATTGACCGTATACTACTGAAATGGACATGGTTTCCATATTGATGTTGGGATTTGATAAAAGTCATAAAACCCATGCTTGCATTCCTCTGTTTTAAATTTTTAATAAGCACAAAGATGACATCCTTAGCTGGAATCACTTTCAGGCCACGTCCAAACAGATTGCTAGTTTTTGTATTGAAAAATTATTTTATAAAACTTTAGCCTCATTGGATTGATTTCAATATTAATTTATCGAACTAGAATTAAAATTGTCATACAACTTTAATATTTACAAAATTCGTTATTGATTCAAAAAATTTTGTACTTTTAAATTCAATATCGATTCATTTCGCTATAACGAAATTTTATTTATAAAAATTTTAATGTACGATACTTCTTATAGCATTACTTACTAATAAGTCACAATTCTACAATCACATTAAAGCAAATGCACCGCTTTTGATACTTCTTATAGTATTACTTACTAATGAGTTACAATTCTACAATCACATTAGAGCAAATGTACCGCTCTGGTCTGTACACAAGAGGCAAAATGATCATCTGATAAATGCACATGATAAAATGTCATAAGCTCCACCATTTATCCACTTGATCGATGAAGATCGAAGACAAAAATTACATGTTGAGTTGATTGACTTAGATAATATTGTATATCTCATTAAATATTAGGAGTATAATTGCAAATAAATTGAGTCTTGATCTGACAAAAATCACCACTGCGGTGCATTTGCTCTTCCAAGTTACAATTAGCAAAGGAGACCATCACTAATTTTTCCATCCGTGTGTCTTTTTTTTTGGTCATAATTTTTCGTTTTGTGAACCAGAAGAGAAGAAGAAAGAAAAGTACCCGAGGAAAAATCCTAGAAAACCGATATTTTGGGGAAGAAAACAGAAATTTGATATTTTTGAGAATGAGAGAGAGAGAGAGATGGGCCTTATCCAAAAGATGCCAAATCATCCTTGGGAAACATCACACGTGTCACTCATCTACAAATCCTGATCTAGTACGACCGCCGGCACTCTCAGTGTCGTGTGAGGTCATCATAAGGCGGGAAGCCGCTACTCGCGGCAACTCACATCAGACCCCGTATTATCCACTTCACCTCAAAGTCACAAATACCCTCCTACCTCCACAATATCACCAAGTTACCCACTGTGGGCAGAACCGTAATTCAGTTAATCAGACTCGAGCAAACACCGGAAGTCTCGCTCAGACTCCCGGATACGTAGTCTCCTCCCAACTTAAATGCCGAAAGCACCCTTCTATTGGTTTACTATGTCACCGTGCTTACCAGTTGGCGTAATAATTAATAGTGACCGATGGGGACAGAACCGTAATACGACCAGTTTCATTCAGGCAAGAACTTTGAAGTAGGTATCCATATTTATTTGTTATCTTTCTTTCATTCTTACGATTTGTACGAAGAAAGGAATCTCTTATCTTCTTTCTCTGTCTCTCGTTTCAATTCTCTCTCTCTCTCTCTCTCTCTTCCTCGCTTTGTCTCTATTTTTCTTCGGACCAAAAGAAAGCTTCTTCTACAAGCTATCTCTCACTCTCCACTGTTCACCCTCTCTCTATTTCTCTCAGATCAATCCGATCATCTACTTTAAAATCGACTCAGATCCTTGTGATCTCTATCCCGATCTCTTCCAGGACTTTGAATTTAGATAATTTACCACCTGAATCGAATAATCGGTGGAGAGACGGCCAGACTCCGGCGAGCATTGATCGGCGATTTGAGAGCTTCTAAGAATTTTGAGGTAGAAAACTTTTGCCTTGTGAGACTGGTTTTAGATTTTCTGATTTGATTTCATATTGAACTCTGCAGATTGATATTATCGTACTGACTGATAGTGACGTACTAAGAGAGTTTGGATGTTTAAGCATATTTGATCTGTAAAAATTCATGAGTAGCGATTAGAAATCATAATCTAATGTTGTAATAGATATAACTGTCTCGATCAGTAAACCAAACGGTAAATAAATCATAGCTTTGGTAATTTTTTGTGTGTGTAGAGATTTGACGATGGCGTCGTTACAAGGACCTGTAATTTGTCCGACTGTTAGTGCAAAGCAAGGTGGTTCGTACAGTGTGCCGCCGATGGTAGGGCCTTTGGTGAAGGCTAGGCTTCTTAGAAGTGAGCTATGGGGACTGAAGGGGATCAGTGGCTGTGTCACTAAGGCGGGGTTTGTTTCGCGCCCGCAAAACGTGAGGAAATGCACGAAAGTGCATTGTACTTACAGTTCTTCGTCGAATGGGAATGGGAGCATGGCGGAGAATTTCAACGAAAAGGATGAGGACTATGTCAACTCTAGCGTACTTGAAGCCGGTATGGTTACAACATTGGCCAACTAGTGTTTGTGACCATTGAATTGCCCACAGCTGTAAATTATGGAGTTTTTCGATATTGATGGAGTTTTAACCTTGTTTTGCTATTGAATGTCTGGATTACTTGGTTGTGGATTATTGAGTATTTGCATTGTTTATTTATTTTTGGTGTAGTTGAGGTGAAGAGTGGAGCTGATGGATTTTTGATCAAAATGAGGGATGGTAGACATATGAGGTGTGTCCACAACAATCCTCAGGGTGGCCATCTGCCGGATTATGCTCCGCATCCCGCAATTGTGTTGAAGATGGAAGATGGGACTGGCCTTCTTCTCCCGATTATTGTTTGTATGTTGATCTTGCTTTAGCAATTTTTATTCCTGTTATTGCCATTGAATTCTGTTACTTTGTTTGTCATTTTGAAGATGTTTTTTGTCATTGATTGCAGTGGAGATGCCTAGTGTGTTGCTAATGGCAGCAGTGCGCAATGTTCCTATTGTATGTTGTCGTTTTCCCTACTGTTCATTTGAGTTGTTGAGCCAGAAATATTGAGACCCTGCTAAAGTTTTTGGCTTTGAATTTACAGAAATACTGAAAATCTCTGATTTGGTATTTGGTTACCAGGCTAGGCCAACGATGTATCAAGTGGTGAGGGAGATGATAGACAAGATGGGGTATGAGGTATGTGTATGATGTATCGGTACATTACGATTATGTTGGTCTGTCGAACATACAATTCTTCATGATCTTTGATTGTATGTTTTGTTTTCAACTTGTGCAGGTCCAACTTGTTAGAGTCACTAAGAGAGTGCATGAAGCATATTTTGCTCAGTTATACCTCAGAAAGGTATATTTTCTCTCTTACTGCATAAAATGCTTCATTCTCGATCAAAATGAAGTTGACGTGTGTGTGATGGGGCCACAGGTGGGTAGTGAGACGGAGTTTGTCAGTTTTGACCTGCGGCCTTCAGATGCCATCAACATTGCTGTCAGATGCAAGGTAATAGAATTGTGAATTTTGAAGAAGCATGTTAAATAGTAATCTACAAAGAGTTGGTGGCCTCAAATGTTTAACAATAGTCTATTACTCAAAATTAGCATTCCTTTGTTTCTTTGCAGGTCCCGATACAAGTTAACAAGTACCTCGCATACAGTGATGGAATGAGGGTTATTGAATCAGGAAAGCTTTCTACACACACCCCTGCCTCAGATGGCTTATTGTTTACTGAACTGGATCGGTAAGTGCTTATTCCAAAATAAAGTTTTAGTTGGGAAGATATAACTGTTGTCGATATCGATCTGATTATGATCAGATCAGATGATATAATTTATTTATTTTTTGACTTGTTTTTCTTGTATTCTAGTTCCATATTTCTGAGTATGTAAGGTTTATTGGTTTCAGGCCAAATGGCAAGCCGTGTGTTGAAACAAAGGAGTTTAATCTTGTCCGCAATATGCTTATTGCTGCTGTGGAGGAACGCTATAGAGATGCTGGTAAGTTCATTTCGTGGTTGAATCATCTTTTCTGTGTTGGCATGGTTGAACTTGTTAATGTTAAATGTGCTTGCTGTTTGAGTATACTATTTGGAGGTTTGAAATTTCGTAATCTTTTATAATCTCTTGCAGCTCAATGGAGGGACAAACTTCTCCAGCTACGTTCTAAAAAGAACTTGGCATAACAGGTGAATACTCGACATTGCTCCCAAAATTGTTGAAACTATTGAAATGTAGTCAGCTGTGAACTAAAGAGGTCTTTCGTTTCGTGGCAGGGTTGGGAAGCTGTTCCTTTTGAGATTTAGAACATTTGTAAATACAAAATTCTTCCAAGTTGATAAAGCTCCGGCACAACCGTAGTCCTCATGCGATCTCTGTTGTTCCCCTCTATCTATATATATCTGTAAAAAGTTAATGTGAATATCTAGCTATAAATATAAACGTATAGTATAGACTAAATAGTGCAACAGATAAGAAAAGTTACTGGCAATGTAATCCTCAAGGCAGATGACACTTGTCGGTTTCTGTTTATTATTAATCATAATGTTCCTTCACTAACGACTCCTTTTCAAAATCCAAGTTCTGTTATAACACTAGGGCGTGGTGACGTCGGGAGATCCGAAGGGTGACGAAGCAAAATAATTTTCGTTTAGTACATTGATATACAAACTATTACATTCATGATCACAATGTTAAGCCTAGAAAGCTGGGGAAAGTTTTTTAAATTAGACCAGTTGAACAAAGAGCATGCCTCTTTTTCTCCCATAAAAGTTGGTAAAAGTTAGCTCTTAATTGATAGTATCATCACCTCACCGTGATTCTAGGCAATGTAATAGATGAGTTAATCTTAATTTACCTATAAAAGAAGCTCGAGTCTTGTGTGCTATTATTAAAGCTGTTTGGGTCTGAAATAAATATTTCATATTGGACTTGAATTACTGAAGTCTTGACGAGCGGCCCGTGTTTTATAAAGAGCTTGACGAGCGGCCAAGTGTGGTAAGTGGAGTTCGAGTAGAACTATAATTCATTAATTAGCTGATTTTATTCAGTTTGGATGTCTATCATGCATTTTCTATTTCAGATAGGTTTCTTTGATAAAAGAGTTGTGATAGTATTGAAGTTATATAAAAGGATTAAAACCCGTATGCTGGTGTCAGAGTTATATTGAGATTCAAAGAGCAAGAACAGAAGAAGTTCAAAGTAATTGAAAGACAACTACCAAGAGTTTTGTGGAAAAGGTCCCCGATCAAATACATACATTTGTTATACGCAAGTACACCTAGACAGACATCTTGTCAAGAGATTCTATCTTCTTTGCAACCAGCAGATCAAAGTGTTTGTCACCTATCGAGTGAGAGTATTGCGATCAGAAGGAAGCAATTGCGACTGAACGGTTGAAGGGTTTGTCACCTATCGAGTGAGAGTTTGGATATCTAAAGGAAGCAATGTTCTCAACACATCGTCAGAGAGATTGCTCTGCTTTGCACTGATAAGGGAGTGTGAGGTATCGATTTAGAAGGCTCTGCAAGAGACACATATTAAAAGTCCTAGGTTACTAGGCGAGAATGACATATTCAGACAGGGTTGATGCTCTCCTTGTCTTAATCGCTTATCAAGAAGTCAGACAGCTTTACATTCTATATTCCGTTGAAGAACGGTGGCACGCCAGCATACGAAGCACATACAGGATAAACCGATATATGCGGTCAAACTATCCGAATCCATAAAAGAAACTGCTTCACGGGAAGGATCTCTCCGCGGGAGATATTTTTGCATCGAACAAAAGCTCCCAATTGATAATGTATCTACCTAGATGGAACAAAAGAATAAGAAAGAAACTTCTTTCTCTTCAAACATGAATCTAACAAAAAAAAATAAGAAGAAATTTTTCTCTCTTCAAACATGAAATCCAACAAACAGTGATGTACCAAAGTTGCATCTAACATACATAGATTCTTTATAGAGCCAACACCACACTACAAATTCATTAAAAAATCCCTCAAGAATAACACATAAGTATCAAAAATACTGACTTCGTCATATATAGAAGAGCATGCGAAATTCCATATAACTTTACAAAACAGCAGCCTAAGATTCAATATGACAATTGTACACATCAGCACCCCACAACACTTTTTTGGTTTGTTAAATTTGTATATTTTATACACCAACACAACTAAATTAGCATGTATGTGACCTGAAGTAGAGTTCAATAGTGAAGATAAGAGTAAGAAATGTACCTTCTCCATCCTGGTTTTGATTTCAGATTTCCTGGACTTGTTGTAAATGCGCATTTTCTCTGTAGAATCAGGCTTCTTGGTCGGAGCAGCCTCACAAACCACATAGCAACAAATTGTCCTCTGAATTAGACTGAAAGACAAATACCCTGACAACACAAACACCCACAATTCAGATTCCAATATGAATCAAACAGCTTGAGAAATTGGTCAGAAACAAAAGAAAAGACCAAAATTGAACTCCACTTCCTAAAGAGAAGATAGTTTGCATATTGAAAACTAAGCAAACTAACGAAATATACACCATCTCTATTAAAATATATCTATTGTTATTAAGGAAATATACGTTATGGCTTGATCAATCTGTTGTTCACCGCAAACATAATAATCATAAAATATTAAGAAAATAAACACTGTAATCCTATAACACACTCACTCAACAACTACTAGACCCATTTCACAAAACATAACAAAATAACATGAAAGCTTTCCCGATTATAATGTGTGAATCCAATCTTGCACACTAAAGATTTCATTACTAAAGTGCCCAACCTCTCAATTCTCAATGCCTAAATATAACATCAAATGAAAATATTTCTAAACCATTACTGAGTTTTTCTATATATATAAAGCCATATGTTTTTTTAAAGTTGTATCACTTGTATGCAAGCAGTAAAATCTTGATCGTACCTCTGAAAAATAAAGCTATCTCTTTACTTATCTGCAGATCTACAAAAGCACATACATACAGCAATGCCCAGGCAACTATGAAATTTTAATTGATCGGTGTTATACAATAGTTTTCATACGTGTTTCAAACAAACACTATCAAACAAATGAACGTACGTTTACTCTCTCGAAAAATATGAATTGAAGTTCGACCAGTTTTGCTGTTGAAAACTCAGCAAACCCATGAATTGAAGCAACTCACAATAATGAGATGAAAAGTTTAGAAATGACACCAAATTAGCAAACCCAAATGACCACAACTCACTTACTTAACCTGACCCAACCTTGCTTGAGTATTTGAACGCTTGAAGCTAGAACTCACAACACCAAAGCTTGTCGCTGGAACTCGACGACGTAGATCGGTCGTCGCTACAGAGGTCGAATCAAAGTTGCGACGGTCGACGACAGAGATGGAAGACTCGATGGAGAGACTCTTGAACGAAGACCAAAGCAATGAAATCTGAACCCACAAATAGAACCGCAATAAGCAAACAAACTTCAAATCAAGAGAAGAGAAAGAAAACCCATATCCAAACTTCAGGAACAGACGATGCACCGATCCGTGAAAGTAGATCGAAAGGAGGAAGTGATCGATATTGTAAAGCGTGATTATATTGGAGGAATGAGTGAGGTTGCGATTAGATTGAGGCTGAGGTAAGCGAGATTAGGTCAGATGAGAGTGAGAATGAGGTCGAGATGAGATGAGTTTGTGAGATAGTATGATCGCACGTATCACACATTGCCAACAAATATGACTATAATACCCTAAGTTGAACAGTGGAAACCCACCGTTGTTATATAAGAAATACGTACAGTGTTGTTTGTCATGCTTTGCGTAGATGTCAAAATTTTGTATACATGGATAAGTAATCAATAATGAAAAATGATGCTACCCAAGTTGGTCTTGTTCGAGTAAGTTTGAAGTTTCTGGGCATCTATACTATTGTGTACGTACGTACAGCACGTAGGGAACTTTTGGCAGTTTTTTGAAGTTAAGGCGTTAGTATATCGAGTAATGTTATTTGTTTTATTAGATCACTCGGTAACTCACACAAAATCACTAACCACTAGAACATGACTTAGTCTATACTCGTGAGTAATGTTTTTGTTGTATGTAGATCACTCGGTAAAAACTGACACAAAGACACTAACTACCAGAACATGAATAATAGTATATCCTCACAATAAAACAGACATTCTCCCAAAAATTAAAGCCTTCTTGATTTAAGGCATGTTATGATGATCACCATCATAGATTCAAAAATCACTAACCACTAAAACGTGACTTGGTAAATCTTCGCGAGTAATGTTCTTGTTGTATGAAGATCACTTGGTAAAAACTGACACAAAGACATCAACTACAAGAACATAACTGTTTTAGAGTGTTAGTATATCCTTCGCGCAAAAATACAAGGCGCATTGATTTAAGGCATGTTATGATGATCACCATCATTGATTCATAACCTGTTTTTTTTATTGACATCGATAATTTTAGTGAAATTGTTGTAAGCAGATTTAATGTAGTTGATCACGCACTCACTAACTACAAAAACATAATTGTTTGTACATTCTCGAAATAATTACAGGATCTTTAATTTAAGACATGGTATGATGATCACCATCATAGATTCACAAGCGCTGTTTTTCTCGATCGACATCGTTAATGAAACTAATAATTGTTCACTATATTCCAAAAGACTTTATGCCATCTCTACTCTTCTTCTAAGTTCTAAGGCCTAAACAGCAAAGAAGACATTGTAGGTCTCCCTTCTCCTCCACACCTTCAACACTCGAGTCCATTCGTCCAAAACCACCGACATTATCATAAACCATTATTGATTTAATTGCACGCTTCCATAATCACCACCGCAGGTAACGGAAAAATTACCCTGACCAAAAAAAAATCCCCCTTCTTCACGGTAAAAAAAAAAATATCAAACTCCATCACAAAACAGTCTCACGGGCAGTGATCTTCCCGCCAATCTCACTATTCCCACATCCTTTCCCGCCGCCATGTGGCAGCTAAAGAAACAGCAAAGAAGACATCGTAGGAGTCTCCCTTCTCCTCCACACCACCATTATCAACATGATCACCACCGCCGTTAACGTAAAATTACCCCGACCAAAAAAAAATCCCCCTCTTCTTCGCGGTAGAATTCCAGGCAGAGTAAAAAAAAAAAAAACTCGATCACAACTCACACCCGCTGTGATTTTCCCGCCAAAGCTCTATTTCCGTCGCCACGTGGCGGCTAGAAGAATATTCCAAACCCCATTGCGCAGCTCAGCTCCTATTCCAACATTAACACGATTCATAATAATCATCACTAGTCAATGTCAAACCTGTTGGCGAATACCCATCCTCCATAAATCACAAGAATCCTCCTCCTTCTTTATCTTCTTCACAAAAATCGTCTCTTAATTAATTAATTAATTAATCTCTCTCTGGTTTAATTCGTACGTTAATTCCCAGCTGTATACGTATACATAACTGTATACTAAATATCTCTCTCTTCCTCTTCATAAAAGCTCTCTACAAAACTTGTCCACCTTCTTCTTCTTCTTCTCCGTCTCACTCTCTCAGAGAGAGACCAAATTCTCAGTACGCGAGCTCACGACATGTCTGGGCCGTTGGATTTCGCAAGGCCTTGTGAGTTCTTCATCTTCTTCTTCTTCTTCTTCTTCTTCTTCACTCTTTCTTCATATTTTAAAGCTTGTTCGCTTTTGAATTTTACGGTTTTACTGTGAGTTAATTGTTGGCGAGCTCTAGGGTTTTGGATTGGAGCTCAATTTGATTGTTAATTGAAAATTGGGGAAAAATTGAGTTGAGTTTGGACTGAATTTAGGTTTTGAGGGGTTTTCGAGCCATGAGGAGAGGAGAGAGAGGAAGTCGGAGGAGAAGAGAGAGAGGAGATCGGACTTCGAGAACTCCGAGGAGGAGAGGAGGACTAAGATGGGGAATTTGAGGAAGAAAGCGATCAATGCGTCGAGTAAGTTCCGGCATTCTTTAAAGAAGAAGAGGAGGAATAGTAGGAGCAGCATTGGCCGCGGTGTTTCGGTTTCGATTGAGGATGTGAGGGACCCCGAGGAGCTGCAGGCGGTGGACGCCTTTCGGCAGGCGCTTATATTGGAGGAGCTGTTGCCTCCGAAGCATGATGATTATCATATGTTGTTGAGGTGGTTTACATTTTTGATGTGAATTTGAATTTGTATGTGTGTTTTTTGTGTGTGTGTTGAATTGTATGAATTGTTGGAAGTTTTCGTTTAATTTTCAGATTTTTGGTTGCGAGGAAGTTTGATATCGAGAAAGCGAAGCACATGTGGGCTAACATGATTCAGTGGAGGAAAGATTTTGGTACTGACACGATTTTGGAGGTAAATTTATTGTAACGATCCACTTTCCATTTTGGTCTGATATTTACTACAATTGTCGCGGCACATTCAGAAATAGAAATCACGTTTTTTGTTTGTCTAGGATTTTGAGTTTCATGAGTTGGATGAAGTTCGAAAGTACTACCCGCAGTGTTATCATGGGGTCGACAAGGAGGGGAGGCCTGTTTATATTGAGAGATTGGGGAAAGTTGATCCCAATAAGCTTATGCAAGTGACTACCTTGGATCGGTATGTGAGATACCATGTGCAGGAATTTGAAAGGAGTTTCGCCATTAAGTTTCCGGCCTGCTCTATTGCTGCAAAGAGGCATATAGATTCAAGTACGACAATTTTGGATGTTCAAGGCGTGGTATGCTGTCATATGACATTTTATATAGTTCCATGTATTTTGGGTGTTCTCCATGTAGCAAATAGTATTTTTACTTTCGTTAAAAATTTCAGGGTTTTAAAAACTTTACTAAGTCTGCCCGAGATCTCATCACACGACTGCAGAAGATTGATAATGATAACTACCCTGAGGTATGTTAATGCTTTCAACACGCTTTCTTTGGAATGTGTGTGGTTAGTGTTATTGAATCAGATAAATGATCTTCTAATTAATATCATTTACTTGTGCAGACGCTTTGCAGAATGTTTATAATTAATGCTGGTCCTGGTTTTAGGATGCTGTGGAATACCGTTAAAACATTTCTTGATCCCAGAACAACCACCAAGATTCATGTATGTGTGTTTGAAGCTCCATCAAAGCGTGTATATTTCTATTGTCCCAAGTTAGCAATAGGTATATGAGATGATTTGATAGTGTTATTTCTCAGGTTCTGAGTAACAAGTACCAAGGAAGATTACTTGAAGTAATTGATGCAAGGTAATTAATTCTTTCCCTTGTGAACAACCAGGTTCATTCTTGTTCAGTTTTGGCACCCATTTCACTCTTAACATATCTCGTCTCTTTCTAGTGAGTTGCCAGAATCTCTGGGTGGTAGCTGCACCTGTTCCGATGAGGGAGGTTGTATGCGATCTGACAAGGGACCATGGAAAGACTCTAACATATTAAAGGTCTGGTTTAATTTTGTCTCCGTTATTTTCTTGAGTTCCCCTCATCAGTAGTACTTAATGGAGTGATTATTGTGTGCAGATGGTACTTAGTGGTGAGGCACAATGTTTCAGACAAATAGTTACAGTTTCAAACGGTGATGGGAGGCCAATTGCTTCTGATAAGCCACGTTTTGCAAATGTATGGACTACTGGTCAATTCAACTTTTGTCTATGATGGATCCGATCTTTTATATGCAATCTTATTGTTTTGATGTACATTTGTTTATTTATCTTATTCTTTTTTATGTCGTTATTCAGATAAGAAGTAGTGATACATCTACGGCGGAATCTGGTTCGGAGGTGGAAGAAATGGCTTCACCCAAAGTAACTAGGACTTACTCACAACCTAAATTGACTCCTGTTACGGAAGAAGTAAGTTCCTGAAATTTGACACACCTTTATAATTTGAGAATGATTGGAAGCACTATTCTGTGCACCAACTTTGGACTCATAATCATTATTATTTAATGTTTGTTCAGACTAAGGCGGTTGGCAAAGGAAGCACTGTGTGTGGCTTGTCCGACTATGATGAATATGTTCCTATGGTTGACAAGGCTGTGGATATAGGATGGAACCAACAAGCCGTGCAACAAAAGCCACTTGCTTCAGGAGGTTGGAAAATCTCGACTTTTATTATGCCTTGTCACTTCGTTGTTAAATCTTTTCCTTCTGAGTGATTTAAAACACATGCCAAAGCACCATACTGCATGCTGTGTCAGGGTCTATGGCTCATCATAGATCAAAGATAAGTAGATAACCTACATATTTGTAAACGGTCCATAGTTGATTAATTAGTCAATTGGTGTACATTGCAGGGGCATCTTCTCCGAGACTTGCAGGAAAAACATCTAATGATATCTGTGCTCAAGTTTGGACTAGGATTATGGCATTCCTTCTTACCCTTGTTACTCTCATGCAATCTATTTCCTTTCGGGTGACTAAGAGACATCCAATTTTGGATTTGGATTCCACCCACAACATTCCTGACCTGACTGCTGAATCAATTACAAATGAGGAGTTTCGGCCTCCATCACCGGCACCAGGGTTTACCAGGGTTGATCTTCTCTCATCTGCTTTGAAAAGGCTTGGTGAGCTGGAGGAGAAGGTAGACATGCTACAAGCAAAGCCTTATGAGATGCCTCATGAAAAAGAGGAGCTATTGAATGCTGCTGTTTGTCGTGTGGATGGATTAGAAGCAGAGTTAATTGCTACAAAAAAGGTAACTTTGTCTTCCAAATTTTCTTTTCTTGGTTGAGAGTTCTCTTTTTGTTCAGTGCACTATTCACTTTTTATTTGTTTCGTTTTGGTCATAATGCGCACCTTAATGTGTAGGCTCTGCATGAAGCTTTGATGAGGCAGGAAGAACTTCTCGCATATATAGACAGGCAAGAACAAGCCAAGCTTCAGGTATGTTCAATTCTGCCTCAGTTGCACATATACTAATCAATTGATACAGATGTTACTTGCTCATGAACTGAAAATGCTGCTTCTCCATATGAAACAGAGGACAAGGTCATGCTTTGGAAGGTAGTAATTTTGAGGTCGTCTATGCAATATGCACCATGGGAGATCCAGAGAATTGCAAGTGCACCCCGGCCGGTATTGTAATTAATGACATGTATCCCACACAATGGTCTTCTGCACCTAATGTTGTTTACGCAATCGATGATCGTTGTTGGATGTGTAGTTATTTACTCTTCTACTTATGTAGCTATTTCAAAAAAACTCAGAATTGTGTTAAAAATTTGATGGATGTATTCGATTGTTTGGTTTGGAACATATTCTTCTTGGAGATATAAAATGAAACTGACAGTACAGAGTTCCAATGAGCCTTATATATAGGTTTTCACTCTAATGCTATATGCCTACTTGCTGTGGAGGAATTCGATAAGACCTTGAAGGGAGACTTGAGCATCATCACTCTTCATCGGCTCTCCAGCAACCTCAGTTGGTGTGGCTTCCTTGTGATTCAGCAACTCTTCAATATCTCCAAAAAGTTTATGCTCTTGGATCTGCAAGTAATTGTAGGCTAATATCTTGAAGCCACTGAATTTGCAGTAGGATAGTTGCAGATGCAGGTCCATCCGACCAGGCAGGAGCAACTCCGGATCAAGTCTGTCCTTGTGATTCTTCGTGAACACTATGATCCTCTCCTCTCCGCAACTCGACCATAATCCGTCAATGAAGTTTAGCAGATCAGAGACTCACCAGCAAAATGTTACAGGTAATGAATGCATCATTGTCACATTTTTACTAAGGTTCTAAAAAACGTTATGCGAGCCTAGGCGGGGCCTCATTCTAGACCCTCGTTTAGAACAGGGAGAAAAACAGAGGATTATTATTATTTATTACCTTAAAAGTAAAGAGTATTTTAGGATTCATTCTCTAGATTGGGTTTTACCTGTTTTTCCGAACGACTTTACCGAAGACATATAGCAATGATTCTGTTTTTGCAAAACAATACCGAACGGGCCCTAACCTTTCAAAGCATTTTCATTGTCAATTCTTCTTGCTACTTACTACCAAACTTTGTATAGACAACCACACACCGTTCTACCCTTAGGCTATAAAGCGGTCAAAAGCACACAAATCCAATGAAACTTGTAGTCACCTCATTTGTGCTAGGCTTTTGTTCTTCACACTATCTCTACCAAAAAAAAACTGCTGTTGGTGAGTCACACTAAGTTGTGTTTCGGAGAGGGATTGGATCAAATATTAAGAGCGAAACTCAAAATAGTTTTACCACACCAAAGAGATGCAGAGTTGAATACAAATGAATCATCAGTCTGCATCTCACAGAAACTCATAGTCGTACAGAAGATGGTGAGGATTCGTCTTATAGAAGATGTGATGTTGGAATTGCATGCTATTAATCGTTAGGCTAACATATGTGGTCATAAGTTAGCCGAGTATGGTTTACTTTCTTCTGCTAGTTTGGACTACGTTGGCTCCTCTCAGTGTAATAGAGTCCTTGGTGACTCTGCCTTGTATTCCTTGAAGTTCTTTTGAATGCAATTAGATCGTCGTGGTTGAAAAAAAAATGACAAAAAGAATTCTCTATACATCATTCCAATTAGATACGAGTACATAACTTACGACTCAAATCACCACTGAAAATTCATAGTAAGGTTTCTATACATTCCGTCGATAAGATATAAGAAAAAGATATAAATTCATAATATCTAGACAAGGAGTTTCAAGCTTGTTTTGAAATTACAATTGCCGCATCATACAAACAACCATTACTATGCTCGGGGACCTTGCCATCTATGCATGCTTCTTACCCATACTCCTTCGATATTACCTCATCAAAGCTCTCCCTTAAGACTATTCTCTCTTCGAAGGTATTCTTCTGTGACCCTTGGATTGGGTTGAGTACGAACACCACGATTTTCTTCCTTCTCAACACAACTGTGATTGAAACTTCCACTGATGGATAAATTCGATAATGGTGAATGGTGAGATATCTTCTCCAGGCTCTCCACCATTACCATATAGGCGCCCCTCCAATAATGAAATACTTCAAGGCTGCTAACACTTCTGTCTAGAAGTTCCAACTGAATATACAGATGGTACTGGGACCTGCGTTTCATCTATCTCTTCTGCATTCTTCATCAATTCTTTGATGTAATCTATGGGAAACATGCATCTCAATTCAAGAAAGCCATCTCCAGAGTCTCCCATGGGCCAAATATGCATCCATCTTCCAAAGACTTCCACTCAAATCTTGGCTTTGAAGACTTTCGAGACTAGTTTTGGTAGGCAGTTCTACAACATTTGGCTTTCTCTGGCTCTCTTAATCTCTCATTCTCTCATGCTCATACCTATCTTCAACTTCCCATTTTGAATCTCCAGTTATACAAAGAGATGACTGCTGGAAATTATGAGTGGTTTACGAATGGGATATCTGTATCAGCCTCCATGATATTGGCAAGTAAACTGAAGGAGGTAGAGGGAGGAGGCTTCTGAGTTCTGAGCAAAAAGAGAGGTTTGAGTGGGCGGCCATCGTTTGTAGGGGGTTTTATACGAAGTTCTATTAGGTTTGGGCTTGGCTATACATGGGCTGAAAGGGCTAGGTTAAAAGATTAGTCCAATTTTGGGGATATGTAATTACGAGGATTCTTACTTTATTGCTTACTGATTGGAATCTTGGAATCGATAATTATTGTGTTATTCGGTGAGTGATAATGATGATATTCGTGTTAATTATTCTTCATGATCTTGGATTTGCTAATCAATGTGTGTTATTCGGTTATTGATATGAATATGAGGTAGAGGAGATGGTGAGTACCCAAGAGGTGTTCCATGTCTAGTTTTACATCCTTAGAAGTTTGAATTGAGTTTTGCAGGAATTGGAATGTAACATTGCAACAACGTACACATAAAAATAGCTATGTGCTTTAACTCCAAAAAAAATATATATATCATACAATATTCAAGTATATTAACTAACTCATATGATAAAGATTAGCGATATTATTTAGGCTCTATAAATCATATATGTAGAGACATTTCTTATATTTAGTTAATCGTTATGTTTGGAATATCATTTAGTAACACGAAAAATCTTTATTATTACTTTAAATTTGTGTTTTTAGTGATTTTTATGAATATTTAATGTTCATGCTATAATGGTCGAAAGTTGCTTATATTATATATTGTATAATATATATATATATATATAAATGACCCATAGTCTCCATACCCTTCGCTCCATTCGATCAACCAACGTTTACAATGCACGATGTAGCCATCAAAAGCATAAAATACGTACAAAACATAATTCTTAATTGATCGGCTGAAATCTTTGACTTAAATTTCTCAAATAACATAACTAATTTGGATGAATAAATTATGCTCATTTGCTTTATATAAATCATGACTTAAAATCCGATACAAACGAAAATAACATAGGCGATTACAAGATCAGTACATATATATAAGACTGAAAATGAGGTGACAAATGAATTTTCTATATTTCATTTCAATAAATGAATACACAAAATTTGTGAAACGCATGTATCGTATATTCTAGAATATACATCTTCTGTGACTATGATTATTCGCTCGATAAAATAACATGATTACTCTCAATAAAATGAAAGTTCTATATATACCAACCAACAAGAAAATACCACAAAAATGTATGCAATTCAATTCACTACTAATTTACAAAAGTTTTTAATTTCTACACGGGCTAATGGGCCTAGGTTCAAAGATTAGGCTAAATTTTGGGGATAGCGACAAGGATTCTTGGATCAAATTAAATTTTGATCGAGATCTTGGATATGATAATCGATGGTGTTTTTTTTGGGTCTGAATCAATCTGTTATTCGGTTATTTATGAAGGTCAAAATTCTGCAGGTGGAGTTTGGTGCTGTTGCTCGCGATTGTGTTTCACATCTGTTCTGTCCCGAAATGGTGGAGTTTGTTGCTCTCCAATTTGCATGTCTGAATGGCTCTACCACACAATTGGAGTCAAAAGTCACTTGACTAACTTATGCTAACATATGTGCTCATAAGTTAGCTAAGTATGGTTTACCTTCGTCAGTTCGTCTACTAGTCTGGACCAAGTTGGCTCCCCTCCCTGTGTAATAGAGTACTTGGTGACTCGGCCTTGTATTCCTTTTTGTAGTTCTTAGTTGAATGCAATTTGATCGTCGTGGTTCAAAAAAATAATGACAACAAGAATTCTCTATACTTCATTTCATTTCAATTAGATACGAGTACATAACTTACAACTCAATTCACTACTGAAATTTCATAATCAGGTTTTTATACATTCCATCAATAAGATATAAGCAAAGGTACAAGTGTAACTCAATTCACTACTAGTTCGACTAAATTCATGATATCTATATGTATTTAGTGACGGGGAGTGTCAATTAGCTTGTGTTGCAATTGCAATTGCCGCATCATACAAACAACCATTATCATGCTCAGGGACCTTGCCATCGATGCATGCTTCTTACCCATACTCCTCCGATATTACCTCATCAAAGCTCTCCTTAAGACTATTCTCTCTTCGAAAGTATTCTCTATGACCCTTGGGTTGGGTTGAGTACGAACAGTACGATTTTCTTCCTTCTCAACATGCAGAACTGTGATTGAAACTTCCTGATGGATAAATTCGATAATGGTGAATGGTGAGATATCCTTCTCCAGGTTCTCCACCATTACCATATAGGCACCCCTCCAATAAAACTTTCATATAACCAAATCTTGGTTTTGATCATTATTGTGTTATTCATAAAACCCTAATTCCAGTAAGATCATCGCATCTCAAATTAGGACACTCTTTATCTTCCGCCATGGTTGACGCACCCGGAGCATCATCTGAATATCGATCAATTTTCTCCGATCCAATGAGATCAGATCCTCTCGTGGCAGATTTCTTGAAGTCCCATTTTACAAGAGAAAGATTCGTATGGATTGAATTGCGTTTTAATTTTATACTTAAAGACTGTTTATATAAATTTTTCTGAAGATCGATTATTTTCTGTTCTTGTTTCACTTGAGATATTAATTCATAATGTTATGTACGTAGTAGTCAAAAATACTCGATCTTGTCTTGGTGTTGTCTTTATTATCAACCTGATCAATTTTATTTTTCTTCTTGTATTATTATTATTGAATTAGGTAATCCATTCAATCCAGAATATTTACACAAAACAGACCAACAACGGGTAATGATTTGTAGGCTTTGCAAGGATGAGGTAGTGTGTTTTCACCATGAAGATCAAAAGTTGGCGGATCATATGTACTCGAACCATGTTGACTACCTGCAGGGGTGGGATGAACTTTTGAAACGGAACTACAACATTGACATTTCTACATCCCAGGGTACCGTCCATAAATATGTAAGCGGTGGTGTTGTAATAGACACTGATGAAATTGAAATCGATTTTGTGGTAGACAATGAACATGATGATAGCCAAGCTCGTTTTTTGTTTCCTGAACTTAAAAATGTTGAGGAAATCCTCGATTACAGGAAGCAGATGGCTGCTCTCAATAAGGAATTTGCTAACTCTCTGGATTTTTTTACCATTGGAGATGGCAAAAAAAATCTACGAGGAAGAGAAAGTGGAAAGGCTGAGGCTCAGAGATGGAGAGGAAGAGTACGTTAGAGGCTAGAGAGAAAGTTGAGGTAGTAGAGGAAGTGGTGAGTTCTATGAGATTGAGCTTCCATGTCTAGTTTTACATCCTTAGAAGTTTGAATTGAGTTTTGTGGGAATTGGAATGTACCCATAATTTTGATATTCACTTGCGCTCTTTGTTGTTTTAAAGATTTTTCAGAGTTATCTAAGTGCTCGATCGAGGTAACATTGGCAACGACACATTAGAATAGCTATGTGCTTTAACTCAAAAAAAAATCATACGATCTTTGGAGTATATTAACTAACTCATTTGATTAGGCATTATCGATATCTATGTATGTCGAGACATTTCCTATACTTTGTTAATCGTTATGTTAGGGATATTTTTCGGTTTGGTTTAAGAAAAATTTGGGGTGATATTTGAAGAGGGTTTTAGAAGGGTTTTTGCTTAGGGATTAAGAACTAAGAACACTAAATTATTTGAATTTTTTTGTTTGCTGCCTAATTGATCATGATTTTCGCAGTTTGCATCTTTGATTTTGATATTGGTTTTGGTGTTTTGCTCTATCTAGCTCTTTCAAGTTTAAAACTTTAAACTTCTTTTTTTGAACTGAAATAGAAGCTTCTATTCATAGAATCAAGTAGTACAACTAGCAGCCACAATGACTTCAAGCAAAGGAGGGGTATCCTCAAACCAAACGACATTACAGTTGGAAATCAAAGAAAATTTAGCCACATTGTGAGCCAAGCTATTTGTAGGAGCAATTAGGAATCTGCAACATCAACTCGGAGACATCCTCCAGTACCCGGCCGACCTCAGAGTGGTCCTCTAAACTCCTGTTAACAGTGTTGGCCAGCAAAATACAGTCGGTCTCCACCTGGACATCGCGAATATTATGATTAATGGCATACCTGAAAGCCTCCCTCAGTGCCAAAGCTTCAACCGAGACTGCCGACTGTACATGGGATACCGAGCATGCCAGACCTCCTAGAACCCCAACTGTGCTGTTACATAGGATGGATATGACTCCTCCTCTCCTTGTAACCTCATCAAACGCACCATCGACGTTGATTTTAAAGAAGTTAGGCCGTGGTGGAATCCACCTCCTACTCACCCTAGTGCACTCGCTCCGCTTCTTTTTCTCGTACACCGACCAAATTGTAGCAAATTGGACCTTGATTGCAAGCTTAATTGCAATGGTTCTTTCTTCTTTCCTGTCCAAAGCCGGCTGTTCCTCTCTTTCCAAATAGTCTATGAGATCAACAGTAGCAAAACAAAGTCTTGAGCCGCAAGTTTCGAGCTGCAAAGGAAGATCCAGTCGCACACAGATATTTGGTATAGATGAGGAAGTTTCTTACTCAAATAAGGAAACTGATTTAAAACTGCCTTTGTATAAGGACAACTTCGAGTAACATGTACTGCATCCTCCAACTCACTGCTACGCAGGAGGCAACCATTTGTAATCGGGACACGCCGTTGAGCGAGATTGGAGAATGTAGGAAGTATCCCGCAGCAGGCAGGCCACATATGTAGCTTCACTTTCCGTGAAGCTGGAGAGAACCAGAGATTTTTCCAATAATTCGGAGAGGCCGCACTGTTGGAGGCATCAAATGAGGAACCAACGGCAAGCTTATACGCTGTTTTGGTTGAGAAGAAACCTTTTTTGTCGTAATGCCAAATCCACCGGTCATCACTTACCCTAGCACTTAATGGAATGCTTAGATGATTTCATTGTCCTCTGGATCGAACAATTGTTGAAGCCGATCCATGTTCCACACTCTGGATTCAAGAATCAAATATGAAACTCTCGAGTCACGAGGAGCCTGGCAGTCATAGGGCTTGAAAGTAATTGGCCTCGAAAGCCACAGATCATGATGGATCCTAGTTGAATATGAAGTAGTGAGTACTCAAGAGAGGTTCTACAAGATTGAGCTTCCATGTCTAGTTTTACATCCTTAGAAGTTTGAATTGAGTTTTGCTGGAATTGGAATGTAACGTACATTGCAACAACACATTAAATAGCTATTGTTTTAATTCAGAAAAAAAATCATACAATATTCGTATATATTAACTAACTCATACGATTAGACATTAAGGATATTATTTAGGCTCTATAAATCATGTATTTCGAGACATTTTCTATATTTTGTTAATTGTTTTGTTTGGGATATCATTTAGTAACGGAAATTTTTTACTATTATTTTAAGTTTGCATTTTTAGTGGTTCTTACGACTGTCTAATGTTCGTATTACAATGTTCGCAAGCCGTTTATATTATATATTGTATAAAAATATATATATATATATATATAAATACCCATAGTCTCCACACTCTTTGCTCCATTCGACGTTTACAATGCACCCGATGAGGCCATCAAATGCATAAAATATGTACAAACATAATTCGTAATTGATCGGCTGAAATCTTCACCTTAAAATCTCTCAAATAACATAATTAATTTAGATGAATAAATTATGCTTATTTGCTCTATACAAGTCATGACTTAGAATCCAATACAAACGAAAATAACTTAATTAGGCAATTACAAGATCAGTACGTATAAGACTAAAAATGAGGTGACAAATGAATTTTCTATAAAATAACATGATTACTCCCTCAATAAAATAACATAATAAAATTTCTATATACTCCAACTAACAATAAAATATTACAACAAAATTATATACAATTCAACTCACCACTAAATTACATAATTTTATAAATTCTATTTGAATAATATATCAACTCATTCCTCGGCTGCCTAGCTCACTAGCTCACTGGTGTTGTGAAGTTGTAATTCCCGCATCAACAAGCTCATAGTCATAATATATGACAGAATGATCGAAGAGTTGAATTTCATTTCCGCATCAACAAGTTCCTCGTCATCATGCACGATGGTTATGTCAGCTGTGACGAACACGAATGATCGAAGAGGTGAACATCTAATCTTCCACAAGCCAATGAGTTATAACTTGATCATTCGTCATTCACAACTAACGCTCTCAATTATACATAGAGATGACTGCAGATAGATACGTTGATAGGCTTACAAATCCAATATCTGTGATCGTCCTCCATGAGATTCGCAACTAAACTAACTAAAGGAATGGAGAGACCGAGAGCAACTCCAACAATATTACAGAAAATTTGCTTATTTTGTTCAAAAATGAAACCAAAACTTATTTTAGCTAATCACTTGTATAAATTTACTCCAATAATATCACTTAAAATGTAGTTAGATTTAAACACATGCATGCTTAGTTTTGATTGGTAGATAATAAAATATTTATTTATTAATATAATTATTAATTATATTTACAATCTAGAAGGAAAATATTAATTACAGTATTAAATATTTTGTTACCTATACTTTATGTTTTCGGTATAAGAATAGGGGATGAAAACATGAGATATAGAGAATCACTAAATTGACTAATAAGATAGGGGAGCTGTTAGAGTGAATTTTAAGAAAAAAAAATCTTTATATTTTAACTAAAAATAATTTAAATGAAATTTGTTGGAATTACTGTGAGGGACTGCCTGTGTATTCCGAGCAAATGGGTATGAATGAGCAGCCATCGTTATAGGGGATTTTATAGTGTTCTATCAGGCTTGGGCTGGCTACATGGGCTAATGGGCCTACGTTAAAATATTAGCCTAACTCAAGGATTCTCACTCAATTGAATTATTATTCATTCCGCCCGTGTAGCAAAGTGAAATAAACAGTCCTAAGTGGAGATCTAATTTACTAAAATTGATGAATGATGATATTGGCATTAATAATTCTTCGATCTTTTTGTTAGATAAATTTTGATAGAGATCTTCGATATGATAATCAATGTGTTATTAGATATTTCACCGAAGTGCAATATATGTCTTGAAGGCGGCGCGCCTCTATCATCGTGGAGGTCTCAATATAGCACGGGTTTCTTGGATTGTGGGATCTGGAGGGGATCAGTTCTCTCCCGTCAATCTCTAAGGTGGGAGGCGGCCAAGATTTCTGGACGATGGCCTCGTCCGGCTCATTCTCGGTTGAAGCACCCTCGCGAGGAGGTGAGTACTATTAATGAGTTTTTGGTGATCGACATTGGGAGGCACAAACAGTCGAAGTTCCGGTGAAGTGTTTCCTCTCGATTACACTGGAGTGTTTTATCGAAGCGGTCGTCAAGCGGCGACGTTATTGGATTCCGTTTTTTTATGAAGACGGCATCAGAGAATCAAAGGTCAAGTTGGATTAAAGCGGGTTTGGATTTCCAGCGACGGTAGTCTTGGTGCAAGGCTGGGGTGGGCTTGGTTTGGGCCTGTAAGCCCAAAGAGACTTTTGGGCTTATGGTTGGTGGGTTGAGGGTTTTAGGGTTCCTGCACACTAATCATCTTATTAGTCTTTCCTTTGCTAAGATCTTTTTTGGGTCTTTCAAGATGGGTTTGAACTTAGAACATCTCTAAAGGTTTTTCATAATTTTTGTAAAATGAAGAAATAAAAGTCCAAATCTTCAAAATATTTAGGCTTTAATTTCAACATTTTCCCTAATTTAG
Source organism: Geum urbanum (assembly GCA_946800695.1). NCBI lineage: Eukaryota > Viridiplantae > Streptophyta > Magnoliopsida > Rosales > Rosaceae > Geum > Geum urbanum. The sequence continues at coordinate 2,004,901 of OX326998.1, read as the reverse complement.
AGATTTATACATTCATTATAACTACATCTTTTTTATTATAATAATAAAATATTCTATTTTTATTATTGAAACTTGTTAAAAAATGCTTGAGAAAGCTTTGGGAGACATTGAGAATTGTAAAATATTAATGATAGTTTCTTCTTCATATTTTTAAAATTTTCTGTAAATTTAGGGAATGTGACATTCTCTCTCATGCATTTCTCTAATTTGAAGAATGAGATGAGAAAACTGTTAGAGTGAAAAATATTCAATATTCTCCAAAATTTAGTTTTTTCTCTATTTTAGAGAAGCTGTCGGAGTTGCTCTTGGACATTTTCAATGAATTATTTGTGATTCAAGTTTGGGATCTAGGTGGTTTGGTATGCCTGCGAACGTGTTGGAGTTGCATTAATCAGCTTATTAGACCACTTTTGAATCACGAGTTTCATTAGGATTGTTATGCCTATTACAATTGCGTGCTCGAGAGTGTGGCAATCATTGTTTGTATGTCTCTCGGGATTCTCTTGAGATACGAATTAGCTTGATTTGTAAGAGCTTAATAGATTCAAAGAGTAATATTTGCTCTGACTAGTCTACTATTTAGGGGTATGTCAGTTGTGTATGTATTATTCAAGCTTGAAAGTCTTATAATGAATCCTTCTTTTCTGTCAAAAAAAGATAATCAATGTGTTATTCTAGGGCTGGGCTTGGGTCAAATCAGTTCGGGTTTGGGCCTGATCCGAATCCGAATCCGAAATAGTGTTCAATATTGATTTAGGTCGGTATTACATTTTTGGGACTTCCAAACCGAATGGACCCGATCCGAATGAATTCGGTTCAGTTCGGCCCATTTCGGCCCAAATACTATTTTTGCTATTTTAAGAAAACAAGGTTGAAGTGAGGAGGTCTTTTTCGATGGCGGAGCACTCGAAGTCATGGATCTATTCGGGCTGATGTGGGGATGCGAGACCTGAGCTCGTCAAGATCTTGGAAGGCAGAGCTTCAATTGAAGCGGCAAACAGCGGTCATGCCTATGCAAGGTAGGAAAATAGCTAAGAAAATCGAGAAGAGCATTGTCTTCGATCGACCTTGATTTTTTATGAAATGAATACGAGTCGTATACATACCCTTTAAGGTTGTTAGGGGTTTCTTTCTAGAGAGTTGTAAGTATGTAGTTATGGCAGTTCATACATATGTTTTACTGACAATGACAATGCTGTGGACTTAAAGAGGATTGAGCTGTTGAGATCATTTCAAGTAGTTTCTTTAACTTTAATTGTCATTAAGTTCAAATTAGTGCATTAAGTGGTTAGTTTGTTATGGAAATAGCTAAAGTGATAAATGTGAATTATTCCGCTGTGATCTGATTTGGTTAGTAAGGTTATCTCTTATTAAACCATGATTATGTACTCATTCGAATTATCTGGTCTTCAAATTGATTGAAGATCAGAGTGATTCTGTTTTGATGAGAAAATCAAGGTTGTAGGTTTAGAGTATAAATATGACTCTACAAACCTATAATCGGGATGCATTTTGTTTGTTACAGAATACCAAAGACTAAACTGCTGAACTAACCCTTGTATTCTGGAAGTGCATCTTGTGTTTGTATGTTTTTTTTGTCTTGCAGGTTGTGATCTGTAGGAAGAGTTCTTCATTGGAGATAGCAACTGATCTGGACTTGGAAACATAGAGGTTTCCTAGCTGGTATAGGAAAGTTGTTTTGTAGTTTTTAACAGAATGCTCTATACTTACTGAATTAGAATAGGTGATTATTCTGATTGTAAGTTAAATCTGTGTAAAACTATTTTCTCTAGTGAAGTTTTTCGGTACTTTAGAAAAAGCTCTGCGGAGCTTTTAATCTCAGCGAGATTTTCCTGAGTCAACACTTGTTATGTTCGTGTTTCCTTTATTCTAGCCTTTTTAGTACTTTCAAGAGTAATTAAGGGGGAGTTAAATGCATGAGAGTTTTTGGGGTATAGCTGGATTCTGAGGTGAACTGAGGTGGTTTACAGAGAGAAAAGAGAGGATATGGGAAGAGATGAGTTTCGGCCGAGAGAAAAGAGATGGGAGAGAGAGATGAAAGGCTGATAGAGTTTTTATCTTTTTTTTATATATATATTTATAAGAGATAGAGTGTGAGCGGGTCTATGATAATACAAATAGAACACAGTTAGATAATCGACACGTGTGTATTTCGGATTTCGGGTTTACTCGGTTTGGGATCAGGAGAGAACTGAATCATACCGAATTGGTTTCGGGTCAAAAACTTAGCCAACCCGTTTTTTTTCGGGTAATTCAGTTTCGTGTTCGATTTTTGGGCCAAATGGGTCGGGTTTTCGGTTTAAAGGCTCAGCCCTATGTTATTGGTTATTAATATGAATTGGTTATTAATATGAATATATTGATGCATTGGCAAATTACATATAGATTTAAATTGATGTTATTCGTGTCGACCTAGAATACGATTATAACCAAGGATATATAGGTTGTGCAATTTCAATCAAGAAAAAAAGAAAAAAAAGGGTAACTCGTGCAATTACAAATAGAACGTACAGTAAAAGTAAGACGATACAAAGAATTTGTCAGTATATGCAATTCAATTCACTACTAATTTACATAATTTTATAATTTCTATATGAACCTTATTTCAACCCATTCCTCCACTACCCCATTGGAATTTCAAGCTTGCTTTGGAGTTGCAATTTCCGCATAGATTGACCATTCAGTATGAGATGAAATGACCCAATTAATAATAACTCAGGTGTCGAAGTGCTTATATCTCAAGTTTGCAAATTACATTCAAGGCTTCACATAACAAATAAGAAGAGCACAACCCAATCGAGGCTCAGACTACTTTACAACTAGCTTTGCTCTACCATTGACAAGAACAGTGACATTCTATTGAGGATCGAATACTGCCTTTCTGAAAAAGATAGCTAATAGGATCCATGATATCTGTCAATGCTATTCCCATTTGAAGTGAAATCGGAGCTAGTTATTAAATAGGAATCTGAAAGGAAACAACACGAATGCCTACATGCAAAGCTAGTTATTAAGAGATATATGACATGCTAGTACAGAAATAATCTGCATGCCATTACTATGACAACTTTTTCGTTCCTCATTTAAAGTGATACAAATTTACCAATGATCACATAAGATGGGTGCTTAAGGAAAAGCATATACAAAACACATCTCATAGTATTAACTTTATGGTATATGGCAGATTTTTTTGATCTCAAATGCTGCAAAACTGTTGTCACTCACTGCATATGCCGTTGGATCTTCACCCGATCCGACAGTTGTTGTTCATCTGTCTCAATCTGAAACAAAAAGGAATTAATATCCAATCTAAAAAAAGTATTAGGTGCAAAAATATATTTACTTGATGCATTTTGTTCACAAAATAAGAAATAGATACTTACATGATCTTCCTCTAAGGACTGAAACTCCTCCTCGTAAGATTTAGCATTCGTTCTCTTCCCAAAAACTCTTGTAATCCTAATGACCATTAGTGGTCAAAGCGGCACAACTGTGGGAATTGGAGAATCATCATCCAAAGGCTTATTGCGTGAAGTTTTAAAACTTATTGTGTAAAGTTATAATCTTCAGAGCCTCCCATAACCCCCCATATCTGCAACACAACAAAACTTTCATGCTTAGAAAATTACACAAATATTAGAATTCATTTAATGTATTATTAAAAATAAAGAATTCATGGACATAATCTTCAAAAATTCAAGTGCATGCGAATCTACAAAAACTATCACTAAAGTGTGCACTTGAATCAAGTAAACTTTGTTCAATTACTTACAATAATACAAAACTAAGGAAAGACAGATATTTAATAAACACAAGTACTTCAGGATTCCAATCCACATGACTTCATTTTTTTTTTTTTACAATCACATGAGTTCATTTGATGTGCTGAATGTACATATGCTACTTAAACTATCTGAACTGTAATGTAATATGCTACTTAAATTATCTGAACTGAAATCTCCAAAAAAAACAACGCTCAACTCACAACAACAAAGGCGCATCCATCGGCAAATAAACTACTGAACTGCAATCTAATCAAACTAATAGCTATCCACATCAATGTATTGTTTCGTGTACATCACATAATGAGTATTTAGACAAATACCGGTAACTTCAAATAACCCAAAAGATTAGTTCAAAACATCAATTTGAATTGAGCTAAAGCATTCAAATAAAAAATAAACACAATTCGAATTAAAACCCAATACCTCTTAAAACCCAGAATTGAGTATGAGAATTCGAATGAGAGGAAGAGAAAAATAAACCCTCCTAAACCATCCTAAACACAAACTTAGAACATTGAAAATAGGCTAGTAAAATACTCAAATACCTTAATAGGTCTTTGAGTGAGCGGCGGCAGTGGTGAGAGCCTCGATGTTGATGGAGATGTCCGCTGCCGGTGTGGGAATTGTGGTGTAGATGGGTGTGGCGGCTGTTTGACAAATCCCATTATACAAAGAGATGATTGCCGATGACATGATGATAGGCTTTACGAATGCAATATTTGTATCGGCCTCCATGAGACTTAGGCCTCGTTTGGTTAATTTCCAAGTGTTCTAACAGGCTTGGGCTTGGGCTTGGGCTGGATACATGGGGTAATGGGCCTAGGTTAAAATTTAAGCCTAATTTTGGGAAATCAGCGTCTACATTCTAGATTTTTTAGATTATATAAAAATTTGATAAATTTATAATGTTCTTCTTAAATTATATAAAAATTTGATAAATTTATAATGTAAAACTGAAATTGATTATATTCGATTCATAATTCTTCGATCTTGTTAGAATTTTTTTTATTGAGATCTCGGAATCTTGGATTTGATAATTAATATGTTATTTGGTTAATGATATGAATATATTGACAGATTTACTAATTAAATATGATATTCGTGTTAATGATTCTTCGATCTCGTTAGATAAATTCGTTATTAACATCAGTTTTTCAGCTTCATTCTTAAATGAGCAAGTGGAAAATCAAACCAAATCACTGGAAAATCAAACCAAATATTGTATTCTTGGTCGCTTCAATCCATTGAAGCAATCAAGTTTTTAATCTTCGTCGTCTCGGTGTGATTATAATTCCATATCACAGATCTGGTCTTTCATTCTCTAATCAGTTCTTCTCTTCTTCTTCATTTCTCCTCCATCCCCAATCTCATCATCGAAACCCTAGATCTCTTCTATCATCGAAACCCGAGACCCACTCCGATACCCGAGACGTCATCAATCTTCCTCTCCCTTGGATACATTGGATACATTGAAACCCGATACCCACATCGAAACTCCGATTGCCACATCAATCTTCCTCTCCCTTGGATATATCGAGCGACGGCGACTCCCTGTGTCTCTCTCTTCTCTCCCACGAGCCACGATCTACCGTGAGTTAATCACTAGGTAGCTGAATGAATTTTCAAGAAAATTATTCAGATTGGAAACAAGGAATTTTGAATCGCAATTCTGTGTTTTACTTGTTGCAAATGCTATGTTTTCTTTGTCGTTTTCTTGTCTCCTTTAATTACTTTGTTTTAGCATACTTCTAGGGGGTTGAGTATCAGATCAGGTGATTTTGAAAATGAGATTAACTATGTACAAAAGTTAGTATTGATGCCGTTGAGTATCATCCCGTGTGCTCAAATAATGTTGTTAATAATAGTATTCCATCATGCGGATGAGGTTTATATCAGAGTACAAAAGTCAGTATTGATGTCGTTGATGATAACAATGGTTTTGGTACTACCTTGCTGGTATAAGTTCAGTAGCAATGGAGATGTACTTGGTGCTATTGGACATCAATGTTATAGGTGTCCTTCTTGATAGTAGACTAACATTGATCTTTCTGCTAATATGGATTATGATTCTGTGTATGATTAAACATAGTTACGTCATACCTTATTGCTTATATTGCTGGGTTTGCTTATATTTTCTATTCACAGCTTAAAAGTAGGAAACATAGTTACATTACAGATTAAACAATGAGTTGTACAAAATGAACTGTACTTTCCTTTGTAGGTTTTGCAGGTCTAAAGCTCACTAGTATAGTCCCATGGTACAGATTAAACAATGAACTAATTGATTGCAATGAGCCTTGAGATATGAGCAACAATTAGTATTTAGGTATATGATATGGGATAAACACAGTCTCCCACATGTAGCATGTGGGTATTAGACCAGTTTCTATTAAACAAACCAAGCTTTGAGGGCTTAATCTAAGAAATTACTTTGTCCAAGCCGAGTAAGGCCGGGTTGCTTAAACTATGATAATAGATTCTTAATTCCTCATTGACATGTCATGCACTGATCTTTTCCTCACTGACATGTCATACCTTATTGCTCACAATACTCTACTCTGCATATGCACACGTACATAATTTACACAAACAATATGCATTCCATGAACATATTTTTTAATGTTTTAACAGAATGGCTCCTGGAAGTACAAGTCACCAAAAGAGGAAAGCAGCGCTCCAGCGTCATGAAGCAGCGGCGGCAGCGGCGTTGGCAGCGGCGGAGGCGGGGTAAGCATTGAGCGGAGAGGGTCCTTCCAGGTCGAGCTGCCCTATGGGACAATCCGGGACCCCGTCGGGACATCATTCGGAGGGTTTAGAGGGTTTCACGTCGGCTCCAATGCTTGAGGACGCCATTCCATTAGTGGAAAACACCTCAGAGCGCCCTCCCGCCCTCAGCATCCAATGCAAGAAGACCAAACTCCCCGACATGGTGGACATGGCAACCGGAAACCCGACGACGATGCAGCGCGAGGTCGTTATCGGGACGAAGACTAAGTACTTCGTCCGGCTGAACAACAATAAACGACTAAAGATGGCTTACTCTACGAGGCATCGGGGGCCTGCGACGAGAGAGTTTAGAAGTCTGATGTCCCGAGATATTGGTAGCATCATACGCGAAAAAGTTTCAATGCTTGCGCCTAGCTTTTTGTCACTTAGTGATGTGCAACGCGACATCGTCAATGCCGGTATCGAGGTATACTTACTGCGCTTAGCTTAGTTTTTTACTTTACGGTTTATGTAATTATAACTTTTAATTAACACATTTTTAATTTTTGTGATAGACGAACTATGACATCCCGGCGACCGATGTCGAGATGTGGAAATTTATAGATGCGACGGCCCAAACAATCTACGAGGACTGGAAGCATAATTGTCATCATCATTATCTCCACGTCAGCCAGGAGACTCCTTCCGAGTTCCTAGGGAGGGAAGAAGAATGAGCGTGGTTAAATGGCCACTTCGAAGATCCTGCTTACCTGGTGAGCTTCATAAACTATCCGCACAGTTTTTCGCCAATGATTTAAAATTTACATGTTTATCTATTATTATTTTAAATGATTATTTTGTGTGGCAGAAACTATGCGAACGAAATCGAGAAAACTGAAACAAGAACAAGGAGCAGCAGCTCAACCACCATTCGGGATCCCTCGCTCTCTCATACCGAAGCGAGGTGTTGGAGAAGGAGGGTCATAGAGCGCCGGCCGTCCAGACTTGGATTGATGTATACCAGCCGGACAAGAACGCGGCTGAGAAAGTGGTGAGCGAAAATATGTTACGTTACGTTATTACAATTATTTTTGTTTACCATATTGTAATATTATTTAATTAATATATTTTAATTGAGCAGGTGGCAGTGAAACGAAGGCTCGACGACGTCTTGTCGCAACAAGATAGTGCAGCGGGTGACAATGACGGTGATGTGGTTTCCCGAGACCATCCTTTTCCTCTTGATACACAAATAAATATCATAGAGGAAGAGGTGGGTTCAAGGCCCGGGACCTCTATAAGAGGTAATACTATAAAATATGTGGTCGTTTATCTCGATTTATGTTTTGCTCACTTTTTGTATATTTATTTGTTCTGGTTCGACGTGACAGGGGTGGGGCGTGCAGTCACACATGACCCCAAACCCAGAGGAGGGGGCCGGGTGACCGGCAATGTAGGGGAAACCCAATCCTTGAAAAGGGAGGTCGCTGAAGCCAAAGAGGAAGCACGCAAATCCAGAGAGGAGGCGCACAAATCCAGAAAGGATTATAATGACCTCGCCCAAAGGGTGCAACAAATGGAGGCCTTCATGCGATCGATCCAAGCCGGGAGTCAACAAGCTCCAGTTCCTCCACCTGGCAAGCAATCCAGCTGCAACGCCGTCCCCGACCATGAGTCTATTTTTTGAACAATAGTATGTAGGGTTTGTATATGACTTGATTTGTGGTTGAATGAATTCGTATTCGTGGTTTTGATTTGTGGTTTATTTTGTGGTTTATTTTTCTATATGACTTGATTTGTGGTTGAATGAATTCGTTTATCATATATTGTGCTTTGAAATTGTGAACTGTCATAACTTGGTACGTTAATATTTAATTTTTTTCCCTTTCACCCAATGGAGCGACGAAGATTGATCAATCTTCGTCGCTCCATTGTAAATGAGTTGACGAAGATTGATCAATCTTCGTCGCTTCAGTGTAAATAAGGGGACAAATTAATCAATCTTCGTCGCTTAAGTGTAAATGAGGTGACGAAAATTGATCAATCTTTGTCGCTTCATTGGAAATGAGGTGATGAAGATTGATCAATCTTCGTCACCCCACTTTCACCAATGTTGGTCGCTCAAACAGAGGAGCGACAACTCCTATCTTCGCGGCACAAATTCGAAGCGACGAAGATTACCTTGGTGCCTCATTTACAATGAAGCGACGAAGATTGATCAATCTTCGTCGTCCTAATAGTGAAGGGACCAATCTGAGGCGACGTGGCGTTGGCGACGAAGACGTGGTCACATCTCATCGAGGCAACCAAAAAATGATCCGAGGCGACCATAAAGCTTCGTCACCTTGGATCTCTTTCCCAATAGTGTGAGCAGCTTCGACTTGTAACCCATTCAACTACAACACTGATAGAATTTCTACCATACTTTTGCAAATGTAATTGCCGAACAAAGAATTTCTGCCAGGGCTTTGCAATTACAATTATTGGACACAAATAGAACATGCTTCACAAACGATGGATAGGCAAGAAATACAATACCGTGTTTGCATGAGACATCATGAGTGCTCATCAACATCGAAGAGTTGTATTTCCCCACTACAAAATGCCAAGGACATGATGCTAGAGCTACCTCCATTTGCACCGGACGTCTTCAATTATACGAAGAGATGATTGCTGGATGACTTGATTGTAGGTTTACGAAAGCTATATCTGTATCGGCCTCCATGACATTGGCAGGTAAACTAAAGGAGTAGAGGAGGCGGCTTCGGAGTTCCGAGCAAAGGAGAAGGGAACATGAGTATGTGACCATCGTTCTAGGGGATTTTATAAGAGTTCTATTAGGTTTGGGCTGGCTATAATGGGCTAGATTAAAATATTAGCCCCTAATATTGGGGATAGCTATAACTACGAGGATTCTTACTCACGATTCGGAGTGTATAGAAAGTGAAATAATTACTCCATACTATAGGGATTTAGCAGATATTGTATTATTGTATGTATCCCATAATTCCCATTGGAGTTTATCATTTCAAGAATCTTCTAAAGATCCATATCGGACCATTTGTACAAGCCCAACTCCTAAATAGTTAACAAGTGGCCCATATAATGGAGAATGATTTAATGGCCCAATTACAGGACCTGTAGCTTAATTATTAGAAGTATACTTGGATTATTAGTTGTCTGAAAGTGACCAAAGTCTTTTTCTTCAAAAAAACGTAGGAGTTTGAGGAGCTTTCATTTCATGGTTTATGGACAAGACGTGTACTGACCTTTGATTACTATTATATATCATGTTTGTATACATCAAATATCAAATCAAATGTCCTTATGTCGGAAACCAACACACAAATATGTATATTTGAATAATTAAACACACACAATCTCAATCTCAATCACATTCATGGAAACCTTATATAATAGAATAGAAGCCTTTTCTCTCTTTATTGTTTAGCTTTATATTTCAACGTCTAGTACAATGCATTACTATTGATACATGAAGCTTGATGTAAAATTTAGTTTACATAATGGAACAGTAATTATGGTAACCATCTTCGGCAACCACATACCAGACGTCGCATCTTTGACATGTCTTTGGTATGTAAGGAACAAGGCCAAGGCCAAGGCCATCTTTCTTCTCATCCTTCTTCTCTTCCGGCTTTGGCGGACCGACACTCACCACCGATGCAGATTTTCGGAACTTCCTCACCTTGTGTATGATCTTTACCGGATCGGCTTCCCCGGTTACCGTCACTGTATTTTTTGATGGGTCTAGAACAATGGAAGTTATCCCCTCGACTGTTGCTATTAACTTCATCACCTTTTTCCTGCACTTTGAACACAGCAGCTCCACTGACACTACAGTTTTCTGCAGTACACAGAAGACAAAAAAATGTCAGATCGGCTCAGAAGGACATAAATTCTGTCTGAAAGTTTTGCAGTGTGTCAGTGTAAGACAACAGTCAACAAACTAATTACAAGGCAGGAAAAAGTCGAAACAAAATACACAGTGCAGACAGAAGTACAGAAGATCCAAATACACAGTAGTAGTATAGATGAAACCTTAGACATGATCTTGATAAAGAATCTTCAAATGATTGGTAGAGAGTGAAGTGGAACAAGCTAGAAGAAAAGAGATCTAGGAGTGAGGAACTATATATAAAATGTTCTCTCCTACTGATTATATCTTCAGCATTTTGGAATTCTTCTATCTATATTTGTTCAGTACAAAATGACTGTGTGTAAGTAGTTGGCCAGAAGTAAATGCTAGTCAGAAGGCTCTTAATTGATTCACCTGTTAAATCCAAATGTCCAAAATGCAATCAATGCAGAATTTAAATTATCATATAGCTCAAAGACAGTTTTCCTAATGTCCATCATTTCCTGCTAATCTATATCTATTACAAAGTCGAACAACAATTACAGAAACTTTGACTCCGAATGATGCACAAGATTATCAAAAAGAAGTAAGCCACAGCAGCAATCAGTACAGAAACAGGTTTCTTGGTAATCAAAGTTAACATGCTGATTACCTGAGAGCACAATTATTTGTATTAAACCAGCTGATGTTATATTAGTATAGGATTTCTGCACAATATATGAAAACCTGACATTACAGAATGTCCTGATCACTTGAGATATAAAAATGGCAGTCAGTTTCTTATTTCAGCTTTAATGGTATCGGTAGAATGGGCAGACATGACGAGACATGACCTACTTCAGGAACCTAATAACTTCTCTTTCTGTCCTACTTCATCGACTTCAACTGGTATAGATTGATCCACCCACACAAAGAGATAGAAATATGAAGAAGAAGAAGAAGAAGAAGGAGAGGAGAGAGACACTGACCTATAGACGGTTGAGGAGCTCTGTCGTACATCACATGTTAAAGCCAAGCCACAGCCTTTATATTCCATGTACCATCTACTTAGCTGATCAAAATAGCAAACTTGATCGACCAGCGTACAGACTTCCATATTGGCAACACCTGCTCATTGATACTTCACAATCATTTGCTGTTCGTGCTTCGACAATGCTTAAAAATAGCAGCTCAGACAGTTACTACCTTGCTGAAAATCTCATAAGTTGCTGCTCAGATATCAGATTTGACTGGTTTCGTTACTCAATGAGCTTATGACTGATGGATAAGCTGCAGTTATAAATGAGAAACGAGAACATATCGAGAATTTCTTAAAAGCTTAATGCCATTGTAAAATAACAGTACTCCAATTCAGATGAACGACGGATTCTGTAAAAAAGAACGGTAAATAGAACAGAAGTGTATGACAGTTCAGTAAAAGAAAGTATGAAAACTTAGAAAAATATCATGATTAATTTGCATCTGATTTTACCTTCCTCCAGTTGTAAGACAAAAATGATCCAGCTGTATGAATTAATAGGCCATGTGGGCTTTGATTGAATCACACTACAGTTAGTTGTTATGTCACTTTCTCTGTAGAGCTCAAAAATGGTTTATTCTAACTGGACAAACATCGTAATACAGAAATTACAGCCGAAAGCCAAGAAATGTACCATATCAATACAATTGCATACAGCATTACAATTTCTGACTTTTTGTTACACATAGCATGACAACTTTTACTTTACACACAGTACACAATAAGGAACAACAGTAATCTACAGAAACGACTGTATATCATGTCACTTGCACTTACTCGAAATACATTTGAGTAAAGCATCCTCCATGGCATTGTGTAACAAATCTCTCAGCCAGCAGTGTGAAAAGCCTTGGTGCTTGTAGTTTTGTATATACTTTCCTTGGTTTCCCCCATTTGATTGTAGCAGCTTACAATTTTTTTGTCCAACTCATAATACTCTTCCAATTTCTTCAATGATTTCAAATCCAGGTCAATGAAGTACACCTACAATATTCCAACACAGATTAGCTGTTAGGAATGTTTTCCCCTACTGAGAACTTCAGCTATCAAGCTGCACAAATAAACTCTATGAAGCTATAAGTATATTGATACCTTGTAATCGAAAAATTGGTTGGTTGATTGCAGGTACACATTATTATAAGGAGATCCTGTACTCCCATCATTCCTCGGTCTAAAACCAATCATCAAACTGCAGTCTTTTGCAGTGGCAGCTATCAGAAAATCCTTAACAATTTTTAATTTCTCATCCGAGGAGAGGGAATGCAATGAAGAATATATACTTGCTGCTTTTTCTTCACCCAGTTCTCTACATACCATGCAGGGCTCAGAAATAATGTCATAATATGCATGGATAACTCCATCTATATCAAGATTATCGAGTTTTTGGACTTCCAGGAGCCGATCCATCACTCCAGATCTATGAACGGTCTCAGCAACAAGATGTAGGAAACTCGCTGTGCGCAAGCCATCAGCTCCCTGTATGACACCCTTAAGTGCTGTTTCAAATTCATCCCCAATCACCAAATTGGTACTTTCTGCACCGCCGCCCAAGCCCCCAAATATTAGAGAACCATTCAAGAATACCCGGAAATTATTCTGTGGGGTGGCCAAAAGATCCTTGATAGCTTTATGTATTTTGTCTTTTGATCCAGAGAACAGATCAAGTGGATCATATTCACTGTATTCTGATACCTGTAACATGAGTTCAGACTTCAGAATCAATGTTTAACAGTACAGTAACCGAGTTTGCTTCACTAAATCTTGTGCACAAAAGATCTAACAACTAGATTAGACGAGACAAGATCCCCAAGGAAAATGATTCCTAACTAATGAATAATTTACCACAACAAGGACCAAGTAAAAGAATACCTCTCCATCATGTAATTTCAGGGCTTGGTGCATCCTAAAACGAGCAATCCTCCGTTTAATGGCATTTCTTTCATCGATGAACTTTGAAGATGGGAGAAATCCACATTTTGGCTGTTTTGAAAGGAAAGAAAACACAATAAAGTATAATCAAAGGTTTTTCTAACGTATACCTTAAGAAATATCAATATCAATGACAATTATAAACAACTCGAAAGGGAAACCAACTGAAAAGTACCTTTATCTCTACAGATATACAAGTTTCGCCTTCTTGAATACCTGAAACGTACAAGGCATATTCAATATCACTCTCTCTGAACAATATACTTAAATGAACAAATATATGGTGGATAAGTGATAGCTCCCTCTAACAATCTATTACCTCAAAAAACACTAAATCAGAGAGAACAAATTTCTTGTAATATGCATCACAAGACAGTGATAGATAAATGTACCTACATCTTATTAAATTAAAACTCCCTAAGATGGCAGGTAGAATTTCTCTGCCTGCTTCTTGCAGGTATGTTTAAGTTGCTTTATATCGTATCTTAGAAAAGTAAAATAGACAGAGGGAGAAGATCTAGGTGAAAGCAATGAAACCAGGCATGGAGAAACAAAACATTGATGAAATCATCACTCTATTTACCCAACTATCAGAACATGCAGTTCAAAATTGTTCAACTCAACACCAATGAAACTAATAACTAAGAAAGGTTAGCTGATTACCGCTAGGAAAAAGAGAATGATCAGACATGAGCAGCACATTATCAGATTCCGTATCAACTTTAGCAGCATCAACTCGAGAAGCAGGGCGCTGACTATTTACATTTTTCTCCACCGACTCCAAGAACTCCTTGGAAGCTTGGAGGCGCATCTGCCAAGATCCAGCTCAAAGGCCAGAGAGTTAAACCATCGCATACTTCACAACATTAATTCACTTCTAACCACTCCTCAACTATCAATGTTCAAAAACCTCATAACAACAAACATATATCAATTCATCCCTACATGCATGTGAGTCGAAAAGTCACATACCCCAGAATCGACGCATTTAGATCCCAGCAAAGGACTCATCACATGCTTAACATACAGCTGGCATGCGAGTTCTCTGTTAGACGAAGTCACAATCTCCTCCATATCTTTCCACACCATAAGTTCATGCGTCGTTAACGCCATGGGACTGCCACTTGAGCACTGCGCACCATTCCTCGGCGCCTTCTGTATTCGCATCACTTTCCCAATCTAACACACACACACACACACACAAACACCAAAAAACCAAACCATCCTCAACCTTCAACTCAAACACCATAACTACTCTCCTTCCAAAAAAACCAAAAAAAAACACCATAACTACTCAAAAACTCGATTAAATTATCTACGATAAACACCATAACTACCAAAACAAACTCAATTATTTCATCAGTATTAACAATCATGCATAATATTAATAATAAAATCTCCATGAAATGAAGAACATACAAAATCCGGCGATGAGCCGCTGTAAGAAAGAACGAGATTGGCGGCGCCTTCGCCTCTGTAAACCCAATCAGCAGCGTCCAGCTTCTCCATTACTGTAAAAATTCAAACCACGAATTTGAGTAAGTACACAAAATCTCAAAGACTACTAACAAAATCGACAATTCAAAAGTGTACATACGTGAAGTCTTTGGTTCTCAAAACCCTAGAGTGACGAAGAGCTTGGTGTTATTAGCTGGACTCGGATCTCTAGAGAGCGATGGTGATTTTATAGATAAGAGAGACGAATGTGAATACGAACAAAGGTGAGTTGCTGAGTGGGGAATCTTTCAGACAATTTTTGACAGCTCATAAAGCTCGGTGGGGTTCTTCCGAGCTTCAGCTTCACCGCCACGACTACGCCACTGTGATTCTTCTTCTTCTAATCTTCTTCTGGTTTTTTTTTTCAAACAGATTTTTTATTTTATTGTTTTTTCTGAAGAGAAAGGACTATGATAGTGATTTTCAGGTAGCTTACTATGTGAAGTGACCCTTAAGTCCTGAACCCAAAAACCCATCCACACACTTTGAATAAGAACATGGGCCGTCGGAACTTGGGCTTCATTGGGCCTGATACTTATAGCTCATAGAGATCCACGGTAAGTATAGTTTGTGAAAATATACCAAAAAAAAAAACGAAAGGAGGTGAAAGTTGCATACCTAATTTACAAACTACACATTTGAATTTTTTGTGTAATTTCAATACCCAGTTGTAAATAGGGTGTGTGGTTTACGAATAAATAGGTACTAATTTCACCTCCAGATCCCAAACAGTTGGTTGGGAGCGAAACTTAGTTGGGGCGAGGGGCCATGGTCCCCAAGTTTTATAGTTAATGGTTAATTTTCTTTGATTAATGCATAGATTATCATTAAAATATACTTATGCTCCTTTCCGGAATGAGATTTAACTCGTTTGGCCCCCTCAACAATTAGCTTCAAATTCTGCCACTCCCAAAACATAAATGTAACGGGTATGTTATTTTGAAAAACAATTGTGCTTCTCGATGAGAAGATGTGTACTTTTGCAAGATTTTGAAACGAGCTAGTTTTAGCCTATTGCAAGTAGTTCATAAAAAGACTCATCATAACGTAACCATAATCACGTGTGTTAATTTGTATGATAAGTATACCCCATTTCGAAAAGGTATTAAGCATTTGTTGATGCTCTCTCTCACTCTGTTGTAATGGTTACTTTGTTCAAAGTTGTTCTTTTTCATGTATTAATTATTAGCGGGATTGATTCATTCTAAGTGCAAGTCATATTTCATGGAAACTATTGTAGACAGTAAGTAGCCGGATTAAGATGAGCACTTACTTTGTGTAAGCCACAGCTAGTGAAGATTTATATTCGATCTGGATATATAATATTCTCCAGTCAAGTAAATTAAACTCTTAAATCTCAAACTAATAATAGCACGTTTAAATTTAGCAAGGGTAGTTGGACAATGATAGAATGTACGCATGTTATTAAGGGCTATATTCATATTTCACATTCAACTGTTTTCTGGACCATAAATTGGATGGTCTCAATTCGATTCCCACTGCGCACGCACCTTGCATGTGGTGCATGAAGTTATTGATCGAACTTCTAAACAAAACGTTACCCCATCTCTCATAGTCCCATACAGCAACGTAGCTGTCATTAACAATTGTCAATACTCAATAGTACACCAATAGCTGCCAAAACAAAACACTAGCTACTTACAAATCTGCGTCATATATGTTATCCGAGGCTCAGAACATATATATATATATATCTATATATCATTTAGGTTCCGTTAGCGAGATTCTTTCTTCATCACAAATCAAATTGTAAAAATTCCTCTCTGAAATTATGATTCACGTGCATCCTCTTCCATCTTATTCGAGTTTTGTTCCACTTGTCAAACCGTGTCCTATAATTAATGCATTTGGACACAGTACACGTGGCTCGCGAACTACACAATTCATACTATGCAGTGCGTGGTACATATTTCGGGGCGGAGCGGAGCCACAATTTATGTCGAGAAGGTGTCTAAAAATATCGATAAAAAAATATATATAAATATAAAAAAAATAAGTATATATATAAATACTTAAAACTGAAAAATATGATTAATATTGTATAAAAAAAATGTAACAGTATAATATAAAAGAAAAGCTAATAATAATAATAAATATCTACGAAACTGTACAAAAAACTAGGAAGAAAATAACTATAAATATCTACAAAAGCTAGGTTGCAAGAAAGAAAAAGAATTTATGTTGAGAATGAGCCTATTTAGTTAAAAATATGGACAAAAAATGCATATAAGTATATAAAAAATAAGTATATATATAAATACTTAAAACTGAAAAATATGATTAATATTGTATAAAAAAAATGTAACAGTATAAAAGAAAAATTAAAAATAATAATAAACATTTACGTAATTATAAAAAAAGTAGGAAGAAAATAACTATAAATATCTATAATTAAAATGTTGCAAGAAAGAAAAAGAAAGGATATTATAACATGATTAGGACTCAAACAATTGCAACTCAGTCTATTAAGTGAAAACTTGAGACTTGAGAGCCATACCATCAATTTCTTTGAACTTTATACAATACATATAGATATATTTAAATTTTCAGGGAGCTGGGCCTAACCCTCCGTCCTTGGTACATACCTTGGACTCAAACGGAAGAAATTTAAGAATAGACACCATCTACTGGGTACTAAAGCTTGGTTGATCCCCATCTATAAATAGAGAGCACCACCATTACTTCGATCACTACCATCTTCACCAACATCGATCTCTTCTCTTCTCTTCAATTCTCTTCTCATTTAGAGTTGTCGATCCAATGATAACCGGCCATATGGACGTGATGCAAATATTTCACATGAACAAAGGGGATGGCGAAAGTAGTTATGCCAAGAACTCCAAAATTCAGGTTACGTAGCTTAATTAACCTAATTACTTCTTGTCAATTAATTATGAGAAAAACTCCATTGTTCGTATCGAAGCTTTACTTGATACGTAGCTAGTTGGTTTTTGCAGAACAAGATATTATCAATGGCAAAGCCAATAGTTGAGGAAGCCGTACAAGAACTATTGCGGTCAAGTAAGACTATGCCATTGGAGAGCATTGGGATAGCGGATTTGGGTTGCTCATCTGGACCCAACACCTTGTCACTCATCAAAGAGATCATCGATGTGATACATGCCCTACTCGGCAGTTGTCTTCTTCCCTCGTCGTCAATGGAGTTTAGAGTGTTCCTCAACGACCTCTTCAGCAACGACTTCAACTCGGTGTTCATGTCCCTTCCATCATTCTACAACAAACTGAGAGAAGACGACGCTCACCACAAGAGATTGTTCGGGCCTAACCCTAATCTCTTCGTCTCCGCCGTGCCAGGCACTTTTTACGGCAGATTATTTGCGAGGAAGAGTCTGCATCTCGTGCACTCTTCCTCCAGCCTTCACTGGCTGTCTCAGGTTCCTCCGAGCCTGGACAGCCAGGCAGGCAAGGCTTTAAACAAAGGGAAGGTCTACATTTCTAAGAGCAGCCCGCAGTGCGTACTGGACGCGTACTCACTACAATTTCAGCAAGACATCTCGAACTTTCTCAAGTCTCGCGCAGAAGAAATGGTCGAAGGAGGAAGAATGGTACTGTCGTTAATGGGTAGGCTGAGCTCCGATCCTACCTCCGAACAGAGTTGCTACCAGTGGGAGATCTTAGCCATTGCACTCATGAACATGGTCGCAGATGTACGTAATTTTTTTTAATGCCTTCCTTAACTGTTTTGGTCGTTAAAAGGAACATACATTAACGTACTAGATCATATATGGAACACTGTTTCAGGGTCTTGTGGAAGAAGACAGAGTTGATTCCTTCAATGCTCCGTACTATGCTCCATGTGCTGAGGAGTTGAACATGGAGGTACAAAAGGAAGGATCTTTCATAATGGATCGACTTGAAGCGTTCGAAATTGATTGGGATGGAGGTGCTGGAGGTGCTCAAGATGACCAAGCAATTGCAATGGGTGGCGTTAATGGTTTTGATCATGATCAAGCTGTGGCTATTAGTGGGAAGCGGGTGGCCAAAACCATAAGAGCGGTGGTAGAGTCAATGATCGAAGCTCATTTTGATTTTGGGAAAGATATAATGGATGATTTGTTCCGCAGATACGCAAAGCTCGTCAGTAAACACTTGTCAAAGTCGGGAACCAAGTATATCAATTTGGTCATTTCACTCGTTAGAAGGGATTAAGTTATGGTTTTCATCCTCTTAGAGTTCAAGTGATCGATCTTTATGTAGTCAAATATGGTAGGACTTCAGTCCCTCGATCATGCATGGCAAGTGCGTGGTAGCCATGATTCTATGACTTCAACTCTTCTTAATAAGTATATATCTAGTTGTCGAAAATCAGAAATTCTCCGGTCATTGGGTGACGGAGTCAACACTACTTCGAATTCGTAGTGATCTTTTCATAAATGTGTATATTTGTGTGTATCCTAGCTAGATTCTGAAGTGTAATATCATAAGTTGCAATGTTGCATGTCGGTCGTTTGCTAATTAAAGAAAACGTATCTATCCCTAATTCCCTATATATTTTTTTTTCTTTGCTAAGGTATCTCGAACTGTAGTTATCTTCAATCTTTTACGTAGAAAACTCAATGATTCCACGTGTATTGTTGACAAGATCGATCTATATGTGTTTGATGACGGAAAGTATTATGGTAAATATTGTTTTGTAATTAGGATTAAAGTTGTATAGATGTGATAGGAATATAAATATTTTTTCCTATTAGGAAACCAATTGTACATCTTTATTAACCCCAAATTAGGATGAATGAGATCAATGAATTGTCCCTAAACCAAAATTTTAGTTGGTATCAGAGCCGAATTTCTGGAATTTGAAAAATCCTGAATTGAATTGACCCTGAATTGTCACCACTAAATTATTTCTTCCGCTGCATTTGAAATTCCTGAATTGAAACCTTTGAAGTTGAATATGAATTCTTGAAATTGGAAACCTGTAAATCCTGCAAGTATACTCTTGAAATCTTGAATCTTGAAAAACCTTACTGTTTGAAACATGAAGATATCGCGTGGATCATCAATTGCCTCTACTCATATAGTTGAATAGGGGGTAAAGGGTAATGCATCATCCCTCTATGCATTATCTTTGACTCCTACATAGATCATTGATACTGGTGCAACTGGTCACATGACGAACACCCTCAATCTAGCACAGACCATTAATCAATCCCCTCAACATGTTGTGTCTACTGCTGATGGCTCTCCATCTCTTGTTATTGGTGAAGGTTCTGTCAAGATATCTGATAATCTGTCAATTGATTTTATTCTTGTTGTTCCCTCTCTTGCCTATAATCTTTTATCTGTTAGTCAAATAACTGCAGCGCTTGGATGTTTTGTCACTTTCTATCCAGAATTTTGTATCTTTCAGGATCTTGTGACTAGAAAAATTCTTGGTTATGGTGTTCGAAAGGGGAAATTATATTATCTTAATTTGACAAGCAGTGGAGCACAACAAATGAAATCATCGACACGTACATGAAAATAATACCACCAGTTTGGATAAAGCTAAGGAAGATGTGTGGTTATGGCACCGTCGTCTGGGTCATTTGAATTTTCAATATTTGCAGAAGCTTCAACCTCAACTTTTTTCACGTGTGAATACCTCATAATTTCAGTGTGAAACACGTGAATTTGCCAAGAGTCACCGTAGTATTTATTCGCCAAGTTTATTCAAATGTTTTGTCCCTTTTATGAAAATTCACTCTGATGTTTGGGGTCCTGCACAAGTTCCTACCCGCTATAGCTTTATGTATTTTGTTACTTTTATTGATGAATGTACTAGGATGACTTGGGTCTCCTTAATGAAGCACAAGAATGAAGTGTATTCTAGATTCACTGAATTTCATGTGATGGTGGCAACCCAGTATCAACAGCAAATCCGGGTATTCCAATCTGACAATGGTGGCGAATATGTGAATGGTGAGATGTCTTTATTCTTGATCTTTCATGGAATCCGACACCAGACTTCAATTGCGTATACTTCTCAACAAAATGGATTAGCTGAAAGGAAGAATAGACAGATAATGAAAATTGTTCGGGCCTCTCTCTTTGGCATGAATGTGAAATCGAACTTGTAGGGAGAAGCTGTTCGTCCTGCTACATACTTAATCAATCGCACTCCTTCCCATGTCATTGAGTTTTAGCATCCTTATCAGAAGTTACATCAATTGCTGAATGTGTCATCTTTACCGAATTTGGAGCCAAGTGTTTTTGGGTATACTATGTATGTTCATATCAACAAACAATTGAGAGGCAAGCTTGATCCATGTGCTGTGAAGTGTATTTTTGTTGGGTATGCTGACTTCCAAAAAGGTTATCGTTGTTATGACCCGCTCCATAACAAGATGCATATTTCATTGGATGTCTCCTTTCGTGAATCTGAACCATATTGCTCAGGGGGAGTTTCAGAGTCTTCCCTTCAGGGGAAGAGAAGTATACATGAAGGTAATTCTCTGATTTCGGATGAATTTGAGGACTTGGAGAGGTTGGAGGAACAACTTGGAGGAAGCTGAACAAAATAATGTACAGGTCAAAAATTCCTCTCGACCAGTCGAAAAAAGTGTTCGGAACGGAGCAGAATGATCACATCGACCCGTCAAGGAATAGGTCTGAAACGGAGCAGATTGGATGCATCGACTGGTCGAGAGAAATCATTGAAGAAATCCTCGACCTGCCGAGAACTGAAGCTGAAATATCATTACCTGAAGTTCAAACCTATTCTGAAGCAGTACCTCGTGAAGATCCCCCTTCTACTCCATCAACTGAAGAACCTTCCCAGAACGTCTCACATGAGATATGTATTGATAATATTGAATCAGACACTGTAGAGGTTGCTCCAAGGAGATCTCAATGAGAAACAAGGGGGGATCCAAAGAAGCAATATGAGCCAACTATGGAAGCCAAAACCAATTATCATATTACTGCCTTTGTATCTCACCATAGGTTGACTGGAGCACATGCATTTGTTGTTAGTGAATTATCTACAATATCTATTCTCAGTAATGTATAGGATGCTTTGACAGATCCAAAATGGAAGCAGACTATGAATGAAGAACTGAAGTCTTTACAAAAGAATAGAACATGAGAGACTATTCCTGCACCACCTGGAAAGAAGATTGTTGGATGTAGATGAGTATTTACATTGAAACTGAAGGCAGATGGAAGCATTGATCGATATAAACCTCGTCTTGTTGCAAAAGGTTATACTCAGCGATATGGAGTTGACTATCAGGAGACATTTGCTTCCGTAGCAAATATCAGTACTGTACGTATCCTCATAGCCTTAGCAGCGCGACATGAATGACTATTACACCAATTTGATGTGAAGAATGCTTTCCTAAATAGAGATTTATAAGAAGATGTGTGTATGGATATTCCTCCAGGTGTTATCTGTAAGCCATGTGATGTTAAAAAAGTCTACAGATTGAAGAAGTAACTGTATGGATTGAAGCAATCTCCTAGAGTGTGGTTTGGGAGATTTTCTGGAGCAATGAAGAAGTTTGGATATTGGCAGAGCAACTCTGATTATACCTTGTTCATTAAACGCAATGGTGGTAAGATTATTGCTCTGATTATATATGTTGATGACATGGTTGTTACAGGTGATGATCCAGCTGAGATGGAGGATTTGAAAAAGCGGTTATCCCAAGAATTTGAGATGAAGGATTTAGGTCCACTAAAATATTTCTTGGGAATTGAAGTTGCAAGATCCGAGTTGGGAATTACCTTGTCTCGACGGAAGTATGTGCTTGATTTTCTTGCTGAAACGGGAATGCTGGATTGTAAACCTGCTCAGACTCCTATTGAGATGAACCACAAACTGGAGTTGTGACCTGGACATGTTCCAACAAACAAAGGCAGATATCAAAGATTAGTAGGAAGGTTAATCTATTTGTCACATACTCGTCCTGATATTGCGTATGTTGTGAGTGTTGTCAGTCAATTCATGCATGATCCTAGTGAAGAGCATATGGAAGCTGTGATGCGAATACTCAGGTACTTAAAGTCTTCACCTGGAAAAGACATTATTTTTCAAGGATGATGAGTTTGGTGTCACAGGATATTCTGATGCAGATTGGGCTGGTAATAAAACAAATAGGGCGTTTGCATCTGGGTACTTCACATTTGTTGGAGGAAGTTTAGTAACTTGGCGCAGTAAGAAGCAGAATGTGATTGCCTGTTCTAGTGCTGAAGCTGAATATTGAGAAATGGCAAATGGAGTGTGTGAACTGTTCTGGATTCGAAATGTATTGAAGGACCTAGGATTCAAGCTCCATAAAGCCATGGACTTACATTGTGACAATACTGCTGCAATTGAAATTGCTTATAGTTCTGTACAGCATGATCGAACCAAACATGTGGAGATCGATTGACATTTCATCAGGGATCATCTTGATAAGATGAATATACGTTTCCCTTTTGTAATGTCTGAAGAGCAGTTGACGGATGTATTCACTAAAAAGTTGTCACAGAATGCATTTGTTGTAAAGATTGACAAGTTGAACATGATTGACATTTATGCACCAACTTGAGGGGGAATGTTGAAAAGTATTATAGTAAATATTGTTTTGTAATTAGGATTAAAGTTGTATAGATGTGATAGGAATGTAAACATTATTTCTTATTAGGAAACCAGTTGTACATTTTTATTAACTCCAAATTAAGATGAATGAAATCAATAAATTAATTCTGAACCAAAATTCTAATGATGGATCAGGCAAATTAACAAGCTAGGTTTCATTCCGGAAGGACATTTTCAAGTCATGTGCTGATCAGATATCGAAGTTGGAGGTGCGACGTGGAAGGAGGAATGGCATTGTCATTATCGATGGGTAGCTAGGTGATGCTTAAGAACCTGTGACTATCGAAGAAAATTGCTACCTCCAGTCGGGTGCTCTTGGCCCGCGCACTAAAACATGTCCATAGATTTAGAGGTGACTCTATATCAGTCCATCGCCACAACTTTTAGATACCATGTACGTACAACTTTCCGAGTTTAGCTCTTCGATCACTCTCGTACGTATGGGCATTGGTTGCTGCATGTTGTCATGTTTTTCCAAAGTCTTCTGTGGTTAGAATTAGCTGCAGGGTACGTTCTGTGGATAACGAAGGAAAGGCTAGCTGGCTAGGTTTGATTCCTTTCTTGCTCCGGTCCGTTCGAAGCTCCATATAATTAGAGAAAATTATATATATATATATGGTCCTAGCGTTTGAGATTGTGATCGATCGAGATATATAGTAATGGTCCTTCATATAGAGCTGATGAAGCCATGAAATGTTAGCTAGCACTTGTATATGATGGCTTGAAGGCATACTGTGTTGTAGTTGACACTTTCTAACTATTATCAAAATATATCTCCGTGTAAATTAACAAAAAATAAATTGAAGAACCAATTTTATCTCAATAAAAAACAGGTAGTTCATTCACATGCATATTATAAGGTTTTTTCACTGAGGATGGCAACCTTGTTTCATATCCTGACCTTTCTGGGCTGACCTAAAAACCAATAGCCGTTAGAGGCCTGTATTCAAAATTCCCAGAAAACA
This sequence comes from Geum urbanum, assembly GCA_946800695.1. Lineage (NCBI taxonomy): Eukaryota > Viridiplantae > Streptophyta > Magnoliopsida > Rosales > Rosaceae > Geum > Geum urbanum. The sequence goes on along the minus strand of OX326998.1, from coordinate 1,980,498 downwards.
GAGTTGACTTTCCTCCAGTTTGATAAAGGTCCTTTAGGACAGCTATAATCGTTATCCTACCTCTCTAACTTGAATTAGATAGCTTGTCACCCAATTAGTGTTGGTTCTCTCAAAACTGTTGACAATTCTCTTTGGTCTTGTTGAAGAACTTTCTCAAAAGCTGTGTTGTTGGGTTGGCTTCTGAGCATAGCCGTTCTCTTGGATTTCTAGGAAAGTGTGTCTACTTTTCTATAGTGTTGTCTTTTCCTTGGGTTGTGACAGCCACGATTTTCTTCCTCGGTTCCTCTCTCGGATAGGTAGATCTTGAATAACAGTGGTTTATCCACGGGTCTCTTTCCGGCAAACACACACGTGCTTGTCACTTCATATCTCGACTTGTGTGGACGGCTAGTGCATGCTTTCCTCGGGTTTTGTACTGTTTCTCTTTAGCCCACTTCTAACATCAATAGCCTCTTGCCTCTATTAATAACCAACGTACCAAATGGGGCTACTGGGTTTACATGCAGAGCTGTGTCACCTATATAAGGATTAGGACTTCCTTAGTGAGAGGTTGGTTGAGTGAGTATTATTTTTGGGTGATTCTTTGAGAGCACAAAATTGTGTAGTTTTCTCTCTTATCTTCTCTTCCCCTTCTGTGTCTTTACTTGCTCCTTGCTATGCATATAAGTCATGGATTCTCAATCATAAAAACTGTTTTCAAAACCCATATGCATCATTGCATAAGTGCATTCCATTGAGATAAGTATGGAGATGCTCAACCCGAAGAAGTAGATCAAGAAGATTTAACTTACAAGTAGTTAAGATCTGAGTTGATGCTTCTAGATACTTTCAAAGGTGTAAACACATAAAGTCAAGTAGTGTAGCTCTGTTTAGAACTGGTAGTCAGACTAGTTAGGATACATACGGGCTATATATCCTCAGAGTACATGAGTCTTGTAATTGTGTGTGTTACTTGATAGTGGAAATGTTTGTCCCTTAAGAGTTAGGGGCACGCAGTTTTAATCCTGGTTGGAGGATTTCTGCGTTAACAAAAACATTTTTGTGTTATTCTTTACTTACTACTTTTACAGTTCAAACACTTGTATCCTGTAATTCGGAATATGTTGCAATTATGCTATCCCCAAATACAGTTTAAACGAAAAAATAGTAAAAGACTTATTCACCCAATCTAGGACATTTATGGCTATTCCAAAATCGAGAGCCAAATATATTTTATAGGTCTTTTCACTCATAAAGAAATATGCATGACGTCGATATGTACGTGCTGTTTTCCAGATCATACATATATAGGTTCCAATGTTTCATGAAGATTGTATCTCAAAATTAGAGATTATATCCATATACGTAAAACATTTTCATAGCCTTTTATGAATGCCCTATTTTATGCTGGAGGAAGCATTATGATGATATTAGAAGACTCAGAACCAAAAAGATAGGAAAGTAAATGGCGGATTTGAGTGGATGAAGCACTAAAGCTCAAATCAGACTGTTCATGACAAACAAATTATTGTTGCTATATAATTTCAAAACTAAAGATCGAGCTAGCTACCGCACAAATTTGAGTGTCCTAATTAACTAAGCAAATTGCTGTCTGGTGGTAGCTCAACCTTGGGACCTCAGTTCACAAATTACATCAACTCATGTCGGCCATATTCCTTCCCAAGTTTTTCCCCTCCACCGTTCATGTCTCACTTAATTTCTTTGCTACAAATATGATCACACAACATGGTTTTCATATATACTAAATCAATAAGCGGAGAGGGATAAAAATGGTTTCGTCTTTGCCTCTAGAGGATGTTTCCCTTTCTTGTTGCGCAGGGCTAGTTGTGCTAGGTGCCTTAACTCTCATGGCTTTTCTACTTCTGAATCCCCCACGACGACGACGACGACAACAAGACGCTGATGTTCCTCCGGGCAGTCGAGGGTTCCCGTTGATCGGAGAGACCCTACACTTCATGGCCGCCATCAACAGTGGCAAAGGATTCTATGACTTTGTTAGACAGCGGCGACTCCAGTAATTAACACTTAATTATCTCCTCAATCTCTTGATGTTTATACGTGATTTACGTACTCTGTGTTTATGCATGGTTTAGACTAATCAAGTAAATTAACAATCTGTCACCATAACTTGCATGCATGTCAATTTTGCATATATAGATACGGGAGTTGCTTCAAGACCTACATTTTTGGAGGGACGCATGTCTTTGTTTCGAGCACCTTGTCAGCCAAGGCAATTCTAAACAACGACTCTGGGAAATTCGGGAAGAGATACATAAACTCTATTGCGGAGCTAATCGGAAGCCAAAGCCTACTATGTGCTTCACACCTGCACCATAAACTACTTCGTGGCCAACTTAGCAATCTGCTCACTTCCTATTCTCTTTCACTCTTCGTCAAACAGTTTGATCAACTCATTGTTCAGTCTCTAAAAGGCTGGGAACAGCAAAGCTTTGTGGTCATACAGCATGAAACACTCCAGGTATATATAATAGTCGTCATGTTATAAAAGGCCTACTCACCCAATGATAGAATGGATAAACACATTCAACAGCTGCGATTGAAAACAATTAATACGATTATACTATAATTTTTGTGTCTTTAAATCACAACCGTTGTATGTGCTCATTCATTCCATCCCTTAAATCGATCTATTTATTAGGAGATGAAACTTACATGTTCTAGTAGTCAATTAAGTTATTAAATTTATGAAAGCGTTTGTATAAACAACAGCTGTCAGAAGCCCGAAATTATCGTTGAATAGTTTGGATTTTACCTTTTAACTCGTTAAATCTAAAATTTTCGTTGAAGCAGATTACTTGCAAAGCTATGTGTAAGATGTTGTTAAGCTTGGAAAGTGGACATGAATTAGAGGAACTTCAAAAGGAAGTGGGAAATGTTTGTGATTCTATGCTTGCAATTCCACTGAGGTTGCCCGGGACTCGATTTTACAAGGGCCTTCAGGTTAGATAAAGCCCAATATCAAAGTTTTGGGCTAGCTATTCTTTTTTCACCTTATTGACTTGTAGGCCCAAACCTTCAAAGCATAACCATTCCCAAATATATGATTTCAGGCGAGGAAGAAAATATTGAGCATAATTGAGAAGGCAATGAGTGAAAGGAGGAGAGGATTTAAAACCCAAGAAGATGATTTTTTACAAATAATTCTGAGAAACGAAGCAGATGGCCATGGGAAGCTTTCTGATGATGAGATCAAAGACAATATATTAACCATGATCATTGCAGGTCAAGATACTACCGCCAGTGCAATGACCTGGATGGTAAAATTCTTAGGTGAAAATCCACAAGTGCTCCACACTCTTATGGTAACCACTAACTAGAGTACATACTTAACTAGATTTTCTGCTTATTTCTTTGATTTTAATGGTTCCAGAAGTCAATTATGTACTACTGGTTTGATTATATATGACAGAAAGAACAACTTGACCTGCGGAGGGACTCTACGTCAAAGTCAATATGTCTAACAATGGACAACATTAACAAGATGCCGTATGCTTCTAAGGTAGTAGCTAGCTAGTTAGTTTTTTATAATAATGTAAGAGATTAGGTGATATTAGTTACTCGAAATTATACGACGAATTCGAAGAACATAACTCTCAATTTCACTATATTTCAATCTTGAAATAGAATAGTTTGGCACACTTTGAAAATCCACCGTCCGTCATCGTCATCGTATTTAGTAGTGACTATGCATGCACACAGCAACATTCATATTCATATATAACTAGCTCGAAGACTAGATTCAGCTATTTGATTAATTAGTTGAATTAATTAAGAAATGTGTGATGTTTGTGAATTAGGTAGTGAAGGAATCCCTAAGGTTGGCCTCGATCGTGCCTTGGTTTCCAAGACAAGCTCTTGAGGATTGCGAGATGGAAGGTACGTACATTGAATTTCATTATTCATAATGTCTCATTTCTTGTATTATTTATACACTCCATAATTTCATATAATGAAGCTTGGTTTGTTTTCATGTACATGATTAGTACAATTGACATGATACATGTTTTTGGTTGGTGTATTAAGGATTCAAGATTAAGAGGGGATGGAACGTAAATGTTGATGCTAAATCGGTGCATCTTGATCCGACCGTGTACGTTGATCCCGACAAGTTTAATCCGTCGAGATTTGATGTAAGAATTTGTTGCTCTCTTCTGTAAACTAGCAACAAAAGACATTTTGTTACAATTATGACATCCGTATACGAATAAAGTTTCGTTGCCCTTTAATCCGTAGCTAAAGGCCATTTTTCTAATAGTATGTGTTTACCATTTTGTTGTGTAGAGATAAAATGTTGAACTCGATCTCTGGGTAAATTTACAGGATGACAGCTCAAAAGTTAGGTTCTTAGCTTTTGGGATGGGAGGGAGGACATGTTTGGGGATGAACATGGCCAAGGCCATGATGCTAGTCTTCCTCCATCGTCTCGTCACTACTTACAGGTCACTCATTATCTCGAAACTTCTTCAGTTTATTCTTTGTCTTTGAATTCGAGACCTGTCTACGTTTAACACTATTCAATAATCGACATGGAATATTAGAATGTCAAATTGATTCGGTAGGGGAAAGCAAAACTAAGAGACTTGGAAGCTTTTTTATCCTGCTACGAAGACTCGAAGAGTACGTGCTAACTAAGATAATGGACGAATTTTGATATCATTGAACAGGTGGAAGGTGATCGACCAAGATTCCAGCATTGAGAAATGGGGGCTTTTCTCTAAGTTAAAGAACGGTTGTCCTGTAATTGTAACACGTATTTAAGAAGAGGGTGCTAGCTAATGTAATACTCATCTGATTTCCTTTTCTTAATTAAGCTTCTTTTTAGTTCAAACCAGATATTTTGTGGTGATTCGAACTTCTGTATAAGGTGAACATTCTAAGCGCGCATCATTCCGTATTCAAGTGATGTAGTTGCCTGAAAAATAACATAATGCCGTGCAATTAAGTTCAATAATCAACCGATTTTATAACTTATTTTACGACTCATGCATCCTATTACTCGTCGATCGCCTTAAATACTATGCCAAACCCTAAATTAATATTCCGATCCTGTAGATATAGTTGACAAAAACTCGTCCCCATCCCTGTAACACAGGCCGGGCAAACAACAAGAACACCAAACTTGACCCTATAATTAATCATCTTATCCGGCTGTACGTCATCCGTTATAGGGAACTAGATTTTCTTTTATACAAATTTAGGGTTCCTTCAACTAAAAGACTATACAATGTAGCTAACCCTAACCAGTCCAGTTTAGGATTAAGTAGGTAGCTAAAAACACCCACCAAGCCATTCCGGCCAATACATTATGATCGGCCATGTTCTTTAATTTATACAAGGAACGTCGTAGTCCCTCTTTAGGAGCTCCTGTCCTTAACTTGTACCAATAGACCCAAATGGATGACTCCCCAACTATCATAAGTTCATAACCAAGTTATAGGGAGTCATATGTTGTGGAATTTTTCAGGTTTACTTTCTATTCCACTCGCTGCCTTTCGGCCATTTTTACAGTTTCTCCACTTTTTTTCTTTCTAAAAGATTCATAAATAAGTTAATAAAAACCAAAAAAAAATTGTTGGATTTATTTTATCCTTCCCTATGTATTGGTATGATTTTCCATCTTGGATGCATGTGATTCTTTTGCATAATTTGGTGATTTTTTTAATAATTCTTATTAATTTTATGTTATTTTTAGTTTGGTAGAATATTTCTTTGCATGCATGTCACATCTAATTTGATTCTTTTATATTCTTTCATCCGAGACTTTACTTAACACATAAGAAGCTCTCCTATCAAATTATTCGATCATCTACTTCACTATCTCTGAATCTCATGCATGCTTTGCGCAGTGCTGCACTTTTTTCCATTGTTGTATTCAGCTCTAATTGATATGAGTCATATGAGGAATCGTACGTATAGCAAACAAAAGATATTTCCTTTTCGACAATGACATCGATAAATAATGAAACAAAAGATTAGCCTAATAAACCAAAAAATTAAGCACATGACCTCTAATATCGACACTTGGAAAAGCTGGCCAAAAGGCCAAACATTTGGGGTATATAAATGTTAAAACGAAGTGCATAATGTCACAAATTGGGGCCAGAAATCCATATGGATTATATTTCTTCTCTTTGGGGACGCATTCTAATGTTTTCTCCGATGTTGACTTATCCCAAAAAATTATGATTCCATCTCCCCCGCTTCTTCATTTATTAAGGAACTAGTTAATTAAGAATTGTCCCTTCTCACTAAACTTAAGCAAATCTAATGGCCTTATGAATCCTATACTCAATTCATACACAATGAAAAAATGAAATGCACATAAAATATAATTATATTTTAGAAGAACGATTATTCGGCACAGTTAGATTTTTCATTGTTACTTCAATGATCTTTGTTTTGCATATGGAAATTGCACAGTTTATTGTACATACAACTTCTTTGAGATCGAAATGAGATTTTTCATCGAACACACTACGTACTTCAACTTCAACAATGAAAAAAAGTTAGGGATGGCCAGCTGGATCGAGCAACTACCTCCGATAGATCCAGAGAGTTCATTGTGTTTGTATAAAAGAAAAGAAAATTAAGTATAGGCAGCAAATTAGCATATCATAAAATAATTTGGGGGAGGAGAGGGGCAAGTATACAACAATATATATACATAGATCCATGCATCCATATAAAAATGGTGGGTTTTGCTGTAGTGATAAGGACTGAGTAGTGGATTCAAGGGACACATATTATTGCTCAATTGTTTTTGTGCAAGAAGAACAACTACATGATAGAATAAGAAGGTTATATATAAAACTGGAATTGCTCCAGATCAATAATGTGGGGGTTTTCAACCTTTTCTGCTGCTGCTGGTTTTCCAATTTGTATGAAGAAGGTTCGGAAAAGTTTGGGATGGATAATCCAATCTTTGCAACTTATATATACACGTGTCCCGTCTTAGGGTTCTTCATCATTTTATGGATTGAGCTTCTGGTTTAGGGGTCACTGTACGGATGGATCGGAGTGGGTTGGCCTCATGGCAAATGAAAGCAAGAGCAAAATAATTGAGAAGTGAGTTTTACCTTAATTATACAACAAAAAAATACTATGACACCAGAGCACCATGTCCACCACCACCAAACAACCAGTATAGGTGTTGAATTAGAGAATCCCACATTCAAATATGACAAGATGAAATACAATTTAAATGAAGTTGGACTATTCCTAATTGTACCGAGGCCTTTTGTGAATAAAACCCAACACCTGATTGGTGATTAAGTTGGGACAACATCGGTACAATGACGGGTCCACATGCCACGCTTGTCACAATTCAACTTGGTATCAGAGCCACACTCGCATACCACTCAGTCAGCAAACTCACACGCACACCAGGCCAGCACACCCACATGCACACCAAGAGATGATGGCTCACGTCACCCATTCACCAAGGTTTTGATGTGAATTCCGAACTTGGTGGCATGTGTTAACCTCGTAGTTCGAGGTTATACGTGAGGGGGGGGGGGGGTGTTGAATTGGAGAATCCCACATTGAAATATGACAAGATGAAATACAATTTAAATGAATTTGGACTATTCCTAATTATACTGAGACCTTTTGTGAATAAAACCCAACACCTGATTGGTGGTTAAGTTGGGACAATATCGGTACAATGACGGGTCCACATGCCACGCTTGTCGCAATTTAACTGTAGGTGGTTCATACAGCAGCATAGAGAGAGCTAGCTGTTGTTGCACAAAAACAAGTTTTGTTAAAGACATCAAAGAGAAAAGTAGAAAAGTATAGACAAAAAATGTTTAGGGTAGAATGCAATACTTTATTTATTTCTAAATTATGTATTTATACAGTTTTACAAGACATATTCCTAATAAGTAGGAATATCTACAGTAAAGAATGAATCAATTCTAATTACAATAGAAAACTAGAATATATACAATAATACTTGTCAACACTCCAAGTTGACACGTAGATGTCAATCATGCCCAACTTAACCATCCATCTATTGAAGGCTTCATGTGACAGCCCTTTAGTAAGCACATCAACTAACTGCTCCTCATACGACACAAAGGAAAACTGAATAATCTTCTTGTTAAGGTTATCCCTTAAGAAATGTCTGTCCACCTCCACATGTTTAGTTTTGTCATGCTGTATTGGGTTATGAGAAATCTCAACGGCAAATGTATTATCACAATGCAAGTCTATAGGTTTTTGAAGCCTGAACTCTAACTCTTTAAGCACATTCTTGATCCACAATAATTCACATACTCTATTTGTCATTCTACGATATTCAGCTTCTGCACTAGAACGAGCAATTATATTTTACTTCTTATTACGCCAAGTTATCAGACTTCCACCAATAAAAGTAAAGTAACCAGAAGTAGACGTCGTATTGGTATGATCACCAGCCTAGTCTGCATCACAGTAGCTAGAAAAACACACCTCACTAGTGTAGCCAGAAACACGCAACTCACTGTTTCTTGCAAACAATAAACTTATAACAGGTGTGCCCTTTAGATACCTGAGAATACGTAGTACTGCACCCATATGATCTACCTTTGGGTTATGCATAAACTGACTCACCACACTGACAGCATATGCAATATCAGGTCTAGTATCTGATAAGTAAATAAGTCTCCCAACTAAACTCTGAGACCTAGCTTTATTCGTTAGAACTTGATCTGGAAGAAGCTATAACCTGTGATTTTGCTCAATAGGAGTAACATCAGACTTGCAGTCTAACAGTCTTGTCTCAACAAGAAGATCTAAGATATACTTCTGTTGGGACAATGTAATCTCTTGCTTAGACCTTGCAACTTCAATTCCCAAAAAATATTTCAAGTCTCCCAGATCCTTCATGTCAAATTCTAGCGGCAATTATTTTTGAAGACTTGTCATCTCACATGGATCATCTCCTATAACCACCATGTCATCAATATACATAACTAAGGCAGTAATCTTACCATCCTTGCGTTTAACAAACAATGTGTTATCAGAATTGCACTAGCAATATCCAAACTTCTTCATTGCCTTGGAGAAATGTCCAAACCATGCTCTAGGTGATTGCTTCAGGCCATATAACGATTTGTTTTTTCAAATAACACATCTTTCTTTAATTACTTGGTTTACATCTGACTCCTGGTGGAGCATCCATGTATACTTCTTCTTCTAAGTCATCATTCAAGAAGGCATTCTTCACATCAAACTGACGTAGAGGTCAATCATAACGGGCTGCAAGAGCAATAAGGATTCTTACAGTGTTAATTTTGGTAACAGGTGCGAAAGTCTCCTGGTAATCAACTCCAAACTTCTGAGTATAACCTTTAGCAATTAGCCTAGCCTTGTGGCAATCAATGCTTCCATCAGCTTTAAGCTTCACAGTAAACATCCAATGACATCCAACAGTCTTCTTACCATGTGGCATAAGGACCATATCCTAAGTTTCATTCTTTTACAGGGCTTCTAATTCTTCATTCATAGCTTATTTCTACTTGGAATCTGTCAAGGCATCATTGCTACAAATAGATACTGACGATAATTGATTAACAACAAGTGCGTGAGAATCAGACAACCTATGGTGGGAAATATAGTTGCCAATTAGGTATTTGACTTTGGCATCTATCATAGGCTCATATTGTTGCTTAGAAACTCCTTTAGTGACACGGTTAGATTTACATACCTCAGGTGGAGCATTCTGAATGGAGACTTCAGTTGGTGATGTAGACAGGGGAATAGAGGCTTCAGTACTATCTTGATGTTGTTCAACAGGTAAATCAATTGTCAGGTTTTCACTGATCTGAGGGTAAATTAACTCTTCCAAAAATGGATTTTTGATGCATCGAGAAGATCCCTTTGATGCATCGAAGGAAGCATCTTGTACTGTACCATCCAACATCTTCGATGGGTCGAAGGGATTACTCAACCTATTGAGGTGATCACCGTGGTCCGAACTACTCCAAGCCTTTGATGGGTCGAAGGGATTACTCGACCCATCGAAGCGATCACCCTGGTCCGAACTGCTCTAAGCCTTCAATGGGTCAAAGGGATTACTCAACCCATCGAGGTGATTACCCTGGTCTTTGTCCATCCTTTCTTTCAATGGATCGAGAGGATCTTTCGACCAATCGAAAGCACCTCTCTGATCTGTCATCCCATGAGTCAAGAGACACATGAGTCTTCTTGGGCTTAGATCATAGCACTGATAACCTTTCTGAAAATCTGCATACATAATGAAAACACACTTTAGGGCATAAAGATCAAGTTTGCCTCTCAATTGTTTGTTGATATGAACATAGACAGTGCACCCAAAGACTTTAGGTTCCAAATGAGGAAGAGAAGGGGCATTCGGCATCTCATGAAGCTTTTGGTATAGAGTCTGAAACTCAATGAAATAGGACAGAGTATGGTTGACCAAATAAGTAGCAAAAGTAACAGTTGCACCCCAATAAAAATGAGGGACGTTCATGCCAAATAAAGAGGCACGAACAATCTCCAACAAAGTCCTATTCATAGGCTTTGCCAAGCCATTCTGTTGGGGAATATAAACAATAGAAGTTTGATGATGGATCTCATGAGAGCTTAAATAAGCAGACATGGCGGTGTTGACATACTCACCACCATTGTCAGATTGAAGAGCCCAAATAGGCTGCTAGAATTGAGCGGCCACCATCTCATGAAAGTCTACAAAGCAGGAGAATACATCACTCTTGGTAGTCATCAAGCAAACCCATGTCATCCGAGTACACTCATCAATAAAAGTAACAAAATAACGAGTCTCATTAGGCGTAGAAATCCGAGCAGGACCCCAAACATCAGAATAAATTTTCATAAAGGAACTGAGCATTTATTCAAACTGGGAGAATAAGTAACACGGTGGCTCTTAGCCAGTTCAAAAACATCACACCTAAACTCAAACTCATCAACATCCGAAAACAGATGGGGTTGTAACTTCCTAAGATAACCAAAAGAAAGATGACCCAAATGACGATGCCATAACCAGATGGACTCCTTGGTTTTATGTAAACTGCTAACACTGCTGACTTGACTCAGCTGCTGCTCTCCACTGGATGTCAAATCAAGATAGTACAACTTCCCTCGTCTAACACCATAACCAAGAATCTGCAGCGTTAGAATGACCTGAAAAACACAATAATTGGGACACAACGTGACAGAACAAGAAAGAGCCATAGTGATTTGACTAGCAGATAGAAGGTTGTATGCTAGAGTGGGGACAACTAAGACAGAATCAATAGTGAGGTTAGGAGAGAGAGTAACAGAGACTTCATCAACAACAGAAGAAGGAAAGTCATTTGCAGTAGATACACTAGGTAAAGTAGAGGGGCGAAGAGAGTGAACTAAGCTAGGGGTATTAGTCATATGATCTGATGCATCAGTGTCAATTATCCAAGCATTATTCCCACAAGATGTAGCAAGAGAAACCTTACCAGACATACTTGATTGGACGATATTAGCAGAGGCATTGGTGGGAGGAAGGGTCTTGCGTGGGAGAGGGCGAGGCCCCCACGAATCTGGATATCCAATTTTGGCAAAGAAGTTGTCTGGGGAGTGGCCTTTATCCTTGCATAGTGGGTAGATAGAGTTGACATACGTATTTAGAGGGCGGACAAAACGATGAGACTAAAGAGAGGGAAGTAGAAGAAGACTGTCTGTAAGCTATAACGGCCTGAACGTCGGGAGTGGGAACCGGCGTCGGTGGGGATGGTGTTGAGGTAGTGGTGGTCATGACAGAAGGCTGACTCGGGCCAGCAAAATAAGTAAGACGATCGGTGTAAGCTCGACGACCATGAAATTAAGTCTTGTTAAGACTCAACAACTCTCTACGAAGAAGCTCCCCTCAAATTTGATCAAATTTCTGATCTAGACCCCCCAAGAACATGTGAACCCGAAGCATAGACTTGTAGTTGTTGTCCCGGATAATTGCAGCCACAGTATCAGAAAAAGAGGCCACACATTGATCCAATTTCTCGAGCCATGCCACCAACTCATTCTAGTAGACAGAAAGAGGCCGCCCTGCTTGTTTGGCAGTGAAGCCGAGGCGGTGTAACTTATAGATCCGGGTAACAGATCATCATAGTAGGTCATTTGTAAGGTCTTCCAAATTTCAGCAGCAGTCTTGAGACAGAGATATATAGCGCTGAATGATACCAGGAGACATGTTATCGATCAACCAACTTTTCACTTTCTCATTGTCAGTCGCCCAAGTAGTATTTTCAGGGGTTCCAAGAGGCGGAGCAACCGAGGCACCAGTAAGAAAACCAAGCTTGTTCCGACCTCCAATGCGCATCTGCATAGTAAGAGCTTATGTAGAGTAATTGGTGTCATTCAAGAGAACTCCAATGGGAAAAGAAGAGTTTTCCTGATGATAATGGATGGATGTAGATGTAGGTGGAGGTAGAGGAGAAGTGATCACAGCAACGTCAGATCCTTCGTCTATGACAACGGATTTAAAGTGCAGTGGGTGACAAAAGATAGGGTTTTATCGGTAGGTCTACATGGTTGACTCTGATGTCAAGTACAAATGTATAGACATAAAGTGTTTAGGGTAGAATGCAATACTTCATTCATTCCCATATTGGGTATTTATACAGCTTTACAAGACATATTCCTAATAGAAAGAAATATCTATAATAAAAAATAAATCAATCCTAATTAAGATAGGAAACTAAAATATCTACCATAAAAAAAAGACATATTGAATACTTAAAATGTAGATGGAAGCTAGAATCCTAAAATGAAAGCCACTTTTCTTTTATGGCTTTTCGAATTTGGTTCTTGTTCCACACAAGCTAAAGTCTTCAGCTTGTGTGTGCTAATATCAATCTAGCCAGTGGATAAGAAGCAAACTGCTTCACTGTGAAGAAGCCTTTCTCTCTTCTAATTATTAAGCAGTCCTAACAAAATACGACTTGTACTCACACACCACGTAAACCAAAGGCAAAACTCTTTTTCTAAAACCACCACTGCATAACAAGTGTTCTTTCTTTTTCCCCTTTCTTTTCTTCATTGGGTCTCCTAAGTTAAGCCACTGATAATTGATGAGATGAAGAAAGCAAAACTCTAAAAAATATCTACCCTTCAAAGAAAGAAAGGAAAAAAACGAACATGCATGATTGGAAAGCTAAGAGTGCATGTACGTACAAACTCAGCAACAATGATGTTGAGTTTTAATAATCTTTGAGACTAATCGTGAAACATGCTAAGTACGTCTAAATCTACGAGAAACAAAGCTAATCCAATGAAGTTGACGTACTTATATCTATGAGATTGCAAGAGTTTTTAAAGATCGATATGTTGGTCTTTGTAGGAACTGAAATATGATTATATAGTGGTAACTTCGCCATACTTGCACTACATCATGCGAGAAACTGCTTAAGAAACCACAATCCCAAAAGCGAGGTTTAGAGAAATTGACAAACTAAGCCAAAGCTTCACTTAGTGTAAACGTAATCATGAGAAAAAAACTAAAATGGAAGACATGGGGGGCAATAACCCTTAATAGTTTATTTCAATAGAATGCCAAAAGTACATAGCAAAGTGACTTTTCTACAAGAAGAAGATTGCATGATGGTGCATCTATCCCGTCGAGTCTGGTAAATCATTCCCTACATTATTAGCGGAACATGTAACTAGTGCCATCATCGTGATAATTGCTTGGAAAAAGCCACGAAATTCTGTTTCAAAAGAGTAAAACTCAATCTTATATGTGATCATCACCGCAACGACGAATTCACTGCTTCAGAATAGTAGTAAATTTATAATGAGGAAGTAGCTATGAAGTTTACATCAGAAATTGTTGGTGAGATTGTGAGGAGCATACCGTCCAATGTACAAAAGCAGAAATCGCACACTAGATGTGTCGAATTGTCGCACGAACGTTTAGTCTATGCTAGTAACATAGATGAATTCAAAGGTGTTCGATCTCAAAATGTTGTCTCACTATATGGAAGGTCATGAGTTCGACTCCGAGAACAAATAATTATGGATTTGTTTGGGGCAATTCCAACAAATCTCTCGGATGTGATTTTCACCAATAATATAAGGATATTTATCAAATGTTAGCTCCAACAGATTTGTTATGTCATCATTCTCTATTTCAGGGATTTTCCAAATTTCAAATTTTCATCCTCTATTTTTATACAGAAAAGTGATAGTATAGGTAATAAGAATAAAATTTAGTGCATGTAATCCATGATTTCATTTTATGTTTCAAATGTAATTAATAATTATATATATTTAGAAATTCCTTTAAAGTTACCTATCAAAATCAAGCATCTATTGAAATATAGCAAAAAATTTCAAGTAATAATATTGTAGAAGCAACTTTTCAAATTCAATTAGTTAAATTTAACTTTGAGGTCTATTTTTAAACAAAATAATATTATAATTGATAATTGATGTTGTTGGAGATGCTATAAAAATGTTAAATTGGCCAATAGAAACCAAGCGACTTTATTCTTTGAAAATGCTAGTTTTTAGTTAAAGCCTGTAATTTTTGTTGTTTTGCTTTTAAAGTCTTCTCACAATATATGTAGCCCCAAAATTAAGGCAACTTATAAGCTCCAAGTCATCTTGACCGGGGGGGTGACCTTTGTTTTGTTTCCAAAACCACACAACTATATGATCTGTTTCGGATTACAGACAACCTATGGTTCCTTTTTATCGATTTGGTATGGCTAAATCAAAAATGGCCAAATTTTTAGGATCTCAAGTTTGGTATGTAAAATCTCTCCAGTTCATTAGCGGAATCTCACAGCTATCTTTGGGATCATTCTTAGGCTATCTTTGGAGTAAAATAGTTTGAATACTAATCTGCCTCACTGTCCTTCCTGAACTTTGTAAATACTAAAGAGTTATACTTAATTAAGTAGTGTTTTTTCTGACTAGTTAACTTCTTGCAAACCAAAAATCTGGCTCGTGGTAAATTTTTGAGATACTACTCATATACTAGCTCCATAAAACTTCCATTACAATCTCTGAGATTGAGATGATAGTAAAAACTAAAAAGCAAAAGCCACGATGATCGATATACACATTACATGATGTCTCTCTCTGCTAATTACGCCCCTAGTGAAACAGGCTAGGGCACATACTAAACTTTTTTACCCAGATTGAAAATTACCAGTGATAATATTACCAGCAAAGTTACTCTTCCTCCTAGTCGTTTTTACCACTTCCTCTGTTTCCTCCTCTGTTTTCGTATCATGACAAATTTCCTGTACTCCATCATCTCAATCTTTCAGCTTCTTGTTGCAATTGGACGTATAAAAGCGCTCAATCTGTCGCAGTGTCGCTTGAACTCTTCGTCAGTTAGATCATCCAACTTGCTCCGCCTCGCCGTCTCCGATCGCTTCAGATTCTTCTCCGGCTTCACTTCCTCCTTTCTCTTCTTATAAAAACTCTCCGACTTCGATCTCCGGTAGCCACGATTCAACTTCTCGACTTCAATATTCGTAGCAACACTCGGAGACAAGACGACCACAGTTTCACATTCTGTAACCGTTTTGTCTTCACAAACCGGCACAGATTCCACCACATCCATATTTTCATACGGTACCTCCTCCCCCGGTGACAAAGTCGTCTCTGTCACCGCCGGAGACGAGTCGTCTCCGGCGACAACAACTTCGTCGACGTCCTCCGGAGTGATCATAGTGACGAACGACTGCTTGATTCCTCCGGCGACGATTCCATTCCGGCGAGATTCGGCGGCGGAGGCTTGACTCCGGCGAGACTCGACGGTGGCGACGTACTCGCCGTAAAGATCGGACTCGTTACCGACAACTCCGGAGGAGACGTTTTTTTTGTGGCCGGACAAGAGGAAAGTGAGGAGGACCAAAGCGTTGAGAAGCAAGAAGACACAGAGGTTGCTGTTGAAGACGTTGGAGAGTAGTTGTCGTGCGGCGTTGCCGGAGAGCGCGTAGGACAGCGATGCGAGTGGGACGCACGCTTTCAACAACCACCGCAGGTTCTGGCGCCACCTGTACCTTCTCATCGCATTGGCCTTCTCCACCTTAACACTGTCAAACTCTACTCTCTGTGACTCCTCCATGGTCGGAAAATCTTGGTCGGAAAAATATTGGGATCGCCGGATCGGCGGTTGGTACTAAAAGTAGTGTGTGGCTTTGATGGTTTAAGTTACGAGTCTCTAATATTTGGACTGTGATGTTTGGTTTTGCGCCTTTTATAGAGGGAAGAAAATATCATTTTTTGATTTTTGAATATTATTTCAGTTTTTAAATCCAAGAAAAGGAAAGCTTTTCTTGTTAATTACGGAGAATCTCTTTAACACTATCTCTGAAATTTTCAAGCAGAAACAGAGTAAGTAAGAAAGAGAGGTACGTGAGCCAGTGACTTAGCCACTGGACCGGGTCGGTGTGGACCGGAGACGGACCCCGTCAAGCACGGCCGCTTAGGTCATTTCTTACTTATGTGGCGTTATGTGATTTGTGGATTTCAAATATTGGGCCTGGGTAACTTGGCCCAGCGTACTTCATTTTCATTCAGCACATGCTTGGCAAGGATGTGAAGATTATATATCTTGGGGCAGATTTTCAGCATGAGACAGAAACACAGATCGTCACAGAATCTTACGAATCGTTTTCTTACCTATTATTGGTAAATTAGCTTGCTTAATAAGAAATCTTAGTCCAGATTTACCATACAATGATAACATTGTAGTTCACATCACGTTGATTATCATTCTTTCCGAATGGAAGTGCACTTACTTGTTACTTGTTACTACTTTCTCAAGTTTCTCCTCTCTCTCTTTTTGGGGGAGATATTAAAGTACTAGTCCTTCATCTATTTTGGTGATTGGTGATTTACAGAATTTCTTCATATTTCTTGTTTGACACGTAGATACAAATGTGAAATGAGACTAGCTTTAATTTACACAAATATGTTGGACGATCTAAGATGAAAATGACAATGCAATAATGAATCTAATCCCTATCATTTGATGTAATGGTCGCGATCATCTGATATTACTTTCAAACAAACTGTTGGAATAAGAGTGTATATAATGAGAGTATTATGTTTATTCATATATAAGAGCAACTTCAGCAGATTCCCTATAAATCATTTTTAGCTAAAATATAAAGATTTTCTCTTAAAATTCACTCCAACAGCTCCCTTATCTTATTAGCCAATTTAGGGATTCCCTATATTTCATGTTTTCATCCCCTATTCCTATACCGAAAACATAAATTATAGGTAACGAAACATTCAATATTGTAATTAATACTTTCCTTCTAGATTGTAAATGTAATTAATAATTATATTAATAAATAAATATTTTATTATCAACCAATCAAAACTAAGCATATGTTTAAATCTAACTACATTTTAAGTGATATTGTTGGAGTAAATTTATACAAGTGATTAGCTAAAATAGGTTTCGGCTTCATTTTTGAACAAAATAAGCAAACTTTCTGTGATATTGTTGGAGTTGCTCTAATGACCCTTTATATAGGATCTATTATCATAATATAATTAGATATCTATCTATCTAGATAGATACGGTGAGGATGAATCACATAATATCTTGACATATCGTAAAAAGATAGATATATAACTTACATATCAAAGCCTTACCTTTTAATCAAATCTTTTTGATCCGTCCATTTTGACAAATTCATCTATTGCATTTATAACATGCATTCAATGTCTTTAGAAAAAAACTTTAAAAAGCTTTTCATTATTGCAAACTTTCCGCTTCAAAACGGACGTATTAGATTATTTATAAGGAGAAGTAATCAAAGATTAGGTAATAGTCTTGTTCGATTGCTAAAATATTACTCGGTAAAACTTTATATTTGGATTCATATGTCCCCATGAGATGAAAAAAGGGTTCTGCGATGAATCTTTTAGGGTTTTATTTGTCGGTCCACCAAACACAATCATGTAAAAATGATCCACATCCGTAAGCCAACATTGGATGGATCATGTTTTTCTGAAATCACGATGCTCACCACTCTCACTATATTAAATTCTAGTTTTCTTCTTCATTGCTGTCATTTTGTTTCTCTTATTCAAAGAACAATATATTTAGCCCGGATTGATTAGGGTTTTGTCTAAAAATATTGAAGTAATTCTTCGATTTGGATACATGATAGGGATGTTATGATTGTTATCCCTTGGGGCTGGAAACACATAACACATCGTGCAATCTAAAAGTAAAAGTAGCATGCAGAGTAATTTCCATGGAAAACGACCGGGGGAGTTGCGTAGTTGTTTGGGTCGGTGGGCATTGGTTTCTCTAGCAGAAGGACCAACTTGAAGGATGAAGATGATCTAAAAGATTAACTAGCATTCCATAACTGGCCACGTCGATGCGAATGATGAACTCGATTGCAAGCAATTACATTTTTTATGCTAATCTACATTTGGACTGTTGTATAGGTTTATTGTACATTGGTCTTCGTGTCGCATTTTCGATGGAAGCACCAACGTAATGAAACTGAGACATATATACGTAGACATGCAATTCAATTCATATCGTAATGACATAGTTTATCCATCTATCTGATTTGAAAGTCCGGTTCACGACAGTGAAGCAAGATGACCATCTTCTTATGTGAAGAAGTGAAGAACCATGTTTAATGATTTCCTAGCCTAGAAGCCCTAGATTTTCATCAATCATCGAAGTCAAGTCGTTCCACAGAGGACTAAACTGTGTTGGGCCCAAATTCATCGGTCACAATCCAGTAACAGCACCCCCGCTCATGCTTTTTAGTTTTGGGCTACTCATTTTCGATCCATAGGGGATGATATAGTCACCATGTCACACGTGAGCATCTGAATATTGACTTCATAGAGTGAAGCATTTCAATGTTAAAACATAACATACTGCTTTGTTTTTTTAGGGGCGCAAAATATCTAGGATCAAAATTAATAATAGTACATAATTTTGTCGGATTATCAGGCAAGTGAAGATAAAAAATTTCAGAAACTACTATATTTAAAAACAATATAACTAATAAATAAAAATAACATAAGTAGCGTCAAATTTTTGGACACACACTCCTTAATTAACTTAAAACCTCCTATATACTGACTTAATTAACTTGGAACCTCCTATATACTGACTTTAGTGACTTGGAACTTGGAAGTTCTGAAGTGTGGAATATCCAGAGGTTTGACTTCAACAGTTCAACAAAGGCAGCCAATGTTCAAGCTTATCAGATGCCTATGGATATGTGTTATCAACCCTAAGCGAAATGGATCCACTGTATACGGTGAGAAGAATTCGGTTCTGGATAATCACTGTATTTCAGCCTATATATAGCACCAAAAACATGGCCCTAGATAAGGAACTCATATACCATTGAGCTTTCATCAGAAAAGATCATAAGCAACAAATGGCTAAGCTACTCAATATTCACTTCTATCCCATCCTCTTTATCTTCCTCTTCCTTTTCCTCCTCTCATCAACTGGTATGTTTTCCTTTAATTTCTCTGTGGTTTGACATATTGATACATGCTAGAATACTTACTGTGGTCTATGAATTTGTGAGATGCAGATGTGGGAATGGTGGAGGCAGGACTCTGTTAAGGCGGAGTAAAACATGGACGGGCATGTGTGTGAACACGGGAAACTGCCACAACCAGTGTAGGAATCGGGAAGGTGCTCGGAGCGGAGGTTGTCACGCTCAATTCCCAGGGTTTGCATGCTTCTGCTACTTCAGCTGTTGAGTGAGATCAAAACAGTTCAGTAACTTCAAGCTTTGTTATCCAGTTACTTTGTGTGTTAACAGAAGTTACAAATTAGCATAAGTTACAGCAAATAATAAGCAACGTACATCATCAATATGTTACTACTATGTAGTCGGTGAAAATAAGCAGCACTGTAATATACAATAATGCTGTAGAGAGCTAGCTAGTTCTTATGAAAATAAGTAGCATATATAGCTATAGTATTGCTGCAGAATACTATTTCTATTCTATCAACTCCTAGCCTTTGTACAACTTCTCAAATAGAAATGAGTAACCTTCATGTCTGTCTACCTATAGAACTTAGTAGAAAAATATGAGTAAAAGTGTTTAGGTAGAATATAATGTTTTCGTTCATTAATTAAGAAATTAGTAATTAATTTCTTGGATTGGATTTGGAACAGAGGGAAATGATGATGGCGTTGTTTTAGCAGATTGACGAAGGCGATGAGAGTACTGAAGGAGCTCAGCTCTCCTACTGCCATGCAGGCCATGATGAACACTCTGAGTGGATGAAGATACCCTTTGTGATATGTGCAAAAACACCTTTAAAGATATCATATTTATATGATAATTATATCAATGTAGTTTAGTAGAAAATAGGAGTCAATACCCACAAAAAATTGGTGAAACTAAGACTCAAGAACATAAAAAACACAAAAAGACACGAAAATTAGAAATTTGGCAGACTTGATCACTAGAAACTAACTAAATTACAAACATAATTTAGATTAAACTAAATGCTACGAAAATTTAACATAGTAAACTAAACTCAGTGATGGACTACCACACAAATTTTTACGGTTTTCGGAGTTAATTTGGTTGTCGAAATAATTCGGAGAATCTACAGTTAATGCAAAAAAACGTAAATTTCATAAAAGTAAATATTGATGAAATTCAGATAGAAATTAATGTTAGGAACTTCTCTCCACCATAAATATGCTTGATCTACCCCAACCCTAACTTTAACAATAATGGACGAATGTTTTCCACGTATGAGTTATGATTAAGACATCCTACGTATTACACTTTCTTACTTGGCATGTTATCCGGATCGATTATCTGCCTTAACGTAATCTTAAACTAGGAGACATGGTACTATGATGGGTCCAAATCTACCTAACCTAAGTCATTAAGATTCGTAGAGTGTCTGAAAAATAACAAGACTTCAAGAGCTACTATGATGGGCGCTCTTTCATCACCAAAGTCTTATTCACACAAGAGCCTGTCTTATCTCAATGAACATGCAATGATATGATGATCATGTACAAATCCTAGATAATAGATACTACTACATGCATCAAAGTGTCGACCCAAGGAAACATATAGTAGAAATCATTGATAATAGAACACTGAATAAACCTCATCCAATGATATTAAAATCACAAGGTGTTAAAAATTGAAACATATTCAGGGCTTCAATCAACCTCTAACTAGGGAAGTTTAGCTACTCATAGTCATGATTACACAATAACAAAACATGATGGAGAAGGAAGATTAAAACCAAAACTCTAGAATCCTTGGTAGGACGTCTTCGATGGGTTAAAAATCAATTTTCGATGGATCGAAGACTGACGACTAGGAGTTCCTGACTGCGGCTTCTTTCTCCTTCTTTAGCTCTTTCTCTCAAAATTCAACAACCCCAAATTGATCTTCAAAGTATGCTTATATAAGTTTGACCTTGGGCCTTCTCCTTATCAACATAGATTTGAGTCATCACCATATGAACTTGCCACATCACTAATCTTTTTTTGAATAGAATTCTCTTTTTATTGTTCATTTTTGTATTTTCTTCTAAATAACTTAAATAAACAAAAACATAATTAATTACTGAAAACTAAACAAGTAACCAAATATTTTTAAAATAATTAAACACAAGAAAGTTAATGTAACTATCACTTTGCTTCGGCCTCTCCACGTACACGGACAACACCGGTTAATTTGTCTTTCCAAGGTACCTGAAATTCATCACAACATATATTGGTATTGCTCAAAATCTGCGCATCTATTTCTTCTGTGTCAAAGCATTCATGTTATGTTAACGTACCCTTTTGGTTGGCGGCATATTTTGTGATGAGGAGAAGAGACTGAGATTGCTACGTAGAGAGATATGATCGATGATAGTTAAAGGGGGTTGGCCAAACAGACAAGGCCAAAGAATGAGTTCTAATCCCTGTGGTTGAAACGAAACTAATTAAACGACCGGGGAGTTGTGTAGTCGTTTAGGTCGGTGGGCATCGGTTTCTCTATAGCAGAAGGACCAAACTTGAAGTAGGAAGATTGATAAAAGAGATTAACTAGCATTCCATAACTGGCCACGTCGATGAGAAGGATAAAAACTCCGATTGCAAGCAATTACAATTTTTATGCTAATCTAAACTTGGACTGTTGTATAGGTTTACTGTACATTTTCCTTCGTGTCGCATTTTCGATGGAAGCACCAAACGTAATGAATTTGAGACACACACATATATATATAAATAGAGTGTGTCTTGGTTACGGACGTTCGTATGGAGCAATCCGTGCAGATTTCGACATTTTGCCGGCATTCCGGTCATTAAATTCGATATTCATCGTTCAGATTATAGATATACATGTATAGATCAATTCTGTAAAATTTCATTCAGTTTGGTTATCGGTGACCAGTGCTAAAAGCTGGAATCCGTACAAAAACTCTTTGTGCGGACGTCCGCATCCAAGAACTTCCGTATATAAATATATATAGTCCAGTTCGACTGTGGACGTCCGCACTGACCAGTTTCGTACGGATTTTGGCTTTTGGTCGGCTTTTCGGTCAACAAATTTGATCTCCACCATTTAGATTATAGGTACACGTGTATAGATCAATCCTGTAAAATTTCATCCAATTTGATGATCATTTGGTTCCAGTTTTACTGATTTATGTCTGTTCGTGTAAATCGTGATTTTGAGGACCCAAATGATCACCAAATTGGATGAAATTTTATAGAATTGATCTATACAATTATACCTATGTTTTGAACGCTGAATATTAAATTTGGTGACCAAAATACCAATCAAAAACTGGAATATGTACGAATTCTGTTGGTACGGACGTCTGCACCTAAACTATATATATATACACACACACGTAGAACGTCCGCACCTAAACTCTCTCTCTATATATACACGGAGACATACAATTCAATTCATATCTTAATGACATGATTTATCTATCTGAATTGAAAGTCCGGTTGACGACAGAGCAAAGGTTGGTGATGATCTTCTTTCTTATATGAAGAACCATGTTTAATGATTTCCTAGCCTTGGCTAGATCTGCATCAAGCATCGAAGTCAAGTCGTTCCACAGAGGACTTAAATGTGTTGGGCCCAAATTCATCGGTCGCAATCTACCCAAGCTCATGCTTATCAGTTTTGGGCTACTCATTTTCGATCCATAGGGGATGATATAGTCACCATGGCACATGTTAGCATCTGAAAATTGACTTCACAGAGTAAAGCATTTCAATGTTCCAACCAATGTTTTAAAAAGAACACGTTTTTCGTGTTAAGGTTTGCGTTAATGTTAGGCAGTTAGGGTTAGGTACAGAGAAAATCGTGCTAGATTAATACATTATGAGTAAAAAGCTTAAAAAACAGGTAAATAAGGCTTAAAAATCTGTCTTTTTTTTTGTCAAAAATTTGTCGAAATTAAATGAAGATAATTCTTATGAATAATATTACTGTATATATTGATTCGCAATTGAATACCATATCAAGGTTGGACGAAAATGATGAATGTGAAGCATGAAATTGATATATATAACATTTATGTTTATGGTTGAGACTTTGATTTTTTATATTTGAACTTTAAAAATTGTTAGACTTTAAAACAAAAATATTTATATATATAAATTTTTAGCACATATATTTTATTTAAAAAACTTGCACATTTTACACGCTATTCAGCCGTAAATAGCACCAAAAACATGACCCTAGATAAGGAACTCATACCATTGAGCTATCATCAGAAAAGATCATACGCAAAAAAGAAAAGAAAGGCTAAGCTACTCAATATTCACTTCTATCCAATCCTCTTTATCTTCCTCTTCCTCCTCGCATCAACTGGTAATTAAATTTTCCTTCTCTCTAGGTTTTGATATATTGATACATGCTCCAATTCTTACTGTGGTCTTATGACTTTGTGAGATGCAGATGTGGGAATGGTGGAGGCAGGAGTCTGTGATAGTATCAAAGGCGGCGTAAAACATGGACGGGCATGTGTGAGAACTGAGAACACGGGCAACTGCCACAACCAGTGTAGGAACCGGGAAGGTGCTCGGAGCGGAGCTTGTCACGCTCAATTCCCAGGGTTTGCAGTCTTCTGATACTTCAGCTGTTGAGTGAGATCAAAACATAGCAGCAGCAGCGCGTGGTAGCAGTTCGGTAACCTCAAGCTTTGTTATCCAGTTATCAAGCATAAGTTACAACTAGCATAAGTTATAGCAAAATAAGTCAGCCTCGTATAACACAAGTTCGGCAACATCATCAATATGTTACTACGTACTATGCAGTTTGTGAAAATAAGCACCACTGTAGTTTGTGAGAGCTAGCTAGTTCTTAATTATGAAAATAGGTAGCATGGCTATAGTATTGCTGCAGAATACTATTTCTATTCTATCAACTCCTAGCCTTTGTACAACTCCTCAAATAGAAATGACGAGTTCCGTAGTCAATTGTTTTCTTGGTCAGTGATGGTTAATTGACGTCAGATTAAGTTTTTCCCCTTTTTCTGTTCTTTTCCTTTTCGTATATGAGTGCGTCGTCTATTCACACTTCTGTTTTTACTATTTAAACCTCATCAACATATTTGTACACAAACTTCCTATTTTGCCCATTTCTATTATCACTCTACATACCTACACTCGCCTATTGCTTCCGATCGCGGACGCCATCCTTAATGTAGTGCCTTCTCCTAAATCTCTTCTTATCCAATTAACATCGTCTTGTAGGAGTGGCTTTCAATAAACGTGGAAGGCAAGTTCGTAAAGAGGTTGTGGTTAACTCAAGATCAAGATGGTACAAAAACTTAGAAAAAAAAAGATGTCGATCAATTTAGTTTGGATATGACTTTTAGTGCAGGAGTCCCATTGTTTTGTTGCTGGGTTATCAAGTAATTGATCTGATTTCTTATCAATTGATACATACACTACTGCTTATCAATGGATTTCAAAAAATTGATTACGATTTGCAAGTTTAGCAACTTTTAATATGAGGAAGAAACAAGAATTGAAAAAATTCATGGGTCATCGATTGTGATCCCAGAAGGCACAAAGTCGAAGAATTCATGATAATATGGTTGTGATGATCGAAACATTAAGAATCCCCAATAGTTTTTTTTTGGTTAGGGAGAAACTTGGATTTTAAAAGTTTTAAAAATAATTGGAGGCACAAATAATAATAATAGAGGTGTAAATAAACACAACCTTCGTATATACCATCTGAATTATAAAAAATAAAAATAAAAAATCTTCATCTCCACACTGAAGATCAATCAACGGACTTTGATTGGGTCCAAACTCATTTGAACATCAAGATCCAAATTCCTGTCATTTCTCCCTGTTTCTGTTTTCTTAGATTTTCATGTGTGTGCACATCAATCGCACATCAATCATCGAAGTCAAAGTTGTTCCACATGGAAGGCTTAACTGTGTTGGGCCCAAGTTCATTGGTCAAGTGACTTTCAGTTTTGGGCTACTCATTTTGGATCCATAGGAGTCATCGAGGCGCACGTTATTATCTGAAAGTTGACTTCACAGAGTGAAGCATTTCAATGTTCAAACATAATTCATGTTTAAGGAGATTTATTCCCATTAATCCCGGTGTGTGTCTTATCCTAGTTAGATACAGTTATTGATTAGATAGATATAAAAAATCTCGGTTATATCGGGATTGCGATTGTAATTGATTGTATCAGTCTATATTTAAGGCATTCTATCAATGAGAAGAACATAACTTTCTGTCTATTCTACTTTCTCCTGCAACACGTTATCAGCACGACTCTCAGAGTTAATAGAAAAATCATAAACTAGGAGAAACCACTGCTGCCGCCGCCGACTACCGCCGCCACCGTCAGCCGCCGCCGCCAATCACCGTCGGCCTCTCCTTTTTCATCATCAACAAATTCCAAGAAATTTCAAGAAGTTGACAAGATTGCATGACTTCTAAGAAATCGTTTCAGAAGAACTTCTTCTTCATCAAGAGTAGCGGTCATACCGAGCATAACACCCATCGAGGTAAACTTTTCTAAACTGTCAATCTCTAGATCTAGCAAACTTACTTACCACAAAACCCTAGATCTAAGTTAATGATAACTGCAATATGAGTTGTGATTATTACATGTTTATACCCTATCTCCTATGGACATATATCCATAGAGTATACATGACGGTCCTGGGGGAGTCATGGTTTGGAAAAGAAAAAGAAAAGAAAAGTGAAATCGATTATATGTGACTGTTTTGTCACGGTCGCTGGGTGTGGTTTTTACCACCATTTTACAATCAATTTTGTGACCATGCATCATGGATCACGTTCTTATTCAATTAAACTTGAAAGTTTTGTGATCGTAGTACTCGATCGTTTTTAATAAAACATCTCCGTGTGTTTTTGTAGATGAGTTCGAACGAGCTTGCAAGGCCAGAATTCGAGATCCTTGACCTTGAAGGCAAGGAGTACCATTGTTGGGTCTCTGATGTAGAGAACACATTCATCGGAAAGAGACTAACCAACACCATCAAACCCACTGGGCCTGGAACAAACCTCCTCCCACCTACTGAAGAGACAAAAGATTAAGCCCTCATGTTTTTGAGGCGTCATATTCACTCATCTCTGAAGAAGCATTATTTGAACAAGACAGATCCCATGGTTTTGTGGGATTTTCTAAAAAAACGGTTCAATAATGTGCATAATGCACAGCTTCCTGAGTTGACTGCGAAATGGAACAACACCAGAATGATGAATTTCCCAAAGATCAACGTTTTTAACCAAGCTATGCTCGATCTGCAGTCTGAACTAAACTTTTGTGGTGCGGAAAAATCTGAGGAAGACATGATTGAGAAGGCGTTACAAACCTTTCCCACATCTATGAGTCTTCTAGCTCATCAGTACCGGATTGAGTATGAGCAAGGGAGGATTACCGAATTCAGTGATCTCATTAACAGTCTTGCGACTAAAGAAAAGCATCATGAGATCATCTTGAATAATAACTCAAGACCGGCTGGTACTAAAAAGCCTGAAAGTTATAATACGGGAGGAAAGGCTCGAAAAGATAAGAAGGTTGCTCGTACAGAACCTTATAATCGTGGTGGACATGCTCCACGTGGGGGAAGAGGAAGGCATGGGCGTGGCCAAGGTCGTAGCCAAAACATGACTTGGCATAGAGATCAAAACGCCCCTCCTCCAAAGAACCAGTCTGGTTCGGTTCCTGATGGTCAACGGTATCAACAATCTGGTAAACTTGGTTGTTTCAAGTGTGGCTCCACTAGACATATGCACAAACAGTGCCATGCATTTGGCTCAAGAGTCAAATTACACTGGAGAATATGACATGGAAGTTCACACCAACCTAGTTCTAGCAGATGACAAGGGGAAAGAACTTATTACCTCGGATTTTGATTAAGCCTATGTAAAAGGCAGTTGTCTTTGTAATCTTTCCAGTTTTAGTTTTGTTTTTGACTTACTTTTTGGTCAAATTTTTTTAAGACATTTGTCTTTGTTTTATGAATAAGAATACATTTATGATGTAATTTTTTTTGGCAATGAATGTTTATCTATTTTCGGTATATGAAAATATTTGAGAATGTTTTGTTCCATATGATTCTTATGTATGGTTCGATATTTACACATATGGCAAAAATCAAAGCCAAGATACCACTCTGAAAAATAAAAAAAAATAAAAATAAAGTCGAAAAACTTCTTTAAAGCAGTGTACAGAGCAGCTTCGACTCGTCGAACAATTGAACTAAACAATTTTCGACCGGTCGATGCCATGCTTTTGTTCGACTTTGGTCCAAATTTGACTCGTCGAGAAATTGAACTAAACAATTTTCGACCGGTCGATGCGACGACATTGTCCCAGATTTGGTCCATTTTCGACCCGTCGAAAGTTTTTTTCGACCGGTTGAATTTCGGTATAGGAAAATCATAAGTTATTTTGGGTTTTCTCGACCGGTCGAGGCCTTTCCTCGACCCGTCAAAAATCCAATCTGAATGTGATGTTTTTAGATGAGTTTTTCATCTGTTTTATTGGCTTATGATGTTAGTTATACATTGGTTTTATTGGAAAACATCGAAAAAATTTCAACATCAGATGTTGTCATTACATCGGTTTATGCCATGCCATATCAGCACTCAATAAGAGTCACACCCTTCTCAAATCTTTGAGTACATACTTAAAGTGTGTGCCTCGTCTTTGCTACAAAGACTCACTTGCTTACATTGATTTTGTAGATGTAACAAGGCGAAATTGAGTGTCTAGCAGATAGTGGTACTACTCAGACCATTCTGCGAAATAGGCAATTGTTTGTGGATATTTTCCCATACAAATCATCAGTGACAACCATGATTGGTGCTTCGCCCGTTATCCAGGGGCGTGGTAGTGTAGAGTTTCTGCTGCCCCATGGTACAAAATTATATATCACTGATGCCTTATATGCGCCAAAGGCCAATCGAACCTTGCTAAGTTTTAAGGATATTCGTGCCAACGGATTTCACTTGAAAACCTATTGTGAGAATGGAAAAGAATTTTTGTGTATAACCTCTGTTGAATGTGGCTGCAAGCGCATTCTAGAGAAATTTTTGGCAATTCGTAATGGTTTGTACTTAACCACAGTTCGGATCATTGAATCCAATGCCGTGATATGATGATCAAAATCTTAAAAATTACTCATGGTCATCCGTTCTTTCGAGCCAAGAAACCTGTGGGATTACCTATTTCCATCAGTTTAGATGGTGAGGATGAGACTACCCATCTCAATCCTATCTTGGTCTCCACGACAAGTATAGCACCTTCCCAACAACAAACTGTTGAGGCATTGTGCGTTATCCCACCGAATTCTTATGTTGCCATATCTGATGCGCATCGCTCGTTCTGTATAACTTGTTCTTTAGCAAAATTGACGGCTCGACCTTCTTTTTGCTGTTGATAACAATGAAAATATTTCATTCTTACAAAGGATCCAATGTGATATTTGTGGACCTATCAAACCTGAGTGCGGACCATTTAAATATTTCATGGTTTTGATAGATGCATCAACGCGATGGTCATACGTTGCTTTGTTATCCACAAAGAATGCTGCGTTTGCAAAACTCCTAGCGCAAATCATTAAGCTTCGGGCTCACCACCCGGACCATCCAATCAAGTCTATTCGATTGGATAATACAGGAGAGTTTACATCAAAATATTTTGATGATTACTGCATGTCTCTTGGGATTGATTTTGAACATCCCGTTCCCCACGTCCATTCTCAGAATGGTTTAGCAGAGGCTCATATCAAGCGGTTACAGCTTGTGTCTAGAGCTTTGGTAATGCATTCAAATTTACCGGTCTCTGCTTGGGGTTATGCAGTGTTACACGCAGCAATGCTCCTTCGTTTTAGACCTGTTTCCCGTCAACCATTCAGTGCGTACCAGTTGGTAACTAGATATGAGCCTGACATTTCACATTTACGCATTTTTGGTTGCGCGGTCTATGTGCCTATTGCGCCTCCACAACGTACTAAGATGGGTCCTCAATGAAGATTGGGCATTTATGTTGGTTTCGAATCATCCAAGATAATCCACTGTCTTGAACTTTCGACAAGAGATCTTTTTACTGCTAGATTTGCAGATTGTCAATATGATGAGACATATTTCCCGCCGTTAGGGGGAGATAGGAATAGTTCTATTCCAGTTTAACGTCAGGAATTGAGGTGGTTTGATCCCACTATGTATCATCATGATCCGCGCACATCCAGAGTGAGATGGAAGTGCGTAGGATACTCGATCTTCAGCAAATGGTAAACTCCATGCCTGATTCATTTGCTGATATCGCTAAAGTGACAAGATTAGATATACCTGCTGCTAATGTTCCTGCAAGGTTTGAAATCCCGGAAAAGGGATTTGTTAATAGCAACACTGGGCAAGGAGGCATTCCTCCTGCTCATGTGGATGGTGTTGCTTCGGCCTCGGCTCCCACCAGAAAGAGGAGGAGACCAAGAAAATTCACAGATGAGCCGCCGGTTAAAAGACAGGCCATCAAGGCACCAAAAGATCCACTTATCATCAACATTGTGAATCCTTCACATGAGATTGTCTCTGATTATAGTTATGTCCTTGAATCACAATTGGCATCCCTGGGGGACGCTTCATAACCTTTTTTGATATCAGAGAACTCAGAAATCTCACTTAGAACAAATAATACGCATGTTCTTATGGACAGATCTTCCATGTTAGTTGATGATATGTTTGCTTATTCCGTCGCTCAGAAGATTATTGACGACTATGAAGTGGAACCCCACTCAGTTGATGAATGTCAACGTAGAGCAGATTGGCCGTAATGGAAGGAAGCAATCCAGGCTGAACTAGACTCTCTGAATAAAAGACAAGTTTTCGGTCTGGTTGTGCTATGCCCACAGAATGTTAAGCCAGTTGGACATAAATGGGTCTTTGTTTAGAAGCGTAATGAAAAAAATAAGATCTTGCATTATAAAGTTAGACTTGTAGCGCATGATTTCTCTCAGCGCCCTGGAATTGATTATGAGGAGACGTATTCTCCAGTTATGGACATCATCACCTTCTGCTACCTGATAAGCTTGGTAGTGTACGAAAAGCTTAGTATGCAGCTGATGGATGTGGTTACTGCATATCTCTATGGGGATCTTGATTCAGAGATATACATGAGAGTTCCAGATGGCATTGCTATACCCAAATCAAGTAACTCTAGACCACGGAGTGCTCATGTTATAAAATTGAGACGTTCACTGTATGGATTGAAGTAATCCAGTAGGATGTGGTATACACACCTCAGTGACTACTTGATTGGGAAGGGATATAAGAATGATGATTTATGCCCTTGCGTGTTCATTAAAAGAACAAGTTCAGGATTTGCTATAGTAGCTGTCTATGTTGATGATATGAATACTCATCGGAACTCTTGAAGAGATCAATGAGACTGTTTGCTACTTGAAATCTGAATTTGAGATGAAAGACCTTAGTAAGACTCGATTTTGTCTCGGATTAGAGCTAGAACATCGAGTTTGTGAAATTCTTATTCACCAGTCTACTTTTGTCCAAAAGATGCTCAGGCGATTCAATATGGACAAAGCACACTCTATTAGCACACCAATGGTTGTACGCAGTCTAGACCCCAAGAAAGATCTGTTTCGTCCGTTAGATGATGATGATGAGATCTTGGGAGCTGAAATTCTATAGCTTAGTGCTGTTGGAGCTTTGTTGTATTTAGCTCAGTGGACACGTCCAGATATTGCATTCTCAGTGAACTTGTTGGCAAGATTTAGCTCTGCACCAACGCAACGTCATTGGAACGGAGTGAAACAATTCTTTAGATACTTGAAGGGTTCCATTGACATGGGTTTATTCTTCCCTTACAAAGAATATAGAGAAAAGTATGAGATTCTCGGAAAAGAAAAAGTTGAGACAAATTCTGGGGATTTCGACCCGTCGAAGGAGTTCCTCGACCCGTCGAACCCTGCACCCTGGATCAACCAGAGTCACTTCATCGACCGGTTGAAGGATTCTCTCGACCCGTCGAAAATTTGTCCTGTTTCAAAAGGTTTCCATGTTGTCCCTTATTCCAAAATACTGGTTGATGTGTTGGTTGGATTTGCTGATGCTGGGTACCTCTCTGACCCACACAAAAGTCGTTCACAGATCGGTTATGTTTTCACTATGGGAAACACGGCGATCTCTTGGAGATCAACAAAGTAAACCCTTGTTGCTACTTCCTCGAATCATTCTGAGATAATTACTTTGTATGAAGCAGTTAGGGAATGTGTTTGGCTTAGGTCAATCATTGGTCACATTCGAGGCTCTAGTGGATTGAAATCTATTGTTATTGATCCAACTTGCATGTTTGAGGATAATGCTGCATGCATTGAACAGATGAAGTTGGATTTCATTAAGGGTGACAATACAAAACATATATCGCCGAAGTTTTTCTTTAATCAGCAACAACAGCAGCTGTTGAATATTCATGTGAGCCAGATAGGTTCTGTTTATAATACTGCGGACTTGTTTACCAAGTCACTTCCTAAATCTACTTTTGTGAAACATGTGAGAAACATTGGTATGCGCAGGTTATCAGAACTTTTAGACTGAGTTTACAGTCAGGGGGAGTTACATTTTGTAGACATCAAGGGGAGTCTACCTCACATGTAGTAGCTTTAGTAGTCGGTGCGTTGTACTCTTTTTCCCTTAGATCAAGCTTTTGTTTTACCCATGAGGTTTTTGTTTGCTTGGCGAGGTTTTTAATGAGACAACAAGTCATGCATCATTCTTATGGCCATCGACACAATGGGGAGTATTTAAGGAGATTTATTCTCATTAATCCCGGTGTGTGTCTGATCCTAGTTAGATACAGTTATTGATTAGATAGATACAGAGAATCTCTGTTATATCGGAATTGTGATTGTAACTGATTGTATCAGCCTATATTTAAGACATTCTATCAATGAGAAGAACATAACTTTTTGTCTATTCTACTTTCTCCTGCAATAATTCAAACCTAACCATATAACATACTGAGTTCAGTGATGGAAAGTAAGCACTAAGCAATGAAATGGGAACTATCCAGAGAGCTTTGAGTTTCAACAATGGCAGCTCATGTTTCCAAGCTTATCCGATTGAAAATGGATCAGTGCGTTTATTTTACAGCGAAATCAACCCACCTGTCAATAGGGTGAAAGATTTGGGTTTTGGATAATCACTGGATTATCAGCCTATAAATAACACCAAAACAGGACCTATAGAGCTTCATCAGAAAGATCATAAGCAAAAAAATGGCTAAGCTACTCAATCATCAGTTCTATCCCATTCTCTTTCTCTTCCTCTTCCTCTTCCTCTTCCTCTTCCTCCTTGCATCAACTGGTAAGTTTTCCTTCTCTGTAGATTTCGATATATTGATACATGCTCAAATGCTTACCGTGGTCTATGACTTTGTGAGATGCAGATGTGGGAATGGTGGAGGCACCGAGGCAGGACTCTGTCAGAGGCGGAGTAAGACATGGACACGGGAAACTGCCACCGTCAGTGTAGGACCCGGGAAGGTGCTCGGAGCGGAGCTTGTCACGCTCAATTCCCAGGGTTTGCATGCTTCTGCTACTTTGATTGTTGAATGTTCATCAAACACAGCAGAATCAGCAGCAGCAGTTCAATAACCTCAAGAGTTATCCAGTTACACCGTACTCTGTAAAATAAGTCAGCCTCAGTATGACACTACGTTAATTACTATGCAGTATGTGAAATTAAGCAGCACTCTAGTCTCTAGAGTTGGTTTGTTGTTATGAAAATTTAACCAGCATAGCTATGGTACTGCAGAAAACTACTTCTGTTCAACGCCACCATATTTCTAGACCATTTCGTCATGTTCATACGAACATAAATGATCGATCCTAAGCAGGCCAGGAAATCCAATCCTGCAATCTGCAGACATTAATTGCTCGACCAAGAACAAATATGCGAGACTAAACCAAAGATCGAAATGTATAATATCTTGACCAAGGGTTTTAATTATCGAAAATATGCGATTAAATTGAAAAACAAAGATTACACAATCTAAAGATCAAAGCTTTAATTACCTTTTACAACAAATCTTGATCCGTTCATTTTGACAAGAGTTCATCTATTGCATTTATAACATATGCATTCCATGTCTTTTACAAAACTTTAAAAGCTTCGTTATCGAAAACTTTCCGCTTAAAACGGACGTATTAGATTGTTTATAAGGAGAAGTAATCGAGATTAGGTAATGGTCTTGTTTGATTGCTAAAATATTACTTTGGTAAAACTATAGGGTTGGATTCATATGTCCCCATAAGATGAAAAAAAGGGTTTACTGATTAATCTTTTAGGGTTAATTTTATTTGTTGGTCCACCAAACACAACATGTAAATAATGAATCTTTTAGGGTTTTGCCTAGAAATAATGAAGTAATTCTCCAAAATGGATTCATGATGATAGGGATATTATCTTTTAGGGTTTAAAACATGATTAACCACAAAAGAACAAGAAAAAAACAAACAAGATCATCATCATACCTTATACCAAAGTAACATGCAGAGTAATTTCGATGGAAAACGACGTAGTTGCTTAGATCGGTGGACATCGGTTTCTCTGTAGCAGAAGGACCAACTTGAAGTAGGAAGATTGATCAAAAAGACTAGTTAGCATGCCTTAACTGGCCATGTCGATTAGAATGATTAACTCGATTTCAAAGCACTTACATTATTTATGCTAAACTAAATTTGGACGGTTGTATAGGCTTATTAGTGTACTCGTTTTCCTTCGTGTTGCATTTTCGATGGAAGCACTAAACGTAATGAATCAGAGACATATATAATGTAGACATACAAAGTATCTTCATTTTATACCTCTAAGTTTCTAATCTTACTGTTTGGCTTCGATTTTACTCCAGTCAGGCTATCGCGATTGAAAATATCGCAAACTGTCTCTTTTAGTCCGTTGATGTAGGTGTGCTGTATGCGAAGCGTCCACTGCTGATAGTAGAATGTCGTTGTGTTGTACGCCACGTAGTCTCTGCTTCTTGTCAAGCGATTGGAGCGAGGAGAACACCAACCTCGTTCGTTGAGTCCTATTTGTCTTGATGGTATGCAAGACGTAAGATTCGTGTCTCTCTGCCAAACCACAAAGAATCGATACTTTACACACTCAAGCGAGTATAAAGCAGAGCAATTCTAAGGACGAAGTGTTGAGAACACAGAATAGTGTGACTTCGTAGATCTTTAGAATCTCTATGCTTTGTCGGGTGGCCTGGACTCCTCCGATTGCCGTCGTCGGTGGTATAACTCGAGTGAATCTTTGAATCCCCACGCTTTGTTGGGTGGCCTAGATCCTGAATTCATTATTGTCGGTTGTGTAGCTTGAGTGAACCTTCAAATCCCCACGCTCTGTCGGGTGGCCTAGATTCTGAACTCGTTGTTCGCTGGTTGTTTACTCACAGCGGAGTAAGATTTGCTTGTGCACAAATTATATGTATGTGTGGATCTTTCTAACCTGCTTCAGTTCTTCTATTTATAGAGGTTAACACTCCAATTTTTCTGGCTTGACAAGGTAACATTATCGACTAGGAAAGAAAGAGATATTATCTTGTCTCTGGATTTTCTTAACTCATTTAGGAATCTCATAGACATATCATTTCCTGATTTTCAGCTCCAACCGAGCCGCATGTGGTCAGCCCGTTTTGTCTCTGAGGCCTAAAAGTATTAAAATAAATGTAATGTTTATTTTGGGCCCAACATTGCCCCCCAGACCTCGAGATTAACCAATGGGCAATCGAATGGGTCGTTTTAGAAGCGTTTGAATGCAACATGTCGATTTCTAGATAATGGCTCAAATAGCCTCGCATAGGCTACTCGAGTGCTTTTATTCAAAAGTCCCGCCTTTTATTTTCAACTCTTTATACTCTTTGGTCGTCTTTAACCCTTTATTTTCTTCAAAAATTTGATCCCAAAGTCTGTCATGAGCTTTTCTACTTCTTCAAACATGAACGTTGTTCCTCTATCTGAATCAAAGCACTCGAAGATTTTGAATCGGCAGATGATCTCCTCGTATAAGAATTGCTTAATCGCAGCGGCAGAGGCTACTTTTAAAGGCCTTACTTCTACCCACTTGGTGAAGAAATATGTAGCGATGATGATAATTAAACTTGTGCTACACGAAAGAATGAGGATGGATTAAACCGATTAGATCTAATGCCTACCCTCGCATTGGTCATGGTTTAATTATTGGTTGCATAGGGATATTTGGAATATGGTTGAGGAGCAAAAGTTTTAGTCTTTCCCGCAGCGTTTGTGATGAATGTTCTCAAGAAGTTGATCTTCCCGAGTAATTGATGAAGCTCTCGTTTGTTCTTTAGAGGATGAGCTTTTATGACGGCCTCTTTCTTATCATGTGGTTCTTTTATCCCTCGCTGGTGTACTAAGAAACCTAGGAAGTCCCTTGCTTGCACCCCAAAAAGGCACTTGGCAGAAATTATTTTAAGCTGATGTTTTCTCATTCGTATGAATACCTGTCTTAGATCTTCCACATGGCTTGACCTCTTTTTTGATTGGACCACAATATCATCAATATAGACTTCCATGGTGTCTCCTGCTAGGTCATGGAAGATATAGTGCATGGCTCGCTGATAGGTTGCTCCTGCATTCTTCAATCCAAATGGCATGTTTACGTACTCAAATACCCCTAACACCCCCGGGCATCTAAATGCAGTTTTGTGCATGTCTTCCTCAGCGACTGGGATTTGATGACATCCTGCCGTGTCATCCATGAATGACAACATCTCATGTCTTGCCACTGCATCAATGAGCAAATCAGCTACACGCATAGAGTAAGCATCCTTTGGAGTAGCTTAGTTCAAGTTTCTATAGTCCACGCAGACTCTAATCTTCCCATTCTTCTTTCGTATTGGGACTATGTTGCATATCCGGACTTCAGCATTTTCTCGATTTCTTCCTTAACCAATGTTGCTGTCTCTGGATTCACCCTTCGCATTTGCTGTTGCACTGGCTTTTTCCCCTCTGCGATTGGAAGTTTATGGATGATCAGTTCTGGTGAAAGTTCTAGCATATCCTTAAACTTCTCTGCGGAACAATCCTTGTATTCGAACAAGTCAACAAGTCTCTTTCTTTCTTCAGGCTCTAAAAAGGTGCTAATAACCACTTCTATTGGCTCATCCAGTGTTTCTAGATTGATTTTCTCAATAGGATCTCTGACTTTAGGTGGTGTTTCATCCAAGGCTGCAGGTGCTAGCTGGATGATATCCTCCTCAATCACTTCCTGTTGCACCTGTTCATTGATACATTTTGTCATTGCAATGGTTGGCAGACAATCGTAGGCTTGTGACTATATCAAATAGGTTTGAAATCTCACATATAAAGAAGCACAAGCCTCAGCCTCCTCGTCCTTGGATGGTCATATCATTGATGGTCCCCGTTCCTCTGTTTCTTCAAGTTCTGCCAGAGTTACTCCCTTAACCGCTTTGCTTATGACATCCACGTGCTTGGCCTTGACTGGTTTGAAAATTTTGGCTAGTAGCATGGACATCATGCCTACGTGCATGTCTTCGGTGTAGACCTCCTCTATGTCCTCACTGTCGTCCCCATAGTTGACTAACTTCTTATCCTCATAGTTACCTACTTTAGTCTCGACTAATAGTGGCTCTTGTTGACGGTCCTTAATGGGAGGGGATTTCTTATGTAAACCTCTGATTTAGGTCTTCGTGCCTTGGCTGTGAGTTCTAACTCCCTAACTGTTACTTCCTGGATACTGGAGCTGGAAGAAGGCCTAGCGAGTTTCTTTTGTTCTTCAATTACCAAAGGCTTTGGTCTCCATTGCAAAACTGATTTCTTGCTTAGCTCAGCAACAGATTCTGTCGTTGATTCTATGTGTTGGAAGTCTGATTTCCACACCGACTTGTCTTCAACCACCTTTCGAGCTCTTTTCGATGATCTACGATAGGTTCTGCTTTGTCTATCCTGGAAAACACACTTGGTCTAGCCTCTCGTATCTTTGGTCTGTTGGAATCTTTGTCAAACGCAATCACCGGGGTAGCTGCGAGTCCATTCATTCTCTTCTGAATTTATTTTGGTGACTCCACTAACTAATCTGGTTTGATCAACCATTTGTCTAAGGCTTCCAAAGTCCTCTTCACTGCTTCTAACTGACGTTGTAGCTTCCTTTTTCTGGTGGGAGTAATCTCCACGATCTTTCCTCCTGACTTTACATACCACACGTCCTCTTTAATCACAGATTAGCTTGTTAGAGGTATGTAAGGTTTTTCCGGTTCTGCTCGCTGCCTATCACCAACGACTTCAGTTCTCTTCTCTGCCATTCATATTCTGTTGAATAAATTCGACTCCCTGGCAACTGTACGTGACTCATTTGGACTTGCTAGCTAGTAATTCTCAGGTGGATACTTAACTGGTGGTCCTGCTAGCACTGCTTCCACGAACTCTTTATAGGTCATGTTAAGGCCACACTCTGCCTTGCATCGAGTACAAAGTACTACCGGAGCTTCTTTTCTGTAGACATCTTTTTGTTTCTCTTTTGGATCCTTTTTTTTGCTATTACTGGTATCTACTTCATTGGTGGCTTTCAGATCCAATTTTTGCTTTCTCTTGGCTCTTCTGCACCAAGACACTTCTAGAGTACAAACCATGAAGGCTCATTCAGAAGCTTCTTTTTCCTTGCAACCCGAAATTACGATATCCCCTTCGTCTATCCACTGTTGGATTTGGTCTCGCAAAACTTCACATTGATTTGTGTTGTGTGTCCAACCATGATATAACTTGCAGTATAGTCCTTTCTGTGAAGATGAAGCTGATAGGACAGGTATGTTTTCGATACCTGCTTTGATTAATTCATCCAAGATTTCTTGCATCTTATTGCTACGGAACGGACTGATGGCCTTTGACTCTACTAGCTCTAATGCTCCTACCGAAGTTTTTGCAAAAGCTTGATAATCCAATAATGCAATCTGTGGTGATGCATCTATTGCAAGTCTTCCCTCGTTAATCCACATCTGGATTTGATCATTCAGTTTGATGCAATCCTTAGTATTATGGTTCCACATGTTGTGAAACTTGTAGTATTTCTTCCCTTTCAACTGCTCCGCAGTATGGTATACACCAAAGTCAGATTTCTATCAATTAAATCCTCTATGATTTCATGAGCTGCGTTTGCATCATAGGTGTATGACTCAAATTTTGGCTTTGTGAAAGCATTGGTCAACACTCGCACTGGTCCCTTTGAGGGGATTATTTTCTTTGGCTTTACCGTGCTCTTGGCTGTCAATTCTAGACTAGCTACTGTTGCGTCATCTGACTCATACCCATCAGATTCATCTTTTTCTTGCACTGCTGCAATTATCTTAGGACGTTCTCGGTATGGTATTTTTGGAATATACGTTCCTCTGGATGCATTGTGCATATTGTCAACTTTCTCGTATGCGGCATGGGTTTGAGCTACTGCATCGATGAGAGCATTTAATGATGTGAACTTCGCATCTACATACTTTGTATGCAAACGTGCTTCGAGTCCTCCTACTGCGATGTCCACCAATTCTTCCATAGTGCATGAAGTCCTACTTTTGGTACACTCGGTCCTAAACCTATGTAAGTATGCCACTAGAGATTCGCTTGACATTTACGCCATTTGACACAGGTTACCACACTTTTACAGCTGGTTCAGATCCACCAAAGTGTTCAGTGAACAACCTTTCCATCATTGCCCAATCGCGGACTGAACCTTGTAGTAAGTTTGTATACCAGTGTAGCACTACTCCTGATAATGAGGATGAAAAGAATCTTAGCTTGAACTCGCTGAGCCTTCCTCATGGTCCACATTCTACCCTGAATCGAGCAATGTGAGTGGATGCTGGGTCTGCTCCTTCACCGCTGAAACGAGTGAACGAAATAGGTCGGTGACCCATTGGCCACTTCCAACCAAATGGTGGTGGTGGGAATGGCTCATTGTAGGTTACTTGAGCTCCTCTCACACCTGGCAACCTCTGATTAATGATTTGATTAATCCTTTCCTCCAATTCTCGTTCAGGATTCGACAGAAGAGGAGTTGGAGCTGGTATGTCATCATCTCTGACCTCTTCTTCATCATGAAACAGAGGTTCTCGTTCTCCCAATCTTTCGTTGATTAGTGCGAAGCTAGCTGCCATAGTGTTAGTGAGATTCGCGATGGCTGCTGTGAGATTATTGAACTTTTTGTTGTTATCTGTGTGGTCGGCCTTCCGATCCTCATATAGGTTATCCAGCCTGTTCTGAATCTTAGACACCGCTTTATCACTTGTTTTCATATTGTTCAACATTCGTTCGATGTTAGCGTTTCTTCGCTACTTCTGTTCAAGCGAATAATCCTTATAGGCCTCGAAGTCTATGGCCTTGAGTTCTTCTGCAGTTTTAGGTTCTGCTGATGATGATCTAGCTTTAGTCAGTGTTACTCCAAAC
This sequence comes from Geum urbanum, assembly GCA_946800695.1. Lineage (NCBI taxonomy): Eukaryota > Viridiplantae > Streptophyta > Magnoliopsida > Rosales > Rosaceae > Geum > Geum urbanum. The sequence continues at coordinate 1,940,530 of OX326998.1, read as the reverse complement.
TTCTATATTACTTCCTCGTTGCTTAAACCCCTACAAGTGGCTGAATTGTGTTTCCAGAATGTAGGTGTTAGATGTTTTAGGTAACTTATGAAAGTTTTCTGATACAGATCAATGGTTGTAAGACACTGAACCTGGGTCCCACTGGGCGTGCCAAAAATGTTAGGCTTCGATTTTACTCCAATCAAGTTGTCGCAATTAGAGATGTCGAAACTGTCTCTTTTGGTCCGTTGATGTAGGTGTGTTGTGTGCAAGGCGTGCCATTACCGAGGGCAGAATGTCGTTGTGTTGTGTGCCCCGTAGTCTCTGCTTCTTGTCAAGAGATTGGAGCGAGGAGAACACCAACTTTGCTCGTTAAGTCCTACTTGTCTTGATGGTATGTAAGACGTAAGATTTGTGTGTCTCTGTCGAACCACCAAGAATCGATACTTTACACACTCAGGCGAGTATAAAGTAGTGAAATCCTAAGGAGGAAGTGTTGAGAACACATGATAGGGTGACTTCGTAGATATTTAGAATCCACATGCTCTGTCAGGTGGCATGGACTCCTCTGATTGTTGTCGTCGGTGGTATAACTCAAGTGAATCTTCGAATCCCCACACTCTATCGAGTGGCGTAGATCCTGAATTCACTATTGCCGATTGTGTAGCTTGAGTGAACCTTCAAATCACCACGCTCTGTCAGGTGACCTAGATCCTAAACTTACTGTTCGCTGGTTGTTTACTCATAGCGGAGTAAGATTTGCTTGTGCGCAAATTGTATGTATGTCTGGATCTTTCTAACCTTCTTCAGTTCTTGTATTTATAGAGGTTGACACTCCAATTTCCCTGGCTTGACAATGTAACATTATCGACTAGGAAAGAAAGGGATATTATCTTGCCTCTGGATTTCCTTAACTTATTTAGGAATCGCATAGACATATCCTTTCCTGATTTGCAGCTCCAACCGGGCCGCATATGGTCGGCCCGTTTTGTCTCTGAGGCCCAAAAGTATTAAAATAAATGTAATGTTTATTTTGGGCCCAAACACTTACTGATATTATTTAACTATGTGATTTGACGTGAAGTAAGGCAGGCAGCGAAGGACCGACGATCGGTTCTTATATGTAGAACCATGTAAAACTATTTTCTAGATCTTCTATATGTGTATCAGTGTATGCATAACAATGATCAAAATCAGATCGTTCCTCACAAGTGAAATGATTATCGCCATTGATATAATGGCCCCACCATAAGATTAGGGGTGTCAAATGACACACTCTAGTTTTGAATTACCATTAATAAAAAGACATATTTATTTAATTATCAAAATTTAAATCAATAAAACTCATTTTGAAACTGTTGAATATTCAAAAGGAAAAAAAACCTTAATTTGTCTGAACTATTTTGTCTTAACCGATTAAATAAGTTCTTAAATTATACTATATATTATTGTCATATATTGAATCAATGATTTATTAAAGTTTTAACTTTACAACATTTAATATTTTTGTTAACTATAATTAATTTTTTTATTTTATCTTTTTGTTTAGTAAGTCAATTCAAAAATAAAATAAATTTCTATATGATTTTCGGATTATGAATTCATAATTGTTGTCCTCGTGAATAGCTTTGTTGAAAATGGGAGTATGTGCGTCATACGTTTTTTATATATAAAAAATAACAATGTTGAATGAAAAATTTGGCTACTCCCCTGGATATTACTCAGTAAGTCTAGAGAAGCTGTTGATTTAGCAATTTCAATCCGTTTCGACATGTCGAGATGTTAGGCATCTCCAACTGATACCCCATAGTTATTTATTTATTTATTTATGTTTTAACTACTTTTTGGCTAGAAACTGAGCGAAAATTCTATAGTGCTCCGGAATTTCAATACTCCCCAATTTTGAAGCATTGACACATGTAATTTTCAGTTTTTGAGAAATGAAGTGACCAAACGCTCTAAAACTAGGGAATATTGAAACTCCAGAGTACTGTAGAACACCCAAAAATTAAGTACTCTATAGCCAAGTCAAATATAACTATTTGTTAAAAGTTCAAGTTAATTTAACAGAGGAAGAGAGATATGTTAACTTTAAAGTTATAGTGGTTGACTCACCAATTTGGTAGTTTCGATGTTCAATCTCCACATTATAGCTTATAAATAATCCTCACTGTCGTATAAAAAGTTATAAAATGGTCTGCAGCATTTGACTTTTGACTAAATTTAACTTTTAAAAATAACTCCATTATTGTAGATGCCTTGCATAGACCGACAAGTCAAACATTCAACCTTCCACCAAATCGATTTCCGAGTTAATTGTATTATATATATATATATATATATATATAACAACACTACATGGGTTCAAATTATGGTCAAAAAGTATGTAAACAACAAACACCAAGTTTTGGGCCTACTAATTTTTGATCCATAGGCGATATAGTCATCACTGCGCACGTTGAGCATCCGCACCCATTTAGAAGTCTTATGGATGAAGAATTCCTATTTCAGGAACTCTTGTCACTATTCATCAAATAGAATGTCATATTCATGTTTTTTGCGCAGCAGTGTAACAAATAAGAATTTTTATTACTATTCATCAATTACAAAAAAATATTTTATTTAATTATTAGGGTTAATATGCCTTGAATCGGGTTTGTATGCCGGTAGAATACGGAGCTAAATGTAATCCGAGTCATTGGTGTGAAGTGTTTAGAAAAATGAATGTAGTATTTATAGAAAAATAATAAGGGTTATTAGAATTTTTTTAGGATTTTTTGGGATTTTTTTTGAAGTATTTTTGGTAATATCCGTTATGAAATTTTCAGAACCAACAATAATCGTTGCATTTGTATATGAGCCGTCTGATCATCTAAGCTACTCAACATTCTCTTCTATCCGATCCTCTTCATCTTCCTCTTTCTCTTCCTCCTCGCATCAACTGGTACAATTAATTTCCTTCTCCATGTGTTATGAAACATTGATACATGCTCAAATTCTCATACACATTCCTTATGATACCATTGATATTGATTCAAAATTATGAAGTATTCCATCCAAGTAAGTAAACACCTCATATAAATTTATAAACTACCAATAATATAATTATAATCAAAATTAAAAGATTCTCGGTGAGTCAATTAATTTTTATTAGTTGGGTCTAGATAAAGCCACGGATGCACCGTCAAATCTCTTAAATATCTAATTTGGCTATAGCTACACATGGGTGACGATCAACCTTATCCTAAACCTACATTAATTCTATTTCTTGATTAGTATTAAATGCTATTTTCCCAAATTGATGCCTCAAGTTCCGCCACTAATTGATTGGAATTACTTTACAGTAAATTCAGTCCAGCAATATTGGTATTTTCTAGTTTCCTGTCTAGACTCTGTGAATTCAAGAGGAAAGAATGCGTGACAAGCCAGAGTCAATCTATGGACTCGGGCTATAAATACACTAACACAGTATGCAAAGCTTGTGTGCTAAGAAAGAGTGTGGGATAATGAAGTCTAGAAATCCTCCTCTTTACACTTTCACTAATAAAATATTCAAGTGCCTAATAATTTTTTAAGAGAATTTTCCTCTTAACATTTTAACTCTCACTCTCATGCACAACTTCAAACACTCAACTTCCAATGTTTCATATATATAAGCATAATCCCCTCGTGTGAATATATGTAGCAGCAATTGCAGACTTACATAATCTTCTCCCACCATTATTGATTGCCTACACAATCAATATATTTACATACATCATTTTTCATATTTTACTCCACAAAACATGGAGCATGGTTTCCTCTCACCATTGTCAAACATGATGGCTTCAACTTGCACGTTGTTAATCTCAATTTGCATGAGAATGATCATTAAAACTCAACATACACATGGGTGACGATCCACTTTATCCTAAACCGACATTAATTTTTTTTCTTGATTAGTATCAAATGGGAGCATGTTTGCTCACCTCCCCCAAAGGGATGTTATATTCACCTCCCCTTTCTAAGCTTGCCATCTTAACCATAGTTAATAAGAATAATACTCCTTCAAAGGGAGGTTATATTCACCTCCCCTTTCAAATGGGAGCATGTTTGCTCACCTCCCCCAAAGGGAGGTTATATTCACCTCCCCTTTCTAAGCTTGCCATCTTAACCATAGTTAATAAGAATAATACTCCTTCAAAATAAATAAATAATGATATTCGTCCGATGAAAATTCAACCGGTATGTAGCTAATCTGATTTGACTTTAGTTTTAGCAGTGAAACTATAGCTAAATTGTTAACGTTGGAAAATATAGCTTTTAGTTATAACTTGAGTAATTTTCTCTCTCTCCTAGTTAAATATAGCTACTGAAAATAGTTTAAATTAGCTAAATGTAGCTTAATTTTAACTATTCTATTGCAGTGATTAAAAGTTATAATTTTCAAAAATTATAACATTTAACTACTCTGTTATACATTTAACTACTCTGTTAGAAATGCTCTTATAAGTTCTTGATAAATAAGAGTATACGCACAATTGAGTTTCGATCGGAGAAATAGCCCTTATAAAATAAACTAATAAAGATAACCATGGTTAAAATGTTTTACTTTATGGGACAGATAGAAAGGAGAGGTGAGCAAAAATGCTCCCGTCAAATGCTACTTTCCCAAATTGATGCCTCAAGTTTCGCCACTAAGACCGGAAAGAATTTCTAATTTTAATTTCCTCTAAATTGGCTGGAATTAATTTACAGTAATTTGAGTCCAGCAATCTATGGACTCGGGCTATAAATACACTAATACAGTATGCAAAGCTTGTGTCTTAAGAAAGAGTGTGGGATAATGAAGTCTACAAATCCTCCTCTGTTTAAACCTTCTTTTCCATTTTGAGATATCGATCTTCTTACTCTATTTCCTACATACACACAAAGAGCTTCCCATTTCTAACATTCATTCACCTACCCTAGCCTGACCTTCTGTTCATCAGAAAAAATGGCTATTACTGCCAGATCCTCTTCTTCTAACAGTCCTTCGAAGTACAAGTACGACGTCTTCTTGAGCTTCAGAGGGTCAGACACTCGCAAGAGCTTTATCTGCCATCTTTACGCTGCTCTGAAACGGAAGGGAATCTCCACCTTCATAGATTCTGAGGAACTTGAAAAGGGTGACCGTATTTCAATGCTATTTGAGGCTATTAAATCGTCACGGATTTCGATTATAGTTTTCTCAGTTAACTATGCCTCTTCTGTGTGGTGCTTAAGAGAAGTTGCCGTGATAATGGAATGCTTGAAATCAAAAAAGATACGGAGAGTGGTGCCTGTTTTCTACAATGTAGAGCCTGCTCATGTTAAGAATCAGTTGGAAAGTTTCAAGAAATCTTTTCAAAAACACGAAAAAGAAGGCTGGGAGAAACAAAAACTGGCAGTCTGGCGGTCCTGTCTACAAAGTGCGGCGAACTTATCTGGCTTTAATTCGGCTGATTCGAGTTCCAAGTAATATTCTTGATCTTATTCTAATTTTAGTTCAATATTACTAGGCTGTCAGTATTACAACGAACTTTAACTGGTATGGGTGAGAACTGAGAAATATAGTAGACAGCGGATGCATCTGCTAGACTAATATATCATATATGAATTATAAAAACATCTTACCATCTACTTCCTTGCATTACTGTTCGGCAGGGATGATTTCCATTTTGTTGAGACAATTACTATTGCAACCTGTAAATACTTGAAGCCTGCTTGGAAACATGACGTCATCATAAGTTGTCATAAGGATGACGCTGAACCAAAGTTTGTCAGCCAATTTTGCGCCGCGCTGGAACAGAAAGGAATTTCCACAATCATACCCGCTGACGTGCCTGACGACGCCGGCCCAGTGAAAGCTATTGACGAGTCGGGGCTTGCTGTTATAGTTTTCTCAAACGATTATCCCTTTTCCAAGGTGTGCTTGAACCAACTCGTCCAATTCATTGATCGCATGGATAAAATGAAGAAGCCGACAATAGTAATTTACTACGATTTAGCCTCCTCTGATGTCCGTGATATGAAGGGAAGCTTCAAGAAAGCTTTTGCGGATTATGAGAGAAAAGGTACGTGTACCGGAGACCAGCTGAAGTGGCAGCACGCTTTAGCTAGAGCTTCCACTATATCCGACTCGTGGGAAACGCTAGACGAAAACACCAACTCCAAGTGTGTCTATTTATTTATATTTTTAATCAAAGGAGAATACTTCAGTGTGTTAACACAAGTTACAATAAAACACATGTTTATAAGTTTACCATAAAATGGTAAACTAAGTTACTTTTTTAAGGTTAAAAATTCTAGTTTAATTTTTTTCTAAGGAATAATACAAAACCTAAAAAGATAAATTTTTATTTTAAATTTATAATTTATTCTTGACCATTCATATTTTTTTAATTCGATCTAACGGTTGTGTTATATTTAAAAATTTTACCTGCTACCTGTTAAAGATGTTTCAATAAAATTCTCATTCTAAACATCAGTGCGAAAATGCAAAACTTCAGATTCATCGATCTCCATAGTATCCAAACAGATGACAAGCTTATAGATTGTAATGGGTTGCCAGACCCTAATAGAAAGCATCTCATAACTAACTCAACGCTGCGTTTTGAGCAAGTTGTTCCTCTCTCTATATAAAATCGAATTTATGGTTTGGTTTCTCACCAGGCATGGTGGGTAGGACTAGTTGATGCCCCGACATCTTCACCTGTGTTGAAACTTGAACCGGTATATCGTGCTAAACTGAAGGATTACGTTTAGGAAACAACTGTGGAATACTTGGACCAAGTGAGGTAGATGTGTAGAAACAACTGCACTATTCTGCAGCTTCTGAAACGTCACTACAACATTTTTACCCATTGCCGGCGACTTTTATGTCGCCGGCAATGTTTTTGACATTACCGGCGATTTTTGCCGGAAAAATCGCCGGTAATGTCTTTTTTTTTTTTTTTTTTACATTACCGGCGATTTTTGTCGCCGGTAATGTCCGTCGCCGGCAATGCCTCGATGGTAATGTAAAAAAAAAAAAAAAAAAAAGACATTACCGGCGACATAATTAATGTCGCCGGTAATGTCTTTTTTTTTTTTTTTTTTTTTTTACATTACCATCGAGGCATTGCCGGCGACGGACATTACCGGCGATTTTTTGTCCTCGGTAATGTAAAAAAAAAAAAAAAAAAGACATTACCGGCGATTTTTCCGGCAAAAATCGCCGGTAATGTCCAAAAACATTGCCGGCGACTTAAAAGTCGCCGGCAATGGGTAAAAATGTTGTAGTTAACACTAAGCTCTAATAGTGCAAATGTTCCTCGACATAAGAACTGTATACCATTACGTGTATCGTCAAAACTCACCAACACAACGTTCCTAACATTCCTTGAATACCTCGTTAACAAAAATTTTTCAAAATCTTGATATTTATGGCGCACTTCCACGCTCCATTGATTACAAATGACATATATATCTGGGGAAAAGAACTATCTATTTTAACTCTAAAATGTTTTGATAGGCAAAGCAACAAGAGTTCACAGAAAAGCTTCCCATTAACTTCCTTCTTCAGCACACAATAGCTTCTGTAGTGCAACTCCCCTAACATCTGCCCCCTCGATAAGATATTTTCTGTTTCTTGTCAAGCTCTTACATTCTCTTCACCACATAAATTTAGCCACTTTCCTGGAATGCATCTCTGCACATAAGAAGATTAAACTAAGCTTTGAGATATTAAAAAGAGACTACAACATTGAACATTGACAAGCAAGGATCATACACAAATACACAGTAGGACATCAAAGCTAATATGGTCAAGTAGAAGTTGTATATTGGACAGCTTACACAAATCATCTCGGTGGTTCCACCAATCATGGCACTATTGTGGCTGAAAAGAAAAATTATTCACATGTTAAAAGTATGCCATGCCTAGCTTGTTGGCAAAGAAATTGCCAATTCGGCGTACTTGCTTCCATAAATGAAAAACACACCGGTTTCATTTGTTTCTTTAAAAAAAAATCGTATACGTAGTTACATACCTGGATTAATTGCTCTCATGTCCTCAGGTTCATCCTCATCCTGGAGAGCTGCAACTGCTTCGTGATCAATCCCCTCCATTTGTTTCTTTATTTCAAGCTGCTTCTCCAATTCCTTTATTCTGTTATGAATTGCAATTAATGTATAGCTCCAAGCCTCCAACTCTATTATAAACAAACCATTCTTCTTTAGGTGAAACTGCATCCTGCACCCCCATATCTGTACAATACTAATTTAAGTATCCAAACTACTAAACTCATCACATTGGACACCATTAAAAACTTACCGTGAAGCACCAGATCTTCTCCATTGTTGTAACTCTTGAATTTCCAAAAGATGCGACCATCAACATCCACAAGATATGGTTCAGTTCTTACAAAAGCAAACCTTTGTTTCTCTGAAAAAACATGTCCACGGAATTTTTACCAAGTGAATGAAAAAGAAACCTAGAAAAAAATGTAGTAACAAGACATACATGAAACAAAACAAAAAAACAGCACTTGTAAACAGGTTATAAATTATAACAATTAAAGTCAACTAATCTTGTGTTGAAGTCTTGCTATAACTGCAACTTCATTTTTGAATTCTTCAATCCCTTGTCCTGAAGTTTTGGACAATCTTTTCACAGCAACATCTTGTTCATTTGGTAACTTACCCTGAACTTGTGGTTCAATATTAGTATCATAATTTACATATACTATCAGCAACAAATAGTAAAAGACACAACCAAAATATCGCTGAGCTTAGATTGTTAAGAACATCTGAAACTGTGCTCACCTTATAAACAGAGCCAAAACCACCGTGACCAAGTTCATTTACATGAGAAAAGTGGTCAGTGGCTGCTATTACTGTTTCCAGATCAAAAAATTGCAGTTCTGGATGTCTCTGAGTTTCCTCAAGTTCATCAACCTCATAGTTCCTACCTACATTAAACACATTAAACATTAGTTCGCTACATTATCATTTCTGTTCTAACTACACAACATCTGCTCTTATATGTAGATCATGTTGGCTAGAGTTCTTCAATCGCAAAAGTGTTATCAGATGAGGACAACTAAAGCATTCAAACTTAATCGAAATAGATGAGAACATTGGCTACCTTTTGTATTCCTCTTTTTCTTACGCCACCAACGTGCAAGCAAAATGACTAGTACCAAACCCAGCAAAACAGTCAAAATTGGAATAGCCAGCATACCCCTCCTTTCCAAATCGAACAGAAGAAGAAGGGACAGACTTGATCGAACTCCGGGAGGGACGGCTTGCCGGACTCGGAGCAGAACTCGGTGAAGAACTCGGTGAAGACGAAACTGATCGGTGAAGAGAGGAAGACAAAACTGATCGGTGAGAAGGGAGAAAGACGAAACTGATCGGTGAAAGGGAGGAAGACGAAATTGAAATTATTGAGGAAGAGGAAACTGATCGGTGAAAGAGAGGAAGCTTGAAGCTTTGTATTCCATTTTTTACAAATGTACTGAACATGGTTGTTGTAGTTACCTTTTAAGATGTTTATTGAACCATAAAACTACAAATTTGATTTTTATGTTGTAAATTTCTTGTTTAGGTTCATTCTCAACCTTAAACTTGTAACTTTAACAAGTTACCAAAACATGGTCTTACATTTACTTATTTAGGTTTACATACCACCTTAACTTAAAACATATGTTTACCGATTAATGGTTAACCTGTAATATCAGGTCACTTTTATAACATGTGTTTTAATGCATACTACGTTAACACACTGAAGTACAACCCTTAATCAAATTCTTTCAAGTTTCTAAAATGTTTGGGATGTGAACCTTTTCAGCAATTACTCACTGTTTTCCAATTTTCGCAGGGACATTGGCAGGATTATTGTGAACCTCGTTCCGCATATACGCAAAACATTGAACAAAACTTGATCGAAGACAATCCATTTGACATGAAGAATTCCGATTCCGATTGCATCTGAATAAGATGAGGGATTTGAGGTTGCTTTTTAGTGTGATTAAACTTTCAAATAAATTTGCTTATATTATTGTAGTCTATTTCCAAGAATTTTCATAGGCTTTTAAGTTACACAGATCATCTTGGTGATATTATATAATCTCATTAAGTTTTTTTTTTAACTTGGTTGAATAAATTTGTAATTTCACTTCAATGAGTATACTAGGAATTCAAATGGGGTGTTTAGTGAGTGTATGCTCCAATTTCTTTGTTGGAAGAAAGAGTACGTTTTGTAGGGAGTGACCGGTGTTTAAACACCCTCAAAGTTACCCTATAAGAGCACCTGCACCGGAGGAGGATTTCAGCACGAGCAGCTCCGGGGGCCCGCCAAAGTCGTCGGCGACTGCTAGGCACGAGCAGCTCCGGGGGCCACGGAGTGGGTGAGAGGGGGGGGAGGTGGGCCCGACCGGCGAGCAGCACGAGCAGCTCCGTGCAGCGGTAGCTGCTGTCGTCGGCGACTGCTCGTTGACGAGCTCGGGAGCTGCTGCTCGAGCTCGCTGCGCTGCAGGTGCTCTAATGAAATCAATATGCTTGTCAATGCAGTACAATAGTATAAGGGTCAATCCACAGGGAAAGATGAGACTCAATATTCTAAACTACAAACAGACGCGAAAGTCAAAAACCCGACAGCCTCGACCACTGAACACTAACGTAATTAATTAAAATATCTAGACTCAACCTAAAATCACGAAATTAATACATGACACTATAGACACAGTGGTGGACTACCACTCAAATTTTCAATGTAATCGGAGTTGGTTTGGTTGTTGAAATAAATTCTACAAACTAGATTACGAAACTAAAACAGTAGACAGATTAAGAGTAAAACGAGAATTCAATGATAAAATAAGTTAAGGGAAGTGCTATCCACCACCGTCACTCCATCTAGACGACAAATGCTTAACTAAACAATGCAAATGTTATGAATGAAAGACTCCCAGGAAGGTCCCGAGCTGTGAACACAACCTATTACCCAATCCTTATGTTTACAATGTTGAAGGTTTGCTTATCAATATTGTCTATCCCTCAAGGAACTCGAAGTCACGGACTCAAATTTACCAAGAGCAAAGCATTACGGTCTAGAAAGGGTTTGAGAATCTACAAGGCTTCATAAGTACACTACGGTCGTGTCTTACTAGACCTAGGGTTTCTTATACCAAGCATGTATGGGTTCTACGATTGAAACTTGAGGAAGGTAATAATCACCAACAACCATCAATTTTCTTAGAATTAGATTCCTAAACATGCATACTAAGCGTGCACTCAAAGCATACATAATCAAGAATCATCACCGTATAAATAATAAAGAAACCTCATTCGAATAACAAAATCAAAACTTAATTAACGTGCATAAACAATCTAGATATCATGAATGAGGCTTCAAAACAGCCCATTAATAATGGAGTTTAGCTCATCATAGAATCCATAAAAATTTAGAGAGAAGAAGAAAATTGAAACAAACTTATAGTAGATGAAGCTTTTCTTCTTTCTTCTTTCTTCTTCCTTCCGTCTTCTCCCCGTTCCCCTTCTTCTGTTCGTCCACTTCCCTTTTATTTTTTTTTCCTCCCCCCTCTAGCTATATATCAAGCTAGATATATATATATATATATATATATATATATATATATATATATATATGCATGCCGCCTCCTCCTCTGCTGCGTGATAGCTTTATATATATATATATGAATCAAGCTAGATACATCACCTTGCAGCTCCCACGTGCAAGCAATTCCAATTCTATTCCATCTTTTCTTAATCTCCCTATTATAATTGGACTCTTTTTCTTCTTGTTTTATTCTCCCCTTGCTTCACCACGTCTCTTTCCTTTTTATTAGCTAGCTAGCTAGCTGCCAATATATATATATATTTATATATAAATACTTCTTCCTTGTAACCCATCAATTAAATCCTTATGACACTAGGAAAGCTCCTTTTACACATCTTTTATTTATTTTCCCCCAATTTCCTACAAAACAAATAATAATAATAAGTCGCTTAAAAACGTAACGAAAGAACTAAATATAATGTTCGGTTAAGCACATAAACGTTGCATAAATATGCAACTATCAGAATACCCCACACTTAGCTTTTGCTAGTTCTCAAGCAAAACACTAAACTATGACTCTAAAACAAAGAAGTAATTTACAAACACTACTCTAATTCCCTTAACAACTTGTCTCAGCAATCTTCCAAAAATTGTAACACCAAGTTTCATATGCACCAACAAGTTACCAGAGATGACTCTAACATATAACACACATGCAACATGTAGGACAAAGACATAATCATGGTGAAAAAGTTGTAGCATGCATAAACAAATCAAGATTCAACCTCACATTGACATGCACTCAAAAGTGTTTCACTCTTATGTGTTTAAGGTTAACGCTCAATTCAACTACTTGCCAAATGGACCAAACCATATGCTTACTCTTGTAACTAATCTCCACAGATCAAAGGCTGTCATCTTGAGGATCAAAAGGACTTCGTAGGTTATAATGGGTCTAGGCTCACAAGGTTCAAGAAACAAGGATATGGAATTCGAAAACAAATTCTAGAACCTAGTAGAGCACCGAATTAGAGACTTTTCTCCGATCTTGTAACCATGAAACTTTCTTATTATTGTGGCCGGATTTCATTTTGTTGGGCCTTTACATCATTCTCTTCATCATAGTTAACTCTGGGATCAAGCAAAATATCACAATTCTTTTTTTTTTCTCCTTTTTTTGTGCATAAACTAGCTTGATACCCCACACTTGTTTCTTTGCATCACCTTTTGACATTGTCGCTGTCTTCACGTACCTGTCTCATGTATAGCTCTACCAAGTCATAGAACAACAGTAAAGAAATAACTAATCTAAGGTTTAAGGTTAGAGATATGTGGGTGATGACAAAAAGTTTAAACATGTAGGCTCAAAGTGTTTAACTAAGGGGTGCACAACTTGTGTACACAAAGTCGGGACACAGGCTTATATGACAATGGTGGTATCCCCTAAATGCCTTTATCACTTCCTCAATCAGAACATGTATTGACTATAAGTTTCGAAAAGTACAAGAGCAAGTTCTAGTAAACTCTAGAGTCCATTAACTTAATCTGTGGCAAGCAATTGACACTCAATCAAAGAAAACATGTATTTCTCATAAAGGCTCAAAAGCTCACGGGTTAAATGAATCTCTACAAAGTTTAAGCATGCCAAAAATTTGTACCATGTTAACTTGTTTCTATATCCACTACATGTCCACATATGTAACATATATCAAAATCATCCAAAGAAACTTGAATAACATAATAAACTCTTAATCACAAATTGGAAAGATATAGAATCATCATTAACTTTGTTACAAGCATCCTAAGACTCTTATTTTTGGTATTTTCTTGACAATTTTTACTTTTGTATTTTGTTTTTCAATTAAGACACTAAAACACACAAGAAAACTGAAAAATACCAAACTTTGGCGAGGAAACCCTTCCACGACGAACTAGTCATCGGAAAAGACTCCCTCAGACTCGCCAGAATCCCGGTACTGTACAACTCCACTCGCAAGAATTTTGAAAAATTAATCACACATCATAATATGCTGAAATTTTGTGAGAATAAACTAGACACATGTACAAACCTTCCCTCAAAATTTCAGAAAATTACGAGATCTCTAGCTATAGAAAATAAATTACACAATACAGGATACTGCTTAATACCGAAAAAAAAATGAAAAATTTATACATAGACGCTAAGGATGTGATATAAACCCCACCCCACACCTGAAATTTGCATTGTCCTCAATGTAAGACAAAACTAAAACATACAATACATCAAACAAGCATGGAATAAGACACATAACACATCACAAATCACACTAACATGGAGAAAAATAAAGAAAAAAAGAAGGGATAAGAATTCAAATCTGGCAGCTAAGCTTCTCTATCAACATGGGTTGCCTCCCAAGTAGCGCTAAGGTTAACGTCTTCAGCCATACATCTTCAAAACCATCAGGTGGCTGTGGTCTTGGCTCGATCAAGTGCTTGGTCCTTAACAATGATGTCATATGAGCTCTACCAAGCAACTTGGGTACTCTTGGACGCCCACACACACAAGACTCCAAGTGTCTTCTTTCTTTCTTCTTCTTTATCCAAAGCCTCCTCCTCTTGAGTCCAACAAACAAGGTAAAGAGAATATCCTTGTTGGACATATGGTGATCAAGTACCACCATCTCAATATGCTCCAAAATATAAGGGGGCTCGGTAAGTAAATCCTCAAACTCAAGTGTTTCTTTGGTGCAAGAAACAAGTGCGGAACTTGATTTTGGCATTGATAGCTCATGTGGTTGTTCATGTAGTGGTAGCACCATCTCAATATAAGGAATTTCGATGGACTCCTCCTCAAAGAATTCGCATATCTCATCATCATCAAAGAATGCATCCCCTTCTTCCATTGCAATTTCAGCCCCAGTAGTCAAATTCGCAGACCGATATTCAAGAAGAGCTTCGAGCTCATCCAATTCTTGCTTGATCGGCTTCCATTCTTCAATTTTTGGCTGACTTGATCCAAGCACTGTCTCCAAAATATCCTCATTCTCATTCACCGAGTGCTGCATAAATTCCTGCATAAAATTATCAAATGTATCAATAGAAAAACAGGAATACAAATCATTATCACTAGGATGCCTCATTGCATCGAAGATGTTGAAGCGGATCTTCTTTTCATCTACTTTCATGGAGAGGGTACCATTGAAACAATCTATCTTGGTTCTAGCGGTCCGTAAGAATGGACGACCAAGTATCAGTGGTAGCTCTGATGGTTGAGGCTCTACCTCCATCTCTAACACGAAGAAATCAGCTGGGAAGATCAACTTACCTACCTGCACCAAAACATCCTCAACAAAACCTCTGGGGTAGCAGTTAGATCGATCAGCTAATTTAATTGTAACACCAGTTTGTTGTAATGCACCAATATTCAAAGTTTTATACACAGAGTAAGGCATTAAATTTATTGATGCACCCAAATCAAGTAAAGCTCCAGTAAAATTAGTGTTACCAATTGTACATGGGATGGTGAATCGTCCAGGATCACCCATCTTGGGTGGTAGCTTCCTCTGAAGTACCGCTGACACCTTCTCACTCAAGGCCATGGTTTCAGTCCCTGTGAACTTCCTCTTCATTGTACAAAGTTCTTTAAGAAACTTTGCATACTTCGGTATTTGCTTAATCGCATCAAGCAACGGAATGTTCACTTCCACCTTCCGGAATGTATCTAGAATCTCTTGCTCCAACTCATCCTTCTTCTTGTTTTTCAACATACCAGGAAAAGGAACACGTAAAGGAATTGAAGGAGAAGGTTCAGAAATTGACTTACCTGATTTTTCATTTGATGAATTTTTCTGTCCAGGTGCACTATTCTCTCCCTGATCCTGCAGTAGTGGTGGAAATGGCAGCACCTGTTCTAGGACCGGTTCATCTTCCAAAGACTTTTTTGTAGGCATTTCAACCTCTTCAATCACTCTTCCACTCCTCAATGAAATCACATTTGCTTCATGAGTGGTTCTTGGGTTCTGAACCACATTGCTTGGAAGAGTACCTTGTTCTCTTGTTGACACCTGTTGTTGCAAGTTGTTCAGTTGCTTCTCCATAAGCTCGAATGCTTTGCTAGAGTTCTTGTTGTGCATCTCAATCCTTTCTAGCCTAGCCAATATTGCTGCCATGATAGGATCAGGAGTTGGAGCTGCAACCGGTTGTTGTACCTGCTGATATTCAGGTCTTACCTTGAATCCGGTGGGTGGGTTCAGCACATTGTTTGTGTTTCCATAGCTGAAATTGGGATGATTGCTCCACCCCGGATTATATGTGTTTGAGTAGGGATCATTTCTTGACACGTTGTTGCACAAAATTCACCTGTTCTTCATCAGGAATAAAAGGACAAGATTCATTAGTGTGATCTGACATGGAGCAAACAGAACATACCTGAGATATAGACGATGATAGTGTCGTTTGGCTCTTGATGGCAGTAGCAATGGACTCCAACTTCTTCTCCATTGCTTTCATTCTCTTGTCCATGTCTGGGTTGGTGGCAACCTCAAATACAGCTTGTTGTTTCTTGCTCGCCAACGTTCTCTCTCTTGTATAGAACTGCTTGGTGTTCTCAGCCAATTTCTCTATGGTATCATGAGCTTGCTGACCTGTTTGGTACATAAACATACCTCCACAAGCGGAATCCACTCTTGTCTTGTTAGATGGCTCCAGACCTTCATAAAAGAAAGTCGTCCTGTCCTCTAGAACATACCCATGATGTGGGCATTTCCTCAACAGCTCCTTGAAATGACTCCATGCCTCATGAAGCATGTCACCATCTTTTTGTATGAAGCTATTAATCTCCTTCTTCAACTGCTTAGTCTTCTGGGCTGAGAAATACTCCTTCATGAACGTCACATTCATCTC
Organism: Geum urbanum; assembly: GCA_946800695.1. NCBI lineage: Eukaryota > Viridiplantae > Streptophyta > Magnoliopsida > Rosales > Rosaceae > Geum > Geum urbanum. The sequence continues at coordinate 1,924,110 of OX326998.1, read as the reverse complement.
ATCCCAAGATTGTATAGACCTAGGAGCCAAAGAATTGAACCACATCTTCGCTCCTTCCTTCACAGAAAAAGGAAATAAAATTAGTTTCAACACATTAGATTCAACATTTTGTAAGTTTTGTGTTGATGCTAAAGCTTCAATCTCAGCCAAATGTTGCTGAGGGACCTCTGAAAATACCCCCCTATAATGAGGTAGGGCAGAAAGTAATGCAGGAGGCACTGAATATGTCCCAAGAGCTGGCAACACTATTGATGATGAATTTCCCTGAGCACTAGGTACAAAGGAATTCATCAACGTTCTTGGTTGTTCTCCCATTGCTGCTCTTTGTGGTGGCGATTGAGGAACTTCTTCTTCTGAATCTGAACTTGTTTCCACCTCAATCTCAGGTTCTTAAACTGTGCCACTCGTGTTTCCAACCTCCAGTTCTGCTCGCCTCTTTTGCTTCCGGTTTTGCTTAGCTGAGCGTTCAACCTCTAAATCAAGCAATAAAGGCTCAGTTCTCCTTGATCTACGAGTATGCATGCACTAAGTACCTGCACACAAGAGACATGTACACTACAAAAGAAATGAAATGAAACAAAACAAAACAGAAACAAAAGACACGTTAGAATATAAAGACTAGATCTTTCCCCGGTAACGGCGCCAAAATTTGACCGGTGTTTAAACACCCTCAAAGTTACCCTATAATGAAATCAATATGATTTTAAATGCAGTACAATAGTATAGGGGTAAATCCACAGGGAAAGATGAGACTCAATATTCTAAACTACAAACAGACGCGAAAGTCAGAAACCCGACAGCCTCGACCACTGAATACTAACGTAATTAATTAAAATAGCTAGACTTAACCTAAAATTACTAAATTAATACAGGACACTATAGACATAGTGATGGACTACCACTCAAATTTTCAATTTAATCGGAGTTGTTTTGGTTATTGAAATAAATTCTACAAACTAGATTACGAAACTGAAACAGTAGACAGATTAAGAGTAAAACGAGAATTCAATAATAAAATAAGTTAAGGGAAGTACTATCCACCACCGTCACTCCATCTAGACGACAAATGCTTAACTAAAAAATGCAAATGTTATGAATGAAAGACTCCCAGGAAGGTCCCGAGCTGTGAACACAACCTATTACCCAATCCTTATGTTTACAATGTTGAAGGTTTGCTTATCAATATTGTCTATCCCTCAAGGAACTCGAAGTCATGGACTCAAATTTACCAAGAGCAAAGCATTACGATCTAGAAAGGGTTTGAGAATCTACAAGGCTTCATAAGTACACTACGGTCGTGTCTTACTAGACCTAGGGTTTCTTATACCAAGCATGTATGGGTTCTACGATTGAAACTTGAAGAAGGTAATAATCACCAACAACCATCAATTTTCTAAGAATTAGATTCCTAAACATGCATACTAAGCGTGCACTCAAAGCATACATAATCAAGAATCATCACCGTATAAATAACAAAGAAACCTCATTCGAATAACAAAAGCAAAACTTAATTAACGTGCATAAATAATCTAGATATCATGAATGGGGCTTCAAAACAGCCCCTTAACAATGGAGTTTAGCTCATCATAGAATCCATAAAAATTTAGAGAGAAGAAGAAAATCGAAACAAACTCATAATAGATGAAGCTTCTCTTCTTTCTTCTTTCTTCTTCCTTTCGTCTTCTCCCCGTTCCCCTTCTTCTGTTCGTCCACTTCCCTTTTATTTTTTCCCCTCCCCCCTCTAGCTATATATCAAGCTATATATATATATATATATATATATATATATATATATATGCATGCCGCCTCCTCCTCTGCTGCGTGATAGCTTTATATATATATATGAATCAAGCTAGATACATCACCTTGCAGCTCCCACGTGCAAGCAATTCCAATTCTATTCCATCTCTTCTTAATCTCCCTATTATAATTGGACTTTTTTTCTTCTTGTTTTATTCTCCCCTTGCTTCACCACGTCTCTTTCCTTTTTATTAGCTAGCTAGCTAGCTGCCAATATATATATATATATATATATAAATACTTCTTCCTTGTAGCCCATCAATTAAATCCTTATGACACTAAGAAAGCTCCTTTTACACATCTTTTATTTATTTTCCTCCAATTTCCTACAAAACAAATAATAATAATAAGTCGCTTAAAAACGTAACGAAAGAACTAAATATAATGTTCGGTTAAGCACATAAACGTTGCATAAATATGCAACTATCAGGGAGTTTTTCTTTTGTTTATGTTTATTGTTCGGTCATTGATGATTCCTAAGAGAAGAATCTTGAAATGGTAAATCGGTTATTTCAGATATGTTTAAGGAAATTTATTCTCTATATTTTCTGTTGTGTGTCTTGTCTTATTTAGATACGGATATTAATTAGATAGATATAGAGAATCCATGTTATATTGGAACAATTATTGTAACAAATTGTATCAGCCTATATTTAAGGCATTCTATCAATGAAAGAGTTACAGTTTTCCTAGTTTACACACTTTCTCTTGCAACACGTTATCAACACACTCTCTGGGTTTGTAGCCATCATCACCAAAGAAGGAAAAAAAAACTTATCCCCTAAAACACCAAAAGTTTCACCTCTGGCAGCCCTTCTCCACCGCCGATCACCACCAATCAACGTCTCCTTCTCCCGGAATCTCTGAATTTTTTTGCCAAAATCGAACTGTGTAGAACATCCAACTTCTATAGAGTATTGCGAGCAGGTCTGAATGAAACAGAGGACAATCTTTATAAGCATAGAAATTTCCAGATGTCTAGTTTTCATAACCACGAGAAAATCTCAATTCTGATTTGCGCAGAGAAAGTTATGGCCATTTTAGTGTACGAATGTCAGTCTGCCCGAAAAGAAGAAATGAAGAAGAAATCCTCCTTCTGCTCAAAGCTCCGTGGACGTGTTTCTCCTCTCCAAACTTCTTTCACAGCGAATTTTGCATACCGAGCATAACACCTTCGAGGTCAATTTTTCTAAACCCTGAATCTATAGATCTAGGATCAAACTTAATTTTCACAACACCCTAGATCTAGGATTATTGATCTTGTAATATGAGTTATTTTATATTACATGTTTTACCATAGTTCCTATGGACATATATCCATAGAGTACGTATAAATGACGGTCTTGGAGGAGTCACGGTTTAGAAAAGAAAAGAAATAGAAATCGATGTTATGTGATGGTTAGTAACGGTTGCTGGGTGTGGTTTTTCCCACCGTTTATAATCGATTTTTTGTGACCATATATCATAGATCACATTCTTATTCATTGAAACTTGTTATTAGTGATTGTAGTTTTTGATCGATACTAATCAACATCTCGTGTATCTCTAGTAGATGACATCAATTGAGTCAGTAAGGCTTGAATTTGATATCCTTGACATTAAAGGAGCAGAATATCATCGTTGGGTGTCAGATGTTGAGAATGAACTTCTTGATATGAATCTGACGTTTACAACCTAACCATCACCACCACCTGGTACTGAGCCACAAACTCTAGCCTGCATAGTTCAAGTCCTTATGTTTTTTAGGTGTTATATACATTCAGTCCTAAAGAAACAATAATTATTAAAGAATGACCATACAGTTTTGTGGGTGACTTTACAAGCAAAGTTCAATAATATGCATTATACACATCTTTCTGAACTGCAAAAATGACGAGTTTCCATCCGGTTATTGGATTATCCAAATATTTATGTTTGTAATCAAGCAATGTTAAAGCTTCAATCTGAGTTGAATGTATGTGGCATTGTAAAGACTGATCAGGCTATGATTGAGAAGTCTTTAAGCACATTTTCTACCTCCATGAACAACCTTGCGCACCAATATCGCACAGATTATGCGCAAGGACGACTCAGATCATTGCATGATCTCATAAGTGTGCTGGCTAAGAACGAGCGAATTTCGCGAGATTTTTCTCACCAATAATGTTCTGTCAGCCGTTACTAAAAATATCTATGAGTCATACATTGCTGGTGGGAATGTATGTACGGTAAGGAGGAATAATCATTCTGAGCCTTACAATAACCATGGTGGAAAAGGAGAACGTGTCAATGGTCTTGGTAGATGAAAGACTAGTCGAAATTTGATTTGGACTCACCATGACAATAGCCTTTACTCCAATAAGAATCATTCCAATTCCAGTTCTAGGAATGGTGGGAATTTTTCACATTTTGCTTCTAATTCGCACTTGTCATCTTGCTATAGATGTGGTTCTACCAAGCACATGCACAAACAATGTTGTGCACCCAAGGATATTCAACGTGCCTACAAGAAGTGCAAGAAAGATTTGGCATATGAGACTTAACTTTACTAAAGTTTATGAGATGGAAGATTGCTCTGTAGCAAATCTTATCATAGCAGACAATACAAAAGCAAGTTTGGTGACTTCGATTTTTAAGTAGTCTATATTTTAGGCTTATGCCTTCGCTATGTACTCCAGTTTCATTTTATTTTTGACTTTGTTTTAGTCATGTTTTGAGACTTTGTTTTAGTCGGTATTTGAAATAAGAACATCTATGGTGTAACTTTTGATTGTTAGCAAGTAATGAATATTTCTCAATTTTTCGGTATATGAAAGTGTTGAAAATGTTCTATTTCATACAATTCTTATGTATGGTTTGATGTCTTACATATATATGGCAAAAGTAAGCCAAGGTACCTTTTGAAAAAGAAATAAAAAATGTTGAAAAACAACTTGAAGCAGTTTACATAGCAATTTCGACCCGTCGAAAAAATTACACTATACAATTTTCGACCCGTCGAAGCCATGCTTTTGTCCTGAAATTGGTTCGAATTCGACCCATCGAAAAAATTGCACTATAAAATTTATGACCTGTCGAAGCCATGCTTCTGTCCCGAAATCGGTCCAAATTCTACCCATTGAAAAAAAAAATCAACTCGTCAAATTTCTGGTATCTGAAAATCACAAGTTTATTTTCGACCCGTCGAAAATTCTACCCGGAAGTGATGTTTTTAGATGAGTTTTTCATCTATTTCAATAGCTTATGATATTGTTTATACATCGGTTTTATTGGAAAAAGACGAAAAACTTTGATTTCAACACCAGATGTGGTTTTTCATCAGTTTAGGCCATGCCATGAAATTTAAAATACAACGGTCTTTTAGATCGATAATATGTTGTCATATATCGGTTGTATTTAGGTACTATAATACCATATCAGCACTCAACAAGGGTTAAATCCTTTGCAATCTTTAAGTATTTACTTAAAATGTTCGCCATGTCTTGGATTCAAATAGGGTTTGATTGACATTATTTTGTTGATAAATGATGGCGAGATTGAGTGTTACCATTCGAACCTTACTCACATTTGAACACATTTGTGGCAATGTTTCTCACTTAGACACAACATTTTGAGAATGGTAAAGAGTTTTGTGTCTCATCTCCGTAGAATGCTGCCAACGGCGCAATCTGGAGAACTTTATGATGATTTGTCGTGGTTTATGTCTTACTACGGTTTGAATCATTGTATCTAATGCAGTCACTTATATTACTATGCGTGACTTAGCCTCATATAAGATTTTGCATTTTGATGATCAAACTATTGAGAAATTCTCATGGTCATCTACTCTTAAGAGCAAAGAAGCATATGAGAATATTTAAAACTATCGGTTTAGATGGGGAAACTGAGATTACTCCACTCAGTTCAGGCTCGGTCTCCAAGACGAGTGCAGCATCATCTCAGCAACATACTGTTGAAGTGTTGTGCGTTATACCACAAGATTTATATGTTGTAATTTTTGATGTATATTGCTCGTTTTGCAAAGCTTGTTTATGTTTGTAATGTTGTAATGTTGTTTACATGCATGATAATCTTTTGTTGAAGACACGTCTTTCTATCTCTATAGATTCTAAGAATCTAATTGTGGATATATCAAACTGATATGCGAACTATTTATTTATGATTTTGATTACTGCATCGACGCATCGGTTACACGTCTTTGCAATCCACATGCTATGCTGCATTTCAAAACTCCTAGCACATATGATTACGCTTTGGGCTCACCACCCGAATAATTCAATATGGTCATTCAGATTGGTTTCATACAGGAGAGCTTTATATTGAAATATATTTTTGATGATTGCATATTGATTGAGATTGTTGTCGAATATCTCAGTACTCCATGTTCTTTCATTGAACGGTTTAGCCGAGGCAAAAATTAAGTAGTTAAAGCTTGTGGCTAGAACTATAGTAATGTATCTTAATTTACTAGTATCTGCTTGGGGATATGCAATGTTATATGTAGCTATGCTTATTCACTTGGTACCCATAAACCGCCAACCATTGAGTGTGTACCAGTTGGTACCTGATATGAGCCTGATATCTCACATCTACGCATCTCTGGTTGCACAGTACATGTGTCTACTACGCTTCCACTGTATATAATAATGGGTCATCAACATTGATTAAGCATCTATGTTTGTTCTCCAACATTTGTCCGCTAGAACCTTTGACAAGAGATTTCTGTACTGCTAGTTTTGCAGATAGTCACTGTGATGAGACATACTTTTTGCCGTTAGGGGGAGATAAGAATGGTTTCATTCTGGTTAAACGTCAAAAATTGACGTGGTATGTCCTCACTATGTCTCATCATGATCTCCGCACAACTCAGTATGAGATTGAAGTGCATTATATTCTTGATCTTCATAAAGTAGCAGATTCACTGTCTGACTTCTTTACTAATATCATGAGAGTGACGATATCGTTTATATATGCTGCAAATCCTACAAGGTTGAAAGTCCCTGATATTGGGCAAGTTAACGCAACACTCAGGCAAGTTAGTGTTTCTCCTGCCTATAATAGGGGTATAGTGTTGATCAAAATCCACTGATGAGTTGTCAATGAAAAGGAAAACCATCAGGGCACAATTTTTCATCATGAACACATGATATTGTTTCTAATTGCAATTGTGTCTAAAGTCGACATTGACAAATACTGGGGGACGCCTCAGAGTCAACGACGATGTCAGTAAAGAAAGAAGTCACACCAAGTGAAACAAATGCTAACGTTATTATGGATAATTCTTCCATGTTCGTTGATGATGTGTTTACTTATTCTGTCGCTCAATAATTGACAACAATGAAGTGGAACATTGCTCTGTTGCGGATTGTCAACGGTTAATGTAGAGCAAATTGATCAATATGGAAAGTTGCAATTTAGGCTGAACTAGACTCTCACAAATGGCAAGGTTTTGATATGGTAGTCATATGACCATCGAATAATATGCCAGTTATACACAAATGAGTTTGTTTGGGAGCATAATGAGAAGAACTTCTGGCACAAGGCTTCTCTCAATGCCCTTGTATTGATTATGAGGATATGTATTCTCTGGTCATGGACATCATTACTTTTCGCATTCTTATCAGTTTGGTAGTGTCCAAAATACTGAGTATGCAGCTTTTAAATGTGGTTACAGTATATCTCTATGGGGATCTTAATTCAGAGATATACATGACAATGTCGAATGGCATGGTTCTACCCAAATCAAGTAACTCTAAACCACGGAGTGCTCATGTGATTAAACTGAGATGTTCTCTATATGGATTGGAATAATCCGGTTAGATGTTATGTACATGCCTTAGTGACTACTTGATTGGGAAGGTATACAAGAATGATGATTTATGCTTATGCATGTTCAGTAGATGAACAAGTTATTTGAGATGATAAACCTTGGTATGACTCGATTAAGTCTTGATTTAGAGACAATACATCGAGTTGGATGAATTCTTATTCACCAGTTTGCTTATGTCTAATCAGGATATAGACAAAACATATCATATTAGTACATCAATGGTTGTTTGCAGTCTGGAACCCAAAATGATCCATTTCATCTGAAAAGATGATAGTAAGGAACTTTTAGAGCTGAGATTCTATATCTTAATATGATTAGAGATTGATTGAATTTAGCTTAGTACATATATCCACGCATGCCTTCTCAGTATGCGCCTACGCAAAGTCATTGAAATTGAGTAAAACAAATCTTCATATACTTGTAGTGATCCACTGACTTTGGCATATTCTTCCCTCACAAATAATACAGAGAGAAGCATGAAATTCCAGGAAAAGGGAATGCTAAAATGCAGTCTGGGATTTTCGACTCGTCGAATTCTGCATCCTGGATCGACCCGTCAAGGGATTCTCTCGACCCGTCGAAAATCCATCCAGTCTCGGACAGTTTTTCACGCAATCTCCTATTCTGAAATACCGGTTGATATGTTAGTTAGATTTGCTGATGTTGGGTACTTCTTTGACCCATATACATGATGTTCTCATACAACTTATTCATCTTAGGAAACATGGCGATTTCTTGGAGAACAACAAAATAAAGCATTTTTGATACTACCTCAAACTATTCTAAAGATTAAAGCTTTCTATGAAGTTGTTGATGAGTGTGTCTGGTTTAAGACAATAATACATCACATTCAAGGGTCTAGTGGATTATTATCTACTCCGACAGCACAAACTTCCATATTTGAGGATAATGCGGTTTGCATTGAACATATGAAGTTGGTTTATATTAAGGGAGTTATACTTAACTCATTTTTCCAAAGTATCCTACAATCAACAATTGCAGCTATTATTGATTATCCAGGTGAACCGGTTTGGTTCCGTAGATAATGTTGCGGACTTGTGAAAGGACCCAACCCCGATTTAGTTGCCTAAACCAGAATCGAACCCCTTCGAAAACATGAACCAACAAAAACCGTAGAAATTTTGGCAGAGTTTCGTTACTAGCGTGGAATTACCATTACCTGCACACGGAAAATACACTTCATCCTATGCCACAAAAATCAAACCGTGGGCACCAATCCCATCCGGATTTCTCAATATATCAACAATAATGTAAAATAGTAAATATATCTGTACTTTACTGAAATCCGGAGTAAAATCGTATAACATATACAACAGAATACTCAGAGCGACCTCTAATGTATAATCATATAAGTATACCACTGTAGGTAGAACAATAAACCTACTGGAAGAAACAAGGTAGCTCGAGCACTATGCCTCTAACCACGACGTGCGACACCAGAGTCCGAACTGCAAACTGGGCACGGAAACCGAAAAGCCCAGGGGAAAGACATGAAAACTGTTAGAGTGAGTGGACGAAAATAAATGTCTTTCACCACATAATATATATGTTATAAAAACATATGCGAGTCCAAATGCAAATGCATAAGTAAAGAAATGGTACACGAGGGAGACTCTAACTCCTCAAGCGTACAGAGTATGAATCATAATATCGCGGAATCACTCATGGACTTCAACGCGATAGCACAGTCTGAATCACGGGATCCTAGACCCACACGTGATCCCTAGCTAGAAAGACCTCGGGTCAGGATATCTGTCCCCCCCGGAGCGTACTCGGGGATCAGCCGAGAAGCCGGTGTGTATCGATACAACAACATATACTGAGACTGTACTCTGTGTAAACCAAATACATAAATCCTTTTCATGCACATGCATAAAGCATAATATATATGTATGTATATTCGTATACGCATATCCGTATATGTATAATCATAAAACACATGCTTGTAAAAACCATAATCAAACTGCATGCTCAAGTTTGTAAATCATATATAAAAGACTAGCAATCAATCCGTGAAAAGAAATTGTCCACTCACAGACTAGCGTAACGCAGTTCGCGTTAACCCGTGATCCGGCGGAAAGTTCATCGCCAAACGAACGATCACGAACCCCTGAATATTCACAAAATCCATTTCTCAAAATCATAACTCGACAATACAAGACAAATCACGAGAAACCACCATTCTCGGAAACACGTAATTCAAAGTCGACGAATCGTCGAAAATCCGATATTTACACCCCAATACCTCGCTGTACTTTCGGATGCTCAAATCGAGAAACGAACCTCCCCACTGCGATCGGGGCGCTATTTCGAGTGATATGACATGCAACTTGTCGAAAACTTCAAAAAGTCAAAGTTGACCGTTGACCGCCGCCGGCGGCGGCGCCACCACCCGAACTGAAAATTCCTCGGCGGAGCAACCTCTATTCCACTCAAAATCATCCACTGAGCAACTTTGTCAACTGCATCGAAGGCCAATTCTCACTCTAACCAAGTCAATTTCAAACAAAACCGAATTGCCTCACAAATTTCAAATCCAAAATTCTCCAAGCACAAACAAAATTAGATCACCAAACTTACATGGTAGCTTGTAGGTGAGGAGAGCTACAAAATCCAGTCCATTTTGTAGTTCAATTCCACCGGAATCATGGAACCCGAATAACCTCAAAAATCCCAAACTTTTGGCCGGAATTTCTCTCTCCACCGTCCACCTCGCCATGAACGGTGGCCGGCACGGGGTCGAGTGCTTCAAGGCGCACCGAACGGAACCGGAAGCAAGCCGTGGGGTGGCCGGAATCCCCACGCCGCCGTGGAGCACCGTGAGCCGTCGCACATCTCCATCTCCATCTCCACCGTTTGACCGAGTCAACTCACCAGTCAACCAATTTAATTCTCAGCTTTGACTTTCCAAAACAGGCAAGTTCACTATTTATAGCTTTCCCAAAATGGAAACTTCGTAATTATCTTTTCGACAAACTTTAAACTCCCGTAACTTCCGCGTCGTAATTCCGATTTCGATAATTCCCGCGGCAACAAACTCGACTCAACATATTCCTCAATTATCACCCGAAGTCAAACACATCGACCATATGGATAAAAAGTCAACTGTTCAAACCAACACATATTTAACCGACAATAATCAACAATCGGAAATATTCGTAACTTAATCTTCGTAACTCGGAATATTGTTCCGGAAGTTCCCACGAGTTCGAAATTAAATTCTCAACATCTTCTGTGAAGAAGCCGAAATCAAATTCTCGTCCGGTAATTTAGTCGTTAAGAAATTCACGATTTTAACCCCGATTATATCAAAACTTCAAATATTCATAATTTATTATTCGGTCGTCCAAATAACGATCCGGAACCGCCCACAAACTCGAAATCACACGTACAACGACTCTCGAGAAGAGACCCAGCTCCAATTCTCGGCCAATAATTAAGTCGTTATCAAACCCGGCGATTCGAACACTGTCGAACATCTGCGATTACGCAGTAACCTCAAGAACTAAGCTGATCACACTACTGATTCTGTTCTGGGTCATCACAACTTGTTTATAAGTCACTACCTAAATCTACATTTGTGAAACATGTGAGACGCATTGGTATGAGCAAGTTATCTGAATTCCATGACTGAGTTTATAGTCAGGAGGAGTTACATTTATGTAGACATCAGGGGGAGTCTACGTCACATGTAGTAACTTTTGTAGTTGATGTGTTGTACTCTTTTTCCCTTAACCCAAGCTTTTGTTTTACTCATGAGGTTTTTGTTTGTTTGGCGAAGTTTTTAGTGAGGTAACAAGTCATGCATCATTCTTAAGGTCATCGACACAAGAGGAAGTGTTTAATGAGATTTATTTTCCATAATTTCTGGTGTGTGTCTTGTCCTACTTAGATGTGGATATTAATTAGATAGATATAAAGAATTTATGTTATATCGGGACAATTATTGTAACAAATTGTATCTGCCTACATTTAAGGCATTCTGTCAAAGAAAAAGTTATAGTTTTCCCAGTTTATACACTTTTTCGTGCAACAAGATAAAATTTTCAGCCTTTTTATTTCACTATGTTAAAAAAGAAAGTCAAATGTTTTTAATATACTGTTTTACCTTTAAATGCATTGTTGATGTAAAAATTTCATGATTCGTTACCTTTGTTAATGCTTCAATTCTTAGTCTCTTAAGAGTGGAATAAACGTACGAAGTGAAGATGCCACCGTCGAGTACCAACGTAATGAAACTGAGACATATATATACGTAGACATACAATTCAATTCATATCTTAATGACATAGTTTATCTATCTGATTTGAAAATCCGGCACACGACAGTAAAGCAAAGGTCGATAAGCTAAGGACCGATGATCATCTTCTTATATGAAGAAAACCATGTTTAATGATTTCCTAGCCTAACTAAATCTTCATCAATCGTCGAAGTCAAGTCGTTCCACAGAGGACTTAATTGCGTTGGGGCCAAATTCATCGGTCACAATCTAGTAACAGCACCCAATTCAAGCTCATGCTTATCAGTTTTGGGCTACTCATTTTCGATCCATATGACACACGTTAGCATCTGAAAATTGACTTCACATAGCATCTTCTTGTAGATGCTATGTAGACTATTATGAGTATTATCTTTAATTCGAATTGAGGACATCTTTAATGGAGAAGTCTTATTCAAAATTCTAAACTTATATTTAGAACTTCATTTTGACACTATTTGTACATGACATCAATCATCTCCAATGGTGAAGGTTCTATCTCAAAGTTCTAATTTTATATATTTAGATAATTTTATGTATGTTATTTTTAATAATAATTTAAACTTTGTAAAATATAATTGTACATGATAAATAATAATTATATTAATTTAAAAATAAAATAATTTTTGAGTGACATATGCATTATTCACAAATCGGATATAATTTTGTTTCACATGTGTCGGTCGTTTCACAAGTGCACTGTATATATAAATCTAATCGTTTACTGTTATATGAAAAATAAGTATTGGATTGAATAATAATCATTTGATTGATTTCAAAATATATCATTTACTGTCGTATTAGAATCAGTAATTAAAAAAAAACCTATTAACTGAAATTTGTATTTGGTCGTTGATTTCAATTTGAAATCAATTAAGGCCGCCAAATTTCATAGCCGTTGGAGAAAATGGAGTCATTTCCTCCAACCGATCGAATTTGTGATCAAGTGGGGGTGGGTCCCATGTCTGCTCCTTGTCTCCCAGTTTCATCTCTCTCGCGCGAGTAACGCATCACTTCGTCCCCAAGCTTTTTCCTTCAGCGCAAGTCTCGGTCACTTTCTTGCTCCAACTCGTCTCAAACCCTCCATCTCTCCTCTGGAACAGATGCCCCACCACTCTCTTCCTCCAATTTTTAGGAAGGGATCCAAAGGAAGTTTTAGTTTAGATCTTCCTTTAACACTTGAAGTTATATGGAGTAGGTTTTAGATCCTCTATTTTAGTCTTTGGAGAGCCCAAATTTCACCCAAACCTATATATATAGCTTCTAGGACTTTTCATTTGAGATGCCCTAAGTTAAAAACTAAAATTCATAGATTTAGTTTTTGTCTATTTTTGAATTAGACGGCCGCTTAGACGTATTAAGCGGCCAAAATAGCCACCCATGCATTGAATAGGTAAAAGACTGCATAAAAAATGAAATTTAGAACTAAATTTAAGCGTTTTTGCTTTTTTGAGGACTTAAACAGCGACGCAAGCCTTTTCAAACAATAGACATGGTTTAGCTGTGTGATTTGAAAGTGAAGCAAGGTAGGGTAGCGAAGGACCGACGATGTTTTCCTAGATCTTCATATGTGCACGTGTGCACATCAATCGCACATCAATCATCGAAGTCAAAGTCGTTCCACACGGAGGGCTTAACTGTGTTGGGCCCAGTTCATTGGTAAAGTGACTTTCAGTTTTGGGCTTTTCATTTTGGATCCATAGGAGTCACCAAGGCGCACGTTATTATCTGCAAGTTGACTTCACAGACATAATTCAAACATAACAATATAACATATTTTCAGTGACTTGGAAAGTAAGCACTAAGCACTGAAATGGGAACTATCCAGAGAGCTTTGAGTTTCAACAATGGCAGCTCATGTTTCCAAGCTTATCAGATTGAAAATGGATCAGTGCGATTATTTTGCAGCAAATCAACCCACCTGTCATTAGGGTGAAAGATTTCGGTTTTGGATAATCAATAGATTCAGCCTATAAATAACACCAAAACATAACCTATAGAGCTTCATCAAGAAAGATCATAAGCAAAAAATGGCAAAGCTACTCAACATTCACTTCTATCCCATCCTCTCTATCTTCCTCTTCCTCTTCCTCATCTCATCAACTGGTAAGTTTTCATTCTCTCTAGGTTTTGATATATTGATACAATGATACATGCTCAAAATCTTACTGTGGTCTTATGACTTTGTGAGATGCAGATGTGGGAATGGTGGAGGCAGGACTCTGTCAGAGGAGGAGTAAAACATGGACGGGCCCCTGTGTGAACACGGGAAACTGCCACCGCCAGTGTAGGACCCGGGAAGGTGCTCGGAGCGGAGCTTGTCACGCTCAATTCCCAGGGTTCGCATGCTTCTGCTACTTTGATTGTTGAATGTTTATATAACACAGCAGCATGCAGCAGCAGCAGTTCAATAACCTCGAGAGTTATCCAGTTATGTACACCCGTACTACTCTGTAAAATAAGTCAGCCTCGTATGACACTACGTTACTATGCAGTATATGAAAATAAGCAGCACTGTAGTCTCTAGAGTTGGTTCTTGTTATGAAAATTAAGCAGCATAGCTATAGTACTGCAGAAAACTACTTTCTGTTCAACCCTTAGCTCTTTGTAAAAGTCTCTCGACAGGAAATAAGTCCACAATCCGAAATGAGCAAACCAAATCGATCTAAATTGGCTAACATGCTAACGGTGTCATCACGACTATCCAACGCCACCATATGTCAAGACCATTTCGTCCAGTTCATACTAACATAAATGATAAATCCTAAGCAGGCCAGGAAATCCAGTCCTGCAATCCGCAGACATTAATTGCTCGACCAAGAACAAATATGCTAGACTAAACCAAAGATCGGAAATAATGTTCCTAAACAAAATGTCATTATGGCTAGCCAGCAATGTATGTTCTCATCAAATACAAGAAGCTAGCCACATAAATTGAATTCCCATTTCCGTCTCACAAAATACACTTCAAATTACAAAAGAACCAGAAACAAAAGCACATGAACACATACATACCTGTGTTTGAGTTGAGTATGTAACATGAACACTTCAAATTACAGTATCTCATAAGAAGTTAGGCTATCTATTATTTACTATACAAGGGAAATAATTATAACATCATTCTAATGTCTATATGACATACACTACTGGAGGAGAGCTTCCAAGCGACGAAGGTAAGTTCCTTCGTCGCTTCAATCTAAATGAAACGACGAATAATGAAATCGTAGCCTCAGAAATGACCTAGGTCACTTCAACTTCATTGAGGCGACAAAGATTGTTCTTCGTCGCTTCAATCCCCTGAGGCGACCACTTTTTTACATCTGAAGCGACAAAAAGTTTCTTGGTCACCTCGAAGAGATCTGAGGCGACGAAGATTGATCAATCTTCGTCGCCCTAATTTTTTAAAACTGATTCTGCCCTCCTTTTAAAAGTCAAACCCTTCATAAAGTTGAAAATTTTGGGAAAATAGTGCATTCGCGTTCTGGAGCTGTTCTTGTGCGATTTTGGGAGAAATTTGAGGAAATTGAGAAAGAAGGTTGTTCTTCCCATTCATTTGATTCTTAAGTAAGGTTAGTTTGATTTGTATCTCTTTAACCCTCTTTATGACCATAATATATGTTAATTTAGAAGTGAAAATGAAGTTTATGTGAAATTTTTGAAGTTGAATTGAATTTGGTCTTATGTTGTAATTTTAGTGTTTGAATCATTGAATTGTGATAAATTATGTTATGGGTTCATGAATAATGTTTGAACTTTAGTTAAATTTAGTGAAATTTGTGATGATTAGTGTAGATTAGGTGTATTGGTCTCAATTAGTGGTGTTATTAGTGTTAATCATGAAATTGAGTGTATGGTTAAATATAATTGTGGTGTTTATCAACTTAGAACTCTCGTTTGAGAATCAACAACTCATCTAGTTGATCGAGTTGAGTTGTTGATTCTCGAATTATCCCATTTTTGGACACTTTAGGTGAACATGACTTTGTTGATCCTTTTGTTATTCATGTGATTTCATTTTCAATTTTGGGATATGGTTTCGACAGTGTCTCCTTTCAATATTTCCCGAGTGCAAATTAAGTTGTTTAGATATGTGTGCACTCGGAGAACTGTAGGGAGATACTACCGAAATTTTCCTAAACTGGAGCTAAAACGTATGGGTGCAAGAGGGTTGAGAAATGTTGTGTTCCCCTGAAGGGGATAGGACCCACCCGAAGGCATAAGGCGAAGAAGTGTGGGGGCAGGTTTTGGTTGAATCGTAACTGTGGCGTGGTAACTTTGTTCATATTGATTATTAATGTTGACAGGAAACATGGAAGGACACCCAGACAAAACTTGAATGACATATCCTCATGCTGATCCAAGGACACCCACACACTGCCAAGCATATGCGATGACTCGGGGAGCAGATATGCGTGGCTGGTAGCCTCAGCCACCCAGCTGATGGAGAAGCGTTTCAACATTTTGATAGAACTTTTCCAGGTTTCGCACGGTACTGCAGAAATGTACGCCTTGGAGTTGCAACAGACAGTTTCAATCCATTCGGAACAATGGAAACATTTCATAGTACATGGCCCATTGTTGTGATGTCGTACAATCTACCACCGTTAATGTACACGAAGAAGGAATATAACATGTTATCGATGTTGATTCCGGGCCCTAAATCTCCCGAAAAGTACCTTACCAAAATCTTACGAAGAGGACACTCCCACGGTGATACAATTTTACCAAGATCTTCAACTACTTTTGGATGAAGAAGGAGACGAAGACGAAGACGAATCTAAGAAGGATGAAGACGAAGACGAAGACAAAGGCGAAGACGAGGACGAAGACGAAGCCGAAGACTAAACTAATATTATTATGAATTTGAAAAATAAATTCGTATTTGTTTTAAAGCATTCATTATGTATTTGAAAATATTATTTCAATTTTTTGAATTTGTAAAAATAACACAAAATGAGGCGACCAAGATATCAAAGTTCGTCGCCTCAAATGGTACGAGGCGACCAAGAATAAATCTTCGTCGCGTCAGATGTTCCAGGCGACCAAAAATCTTTCTTTGTCCCTTCAATCATTCGAGGCGACGAAGAAACCAATCTTCGTCGCGTCGTCTTGATTATAATTCCAGAGCCAAATCACTTTTTCTTTCTTCTTCATTTTATCTTTCTTCTTCACTTTTTCTTTCTTCTTCGTTTCTCCTCCACCTCCGTCCCCAAATCTCATCATCGAATCCCTAACGCCTAAATCCCCTCCCATAAACCCTAATAGCCCTCCCCCTAAACCCTAATCCAACCCTCCCCAAAGCCCCAAATCTCATCATCTCCCTCGGTGTCCCTAAACCCGAGATCAATATCTGACGGTGTGAAAATTCGAGCGACGGTCACTTCAACTCCGGGAATCCTCCAACTTCCTTCATCTTCTTGTATTGCATCGAGGTAAACGCCAAGCCTCATCACTTCAAGTCCGGCAGTCCCGAAATCAACTCCGGCCATCATGCTTTCATTTTGAGGATTTACTGTTTTGACGTATTGTGATGCGAATGTGAATTTGAATATATATACTATGCTCGTTTTATATTATTTATCTTCTAAGATAACATAACTTCCATACTTTTATCTTCGGCTGTATCATGCGGTGTCTCTAAATTTTCAAAGACTAATCTGTACTTAGTGATCATTCCAAACGACCAACTTCATGGGTCGAATGCAGATTAAGGTTGAGTTATCTAATCATCTACATGTTGTGGACTTGTGATGATAAATTAACATTTGCATTGATGAGTTTGATTATGCAGCCCAGCATGAATTATAATGGATAACAATCATCCTGCATGTTCCATGCACATAAATGATGATATTAACATACTAGATTGGATGGTAGTTTTATTGCCGTTAAGCATCTTTCTTCAAAATCAAAGAAGGGAAATCATGAATTTGTGAATGAAATAGGCATGATGTCTGGATTACAACACCCAAATGTTGTTAACTGTATGGATGTTGCACGGAAGGAAATCAGTTGCTGTTCCTGGTTTAATGTCTCCTACTTATGCTTGTCTTAGTGTTAGCTTGCACTAAACCAAGCTACAAGTATTTCCTTCAATCATTAGATCATTATTGTGTAAAACTCGCTAGCTTGAATTATTACTGCTGCACTTGTTCTTGTAGGTTGCTACCAGAAATGAACACGTGGAAACAAATAGAAATGATTATACATTTTCCCATTAATGTCCTTATATGCATTTGGCTGTAGTTATTTTCAACGAGATGGTGCATTTGGATATATACTATGCGATGTACATAGCTCGATTTGGTGTTAACGTTGGTTTAGATTTGTTGTTTTATTTGCGATGCTTATGTGATAGTGTAAATAAGTTCTTTCAAAATTATAGAATGGCTCGTGGGAGTAGTAGTTAGTGGATGAGCAGAGCGGCGCTCCAGCATCGTGAAGCGGCGGCGGTGGCAACGAGTCCTTCCATCTCCGGTGGCCCCACGACACAATCTGGCACCGCAATGTCGCAGCCTCGTGAGAAGCATTTCACGCCCGCCCCACCGCTTGATGACACTATTCCGGCGGCGGGAAACAACGGTGCGGAAACGACCGGCGCCACTACCGCCTCAGAGCGCCCTCCCGTCCTCAGCATCCGCTGCAAGAAGACCAAACTCCTAGGTCAGGTCCACTTCTTTTCATTTTTAGTTTGTTGATTACTGTTTTTGATTGGTTAATCTATAACTATTAGTAATGTCGGTTTGAACAGACGACGGCGCAACGCGGGGTCGTTGTCGGGGCAAAGACTCAGTACCTCGTCCGACTAAACAACAATCAGCGACTACAGGTGGCGTACTCTACAAGGCATCGAGGGCTTGTGATGAGAGAGTTTAGATGTCAGATGTCCCGAGACATTGGCAGCATCATTCGCAACAAAGTACCCATGCTTGCGCCTAGCTTTTTGGGACTTAGCGATGAGCACCGTGACATCGTCAATACAAGTATTGAGGTATACTTTCTGCGCTTAGCTTAGTTTGTTACTTTAAGGTTTATTTAATTATAATTTTTAATTAACACATTTTTAATTTATGTGCTAGACGAACTATGACATTCCGGCGACCGATGTGTAGATGTAGAACTTTATAGACGCGTCGGCGCAAACAATCTACAAGGACTGGAAGCATGATTACCATCAGCATTATCTCCACATCAGCCAAGAGACTCCTGCTGAGTTCCAAGGGAGGGAAGAAGAATGAGCGTGGTTAAAAGGCCACTTCGAAGACCCTGATTACCTGGTAAGCTTCATAAACTATTCGCAGAGTTCTTCGCAACGATTTAAAATTTACATGTTTCTCTATTCATATTTTTAAATGTTTATTTTGTGTGGCAGAAACAATGCGAACGGAATGGAGGAAACAGTAACAAGAATAAGGAGCACCAGCTCAACCACCATTCGGGCTCCCTTGCACTCTCATACTAGAGCTAGGTGTTGGAGAAGGAGGATCATAAAGTATCACACCCCCAAATCCAGAGCCAGTATTATACTGAAATATGGTGCAAGGATTTGTGATGTGAATAAGAAACCCAAATAATTTCAAAAATCAAGGTGTCTGAATAGTACATTTATTGAAAAGAGAAAGTGCTAATATTACAATACCGAAGTTTTTGAAAATAATAGTCATTATATTTATTCAATTCAAAATACAAGTAGAAAATAATTCGTTTATTTAGAAGGCGACGTATCCCATTTTCCCCAAGCATTCTACTCATCACCTGAAAAGGAGAAAGATGTAGTACCATGAGTCACACTGACCCAGTAAGTACAGTGTACAAGCATATACTAAATTATTTCTAAGAAATATCAAACTGAACAACCAATTCAAAAAGGTGAAATATTGAAACCGGTTATTCTTCCATACTTATACTTGCGTCTTTGTAATATATACAATTAGGTACATAATAAATATATATACACATACTTGTATAACTTCACATCTACACATAAACACGCCAATACTTCCAAAGTGAATTCTTTTAGATTAAATGGTAATTACTCAAAAGAAATCATGTGCTTAGTCTCACAACACCAATACACATATAAAGCCACAGCATTCTAAGGCCACCTGCCCAAGCATGTATACTCCCGGTTTGACACAATTCATTCCTTAGAGTATAATAGTGCACTATCTGTAAGGGACTAGGGCCCTTGGCTAACTCCCACAATAACAAAACAATTTACCAGCAATTCACTTAAGCACGAGTTAATTCGTACTATACACCCAACTTCACACTTAACCATAACGATCACAACAAGTCTTTAATTAAGACTATGTATATAGATCATAGAGTATATATTTACATCATAATTTTGTAATGAATATATACGTAATAGAATTTGTAAAGGAAGAAAGATCAAACTTAAACGTATTTCATTAATTAACAATTTTGGTCCAAACGTTTCATTCGGCGGTAGTCCGCTCGAAATCCTCCATTTGTTCCAAATTATATTTGAGAGTAAATAGATAGAGCGATTAAGTAGATAAACTTGAAATAAAAATTAGTTATCATTGGTTCAAAAGTTTCATTCGGCGGTAATCCGTCCGAAATCCTCCATTAGTCCCAAATCAAACTTAAGAAGTAAATAATGCGAATAAGTAAATAAAAATAAAGTACAAATGCAGAAAATAAAATTATTAATCCTTGGACCAAAAGTATCATTCGGCGGTAGTCCGTCTGAAATCCTCCATTTGATCCATTTTATAATTAATCAATATTATGTCCAAATCAAAGAAGTGAGTATACCATCTCGAAGTGTTTTTCGAGAGAAATTCAATGGTAATAGTCAAAAAGTTTGGTACGGAGTTCTCAGGTCCAGAAACAAAAATGTTTAGCAACTGTCCAGAAATAGTTACGCTCGCAATTAAACTCATTTGCACGAATTAATTAGTTAGTAAGTATTAATTAATTCCTTTCAAACTTTCCATATTGATAGTTGAACTCCTAAACTTCGTTTTGATATAAAGAACACTAAATTTGGTTAAGAAATGAGTGAGATATGAATATTTCAAGTTAATGGCACATTAAGAGGTTTCGAACATGATTAAGGAAAAGATTAGTAAAACTTGTTTTAGCCATAACTTTCTCATTACTTAACCTTTTTGAGTGATTCAAAAGCCAAAGTTGAATAACGTTTTGTGTAGAATCTGAATATGTAAAAATATTTGACTAATTAAAACTTTAACAGAAACGAAAATATTAAATTTACACTAAGGCTCATTATTTCTCTTTTATTCTTAGCCATGCACTTTGATGTAATCTTAAAGAGAAAGAAGTATAGGAATGTACTCATGTACTTACTCAAGAATTTCAGTAGGTGATTGAGGTATTTGATTAACTCAAGTGACCCTCTTGAAGGAAATGAATTAACTACTAAAGTACTTGGAAGAAATGTAGTTTGGTGTGGGATTTTAGGGGAGTTGCATTGTAACTTTTGGGAGAACTTCAAATCAGTACGTAAGGGGAAGATTGAAGTGGTGCAAAAATCAGATTGAACTCAAGGGTGATTTATATAGACATGGGAGGAGACATGGGAAATAAATTCATAACTATTTTTGTAGACTTTTGTAGACAAGTTGACAATGGAATAGTTGGGCTACTAATTCTAGGGTTAAAATGCACTTGTAAAAACAATAGTAATGTGGTTGGAAATCCGATTGAAATGTTGAAATGTGATTTTTGCACCACTTCATGTGAATGCAATATGTAATGTGATGTGTGAAAATGTATGGTTTTACTAATAAAGTGTAATGTAGTGTAATATTTATATATATATATCAACCAATAATAATTAGCACCAAATTGATATATGAGCATGACCTCTAAAAGTATGAATTGCAATCTTAAAATACAAAGTTCGATTCGGAGAAGAGATTCGAACAAGGAAAATTTGGTCGTTTTGCTAAAATTCCATTTCCGAAAAATCGGCTAGTTGGAACTAGAGTTTCTTACTGTTTCTAATTGGAGTAAAAAAATATTTTTATTATTTTTACTAACCTATAAAATGGAATGTTTCACGATTCTAGCTCGTGGCCTCGAACCCAAGACCAGGGAGCGAGTACCTGACTTGAACT
Organism: Geum urbanum; assembly: GCA_946800695.1. Lineage (NCBI taxonomy): Eukaryota > Viridiplantae > Streptophyta > Magnoliopsida > Rosales > Rosaceae > Geum > Geum urbanum. Next base: position 1,902,110 of record OX326998.1, on the reverse strand, counting down.
TGAGTATCCATTGAACTATTTGCCCCACTCCGTTAATATTTCTCTAAACCTCATTTTTATACATTGTCTTCGCCGGACAATTATTTTATCGAATTTCTAAAACCTCTAAGGTCAAACTAAATTATAGTCATTTCTAAGTTTAATGAGTCATACGATAATCTAAACTATTAAACTAATTTTCGGGGTATTACAGTCTACCCACCTTAAAAGAAAATTCGTCCTCGAATTTTACGTACCTAATTCTGTGAATAAGTTTGGATACTTCTTCCTCATCTCAGACTCTAACTCCCAAGAAGCTTCATTCTCATCATGTCGATTCCATAGTATTTTTACAACTGAAATCTCCTTTGTGCGGAGCTTCCTCACCTCCCGGCCCATGATCCGCACAGGTGCCTCGTCGTAAGTGGCATCTTCCGAGACTTCCAAGGTACTATGATCTATGACATGCGACTTGTCTGGCTTGTATTCACGCAACATGGATACATGAAAGACGTTATGTACACTGGACAAGTTTGGTGGTAGATCTAATCGGTAAGCTAGATTACCAATTTTCTCGACGATTGAGAAAAGCCCAATAAATCGTGGAGATAACTTGGCATTCTTCTTCCCAAAACGAATAACTCCTCGCATGGGTGAGACTTTCAGTAAGACTTGGTCTCCATCCTTGAATTCGATATGCCTCCTATGTTGATCCGCATAGCTCTTTTGTCGGCTTTGTGCTGTTTTCAGGCGCTCCTTAATAAGAGTGATAGTCTCTGTAGACTGCTTGATAATGTCAGGTCCTGGCAGAACTTCTTCTCCAACTTCAGCCCAACACATTGGGGTACGACATGGTTTCCCATAAAGAGCTTCAAATGGTGCCATTCCTATGCTTGAGTGATAACTATTGTTGTACACAAACTCGATCAAATATAAGTGCTCTTCCCAACTTCCTCTGAAGTCTAAGATGCACGATCTAAGCATATCTTCGATCACTTGATTGACTCTTTCAGTTTGTCCATCCGTTTGAGGGTGAAAGGTAGTGCTCATATCCATCTTTGTTTCCATAGCTTCTTGTAAACTAGCCCAAAATCTAGAGGTGAATCGGGCATCACGATCAGAGACAATTGAGACAAGAACCCCATGAAGACGTACAATTTCTTTTAAGTACATCTTGCTTAAGACATCGATGAAGTATGTTATTTTAATAGGTAGAAAATGAGCTGACTTTGTGAGGCGATCGACGATAACCCATATTGCATCATTTACTTTTCGTGTCTTTGGCAATCCCGTAATGAAATCCATAGTGATGTTCTCCCATTTCCACTCCGGAACTTTGAGAGGTTGCAGAAGTCCTCTTTTCCGCACGCGCTCCGCTTTCACTAGTTGGCAGGTAAGACATTTAGATATGTATTTTGTTATGTCCCTCTTCATGTTATTCCACCAAAAGTGTCTTCGTAGATCCTTGTACATTTTCACTCCTCCAGGGTGAATTGTGAACTTCGAGCGATGTGCTTCATTCAATACCTCTTCCTTTAATGGTACAAGATTTGGCACACAAAGTCTCCCTCGAAAGCGCATTCCTTCTCCATCTTGTATGCTCCAATCCTCGGGGTATTTTTTCTTCATTTCTCGAACATACTTCACAAGCTCTTCATCATCTTGTTGTGCTTGGATGATACGGATAATAATAGTAGGTTGCACTACTATATTTCCAATGAAGGTTCTACCCGTAATTGGCGATGGACTAAGACTGTACTCAATAAGAGTTTCCCGCATGCTCCAATTTTCCCTTAAAAGCAAGGCAATGTGGCTATTAGGTTTTCGGCTTAGAGCGTCAACCACTACATTTGCTTTCCCTGGGTGGTACTGTAGGGTAAAATCATAGTCGTTGATCAGCTCCATCCATCGTCGTTGTTGCATGTTCAAATATTTTTGAGAAAAGATGTACTTCAGGCTTTTGTGGTCAGAGAATAGATCAAACTGTTCTCCGTATAAATGATGCCTCCAAACCTTTAAGGCAAAGACCACAGCAGCAAGCTCAAGATCATGTGTGGGATAATTCTTCTCGTGTGGCTTCAACTGTCGAGAAGCATAAGTTACTACCTTTTCATTTTGCATAAGCACACAACCGAGCCCTTGATGTGATGCATCACTATATATTACAAAAGGGACTCCAATTTCAGGAATTGTGAGGATTGGTGCCGTTGTCAGCTTCTTCTTCAGTTTTTGGAAGGCTGGTTCGCAATTGTCGTCCCATACGTACTTAACATTCTTCCGCGTCAACCTTGTAAGTGGGAGAGCAATTTTTGAAAAACCTTCTATAAATCTTCGGTAGTATCCAGCAAGGCCAAGAAAGCTTCGTACTTCGGTTGGGGTGGTAGGAGCTTTCCATTCTAAGACTGATTCAATCTTAGCAGGATCCATTGCTATTCCCGATCGAGAGACTATATGGCCTAAAAACTTGACTTCGTGCTGCCAGAATTCGCACTTCTCGAATTTGGCATATAGTTGGTGTGATCTAAGAAGATTTAATCTCAGCTCCAAGTATTGTGCATGGTCTGCTTCATTTTTGGAATAGATCAAGATATCATCAATGAAGATGATAATAAATTGATCTAAAAACGGGCTGAAGACCCGATTCATCAGGTCCATGAATATGGCAGGTGCATTGGTCAATCCAAAAGACATTACCAACCACTTATACTGGCCATACCGTGTGTTAAATGCGGTTTTGTGGATGTCTTCTTTTTTTACTAGGAGTTGATAGTACCCGGAACGTAAATCAGTCTTCGAGAATACTTGAGCACCTCGTAGCTGATCGAACAAATCATCGATTCGAGGTAATGGGTACTTGTTCTTAATGGTCACCTTGTTCAGCTGTCGGTAGTCGATGCATAGTCGAAGAGACTCATCTTTCTTCTTCACGAATAAAACAGGTGCTCCCCAACTAGAAGAACTTGGGCGGATGAATCTAAGATCGCGTAACTCCTTAATTTGTACTTGCAACTCTTTCAACTCTTTTGGTGCCATTATATATGGTGTAACAGAAATTGGTCTGGCTTCAGGTATTAAATCGACACTGAACTCAACATTACGTTTTGGAGGTAAACGAGTGATCTCTTGGAAAACGTCTTTGAAATAATTGACCACAGATATTTTGTCAATCAATGGCTTGGATTTTTCTATCTTGAGATGGGCAAGAAACTTGGAAGGTAGAGATTCATGATGTGAATCACCTTGAATTTTTCGAATGGGTTGGCCAGGAATTGAGAAAGTGATTGTTTTCTCAAAGCAACTTATAAGGGCATGATATTTGACTAACTAATCAAATCCTAAGATTATGTCAAATTGTCCCATGTATAGGACTATCAAATTTGCAGGAAAATTTGCATCTAATACATTTATAGGACATGATTTGCAAACTTGGGTTAGAGTGGCTGATTTTGCTAACGGTGTTGTGACCATCAAAAATTCATCTAGTTTGGATGGTATTAAACCTAAACTAGCAACAAATGTGGAACATATTAAAGAATCAGATGCTCCAGTATCAAACAGTATGCGAGCATGATTACTGTATACTGTAAGCGTACCTTCCATGACAGGTTTCTCAAAGGCTATAGAGTTCAGCTGAACAGTGCGATTTGGTGGATTATTGACTTATTTTGGAACATCACACTTGTTTGAAAAATGCCTAATCTTGCCACAATTATAACAAGACCCAGGAAGGCGACATGGCTTTGGACATGCATTAGACATGTGTCCAGTTTCTCCACAATTGTAGCATCGGATTGGTGGTTTTGCCAACTCGTTTCCCTTGCCAGCCCATGCCGTCGATTTCTGGAATGCCCCTTTTCCTTTTTGCTGCTTCCATGGTTGCTCACTTTTCTGGTTAACCATTGGATGACTTCTTTTCCCTCGCCCGATCTCTCGTTCTTTCTCCATGCGGTACTTCTGATTCTCCTCCTCTTCAGTTAGTGCTTTGTCCACAGCTTCCTCTTAGGTGATCCCTCGTTGAGTGACTAATCTCCTTATGTTGGAGTTCAGCCCTCCGATGAAACGTCTCGCCTTCTTATCATCTGTATCTACCATGTGTATGGCAAAACGAGAAAGTTTAGTGAACTTGGTTTCATACTCAAGGACAGTCATTTTCCCTTGAGTAACCTGTATGAATTCAAACTCTTTCTTGTCTTTCTCAACTTGTGAAAAATATTTTTCCAGAAATTTTTCTTTGAAGGTAGTCCACTCTATGAGTTCCATGGTTGCGGGTGGTGTTACACGTTTCACTGTGTCCCACCAGTAATGAGCGTCTCCTTCTAAAAGACAAGTAACCACTTTCTGTAACTCTACTTGTGTGCATTCTAACATTTTGAAATGGATTTCCAGATTGTAAATCTATTCCTCAGCCTCATGAGGTTTGCCTCCAACGAACCTCTTCGCTCCTAGGTTCCTTAGGTGTGACACTAGTCGTCCTAGTCTTCCACCTACTTGATTTGCCTCCATCCTTCTTGTGAAGGCTTCGACAAGGTCCTCAGCATTAACATGTGAGTTTCTTCTATCAGTCATGGTCCTATTTTAAGAGACGAATCTAATGGTTATAACATATCGAAAATACTTTAATGCAAAATACTTTGCATTTAATACTAATGTACATGTGAAGTACCAAACAATGTAATGCTAAGTAGTTTCTTTAGCTACAATACGACTCGGACCATATTAAGGACACGTGTTAGATTTTGGAGTGTCAACAATTACACAAAATTTAGGCATAAAGCCAAGAGAAATAGACACATGTGGTCATATTATAGACACAAAGAAAGTAATAATGGTAACTTATCAACAAAGTTACTCAACAAATCTATAACCCTCCCCCGTTCTTGTTAATCAAATTTTAGTTTTTTTTTTTAAAAAAAAAACCTTTCATTTTAGGATCTTTTAGCTCTGATACCAATCTGTCACACCCCCAAATCCGGAGCCAGTATTATACTGAAATATGGTGTAAGGATTTGTGATGTGAATAAGAAACCCAAATAATTTCAAAAATCAAGGTGTCTGAATAGTACATTTATTGAAAAGAGAAAGTGCTAATATTACAATACCGAAGTATTTGAAAATAATAGTCATTACATTTATTCAATTCAAAATACAAGTAGAAAATAATTCGTTTATTTAGAAGGCGACGTATCCCATTTTCCCCAAGCATTCTACTCATCACCTGAAAAGGAGAAAGATGTAGTACCATGAGTCACACTGACCCAGTAAGTACAGTGTACAAGCATATACTAAATTATTTCTAAGAAACATCAAACTGAACAACCAATTCAAAAAGGTGAAATATTGAAACCGGTTATTCTTCCATACTTATACTTGCGTCTTTATAATATATACAATTAGGTACATAATATATATACACATACTTGTATAACTTCACATCTACACATAAACACGCCAATACTTCCGAAGTGAATTCTTTTAGATTAACTGGTAATTACTCAAAAGAAATCATGTGCTTAGTCTCACAACACCAATACACATATAAAGCCACAGCATTCTAAGGCCACCTGCCCAAGCATGTATACTCCCAGTTTGACACAATTCATTCCTTAGAGTATAATAGTGCACTATCTGTAAGGGACTAGGGCCCTTGGCTAACTCCCACAATAACAAAATAATTTACCAGCAATTCACTTAAGCACGAGTTAATTCGTACTATACACCCGACTTCACACTTCAACCATAACGATCACAACAAGTCTTTAATTAAGACTATGTATATAGATCATAGAGTATATATTTACATCATAATTTTGTAATGAATATATACGTAATAGAATTTGTAAAGGAAGAAAGATCAAACTTAAACGTATTTCATTAATTAACAATTTTGGTCCAAACGTTTCATTCGGCGGTAGTCCGCTCGAAATCCTTCATTTGTTCCAAATTATATTTGAGAGTAAATAGATAGAGCGATTAAGTAGATAAACTTGAAATAAAAATTAGTTATCTTTGGTTCAAAAGTTTCATTCGGCGGTAGTCCGTCCGAAATCCTCCATTAGTCCCAAATCAAACTTAAGAAGTAAATAATGTGAATAAGTAAATAAAAATAAAGTACAAATGCAGAAAATAAAATTATTAATCCTTGGACCAAAAGTATCATTCGGCGGTAGTCCGTCCGAAATCCTCCATTTGATCCATTTTATAATTAATCAATATTATGTCCAAATCAAAGAAGTGAGTATACCATCTCGAAGTGTTTTTCGAGAGAAATTCAATGGTAATAGTCAAAAAGTTTGGTACGGAGTTCTCAGGTCCAGAAACAAAAATGTTTAGCAACTGTCCAGAAATAGTTACGCTCGCAATTAAACTCATTTGCACGAATTAATTAGTTAGTAAGTATTAATTAATGCCTTTCAAACTTTCCAGATTGATAGTTGAACTCCTAAGCTTCGTTTTGATATAAAGAACACTCACTTTGGTTAAGAAATGAGTGAGATATGAATATTTCAAGTTAAGAGCACATTAAGAGATTTCGAACATGATTAAGGAAAAAATTAGTAAAACTTGTTTTAGCCATAACTTTCTCATTACTTAACCTTTTTGAGTGATTCAAAAGACAAAGTTGAATAACTTTTTGTGTAGAATCTGAATATGTAAAAATATTTGACTAATTAAAACTTTAACAAAAACGAAAATATTAAATTTACACTAAGGCTCATTATTTCTCTTTTATTCTTCGCCATGCACTTTGATGTAATCTTAAAGATAAAGAAGTATAGGAATTTACTCATGTACTTACTCAAGAATTTCAGTAGGTGATTGAGGTATTTGATTAACTCAAGTGACCCTCTTGAAGGAAATGAATTAACTACTAAAGTACTTGGAAGAAATGTAGTTTGGTGTGGGATTTTAGGGGAGTTGCATTGCAACTTTTGGGAGGACTTCAAATCAGTACGTAAGGGGAAGATTGAAGTGGTGCAAAAATCAGATTGAACTCAAGGGTGATTTATATAGACATGGGAGGAGACATGGGAAATAAATTCATAACTATTTTTGTAGACTTTTGTAGACAAGTTGACAATGGAATAGTTGGGCTACTAATTCTAGGGTTAAAATGCACTTGTAAAAATAATAGTAATGTGGTTGGAAAGCTGATTGAAATGTTGAAATGTGATTTTTGCACCACTTCATGTGAATGCAATATGTAATGTGATGTGTGAAAATGTATGGTTTTACTAATAAAGTGTAATGTAGTGTAATATTTATATATATATATATATATCAACCAATAATAATTAGCACCAAATTGATATATGAGCATGACCTCTAAAAGTATGAATTGCAATCTTAAAATACAAAGATCGATTCGGAGAAGAGATTCGAACAAGGAAAATTTGGTCATTTTGCTAAAATTCCATTTCCGAAAAATCGGCTAGTTGGAACTAGAGTTTCTTACCGTTTCTAACTGGAGTAAAAAAATATTTTTATTATTTTTATTAACCTATAAAATGGAATGTTTCATGATTCCAGCTCGTGGCCTCGAACCCAAGAACAGGGAGTACCTGACTTGACCATTTGCCCCACTCTGTTAATATTAATTTCTCTAAACCTCGTTTTTATACATTGTCTTCACCGGACAATTATTTTATCGAATTTCTAAAACCTCTAAGGTCAAACTAAATTATGGTCATTTCTAAGTTTAATGAGTCATATGATAATCTAAACTATTAAACTAATTTTCGGAGTATTACATAAAGCGTCGACCGTCCAGACTTGGATTGACGTATACAAGCCTGACAAGAATGCGGCTGAGAAAGTGGTGAGCGAAAATATGTTATGTTACGTTATTAAAATTATTTTTGTTTACCATATTTTAATATTATTTAATTAATATATTTTAATTGAGCAGACGACAGTGAAGTGAAGGCTCGACGAAGTGTTGTCGCAGCAAGATAGTGCAGCGGGTGACGATGACGACGATGTGGTTTCCCGAGAGTTTCATTTTCTTCTTGATACACAAATAAATATCATAGAGGAATAGATGAGTTCAAGGCCCAAGACCTCTATAAGAGGTAATACTATAAAATCTGTAGTTGTTTATCTCGATTTACGTGTTTACTCGCTTTTTGTGTATGATTCAAACATATTTATTTGTTCTTATTTGACGTGACAGGGGTGGGGCGCGCAGTCACACGTGACGCCAAAGCTAGAGGAGGTGCCCGGGTGACCAGCAATTTGGAGGAAACCCAATCCCTGAAAAGGGAGGTCGCTGAAGCCAAAGAGGAGGCGTGCAAATCCAGAAAGGATTATAATGTGCTCGCCCAAATGGTGCAACAAATGGAGGCCCTCATGCGATCGATCCAAGCTGGGAGTCAACAAGCTCTAGTTCCTGCACTCGCTCCTGGCACGCAATCCAGCTGCAACGCCGTCCCCGACCATGAGTCTACTTTGTAAACAATATTAGTTAGGGTTTGTATTGGCATCAAACTGTGTACGTTTTGATTTGTGGTTTATTTTTGTGTATGGATGAAGACGTGTGTTGAATGTGTTCATTTATCACATATTGTCCATTCAAATTGTGTACTGTCGTAACTTGGTATGTCAATATTTAATTAATTTTTTTTTCTGTCACCCAATGGAGCGACGATGATTGACCTATTTTCGTCGCTTCAGTTTCACATGAGGCGACGAAGATATGTCAATTTTCATCGCCTCATGTGAACTTGAAGCGACGAAAATAGGTCAATCTTCGTCACTTCTGATAGCTGCCTTTGGTTGCCCCAATTTGACCAATGTTGATCGCTCAAAGGAAGGAGCGACAACTCTTATCTTTTCCGCACTATTACGAGGTGACGAAGATTGCCTTCGTCGTGTCAGTTGAATGAAGCGACGAAGCTTTATTAGCCTTCGTCGCCCCAAGTTTGGAGAGACCAATCTGACGCGACGACGCTTAGGCGACGAAGGCGTGGTCACCTCCCGTCCAGGCGACCATCTTCTTGATTGGGCGACCAGAATTCTTCGCCGCCTCAATTAACTCCTCCGATAGTGATAATATGATTAGATATTTATTTAGATTTACAATGAAGATGTGACGTAATATTTTAACATATCCGCAACACAAATCAACGTGTGTTTTTTTATTATCAAAAATATGTGACTATATTGAAAACTAAAGATACATAATCGATCAAAGCTTTGCTTTTAAATCAAAGTTTTATCCGTCCATTTTGACAAAGTTCATCTATATATTGCATTTATAACGTACATTACCTCCATGTCTTTTAAAAACTTTAAAAAGCTTCATTATTGCAAATTTTCCGCTTCAAAACGGACGTATTAGATTTTATAAGGAGAAGTAATCAAGATTAGGTAATAGTCTTGTTTGATTGCTAAAATATTACTCGGTAAAACTCTAGGGTTGGATTCATATGTCCCCATAAGATGAAAAAAGGGTTATTGATGAATCTTTTAGGGTTTTATTTGTTGGTCCACCAAACACAACATGTAAAAATGATCCACATCCGTAAGCCAACATTGGATGGATCATGTTTACTCTGATATCACGACGCTCTCCACTCTCACTGTAGGACAATTCTTGGCTGCCCAAGCCATTGGTAGCAATTCCTACCTACACCCAATAAGTGAGTGCCACGTGCTCCTCTTTTCCTTCAATCGTTATCTGCTTCTTCCTCTTTCACCGTCTTCTTTTTCACTCTCGCTCTGCTTCATTGGCGGTAAAATTCAACCAAGACACAACATTTATGAATTACAAAGCTTGAAAATAAAGTTGGGTTTTCCGATTTAGGATTGAAAACAGAGCCGAAGACATATTAGAGAATCTGGGTTTCGTTAGTGTGGGGGGAGAAGCACACGTGAGTATTATCCCTCACTATATTATATTCTAGTTTTCTTCTTTGCTGTCGTTTTGTTTCTCTTATTCAACACCTTATAACAATATATTTTAGCAGGGATTGACTAGGGTTTTGCCTAGAAATAATGAAGTAATTCTCCAATATGGATTCATGATGATAGGGATGTTATCTTTTAGGGCCCGGGTTTAAAACAAGACTAACCACAAAAGAAAAAGAAAAACACAAACAAGATCAGGATCATGCTCTATACAACTAATTAAAAGTAACATGCAGAGTAATTTCAATGGAAAACGACGTAGTTGTTTAGATCGGTAGGCATCGGTTTCTCTAGCAGAATGACCAAGTCGAAGGAGAAGATTATCAAAAAGACTGGTTAGCATTCCATAACTGGACACGTCGATTAGAATGATAAACTCGATCGATTACAAGCAATTTCAAGCAATGATAAATCGATTTATTACACTTTTCACACATAAAAGTGTAACGAAAAATACACACAAAAAACATAAAAAGAGGGTGTGAAATGTAAAAAATGTCCACGTCCATATAAGTGTCTTCATTTTATATCTCTAAGTTTCTAAACTAAATGACATAGTTTATCTATGTGATTTGACGTGAAGCAAGGTAGGCAACGAAGGACCGACGACCAGTTCTTACATAACAATGATCAAAATCAGGTCGTTTCTCACAAGTGCAGTGGCTATCCGCGTTGATATTACTCAGTCATTCTAGATGAGCCATTGATTTAGCAATTTCACGTCCGTTTCAACATGTCGAGGGCTGTATAGGCCGAAAGGTCAAGAATTCAATTCCCCACCAAATCAATTTTGGAGGGATTTTTTGAATTTAAAAAAAGAGAGGAAAAACTGTGCTCCCTACATGGGCCCAAATTATGGTCACAAAGTTAGTAAACAACAAACTAGGGGTGGACACTTGGTTCCGAAAATCTCGATCCGACTCGATTTGTCTCTCATAAGGATGGTATGAGTTTAAATTTTTAAAATGAAAAGTTCGTCCCATCTTGACCCGATTGAATAAAATGGGATGTGATTTGAGTTTATTTTTAGTGCAAGTGGGATCCTGGCCCGGCTCGATTATTACACCCAACACAATAAACCATATCAACTATATATTACAGTATTTATTTTTATCTCAACTTCTCAGGTACCCAGATCAATAATTCTTCTAACTAAATTCTTTATTATTCTTATTGCATTGACTATTGTTTTCTTAATTTGTAAATGCGAAGAGCGGTATCTATATATGTGATTGGATAACTATATATGCAACTAGGTATATGATTTTGGTTGATGTGTAAAAGCTGGGAATAAGCTGATTAAGTGATTAACTTTCAGTTTTGTTTTTTGATGGAAAACTTATTAACTTTCGGTTGATTTTGGTTGTTTCTATTTTTATACTCTTTTTTTGGGTATATTTTGAAGCTAATTTTGGATTGTTCGGTGATGTGATAAACAACATGAACTTATAGAATGCTTCTTTTTGGTCGTTTTGAGACTTTTGGATATACTCTTACATTATTTTCTTATAAAAAAACACAGGGATCCCGAAATGAACCCGTACCGAACCAATTATATTTGGGTTCGGGACTTCTCAGGATTCATTTTTAGAATAACGAATCCCATCCTGATTCGTTCTGCTTTAAAATTATAGAATTATCGTGATTTTTGTATCGAACCGATCCATCCCGGCCCTAACCCATCCCTACAACAAACACTACGATTTGGGCTACTAATTTTCGATCCATAGGCGAAATAGTCACCACTCCGCACGTTAAGAGTTGACTTCAAAGTGTGAAGCATTTTCAAAGTTCAAACAAGACTGACTTGGAGGTAGTGAGCACTAGCTTTGAGCCTTTTTTTGAGTTCAAGAATGGCAGCTGTATTACGAAAGCTTATCAGATTGCAAATGGAACAGTGCAGTGAGATTATTTTAAATCGAAATCGACCCAACTGTCAATGGAGTGAACATTTGGGTGTTGGATAATCACTGGATAATCTCCGGGTTTTGGTTAATCAATGGTAAAGCTTAGCCTATAAATAACACCAAAACATGACCCTAAGATATAGAAACTCAAAACCATTGAAGCTTCATCAGAAAGATCATAAGCAAAAAAATGGCCAAGCTACTCAACATTCACTTCTATCCAATCCTCTTTATCTTCCTCTTCGTTTTCCTCCTCGCATCAACTGGTACATTTTCCTTCGCTCTGTGTTTTTGAAATATTGATACATGCTCAAATTCTTACTGTGGTCTATGACTTTGTGAGATGCAGATGTGGGAATGGTGGAGGCAAAACTCTGTGAAAAGAGGAGTCAAACATGGACGGGCCCCTGTGTGAAAACAGGCAACTGCAACCGCCAATGTAAGAACCGGGAAAATGCTCTGAGCGGAGCTTGTCACGCTCAATTCCCAGGGTTCGCATGCTTCTGCTACTTTAAATGTTGAATGTTCATCAAACACTGCAGCATCAGCATCAGCATCAGCATTACCTCAAAGAGTTATCCAGTTACCTCAATAAGTCAAGCCTAGTATTGACACTACGTTACTATGCAGTTTGTGAAAATAAGCATCACTCTTGTCTCTAGAGTTGGTTGTTGTTAAGAAAATTAAGCAGTATAGCACTATAGCTATAGTACTGCAGAAAACTACTACTTCTGTTCAACTCTTAGCCCTTGTAAAAGTCTTTTCGACGGAAAAATAAGTTGCTTAATGTCTAAATATTCGCACTCCACAATCCGAATATGAGCAAACCAAATCAATGTACTAACTATAGAAACACAAACAGAAGAATGGTTTTGGAATGGCCCAACTTGAATTCAGAGGCTGTAAGTCATGTATTATATAGAGATTACAATCCTATCATATAAGGGTTTGTTATACAAGATTGATATATAGAATACAAAGGAGCTATCTACATAACTATAGGAGAGAATCTAACTTAGGGGTTTGACTGACTCATCGGTTCCTAGTCTTTCCCGGAGAGGGATTAGTTATAGTTGAATTGTTTGGTTTATCATTCCCCCGCAAACTGACAGGGCGAGGAAGCACAGGAAGTTTGGACACAAGAAAGTGGAACCGAGATGCATCCAGACCTTTGGTGAAGATGTCAGCAATCTGATTCGTTGTGGAGATGAAATGGACATCAAGTTCTTTGTTGACAACCTTCTGGCGTACGTAGTGATAGTCAACTTTAACGTGTTTAGTCCGGGCATGAAAAACAGGATTAGAAGCAATAACTATGGCACTGAGATTGTCACACCAAATACGGGTACAAGCCAGGAAGATACGAAGATCACTAAACATGCTACGGAGCCAGGAAAGTTCAGCAGCTGTGAAAGCAAGTTGATGGTACTCCGCTTCGGCACTTGAGTGAGAAACAGTACGTTGAGTTTTGGAACTCCATGAGATTAGATTGTTGCCAAGATAAACACAATAGCCACCAGTGGAAAATCTATTGTCTGGATCTCCAGCATAATCAGCGTCGGAGTAGGCACTAAGCAGTAATGAACTAGGCATGTATGGTAAACTATGATCAATAGTGTATTTAAGATAACGTAAGATGCGTTTGACAGCAATCCAATGAGTTGTAGAGGGACTATGCATAAACTTGCAAACCTGGTTGACAGAGTAAGATATATCTGGTCGTGTAAGAGTAAGGTACTGGAGAGCACCAACAACACTGCGAAATTCACTGGAATCAAAAAGTTTTGTGCCAGAATGGACACTCATCTTTTGACCAGAAGGAGCAGGTGTGGTGCACGGTTTGGACTCGTGCATGTTGGTTTTGCGAAGAAGATCCAGTATGTATTTCTTTTGTGTGAGATACAGTGTGCTACCATTATAACTTGCCTCCATGCCAAGGAAATAATGAAGACAACCCAGATCCTTCATTGGTAACTCGGAACCAAGTCTGGAAATAAGGTGATGGAGGTGTGGTGTGTTGTTCCCAGTAAGCAGAATGTCATCAACATAGATAAGTAAAATAATAAACACGCCTCCAGTGGCATAAGTGAACATAGAATAATCCGAAAGGGACTCCACAAAACCGATGCTTTCAAGGAAATCAGCAAAGCGTTGAAACCACGCCCGTGGAGCGTGCTTGAGGCCATAAAGAGAGCGTTTGAGCTTACAAACGTGATGAGGATACTGAGGATGAACAAAGCCAGTTGGTTGCTTCATGTAAACTTCTTCAGTAATACTCCCATGCAGAAAGGCATTGTGAACATCAAGTTGTCGAACATGCCACCCATTTGTAATAGCTAGAGCTAAGATAAGCCGTATAGTAGAGTGTTTGACAACGAGACTGAAAGTTTCAGAGAAATCAATTCCTTCCTGTTGATGAAATCCATTGGCCACAAGTCTGGCCTTGTAACGCTCAACACTACCATAAGCTCGGCGCTTGACTTTATAAATCCACTTGTTTGGCAAAACATTCATGGCCGAATGATAAGGGATTAAGTCCCATGTCTGATTCTTTTCCAGAGCAGTAAGTTCATCTTCCATGGCATTGCACCAGTGTGTATGTTTAGAAGCTTTGACAAAACTGGTTGGTTCTGTATCATCAGAAAGAAGAGAAACACTCAAAGCATACTTTGGATTAGGTTTGATAATACCATCCTTGACACGTGTTCGCATGGTATGAGTAGAGGGAGTAAGAGATACATGATTCGCATTATTCACTGCATCCAAAGAAGTATTACATGGTAGAGACTCTGTGTTAGTGGAAGCTAACGTGTGTGATGTAAGTGAAGGATTTTCAGAGGCTATATTAGTTGCTATAGGCGGTACAGTAGATGGAGATGTGGAAGATGAGATGTTTGGTACGTGATTTTGAGGAGATGTAGAAGTAGTTGATATATGAGCAGGAGATGAAGGTATTGGGGGGTGAGTATGACGTGATGTAGGTTCAGGAGATAAAGATGTGGGTGTGTGAGGATGACGTGTAGAAGAAGGAAGAGAAGAAATACCTGGACGTGAAGTAATTGAGATAAAATTAATATGGTGGAGACAGAGCAGCACCAGACGAGGAGGGAGAGGCCTCAGACTTCGAGAACGGGAACCTGTTTTCCTCAAACACAACATGACGGGAAAGATAAATTCTTTGCGAGGAGAGATCAAGACATCTATATCCTGAGTGATCTAAGGAATAACCAAGAAAGACACATTCTGTGGATCTAAGTTGAAGTTTATTGTAAGGTCAAAGATACGGGTAGCAGGCACAGTCAAACGTACGCAGAAAAGAATAGTTGGGTTGTTGCTGAAATAGAGTGAAGTAGGGTGTGTTATGATAGAGAAGAGGGGATGAAAGACGATTTATAATGTACACAGCAGTAGCGCAGGCCTCATGTCAGTATGTAGGTGGAGTATGAGAGTGGGCAAGCATGGTGAGGGCGGTGTCAAGTATGTGTCTGTGTTTACGTTCGGCAAGGCCATTCTGTTCAGGATGTTTAGGGCAAGAGAATCTTTGATGTATCCCATTGGTAGTGAGATAAGTCCTAAAGGCTTTAGAAGTGTATTCCCCTCCCTCATCACATTGAAAATATAGGATTGATGTACCAAACTGTTTTTCCACGTACAGACGAAATTGAATGAAATATTGAAGAGTTTCACTTTTGAATTTCATAGGATAGATCCAAGTATAGCGAGAGTAATCATCGACAAACATAACATAATATTTGAAGTCATGATCAGAAAGCTTAGAACATGACCACACATCAGAATGAATTAAAGCCAAGGGTTTATTAGAAATTGACTCAGACAATGCAAATGGAAGTTTGGTGCTTTTCCCAAGCTGACAAGAAGGACAGAAAGAACATGACCTACTGCCGGTTAGGGGCACTGTATTATTTGCAAGAATTTTAGAAAGCGTCCTAGACGATGTGTGACCTAATCGAGCATGCCACACTTGAGTTGAAACCTTGGCACCTAAGAAAGCAAAAAACTTGGAGTCGGAGACCCTAGGTGAGTGAAGCAGTCGAAGAGGGTACAGACCGTTCACACTGAGACCTTTATAGAGCGTCCTCCCCATATGGATTTCCTTAATAACAAAGAAGTCAGGATAGATGATGAAATAACAATTATTATCATGAGTAAAACATGAAATAAAGAGCAGATTATGTGTAGCAAAAGAACAAAGAAGAATGTTATTGAGGTGAAAGGTATGAGAAGAAGGTGTAGTATTAGAGCCAGTGTAGGTGATAGGAAGAGAGTTACCTATGCCACCAACTTGGTCAGACCCGGAATACTTCTCTGGATGCTGCAAAGTTGCATAATTAGATGTTACATGAGAGTTAGCTCCACTGTCCAGCAACCAATTGTTTGGTCAAACCCGGAATACTTCTTTGGATGCTGCAAAGTTGCATAATCAGATGTTACATGAGAGTTAGCTCCACTGTCCAGCAACCAATTGTTTGGTGGAGTAGAAGATGAGGCTGCCATGGCACTGAGCTTCTTCGAGGGTATGCGCTCTTCATATGCATGGTTCATGCGGTGGTAGCAATCAAGGGCAGTGTGGCCTTGACGTTGATAAATCTGACATGTTATTCTAGAAGAGTCACCACTGTGAAAGGAGGACGGAGGCGCACCAAGAATAGAACCGCCACGGCCACGGTTTGAGGAAGAACCACGACCAGAGTTCTGAAAATTATTATTGTTGGTGCGAGGCATGAATGAACCTGATGTGTAATTGGATCGGCCTCGTCCACGTCCATGTCCACGTTGGGAACTCATGTGAATGGCGTTGAGAGCTGTAGTAATAGAGCCAATATCACCAGCAGCAACTTGTTGATCACGCATGCGACTTTCAGCAAAGATGATGAGAGATTCAAGAGATTCATATGTAATAGGAGTATCTCGTGCCTGAGCAGAACTGACAGTGTTCTCAAAGACAGAACCAACATTATTCATAATGATGGAGACTAAGTCCATGTCAGTCACTAGACTTCCTGCAAGGGCTAGATTGTCAGCAATAGAATTAACCTTATCAAGATAATCATAAATGCTCAAATTGCCTCTCATAGTTCGCATAAGTTCTCCGCGAAGTTGTAGAATCTGATTCTGAGAGCGTGAGGCAAACCGGCGGGATAAGGAAGACCAGGTAGCAAAAAAAGAGGTGGAAAGAGAGACCGTTGCAAGCACAGCAGGAGTGAGTGAATTGTTGATCCAACCAAGAATCATCTGATTATTGGCCATTCATGTAACATAGGCTGGATTGACCTCAGTAGTAAAGTTGCCCTGTGTATCGGCTAGGAAGCAAGGAGGGCAGGTGTGTATGCCATCGACATATCGCAGAAGGTGGCGACTTTTCAGTAGTGGAGTGATTTGAGCAAGCCACAGAGGATAATTATTTCGATCAAGTTTGATCGAGAGAAAGTTGGAGATGGAGGCTGAGTGTGTTTCAGAAAGAGAGTTGGAGGGGTGAGAGATCATGAAGTTGTTTTCTAGGTTGGAGGTGGAAGAAGCCATGAGAAAGGATAAAAAAAAATTATGTCGTATGACTTCATGCTCTTGATACCATGTAGAAACACAAACAGAAGAAAGGTTTTGGAATGGCCCAACTTGAATTCAGAGGCTGTAAGTCATGTATTATATAGAAATTACAAGCCTATCAGATAAGGGTTTGTTATACAAGATTGATATATAGAATACATAAGAGCTATCTACATAACTATTGGAGAGAATGTAACTTCGGAGTTTGACTGACTCATCGGTTCCTAGTGTTTTCCAGAGAGGGATTAGTTACAGTTGAATTGTTTGGTTTATCACTAACATGCTAAAAGTGTCATCACAGACTATCCAACGCCACCATATGTCTCGACCATTTCGTCCAATTCATACTAACATAAATGATCGATCCTAAGCAGACTAAGAAATCAAGTCCTGCAATCCGCAGACATTGTTGGACCAAGAACAAATATTCTAAATTAAACCAAAGATCGAAAAAATGTTGCTCCTAAACAAAATGTGATTATGCCTAGCTAGCAATGTATGTTCTCATCAAGTACAACAAGCTAGCCACATAAATTGAATACCTATTTTCCATAACACATAATACACATCAAATTACAAATGAAGCGAAAACAAAAAAAGCACATGAAACACATACATACTTGTGTTTGAGTTTTGAGTTATGTCGTGTCTTATTTCTTCTTTCCTCCTTTGCCAGCTCCCGATTTCTTCTTGGAAGGGAGGACGATCTCTCCCCTGAGCGTCGGAATCTGCATAATCTCGGAGAGGCCGCCGTACTTCTTCCTGAACTTCTCGACCTGGTCGTCGTCGACGAGCATACCCGACCGGTTTCCGAGGTAGAACGGGTGGTTACCAGACCAGACGTCCACCACGTACTCCTTCTGGGTCCCACCTGTCGTCATCACCAGCTCACCTTTGCAGTACACTTTCGCGTCCTCGTAAAACTCCGGGTGTATCTCCTTCTTCCTACACGTCACCACCGCCGCCGAACCCCGCGAATTCGTCACCGTGCAAATTACCTGAATAGCCCCCCAAAATAACACACGTGTCAGGAATTGTATAGGAAGAGCGTAAAGGGGGTTTTGGGAATTTTACCTTCTTGGGAGGGAGGGCCGGTGGGGGGCAATGGCCTTGGAGGAAGGTGTTGGTGAGGCTGAGCGCCATTTTTTTCTGAACTGTGTGTTTTTGGTGAATGGATGATGAAAAATGACGATGAATAACAAAGAAGATGAGGTTTATGTGGTTTCTGTGAGGAAGTTACGGAACTGTCCTCTAGTTTTCTAATGAATGGGCTTCAGCTTGGTCTTGGGCTTCTAGTGGATGACACTTTGTGGTGGGGATGTATGGGCTCTCTAACGTGGTGACTTTGTTTTGGGAGTTGGGTTGAGTAGTATGTGGGTTAAGGTGAGAAAATAGGTTCATGAGCTCTCTCTCTCTCTCTGAAGTGTTAGTGGCTCTATTTTAAGTTGGGCTTAATCATATTGTGGTCTGTCAAGTTTGAAGCCTATAACACAAGAATAATATCCGAGTATGATTTGGTATGTTGGCTTGTTTACTAGCTATTAACACAAAGATTATGAGTTCAAAACACATGTCATGTTTTGAATTTTCATAGTCAATGAGTTGGTGGTCAGTCGTTGTCAGATCTCTGTTCAATAGATGATATCAAATCATCTTTTTAATTAATTATCATTAGATGCAGATTTAACGACAATTGACCACAACTAACACTGATCACCAAAACATTACTCTTCGAAACACATTAACGTCAAAGTACGAAGGATACATAGAGTATGGGGTACTAGTCAAGTATGTTTCGCTAACTTATATACAATCATCAATTAGTGAATTAGTAGTTTTCTTGATGCTTAATTGAGACACTATGCTACTTCAATTATAGTTCGCCTATCCAAAAATGAGCAGTGCCATGTGATATTTTCTCCACGAAGGCCCAAATTGTTTCCATTATTGGAGTGATCTACTAAACATGGAAAACTCCAACCTTCTTGCGCTTGAGGCCCTTTGGGATGCTGCCAAGTGGCAGAATAGTCCCCAATGGCATTCGTGTAACTAATAAGTCATAACTGTACATACTCTAAGATCATATGCACCATAGAGGTGGTGCTCGAGTTGTTGGAGGGTCCGACTGAGGTGGAGCTCGAGCAAAATTAAAGAAGAATGCAACGGTGATAGTTCGATCGAAACCGGTCTTTGCTGGAAAACTTGCTCGAACAAAAGGTCGAACAAAACTTGAACGAGCTGTTGCTCGAACTCTTCGAGCGAGTCTAACCGATCTTGTTCGATCTATTTTTGCTCGCGGATGTCTGATAACATGTGGGGATTCTACTCATGACTCGCGAGCTACCAGGAAAACGAGTCTGGTTTAGATATTTTAATCACGAATGTATGGCTGCCACGTGTGCGGCTCCAGTTTTTTGCTTCGTCTACTGCAAAAGCATCATGGCCTGGCCAACATGAACAAGGAGACGAGGGACTGCTGATTAGAATGGTGGTGTTGGCCCTTTGCGTTTGTACGTTACTTGCTTGGAGTTTTGATTATGAAGTTCATCGATCATGTGCCCTCCATGTGAATCTTGAAGTGTTTCGGTATCTGGGTATTGAAAAATATTTAAGGCAAAACATAATTTATAGTTTTCAGAGTAATTCTAGGGTATGCAGTATGCAGTGGTGTACGAAACACACATGTACAAATGAGTGATATGTGATCTACTTTCTTTCATATACAATGTTTAACGTGGGTAAAGTTATAATAAGTGTCGCATACTTGTATTCGTATACTATATATGTACTCAGTTTACAGATGAAACCGACATGTAAATTAAAGTAGGTTTAAGAAAGACTATTTGGATAGTGATCGTTGATGTGATTTAGACGGTGAAGATGAAACTAAATTAAACTGTGCAACTCTATTATTCTGATACTTACGACGTCAAATCTAGACCAAAAACAAAGATATCTACCTCAATGGATTTGTTTATTTGTGATCATTAGTTTTAATAGAATTGATGGACCAACCAAACCTTTGGAGGATTCGGATGAAGAACTAAGGTAGATGACAAACGCAGAGATACACCTTTCCCATGCAAAGTGCAGAAAGAGGTACACTTATTAGTGAGGAAAATGAGTATGAGAAGAAGCACATGCTTGTTCCAGTCGAGAATTATAAGCCGTCCATTTCTTTACGGTTCATATGAACCCAGAGTCGCTGTCAAGTCTCCAACAGTCCAACGGAGCCAAAGTCTACATCGTCACTAACGTTAATGTTTTGCCACAGTAGATCGACCAATCTTATATCATTTTTCTTCCACTACAAGAAAACAGCACTTAGACCACGGAAACACTAATTCTCCGTCGTCCAAGTGACACTTAGACGACGGAAAAGACTCCGTGGTCCAAGTACCACCTGGACGACGGATAATACCATCTCCGTCGTCCAGGTGGTCACCTGGACCTCGGAGTCTTCTCCGTCCTCCAGGTGACCACTTGGACGACGGAGATGGTATTCTCCGTCGTCCAGGTGACCACCTGGACCTCGGAGTCTTCTCCGTCCTCCAGGTGACCACTTGGACGACGGATATGGTATTATCCGTCGTCCAGGTGACCACCTGGACCTCGGAGTCTTCTCCGTCGTCCAGGTGACCACTTGGACGACGGAGATGGTATTCTCCGTCGTCCAGGTGATTACCTGGAGGACGGACCGACACGTCGTCGTCCGAGTTCACAAAACGTACTTCCACTTAGACGACGTACCGACACCTCC
Organism: Geum urbanum; assembly: GCA_946800695.1. NCBI lineage: Eukaryota > Viridiplantae > Streptophyta > Magnoliopsida > Rosales > Rosaceae > Geum > Geum urbanum. The sequence continues at coordinate 1,880,993 of OX326998.1, read as the reverse complement.
GTCGTCTAAGTGAAGCATTATATAAGCCCACTGCCGGCCAAACTGATCGAATTCATTCCTAGCTAGCCTCGATCTCTTCATGATCGATTCCATTTGAAGAATAATTGAAGGAGAAGGGAGAAGGAGAAGCTAGGGAGCTCGAGCTAGGTAGCTAGAAGCTAGCTAGGCCGAGAAGAATCAGGATCGATAAGGGATCTCCGCTGACTAGCTAGTTAGCTTAATTAACGTAAAGATATCGAGAAGGCCAGCAGGTACGTACGTACGCAGTTAAAATTTGCTTAATTAATATGTATTTAGTGAAAACGTACGTACATATATATATACATGCAAGGATGTTAGCTGATGTTAGCTATATATATATATATGTACAGATCGATTAAATTACGTACATACGTACGTAATTGATGGATCGATATGTAGATCGAGTACGTATAATTAAGCGTAAATTAATGGACAAATATATATATATGTAATAATTAATTAAGTATAATATTTTGTAGCAGTATGGACACTTTGGGTAATATTTATGTAATAATTAATTAAGTATAATATTTAAGTTGTAATTATTATGGTAAGTAGGTATTTTAACCCCGTACTCTTAGGTTTAAATGGCTCCGCCAAATACGACATCCGGCAAGAAGAAAGCCCAACAAGAGGCAGAAGATGCCATGCTCCGCCGCTTGGCGGACCAAGTCGGTTGGGAATTACCACCGGAGGGCAACGATGCTCTCAATCCGGACGGATCATCTGGTCCGTCCGTAGCGCCCTCTGGGGAAATTCCCGCTCCCCCATTCATCTCGAGCGGTGATGACGTCGACCCCTTCCAATCTCCGACGCCCGGTACCCATTCAACGGGAAGTACTCAGGCGTCCTCCACCGCCGAATCAATCATGTACAGCGCCCGCCGTAGGCAAAGGAGGGCCCCCACTGACCCGGAACCGAAAAGGACTCGGGGTCTCGTTAAAGGGGGGAAAGCGGAGCGTATTTGCAAGGCGACCGGTAAAAAGATCGACTTCAACGGGAAGTACTCAGGCGTCCTCCACCGCCGAATCAATCATGTACAGCGCCCGCCGTAGGCAAAGGAGGGCCCCCACTGACCCGGAACCGAAAAGGACTCGGGGTCTCGTTAAAGGGGGGAAAGCGGAGCGTATTTGCAAGGCGACCGGTAAAAAGATCGACTTGCCGTACGACGAATTCACCGGTGGCCCTCCCACAGCTCAACTAGCAAGTCTCTCGGCGCATGGGATAAGGTCAATCATCCGTAACCGGGTTCGTATCACTGCCCCTACTTGGAAGGAGGCGCCGGATCATGAGAAGGCGAAAGTCTTCAAAGATCTTTTGGTACGTAATACGTTCAATTTAGTTATTATATAATATTGTTAATCTCGGCCTAAAATTTCATAATATATACGATTATAATTTTCTATTTATTTTTCATAGGAACAATTTGACGTGGATCCGACACCGGCTATGTTGAGGCATATCAATCAAACCGCCAACTCCATCTACAAAGATTGGAAGTACAGGCTCCATAAGTACTTCAAAGATGTCGGTCCCGTGCCTCCCCCGGTAGAGCTGCAAGGGGAGAGAGAAGATGAGTGGGAGTGGTTGTGTAACCACTTTGCCGATGAACAATTTAAGGTATTAATTTAATTTTTTTATTTCAATTAAAATAATTGAATTATTTAAATTGTAGTTATTCATTTTTTAATGATTTAATTATGTTGTGTAACAGAAATTCTCCGGTGTCAACAAAGCCAACCGGGGGAAGAAGGAGAAACACCATACTACCGGCGCCAAGCAGTTCATTCAAATTGCCAAGGAGCACAAGGATAAGGGTTCCAAACACCCTTTTATTGATGCAAGCGTAAGCGCGTACGTGACGCCAGGGCTCGATAATGAAGCGAGTCAATGCGGGGTAAGTGATATGTATATATATATATATGCTTTTAATTATAGTAATTATTATTTAAATATGATTACAAAATTATAATAAATTAATTATAATTTTGTAGGCAAGGGCGATAGAGCGTGCGCATGAAGAGTTGGCCAACACTCAGCTTGCGTTCCCAGATGTGCCGCCGGAAGACCTGCCTCCTCTATCCTTAGAGAGCCAAATTGCAATCGCGGATGAGGTCTACGGTCGTAGAGCTGGCAAGGAGGTTAGGCACTTTGGGCCTAGGGTGGTACGAGATTTGTCGACGACCTCCGGCTCATCATCTACGGGAGGTTCGAGGCAGCGGAGAATGAGTCAAGCTGCGGCCGTCGAAGCAGCCATTCAAGAGGCTCGACTGGCACGAGAGGAGAATCGACGGACACAAGAGCAGAATGAGTCAATGCGGCAAAGACTTGACGAACAACAAGCACAAATAGCCCAACTCATCGCGCTCATGAACCAAAATCGAGAAGTATGTCAACCTCCTCCGAACCCACACCCCGACGACAATGACCCGGCTGGAGGCGGAGGACTCGGCCCTGCATCTGCTCCTCCAGTGTATTAGCTAGCACGTAGTATATTATCTCGTTTCTTTCCGCATTCCGAACAATATTTTAATTTTTAATTTATGGGTTTTTTCGTATGTACAAATTAATTTACTTTGATTATTTAATAATTAAGTTATTAATTATAATATTCAAAATTTAGTTTATTTATTTAATTTTAGCATTTTTCATTATTTAAATTAAAATAATAATAAATTAAATAAATAATTTTTAATTTCAATTTTTTTTTTTAAAATTAAATATTCACTTGGACGACGGAGATTATGTTTTCCGTCGTCCAGGTGAAACCCTAAACCCCTAACCCCTAACCCCTAAACCCTAAACCCTGTCGTTCTCCGTGGCCCAGGTGTTCACCTGGACGACGGAGACTTAGTGTTTTCGTCGTCCAGGTGAACACCTGGGCCACGGATAATGTCCGAGGTCCAAGTTCACTTGGACGACGGAAACACTAAGTCTCCGTCGTCCAAGTGCTTGGACGACAGCACTTGGAGCACGGACCTTGGACGACGGAGTTTTCGTCGTCCAAGTACTTAGACGACGGAAATGGTCCGTGGTCTAAGTGCAATTTTCTTGTAGTGTTCTGTAGGTTTCTGTACGTGAGTGAGGTGAGTCTTTCTAAACTTAGCGGGAGAGACAGCAACGTACCGGCAGCAGATGGCTCACTTTCGCTGTGTGATATCAGCTTTAGAGTTTTGGACTACATAAACCCAGATCGTTATAAAACATGAAAGGTTAAAGCTAGCTACTGTTTCGATAATCATATCGCACTATCAAAATATCTGGTCAAGAAAACAGATCCTAATTGTGGTTCAGATCGGTCGTGGGATATTGTGGTTATATTTTGTGCACTTATCAATGTCTCTGTAATCGTTTCAGCAGCATTTTTATTATAAAAAAAGAAAAAATTGACTTAGTGTTGGATGATGTCTACCTCTAGCTATATATACGTCATGGACTAAGTAGCGGTCCAATCAAATTTTTTGAAATTTTCGAGTTATTTTAGTTTGTTCGTCGTAATTTATTGGTTATCTGGTTTAGTACTCTAATGTTTAAGTGATTTCAATTTATCGGGCTAAATAATTCAATAGAACTTTGTATTACAATCACACTATTAATATATATTCTCGTCATTTCAAAAATAAAAAATAAACTTCATAGTTATGATAGAATATGGTGACAAAATTCTATTTAATGCTGTATTAAGATTATTATCGTATGAAACTTCATGTATTCACCATCTCTCACTATATAAATGAGCTTGTTACATGATTACTTTAAGTTGTTATTTCACCATAATTTTTCCTAAAACACGTAGCCAATGTTATTTTTTTTAAGAGATTAGTGTAGAAGAAATCGAATTGAAGAATTAGAAGCCATCACGTACCTTGGTTTAAGGACTCTTTCAAGGTAGACCGTATTGAGATTTGTCCTTGGTTTGTTAATGGAATTGAGTTGAAAACAGAAGAGGTACACATTACACACTTAAATATTAAAGAGACCAAAGCAAAGGCTTTGAGATTTTCCTCGTGACCTCCTCTCACTACTACTCTTATTCATTCACCAATCCCCAACCTTACAAAAGACCGACCCTTCGTCACTTTCAAGCCTCATTGCTCCGGCATTCACTCTCTTCCACTTGCCATTTTTGGGCTCCCACCACTTTGTCTTCAATTTTTAAGCTCACATCACCATTGATCAAACAAAAAAGCTCTCATCTTTTCTTTTCTTGTTCGAGTTTGTTCTGTTTTTCTCTTGATCCGGGAATTTCTGAGTGTTCCCTCCGATCTGGGCCTTGATAAAAAACAAACCCTTTCTTTACTTCTACATAAAGTGGAAGTTTTTGCATTAAGAGAAGTATCATCATCTGTGTAAAGTAGTGTTCTTTTTTCCGACAATGGATTCTTTCTGTGTGAGTTTTAAGGCTAATGGCTTTCCGGTTAAAGTTAGAGAAGGTGTTAGTGGTCTTAGGAACCAACAAGGGCTCAGCTTTTGGGGTGAGAGTTTGAAAGGAAGAGATTCAAGTACCCAATTGTTCACAAGCTTGAAATCTGAAAGCAGCAAAAGTAGTAAGCTTGGTGTGGTACACTCTGTACTTACTTCTCCTGATATCAGCCAAAACAATGTGGTAAGGTTTTCAATGTAAAGGTTTGGTTTTTATTGTCATTTGAGTTGTTTTGTGAGATTTGAGAATCATGTAGTTATGTATGTTGTTGTGTTTTGTGTGTTTTTTTTGCAGACATTTCAGGCTCCATTGTTTGAGACTCCAAAAGTTGACCCTAAAAATATTGCTTCTATCATTTTGGGTGGAGGTGCTGGTACTAGACTATATCCTCTAACTAGCAAAAGAGCCAAGCCAGCTGTAAGAAATCACTCACTATATTGTTCATTGTTGCATCAAAACCTGTTATATGTTTTTTCTTTTCAAGAATAGTTGTGTGGATTTGGTATAGTATGGAACTAGCAAGATTGGTTTTTTGTTGTTGTTTGTTGAAATAATGTTATGTGATTTTTTTCAGGTTCCAATTGGAGGAAATTATAGGCTGATTGATATTCCAATGAGTAATTGCATCAACAGTGGTATTAAGAAAATATTCATACTGACGCAGTTCAACTCATTCTCACTCAATCGCCATCTTGCTAGGACTTATAATTTCGGAGATGGTATGAGTTTCGGAGATGGGTTTGTGGAGGTGAGCTGACACATCATTATCATTGTTTGTCTGTTTGAAATTCATGATGAAAATGTTGGATGAATTAATAGGCTAATGTGTGGGAAGTAACAGGTTTTGGCTGCGACTCAAACGCCAGGAGAAGCTGGGAAGAAATGGTTCCAAGGAACAGCTGATGCCGTCAGGCAATTTATTTGGGTGTTTGAGGATGCCAAGAACAAAAATGTTGAGAATATCGTGATATTATCTGGCGATCATCTGTACCGGATGAACTATCTGGATTTTGTGCAGGTATTTATTTGATAATTACTGATGCAACAGTTCTTATTTATAGACTTGTACTTGTTATTGATGCCTCAAAATTGTTGCAGAAACATATCGACACCAATGCTGACATTACAGTTTCGTGCATACCCATGGATGAGACGTAAGTGCATACTGCATTGTTTCGTGCATCATGAATTTAATGAGTTGTTACACTTGTACAAAGTTTCTATCAAACCTTGTTGACATAAAGTTTTGTTTCTGTCTTGCAGCCGCGCATCAGATTATGGTCTCATGAAAATTGACCAGTCAGGACGTATCGTCCAATTTGCTGAGAAACCCAAAGGGATTGATCTAGAGGCAATGGTAATGAATTTGGACCATATATCTAGTATAATCTCAAGTTGTGCACCACAGATCCTTCTTCTAATGGTGTTTGCATATTGTTCATTTTCACAATGCAGCAAGTTGATACTACTGTTCTTGGGCTTTCTGAGCTAGATTCTATGAGATATCCCTATATCGCATCAATGGGAGTGTATGTGTTTAGAACTGATGTTCTACTAAAGTTATTAAGATGGAGCTACCCCTCTTCTAATGACTTTGGCTCGGAGATTATTCCAGCAGCTGTGAAGGAGCACAATGTGCAGGTGAGATAGTACTACAAACGAAAGTTTCTTCGATCTTTTCAGTTTTCGTCTCTCAGTATTTTAGCGTAAATAATATTAATTCTCATTTTATTCGCTATTGTAGCAACTGATCCAATTTATGTTATAATGTTATCAGGCGTTTTTGTTTAATGACTACTGGGAGGATATTGGAACGGTGAAATCCTTTTTCGACGCAAACTTGGCCCTCACAGAACAGGTTCGTAATAAAAAAACTCTCTCAATTTGGGATCTCGGAAAATTCAGATGAAGTTGTTTGTGTTGACAATTACCTCAAAATTTATCTACTAATTTACCGTCTATATCATGCAGCCTCCAAAGTTTGAATTCAATGACCCAAAGACACCATTCTATACCTCTCCTAGATTCTTGCCTCCTACTAAAGTTGAGAAATGCAGGGTATGTTGGAAAACCAAAAAAATATACTTGGTGACATATGTCTGTGACCTTGTACCTCATTACTTATTTGAATTTTGCAGATTATGGATGCAATAGTATCACATGGTTGCTTCTTACGAGAATGCAGCGTTCAACACTCGATAGTGGGTGTGCGGTCACGCTTGGAATGCGGTGTAGAACTGAAGGTGAGCTTCCCTTACATACTGTTTAGTAGACTCAGAAATGTTCTCCTTGCCTAGGAGAGAGAGCACTGATTTTTGGTTATGAAAAAATAATTTTCAGGACACTATGATGATGGGAGCAGACTATTACCAAACTGAAGAGGAGATTGCGTCTCTGCTAGCCGAAGGAAAAGTTCCCATTGGTGTCGGAGAAAACACTAAAATCTGGTGAGAAAATGAAGCACCAAAACATTTCATTCGCCAATATTTTTTTATTTTTTTTTACTTTTTCGGATGCTGATTATTGCGTATGAACTTTTTGAAGGAATTGCATAATCGACAAAAATGCAAGGATAGGAAGAAATGTGGTCATCACAAATGCTGATGTAAGTGTTTATGCTCTTGAAACTTGAAAGGAAAGATCTGATCATCATTACTATATTTCATTTCTAACTCAAAACATTGGTTAATGTACTTCGACTTTCTCAGGGAGTTGAAGAAGCAGAAAGGCCGGATGAAGGGTTCTATATTCGATCTGGAATCACAGTCGTACTCAAGAACGCGAGGATCAAAGATGGAACTATTATATAAACGACGAAACATATACTGCTGGAGTGTGTTCAGATCAAGCCACAGTGCCGGACAGTACGTAGATGATCTCGGTTTGTGGCTTTAACTTGATGTAGCTGGAATGCTTGTTTCATGTAACTTACTAATTCCTTCCTTGTATGTAAAACTGGTAGTTGCTTAATATGAATAAAGTGCTATCTTTTCATTCATATATAATAAAGTTCAGGGGGAATGTTACTTAGCAGATCATAGAACACACTTTGATTCTTACTCCCTTGGATGAACAAAACTCATCTCTAAGAGAAGATTAACTTGCATTACAAGCATTTAAAGTTTCTAAGTTTCAACTACATAGACTTGTTACTTTGAGTCTATTCTTTTCTAGTTCCTAGTATCATTGACCTTATTCCCAGACCACCATTGAGCCCTTCTGATTCCCCTTGCTCGCTTCCACCTCTCGATGTTTCTGAGCTTGGCATACATCTTCCGAATCTTGATAAGCCTTCGAGACTCCTCGGCAATCAAGCTAACCGTTGAGGTTCTCTCGCTCAACACAACGCCATAGCCGTCTTGAAAAGAGTCCATTCCTTCAGCCAAGAGTTGCCAGAACAATCCCCCAACAGCTGCGCCACCTCCCCTAGCCGAAGAGTATATAGCCGAGTAGACAGTGTTGAAAATCTGGTCACGTTGGCTAGTGGTGTAGCCTGACTCTTTCAATGACCTTCCAAACTCAGCAAAGAGAACTGGCTTGTGAAGTACATTTTGAGCATCATGGATGTGATCATTGACCCATCTGCTCAAGAATGAGACTTGGTCTTCATAACTTGACCCAGTAGTTAACCTATACATCATCAATGACACAATTCACTTCAGAAACTTGTCATATATCTTCATGTAATTGTGTCAACAGTAAATTATGTGCAAATTTACCATTGGTCAGGATATGAGTGAACTGTGGCAAAGTCTATCCCAGGAATCTGATTGTTGGCTACAAAATCTGTTCCAACATAAAAGCTTTTGGGATTGGTTTGCTCCTTTGAGGCTCCATAAAAGCCTTCAAGACCAGCTTCTAGTAAGTGATTTTCATCTATAGATTTCAAGTAAGATGCCATCTCTGTAATCCAAGCCTGTTTAATAACATATGCGAAACATTAATAGTCCTCAAACTAGTATAAAAACATGATTTAAAAGGAAAAAGATGATTAATTTGTAAGACCTGAATTGTTCTTCCTGATGGGTCAGAAGTGCATCTTGGTTCATTCATAAGCTCCCAAGCCATAATAGTTGGTTCATCTTTGTAAGCAACTCCAGTGATACTATTTCTTCTGGTGAGTACAGTCTATTACACAAGATCAACATAAAAGAAAAAAGAAGACTCAATCTTTGATACCATCGTTCATTAAAAAACCAAAGAAATAGTAACAAATATTTTACCTTGATATGGTTTTTGTAGTATCCCTGAATAACATAATTGGTGAAGAAATCATCCTCAGATTTAATAGACTGATGTCCTTGACTTCTTGCCCATTCCACATACTGTTTCCTACCTCCAAAATTCTCATAGCTATTCACCAAACTCAGCACCAGCTTTATCCCATACTTCTTTGCCTCAGATACCACAAAATCCAACCCCTTTCACAAAAATCAAGACACAAACATGAGACCTTGATACATTCCACAAATTAATTAAATTACACAAAAAAGATTGGATATTTACTGAAATTAATTTGACCTGGAAAGATTGCTCATTGTATGAACCAGGAGAGACCTGCAAGGCTCTGTAATCTCCATCGTTGAAAGCCCAAGTTCTTGCAATGGTGAGGCCATTTGAAGAAGCTTGTTGAAAGGTAGAGGTGACAAGGTGTCTCTGAGATGGATCAGAGGCCATGTACATTAACCAGTAAGCATTGAAACCATTTGCATAGTAAGGAACTCCATTCAAGATGAATTGTACTCCTCTAGTCTTGACAAACCCATCTTCTGCTTCTACTTGCTTCAAGAAACTCCCATGGTTTTGGATCAGCAGAAGAGCTAAGAAAACAACCAGACCCAAATGCTTCATTTTTTGTTGTTGATTCCTTTCTCACTCTAAGCTTTTCTCTGTTGCACTTGTGAGACTAATAAATATTGGAAGCTAGTGTAACTGAAACCTGTGTGCTTTTTTGAAGTGTGTATAGCTGGTGCAGTATAAATGGTAGGTTTTGTTATCATCAGTTGCCTTAGTTGGTATACTATTATTGCTATACTTAATTTTCCTTAATTCTTTACTTTACCTTTCTGTATGGTTTTTATACTCCATTCTCACTAGGTTCTAGACCATTCTTATACATATGTTATATGTAATCTCTAGTTTGATCGGAGTCGTTGAAATTTGAATTATCAATCTTACCTTACAAATGAATCATTCATTATTTTGATAACTTATTTTTGAAAATTATCACTTCAATATCTCACTTTTGAAAACTATCATTTCGGTACTTGAATTACTTAATCTCCGACTCCCAAATTCTTTAAATTACTTACCTTTCTCTATCAAATACTTGAATCTTCTTCATACTCCATAATTTATACATAAGTAATCTAAGAGTCATGTTCTAATATATAGTAAGTGAGTTTTGTGATCAGTTGTGATCAACTGTTGTTAGATTTGCATCCAACGGTAATAAATAAAAACAGACAAAAGCTAATTTAATAGTATTCTGTTTGATGCAGATTTAACGGTAATTGATCATGACTGATCATGAACTCACTAACTACTAAAACAAGATTGTAATCGTAATTTGTTGAGATAAAAGATAGAATATTAATGTACAATCCGGATCTTAACAGGTTAATCTCTAGCTAGATTGGAGTTAGTGAAGAATTAATCTCTAACAAAATGGTCAAAGTCACAAAGAGTTATGTGGAAATTTTGGTCTCCTGCCGAAAGTAAAAGCGCAATGAAATCATTTTAAACCGGTTGTCACGGCGACGTTTTGTCATTATAAAACGGAAACCCACCGTCACATGTTAACAGAGCAATCTTTATGTCTTCGACTGGTACAATTGGACACGTGGTGCAGTCTGGTTAATGGGTGACACGAAGAGTGAGGGGAGACCTTTCCTTAAAGACGAGGAAAGCTTCGATCTCTGAATTTGTGTTAGATTTTGGTTTTGGTTAATCTAATATTACTTTTGATTTGTTTTGGTATCTGGGTTTAGGAGGATTAGCGGGGACAAACCCAAGATTCTGGGAATAATTAGCCGACAGTTAGCAATGTAAATTGTTAAGCAAAGATTCGTGTTAGGGCTTTGTTTCTGTTTAACACAGAGAAGATTATTTGCGGTTAAACTTGTGATTAACCCAGTAGTTAAGTATAGTGCATGTGCATGCAAACACGTACTGCCCCTATCAAACAAATTTGCCGTGGATTGAGTTAGCAGTGTTGGAAGAAATTCTGACGTGGACACAGGAGCTCTATCAAATTCAACTATTTTACATATTCGGTGAAATAAGTAAATGAGATAAGATGAATTGACTTGGTCTAAATGAATACCAGTTGAATCTGTTTTGGTATTTGTTTGAAGCTCATCACCAGCTGAAAAACAGTTGGATGTTATCATGTTAACGTTGCTAGATAAGTGGGATAGTAGTTCCTTGTGAGTAGGAAATCTGTTGCCTTATATTAGCATAAATAGAGGTCCCTGAAGCAAGCTGTGATACACGTTCATATACAAAAACCTCACATATAGCAAGTGTAGCAGAATTGCTCAAAAGATACTCTGTTGCAACATTAATTCACAAGAAACAGAAAACACATTGCAGCAGCACACAGAACAGAAAAGATGAATCAAGGTATGTACTTGGATTTCAAGTTCAGTTGCATTACTTGCTGTACATTATAAGATGTGTTTGTGATCTTTTATGATAACAGTCTAACAATTGGTATCAGAGCTAAGCATAGTAATTCACAAACCATCAAAGATCTACATGAGTTTTGCTTAAATTGTTCATGAGTATCTGGAATATTTTCTTTTGAATCAAGTCAATCCTTGATGCGTTGCTCTCTGATTCAAGCTGAAAAGTATACATAATTCACATGTAAGTAAAAATTTGAACAACAAAACATGTACTGTTTTCACTAATCCTTGTTTTGTAGCGCTGGAAGCATCCTGGTACGTTTTCAAAATAAAACTTGGAAAATCAGTACTGTTTTTGTGAGATTAGTCATGCATATGAAACTTAGACTCTCCTGGGGAGTAGGTTGCCGCCCAGATGGAACTTAAATTTCGAATTGTTTGTTGCAACATGCATGATATGAATGACTGAATGATGATTGACTGCAAATGACATCTATTTTTTGAGTGTTCTGTATAAAAGTAACTAACAACACTTAAAAGCTTGTGAAAGAAATTATCAAACATGTATAGGTTTCTCCCAGATTTATATGTGTTGGTTAAAGTCTTTTGGAAACAAGCATGATTGGCTGTCTAAACCATTTTAATTTTGGGATAGCATCAAGTAACAATCACAGGTCTTGAATTAAGATAAGATTTTAAGACATATGTTGCTACAACAATCTGTTTTAAGGGTATTTTATCTAAAATCATTGAATTACAGACCTGGAAAATTCTCACCTTATGATAAAACAAGAACTGTATCATCTACATATGGACTAACTATACTTGTTTTAATTCCTTGAGGTGGTTCTGAATTTTACATATCATTGATCATAAAGTACAGTATGATTTCTTCTTTTTGCCTACAGGTATTGAGTGATCATATTGTTTGATTTTGAATATACTAAGATTCAGTTGAAAATTAAGGATAGCTTGTGCTTTGCCACACAGGTAGACTAGCTATAAATAAAGAATATGCAGTAAACAAGTATTCTGAAAACACCTTATAATTGTTTTGTGGATTGACACTTGAAGTGTTGTATGAAATCCTATGTTTTGATGTGATTCTAGTTGTAACTTCCTCATAAAGTTTAAACATACATACAATTGACCAGAAACACTATAACTCAGACCAATTTTTCCTTTCTTCTCAGTTTTTGCTCCTGTCAGTTTTGGTACTATTGTTCCCTTAAATGGTAGCAATTACAAAGCTTGGAGAGCTGATATTGAGCTGCACTTGGCTCAACAGAATGTGGATTGGTGTCTAACCAAAGATATTCCTGATGAAAATTATGAGGGTGGCCTGTCTAGGGAAAAATGGGTTAGGGCAAACAAAATTTGCAAGTTAACCATCCTCAGAACCATGTCTGATGTAGTCAAAGGTGGTGTACCGGATAGAGAAACAGCTAGTGAATTACTGACTGCCATAGCTGAGAGATTCTATGTCAGTGATAAAGCTGAAACTAGTATGCTGTTAGATGAGCTTCATGGCATGAAATATGAAATGAAGATGAACATCAGGGAGTACATTATGAAAATGATTGAGATAGCTGCTAAGCTCACTACCCTGAGCATGCCACTAAGTGATGATATGGTGGTTCTGCTAGTCCTTAAATCCCTGCCCATGGAGTTTGACCAGCTAAAGACTACTTATAATACGCAGAAGGACAAATGGTCACTAAATGAACTCATAGCTGTATGTGTCCAGGAGTATGAAAGGATCAAAAGTGTTACTATTTATCTGCTGGAGACCAAGCCACAAGAAGCCAAGCCAACACCAGAAACCAAACTTAGTTCCTCTAGGCCTAGTTTCTCCAAGAAATTAGGGGTTCAAAGGAAGTCCATGAAGAGGAGTGGGGGCAAAGGGAACTTTAAGTGTTTCTTTTGCAAGCTCAAAGGGCACATGAAGAGGGACTGTGGCAAGTATAAGGCATGGAAAGCAAAGAGAGGTAATAAATCATTAATTAGCTTTTATGTTGAGATAAATTTAATAGGTGTTCAATCTGATAGCTGGAGTTTTGACACTGGTTCACCTGTCCATGTGACAAACTCATTGCAGGGGCTGCAAAATCTGAGGAAACCAAGGGAAAATGAGATCAAAATCCATGTAGAAGAAGGCACGAAAGTAGGAATTGAAGCTGTAAGATCTGTTAAGTTAGTTTTGAGGCCAGAAGTTTTTATTTTTCTAGAGCAAGTGTATTATGTTCCTATCATGTCAAGGAACTTAATTTCAGTTGTTGTTTTAGTCAGAAACAATTATCATTTTGTCATTGACTCAGTTGGAATGAAAATAAATCGTGTTTCTGTGTATCTTGGTGTTGCTAAGCTAATTAATGATTATTGGACATTGCCTAATACTTGCCACACGAAAGTTCTGTTGATTGAAAGTAATGTTGCTTCTGTTTCTGGAAATAAGAGAAAATTCAAGGAGAAATCAGATTTTCTTTGGCATAGGAGACTAGGACATATCTCAAAGGATAGGTTGAAACTTCTGATTAAACAAGGGATCTTACCTGAATTAGATTTCTCTGATTTTGTGGATTGCATTGAATGTGTGAATGGAAAATTTTCTAAACAAAATAAAAATGGAGCCACTAGGAGTACTGGTTTGCTACAGTTAGTTCATACTGATATATGTAGACCTTTTGCAGTACAGACCATATGTGGAAATAGGTACTACATCACATTCATTGATGATTATTCCAGATTTTGCTATGTTTACCTAATCTCAGAAAAGAATCAAGCCTTAGACAAGTTTAAGATTTTTAAGCTGGAGGCAGAAAATGAGTTGAATGCTGAGATTAAGTGTGTTAGAAGTGATAGGGGAGGTGAATATTATGGCATGTACACTGAAATTGGACAACACAAGGGTCCTTTTGCACAATTTTTGGAAGAAAATGGCATTTTGACTCAGTACACTACACTTGGTACACCTGAGCAGAATGGAGTGGCAGAGAGAAGGAATATGACTCTTATGAATATGGTGAGAAGCATGATGAGTACCCCAGGTCTTCCTAGATTTTTATGGGGAGAAGCCCTTAAAACAGCCAATTACCTAACTAATAGAATCCCCACCAAATCAGTGTCTACTACAAAGACACCTTTTGAGTTATGGAAGAACAGAAAGCCTAGTATTTATCATACTCATGTCTGGGGATACAATGCAGAAGCAAGGCCCTACAATCCGGATGAGAATAAGCTTGATTCTAAAACTGTATCTGCATTTTTTGTAGGATATCCTGAACATTCTAAGGGGTTCAGGTTTTATTGTCCTTCTCATTCACTTAGAATTATTGAAACCAATAAGGCTGTATTTTTTTAATGAGGTTAGCTATGCTCATCCAGTGGAGAATTTTGATTTTGAAGAATTATCAATAGCTACAGAAGTGACAGCAACAGTGGCACCTACTTCATCTATGCTTTTGGAGCCTGTTATTGATCAAAATGTCATGATACAAGCTCCAACAATTCATCCAGCACCACAACAACTACAACAGCATGAACCAGCAGTTTTAAGAAGATCTCAGAGAGAAAGGAGATCAACCTTAGACTCATTATCCACTGACTTTCAAGTTTATTTGAATGAAGTAGATTATGATTTTGGAGAAATTTCAGACCCCTTAACATATAAAGAAGCAATGTCTGAGGATTATTCACATGAGTGGGAGAGAGCTATGAGTTCAGAAATGAACTCTATGCATGTGAATAATGTATGGGACTTAGTTGAATCTTCAAAGTCACAGAATGCCATTGGATGCAAGTGGGTATTCAAGACAAAACTTAATGCAGATGGCAGTGTGGAGAGGTACAAAGCAAGACTTGTGGCTAAAGGGTTTACTCAAAAGGAGGGTGTGGACTTTATTGAAACATTTTCACCATTTTCTACAAAGGTTGCATTTAGAGTTATCATGGCTTTGTTGGCCCATTTCAATATGGAGTTACACCAGATGGATGTCAAGACAGCTTTCTTGAATGGGGAATTGGATGAAGAAATTTTCATGAAGCAACCAGAGGGTTTCATTGAGCCAGGAACTGAACAATTGGTCTGTAGGCTCAACAGATCAATATATGGACTGAAGCAGGCCTCTAGGCAATGGTACTTGAAATTTGATTCAGTAATCAGTGATTTTGGGTTCAATGAGAACATTGTAGATGAGTGTATTTATAAGAAATCAGAAGGAGGTGATTTCATGTTCCTTATTCTCTATGTTGATGACATATTGCTTGCCAGTAACAGCATGAGAATGTTATAGAAAACCAAAGATTTCTTGTCAAAGAAATTTGACATGAAAGATTTAGGTGAAGCCACTTATGTTCTGGGAATAGAAATAAAAAGGGATAGGTCCAGATGTTTGCTTGGTTTGTCACAGGAAAACTACATCAGCAAAGTCTTAAAGAGATTTGATATGCAAAATTGTTCAGCTGGTGCAATTCTAATGTCAAAGGGAGACAAACTGAATAAAAATCAGTGTCCTTTTACTGAGAAGCAGAAAGCAGAAATGAAGAACAAGCCTTATGCACAGCTTATAGGGAGTCTCATGTATGCACAAGTGTGTACCAGACCTGATTTGTCCTATGCAGTTGGCATTTTATCTAGATTTCAGTCCAATCCAGGTATGGAACATTGGATAGCAGGGAAGAAGATACTCAGATATCTTCAAGGAACCAAAAGTCATTGTCTGGTTTATATAAGGGTTCATGATCTTGAAGTCGTTGGCTATACATATGCATATTTTGCTTCTCATTATCCTAGTTCAAACAAATCTACCACAGGATATGTTTTTACTATGGCAGGAGGTGCTGTTGCTTGGAAAACGATGAAACAAACCATCACAGCTACCTCAACTATGCAAGCTGAATTTATTGCAATATATGAGGGGGCTTGTGAGGGTTTATGGTTGAGGAATTTTTTGATTCAGACTAATGTTGTGGACAGTATCAGTTCCAGGCCAATGAAAATGTATTGTGACAATTCTGCAGCAGTGTTTTTCAGTAAGAACAACAAGAGATCAACTAACTCTAAGCACATAGATCTCAAATATTATAGCATTAGTGGCATAGTTAAGAGCAAGGAACTGGAAGTGGTCAAGATTGGGACTGAGGCTCAGCTAGCTGATCCATTCATCAAACCCATGACAGTGACAGCTTTTCAAACACATGCATCTGATATAGGGATACGTTCAAGTCTGGATGATTAATGAATTCAGTGGGAGTTTTGTCAGTTGAAATTTCTTAATAAAAACTAGATTATGGTGTTCTGGATATTTTTCCACATATTTTATTTATGGTTAGTTTTTGGACTCATTATTGTACAATTTTGAATACTGAAGCTGATATAGATGAGTTCATTGACAGTTGCTTTTCTTTTGATTCAGTGTCATGTTTGGGGCCGTATGTTGCTATATATATATGTTGTTTGACAAAATTGTTTTCAGAATACAAGAACACATAGAGACATCTTCTCTTGAAGATGGTGTTGGATTCTAGCATATGGAATCATAAGGTGGATCAGATTTACATGCTGCTGTAACAGACAAATCAGGAAGCTTGCATGTAATTACAGGTGATAAATTGTGTTTGATTGATGTTAAGTGAAGTTGTTATTGCAGTGATCTAGAGAAGGCTGTATTGATCATAATTCAGCTGATTTCTTGATTCTGCATTGCACCTGCACTTTTACAGATCAAATGGTTGAGTTTTGGGTTGATCATTTATATCTCAAAGTGCACTAAAGATTTGCTAATTTCAGATTAAGTGTATTATATGTTGTTTGAGCTATTCCTGGTCCAAGTGGGAGATTGTTGGAAGTAATTCTGATGTGGACACAGGAGCTCTATCAAGTCCAACTATTTTACATATTCGGTGAAATAAGTAAATGAGATAAGATGAATTGACTTGGTCTAAATGAATACTAGTTGAATCTGTTTTGGTATTTGTTTGAAGCTCATCACCAGCTGAAAAACAGCTGGATGTTATCATGTTAACGTTGCTAGATAAGTGGGATAGTAGTTCCTTGTGAGTAGAAAATCTGTTGCCTTATATTAGCATAAATAGAGGTCCCTGAAGCAAGCTGTGATACACGTTCATATACAAAAACCTCACATACAGCAAGTGTAGCAGAATTGCTTAGAAGATATTCTGTTGCAACATCAATTCACAAGAAACAGAAAACACATTGCAGCAGCACACAAAACAAAAAAGATGAATCAAGGTATGTACTTGGATTTCAAGTTCAGTTGCATTACTTGCTGTACATTACAAGATGTGTTTTTGATCTTTTATGATAACACTCTAACAAGCAGTGGATGTGAGGCAGAATACACAAGGCACCATTCTAGCCATGCAGCTCAAATCTGAAACAGAAAATAGGAAACAGGGGAAGTTGGATTGCGGATCCAAATCTTCGCAGAAATCGAACACGTATACAGGTGAAGATAGACAATACTGGGTTTCATATTTAAGTGATTCATGTCTGTAGGTATTGTCTCCCCCGAAGTACGTTGCTTAGTGAGACTCACGTCTTCGATCATGACCCTACCGACCCACATAGCAGAGAGCAATGCTTGAACTTTGAACCGAACTTATAAATTTTTCAAAGTTCTAAACCTTTGTTTAGGGCAATTTGACATACATAATGTAATGGGCTGGTTTTCAATGTATGGGTTCTCATGTATTGGATCCTATGGGCTGAATCCTCTACATTGTGTATCTCTAATTCTTTGGTTGACGGGAAGCACCCATGCTCATGTTTAGAGAAGCTTCTAAACTAGTTGTTGGCATGTGATAACTAATCATAAAGAAAGAAATTTGACTCTACAGTTTAGAGTAGGTGGTATTACAATGGTGTTAAGTAAGAATTTCAACGTGCACAAAATCAGAAATTGAGTCTGGCTATCAGGAGGGAGGGTATCAGCTACCACGCACGTGGGTAGCTGCAATTTCAAACTACGTATATATATTACACAATTAACATTTTCGAGAGCTACCTCTGTTCTTGATTCTTTCACATTAGACATTACTTCCTTTTCATCTCTCTGTTCTTGATTCTTCAAGCTACCTCGAAGCCATCAATGGGGTCAGAATCTGAGTCCGTCTGTGTCACCGGCGCTGCCGGCTTCGTCGGTTCGTGGCTCGTCATGACACTCCTCGAGCGCGGCTACACCGTCCGAGCCACCGTGCGTGACCCTGGTCAGTGCTAGCTAGCTAGGTTTTGATGTTTGTGCATGATAGCGCTTTGGTGTTTTACGTGCTGATCATGTTAAGTCATTTGTACGTCCGTGATTGTTGTGGACAGCGAATATGAAGAAGGTGAAGCATCTGCTGGACTTGCCAAAGGCGGCGACTCACTTGACGCTGTGGAAGGCGGACTTGGCCGTGGAGGGAAGCTTTGATGAAGCCATCAAGGGATGCACCGGAGTGTTCCACGTCGCCACGCCGATGGATTTTGAGTCCAAAGACCCTGAGGTATATATGCAAATTCTTCACTAGTCACTACATATATTAGTCGCCGGGAAACCATCCCGTTAGAGTCTTGGAGCATATTAGAGCGTGAAGAAGCTAGATAAGAAAAAAAAAATAGTCGGTCACAATTATTTAATTAGGTACGTACAATCATACAATTAAAAAAATGGTGTCTAGCTAACTAATTAATTTGGTGCTTTGAGGGAGATGAAATGGTATGTTATTACATTAGTGGATCAATCTTTACAAAAAAAATGGTATGTTAGAGAAGCATGCAGGATAATTCACCAACCAATCATGCATATTAATTCTCTTTGTAAAATAAGTAGGTACGGGGTACGTTGTCAATTTAAGAAATTAGATGAATGTAAAATAGTGACTATTGTTGTTTAGTGTGACATTAACATTTGTTTTCTTGCAGAATGAAGTGATCAAACCAACGATCAATGGGGTTTTAGACATCATGAAGGCATGTCTGACGGCCAAGACGGTTAGAAGGCTGGTGTTTACAGCCTCGGCTGGGTCTGTGAATATTGAAGAGCACCAGAAGCCGTCCTACAACGAGACCAACTGGAGCGACGTCGATTTTTGCCGCAGAATGAAGATGACTGGTTGGGTGAGTACTATATTTCACGACGAATATGTTTGTAATACTCTAATATGTTTGTAAGCAAACTCTAATTCTTGATGCATGGCTTGTTGCATTGTGTATATCTATTTTCAGATGTACTTTGTATCCAAAACCCTAGCCGAGCAAGAAGCATGGAAGTTCGCCAAGGAAAACAACATTGACTTCATTACCATCATTCCCACTCTTGTCATCGGTCCTTTTCTCATGCAAGCCATGCCGCCGAGTTTGCTCACCGGCCTTTCACCACTCCTCGGTACTACTTCTACTAAACCCTAAACCTTAAACTACTACTACGTAACGCGAACATTGTTACAAATCATTACTGATCTTGATAGGAAATGAGAGTCATAAACTACTACTACGTAACGCGAACATTGTTACAAATCATTACTGATCTTGATAGGAAATGAGAGTCATTACTCGATCATAAAACAAGGCCAGTTCGTGCACCTAGACGACCTCTGCCAGTCTCACATTTACTTGTATGAGTATCCGAAGGCAGAAGGCCGCTACATTTGCTCGTCGCACGACGCCACGATTCACGACATTGCGAAATTGCTGAGGGAAAAATACCCGGAGTACAATGTTCCTACAAGGTAAATAGCTATATATATCATTTGATTCGGTAACATGGTTGTTCATGAAGTAATGAATTGAAATGTAATATGTGTATAGGTTTAAGGGCATCGATGATAACTTGACCAAGGTCCATTTCTCTTCGAAGAAGTTGTTGGAGACGGGGTTTGAGTTCAAATACAGCTTGGAGGACATGTTTGTAGGGGCTGTGAATTCTTGCAGAGAAAAGGGCTTGCTTCCACCTCCTCCTGGAAAGGCAGAGAAGAATGAAGCTGATGAGATCTCCATCGTTCAAGTCAATGTCACAGTCTAGAGTGACTCATTTTGTATCATGGTTTTTCTATATATATGTTACCAGTTTCGTTATCTGCTGTAAACTTCAAACAAACCATGCATCTATTCGATCCTTTACATAGGATTGTATTCCTTGCTATTATTTAAATAACATGATTGAGATGCATTGTTAGTACTAGTTTTAGAAATCAACTTGTTTTAATTTTGATTGTAAGATCGATTGAAAAGTGTCTCGTGCATCATGATTGACGTGATTCCTAGATTCTTGGTTTTGCTAGTTGACTAAGCAGCTGAAGGTACATCTACTACACTGCCTACACATGCACGTGGAACAACGAGTTAAGAGTACTTAAATCACACAATACTATCAGAGTGTGTAGTTAGATGAAGTCAAATGCATACGAGTATCAACTTGGTGCATTCAAATGTGTAGTTTTATATGTAATTTGTGCCTACTGACTATTTGTCTTATCAGCTACCACGCACGTGATTGACGTGAAACAGCCGCTGACGATGCATGGTGCACGAGCTAGCGTATCATGGGGTAGCTGCCGTACGTTGTACTCTAGCTGGTTTTCAAACACTACTGATTAGAATATGTCTTGAATTATCATACAACACTAATTAGAATATGTCTTGAATTAAATTTGTATGATAAGTTCTTGTTGAGTCACATTTGAATCAAGTTTGTTAGGTCTATCATTTTGGGATATATATTGCACATATATATGTTATATTTATCAAGTGTAATCGAGAGTATATCATGAAGGCCGACACCGGAGCTACTCATTGGCGACAAGAGCCGGCCAAGCCATCGTCGCCACCACCGGAAAGCATCCATCCATTGCCAAGAAGGAACAAGACTAGCATTTGTATTCCTATTTGGTGGCTTGAGAGGCTTGCACCCCTCTCCCACATCGCTAATGTTGTAAAGGGAGAGGCACTCCCTACCTATAAAGGGAGGCCTCTATCCCACTTAAACACACACAACCCATATAGCACTTGGGCCTAATAGTTATTGGGCTCGAGATGCATAGTTGAGGCCCAATGAGGCACAAGTGGAGTAACCAATTGGTGAACCACTATAATTATTGTGTCGTTTAATTATCGTCTTTACATATCAGTAATCATTTAGTCTAGTTACATTTGGTCATATCTTGAATACTCATTATTCTTGGTATGAACAATGGCGCCGTCTGTGGGATTCGCAACAAAGAGTTCAAACATGTTGCTTTACTATACAAGCTAAGACATGCCAGATTTTTTTTTTTCCGTGAGCGTTAGCGAGAAGCCTGTAAACTGAGGGACTAAGCTAAGCATCCTAGCATGAGCGAATACACAAACAACAAAGCACAACGGTAGCAGAAGCAACAAGCAACAATAGCAATCACAAGCACAACGGCGAGTACAACATCGAGTTACAACCAAGCGACAGCGGGAATGAAAACTTACCAACGGCCAGGGGACTTCGAACCAGAGCCAACTCACCGAGAGCTACTGCCCACACCGGGGACTTCGACACCGGAGCCACCTCCCCGAGACCCGAGAGCGAGCTATTGCCCGAGACCGACATGCTCCTCAACGCCGATTTCCCCCAAGCCGAGGGCAGTTTGATCACCGATGTCGGCCGTGTTCTCCGATACCAGCCAAGCCCGCCGGTTTGCTCTCTGATTCCCCTTCACCGGTTCGTCCCTCCGATACCGATCGACAGCCCCGAGGCTAGTATGACTCTCCGAGACCGGCCTCCTTCGGTTTGATTCCCGGGTGACCTTCCGATATCAGATCAACCCCGAGATGCTTGATGTCGCCCGAGATGACCGATGTCGGCCGAGATGCTCGATACCGGCCAAGTTGCTCGCATCCCCTTTAATGGCCACACCGGAGCAACTTTTCGATAACGGCATGCTTTGCCGAGCGGTCTGCTTTCCAATCGTGAAGGACTTCGATCCTAGCCGATATGCTTCGCTGAGCGGTTTGCTTCCAACACTGGTTGGTTCATCGAATCCAATATGGTTCCCCGACAGCGGTTTGCTTTTCCCGAGAACGACATTGGTTTGCTTCTCCTGAGAGTGGCAACAATTTTGATTCCTGAGCGATCGGCATCCATGATACCGCCACACCTCCTGATATCGGCATACCTTCCCGATAACGGAGTACTCCCCAACATCAGCGGTTTGCTTCCTCACCGCCGGTCTGCTCCCATCCTCAACAGCGAGAGGAATCCGATCCTCAATGCCAGTCAGCTCAAATCCACATCGCCGGTTTGCTCCGAGAGGAACCCACATCGCCGTTCACCATATCCCCGAGACCGAGATTGACCTCGGCCAAAATAACCCACATCGTCGAGCCACATCCCCAAGCATGAGGGACTCTAAAGCGGCACCTCACTCCGAGATCCTACTCGGATATCGCTCACCCCGAGCCGGAATCCACCTTCTCCGAACGGTTGACAGCAACTGGGAAGAGTGAGAAGAAAAGATGGGACGGTCTTCCAATGCGTGAGGGAGGAGGAGGAAAAGTCAAAGCTGCTAGGCTTGGGCTTACCGGTCTTGGGCCTTAATGCCTCTTCAATCCAAACCGGGCTCACTTCTCCATATTAAGCTAAGTCTTCCTTCTTTTTTCCAATCCTTATGTTACTATCCCGAAGCATGTCTACTATACTTTACGTATGTGTCAATATTTCGTTACTTATCGCTCACTTACATACGCTTTACTATGATACATGTTATGAATACATACTCTCTCCATGTTAATTTTTTTATAATTAATATATGTTGAAAACTGTTGCTAGAAGCTTGATTAGGTAATCTATAGTTTTTATTGGGTCACCCCGAGTTTGGTATTTGCTATGTTATGTTACGGTTACAATATGGTTGCCGTTAGAGTTGATTACATCCTCCGGAACACTTACGATACTTATGATACTTTCGTACCAACTCATGGGGGACTCAACTTTCTATCATTTTGCCTAAATTAAGACTTAAACAACATTTTCGCTTATATTGATTATATGTTATTTTTGCATCAATGAAACGAGCATTTTTCATACCTTTGATTATGTCTTACGCTCTCCAAGTTACGTTACTCACATCGCTGACATAAGCAAACGAATCATCTTCATACCTTTCATTGATGCAAAACATTACGTCACATATTTTATCATTATTACTTGTCACTATCCTCCATGTCACACTAGAGGAAAATATTCAAGAATTTCGATTCACTATTTGGTTTACTAATACATATTATTTATGTGACTCTGGGCATTGTTTAGGTGAGGCCATTCTTACTCGGAGAGTTGGGGAACCCGGGGACTTCACGCCGAGCCCATTCAACCTTGCAAACCGGGGGACTTCCCCAATCTTTCGACGCCGAGAACGATAACCCGGGGACTTCGCGCCAAGCCCGTTCAACCTTGCCCGTCCACACACAAAAACAAAAAAGAAGAAGAAGCAAAAAAGTTTTTCTTACTTGGAGAGTTAGGGGACTAGGGGTATATACCCTCGATTACGCTTGGTAATCTATTTTGTAACTCCCCAAGCAAGAAATAGTCTTTTTTACTTGGAGAGTTAGGGGATTTGTACATATATATGTTATATTTACCAAGTGTAATCGAGGGTATATCATGAAGGCCGACACCGGAGCTACTCATCGGCGACAAGAGCCGACCAAGCCATCGTCGCCACCACCGGAAAGCATCCATCCATTGCCAAGAAGGAACAAAACTAGCATTTGTATTCCTATTTGGTGGCTTGAGAGGCTTGCACCCCTCTCCCACATTGCTAATGTTGTAAAGGGAGAGGCACTCCCTACCTATAAAGGGAGGCCTCTATCCCACTTAAACACACACAACCCATATAGCACTTGGGCCTAATAGTTATTGGGCTCGATATGCATAGTTGAGGCCCAATGAGGCACAAGTGGAGTAATCAATTGGTGAACCATTATAATTATTGTGTCGTTTAATTATCGTCTTTACATATCGGTAATCATTTAGTCTAGTTACATTTGGTCATATTTTGAATACTCATTATTCTTGGTATGAACATATATATTTTAAGTTATTAACTTAGTGTGGTATTTTATAATCTGTAATTTGATTTTCTTAAGAATAATAAAATTGTTCTCCTCTGTTCGTGGACGTAGTTAACATATCGTTAGTGAATCACGTAAATCTGTGTTTTTTCTTACATTCGTTATAACATAAACATATTGATCACATTAGACATCCTTCATTCCTTTTCATTGATCTCTCTGTACGTTCTTAATTCATCTAGCTCGAATTCGAGGCCAGCGATGAGGTCAGAGTCTGAACCAGTTTGTGTCATCGGCGCTGCTGGCTTAATTTGTAGGTTCGTGGCTCGTCATGAGACTCCTAGAGCGTGGCTACACTGTCCGAGCCACCGTACGAGACCTGGTGCGTTACATATATATAGCTAGTCGATTAAATAATTTGATATTTATGATACTGATCGATCATGCATGTTAAGTCATCTATGATTAATGTTGATTGTAACAGCGAATATGAAGAAGGTGAAGCATCTGACTTGCCGAAAGCGGCGACTCACTTGACGCTGTGGAAGGCGGACTTGGCCGTGGAGGGAAGCTTTGATGAAGCCATCAAGGGATGCACCGGAGTGTTCCATGTTGCCACGCCTATGGATTTTGAGTCCAAAGGCCCTGAGGTATATATGCTTCTGGCAGTACGCACACATATGGATTTCGAAGCCGGATTAAAACAAAATGTATCGCAGTACATATAGTGTCAAGAGATTAATGACAATATTAACATTTGTTTCTGGCAGAATGAAGTGATAAAACCAACAATAAATGGGGTTTTAGACATCATGAAAGCATGTCATAAGGCAAAGACTGTTAGAAGAGCACCAGAAGCCGTCCTATAACGAGACCAACTGGAGCGATGTTGATTTCTGCCGCAGAGTGAAGATGACTGGTTGGGTGAGTACTATATTTCACGACGAATATGTATGTAATACTCTAAAATGTTTGTAAGCAAACTCTAATTCTTGATGCATGGCTTGTTGCATTGTGTGTATCTATTTTCAGATGTACTTTGTATCCAAAACCCTAGCCGAGCAAGAAGCATGGAAGTTCGCCAAGGAAAACAACATCGACTAATTCGTTACCATCATTCCCACTCTTGTCATCGGTCCTTTTCTCATGCAAGCCATGCCGCCGAGTTTGCTAACCGGCCTTTCACCACTCCTCGGTACTACTACTACTAAACCCTAAATCCTAAACCCACCCTAAACTACTACTACGTAACGCGAACATTGTTACAAATCATTACTGATCTTGATATCAAATGAGAGTCATTACTCGATCATAAAACAAGGCCAGTTCGTGCACCTAGACGACCTCTGCCAGTCTCATATCCACTTGTACGAGCATCCGAAAGCAGAAGG
The DNA here is from genome assembly GCA_946800695.1 of Geum urbanum. Classification (NCBI taxonomy): domain Eukaryota; kingdom Viridiplantae; phylum Streptophyta; class Magnoliopsida; order Rosales; family Rosaceae; genus Geum; species Geum urbanum. The sequence continues at coordinate 1,855,493 of OX326998.1, read as the reverse complement.
CCGCTATATCTGCTCGTCGCACGATGCCACGATTCACGACATTGCTGAGGGAAAAGTACCCGGAGTACAATGTTCCTACAAGGTAAATAGCTAGCTAGATAATTAAAATAATTTGATTCGGTCCATGGTTAACTTGCTCATGAAGTAGTGAATTGAAAAGTGATATGTATACAGGTTCGAGGGCATCGATGATAACTTGACAAAGGTCCATTTCTCTTCGAAGAAGTTGTTGGAGACGGGGTTCGAGTTCAAGTACAGTTTGGAGGACATGTTTGCAGGGGCTGTGAATGCTCGCAAAGAAAAGGGCTTGCTTCCACCTCCTCCTGGAAAGGCAGAGAAGAACGAAGCAGCTGATGACAGCACCGTCGTTCAATTCAGTCTAGAGTTACTCATTATATATCATGGCTTTTCTATATATATGTTACCAGTTTCGTTTATCTGCTGTAAACTTCAAATGAACCATCTATTCGATCCTTTTACATGGGATTGTATTCCTAGATATTATTTAAATAACATGATTGATGTGCATTGTTAGTACTAATTCTATAAATCAACCTGTTTTACTTATCATTGTAAGATCGACTGAAGTGACTCGTGCATCATGATTGACGTGATTCCTAGATTGTTGCTTTTGCTTAGTTGACTAAGCAGCTGAAGTTGAGTACATCTACTACACTGCCTACACATGCACGTGGAACAACGAGTTAGGAGTACCTAATTCACACAATGCTATCAGTGTGTAGTTACTAGTTAGCTGAAGTCAAATGTATTTGAGTATCAACTTGGTGCATTCACATGTGTAGTTTTATATGTAATTTGGACGTGCCCACTGACTATTTGTTTTAGAGTGCACACCATGCGATGAAGAACAAGTTTCCTAATTTGGATAAACAAACTTGGGGTCTTTGGACTCGAAATTCATAGGCGTGGCAGCATGGAACACTATGGCGCATCCTTTAATGGCTTCATCAAAGCTAACTTCCTTAAATTTCCAGGTCGGCCTTCTACATCGTTAAATGTGTCTTCGCCTAGAACAAAGAGTTCACGAATAATTCTATAATGTGCGAAATACAGATGTGTAAATGAGTAATTTACGGTCGAACTCCTCTCATATACTATTTATCTGAATCGAACAGGACTAAGATTATAAGCAAGTGTCTGCACACTGGTATTCCGACACTATGCATATATTTTTAGGGAATACCCTACCTAGCTAGTCACAAGAGTAATTCTACAATGTGGCAGAACACAAATGTGACAGAAGAATTTAGTGTCTAACTTCTCTCATGATCTTGCAGTGCATCGGAGCTGGTAATTAATCTACGGTTTGGGCCTGAAATAAAATATTTCATATTTGGCTTGAAATGCTGAGTCTGGCGAGCGGCCTGAATCCGTGTTGGGTTACGATTATAAGATTAGAATCCATATGGCTTGATGTTTATTCAACATTTCCTACATCGGTTAGGTTTCCTTTAAGAAAGTAATTGGGATAGCATCGAAACTATATAAAGATAAGAACGTGTGCTGATAAAGACTCAGAGTTATATTGAGAATCAAATAGCAGAAGAAGTACAAGAGAATTGAAAGACGATTACTGTGCAGTATATAAGGAGAGCGAGAGCAATAGAGAAGAGATCCCCGATCAAATACAAAAGCTTTGCTATACGCAAACACACACATCTCGTCAGAGATTTTATCCTGCAACCAGACGATCAAAGTGTTTGTCACCTATCGAGTGAGAGTATCGAGATCAAAGGAAGCAACGCAACTGGAAGATTGAAGGGATTGTCACATATCGAGTGAGAGTTTGGATATCCAAGGAAGCAAAACCCTAGTGTTCTCAACACACCGTCAAAGAAGTTGCTTTGCTTTGCACTCGTAAAGGGTAGTGTGAGGTATTGATTTCTGTGGCTCTGCTAGAGACACGAAAACCTAAAGTCTTAGGTCACTAGGCGAGAAGGACCCGTTTAGGCGAGATTGGTGCTCTCCTCGCCTTAATCGCTTAATCAAGAAGTCAGGCACCGCTGCTACACATTCACATTCCGTCACGAGACGGTGGCACGCCAGCACACGAAGCACAACAGGATACACCGACATCTGCGGTTATACTATCCGAAATCAGTAAAAGAGACAATTTACAAGAGGCTCTCTACGCACTCTTCGCCAGAGAGATTTTGGAGTCAAACATTTTGGCATGCCCAGTAGGACAATCTTTTTGTGTCTCTAAGCGACAATAGGGGATCCTTACAAAAAGAAATACCCTCAATGTCATAAACATCCACAACCGGTATACCATAAACACACTTCTACTAGGTGTCGTTCATTGAGTAATCAAGCGGTTGAAATTCTCTTCGCTAACAAATACTACTCATCGATGTTGTTCAAATCTTTGAGTGAAGCGCAAATCATGGAGCTCACGTTTCAAGAATACCTAGCCCACGTGGCTAGGCGAGATGAGCATCAGACGAATTAATACATGGCTCTTGGTGAAAGAATAGAACAACAAGCAGATCTCCTCACTACTCAGAGCGAGAAAGTAGACTCAGCATTGGTCAAAATCCAAGCTCTAAGGGTAGAACTTCACAAAGATCAGGAGGAGCGAGAAGCAATCAGAGCCCAAGTAGCGAGCCTTGTGGAAGGTCAAGATAAATTGCGGGTTGACATCATGTAAATCTTGGAAACGAGTTTAGCTGAATATCGTCGACAAGCGGCAACACTGTTTCAAAGGACAGATAGAGATATAACGTCTTTCACAAGATCCGTTTCTGACCTTACCAGGAGAACCAGACAAGCAGAGTCTTTCCCGCCCGCATGGGAACATAGGTTAAATAGGTTTATGAATGACTGTGACATACATCTCACCAAGATGTTTGAATCATATGAAACTCCATTTCCTCCCATGCAGAAAGATGATCCAGAGGCTTGGCAATGACCAAGATATTACCGACATCAGACCTTCTAGACTTTCTCTGGCGACGATGATTCTAATGCGGCGACTCACTTAGCGTACTTTACTCTCCAACTGGGGCAGTTCACCAATAATGAGGGACTCAAGTTAAGAGTCTTTGTATCATCTCTGTCAGGATCAGCCTTGTTTGGTACACGGGATTAGAGAAGGGCTCGATCACCGAGTGGAAAGACATGGAGGCCTTGTTTATAGATCACTTCGGAATGGCAAGACCTGAAACCAGTGTTGGAAAGCTAGTTTCCTTAAGTCAATCGGCTACAGAAAATCCAGTTACCTTCCTGCACTGTTTTCGATCATAATATAATCTATGCAAGACTCTATTAGGCAAAGAAGAGGTAGTAGAGATGGCCAATAATGGTTTGGAGGATACGTACCACCAGCTATTCCTTAATAACAAATACTTCTCTTTGAACGAGCTTATCACGACTGTAACTAAAGCTTACAGTACCATGCAAGAACGAGACAACAGAAGAAATGCGTCTAAGGGAACGTATATAGCTAGGTCTTACGACAGACTAAAGCCAAAAACTGTGGCTTATATAGAAGAATAGAAAATAACCAGGATTCAGACTCTGAAGGAGAACAGGTAGGGGCAGTAGATTTGGCGACAAACAAGATTTTGAAACCCCGTAAACTTCAGAAGAGCAAAGGACCAATCAAGCCTTCGACAATGGCTTTTACTAAGCTAGAGTTCCAAGCATATACGTACGATACTAATATGGCTCATGAGATCCTGGACAAGCTCTACAACATGCGAGCTATCAAAGCATACTTCAGACCTCTCTCCACAGCCGAGTAGTTAAAAGGAAAAAAGTATTGCAAGTTTCATGAAGCATGAAATCATATCACGAAGGACTGCATCAAGCTAAATGATTAGATCCAGAAGTGGATCAATGAAGGCAAGCTGGAAGTGGAGAGAACATCCAAGACAACAATATTAGTAAACTCTCAACCTTTCCCAGCGCCCCAGGTCAATATAATTGATGTTGATTGGTCACCAGTCATTAGCTGTGCAGTGGGAGCTGAGGAGGAAGACATATCGGTCCTTTCATGTTATACCTTTCCACAGGATAAGGTGGAAGAGATTTTGGATGAACTGCAGGAAATGAAGATTATCGTTTATTATCTAGTATTTAAGCTGAAACATCTAAGGTATGAACGGCCAGGCCAACATTTCTATAGATTCCACAATAAGTTCGGACACCGAACAACAACATGTTCAACCTTGAAAGACAAAATTCAAGGTTTGATCAACTGGAAAGTGATCGTAATTATCCAAGAATGAGTGGTAGAATGGCATTCGTAAATGCCATAGCCTTCCATAATGATCCCAGAAACTTCACTTTCTCGTGATTCATCTCGTCCCACACAAAGAAAGAAAATATCAAGGCGAGAGCCTAAATGTAATATTGCATTTGTCTGACTTAGGCAAGCTGAGATCACATATGATGCATCTAAGCGAGAAGAAATTTTTGAGGAGCTACTCTAGGCAGGAATAACAGTGGTTCCCGATAACTAGGGAATTGATATGACGGAAACATGCATTTAAATTAAACACATAAATCAACCATAAACAATTTAAAACCCTATAGATGTAGTATAATATAAGCAAGTAGGGATCGTTCTAAACCGGGGATTGAAGGGTGCATGCAATTCTTGTGTAGTAAAAGGGGGTATAAAGAGTTGTTTTTAATTACCTAATTTATTTACTAGAAACGTCTCAAACATAGCACATAATCCTATGACTCTAACATGCATTGACTCATAGACAAGCAAACACATATGAGACCTAAAAACACATACCACGTTTGAAACAAAAAGAAAACCTAATTAATTATATACAAGTGATCAACTTAATCCATAATCTAACTCATTTATTAACACATGCAAATAACAACACTACCGAAATCCCATAACCCTAAATTTCGATTAAACATGCATAATTCATATTTTGTGCTAGGCATCCCCTAAACACCATTGATCTAGACTAGGAATCCCCTAAATCAAAACCAAAGCATTAAGAACCAATTAACTTCATGCAAATTGAAATCTAGAATAAGGAACACATGGAAAAGTTATTGAAATTTACGTATGTAATAAAACCGAAATACAATCATCCAAAACACACAAACAAGTTTCATGAACAAAAAGAGACTACGGAGTAAAGAGGTCATTGTTACACTTTTATATCTTCGGAATCCCCTATGGATACTCAAGAGAACTAGACTTCTTTGGTGGATGACGTTCGGAATCCCCTATGCGTCGGTGGAAGAAGAGATGCGGCGGTTTGATGGCGTAGTTGGCTTCTTGAGGATGTCGGCTTAATTTGTGGGGAGGAGGAGAGTATTTGGCAGAGCATAGGCTATAGAATAAGTGATTATTTGCTTTGAGGCCGAGCTCTTGTATTTATAGGTGAAGAATTCCAACTTTCCTCTCCAAACTAGGTTTTCCTAGTGTACTCGGGTAGAACTACCAGCCTGTCTTGAAACGTCTTTTCCGGGAGTTCTAGAGCTCAGAAAATTCCGATTTTTGTTTCATTGGAAAGCTTATTCAAAGGGCTATAAAATCCATATAATGAACGCCATATTTGGAGTTGAATTGAATTTACTACGGATTTTAGAAGTTGAGTGACCTGACTGCCCAGTTTTCTTCTTCTTCAAGGAAAAGGAAATCTTTATATCTTCAAATTTTGCATTCCTTATTCCCCAATACTTCTTGGCCGAATATACCATATTCTTGCACATATTTTGGGCCTCAAATAAAGTATTTTTCTTCATGGAATATCCTTCAAAAATTCGTCCATTATATGCTCCATATATTCCGCCATATTTGCTCTTTCCTGGGTCGCGCAGGAGAAATGTCTTCATCTTTTTGTCCACCATTTTGGTATCCATTTTATTTGGCATTTGGTTTCCAATTCTTGACACCATATGGGAATGTATTTTAGTAACCATTTGAAGACCATTCCTCGGACTATTTCTTCTCCGGATTTATTGCGTTTTGCGTGCTTGTAGACTCCTTTACTCCGTCTCTTTTGGTCAACACCTGAATTTAACAAAATAAGTTAAAACTAATAAAACTAAGCAATTATCAAAGTAAAAATGTAGAGAAAACACATTAATTAATACGCCTAAAATGCGTAGATCAAATCCCCCACACTTAAACTTTGCTAGTCCCTTAGCAAACACTAAATTAAACTAAGACTCAAAATTTTCCAAAAAATACTACTAAGCCCTTTAACAAATGAATTTCGAAAATTTCATGAAAATTCACAAAATTAAAGCACAAGGAATTCAAGAGTTAATAAAGACATTCTCATGCATGAACAAGTAAGACTTAGATGAAAACAATGGTGAGTTATAAGCTATGCATGCACTAGAAAAGTTCAAAATCCTCACATGGATGCACTCATCATCTTTTCACTCATGAAAAAGGGTATTCACTCAAATGTATATGTATTGCATTGAAATACCTCATAATTACTTGCACAAATGAACCAAACCATATGCTTACTCATGTAACTTACTCAACCAATTGAAGGCTACTCATCTTAAGGATCATAAAGGACTTTAGAAAGGTTGTAATGGGGCTAAGGCTAAGGCATTCGAAATTTAGATAAGTGGTGGTGTAAAAACGTTCCAAAGACTTAGTTTAGCACTTAGAATTCTTCAAATTCGTGGCTCATCCTTTCTACACTTCTTCTTGTGTCAAACTTCAAGATCGGGGGCCAATTTTCATCTTTTTGGGCCCTAACTTCATTCTAAACTTCACTTGTCCAAACTTTTACACTTAGAACTTTTGCCGGAGAGCTTTTTCATACATTTTTTCTTTTCTTTTTCTTTTGCTCTCGATATTTTCTTCTCTCTTTTTTATATTTTTTTTTGTATTTTCGGCAATCATCTTTTTTGGACAAGTCTTCCCTTCTTTTGTATTCTTTCATCTCTTTTTTTTTCGCCACTTCTTTTATGCTAGCTTCGAAACTTCTTCACCAAGTCTTTGAACAAGGGTTGGAAACTCTACACTAGGCTAAGTGTTTAGATATGTATGTGGTAAATGAAAGAAAAGGCTTAATGTAGGCACAAAGGGGTAATCTAAGGGTGTCGCAACTCGTGCGCACAATGGGACACAAGGCCATTTGGTTTAAGTGGTGGTAACCTATTTTGCCTTTAATCATATCCAAAATCAGAGCATATATCAACTTAAAAGCTTTGCAAATCTACATAAGTAAGTTCTAGTAATCTCTAGTTCATTAAAATCTATGGCAAGTAATTAGATGAAGCATGTTTTGTTTTTGAAAACCATATGCACGAAATTCACTCTCAAATGAAGTAATGTAGGCTCAAAAACTCACTTTTAGGTTTGTATGATTTAAAACTTATTCTAACATGCGAATTCTGTACCAAGTTTTACTATCTATATCCACTACATGTTAATGCAATCAAAACATCTCTATCAACAAAAGAATTCCATAGTTTAATAATATGAAAGCCATGAACTCGAAATTGTCTCAGAAAAATATCATCATCGACGAGTTAAGGGCATCCTAAGACTCTGAAAAACACTAAAATACACTCAAAAACTACCTAAAATTTTTGAAAACTAAAAACCCACGAAATTTTTTTATTTTTAGGGCATCATCCGCCGAGAAGTTTCATTGTCCGCCCAATTTTATAATTTATGACTAAAAGAAAGTGTAAACCCCTCCCCCACACTTAAATCCTACATTGTCCTCAATGTAACAAAGTAAAAGCATAGAATCAAGCATGGAGTAATGAATTCACCAAAAATAACTAATTAACACACTAACAAACTAATTAATAAGGAGGAAGGGAAAAGAAAGCAAATCTGTATGTCGATCCTCCATTGGGTTGCCTCCCAACAAGCGCTTGTTTTTTATTGTCTTACAGCCTAGACATGATGCTTCATTTATGCTCTTGGAACAGCCTGATCTTGAAGGTGCATCTCCTCCATTTGTTCTTTCCACTTTGCAGCTTAATGTTCTGACCTCCGTGTCTTTAAACTAGAATTCCGAACGATGTAGAGCTCAGAAATTCGTGATCTTTATATGACTGAAAACTAGAAGTCTCGAGCTTTCCATTCATATAAAGAATTCGTGCTAACTTCAAACGAGCTGAAAGTTATGACTTTTCAAAGTTGACTGTTCTATTTTGGACAGAAGTTGCGAATTATGAAAACACTTGGAGCACGTTCCTCCGTCGTATCCTTCAAAACTCAACAAAGATAAAATCCAATAAAAATGCATGAAATGCAATGATGAATATGATTCAAGATGATGCAATTATGTAATGCATGAATGAATGAATGATATGCAAAGATGCTTGACTATTCACAAAAATCGAGCAACCTGAGCATGACTATTTGAATAATTTCTCTAGAATTAATCACACGTTGGAACTAGCTGAAATTTTACACGAAAAGACTAGACACATATACAAATACTTCATAAAAGTTTCAGAATTTTCCGAGACGTGTAACTATGTCAGATAAATCACACAAAACAGCCTATTGCTCAGCTATGAATTTATACTATACATATAACACATATGCAACGAAAATACTAAGGCACAATATACTAGAAACATGAATGCACATGATATATAATAAAAATGCAATGCAAATGATGCAGAAATATAGTAACCAATGAGAAATCTAAGTATATAAACACACAAAATTTGTTTTGCACGTTGGACATGTTCTTAGGGCACCTTTCACACAATGTCACACTTCGATTTACCATGTATCACACATTTACTTAATGAGAATTAACTAAATGCATCAAACAAGATCAACCTAGATGATAAAATGGTGTGAATGCATAAGAGAAAATGGTTAGAACCTGCAAAAAATATCCAAGTTACATGAACAATCATGAATAGAATGACTCATCCATTGGTCTCATGTCCCTAACTTCACTTAGGTTAGGGTACCCGGTGATGAAATCCGAGCATCATGAAACCGCAAGGGAGTTAATGCAACTAAGTACCTGCAACGTTGGAAAGTCCTTTACATGTTCAAACAATTTTCGAGATTTTTTAGCACACATGTCTCAAATTGATTTCGCCAAAAATTTACAAGGATTACAAGACATTGATTTTTCAGTCTTTCCAAGGACGTGCGACCCGTGCGATAAAGTATGAATTCTCGATTGTTCAGCCTTTGTTCAATCGAAAAACATGGCCAGTTGGGGATAGAGATAACGCGAGAGGCAGGACTAATTTCGACAATACACCCCGAGGCTAACCGGGCCAATGGTATATACTCTATTGGTGTAAGTCTTTCTTAGATCCAGAACCTGTCACCAGTCATAACCCGTTTCTAGACACCATGTCCGACATTCAGCCAAACTTTCAAGAATTCACACTCCCTCATAGTTCTTGTAGACTCCGCCCTCAACCTTATGTGTAAAACATAAGGGGTTAAGGAGATAAACAAGAAAAAGAGGCACCATCTATTCCAAGGAGTGAGACTTAATTAATCAAGCATGTAATCAATGTAAATCTAAGACTATCATTTAACATGCTTAACAATTATTAGATATATATATACAAACACCGATTATTATTTACAAAAATTAAAATTTACACTAACATTTATTCACATGTATTTATTTACGAAAAAATTAAATCAATTAGGGCACATATACAAGGCATCGAAAATTTGTAAGTAAAATTAGCATATATACTTCGAAAATTCCTGAAAAAGAAAATGGTTAGTACTATGCACAAGTATAAATTTACATATATACACACAAAAATTACAAACAATTAACAATCCCCGGCAGCGGCGCCAAAAATTGATATGACGGAAACATGCATTTAAATTAAACACATAAATCAACCATAAACAATTTAAAACCCTATAGATGTAGTATAATATAAGCAAGTAGGGATCGTTCTAAACCGGGGATTGAAGGGTGCATGCAATTCTTGTGTAGTAAAAGGGGGTATAAAGAGTTGTTTTTAATTACCTAATTTATTTACTAGAAACGTCTCAAACATAGCACATAATCCTATGACTCTAACATGCATTGACTCATAGACAAGCAAACACATATGAGACCTAAAAACACATACCACGTTTGAAACAAAAAGAAAACCTAATTAATTATATACAAGTGATCAACTTAATCCATAATCTAACTCATTTATTAACACATGCAAATAACAACACTACCGAAATCCCATAACCCTAAATTTCGATTAAACATGCATAATTCATATTTTGTGCTAGGCATCCCCTAAACACCATTGATCTAGACTAGGAATCCCCTAAATCAAAACCAAAGCATTAAGAACCAATTAACTTCATGCAAATTGAAATCTAGAATAAGGAACACATGGAAAAGTTATTGAAATTTACGTATGTAATAAAACCGAAATACAATCATCCAAAACACACAAACAAGTTTCATGAACAAAAAGAGACTACGGAGTAAAGAGGTCATTGTTACACTTTTATATCTTCGGAATCCCCTATGGATACTCAAGAGAACTAGACTTCTTTGGTGGATGACGTTCGGAATCCCCTATGCGTCGGTGGAAGAAGAGATGCGGCGGTTTGATGGCGTAGTTGGCTTCTTGAGGATGTCGGCTTAATTTGTGGGGAGGAGGAGAGTATTTGGCAGAGCATAGGCTATAGAATAAGTGATTATTTGCTTTGAGGCCGAGCTCTTGTATTTATAGGTGAAGAATTCCAACTTTCCTCTCCAAACTAGGTTTTCCTAGTGTACTCGGGTAGAACTACCAGCCTGTCTTGAAACGTCTTTTCCGGGAGTTCTAGAGCTCAGAAAATTCCGATTTTTGTTTCATTGGAAAGCTTATTCAAAGGGCTATAAAATCCATATAATGAACGCCATATTTGGAGTTGAATTGAATTTACTACGGATTTTAGAAGTTGAGTGACCTGACTGCCCAGTTTTCTTCTTCTTCAAGGAAAAGGAAATCTTTATATCTTCAAATTTTGCATTCCTTATTCCCCAATACTTCTTGGCCGAATATACCATATTCTTGCACATATTTTGGGCCTCAAATAAAGTATTTTTCTTCATGGAATATCCTTCAAAAATTCGTCCATTATATGCTCCATATATTCCGCCATATTTGCTCTTTCCTGGGTCGCGCAGGAGAAATGTCTTCATCTTTTTGTCCACCATTTTGGTATCCATTTTATTTGGCATTTGGTTTCCAATTCTTGACACCATATGGGAATGTATTTTAGTAACCATTTGAAGACCATTCCTCGGACTATTTCTTCTCCGGATTTATTGCGTTTTGCGTGCTTGTAGACTCCTTTACTCCGTCTCTTTTGGTCAACACCTGAATTTAACAAAATAAGTTAAAACTAATAAAACTAAGCAATTATCAAAGTAAAAATGTAGAGAAAACACATTAATTAATACGCCTAAAATGCGTAGATCAGGAATTCCATACCCTAATCCTGAAGATGTAAGGGGTCTACCTTACTGCCGATATCATAATAAATGGGGTCACCATTCCACGAATGAATGCATTAATTTAATGTATAGAATTCAGCAGTGGATTGACGAGGGGGAAATACGGATAGAAACGTCCTCGCCAAACCTGGTGACCTGAGAAACATTGATGGTTGGGATGTTAGAGTTGACTAGGAGTAACCCAAGTAAGAGAAAGATGACCATCGATATCCGTACCCCTGGCGAGAGTCCACCAAGGAAACAACCAACGAGATCAGAGAAAGAGAAGGTGGATCCAAAAACAGAGTCGCCGGTGGCTCTTTGTGCTCATTGTAAGTTCAAGTGCGGGCTGAAGATTTCCTACGAAGAATTGGCAGAAGCAGCCAAGGTTTTCCCAGAATTATTTTCAAATCCAGAACATCATCAGCCACATAGCCCACAGAAGTCAAGACAAAGGGATTCCCCAATATCCAAATGGTTGCGAGTAGCAGAGAAGGTTAGTGAAACAAAGAAGTCCAAATTAGAGATAGCTAACACGCTTGCCAAGCCATATGTTCCTCCTGCTTCAAGAAATATTACTAAAGAGAACATATGGTACGGCAAGGAGAAAGGAAAGACCATTGAGGTAACCCCAAGAAGGAGACAGAACCTTTAACGATGATTTGGAAAAGCTAAGAGGGCATTGGAAGCTTACGAGATGGGCATCATCAAGGAAGAACAGCTGAAGTATTCCCCAGAAAAGCTACAAAGTCATTTGAATGCACTTGCAGTAAATCCTTTGGTAGTCTTTGGGAAGAAGTCTCGCGAGCCTAAGGTACAAGAAGAATGACCAAGTGTCTTTGATCGTAACCCAGAATTATGGGCTAGAGACAAGACACCAGAACCTATACCTGAGGTTCATCATGACATCCGAGAGCGCAAATTAGGAAGGCAACGCCTCAGGTTTGACGACAAGGCGATGCAAATGGTGAGGTTAAATAGTCCACAGAGGAAGAAAGAACATGATAGGGAACATGTCACCGTGAGCGAGACTAAAGACCTACAATGGAAACCAAAGCCTTTGATCGAAGAAGGAAAGAAAAAGGCTAGTTTGGACAAGACTTTTCCCCCATTGCAGAAGCAGAGCTCTGGATTATTTATGCCAACAACTGTAGAACCTACACCTGAGGTTCAGATGCAGCAGGTCGCTTCCCTAGAAGTTACAACAGACATTGATGTAGAAGATGGAAAGTTTGAAGATGACATCAATGAAGTTGACGAAGAGCTGCTAGACTAAGGTGAAGATGAAGTAGAAGATATCCAAGAGTACGCGGAGGAGGTAAATACCAACATTAACATAATATTTGTCTTTTCCTCTAAATACGCAATGCCTTCGCAAAGGACAATAGTGGTTGAACTAGTCTCGAGGAGAGATGTCAATAATTTGGCAACGCCAGAAGATGAAACAATACCATCGGACCAATAAGCGCTCGCCGAACAATCAGATATTGACTCACCACTTTCAAAAGGACACATGATGTTCGCGAAGCCTGCCCTGAATATGACCATGCACATGCGACCATTGTACATAATAGGGATGATCCAGGGAATTCAAATTAACAAGCTTTTAGTGGATTCTGGGGCCGCAGTGAACATCATCACCGTCAAAGCAATGGCATTACTAGGCGTCCCCAAGTCTGATATCCAAGAGACAACTCTCAATGCCAAAAACTGTTAGGGCAGCATATCTAAGACTTTGGGGATCATCTTTCTACAGGTGCACATTGGACCAGCCACTTGAACATATACATTTTTTGTAGCGGAGTGCATAGCTCTATACAGTGTAATTCTTGGACGTGACTGGATCCACAGGAGCTATTGTGTGCCTTCATCCCTTTACTAGCAGATGCTACTATATAACATGGAGTCTGGCGAGGCAAAAATTGTTGATGCAGACCCTCGTCTATACTCAGTGTCTGTCAATTCTTTAGAAGCCAATTATTACAACAGTGACCTCAGGCCACTGGAAGTATGTGGCGTCGATAACAAAGGCTGCCTAATTAGTGTAACGGCCTCTAAACTAGCTTAATGAGGTATTATTCAGGTATATCACGATAGCAGCAGACCCTATACCATTGAGCTAGCATCCAAACCATCTCAATGATAGGGCCTCTATCGAGTATAGAGGCTGAGGCTTGTTACTTTCTGCACGAACGCTTCAACAATTTTTTAATGGAGAGTCAAACCTACGAGAGGATTCCAATGATTGTAGCATTGGAATATCTGAATGAGGATGTACTGAATGGCTCAGACGAGGAGGAAGAGATCAGATTAGCACTAGTAGCCTTAGATGATATACCTCCTAAAGTCAAAGATTTCACTGAAAAGGTTAATCTTGGAAGTTCGAAAGAGTCAATATTTGTAGCTATTAGTACCTTCCTAGAGCCTGAAGAACGACTGAGGCTTATTGAATTGCTACAGGAGTACGCTGATTATTTTGCAGAAAAATACGACGACTTGCCAGGATTGTCACCAAAATTGGTTTGTCACATCTTGCCTATCATGGAAGGAAAGAAGCCGGTAAAAGAAGAAATGCGTCGAATGAATACAGAAATAGCAATCCTAATAAAGGAAGAAGTTGAAAAGATGATCAAGTCAGGGATCATATGAGTGACCAAATACAATGAGTGGCTATCAAACATAGACCCAGTCATGAAAAAGAATGGCAAGATGCGGGTTTGTGTTGACTACAAAGACTTGAATAATGTAACCCCGAAAGATACATACCCAATGCCAGTCGCAAATTTGTTGGTAGATTCAGTGGCTTGTCATGAGATGTTATCATTTATGGATGGGACAGCTGGCTATCATCAGATACCAATGGTAGAGGCAGACAGACATAAGACCTCATTTTGGTGCCCAGGTTTTGCAGGAGTATTTGAGTACGTGGACATGCCGTTTAGACTCAAGAACACAGGGGCAACCTACCAGCGAGCAATGAACTTAATTTTTCATGACCTCATTGGCAAGTCCATAGATGTATATATCGACGACGTGGTATTTAAAATGAAATGCAGAGTTAATCACATTGAAGACTTGAGGCAAATGTTTATGCGGATGAGGCAGCATTAGTTGAAGATGAATTCAGCTAAGTGTGTATTTGGAGTACAAGCAGGAGACTTACTAGGATTTTTGGTTCATCAACGTGGGATTGAGATATCGGATGACAAGAAAGAAGCAGTTCTTAATGCAATTCCGCCAAAGAGTAAGAAGGAACTACAACTTATTGGGTAAAATCAATTTCTTAGGACGGTTTATTGCTAACGCTGCTGAAAAAACATAACCATTCTCCACTTTGCTCAAGCTTTAGAATCAGAAAGACTATGTATGAGAGCCTACTCATCAAGAGGCTTTTGAAACCATCAAAGCATACTTAGCAAACCCACCAGCCTTGGTATCGCCAAGGCCAGAGGTTCCTCTCAAGCTGTATATATTAGCTACCGATCATTCTATTGAGAGTTTATTAGCTCAGAACGACACAGCAGGAGTTGAACGTGCTATTTTCTATCTCAGTCATACCTTGATCGATTGTGAAACAAGATACTCGCCAATGAAAAAACTATGCTTAGCCTTTTATTTTTCAGGATGCAAGCTGAGGCATTACATGTTATTCTTCACTACATGTGTAATATCCCAAACCGATCTGGTGAAGTATATGCTTTCGAGACCCATATTGAGGGGAAGGATTGGGAAGTGGATTCTGGCATTTTCAGAGTTCTCTTTGCAGTACGTTCCCCAGAAAGCAGTAAAAGGCCAAGCAGTAGTTGATTTTTTGGCTCATCATCCAATGGAAGATACTTGCGAGGGGCCGGAGTTAGAATTAACTCGTATTGATCTAGCACCATTGTGTTTATACTTTGATGGGTCAAGCACGAGCACTATGGTCGGGGCAGGGGTGGCATTGGTCTTTCCATGCGGCCAAACTTTTTCTTTTTCTTTCAGGTTGGATTTCCGGTGTACAAATAACCAAGCAAAATATGAGGCACTTATCATAGGCTTGGAACTTTTGCTAGATATAGAAATCACATATGTGCACGTATATGGAGATTCCCTGTTATTAATCAGACAACTTGAGACCAAATACAAGGTTGGATCAGTTTTAGAGCCGTACGCCAAATGAGCATGTGAGTTGCTCAAGTTGTTCACCGAAGTAGAATTGAACCATATTCCTCGCGAGGAGAATTATGCAGTAAATGAGTTGGCACAGCTAGCAACGGGGTTGAGCCTGCAAGATGGAGTACGCGAACGCATACTGAAAGTTGAACGAAAGACTCTGCCATCTTTCATCGCTCCCCAAGAAGAAAATAACAAGTGATACGTTGCCACACTCTATCATATTGATGTGGATTGGAGTATTATCTCATATCTAGCGGATCCGTTTTTAGCCCATAATAATATACTCAAGGATGAAGTGTTATATAGGAGAGGAGAAGATGGCATGTTCTTAAGATGTGTGTATGGACGTGAAGGTAAGCGATTGATGAGGGAAGTCCATCTAGGAGCAGCAGGAGCACATCAGGTTGGTCCAAAGAAGAGATGGTTGATACGACGACATGGTTACTATTGGCCAGGTATGCTCAAAGATTGCATCACGTTCGCTAAAGGCTGTGAAGAATGTCAAAAACATGGACCAATTAGCCATATGCACAGAATACCATTACAGCCTATAATCAATCCTTGACCATCTCGAGGATGAGCTTTGGACTTAATTGGAATGATTCATCCTCATTCATCAGACGGGCACAAATATATCATAGTGGCTACTGACTTCTTTACCAAATGAGTTGAAGGTAGACCTCTTAGAATATCATCGACCAAAGTCATTCGCCAGTTCTTGTTCGAAGATATCATTTGCAGGTTTGGCATTCCTGAGAGTTTTATTTCAGACAAAAGGGCAGCATTCATGTATGGAGAAGTCAATGTGCTTATGTAGGATTTTGGGATACACTTTCTCCCTTCTTTTCCATACTATGCCCAATCCAACGGTCAAGCTAAAGCGAGCAACAAGACCATCATATATATCCTCAAACGAATGCTTGATAGCAATGCCAGATTATGGCATGAAGAGCTATTCAACACTTTATGGGCCTATTGAACAAGAAAACGCACCCGAACAGGAACAACTCCTAATGCTTTAATGTTTGGCCACAATGAAGTCCTGCCTTTGAAAATTAACGTACAATCTTTGAGGGTAATGGAGGAAAACAATTTGATCGGTGAGGATTATATACATGCCATGTGGCAGGAACATAAAGACTTGGATGAGAAGAGATTAGAAGAACATGACAGTCTATGTGCCAAGAAACGGAAAGTAGCTCGTGCCTATAACAAATGCACTAGGGGAATGAGTTTTGCAGAAAAAGAATTAGTTTGGCGAGTGATACTACCCGTTGGCGAGAAGACTGAAGGCAAAGGAAAGTGGTCAGAGAAATGGGAAGGGTCATACATCATTGATCGCCTCTTAGGCAGATGAGTTGTTCGTTTACGAGATCGAGATGGTACAGTACATGCTAATCCTATCAACAGTCGTTTCCTTAAGAAATATATACAGCCAGCTTGGAAATATGAGGACCGCCAGCAGTAACTTAATTCAGTTCATTCACGCTCCTTGGCGACTCTCGCCTGAATGAACTGAAGGGGAAACACAGAGGGGATTAGACATAGTTAGCCAATACATGTGGTTAAATTTTTGTTTGTCTTTAAAAGTCGTGTGTGTTCGGTCAACCAATACTTGTGGCTAAACTTTTATTGTGGCTAAATAGACCATTTTTATCCAAATTTTTATTGCATTTATTTTGGACAAGGAGTTCATGCTTGCCAACCGCTGTGGCCAAATTATGTATAAACTATGTTTGACTTTATCAATAATAAAGACGTTTGCATAAGGATTTTTTTTGCTTTAAATATGAACAGATCACATTAACAAGTACAAAGGCCTTGCGGCCTTAGGCTCTGATACCATATGAAGACAGGCTATGATCAGCAATAAAACAGAAAGAAAAATACGGTTTATCTTCCCAAATCCTCAAACAGTTGATAACCGGTCATCAGGCATACGTAGCAAATATGCATACATGGAAAATGGACCTCAAGAGACAAAATAAAGAAGATTTGAAATGCCAAGAAAGCTAGTTCAGCAGCCCAACAGAGGTCCGCTAGAAGCAGACTGACGTATGTTGCCTTACCCCGCTTTGAACTCTCTGTCGTTCCTCTCCAGAACATCCGCGTTCATGGGATATGCAACCTCAATGCACAAAAGAATTGAACGGTTGCTGGCGAGGAAGACAAAGCGATGCCACCCCCATTTTTTTGACTTCGTCACCCTATGGATACTCATGATGACTTTGCCAAGGTAACACCTGGATATAGATATCACTATCTACTCCAGGTTTGGACATGGATATCACTATCTAAAGTCTATAATATGGGAAGTTTTTATCTGGAGGATTTTCCTGATAAAGAAGCCAGAGCAAACATAAGGAAATGGTTTTCATCTCGCAAAGAAGCTTAGAGGATACGACGAACAACAGAGAGCGAGGTTGCCTTTTATAGGAAAATTCTACGCTGAACCACAACGGTAAAGCTTCTGAAGATTAAATGTATCCGTTAATAAAGGACACGCGTATATTGGAGATTGAACCGCAAGACGTTCTATCTACCCCGAGAGGAAGGCGTGATAAGTAAAAGATTTTTTGGGCAGGTAAACATATTTCAAAGATTTGATTGATCGGGACAACGCGTGACGGATTCTAAGTTTGAAATTAAAGACCATTAAAGTCAAATAACAATGGCAGGCGAGCAGTTAGCTGTTACAACAAGCTTAATATTTTTAAGGGAATCCACGGAAAGCCTATGTCTGAGGCCCAACATTATTATTCGAAGCCCAGATGAAGTGCAACAATGCCAAAATATTCAAAGTAACATTTGGATCCAACCAAGTACTCAAATTTATAGAAATATTTCAATGATATAACAGTACAAAGGAGGAGGGAGGGCTTAATCTCTGAGGCCCAGTAATTATAACGAAAAGGCTTAGTCCCTTAGAGAAGATTTTAATGACTCGAAGTCTCGCCAGGCTTGATTATACGAGTGCAAAGTGCTCACAACTTCCTCCTTAACATCATTCAGTAGCAGTGCTTGGTTCTCTCATTCGTCCAGAAGTTGGCTAACAGAGGCCTAATTGGAATGAGCACTTGAACGCAGACGGTCCACTTCAGCTTAGAGGGCAGCCAACTCAGCCTCCTTGGCCGCCTGAGTTTCTTGCTGAGATAAAGTGTTCCTCAGAAGTGCTTGAACTTGGGTATTATCCTCTTGCGTTTGGCGAGCCAACGTCTCCATCTCTTCTTTCTTGCGGTCTGCTTCTAACTTCAAACGCTGATGAACTTTATATTGGCGAAGTCCTTCCTCAAAGACAGACATGGTTTGGAAAAGCTCGGCAGGGGCAGTGGCCTTTAGTTTTTTCACCTGTTCTCAAGCCTGATTGATACTCTGAGGGGAATCTAGGCTGGCTGAGAAAAGCGTCTGAAGAACAACTGAAGTAGGAAGGGCAACAGATGGAGGAGAGCTAAGAGCATTTAGCCTAGTCGAAAGTTCCTACAATATCAAAATTTGATCCTGAAAGGTAGGAGTCTGAACAAAAGGCCCTGGTGATGAAGGCGGAGCATAAGTTTCTCCAGGAGAAGTATTTGGATCTCTATCAACACGGATTGGCGAGCTTGAAGGTTGTTCTACCGTGGCCATTGATGCAAGCTCAGGAGATTGAAGGAGAATGGACATTTGGAGCTGGTCTTGAAGGTCTGGTGAGATTGCCTTTTCTTCTGAATCAGCTTGTTGTTCAGGAAGGATTATGCCGCCCTTCAGAGAAGCAAGTGTAGGCAAGAAGGAAATGCGAGGTGTCAGAATTTAATAAATAAAGAACTACTATACAGAAGGAGTAAATGAAGTAAGTTGTTACCTGAGGAAGGGGCAAGTAATTGGATTCAACCAATTTTCGTGGTTCCTCAACTATTTTGACTTGGACCTTTGGCGAAGGTGGAACTTGAACCTCTGGCTCTGGAATAACCTCAACCAACTTCTGTGGTTATTCATTTGTGACTTCGAGCTCTGGCAACGGAGGAACTTGAATTTCTTGCTCTGCGATGACTTCATCATTTTGAGAAGCGTTGTCCTCGCCAGAGGTGGGAGAAAGGTAGCAGAAGTGGAGCTCAATATGTAGGCACTGGAATAAGGTTAAATGATCAACTGCTTCTTTCTTTTCTGCCTCTTCAAGCTCCTTTAGTATTATTCCAACTAGGAATCTGGTGATAAAGTCTTTGCAGCACTCTTTCTCGTTGTTTATGATTTCTGGCCTTGTTACATCGTCCTCGCCTTCAAACATTATACTAGAATCATCAAACTTTAGTATGTAGGCTTGGCTACACCCTTCATAGAGTCTCTCCCCCAATGAGTCGACGATGTAGTAGGCATCAACGTCAGATTTGAGGACAAAGAAATGATCATTCTAGCTCACCAGATATACTTAAGGCTTTGTGCTTGCTAACGTTATCTCATACTTGATCAAAGGATGCAAGATCTTTCAGGTTTGCAAATTTATTTGGGCTAAGGTACCCAATGAATGAGTCATCAGAGGAAATCTTTAAAAGCCTGATGTTTGCCTTCAGAATCGTCTCAGGATCAAAATGTTTATCAGAGAAGGAGCTGACGAGGGCCTCATTCTTGCAGAGCTCCTGCCATTCCAAAGAACATTGGACAATGAGTTCATCAAATTCAGACACTGTGGGCATGGTATTTGAATTTGAAAGTAGCCAGTGAGCAATGGTACTCAACAACATACCCAACAACATCAAACTTGATTGATATTTGTAAAACGACGTCGTTTTATTCATTTCGGTTCATACGATTTGGTTTAGTTTTTTTGAAACCGAAATCGAACCGAATTTTTCGGTTCCGTTTGGTTTTTTTGTTTTTCGGTTCGATATTTATTCGATTTCGATTTTTTCGGTTATTGTTCGATTTTTTTTCTTCCGGTTTTTGGTTCGGTATTAACAGCCCTATGCACACTTATTGTCTCTATATTGACAATTAATATGATGGTAGTATATATTAAAAATGATTTAATTTTTGTTAAATTTCAAATAAATAGTTATCGCATAATGAGATAAATATATATAATTAGTTAATATCAATATAAAATTTTCTATTTTTTGAGATTTAAGTTTATATCTCTATGTTATGTTTCTTATATTATATTATTTATAAATTCATAAAGATGAGTCTCTAATAAAGACACACACCTAAAAAAAAGTTAATTGTGTGCGCAGCCCACCTTCATTCTAAATCTTGGATCCACCCTGCGTACAGCGTCGCGTACAACTTCTATTTTAAAGTATAAAGTTCATGTAGGCCGTTAATACTTGTGCATGCATGCAGGAAATGAAGGTCATTATGGGATATTCTAAAGCAATGCCAATTCGTTCACCTAGACGACCTCTGCCAATCTCTTATATACTTGTACGAGCATCTGGAAGCAGAGGGCCGTTATATCTGTTCTTCACATGACGCAGCGATTCACGACATAGCAAAATTGCTGAGAGAAAAATACCCCGAGTATAATGTTCCTACGGAGTAATTGATCTCCTAACCAACTTGGTTATATATGTTACATGACGCACTTTATGATCGTTATTTAATTGGTGTGTATATATTCATGTACACAGGTTCGAGGGCATCGACGACAACTTGGAAAATGTTCATTTTTCTTCAAAGAAACTATTGGAGACGGGGTTTGAGTTCAAATACAGCTTGGAGGACATGTTTGTAGGGGCTGTGGATGATTGTAGAGCAAACTGTTTCTATCGGATTACGCGGGACGCAATCTAGCAGAAGTATGTACGAGTTCTTCTCATTCCTTTTTTCGTCCGAACGCTCGGGCTGTTCGGATGGTCAGACACTTCTCCTCTCTTCGGGTATTCGGGTACGCATGTTTGAGTTCGGCTGTTAGAAGAATACAACGACAAACAGATAGTCAGATGGTCGAGACAGGGGTGGCCTGCCTTCAACGCTTTGATGCCTAAGTTAGAAGATGTATTGGATATAACAGTCAACTGAACGTGCGAAGAAGTAAGTTGGAGTGTTTAATGCTTGAGCTTAGTTGTGATTCGATCCAGATGTGTTGAGATGATGTTACCTATAATAAATACCTTACATATATAGGTGGTTGAGTTTGTTGCTTGCTTGTGCTCCTCGATGTGGGATTGGTTTGCTCTTGCTGTCATGTGATCCGCACATTCGGATGTGCGCCCCACGGGCGCGTGTGTGCTCGGATGGGGTTGGTCTTATGAGCGGAGTTGTAGCCTTCCTAGTGGTCTTTCGGGTGGTTGGGTAGGTGTTGATTGCCTGCTTAAGTGGATAAGTATATTTAATCGGACAACCAATGGTGCTATACTAACAAGTCCCCCAAGTCCCCAAGTCAAAGAGAACTTTCTTGACTGGGGAGTTGAAAAAGGGTTCGTGCGATTAAATAAGATACTTATCCGATTGAGCAGTGGTGCGTGGTCCTATAACCCCCAAGTCCCCCAACTCTCCGGTCAAGGAAGGGCTCGCATGACAGAGTGGGTACCTGTGCGTCCGATCGTGTACCTGTTCGTGCGGTCCTGTATTCTGGGCCCGGCCTCCAAATGAATCTTGCTATTTGGAGCCGCGCGCCCGTGGTGTTTTGCCAGGTGAACACAAATGGGTGTAATATAGATATATAAGTATGCGAATGCGTGAATGTATGAATGTATGAATGTATGCAATTGTATGCACGGTCGCGAGCATGATGGATCCGAGCTAGACCCCGACCACCCCGTAGGGAGCCGTTAAGCCTTGGACCGGTCATTCTTGAAATGTTATGGGTGGAACCGAGCTGACCCCGACCCCCCAATTTGGAGCCGTTAAGCCTCGGAACGGTCGTTCTTGATGCATGGATGGATCCGAGCTGACCCCGACCCCCCAGGAGTCGTTAAGCCCCGGACCGGTGGTGCTTAGGTGCCCGAGAGGATGGAGTAACTCATCGACGCCGACCTATCGTAGTATCAACGGTGGGATCAGGACCGTTACGTACATGTGTTGCAGCGCGCACGGAGGGATGGACGCATGCCCGTGCCGCTCATCGGTCTTAGTGTGCCCAACGGGGGGGACGGACCGCACACCCTTGTCATCTAAGTCGGCGAGTCGATCGTTAACGTTACGCGCACGGAGGGGAAGAACCCCCCGCCCGTGCCGCCCATTGGTCTTAGCGCGCGCAAAGAGGAGTCGGCCCCATGCCTCTGCCGCCTAATCCGGCTTGCTTTCGCCCACGGAGAGAACGGACCCCACACCCGGAACGCTCATCGGTCTTAGTGTGCCCAAGGAGGGGACGGACCGCACACCCTTGCCACCTAAGTCGGCGAGTCGATCGTTAACGTTGCGCGCACGGAGAGGATGGACCCCACACCCGTACCGCCCATCGGTCTTAGCGCGCGCAAAGAGGAGTCGGCCCCATGCCTCTGCCGCCTAATCCGGCGAATCGATTGCTTACCGGTACGCGCACGGAGGGAGGTGCCCCATGCCCGTGGCGGTGAGTTCTTTTAGCGTGTGGGAGGGGGAACGCGGATGTTCATCCTCCCCTGGGACGCCTAAATGGTGTTGCCTTGGTGGTGTTGATTTGCCTGTGATGTTTCTTAGGTGTTTTGTCGTTCGCGTGGTGTGTGCGCCAGTTCGAATGGAGGGAGTCGTGGCATGTGTCGTCTTGCCTTAGGTGTGGTGGTGCTCTGTTCGGTGAGGCGCTTGAGGTGACATTCCTTTTGACTTCTCCTTGGGAACCGTTGTGTAATAAATGCTAGTCGGCGTAATTAATGCAGGCGTGCCCTGACATTAAATGCTGATGACGTAATAACTACTCGGAGGTCATGCGTCAGGCGCGTGGGCGCGTGGGGTGTTGCATGGATGACACGTGGTGAGTCGTGGGAGACCGTGCTAGGGTTTGAAACCGAGGCGGGAAGCCGAAGGGTGAGCACGGTTACTTAGGCGGGCAGGTGAACCGCCTTGGGGCCACGTGTCGTAACCTGACGGTGGACACGCGAAAATGGACGGCTGGCGTTCATTCGCGTGCATCGTGCGATTAGTATAAGTAGGGGCTCTGGTGTCGTTCCTTACCACTTCGATAATTTACTGAAACTCTGCAAAAATTACCCTGCATACTGTTCTTCTCTGATCTTTG
This sequence comes from Geum urbanum, assembly GCA_946800695.1. NCBI lineage: Eukaryota > Viridiplantae > Streptophyta > Magnoliopsida > Rosales > Rosaceae > Geum > Geum urbanum. Next base: position 1,831,793 of record OX326998.1, on the reverse strand, counting down.
TGTTCTTTGCTCCTTTGCCGGAATCCTTCGTCGACGTTCATCTTTCATCCTTCGATTTCAATTTTGGTGAGGCTCTTTGACTTGTTTTTCTGTTTTACGTTTTGCTTGTTCCCCTGTTTTTTTTTTGTTTTTTTGGTTTCTGTTTGTTTTTTTTTCCTCCACGGTTTCTCGGTTTTTTGGCCTTTTCTGGGTTTTTCGTCTTAAGAACAAGGCGTGTTCTTGAGGCGAGCCTGGTTTGATCTTATTTGGGGTAGGATTTCTGGGTTTTTGGTGTTTCTGGTAGTTGGTATTTTTTGCTAAGTGTGGGCTTCGCGTGCGTGCGTCTAGGAGATGGAACCAATAGAGATATCGAGCGGACAATCGCGTGAGCGCATATACATACCGGGGGCGGAGTGGGTTAGTTGTGGTTCGGACACGAGTGGGTCGAGTACATCCTCGTATGAATCTGTGATGAGTGTAACTCCTCCGCGGTTCATCCCTAACGCTTCTCCTGTGGTGCAGCCAATGGATCCTCAACAAGCGCTTGCTGCCGCAGGGTTAGGGGAATCGTCCGGGTCATCGGGCGGGTACTCATCGTCCGGGCCATGGGGTGACGAGCCCGTTCGAGCGAATCAGCCCGTGACGCAATTTCCAGAGGGCGGGCGCGTTCACTGGGTGCTCCCGGACGGAGTGCCAGTGCAAGAGCCCGAGCGGGCGCCAAGGGTCAAGGAGATGGCGCGGTGGGCGCGGGATTACCACATTCCGTCGTTTGTCAAGCTGAAGATACCAGAGAGGGGGGAGACGTTCACCCGACCGCCTGCTGGCCACGTGTGCGTCAGCGAATTCCACCTGAAGGCGGGGATAAAGCTGCCCCTTCACCCATTTTTCCAATATATCCTGGCGCTTCTCAAGATCTCCCTTGGTCAGTGTGGGCCTACACTGACTCGAACGTTGGTGGCATTCTTCAACATCTTTCGTTTGAGCGGGTTGGACCACCCCACACGGGTGGAATTCCTACACTTCTTTCGCTTGAAGTACTCCTCCCGTCGGCGCGACTCGAGCACCTTCACGGTGGAACCACGCGTGAAATGGTGGCTCATCGATCCTCCCAGTTCCTCCACCAGCTGGCGCACGATCAACTGCCTGGTTGGAGGTGACTGGGAGTTTGGCGCTCATGCCCCTGAGATCACGACCAACGCCAATCGTGTCCACCGAGTCCCCCAGCGCTTCCATTGGTTGGACACGAACGAGTATCCCTTGACACCCGAGGAGGAAAACAGGATTGTCCGTTTGAAGTTTGTCTTCGACCCCAGGCCCGAGGCGAGGCACTTCTGGGCGGCGTGTCACTAGGACCTGATCGAGAAGACACGCCTGGCGCGGACACCTGGTCTGTCAGGTGGTAATATCTGAAATGTGCATGGTGTAGTTTGATCGACTATTACTGACCAGAACGGTCCTTCTGTTTTGCAGTGAAAATGTCTAAGTCCAAGGCGAGCGATCGGGATGCGGAGCACGTGCGGCGTCTCAACATGCTGCTGGAGGGTGCGGATACTGTACGCCGTGTCGTGGTGGACGGCTCGGGTGGGATGCTTGTCGGTGGTGAAGTTTAGCCCACCATGCGTGCGCCGGCCGTCAACGCGCACGCCTCTTCTATTCGCCAGCGGTCGTCGGGTGCTGGTCCGTCTGTTTTCGCTGCTGCTAACGTCGGGCAGGGAACATCTATCCCCCCTCCTCCTCCTCCTCCACCAGCCAATCGGGGCCCAAGTCGGGCTGAGTGGGACCGCCTCTGTTTCTACCGAATTACGCGCGAGGGCGTAATGGGGCAGAAGCAACACAAATACTGCTTCCTCCTCCTCCTGGTACGTCCGAACGCTGGGGCTGTTCGGATGGACGGACGCTCTCTCTTCCTTCGTGCGTGCAGACTCCTTCCCTCGGGCGGTCGGGTGCGCGCGTTCGGGTGTGGCTGTTAGAAGAATACAATAACGAAGCAGGCGGTCAGGGGTCGAGACGGAGTGGCCCGCCTTCAACGCTCCGATGCCTAAGTCAGATGATGTATTGGAAATAACAGTCAAGCGAACATGCGAACATGCGAACGAGTAAGTTGGGGTGTTGAGACGTGAATGAATCCTCTTACCTGTAATAAATACCTTACATATATAGGTGGTTGAGTTTGGGGTTCGATGGTGTTCTTCGATGTGGGACTGGTGTAGTTGCTGGTGTGTGATCCGTGCGTTCGGGCGGGCGCGTGTGCGCTCGGATGGGGTGGGTCTGGTGAGTGAAGTTGGAGCCTCCTTGGTGATCTTGTGGGTGGTCTGGTAGGTGTTGCTAACCTGCTTAAGTGGATAAGTATGTTAATCGTACAACTAATGATGCAATACTAACAAGTCCCCTAAGTCCCCAAGTCAAAGAGAACTTTCTTGACTGGGGAGTTGAAAAAGGGTCCGTACGATTAATAGGAATACTTATCCGGTTGAGCAGTGGCGTGTGATCCTGTTACCCCCAAGTCCCCCAACTCTCCGGTCAAGGAAGGACTCGCATGACGGAGTGGGACCTGGGCGTCCGAGTGTGTACCTGTTCGTGCGTTGGTGTACCTATGGGCCCGGCCTCCAAACAAGACTTGCTATATATGTTTGTGGAGACGCGCGCCCGTGGGGTGTAAACATACATAAGTATAACAGATATACAGGTATATGGGTATGATGCATGAATGTATGGTATGATGTGTGCAAATGTTTTTCGTAACACCGGAGTTGGGATGGCGCGGTGCACCGCGTACATCAACGGGGATGCCGTTCCGTACGGTGTAGCGTCAACGGAGGGATCAAGACCGCGACCTACAAGTAACGCGCTACGGAGGGGACGGACCGCATGCCCATGCCGTTCTTCGGCTTAGCACCCTCAGAGAGGGGACGGACCCCATGCCTCCGTTATGACAGCCGGCTTGTATTTCGCGACCGGGGAGGGCGTACCTTTGCCCGCGCTCATCGATCCCGGAACGCGCAAGGAGGGGTCGGACCGCACGCCCTTGTCGTTCCGAGTCGGGGTCGAATGTTAACGTTGCGCTCACACGGAGGGGCAACACCCCACGCCCGTGCCGCCCATCGACTTAGCACGCCCAGAGAGGAGTTGGCCCCATGCCTCTGTCATGACAGCCGGCTTGCTCTTCGATCATGTAACGGTGCGCTCACGGAGGGGACGGACCACATACCCGTGCCGCCCATCGGGCTCAGCGTGCGCTCAGAGAGGGGGCGGACCCCATGCCTCTGCCGCCTGATCCGGCTTGCTAATGCTTGCGCGTACGTAGAGGAAGAACCCCATCCCGTACGGCGCAGCTCTTCACTCGGGGCACGGCCAAAAGGGAATTAAGGCGTTAGCCCTCTTTCGGGGCGCCCGAGTGGTACATGTACTAACCTGATGGTGTTTCTTGAGCACCCGTTCGTGTGAGTGGTGTACGCGCCAGTAGGAATGGTTGGTATCGTGGTGTGTTGTCCTTGCCTTGGGTTTGGTGGTGCTCTGATGAGACGTTTTGAGGTGACATTCCTTTTGACTTCTCTGGGAACCGGTGTGTAATAAGTGTTAGCCGTCGCATTTAATGCTAGCGTGCCCCTGCATTAAATGCTGATATTGTCATGATTGCCTGAAGGGCAGACGTCACGCGAGTGGGGATGGGGGAGTTGTGCATGAGTGCCACGCGTCGGGCTGTTTGGAGACCGTGCTAGGGTTTGAAATCGAGGCGGGAAGTCGAGGAGTTGGCGCGGTTACTTGGAAGGGCAAGTAAACCGCCCAGGCCACGCGCCATGATCCGACGGTGGACACGCGAAAAACGGACGACTGGCGTTCGTTCGCGTATCCCGTCCGAGTAATATAAATAGGGCTCCCCTGGCCTTCGTCTTCTTCATCACTTTCATATCTTTACCGAAATTCTGCCGGAATCACCTTGCGATCTGCCTCCTTGAGCTGTTCTGTGTTCGTGTCCTCTGTTACCGGAATACTTGCTCAATCGTGAAAGACTCAGCCCACAATACCCTAATCTGGTGAGGCTATCGTCCCTGGTTTTGTTTTTGTTTTTGGTTCTGTGTTTTGCTGGGTTTTTGAATTTCAAGGATATGGTGTGTTTTTGAGTGGGGTGTGTTTGATATGTTTGTGGGTGATTTTCTGTGGGTTTTGGTGGTTCTGTCTGGGGAGGGATTTGTTGCTAAGTGTTGGTTGGTGCATGCGTTCGTCTTTAAGATGGAGCCAATAGAGATACCGAGCGATCAGTCACGTGAGCGGATCTACATTCCGGGGTTAGGGTGGTTTAGTTGTGGGTCGAGCGGGTCGAGTACGTCGTCGTACGAGTCTGTTTTGAGTGTCACGCCTCTGCAATGTATTTTGCCTGATACCTCTCCCGTGCAGTCAATGGATGCTAGGCAAGCGTGCGTCAATGTGGGATTGGAGAGTTCATCTTGATCGTCGGGCGGGCATTCAGGCGGGAAGAATCCCTGGGGTGAGGAGAGGGTGGAGGGAGGAGATTCAATTCCTCAATTTGCTGAAGGTGGACCTGTCTACTGGGTGTTTCCTGATGGGACGCCCGTCCAGGAGCCTGAGCATGTGCCATCCATCTCAGAGATGGCCAGGTGGGCGAGAGAGTACCACATCCCCAACTCTGTGGAGCTGCGAATGCCTGGCGGGGGCGACACGTTCACTCGCCCGTCGCCCGGCCACGCCTGCCTGAGCGAGTTCCATCTTAAGGCGGGGATCAAGCTGCCGCTGCATCCGTTCTTTCAGTACATGCTGGCGCTGCTGAAGATCTCCCTTGGTCAGTACGGGCCCACGCTCACCCGCACACTTGTGGCCATGTTCAACATCTTCCGGGTGAGCGGTATGGACCAGCCCACGCGGGCGGAGTTCCTTCGTTTCTTCGGTCTTCGCTACTCTACGCGCCAGAGGGATTCGGGGACCTTCACCGTGGAGCCCCGCGTGAAGTGGTGGTTGACGGACCAGCCCAGTTCTTCGACCTGCTGGCGCAAGATCAATTGCCTGGTAGGTGGTGATTGGGAGTTGGGCTTCTTCTCATCCGAGTATGCCGCCAACGCCCACCTGATTGATAGAGTCCCCCAGGCCTTCCATCCACTCGATACGAGTGAGTATCCGATGACGCCCGTCAAAGAGGCCCGGGTCAACCGTCTGAAGTTTGTTTTTGACCCGGCGCCCGAGGCAAGATCGTTCTTTGCCGCCTGTCATTGGGACCTTATCGAGCAGACGCATCTTGCTGAGCTGCCGCGTACGTGGGTCTTGCAGTTCGTTGTTCTAGGAGTAGGAGTAGATTTTTGACTAACTGTTCTTCTGTCGTTAACCTCCTCCGTCTGTTGTCTTTGCAGTTAAGAAGAAGATGTATGGCAAGAACGTCGTTAAGGATGATGTGGTCAAGCGCCGCTTGGACGCCCTTCGAGACACTGCCGGCAAGGTCCGAAAGGTGGTAGATGACGGACGAGGTGGTCTGGTGTTGGGGGAGACCACGCAGCCCAGGATCCCCATTCCTGGTGTTTCTGATTTTGCGCCAGCTATCCCGGCGGATGCCCCTCGCCCGCCGCCTAGTGCCGCTGATGGTTCGAAGGCGCAGGCCAAGGCTGATCGTGCTGACCAGCGGGCTGAGCAGCACCGGGGAAGGCGCCAGGAGAGACACGATCAGCGCCGTCAGGACCTGGATGAGCAACGGGACAGGCGGGAGACACCTCGTCCGCCCCACACAGTTGCTTGTACCTCCACTACGCCCCCATCGTCCGCTCGCCCGCCCAGCCCCCCACGGGTGTCGGAGCAGGGAGGAGCTGGTGAGCCTTCCGCGAAGCGCCCGAGGACGGATAGTCCGACAGTCAATCCGTCCGCCGATCTGCCCGCCCATCCGTTCGCTTTCTTCACGTCGCTGGCGAAGACCATCGATCAGAGCGCCAAAGCCGTTAGTGCGATGGCACCGGATGTGATGCAGGGTAATAAGGATGAGATGGATAAGGCCTTCAATCTCTGCATGGTGCTGCAACACAAGATGTACCTGGCGCGCGAACGCTTTGCCAACAGGCGCTATGCAGAGGAGGTGCAGGCGGAGACACGCAAGCTCACTGATGCCTGTAAGAAGTACGAGTATGAGCTGGGCAAGTATGAGCAGGTGGCGGATCGCCTGCGTCAGGAGGTCCGGGCGGGGACGGAGAAAAGCCAGGAGGTGGGTGAGCGGGAGGCGCTGCACAAGGCCGAACGTGATACTGCCCTCGCTGCCCTGGAAGAGGCAAATGCCGAAGTGGACAACCGGGTGGCGGAGGTGGAGTCCCGTCTGATGGCTGAAGCGCAGGCCCAAGTCCAGAAGGCGCGAGCAGAGGCGCGAGCGGAGGCGGTCGCCGACTTCAAGAATTCTCTGGAGTTTAAGGAGTTGGTGGACGCTGAGGCGGATGTTCAGGTCGCCCAGTTCCAGGAGATGGTGGCGCCTTATCTGGATATGGAGAAGTATGATGCCTTCCTGGCGGAACAGGCGGGGCTGGCGGGCGGCGGTGGTGCATGCGCGAAGTAGAGTAGCTTTTTCTTTTCCTTTTTTCTTTTGTAATAGAGTAGATTTTTTTTTTTGTAATCGGGTCTTCGTGCCTTTGATTCTCGCTGGCCGTTTTTTGTAACCTGGCGAATGAATGAAATTTCTTTCTGTCCGTTTGTGTGCCTTGTCTCTTTTTGTTGGATTTTTGTTTGGCATCATTTGAGTAACTTGTGCAGGCGCGCGCTTCCCCTTTACATCTTTGCGAGTAGCCTGTCCCTAGTCCCCCGAGTATGTGGGCGGGCGGAGTAAGGACAAACAAACGCAACAGTGATCATACTTAATGAGAGTAGAAAGTAAGATCTAGTGAAAGTACTTCCTCAAGTGCTGGATGTTCTATGGGTGGCGTAGTCGTTGACCCTGCATGTCCCTAAGGTAGAAAGTGATGTCGCTTATTACCTTGTCAACGACGTACGGGCCTTCCCACAACGGGCGAAGCGCCTTCACCTTCTGTTGGATCGCCTTCATCACCCAGTCCCCCAGTTGGATTGGGCGAGCCCGTATGCGCTGATTGTATAACCGGGCGATCCTCTGCTTATTCGCGGCGTTGTGCAGGTGCGCCATGTCTCTTCGTTCCTCCAGTAGATCATTGTTGAGCCTCAGCCCCTCACTGTTCGTGCGCGGATCGTACCCCTCGATCCGTGGGCTCTGATGGGTAATTTCCAGGGGTAGCACGGCCTCCGTTCCGAACGTCAGGCTGAAAGGGGTCTCGCCTGTAGCTGCATTGGCTGTCGTTCGGATGGACCACAGAATTTCTGGAATGACCTCGGGCCAGCGCCCGTATCCGGCATCCCCGGGTTTGATATCTTCAATTTTTCTCTTGATTCCAGACTTGATGATTTTGTTTGCTGCTTCTACTTGTCCGTTCGTCTGGGGTGCGCTGGCGATGCGAAGATGAGGTCCGTTCCCTGACGTTTGCAGAAGGCTATCAGTCTGGGGTTGTTGAATTTTGACCCATTGTCAGTGATGATGCTGATCGGCGTCCCATAGCGACAGAACAGGAAGCGCCAGAGGAAGCGTTCCACCTTCTCCGTGGTGATCTTTGCCATGGGTTCGGCTTCGATGAACTTCGTGTGGTAATCGATGATGACGATAAGATATCTGTACTGCCCCTTTGACTTTGGAAGCTCTCCGATCAGGTCCAGTCCCCACTGCGCGAATGGAACGGGCGACGGGAGGATGGACAGTGGGACGGCGGGCGCATGGTGGTGATGTGCGTGCAGCTGACACTGGTGACACTTGTTAGTCAGTGCCGTGGCGTCTGCATGGATGGTGGGCCACCAGAAGCCATGCCGAAGGGCCTTGTGCGCGATTGATCTGGCGCCCGCATGATGGCTGCACGTGCCCGAGTGGATCTCCTTTAGGATCGAGCTGCCCTTCGTCGGAGTGACGCACTTGAGGCTGGCCCAAGTACTCCCTTGTCGATAAAGTGCCCCATCCCGTACGCTGAAGTTGGCCGCCCGTGCGACGATGGTTCTGGCCTCTCGCTTATCCCATGGCAGCTCTCCCCTGGTTTTATAGGCAATGAGCACGTCCATGTAACTATGCTCGTGTGGTTCGATTGCCAGGACCTGCTCCGCTCCTGAGATGCTCGATCGTCGCAGTACTTCGACGAGGGCCAGTCGGGCTAATTTGTCTGCCTTCGCGTTGAATCCCCGGCGAATATGGCTGATGTTGACGTGGTTGAATCCTTTGATCAGCGCCTGCACATGTTTCAGATAGGCGATCATGGACTCCTCCTTTGCCTGGAATTCTCCTCCGACCTGGCTCACCACCAACTTTGAGTCGCTGAATATGTTGAGGTCGGGCGCCTCTGAATTCTTGGCCAATTGTAGGCCTGCGATGAGCGCCTCGTACTCGGCCTCGTTGTTGGTCGCCTTGAATTCAAACTTGAGGGCGTACTCCGCGTTTACCCCTCCCGACCCGGTTAAGATTATGTCGGCGCCGCTGACCTTCTTCGTGCAGGACCCATCGACGTAGAGGTTCCACTCCGACACCGGTCGCTCGTTGACCTCCGGCCTGTTGGACGCCCCTACCGTCGGACCGTCGGGCGCTTGGACTGGCGCTCCTTCTGCCTCCGTATACTTGGCGATGAAGTCCGCCACGGCCTGCCCCTTGATTGCCGTGCGGGGTTTGTACTCGAGGTCGAACTCGCTAAGTTCGACGGCCCACTTCGCCAGGCGGCCACTATGATCGGGCGATTGGAATATCTGGCGCAAGGGTACGTTGGTGAGGATGTGGATGCTGTGCGCCTAGAAGTATGGTCTCAACCGTCGGGCGGCGGTTACGAGCGCGAGCGCCATCTTCTCGATTGTCGGATATCGTGTCTCAGCGCCTGTCATGCCTTTCCCTGAGAAGAAAACGGGCAACTCCGTGCAATCCTCCCTGCGGACGAGGGCAGAACTGAAGGCCGTGAGGGAAGCAGCTAGGTAGAGGTACAAAACTTCCCCTCGGACGGGTCTGGAGAGGAGCGGAATGGACGCCAGGTACTCCTTGATTTGAAGGAAAGATTCCTCACACTCGAGCGTCCACACAACCTCGCGCTTGTTCGTGGTTCTTAGGGCTTTGAAGAACGGGGGGCATCTGTCCGAGTATCGCGAGATGAAATGGTTCAGGGACGCGAGCTTGCCAGTGAGGCTCTGCAGGTCCACCCTCTTGACGGGCGGCTTCATGTCGATGATCGCCCTTACCTTGGCTGGCGCGGCTTCGATTCCCCGCTGGCTGACAATATACCCCAGAAACTTGCTGTTGGTGATTCCGAAGGTGCATTTGGCGGGGTTTAGCCTCATGCCGTTCTTGATAAGGACGTCGAGCACAGTCCCCAAGTTCTGGACGTGGTCGACCGCCCGGACGCTTTTCACCAATATGGCATCCACGTACACGTCCACGATGTTGCCAATCAGGCCATGAAACATCGCGTTCATGAGCCTCTGGTACGTGGAGCCGGCGTTCTTCAGCCCGAAAGGCATGACAACGTAGCAATAAAGGCCCTTGTCCGTGAAAAACGTTGTTGCCTCTTGGTCCGCGGGGTCCATGAAGATTTGGTTGTAGCCCGAGTAAGCGTCCATCATTGATAGGAGTTCGTGCCCCGCCGTTGCGTCCACCAGCTGATCGATCCTTGGTAGCGGGAAGCTGTCCTTCGGGCATGCCTTGTTGAGATCGCTGTAAGCGATGCACATTCTCCATTTCTTGTTGCTCTTCAGCACCATCACAGCGTTGGAAATCCACTTGGGATAATCCACCTTCCGGATGAACCCGATGCCCAGTAATCGGTCCACCTCTTCATGCATGGCCGCGTAATGCTCTGCCTTGTACGCCCGCCTCTTCTGCTTTACTACCCGGGCGCTGGCGTCGACGCTCAGCCGGTGGGATATGATATCCGTGCTGATCCCGGGCATGTCTCTATACGACCAGGCGAACACCTCCTGCTTCTCTTTCAGCAGCACGATCAGTCGCTCGGCTATCGCGGGAGCCAACGATGCTCCGATCTGGACTGTTCTCTCCGGGTGTTTGGGGGATAGCTGAATCGTCCTCAGCTCTTCGCGCTCGGGGACGGGTGATACGGCCATCAGTCCGTCGCGTGGATCGTCGGGTACTTTTGACCCTGGCGCGGGTTCCAGGGCGAGAACCTCATGCTTGTCTCAGGGTTTCGTTGTCTCCTCGCCGGTGTATCCTCGGACATATCCGACTCCGTGCTCGGTTGGGAATCGTCCCAAGAGCATGTACCCTGCGATGATCATCCTCAACCTGCAGATCCCTGGCCTCCCGAGTATGGCGTTGTAGGGGGAGGGGGTGTCCATGATGATGAAGTCCGTCCGGATCTCGCTGTGCGGGGAGTCGGGTGTGCCAATCTCGACCCGCATGCTGTCACTCCCGATTGGATATGATGTCTCGCCCGTGAAGCTGGCCACGCACTCGTGGTCCTGCGTCATCTTGCGCGCGGGCCTGCCGAGCGCCTTGTATGCGCCGAAGTAGATCACGTTCACGGACGCCCCGTTGTCAATCAGCACCCTCTTCACAAGGAATTGGTCGATGATCGCGTCGATCACGAACGGCAGGGTGCTGTCCTTCGGGTTCTCCTCCTCGTCCCCCGCCGTGAAGCTGATGGTGGGCGCCTCCTTCCTTCCTGCCTTGGGTGTTCTCCCTACCCCGATTGCCAGCACTTCCCTGCTCATGCGATCAGGCGATGATGTCCTCTCCTTGCGCTTGCCCCCAGATATCGTATTGATGGTCCCACGGGTCCTGCCGCCCATCTGGCGCTGTCGTCCTCTCGCCCTGGGAGGGTTGGCCCGATCGTTCTTCCTCATATCCTCGAGGGCCTTCCTTAACATGGGGCAGTCGTTGGTGTGGTGGGTGGCGACGTTGTGGTATTCGCACCAAATGCTCGGGATTCGGCCAACCGGGGCCATTGCTACCGTTACGTCGCTCGGTGGTGGGAGCCGGCGTCGATGCAGGTGGAGAAGTTGCTCGGGCGACTGCTCGTCGATCGTAAAGACCTTCCGTCCCGCTGGTTGACGATGTGAAGCGGGCGGCAGACGGGCGCCCTGCTGCGCCGGTCCCCCCGCCCGGTTATAGTGGTTGCCCTGGTGGCTGCGGAAGAACGGCCTCTGATTACTCTGCCCTGGTGCGTCCCGGTACCTCTTGTATCCTCCGGTTGGCGCCCCTCCGTCGTTCCGAGGGCCGTCGAGGCTGAGCGTTCTCCTCCGGTCTGTTGGTGCTAGACTCGGAGGCGGACCCGTACACTCGCGTCTCTACCAACGCAATCTGTACGACCAGGTCCATGATCTCGTCGTAGTCGAGATGCTCCTTCCTTACTAGTTTCTCTACGAATGGGGTGGCGAGTAGGTTATCCATCAGGGCTACCTTGGCCACCCGCTTATCAATGTCCCTGCACGTGCTTGCGAGCGTCCTCCATCGGTTGATGTAGCTCGACAGGCTCTCGTCCACCCCCTGGCGGACCTTGAGGAGGATGCTCGCGGTGTTGTACTTCCCCTGGAGTCGATAGCGCTTCTAAAAGCTCTCCGCCAGCTCGAGGAATGAATGGATGGACCCTGGCGGGATCTCGTAAAACCAGCCCCGCGCTTCCTCCGCCAGTGTTTCTTGAAACAGGAAACACAAGGTTGGGTCCGAATACCGGGTTCCGTCCGTGGTGGATCGAAACTCGTCCACGTGCGCGCGTGGATCTCCGCTCCCGTCGAACCGAGCGATCTTTGTTATCTTCGCGTGGGGGTCCCTTCCCTTCTCCAGTATATGCGCCGAGAACGGGCTGACCCGGGGGGCGAACGTCCCGCCCTGACCGGCCAACTTCTCCTTGCGCAGGCGCGAGACCTCCTCCGCCAGCTCTTCCATCCTCCGAAGGATCAGAGCGTTGTCCGTCGGGGGCGCCGATTCTTCCACGGGTGAGGGCGCTCGGGCTGCCTGGGCGTTGGTCCCGTCGAACAGGTGTTGCTCCTCGCTGGTGGTCTCTTGGGTCCCCTTGTGCTGTTCCATCTGCTGGCTGATGAGTGCGTCCAGTCGATCCTCCAACCTCTGACGGATATGGCGCTCCTCTACTCTATCGAGCGCCGCCTCCCGTAACTCCTGGACCAGGCTGCTGATCCGCCCCTCGTCGTCGTTCCTGTCGGCCGTCAGTGCATTCCGTCCCTGCGAGTCTGGCGGCGTCTCCCCATCGGGCGTGTTGCAGCCGTTAGTCACCGGGTTGAGCATGTGGACCTTTGATTTTTGTGGTGTTTATACGAGGTTTGTATTTTGTAAGCTTCCCACAGACGGCGCCAGATGTTTCTACCGAATTACGCGCGAGGGCGTAATGGGGCAGAAGCAACACGAATACTGCTTCCTCCTCCTCCTGGTACGTCCGAACGCTGGGGCTGTTTGGATGGACGAACGCTCTCTCTTCCTTCGTGCGTGCGGACTCCTTCCCTCGGGCGGTCGGGTGCGCGCGTTCGGGTGCGGCTGTTAGAAGAATACAACAACGAAGTAGGCGGTCAGGGGTCGAGACGGGGTGGCCCGCCTTCAACGCTCCGATGCCTAAGTCAGATGATGTATTGGATATAACAGTCAAGCGAACATGCGAACGAGTAAGTTGGGGTGTTGAGACGTGAATGAATCTTCTTACCTGTAATAAATACCTTACATATATAGGTGGTTGAGTTTGGGGTTCGATGGTGTTCTTCGATGTGGGACTGGTGTAGTTGCTGGTGTGTGATCCGTGCGTTCGGGCGTGCGCCTCAGTGTGCGCTCCCGGGATAACATGGAACTTGCACGCCTCATGACCGATGCTCTGAAGCATGAGAAGGTGACGGCGAGGCTTGTGGCCAGCCTGGACAAGGCCAACGACCTAGTCCACCGCTACACCGCCCGTGCGGAGGAGGCGACTGCCCGGGCTGCAGAGGCTGCTGCTCGTGAGGCCCTGGTGAGCACTGAGCGTGACAGGGCGGTGGCCGAGGTGGAGCGGATGCGTTCCGAGCTGGAGCGTGTTCGTGCTAAAGCAGCCGCCCGGGAGTCGTTGGCGGAGTCCCGGATGATGGAGGGGGATCGCGTTGCTCTCGCGGATGCCGTAGCGATGTTCAAGGAGTCCGACGAACTCTGCGAACTGGTGAAGGCTGAGGTGGAGGAGCAGGTGACCGCCTTCCGCGAAGCGGTGACTCCATTCATCAGGCTGAAGGAATACCGAGCGTTCGTGCGGTCTGAGACAGAGAGGCTGGCGGGCGCTCGGGCTCTGGCGATTGATGAGGGGGCGGGGCCTTCCGGGGCGGCTGGTGAGGCGGAGCCGGAGTCGGTGCTGGTGCTGGTGGACCCGGCCGAGAAGGTAGAGCGGATGGAGCCAGCGTCGTCTGATGAGGTGGAGGAGCTGGAGGTTGACACGGGGGCGTAGTTGTAGGATTTTTCTTTTCTCCTTTTGTAATAGTGTAGGATTTTGTAATCGGGCCTTTGTGCTCTGTATTCAATGAAGTTTCTTTTTCCCTCCGTTCGTGTGCCTTTGTCTTGTGTGTTTTTTTTTTGCATCTTTTAAATGACTCGCGCGTGCATGCGTTCCTTACTTTTTCTTTCTAAGTGTTACATTAATGCGGACAACCTCTCCCCAGTCCCCCGAGTATCGGGCAGGCGGGTTAAAGACAAACGAACGCAACAATAAAATGAACTTTAAAAATGGATTAAGTACAACACAGCAAAATTAAATGAAAGTACTTCCTCAAGTGTTGGATGTTCCACGGGTGCCGTAATCGTTGACCCTGCATGTCTCTAAGGTAGAAGGTGCTGGCGCTTATCACTTCGTCAACGACGTACGGGCCTTCCCATGACGGGCGGAGTGCCTTAACCTTCTGCTGGATTACTTTCATCACCCAGTCCCCCTGTTGGATTGGTCGAGCCCGAATACGCTGGTTATATAATCGGGCGATCCTCTGCTTGTTCGCGGCATTGTGGAGATGCGCCGTGTCTCTTCGTTCTTCCAGCAAGTCGTTGTTGAGTCGTAGTCCCACGTTGTTCGTGCGTAGATCGTACCCCTCGATCCGTGGACTCTGATGGGTGATCTCCAAGGGTAGCACAGCTTCCGTTCCGAACGTCAGACTGAACGGGGTTTTGCCCGTGGCTGCGTTGGCGGTCGTTCGGATGGACCACAGGATCTCCGGGAGACCTCGGGCCAGCGCCCGTATCCCGCGTCTCCGGGTTCGATATCTTCACTCTTCTTCTTGATGCCTGCCTTGATGATTTTGTTTTCAGCTTCTACTTGTCCGTTTGTCTGAGGGTGCGCCGGTGATGCGAACACGAGGTCCGTTCCTTGTCGCTTACAGAAGGCCGTGAGCCGAGGGTTGTTGAACTGTGGCCCGTTGTCTGTTATGATGCTGATCGATGTCCCGTAGCGACAGAAGAGGAAACGCCAGAGGAAGCGCTCGACCTTCTCTGTCGTGATCTTTGCCATCGGCTGGGCCTCGATGAACTTCGTGTGGTAGTCGATGATGACAATCAGGTACCTGTACTGCCCTTTCGATTTTGGAATCTCCCCGATCAGGTCCAGTCTCCACTGTGCGAACGGTACAGGCGACATGAGGATGGATAGTGGGACGGCGGGCGTGTGGTGGTGATGCGCATGGAGCTGGCATTGGTGACACTTGCCCGTGAGCGCTGTAGCGTCCGTGTGGATGGTGGGCCACCAGAATCCGCATCGGAGGGCCTTGTGTGCGATCGATCTGGCGCCCGCGTGGTGGCTGCACGTGCCCGAGTGGATTTCCTGCAAGATGGATTTGCCCTTCGTTGGAGTGACGCATTTGAGGCTCGCCCAAGTCCTCCCTTGTCGATACAGTGCTCCATCCCGCACGCTGAAGTTGGCCGCCCGTGCGACGATGGTTTTGGCCTCTCTCTTGTCTTCTGGTAGCTCTCCCCTTATCTTGTAAGCGATGAGCACGTTCATGTAGCTGTGCTCGTGAGGTTCGATTTCCAGGACCTGTTCTGCTCCCGAGATGCTAGGTTGTCGCAGTACTTCGACAATCCGCTGCCCCGGTCCCGTGTGAACGGGGGCCGTGGCCAGTAGGGCGATCCTATCTGCCTTCACGTTGAGTCCTCTGTGTATGTGGTTGATGTTGACGTACTTGAATTTACTGATCAGCACCTTCGCGTACTTCAGATAGGCGATCATGGACTCCCCATTCGCTTGGAATTCCCCTCCGACCTGGCTTACCACCAACTGCGAGTCACTGAATACGTTGAGGTCGGGCGCCTCCGAGTTCTTGGCCAGCTGTAGGCCTGCGATGAGCGCTTCGTACTCGGCCTCGTTGTTGGTCGTCTTGAATTCGAACTTGAGGGCGTACTCCGCGTTTACCCCTCCTGGTCCGGTTAGGATGATCCCGGCGCCGCTCACCTTCTTCGTGCACGAACCGTCGACGTAGAGGTTCCACTCCGACAATGGTCCTTCCTTGACCTCTGGTTTGTCGAATGCTTCTACCGTCGGGCCGTCGGATGCGTCGACCAAAGTTGCTTCTACTTCCGTGTATTCGGCGATGAAGTCCACCACTGCCTGCCCCTTGATTGCCGTTCGAGGTTTGTACTGGAGGTCGAATTCGCTGAGCTCGACTGCCCACTTCGCCAGGCGGCCGCTGTGGTCGGGCGATTGGAGTATCTGGCGTAGGGGCACGTTCGTGAGGATATGGATGCTGTGCGCTTGGAAGTATGGCCTCAACCGTCGAGCGGTGGTGATGAGCGCGAGCGCCATCTTCTTGATCGTCGGGTATAGGGTCTCAGCATCCGTCATGCCCTTTCCTGAGAAGAAAACGGGCAGTTCCGTGCAGTCCTCCCGGCGGAGGAGGGCAGAACTGACGGCTGTGAGTGAGGCGGCCAGGTAGATGTATAATATTTCCCCTCGAACGGGTCTGGAGAGGAGTGGGATGGAGGCCAAGTATTGCTTGATCTGAAGGAAAGATGTCTCGCATTCGGGTGTCCACGCGACCTCCCTCTTGTTCGTCGTTCGGAGGGCCTTGAAGAATGGGGCGCATCTGTCTGAGTATCGGGAGATGAACCGGTTCAGTGATGCGAGCTTGCCCGTGAGGCTCTGCAAGTCTGCTTTCTTGACTGGTGGTTTCATATCAATGATTGCCCGTACCTTGGCGGGCGCAGCCTCAATTCCCCGCTGGCTGACGATATACCCAAGGAATTTGCTGTTGGTGACTCCGAACGTGCAAGCCGGGTTTAACCTCATGCCGTTCCTAATGAGGACGTCGAGCACAGTCCCCAAGTTCTTGACGTGGTCGACCACCCGAACGCTCTTCACCAGTATGTCGTCCACGTACACGTCCACAATGTTGCCAATCAGGCCATGAAACATCGCGTTCATGAGCCTCTGGTACGTGGAGCCAGCGTTCTTCAGCCCAAACGGCAAAACGACGTAGCAATATAGGCCCTTGTCCGTGACAAACGTCGTCGCCTCCTGATCCTCGGGGTCCATGAAGATCTGGTTGTAGCCGGAGTATGCGTCCATCATCGAGAGGAGCTCGTGCCCAGCTGTCGCGTCCACCAACTGGTCAATCCTTGGTAGAGGGAAGCTGTCCTTAGAGCACGCCTTGTTGAGGTCGCTGTAATCGATGCACATCCTCCATTTTTTGTTGCTCTTCAACACCATTATAGCGTTAGAGATCCACTTCGGATAGTCCACCTTGCGGATGAAACCGATGCCCAGCAATCGGTCCACCTCCTCGTGCATCGCCGCATAGTGTTCCGCTTTGTACGCTCGTCGCTTCTGCTTTACCGCCCGGGCGCCGGCGCTTACGCTCAGTTTGTGGGATATGATGTTTGTGCTGATCCCGGGCATGTCCTTGTACGGCCACGTGAACACCTCCTGCTTCTCCTTCAGCAGCGCGATCAGCCGCTCGGCTATCGCGGGGGCCAATGACGCCCCAATTTGGACCTTCCTCTCCGGGTGCTCGGAGGAGAGCTGAATCGTCCTCAGCTCTACGCGCTCGGGGACGGGGACAGGCGACACCGCCATAAGCCCGTCGCGCGGGTCGTCCGGTACTTCCGTTCCTGGTGCAGGTTCCATGGCGAGGACCTCCTGTCTGTTCCGGGGTTTCGCCGCTTCCTCATAGTTGTATCCCCGGACATGCCCGACCCTGTGCTCGGTTGGGAATCGTCCCAAGAGCATGTGCCCCGCAATGATTAGCTTCAACTTGTTGATCCCCGGCCTCCCGAGTATGGCGTTGTATGGGGAGGGGGTGCCCATGACGATGAAGTCCGTCCGGACCTCGCTGTGCGGGGAGTCGGGTGCGCCGATTCCGACCCGGACGTTGTCACTCCCAATCGGGTACGATGTTTCGCCCATGAAGCTGGTGACGCACTCGTGATCCTGCGTCAGCTTGTGCGCGGGCCTGCCAAGCGCCGTGTACGCGTCCAGGTATATCACGTTCACGGACGCTCCATTGTCCACAAGCACCCTCTTCACGAGGAATCGATCAATGATCGCGTCGATCACGAACGGTAGGGTGCTGTCCCTCGGGCTTCCTTCCTTGTCCTCTGCCATGAAGCTAATGGCGGGCGCCTCCCTCTTTCCTGCTTTGTACGTCCATCCTGCCCCGATCGTCAACACTTCCCTGCTCGAGCGATCGGGCGACAAGGTCCCCTCCTTCCGCTTTCCCCTGGATATCGTGCTGATAGTCCCCTGGGTTTTGATATTTGCTCCGCGTGGTCGCTCATTTGCATCAGGAGTGGCGATATGACCTTCCCTCTGCATGTCCTGGAGGACTTTCTTCAGCATGATGCAGTCGTTGGTCTAGTGAATGGCGGCGTTGTGGTACTCGCACCAGACGTCCGGGATTCTCCCTAACGGGATTCTCTCCTTCGACAGGTTGTTAGGCGGTGGGATTTGGTGCCGATGCTTGCGGAGTAGCTGCTCGTTTGACTGTTGATCGACCGCATAGACCTCACACCCGGCTGATTGGTACTGTGGTGCTGGTGGTAGACGGGCCCCTTGTTGTGCTGGTCCCCTCGCCTGGTTGTGGCGGCTGCTGTGATAGTTGCGGGAGGACAGCCTCTGGTGATTTTGTCCCTGCATGTCTCGGCTCCTCTTATAGCCCTCGGTTGGCTCTTCGTCGTCCGAGGATTATCGCGGTTGAGCGCTTGCCTTCTCCAGTCTGTTGGTGCTAGACTCGGAGGTGGACCCATACACTCGCGTCTCTACCAACGCCTTCTGTATGATCAGGTCCATGATCTCGTCGTAGTCGAGATGCTCCTTCCTTACCAGCTTTTCTACGAACGGTGTGGTGAGCATGTTATCCATCAGGGCCACCTTGGCCACTCGCTTGTCAAGTTCCCTGCATGTGCTCGCGAGCGTCCTCCACCGGTTTATGTAGCTCGACAGGCTCTCGTCCCTCCCCTGGCGGACCTTGAGGAGGATGCCCGTGGTGTTGTATTTTCCCTGGAGTCTGTACCGCTTCTGGAAGCTCTCCGCCAGTTCGAGAAATGAGTGGATGGAGCCTGGCGGAATCTCGTAGAACCAACTCCTCGCCTCCTCGGTCAGCGTTTCCTGGAATAGAAAACACAGGGTCGGGTCCGAATATCGGGTCCCGTCCGTGGATGATCAAAATTCATCGATGTGCATACGGGGATCCCCACTCCCATCGAACCGGGTGATCTTCGCCGTTTTCACGTGGAGGTCTCTTCCCCTCTCTAGTATATGTGCTGAGAACGGGCTGACCCTGGGGGTGAACATCCCACCCTGCCCGGCAAGCTTGTCTTTCCGTAGACGCGACACTTCCTCCGCCAACTCTTCCATCCTCTGGAGGATCCGAGTGTTGTCCGTCGGGGGTGCCGATTCCCCGGCTGGTGTGGGCGCGCGGGTGGTTGTCCGGGTGTCAGCCCTGCCGGACGGATGTTGCTCTTCGTCGGTGGTCTCTTGGTTTCGTTCGCGCTGCCCCTGCTGCTGGCCGACGAGCGCGTCCAGCCGTTCCTCTAGCCTCTGTCAAATTCGGCGCTGCTGCTCCCTCTCAAACGCTGCCTCTCGTAGCTCCTGGAGCAGGCCGTCGACATGCTCCTCACTGTTGCTCGTTCCTGGCTCTATTGCTTGTTGCGCCTGGACGCCCGGGGGCGTTTCCTCATCGGATGTGCTGCTGACGTTAGTCTCCTAGTTATGCATGTGGGCTTTTGGTTGGTGGTGTTTATACGAGGTTTGCAATTTGTAAGTTTCCCACAGACGGCGCAAACTATTTCTACCGGATTACGCGGGACGCAATCTAGCAGAAGCAAGTACGAGTTCTTCTCCTTCCTCTTCTCGTCCGAACGCTCGGGCTGTTCGGATGGTCGGGCGCTTCTCCTCTCTTCGGGTCTTCGGGTGTTCGGGTACGCGTGTTCGGGTTCGGCTGTTAGAAGAATACAACGACAAACAGACAGTCATATGGTCGAAACAGGGGTGGCCTGCCTTCAACGCTCCGATGCCTAAGTTAGAAGATGTATTGGATATAACAGTCAACTGAACGTGCGAAGAAGTAAGTTAGAGTGTTTAATGCTTGAGCTTAGTTGTGATTCGATCCAGATGTGTTGAGATGATGTTACCTGTAATATATATCTTACATATATAGGTGGTTGAGTTTGTTGCTTGCTTGTGCTCCTCGATGTGGGACTGGTTTGCTCTTGCTGTCATGTGATCCGCACATTCGGATGTGCGCCCCACGGGCGCGTGCGTGCTCGGATGGGGTTAGTCTTGTGAGCGGAGTTATAGCCTTCCTGGTGGTCTTTCGGGTGGTTGGGTAGGTGTTGATTGCCTGCTTAAGTGGATAAGTATATTTAATCGGACAACCAATGATGCTATACTAACACAAAGGGTCTTCTTCACCTTCCTAATTTAGAGGCATAGGACACCGTAAATCACAATGCCAATGAGTAATAATATGCTTCATGTCAACGGGCGCTATCTAAAATTAATAATGTAACTTCATTCACATAAAACTTGTCATCGTTCAATTAGTCTTAATTTCAAGTGTACGTTTACATTTTGAAATTTAGAGTATTTTATCTAGGCAGTCTTGATCTGGTAATCAATCAATTTCGTGGTCAATCATGGTCAATTATCTTTAGATTTAAATCTAACGGTAAGTGATTAAAAAACAGTTGGAACACAATTTAATCACCTACCGTTATATTTAGATCTAACGACAGTTGACCATAACTGATTACTAAATTGATTGACCACCAAATCATAACTCTTTATTTAAGATGTGATTATCCAGATGTGTTCTACGAAGATGTTTGGAATGTAAACTATGTTGCTCAGAATTTAGGTGTCATGTCCCTCCGAAACAAAATATATCTATTATTAATAAACTAAACAAGGGAGTGAGATGTCTAGCTCGTTCAGAGGCTAGCCTCCTCTTTGTGTACGTCCTTCCCAAAAAAGAAAAGAAAAAAGAAATGTAGAGTATTTAAGAACTTATATATGCGTTTTATATGTATTTCGATCATAACTACATATAAATATCAACAGTTCTCGTTAAGTGTGAAGCTTCGCATTGAAACTTCTGTGTGAAGTTGCATTTTACAAATAATCAACAATGTAATTTGATGATCGAACTCAATCATATTTTAGATACATATGCAAGGATCGCGTATGCAAAATAAATCAGAGATGTTTTAACCATTTGATCATACACTGTTCAACGATGCATATAGATTGTCCGATTTAGTTCAAAACTTAAATATAGTGATCAAATGGTAGAAACATCTCTGATTAAGCTAAAATTTTACATACACGATCCTTGTATATATCTAAAAAATGATTAAGTTCAATCATCATATTACGTTGTCGATTTTTTGTAAAATCAAAATTTACATTAAACTTCCGGTGCAAAGCTTTACATTTAATAAAAACCGTAAATATCAGTATATATGTTTTCTAGTATACACAAGAGATCGGTGTTCTCAATTATTAAGAGTACCTGCACCGGGGGAGGATTTCAGCACGAGCAGCTCCGGGGGCCCGCCAAAGTCGTCGGCGACCGCTCGGCACGAGCAGCTGCTTGAGCAAGAATTGCTCAAGCGAGAGCACGAGCAGCTCCGGGGGCCACGGAGTGGGTGAGAGGGGGGAGGTGGGCCCGACCGGTGAGCAACACGAGCAGCTCCGTACAGCGGTAACTGCTGTCGTCGGCGACCGCTCGTTGACGAGTTAGGGAGCTGCTACTCGAGCTCGCTGCGCTGCAGGTGCTCTAAGAAAGATGAGGGCTGCCGCGCCGCCACCTTTTTTTCATTATAAAAAACATCATAGAGAATTGATCCCCATGATACGTGCTTAGCTTCCAATTGACCCCGGTGTCACAATGACATGGCCCATGTCATTTCGTGATAGAACCACCGCTTATCCCTTCAGAAAAAATATTGAGAACGCATAAGCAGCAGCTACTGAGTTCACACCACTGTTATCAATGGCGGAGGCGATTTCTTCTTTTTCTCTATTTCTCCGATCAGACAAAGCCTCTCCCTCCTCTTTCTCCGGCCAGAGCCTCCAACGACGATCGACTCCATTCTCCGGCTGCATTTCCGTCTCGTCTCCGCCGGCGGCTTCGTCGTTCCGTAGAATCTCGTGCCAGGCCTCACCTGTCACCTCTTCGCCGTCGACGTTGAAAAATGGACCAGGTCAAACCTCGCCTCTAATTCTTACTCCGATTCCGTATTAGCCTAACTTACAGTTAAAAATCTCTATCTATTTTTGCTTAAAATGATTGAATTTAGTTCAGAACAGTGTTTGAAATAGTTTATTTTATTTATTTATTATTTTTTAGGATTTGAAATTGTGATGCTATAAGTAAATTGAGTATATATCTAGCTGCAAGATTTGCATGTTGTGAAGATTTAGGGTTTTGTGATCTGAGAATGAGCTAAATCTTTTGACCTTGTCAAATGCGTTATGCAAATGTGTATATTAGCAATTGTGTTTTTCGTATAAAGAATCGAATCGAGTGTATTTTCTGACTCTGCATGACTTGTTAACTCGGTTATTTCAGCGGAGCTGAAGGATTTTCTGCACATAAGTGATTTTGATAAGACCACAATTTTGAAGATGTTAGATAAAGCTGTGGAAGTCAAGGCACTGCTGAAATCAGGAGAGAAGACTGTATCTTCCTTTTAAGGGTAAGACGATGGCTATGATCTTTGAGAAGCCGTCCATGAGAACTCGTGTTTCGTTCGAGACGGTTTTTTAAGCTAGGAGGTCATGCTATATATTTAGCACCGAATGATATCCAGATGGGTTAGCGGGAGGAGACTCGGGATGTTGCGCGTGTTTTGTCTCGCTATAATGATATCATTATGGCTCGTGTCTCTGCTCATCAGGTATGCTGGTGAGTTTCTTGTGTTTGTAATTAATTGAAGGTTGAATATATTGTGATATCTTGGTTTGTTTGAACTTTCGTATCACTGGTTTTGGCAGGTGAGAATGTTTTCTGTGGAAATTGCTTTGTCCATTGAGTTATTCGTATGGAAACCTTAAGAGCTATCTGTTTTGTTGCAGGACATCCTTGATTTGGCTAAATATGCGTCTGTACCTGTTGTCAATGGCTTGACCGACTACAATCATCCCTGTCAAATTATGGCCGATGTCCTCACTATCATTGAACACATTGGCCAGTTAGAAGGAGCTAAGGTTGGTCATCTTTGGTTGAATATAATCTCTCTTTGTGATGCTGTGTATTCTAACTGTTAAGATTGTATAAATAAAATCCTACCAGGTTGTCTATGTCGGTGATGGAAACAACATTGTGCACTCTTGGTTGTTGATGGCTTCTGTTATTCCTTTCCACTTTGTTTGTGCCTGCCCGAAAGGTTTTGAACCAGATCAGAAAACAGTTGAAAAGGCACAACAGGCCGGTATCAGCAAGATTGAGATTACAAATGATCCAAAGGAAGCAGTCAGTTGTGTACGCAGATGTGTGGGCCGGCATGTGGCAAAAGGAAGAAGAAGCTGCATATCGCCAACAAGTGTTCCAAGCCCAAGGATTCCAGGTATATATGCACTTTTCAGAACCTTTCAATAATGTTGTGTGTAATTTCAGCAACATAGGCACCAACCGTTTATTTGACAATTTTGTATGCGTTCTGTTTCGTTCAGATTGATGAAAATCTTATGAAGATAGCAGGGCCGCAAGCCTACTTCATGCATTGTCTGCCGGCAGAAAGAGGAAGAGAAATGACTGACGGAGTGATTGAAGCTCCAAATTCCATCGTCTTCCCACAAGCCGAGAATCGCATGCACGCACAGAATGCCATAATGCTTCACCTGCTTGGCGTGTAACTGTGTATTATTAGCCTAGTTGTATCCATAGAATTTGTAAATGTTGCTTGTTTTTATGGTTACTTTGTAGTACTCGTGAGGTTTCAAGTACGTTTTATTATTATGGGACGCATAAGAGCACAAGCAAAAGCTTGAAGCTGCAGCACGAACCTAGCTGGTGCTGATATTATATAAATAAATAAATGAATGTCTAGAATACATTTCCTAATAACTATATCTCTGGTGATGAACAATTGCAGTCTACCGTTCTTCTGCACTGAATCTATTCCATGCTTCCTGGAAAAGAATGACAGAATACGAGTGAGGACTTTTCGGAATTACAAGGATACGGCTACGAGAACTCATCAGCAACTTACCTTTAGAAGATCAAACACCTTCTCGCAAGTGTACTTTTGGTGAATGCTTGCACCCCGCTGTTGTAGTTTGTCAGGATGGACACACAGTGCAGCTTTACGATAAGCTTTTTTTACAGCAACGGCACTAACGATGTCAGTTAAAGGAACTGGTTGCCAACCGCTATCAGGCCCGAGGATCTGACATTTATAAGCCTTCAGTCAGGAAATTCACCCTCAATAGTCGGTTAAAAGAGAATGCAACACATAATGTTATAATATCAAGTTGTAGAAGCAGATCATCGGTGGATGTATAACAAGAAACTCGAACAAAAACAACGCTAGCTGGACATACATATTGTAGTGTTGAGAGCAGTGCACGCAAGTTCCTCTCCTTCCCACTTGACCACCTTTTGACCTCAGCATCAAGAACTTCTGCTAATCTCTGCGAAAGATTTATATTTACGATAGTGAGAAACAGGCTTTGTGTGTTAGGCAAAGAAATAATGTACTGACAAGTATATATATTACATTTCTCTCAGCTTGCTCATGCTGTACAAGGAGATCTCGATTATTCTTCTCCGCAAGAGCTTTTGCCTGAAGGAGAGAAGAAGAGTACATGAAGCAAGGTTGTTATTTATCAGCAATGATTATATATATCACGATATTCATTGCATAAGGAAGTTAGGAAGCATACCGCCCGTTCTGCTGTCCGTTGATTCCTCTCCAACTTGGCTTTACACCTTTGAGCTGATTCGCCACCATTGGCCGAAGAAGGATCTTCAACATAGAAAATATAATGTTATCAGAAGTAGCAAACAACTGCCATGTTTGAATATACGATATCAATGATTACAATTAAATGCTATGTATATATGTATTACACACCACACTGAGTTAAGGAGCTTGAGGATCTTGATGTGCTTAGTGACACTTTAGTAGACTCCAGATCCTGCAGGAATTTAAAAAGCCATTAATTTTCTGATGTAAAAAGTTTTTTGGTACCTGAGAAGAGTAAAACATTGTAACAGAAACACTCACAGAGGACGAGTTCGCTCCATTATCTCTAGAAGAACCAGACAATTTCTCAGAAACAGATCTCTTGGCCTGCTTTCCATCTGGGGAAACACCAGAAGATTTCTCCGGAACAGACCTTTTGGCCTGCTTACCTGCCTCGGAGGCTATCTTCTCGGATAATGCTTTTTCTAAAGCACGGTCTCTGGCCTCTTGAGTTGCTTTTTCCACATAAGCACGTTCCGATTTTCGTTTGGCTTCCTCTGAAGCCTTCTCGGCTAATGAAGTATCATTAGCCTGCACGGAAGTCTTCCCTAACCTTCTTTGGGCCTCAGCCTTTTGACGAATTTCAGCACCTCTTTGGGCTTCAGCAAATGACCTTTGACGAGCTTCACGCATTACTTGTTCAACAGCTTTCTTCTGCTCTCTTTGCATCTCCCTTTCCCTTCGTTTTGCTGCTTTTTGTATCCTTTGTTCTTTCTCCCGCGCCAGTTCCTTTTGCATAGTAGCACTAACTTCAAATGCTGCTTGTTGATTTTCCTTCTTTTCTGGTTCCGCTTCTTTCTGCGGAGTGAAAATTGTTCCACTCTCTTTGGCTGTCGGATTTGCCCGACTCTCCCCTTCCACTTCCTGCAAAGTATGGTCAGTTGTTTCTGGATATCCATAGTTTTCTTCTTCCAAATTCCTTCGCAAACTATGAATGGCAAAGAGAGGAGGAGCCTGAGCTACTGTTGTTTCGTTCCCATTGTCAAACCATCTTTTCCTGTGAGAAGACTTGGAACTATTAATGTTTTGTTCCGGACTTACAGAAGCAACTTCAGGTTCCGCACTGCCCTTATTCATATCTCCCAATTCTTCGACATGCTTCCCTAAGTTGTTGCACTCTACTTCTGCCTCTCTGGTAAGCTGCTCATCTTGGATTTGCGGCCCATCTGTATCGCAAGAAGGGATATCTATTACATCTTCCATCTGCTTCAGTATCTCAGCAAGTTTGACACCTGAAGCCAATCCCTCTATTTCACATATCTCTTTCTCTTCTATGACGTCTTCCTCTTCAACTGATTCTGATTGGTTCCCATCCTCCTCAAGTTTAATGAAAGTTTCCGAAATTATACTAGAATCAAACCATTTTTTCCTGGATTTGGAACTATTCTTGTGACTGTCCTGATCCACAGAAACTTCAGCTCCAATCACATCATTATTGATATCTCCTGATTCTTCAAATTCTTCAACTGGCCTTCCTAATTTGCACTCGAGGGGATTGCTGGGAAGCTGGTCATCTTCCTGTTGCACAAAGCTCGTGTCATTTCTACTTGCATTTATCTCATTTTCATGAAGAGAATGGATCTCTGTTGGCTCTTCCTTTTCCTTTGGCATCTCAGGAAGTTTGATACTTGGAGTCGAGCCATCAGGTTCACAAATATCTTCTTTCTCCCCCATGTCATTCTTCTCTTCTACCATTTCCAACGGCGGCTCATTCTCTGCAAGACCAATCAAAGTTTCAGCAGCTTCTATCACACCTCCGTCATCTTCTTTTGTAGGTACCTCCAGAGTTTCTTCTACATCTTGTTCATAATCAACGTGTCTAACGGATCCCTCTTCGTTGTATAGGTCCTCCTTTGCACTTTGCTCATATAGGTTATCTCCGGTATCAACTTCACATGCTAGATTCTTCTGATCCTCTTTAATCGCCTTCACTTCCTCATCTTTTGTGCACTCATCAGTCAGTATTTGCATTCTCCCAACGTCTGCTACTTCAAAACTCTCTTCTTGGGAATTCTCAAACTCTTTCTTCTGGTAAGTAGCCTCTTCAAGTATCATCTCCTCTAATTTGATGTCTTGAAGCTTGTCATGTCCATCAGACTTGCTGCCCTCTTCAGGCCCCTTATCAATATCTTCCTTATCATAGAAATCATTCACTGTCTCACTGATTACTTCGTCGCTATCTTTGTTGAGACTCCTCTCAGTGTCTTCTTCACTGTGAGCATCTGTTTGTCCCCTCCCATCGTCTACCACTTCAAAACTCTCTTCCTGCGAATTCTCACACTCATTCTTCTGGTGAGTAGCCTCTTCAAGTGTCATCTCATTTAATTTGATATCTTGAAGCTTGTCATGTCCATCAGACTCGCTGTCATCTTCAAGCCTCTTATCACTATCTTCCTTATCATAGAAGTCATTCACTGTCTCAATGATTACTTCGTCGCTATCTTTGTTGAGACTCCTCTCAGTGTCTTCTTCACCGTGAGCATCTGTTTGTCCCCTCTCATCGTCTTTCTGCATGCAAACATCCATGCCAGTCTTCTCATCCTCCACCCGCTCCCAAGTCACGAGATTTATTTTCACATGTTCAGTCTTGTATAACTCCCGAGTTTCAAACTTCTCGTCATCTCCAATTTGTTTTTCTTCAAATGTTTCATATACATGTGTTTCTTCGAGCTTTCCAGATTCTTCATGATCTCGTAGAGCTTCTTGTCTCTTCTCATCATCATCATCCTGAGCTGAATCCTCTTGAGATGATGCTAATTCATTCGCATGTTCCTTAAACTCAGAAATACCTCTAACTACATTGAATATAGTCTCCACCTCTCCGTGTTCTTCTTCAGTAGTTGCTTCTAAACTCTTGCTACCTTGCTCTGGATTATCCAAACCTTCCATGTCTGTGTTCTTGTGCTGTTCTTCATCATCATCTACAGGTGGAAACTTTTGCCTTGTGCTGTTGACGTCTTCATTATCTAATTTCAATTCACGGTGTTCACTTGAGTCAGAAAATTCATAAAACTCATCTGTTGCTTCTGATGCATCAGGTTCACTGCTGTCAGCAAACTCATAGAATTGGTCTACTGCTTCTGATACGACTTCTTCACCCGTGTCAGCAATTTCATAAAACTCTTCTGCTGCTTCTGAATCATCAACTTCTTCAAGCCTGTGATCTGTTGGAGTTGGTCTGAATTGTTCATCATGTACTTTTCCTCGAGTTTCCTTCACACCACTACATTCATCTGCCTCTTCAATTGCTACACTAACTTGTTCTGGCCCAGCCGAGACATCACGAGCAACATCCACTTCCTCATGTAATTCCCGAGTTTCCGCTTCTTTAGATATTCTCACATTATCGGCAATTTTCTCTTCATGCATTTCCTCTTTAGGCACCATCACATCACTACTTTTAATTACATTTTCAAATACCGGAGTTGCTTGTTCTGGCCGAACAGAAACATGAACAGGAGCATCTGCTTTGTCATATACCTCTCGAGTCTTGGTCTTTTTCAGCATACTAGCTCGCTCTGCAAACTTATTCCGCTTACTCGAGTCCGGTTTTGTACTGTCGTCAAAGCTCAGTTTGAAACGACTTTGCACACCAACCTTCTTTCTATCCATCAACTCTTTCGCCATTCGTATGCTTGCCTGAGCCTCCTCTATTGCCTTTGTCAAGGCCGCAACGGAGGCAGCTGCAACAGAGTTTGTGTCTACCTCCTCGTTGAAGTATGGTGGTGAGGCAACACTGTCATCACCTCGCAAAATATCAGCATTCAAGACCCCAAACATGGAAGCCACTGATTTCTCAACTTCACTCTTCCCCACAGAAGGCAAGTGTGAAAACGGAGGCATGTTTAAAGGACGAGATTCTTGTGCAATTTCCCCCGAATAAAAGAATTTATCAATTGCACCGGAACTTCTCCACTTGGAACTGTTCTGAGCCTTCGGAACTCCTCCAAAGCTCTGTTTACTTGTATCAGCAGCTTGCTGGCAGTCCCTCGAGGCTTGCCTCCGATAGCTGGCCCCATTGTTTCTCTCGAAACCATTGACATTGCTAGCATCATTTGTCGCCATCACCACCGGTACATCACCGTCACACAACACCTGACTCGAAAATGCAGGCGCTGCTGGCTTATTCGAGTTAAATAATTCATCAATTGAACTCTTCCAATTAGCATTGTCTTCAACCTTGACATCCCCATCCCCAAGATCTCTCGTGACGACCGTTTCCACAGAACCGTTGCCTCCCTCCACTGCTCTCTCTTTCGCCACTGTCACCGGCTTCTCATCTCCATCGGTACTGCGCAACAGACTAGTCTCATCCACTGAGCATGTGTACGCCGGAACAGTATGCACACCTGCAAAGCTTTTGCTCCTGTGATTGCTTCTATTGTACGACATTTTAAACTTCTTCACACCATCATATGATTCAAATGCCGATTCATTCGGAAAATCCACACTCTCCACTGAACATGATGATTTCGATTTCGATTTCGCCTTCTTTTTACTAGGTGACACTCTCTCAGTCTCTATCCTACTTCAAAATAAATAAACAATTATAAAATTAAATTTCGCTGCAACAATAAATCCAGTCTTTCTGAGCTAACTGAAGTAAAGAATTACAATTCGGTACCTGGTTTCGTTGTGCATCAATTTAGTCCTTTTCTTCGGCTCGGCGAAGAGCTCCTCATACGGCGCAGCGAAATCGGAACCATCGCCGAAGCCGCCGCCGAAGACATTGGAGTAATCGAGCTTGGAGCTCCGAACATCCACGGAGGCTTTGCGTTCGTTCAGCTCCGGGAGTTGAAGAACCGGAATCGACGACGATAACGTGGCGGCGGTTCCGAAAATCTCGCGGTAGTCATCGAAGGAAGACGAGAAGGTGAAGCTGGAAGAAGGAGCGGCGGCGGCGGCGGAGGTGAAAACGCCGTCGTATATGGAGTGGCCGGTGGAGAGCTTCTGTGAGAGAGCCACGGTGGAAGAAGAAGTTTGGTAATCCATTGAGTAAGTGAGTGAGTGGATGCCACGCGCCTCTGTGATACTACTAAAACAGTCTTCTTCTCACTCTAAAACAGTCTTCTTCTTCTCTCTCTCTCTCTCTGAGAATTTTACAGACAGAGAGAGATGAAAAATGAGGCGAGTGAAATGTGGAATCGCGCTTGTATCGAGAAAAATGATTGGGTCGTTGTGACCGTCGTGTAGCTTCCTCTTCGTACGAAGTTCAACGCGTCGATTGCACCTTCCACACCGACACAGGGCGGCATGGTCTCGATTGGAATTATCGAATAATTCAAGGGCGTTTTTACAACGTTCTACTAAAAAATAGTAAATATAGTAATAGTAAATAACTGTGAAACAATCGCATATTGTCACGTATAATAATTGGAATCTTATCTAACAAGACTCGTAAACATCGCTAATACTAGTCAAGTGTGTTAAACGATGAGTTACACCATTTGTTTTACGAAAGACACGACATATCGATAAAAAACTAAAAGACATATATTAAGACTTACAATCCTTGATAATACGACCGACTTCTGAAAAGCTCTCATCTGATCGTTGTAAAGTCATAAAAACCTCCATGCAATCACTCTCTAAATCAACCTCCATTCAGCCATGAAATATTGCTAGCAAAAATCCCACTCGACAAGTCTCAGCCTCAACCTGAAAAGTCGAGCTTGTATAAGGAATATGTCGAGTTAATCTAGTAAATGATCTCCCTTCTTATCCCGCACTATCACGCAAATGCTACCATACCCATTATTTGTTTGAAATTCACCATCAACATTAATCTTAAGGTGCTCCGTAAAGGTGCAAAGGTGATCAGGACAAAAGTGATCAACTCCAACGCTATGATGCTACGAGGATTTATTTGTTAATGGTCGGGGGTAGAAGCGTTATGTCCTTTCCAAATAATTATTTTAATTTCAATAAATTAATCAAGCGTGGAGATGAGCACATCACATTTGGCTAGGTATCAAGAGCCCCCTTTCACAAAAGAAAAAAAAAATCATATAGATGAAATTTTATGGTGATCCAAACGCCTAGAGTAAACAACTACACAATTTAGATTTAGATTGAGGAGACTAGGCTTTTAGCGGAATCAGATCAAATGATTACTTAAATAATGTGACATGTTATATAAAAGCGTAAAGCATGTGATCATTAAGCTTATATTAGCTATTTTGTTCTTCCTTTAGCTCTTTTGCCTTTTTCTTTAACTCGGTGACTACCAACTGATGCGATACCATGTCTCTGTTGATGGAATATGACGAAACCCCACCTCTAAATTAGAAAAGAAAAAAAATACATTATACATATATAATAGAATGAACTTGGGCTTGGGCTTGGGCTTAGAGATAAGTAGGATTTGGGCTTAGAGATAGTGAATGAACTTGTGTGAAATAAATGAGACGTAATGGACTTGGGCATAGAGATAAGTAGGAGTTGGAGCCCAGAAGCCCAGACCTAGTGTGGTTCTGGGCCTAGCATAGAGGGAGCCCAATACACAGTAGCAGAAAAGAAACCCCTTCTCTCATCTTCTTCGTTTTTAGAGAGAGAAAGCCACAGTCGTCACTCTGGCCTTGAACAGAAAGAAAATAAAACCCTCTCACACATTAAAAACCAAACGAACTCTCTCTGTTCTTCTGAGTATTCACACTTAGAGAAGAAGAAGAAGAAAGAAGAAGAAGAATCGAAGATGTTCAGAAACCAATACGACACTGACGTCACCACATGGAGCCCAGCGGGTCGGCTATTCCAGGTCGAGTACGCCATGGAGGCCGTGAAGCAAGGCTCGGCGGCGATTGGGCTCCGATCCAAGAGTCACGTGGTCCTCGCGTGCGTCAACAAGGCCAACTCCGAGCTGTCGAGTCACCAGAAGAAGATTTTCAAGGTCGACGACCACATCGGCGTCGCCATTGCCGGACTCACCGCCGACGGCCGCGTTCTCTCGAGGTATATGCGATCGGAGTGTATTAACTATAACTACACTTACGAGTCGCCTCTCCCAGTCGGACGACTCGTCGTTCAGCTCGCCGATAAGGCGCAGGTGCGTCTCTGTGAAAAACCCTAATTTCGAATTTTAATGTCGTTTTTATATTTAGTGGTTGTCGTTGGATCCGAGGAATTAGGGTTAGGGCTTTTGGAAATTGATAGTTAAAAGTATAAGAATTTTGGTGTTTAATTTGTTCAAGCTGTTGAGGTGTGATATTGTGTTTTTACTGGAAAACTAGAGATGGAAACAGTAAAATTGCATTCATTGCAAGCAATTGAGATGAGTGAATAGCTATGAAGATCCTCTCGGTGTCGAAATTCTACTTCTTACAATCAAATTGAAGCTCTTTGGGTTACATTTGTAGTTTGTACAAGTTGAGAATTTAGATGGTCAGGTCAGTTTATGACACTAGTACACTTAATAAGCAAGTTGGGGTTGTGAAGAATTGTTCTTTTTGGTGTATAACATGCTGGTGTTCCCGAAACTAATGGAAATGGTTGACGTACTGTTAAGTTTTTTGTTAGTATACGACCTGGTTTGAACCCCAGTCCACATTGGAGCAAACCATAGGCCTGACCGTTGTTTTGTGCTCCTCATTGGTATAGACAGAATGTAATATCGAAATGGAAGTGCAGCTAGAGGTCTAGATATCGTGCGTCACCAGTGTCCAATAGTCTCCTTTGTTTCAGGATTTCTTTTTCATACCTTTTATATAGAGTTCGCTGCATTGTTCGTCACGTTTTGCTGAACTGTTGAGTTTGATGTCTTTGTATGTCATTGAATTGTGTAAGCTGTTGCTCTGCAAACTGTATTCTGAGATTCATTATCAATTAGTGCGTGTTGGTGCGCACATGTGTACATGGACAGATGGACTGTTGTATCTATATTCCCCTTTTTGAATTGTTTAGAAGATGAACTTCTTTCAGCATGATAGCATTCACAGTTATGTGAAAACATGATATGTGCTCACATTTCTTAAGCTCTAGCTTAGTGATATTTTGTTGTGGAAGCCTTCCCTATAACAAGATTATATTAGTTGGCCTATAATCCTTGATGGTGCTGTGATGATTGATATTTGAAAATGTTGAACCTATTTGTACTTGAAGGCACTGATTTGAATCAAATTTGCATTATGCCACATATTGAGACAGATCTTAGTTCTAAACTCTTGTTGGTGGCAGGTTTGTACTCAACGCTCATGGAAACGACCATATGGTGTTGGACTTCTAGTCGGTGGTTTGGATGAATCTGGAGCTCACCTGTATTACAACTGCCCAAGTGGAAACTACTTTGAATATCAGGCTTTTGCTATAGGATCTCGCTCCCAAGCTGCAAAGACATACTTGGAACGCAGGTTTGAGAACTTCACCGATTCGTCCAGGGAGGATCTAATCAAGGATGCACTCATTGCAACAAGGGAGACCTTGCAAGGGGAAAAACTCAGAAGTTCCATTTGCACAATTGCTGTGATGGGAGTTGGGGAGGCCTTCCATGTATTGGATCAGGAAACTGTTCAGAAGCTGATTGACGATTTCGAGATTGTGGGGCAGGATGAAGGTCCAGCTGATGAACCCGATGCAACTGCTGCTCCAGCTGAGCAGGGTGCAGCTGCAGGAGAGGGTGCTGGTGCTGCCCCAACTGCTGCCACGGAGCCAGATGTAGCTCCAATGGATATTTGAAGATACTAGAACCAGTTGTCTTTCCAATCTCTTAATGAGGTTTTCTCATGTGTTTAACATTGTGGATGGTCTTGTGGAAGATAACTCTATTTATTGTTGGACCTTTTTCGTGTTCTTTTGTTCTCTTACAAGGCTATGCAGATTACTTGGTCTCATTTGTGCAAATATTTTGATGGTAGCCTCGGGTTAGATCAAGCTTAATATTTACTGTCTGAGTTCCAGTAGTTTCATCTCTTCTTTACGGAATTAATCTCTTCAGTTATAAATATCTGTAGATACCAAAGGTTTTGTGAGCTCAGAAAACACTAAACTGATCTAGAAGTAGCAAAAACACAAACCCAAAATGAACTCATGAACATAGTCATAGCAATGATGTTTTCTTATTTTCAGCTGAACTTTAAACGAATAAAGGTGAGAGAATACTAAAATTTGCCTGCACTTTTAACAAACAGAAATGCAGCAAGAAGTGGAAAGCTAATCCGAGATTTGCAGTCCCCAAGCTGGGTCACGTTGGCTAGCCCCCAACGACAATCGCATCTGCTTCTTGCTTTGAAAGATATAATTAATAGCAATGCACCAAATCAACAGTCATCTCTTCAGTTGAGAAGAATCATAGGTGGATGTCCGGAAGAGGGAGGCCCTTGATCTGCATCTGCTTGTACATCCACTGCCAATTCTCCGGCGGCACCTCACCACCAAGAGATCGAGTAACAGTCCCACCACTGCACGAGCCGACTTTGCAGCATTCCTCTAAAGATAATCCCTTCACCAATCCATACAAAAACCCACCAGCAAACAAGTCGCCTGCTCCTGTGGCGTCTACTGCATTGGCTTCCCCTATGGCTGCGACTCTCACAACCTGACACAGAGAACAAACAAGAGAAGAGAAGTTTCAGAAAAATATCATTCGATGTCAATAGTCCCTTCGTAAGTACAACATGGGCCCAAGTGACCGACCTCTTTTCCGTGCTTTGCAATGCATCCATTACTACCTAACGTTACCACTGCCCACTGGCAGTATTTCCCCAAAAATTCAAGTGCAGCCTCAGGTTCAGCATCATGTTTACCATTACAGCCTCTGAAACCCCAAATAAATACAATGTCAAGAGGTCAATAGTGAGAAAGAGTAAAACGTACCAGAATTTGATCTAGTGGTAGGAATTAGGAAAGTTACTTGAGATCAGGATAATAGACTTGATATCATGAAAACAAGGAGGCTAACTGTTTGAAAAGTACCTTAGCAGTTCTGTTGCTTCATCCTCGTTGGCAAAGCAGAGGTCAATGCTCCCCAACTCCAGCAACTGTAGAAGAGGTGCCTTGTATTCCCGAACCATCTGGATAATGATAGAGAATACATAAGCATATAAGCGCTGACATTTGATACTAAAGAGAAGGAAAATAGAAACAATAAGAAGAACAAAGTCCAAGGACACAAGAAGTCCCTAACTCATCATATTTCAACTCAACTTGTATGAAGACAAAATTGTAAAAATCTATTGTTCCCAATAACAGCATTGGTAAAGAAGTACTTGTACCTCAAAGCTGGCCAAGTCCAAGGACACAAGCAGACCCTCTTGTTTGGCGACATGTATAGCAGCCTGAATCACTTCTATATTAATTATGCCGTACCTCAGCAACAACCACTGAAAGAATACAAGTCATTTCAGACATCAGTACATACAAGACCGAATCTTCTAAATGGCATTCTACTCAACTAACCTTGCATCCTTTAAAATCCGCTCTTGTCAAGTCATCCTCCTAATAACACAATCCCAACAATCCTCGTAAGCTCATTCAAGAAACATATCCAAACTTTGAGTCTTGACACAAATTGGTAGCATACCTTAGGATGAAGCTTCACAGCGCTAGAGAGACACGGCCGCATTGTCCTATTCCCAGACTCATCAACCAAGCAAACACACTGCATTATATTCAAAAGTTCAAAATCAAACTCTTTATGATCCAATTTAAGCAAATGCCGAAGTAAAAAAGAAAATCGGATACATGAACCTGAGCGGTGGATCCCTTCTTCAACCTCAGCCTGGAGAGGTCGACAGAATGAGAGCTCATATTACTAACAAACAGCTGTCCCTGCTCGTCATCTCCGCAAGCTCCAATGATTCCACACGAGACTCCGAAGCCTGCGCTGAGCCCTCGGATAGTGTTGGCCACGCTGCCGCCGGCTATGGTTTTCATCGGCGACAATTTAGCAGGAGAGGACAGAACATGAGACTTCACTTCACTCAGTATGTGTTCAAGTTCTTCAATTTCAACCTATGATAAAACCAAACACATACAATTCACATGACTAAGTAAACTAACTTAACTGAATGAGTAACTGAAATTGTGAATTGATAAAAGAGAGAGCTTTTTACGGGGATGGAGCCGCCGCGGTCGCCGGGGAGTTGATCGAGGAGGGACCAGTCAACGCGAGCCACGTGGTCGACTAAGGCGGCGGCTTGTAGGCCCAGGATGAGAGGAGCGTCGGCCTCAGCCTCGCCGTTGGTGGTGGCGGTGACCATCGGCGAGGTGGTGGCTTCTGCTCCCATGTTTGTTTCTCTGGCTATATTGGCCTCGGTGTTTTTCGATTATTTATAGACTGTGAGTCTGTGACTGTGATTTTTTACTTTTTAATTATGTTTTTACTTTATTTTTAAATTAAGATTTTCTTTTTATTTTCTCTTTTTAATTTTTAATATTGATTATTCAACCTATCGATTTTCTTCTCTTTTCAAGATCTACCATAGTTACTAAAATTGCGAATGCATCTATATTGTGTCAAACACAAGTGTACGAGATATTTATCATAATTTCACTGTATTGGTTTTTGATAAATAGTGCATAAAAGAAGTTAAATCATATATTACTTTCTTGCATATGTATGTTCTGCACATTGTAGAATTACCCATAAATTACATATTACATCATCGATTATTGTTTATTTTGAAGCTGGTTGAGCCGACATAAGCGTATTTATAGTTAGAATCTAAACCTAATATCAATTTCTCGCGATCAGCGTTTAACAAGATGCATATTAGAGTTTGAATTAGACTCAGAGTTTTTGTGCAATTATAAAGATTCTTGTACCATTGGAAAGGTTTGGCTTCCTAGGAACTGAAACAAGCACAGAGATTTTGAGAGTGTAAAGCAAAGACACTCAGGCTTTGTTGTTCTATTCATTTATATAGACCATACAACATTCGTGATAGAGTTTACATCAAGCACAACCTCTTATCACTTGAAACTATACAGAAGGGAAAAACTGAAATTCAAAACCTGTAATCGTTATCATGTAGTTATACAAGAGCAGAGGATAGGAACAAATATGAGATGACCAGGTCAAGTTAGTTGGGACTGTTTATTACACCCCCGCAAGCTGATAGGGCGTGGCTGCACAGGAAGCTTGGATGCTAACAGCTTGAAACGTTTTGGATGCAAGCCTTTTGTGAATATATCAACGATTTGATCATCAGTGCAGACAAACCCAACAGAAAGTTCTCGTCGAACAACCTTGTCCCTTATATAATGATAATCAACTTCAACGTGCTTTGTTCTAGAATGGAAAACCGGGTTGGAAGCTAAGGAAATAGCACTCACATTATCACACCACAAGTGAGGAGGAGACAAAGCAATACGAAGATCCCGAAACAGAGAACGAAGCCATGAGATTTCACAAGCAGTCAAAGCTAATTGTCTGTATTCGGCTTCGGTGCTCGAACGAGAGATACCACCCCCTTGTTTCTTGGAACTCCAACAAATCAGATTCTTGCCCATGTAAATACAATAACCTCCGGTGGACCGACGCTCATCAGGTTCACCAGCATAGTCGGCATCGGAGAAAGCATGCAACTTCAAAGAACCTGGAGAGTATACCAAACCATGATTATAGGTTGACTTCACAAAGCGTAATATACGCTTGACGGCCGTCCAATGAGTAGTGGTTGGCCGATGCATGAACTGACAGACTTGGTTGACAGCGAAAGCAAGATCGGGCCGTGTAATAGTCAAGTATTGAAGAGCGCCAACCACACTACGATATTCAGAGGGATCAACGAGAGGATCTCCATCATTCAGACTTAGCCTTTTGCCATGAGCAGCAGGAGAGGAAATAGGCTTAACATCCTGAAACTTGGTACGAGTTAGGAGATCAAGAGCATATTTACTCTGAGTTATGTGCACAGAGGAACCATGACGTTGGACTTCAATACCTAAAAAATAATGTAAAGGACCCAAGTCTTTCATTGAAAATAGGCGCCCCAATTGAGAAATGAGTTGAGTAACAACAGTAGAAGAGTTGCCAGTGATCAAGATATCATCCACATAGATCAACAAAATGATGAAGACTCCATTATGATGATATGTAAAGAGTGAATAATCTGCCAAAGATTCAGTGAAACCAAGCTCAAGTAGATAGTCTGAAAAACATTGAAACCATGCCCTGGGAGCTTGTTTTAATCCATAAAGGGAGCGATGAAGCTTGCAGACATAATGAGGAAATTGATTATCAATAAATCCAGCAGGTTGTCGCATGTAGACTTCCTCAGAAATGTAGCCATGCAAAAATGCATTTTGAACATCAAGCTGTCTAATGGGCCAATTAAAATGAGTAGCCAAGGCAAGAACAGTGCGTATAGTTGTGTGCTTAACCACTGGACTAAATGTTTCAGCATAATCAATACCTTCTTG
The DNA here is from genome assembly GCA_946800695.1 of Geum urbanum. Taxonomy (NCBI): domain Eukaryota; kingdom Viridiplantae; phylum Streptophyta; class Magnoliopsida; order Rosales; family Rosaceae; genus Geum; species Geum urbanum. Next base: position 1,794,034 of record OX326998.1, on the reverse strand, counting down.
CTGATGAAACCCGTTGGCAACAAGACGAGCTTTGAATCTTTCAATAGAACCATCAGACTTCCGCTTAATACGAAACACTCATTTGTTTGGCAAGACATTCATTGATGGTGAAGGAGGCACAAGAGACCAAGTGCCACTGATCTGAAGAGCAGTAAATTCAGCAGCCATTGCCTCTCGCCACTCAACGTGTTTAATGGCTTGACTAAAGCATGTAGGCTCAACAAAGGCACGAGAAATAGATACAACCATAGCATATTTGGGATTGGGTTTATGCACACCATGTTTGCTACGAGTTTGCATAGGTGGAGAAAGAGTGGAAGATGAACTATGAATACGAGGAGAAGGAATATGTGGCTGGATTAGCGGTGGTGAGGAGGAAGGACGGGAAATTTGTGGTGATGAGGAGGGATTTGAAGAATTTTGTGGTAGTGAGGGACTGGAAACATTTTGTAGTGGTGAAAGTATTAAAGAAGATGAAGAATTAAGAGTACCTGATGGAGTAGACGGCAAGGAAGTGGATGGTGAGGGAGAGTGAGGTGGCAAAGGAGTAGGCATGGTCACAAAGGATGAAGGAGTGTCAAGAATCAATGGAGCCTCGGGAGCTGGCAAGAGTGGTGGAGCAGCAACAGTCTCTTGAAATGGAAATGTGTGTTCATCAAAGACAACATGACGAGACAAATATATACGACCAGATGAACGATCTAGACATTGATAACCTTGATGATTAAGTGAATAACCGATGAAGACACAAGGTTTTGAACGAAACTCCATTTTGTTTTTGGTATAAGGACGGAGACACGGAAAACATGCCCATCCAAAAACACGAAGAAAATCATATTTTGGAGAACGATGAAAAAGAGTTTCAAAAGGAGAATAAAGACCCAACACACGAGTAGGAAGTCTGTTTATGAGATAAACAACAGTGTTAAACGCAGCAACCCAATAAGAAGAAGGCATATGAGCTTGAGCAAGAAGAGTTAAACCCATTTCAACTATATAACGATGCTTACGTTCTGCCAAACCATTTTGCTCAGGAGTGTGAGGACATGAAATACGATGATGAATACCATGGTTACGCAAATAATTTGTGAAAGCACGAGAAGTATATTCACCCCCGCCATCAGATTGAAAACTTTTGATTTGGGCAGAAAGTAATTTCTCAACATAAAGTTTGAATTTAACAAATAAATCAAAAACTTCATGCTTATAATGCATAGGAAACAACCATGTGTAACGAGAATAATCATCAACAAATATCAAATAATACTTGTAATCATGTACAGAGAGAATAGGAGAACTCCAGACATCAGAGTGTACAAGTTGCAAAGGGGAAGATGACACAGACTCAGACAATGTAAATGGAAGCTTAGAGCTTTTACCTAAGGGACACGAATGACAAAAGGAAGATGCATGAGAGCCTTGAACAGGAAGCTCTTTATTAGAAAATAAATGACTCAAGACTACACTAGAGGGATGACCGAGTCTCGAATGCCAAATGGGAGCTGAAGCGCGCACACCGACATGAGCAAATTTATTGGATACCAAAGAAGGTGATGACGACTGTAGAGAGACTGGATAGAGACCATTGCTACTCCTCCCGGACAAAAGCGTCCTCCCCGATTTTAGATCCTTGACATAAAAAGAATCAGGGTAAAAAACAAAATAACAATCATTATCAGTAGCAAATTTGTTAACCGAGATTAAATTGGTGGAGGCTTTGGAGCAATGTAAAACATCATTAAGCCGAAATTTAGTGGTGGAGGAAGATAAAGTGGCTGAGCCAACATGGTTAATAGACAAACCTGTGTCACCAACACCACCAACACGATCTGGACCATGATACTCATGAGCTTGATTAAGAACACCAACATCAGTTGTAATATGAGAATTAGCACCGGTATCAGTTAGCCATGTAGAGGGCTGCAAAGAGAGACTAGCAACCATAGCAGACAAGCGTTTGGTAGGCACACGTCCTTCATAGGACATATTCATCCGGTTGAAGCAATCAATAGCTTTATGACCCATACGATCACAAATTTGACATTGAATACGAGGAGGTCCGGTAGAAGACATACCACGAGCAACACTAGGAGCATTATTTAAAGGCTGAGAAGCAGAGTTGGAAAAAGAATTACCGCGTCCATACGCACTCCCACGGGACACACCACCACCGCGAGAGGAACCGCGACCCCTATTGAAAGTACCTCGAGAACGAGAAGCAGCAAGAGCAGTAGCCCCCGAATCAAGACTAGGAGCATTGGGAGTCGACAAACGACGTTCAGCACTAAGAAGCAAGGCTTCCAGATCATCATAAGTAATTGGTGTGTCACGAGCTTGAGCAGAGCTCACTGTGATCTCATAGGCAGGGCCAACATTGTTCATAATGATAGACACCAAATCTAAATCACTAATAGGACTGCCAGACAAAGCAAGATTGTCAGCAATAGCAGTGATTTTATCCAAAAAATCTGAGATAGAGAGATCCCCCCTGGTTGTACGTAGCAGCTCACTACGTAATTGCAAAATCCTATTTTGCGAGGGAGAGGCATAGCGCTTGGCAAGAGCAACCCACGTAGCACGAGATGAGACCGATCGAGCTACGGTAGAGAGGACGAATGGCGTGAGAGAGCCATTGATCCAGCCTAGAATCATTTGATCATCTTGAATCCAGGCGTCATAATCTGGATTTACTTCATCTGTAGCCGTCCCTGCAGCATCTGTTTTGAAGCAAGGAGGACATGTGGAGGAGCCGTCCACATATTTCATGAGCTTCCGGCTTTTAAGAGCAAGAAGAATTTGAGCAAGCCATAGGGGATAGTTTGTACGATCTAGTTTGATGGTAAGGAAGGTGGAAATGGAAGAGTTTGAAGGATTGGTGGAGGGAGACGAGGAGGAGGAAGCCATAGTGGATACTGGATCGGAAAAAAAATCGTTGGATTGTGGTAGCTCTGGTACCATGAAACAAGCACAGAGATTTTGAGAGTGTAAAGCAAAGACACTCAGGCTTTGTTGTTCTATTCATTTATATAGACCATACAACATTCGTGATAGAGTTTACATCAAGCACAACCTCTTATCACTTGAAACTATACAGAAGGGAAAAACTGAAATTCAAAACCTGTAATCGTTATCATGTAGTTATACAAGAGCAGAGGATAGGAACAAATATGAGATGACCAGGTCAAGTTAGTTGGAACTGTTTATTAGGAACAAGAAGTAAAATATCGGATATCAATGATATATCGACGTTCCAAAATTTGGATATATCGACGGAAATATCGATCCAGTGAAAATTCTGACGGAAATGACGGAAACTAATAAATACATGAAAATTTGTAATGAAACTTTTGGAGGTTGTTGCATGATCAATTATCTACCTTATGTGAAAAGAAAATATTGATCAAACATCAGGACATATGAATTTGTTATATTACTATATGAATTAGTACATATTTAGTGCTGATAATTATTAAAATATAATTTATTAGTTCTATTTTTATTTTTTGATGGCTAAAACTTATAGGAGGCTAGGTCATCACGTTTTTTGTACAATATATTACGCATCACACATCACAAAATCAAATATATAAATACTTCAAAACTACGTAGGGGACCTATGAGGTTCGAAATTCACACTATTTTTTTCATCTCCCTGTGCATAATCATGTGTGTATTGTGAAGAATAATCATTAAATGATTGTTCTCCCATGTAATTCTGTATGTATTGGACATGTCACGTGAATGGTGGATTGGACATTGAGCATGTGAAGATTGAACATTTACCAAACTAAATATTAAATGTGAAAAGTTTACAGAAATTTCGAAAATTTTGGAAAATATCGGAAATATCGGAGATATATCGATAAAAATTGGGAAATTTCGAAAAAATTAGGAATATATTTGAGAATTTTTCAGGTATCTCTAAAAAAAATTAAAATATCGACGAAATATCGCCAATAATATCGATTTTATATACCTTTCCTAGGAAGTAGCAATAAAACTAGCTATAGGCTCTGCAGGGAGCATCAGCATTGTCAAGTTGCCACAAAGAAATGACAAGAATATAAACACACCATGTACAAACAAGGAAAGAAAGGACGAAATTTACAAACAAGCGAAGGCTTCCATATATACAAGTTTGATTCGTTTTGAAAGGATTGATTGATTGGTAGGACAGAGTTCCTTCGTCACTTACAACAGAAATCACGGAAAGCTAGCTATGTTCTTTGCAACTTTGTAAGATTCCGATCAGCCAATCATTCTTTCCGGAAATGATTCGGCGCCATCCATCGTGGTGCATCATCAGCAATACAATATTACATCTTCCTCTTTACATTACAAAACTCCATAACTTTATCTCATTCTTCATTAGTATACAAGATTCTTAGGCTCACATTGTGCAGTTCTTAGGTTTGATCCTGCATGATCATCATGGAGAGTTTATTCCAAAATTAAGTCTTAATACTCCCATATAACTTTACTGAACAAAAATGACATTCTGAGAAACAACACAGATTGAACATGCAATCTTTGGCCTATCACTTGCTCCTGTTCAAAATATTGAAGAAATGAAAGTTGCTGTTCTCGAAATACACAACAAAGCTCACAAACAACCATTACATCCAAAACCATAGATTCACAACGATATAGAATAACTGTTACTATTTCGTCAGACAGCTAGTATTCTTCTCACCAAAATTATCAGTAGAAGGTTTAAAAACACGCACAAGCACTCAATTCACAAAATAAAAATCAGTCTTTTGCTTTCATGAACCTTCTTTTTTATTAATCAGAGGCTGAAGTCGGTTCGAGAATGAAATGTTGCAAACATGAATAGGGTCGAAAATCTGCAAAAGAGATTGAGAAAAAAAACACTGTTTAGATTACCACATTTGTCCGGTCGAAACTGAACACATGCATGATTGTACTGTAAACTAGTAAAAATGCAGTTGCAAATTACCTGATTGATCAGCGTATTGTCCTACTGTTATTAATCTCCTGCTTAAGATTCTCAAAAACGTCACTGCAATCTATGTCTAATTCCTTCGGTAAGCTGAGAGATCCTACACCAAAGTTGTTCATTCTGCAGTTGTCAAGTTCTAAGAACCAGAGTAGTGGCCATTCAAAGTTATATTTGCCTCGCGAAAAACTTCCAAGATTTGGTAGATCAATAAGTTTCAATTTAGCCGAGGGAACATGCTCTCACTCTCAACTTCTTCACCCTCGGCTGCTTCTACTATTACTTCAATCTTCTCGCAATTTTCTACCACTAGATCTCTGAGCTTGATAAGACCTCTAGCAATTGAAAGAGAGAGCACATATCTCAAACTGTGACAATCTCCAATCACTAAACGTGTTAGATTCTGAAAGCCATTCTCCGACTGAGCAAGTGTTAAAGCATTCTCTAATCTTCGGACTTCAAACAACTCTTCCAGTGAAGAACAGTCCCTCACAAATATACGCTCCAATTTATGCAGTCTATTTTGCATATGTATTGATCCAAGATGGATTAATTTTCCAAAAATATACACCTCAAGCTCTTTTAGTTCACAGAAGGAGTTTGGTGAAAGTTGGCCGCTCCATATCTCTTTCAACTTCTTCAAACCATTGATGTATAGGTCTCTCAAGACTGGAAAGCTAATCTGTAAGTACAACCAAGTCTATTTAGTGTCCAGCAGGAAAGGAATAATATCATGGATTTCAGACAATATTGTTCCCAACAATGTTGATCCAACGTACAGGAAAGAATATCAATTGAAAAAAGAAAAGAAAAAAACGTACTGGAACGAACAAGATTTATAGTTTATAGTTTACACATCAATAACATATTTTAGTCGCTGGTATACAAATAAATGAACTGGGAGGGCATGGGTAGAAAATGTTGTCACTATTAATTTGAGAGTTCAACATCTCATAACCCCCAAGTGACACAATCTTGGTATATTGTGGAGCTCAAAAATTAATTGATTCATCTTCAATCATTTTCAGATCTATATAATTATTTAAAACAACAATATTTATATGCCAGAGAATGACAAAAACTCCACTATCTCTAATTATTGGCTAAAAGTGTATATAGATTCCATTTTATTTTAATCCTTTAGCTGTTTATAAATTTGTTATTTGTTACAAGCTAATTTAGTATGACAAATTTTTTTCTATGATACCTGAACTTATCTGGTCCGGTCATAATGATACTTAAACTTTTGAATGTATTAATTGCATATATACCTTAACTTTTAAAATCATATTAAAGTGATACCTCGAACAAATTTTCCGCCAATTTTACTGACGTGGCAGACGAAAATTTCAAATTTGAAGGGTAGATATGTAATTACATATATAATTTGATTTGATTTTTGATTTTAAAAAAATTAGTTTGTAGATTTTTTTAACCTTTTTAAATAGTAATTTTCTTTTTACCGTCTCAAACAATAAATTTTAATCATTTGAAATAGTAAATTTTTTTGCATTTACTAAGATTCGAACTTCATACCTCTTATTTATAAACACAACACCTTACCACCTAACTACCAAGAGATCTTGTAACCATATTTCACGTAGTATATTTATACCCAAACCCAACTCTTCTCGTCCCGACTCGAACCGCCGCGTCCATCTCGGCCCAACTCACTAGCCTCCTCCTCCCGTCCTTCCCGACCCCACCGCTGCCACATGCCCTCGGACACTGCCCTTCCTCCCAAACTCCCTTGACCCACCTCCACAAACCCTTGACCCGCCTCCATAAACTCGACCCCATAGTTCACCATCGAGGATGTGTTTGGCGGACCTCTGGTGGGCATCACGCCTAGCGGTGGGCCTCGTCCATCCAACATGACGTCTACAAAGGTGGTGATGACGTCGGCGACGGTGTAGTGGTGATGTTAATGGGACTATCCAACAAGCCGATCGGGTTCGTGGGTTTCGAGTTTGAGGTTTTGCTAATATAAATGAATTTTTGTTGCTAATTATACTGACAATGTGATGTGGTGTGGTGGTGGAGCACTGATTGCTCGTGTGCCAGTAAAACGGTAAAAATAAAATTACCATTTAAATATTTAAAAAATAAATGGAAAAGTAAATGAAAAAAATAAATAATGAATTAAAATGGTGATAGAAGGGTAAATTGATACTTTACCCTTTAAATTTGAAAATTTGTCTGCCACGTTAGTAAAATTGGCGAAAAATTTGCTCGAAGTATCAGGTATCATTATGATCGGACCGAATAAGTTCAGGTATCATAGAATTTTTTTTGCCATTTAGTATATATTACACCTAGTTGGGCTTCTCTTTGGGTTGTCTATGGTTGTTTTTGTGGGATAGGATTTCGTAGGCCCATCTATCAGTTCTAGTAATCTATTTTTTTAGGCTTATTTAGTATGGGTGTTTTGTCTCCCCAACTCATTCCTATAATGACTTTTGATATATTTTCGAGGATCTAGCTTAACATTGTTATCTCCTCTTGATCAGTATAATTAAGTACACAAGTAATAAGCTACACTAACAGCTACTCAGTAATCTCTAGGTATATATTGGATCTAATAGTTATATATGTTTACCGCATGGTCAAGAAAAAGCATTCTGAAAAGACATATATACCTTGGCATTGGAGAAAGAGGAATGTTCCTTGGTCACAGTGTTCGGATGGAGAGTGCTGATGAATTCCAGTATACTTTGCAGTGCATTACATATCCCAATGAAGCTCGGTAGATAACAAAGTGTCAGCTCTGTCAAACTAAGGAAGTTGATCTCCTTAATTGGCAGCTTCTTCCTCATGAGATATGCATCCTTCCCAGGCAAAGATTGCTTCCAATAACTCGCATTCTTGTATTTCTATCTTCTTAACTCGCATTTTTGTCCTCCAAATATTTGTCAATGCAGGTAGTTTGGAAACAAAGAGACTTTCTAGTTTTCGTAGAGACCCCGTTGGCATCTCATCATGAAAGATCTCTTTTAGCTCTCTTCCCCCCTCAATATGCAGTTTTTTCAAGACTGGAAAGATGCTATATCGAGTGTGTCCCGCAAGTGTCATGTCAATCACATATTCCAGGGAATCACAGTTGCTGAGGTGGAGAGATGTCAAGTTTTTCCCGCACTCTACTAAGACATCGAGAGAATTTGTCAAATTCTTCATACATAACTCGAGAACATTAGTTTTGCTCGACAACAAACTAATTGTTCCCGCAAGAGAGCTGGCATCAAGATAAGCAAGTCTCAAGTACTCACGAGTTAATTCATCAAACTCATCCAAGTCTCTGTAAGAATCCCATCCAATAGAGATCTTAAATGTGTCTAACTTATGAAGAAGCTTACTGGTTAGCATAATATCCAGAGGAGCCAAAACCATTACTAGAGTAGTCAGGTGGGATACGGAAAGTAGTTCTGAAAGAATCCTAACTGTCCAGTCCATAGAGTTAGCCCACCTTGTTTCCTGGTCTTCTTCATCTTCTTCTTCATCCTCCTCCTCCCCCTCCTCCTCATGAGAGATGAGTCCCTCAACCGCGTCTTTTTAGATTCTTTTCCACCTTAATTTGGTTCTTCCATATAATTGAGATATCCAGTTTGCGGTTTCTTTCGAGGCTAATTTCTCAATCACTCAACCATCTTCAAAGCAACCCCACATATACAATTCTTCCGGTCTAGATAAACTCGATATATCACCTGGGCAGATTTTCTTCAGGTATTCGCATCCAGTCAAATCTAGCAATTTGAGCTTGGATAAATTTTTAAATGTACTGGGCAGTTCTTGAATGTCAGATTCCCTTAAACTCAATATCACGAGTGTTTGTAACTCACCGATGAAAGATGCATCACCATTATCAAAGAACCGGCAATAATCAAGAGTAAGTGTTTGAACACTTCTAAAAATTGGAAAGGATGGCAAGCGAGACCTCTTCAGTGATAGAACCTTGAAATCTTCCATGCCTTTGAAAATTGTGGATGGCAACTTCAGTCTATCATCAATGTCAGCGCCAGTGTATCTCAACAGTAAAAGATCAATGCTTGTATTTGTGATCAATGAAATACAATAAGTTAATTCTTCACTACCATAATTATTACGCAACTCGCCGATTTCCACTTCCTTTCTCAGCACAATTCTCTTCTCAAATTGGCCATTCTTGTTTTGTGTCAACTCTTTAGAGGCTATATATTCAGCAACATCGTGCACCACATCATGCATTCTAACACCATCTTTTTCTTCTTCACTCTAACAATAAAGAGCGAGCTCTGAGTATGCCAACAAATGTTTGTACATGGTCTCTTCCTTCAGCTATTGAATCAATACCTTTAAATAACCCAAGACCATATCTAACCAAATTTTCAATCGGCATAAGAAAACTCTCTGGGAATACACAACACAACAGAAAACATGATTTGGCTTCTTTGCTTTCCAGAGCATCATAGCTGAACTGAATTGGCTGATACACATCTTCAATCATTTGTGGAACAGTGTCTAGGCGAGCTTGTTGCAACTGTCTATGTGCATTTCTCCAATTCTCAATTTGTTTGCCTTGTAGTGTCTTCCCAACGATAGAGATTGCAACTGGTAACCCACCGCATTCCTCCAAAACCTCTTGCGCTATTATACGCAGGTTCTCAGTTTCAATGGAACTGCCTCCTATCTTCTTGAACAGACTCCAAGCATCATCTTTTGTCAGAGCACCAACATGAAAATTCTTCTCGGTTTCAAATTCTTGGTTGAAGATGTCATTCCTCCTTGATGATACCAAAAGTTTACAAATAGGAACCGAAATACCTACTTCCAACATATTTATAGATTTCCAAACATCGTTTAGTATCACCAAGACACTTTTTGTACTCTTCAATATTCTATCATGCAACTTGTCTGCTCTGGAAGATAAGCTCTCCTCTTCGGTAAGTTGAAGACCTAGACACTGAGCAATTTCAGCTTGAATCTTACTCATGTTAGGTTCTCGAGTAACAACTACAAATGCAACTTCACCAAAGATATCTACTTCACTCAGCTTAGCACCAATTTCCTTTACCAATGTGGTTTTCCCCACACCACCCATACCCCATATTACTACAAGATTGGTTTCATCATCTGTGATAGCATCCATTACGTCTCTGACCATAGAAACTCTTGATTCGAACTCAACAGCTATTCCCTCTGGAGTAAATTGTTGCAACACCACGAAATTACCTTGAGTTTCTTTTCTGCTGAACACATTTGACAGTTGCGAAATCAACACGATCTTGCAGTTGTGACCATAAAAAATGCTAAGATCTTGCAGTGGATCAAGTACTTGCCACACGTCAGTCAAAACTACGAGCAGCCTCTTGCATGACGTTGCAGCATGAAGTAACATATCTCTGATCTCACCTTGTATTCGTTTCCAATCAGATATTAAGAAACCCAAAAATCTTATAAATTCACGTGGTTGTCCACCACTGTGTTTATTTGTAGTGTCTGTTTTTTTTTTTTATGATTTTAGGTCTAGTACAAGTATTTTAATAATTAATTCTTCGTCTGTAGGTCGAGTGACCAACTTTGGGGATCATAAATAAAGACTTCTACATTCCTAATTTCTCCCATGTGGTATCACATTCCTTCCTTTTGTTTCAAGTGACCAACTTTGACTGACAATTTCTCATTCACCCCTTAACCAATTTAAACAAATGAATACATATATAATCTTTATGTACTCTTGTAGGAGAACACAAATCCATGTTTTCCTCACATTAAAATTAAGTGCAACACACTCAATTATTTTGTTTAAATCGTCATATTAAAATGGTGAAAAATCACAATTTTTCCAACAGATAATGACTCCTGCTTCCCTGAATTACAATTGACATCTTTAGATATAAAGTAGGGACTATCTTTGATAGGTAATTTTCTGTCTATCACCCTGTTCAAAATATTGAAGAAATAAAAATTGATGTTCTCAAAATACACACAAAGTTCACGAACAACCTTACATCCAAATTCACAGATTCACAACGATATAGAAGAACAACAGTTACTCTTTTCCTCATACAGCTATTATTCTTCTCACCAAATTATAAACAGAAAGTGTAAAATCACGCACAAGCACTCAATTCACAAATAAGAATCATTCTTTTGCTTTCATGAACACCTTTTTTATTAATCAGAGGCTGAAGTCGGCTCGAGAATGAAATGTTGCAAACATGAATAATATCGGTCCCAAATCGATCGACAGGTACCGATTCTAAATTCCAGATGAGAAGACGTGAACAGGGTCGAAAATCTGCAAAAGAGATCGAGAAAAAAAAACATTGTTTAGATTACCACATTTGTCCAATTGAAACTCAAAACATGAAAGATAGTACTGTAAACAAGTAAAAATGCAGTTACGAATACCTGATCGATCAGCTTATATTGTCCTACTGTTATTAAACTCCTGCTCAAGATTCTCACAAACTTCACGGCATTCTATGCACGATTCCTTCGGTAAGCTCAGAGATCCTACACCAAAGTTGTTCATTTTGCACTTGGCAATATGTAAGATTTTGAGTAGTGGCCATTCAAAATTATATTTGCCTCGTGAAAAGCTTCCAAGATTTGGTAGATCATTAAGCACCAATTCATTTAGCTGAGGGAACATGCTCTCATTCTCAATTTCTTCTCCCTCAGCTGCTTCTACTATTACTTCGATCTTCTCGCATTTGTTTACCCATAGAGTTCTGAGCTTGATAAGACCTCTAGCAATTGAAAGGGAGAGCACATATCTCAAACTGCCACAATCTTCAATTTTTAAATCTGTTAGATTCTGAAAGCCATTCTCCGACTGAGCAAGTGTTAAAGCATTCTCTTCACTGACGGTCAATCTTGGGACTTCAAACAACTCTTCAAGTGAAGAACAGTACTCTACATATTTACATTCCAATTTATGCAGTCTATTTTGCATATGTATTGATCCAAGATGGATTAATTTTCCACAAATATGCACCTCAAGCTCTTTTAGTTCACAGAAGGAGTTTGGTGAAAGTTGGTCGCTCCATATCTCTTTCAACTTCTTCAAACCATTGATGTATAGGTCTCTCAAGACTGGAAAGCAAATCCGTAAACACAACCAAGTCTATTTAGTGTCCAGCAGGAAAGGAATAATATATATCATAGATTTCAGACAATATTGTTCCCAACAATGTTGATTTAACGTACAGGAAAGAATATCAATCGGAAAAAAAAAACGTACAGGAAAGAGCAAGATTTATAGTTCATAGTTTACACATTAATAACATACAAATAATGAACTAGGAGGATGAGACTTGTTCCCTAAATCATTTGCTTCCGATGAACTAATATCATCTAATCTCTTATTAATTTAAAAAAAAGGGAGGGTCTGCATAGGAAATGTTGTCACGATTAATTTGAGAGATGAACATCTCACATTCTCCAAGTGACACAGTCTTAGTATATTGTTGAGCTCAAAAATTTTTAGTATTTCTATTTGAACATCCAAAGATCTCACTTGACCTCCTCGTTTTCTATAAGTCAGGTTTACCCTTCTAAAATTGGAACACACACACACACACATGTATATATCTTACATGAAAATTCTACTGTGATTTCTTGGAGTTTAAGAGCTTGGCCAATAATTGAATAGTCACTTTTTGATGATCGAGTTAGAAGCTAAATGTGCAGGATTTTGTAAGCATATTTGGATATTGGATGGAGGGCAAAGCTAGCTATGATGTCAAATATGAGTACAAAGAGTACTAAGAATAACTCTTTCGGTCAGTACATCATCATAAACGAAAAAATAAATTTAGAGCAATTGATCATCTTATGTTTCCTGCAATACAATTATCTCTCAATTACCACAATAAGACAATGAGTGTTCAAACCCAAAATCAGAAGAAATATTTTTTGTTGAGTTAAAATTTGACAACATTAATTATTATTTGCTTTGTTCTCTGAAAAGAAAAAAGTCAAGGGTATAGTTGAGAGTACAAAGGGAAAATATTGAGGGAGAGATCAAGTCATTTTTTTTTTGGTTACATCTTCAATCATTTTATCTAACTATTAATGTCCCAATTTCATGCTTGAGAATGACAAAAAACTCACTATCTCTAACTATCGGCTAAAAGTTTATATAGTTTTTTGTTGTTGTTTTTTTCGGGTGATAATCCATTGCAGGTTTCGAGATTTGTTATTTGGTATAAGCTAATTAAATCTATTTCTTTTTATTGCAAAGAGAGCTAACAAGCTTTTTCCTGTCAAAATCTAACATTGTTGTTATCTCCTGTCGATCAGTAAAATTAAGTGCACAAGTTACACTAACAGCTACGTACACAGTAATCTGTAGCTATATATTGGATCTAATTTATGTTCCATGCATGGTCAAGAAAAAGCATTCTAAAAAGACATATATACCTTGGCATCGGAGAAAAGTGTATCTTCCCCGTTTGACACTGTTATAACGAATGTAAGAAAGAACATAGATTTACGTGGTTCACTTATGCTAGCTACGTCCACGGGCAGAAGGAGAACAATTTTATTATCTCGGGGAAACCAGATTACATATTACAAAATACTACACTGGGTTAAATAACTTAAATGATATATATACCCCCAAATGGTAGGCCTAACTGAAAACCTAAGTCCAACATGACTCGGATTACATTTAGCTAGACCCCCATATGCTACCGACATACAAACTTAATTCAAGGCATAATCTAACATAACAAGATTCGTAACATGAATTCACTTTTTAGGGCGTATTATCATGTCAGAAGTCAATGGACTCGTTAGTTACATGGTATTGAATTATGAGGTACTAACACATAAAAATGAGAAATTGATTGCGTTTGGAACCCTTTTACATGTTAAAAGTGTAGGAAAAATAAGTGATATTAAATTAAATATAATATACGAAATACTAATTAAATAATTAGTAAATTGTAAACATATGAACGAAGAACAGTTTTTGGGTAAGAAGATGAACTAAGTTGAGTCACGTGTATCACACGTTTTCCTTGAAAATTTTTACGTCGCCCACATGCTTGTATGACGTTGTTCTCCCAAGATAAAACAATTTCAAAGTTTTGTACTGCAGTACAAGAACTTCTCTTCGAACTGAAGAATATCTTACTCTATCACCGGATTTGCTATGCGTTGAGAAAGTGAGAGAAGTGATCAAAATAGGAGATTGCTTTCTGATGGGATCGATTGAATCCATGAAATGAGAAGAAAAATGTTGCTTTATATAGGCTTCATTGGGGACAAACCACTTATTGTCGAGTTAATACCAAAATCGTTTCTGGTCATTAAACTCGCCATCAATTGGCAGTTACAAGATATTTATTTTGCCGTCAATAATGTTTACGAATGGTTACAAAAAAATCCATTTAGTAGGCTTCAATTGTATATCATAACTAAGGTTTATGACGGTTACAAAACCGTTACAAACCATTTAGTTCGTTATTCAATTGCTTGTCATTACTAAGGTTTATTAGCCGTCATAAACAATTTAATTGCCTCAAAATGGTTAGTTAAAATAGTATTAAAACACCTATTTTTCCAAAAAAAAAGTCCTCTATATATTAAGTTTTTCATTCTGGTGTAGCTCCTCATAATCCTATCAATTACTCGTATTGTAGCGAAGCCCCCGTATGCTACCGGCATACAAACCTGATTCAAGGCATATTAACAAATCTCCACTTTGACTTGAATCCTCTCACAAATAACCAGATGTATTAGATAACCAGATGTACCAAATGTACTACCATCTCCACTGCCCCAGATGTTGCCCCCAAAAGGCAACTAACAGCTTCTAATATTTAGCAAGTCCAAACAATGTTGGAACTTGCTATGTGGAACAGACTTGGTGAACATGTCAGCTGGATTATCAACAATACCCACTTTATTCACATTAATCCTCTTCTCACTTCTTAGAAAATGATACCTGACATCGATGTGCTTAGTCCTCTCATGATGAACTTGATCCTTGGCTAAACAGATTGCACTCAGACTATCACAATATATTATAGCCTGATCATGATGTAGACCCAAATCACTAACCAGTCATTTCAACCAGATTCCCTCTTTAGCTGCTTCTGTCAATGCCATATACTCTACCTCTATAGTAGACAAAGTCATTGTAGGCTGCAAAGTAGCTTTCCAACTAACAATAGAACCACCAAGAGTGAAAACATAACTAGTCATAGATCTTCTACCGTCAACATCTCCAACATAATCATAATATGAATAACCTGTTACTAAACACTGTGTATCATCTCCATAAATGAGACCAACATCAGGCATACCTCTAAGGTAACGAAAAATCATCTTCACAACTTGCCAATGCTCCTACCAGGGTCACCCATAAACCTACTGACAACACTGATAGCATGTGCAAGATTAGGTCTAGTGCAGACCATAACATACATCAAGCTTCCTACTGCACTAGCATAGGGAACTCGAGACATGTATTCCTTCTCCTCAGTAGATTTAGGTGCAAACACAGTAGACAAATGAATGTTTGCAGCACTTGGAGTATATATGAGTTTTGTTGTAGACATGCAAAATCTCGACAGTACATTCTGAATATAATCCTTATGTGATAAGAAAAGCCGCTTTTGACTTTTATCTCTGTAGATCTCCATTCCCAGAATTTTCCGAGCTGCACCCAAATCCTTTATCTCGAACTCAGCACTGAGAAGACCCTTCAACTTCTGAATATCTGACTTGTTCTCTGCAGCTATCAACATATCATCTACATAGAGGACCAGATAAATGAAAGAACCATTTTTTACCTTGTTGTAGTATACACAACAATCATACAGACTCCTCGTGTAGCTAATCTCTATCATATAGCTATCAAACATCTTGTACCATTACCTCGATGACTGTTTTAGTACATACAGAGATTTCTTCAACCTGCAAACATAATCTTATTTTCTAGGAACTTGGAAACCCTTTGGCTGAGTCATGTATATCTCCTCCTCCAACTTTCCATGTAGAAAAGTTGTCTTCACGTCTAGTTGTTCGAGCTCCAGATTCTGAAATGCAACTATGGCTAGCAGCACCCTGATAGAAGTATGTTTAACCACTGACGAGAAAATCTCATTGTAGTATACACCTTCTTTCTGATGAAACCCTCTTGCAACTACCTAAGATTTATACTTGATACCCTCAGCAGGTGACAACCCTTCCTTCTTCTTGAAAACTCATTTGCAAGTGATAACTTTTCTCTCCTGACGTCGCTTGGCTAATTCCCAAGTCTGATTCTTGTGAAGTGACTCCATCTCATCTCTCATTGCAGCAAGCTATTGGGTAGACTCAGTACATGTAACCGCTTCCCTGTAAGTAGATGGCTCGTGGGGATCCACCTCTTCAGCAACCTGTAGTGCATAAGCCACCATGTCTTCAAAACCATACCTCGTGGGAGGCTTCCCAAAGTTTGCTCTCCTAGGTCGATCAAAGTCCTTGACCTTGTGGCCACCAAGAAGATCCCTTTTTGATAGAATTTGCATCCCTCTTTCAATCATGTGACCGAGTCTCATGTGCCATAACTTGGCATATCATTCTTGTGAACCTCCGATGATGTAATAACAGCAAAACCTGACAGCGTAGAACCTTACAGAATATACAAAGTACCCCGCTTGACACCTTTCAGAATCACATTAGAACCCTGCAAACACGTAGAACTCCACCTTCATCTTTGAAAATGAAACCCTTATTGTCCAAATAACTCGGTGAATCAGATTCTTTGACATGCGTGGAACATGCCTAACATCGTTCAATGTACAGAATTTACCATCATGTGTCTGTATTTTAATCGAGCCTATTCCAACCACCTTGCAGGCAAAAATGTTAGCTATAGAAACGTTGCCTCCATTTACCTGCTCATATGTAGTGAACCACTCCCTGCGCAGACATATATGATAAGACGCCTCAGATTCTAAAATCCACACATCAATGTGATGTGTATGATCATCAGCAACTAGAGCAGTATCCTCTTCTGAATTGGTGTCATCTTCTGCTACAATAGTAGTACCTGATAGTTTCCCCTGCTGCTTATTATTTGGACATTCCCTTTTCCAATGTCCCTTCTCTTTACAATAGTTACAGACATCGTTGGGTTTAGGACCCTTAGAACCTGGTTTCTTGAAGTTCTTCTTCTCTGAGTTTCCATGTCCCTTACTCCCACTGGCCACTAACCCAGCAGCCTAATTATCTGTACCTGTACTAGTCGCCTTATGATGCAGCTCTCTGGTATGCAAAGATGATCTAACCTCCTCCAAAGTCACAGTATCTCTCCCAACAATATAGGATTACACAAAATTCTCATACGATAATGGTAAAGATACCAACAGAATTAAGGCAGCATCCTCATCCTCGATTTTAACATCAATATTACGCAACTCTAATAGAATTGTGTTCAACTTATATAAGTGATCTCTTAGAGGCGTACCTTCTTGCATTCGCAGACTAAACATACGTTGCTTTAGAAGCAACTTGTTGGTTAAAGACTTCGCACGTATAGACTCTCAAACTTCAACCACAGACTAGATGCAGTTTCCTCCTCTGCGATCTCGGTGATGATATCGTCTGCAAGACACAGCATAATTGTCGAGTGTGCCTTCTCCTCCAGACTGGCCATCTCAATGGTTTCGGGATCTCCTGCCTTCTTCTTCGTCAGCGGTGCCTACAACCCGTGTTGCTTTAACAAGTCCCGCATCTTGATCTGCCATAAACTGAAATTATTCCTCCCCTTGAATTTGTCGATCTTCACATTCAACCCAGACATCTCGAACCTTGCTCTAGATATCAATTTGTTATAATGAATGTAAGAAAGAACACAGATCTACGTGGTTCACTAACGATATGTTAGCTACGTCCACGGGCAGAAGGAGAACAATTTTATTATCTTGAGGAAACCAGATTACAGATTACAGATTACAGAATACCACACTAGGTTAAATAACCTAAAGGATATATATATATATATATATACACACACACACACACACACCCCTGAATGGTAGGCTCAACAGAAAACCTAAGTCCAACATGACTCGATTTCATAATCTAATGATACTACTCATTGAGGCAAATTTGATTTAGACCCTTATTCCATGAGTGATTTATAAACTCGTTTAATCATGGAGTTTTCATTTGAGCAATTTGAATCCTCTAAGGATTGTAAATAAGTTGTTACTTATGATGACACGATGTTTGAGACTTTCTGATGTCGCTACCAGCATAAGTACTATAACCGACGACCATTTTCCACGTCGTCGGCCATACTGATCTAAGTCAAGAAGACAACTAACAAGTCTTTCCTCAAGTCAAGCAGTGAAAATAATAAATGATAATATGTCAATTAGCGAATATAATTACATTTTAACTCCATATTACATGAATACAAACGATCGATACCTCTATTTCACATTTTAACTTGCATTATACAAGATTCACAGGCTCAAATTCTGCAGTTCATAGTTTTGGTCAAGTATGACGATCATTGCAACTAGGTATCGTTGCGGCAAGCATGCTCAGCAGTGAGGATTTCCCCCACAATCTTTCATTTGATATCTTATATCATTTGTTGCTATGTAGATGTCTTAAACTCTTAATGGCCTGCGGAAGAGATTCCCCGCTAGTCACAGAACCCACTTCACATCTTCAGCATTTCGAGCCCTAGGCCCGAGTCAAGAATTAAAGTATGAAAAGTACAGAAAATGATGCAGCCCTAAAAGATTGCAGGAACAAATCCATGAAGGGGAGCACAACTAGACTTTCAGGGTTAGGGAACACAGTCTACTTAAATGTACAAATCAATCATCTGGAAAACGAGGTACTTAGGATACAACAATTATCATCATCATACAAACTACTCCAAGCAGGATATATATATAGTTTGTGAAAAGTCGCAGAAAGAGTAGATCCAATGGCTACAAAAGATTCACGGTTCTTGCCCTAATACATGTTGGGTATTATTAGGAAAGGAAATGATGCCTTTTCCATATATTTGCACTTAGCAACAAATATTCCTTAATATCAACTCTCTCAAGACTTGAGTTGGAGGAAGAAAAAAAAAACTTCAGGAAATCATTTTTCAACCTTAAGTGCTTTATCTGGTAAGACATTGTCTGGAAGAATAAGTTCTGGGGGAATTTCACGAACAACACCCAACATTGAGTCATACTCCTCATCACGACGAGCAAACTTCTTGCGAAGCGCCTTCTCAATCTCAATTTCATCAAAGGACTTCACATTCTCAGCCGCATGGACTTGTGCAAGATTGACATAATTGATGGCCGACTGGGAGATAAAGGCTATTTCTTCATCTGTGAGCTTCCTGATGAATTTAGCTGGATTTCCTCCCCATATCTGTGATACATTTAAAATGTTTACTGCATAATGCACAAGATGATAGCATAGTTGCTTAAATCGATCGTGATTATTCTACGACTTGAAGTTCAAACACTGTTCATACATACCTCTCCACTGGGGATCCTCGTATTCTGTCTCACAAGTGCTCCAGCAGCAACCATAGCATGTTTCTCAACAACGACACCATCAAGCAGAGTGGCTCCCATACCAACGAAGGCCTCATCTTCAACCGTACAACCATGTACAACAGCACTGTGACCTGACCAATTGATTGGTAGGATTCACAAATTATCAGGGCAGTTTCTATCAAATGGAGTAATGGACCTATGGTAACATTCATCCTCTATCAACGACTCAAAATATCACTCACCTACAGTAACATTGTCCCCAATAATGGTTGGCAACACCTTTCCACTTAAATTAGACTTTGCCACGTGCACAAGCGAGTTGTCTTGTATGTTAGTTCCAGACCCAATAACAATGTTGTTCACATCACCTAACCACAGAAACATAATTACATATGATCACAGATATCCACAAAACAAAAGTAGAGCATTATTTTTCATAATCAACCATACAAATCATTTTAATGAAAACTGTTACATACAGGTCATTAATTCACATATTTGCTAAAGCACCCAACAAGTTACCCCTCTTATACTATAGCAAACTAAATGGTAAGTTTTTTTTTTTCTTTTCTTATAATCTTGTACTCGTGTCAGTATTCAACCAATACAGTAATCAGGCACTACAGTCAAACTGATGCATATATCATAGTAAAGGTATTCAGGTTTGCATCTCAAAATGAAGTTCTTACCTCTCAATACACATCCATACCAAATAGAAGATCCTCTTCCCACTTGAACGTCACCAATGACAGAGGCACTTGGAGCCACAAATGCATCCTTGTCAACCACAGGAGCTTTATCAAATATGTTCATAAGCGTCTGATGCCTAGAAACTGCACAAAAGAACATCATTACAACCCTATTGCATAGAAGGAAGACAGCACCACCAAAAAAAAAATCACGAGTGTTCCAAAGAAAGACCGAGAAAGTCTACTTAGGCATATTAACTATCCACAAACAAGAGAAACAGATCACCCACTTTTCTATCAAACCTGCAGCTCATTTGTTCATCCCAACCCCAAATTCAACTTCTTCATCAGAAGGAAAACACTTCGTAGCTTCCCACACTCAATCAAACCATTACCGAAACTTTAATTTTCTAACAAACTATAGATACATGCAATTCCCAATCCACCTGAAGCCCATTCACAATCTATTCACAATCCAACGCATTTTCCGTAAACGCTGGACGGTAACGATAAAGTACAACACTTTGATTCATAGTCATCATACACACACCACAGTTCACACACATTACTACACTCAATACATTATATCTAACCACCAATCAGCGCATCAAAGTATCAAACTTTCGTTCGAAAAATTTAACTTAAAAGAAGAAGAAGAGGGATCTAGGGTTTTTACGCTGCTCCTTAAAGAAGTAGCTTCCTTGAAGACGGCTTCCGAATCGATCGACGGCTTGGCCCGTCCCCCTAATCCAGAATCCGACCGTATATATCGCTCTCCCCAAAGTCCCCATCTCTCTCCTTCTTCTTCTCCTTCTTCCTCAACTCAAAAGCTCAGCTCAGCTCCCGACTGTGAATCTCTCTCCCAACACACACACACTCTCTCTCTCTCTCGGTTCAATCTAGAACTTTTTACAGAAACGAAAATGGCTCTACCGCGACTGTACTGTGTAAAAAACCGAGCGAGCGAGGGCAATTTGGACAAATTGGTCACATTTAACAAAACGGTGCGTTTCGATAACCTTAACCGCGCTGCGCGCGTTAAACTGTTAGCGGGTTTCTTTTCTTTTTCTTCGTTCTGTTATTTTTCTGTGAAAATAGAAACGAGAGAGCACCGATCATCGTTCGTCGGAGTCATAAACGTCGTCGTTTTCCTCGAAAGGTAAAAGCTTTTTGTCTTCCATTTTCTCTATATCCCTTTTCTGAATTTAAATTATTAATCTTTGTTTGCTATAATAATATTGGAAGCTAGTCCCCTTTCTTTTAATAGTTCTCATAATTCAATGTGTTTTATTGAAATGCTTGATCCCAATTTGTACCTATGTTAGGGTTTTGTTTCAGCTCAATATGAATTGGGCTTATCAAATTTGGGTAAAAATTTGATGTCTATATTGTATTGAGTTCAAGAACCATAAATTGACCTAGTTATGAATTTTGATTGATTTTGATGTTTGCACAGGGAAATTAGAGACGTGAAATTTGATGGAAGGAGCGGCAGGCGATGCGGACTCGGCGGTGGCGCCATTGTCCAAGTGGAGACACGAATTTGCAAAGACATTTCAGTACTATTTGGACCGGTCGACTCCTCACATGGTCCACAGGTGGCTGGGGACTCTTGCTGTCTCAATGGTTTATGTGTTGAGAGTTTACTTGGTTCAGGGGTTCTACATTGTGTCATATGGCCTCGGGATTTATCTCTTGAATCTGTTGATTGGGTTTCTTTCACCAAAGGTTGATCCGGAGCTTGAAGGGTTGGATGGAGCTTCGTTGCCGACGAGAGGGTCTGATGAGTTTAAACCGTTCATCCGTCGCCTTCCTGAGTTCAAGTTCTGGTAATGGAAGTATTTTCTTTTATTTGTGTATTTTTATCTGGTTAACTTGTTGTGTCTCTCAATATTACCAAATTGTGTGAAAAGGTAGAAATTGTCCACAACAAAATGGTGTCTTTAATCTTTTGTTTGAAGTTCAATTAAAGAATTTAATTCTTAAATGCTGCAGCTGCTGATGGAGGTCATGTGACAGGCCTCTTTAATCTGTTGTTGTTTTCTTCGCTTTGTTTTCAGGGACCAAGTCTTTATTGCGTCTTTTTGTATTTTGCTGATCTTTGGCATTGACTTAATTAATTATGACTTATGAGGCAATTTGACCTGCTGAAGTTGAGTTTTAGTTTTCCCTATTTAAAATTGGAAGACTGATAATCACCAAAAACTACTATTATGCAAGTTGATGACACACCTCGTGGACGGGGGATAAGGCATGCTGGATAGTGGGGAGATTGAAGTGGCTCTAGATAGAACTAAATAAACTAGCAAATGAGGATCTGTATGATGACTTCAATAATCAAGATGGCTATTTGTTGAATGGATATACAATGCTCAAACACGTTACTCGTCTGTGCTTATTTGCAGTAATGTAATGATATATGTATGTGATTGATTTTCACTCCTGTGAGTTGAGGCTCAAAATGACATGGTCCTCTTGTTTGTGTGGTTTCAGGTATTCCATAACAAAGGCTTTCTGTGTCGCCTTTCTGATGACCTTCTTTTCTGTGTTTGATGTCCCCGTTTTCTGGCCTATACTCCTCTGTTATTGGATTGTTCTTTTTGCCCTTACAATGAAGCGCCAAATCATGCACATGATCAAGTACAAATATATTCCATTCAGCTTCGGAAAGCAGGTGTGAGCTCTAGAATATAGTTCTTCCTTTTTAAATTCTATTTGTGGCTTGAAATTTCTATATTCTTTCTGCTGCCGTTATGTTTAGCTTTTGTAACTGCAACTTATTTACTTGTTTCCTTGGATCATTACAGACATATGTAGGGAAAAAGTCTGCTGCAAGTAGTAGTGGCTCGGCGGACTGAGAGTTAGGAGAAGTGACCAGTAGAAGTGTTGTGTTCAAATGTTTTTAGTTCCTCTGAACACCTTTTTTGTTAACTGTTGCAAAAGTCATAGAACTGACTTCTGCATGCCATTAGGACCTAATGAGCAGTTGTAACTTGCATACCTTGAGAATTTGAGGTTTTACCTCTTTTTAAATCTAGTTATTATTCTTTCATTCTGTATATATGTAAAGCTGTTAAGTCTAGAACAATATGAATTTTCAATTCCAGCTGCAAGTTGTATAGAAATAAGGATATAGAAAATGGTCACTAACTAGCATGATTCACAACCTCACCAACTTGTTTGCTACATGATCTTCTCATTACCAACTTTTTATCTGATAATAGGCATGGTTCACAAAACCTTTGAATGCCATTTCCAGGTGGGATAGGAGGAAGGATTCTGAGTAGGGCTTTAGGTGCCAGATAGGTGTCTAATCAGACACAGCATTATACCGTCTAATCAGTCACAGAATTGGTATAACAACCTCCCAACAACTTAATAACGATGGTTACACAAGTTTAGTTGTTGAATTGTCATCACTTGACTTTATATGATACACAATAGGAAACAATTCACAAGAATTGAAGTTTAGTGTTTAGTAATGACTATTATTATTGTGCACAGGGCCAGCTAATTTGCTCAAGTTTAGTGTTTAATAATGACTATTACTTGTAATAATTCCCTCTGCTTTATAACTTCAAAAACAAGCATTACTTTCCGTCCCACTAAACCTGTTCTCGGCTCTCTTTCTCTCTCCCTCCACAAATGAGTGGGAGAATTTATGTTGTGATATTCTTCTTCTGGGCTGCCCTCACTATCATCACTCCCACGCTCATTTACTTGTCGGAAACCGCGAAACCTTACTCGGAATTACAAGGTAAGAAAGTACTCAGATATCTAAGTTGTGCTAGCATAGTGTTTCTTAGACATGTGACATAATTGTGCTTCTACTTCATATTATGCAGATGAGAGAAGTGAAGGATTCAAGGCTAGAAGATTGATAGGATATGCAGTGAAGCTAAGGAGAACAACTGCACAAGACTATGCTCCTTCATTTGCGCCAGCGCCAGCTCCGATTTCTGAACCAGATTCGAGGAGTAGAGAAATTGGTCTTGCTGAAGTCTTGAGATTGGTGATTCATAAGACTAAACTCAGGTTAAGGTGAAGCTTTCAGTTTAGTTTATGCTTCTAGTCCCTCCGATCAATTTTTCGAAGAAGTTTGTAAATTAAAATGTGACATATATCTCAATAGTGAAACATAAACTCATTCTCAATAGTACATTTAAGCTACATATCAAGCAATCTCATCTCCTAATTAAACAAGTTGATCGAGGTAGTCCTCTACAGAGGTGTATTCAATATCCGGGTATAGCTCGGAAACTTCAACTCCAACCGATGGATCAATCTCGAAGCTGGTTTGATCTCCTTTCACAAACACTGAGTGAAAGATAGCCATGATCAAATTGTCTGGAGCTGAGGCTTCTGCAACAACAACAACAACAAATAATGTGATCAAACAACTCCATTTCCCACTTTCATTATGTAAAGTCTTGGGTTGGTTAGGTGACCTACCTAGAATATCTTTGAGAAGCTTCTCCTCTGGAACATAGACCTTCTCAAGTACTTTGCCAAGTTTCTTCTCCCACAAGGCAACGAGTTGGTTAAATGAGTAAATGTTCTTGGGAGGCCTGAAATAGAGGACCTTGTTCAATGTTCTTGGATCATCAACTGCTCGGATTATGTAAGTACTAATGTCCGCTTCCTTAACAAATATTGCTGCATACATATACCAAGATTAAATAACCAAATTAACAAAACCAGCTATGTTGTGGTGGTCAGTGAATTTGTGGTCAACTATCGTTAGATCTGCATCCAACAGATGATATTAAATTGTCTTCTAACCGTTTTTTAATTACATACCGTTGAATGCAGATCTAACGGCATAAAACTTAGATACAATTTATCAAAATGTTAGTTACCCTTTGGATTTCCATCGCCAGAGATGGTGACTTTGTCTCTAGGCATAGAAGTGGCACCTATCTGTGCCAAACTGGGTAGAAAATAGTCTGCAAAGCCGTTACTCACGACGAACGAGTAGGGTAACCCTTCGGCCTCTATAACACGGCGGATCTTGGCTTTGATGCCAAACATGTTAGAGTTAGTGTTTGAAATAGTCAGTAATTGTTTGCTATTCTGTAGGGATCCCATGATGTTAGTAGAGATAGTGGGTAGCTAGTTGTTCCTATTTTTAGTAAATTCTGTTTGTGTACGCTCTATTTATATAGAGCTTATTCTCAATTAGTTGTGATAATCGATAGATGAATACAATATAGTTTTTGATTCCAACACATGGTATCAGATCATCTGGTACCTTGTGGTTTCTGTGAGAGTACATTAGTTTGCTTAATTAAGTTTTTGTTCAGGGCAGAGAGAGAGAGAGAGAGATGCGTTCGATAGGAACATCGCCGGTCGAAGAAACAAAACTGCTCTGCTCTCCTATACTCAAGTTCGGGATCCCGTCGGTGCAGCGAGAAGCAAAGGAGATTGTGCCCATAAAGGAGATAAAGATGGATTGGATCCCCTACATTCCTCGGGAGGACAGAGAAGGATGGAAATCAGAGAGAGCTTCAAAATCGACGGCTAAGGTTTTCGTGCTGGGATGTACGCAGAGGAAAGCGAGCTTGAAGTGCATGAAGGAGGACCGTTGGATGAAGTTTCAGTACTATATGCCTTATGTGATGAACCCTAACGATGATGAGGTCGAGGAGCAGAGTACTGTGGTGGACATTCTATTCCCTCAGGAGCCGAATCCGCCGCTGTTCTGCGATTTCGATTGGGTGTTTGATGACGTAGGAGGAGGCAAAGAGGAAGTGTTTAAGGAGCCGGAAGGAGTTGTTAAGAGTGAGAATTTTGGTGAATTAGTTAGAGAGAATGGTGTTAGCCGCGAAATTGAGGCTGAGGAGAGCGTAGAGAATAGTAGGGAGGTTGAAGAAGAAGAAGAAGAAGATGATGATGATGCAGTTGTGGAGACTGTACATGTGAGTGTGACTCACACGGGAGCGGCAGTGGTTGGTGACGTGGAAAAGATTGAGGAGTAAGAGATAAAACGGTTGGATGTTCCGGCAAGAGTGAATTTGGAGAATGAGTTTGAAAAAATTAGGGGTGAGGAGCTTGAGGAAATGAAAGCTACGGAGTTGGAGGCTGTGGATTCTGAGGCTGAGGGAGTTTTTGTTGTTGCTGAACCAGGAGTTGAAAAGTCAGTTGAAGAAAATGGTGCAGATATTACTAGTGAAGGTGATTCGGTTGTGCAAGCTGTCCATGTTGATTTGTCACATTCTGGTGCAGCTGTTGTTTGTGATGTGGAGAAGGTTGAGGAGTCTGGGATTGTGGAGGAGAAAGCTGCTGTTGCTGGTGCTGATTAAGTTGATTCACTGGAGGGAAAGGAAAAAGAAATTGAACTTAGCTCTGATTCTGCAACTGGACAGGAAGGCTCAACAGTGGAGATAGGTGCCACTGAAGAAGAGAAAGTAGTGTCAGAAGAAACCCAGTCTGTGAACCATGTTTCTGATTCACCACAGCATGAACCAGCAAATGTCGCGAGGGTAGATAGTGTTGATAATCAACTGAATGTACCGGAGAGTTTTGAAAAGTGTTCAGTTGACAGAGAAATAAAGATAGAGGAGGAAGAGGAGGAGCACAGTAAAGATGATGGTGGCGTTGAATCTTTTGAACCAAGTCTTGTTGCACACCAAGAGATAAGTGTTGAAG
Source organism: Geum urbanum (assembly GCA_946800695.1). NCBI lineage: Eukaryota > Viridiplantae > Streptophyta > Magnoliopsida > Rosales > Rosaceae > Geum > Geum urbanum. Next base: position 1,767,239 of record OX326998.1, on the reverse strand, counting down.
CTGAAGATGATGAGGATGATGATGATGATAAGGATGATGAAGAGGAGACCGACGGTATGATATTTGGGAGCTTTGCAGCTGCTAAACAGTTCTTGGAGGAGTTGGAACGAGAATCGGGTACTGGTTTTCTTAAGCTAAGTGGCCTCCATTGGCTGACATTGCATGTGTTTGATTGGGTGGAAGAGGCATGGGCTACTTTGAACAAAAGACGTACATGTGGACTTATTTTTTGTCTTACTGTGGAGTATTTGGTTCGAAAGGAAAATGCAGTGTGGAATGGTGGTTCTTTGGTGACTCGTAGTATGTTTGATTGGTCATGTAAGCTGCTGGAAGATTATCAACGACTCCATCCTTAGAGTGCGAGTGTTAGGCGAAGACAACAACAGAAATGGAAGTGTCCTCTAAGTGGACGACTCAAGATCAACTGTGATGGAGCTTTCAAAGCTGAGACAAGCAGAGAAGATTTAAAAGTTTGAGGGTCTTGATTATTTGATGAGTGGTAGTAGGCCCCAGAGGATGTATGCCATTCGTATCAGGAAGGAAAATCACGTTTACAGTGCCGAGTGAAGTAGGTAGTCTGCGAGTGAAGCAGATGTGGTTTAAAGTCATCCAACAAGTAAGAAAGAAGAGCTGCGGTTCTCGCTTGTTGGGGAGATGACAGATACAGAGGTATAAAGGGGTGGCCCGAGAGGAGAGGCACAGTAAGTCCCAAGAAGAAACCATGAGTGAGTGTTTGGCGATGGCTGCAGTAGATGCAGTAAGTGTTTGTATAGTTGTGGTAATCACAACTTTGCTAAGTTTGAGTTTGTTGTGAACGAACCAAATAGAGATTGGTAAGAGGTACCAAGTGTAAACTAAAACGAAGCGTTTTAGTTTAAGGGAGGGTGTTAGAGTTAGTGTTTGAAATAGTCAGTAATTGTTTGCTATTCTGTAGGGATCCCATGATGTTAGTAGGGATAGTGGGTAGCTAGTCGTTCCTATTTTTAGTAAATTCTGTTTGTGTACGCTCTATTTATATAGAGCTTGTTCTCAGTTAGTTGTGATAATCGATAGATGAATACAATGTAGTTTTTGATTCCAACAAAACACTGATACAACTGGCTCAACCACGTCTTTATGTAGATGATCCACATCGCTTGTGAACTCCGACGGTACAAACCTCTGATGATAAATGAGGTAAGTGATGGATGAACTAGTGTATCAGCTAGCTAATTAGAGAGAGTGGGACACCAACCTTAACATTACCAACTTCTTTGATGGCGGCAATGAGCTTAATTAGTTTGATCTGCTACCTGATTGTAACCCACAGTTGATATCATCACGTCGAGTCGTCGACCTGTTTCATAATCTTCACCAAACTCTCATGCTCATCGTAAAGATCTCCCTGTGCAAATGATTAAAGTTTTAACTAACTGTAAGCGCATGCAGAGAAATTAAACAAGTTAGGGCTAGCTATATAATTAAGTACGTATATGTGTTATAACGAATATAACACAGCTTTACGTGGTTCACTAACGATATGTTAGCTACGTTCACGGCAGAAGGAGAACTGATTTATTATCTTGAGGAAACCAGATTACAGATTACAGAATATCACACTATGTTAATAACCTAAAGGATATATATACCCCGAACGGTAGGTCCAACAGAAAACATAAGTCCAACATGACTCGGACTACATTTAGCTCAGGTATACAAACCTGATTCAAGACATATTAACAAATCTCCACCTTGACTTGAATCCTCTCACAAATAACCAGATAACCAGATGCACCATAATAACGCCAGATGTACTACCATCTCCTCTGCCCCAGATGTTGCTCCCAAAGGGCAACTAACAGCTTCTAACATTTAGCAAGTCCAATCAATGTTGGAACTTGCTATGCGGAACTGATTTGGTGAACATGTCAGCTGGATTATCAGCAGTACCCACTTTGTTCACCTTAATCCTCTTCTCACTTCTCAAAAAATGATACCTGACATCGGTGTGCTTAGTCCTCTCATGATGAACTTGATCTTTGGCTAAACAGATTGCACTCAGACTATCACAATACACTATAGTCTGATCATGATGTAGACTCAAATTACTAACCAGTCATTTCAACCAGATTCCCTCTTTGAATGCTTCTGTCAATGTCATATACTCTGCTTCTGTAGTAGCCAAAGTCATTGTAGGCTGCAAAGTAGCTTTCCAACTAACAACAGAACCACCAAGAGTGAAAACATAACCAGTCATAGATCTTCTACTGTCAACATCTCCAGCATAATCTGAATCTGAATAACCTATTACTAAACACTGTGTATCACCTCCATAAATGAGACCAACATCAGACATACCTCTAAGGTAACGAAAAATCATCTTCACAACTTGTCAATGCTCCTTGCCAGGCTCACCCATAAACCTACTGACAACACTGATAGCATGTGCAAGATCAGGTCTAGTGCAGACAATAGCATACATCAAACTTCCTACTGCACTAGCATAGGGAACTCGAGACATGTACTCCTTCTCCTCAACAGATTTAGGTGCAAACACAGTAGACAAATGAATGTTTGCAGCACTTGGAGTATATATGGGTTTTGTTGTAGACATGCAAAATCTCGACAGTACGTTCTGAATATAATCCTTATGTGATAGGAAAATCTGCTTTTGACTTCTATCTATGTAGATCTCCATTCCCAGAATTTTCCGAGCTGCACCCAAATTCTTCATCTTAAACTCAGCACTGAGAAGACCCTTCAACTTCTGAATATCCAACTTGTTTTCTGCAGATATCAACATCATTTACATAGAGGATCAGATAAATGAAAGATCCATTTTTTACCTTGTTGTAGTAGACACAAAAATCATACGGACTCCTCGTGTAGCCAATCTCTATCATATAGCTATCAAACCTCTTGTACCATTGTCTCGGTGACTGTTTTAGTCCATACAGAGATTTCTTCAACCTGCAAACATAGTCTTCTTTTCCAGGAACTTAGAAACCCTATGGCTGAGTCATATATATCTCCTCCTCCAACTTTCCATGTAGAAAAGCTGTCTTCACCTCTAGTTGTTCGAGCTCCAAATTCTGATAAGCAATTATGGCTAGTAGTACCCTGATAGAAGTATGTCTGACCACTGGCAAGGAAATCTCATTGTAGTTTACACCATCTATCTGATGAATCTGGCGGGATAACACACGATGCCACAACAGTATGTTCCATTCTTATGTTGCCATCTCTGATGCCATCTCTTTAGCAAAATTGACGGCTCGTCCTTCTTTTACTATTGATAACAATGAAAATATTCCATTCTTACAAAGGATCCAATGTGATATTTGTGGACCTATCAAACCTGAATGCGGACCATTTAAATATTTCATGGTTTTGATAGACGCATCAACGTAATGGTCACACGTTGCTTTACTATCCACAAGGAATGCTGCGTTTGCAAAAATCCTAGCTCAAATCATTAAGTTCCAGGCTCACCACCCGGACCATCCAATCAAGTCTATTCGATTGGATAATGCATGAGAGTTTACATCAAAATATTTTGATGAATACTGCATGTCTCTTGGGATTGATGTTAAACATCTCGTTCCCCACGTCCATTCTCAGAATGGTTTAGCAGAGGCTCATATCAAGCGGTTATAACTTGTGTTTAGAGCTTTGGTAATGCATACTAATTTACCGGTCTCTGCTTGGAGTTATGTAATGTTACACACAGTAATGCTCCTTCGTTTTAGACCTGTTTCCCATCAACCATTCAGTGTGTACCAGTTGGTAACTAGATATGAGCATGATATTTCAAATTTACGCATTTTTGGTTGCGCGGTCTATGTGTCTATTGTGCCTCCACAGCGTTCTAAGATGGGTCCTCAACGAAGATTGTGCATTTATGTTGGTTTCGAATCACCCAAGATAATCTGCTATCTTGAACCTTTGACAGGAGATCTCTTTACTGCTAGATTTGCAGATTGTCAATATGATGAGACATATTTCCTGCCGTTAGAGGGAGATAGGAATATTTAGTTCTATTCCAGTTCAACGTCAGGAATTGACGTGGTTTTATCTCACTGTGTCTCATCATGATCCGCGCACATCTTAGAGTGAGATAGAAATGCGTAGGATACTCAATCTTCAGCAAGTGGCAGACTCCATGCCTAATTCATTTGCTGATATTACTAAAGTAATGAGATCGGATATACCTGCTGCTAATGTTCCTGCAATATTGGAAATCCCAGTAAAGGGATTTGTTAATAGAAACACTGGGCAATGAGGCATTCCTCCTGCTCATGTAGATGGTGTTGCTTCGGCCTCGTCTCCCACCAGAAAGATGAGGATGCCAAGAAAATTCACAGATGAGCTGCCGGTTAAAAGGCAGGTCATCAAGGCACCAAAAAACTCACTTATCATCAAAATTGTGAATCTTTCACATGAGATTGTCTTTGCTTATAGTTATGTCCTTGAATCACAATTGACTTCTCTGGGAGACACTCCAGAATCTTTTGTGATATCAGAGAACTCAGAAATCTGGCTTAAAACAAATGATGCGCACGTTCTTATGGATAGATCTTCCATGTTAGTTGATGATATGTTTGCGTATTCCGTCGCTCAGGAGATTATTGACGACGATGAAGTGGAACCCCACTTAGTTGATGAATGTCAACATAGAGCAGATTGGCCGAAATGGAAGGAAGCAATCCAAGCTGAACTAGACTCTCTGAATGAAAGGCAAGTTTTCTGTCCGGTTATGCTATGCCCACCAAATGTTAAGCCAGATGGACATAAATGGGTATTCGTTCAAAAGCATAATGACAAGAATGAAATCTTGCGTTATAAAGCTAGACTTGTAGTGCAGGGTTTCTCTCAGTGTCCTGGAATTGATTATGAGGAGACGTATTCTCCAATTATGAACAGCATCACCTTCCGCTACCTGATAAGCTTGGTAGTATCAAAAAAGCTTAGTATGCAGCTGATGGATGTGGTTATTGCATATCTCTATGGGGATCTTGATTCAGAGATATACATGAGAGTGTTAGATGAGATTGCTATACCCAAATCAAGTAACTCTAGACCACAGAGTGCTCATATTATAAAGGTGAGACGATCACTGTATGGATTGAAGCAATCCGGTAGGATGTGGTATACACGCCTAAGTGACTACTTGATTGAGAAAGGATATAAGAATGAAGATTTATGCCCTTGCGTGTTCATCGAAAGAACAAGTTCAGGATTTGTAATAGTAGCCTCTATGTTGATGATATGAATATCATCGGAACTCTCGAAGAGATCAATGAGACTGCTTGCTACTTGAAATCTAAATTTGAGATGAAGACCTTGGTAGGACTCGATTTTGTCTCGGATTAGAGCTAGAGCATCGAGTTTGTGGAATTCTTCTTTATCAGTCTGCTTATGTCCAAAAGATGCTCAGGCGATTCAATATGGATAAAGTACACTATGTTAGCACACTAATGGTTGTACGCAGTCTAGACACCGAGAAACATATGTTTCGCCCGTTAGATGATGATGAGGAGATCTTGGGAGCTGAAATTTCATATCTTAGTGCTATTAGAGCTTTTTTATATGTAGCTCAATGCACATGTCCAGATATTGCATTCTCAGTGAACTTGTTGGCAAGATTTAGCTCTGCACCTACGCAACGTCATTGGAACGGAGTGAAACAACTCTTTAGATACTTGAAAATTTCTATCGACATGGGTTTATTCTTCCTTTACAAAGAATACAAAGAAAAACATGAAATTCTCGGAAAAGTGAAAGTTGAAATAAATTCTAGGGATTTCGACCTGTCGAGGATTTTCCTCGACCCATCAAAACCTGCACCCTGAATCAACCAGAATAATTCCCTCAACCCTTCAAGGGATTCTCTTGACCTGTAAAAAAATAATCATGCTTCGAGCTGTTTTCATGTTATCCCCTATTCCAAAACACCGGTTGATGTGTTGGTTGGATTTGCTGATGCTGGGTACCTCCCTGACCCATACAAAGGTCGTTCACAGACCAGTTATATTTTCTCTATGAGAAACACGATGATCTCTTGGAGATCAACAAAGCAAACCCTTGTTTCTACTTCCTCGAATCATTCTGAGATAATTGCTTTGCATGAAGCAATTTGAAAATGTGTTTGGCTTAAGTCAATCATAGGTCATATTCGAGGCTCTAGTGGATTGAAATCTATTGTTACTGATCCTACTTGCATCTTTGATGATAATGTTGCATGCATTGGACAGATGAAGTTGGGTTTCATTAAGGGTGACAATAAAAAACATATATCGCCGAAGTTTTTCTTTAATTAACAACAGCAGCAGCTGTTGAATATACATGTGAGCCAGATAGGTTCTGTTGATAATGCTGCAGACTTGTTTATCAAGTCACTTCCTAAATCAACTTTTGTGAAACATATGGGAAACATTGGTATGCAACTATGTGCAGGTTATCAGAACTCCTAGAGTGAGTTTACAATCAGGGGGAGCTACATTTCTGTAGACATCAGGAGGAGTCTACCTCACATGTAGTAGCTTTAGTAGTTAATGCGTTGTACTCTTTTTTTCTTAGACCAAGCTTTTGTTTTACCCATGAGGTTTTTGTTTGCTTGGCAAGGTTTTTAATGAGACAACAAGTCATGCATCATTCTTATGGTCATCGACACAAGGAGGAGTGTTTAAGAAGATTTATTCTCCATTAATCTTAGTGTGTGTCTTGTCTTAGTTAGATAATGATATTAATTAGATAGATACAGAGAATTCCCGTTATATCGGGATAGTTATTGTAACAGATTGTATCAGCCTGCATTTTAAGGCATTCTATCAATGAGAAGAAAAACTATTTTCTGTCTATTCTACTTTCTCTTACAACAGTTAGGACTTTGAGTTAAAACTTTTACAATTGGAGATGGTTGAAGTCTTATATAAATAGTGTCTAAATGAAGTCTCATAATACTCTCATTATAACACTTCTCTATTGAAGATACTCTGATCATAGGAACCTTTCTATCTCCAAAATATCTCTCTCTATTCAATCATTGCGGTTGTCGAAATATATGCAACTCATATATCTGGCACACAAGCTAGCACGTGGTGCACCAACTTGATAGGATAGATGAGCCAATGAGAGTTAAGTCCAAATACAAGACCACACAGGCACACACGACATGGCGAGATCTAAAGAAGTACAACACGGACACGACATGTACACGATAATTAAATTAATATAAATATTAATATATAATCAACTAAACTTAAGTTAAATAAGGACATATATATATTAGGTTCCTGAACATATATTTTAAAAATTTATGTCATTAAAAAAAATTACGTTTTGAATTGTAAAAGAAGCTAGAGACAACAACAGAGTATGGGTTAGAATGATTTTATTCGTGTATGAAATTATTAACTCTAATCTCCTAGTACTATGATAAATATGACTCAATGAGCGATACGCATCAGAGATGGCAACATAAGAATCTGGTAGAATAACGCATGATGCCTCAACAATATGTTGTTGGGGAGGTGCTATACTTGTCGTGGAGACCAAGTTAGGATTGAGATGGGAAGTCTCATCCTCACCATCTAAACTGATGGAAATAGGCAATCCAACATGTTTCTTTGCTCTAAAGAACGGATGACCATGAGTATTTTTCAAGATTTTGGTCATCACATCACGACCTAGGTGTCCAGTCGTACATGCCAAAGGTTATATGAATCAGAATCACACGTAGTAGTGTAAGTCACGACATTTGATTCGATAATCTGAACCGTGGTTAAGTACAAACCACTACTAATTGTCAAAAACTTCTCTAGAATGCGTTTGTGGCCACAATCAAGAGAGGTTATACACAAAAATTCTTTTTCATTCTCACAATAGATTTTCAAGTGAAATCCGTTGGCACGAATATCCTTGAAACTTAGCAAGGTTCGATTGGCCTTTGGTGCATGTAAGGTATCAGTGATATATAATTTTGTACCATGGGGCAGCAAAAACTCTTCACTACCACGCCCCTGAATAACGAGCGATGCACCAATCATGGTTGTCACTAAGGATTTGTATGGGAAAAGATCCACAAATAATTGCATATTTCGCATAATAGAATGAGTAGTACCATTATCTGCTAGACACTCAATTTTACCTTGATACATCTACAAAATCAATGTAAACAAGTAAGTCTTTGTAGAAAAGACGAGGTGCACACTTCAAGTATACACTCGAAGATTTGAAAAGGGTGTGACCCTTGTTGAGTGTTGATATGGCATGGCATAAACCGATGTAATAACAATATCATAAGACATTAAAATAGATGAAAAACTCATCTAAAAACATCACATTCGGATTGAATTCGATGAGTCGAAGAAAAGCCTCGACCGGTCGAAAAAATCCAAAATAACTTGTGATTTTCCGATAGCAAAATTTCGACCGAGAAAATTTTCAACGGGTCGAATTTGGACCAATTTTGGGACAGAGGCATGGCGTCGACGGGTCGAAAATTGTTTAGTTCAATTTTTTTATGGGTAAAATTTGAACCAATGTCAGATAGAAGCATGAATTTGACTGGTCGAAGCTACTCTGTGGACTGCTTTAATTTATTTTTTTCCAACGTTTTTTTTTCTTTGTCAAAATGGTATCTTGGCTTGCTTTTGCCATATATGTGTAAATATTGAACCATACATAAGAATCACATGGAATAGAACATTCTCAAACACTTTCATATACCGAAAAAATAGAAATATATATTCATTGTTTGCCAAAAAAAATTACATCATAGATGTGTTCTTATTCATAAAACAAAGACAAGTGTCTTTAAAAATTCTTGACGAAAAGTAAGCCAAAAACAAAACTAAAACTTGAAAGATTACAGAGACAACTGCCTTTTACATAGGCTTAATCAAAATCTGAGGTAGCAAGTTCTTTCTCCTTGTCATCTGCTAGAACTAGGTTGGTGTCAACCTCCCTCTCATAATCTCCAATGTAATTCGACTCTTGAGTCAAATACTGTGTGTGCTTCTTGTAGATATTTTGGATTTCTCTACTACCATAACACTGTTTATGCATATGTCTAGTAGAGCCACACTTGAAACAACCAAGTTTGCCATATTGTTGATACCGTTGACCATCAAGAACCGAACCAGACTGGTTCTTTTGAGAATGGGCGTTATGATCTTTATGCCAAGTCATATTTTGGCTGCGGCCTTGGCCACGTCCACGCCCTCCTCTTCCCCCATGTGGAGCATGTCCACCACGATTATAAGAGTCTAAACGAGCAACCTTCTTATCTTTTCGAGTCTTTCCTCCCGTATTATAACTCTCAGGCTTTTTGGTACCAGCCAGTCTTGAGTTATTATTCAAGATGATCTCATGATGCTTTTCTTAAGTCGTAAGACTGTTCATGAGATGACTGAATTTGGTAATCCTCCTTTGCTCATACTCACTCTGGTACTGATGAGCTAGAAGACTCATTGATGTATGGAAGGTTTTTAACGCCTTCTCAATCATGTCTTCCTCAGATTTTTCCACACCACAAAAGCTTAGTTCAGACTGCAGATCGAGCATAGCTTGGTTAAAAGCGTTGATCTTTGGACAATCCATCATTCTGGTGTTGTTCCATTTCGTAGTCAACTCAGGAAGCTATGCATTATGCACATTATTGAACCTGTTTTTTAGAACATCCCACCAAACCATGGGATCTGTCTTGTTCAAGTAATTCTTCTTCAGAGATGGGTGAATATAACGCCTCAAAAACATGAGGGCTTGAGCTTTTGTCTCTTCAGTAGGTGGGAGGAGGTTTGTTCTAGGCCCAGTAGGTTTGATGGTGTTGGTAAGTCTCTTTCCGATGAATGTATTCTCTACATCAAAGACTCAACGATGGTACTCCTTGCCTTCAAGGTCAAGGATCTCGAATTCCAGCCTTGCAGGCTCATTCAAAATCATCTACAAAAATACATAGAGATATTTTATTAGAAACGATCGAGTACTACGATCACAAAAATTTTCAAATTTAATTGAATAAGAACGTGATCAATGATGCATGGTTACAAAATCGATTATAAAACGGTAGTAAAAACCATAACAAGCGACCGTGACACAACATCCACATATAATCGATTTCCCTTTTCTTTTCTTTTCTTTTCTTTTCTAAACGTGACTCCCCCAGGACCGTCACATATACTCTATAGATAGATGTCCATATGAGTTAGGATATAGACATGTAATATTAACAACTCATATCACAGTTCCAATAATCCTAGATCTAGAGTTTTGCGGTAAGTAAGTTTAGCCTAGATCTATCAATAGACGGTTTAGAAAATATTTATCTCAATATGTATTGTGCTCGGTATAACCGCTACACTTGATGAAGAAGAAGTTCTTCTTAAACGATTTCTTGAAAGTCGTGCAATCTTGTCAACTTCTGAAACTCAGTGAAATTTTGTTGAAGAAGAAAAGAGGCTGCCGGCGGTGATCGGCGGCGGTGGTGATGTTTTTTCTAAGTTTTAGGGTTTTTTTATTAACTCTGAGAGTCGTGCTGATAACGTGTTGCAGGAGAAAGTATAATAGGCAGAAAATAGTTTTTTCTTCTCATTGATAGAGTGCCTTAAATACAGGCTGATACAACATGTTACAATAATTATCCCGATATAACAGTGATTCTCTGTATCTATCTAATTAATATCCATATCTAAAAAAGACAAAACACACATAAGGATTAATGGAGAATAAATCTCTTTAAACACTAACTTTATATATTCGATTTTTTTTATCATATCTTGTATTTAATAATAATTTATATTTTTTAAACTATTATTATGCATAATAAATAATTATTATATTAATTTGTTTAATAATAAATACTTTCTAAACTATATTTCTATTTAATCGTAGCATTACATTTTGAAAAGAATAAATATGAGCCATTCATTTTTTCACCGTTAGATCCAAATTTTAGAACAACTGCTCATTTGCATGCCACCAACCTTCACAGGCTCACATGCGCGCGGGACCCTGCTCATTAATTCCTCTCCAACCACCCGCGCGTGACATGTTAAAATTTGGTATAAGATTTTGTCTTTTAGCACGTCTCCTCTTCCTAAGCGCGTCCTCTCTGCTCTTCTGGACCCGCACCAAAACTCTGAGACGCAAATGAGACTTCGTGTGAGACCGAGTCTTATATTTATAAAATCTAACTACCTAAAATCCTAAAATTTAGAGATCTCTTTTTTTAGCACTTCAAAAAATATAGGGTTTAGAACTCTTCATTGGAGATGTCGTTAGGGTAGCTAAAACTAAAACTAAAGGTACTTTCTATTGTTCTTTTTGTTGTCAAGATAAATTTTTAGTTGAAAGTTAGATAATTTTAGTGTACTGGAGTTAATCTTGTAATTAAAAGAAGAGTATTCTCTAGTTGTAGAAGAATATAGTTTTGGGTGTATTGGGATTTTAGGTAGTTAGATTTTATATATTTGTAAAATCAAGTTTTAATCTCTCTAATTAATCATAGTGAAATTTCTCGCTAGTTCTGAGAGTGGACGTAGCTCAATCACAATGATTGAGTGAACCACTAAAAATCCTTGTGTTGTTTGTGTTTGTTGTTTCTTTTGTTACTCATTGATTGTATTACTACCGTTTGTCACGCTTCCTCACAATAATCTGGTATCAAATCTCATAGGTTTAGACTGTGAGCAAATTAGTTTCAATGGGTGACAATGAGAAGCCTTCATCTTCAGGTACTTCGATCCCCACAAAGACAAAGATGTGTAATGCCAAATTTAGAGTCACCATTTGGCCTAAAAGCAAAGAATAAAATATAGGATATCGAGGATATATCGACGTTCCAAAATTTGGATATATCGACGAAAATATCAATGAAATATTGATCCAGTGAAAATTCTGGCTGAAACTAATAAAAATACATGGAAATTTGTAATGAAACTTTTAGAGGTTGTTATATGATCAATTATCTACCTTGTGTGAAAAGAAAATATTGATCAAACATCAAGACATATGAATTTGCTATACTACTATATGAATTAGTACGTGTTAAGTGATGATAATTATTAAAATATAATTTAATAGTTCTATTTTTATTTTTTGATAGCTAAAACTTAATGGGATGCTAGGTCATCACGTCTTTTGTACAATATGTTACACATCGCACATCATAAAATCAAATATATAAATACTTCAAAATCCCGTAGAGGACCTATGAGGTTCGGAATTCACACTATTTTCTCTATCTCCTTGTGCATAATCATGTGTGTATTGTAAAGAATAATCATTAAATGATTGTTCTCCCATGTAATTCTGCATGTATTGGACATGCCACGTGAAAGATGGATTAGACATTGAGCATGTGAAGATTGGACATTTACCAAACTAAATGTTAAATGTGAAAAGTTTATGGAAATCTCAGAAATTTCGGGAAATATCGGGAATATCGATAAAAATCAGAAAATTTCGGGAGATTTAGGGATATAATTGAGGAGTTTTTAGGTAACTCCAAAAAATCGAAATATCGGCAATATTTTGCCGATATTATCGATTTTACATACCTTGCCTAAAAGCCTCAAGCATCGTTTTAGCCAGCCCGGCTCGACCTCATGTTAGGACGGGTCGGTCTAGTCTCATTAAAATTAGGGTAGAGCTTGGACCATGTAAGTGAATTATGACCCCGCTCTTCAACCCGACATTTTATAGCCTTAGAGGCCAAGTCTAGCCCGATCAATTTTGGCCTCGAAAGTCTGTCCATTTTGTCCCTTTTTATTTAAAAAATACATGTAATATATGATTATCATCATACTTTCTTATTTTCTTCATAATCTTTCTTTTATTATATCTCTTCACTCTTCTCAACTTACAAACATATTTTCAAAATAAATATCAAATATCAATAATTGTAATACCTCAAGCCTTTTATACATTATTCCTTTTTTAATTTAAGCTCATCTTGGTCCAGCCTGACCTCTTTAGCCTTTTTGGTCTAGTCTTAATATGCGGGCTAGGATTTTCGAAATTTTTAGCATGATTCAGATTTATTATAGAACTAAAATATTAGAGTTAATAATTTCATACACGAATAAAATTATTCTAACCAGTACTCCGTTGTTGTCTCTAGCTTCTTTTACGATTCAATGTGTATTTTTTTCTTTAATGACATGAATTTTTAAAAGATATGTTCAGGAACCTAAATATATATATATATGTCTTTATTTAACTTAATTAGCTTATTATATATTAATATTTATATTAATTTAATTATTGTGTCAATATCTTGTTTGTGTCCTACTTCTTTAGATTTCACCATATCTTGAGTGAACCACTATAAATCTTTGTGTTATTTGTGTTTGTCGTTTCTTTTGTTACTCATTGATTGTATTATCACCGTTTGTCACACTTCGACACAATAATCTGGTATCAGAGCTCCTAGATTCAGACTGGGAGCAAATTGGTTTCAATGGGTGACAATGAGAAGCCTTCATCTTCAGGTGCTTCAATCTCCACAAGAACAGCGATGCGCAATGCCAAATTTATGAGTCACCATTTGGCCTAAAAGCCTCAATTAGCCTGCCTGGCCCGGCCTCGTGTTAGGGCGGGTCGGCCTAGCCTCATTAAAATTAGGATAAGCTTTGGACCATGTAAGTGAAGCCCAGCCTGGCCCTTCAGCCCGACATTTTTTAGCCTTAGGGGCCAAGTCTTGCCCGGCCCATTTTGGCCTCAAAAATCTAGCCTATTTCAACCCTTTTTATTTAAAAAATACATGTAATATATGATTATCATCATATTTTCTTATTTTCTTCATAATCTTTCTTTTATTCTCTTCACTCTTCTCAACTTACAAACATATTTTCAAAATAAATATCAAATATCATTAGTTGTAATACCTCAAGCGTTTTATACATTATTCTTTTTTTAATTTAAGCCCATCTTGGTCCGGCCCATAAAAACAGTCTGGGTTGGCCTCTTTAGCCTCTTTAGTCTAGCCTTAAAGTGTGGGCTAGAGCTTCCGAATAATGGTCTCTGCCCGGCTTGACTTGGCCTCGTTCGGTTTGACTTTTGGCCAAGCCCAACCCAGCCTAGCCCTAAGCCTTAAATTTAGGGCCAAAGCCGGCCCAGCCTAACCCATGATGATCCCTAACCAAATTTGAAGTTCAGAAGTTTGATGAAACATGTATTTTTGGTATGTGGTAGTGTGAAATGATGGATGTCTTGTGTCAACAAGAATTGAATATTGCACTAGAAGAAAAATCCAAGGATATAGATTATGCAAAGTGGCTGAGAATAAACAAGTGGGCTTGTGGTTCTATCAGATTGTGTCTTGTTCAAGATCAAAAGTTCTGTGTAATGAAGGAAACCATTGCAAAGGTTTTGTAGAAGAAGTTGAAAGATCAGTACATGACCAAGAGTGCTACGAATAAGTTTTATCTCAAGAGACGACTCTTTCGGTTCAACTATCGACCATGTATTTTTATGACTGAGCACATCAATAGCTTTAATAAGATCTTCGTTGATTTGACTAACTTGGATATAAAAATGAGTGATGAGGATAAACCTTTGTGTTTGCTTAACGAGTATGAGAATTTGATTACTACTTGGATCCATGGGAAGAATGATGTGAAATATGATGATGTTTCAAGTTCCTTGGTGAATAGTGAGTATAAGAAGAAAGAGAAGTAGTTGCATGATGTGGGAGGTGAAACACTTGTAGCAAGAGGAAGATCTGAAGAAAGAAAACATGTTGGAAATAGAGGTAAATCTCGTTCCAAATCTAGAAGTAAATTTCTTGCAAAAAATAAGTGTCTTTTGTCGTATGAAAATATATTAGAAAAATGAGTATCTTAAATTAAGGAACAGAGACAAGAAGAGTTCTGAAACAAATATTGCCAAAGAAGATGAAAATGAGTTGAATTTTATTTTGACTACAGCTACGATTAATATTTCAGACAAATAGATTATGGATTCTACTTGTTCTAGTTGTACTTCCCAAGAACATTACAAACTGTGAACCTGCTCAAGTGTACTTAATACAGAACAGTAAAGATAAACAAAGAGCAAAAGAACAAGTACTTCCCAAGAACATTACAAACTGTGAACCTGCTCAAGTGTACTTAATACAGAACAGTAAAGATAAACAAAGAGCAAAAGAAGCAGAGTGTAAAAATTCAAAAGAAAAATAACTGTAGGACATTTTACATTACGTATTGACAATCATAGTTTGTTGGGGGAATAAAGATAAACAGGGTAGACATGAAATTTGAGAGATCACATGGTTTTGCCTTCCAGATCAAAAGAAGTTGAGATAAGTTGATCGAGAGCCCCTCTTAATAAGCAGGGACCAGCCCTGTATATGTGTAAGATGTCTTCTCAATAACAGAGTAGGGACTGATGATTTTTATTTACATTTTTGATTTTAGTTCTGTGTTAAAGTAGAATGTCAATTCCATACGAGACAGTTTCTAGATTCTGTTTCTTTATCACTTAGTTCTCAACAGTTTCATACCTTTAGACTGAATATTTACTGTAGCTCATTTAACTGATGTAAGAGAGACGTAATCTATTACAAATATACTCATGATACAGTATTGTTTTTGAGCAAATTATCTTCCGATAATTTTTGTGATGTTAATGTTTCTACCAAATTTTGGGAGAGAATTAAGAAAAAGAGCGATAGATATTGTGGGTGGATCACTCCTGAACGCTCGTACAGTATATCTTGAGCGCCCCGCTTATTTGCAAAACAAGTAAAGAGCATTAAGAAGTTAAGACGGGGACGCTCCGATGCTTAAGTCAACAAGTGTTGTGACGGAAAGCGTAAGTGAACAGTGGTTCAAAGATTCGATACCTTTGTCTTGACATAAATAACTTCTTTATATGGGTAATTGAGGGTGACAATACTTTGTGGTCCTCGATATGAGACCGATGCAAGCATTCCTCCCTCTTTATGCAAATGAGGGCATTTTGGTCTTTCGGTAATTTGTCCCTTACGCTGGCTAGCTGATGCGCGCAACGCATCGTGCAGTCGAGCACGTGCAGCGTACGTCCCGCGTGCGGACTTACCTAAATGCCCCTAGTTCTCTTTTAATCCTTGGTCTTTTTGGGTGCCAAGTAAGGTATGTTTTTGGGGTTGACACATGACATACTAACAAGTCCCCCAAGTCCCTAAGTCAAGGAGATTGACCTTGATTGGGGAGTTGAAGAAATCTAGATTTATAAAGCATCCTTACTTAGCACTGTTATGATGGGTAATGTAATGCACCTTGGAGTCCCCTCAACTTCTTGATCAAAGGCGATCCCTTGATCCAAACGTGCCGAACATTTGGACTTGAAATGTTCGAATGTGATAGCGATGAACAGAGTTCCGGGTAGGTCACGCGTTCAAGCTGTAGGTGACGTGTGCTAGGGCATCGTGCATTTGAGCTTGAAGCGTCATGCACGAGAGCAACAAGCACTAAGCAGAAAATGATGTTGTGAGGCAGCATGCGTTCAGGCCGTTTGAGGCTGCCTGACGGGTAACAACAGTGCCAGAGCTTTTACGGGCCCGAGGGAATTTTATGTCTCTAGGTAGCTAATGTCGATAGGTCGGGCTTCGCGTGAGGAGGCGTTTCTAGAATGATCAGTATATAGGGAGGTCTATACTTGGGTGGCATGCGTGATGTATATGTCCGAATAGAAAGTAGTTTTCATCATAGCCAAGTGAGGCGGCTTTGTAGTCTTCCTTAATTATTTGTGACCAGTTTATTTTATGTGAACATTGCTTGGCATGTAATAGTTGAAAACTTAATACCCGAATGGCCCAATGTACGTGAGTAAATACAATTTTTTTTCTTCATTCATAAGCTTGTGAAGTTTGATTGGGAAGTCAAAAGTGACAGCTGCAAAGGCAAGTATATGATTAAGGCGAGTCTGGTCAGACCAAACCAGGCTTCCATGCATAATACCCAAGAAGTAGAATCAAGTTTCAAACTTGGAGAGCAGTAGAGCACAAACACTCTTCCGCTCGCACAATATTATATAAGTAGCTTGATTTATTTAGGAAGCTAGATACATATTCAACAGACACTTGAATCCACAACCAAATTCCTCAAACAAATTGGTCGAGGTACTCCTCCACGGTGGTGTACTTAACATCCGGGTATAGCTCCGAAGCTTCAACTCCAAAAGATGGCTCAACCTCAAAGTTGGTATGATCCCCCTTCACAAACACAGCGTGGTTGATGGCCAATATCACATTGATCGGCATTGGGGACTCTGCAAAATAACATCAAATCAAATCCATCAATAAAAGACAGAGGTTGTTCTAGGGTATCTTTCAATATTAGAGTTAATTAACTGACCTTGAATGTCTTTGAGGATTTTGTCCTCAGGAACATAGACCTTCTCGAGGACTTTGCCGATTTTCTTCTCCCACAAGGCAACAAGCTCATTGAAAGAGTAGATGTTTTTGGGAGGCCTGACGTAGAGCACCTTGTTTAGTGTTCTAGGGTCATCAACCGCTCGGATTGTGTAGGTGCCAATGTCATCTTCCTTGTTAAAAATTGCTGTACAAAAAAAAAATTAAGCAAATTAGAAACTTAGTATTGCAAATTAATCTGTGATGAATTAGGGAAACTTACCCTTTGGATTTCCATCCCCTAAGATGGTGACTTTGTCTCTGGGTGGAGCAGTGGCACCAAGCTGAACCAATGTGGGGAGAAAGTAGCCGTTAAAGCAGTTGCTTGAGACAAAAGTGTGAGGTATCCCCTCCGCCTCCACGGCGCGGCGGATTTGGGATTTGATCGAAAATGCAGTCTTGGCTGGCTCGACGGCATGTGTGCGATCCACATCGTTTCCAAACTCCGAGGGGAAGAATCTCTAATGATCCATCGAATTAAGGTTTAGAAATTAGGGTTGAATATACGTTAGATCTATACAAGGATATGATCACTGACCTTGACATTGCCAGCTTCTTTGATGGCGGCAATGATCTTGGTTTGGTCAGCTAGCTGCATGTGACCAACCGTCGAGATCACCACGTCGACTTGCTTGATCGCCTTCACCAAGCTCTCATGATCATAAAGATCTCCCTATGAAAATTTTAAGTACACAACAATCAACTGAATTTAAGCACAAATTGATAAAGCTAGCCAGATCGAAATCGATAAGAGATGAGGTAGATAGTGGCATACATAGAGCAAAGTGGCACCCGAGTTTTTGAAGTTCTGAATGACAGATCCCTTGGTAGGATCATTGACTGTGGTGTCCCTAACAAGAACAAAAGTGGGATGGCTAGCCTTTAAGCTCGCTTCGACGATGAACTTGCCGATGTAGCCGGTGCCTCCGATGATCAAAACCTTGCTTTTCTGATGAGCCATCGGAAACTAATGGCAGGACTTGCTTACAAAACTAAGTGAAGATATAGAAGGTTGAACTAAAGAGAGAGTGGAAGCTCTTGATGTTTCCAAGTGGTAATCTAGTGCTCTATATAGGAACCCCAATCAATGGAAGAAAATGCGTCCATAGTTGGTGGAACAATAGTATTACGTAGTGCATATTTGATGGTGAAAGTGGTTACCTTTTAGCCCTGGCCTTATCTTACTTTGTAATAAGAATCTTACCAATTTTCATTCATCATTATTTTACATATATTTGGCTAATTTTTTTTATCCCGTCCCTGCTTAACGTTTATTAGTTTATAATTATATTTCATCGCCAACATAACAACATTTATTAACAAGAGACTTACAACTTCAATGACCGGCTCGAGTTCTATTTCAGCATGGTTAGCACTCACGCACTCATTAAGGAACCCATCAGAAAGCACCTCAACAAAAGAGTAAGAACACTAATCTCACATCGAAGAATTAGTAAGAGTTCTGATCTCAACCACCTTTATAAACCTGGTGGTTTGACATTTATGGTACGAATTCATTACCCTTTACGCCGTTATCCTGTTTAAATCATATCTCGTTTCTAACTTAAGCATCGGAAGGTTGAAAGCCGGCACACCCAGTCTCTTTTTAACGATTGTCATTCTTAGTAGCGAGAGCGATTAGACAAGAACAATCGTAAAGCGTTAACGAAAGCAAGAGCAAGTATCAATTGAGAGCAAGAGCGATAAGACAAAGCGACATCGATACAGCAACAACGGCATAGATCGAAAACAAACGACAACGACATACGACATACGAAATCTAAAGTATATTTATATTAAATCTTATTAGTTCAATATCAATTACTCGTTTGTGGTTTTGAATATTAACAATTATCTGCCCACCAGGCATAAAATTGGCAACAGGTATATGTATATATATGATAGGTTGGTACCAATTAATCAATCAATGTTTGCTTCATTCTGAAGGCTGTTCTCGTTATAATTATATGAATTTAGAGAAGTTAGGCACCCCATGGGTTTCATAAGGCTATAGTGTGAAGCGTAAGGAAAAATACGTGCTGTACGTTTAATTAATCAAAACTTCAACAACTCCTATCCAGAATAATCATCTCCAACGATAGAAAGGCGACGCATGTCTCACGTACTGTCCCACACACAATAAATTACTAGATCTGTAAATCTGTAATGGAGAATCAACCATCGTCGTTATAACGCGTGCACGCACGGTTGGTGACTTGGATTGGGGCTTCTACGATTTCAACACCGACACACACTAACAATGTAATGGAGAAATGAAGAACCCAGAAACGTCATCGATCATCATGAAGCACTACATATCACACATACAACACAGCCGCGTGGGGAATTTTTATATTTACATACAAATACCGATATACGTTACATATATACGTACGCACTACTCTCCAGTCTTATTCTTGCTCTATAGATTGTCATGGGGAAAACATACAATACTTGCGTACTACGTACATAGAATCATAGATACATTCATTGATTCATACATATATATAGATGTACATCCATGCAGATTATAAAAGATTACAACTCATTTATCTATCTTCATCCATGGTTTTGAGGATGAAAAGATGGATGGGATTAAGTACTAATTCCGTCGCGGGGGCCGGACGAGTTGGCAACATGAAACTGTGCAGCGTATCTAGTATTAGATGCACCTTCGGAAGTTGGCGGTTCGTTTAGAAAAGCCCAGCTGCTGCTTGTCCACCTGACCAATTAAGTAACACCAATATGACCAATGCTTAATCAAACCGTAATTAATTAATATTCTTAAGCTTACTCGAGCAAATTGAGAGAGAATTAGATATATAAGAAGAGGGTTGTTAATTACCAGCCGTTGCGATTACTACTGTCGACGTTGTGAGCGGGGCTGTCCATACTTTCACTCTCACCGTGCATGAAATACTTCTCATGATCTGTTCTTGTTCTTTCTACCGGCATAGAACTCGATTTTTGATACTTTACTCCAGACTTATTAACCGTAACCGACTTCTCCTGACACATTTTGTGTTTCATCAGCAAATTTAACATGCAACTCTATCTAATTAACCAACTAATTACAAAACAGGCCCTTACAAAACAACCCCGAACACGCATGTGTGATGTGTATGTATGTATATATGTGTATATGTACCTCATAGATGATGCTATCTGGTGATGATGGTATGTCTTTCTCGTCTGGTTTCTTATTCGATTTCCAGTAGGCCTCAATTTCTTCGTTTGTGAGTGATCGGTTCCTCTTGTAAATATCTGCAGAAAATTAGTGCACATACTAATTAGTGCATGCATGGTAGCTAGGGCAGGAAAATTAATATCAAGAATTAACATACCTGTCTTGGACTCTAGGACTGGAGAGTCCCATCCTGCCATTAGAGAACCCATTTTTGCTACTAAAATTGCTTATATGAGTTATATCAGAGTATATAGCTGATGAGATTCACTGGATAGTTTTTATGAATGTCAATGTTATTTTAGTCTTCAAAACTCGGTCTCTTATATATAGGACACGCACGCTCGGATCTTTTGGTGTAGTCTTTATCCCTTATCTCTCACTTTGTTCTTATCTCTGAGCAAAACTATATCTCTCTGCATAGACAATATACCCTTGTGCATGAATGAGTGTGCTTCAGCAGTTTAGCCCACAGGTTTCTAAATTTTATGGCGACACAACCAGAAGATACCAAAACCATGAAACTTGGGGATTCATGGTTTAATTTTCATTTTCCTTTTTGTTTTGATCTGACCCATTTGAATCTGAAATGGGCTTTGTGACGAATTAGTAGTCCCCACCAGGCTTATTTTGGAATGATGACAAAGGGGTCCATCAATCTACTTGGATGTAAATGATTCGTTTTGGTACTGATTACTGTTCAACTAAGTATTCGGAGAATACTCGAAAGTACTGGGAGTCGTTATTTTTTTTAAATAAAAAAATAATTATTAATATATTAAATTAAGATATAAAATATCATTAATCAAAATATAAAATAGTTAAAATCAAAATAAATGTCATCAAAGTAATCAAAATTATTAAAAATATAATTTAATATTCAAATAAAACATAAGAAATTATCTTTCAAATATAAAAAACACTCTATATTATTGAAAACCTCAAAATACATCCTCATTTTCTTCAACTTTGGTGTCATCGTCGAAAATAAAATCATCATCATCATCAAACTCTCTTATTGTGAACTCTTGGATACCATCATCTCCATCTTAAGTAAGATCGGATTCAAAATCATCTTCACTATTTACAACTAGCTATCATTGTGCTTAACTAGCATCACTTGCAAGTAGTGGGTCTTTCATTCTTTTCTTATTGTTAGTGATTTAGGTCTCTCCCGATTTATTTTAATTTTATTTTTAGTAAAAAAATTACTTTAAAAAAAAAAACCCGAGTAACCAGTCCGAATTGACCGAACCGGTTGGTTACTCGGCGGTTACTCGCTCTCCTGATTCAGTGGCCTTTTAGGCCAGAATCGGTTCGTTTTTGAGCCGAACAACGAGTACTCGGCCGAGTATGCTGATTTTTAGAACAATGATTACAATATACCACCAGCAAAGGTAGTAGTGACAAATTATTATCATTATTTAACGATAAAATTGGATAAAAAATAACGAAAATATTAGATCAAGTCTCATGGATATGCCAAAATTTAACGTGACAAGATAATAGTAATTTTGGATTAAAAAAATTGACATTTTAGCCTCTTGAACCGATATGTCAAATTCATATGTATGATATATCTAACCAATAATATCAAATTTGACATCAAAATTAATATGTAAAACTCTTTTTCAATCTCTAGCTCTTTCTTCAACAATTGATCTTTTCATTTTAACATTTATAGCTCTTTATTTTGACACATTCATTAAACTTAAAATTTGACAAAATGACATATTATCTAATCAACCTTCAAATATAAATCGGAAAAATTTAATTTGACTAATCTACCATACATACTTACGGATAAATTAATATAAAATATAATTAAGGACCAATATAGGACTAATATAATGTATAATTAAGGAGAGTTCGGTCTCATTATAAATTGTTTTTGAAATAGCGCGATCCAATCCGAAATAGTCCAGAATGTACCATGAACCCTTAACGTAATCATTGTTTGTATGCGACTATACGTGATGCAGCTGGCATTGTTTGTGATCTTTTTTCTATGGATATGGCCACGTAATATAAAGAGGAGCCACCCAACCTTATCTACGGCGTAATGGGATGATACAGTAGCTCCAGCAAGACTTAAATCTATATGAATGCAAAAAAAAAAAAAAAAAAAATAGCTAAATTTTTTATTAGACGTGTTAAAATTAAAAATATATAAAAAAATTATGAAATTACAAAAAGGTAAACAAAAAAAAGAAAAAATGACATAAAAGTTTAGAAACAAAGAACATTTGTGGGAATGATATCTTTGATTAAAGAAATTATAAGAGTTTACGTTAAGTATTAATATATAATTAATAATTAACAATTATAATAGATTTTTTATTTTATTATATTAATCGCAAGAATCAAGTCTAACGAATAATAAGTAATATGTATGCTCTAGCAATTGAGTTTTATCATTATGTTTCTTGTTCTAGAAATTTAAGAGTGTCAAAAATTGCATTAATTAACGTTACATACATGCTAAAATATATCAAAATTCTTAACCAACATAGCTACAATATAAGAAGTCAGAAGTGTCATTTAATACTCTTGATATATAATTGGCTAGGACTATTAATCAGTACAATCAGTTTAGTTTTTAGCCCAAACAGAAAATTGAACCGAATTTTTTTATCTATTCGGTTATCCCAATTTTTTTTACAAAAAACCCGATTAAAATTGGTTCGATTCGGTTTTTTTTTTCAAATTTTTTTTTTAAATAGAAATTTTTAAACCAAAATTCCAAACTGTTAATTCGTTCACTTTCTAGTTTCTAAACTGCATTTTTGGTTCAATCCAAACTTTACCAAAAGTTTACATTACAAATTCAAAGTATCAAACATCAACAAACATAAACCAAAATTCACAGTCGAAATTTAAAAACCGCAGTCCACAGTCCACATCGACAAACATAAACCAAAGTCTATAATCCATCGAAATAAAAATATAATCCAAATCAAATAAAAATACTCCATGACCTCATTATTAATAAGCCCGTCCAAAGTCTCTAGTTTTACTCCTTCATCGGACCTTGAACTCTTCCAGTGCCCACCATTATAATCATTGTTGACAACATCACTCACTCCAGTGGTAACAATGTAATTGTTCGTATGCTTGACAATCTTTACAGATTTAACCATTCCAAACCTGCAAAATCAAAGGCTTTAAAGGTTCAATCAAGCATAGCTAAAAACAAAAAACAAAGTCAATATGAAGATTATATGGGACCTGGCACATTCTAATCGCACATCTTCCAAAACTTCTCTCGTCTCTTCTTCAAATAGTGATGACAACCGCTCCGGATTAAACTAAGCCACATTGTAGAAAGAATAAAACGATCAAAAGTGATCCCTATCTATAGTTCACATCACGCTATCCATCATTCAGGCCTAAGATTCTACTTGGTCAAAGACCCAAAACTGGTGTTATTGATAGCTTACATGTATATAGTTTTGTATTACATTATTGAGTGTATGCATATAGATTTGTTCTACGTTATTGTGTGTATACAGCAAACAATTATACTGATTTTTGCATTCCTGGTTTTGTACACTAGCACACTTATTTGTCTTTAATTATCCATTGATTTACTTATCTGATCAAAGGGGAAGAAGTGCATTCTACTAATGTGAAACCCACTACTCTTAATCAGTCCGCTTATTTTCTTTGACTTCATACAACAAGCTGAAATGAATGATTTGACAGTAACTTTATTATAGCTTTTGCATATTGATCGATTAAAAAAAACAAATAAAATACACTATCAAAGAGATATAAGATCACACACAAAAGACCTTACCACATTGCGAAGTTTAATGATATGTGACAGTTGTTTGAGAAGTGGCCGCAAGTTCTGGGATCTCATACTGCGATGCAATTCCACTAGTTTCCTAGCGTAAATTGATTCTTGCATCAGTAACCATCTCATGTAAATCAGCAGATAAAGAAACTAGCTATCTTTAAGAAAGTATGGTGTTATTAGTACCAAGAATGATCCACCACAAGTAGCTATCTTCCTCCAAATTTCATACCGTTCAGACCCGCACAAGCTTTTACAGTAAGTGACTGATCAACATATTGATGTAATAACCAGAAGTCAGTAAGGTTAAGAAAAATCTAGAAAGAGAATCTACGATCTACAAACATGGAAGAGAAATTTACATAAAAAAATTGACATATGCAAGAAATAGTCAAGCATAAAACAGATTTGCGAGCAAAACTAAAGACAGAAAACCATAGAACTAACCAAAATAAAATAAAACAAAGAACTAACCATAGAACTAGAGAAGCCAATTGATCCTTCTCCCTGATCTCAATCTGCAAATTACAAGATACAAAAAACACAGATACTTGGACAAGTTTAAGGGAATTTCTATCTGGTCAGTTTTGTTGTCGAAGCTTAAACCGATCTCAATCTTTCTGATCTCAAGCTAACAAGACACAAAAAATACATTGTTTGCTCCATTAAACCGATCTCAATCTTTCCCCTTAAAGGCTTAAACTACCAAATAAAAAAATAACTTAGTTCGATCTGGTCACCTAATAAGATAGCGATATGTCTGAGGGCTGAGGGCAATTTTGACGAGCTACTATGACGCCTGTGAGGTGACGACTGGCGACTTCGACGAGCTGTTGTGATGCCGGAGTGGTGACTCCGTGAAGCCGTGAGGCGTGAGGGCTGTGTCGGGACTGAAGGGAGATTGACGATTGAGGGGACTCAGGGATGTGACGCCGTTGTTGGGAGTTAGGACTAAGGGCAGTGGCGATTGTGAGATATGAGGGCAGTGAGCCAGATGTTGTGAGGTACTGAGGGGAGAGACGAAGAGTGACGAGTCTGTGAGAGTGTGAGGGCTAGCTGCGCACCAAAACATACTTGGTTTTAGCGTAGACTCAAAAAACAACACAAAACGACGTCGTTTTGTAAAAATCAATTTGGACCAGAAAATCGAATCAGAACCGAATTTATCTGATCCGGTTTGATTTTTTTAATTTCAGTTCAGTTTTTATTCGGTTTCAATTTTTTCTGATTACGGTTCGATTTCAGCTCAGTTTTTTTTTTTTTTTTTTTCAATTTGAAAGTCACAGCCCTATAGTTGGCTACGCCTCTGACCGCATGTGTGATATGATATCAGATATCCCATGGATTTGGCCACATTCTTGATGAGAAGTTTTGAAATATTAATCATAGCGTTTTGGTTACTTTCTACTTGTTGCCATTTTAACGTTTGGAATATCCGAATTCAAATAACTACTAACCCTAAACAAACAAACAGACACCCTTCTTATACTTCATGTTGCAACAACCTCGATTATGATTATAGGCGGAGTCAGGATTGAATTATTACCCGAACTAATTATAACTCAACAATATTCTGTGCAACATACAATATTTTTTAAGGTTTTTATCATTTCACCATGGCGGTTGAATTTTAACATAGTAAACTAAGAAAAAATATTAGAATCTTACAAACACAACAAACTAAAGTTCTAAACTTTAAACTTGAATGAACTAGAATGAGCAAAACAAATACAGAACACAAGATAAAAAATCAAAGATAAATGCTTTAGACAAGCATCAAATCTTTAATTTTTCGAAAAAACTCGTATATTTTTGTAAGGAAGAAAAAATATGCGATGACTTAATAAGAGTAAGTGTTATGAAGACACAAAAAACGTCAAAGTGAATTAATGAATAAAATTCTTGTAATTTATTTTTTTTAACTTGAAGTAGATATCTTTTTTTCTTATAAAAACTTATCGAATTTAAATACAGGTAAGCCAATGACCGGCTCCGTCAATAATCATGATATGACTTATATCTTTCAGCTAAGCTAGCTGGTGAGTGGACCCTTTTGCATGTGTAAATTTGAGTGAACTTCCAAACCATCCCCATAAAATCGATTAATTGCCGAATTAAAAGAATTAAAACCCAAAAGAAAGGGACTGAACGATATGATTAACCGACAAGTACGGGCACCAAGTCACAAAAAACAGACATACTTAATCCATGACAAAAACTATAGCTACAGACACGATGACCATACATGTACGTTATACATCTTATCCCAAGAAAAGGGATAGGACTTGAAAGAGGCCAGCTGCGTAATAAGAACGTAACGTATTACTACTTAAGAAAGTAGACTATTAAGCTTTAAATTGGAGTCATGACAGAGAGTAAGATCGAGTGAACTCATATAATCATGTTTTAAGAAGAAAACACATAACAAACATTAGTCAATCAGAATTTTACACACGTTTCGTGAATCTATCTCCTATTGGTCGGCTTAGGACTCACCATTTGGACTTTGGGACTCGGCGAACCGAAGAAGGATATTGATCGAATTAGTTGGTTTTGTTAAGCGTAATTAGGGGCTTAATTAGGTGAGTAAATCCAGTAAGCCATGCATGCATGATCACCATAATGCGAAATACGAAACACTTTGATTTGAGGAAAGCGTAGATTTAAAGACGCTTGCCGGCTATTTGGCTCACATCAAACTCGTCTGCCCAGAAAATATTCCCCGTGCTCGGTTTCCCATTCACTCACTGTCAAGAGTCAACTTAGTTCAAACCAATTTTATTTCTTTATTTATTTTGGAAGAAAAAAATGCCATTAACATCAAAATATCCAGTTGTAAAGAGATGAGTCACTTTAAATTTTAAAATCTTAGCAAAAAAACAACTTTAAATTTTTAAATAGGTGAAAGTTTGACCAAGAACGAGACCCTCGTTGGTCCCCAAGGGAACGTGTTGGACTTGATTGAATACACTCGTATGTGTTTTCGGCTTTGTGTTGAATTGTCCATCGTAAATTCGGGCCAGTTTAGCTGTACTGAATCGCGAAACTTAGTAGTATCAGCACGTAATAAGATAGACATGTTCAATTGTTCGTTCTCGATCAACTGGGCCCTTCAATTCAATTCTCTTTCGAAATACTCTAAACCCTTCTTCTCTTAGTGTTTCTTATCTGAAGTCGATAACAAAAGCATTAGCAAAGTATTCGTCGACTAGAAGCTTTAACATAATGTGTTACGTGAAAAGATTTCATACTAAGTTTACTTGTCACTCGATGACTTATGCACGTACAAAATATTTTTATACTCTCTATGTACTTTGTAAGTGTACTAAAAAGATGGGCCTATTAACTCGGTTTTCAGAATATGATGGAGAAGAGACTGTTTTCATGTTTAATCTGGTTTCATGCCTACATTTAATGTAAGCAACTATAGATAATATTGGACACCTTGATATTATTTTCATACATTGAGAGATCAGAGGTTCAATTCATAAAAAGCTGATTTTCAGATGAATTGAAATTGTTCTTAAAACAAAAATGCATACATTTAATGTGAGAATTAAGATACAAAATTTATTAAAACTTAGAAATTATGCCAATATTTATTCGATACTAAAATAGTTCCTAAAAGTTACTAAATTTCCTAAACTTAGAAATTTACCAACGTTTTTGGCCTATTGTGGGGAAGGATATAGCTAGTGCAGTTCGAAGTTTCATTGGAAACGAAGCTCTGTTAAAGCAGATTAATCACACTAATGTTACGCTTATACCAAACATCAAGACTCTGAAGGATGTCACCCATTTGCGCCCAATTAGCTTATATAATGTACTCTACAAGACCTAGGACTTGCTGTTTTAGTGTCTCTGGCTGAGCCACATAAATCGATAATCTACACTCCTCTTGGTGTAAAGCAAAACAATCTCCCTAGTTCGGTGTTGAGAACACTAGGTGTTGCATCCTTAAACCTCGAAACTCTCACTTTTCCTGGTGACAAGCCTCTTGATTACCGGTTGCAGGTTTTTGCTTCGTTGAAACGCAAGAGTCTCACTCTTTCTGGTGACAACTCTGTTGATTGCCGGTTGCAAGGCTTTTCTTGTATAGAGCAGTCAAATGGATGTGCCCACCGTCTGGGCGTATTAAAATTAATGTAGATGGGGTTTTCAGTGGCTGATTTAGCTAGGCCTTTTTCCCATGCGTTATCTGCATTTCACATGGAAGTTGAAGCGCTGAAGGCTGGTTGTTTCATTGTCTTATATCATGGCTGGTCCGACATTGAATTTGAGAGTGAAAGTGCACTTGTTGTGTCTGCCTTACAGAAAGAGAGAGAAGATCGATCTGAAATTGGTGGCATGTTAGAAAACTGTCGTTCTTTTATGAGGTCGGTTGGTTGTTTCCTTCTTCGACATGTTTACTGGGAAGCGAATGGTGTAGCCAATCGACTGGCACACCTTGTTAAGTTTGATAAATTAGATGAGTTTTGGACAAAGGAGACTCTTGTGATTGTCTAGAATGTTCTTTTTGAAGACTTGAATGTTCTGAATTATGTTGCTCAAGGTAAAGGCCTTAAGTCCCCCTTGATGCATGTTTGTAATCCAATTAATAATAATAATATCCGGCGTGAGGATGATCCGTTGGTTAAATTCTACACCTGCTTACTTTCAAAAAAAAAAATAGTTCCCAAAATATCACCAATTCCCTTTTCTATAATATAATCCTCGTCTTTTTCTAAAAAATAAAATAAAATAATCCTCGTACGTAGGTGAGATAATTTCGACCGCCGCACTTGGTTTAAAACTTTAAACTCAAGGGGTATAAATAACATCCAGAGACTGATGGAATCGCTCACACGCACACGCGAGAGCAAAAGCCCCCCCCCCCCCCCCCCCCCCCTCCCTCTCTCTCTCTCTCTCTCTCATTTTAATCCGCCGGAAATAGAGGTCGTCAATGGCGTTTTAATTTTAGATAGACCAATAGAAAAAAAGCTTCTTTTGTAAACATAGAAAAAAAGGAGAAACAGAGAGAGAGAGAGAAACAAAAAACAAAAACAAAAAAGGCTCTTGCTTTTTTCTCCAGTGGTGAACGGACGACACAGCTGCGGCGGCTGCCGGGGACTCAGGTGGTGTTTGAAACGGCATTGCCTGACCCCAATGCGACCCAACTGTTTCGTGCCATAACCCAAAAAACCACAAGAACAGAGAAAGAGCCCGAAAATCATCAGATCATTTACATTGGTAACATCTCTTGGATCACACGGCAGGCACGTTTTTCTTTTCTTTTTTCCCATCCATTTATCTTAGGATCTTATTATTTTGATGAGTATTGTTATGGTGTAATCTTAACAAAGTTTCAAACTTGTTTGCAGTCTTGATTTGAGAAAGGAGCAACATTGCTGTGAATTAAAAAAATATTTAAGCTTATTAGTGTGCAGTTAGATTCTTCATTCTTGTTGTAATGTAATGGGGTTCTCTACTGATCTCTACCAAAATTCACCAACAACATATCAGCTTTTAGAAGTTTGGTCAAGATTGTTATATATGTTAATGAAATCTTTTTCATTTTTGCAGTGGTACTGTTAAAACCGGTCATTAATGCAATTGAAGGGAATGCTCCGTGATCTCTTGAACATGAGAGGAGGTGATGGTGTGCCGGAGAGGAAGCAGAGGCCTCGTCGTCCTCGCAGGACAAAAGCATACATTGCACCGGAACAGTACTATTCGTTTTCTTCGCCTGTGTCGGATGAGGAGCAAGGGAGATGGGCAAACTTGCCTCCGGAGTTGCTTCATGACATAATCCAGCGCGTGGAGGAAACCGAGACCTCCTGGCCTTCGAGGAGGGATGTCGTGGCTTGCGCTTCGGTTTGTAGATCGTGGAGGGAGATTACGAAGGAGATGGTCAAGACTCCTGAGCAATGTGGCTTGATTACCTTCCCTATCTCACTCAAGCAGGTATTTTTTTAGATTCTTTTACAGTCAATTATGTATCAAGTGATTCAGTGAAGATGATTTACTTGTGTTCTTGCGAATAATGTATTAGCCGGGGCCAAGAGATTCTCTGATCCAGTGTCATATCGAAAGGGAAAGAGAAACTTCCACGTATCGCCTTTATCTCGGTCTGGGCCCTGGTAAAGGTTTTAATCTTCTCTTGAAAATTCATTGATTAGTACTGTCAATTTCTCGAAAAGGGTATTGTTTTTGTGACTAATGGTCTTTTACAAAACCTGCAGCTCTCTCAGGAGATAGGAGCAAGCTATTGATGACAGCAAGGAAAATCAGACGGGCAACAAGTACCGAATTTGTGATATCCTTGATTCCTGATGAATTCTCTCGAGCAAGCAATGGTTATCTCGGAAAATTAAGGCAAGCTCTCTACTCATAATGACCATGGTCAATTATGTTGTTTACTGTCAAGACTCATGATCTGTTCTAATTTCTAAATAATATGGTATCTAAATGATGAACAGGTCTAATTTTCTTGGATCCAAGTTTACCATCTATGACAGTCAGCCTCCAAATGGCTCTGCAGTCCAAACAAATCACAAGTTGTTGCACAAAGGAATGAATTCAAACCATGGGAATATTCCAAGGATACGTGCCGGTATTTATAGTGTTGCTACTGTATTATATGAGCTCAACATCCTCCGAACAAGGGGACCGAGGAGAATGCAGTGCATCATGCAATCGATCCCCATCTCGGCAGTTAAGGAAGGTGGCGTTGCACCTACTCCAACAGATTGTTTTAACCAGCAAACCATCCCGTCTTCGCGATCACCAGTTTTGCAAGGAAAGAAGCTGCTCGATAACTTGAGCTGCGGAGGTAGTAGCCCCAAACTGGACATGGAACAATGTGACACGAGTGAACCGTTGATCTTGAAAAACAAAGCTCCTAGATGGCATGAGCAGCTGCAGTGCTGGTGTCTAAATTTTAGGGGGCGTGTCACGGTGGCCTCTGTGAAGAATTTCCAGCTGGTGGCTGGTGCGGAGCCTGAACAGAATGTGCCGCTGGCCGAACAAGAGAAAGTCATACTGCAATTTGGGAAAATCAGTAAAGACATTTTTACAATGGATTATCGGTATCCTCTCTCTGCTTTCCAAGCTTTTGCTATTTGCTTGAGCAGCTTTGACACTAAACCAGCTTGTGAATGATTTGCTGTCTATTCTCATCATGTGACTTATCATGTTCGCCTTCCCTTAAAAGTTCAACTGTAAATATCCTTTCGGATCAAAAGCACTGTAGGCTATGCCTTTTTGGCTTTTTGGTTATTAGCTGGTGCCTTTCCTTGAAGTCGCACGAGTTTGTGTAATGGCAGTAAAGCACAATAAAATGTAAGTTGCCGATTTGTTTCTTTACATGAAATCAATTAGTTTTTCGACAACTTTTTCTCATTTCTGTTTGCTTAAAGATGTCTAGTTGCTGTTCAAATGCATAAATCTTACGAGCATGCATGATTGAACTAACATTTTATTACATGACTGAATTTGTACAAACATGGTTACTGTTATGCATAATCAGACAATGCCAATGTCTGTTTGTTTTCTGTCCTTGCCACAAACATAGCGGCAGCCATGTCGTCGAGGCTTTGCAGGATTAATATCTGGTTCGGAGTCGCTTGATTCCATGAATAACCCTCTCAAGCATCGTCTTCTTACAGTCGATTGTTGAGTAAACTTATCAGCAGGAGTTCGGAGGATTTTCAGCCTTGTGCGTTTGGAGGGGCTCCGGTTTGTCATTGAAGTACTCATCAGGGTTCGATGAATCTGTAGATAAAATAGAAACACCTGGATTCCTTTCTGTAACAGAAGTATTGAACACAACGGAGTTATTGATGCTCTGCACATTGCTGTTGACATATACTTCCTTGCTTTGTTGGTCTTCTGTACTCATGTGGTCATTGGAAATATCCTCTTTGTTGCTTACATTTCCATCGGCGGTGGTAGCTTTGGTGCTGTAATCTGGACTGAGCTTGTAATTGCGGCGGATGGGGAGAGACTCTTCTCGTTTTGCTGGTTCCGAGCTCAGCAGCATGTTTGCTCCATTGTTTTCGCCAGCTAAGGTTATGACATCAGCTGGTTTTTCAAGCATTTCTTGCCTGATGTCTTTGTTCGGATGATGAGCTTTTTGTTCCCCAGTGGAAGAAATCATCTTTTGAAGAATAGATATCCTTGATTCGCTTGCACTTACATTTTTGATAGGTTTCTCATCAGAGCTGCAGGTGCTGTCTAGTATCCCCTTTCTGCCGAAACTTTCTTGCTTCTTGTGGTGCTTTTCGGCTTGCAATGCAGATCCAAGCGGGTCTTTGGTCTGATTTGCTGAGTCTGTTGCTGCAGCATGAAGTTGAGTGACCTTTTCTTGCAATGGTTTTTCCGGACTTGGAACCTTGGCCTTTTCTTCTACTGTCAGTGCCTGCGACACTACTTTCTCTGGTGATCTGTGCGCTTTTGGCTCTGTCTCTGATTCCGAAAGCTGCTTGTGATCTCCACGGAGGGTATCAGAATCTGAGTTATCAGATGAAAAGAATATATCTATAGCTTTTGGGGAAGTATCAAGAGTTATAGAGATGGTTTCTCTTGGAGTACTGTCATCAGCATTGGGATCATTTTCGGATATGACTTGTATTTTTCGAAGAGGTTTTGGTGGCTGAGATATTGCAATCTCTTGTACTTGTTGAGATTGGGAGGAAGCAGTGGCGGCGGGCTGTGATTTCTTTGATGGAGATAAGTGAGACGGAGACTGAGTCTTTGGGGATTCAGCGGATGCAGGAGAAGTTGACACTGGTATATCATCAGTCTCTTGTGGCGGCTGAGCTTGCGACGAAGGAGAAGCCTTCACCGAGGCTTTTCCTGCATGCCGAGGATTATTGCGCCAAGGAAACCAGAAGCGAAAGGATAGCGTTTTGTCTACCATGAATGGTTTTTTTGAAATGAGAATGAAAAGGTTTGGCTTTGTTTAACAAAGGTGATATGATGCTCATCATGTTGGCGAAAAGTCTGGTATATATTAAAGTTGAATCAGATACCTTACATTGCTTCTGGGACTCCTGTAAGTACTGTACTGGCATAGTTTTCTTAAAGCTTTGCTTATCTTAGATGCGAAATTAGCAACTTTCTCAAGGCACAGTTTCCTTATCTAGTAGGTCTTGGCATCTAATAGCTAAGATGCATTTATTATGTTCTAATTTCATTCTTATGGCAGATCTCCTAAAGTTATGCAAAGTATATATACTTGCTGGAATGCTGCTTTCGAAAAGCATCAGCGTGATCCACGGCACACTTGGAAACGGGTACGTTGCAACTGTTTCAACAAAACACTGTTCCATTGTTATAGAGTTAAGATGGAATTCTAAATCCAAGATATACTTGCCTTCCTCATCAAGCAAGAGGTAATAAACATAGGTAACCTTAGCACATGATATCCAAGCAAACCTGATATGAAGAAACTAATCTTGGAAGAGATGAAATTAATTTCCTTCATGCAGTCATGGAAGAAAAGAATAATGATCAAGCAAGAAATGAACTTCCTTCTGCTTCACAAACTTTCAGATTTGAAAAAAATAAATATAAAAGAGTTAGTTGATAACATTTTTCTTTGAGCAGGACTAAAAATGCAGGGAATTGCTAGGGCTGTGAGATCATGCCAGGAAATACTCAAAACTGCATCACTGGAGAATTCTCACCGGAGAGGAATTGCGAAGATAGACAAGTTATGTTCAAGCTATAAACGGGTTACCTCTCCGGCCGTACAGCAAAAGGGACTGGAGAATGTGACTGTGGAAGATGTACTAATGAAAAAGAGTGAAGAAAATGGACCTTGGCTCTGGTGCCACACAGATGACACTGTAATTGACGCAGTAAAAATTGTAGGTTTCGAATAATCTCATGTCCAATTTGATACAATAATTTGAACTGTTCAATTCCCAAGTTTTATATGCCTGCTAATGAAAATTGCAGATGGCTAAAAGCAACGTCGGGTCATTAGTTGTACTAAAGCCTGGACAGCAACAACACATTGCAGGAATCATCACAGAAAGAGGTAAGTTATAGTTGCCGAATTAATTTCATATCGGAGATGTGCTTCGACTTAACAATGAAATCAAACTTTTTCCGATACAATTGATGGTGGCATAAATTGAGCAGATTATTTAAGGAAAATAGTTGCACAGGATAAATCACCTATCTACACCAGAGTTGGAGAAATAATGACTAATGAGGTATATTTACCTAGCCTTTACACATTGATCTATGTAGAATCATTTAACTCGAGCTTTACCTTTGACAGCACAAACTAATCACAGTGACATCCGACACGAACATTCTGCAGGCAATGCAACTTATGACTGGTATTTCTAGCTTGATCTGTACCATACCACAGAAATTAGAGTTTTGAAGTAAAATGTATGATACATTCTTATGTGTAACAGAGAATCAAATAAGGCATGTACCAGTCATAGATGGGAAGCTAGTTGGAATGATTTCGATCAAGGACGTTGTTCGAGCTGTGGTGGATCAGCAAAGCGGGGAATTGATGCAACTAAATGAGTACATTAGAGGAGAGTACTATTAGATTTCATGTAACTTGCAACTGTATGTTCATCAAAATCATTCTAATACAACTTAAGCGCACCTTTGCTAAGAACAGTTCATAAACACTATTGGTGATCATATATACTCTATCTGCCATGGAATGAGAACCAAAGATTGATTATAGATTCAAGTACAATTCTTCATTGTCTAGAATCATTATGTTTTAGCATCTTATGTAATTAACGTAATCACACCTCTTATCTTATAAGCACAATTCCAATTGGTGACCACATGCGGTCTCTCCTCCTTATCATTTCAGAATATTCCTATCA
Source organism: Geum urbanum (assembly GCA_946800695.1). Classification (NCBI taxonomy): domain Eukaryota; kingdom Viridiplantae; phylum Streptophyta; class Magnoliopsida; order Rosales; family Rosaceae; genus Geum; species Geum urbanum. Next base: position 1,732,035 of record OX326998.1, on the reverse strand, counting down.
CCAAAAGGATTCTTACTTTCTTACTCCCAGAAGATTCAACAATCTAAAGAATATTTTCACTAGCTCTAGATATGATCTCTCTTTATTCAGAAATTCTCCTGATAGAGTGGTCCTCCTCAGAGCTCAAGGCTTATTGGTGCCTTATGATTGGACCCAATTCATCTAAAGTCATGTTTAGTGCCCAAATACGCATTGGTCTAGCCAGAGATAGGGGAATACTATGCAGTATGTACAAGTCAAACATATTAATAACAAATTAAGATTCCAAAAACTAAGTAGATATATATGAAAACGTTTCTCCCTGTAATTCAGATTCTAAAAAGAACATATGTTGCGTTTTCTAAACCGGCAGCGGTGGAGCTACACTGGGACAAGCCCAGGTCATGACCTCCCCTAAATTTTAGATAAATAACTCAGTATTTGTAGTATTATGTCTATTGCGATTAAACTATGAAGACATGTATATTATGTCAGTTGCAATTAACCAGTTAAACTATTATCTATTAATCCAAGTTTAATTATCATCCGTAAGTAGCCAACTGACACGTAATTATAAATCCATATATGGTAGTTAGGTTTAGAAGACAACACCAATTAAGAATTATCCATCCTATCTAATTAATTTTTATTTTATTTTTCGTATAAATAGGCCATTAAGCCAATTTACATTTTGATTATTGATTAGTTTTCTCTAACGCCATTCTTTATATTAAAATCTTACTTTTTGTATGGAGAGATATTTTAAAAGAAACAAAAAACTTGTAAATTCTCTAATCAAAGAATCGTCTTTCTCAAATTCAGTATCTGAGTTATCAGAGTAACAACTTGTGAAAGACATATGAATTCGTTATTTTTTACGATGGAGTACGTTATTAAAAAATATTTTCATGGTATAGAACCTCGACGAAGACTTTTACCTATATAGTAGTTAATACTTTTACGAGCACAATTTTATATTTTGTAATTATTTAATTTAATATTATCTTTAGTTTTACGAGCACAATTTTGCCCCCCCCCCCCCCCCCCAACCTAATATTGAATCCTGGCTTTGCCACTGCCTAAAGGGCTCTCAGTGGCGGCCGGCCTTTGGCTTCGCCTAGAGCTGCAGAACTCGATTATCCCTTCAGATGTCGGCCTTTCGACACTGTCCTTTAATTTGATAGGCTGGGTAAACACCTAGTCAAAGATACCTTATTTTTAACTAAGATATATCATTGCAATAGTCACTTATAAGGGTTGTCGAACACAAGGAGTTAGTGACACTAAATCCTAACACAAAACTGAAATACTGACAGACTCGACTACAGTACACTCACTACGAACCTAACCTATACTGACTCAAATGCTACGAAATTTAGACACAACAAACTAGACACAGTGGTGGACTACCACACGAAATTTGAGGGTATTCGGAATAGATTTGAGTACCGAACTGAATCGGCTAAGCTACAGCTAATGCAGAAAATAAATGCTGAAAGTAAAAATGCTAATGAATGCAAATGAATTAAACTATATGATTAAAGAGTTAAGAGGAATGCAATCCACCACCACCATTCCATCTTCCTAACACATACTTAACCTAATGCACATATCCAATGAATGAAAGTTCCCAGGAAGAGTTAATCGTTACAACCACATCCTATTACATAAGCCTTATGCCTATGCAGGTTTGTCATGGACCTCCCCTACATCTATCCCTCTATTGAACCCATAGTCATGGACCCCAAGGTTTACAAAGAAAAAAGCATTAAACTCTAGAAAAAGTTTGAGAATCTACAAGGGTTCATAGGTACACTGTAGGCGTGTCCTGCTAGACCTATGGACTTCAATCTCCTGACGGTAAAATCAGTGTATCACTATAGAGAATCCGGTGGAAGAAATTATCTTCAGTCGCCCGTATCTCATGAAACTAGAACCCTGGCATGCATACTAATTAAGTTGGCCACGAAATCAAACATACAAGAACTCATACGGTGATCATTCAGAGAAAGAAACCTCATTCAAAGAATATGTAAAACTAGGTTAAAGTGTATGAATTAGAAAGACTTCATGCACGGGGCCTCAAGCAACCCCTCAACAATAAGTTTAGCTACTAAAAGACATAATTAAAGAACTAAAATAAATCATAGATTTGAAACAAACAAACTAGATGAAGAAGAGTTCTGATCGGCCAGAATTCGACGGGTCGAGGATTATTTCGACCCGTCGAACCGAGACAGGTTGGACTCCTTCCTTGGCTGCTCTCTCTCTTGCACGAATTTCTCTTCTAAAATTTGATTCTCCCTTTGCACGAAATTATTCTCTAAAATCTGATTCTCCCTTCTAAAAATAGGTTTATATACTTCATCTAATTGCTCTTCTAGAGTCCACGTAGGAATAGGCTTCTATAATTTCACATAACTCCTTCTTTCTTTCCGTATTGAGCTAGGAATCCTTCTTTTGTTTCCTTTTCCTTTATTTCTCCACAAAACCTATTAAAACAATAAACATAAGTAAATCACTCAATTAACAACAATAAACTAAATATAGGAAACAAATTAAATACCGAATAAACGCATAAATATGCGACTATCATCCTCCAGCGTGGCATCATGACTTCTCCTCCAAAGTTGTATGTTGGTTGCTTTTGAGCTATGGTATACATCTGTGCATGCTGATGTGGGTTGGCGTGGTAGTCGGGTTGGTGGGGGTCGTGAGTTTGGTATCGTGGCTATGACGTACCATTGTTGGGACCAGGTGGCGGCGGCCTGGAATGGAGGGCCGCACGGGATCAAAGTTTTGATGAGTTGAGCTCTCCAAACAATCACGGCGATGGTGGAGTTCGACCCAATTTCGGTCTCCAATGGTGCATACGAGGGTGACGAACCCTAGTCTTGGGATCGATCGGCTCTGGATCTTGGGATGCCGCGATTTGGTGGTGAATGGAGAGCCCAGGTTGCGGGAGAATCTGGATTTCGGTGGTGATACCGAGCGATGTCAGTGTTGGTTGAGAGAAGTCATGTTGGACACGGTGCTCTGTTGGACAATGCTAATTCACGGGAGGTGGCTACAGAGTGCAGTCGCTGACGAGACTCGGCGTTGTGCTGTATGGTTTGGCATATGCAGGTTGTCCTGTTGGGCCTTGAAAGTTGTTGAGCCAAGTTTTGACACAAGGGTTGAGATGCCTGGTTGGGCCTATGAGACTGCTCCATTTAGCTCGGAGCATTTTTGACATCGAATTTGGGAACCAGGCACATCCAGAGTTCTTTGGAACTAGACAAGATTAATCGTTGCAAGATGTCGTCGCCCTACTATCTGCTTGAAGCATGGTGAGGGATTAGCAGTCGAGGAGGTATACTGGGACACTGAGTAGAGTGAAACATTGGCTAATTTGGCATCACAATTAAACTCGATGAAGTATCTGATTCATGGCACTAAGTCGTACAGTATACCCAACGAATAAAGAAGTTCAGTTCGTGCTTTTGTTTGACTATTATCATGTTTTATGTAAATTTTTTTTGTTTTTTTTTGTATTGTTTACATTTTTATAAGTAAATTTTTTATTATTTCACCTGAAAAAAGATTCCAAAAGAATAACTACTCATTATTGCAACTTAAGAATTGAGATTCCACGACAGAAATTCCAAGTACCCGAAAGATTTCGTGTTTTTTTTTAAAGGGGTGGTTTTCTTATTTTAATCAAAGATTTTTACCTTCAAAATGGTTTATGTCCTGTCCTCTAATCCAAAGCAACTAGGCCAGCATTGGACTTTAGCTAAACACTGACACGCATGACTATTAGTTACCGGAACAAGTGTTGCTAGCTTGTGTCAAATTTTAACATGATATGGTTAGTTTTCGATGCAAAATATCTCTCGCGGAGAGATCCTTCTGCGAAACAGTGTCTTTTATTGGTTTCGGATAGTTTGACCGCAGGTATCGGTTTATCCTGTATGTGTTTCGTATGCTGGCGTGCCACCGTTCTTCAACAGAATATAGAATGGAAAGCTGCCTGACTTCTTGATAAGCGATTAAGACAAGGAGAGCACCAATCCTGTCCGAATAGGTCATTCTCGCCTAGTAACCTATGACTTTTGATATGTGTCTCTAGCAGAGCCTTCGAAATCGATACCTCACACTCCCTTATCAGTGCAAAACAGAGCAATCTCTCTGACGATGTGTTGAGAACACTGCTTCCTTTAGATATCCAAACTCTCACTCGATATGTGACAAACCCTTCAATCGTCCAGTCGCTATTGCTTCCTTCTGATCGCAATACTCTCACTCGATAGGTGACAAACACTTTGATCTGCTGGTTGCAAAGAAGATAGAATATCTTGACGAGATGTCTGTCTAGGTGTACTTGCGTATAGCAAATGTATGTTTTGATCGGGGACCTTTTCCACAAAGCTCTTACTGTTCTTATATAATGCTCAGTAATTGTCTTTCAATTCATTTGAACTTCTTCTGCTCTTGCTCTTTGAATTTCAATATAACTCTAACACCAGCATACGAGTTTTCATCCTTATAGAATTTCAATGCTATCACAACTCCTTAATAAAAGAAACATATCTGAAATAGAAAATGTATGATAGACATCCAAGCCGCACAGAATCAGTTAATTCATGATTTACAGTTCTAAACGAACTCTATCTCTTACACTTGGCCGCTCGCCAAGCTCTTATAGAATATGGGCCGCTCGCCAAGACTTCAGCTCATCTTGGGCCGCTCGCCAAAACTTCAGTCATTCAAGCCCAACATGAAATATTTATTTCAGGCCCAAACATTTAGATTTAGGGTGCGTCTATTCTCGCCCCATCAATTTTCTGCTAGCTTGCAACCATTTGTGCATCTTTGGTGAACATGCATCAGGGGCGGAAGGTATTTATATGTGCATTTTAATCATGTCTCATTTATTGTAGTGTGCACTCTTATTTACCATTACAGCTGGGATAAACCATGTTCAAGGTGAATCATGTGAGTTTTACCCACAAAATAGGTGGAATTCGCTTGATGGAAAAAACAGAGTCCACCTGTTTTGTGGATAAAACCCACCTGGTTCACCTTGAACCTAGTTTATAGGAGAATCTCCTCTCAATTTTTTTATTTATTTTATGACTTTTATTTTCGATTAGTTGTGACCAATATTTATTCCATTCAATTCATTGTTCACGAGACGAGTAAAAATAGAAATACAGTGTATGACTTCAAGATTTAAAGAACATATATATGAAACATTTAGAGAAATCACTCAAAATTCGCAAAATTTGAAACTATACCATTGCTTAAATAATTTAGTCATCGTAGTGAACATATAATTTCAAGACTATAAAATTATCTTCGTTACGATTAGCCTTGATAATAATTTTTATTTCTGACTCGGTCGCTCCATGCATGCAGTAACATAAAAGGATAGATGAACGTGGAATTACTCGGTACATTTTCAACGACTCTAAATCTAATTTCAACAAGGCAAACGATCTTCCCCCCATCAACAAAAAGATAGCATTCCTAAGAAATATAACTGACACAGGATCTAAAGAGCAAGACTTGGCCGGTGATATTCAGGTCAAGATCATGATGGACGACCATCTCGCTAGTAGTTAACCATGCATTTTAATTAGGAGGTCTGCTCCTTCACAAACACGTACTATCTCCCATTCTCCAAGTTCCAATATTGACGTACGTGCAAATGAGCAAATCAATCCCCCTCTATTTTCTTTGTACCCAGCTTTGTCGACTCTGACAACCCCACTCTGCTGGTCTGCCCACCTTAGCTTTTTGAAACTTGTTGTTCGACTCTGACACTGTGAAGAGGATATGGAAAGGATCGGAAGGAATAGAGAATGGAACAAAAGCAATTCACAATAACAAAACGTCACAAGTTCCTTCATGCACGCATGCAGTACATATGAACTGATTCCGATGTTGATGAATATTGGACATCATTTTTCTTCAACATGCATGGTTACATTCAAATTATTATCCTCGTCGTCTTCATGTTCATCTAATTATTTGTGTATGTTAATCTTGCTTCGGAAGCTCAACTCTAAAATGTTACAAATATGAGAATCATAATTAATGATTCTTTTTGCATATAAAATATAAATTTATATACTATAGTCCGGACCGAAAGACATACATATATGTCATGTCATGTCGAAGAGAGATTCATTGTATTGTTCGTCATTATTTTTTATAATAATCTACGTCAAAGTACATATTTTGAGTATGAATTATATATATACGTAGTATGTAATAGTGAAAGACGTTAATTAAGGACATTATATGCATATAGTAATTAATTAATTAAAATGCAAGCTGTCTATCGGAATAGAGGATTTCAATTACGTTAATGGGTAGACCAAGAATTAGGATCTAATCCCAACCCCTGGCTTTGATCCTCAAGAATCTCCACTTGCTGATGGAGATATGATCGAGATATGTTTGTATAACAGACGAGAGGGACAAAAGACAATGGAAAATATACAAACCCATAGCTATCTCCATTTTTTGTCATTGTCCTTGTTAGCTTTGAGATATCTAGGTTAGGCGAATCCCATCTTGCATCTGTCCCCTATCTAAAATATTCGCTAACTTGCTAAAAAATCCTCACAACCCATTTCCTCCTGCTTATAAGGAAGCTTATTGGAAACCTCTTTCTTTCCCACAAGTACATAACATCATCATCCTGTTGACTTCAGTCTTCTCTTGCTCACTCATTGACTCCATTTTTACGTCTACTTTTTCTTCAGTCCCAAACTAGCTCCAGTTTCAGCTCCGATCACGGCATCCTTTTACTCATCCAACTCCAACTCATCGTCATGGACGGCCAAGCAGAACAAGCTGTTCGAGAAGGCGCTGGCCGTGTACGACAAGGACACGCAGGACCGGTGGCACAATGTGGCCATGGCTGTCGGTGGCAACAAATCGCCTGAGGAAGTCAAGAGGCACTATGAGATTCTGGTGCAAGATCTCATGCACATAGAATCTGGTCATGTCGCCATACCCAACTACAGGTCTAGTGCCTCTGCTAGCAGTAGCTCCAGAGGATTTGTCGATCATGAACAGAGGTATTTATATATATCAACTCACTCCACCTTCATAAATTCTTTCACTTTCTCTATTAAAAATGCATGAAATTAAAGCTTCTAACTTGGAAAGTATTAGTCCCAGCTAGGAGTCCTTCACACACTTCAACATGATCAATAAGAGTTCATACATTCATAATAGAACACTTTCCTGTTCTTAACTCTTCTAGTATTATTGGACACCATTAGAGAACTCTAAGGATTCGTAACTCTTCCACGTAATGTTTCACACATTGTAAAATTACACATCATAATGCGGTCTATTATCTTTTTTTAGGGAGAGACGGTTCAAACCAAAAACACGAGCTTAGAGTCCTCCCCTACAAATTTTATATACGTTTTGTTTGAACTTTTTCCCTAAATATTGTTTTGTAGTCTATCTTCACTCCATATAGTCCATACTATATATAAGTTTGAGCTCCTGAGATGTTCTGTCACATGGAACTTAATCCTTACTTATTTGTAGATCTCTATGCACATGGTCATCTGATTAAACTAGTAGTACACAGCCGCTTCTTCTAAATACAGATGATGAGGATCGTTGTGTGACGCCATACACAGAACCAATTTTTTTTAAAATTGCTTATCACATTCCTTCCTTGATCCCTAGAGACTTAGCTGATGCACTCGGCAGCTTTTCGAGTTCAGAGATTCATAAACAATTAGACGCACAAGGCAATCACACCACGTATTGAGTCGGCAAAATCGTTTAGAAAATAGCAGAGTTTACTTTAAGACGAAGCTCCGAGAAGAAACTTGCTAATTGTGCAAAATTAACGGGATGTGTGTTAAAGATAATCTTAGTTAATATAAGCTCAAAGATGCTCACTAGTCTAGTCAAGAGTTTTATATTACTTACTACTAATGCAATTGTAACTCCTACTCTGTACAGGCTAATGAAAAATCTGAAGATCTGATGGGATGGACACATGCATGGACGTGAAGAAATGTAAAAACCATAAGTGCTCTAATATGTTGCTTATTAATTAGTTGCTCCTTCTTACCAAGTACCAAGTGTACTAGTTTGAAGGACTAACCCCTTTGTGTGTAACTGTGTATTGTCTATGTTTATGAATTTCTACAAGAAAAGAAATACATTATGTGTTGTTTCTGTCTCCATGTGGATTTTTCCTCCATTATATTGTTTCTACCGAATTACGCGCGGGGACGTAATGTGGCAGAAGCAACAAGAATGAGCTTCCTCTTCCTTCCTCGGTCGTGCGGTGGACCTCCTCTCCTTGGTGCGTCCGAACGGTGGGACTGTTCGGACGGGCGGGCTCTCCTCCTCTCTCGGGCGTTCGGGTGCAGCTGTTAGAAGGATACAACAATGAAGCAGGCGGTCAGGGGTCAAGACGGGGTGGCCCGCCTTCAACGCTCCGATGCCTAAGTCAGAAGATGTATTGGATACAACAGTCAAGCGAACGTGCGAGCGAGTATGGGTTGGGGTGTTGAGAGATCGAATGGAATTAGATACCGTTCGATGGAGTGATCTTACCTGTAATAAATACCTGATATATATAGGTGGTTGAGTTTGGAACCTGGTGGTGTTCTTCGATGTGGGACTGATGGTTCCTGCTGGTGTGTGATCCGCATGTTCGGGCGCGCCCCCCACGGGCGCGTGCGCGCCCGGAGGGGGTGGGTCTGGTGAGTGAAGTTGGAGCCTCCAAGGTGGTCTTGCATGTGGTCGAGTAGGTGTTGCTAATCTGCTTAGATGGATAAGTATGTTAATCGTACAACTAATGATGCAATACTAACAAGTCCCCCAATTCCCCAAGTCAAAGAGAACTTTCTTGACTGGGGAGTTGAAAAAGGGTGTGCGATTAACAAGGATACTTATCCATCTGAGCAGCGGTCATGATCCTGTGACCCCCCAAGTCCCCCAACTCTCCGGTCAAGAAAGGGCTCGCATGACGGAGCGGGACCTGGGTGTCCGAGCGTGTAGCTGTTCGTTCGGTGGTGTACCTGTGCATGTTCTGGGCTCGGCATCCCAACTGATCTTGCTAGTCTGGGACCCGCGCGCTCGTGGAGTGGTGTGTTCGTGCGTTTGGACTGGCGAACATACAATCATAATAGATGCAGATATACAAGTATGTAGGATATGATGTATGAATGTATGGTATGATGCATGAATGTATGGTATGATGTGTGTGCATGCTAAATGTTTTTCGTGACACCGGCATTGGGATGGCGCGGTGCACCGCGTACATCAACGGGGATGCCGTTCCGTACGGTATAGCGTCAACGGAGGGATCAAGACCGCGACCTATAAGTAACGCGCTACGGAGGGGACGGACCGCATGCCCGTGCCGTTCTTCGACTTAGCACCCCCAGAGAGAGGGTCGAACCCCATGCCTCCGTTATGACAGTCGGCTTGCTTTCGCGACGGAGGGACGTACCACATGCCCGCGCTCATCAATCCCAGAACGCGCAATGAGGGGTCGGACCGCACGCCCTTGGCGCTCTGAGTCGGGGTCGAATGTTAACGTTGCGCTCACACGGAGGGGAAACACCCCACGCCCGTGCCGCCCATCGACTTAGCACGCCCAGAGAGGAGTTGGCCCCATGCCTCTGTCATGACAGCCGGCTTGCTCTTCGATCATGTAACGGTGCGCCCACGGAGGGGGCAAACCCCATGCCCGTGCCGCCCATCGGTCTCAGCGCGCACTCAGAGAGGGGGCGTGCCCCATGCCTCTGCCGCCTGATCAGGCTTGCTAATGCGTGCGCGTACGTAGAGGAAGAACCCCATCCCGTACGGCGCAGCTCTTCACTCGGGACACGGCCAAAAGGGAATTCAGGCGTTTAGCCCTCTTTCGGGGCGCCCGAGTGGTGCTTGTACTAACCTGATGGTGGTGTGCGAGCGCTTGGTCGTGCGGGTGGTGCGTGCGCTCGTGGGGATGCGTGGTGTCGTGTCGTGTTGTCCTTGCCTTGGGGTTGGTGGTGTTCTGATGAGACGTTTGGAGGTGACATTCCTTTTGATTGCTCTTGGGGAACTGGTGTAATAAATGCTAGTCGTCGCATTGAATGCTAGCGTGCCCTTGCATTTAATGCTGATGTTGTGATGATTACTCGGAGGCAGATGTCACGCGCGTTGGAGCGTGGGAGTGGGGCATGGGCGCCACGTGGCGGTCCGTGGGAGACCGTGCTAGGGTTTGAAATCGAGGCGGGAAGCTGAGGAGTTGGCGCGGTTACTTAGGAGGGCAAGTAAACCGCCCTGGCCACGTGTCACGATCCGAGGGCGGACATGCGAAAAACGGACGACTGGCGTTCGTTCGCGTATCCCGTCCGAGTGGTATAAATAGGGTGCTCTTGCCATTGTTTTCTTCATCACTCTCATAACTTACCGAAGCTCTGCCGGAATCTTTCTGCAATCTGCACTTTGTCTGAGCCTTCTCCGTGTTGGTGTTCCCTTGTGGCCGGAATCTCTGCTTTGACGTGAAAGTTTCAGCCCGCAACCCATAATCTGGTGAGGCTCTCATCCTTGGATTTGTTGATTTTTGTATCTGTGTTGTGTTTGCGTTTTTCTGGGTTTTTGAACTCGGTGGTAGGGCATGTTCTTGGGTGGGGGGATGTTTTGATCTGTTGGTGAATGGTTCTTTGTGGGTTTTGGTGTTTCTGTGTGGGGAGGGATTTTTGTCGTGTTGGTCGTGCGCTTGTTTATAGGATGGAGCCGATTGAGATACCGAGCGATCAGTCACGCGAGCGGATCTATATTCGGGGCTTAGGGTGGATTAGTTGTGGGTCGGGCGGGTCGAGTACGTCGAGTACGTCCAGTATGTCTTCGGATGAGTCTGTTTTGAGTGTCCCGCCACTGCAATGCATTTTGCCTGACACCTCTCCTGTGCAGCAAATGGAAGCTAGGCGAGTGTTGGAGACTGTGGGGCTGGGGAGCTCGTCTGGGTCGTCGGGCGGGCAGTCGAGCGAACAGTCGGGCGCGTCGACCCACTGGGGTGAAGAGAGGTCGGGAGGGGGAGATTCACTTCCTCAACCTACGGCGGGTGGACCTGTCCACTGGGCGTTCCCTGATGGCACGCCCGTCCAGGAGCCCGAGCGTGCGCCAACCGCCTCGGAGTTGCATAGGTGGGCGAGAGATTACCATATCCCTGGCTCTGTGAAGTTGCGGGCACCTGGCAGAGGCCAGACGTTCACTCGCCCGCCGTCCGGTTACGTGTGTCTGAGCGAGTATCACCTGAAGGCAGGGATTAAGTTGCCGCTGCATCCGTTTTTCCAGTATATGTTGGCGCTGTTGAATGTCACGCTGGGTCAGTGCGGGCCCACTCTCACCCACACGCTCGTGGCTATGTTTAATGTATTTCGGAAGAGCAGACTGGACCATCCCACGCGGGCGGAGTTCCTTCATTTCTTCGGTCTGCGTTACTCGACGCGCAAGAGGGACTGTGGGACCGTTACCGTGGAGCCGCGCGTGACGTGGTGGCTGTCGGATCCGCCTAGTTCTGCGACCAACTGGCGCACGATCAGTTGCCTGGTGGGCGGTGACTGGGAGTTGGGCTCCTTCTCGGATGTGTATGTAGCGAACGCCCACCTGATTGATCGAGTCCCCCAAGCCTTCCAGCCCATTGACATGAGTGAGTACCCGATGACGTCCGCCGAAGAGGCTCGGGTCAACAGTCTGAAGTTTGTCTTTGACCCAGCGCCCGAGGCGAGATCATTCTACGCCGCCTGTCATTGGGATATTATCGAGGAGACGCGCCTCGCCAGGCGGCCGCGTACGTGTGCCTGTAGTTCGTTTGTCGGGGAGTAGAGTAGATTTTGACCAACTGTTATTGCTGTTGCTAACCTGTTGCTTGTTGTTTGCTGTAGTTAAGAAGATGACTGGCAAGAACGCTTCTGTTAGTGACGTGGCCAAGCGCCGCATGGCCGACCTTCGAGGTACTGGGGCGAAAGTCCGACTGGTGGTGGATGATGGGCAAGGTGGTCTGGCGCTGGGGGACACTGAGCAGCCCAAGCTCCCCCTCCTGCTATGAGTGATTATGCCCCTGCTATCCCGGCGGGTGCTCGCCGCCCACCGTCAGGCCAAGCTGGCGGATCAAAGGCGCAGGAAAAGGCCGATCGTACCGAGAGGCAAAGGGAGAAGCGCCAGGACAACCGCGACATGCGCCGGCAGGATCGAGACGACACGCGGGATGCAGCTCGAGCGTCCAAGGTAGGCGGACAGTCTTCTTCGTCGCCCCAACCGTTCGAGCGTCTCGCCACCAGGTCCCGAGCGGCCGATCGTTCGCCCAGCCCACCCAGTGGGCTCCCCGAGAAGCGCCCGCGCATAGAGAACCCGCCCGTCAAGGCGTCTGCTGCTTGGCCTGATGACCCGTTCACCTGCTATACTTCGTTGGCAAAGTCCCTTGAGGTGGCCATGAAGGCGGTGGATGTGATGGCGCCAGAGGTGGCCGCGGGTAACAAGGATGACATGGATACAGCCTATAACCTCTGTATGGCGCTGCAATGCAAGATGTATTTGGCGCGCGAGCGCTTCGCCAACAGGCGCTGTGCGGAGAGAGCCCAGGCGGAGATACTCAGGCTCACCAATGTTTGTAAGAAGGCTGAGCAGCTGGCGAGTGAGCGGGGGGCGCAGGCGGAGATACTCAAGGCCGAACGTGACTCAGCTCTTGCCGCCCTCGAAGAGGAGAAAGCTATGGCGGGTAATAGGGTGGCGGAGGTGGAGTCCCTCCTGATGGCCGAAGCGCAAGCCCAAGTCCGGCAGGCGCGGGAAGAGGCGCGGGCGGAGGCGGTTGCTGAGTTCAAGAATTCTGCGGAGTTCAAGGAGTTGGTGGACGCCGAGGCTGAGGCTCAGGTTGTCCAATTTCAAGATATGGCGCGGCCTTTCCTGAAGACGAAAGAGCTGAATGCTTGGTTGGTGGAGCAGGGGGTGCTGCCGAGTGGAGGTGATGGTGCGGGCGCAGGCGGCGCGAAGTAGAGCAGCTGTTTCTTTTTCTTTGCTTTGTAATGGAGTAGATCTTTTGCTTTTCTTTCTTTTGTGATCGGGCCTTTGTGCTCTGGATTGTACGGCAGCTGTTTTTTTTTTGGTTCTGGCGAGATGAATGAACGTTTTTTTTTTTTTCGCTTGTGTGCCTTGTGCTTTGTGCTGTTTTGGATTTTGTGTGGCCATCCTTCGAGTAACTTGTATGGGCGCGCCTCCTTACTGTGCGTGGGTAGCCGATACCCAGTCCCCCGAGCACGTAGGCGGGTGGGGTAAGAACAAACGCAACAGTGCCTATACTTTGGATGAAAATACATGGTAATACTTAGTGAAGGTACTTCCTCAAGTGTTGGATGTTCCATGGATGACGTAGTCGTTGACCCTGCATGTCCCTAAGGTAGAAAGTGTTGTCGCTTATTACCTCGTCAACGACGTACGGGCCTTCCCACAATGGGCGAAGCGCCTTCACCTTCTGTTGGATCGCCATCATCACCCAGTCCCCCAGTTGGATTGGGCGAGCCCGTACGCGCTGGTTGTATAACCGGGCGATCCTCTGCTTATTGGCGGCGTTGTGTAGGTGCGCCATATCTCTGCGCTCCTCTAGCAAGTCGTTGTTGAGTCTTAGCCCCTCGCTGTTCGTGCGCGGGTCGTACCCCTCAATCCGCGGGCTCTGGTGGGTGATTTCTAGGGGTAGCACGGCCTCCGTTCTGAACGTTAGGCTGAATGGGGTCTCGCCTGTAGCTGCGTTGACTATCGTTCGGATGGACCACAGAATTTCTGGGATGATCTCGGGCCAGCGTCCGTAACCTGCATCCCCAGGTTCGATGTCTTCTATCTTCCTCTTGATGCCGAACTTGATGATTTTGTTTGCTGCCTCCACCTGTCCGTTCGTCTGGGGGTGCGCGGGTGATGCGAAGATGAGGTCCGCCCCCTGGCGTTCGCAGAAGTCTATCAGCCTGGGGTTGTTGAATTGTGGTCCGTTATCCGTGATGATGCTGATTGGCGTCCCATAGCGACAGAAGAGGAAGCGCCAGAGGAAACGTTCCACCTTCTCCGTGGTGATCTTTGCCATGGGATGGGCTTCGATGAACTTCGTGTGGTAGTCGATGATGACGATCATGTACCTATATTGCCCTTTCGATTTTAAGAGCTCTCCGATCAGGTCCAGTCCCCACTGTGCGAATGGAACGGGCGACAAGAGGATGGATAAGGGGACGGCAGGCGCATGGTGGTGATGTGCGTGGAGTTGGCACTGGTGACACTTGCTCGTCAGTGCTGTGGCGTCTGCGTGGATGGTGGGCCACCAGAATCCGTGCCGAAGGGCCTTGTGTGCGATCGACCTGGCGCCCGCGTGATGGCCGCATGTGCCCGAGTGGATCTCTTTCAGGATTGAGCCGCCCTTCGTCGGGGTGATGCACTTGAGGCTGGCCCATGTCCTGCCCCGTCGGTAGAGTGTTCCCTCCCGCATGCTGAAGTTTGCCGCCCTTGCGACGATGGTCCTGGCCACTTTCCTGTCCTCCGGTAGTTCTCCCTTGGTTTTATAGGCGATGAACTCGTCCATGTAACTGCGCTCGTGCGGCTCGATTGCCAGGACCTGCTCTGTCCCTGAGATGCTTGGTCGTCGTAGCACCTCGACGATACGCTGCCCCGGCCCTGTGTGTACGGGCGTCGTGGCCAACCGGGCCAATTTGTCTGCCTTTGCGTTGAATCCCCGGCGTATGTGGTTGATGTTGACGTACTTGAATCCTTTGATTAGCGTTTGGACGTGCTTCAGGTAGGCGATCATGGATTCCTCCTTCGCCTGGAATTCCCCTCCGACCTGGCTCACTACCAACTGTGAGTCACTGAAGATGTTGAGGTCGGGCGCCTCCGAATTTTTGGCCAGTTGCAGACCTGCGATGAGCGCTTCGTACTCGGCCTCGTTGTTCGTTGCCTTGAACTCGAACTTGAGGGCGTACTCTGCGTTCACCCCTCCTGGCCCGGTTAGGATTATGCCGGCGCTGCTTACCTTCTTCGTGCAGGATCCGTCGACGTAGAGGTTCCACTTCGAAAGTGGTCGCTCCATGACCTCTGGCCTGTCGGACGACTCCGCTGTCGGATCGTTGGGCGCTTGGGCGGGTGCCTCCTCTGCTTCTGTATACTCGGCGATGAAGTCTGCCACGGCCTGCCCCTTGATTGCCGTGCGAGGTTTGTACTCGAGGTCGAATTCACTAAGCTCGACGGCCCATTTTTCCAGGCGACCGCTGTGGTCGGGCGATTGGAGTATCTGACGCAAGGGTGTGTTGGTGAGGATGTGGATGCTATGCGCCTGGAAGTATGGCCTCAACCGTCGGGCAGCGGTCACGAGTGCGAGGGCCATCTTCTCGATCGTCGGGTATCGCGTCTCAGCGCCCGTCATACCTTTTCCTGAGAAGAAAACAGGTAACTCCGTGTGGTCCTCCCTGCGGATGAGGGCAGAACTGACGGCGGTGAGGGAAGCGGCCAAGTAGAGGTACAAAACCTCCCCTCGGACGGGTCTAGAGAGGAGCGGAATGGACGCCAGGTATTCCTTGATCTGAAGGAAAGATTCCTCACACTCGAGCGTCCATACAACCTCGCGCTTGTTCGTGGTTCTCAAGGCCTTGAAGAACGGGGCGCACCTGTCTGAGTAGCGCGAGATGAAACGGTTTATGGACGCGAGCTTTCCTGCGAGGCTCTGTAGGTCCACTCTCTTGACGGGCGGCTTCATGTCGATGATCGCTTTGACTTTGGCTGGCGCGGCTTCGATTCCTCGTTGGCTGACAATGTACCCCAGAAACTTGCTATTGGTGACTCCAAAGGTGCACTTGGCGGGGTTCAGCCTCATGCCATTCTTGATGAGGACGTCGAGCACAGTCCCCAAGTTCTGGACGTGGTCGGCCGCCTGGACGCTTTTCACCAATATGTCGTCTACGTACACGTCCACGATGTTGCCGATGAGGCCGTGGAACATCGTGTTCATGAGCCTCTGGTATGTGGAGCCGGTGTTCTTCAGCCCGAAGGGCATGACAACGTAGCAATAAAGGCCTTTGTCTGTGACGAACGTCGTCGCTTCCTGGTCTGCGGGGTCCATGAAGATCTGGTTATAGCCCGAGTAAGCGTCCATCATTGATAGGAGCTCGTGCCCTGCCGTTGCGTCCACCAGTTGATCGATCCTTGGCAGTGGGAAGCTGTCTTTCGGGCATGCCTTGTTGAGATTACTGTAGTCGATGCACATCCTCCATTTCTTGTTGCTCTTCTGCACCATTACCGCGTTGGAAATCCACTTGGGATAATCCACCTTCCGAATGAACCCGATGCCCAGCAGTCGGTCTACCTCCTCGTGCATGGCCGCGTAGTGCTCCGCTTTGTACGCCCGCCGCTTCTGCTTCACTACTCGGGCGCTGGCGCTGACGCTCAGTCGATGGGATATGATATCCGTGCTGATCCCGGGCATGTCTTTGTACGACCAAGCGAACACTTCCTGCTTCTCCTTCAACAGTGCGACCAATCGTTCGGCTATCGCGGGGGTCAATGATGCCCCGATCTGGACCGTCCTTTCCGGGCGTTCGGAGGATAGCTGGATCGTCTTCAGCTCTTCGCGTTCGGGGACGGGTGATACGGCCATCAGCCCGTCACGGGGATCGTCGGGTACCTCTGATCCTGGCGCGGGTTCCAGGGCGAGGACCTCATGCTCGTCTCGAGGTTTTGCTGCCTCCCCGTTGCCGTATCCTCGGACATATCCGACTCCGTGCTCGGTTGGGAATCGTCCTAAGAGCATGTATGTTGCGATGATCATTCTCAGTCTGCAGATCCCCGGCCTCCCGAGTATGGCGTTGTAGGGGGAGGGGGTGTCCATGATGATGAAGTCCGCTCGGATTTCGCTGTGTGGGGAATCGGGCGCGCCAACCACGACCCGCAGGTTGTCGCTCCCGATAGGATACGAGGTCTCGCCCGTGAAGCTGGCGATGCATTCATGATCCCGCGTCATCTTCCGTGCGGGCCTTCCGAGTGCCTTGTACGCGTCCAAGTAGATTATGTTAACAGACGCTCCGTTGTCAACTAGCACCCTCTTTACAAGAAACGGGTCAATGATTGCGTCGATCACAAACGGTAGGGTGCTGTCCCTCGGGTTCTCCTCCTCGTCCTTTGTTGTGAAGCTGATGGTGGGCGCCTCCGTCCGTCCTTCCTTGGGTGCTCTTCCCGTCTCGACCGTCCATACTTCTCTGCTCGTGCGGTTGGGCGATGGCGCCCTCTCCTTGTGCTTGCCCCCGGATATCGTGTTGATAGTCCCATGGGTCCCGGCGCCGGCCCGGCGCTGGCGTCCCCCCGTCCTGGGGCGACCGTTCTTCTTCATACCCTCGAGGGCCCTTCTAAGCAGTGGGCAGTTGTTCGTGTGATGGGTGGCGGCGTTGTGGTACTCGCACCAAATGCTCGGGATTCGGCTGACCGGAGCCATCGCCGCCGTCACGCCGCTCGGTTGTGGGAGCTGGTGCCAATGTAGGTGGAGGAGCTGCTCGGGTGACTGCTCATCGATTGTAAGGACCTTCCGTTCTGTCGGTTGGCGGGCGCCTTGCTGCGCTGATCCCTCCGCCCGGTGGCTGCGAAAGGGAGACCTTCGACTGCTCTGTCCTGGCGTGTCCTGGTACCTCTTGTATCCTCTGGCTGGAGTCCCTCCGCTGTTCGAGGGCCGTTGGGGCTGAGCGTTCTCCTCTGGCCTGTTGGTGCTAGACTCGGAGGCGGACCCGTACACTCGCGTCTCCACCAGCGCCTTCTGCACAACCAGGTCCATGATCTCGTCGTAGTCGAGATGCTCCTTCCTTACGAGTTTCTCTACGAATGGGGTGGCGAGCAGGTTGTCCATCAGGGCGACCTTGGCCACTCGCTTGTCAAGGTCCCTGCATGTGCTTGCGAGCGTCCTCCATTGGTTGATGTAGCTCGACAAGCTCTCGTCCGTCCCTTGGCCGACCTTGAGGAGGATGCCCGCGGTATTATACTTCCCCTGGAGCCGATAGCGCTTCTGGAAACTTTTCGCCAGCTCGAGGAATGAGTGGATGGACCCCGGAGGGATCTCGTAGAACCAGCTCCGTGCCTCCTCCGCCAGCGTTTCCTGAAACAGGAAACACAAGGTTGGGTCTGAATATCGAGTCCCGTCCGTGGTGGACCGAAACTCGTCCACATGCGCTCGTGGATCCCCGCTCCCGTCAAACCGGGCAATCTTCGTTATCTTGGCGTGGGGATCCCTTCCTCTTTCCAGTATGTGCGCCGAGAACGGGCTGACCCGGGGGGCGAACGTCCCGCCCTGACCGGCCAGTTTGTCCTTGCGCAAGCGTGAGACTTCCTCTGCCAGCTCCTCCATCCTCTGTAGGATCAGATTGTTGTTCGTCGGGGGTGTCGACTCCTCCACAGGTGAGGACGCTCGGGCGTTAGTCCTGGCGAACAGATGGCGCTCCTCGCTGGCGGTCTCCTGTGTTTCTTCGTGCTGCTCCAGCCGCTGGCTAATGAGCGCCTCCAGTCGTTCCTCCATCCTTCGGCGGATTTGGCGCTCCTCTGCTCTCTCGAGCGCTGC
The DNA here is from genome assembly GCA_946800695.1 of Geum urbanum. Classification (NCBI taxonomy): domain Eukaryota; kingdom Viridiplantae; phylum Streptophyta; class Magnoliopsida; order Rosales; family Rosaceae; genus Geum; species Geum urbanum. Next base: position 1,713,470 of record OX326998.1, on the reverse strand, counting down.
CTCCCGCAACTCCCGGGCCATGCCGTTGATGCGCCCGTCCTCGTCGTTCCTGTCGACCGCCTGCGCGTTCTGCTCCCGTGAGCCTGGCGGAGTCCCTCCCTCGGGTGTGTTGCTGCCGTTAGTCGCCGGGTTGAGCATGTGGACCTTTGGTTTCGGTGGTGTTTATACGAGGTTTGCAATTTGTAAGTTTCCCACAAACGGCGCCAGATGTTTCTACCGAATTACGCGCGGGGGCGTAATGGGGCAGAAGCAACAAGAATGAGCTTCCTCTTCCTTCCTCGGTCGTGCGGTGGACCTCTTCTCCTTGGTGCGTCCGAACGGTGAGACTGTTCGGACGGGCGGGCTCTCCTCCTCTCTCGGGCGTTCGGGTGCAGCTGTTAGAAGGATACAACAATGAAGCAGGCGGTCAGGGGTCAAGACGGGGTGGCCCGCCTTCAACGCTTCGATGCCTAAGTCAGAAGATGTATTGGATACAACAGTCAAGCGAACGTGCGAGCGAGTATGGGTTGGGGTGTTGAGAGATCGAATGGAATTAGATACCGTTCGATGGAGTGATCTTACCTGTAATAAATACCTGATATATATAGGTGGTTGAGTTTGGAACCTGGTGGTGTTCTTCGATGTGGGACTGATGGTTCCTGCTGGTGTGTGATCCGTATGTTCGGGCGCGCCCCCCACGGGCGCGTGCGCGCCCGGATGGAGTGGGTCTGGTGAGTGAAGTTGGAGCCTCCAAGGTGGTCTTGCATGTGGTCGAGTAGGTGTTGCTAATCTACTTAGATGGATAAGTATGTTAATCGTACAACTAATGATGCAATACTAACAATATGTTACCAAGTGTCATTCTAATTTCCTTATGAACTCGCATGCACGTTATTACCAAGAATGAGAGACTGAGGAGGAAAAGGCGGGAACCAAAAAGTATAAAACAAGTGTAAACGACACTATTGCTACTGTCGTCTTTCGGAACTAGATGACTGAAATATAAAAATGGAGATGCGGGGTATCGATCCCCGTACCTCTCGCATGCTAAGCGAGCGCTCTACCATCTGAGCTACATCCCCTGATGCTCAACACTGGCCATTTGCAACTATATATACTCATGTAATATACCATAGCAAGCCCATCTAGCTCGGTTTTCTTTACATTTTCACTTCTAAATCGGGAACTTCTCTTAATCACAAATGTTTGCGAGGGAGACGGAAATTAAACATGGCCTTTAAACCTCCTAGCCATTGACTAATTATAACTCCATGATTAGTAACCTCAACACTATAAATAAAGCACTAATTCCATCGTAACATTGTAGTTCGATATTCACTTAATTAATCACTTTTCTCATTCTATAACTTTGTTCGAGAGCAAACCCTATCGATATCTAAAAAAGATGGCAAAGATTTCGTTTCTACCGATCTTCGCATTGGTCTTGATTCTATCGATTCACATTCATGCAGTGTTGAGTGATGAAGACAGAGACATGTACGATCAAGCAGGTGACGCTGCTTCCGCCGTGAAGGACAAAGCAGGCGACGCCGCTTCCGCCATGAAGGACAAAGCAGGCCAAGCTGCTACGGCTACGAAGGAAAAGGCAGGCGACGTCGCTTCGGCCACAAAACAAAAAGCCGGTGAGGCTGCTACGGCTACAAAGGACAAAGCAGGCGACGCTGCTTCATCAATGAAGCAAGGTGCAGAGAACCTTGGAGGGAAAGCTAAGGACGCCATGGGTGCTGCACCGACTCCTGGTGATGCTACTGAATCATGGGGTGATTGGTTCAAAAGCAAATTCTCGTAAGTGAACTATGTCCCATACATGTTTTTGGTGCAACATATATATATATATATGCATGCCCTAAGTTCTTATACCTAATAACTTCGCATTACACACACAGCTAACTTGTGCTTGTGTATCTTGCTCTTTGTTCAGAGACATGGGTCTCGGTGGAGATGATGATGAAGCAAAGGCACCCGCCGCACATTAATCTCGTTTCTACAAGATAATAACAATTAATATTATATTGTTACTATGCTTGTTTACTTTTATTTACTACACTATGATTAAAACCTCCTCCTATACACAGTTTTGAGATGGAATTTGCAAATTCTCAGGGTTCTTGGGAGTAGTAATAAGATTGAAGAGCGTTGCTCAGAGTCTATATATGACTCTCGTAGCATAGACAACCAAGATGTGTTGTGTAAACTTATTGTAATTATCGCGAATAATTTATACATAAAATGATCCAGTATATGTTTTTGGATGCACTTCTCTAAATTTCATTGAGCATTAGAGCATAGGTTGATAGAGCAACAATAATATTCACAAGGCCATCATAAAGAAAAATTCGAACTTGCACAGACCTGGCTACGTGATCGACGTAACGACATCATTTTGGTTCAGGTAGAGTCACGATGGGGACCCTTGGGCGGGAACGAAGAAGATGGGCTTGTTGGGCTTGGACCGTTTGGTGATGTTTGATCGAGTTATGGTTCTGATGGGCCGTAGAGTTTAAGAAGGGATGAAGTTTGGAATTCGGAGAAAGGGTTTGTGTAAGTTGTTGCGAGATGTACGTAGAGATGGATTTGTGAAAAACGTTGGAGAATTTAATATATATGGTAAAGATTTTATGAAGATGAAGAGTATTGAAGACGATGTCACCTGGACAGCAGTGAATGAGTGATAGCTATGGAGAAGCTAATTAATGTGGAGGCTTTCACAAATAGGGATTGCCAGCTACAGCTAGGGTTTAATTTTGTTGTGGTGACTATTATGTTATTGCTTCATTGCCATCTGAATTAGTGATGTTACTGCTGGGTGAATGGGAAGCAGGAGAAGTAAATGTACCAACTAAAAACCCTAAGAATTTAACAGGGACTGTATATCTGTAATGCCATTCAACATTTTGGGCGCCACAGTATACCTACAAATCTACAATGAACAATGCAAGACTAGAATGCCTCTTATACATATACCAACTAAGTTATACTCATAACATTTCTAATTAAAATCATAAATTAGAATTCAAGAAAACTGAAACACATAGTATATTTATACTCATCTAGAATTCAATGCAACTATGCAAGGCTTAATTCAGCAACAACTAAATTCCAACAATTTCAGTCCAAAAATAAAATAAAATACATTCCAACAAGCCAGGCTACACATTTGTCTTTCCTTCCCTGAAATGAGCGTGCATGGATAGCACCACAGAAAAGTAGAGACCAGAATATCACATGAAAGGTAAATGCAGGTTCTAATACACAAAGCTAGAACAGCATCAATTAATTCCATGGCATATCACATGAAGCAAACTAAAACTAGTACAATGTAGACTCTCTCTACTACTTAAAACATAACTACTCATAATTAACTAAATAAACAAGCTGATGATCCGAAACAATAACACTAGCTAGCTAGCTCTATGAGCACATTAATCAATAATTAACAAGGTAATTAACCATCATGCAGATCATAATCCATTTCCGTCCATGCCATTTTATACAAATCATCTCCGGAATCAAATCCTTCCCGTCGATCACTCACTCACGCCACGGCTTGCTGATCGGCGGCGGCCTCGACGTTATTGTTCTCCAATGCCAGCTTTCCTGTGGTGGCGGTGATGTCGACGTCATCGTGCTGCTGCATCCTCTTGACCGCCGCCGTGTTCTTGTTGTTGTGCATCCAAACCCTCAACACCTGTCTCTTGACTCCGACCTCGGCGCAGAACCTCTCCACTTCATCCTCGTCTTGCTTCTGAATCCTCCACCCGACCCGCTCCGCAAACTCCACCATCCTCTCCTTCTGCTCCGCCGTGAATTTTGTCCTGAACCGCTTCTTCGACGACAGGCCGTACGGCGCCGCCGCCATGAGGGATCCGACTCCATCCGCATTGTCGTTGTAGACATTGAGATCTTCACTGGAAGACTCGGTCCCGGCTCCTCCTCCGCCGAAGGCCACGCTCATCGGCTGAACGATGGAGAATGATTTCTGATGGTGGCGGTTGTGGCGGTAATGGTGATGCAGGCCCGCCGAGGAATTAGGAGACTGCAGCGGCGGCGCCGGGAGCTGGAGCGGGCTCAGCATTATGCTCCTCGATCTGGATGACGTTGTCACCACCCCGCCTCCGCCGAACGGCGTCGTTTCGCCGTCGACTTCTTTGCGGTGGAAGTTCCTGTGGCAATCGCACGCTGCGCATTTCAGAGCCTCGAGACTTCCTTCTTCCCCGCACGGCATGAACTCGCCGCAGCCGTCGAACACGTTCCCGCCAATGTTGGCCGCGTGGTTCTTGAGACATTCTCTGTACCGAACATTGTTGTTGGTAGTGGTTGACGTTGCTGTTGTTGTCGTCTTTGTCGACGAGGGCTTGTTGATGATGGGCCTTACAGCCGGTGGTGGAGCAGGAGCAACGGCCGTGGAGCTACCGAGTCGATCCGGATCTGGATCCGTTTTGGTGGCGATGCTGATGGGTGTCGACGACAATGGGACTGGCTCGAGGTGGTGAGGCTGAAGAGAGTGCTGGTGGTGCTCTAGGGTTTGTTGCTGCTGATAAGGAGAGAGAACAGTAGGAGTGCCATTGTGAATAATATTGTTATTCCCCACAACTACTCCTCCGAGTCTTCTTTTTTCTCCAGATGATTCCTTGGTTAAATGAGAGCCACCATAGCCTGACGTCCTTATTTCATTTTCTTGCGTCCCGAAATCCATCTTTTAATTTTTAGGGATTGTGGAAAAAAAATTCAGTTTAATTAGTACGTAAAGCTGTTAAAAAGAGACCATCTCACTTCAATCTAAGCTAGTACGTAAAGCTGGGATCTTGTGCTTTATTGGGTTCCTAATCTATTCTATCCGAATAAATAAACACAGAGAATGATAAAATAAAAAAAAGGAAGAAGCTTAAACCCAAGAAAAACCCGGCTGTGCCGTTATTCTCAAGAGAAACGCAGAAGGAGGAACGAAAACTGAACAGGGTAGGAGATAAAAATGTGTACCCAACTCACACCTTGGCAGTCTCTGATGGCCTCCATATACATCCAGTTAAAAACCCAAAAGCTTTAATCAGAAAGAGAGAGAGAGAGAGAGATGGGGTTGGATTTGAAACTTTGGTCTGTGCTTCTGAGGTTCCAACAAGAGACAGGTTGGTTGCTTATGGTGAGGCCAGAGATAGTAGAAGGGAGTGAATGATATAGATAAGAGTGAGTGAGTGAGTGAGAGAGCGTACCCTCTCAAAGTGTTGCAAAGGAAAGAGAAATAGAGGGAGGAGAAATTGATGAATGAGATTAAGGGTCCATGAAAGGCGAAGCAAGAAGGGACGGATGGAGTTGAGTTTGGAGTTTGGGTTGGGTTGGCTTGGGAGAGTGAGTAGTGAGTGGTACTATTGCTTTCTCTGTTATGGTGTGTTGTGAAGGGTTTGCAGATTACCAAAACAACCGACAACGTCATGTTCAGACCTTCTCCCACGCCCTGCCATCCCACCTCTCTCTTAGGGGGCCCCATCACCTACCTTCATTATTGTCCCTTGTTTCCATTTCTTATCTCAACACACTTCACCCTTCAGTATCACAAAAAGATGCATATTTCCGGTACTACTCAATTAACACTACTCATGCCACCCCCCAGCTTTGATGCGACGTAGCATTGCTCCCTCGTAATCGCACTTGCTTCCTTAATTAAACACAATAGTGAAAGCTAAGGTGATCGATGGGTTTTTAGCCTTACGTGTTGTGCTCTAATTGGTTTTGCCCTAGCTGTAAGCTTATTTACGAAAACCGAGTTCAATCGATCACCCCCGTCCTGGTTGGTAACCTAAAGATGGCCTCTGCAATTAGTATACGGTAATTCTTAATTCGATCCGAATCATCGCGCAAGAAAACAAGAAGGGTAAAGGATAGATGATGAGATGGATGGATGGATGGATGGATGGGTGAAAGTGAAAAGTAGCTCTTTACTGTTGTTGATGGTCCATAGTGATGGAGTTGTCGTCTAGTTTTGCTCTCTCTCTCTCTCTCTCTCTCTCTCTCTCTCTCTCTCTCTCTCTCTCTCTCTCTCTCTCTCTGTGTCTCTCTCTGCCATCAGAGAGCTAGAGCTAACGTGCGGCCTCTGCACAATTTCTTTGCTGGAGTCTGTATCTGAGACGCAACAGAGAAACCACGCACGCTTGCCCCTAAGCAACTACAAAACCGCTCTCATCAGTCTCTCTTCCTTTTCTTCTTTCTGTGATGCAATCGATGGCTAATTTGTTTTGTCTCTCTCTTTACACGTCTTGGTACTTGGTGGTATACTGAATACTGTTCAGTAATTGCCCCAGTAGAGCTTCAAACCAATTCGAACCATAGAGAATGAGAGAGAAAATACTTACCTAGTTATAGTAGTTACACCCGTGGTCTAATAATATTATTTAACGTTACTATTCAAAGTCCACAACGGATTCCCAACTCCAGGATTAAATTCCGTTTTATTTCGGCTAAATACCAGCCCCAAAAAAAAGTGACCAGATTGTTTGACCCATCCATCCATCCATCTCATATGGAAGTGTTTAAAGTTTCTTTAGTATATTTACGGTGCATGCGAGGTGATGAGGTCAATAAAGGTCACTCATACGTAAAGTACTCATGTATGTATTCCTTATAGTTAATATGGGCCTTGTAATAGAGACTGTTCAAAGTGAGGCCTCTTACTGGTCACGCTCAGAAGTTGCATGGCCCAAAGTTTTTATGTTGATTATTACGAGCAGTCTTTAATGTGGTAAGAAAATAAGGGCATCCAATTACAAGTCTTCATTTCAAAAACTTCATACAGTACCCATATTGTCCATGCATATGGACAGCTGGCAGTGTGGCCAAGCTGAGGAACTGCTTGTTGGTAACGATCTCTTTAAGTCTGAACTTCTTTTTGATTGATACAAAACTAAAGCAGCACAGTTAGGGGGCAAATTCATAATGGATTGCAAACTCTTCGAAGCCTTGCACAATACGTCTGTTGTCCTCAATGATAGATCTCAGTCTTCATGGAGGTTTGATGCAGCCCTTGACCTAATTCACAATGAGTTTGGAGACCTTTTGCTGTGATCTTGTGCAGATCCAGTCTCTGAGAATAAATTAGAGCGTCCCTCAGAGCCACTTCTTATGCCATAGGTACACTGGTCTTCCCTAAATTCGTGCATCCTGCTATAATTGAATTGCCATTATAGTCTCTGACAATGAAACCGCTTGCTGCATCAGCAATTCCAGGGCCAAGAACAGGACCGTTAAAATTTATCTTGAAGACATTCTGGCTTGGCGGCTTCCAAGTGATCACTAGCTGATTCTTCTTGGCTTTTTGCTTGGAACATCTAACTGTGATCAGGTCCTGATAAATGATTGCAGCAGCAGCTGTAATTGAAGCTGACATGAACTTTTCATCTCTGAAAATATAGTTATTTCTGGTTTTCCATATCTGCCACGAGATAATTATGCATTTCTCAATATTGAAATTAGAGCTTGAACTATGTATGATCAGATCAAATAGCTTTTCAATCATATTGTCATTCAGATCAAACGCATGAAGCCTTGACATTCTCCATACTTCTCTTGTCACAGGGCAGTGACAGAAGAGATGGTTGATAGATTCCTCATTGTTTCTGCACAAAGGACAAATGTTAGTTTGTATCATTTCAAATCTTAGAAGTCTATCGCTGGTTTTAAGTCTTCCACGAAGGAGGATCAAAGCAAAGATTTTCATTCTAGGTAGCACATTCAGCTTCCAAATTTTACTGAAGGCATGAGCATTTACGTGTTTTTGATCTGCATCATACTGTAACCAACAAGCTGACTTTATAGAAAACTCACCAGAAGGATTAGGGTCCCAAACAAACTTGTCTTCCAAGGAGGTGGAAGGCAAAGGTATGCTGCAAATATGATCCACAATCCCTGGACTAAAAAACGAAAGTAATTTATTCCTATTCCAAGCATTATTCACAATATAATCACTGGCAGATTCATCCCAAGAGCTAATTGAGGAAGTGTTATCAACTAAATCATGCAGGGGGACATCAAAGGCCCAATTATAGAGCCAGAAGTTAATGTTTTTTTCCATTACCAATACTCCATCTAATACCTTTAAAAATTAAATCTCTACTCTCAAGCAAACCTTTCCAGGCCATAAAGCTAGCGCCAAGCAAACCTTTCCAAGCCATAGAGCTAGTGTCAGTAGCCTTGGCATTAAAGAAATTGATCTTCTTCAGATACTTGTTCTTGACAATTCTCACCCACCAATTGCCTGGTTGGGTAAGGATCTTCCAACCAAGCTTTGCTAAGGCAACCTTACCAAACACATCTGGGTCTCTAATCCTCAGAACACCATGCTTTTTAGGTTTACAAATATAATCCCAAGCAACAGGAGAAGTTCTAGAGGAATTTTCCCTTAAGAACTTCCTGGTCTCCTTTCTAAATTCCTTAGTCACCTTAGAGGGGCATTTGAAGCAACACATCACATGATTAGGGATTCCTGAGATACAAGCATTAATCAGGGTGAGTCTCTCAACTCTTGTAAGAGTCTTTTGTTTCCAACCAGCTAGCTTATTAGAAATCTTGGTAATCAAATTCTTAGCATTGATAGGGTCTTTCCAGGAAACAATATTGTGAATTCCTCGATACTTCCCTGTAGTACACTTATGTTGGATACTAGTGATATTAGTAATATCATTCCTAACTGAACAAGGAACCTTTGGAGAGAAGTACATGGAAGACTTACCAAAAATTTATTCTTTGTCCAGAAGCTTTGGAGAATGACTGTAACACTAATTATATTCCTGGCCGCCTTGATTGAGGCTTTGCTGAAAATTAAGCAATCATCTGCAAATATCAAGTTTGACACTCTAGGACCACTAGGTCCATAATTAGATCCTAGTCATCCTACAATAAGGAGATTTTCCACAAACAACTTAGGAAATAAGGTCAGATATCTTGTGTTAGCACAAACCCTATCCAACTTTTCGAAAACAATAGTATCATCCTTATGGTTGTTAATCCAAGTGAAAGGTAAGCCAATAGTAGGAGCAGTCATGAAGCCATTATCATTCAGTTAATTCACAAAAAATCTCATATGAATTGTAAAGGAGTTTCCCTCAACCTTTTCATTAAGGCTAGCAATAGCGTTAAAATCACCCATAATGAAATGAGGTTCATTGTGAGCAAGTTTCCATAAAGAAATCTCATTCCACAAGTGAAGTTGTTTTTCTTTTTGGGGTACATAAAGAGAAAAGTCGCATAGCAATAGTCATTTGTGACACAATTTGTAAGAAGACAATAGATAAACCGATTATGTTTGAAGATTACATGGACATGGACAACACTAGATATCCAGAGAAGCAAAAGGCCCCCACATTAGCCTTGTGCAGAAACTACACAGGAACTATCAAAGAAGGGAAAATCATTAGCAATTTTATTTCCCAAGTCTTATGATGCCCTAGTATCAATGATACATAGGATATCAGTAGCTAGCTTAGAGGCATAACTCAAAACTTATTCCTTGAACCCCGGCCAAGCACTACCTCTACTGTTCCATGTCAGAATCTTCATAACTAAGCATTGTGGCTAGGAGAAGCAACTTCTTCTCTAGCAGTGGACGTCCCAGTGGCCTGGTTAACTTCATCCTCATCAATCATTCCTCTGGTCTTCTTCTTTGGACTCCTGAAATCCGAGCTAGCTTACTTCCATCATATCCTCAATATTCACATAATTTGCAGATCCAAAAGCATTGTCCTTAAAGGTAGTCAGCAACAATAATCGCAGCATTATCCAGAGCAACCTGGTACTTTTTCAGAGTTTCATAATCATTAGCACTTCCAAACAAGCTTAGGTAGGAAGGAACAACAAGTCTAGAAGAGTAAATAGATAAGGGGGAAAGGATCTCATCTACAGACTGGGGGATTAAGGTTTGAACATTAGAGTATAGTCAAAACTATCCTTAAAGTTAGGCTCATGTGGAACCTTATCAGCATTCAAATCAAGGCTATGACCACCATCAGATAACCAAGACTCAAGGAAATACTCATACGAAATAACTGAACTATGTGTGAAAGAATCAAACCCAGAACGGCTAGAGGTATTCCTACTACTCACCATGTCCTGGGAAATTGGAGACACAAAACCCTGATCCTAAACATTCCTTTGAGATGGACTCCCGATGACTGTACCAGCTCCTGGCCTAAGTGCCTCAACATAGCTTTTTCCACCTTTCCCGCCATGACCAACATTCCCAATCAAGGACCTAACTCTAGTTGTGGCCTTTCCCTGTCTTTCCACGTCCCATAGACCCAGTAAACTCCCACTACCATAATTTCTACTATAGCCTGTTAACATAAGTCATCGGTTATAGTTATAACCGACGACATGCCGTTGGTCATAACATCGTCGGAAATACATCGTCGATTATACTATAGCCGACGACCGGTTAGGGAAGTCGCCGGTTATAGAATGAACTGTAATCGACGACAAACAAGTCGTTGTTAATACCTTATACCATAGCCGACGACGTTGTCGTCAATTATAGTTTAATTTGGGAATATTTTGGAATACTATAGCAGACGACATAGGTCCATGTCATCTGCTATAGTTGGTGTATTTTTTTTTATAAAAAATTACAGATTCTTTATTAGGCCCAATTTCAGAACTTGCAATTACAGAATAATACAGATATTTTTCCAACAACATATATTATCCAACAACTTATGCATCTATACAAAGAAAACACAACTACCCTAAGACTGATCAAAATCTATGTTGTGTAAGTAATTATAGTGGTGACTCCCCTGGTCGTGCTGATCCTCTGGTAGCTGCGGCTGTGGAACATCAAAAACGTTCGAAGGTAGGGGTGGGATCTGGATTCCAGCAGCCTGAAACTATGGCATACACTGCTGCCACCATAGATGCATGCTGCTTGGCTAATCTCTGTTGCTCGGTGAATCTCGCATTTTGTAATGCAATCGTTTGCTCCGTCTCCTCTATCTGTCTCCGTTGCTCCTCCATATGTCTATGTTGCTCCTCCATCTCCCTCGTCTGCCTCTGGACCTGCTCATGTAGATAGAAGGTCGTGGAAGATCCTGACTTGCGAGAGAATTCAAGAGTCGTTTTCTAGACCCCTTGGCTCTTCTTGTCCAAACCCCTGACGTAGAAGGTGTTCTTCCCAAGAGGTATCGTGGCTGCGATGATCCTCGTCGACATAGTTGGATCAGATGTATCAATCTTAGAGGCGTACTGGGTCAGCTCCTCATCTGAGGTGTTAGGATATCGCTCTCGAGCTACCTGAGTTAACACATGTTGGATCACCTCCTCCACTTTTGCCTAATTGTCAAGGAAATACAAATAACGTATTAAACATACAAAAATATGTAGAGAATTTTTTTATAGAATGTAGCAAATATGTGATTTAATTTATGAGAGACTTACAACATCGTCGGGGCACTACGGATATGCTTGATGCATGGTAAACACCAACGGAGAGATTTCTGGGTGTTTGGCGGCTGCCACCTCAGCCCAACTGGAATAAGATCTGGAACCGCAATGATGATTCTTGGTGTGTTTTGCCCGGTTCTGAGAGTTTGTCTCGGAGATGGCCTTGTTGGATAAACATACGTCAGAAAATGATTAACTAATTTTTTTCATATAATTAATACGACACAACACAAATATGCTCAAGTTGCATACCTTGAATCGCGGGTGCGTGAAGTGAGTTACCAACCATCGCCACTCATACTCCCTAAACTGAAACTCGCTAGGGGTACCATCTCAGTCGTTGTCGTACTTTTTCCTGTACTTTTTGAGCTTGGACTTTCATTCCTTGTACCAATATTAATGCAACACAAATGTTAGATACTGAAATTCTTAAGAATCAAACGTCTAACTCGATATATACAAAAAACTGGGAGACATCACCTGCTCCCTTGCACCTCATTTGCCCACGTGTATCTGGGTAAAAATTGAGTTTGAAATGCGAACTTTATTAATAAGTAGAAAATTTACGTAATGATGCAAAATGTAACTCAACGACAGTGCATTATGCACTTCCAACTTCACGTAGTTTGACACGGAATTCCAATCCGGCCACAACATTGAGACTCTGTCTCGTATGATGCTTCCGGCCATTGAGGCGTACTTTAGAGTATCATCTCCCTCGATCACCTTGCCTCCTTCAGTAGTTCTAATGACCACTTGCCCGTGCCTGATCACATGTTCAAAAAGCTTGCCGACGATGGTGCCTCTGGTCTTTTTGGCTTTGCCGTTGACAACGGTTCCTAAGACATGGTAACAAGATGAAAACATAAGAACCCAATTTAATTTACATATCGGCTATATAAGTTTGAAATTAAATAATCAAATGTTTATTAATATTTACCCGATTCGTCTGTCTGTTGTCTCTTAATCTGAGCACTCAAAAGAGGTGTCTCGAACGGTATGTACACTTATGCTTGGTCCACCGTAAGAAAAGGATCCTGTCCTCCAATAGGGCTCCCCATATCGTCGAAAATAGGTATGGTCAGTATCTCTTCGGGCACGAATATGGTGGACGGCGGTGAAAATTGCAAACCAGCCCTCGAACTACCTGAAGCACATGCCTCAGATGATTGGGTCATAGAGAGAGCATGCATCGGCTTGGCAATGTGCAGCATACGTCTATGGATCGACTGTTGAGATGTGCCACTCGTTAAGGGTCGACTAGCTGTCTTCTGCGGCATCGTGATAGTCCCATATTTATGCGTTTATTCGGTATTTAATTTGTTCCCTATATTTAGTTTATTGTTATTAATTGAGTGATTTATTTATGTTCATTGTTTTAAAGGAAAAGGAAATGGAAACAAAATAAGGAGTGGCAATAAAGGAAAAATATTGAGTGATTTAACTATATTTGGTTTTGTGGAGAAATAAAGGAAAATGAAACAAAATAAGGATTCCTAACTCAATATGGAGAAAAGAAGGAGTTCTGTGTAATTATAGAAGTCTATTTCAACGTGGACTCTAGGAGAGCAATTGGAGGAAGTATATAAACCTATTTTAGGTTTTAGAAAAGTAGAATCAGCATTTTTTGGAGAGGAATTTCGGGCATAAGGAGAGGAAGCCACAAGAGGAGTTCAACCCGTCTCGGTTCAACCGGTCGAAGATATTATCGACCCGTCGAATTCTGGCCGGCCAGGAGTCATCTTCATCTCGTTTGTTTGTTTCAACTCTATGAATTGTTTTGGTTCTTTATTTATGACTTTTAGTAGCTAAACTCATTGTTGAGGGGTTTCTTGAAGCCCTGTACATGAAGTCTTTCTAATGCATACACTTTAACCTAGTTTTGCATATTCTTTGAATGAGGTTTCTTTCTCTGAATGATTCACCGTATGAATACTTGTATGTTTGCTTTAGTAGCCAACTTAGTATGCATGCTAGGATTCTAGTTTCATGAGATACGGGCGACTGAAGATAATTTCTTCCACCAGATTCTTTATAGTGATACACTGATTTTACCGTCAGGAGATTGAAATCCATAGGTCTAGCAGGACACGCCTATAGTGTACCTATGAACCCTTGTAGCTTCTCAAACCTTTTCTAGAGTTTAATGTTTTCTTATTTATAAACCTTGGGGTCCATGACTATGGGTCCAATAGAGGAATAGATGTAGGAGAGGTCCATGACAAACCTGCATAAGCATAAGGATTAGGTAATAGGATGTGGTTGTAACGATAAACTCTTCCTGTGAACTTTCATTCATTCGATATGTGCATTAGGTTCAGTATGTGTTAGAAAGATGGAATGGCGGTGGTAACTCTTTAATCATATAGTTTTAAACTCATTTGCATTCATTAGCATTTTTACTTTCAGCTTTTATTTTCTGCATTAGTTATAACTTAGCCGATTCAATTCGGTACCCAAAACTATTCCGAATACCCTCAAATTTTGTGTGGTAATCCGCCACTATGTCTATATTTTTGTGCTCAAATTTCGTAGCATTTGAGTCTGTCTAGATTAGGTTCGTAGTGTCATTAGTGTACTGTAGTCGAGTCTGTCAGTATTGTAGTTTTGTGTTAGGATTTAGTGTCACCAACTCCTTGTGTTCGATAATTCTTATAATTAACTACTACAATGATATATCTTGGTTGAAAATAAGGTACCTTAGTCATAACTTATTTCCTTAAAAACGACATCACAAAGTTACTTAAATGTTTTTGTCTTGGAGTTTTTTAAATAAATTTATATGCATAATTTTTCTTATAATTTATATACCTATATTTAAAAAAAAATTGTGTCCTCCAAAACTTTGGTGCCTGAGGCGATCGCCTCATTCGTCTCACTTCAGGTACGAATCTGCTGAACCAGAAGACACTCGAGCATTGCAGTCTATTAACTCCTACACGACAATTTAGAACCAATGTGTTTCAAACTAAATGCCAATTAACTAGAGCATTGAGTATTTATTAAGTAAAAAGCATAATTAATGAACAGATAATTTACTATCATCCTTGAATGCGAGCACTTTTTGCGGCGACCATATTTCCGCACTGAGAACCAGTTTTGAACCGCGTTTTAGTACTTCTTTCAATCTAAGATGGATGAAGATAAGTGACGGACAAACTTCTCGATTCCATTCTCAATCAAGGTCCTCAGGTCCTGTATCATATGACATGTAAACGGAATCAGTTATTATAAATGCAAGCATATGCCACCTACCACTTAATACCCAGAAGAATTAAAACTTCTAAATAGCTGAAAGTATTATTTACAATATAAGAAACACACATTTGGAATGAGCTAATTTATGGCGGTTGTGGTGGTAATGGTGGTGGCCGTGGAGGCCTACCGAGGAATTAGGAGACGGCAGCGGCGGCACGCTCAAAAGCAAGATTTTAAAAACTTTCATACAGTACGTCAGTACCAATATTGCCATGCATATGGACAGGTGGCAGTGTGGCCATGCTGAAGAACTGTTTGTTGGTAACGATCTCTTTAAGTCTGAGCGATGCGAAATCTAAGTGTTAGTAGAGTTGGCAATCACTTGTTTATGGCTAAACTATATTTCGATCACTCTTTACTTTTTGATGTATAGTTTGTAGATCCTCAATAATAAGATAGAATTTTGATCGAGCTCGTTATTAAAAGTACATTAAACTTATGACGGTATACATAATATATAATCGATCGATCGATTCGTATACATAGTTCTCTTCACAAAAGAGAGACTGGGGGGACGAGTAGTACTAGAGAGTGAGAGATAGATTTCTTGATCACTCTCTTCTATCCTCCCACTCTTTTCCTCCCTTCATTTTTCCCTTATTACTACTTTCCTCGTCAAACGATCTCCTCCCAAAAGTTGAAAAAGAGTAGTGAACGCCGAACCCCATCTCCATCAGAACGTTCATTTTGCCTTCGATGAGCATATCTGTCGCCGCCCATCTCTGTATCTTCCCCGACGTCGTTTTGGGTACACTCCCACTTCTAACAAGCACCACCACCCCAACTTGGACTCTCCTTCATCACACCGTCCTTCACCACTTGACATACATTCCTCAAAACCCTAACATCTGTCACAACCCTCTGCATCTCCCCAACGACCACAACGTTGTTTTCGGTCTTCAAACCTGCCACGTAGCCCGCTCTTATAAACTTCGGGCTACTATTCAGAGATGCCGTTTCAATGTAGTGAGGATGGATTTCCTCGTCGTTTTGGAGCTTGATCGCATCCATGCACCTACCCGTTACGTAAAAAAAACTATCCTCTCTTTTCACGACTCCTCTGTCACCCACCAGTCCTTACATAACACTTGCTCACCTTGTTTCTAAGTCTACATTGATTTACCTAGCTCACGAGTTAAGGACGGATGTCCCGTAACCCGAGGCGTTACTAGGAGACGAGACATAAATCTCTCCTTCAGTCCCGTCCTCTACCGCCTCGCACGTCTCCTCGTTCGCCACGATAACGTCCATGTCCTCCATTTTCATCACTCCCTCAGCAGCTCCTATATCCACTACTTGCTGCTAACTTGTGGCCTACTCCATCGATTGATCCAAGTTTTATTCCGGAGTAAGCGCAATCACCGCCAGATCAGGTGTGGACTCAGTAGGTGGGACATTGAACTGATCTACCTTTGAAATCATAGTAGAACACTGAACATCCTGAACACCCTCCAGACGAGCTCCCCAAGTAGCGACTCGACCAGAGGGTAATGAAATTGAAATCTGTTCTGAGGGCTCCATCTGCAAGAAAGCAACTGGGTTAGTAGGACTCTCGCAAAGAGGAGATTGTCCGTCATATGCTCTGTAGCATTCCCGATCGACGGGGCCGTGCCCGTGACTATAGCCTGTTTGTCAGTCGGGCCAATGTTTGCTCCCAGAGACGAATCACCCTGCTCAAAACTAGTCTGTAACGATAATACCCCATGTTGGACAGACTGCAGAAGTGCCTGCATAAAGGTAGTATAACCAGGAGGCAATGATGGGGGGTTTCCTAGCAACACATTGATTCCGGTAGTTGACCTGGTAGCCCCCGGAATTAGACCAGATGACCAACTCCGACCCCTGCCATAGAGGACTCCTATTCCCCGTGAGAAGAGGCACAACCGACAGATGATCGAGTAGTCATACCCTCCTCCCTGGAACCTGCATCTAAAGCTAAAAAACAACCTTCCGCACCATGCGTGAAGGCACCACAAACTCCATAAAATTCACAAACATTCTCATATAGAAACTCAACATCTATGGCATATGATTCAGAAAAGCAGATATGAGTGCTTACCACAAGAGGCCTGTCCAAATCCACCTCCACTCGAAGCTTCATCTCCGAGCCATGGAACATTGCATGTCAATTAAACTCTAGGTACTGGCCAATGACATTTTCGATCCGCATACACCACTTTTCCTGTAACACTCCTGCTGCGAAGCGACCTTGTTTGGGATGAACCACTGTCCACACACAGCCAATATTTACCAGAATCTAAAAGGGGTCATCAAACTCCCTCATAACCTGGATAACCACAGTCTGTGACAGATAAAACCAAGGACCACTCGTGATCGTGCACCGACGATCCGTCAGAGAACGAAACTTACAGATAAACCGATCGGTATCAATTCGGGTGAAACCAATGGTACTGGATCTGGTTGCATGATGCCACAAAAAAATCATTCGCATCTTGAAAGCCTGAACCTGATCATCCGCAATAGGATCCAACAAGAAAATGCAAGCTACTACAAAAAATCAATCCTGTTCCTTGTCCTCGTCCTCGTCCTCCGCCGCTGCAAGATTCACCTCGCCGATTGAGAGCCGCTGCCAAGAATTGTGGCGCAGGCATCCCATTAACGCGAAGCAGGAAAGAGGATGTGGGTTATCATCCAAACCTTCGTTCACCATCAAGATGGATGTGAAGTTTGGACTGAGGGGAAGGAAGAAGAGGTACGGTAGGGAAGCCGCTCGACCAAATTGGATGGAAGCCGAGAAAGAGAGGAAGAGACGGGACTGTTTTGAAATGGATGGAGGGAGAATGCATAGAAACCTACATGCAATTGTATGGTCGGAAAGAGGAGAGTGAGATGAAGATTTTGGTGGTCGTCGATTAGGGATTGGGGTTGCCGGCGATCGGGACTTGCACCGGCGGCGGCTTGGGTTAGCTAGGGAAAACGAAACAAAGAGGAAGAGAGAGCGAACACAGGAACGTCGTATTACGCGCGTGTTTATTGAGTATGAATTTCTTATAGTTCTTTGATTAACTTTAAGAGTACATTAAACTTATGATATATACTCAATCGATCCGTCTACATAGTTCTCTTCACAAAAGAGAGAGCAAGAAGGGACGAGTAGTACTAGAGAATGAGAGGTAGATTTCTTGATCACTCTCTTCTACTTTCTGTCCTCCCACTCTTTTCATCCCTTCATTTTCCCCCTTATTACTACTTTCCTCGTTAAGCGATCTCCTCCCAAAAGTTGAAAAAGAGTAGTGAACGCCGAACCCCATCTCCATCAGAACGTTCATTTTGCCTCCGACGAGAATATCTGTCGCCGCCCATCTCTGTATCTTCCCCGACGTCGTTTTGGGTACACTCCCACTTCTAACAAGCACCACCACCCCAACTTGGACTCTCTCCTCCTTCATCACACTGTCCTTCACCACTTGACATACATTTCTCAAAACCCTAACATCTGTCACAACCCTCTGCATCTCCGCAACGACCACAACGTTGTTTTCGATCTTCAAACCAGCCACGCATCCCGCTCTTATAAACTCCGGGCTACTATTCTGAGCTGCCGTTTCGATGTAATGAGGATGGATTTCTGTTTCCTCGTCATTTTGGAGCTTGATCACATCCATGCACCTGCCCGTTACGTAAAGAAACCTCTCCTCTCCTTTCACGACTCCTCTGTCACCAGTCCTCACATAACACTTGCTCACCTTGTTTCTAAGTCTGCATTGATATACCTCACGAGTTAAGGACGGATGTCCCAAGTAACCCGAGGCGTTACTTGGAGACGAGACCCAAATCTCTCCTTCAGTCCCGTCCTCTACCACCTCGCACGTCTCCTCGTTCACCACGATTATGTCCATGTCCTCCATTAAAACGTCGTCGTCTTCTCTAGAGTACCCCAACCTCGCACTAGGCAAGAGCTTGTTGTGAGATGGAACGTAGTTATTAGCAGAGTCGTTACATCTCCATGCAGTCGAAACAAACGTGCAATTCTCCGCCAAGCCGTAGGAAGGTGAGATGGAAGATGGGCTTAGCCCATAAGGCCCAAAGACATCAATGAACTCATCCACGGCCTCTTTGTAAATGGGCTCGTTAATGATGATCAGGTTCTTCAAGCTCCACAGATTTATAGGCGAAGTTCCGGTTTTGACCCCGCCGCGCTTGACGACCAGCGGCAGCGCGAAAGATGGAACAGGCGTGCATGTGGCGGCGAAGTTCGTTATGAGTTCGAGCCAAAGCCTCGGCCTCTTGACAAACGCCGCCGGAGACATCAGAACACACGTGGCACCCGACACGACGGTCAACAACAAGAACATGAGACCGCAGTCGTGGTACTGAGGCAGCCACGACGCGATCACACTGTTCGGGTGGAGGTCGTACGATTTCCTCGCCGTTCTCACGTTGTGAGCTGCCGAGCCGGCAGTGACGAGGACGGGTTTGGGAACACCGGTCGCGCCTGACGTGTACTGTATCAGATACAGCTCGTCAGGCGCGCAGCCCTCGGAGTATGATCGAGGGATCCTCAACACTAAATTCCTTGCTCCAGTTTTAACGTCATCGGTGGATATCCAAAGGAGAGTGTTCAGCATGTGTACGAGTTTTTCGTTGGGGGATGATGATATGAATTGACGTACGGTTTCGATGTAAGTAGGGTGAGCTATGGCGGCCTTGGGCTTTGTTTGGGAGAGGACTCGTACGAGGTGGTGGCAGTTTTGTTGAGGTGAGAAGAGATCGGGAGGGGAGACAGGTACGGCCAAAAGGCCAGCTCTTTGGCTAGCGAAGATGATCTCGACGAGTTCGAGTCCCGGGGAACATAGGATGACGACGGTGTCACGTCTTTGAAGTGGCTTAGTGTTGAGCAAGTTATGCGAAATGCAATTTACTGACTCGTTGAGCTGAGAGTATGTGAGGGTCGATGAGTTCTGATGGCATTTGGGGTCCGGCGAGTCGTCTTCGACCCAGATGAAGGCCGGTTTGTGCCGGAACGCCGGAAGGTTTGCCCATAAGGGGAGGTAGAGATCGACTACTGGTTGATCAGGGTAGGAAGGGTCGTAATTCTCGTAGTTCATGTTTAGCTGGGCTAGGGTTTGGAGTTATATTGCATGATAAAGGAGTAATACCATTTTATAGTGGAAAAACTGGACTGGCAAATTTCACAGTTAGGCTAAATACAAAAACTAGAAACGAGAATATGTAATATTCGTGTAGAATATCCCAGTTTATAATCTTAAACTGAAATGAGAAAATTGTCGCAGACTCGCATTGTTGATGTGTATATTCTGTTTTGTAGCACTGGATGGATATATATGCAACGCTGTCTGTGAGCTCGCCACTGATATATAACTCTGGAGCATATTTTTTGCCGTCCTAATAATAATTTTCCGGTGGGTTTACCATAAGATAAACGAGGAATATACTTTTCTTTTTCCCTAAGGTGAGATGGATATTACATTTGCTTTAACGTTTTCGTGGCTTATTCACCAGAATATAACTGAATCACATGATCGAAGACATGTATTATGTATAAAGCAAGCATGCATGTAAATGAAATATACCTATGAGGGTCCGCTGGATATGTAGTTATGTTGAGTTTTATTGGCGATGTTTGCAAGAGCAGAAGAAAGATGGATACAAAATCAGACTTACTCTTTGGTAGATAACATGAATACGAGGTTTCTTGATTCCCTACAATAAACTACCACAATTAATCGAAACCCACCATGTAACCTTCTTCAAACGACTTCATAAACAAATTAGCAGGCACAAAAGGGGATCTCACTATCTTCCTCTTGTTCAATATTACACTACCTGAATTGAGTAGATCAGATTAGAAAAGCAAGACTAAGACACCTCAGCAATTAGGCCAAGCCAAAAAACCAAGTACTAGACATACATAGTATGCACACTAAGAAAATAAGACTCAATACCAACTGACAATATAACAAAGCCATGCACAATGCAGAAAGGACTTAGAGTTTCTCACTAGATAATAGATGTAAAAT
This sequence comes from Geum urbanum, assembly GCA_946800695.1. Classification (NCBI taxonomy): domain Eukaryota; kingdom Viridiplantae; phylum Streptophyta; class Magnoliopsida; order Rosales; family Rosaceae; genus Geum; species Geum urbanum. The sequence goes on along the minus strand of OX326998.1, from coordinate 1,692,789 downwards.
ACATAAATGCACATAGGTAATGTCGGGTACTAACGGGCCATCAAAACCTGGTTTTAGATTTAAACCACAGTGAGCCGGAAGGCACACGAGCATTGCAGTCTATTAACTCCTACACGGCAATCTAGAACCAATGTGTTTCAAACTAAATGCCAATAAACTAGAGCATCGAGTATTTATCAAGTAAAAAGCATAATTACTGAACAGATATAATTTACTATCATCCTTGAATGCCAGCACTTTTTGCAGCGACCATATTTCCACACTGAGAATCGGTTTTGAACTGCGTTTTAGCACTTCTTTCAATCTAAGATGGATGAATATGAGTGACAGACAAACTTCTCGATTCCATTCTCAATCAAGGTCCCCAGGTCCTGTATCATATAACATGTAAACGGAATCAGTCATTATAAATGCACGCATATGCCACCTACCACTTAATACAGAAGAATTAAAACTTCTAAATAGCTGAACATATAATTAACAATATAAGAAACACACATTTGGAATGAGCTAATTTATGGCTTAACAAATCAATTCTTCCAGGAATGTTGGCCTCGAAACATACAAAACCCAAGTAGCGAATCAAGAAAAGCGAAGGCCTTTATTGACACCACAATAAGTATATCATAACATTCAATCCCAAATCAGATTATGGGTTTGCAGGAACTTAAACCAAACAGAACATATAAACGGTAGCAACAGTGGCTGCATAGCTCAAGCTTTAACTCTGGTTAACACACTAACCATCTATTTAAGCAAACAAGAGGGCATTGACCCAGTTGACAAAATTGTAAAATTATTAAACGTGGTTATTCAGGCAATGCACATTTCTACACGTATCTTGTGAGTTGACAAGGGACTGAACTGTATTCAAAAAGGGAGAATAATAAAATCATCATTCTCGGTCCATACATAAACATATGCACATATAGAAAGAAAAGATTCAAGGGCAGCAATATTCACTATTCATGACTATTCCAGATCTCGGTCAATGAAACAACTGCGGAAACTTACAACCTCCTGACCTCTCATTGTACCTTACGAAAGTCGTATTTTTCTTAGTTGTTTACAGAACAAACCGTTACATACTTACAACATGGCGTTTACATAGCCTAGCCATTTTTTTTTGGGTATCAGAAGCGCCGAGTTGATTAGGGGCTGTTACCTTTTCAATCCCTACGTTTTATTAACCAATCCATTCCTCTATATTCCAATTGACTCGCTTTATTCATATCTTTTAATCAACAATCCCCTTCGGTAAAATCTACGTTATATCACACACATGGCTACCATATGCAGAGGCAGCCTCAGGTTTATCCTCCACCCAGATTAACACAGGAAACAAATCGGAAACCGTTACAAAGTTCTCTATCAACAAATCACAAAAGATCTACCTAGTTTCATTGATTGGGAATTGTATCCAGGAAACTAAGCATAAAAGATCTACCTAGCTTCGCAGATTGAAGACTTTTATATGATACTTAGACATGTGGTCAAGGGTAACAAGTGTTAGAGTTTTAGAGGAATGATTTGGAAGGATGTAAGAATTTCTGACATATCATGTTGAGACGCTGTTAGAAGTGGCTACATCCTTTCTGTTCACCATTGTATTAGACCAAAAAAAAAAACACATCTGTTATCACATCATGTATTGAGGTCCAAAATTAAGCAATAAAAATACTTGCATATTTCACCTACCGTGGCATCACTAAGGATGAGTACCAAAGAATATGAAAATACTTGCATATTTCACCTACTGTGCGCAACATAGAAACTATACCAAAAGGCACATCTAAGCAACAAGTAGAAAAATATCGAAAAACATCAGAAAATGTGTGGAGCAGCACGAAATGAACCCATGACTCCTAAAAAGGGTCTGTTCAGAAAATTACGCACAGACTTAATCCGTAACAGAAGACAAACTTAAAAAACAAAGGAGAAGCATGTATCAACGATGGAAATAGGATCAATTCACATATACAAAAACAAGCTTTCCATAGAGAACAAGAATAACTAAAGCAAACTCCTAGACCGTTATCACTTATCAGTACCACAAATGTCTAATGTCAACCATCAACACTATATACCAAATCTAAACCAAAATCCGCATATGGTGGGGCATTACTAATATCGATCCAAAATATCTTAGATACAACAAATGGAAATGCAATCAAAAGGAAGGATTCAAGTTAAAGTTAACGCTGTTTGTAGTTTATACCCAATATTAATGAGGCTGCTGAGTGAATCCATAAGCTGCTGCTGTTGGTGCTGCTGCTGCGGTTGTTGGTGCTGCTGCTGCTGCAGCTGCTGTTGTTGTTCCTGCTGCTCCTGTTGCTGCTGTGTAATCTGCATTGTATTTCCGGCGGCAACTGCAGCTGCAGTTGCCGAAGCCGAAGCCCCATTAGTTTCCAAAAGCCTCCACAGATACCAACACGCCACCGACCTATACGGCCGCCACTTCTCACACAACTGCTCCATCTGCGAGGGCCTCGGCATCTCCGCAAGCTGATACAGCATCTGAATCCCTTTTCGAACCCCGAGGTCGTTCACCGGAAGCACGTCCGGCCTGTGCAGCGAGAATATCATGAACATGTGCACAGACCAAGACCCTATCCCATTGACCATGGTCAGCATTGTGAACAACGACTTGTCGTCCATTTTGTAAATGGCCGCATCGGAGAGTATGCCGTTCTTGTATTTCCTGGCGAGGTCGTGGAGGTAGCTGGCTTTCCGTCCCGAGATTCCGATCTGCCGGAGCTGAACCGGGGTCTGCGCGAGTACGGTGTCGGGATCGACGCACGACTCGCCGCCCAAGAGCTGGATGAAGCGCATGTAGATCGACGTGCCGGCCTTGTAGGCCAATTGCTGGTAGAGGATGCTCCGAGTTAGGGCTAGGAATGGAGAGTGGAAGTTCTCGAACGTCGGCGCCTTCTGCGAATCGATCACCGGAGCCAAAATCGGATCGACGTTCCGGAGGTGACGTAGCGCCGCCTCGACCTCACCTTCGCACCGGAGAGACCGCGCTATCGATCTCGGAGGAGGCGCGACGGCGGCGCGTGACGGCACGATCTTCGACGCCTTCCTCGCCGCCAGCCTCGACTTCGGCCTTTCCGGCGCGGAGGAGGCGGCGGGGACTATCTGCTGCTGTTGGTGGTGAGAGGAATTCGGGTCGGAGCTATCCGGCGAGAGCTTCCGGATCTTACGGGGACGGAATGGAATTTTGGAAGGCGGGGAGGAGGTTAGGGTTGGAGCATTGGTCAGCTCAGTAGGCGAAGGCTCGGCGATTGTGGTCGTATCGATCGAGTCATGAGGCTGCGGCTGTGGCTGAGTCTCCGACTGAGGCTGGGCTTCGACCTGAGCTGTTGATTCCTCGCCCATAGGAAATTGAACGAGATAACGACTGTAAATGCGGGTCGGGTTTTAGCGGCGGAGAAGCGGCGGATTAGCAGGAGGAGAGAGACGAACTGATCAACGGAAATCGGGACGCGACTTCAAGTTTCTCCACCGAATGACTGAAATAGTTTTTAGGAGGACAAATTGGGAACTCTATATCGCTTTTTAATCCTATTTTTTCTTGATTTTTCCTGGTATATGTAATTTCGGTGAAATAAAGCCCATTTCAATGCCCGTTTGATTTTTAGAGTTTTAGACTGGACAATTATTGATAAAGGCCTCACTGGATGCGGGTCGGGAATGAGCCCAATCTAACCGCGGATTTGACCCACGGGTTTTCTAAACTACTAAAGGCTACTTTCCTCGTTAGTTTAGGATAACTTTAGCAAAAGCCGTTTGTATAATGAGTAATTCTACAATGAGCTATTCGATTCATTTTTATGAACAAAGTGCCATGTGCCTTAAACAAGTGCAAAATGTATCATATATATACAAACACCAGGCAGCACACTGAAGGAGCATACTCTTTGTATCATGAATGTTCAAGAAGTAAGAGATGGATACACATGTGTGAAATGGGAAATTCTTCGTATGTAAGATTGGTAAAAGTAAATGATCCAGTTTGGTAAAAGGGTAAACAAGAGTAGTACAAAATCTAGTACGATATCATCCATGCATTCACTAGAGAGGCCCTTACACTTATCTATAGAAAAGTCATACCAAATTTTTAGGTAGTGAATAGAGTTTGGTGTCCACGTGCGACTTATTATTACGATTCCATTCATTCGATATTTGTTTGGTGTCCACGTGCAAATTATTATTACGATTCCATTCATTCGATATTTGTTGTGGAAAAAATATATGTTTGACAAAATTTCATTATTATACGCGTAAGTGTCAATATTACTATCCCTACATGAATATTGATTAATGCATTGTAGAATTTCATTTAAGAAAATAGTAGGCAACAAATCTAACACTCTCATGAGTACATTTCTTTTCAAGAAAAAGATATTTCATCCGACACAAGAAAATGATGCTTTCTTCAATTCATATTCTTTACCAACCAAATTGAGGACTATTAGGTACAAAAGAAATTGGTTCCACCTAAGCTAGTAGCCATTCTCTTATCCTATAACATCACACGTATTCATATAACAGCATAAGTTAAAAATCACGTGACTTTTGTTTGTTTATCTATTTGGGTTAGTTGAATGGCAAAAGCCTAATAAGAAAAAACCTAATAGGATCAATATAGAGATTTGAAAGTGGTATCCATGTTTACAAAACAAATTCTATTTTTCATTTCAAATGTGTATTTTCAATTAGCGTGTTGAAATGAACAAGGAAATAGGAGATGGGATGTAAAAAGAGGGATACTAATTTCACATCTTGAAAAAAGGGTGTATAATACTTGTGAATTGTAATGTTATGTTGTATCGATTTTGTCAGAAAAATTATTACTCAAACCACATACAATCAATATCATGAGATTTCATTTCCAAAAAAAAAAATCATGAGATTTCATTTCCAAAAAAAAAAATCATGAGATTGCATTGTACACCTACCAATCGTGAACCAATACTTCTGATTTCGATTTTTTATTTTTTTTAATAGATATTGTCTATGCATCTGTATCAATTTTTCTAATTCAACAATGAGGCCACGAGCCATGATTTATCAAAATAAAACTCTCTCCACAAAACCACACAAAAAAATCCATCCAAATTAAATAAGTAGAGAGAGAGAGAACTCTGATAATAGAATATGCTCAAACAGTAAAAACGGTTAAAAACCAAACTCAAACGGTCAAGTTACAGAGTGGAGTAACAGTCGCGGGTCCACCAAAACTCGTGTACAATCACCCCATTTCTGCCACGTGGCGAGTACCACAACACAACCGTGACACCGCTGGTGAAACACAACCAAGGGGCCAATCCAGATGGACAAGGACTGGACTTACAGGCTGAGCAGCTAGCCAAGTCCACCGCATCAATAATTTTTTATATAATTAGCTTCGTCATCGTCTCCTCTCCCTCGTTTTTCTTTCTTCGTCTTCTGTCTCTCTGAGACATTTTAACAAACACGTTCTGGGCGCTCTGGTTTTTTCTCAGTTTCTCTGATCCCAGAGAAAGATGAGTTTCAGAGAAGACAATGAAGAAGGGAGGGATCTCAGGAAGCCGTTCTTGCATACTGGAAGCTGGTACCGAATGGGTTCCAGACAGTCCAGTATGATGGGCTCGTCTGCGGCCATCAGAGATAGTTCCATTTCTGTTGTGGCTTGTGTTTTGATTGTTGCTCTTGGCCCAATCCAATTCGGCTTCACTGTAAGCAACAAAGCACAACTCTTTAATAAGCTCTTTGATTGCTATGAGCTGAAAGTATGAGTATTTCTTAGAGTTTGATTCTGGGTTTTTATTGTTGTTGTTGTTTTTTTGCAGTCTGGGTATTCTTCTCCGACCCAATCAGCAATCGTGGCGGATCTTGGACTCTCAGTGTCAGAGGTTTAAATCTTTTTCACTGAAATGTTTTATTTTGGGTTTTGTTTGTTTTGATGATATGAGGTTTGTAATGATGTTGTGATTTCTCAGTTCTCTCTTTTTGGTTCTTTATCGAATGTGGGTGCCATGGTGGGAGCTATAGCTAGTGGTCAGATTTCGGAATATGTTGGGCGGAAAGGGGTAACGATTTTCGATCGCTTATACTTATTCCTCATTGAGCAATGCGCATCATTTTTATTAAGATTTTTGAACACCATTGTGCTTGTGTTGATTGCAGTCTTTAATGATCGCCGCGATTCCTAATGTGATTGGTTGGCTTGCCATATCATTTGCCAAAGTGATTTTTTACCCGACTGTTCGTGTATATATTGAAACGTAGTAGAGTAGTGCAAAAATGTATACCGGGGACGGTTATGAAGTTTGATTCTTTTATGTGTAGGATTCTTCGTTTCTCTACATGGGAAGATTGTTGGAGGGATTTGGCGTGGGGATAATCTCGTATGTGGTAATGATCAGTTTTTTAGACTGTTGTGGTTTTGTATATTGATTGGATTTATGTGTCAAGAGTTAGTGTGAGGAGAACTCAAATGTGTTGATTGTATTTGCTAGGTGCCTGTGTATATTGCAGAGATAGCACCTCAAAATATGAGAGGCTCTTTGGGTTCAGTCAACCAGGTACCCCATTGTTCTGTGGATATTCTACAATGAGTTTCATTACTACCTACTATATTACATTACTAGTCAAGTTACTTAACTGTAATCCTTACTGTGCAGCTCTCTGTAACGATCGGGATAATGCTGGCTTATCTGCTTGGACTTTTTGTTCAATGGAGATACCTTGCAGTTTTGGGTAATCTTCTTTAATATTCACTCTGCTGTTCACTATTACCTGTTAGGGTATATTTTGGCTTGTCAATGGTAATTAAATGTGCTCAGTACCGACTTCCTTTAGATACATTAACCCTTTTTGTTGTCAAGCCAAGCAGTAAAATATAGCAGCAACTGTTAGAGTTATGTTTGTTAACCATATAGTCTGGAGAGTTCGTGATGTTAGCTACTTTATGATTATACAAATATTCTGATTGTATGTATATCCTATTGCACAGATGACTGTGTTGTTGGATTAGGCAGTAAAATCTTGACAGCAGTTTGCAACCTTTTACTTTTCAGGAATATTGCCTTGTACAATATTGATCCCTGGGCTGTTTTTCATTCCAGAATCACCTAGATGGCTGGTAAACACTAAGTTTTCCTCAAATCGCTGTCAGATTGTTGGGTATAATGTTTCTGATTTTCTCTGGCCTTAACATCCAACAGGCAAAGATGGGTATGACAGAGGATTTTGAAGCATCATTGCAAGTTCTACGTGGATTTGATACTGATATTTCCATTGAAGTAAATGAGATAAAGGTAAAGCCATTATTCCTTTTTGGATCATTATGCAGTTAACATTCAATTCTCGAGAGATTACCTACGTAAATATCTTTTTCCTATATACTTTGTAGAGATCTGTAGCATCAACATCCAGAAGATCAACAATTCGGTTTGCAGAACTCAAACAAAGAAGATACTGGCTTCCTTTGATGGTATTACGTAATCTGTCTGGTTCTCTGCCTTCCCATGTTGCTGTCTAAAACATGATGGATATGTCAAAACATAACTGTTTTTACTAATTGTCTTCTTGCAGATTGGAATTGGATTACTTGTTCTTCAACAGCTTAGTGGAATTAACGGTGTTCTATTCTATTCCAGTACAATCTTTGAAACTGCTGGTAAGTCCTAAGCAGCAAGCACAAACTGTGCTCCTCTTTCGTGTGAAAGAACTGAGTTTAGATGTTATACTGAACCATATGAACATTTGCACAATTGTTGTCCCTTGTTTCCTCTGACCACCAGAAGTGTGTACATGTACCTCCCTTTGTTGTGTATACAGTACGCATGTGCATACATTTGCATGAATACTGTAAATGTAAGCTAACACTGGATCAACTTTCTGATTTTATATGATTTCTTTATATTTTTTGTAGGGATTACATCAAGTAATGCAGCCACATGTGGCCTTGGTGCTGTTCAGGTATAGTGAAAAAACAGTTCAAACATTGGCTTCCTTTTTCTCATATTCATGTTGTAATAGTAACAAGGATGTGCATATATTCAGGTCATAGCAACTTGTGTGACTACCTGGTTGGTGGACAGAGCAGGCCGTAGACTTCTGCTTATGGTGAGTTCAAGTATTTGTTTCACAGTTGGTCATACATTTTTTATCCATTTGAAAATGTGAAAAAATTATATAATTTTAATTGTAGATCTCCTCTGGCGGAATGACGGTTTGTCTCCTGATTGTTTCCATAGCGTTCTATCTGAAGGTACAATAGCTGTCTGCTGTCATGTTTGTAGAATTCTCGTGGATAAATGATTCTTTTTTAAAGCATCTAAAATAATTTCTGCTGATTGCAGGATTACGTAGATGTTGATTCATCTTTCTATAGCGCATTGAGTTTAATCTCAGTGGTTGGAGTTGTGGTATGTTAGTACATTGTTTTTCATAATTCAAAGAAGATTGCTGTTCTTTTTCTGCTTGTAATTTCCTTCAACTTGCAATACTGTTTCAGGCCATGGTAATTGCCTTCTCTCTGGGTGTGGGAGCTATTCCGTGGATCATAATGTCTGAGGTATGTCCAGGATACCTTTTTTTTTATCATAATATTGCTCTTTCTTGTGAGGCTTGCAACAGTCATCAGTATAACCATGAATGAATACCTGCTCCAATCTTTCTGATATTTCACATTGTCATCAAGGTCATCTAGCCAAACCTGCTTCCTTGCTAATACTGATTCTATTGGCCAAACTTGTGTGCCAACTTTAGAGTTCTGAACTTAGCATAAGAAGAGACAATGAGAGATAGAGCAACACTTCAATATATCATGACACATCCATAGGCACGTTATTCTTAGGCTCATTAAGATATTTGAATGATTGATCCTGCTACTCATTTCAGAATAATTATCTTTTTATGAAAATTGTAGATTCTTCCGCCCAATATCAAAGGTCTTGCTGGTAGTATTGCAACACTTGCTAATTGGTTTGTGGCATGGGTGGTGACCATGACTGCAAACTTGCTATTGGAATGGAGCAGTGGAGGTGTGTATTTCTTGTTTTTTCTCGTGGACTCTTTACAACGCTATTTGAAATGTACCTCTGCTTGCTCTGATTTTCTAAGAGTTTGTTCTAATGGGATGTGTTCCATTTCTAACAGGAACCTTCACCATTTACATGGTTGTGAGTGCTTTTACTGTTGTGTTCGTTACCATTTGGGTCCCCGAAACAAAGGGCAGAACTCTGGAAGAGATCCAGTGGTCGTTCAGATGAGGTTTCCATTTCCTCCTATCGTATTACATTTCTCGTGCCCTTCTTCAGTTGGAAGAAACCAATTCCGGCATTCAGCAATCCCATTTTGAGAAATTCCTACAGGAACTGTGTGACTTCAAAAGTCCATATTTTTGTGGCATTATAGGCATCTTCCTCGGCCATGTTCTGCCTGTTGCGACATTCATCGTTCATCTCTATAGTCAGCTGTAATCCAAACATTGTCGAACTACTTCTATTAAATTCATTAAATCAATTTTTCGAGCCATCATATTTGAGTTGTTCTATATGTATATGTGTGTGTACTGTATATGAACTGGTTATGATTTGGCAGAGCTAGTTTGTTAAAATTTAGGTGTATCAGAAAGTTGAAGCCATCATTTCGTACCAATCCATTGCTCGAAGTATAATAATGCATTACAAATGATTAGTCACAAATGCTTAAAGATGACAAGAAAGAGAAATATATACACACACGTGTTCCGTATTGAGATGAAAAGGATCTCTCGAGTTAGTCTTTGGATGCATTTCCTCTCTCCATGCCACCAATTTTTTTTTTAAATTGTCACGTGTCACAATTCGATTGGTTCATGAAAAAAAGGTAAACAACCTTATGATAAGCTCATGACACTTGATTCTCGTTCTGACCTAAATTTTTCAGCCACTTTCCTCATCGGATACCTTCGTGGGAACCTTGCCGACTCTCTCTCTATTTTTTCCGACTTCTGGATGAGGTTATGATATCACCCAACTCCCTTATTCCTTGTTTGAGCCACTTACAAGTGTTGTCTCCTCAGCTAGCTAAAAAGTATCTCCAAGAGTTGGAGTTATAAGTTATAGTTAAATTGCCTTAAAATTAAATTAAATTTATATGTTTTTAATTTTCTATTTAATAATAATGGTTATTTTCAAGACATTTTAAAGAAAATTGAACGTTGGGAAAGGTTTAACTTGAAGTTATATTCTCTCTCCTAAATTGTTAAAAGTAGCTCTAGATTATTTCGGAAAGCTAACATTGACATGGCTTTAAGGTAGCTATTGTAAGCTAATTTAGCCAAATTTGTGTTAATTCTCAAAACTCTCTCTCTCTCTCTCTCTCTCTCTCTCTCTCTCTCTCTCTCTCTCTCTCTCTCTCTCTCTCCCTCCCTCCCTCCCTCGCTGGACCTCAAACATCAGTCACCCTGAGCCCGACCCCACCAACGGAGCCAAGCGCAAGGTCGGGGTCACCATCGACGTCTCCGACGTGAGCCGCTTCGCCGTTCGTTGGGCCATCGATAATTACATCAGGCGTGGTGATGCTGTGGTTCTCCTCTATGTCAACCGTACCACATTGCCTACCCTCAAAAGTGGAATTACCAAGGACATCAAATATGCAGCCATGCCACTCTATGATGCTCATGTCCCGTACTCGATTCGTATAGTAGAAGTAGAAGAACATGATAGGAACAGCCCGGTGGAAGAGCGGGTGTGCTTGGAGTTGGACAAGCTAGGTTTGAATGCGGTCTTCATGTGCACAAGAAGCGCCATTGGTGTGGGGCTCGGTCGTGTGAGTAGTTACTGTGCACAAAACTGTATCTGTCCGGTTGTGCTTGTGAGACCTTAGGTGTCGGAGTGCAGCGGCACCACCACTAAAAAAGTGTCTGAGCACCGCGGCCTCCCCAAGGAGGAGCGTAAGAGGCTTCAAGAGTTGGCAGATAAGACGTATGAGGAACAAAAAAGTAGAGAAGGAAGTGGCTGTGGATTTTCGGGAAAGAAACATGAGAGTGAAGTCAGGCAATGCTCTTTGTACGTTTAGATGAATGTTTTTGTCCTAGGGGAATAGGTTAGATGTTTATGTTGCTTGTTTAACTGGATGTCTCTAGCTATTGCCTTGGCTTGTTGTTTAGGTAAGAGATGATTCTAATTCCTTTGCTCGTATGTTTATCAATGCAGTGTCTAATTTGATCCAAAAAAACAGAAGAGAAAACTACGATTTTTTCGATCGATCTAAATTCTAAATAAAGTAAGTTTTACATGAAGAAGATTTGGCTCAGCATGTTATATTTGATACGGGTAGAAGAAGAGCCCGACTCAGTATTCTTAAAAAAAATAAAGAAATCAGAACCAAGTCAAAATGATACGGACTAACCCTTTCTTGCGCCAAAGATCTTATCATTTCTAAAAATGTGAAGAAACTTCTTTGTGCTTAGGTACAAAAAATCTCTATATATACACAGAACAGAACTTTGAAGAATTACCAAAACTCAAATACAGGTACTGTTTCTACCGGATTACGGGGGACGTAATCAAGCAGAAACAGGTACGAGTAATCTCCTTTCTGGTTGTCCGAACATTCGGGCTGCTCGGATGATCGAGTATCTTTCTCTCTCTTCGGGTGTTCGGGTTATCGAGTATGCGGGCTTGCGCGTTCGACTTCCCACTGTTAGAAGAATCAACAACAAACGGGCGGTTAGATGGTCAAAACAGGGTCGGCCTGCCTTCAACGCTCCGATGCCTAAGTTAGACGATGTATTAGATATAACAGTCAAGCAAACGTGTAAGAAAGTAGGTTGGAGTATTTAAGATTGGAATTGATTGCTGGGTCGAATTCAATGCCTTTACCTGTAGTAAATGCCTTACCTATATGGGTGTGTGAGATTGTTGATTGCTTGTGCTATTCGATGTGGGATAGGGCTGTATTTGCTGTCATGTGGGTCGAGTATTCAGATGTGCGCTTGTCGGGCGCGTGCCCGATCGGATGGGCTCGGTCTTGCGAGTGAAGTTGTAGTCCGTTTGGTGGTCTTTCGGGTGGTCGGGTAGATGTTGATTACCTGCTTAAGTGGGTAAGTATATTTAATCCACGAACTAATGGTGCTATACTAACAAGTCCCCCAAGTCCCTAGTCAAAGAGACATTTCTTGATTAGAGAGTTGAAAAAGGGTTCGTGTGATTAAACAAATACTTATACGATTGAGCAGTGATGTGTGGTCCTGTAACCCCTAAGTCCCCCAACTCTCCGATCAAGAAAGAGCTCGCTTGACGGAGTGGGTACCTGTGCGTCCGATCGTGTACCTGTTCACGTGATCCTGTACCTGGGTACCTGACTCCCAAACGGATCTTGCTGTTTGGAGCCGTATGCCTGGGCGTGCGCCTGTGGAGTTATGTGGATGGATATGTATGTTGTGTATGCGGATGTGTGTCAGTATGCAGGGGTGAATGTGGATGTATGAGGTACATATATATAAGTAGGTATGAGTGAATGAGTATATGAATGTATGCGGATGTATATATGATCGTGTGATGCGATTGAGTGATGATGCGGTTTGAGTGGATGAGTGTTGAGTGGATGTGTATGCACATGGATGGTTCCGAGCCACTTATCCGGCCCCGCAATGAATCTTGCTGTCCGGAGTCTGCCAAGGATAGGCCTATGGAACGACCTTTCTTGAAATGCATGGATCGTTCTGAGCCACTTACCCGGCCCCGCGACGAATGTTGCTGTCCGGAGTCTGCCAAGGATAGGCCTTCGGAACGGCCTTTCTTGATGTATGAATGGTTCCAAGCCGCTTGCACGGCACTCCCAAATGGATCTTGCTGTTCGGAGACCGTCAAGAATGGGCCTCGGAACGGCCGTGCTTAGGTGCCCGAGAGGAGATCCTCACTCTCGGCGCCGACCTATCGTAGCGTCAACAGTGGGGCCCCGACCGTTACGTACATGCGTTGCAGCACGCACGGAGGGACGGACAGCATGCCCGTGCCGCTCTTCGGTTTAGCGGGTGCACGAAAGGAACTTGCCGCTATCGTGCCGCCTAATTCGGTGAATGGTAGCGTTACGCCCTCGGAAGGAATTGGGTCACTCCCGAGTCGCCCATCATTCGACGCGTGCTCCGAAAGGAACGTGCCGCTTTCGAGCCGCCCGAATGGTCCTGCGGTTTTGCGCTCCCCGGAAGGTAAAGCTTGACGTTAGTAACTTCCGTGCCGCGTAGCCCGAACGGTGGGTCACCTCTTACTGGGTGTCTAGGCGCGGACTGCACAAGCGGCCGCTTATGATCCGGCTTTGCCAACAAAGCCAAAGAGACTATACCACACGCCGCCTACTGTCCATTTAGCGCGCGCACACCGAAAAGGGAACGAGGACCGTTAGCCTCTTTCGGGACGCCTAAATGGTCTTGCTTTGAGCGCGCCTAAGCCGAAAAGAAACGCGTGATGTTAGCCTCTTTTGGGATGCCTTAATAGTCTTGCACTAACCTGGTGGGGTGGCGTTTACTTGCCTATGAGATTGTAAGGCGCTTGATCGTGCTTATGGTGCGTGCGATGGTCCGAATGCTGGGAATCGTGACGTGCGTGTGCGTGTCTAGAGTGGGGTGATATGACTGATGGGACGTTTGGAGTGACATCTTTTCAACTTCTCCTAGGAAACCGCTGGGGGTGTAATAAATGCTGGCATGCCATGCGTAATAAATGCTGGTGACGTAGTAACTGCTGGAAGGTCAGTCGTCACGGGCGTGGGAGCGTGGGGGGCTGCATGACTGACACTTGGCGAGTCGTGGGAGATCGTGTTAGGGTTTGAAACCGAGGTGGGAAGCCGAAGGGTGAGCGCGGTTACTTAGGAGGGGAAGTAAACCGCCTCGTGGACACGTGTCATCATCTGACGATGGACACGCAAAAAATGAACGGCAGGCGTTCGCTCGCGTGTGATGTCGGATCGGTATAAATAGGCTTTCGGGGTGTCGTCTTCTCCCATCGCTTTTGACTTTCACTGAAACTCTGCAAAAAAGTTACCTTGCTCACTGTTCTTGCCTTTGATTCTTGCTCTTTGTGCTTTTCCGGAGTTCTCATCGACGTTCAACCTTCAACCTCAAATCTCAACTCGCGTTTGTATTTTTCTGGGTTTTTCTGGGTTTTCGTCTCAAGAACAAGGCGTGTTCTTGAGGCGTGCTTGTTTTGATCTGTTTTGGGGTAGAATTTTGAGTTTTTGTTGTTTGTGGTAGGATTTTTCTTGCTAAGTGTTTGGGTGTTGCGTGCGTGCGTCTTGTCTAGGAGATGGAACCAATAGAAGTTTTGAGTGGCATGTCGCGTGAACGGGTGTATATTTCGGGGGCGGGGCGGGTTAGCTGTGGTTTGTGCATGAGCGGATCGGACTCCTCGTCTGACTCGGTGATGAGTGTAACGCCCTTGTGGTATATGCCTAATGGTGGTTCTCCCGTCGTGCAGTCGATGGAAGAGGAACGAGCGCGAACTGTGGCCGAAGACGTCGGGTTGGGGGATGCCTTTGAGTCTTCGGGGTCATCGGGTGGGTCTTCTTCGTCGGGGTCGTGGGGCGAGCAGCGCGCGCGAGGGGAGAAGCCCGTGCCCCAGTTTGCGGAAGGCAGACACGTGCATTGGGTGCTTCCAGACGGAGTACCGGTGAAGGAGCCCGAGCGGGCGCCCTCGGTGAGAGAAATGGCGCGATGGGCGCGCGACTACCATATTCCTTCATCCGTGAAGCTGAGGATTCCTGGGAAGGCTGAGACGTTCACGCGGCCTCCGCCCGGTTATATATGCGTGAGGGAGTTCCACCTGAAGGCGGGCATCAAGCTGCCTCTACATCCGTTCTTCCAGTACATGCTGGCCTTGCTGAAGATTTTGCTTGGTCAGTGTGGGCTGACGCTGACCCGCACGCTGGTGGCCTTCTTCAACATCTTCCGTCTGAGCAGGTTGGATCATCCAATGCTGGCGGAGTTCCTTCACTTCTTCCGCCTTAAGCACTCCTCTCGCCGAAAGGATTCGGGCACCTTCACCGTGGAGCCGCGGGTGAAGTGGTGGTTGGTCGATCTGCCCAACTCGTCGACATCGTGGCGTACGATCAACTGCCTGGTGGGAGGTGACTGGAAATTTGGCTCCTTCTCCCCGGAGTATGCGGCTAACGCGCACCGTATTGATCGAGTCCCCCAGCGCTTCTACCTACTCAATACGAACGAGTACCCAATGACGCCTGTAGAGGAGGCTAGGGTTGCTCGCCTGAAGTTTGTCTTTGACTCGGCACCTGAGGTAAGACACTTCTGGGTAGCGTGCCATTTGGATCTGATCGAGCACACGTGTCTAGCCCGAGCACCTGGTCTGTTCGAGCACCTGATACCTGTTTTATTTTGCATGTTTTATGTGTATTTGATAATTGTTTCTAACCTTTCTTTCGTGCTTGTTTGTAGCAAAAATGACCAAGTCCAAGGCCAGTAAGAAGGACGAGGCCCTCCAGCGCCACATGGAGTTGCTGCTATCGAACACTGATACCGTGCGCCGGGTCATAGATGACAGGCAAGGTGGACTGGTCGTGGGGGATACGGTCCGGGCGAGGATTTCAGCGCCGAACATTTCTGATCACGCTCCTGCTGTGCGTGCGGCCGCCGCCATAGTCCCGCCAGTGCGTGTCGCTGAGGGGTCTGGGCTTCCTCCACCCAGGTCGTCTGCTGCTCGGAGTCAAGATTGGGCCGAACGGAATCGCCTCTCCCGTGAGAAGGAGCAGTGGCAGACGGAGCGCGACCAGAGGCGCATGGAGCATAGGGATCGGCATGAGGTCCCCCTGAACTCGGGCTCGCGAATCCGGGTCTCCCAGTCGTCTATTGGTGCAGATCTCTCCACTGGCTCGCCTGCTCCAGAAGGTGGGGCCGATCGTCACTTCAAGCGCTCTCGAACGGATGCTACTGGCTCGGCGGCAGTGGAGGTTGGTGGGGATGCGACTCGCGTCCTTCTTAAGAGTCTCCGCCAGTCCTTAGGCGAGGGCGTGTCATCACTCCAGCATCTGCTGCAACCGGGTCCTGCCCCTGCCCTTGATGGCTTGGACCGAGCCTTCAATGCGTGCGCCAAGCTTCAGCATCAACTCTTTTGCTTGCGTGCTCGAGAGAATTTGGAGGAGCTGACTCGGTTGAGGACCGAGTCCTGCCAGGCTGCCGTGGCCCATGAGAAGCTGCAGGCCAGACTCTCCAAGGTGAATGAGCTAGTCGAGCGGAAGACCACCCGGGTGAACGAGCTTACTCGGGAGCTCCGGGAGAGTGCCAAACGGGAGACTGTGCTAAAGGCCAAGCTTGACAGTGTTCTGGCCGAGGTGGAGCAGGTGATAAAGGCCGAGCGCCATGCCTAGATGGAGGATCGGTCCAGCTTACCCAGGCTGAGGCCGTTGCTGCTTTCAAGGAGTCGGATGATTTCTTAGAGTTGTTGATGGCTGAGGCAGAGGAGCAAGTAACTGCTTTTCGGGTGGCCGTGGCCCCGTTCATCGATTTGGAGCGCTACCGGGCACATCTGCAAGCGCGGGCGGCTGGAGCAGCTGGCCCCTCCATCGAGAATGCGGAGCAGATGCAATAGCCCAAGCAGCCCGAGGCGGTGGAGCAGCAGCAGCAGCCTGAGCGGGTCGAGCAGCCTGAGCAGGTAGGTGCCGAGGTTGTGGTGGAGCAGGCGGGGGTGGAAGCGGAAGCGGATGTAGAAGTAGTGTAGTTGTAGGTTTTTTTCCTTCTTTTTTTTTGTAACTTATAGATAAGATTTTGTAACTGGTCGTTCGTGCCCTTGAGTAATGAAGTCTCTTTTCTTTTCCGTATGCGTGTGCTTGCTCTCTTTTTTTGTATGGTATTTTCACCAAGTGTTACATCAAAGCGGACATTCTACCCCCAGTCCCCGAGTATCGGGTGGACGGATCACGAAAATACATAACGTAATAAAAAGAACTTAATGAAAGTACTTCCGCAAATGCTGGATGTTCCAGGGGTGTCGTAGTCGTTGGCCTTGCATATCCCTTAGGTAAAAGGTGTTGGGGCTTACCACCTCGTCCACGACATATGGGCCTTCCCACGATGGACGGAGTGCCTTGACCTTCTGTTGTATTCCTTTCATGACCCAGTCCCTCGATTGGATCGGTCGAGCCCGAATGCGCTGGTTGTACAACCGGGCGATTCTCTGTTTATTCGCGGTATTGTGGAGGTGTGCTATGTCCCTCCTCTCTTCTAGGAGATCGTTGTTGAGTCGTAGCCCTTCCTCATTCGTGTTCGGATCATATCACTCGATCTGCGGGCTTTGGTGGGTGATTTCTAGAGGTAGCACCGCCTCTGTTCCGAACGTTGGACTGAACGACGTTTCGCCCATGGCCGCATTGGTGGTTGTTCGGATAGACCATAAGATCTTTAGGATGATCTCGGGCCAGCGCCCGTATCCTGCCTCCCTGGGCTCAATGTCCTCGATCTTCTTCTTAATGCCTGTCTTGATTATTTTGTTTGCCGCCTCTACCTGCCCGTTTGTCTGGGGGTGCGCTGGTGATGCGAATACGAGCTTTGTTCCTTGTCGTTTGCAGAAGGCCGTGAGCCGAGGGTTGTTGAACTGTGGTCCGTTGTCCATGATGATGCTGATCGGGGTCCCGTAGCGACAGAAGAGGAACCGCCAAAGGAAGCGTTCCACATTTACTGTCGTGATCTTTATCATTGGCTGGGCTTCGATGAACTTGGTGTGGTAGTCGATGATGACGATCAGGTACTTGTACTGCCCCTTGGATTTTGGGAGTTCCCCGATTAAGTCCAGTCCCTACTATGCGAATGGTACGGGCGATAAGAGGATTGAGAGCGGGACGGCGGGCGCGTGATAGTGGTGTGCGTGTAGCTGGCACTGGTGGCACTTGCTCGTCAATGTCGTGGCTGAATCCGCATCGGAGGACTTTGTGCGCGATTGATCTTGCTCCCGCGTGGTGGTTGCACGTGCCCGAGTGGATCTCTTGTAGGATTGCGTTGCCCCTTGTCGGGGTGATGCACTTGAGGCTTGCCTAAGTCTTTCCTCGTCGATAAAACATGTCATCCCTCATGGTGAAGTTTACCGCCCGTGCGACGACGGTCCTGGCCTCTCGCTTGTCTTCTAGTAGTTCCCCCTTGCCTTGTATGCGATGAGAACGTCCATGTAACTGCGTTCGTGCGGTTCGATCGCCAGGATCTGTTCTGCTCCCGAAATGCTTGGTCGTCGCAGTACTTCGACAATCCGCTGTCCTGGTCCGTAATGGACCGTAGCCAATCGGGCCAGCTTGTCTACCTTCGCATTGAGTCCCCGGTGTATGTGGTTGATGTTAACGTACTTGAACTTGCTGATCAGCGCCCTTACGTGCCTGAGGTAGGCGATCATAGACTCTCCTTTCGCCTGAAATTCTCCCTCGACCTGGCTCACTACCAACTGTGAGTCGCTGAATATGTTTAGGTCGGGCGCTTCCGAGTTTTTGGCCAACTGTAGGCCTGCGATGAGCGCCTCGTACTCGGCTTCGTTGTTGGTTGTCTTGAATTCAAATTTGAGGGCGTATTCTGCGTTTACCCCTCCTAGCCCGGTTAGGATGATTCCAGCGCCGCTCGTCTTCTTTGTATAGGATTCGTCGACGTAGAGGTTCCACTTCGAAAGTGGTCCTACCTTGACTTCTGGTCTCTCGGATGCCTCTACTGTCGGGCCTTCGGGAGCACCGGTTGGCGTCGCCTCTGCTTCCGTGTATTCGGCGATGAAGTCCGCCACTGCCTGCCATTTTATTGCTGTTTGGGGTTTGTACTGGAGGTCGAACTCGCTAAACTCAATTGCCCATTTCGCCAAGCGGCCGCTGTGGTCGGGCGATTGGAGGATCTGGCGCAGAGGCGCGTTTGTAAGGATGTGGATGCTGTGGGCTTGGAAGTATGGTCTTAGCCGTCGGGCGGCGGTGATGAGTGCGAGCGCAATCTTCTCGATCACGGGATATCGGGTTTCAGTGCCCATCATTCCTTTCCCCGAAAAGAAAACGGGCAGTTCTGTACAGTCCTCCATGCGGACGAGGGCTGAGCTGACGGCTGTGAGGGAGGCGGCCAAGTAGATATACAGTACCTCCACTCGGATGGGCCTGGATAGATGTGGGATTGAGGCCAAGTATTCCTTGATCTGGAGAAAGGATGCCTCACATTCGGGGGTCCATACGACATCTCGCTTGTTCGGCGTTCGGAGGGCTTTGAAGAACGGGGCGCACTTGTCCGAGTAGCGAGATATGAACCTATTCAGCGATGCGAGTTTGCCCGTGAGGCTCTGTAGATCCGCCTTCTTGACGGGCGGCTTCATGTCGATGATCGCCCTCACCTTGGCGGGCGAAGCTTCGATACCCCTCTGGCTTACGATATACCCCAGGAATTTGCTGTTTGTGACCCCGAATGTGCACTTGGCTGGATTCAACCTCATGCCGTTCTTGATTAGGACATCGAGAGCAAAGTCCCCAGGTTTTGGACGTGGTCGACCGCCTGGACGCTTTTCACGAGTATGTCGTCCAAGAAGACGTCCACGATGTTGCCTATCAAGCCATGAAACACCACGTTCATGAGCCTCTGATATGTGGAGCCTGCATTCTTCAGTCTGAAAGGTATGACGACGTAGCAGTACAGGTCTTTGTCCGTGACAAAGCACGTCGCCTCTTGGTCTTCGAGATCCATGAAGATTTGGTTGTATCCCGAGTATGCGTTCATCATCGATAGGAGCTCGTGCCCGGCTGTTGCGTCCACCAACTGGTCGATCCTCGATAGAGGGAAGCTGTCCTTGGGGCATGCCTTGTTGAGGTCGCTGTAGTCGATGCACATCCTCCATTTCTTATTGTTCTTCTGCACCATTACAGCGTTGGAGATCCACTTTGGGTAATCCACCTTCCGGATAAACCCAATGCCCAGCAGCCGGTCCACCTCTTCGTGCATTGCTGCGCAGTGTTCCGCCTTGTACGCCCTTCGCTTCTGTTTCACCACCCTCGCATCGGTGTTGACTCTCAGTTTGTGGGATATAACGCTTGTGTTGATCCCGGGCATGTCCTTGTACGACCATGCGAACACCTCATGCTTCTCTTTTAACAGTGCAACTAACTGTTCAGCTATCGTGGGCGCCAATTGGGTGCCAATCTGGATCGTCCTCTCCGGATGCTTGGAGGATAGCTGGATCGACCGTAGCTCTTTGCGTTCGGGGATGGGGGACACTGCCATCAGTCCGTCACGCGGGTCGTCCGGTGTTTCCGCTTCTGGCGCCAGTTCTTCCAGAGCTAGGATTTCTTGCCTATTCCCGGGTTTTGCTGCCTCTTCGTAGTTGTAGCCCCGGACATGCCCGACTTCGTGCTCCGTCGGGAATCGGCCTAGTGTGCCCTGCGATGATCAGTTTTGGCCTGCTGATCCCCGGTCTCCCAAGTATGGAGTTGTACGGGGAGGGTGTGTCCATGATGATGAAGTCCGTTCGGACCTCGCTGTGCGAGGAGTCGGGGGCGCCGATCCCGACCCGAATGTTGTCGCTTCCGATTGGATACGACGTCTCGCCCGTGAAGCTTGCGACGCACTCGTGGTCATGCGTCATCATGTGTGAGGGTTTGCCCAGTGCCGTATACGCGTCCAGGTAGATCACGTTTACGGACGCCCCTTTATCCACCAGCTCTCTCTTCACGAGATATCGGTCTATGATTGCGTCGATTAAAAACGGCAGGGTGTTGTTCTTTGGGCTCCTCTCCTCGTCTTCCGCCTTGAAGCTGATGGTCGACAGGTCCCTTCTTCCTGCCTTGTTCGTCCTTCCTGCTCCGATCGTTAGTACCTCCCTGCTCGGACGGTCGGGTGACGAGGTCCCCTCCTTGCGCTTCCCTGTGGATATCGTGCTGATCGTTCCCTGGGTTTCGACGTTCATCTAGCGTGGGCGTTCCCCGGCTCTGAGGATGGCGATCCGTCCGTCCATTTGCATGTCCCTGAGTACCTTCTTCAGCATCATGCAGTCGTTGGTGTGGTGGGTGGCGGTGTGGTGGTATTCGCACCACTTGTCCGGAGTTCAACCGATCGGGGCCCTGTCCTTTGACACGTTGTTTGGTGGTTGAATATGATGTCGGTGTTGGCGGAGTAGCTATTTGTTCAACGGCTGGTCGATCGCGTAGACCTCCTGCCTGGCCGGTCGGTACCGGGGGCTTCTTGGGAACGGGTTCCCTGCGGTGCTGGTGCCTTAGCCCGGTCGTGTCGGGTGCTTTGGTAGCCACGGGAAGACAGCCTCTGGTTATTCTATCCGTGCGCATCTCGGCTCCGCTTATAGCCTACGCCCGATCCTCCTCTATCGTCGGTGGATTGTCGCGGCTGAGCCTCTGCGCTCTCTGGTCAGTCGGTGTTGAATTTGGAGGTGGTCTCGTACACTCGCGTTTCTACTAATGCCTTTTGTACGATCAAATCCATGATCTCGTCGTAGTTGAGATGCTCTTTCCGCACGAGTTTTTCTACGAATGGTGTTGCGAGCATGTTGTCCATCAGGGTGACCTTAGCCACCTGCTTGTCGAGGCTTCTGCACGTTCTCGCCAGCGCCCTCCACTAGTTGATGTAGCTAGATAGGCTTTCGTCTGCCCCCTGGCGGACCTTGAGGAGGTTGACCGTGGTGTTGTACTTGCCCTGGAGCTTATAGCGCATTTGGAAGCTTTCCGCCAGTTCAAGGAACGAATGGATGGAGCCTGGCAGAATCTCATAGAACCAGCTTCTCGCCTCCTCGAACAGCGTCTCCTGGAATAGAAAGCACAAGGTTGAGTCCGAGTATCTGGTCCCGTTTGTGGCAAACCAAAACTTGTCGATGTGTGTGCGGGGGTCCCCACTTCCGTCGAACCGGGTGACCTTCGTTGTCTTTGCGTTCAGGTCCCTACCTCTCTTCAGTATGTGCGTCGAGAATGGACTAACTCGAGGGGTGAACATCCCACCTTGCTCAGCAAGCTTGTCCTTTCTTAGGCGCGACACCTCCTCCGTTAGCTCCTCCATCCTCCGGAGGATCAGGGCGTTGTTCATCGGGGGCGTCCCCCTGGGCGCAAGTTCCTCCGTCGGTGCGGGTGTTCGGGTCACTCGGGGGTCGGCCCTGCCGAACGGATGCTGAAGATCCTCAGCGTTGGTGTCTTCCCGGATGGGACCCCGCCCGTGTCATATCTGCTGCTGGTTGACGAGGGCGTCCAGCCGTTCTTCTAGCATCTGCCAGACCTGGCGCCCATGATCCCTTTCAAACGCTGCCTGTTGCAGCTCCTGGAGCAGGCAGTCGGCCCGTTCCTCGCCGCTCAGTCCGGGGCTGCTGCTTGTCCCCAGCTCGATCACCTGTCGCGTCCGTGCGCTCGGGGGTGTTTCCTCGACGGGCATGTCGCTGATGTTTGTCTCTTGGGTATTCATGTAGGCTTTTGGTTAGTGGTGTTTATACGAGGTTTGCATTTTGTAAGTTTCCCATAAACGGCGCCAACTATTTCTACCGGATTACGCGGGACGTATTCAAGTAGAAGCAGGTACGAGTAATCTCCTTTTTGGTTGTCCGAACGTTTGGGCTGCTCGGATGATTGGGTATCTTTCTCTCTCTTCGGGTGTTCGGGTTATCGGGTATACGGGCTTGCGCGTTCGACTTCCCACTGTTAGAAGAATGCAACAACAAACGGGCGGTCAGATGGTCAAGACAGGGTCGGCCTGCCTTCAACGCTCTGATGCCTAAGTTAGACGATGTATTGGATATAACAGTCAAGCGAACGTGTAACAAAGTAAGTTGGAGTATTTAAGATTGGAATTGATTGCTGGGTCGAATTCAATGCATTTACCTGTAGTAAATGCCTTACCTATATGGGTGGGTGAGATTGTTGCTTACTTGTGCTCTTCGATGTGGGATAGGGCTGTATTTGCTGTCATGTGGGTCGAGTATTCGGATGTGCGCTTGTCGGGCGCGTGCCCGATCGGATGGGCTCAGTCTTGCGAGTGAAGTTGTAGTCCGTTTGGTGGTCTTTCGGGTGGTCGGGTAGATGTTGATTACCTGCTTAAGTGAGTAAATATGTTTAATCCACGAACTAATGATGTTATACTAACAAGTCCCCCATGTATACAATGCCTATTTGGGACATCAAGATGTATAGAATTTCGATACCTCAACCTTAAAATCTAGTGCACCTTCTAAATCAGAAGGGTATATCATCCGTTGTCTTTGTCAACAAAAATTAGATAATAAGTGTTTGTGTATATTGCTCAAAAATTGAATCAAGGGCGCCAGACGGTTTTGCTGAACATACATCATCCTTAAATGCCGATGCAAACTCCTGAATATTCCCTCCAAGGGATTCATAATCTCAACTTTGTCACATATAGCCTCTAGGCCGTAGTATCATCTTGACAACGATTGATGCAGACTGCTTACACCTACAAAGAAGCATGTAGTAGTTTAGGAAGATGCACTCATGCAAGGGATAGAATAGCTGGACAAGTCCATTAAAGTAGAACCAACTAATGGCATAGCAACTACTAAGTAGTATAAGCTAGCACTCACGTAGGGGATGTGACATAATTAGATAGGATGTCTGGTCTAATTTTTTAAAATTTTTACCCTACATCAAGCCAATTTTAAATTACTTAGACGATGAAATAATTAGATTTCATCGTCTAAGTCAAAAAATTGGTACATATATCTGCTTTATTGGTCTATTCCGTACGTACTTAAACTTTTCAAAGAAAAAGCATAATTATATCTCAGTACCAACACAGCAGCGCAGACCACCAAGAGGGCTACAACTCTCATGACCAACTCAAGTCCTACCTCGACTGGATATCGCTCACTCTCCCACTGAAGATATGGTTCGAGAACACTTCAGCAGAAGAGTTAGAACACTGATCAAGAGTTCTGACTTCAACTACCTTTATAAACCTGATAGTCCAGCATTAATGGTACGCATTCATTACTCTTTTACGTCGTTACGATGTTAAGTTATATCTCGTTACTAACTTAGGCATCAAAGGGTTGAAGACAGGTACACCTGGTCTCTTCTTAACGGTTGCCTATCTTAACAGCGCGAGCGACTAAATAGAGCGAGCATAAAGTGGTAGTGAAAGAAAATACATAAGCGAATTCTGACAACGAAGTAGAAAGAGAAGAGCGATAGCGAGAAATCAAAAGCGAATTCTTAAATCTCTTCTTACACAGTTTCTTTTGCAGATACTTCTTTATCTCAATTCTCAAACTTTAAACATTCAAATTTATTTTTCAACACCTATAATTTCATAGTTTTGCGCATATATAGAATAATTTCTCTATATCTATAAGACTCAGATAAATTTCGCCCAAAGCTCCCTAAAACTCAGGGCCGGCCATGCGGTCCAGTTTTTCTTTAATATATAAAGCTCTATTACGGTAACAAGACCATGTATAGGAGGGTCCCTTGAACGTCAGATGATTCAAATCTCTCAAATGATGTTGATCCACAAACTTCTGGAACAAATGAAGTCGCCAAGAAAGTTGAGGATTAGGACTACCACCTTGGGGAGCCTGATATAATTTGAAACCTTATATAGTATCGTAGAATCTTGGCTTTGATTCGCCTGACCTCGACCAAATTAAGAGTCGGGCTATTAAACCTAAAATTTCTTTGATACAAAAATTGCAGGACGTCTACTTTCCTAGGAAAAATTAATTCACATGACAAAACGTTCGGGCCAAAATTCTATTATATATTGGAACACATAAAGTTAAATTATATATCCATTATCTGTCATACATAGTTGAGATCATTGCCAGAGGCTCCTCCCTATGTATAGACTGGAAAGCTTAAAATGAAACACGTATAGATGGGGGCAAATTTACGTTATCACAACTTATGCCTATACGGACGTACACGTACGTACCTTGTACACATTCTAATAAGGATTAGACAAAATATCACAAATGGTCATTGAAGTATTACGGTTTCTAAGTTTTAGTCACTAAAATTTTGCAAATATATTTTTGATCATTGAACTTAATTTCATACTAACTTTCACAAATATAGCTTTGGTCATTGAACTTTGACACCAATTTTCACATTGGTAACTGAATTTTGACACCAACTTTCACATTGGTCATTGAATTTTGACATCAACTTCAGTGACCAATGTGAAAGTTTGCGAAACTTCAATGACCAATGTGAAAGTTGTGAAAGTTTAGTGACCAAAGTTATATTTGTAAAATTTTAGTGAGTAAAACTTAAAAATCGTAATAAGTGAGCATTTCTAATTTTTTGCCACAGGATTATAATGAAACTGCAAGTATGATATGATACTCATAGCTCCCTCTTTGAGTGCTCCGTTTTTTTGGTCGAGACTCTTTTAGTGCTCCATTTCTCATGCATATGTATCGCTTCATCAATTGGCCTTTAACTTGTCCAAGTGATAAAACTTCTGCAAAACAAGCTTAATTAATTTCTAAAAATGATTGCTTTTGAGTTTAATATAAAATGGCTGCATATATAGATATATACATGGTATATGGGTTTAGAGTTTAAGGTGTAACAAAATTTACCAGAATGGAGTGGATCTGTTCAAGAAAAGGCAGAAGTAATGAAACCATGTTTTCCATTTCCACTTTCAAGTTATCGTAGTTTTCATCTTCCGCCATGAGGCTACTAATGAACGTTTCATTGTCAGGAACTAACATTAGGGCTACCTGCACTAATATTAAACACTAGTTTTCTCAGTCCAACAAGAAAAGTCATTGTAGTTTGATAAATGCATGCATTTTGTAACACTAGTAAAGTGATTTTTGATCTGGTAGTCAATGGTATCTGTGGTCAGTCGTAATTAATTGTCGTTAAATTTACATCCAACAGATAATATTAAATTGTCTCCTAACTGTTTTTTAATTACCTATCGTTGGATGCAGATCTAACGACAATTGACCACGATTAACCAAACTGCGTCGTTGTTGCAGATGGCATTATCAAAGAAATTAAACAAAGAGTGACAAGTGCAGTAATTATGATAGGCTTCAGTATAAAAGACCAAAAAATGTCCCTTTTTGAACTTTAGACGAACAGTAACCGTTGCTATATAGGAAATATATATGTTGCATAATCATAATGGTTAATACCGAAAACTACCGAGAGGAATTAATAGATTAAAACTTAATTAGTAACTAGTTACTAGCTAAAGAAGAAGTTTATGCGTACTTTAGAAGCTGCCGAAGAAATCCATCTATGCCAAGGCTTCAAAGTGAGGTTATAAGATTCTTCCACTGCCTGCTTCATCTTCTGTACCGGATTTCTGGTTAAATATTGCAGTAAGGCCGTCGTAAAATCCAAGGATCTGAGGATTTAGAGCAATAATTATTAGTTTCAATCAAAAAAAAATTGAGAGGGCATCTTAATCACGGCTCTTTAATGGAGATTAGAGATGTGTTTTTCCTTGAAAACGTACAAACTTCAACAACAGCTAGAAATCATCGCGTACGGTTCGAACTCATAACCTCTTTTTTGTCGGCAATATCGATCAGGAAAATTCGTTAGCTTAGATATTAATTAGTACTAACTTTAATTAACTTAATTTAACAAAATTACAATCATGCTCCAAACAAGAGCGCGTGGTGCAAGCCGGTTCATACGTCATTGATTTTCGCAAGAAAAAAAATATTAGGTTGACATCATCTGATCGAGCGCTATAAAATTATTAAGTTAGCTAGTTGTTGATTCCCAAATTCAAATTAATTTATCTGGGTTTGATGGTCCGGCTTACTAATATATATAAATTTAGGATTGAGTTGAATGGCATCATACATTTTACACAATATTTTACACTACTTTTAAAACCATTAGATTCCACTCCTTTGAATGACTGAGATGAAGTCAGAGACTTGAACCTTTTATTTATTTATTAACACATTAAACTGAATATATCATTTTCTTATTATTAACTCATCTATTTACTATATATTATCCTATTTATTTCCAGCGATTTTCTTGATTGCTTTTCCATCGATTCATCTTCTGGGTAGAACATTAACAAATCTAGAATGGGATTCTTACAATTGATGAGAAGTTGGGTTGAAGGTTAATGGGTTCTAAAAAAAAAAAAGTTTATAGATATTATTATGACCTGTTAAAACAAAAAAATCAAATTACCTGGTAAGCCAAACAAATGCTCTACTACAACTGGTCACATTTCTTGCAATGCCGTCCGCAGCTTCTTTTTTCAGAATCTCAACCATGTTTGAATTGGTTGAAGGATCACTTTCATACCTTGTTTCCAATCTCTACATGCAATAACAAAACTATATTATCTTCAAGTAAAGCTTGCCTGCTTTGTTTCTCATGTTAGTTATAAATAACGTCTAATGTTGTATAAGCAATACACTCATAATTTAAAAACTTAACTGACATCAGGTTAAGTTGTGGCCGTGGGAAAACTAAAAAGAAATGTTGATTTGAAAAATATTTGAATTTCATTTAATTAGCTAGGCAAAGCTAAATACGTTGATGCTTTAGCTAGATACAAATATAAATCATATGTGAAATGTTCTTTGTATATATGACTCGGTTTATTTAGAAAAACAGCAAGTCGGGAAAGCTTTCTAGTCGATCAGTTCCAAGTTTAAGATCAGAAAAGATAAGCTTTAATTTGGAGTTTTAGCATATATAGGTCGGAATTCTTCTTGTTACGTACCCGAATATTCTGATGAATGTCTTGTCTCAGAACAGCCATTGTTGGTCCTATTTTATCTGCAAATGGCGATGGAAATGAAGAGACAACTGTAAGGTTAAGTGGTGAACTGCTTAATTGATTCTTCAGAGAGAGAGAGAGAGAGAGAGAGAGAGAGAGAGAGAGAGAGAGAGAGAGAGAGACCAAGAACTTGAAGAATCAAGCTGCAAAGAGAAAGAAAAGGCCTGGTGGGAATATGAGCAGCTTCATGTTTGACAATTACAGCAGCAGCATCATGATCACCATTCTCAGCTTCGGGTACCATTACACCGATAACCTTGACCATCACTGAGAGTTCTTCAATGGCAGACCTAATCTCTGACCCCTTACTCTGATCCATCATCTTTCTTTTCATTCTTTCTCTATCTTCTATGTTAATCTGCATCAGTAGTATTGTGGATAATGTCGACTATGATCTTCTTGTCGACGAGATACTCTCTATGCGCGTATTGTCCCTTGGCCTTGTTTGTTACTTAAATACTACTGTTGCATATAACTGGTGTCAGATTCTCATATCTATCCAATGGTTTTGATTCTTTAATTTTGTATGAACTGTTTTGTAGCTATCTTTATACACAAAGATGGCGACCTTAAATTTGACCTGTAGTTTTTAAGTGACTATTTATTCTTAAGGATATTGGCTTGATGTCGTGCTTATCAACATCTATCCCTATACAAAAGTGTGCATACCTAACGTGAAGAGTAATCTCAATTAAATATGAAAGGAACAAAATATATAAGAAAAGGGCCGGTGACCACACTACTACAGTATGTTTGACCTAGCTAATAGTTGGTTGTCAATGTTTTTAAGGATTATTCTTGTTCTTAGGTTGATAATCAGTAATAGAGATTATAATCGATTCATCCAAAAAATATATATATTATTTGTACTCCCAATTTTAAAGTTATCCAATTTTTGCATTAAATATACAAAAGAATGAAATTTCGTAACAGATTCCGAATATAAAATTGGAAATTTGCCATATAATAATCTTCGGTGTCAACTCATGCATGTGTATCTTCTTAATGAGATTGTCTATATGCAGTTCATCAAATATTTATCCAATTTTGTTGTGGGAGTACGTATCCAATTTTTATAACGAAGATTTAGATTCTAGTGAGCTAAGAAGGAGCATCTTATAAAAAAAAAACATTTGCGGGAGAAAACAAAAGTAAATTTTATCAATTGCAAAATATTTCAGATGAAGCTAGCTAGGTGACAAGGCGGATAAACATTTCTCAAAAATATCATATTCACAACTTAGATATATCAATATAGTAAAATAAATAGGGGTTGTCGAACACAAGGAATTGGTGAAATTAAATCCTAACACAAAATTGAAATGCTGATAGACTCGACTACAGTACACTAATGACACTACGAACCTAAGCTAAACAGACTCAAATGCTACGAAATTTGGACACAATGAACTAGACACAGTGGCAGACTACCACAGAAAATTTGAAAGTTTTCTGAGTTGATTTAGTTACCGAACTGAATCGGCTAAACTACAGCTAATGCAGAAAATAAATGCTGAAAGTAAAATGTTAATAAATGCAAATGGATTTAAATAATATGATTTCAATCCACCACCGTCATTCCATCTACCACATACTTAACCTAATGCACATATCCGATGAATGAAAGTTCCCGGGAAGAGTTTATTGTTACAATCACATCTTATTACATAATCCTTATGCCTATGTTGGTTTATCATGGACCTCCCCCACATCTATCCCTCTATGAACCCATAGTCATGGACCCTAAGGTTTACAAAGAAGAAAGTATTAAGCTCTAGAAAAGGTTTAAGAAGCTACAAGGGTTCACAAGTACACTATGGACGTGTCTCACTAGACCTATGGATTTCAATCTCCCGACGGTAAAATCGGCATATCACTATAGAGAATCTGATAGAAGAAATTATCTTCAGTCGCACGTATCTCATGAAACTAGAATCCTAGCATGTATATTAAGTTGGTCACCAAAGCAAACATACAAGAATTCATACGGTGAATCATTCAGAGAAAGAAACCTCATTAAAAGAATATGCAAAACTAGGTTAAAGTGTATGCATTAAAAAGACTTCATGTACGGGACTTCAAGCAGCCCCTTAACAAAAAAAAAAAAATTAGCTACTCATAGTCTTAGATAATAACATCAAAGAATTCATAAAATATGAACAAAAGAATGAGAAGAAATAAACTCTCGACGTTAACGAGATCGGGTTAAGCTTCATGCATAAGAGTCCTCTTTCTTCTTGACTTCTTTTTGTTTATTCCTCTTCTTCTTTCTCCAAATAAGCCGTCCTCCTCTTGTTCCAAGCTATATATATATATATATATATATATATATATATATGTATATGCAACATAGCTAGGTTAAACTAGCTAGCCCACGTGTCAGCAATCCTAATCCCCACAAACTTCTTCTTTTCTTATTTATTTCTTTCTCTTCCTAACTTGCTCGTCAAGGCTTCCTCATCAAAATGCTCTTTATTAATCACTCGCCAGCATCTCTCTAAATATATATATATATATATATTCTCACGTGCTCAACAATCTCCAGTGTCCTTCTTTAATCAAGCAATTAACCAGCCAAGGACACGTGCTAGACTCCAGCTCTATTGCAAACCTTCTCCTCGCCAAAAACACCATCCTCACGCCAAGCTGCTTTCTCGCCAAGAACTCCAAAATATATTATTTAATATCATTTTCTTCATTAATTTCCAAGATACTTAAAAACAAATAAACATAATTAATTTACTCAATTAATAATAATAAACTAAACATAGATAACAAATTAAACACTGAATGACGCATAAATATGCGACTATCAAAATACCTCATACTTAGATATTGCTAGTCCTCGAGCAATACACTAAACTAAGACTCTGAAAAGTCTCAAAGACTCTAATGCCCTCAACAAATTGTCTCAGCAATCTTCCACAATTGTAACACCAAGATTTGTATGACTCCACATTTACATTCTGTAAAGTTTCGAAAGTTAATTTCAATGCATAACACACATGTAATATGTAGGACGAAGACATAATTATGGTGAATGTAAAGCTGTAGCATGCGAAAAATAAGTCAAGATTCAACCTCACAGGTATATTCTCTCAAAAGTGTTTCTCTCAAAGTATGTCTAAGGTATTCACTCAACTCAATTACTTGCCAAATGGACCAAAGCATAAACTTACTCTTGTGACTAATCTCCACAGATTAAATGCTGCCATCTTGAGAATCAAAATGACTTTCATGGGTTGTAATGGGACTTGGCTCATAAGTTAAAGAATAAATGGATACGGAATTCAAATATAATTCTAGAACCTAGTAGAGCACCAAATAAGAGACTTCTTCAAACTTTACAACCATGAACTTTCTCACTTTTGTGGCTGAATTTCATCTTGTTGGGTCTTCACATCATTGTTTTCATCAACAGTTAACTCGGGTATCAAGCTAGACATCACATTTTTTTCTTTTTGTTTTTATTTTTTTAATATATTTTTTCGATTTTTTTTACACACTAGCTTAATACCCTACACTTATTTCTTTGCATCACCTTTCGACATTGTCGCTGTCTTCACATACCTGTCTCATGTATAGCTCTACTAAGTCCTAGAACAAAGGTAAAGATATAACTAATCTAAAGTTTAAGGTCAGAGATATGTGAGTGATGACAAAAAGTTTAAACATGTAGGCTCATAATGGTTAACTAAGGGGTGCACATCTTGTGTACATAAAATTAAGACACAGGCTTCATTTGGCAATGGTGGTGTCCCCTAAATGCCTTTATCACTTCCTCAATCAAAACATGTATTGACTATAAGCTTTGAAAAGCACAAGAGCAAGTTCTAGTAATATCTAGAGTCCATTAACTCAATCTGTGGCAAGCAATTGACATTCAACAAAGAAAGCATGTGTATTCATTTAGGCTCATTCGCTCACGGGTTATATGAATCTCAACAAAGTTTAAGCATGCCAAAAATCTATACCATGTTAACTTGTTTTTACATCCACTACACATTCGCATATGCATATGCATCATATATCAAGATTAACCAAAGAAACTTAAATAACAAGATCATCTTTTAGTCACAAATTCAGAAGATATAATCACATCATGGACTAGTTAAGGACACCTAAGACTCAAAACAAGAGACTATTTTTGTATTTCTTTTCTTGACACTTTTTACTTTTGTATTTTTTTTTTCAAACAAGACACTAAAACACATAAGAAAAACAAAGAAAAATTCAAAAAATACCAAATTCTGGCGAGGAAACCCTTCCACGACGAACTAGTCGTCGGAAAAGACTCTCTCAGCTCGCTTGCGCAACTCCACTCGCCAGATTTATACAGAATTAATCACGTAGTGTAATGAGCTGAAATTTTAAGAGCATAAACTAGACACATTTAAAAACATTCCCTCAAAATTTCAGAAATTTACGAGATCTTAAGCTATGGAAAATGAATTATACAAAATAGCAAACTGCACAGAACCGAAAAACAAAAAATTTATACATAAACGCTAAGGATATGATATAAACCCCCCCCCCCCCCCCCACACACACACACACCTTGAAATTTGCATTGTTCTCAATGTAAAACGAAACTAAAACATACAATACATCTAACAAGCATGGAATAAGACACATAACACATCACAAATCACACTAAACATGGAGAAAAATAAAGAAAATGAGAAGGGATAAGAATTCAAAACTGGTCGCCAGCTTCTCCATCCATATGGATTGCCTTCCAAGTAGTGTCAAGTTTAATGTCTTCAGCCAGACAGCAAGTCTCATCACTCCACACAAAGAGATGCATCTCCAAGGTTTGCATCCTCAAAGACATGCTCCACAAATGACTCATAAAATGGCTTGAGTCGATGTCCATTCACTTTAAATGTCTTCCCTGTTTTTGAACTTACAATCTCTATGGCACCATGAGAAAAAATATTAGTGATAACATAAGGTCCAGTCCACCTACTTTTCAGCTTACCTGGAAACAAGCGTAGACGACTACTTAAGAGTAAAACTTTTTGACCAACAACAAATTCTTTTCTCTTAATATTCCGGTCATGAAAAGCTTTAGTCTTTTCCTTGTAAATCCTGCTGGACTCATAGGCATTGTGCCTAATCTCATTAAGCTCGTTCAGCTGCAACTTTCTATGCAGACCCGCAACATCTATGTCAAAATTGAACTTCTTGATAGCCCAATATGCCTTATGATCCAATTCCACCTGTAGATGACAAGCTTTCCCATACACCAACCTATAAAGAGACATTCCAATATGTGTCTTATATGTTGTCCTGTAAGCCCACAACGCTTCATCAAGGCGTTGACTCCAATCTTTCCGGGTTGGCCCGACTGTCTTCTCAAGGATTTGCTTGATCTCCCTATTCGACACTTCCACTTGCCCGCTAGTTTGAGGATGATAAGGTGTGGCCACCTTATGTGTGATACTGTACTTCCGGAGCAAAGCATCAAAAGTTCTATTGCAAAACTGAGATCCTTCATCGCTGATAATGCATCTAGGTGTTCTAAATCTAGCAAAATAATCTTTCAGAAAACAAAGAACAACCTTAGCAACGTTAGTGCGGGTGACTTTAGCTTCTACCTACTTAGAAACATAATCCACAGCGAGAAGAATATACAAATAACCTTGAGAATTAGGGAATGGTCCCATGACATCAATACCCTACACATCAAATATTTCTACCACAAGAATAGGGTGTTGAGGCATTTGGTCTCTTAGGCCGAGATTACCTGTCATTTGGCATCGCTCACATGATTTGTACATGACGTAAGCGTCATGGAATAAGGTTGGCCAATAAAATACATTCTCAATCATTTTGTGAGCAATCTTCTTCCATCCAAAGTGTCCACCACCTGCATGTGAGTGACAAAAAGATAGAATAGATTGAAATTCAGACTCAGGTACGCACATGCGGATGATGATATCGGTACAACGGCTTATCCCATATACATATATATATTCCCACGTGCTCAACAATCTCCAGTGTCCTTCTTTAATCAAGCAATTAACTAGCCAAGGACACGTGCTAGACTTCAGCTCTATTGCAAACCTTCTCCTCGCCAAAAACACCATCTTCACGCCAAGCTGCTTTTTCGCCAAGAACTCTAAAATATATTATTTAATATCATTTTCTTCATTAATCTCCAAGATACATAAAAACAAATAAACATAATTAATTTACTCGATTAATAATAATAAACTAAACATAAAGAACAAATTAAACACCAAATAGACGCATAAATATGTGACTATCACCAAGATGTCATCATGACGGTATATTGCCCTAATAATTCGTTAACTAATGCAACTATGGAAGCTTTATCTCATGGATCAAGTCAGAAGAATCCAGAGACTTGATTACATTCAGCGTGAACCCGAGGGATTCCATCGAATACTGAAATCAATATATGTATATGTTTGGAACCAAGTGAAGGAGACAATTTATTTTCAGCCAATTAATGCAAGCTCCATGCCTTGTGGGACTAAACAATTTTGTAACTGAAATGGGAATATATTGAAATTTGCTGAAATGGGAATCGACTAAACAATTTTGTAACTGATCGATAAAATATGATTTTAATTTGTTTCTTAATTTGCCTTGTCTAATTAACTTAGCTTTTGTTCATAGAGGGATTATATTTCAGGATGAACCAATGATATTGGTTAATGTTTATTATCTTAACATGCAATGTATTCAATTGATTTCTAATTTGCATATGTGGTTAATTAATTAAGTGAGTTTGCATATGAATACGGATGTGAGTTGATGTAGCTGTATTGTTGCATATTTACATTAATACAATTAACATGCCAAATTGGTTGGATTAATCTTTATCAGGTCCCTTTTGTACTCCTGGTGGTATGGTTAACTGAAATATTCTTTCCAGAAAAAGAAATATTATCGAAAGAGATTTTTTACTCTGTTAAAGATGGAAGACGGCCATATAGGTCTATGTTGTGCTTGTATGAGCTTGTTGTAAAAGTTTCTGATATGATATGATATATATATATTTAGGAAATTAATTGGTATATGATGTATAAGATTCAGGAGTTTTATTCCTTTGTCTTTCATTGCAGTGTGGGTATAAATGCTGGACAAGTACACTTTTAACGTACTAGTAAATTTTTTTTTTCTTTCAAAACAGGATGTATTTGTTTGTTAACCTAAGTAATTTTCCTTCTGATTGCTTTTTTTCTTGTTCACCCAGACCTGAATTCAAATTATTGTGATGCATATTGGACAAGATTGAACAAAGTCATAGCTCGATTTAAGAAATCTCAAGTTCTAGACGAAACACTAAGATAGATATGGCTCTTTTCAGATTAAGAATGTGAGATTTGATGTAAGCTTATATGCAAGCATTGTTAGTGTTTACATATGCGTTGCCCGGTAATTTTTGTTGAGTGACTTGGTTGTTAAAGTGTTTTGTATTACAATTATTTGAATTGAAGTGTTTACATAAGCTGTTTATTTCATTCTTTGTACACAGATAATTAATGAAGATGATGTACATTTTTTGAGCTTGTTGGTCAGAAAAGTATGACGATTCTGTGCCCAAACTTTGGACCAATTTAGCAAATGAGTACCAAGATTGTCTCAATGTAGATGATTTACAATTTTTGAGCTTGGGCAGAAAAGAAAAGTATGACGATTCTGTGCTCAAACTTAATTTGGACCAACATGGACGGTCATCATGGACATTGATATTAAATAGGTTCGTCCTCGTTCATTCCTAAGTGCAGATACCACGTGTGCTTGCCTTGATCGATGAGGAAATGAAAGTTAATGAAAAAGTGACGCTGATCGATGAGTTGCATGCAGCATAGCGAGTATCACAGCAAGATTCACACAAGAGTTGCAAATCAAAGATAGGTTTACCAAATAAACAAAACACACTCTTTTTGGCATACTCGAGAGTAGTAACTGTTCTTCCCCACTAATTTTGGCATACTCATAAGCAAGGAAGACATACTCAT
This sequence comes from Geum urbanum, assembly GCA_946800695.1. Taxonomy (NCBI): domain Eukaryota; kingdom Viridiplantae; phylum Streptophyta; class Magnoliopsida; order Rosales; family Rosaceae; genus Geum; species Geum urbanum. The sequence continues at coordinate 1,657,089 of OX326998.1, read as the reverse complement.
TTACCAGGTTTCGTTTCCCCACCAAGTCCTCCTCTTCTCTTTTTGGCTTCTTTCTCCCTCTCCAACCTATGTTCAATCGTCTTCATCTTGCGTTTTTCTTTACTTATCACGGCTTCCTCCTCCTTAAGAGCAACCACCGCAGCCGGAGCGCCACCGCCAGCTGTAAAAAAAAAACAGATATCATATCATGGCATATGAGCTTGCCACAGATTAAGACAAGGGGACGTTTAAATTTAATTAAAAATTATTCCTAGAGTAGTAGAAGAACCCTAGCTAACCTTTAAGATGCTCTTTGGCCTCCGGCACGGGCTCCTCCTCATCATCATCTTTCTTAATAGGAACTAACACAACCGGATCACGAGCACCACCGCTACGTACAATGACGACAGTACAGTCGACGCAGTGACGGAGACAGTATTGGCTGACACGGCCGAGCGTATCATCGCTGCCGTCAAAGCCTCTGCTGTCCACGATGACCGTGTTGAGCCCTAGCCGCCCGCCTCTTCGTCTTTCACGATGTGGATTTCGTACGGAATCTCCGCCTCCTTGAGCGGCCGGGCCACATCGACGGCCATGCCGGCCGTGTAGTTGTCGAAGGAGCGCGCCGAGTTAGGGAGGGAGGATGTGCTGACGTGGATGAGGATGACAGCGTCGCCGGGGCGGATGTTGTAGTGGTCAACGGCCCAGCGGACGGTGTAGGCGCTCTCGTCGGAGAGATCGAAGGCCATGCCGACCTTGCGGCTGGCTCTGGATTTGGGGGCACCAGTGGGGATGGGGTTTTCAGGCCCGGTCCTGGGCTAAGGTGAGCAAGGCCCACGCCTAAGACCCCAAAGCCGAAGGGTCCCAAAACTCTGTATTTGCTGATATTTGCGAGAGGAAAAAGAAAAAAGAAAAAAAGAAAAAAAAACCCGAACAGTCACAAACAAGCTAAGAAGTGGAATCACTGTACACAGTCGCCTCCAAAGCTCACAGGGGGCCCGTCACGCACGTGTCCAGTCAAACAGCCAATCAATCGAATAATTACTCAATTAATTACTAAAATTGGTGCTCTACGTTCAATTACTCCATGTTCTATGTTCCTTTCATTTTTCCTTGTTTTCATTTGTTTTTTTTTGTGCTATGTACTTTTGTCGAGAGTATTTGTTTAGCAAACCACTAATACTAATGGTTTTTTTTTCTGGAAAGAAATACTAATGGTTATAAATTATAATATTGATTTGGTTAATAAAGTTGTTTAAACAAGTTTAATTACCATATCTATGAAAAAAACACTGACACAGTATATTCAAGTGATTTTGAGTTTGACAGTCGATCTCTTGGTGTAGCAATGTTTTTCTTTTTTGAAGATCTTGTTATAGGTTTTGAAGACATTTTAATTGGATTATATTTACTCATTTTAATTTATTAAAAAAAATCTGCTATTTTATTATGTATCATATGTTCCGCAATGTTAGGGTGGAATTTTTTTTTTGCCTTAGACCCCAAATTTCTCAGGAGCAGCGGCCCCGAGGTGGCGCGGGTGGGGTCTAGGCCTTGCCGTGGCTGAATGTGACTTGGTATAAAGGATGGTGTCAAACTGTCAATGGCAGAATATTGTCCGAGTGGAAAGTTATCAAGACTGAGGTACCAAGTTACCAATGGCTTTCATTGGCTCCTTGTTCTGACGTTGGCTATTGGCTTCAGTTTTGTTTGATTTTTTATTTATTAGTGGATGAAGAATTTGGCCAGTTTAGAGGAGACCAATGAGTCAGTTGAAACCAAGGAATGCAAAATCGATATTATCGGCGATATTTCGTCGATATTTCGATATTTTGAACTTACCTGAAAAATCCGTGAATATATCTCTAAATTTTCTGAAATTTTTCGAAGCTTTCCAATATTTCCGATATATCCCCGATATTTCCGATATTTTCCGATATTTTTTGATATTTACCGAAATTTTTGAAATTTTCAGTAACTTTTTTAATTTAACAAAATTAAAAGCTTGTCAAAATTTTGCAATGTCTTATCCTTCATATATCATGTCTTATGGTTTTCCAACAAGTGATAACTCATCGTTACAATCACAAACAAATGCCTCAAATAATGATAGCAATGAAGAAAGTCGAGCAATGCCTGGTTCATACTACGAGCTCCAAAATCTTCAAAGACCGCCCCCTGACCCATATGGTTGGCATGTAAGTCAATACGTGCAGAATTACATGGGAGAGCAATCATTTAATGAGTACTCTTCACAATACACACATGATTCTGCACAGAGAGATGAGGAAAATAGTGTGAATTTCGAACCTCATAGATCCTCTATGTGGTTTTGAAGTATTTATATATTTGATTTTATAATGTGTGATGTGTAACATATTGTACAAAAATGTGATGGTCTAGCCTCCCATTAAAGTTTAGCCATCAAAAAAATAAAAATAGAACTATTAAATTATATTTTAATAGTTATCAGCACTTAACACATACTAATTCATATAGTAATATAGCAAATTCATATGTTTTGATGTTTGATCAATATTTTCTTTTTACTTAAGGTAGGTAATTGATCATATAACAACCTCCAAAAGTTTCATTACAAATTTCCATATATTTTTATTAGTTTCCGTCATTTCCGTCAGAATTTTTAGTAGATCGATATTTCGTCGATATTTCCGTCGATATATCCAAATTTTGGACTGTCGATATATCCTCGATACCCGATATTTTACTCTTTGGTTGAAACAAATGGTCGACTTGTTAGGTGAGTTCATCTATGCTATATTAATCAGGGTATAATTCTTCAATGATGATTCTTTTTTGTCTAATTATGTGAACTTGTGAATTTTAAAGGCGAGATGGTGCAAAGAATTGTGAGACAAGCAAATTATCGGTTAAGGAGGAACCAACTACCAAGTTGCAATAATTACTTATCACTTTAGTCGACGTTAATCCATTTGTCGTCGAATACTAAACTGTGCTAATAATGATCAACATTATCGTCCGTTAAAAGGGGTTATTATATATTCTATCTATTATATTTTGATAATATTTTCGTAACATTCAAAAGAAAAAGGTATTTACCTTGCTGTCTAGAATAAAAAAGACGGTGGTTCTACTGTCTCATTTGTTTGGACCATTTAGGCGGCTAGTTATGTTGTTTTGGCTTTTTGGGGCCTATCACTTATTTATTCGAACTAGCTCAATCTGCATGTGAAATTATGATTTGTTGTTGCTCGTAAATTAAAATTTAAATTTCAAAACATAGGCTTGACAAGCTGAAGACGTTGAGAGAAACATATATGGATGCAAAAGGTTAATATGGATCATTAATCAGATTAGAAACCAACCACTTCTTTTACAAATGGAAGAATCAGAGGATGCTCTATTATCAGTCCTCCCGCAACTTTGAGCACTGTCCCCTCCTCAAGCTGAAATGGATGCAAAAGGTTCACTTTTATAGTATTATGGGATGTATTATCACCAACGAAAGAAGTGAAACCACCACATTTTACACAAAACAACTCTTACCAGTTTCTCAATGATTTCATTCGGTATTTCATGGAAATAGATCTGCAAGGAAAGAGCAAACAGATGTCAATCTCAGATATGCATGTTGTACTGGCACAAATTTGTGGCCAAGCAATGTGATAATGATGCACAGGAATAATCCATTTTCAAGTGAATCAACATGATGATGACAAAACAAGAACCCATAGTACTAAATACACTTCAAAACAGATGGTGAATAAAGAAAAGACAAAGAAGCAAAGGCCACCTCCACTCGGTCCCATTCTCCTTTACAGAATCCCGTTTTAAGGTTAGTAACAAACACAGAACTCACTGTTGACGTATGTCTACCAGAATAGTCTGTGATTCAAATCGGTGAAATCATTAGATTCAAATAGTAAAAGACTAAATAAGCAAAAAACGGGTACATGGACAGGAAGTCTGCAATCAAACCATCATGTCACCTTTCAAAAATTGTCGTGCTTCTTCCTTGCAGGATGGTTTTTCCCTGATCAGACCTTCATAGACCACCACCTCCAGATCATTTTACAATAAGAGTAAGTACAACTAACAAGGTATGTGAAGCTCACTACAAAGTGATAGCTTTACATTCTTAGTTTAACAAACAAGTCTGATCACCAAGAGGCCATTTATGTTGACGGACACATGTACATGAGCTGTGCCCAGAACTCTTCTAAAATGTTTTGGGGGATTCATACATTAATACATGATGTATACAGGAAAAAAATCAACATCTGGAGAAGGAAAACTTCTAACAGAACCGGCTTCATAACTTTACTTAAACCTATGATTCAATTCATCTTCAGGGTATTGAGAAGGCAACGACTGGAAATCTATTTAGATATACATTTTGGTGCGACAATATAAAACGTGCAAAACACATAACAAGGGTATAATGTGATTAAAGTCTATAAAGATGTGATAAGATACGGTCTATACTTGATCTGAAGTTATTAATAGCGTTGGTTCAGCATCCTTTACGTAGTCACCAACTGGAAGCTTAGGCCGGATGGCTTCTGCCTGAGAAGTTTCCATCAGCTAAGATTATTAAAGTTCTCCTTGACAATAACATTTACAAAAAAAGAAACATGAAGTAAAGAGATAACTCAAAGAGCACTAATACACATACAGAAGCATAAACAAAGTCTACACCGAGGCAGTAATATGCAGTCAGTCTCCAAAGCCATGTACCAAAATCTACGTGTATAAACAAGTCTAACTTCTAATAAGACAATGTACCCTCCATAAATGGCTCTAGGTGATACAGACTTCGATGCTTCCTTTTGTTAAACAGAAAACATCGCGGTATACATTTAAAATAATTTTCTTTTAGACATAATACGGAGAAGAAAAAGACATACTGTGTCTGCTGCAATTACAATGGATGGTTCAGCATCCTTCTATTCATTGTTCACAGTTTGTAATTTTGATACGATAGCGTCAGCCTGAGACGCGATTCATATTCGACAAGCTTATCACTAAAACAATCCTCTAATCTACCAAATTAAATATCAAAATTTCAACTAAAAGACATTCAAACTAATAACAGTGAACCTTGGCCTGAGCAAGAACCATAACCAAGTCTTCTGGTTTCTCCGTCCTGATGGTTTTCTCGTCAATGTCAGCAGTCTAAGTAATAAAAAAATATTTAAAAAAATTAAAATCAGAGTTCAATTTAAAATCGATTGGATTTATTTCATCTAGACAAGTTTGAAAGTAGAGTAAGAGTAGTACCATGAGTGTGAATTGATATCCCATCTCGGCCAATATTTTCCGGTGAGCTAACGATGACGACCCCAAGATTATCTGCACACAAGTAGAAGAAGAAGCATATACACGTCATCATCTTCTTCCGAAAAATTTGGAGTCGCAATCAAATCACTAGTAAATTTCACGAATGTGAAATTGAAAATTGTAACGAGCTATAGTTTGATTTTCAAATTGAGAGAGAGAGAGAGAGAGAGAGACCTTGAACGAAGGAGGAGAAGAACCGGTTGCCATGTTTGATGTTTGCTCTCAGTCTATGAGTCTATGAGTCTCAGACGCCAAAACTTGGAAATGACTGAGATGACGAAAATCTGGGACTTGCTTATGTAGTGCGGTTTCGGACTTTCGGGTTTTTTTAACGTCGTTTGTTATAGGTTAGGCCCAAAACAGAATAATAAGGCCCGTTTTTTAACTATTTAGTTGGGCGGCTTACAGAACTGGACATGTGGCCCAAAACAGAATAATTAGGCCCGTTTTACATTGACATATTACCCTCTTTAAAAGTGAAAAGTGAAAAGTGAGAGTGATAGCATAGTGATTGTATTAAGAATAATTCTACAGCGTGCGGAACACTAATATCGTGTAAGAGATTAATTTACAGTCTAATTTCTCTCCACTACCAGATGAATTACTATACCCGACGAGTTCGGGTCGTCGGTATGTTCCTCTTTATCGTCGGGTATAGCCTATAACCGACGACTCGTCGTCGGTTATAGTCTCGTCGGTAATGCACCGTCGGTAATACTATAACCGACGATGAATTAAGTTTTTCGTTGGAAAAAAAAGAGACTAAAGGCAACGAGACATTATCGTCGGGCATAGTTTCAAACTATAACCGACGACGTCATCGTCGGTTATAGTTTTCTCCATGGTCAAAATGGTTGACCGTGTAGAAAACTATAGCCGACGATGTTGATACATATCGTCGGTTATAGTTAATAATAATTTAATTTTTTTTGCAAGTTCTGGGTTTTATCCCAAAACCTGCATTCCCAAAAAATCACCAATATTGTTCAAATTGAAAATCAAAAACCATTGAAGCTATAGTAGTAAATAAATTTAAAAAAAAACTGAAATCGTTCAAATCTGTATACATGCATATGCATACGTAGTAAATAATTAAAATAAAAAACCGACAATTGTTCAAATCTACGGGGGTCCTAAGTCTATGTGGTCAAACGGATCGTCATAAGTTGGTTGGTCCTGGTCTGGCTGAGGCTACGGCTGAGGCTGAGGCTGAGGCTGTGACTGTGGTGCACCGAAAATGGGCGGGGGAGCTATCTGGATTCCAGATGCCTGCAACTGTGCATAATAGTGCTGCATCCATGTCCCCATCTGCTGCTGCTGTTCGGCCAACCGATACTGCTCTGCGGCTCGCGCCTGCTCCATCTCCTCCATCCGACGCCGTTGAGCTTCCATCTCAATTGCTTGCCTATGAAGCTGGTCCTGTAGCTCATTAGTCTTCGAAGATGATGATAATGATCCCGATCCGCGAGAGAATTCAGGAGTTTTCTTCAGCAGCCATTGACCCCACTTTCCGGAACCCCTGCAGTAGAAAGTGTTCTTCCCTGGAGGGATCACAGTTGACATAATCCTGGCCCTGACCATCGGATCAGATCGATCAATCTGATCAATCGGGAGTTCCGCATCGGGGGTGTTGGGATAGAGCTCTCTCGCCACTTGAGTCAACACCTCCAGAATCGCCACCTGAACTCTCGCCTAATTGACAAAGAAAAATAAAATATTAATTAATGTAAACAATCTAAAAAAATAAGAAATAAGTTTATTTTGTTATCAGGACACTTACAGCATATTCGGGGGACTGCGGATACGCGTGCTGCATCGTATAGACAAGGGGATCCTCTTCTGGGTGGTTGGCCGCCTCCTCGATCCAACCCGAGTATGATCTGGAACCGGCATGATGATTTTTGGTGTTTTTGGCCCGGTTCCTTGTGTTGACTTCAGAAATAGCCTGCTCGATTAATCCAACATCAAAAAAATATTAGCCAAATAATTTGAGGGAAGTACGATAAGACAAAAATTTAATCGATCGAAGGTTGCGTACCTTCAATTTCGGGTTGTTGAATTGAACCACAAGCCATCGCCACTCGTACTCCCTATAACGAAACTCGCTAGAGGTACCCGAACGATCGTCGCCGTACTTTTTCCAATGCTTCTTCAGCTCGCCCTTCCACTTCTTATACCTATATATATATTAATAAAATCAATCGTTAGTAACTTACAACATTGTATGAACATAATCAAAAGAAACGAAAAAATTGAAACAAATGCCGGTCTGCAAACCTGCTCCCATGCACTTCATCCGCCCACGTGGGTCTAATGTCATTGTCCACGCAGAACCACCTCTGCAATGCATATATATATATATCAATAATATTAAAAATTTATTTAGAAAATTTACATAATGAATATACAATTCAACTCATCGACAACGCATTATTCAGCTCATATTTGACAGATTACGGCACTGAATTCCAATCTGGCCACAACACTGGGACTCTATCTCGTATGAGTCTGCCCGCCATCCCCGCGTACTTTCGAGTGACCTTTTCCCCGATCACCTGCCCTCTATCCCCGGTCGGAATCATAACTTGGCCACCACCGCTAGCCTGAATGGCGTCGTCCAGTAACTTGCCGACGACGGGGCCTCTGGTTCTCTTTTGTTTGTCACCGGGCACGATCTTGCCTATCACATATATATGTAGACGATTTTTTAAACATCAACACCTAATTGAATTTAAATATTACTAAGTAAAAAGATATCACTAATTAATATTTACCTGATTCGTCGGTGCGTTGTCCCGGAATCCTCACACTCCAGAGAGGTTCCGGGAAGGGTACATACGCATATGCCTGGTCCGGGGTAATGAACCCTAGCTGTCCCGGAACAGGCATCCCCTCGGAATCGACGAGAGGTATTGTCGGGATTTCCAACGGTAAGAATAAGGTAGACGGCGGGCATAGTCGCATCCTGGCCGAGGACTGAGTCGATCCACCAGCCTCCTCGGAAGAATGAGGAGCTGTCTGGTGGGTGAAGGGGGAAGGGTCCTCGCGATGAATCTCCGGTATTCGGACCGAGGATTGAGTCGCACTATCCGTTTCCGGCGTGCGACTGACCTCATGAAGCCTCCTCGCGCCTGAGGATCGAGCAGGCTCGACCTGCTGCTGCTGAGGTTGTCCCTCACCCAGCAGTGCACGGTGTCGAGAGGTCTGTGGAAGACTGTAAGTGTTGCCGACGCTGGTGGATCCTATTGCAGACCGACTTCCAGTGCCCTCATCCCCACGTCCTGATCTCCCTCTCCCCCTCGACCTCCCCCTCGAGCTCAACCCCCCTCGGGAAACACTGCAATTTAACCAATTCATCGTTGCTAAAATTAACAATTACAATTAAAATCATTCCGCGTACCCACATAAAATTTCCATTATATATATCACCTAATTTCATTATATATTAATTCCTTTATATATAATTTCACTAAATTACAAAAATTCAAAATAATTCCAATTAATCCAAAAATTCCACGCCCAAAACTAAGCACACAAAAATTCAATAATATCCAATAATATCCAATAATTAATTAAGCTCATCTATATATATAATCCAATAATTCTAATTAAAAATCCAAAAAATCAACAATTAATAATTCCCAATATAATCCAATAATTCCAACAATCCAAAAAATCAACACTAAAAAATATATTCAATAATATCAATTATAATTAAATAGGCCCCTCTATATATATATATATAAACCAATAATTCTAATCCAACAATCCAAAAAATCAACAATATATAATTCTCAATATAATCCAATAATTCCAACAATCCAAATAATCAACACAAAAATTCCAAAAACTCCATCAATCCAATATATAATCCAATAATTTATTAACCTCATATCTATATATATATATAATCCAATAAATTCCAAAAATTAACAATAATTCCCACAATCAACAAAATTCAAGAAAAATCCAATATATATTCACACAATCAACACAACATCCACATTATCAATAAACAAACTAAACAAATTAAAATCTAACCTAAAAAAATTGAAATTGGGGATTTAGGGATTTAGAACCTGTTTTTGGTTTAGGAATCTGAAAATGTTGATGATGGAGGGCTTGATCGAGATTGAGAGATCCTTCCTCTTGCTTGACGGACGGCGGCGGCAGAAATCGTATTCAGTCGATCAGAGGAGAAAAAAATGAAATGCAGAAACGAAACTGTCTGAAACGGTGCCAGTTCTGGAATATAACGCCAACTATAGCCGACAATATAAGTATTATCGTCGGCCATAGTATACCCGAAACTATAACTGACGATATTTGATATGAATGTCGTCGGCCATAGTATACCCGAAACTATAACCGACGATATTTGATATGAATGTCGTCGGTTATAGTTTTTTTATTTTTTTTCATATGCCGGTTATATATAGTGTACTTAATAATTATTAATATTTAATAATACGAAATTATTATTAAAAAAACGGAAATTATGTTAAAAGCCTAATTAAATTAAAATGACATTTAATTTTTTTGGCTATATATATATGTTTATTAATTAATATTTAATAATACGATATTAATTCGAATATCGATCGTCGGTTGGAGCAATTTAATCGACACAATTTAAAGTCGATCATCTGAATATATATATATATATATATATTATAATTCATTTTACATTGCACGTTCAAACTCAAAATAACATACATACGTACACTAATGCGCATAGTCAGAATCATCGCTTGAGTCTGACTCTGTTTCCGAGTTAATTTCAGGTAAGATGTGTATGCCCTCGTCACTTGAGTCTTCATTATCTTCATTTTGATTAACATCAATAAGATTCGGTTGAGGAATTCGTACCACACTGCCCTGTCTCACATTATTAAGGCGAATTGTTGAGGTTTCAGGAATCCCAGTTGCGTTCGGCTCTTGGTATGCACTAGCTTCTTCATTATTCGAGGTCACACCAAGGGTTGAGGCACTGTATATGTTTCGTGGAAGAACATGGTTAACCACTTTCCACGCGCCTTTATACACAAGATCATCAAGATAGAACAATTGTTTCACCGCCGTGGCCAAAACAAACGGATCATCTTCATACCAGCTTGTAGCAGTATTCACTGAAAAAATGCTGTATTGATCGGTCCTTGTGTTCTGAGGGTCGGTATCAAAATATCTACACTTAAACAAGTGCACGGTCATGCCTTCCCCATATATTAATTCGACAACTGAATGAAGAACACCGTAATAGTCAACTCCATTCTGCCCACCATGCACCATTACCCCAGAATTCTGTGTTTTTCGTCTAACATCTCTATGTTCACAAATAAATAGCACGTCATTTACCTTACATATAGGATAAACTCTGGAAGTTACCGGTTTCTGCGCCAAGAGCCTCAATTCGTGTGACCATTGAGGGATACCATCATCTTGTACATGGTTCATCTGAAAATAATCATTTTTTAACTTAACTATAAATAGGATACGAGACATGCACTTAAATTCATATACCAGTCAATATATCTATATACGTACCCATTTGCCAAAATAGTTTGCGAACGTCTTGTTGTGGTACTCAACATCACCGGAAATAGCAGGGCAGTAATGGTGCAAATTTTTCCAATATTGAACTTCTGAACAGTTAATCAATACCGACCAATGGGCAATGACTAGCTCATAAGGTTCCAAATTGTACAAGTTTGGCAACTTTCCAGAAACTTCAACATCATCGGAGATGATCGAAAGGTTGAACTGCCCTCCATCTACTGGCATATGTTGTGAAGGGTCCTCCAACGCTCCCAAATACAACTTGGTGTACGTTACGCACTCATGCGCAATATATGCTTCAGCGATACACCATTTGGGTGCAGATTTGTTCATCACATAGTCTTTGTAGTCCCCTAATTGTCTGTAAAGCGGTAATTACAGATCGAGCATGTTATGCTTATTGCAAAATAAGTGAATAAATAATATTAAAGATCGACATATATAGCCAGATTCAGAGATGCATTACGTACCTTTCCATATGATACATCCATGTGTAGTGTACTGGACCAGTAAGCAACAATTGTTCCGGAAAATGGAGCATCAGGTGAGGCATGATGAAAGGACCCAACCCCGATTTAGCTCCCTAAATCGGAATCAAACCCCTTCGAAAACGCGAACCAACAAAAACTTTTCAAAATTTGGGCAGAGTTTCGTTACTAACGTGGAATTACCATTACCTGCACGCGGAAAATACACTTCATCCTATGCCACAAAAGCAAACCGTGGGCACCAATCCCATCCGGATTTCTCAATATCACAACAGTAAAGTAAACAATACATATAGTAGTACTTACTGAAATCCGGGTTTAAAATCGTATAACATATTCCACAGAAAGCTCAGAGCGACATCTAATACATAACCATATACGTGTACCACAGTAGGTAGAACAATAAACCTACTGGATGAAACAAGATTGCTCGAGCACTATGCCTCCGACCACGACGTGCGACACCAGAGCCTGAACTGCAAACTGGGCACGGAAACCGAAAAGCCCAGGTGAAAGACAATAAACACGTTAGAGTGAGTGGACGAAAATAAACGTCTTTCACCAGTTTATATATGTTATAAAAACATATGCGAGTCCAGATAAATAAAAACAACATAGTACACGAGGTAAAACTCACACTCCTCCAGTGTACAGAGCATGCAAGTAAAAATCCCACGGGGTCGCTCATGGACACACACCGTGCTAGTACAGTCCGAATCACGGGATCCCGGACCCACACGTGATTCTAAGCCAGAAAGGCCTCGGTTCCGGGGATACGCCCCTCGCCGGTCAGGTCGGGGTAACGCCCCGCCTGGGATGCCTACCATCGGGGATCAGCCGAGAGGCTAAGTGTATCGATACAACAACGTAACCAAGACTGTACTCTGTGTAAACCAAATCATAAACATTTCGATGCAAATGCATGAAACAGCATATAAGTGTATGTATACTCGTATACGTATATTCGTATAAGTATATTGTATAATCGTAAAACACATGCTCATGCAATTCGTAATCTCAATACGCATGCTCAAGTTCGAAAATCATATAAAAGACTCGCAAACAATCCGTGAAAAGAAATGTCCACTCACAGACTAGCGTAACGCGTTTCGCGTTAACCCGTGATCCGGCGGAAAGTCCCTCGCCAAAAGAACGATCACGAACCCCTGAATATTCACAAAATCCAATTCTCATAACCATAATTCGACAATACAAATCAAACCACGAGAAACCACCGTTCTCGGAAACAGATAATTCAAAGTCGACGAATCGTCGAAAATCCGTATATACCACTTCAATACCTCACTTTACGTTCGGACGCTCAACTCGAAAAACGAACCTCCCCACTGCGATCGGGGCGCGATTTCGAGTCAAATGACATGCGACTTGCCGAAAGTCAAAAAGTCAACCCGTTGACCGTTGACCGCCGTTGACCGCCGCCCACGGCGGCGCCACTGTTGACCGGAAAATTTCACGGCGGAGCTTCACCAATTCCACTCAAAATCGTCCACTGAGCAACTTTCATAACTGCACCGAAGTCCAATTCTCACTCTAACACATCCAATTTCATGATAAACCGAAATGAAACACAAAATTCAAACCCAAAATTCTTCATGCTCAAATCGAATTAGAACACCATGTTTATATGGTTAGAATCACCTTAAAGAGGGCTACAAAACCCAGTCCTTGTTTGAGCTCAACTCGGCCCGAATCAAAAGTCACCATTAAACCCAAAAACCTTGAACTTTGCTTCAAGTTTTCTCTCTCCACCATGAAGCTTGCCGGAAAGTAAGACCGGAAATGGGTAAAGAGCATCGGGGCGAGTTGAATGGGCCACGGGCCGAGCCCGGAAGTCGCCGGAATCCGGTCGCCGGAGTGGAGGCCGACGCCACCGTCGTGACTCACTCTCCCAACTCGGTCAAACCGAGTTGACCAAGGTCAACCATATTAAATCAGTCTTTGACTTTCCCAAAGGGGCAAGTCACTATTTATAGCTTTCCCAATTAGGAAACTTCATACTTATCCTTTTCGTCGAACTTCAAAAGCGCGTAACTTCCTCGTCGTATATCCGATTCCGATAAATCTCGCGGCCACAAACTTGACTCAACATGATCTTTAATAATCACCCAAAGTCAAACACATCGGCCAAACGGATAAAAAGTCAACCCTTTAAAGCAACACACATTAAATCGACTAAATAACCAACAAACGGAAATATTCGCAACTAATTCCTCGTAACTCCAAATCATGCTCCGGAAGTTCCCACAAACTCGAAATTAAATTCCGAACAACTTCCGTGAAGAAACCGAAACCAAATTCCCGTCCGATAATTTAGTCGTTAAGTGGCCCACCACTTAAATCTGGACTTCAAATATTCATAACTAATTCTTCGGTCGTCCAAATAACGATCCGGAACCGCCCACGAACTCGTAATCACATATAGAACGACTCTCGAGAAGAGATCCAGCTCCGATTCTCGGCCAATAATTTAGTCGTTAACAGAACCCTGGCGAGTAAATCCGCTATCGGAAATCCACGTCGATACGCTAACTCGCAAATTGAGCTGATTATACTTCTGATTCTGGTCCGGGTCGTCACACATGATGTCGAAATTTTTTGGAGGAAATATCCTTTCAAATTTGCACATGATAAAAATGATGTCCTGTTGCATTTCCAACAAGTCCGATTTCTTCACTTCTCTCGTGCATAACTTCTGAAAGAATCTTGACAAAACCACTAACGGCTCCACAACCTCTTTGGGCAAGTACCCTTGAATGAAAACAGGGAAGAGGCGTTGAAGCAGTATATGAAAGTCATGACTCTTTAGTCCATACATATTATTGTCTTTGAAGTTAACACAACGACTTATATTTCCAGCATAGCCTGAAGGATACCTAACATTACCCATCCATTCAAAAATTTCATTCTTCTGGGCAGCCTTGACGGTATAAGGAGCTTGTGGCATTTTTTGCTTCCCATCTCTCAACCACAAATGTTTTCGCAGTCCCATCCTTTTAAGATCAATGCGTGCCTTCGGGCCGTCTTTAGTTTTTCCCTCCCAATTCAACACTGTGCCGACCACACTCTCGCACACATTTTTCTCTATGTGCATGACATCTAAGTAGTGTCTGATCAGCAACTTGGACCAATACGGAAGTTCCCAAAAAGTACTTTTGTGTGTCCAGAATTTATACATGTCGGGTTTATCAGGTATTGACACCACTATCTCAGGATGATTGCTTAGCTGCCCAAAATCGTATTCAATTAGCACTTCTAATATTTTATCCCCCGTCCATCTCCTCGGCTGCTCACCTGTTTCCACAGTCCCATCAAATGCCTCCATATCGTCCCGAAATGGGGTGATCATGTGGAAGCCAACAACGATGACGCATCTGTACAATCTTCCTACAATGAGGTCTGCAACACTCAACCTTCATGCACTCTGGACAAGCCCAGTATCCCCTGGTAACATTGCCCGACAACATCCCGCGTGCAGGAAAATCGCTAATGGTGCCAACAAGCATGGCATGCATCTGGAACATCTCATTTTTGAACTTGTCATCAGTGGGATGACCATGCTCACTCAAGTACTTAAGCTCCTCAATCAAGGGTCTCAAATACACATCGAGACACTTTCCTGGATAACCCGGCCCTGTAATTATCATAGTGAGCATATTGTATTCTTTCTTCATGCACATCCATGGAGGAAGGTTGTACGGTACCAAAATAACTGGCCATATAGTATATTGAAGACTCATGTTGCCAAAAAGGTTGAATCCGTCAGATGAAAGCCCCAGCCAAATATTTCGAACCTCTGATGCAAAATAAGAAAACTCATTCACCATGTGCTTCCAAGCCTCTCCGTCAGCAGGGTGTATAAGCGTATCATCGTCGGGCAAATTCCTCTCGGCCCACCATCTCATAGCTTCAGCCGTGTGTGCAGACATGAACAATCGTTCTAGCCTATCTATCAGCGGAAAATACCGAAGTATCTTCACAGTTTTCTTGTTTCCGGAAGGAGTCAACTTATACCTATCTGTACCACATACCGGGCATTCATCAAGGGATTCAAGATCATTCCCATAAGCATCTTCACCCCAGAAGAGAACACAATCATATCTACAAGCATGGATTTTGATGTAGGAAAGGCCAAGATGTTTCAGGATCTGTCGCACCTTACGATGAGTGGTAGGAAGACGATGATCGGGGGGCAACAACGAACCAGACCACTTCAGCCAATCATCAACAGCCTTCACACTCATTTTGTTCTCCACTTTGAGCTTCATTACTCCCATAACACTTTCAAGAACAGTCTTATTACACCTGTTGTACAACGGGGTCTGTTGGAAGGCAATGAGGTTGTTGTACTTGTCCATACCAGCAATGTTGACAGCTGTAGGTAATTGCTGGACTGGCTCAATATGAGGGAAGTCTCCAACGGCGGGAGGGATATCCGGTGCTTGAGCAAATGTACCGCTCTCATGAGGAAACATATCGTTGATCAACCTTGTTGTTGGATCATTGGATGTACTGCCACTCTCAAAAAATTGTCCGTGATCATGTTGATCAACTGATGAGCCCTCACCGTGATAAATCCAACATGTGTATTTATCCCAAAACCCGTTTTTCTTCAAGTGCTCCAATACTTTATCGATATGAAAACGATATTGCTCGCTGCGACACTGACATTTCGTACACGGACAATAATGAATTGTCATCCCTCCACAATTAACCTTCACATATTCCACAAAACTTCTAATTCCACGGTGATATCTTACATCCCATCTTGGAAGACACATCCAACTCTTGTCCATCCTGAAAATTATAACTGCATGTATATATACCCATGATCTTATTAATTAAAATTTCATAGCTAGATATAAATATATATTATTATAATTCCCATAATTTTAATATATATATACACACACGTACACCCTAATTAACTATATATATATAATCAATCACAAAAATCTAAATATATATATATAACCACACTAGCTAGCTATAATTAATCCTATAATAATCACAATATATATAATGTAATATATTAATTAAATTAATTAATCACCCTAGCTATATATATAATCACAATAATCAACACAAAAATTAATATATATTTACGTACTACTCCAACTCGATCAACTATCAATCACGTACTCAAAATCAACCATCGATCAATTACTCAAATTAACTCAAGAATCAATTAACTCGATCGATCAATATATATATTCAAAATCAATTAATATCGATCAATTCGATCAACACACGTACACATGCATGCATATATATATATATAATATTAAGTACGTACCTATATATAATGAATCATCACGAACTCATTCTCGACATCACCCAAAGATCGATTTCAGAGCATTTTCAGATTTGAAGGGAAATTTTTTTGAATGACAGATCGAGCTGTTGCCCAGATCTGAAATAAGAAACTATAGCCGACGATAGAAAAAAATCGTGGCTAATAGTCAAAAAAAATCGTCAGTAATAGTGGAAAACTATAACCGACGATTTTCCGGCGACTATAACCGACGACAAGAAAATCTAGTCGGTCAAAAAACTATAACCGACGAGGTAATCCTGTCGTCGGTTATAGTTTACTATAACCGACGAGAACCCTTCTCGTCGGTCGTTTTTTGGGAATCTCGTCAGGTATAGTGCTTCTGTTGGTAGTGCTCGTACACTATTTGTCTAAGCTTAATTCGATTAAAATTGTGACAGGTGTTCTGTATGTTTGTATGACGCACACTATAAGTGCATTTGTTGTATTGGTTATAGTCTTATAGACTAAGTTATATTAGTCATTAAAATCGTGCAATGGATCTGTTTATTCACGATATTTATATGTTCTTAGAGTTGCACCGTTCGAAACAAAGGAATAAAAGGAGCATATGTATAGCAACCATTAGATTTTTACAGATGATTTTCATTTTTTCCTTAATAATATAATTTCGATCTCTCACTCACAGTATGTTTGTTTGTAAATTGTAATGACGTTCAATAGTTAGTGTAGGTTATTTCAATTGGAGGTAAGGTCGACTCCGACGTCAAATGTACTCCCAAATCTATAACACCATTTTCAAATTAGAGAAGAACACATACATATATATTATTTCAACATGAAGTAGTTATACATTCATGTCGATCACTTTTTTCCGACATTTGAAAAGTGAGCACCATGGACGGTTCTAAATGAAAGCAACGATACTCTGTTTGCCAATCAACTACTCCGATCACGAGCTAGCTAGCTAGAATAGCACGTTTATCACAAATCATAAACTTATTTGTATACTGAATCCAACCAAATATAGACACAATGATGATCGAACTTTATAAGATGACAACGAAAGCACTAGCTGTTAGTATTGCATCATTAGTTGTACGATTAAACATACTTATCCACTTAAGCAGGTTAGCAACACCTACCGGACCATCCGCAAGACCACCAAGGAAGCTCCAACTTCACTCACCAGACCCACCCCATCCGAGCGCACATGCGTCCGTGGGGCGCACGCCCGAACATGCGGATCACATGGCAGCAAGCACACCAGTCCCACATCGAAGAACACCATCGAGCACCAAGCTCAACCACCTATATATGTAAGGTATTTATTACAGGTAAGATCATCTCATTCGTTCCATCTTGACGAATCCAACACACTCATTCACTCGACCAGAACACTACTTACTCGCACGTTCGCTTGACTGTTATATCCAATACATCATCTGACTTAGGCATCGGAGCGTTGAAGGCGGGCCACCCCGTCTTGACCCCTGACCGCCTGTTCATTGTTGTATTCTTCTAACAGCCGCACCCGAACGCGCGCACCCGACCACCCGACAGGAGAAGAGGAAGCGTCCGACAGAAGAGGCAACCGTCGGAAGAAGGAGCCCGCACACCGGAGGAAGAGGAAGCGCCCGACCATCCGAACAGCCCCACCGTTCGGACGCACCAGGAGGAGAAGGAAGTCTATCGTACAACAAGGAGGAGGAGGAAACACTATTCGCGTTGCTTCTGCCCCATTACGCCCCCGCGCGTAATTCGGTAGAAACAGCTGGCGCCGTCTGTGGGAAACTTACAAATTGCAAACCTCGTATAAACACTACAAAAACCAAAGGTCCACATGCTCAACCCGGTGACTAACGACAGCAACGCGCCCGATGGGGAGACGCCGCCAGACTCGCAGGGGCGGAATGTACTAGCGGCCGACAGGGACAATGGCGAGGGGCGCATCAGCAGCCTGATCCAGGAGTTACGGGAGGCGGCGCTTGAGAGAGCAGGGGAGCGCCAAATCCGTCAGAGGTTGGAGGAGCGGCTAGACGCACTCATCAGCCAGCAGATGGAGCAACACGAGGAGACCCAGGAGACCGCCAGCGAAGGACAGCACCTGTTCGACGGGACCAACGCCCGGGCGGCCCGAGCGCCCTCGCCCGTGGGAGAGTCGGCGCCCCCGACAAACAATGCTCTGATCCTTCAGAGGATGGGAGAACTGGCGGAGGAGGTCTCGCACCTGCGCAAGGACAAGCTGGCCGGTCAGGGCGGGACGTTCGCCCCCCGGGTCAGTCCGTTCTCGGCGCACATACTGGAGAAGGGAAGGGACCCCCACGCGAACATAACGAAGATCGCTCGGTTCGACGGGAGCGGAGATCCACGCGCACGTGGACGAGTTTCGATCCACCAAGGACGGAACCCGGTACTCGGACCCAACCTTGTGTTTCCTATTTCAGGAAACGCTGGCAGAAGAAGCGCGGAGCTGGTTCTACGAGATCCCGCCAGGATCCATCCATTCATTCCTCGAGCTGGCGGAGAGCTTTCAGAAGCGCTATCGGCTCCAAGGCAAGTACAACACCATGGGTATTCTCCTCAAGGTCCGCCAGGGGATGGACGAGAGCCTGTCGAGCTACATCAACCGATGGAGGATGCTCGCAAGCACATGCAGGGACCTTGATAAGCGAGTGGCCAAGGTAGCCCTCATGGATAACCTACTCGCCACCCCATTCGTAGAGAAACTAATGAGGAAGGAGCATCTCGACTACGACGAGATCATGGACCTAGTTGTATAGAAGGCGTTAGTGGAGACGCAAGTGTATGGGCCCACCTCCGAACCTAGCTCCAGCAGACCAGAAGCGACAGGCGCCCAACCACGACAGCTGGCGGACGACGAAAGGCCAAACGGGGGCTTTAAGAGGAGCCGGGACACGCACAAACAGAATTACCAGAAACCTTTCTTCCGCAGTCATCAGGGCAACAGCTACAACCAGGCGCAGGGGCAAGCGCAGCAGAGTGCCCGCTTACCACCAACATCGCGCTATCGATCGGCGGGACAGGATGTCTTTACGATCGATCGGCAACCGCTCGAGCACCTACTCCTCCTGCATCGACACCGAATACCGCCACCTAAAAACATGACGAAAGCGATGACTCTGACCGGCCAACTCTCGGACGTATGGTGCGAATTCCACAATGCCACCACCCACCATACCAACAGCTGCATTATGCTGAAGAAGGCCCTTGAAGACCTGAAGGACGAACGGACAACCCCTCCCAGGGCGGAAGGACGACAACGCGAGGCGAACATTGGAACCCGTGGGACTATCAGTACGATATCCGGGGGCAAGCGCAAGGAGAGAACATCATCGCCCGATCGCACGAGCAGGGAGGTGCTGACGATCGGGGTGGGGAGAGCGCCCAAGACCGGAAGGAAGGAGGCGCCCACCATTAGCTTCACAGCGAGGGACGAGGAGGAAAACCCGGAAGACAGCACCCTGCCGTTCGTAATCAACGCGATCATCGACCGATTCCTTGTGAAGAGGGTGCTGGTAGACAATGGGGCGTCCGTGAACATAATCTATTTCGACGCGTACACGGCGCTCGGGTGGCCCGCCAGCAGGATGACACAGGACCATGAGTGCATCGCCAGCTTCACGGGCGAGACATCGTATCCGATCGGGAATGACAATCTGCGGGTCGAGATTGGCGCACCCGACTCCCCGCACAGCGAGATCTGAACAGACTTCATCATCATAGACACCCCCTCCCCCTACAACGCCATACTCGGGAGGCCAGGGATCTGCAAACTAAAACTGATCGTCGCAGGACATCTGCTCTTGGGAATATTCCCAAACGAGCGTGGGATCGGGCACGTTCGGGGATACAATCACGAGGAAACCACAGAGCCTCGGGGCAGACAGGAGGTTCTCGCCTTAGAGCCCACGGATCGAAGGGCACGATCCACGCACGAACGACAAGGGGCCACATCTTAGCAATAGACTACTGGAAGGGCGATGAGACAGACTGCCCGATCGTTCAGACCAGCGCATTCAGGCTCGCCCAAATCCAACTGGGGGACTGGGAGGCAATCCGGCAAGGAGGGACACCCCGCCCGTGGAGGGAAGCGCCAGCACTTTTTACCTCAGTAATATGCAAGCGCAAAAACTACGGCACCCGTGGAATGTCCAACATTTGGGGAAGTATTTTACTCTTGTTGTACTCTTCCCGTTGGTTTATATTTGCGCGCCCGTTCGTCCTTACCCCGCCCGCCCATATACTCGGGGGACTGGGGATAGGCTACTCGCACAAATGTAACACTTGGTTAAAACCCATAGCCATTCAAAGCAAAGGAGTAAGCGCGCGTTCGCGTGAGTTACTCAAAAGATGCCAAAAAAAAAATCAGACAAGGCACACAAACGGAAAGAAAAGAAACTTCATTCATTCGCCCGATTACAAAACCTACTCTATTACAAAGGAAAAGAAAGAAAGGAAAAGCTATTCTACTCCGCCCCCGTATCGACATCCAGCTCTTCACCCTCCTCCGACGACTCCACCCCAAAAGCTTCCACCTGCTCGCCCAGATCCATCCGCCTGACCACCGGCTCCAGCTCCGCCTCAGTAGGGTCCCCAGAAGGCCCCACCTCTCTTTCGCACGCAGGAACCTGAGCGCCCGCCCGCCTCTCAACTTCAGACACCAGGAACGCCTCCCGGGCGGCTGCTCCAGCACAAACGCGCTTCAACTCGGCGCGCACCTGCTCCACCTCGGCCACGGCCTTATCCCGGTCAATCTTCGCCAGAGCTTCACAGGCAGCAGCTTCATCCGACCGGGCAGCCGCCTCCTCCGCACGGGCGATGTACCGACGCGCCAGATCATTAGCCTTGTCCAGCCTAGCCACCAACCGCTCCACCACCTTCCGGTGCTCCAACGCATCGGCCCTAAGGCGTGCAAGTTCCGCAATCTCCCGCGAGCAGACGCGGAAGACCTGCTGCATCAGGCGGGTGCACGCAACGAAGACCGCATCCAACCCATCAGGAACGGCATCCTCCAACGGCTGCAGCAGGGACCCAAGAGAGGCAGCACCATCCGCCAGCGCACGGCGCAGGCCGTCCACAATATCACCACTCGACCCAGGAGCGGGGCCAAAAGAGGATTCTTCAGTTCGGGGGCGCTTCTGCGCCCGCTCCTCGCCTTCCCCTTGCTCGGGAGACTTTGGCGGACCCAAAGACAGGAGCGAGGGATCTGGAGAGCAAGAGTATCCACTCCAAGAATATCGTGGAGGACTTGAAGGTCGACTTGAAGACGGAAGCGCACGAACAACCTCCCGCCTGTCCCCGACATCATCTCGCTCGGACTGTTGCTGCTCGCGCTCCGCCCGGGCCTGGGCCTTGGATCCAGCCGCATCACCTGGTGGCGGGCGGGGAGCATCCGCTTGTGGCCCTTGGATGGGCGGGGCAGGGGCAGCCACATTGGAGACAGGGGTCTTGGGCTGGGTACTACCCTCCAGGACGAATGGGCCACCACCGTCATCCGCCACCTTGTGGACCTTCGCAGCAACATTCCGCATTCTGAGCAGACGACGCTTGAGCGCTTCATCCATATCGGTGGCCTTGCCCTTCGATATTTTTCATTGCAAGCGCACACAGGAAAGGTTAGCAAACAGATACAACACTTCGTAAAATTATCCTATTCCTATTTTTCTGGTAGAAAACTACAACACGGCCCGGGCGGTCTGGCGGCACGCCTGCGCCCATCGGGCACTCGCTCGTACCGAGCGTACTGGGGGACTTTCGCCCGTGTGGGGTGGCCCAGCCCGTTCAAACGGAGACAGATTTAGGAGGAGCGCCAGGGTGCGTCATACAAGCGGGCGGCAAGACAACACTTGGGCATAAGAGGTAAACCACCAGAAACACCAAAACCCACAAAAAACCACCCAAAAACAGATCAAACCCCACCCACCTTAAGAACACGCCCTGTTCTTGAGAAGCAAAAACCCAGAAAAAGCCCAACAATCCAGAAACACACAAAAAAAAAACGGGAAACAAACAGCAACAAGATGAGAGCCTCACCAATTCAGTATCACACGAAAGACAGCAGGACCGCCGACGAAGGAACTCCGGCAAGAAACAAAGAACGGCAGAGATCCGAGATGAACAATGGGCAAACGAAATTTTTCTTCAGCGTTTCGGCAAATCGTAGAAAGTGAAGAAAGAGGCCACACCACACCCCTATTTATACTGCTCGCACGACGTCAGCCAGCGAACGCCAGCCGTCCATTCTCACACATCCACCGACGAATTACGACACGTGGCACGGGGCGGTTCACTTGCCCTCCTTAGTAAAACGTGCCAACCCATCATCTTCCCGCCTTGAATTCAAACCCTAGCACGGTCTCCAACAGCTCGACGCATGGCACCCATGCACCACTCCCACACGCCCACGCGTGTGAGGTCTGCCCTTTAAGCAATCATGACAACATCAGCATTTAATGCCCAGGCCACGCCAGCATTAAACGCGACGGCTAGCACTTATTATGCACCGGTTCCCGGGGAGAAGTCAAAAGGAATGTCACCTCAAATGTCTCATCGGCGCACCACTAAATCCAAGGCAAGGCACACTCCCGCACGACCAGTGAACACAGATCACTCACGCACGTCCGAACAAGGTAAACACCAACGCGGGCGAAGGGCACCTCCCAACGGGCGCACACCGATAAGAACTGGCAGGTCGGTTTAGGCGGCAACAGGCATGGCGCGCTAAACTCGATGGGCGACACGGGCGTGGGTTCTCCCCGTGTGCGCAACATTAGCGATCGACGCACCAATTCAGTCCTGGCAGGTTGCAGGCGCTGAAAGCAACGGGTGTGGGGTACGTCCTCTCCATATGCAAAAATACAGGTTGCCTATTACGAAAAAGGCAGGGGGCCCGTCCTCCCCTTGCAGACCCTGAAACCAACAGGCGACGAGTGCAGGGTACGTCCTCCCCATTCGCACAAGTACAGGCCGGATTAGGCAGCAGAGGCATGGGGTCCGTCCCCTCTCTGGGCGTCCCAAAATCATTAGGCGGCAACATGCATGGGGTTCGTCCCCTCTCTTGCGCGTGCTAAAAGGGTGGCACGGGCGTGGGGTTCTTCCTCTCCGTGCGCCGACCCATTCCCAACCAGAGGCATGAGGTCCGTCCCCTCTCTGGGCATCCCAAAATCGTTAGGCGGCAACAGGCATGGGGTCCGTCCCCTCTCTTGCGCGCGCTAAGGGTGGCACGGGCGTGGGGTTCTTCCCCTCCGTGCGCCAGCTCTTTCCTAGCAGAGGCATGGGATACGTCCCCTCTCCTGACGAACATCGGTAGCCAGCAACAGGCATGGAGTCCGTCCCCTCTTTGCGTGTGCTAAGCTCAATAGGCGACCACGGGCGTGGGGTTCTTCCCCTCTGTACGCCAACTAAGTCCTAGTAGGGCTGTGAGGTCCGTCCCCCCCTATAGGCTCCGAGACTGATAAGCGACGCGAGTAGGGGATGCGTCCTCATCGACGTTCGCGAAAGTACAAGCCGAATTAGCAGGGCTAAGCTCGATGGGCGGCACGGGCGTGGGGTTCTTCCCCTCAGTGTACGTAACGTTAACGATCGATTCGCCGACTCGGGTTCCGGCAGGGGTGTGGGGTTCGTCCTCTCCTTCAACGGTCCGAGGCCGATGAGCGTAACCGGGTGTGGGGTCCGTCCTCTCCGGGCGCAAAATCTTCCCGGGTTAGGCGGCAGAGGCCTCTGCGCGCACTAAGGCCGAAAGGCGGCACGAGTACGTGATCGTGGGCGCTGCAACAATTGTAGGTCGTGGTCCTGATCGCACCGTTGACGCTACAGCGTACGCGACGGCATCCCCGTTGACGTGCGACGTGCGCAGTGTACCCCATCACTGGCGTTACGACCAGCATTTGCATACACTCGCACATCATACCATACATTCATGCATCATACCATACATTCATACTTGCATATCTATATCTGTATATCTATTGTACTTATTTGTGTTTACAAGACCGACCCCATCTGGGCGCGCGGCTCCAAATATATAGCAAGTCTTGTTTGGAGGCTGGGCCCATAGGTACACGAACACACGAACAGGCAACACCCCACGGGCGCGTGGCTCCAAACTAGCAAGATCAGTTTGGACGCCGGGCCCAGAATACAGCAACAGGTACACACCCGAACGTACAGGGACACGAACACAGGTCCCACTCCGTCATGCGAGCCCTTCCTTGACCGGAGATTTGGGGGACTTGGGGGTTACAGGATCATGCACCACTGCTCAACCGGATAAGTATTTCTGTTCAATCGCACGAACCCTTCTTCAACTCCCCAGTCAAGAAAGTTCTCTTTGACTTGGGGACTTGGGGGACTTGTTAGTATTGCATCATTAGTTGTACGATTAAACATACTTATCCACTTAAGCAGGTTAGCAACACCTACCGGACCACCCGCAAGACCACCAAGGAGGCTCCAACTTCACTCACCAGACCCACCCCATCCGAGCGCACACGCGCCCGTGGGGCGCACGCCCGAACATGCGGATCACATGGCAGCAAGCACACCAGTCCCACATCGAAGAACACCATCGAGCACCAAGCTCAACCACCTATATATGTAAGGTATTTATTACAGGTAAAATCATCCCATTCGTTCCATCTTGACGAATCCAACACACTCATTCACTCGACCAGAACACTACTTACTCGCACGTTCGCTTGACTGTTATATCCAATACATCATCTGACTTAGGCATCAGAGCGTTGAAGGCGGGCCACCCCGTCTTGACCCCTGACCGCCTGTTCATTGTTGTATTCTTCTAACAGCCGCACCCGAACGCGCGTACCCGACCACCCGACAGGAGAAGAGGAAGCGTCTGACAGAAGAGGCAACCGTCGGAAGAAGGAGCCCGCACACCGGAGGAAGAGGAAGCGCCCGACCATCCGAACAGCCCCACCGTTCGGACGCATCAGGAGGAGAAGGAAGTCTATCGTACAACAAGGAGGAGGAGGAAGCACTATTCGCGTTGCTTCTGCCCCATTACGCCCCCGCGCGTAATTCGGTAGAAACACTAGCTTCTGTATTCTCAGTAGGAGATAGATTAATTAAAAGAAGAAAAAAAAACACATTATGATCGACATTGGTTCTTCCTTAGCTTCCTTATATAAGAAATTCAACATTAATTAACGAAATTAAGCAAACAGAAATAATGGAAGTAATCACATTTGCATTGATCGATTCTCATCACGTACACGATGGTCTGGTTATTCACTTCTCTCTTCCATCTTCACTGTAATCTCAGACTGTTCAGCCTGCAAGAAACAAATATACCTCATCAGTTTTAGTGTACGGAATTAAGTAGAAGAATGTACGTACGTGTGAACGTACTAACGTACGTGCATAGATATTAGTACTACGTACCTTTGATCTTCAATGTTGATGGAACTGATGTTGTAGCCAGATTTGTTGTTTCCTCCTCCGCCGCCGGCGGACTTGGACGACCTGCCGCCGTAGTTCGGCAAGGGAACTTCGCCGGACTAGATCTTGTTGACGTCTTCGACCAGCATCTCGTAGTGCCTCTTCACTTCCTCCGCCGTCTTATTCCCTCCCACAGCTCGCGCCAGATTGTGCCACCTGTCCGGCGTGTCCTTGTCGTAAACCGCTAGGGCATTCTCGAACATCTTGTTCTGCCTTGATGTCCACGATCCCGACGAGCCCATTATAACAAGTCTAAGAGAGTGAGTGTGTTTTGATCGAGCTAGCTTAGTTGAGCAAATAGAGTATGGCAGTGGTGCTGTTTATATAGAAGGGCTAGCTACCTGTCGCTATCAAAACAATGGGCTTGTTTTTCTTTGCAGTAACCTACGTGGTTTTTTTTTTTTAACTTTCCAGGTAATTTAGTCTCGTGGATTTGCTCAAATCTTAGGGCTTAAGCACCAAGAAAGATGAGATTTCATGCCGACTTTCTTCCTTTATCCAAGATAAAGCTCATGCTAGCTGCATCTCATGCATGTTTCGCCTCTCTGCGCCGAAAACCTCGTCATCGGTCCGTTACTTCACTCATTCTAGTTCTGGAAATTCTTGAGAACACCAAAAACTAGTTTATTAATCTGGATTAACAAACTGTTTTCTGCAGACTGTTGTAATTATATATCTAAGTGTATTATATATACTTAGCATATCCAGCTAGAACACATTATAGCCAGCTAAATCCAGTGTTATGTTCACATCCATATCCATGATGGTAGTTGAAATGCACCAGATTTAGTCCCCAAATTGGAGACTTAAGCGCGATCGATTACGCGAAAACTAATTAAGTTCATGAAAAATCTATCATCACTGCAATTTTCAGCTCATTAATTTTTAGGTGCATGTATTAATGTATACCTTTGGTAGCTAGCTAGAATCGGAGTTTTTATATCCACTTCTCCTTCTTGCCAGTTTTGTATGATAGGTAACACTTCATGATCATCAAGTACAGAGTTCTATATCTGTATATCTTAACCTAATTTGTTAAATACTTGCTTGAAGCTGAAGTTTTTCAATAACTACTTTCTTGCACATGGTACGTACTTATATTAGCCGCAGCAACTTCAATTACAGTGATCAAATGGCTAGATAGCTTAGCTGGTATTATATTTCAAGTTTCCAAACTATACAAAGACCAGAGTAAAGTATAGCCAGATTTCTGTGGACTACTGTAATTGATAAGCAAACAACAGCAGACTAGTTACAACACATACGTACATCTTTGAGGTCCATCCTGCTAATAAAGATCTGATATATTCTTCTTAGCTTCTCTGTTCATCATTCTTTTTCGCTACCCCGTTATTTTGCTCAAGAAAACAATCAGCTGTCAATGATGCGAAATGTGTACCCTATCTAAAATCTCGTCTTTTATTCTTCAGGACTTGTTTTATCTGCTTAGCTATTTTTGGAGCAGAAAGCATATATAGCTAGCTGTATGTATGTGACAGCTGAATCATGCAGCTAGCTGTGTTTGAAGACTTGATAGGCAACTCTCTCTTTCAAGTAATGGACTAATGGGAAACAAATTACTACCTATACACATCTCATTTTCTACTGCTAAACTAGGGTTAGGAAACCCTAAAAGTCTTACGGATTTGTTTGAATACATAAGTAACATAACTACATACAACCTATGAGAATTTGATATGCACATAATAGTATGCTGATAATAAATAGTTTCTTGGAATCCTTATCATCATCCACGTCTGATCGATACATGCAATTCAAACAGAATTTAATTATCTCATGTTGAAAAGCTGTACGTGAGAGCTCCATTTCCTTATAATTTTGTGGCCATAAATCAGTTACAGGTTGGTTTCCATGATCATAGATCCCATGATCATAGATAACAAGGTAGGATAGATATATGCCTATGCAAAAATTTCCAAGGATTCTTTTGATTTGAAGACTGAGAAAGTGAGAAGAAAACTGTATACTTCAACATTTTGGGTTCCCTCATGATATATGAGGCCACAGCTGATGTGAAAGGGGAATCCATGGCTTTATAATTAGTAATTGGGCTGGGAAAAGTCCCTGATTTAGACACATATCTCTACACAATTCAAAAAAATAATATATCATATGGTATCGAGTCATTATGAGGTCCAGAATTCAAATCAAGATAAAATGACTCATTGTACATTGTTGACTTATACCGTATAAATTAAGCTATTTAACGTGAGTGTGTGGCGCCAGTGTCACACACTCGCGTAGCGATGTATATTTGTGGTCTTACTTCACTATCTGCCTTTTATAGGGAGCATCTATATCTATATCTATATATAGATATATAGATATATATACACACACACATAGATGTTCTACATTGCTAATGATCAGCTAGCTCCTCCTACTATTTTGGTATAAGAGATCAATCTGTTACATCGATCAATCATCTGTAATCCTTATCATTGATTGGTGCTCATAAATTATTCCAGGATATATAAAGTCTGATTGCTTTTGATATATCCTCACAAGTTGGAGTTGGGGGGCTGAGGATACATGGCCAAAGTGTTAGAGTGGATTCTTTAGGATATTCAAGTGGTATTACTCAATTTTCATTTTAGGAAGCTTGCTTCGGATAAGAGATAGTAGCACATTTCATCACTTCGTTTAAATTTATGTCACGTTTGTTACTGTTTAACAATAGTTAGCTAGATTGTTGCTTGATCATAAATATCGCCGTTAAGTGCATGACTACAAATTCTCGAAATTAGAAGTGTTGTGTGGATCATTAGCAAGTACCTCCAAAATGAAGCTCATAAATCATTGGGGTAATATCAATCAGATTAGAACTTGATCAATGTTCTCGATCAAAATTATCAAATAACTCTCTCATCTGTTCTGTATGTTTAGTTTCCCTCTAGCTGCCAAATTGGGCCTGAGTGAACAGGCCTCACTTAAAGTTTAAAAGTGGACTCTTCGGCCCATACACTTCTGCTACGGCCTTACCCATCACCTTATGAATTGGATTAAGTCCTGCTAAACCCAGCCCAACATTTGGAACTTTGAAAAGAATATATATAAATAAAAGGGCCTAAATAAAACTTTCGAATTGTTTGACCATTTCTGACCTTTCTTTGTGGAAATATTTTTTTCTTCTGCGTGTCTACATGATTGAAAATGAAACGTTGTAACTTTTCGATTGTAATGTCCCAATCGCATCCTTGATTAATTGAATCATTGAGGCAAAAAGAGGTGAATTTTCCACCCAAGTCCATTCCTTTATTTTGTGATTTAGATTAGGGAGACTTCATAATTGCTCTATTGAAGCACTACTAAGTCATTGATTTGACATGTTGTCCCCTTAACGATTATGACATTGACACGTCGGTCACCATTATTTTTCCAGAGGTGTTTTTTTTTCTTTTCAATTTTGGGATTTTTGGAGTTATATTGACCAAGAACATAATTATTGGCAGCCCACCATATTCAAATGAATATTTCTTTCTCTTTGTCTATACTTTCTACTATAATTTATGGTAAGCATCCACTAAGGCTCATTCTGATGAATTCATATGTGGAAGCATTGTAAAATATTCTATTCTATCAAACCAACGTATATGTAATACACAGAGGAAGAACAAAACCAGCGCTATCATCACCTAAGGAAGAAGGGAATTGAAACATGGTCTACCTAATGTCCTATCATCACATTTATTATTGGAAACTTGTTTAAGGGAAAGAAAGTGATGTATCTGACCTTTATCTAAATTGCTTGGAACAATTGAACAAGAGAGCCATCCCATATATATGATATATGGCTGCTTTCTTGTGGCCAATATTTTATGTCGAGATTGCAAGTACGATATTTCAAATTAAGTACATGATAAAATTTATGTATTATGATTTAAATTTCGGTAAAGTGATCAATGATCACCGAATATTATTCATAAAGAGAATGTCAGATGTCTGTATCACCAATAAGTCGATTTCAAATGTTCGAGCTAAAAATAAAAATATTTTAATTTATAAGTAGCTCATTTTGCGTAAAGAATTATAAACATTCACAAGTTATCAATAATTCATTAATTCATAAAAAAAAAAATATGTCACACGACAATAGATTAACATATTGAATATTCAATGATCAAGGAGTTGAATCATTGATGCATTTGGATTTAGATGGATGACAGGTCATCATTCAACTCTATTATCAAGTTGTTTGTAATGCCAAAACCCTCAGAAAAATCAAAGCTCAAAGGACAGGAGAGGAGCAGCCCATTTTGAATTTGATTGTGTTTTGTTTAATAATTTGATCAAACCACACTTCCAAACAAAACAAATGAACAATCCCCACTAAGACCCAAAACAGTAATTCTCAAGTCAACTAACTTCACAAACCCAAGATGAAGAAGAAGAAGAAGAAGAAGAAGAAGAAAGTGAGACCAACCTCTAAAGCCACAACTATTTAGCACTGAGCAAGAAAAAAAAGAGCTACCACAAAAAACTAGAGTTCATGGCTTTTCATTAATGGCTTCTCCGGTGAAGTGTCAGAAAGTGACCTAGTTAATCGTTACTCACAAGGCCTCTAGCGGTTGAGGCACAGTCTTCGCTGCCTCTCTCTCCTCCATTTATTATTCTTACCTTCAATTCCTCTCTGCTTCATTAAAACTCATCTTCTCTTCTACCAAAGAAAATTTAAAGCACCTCTGCCACCGTCACACTCACACACACTTCTCCACTCAACAAACCTAACTTCACTCCTCTCTCAGAATGCAGAGCCCAACTTCTTGTTGCAGGTTAGTGACACTCTTAACTTATAAAGTTTTCATTTTATTTTTTTTGAGTATTGGGTATCTTATGTACTGCTTAGATTGAGTTTCCTTGTTGAAAAAGGTTGAAACTTTATGTAAAGATTTGGTTTTTGAGTATTGGGTTGTGTTTCCTTGTTGAAAAAGATTGAAACTTTGTTGTGTTCTTATATTGCTTAAACTTTGGTTTCGTTTGTAGATGAAGAACCTGTGTTGAATACTTAGAATATGATGAAGATTTACAGTATGGTATCCCAGACTAAAACCCAAGTTGGCGTTTTTACAATTGCCTTGTTAGTTTTGTTGTTCATTGAGTGCGTTTTGGCCCAGCAAGTTTTCTTAAGTTCCGGCGAGGAACGGTCGGCGTTACTCAGTCTCCGGTCATCTTTGGGCATCAGAAGCAAAGACTGGCCTATAAAGGCTGATCCTTGCTCAAATTGGACAGGAGTTGAATGCCGGAACCAGAGAGTCAGTGGGATCAGTGTTGCCGGATTAAGGCGAACCAACGCGGGCCGGCGCAATCCCAAGTTTGATGTGGATGCATTGGCCAATTTGACTTACTTGGCTTCTTTCAATGCCTCCGGGTTTGCGATTCCGGGGTCTATACCAGACTGGTTTAGCCAGAGACTTAGTGCACTCCAAGTGCTTGATCTAAGTTCTGCTTCTGTCATTGGTGCTATACCTGAGTCTCTTGGTAATTTGACCAAGCTTAAGTCTTTGTATTTGTCTGATAATGATATGACTGGTATTGTGCCATCTGCATTGGGGAACTTAGCCGAGTTAGTTGTGCTTGATCTTTCGAGGAATTCGTTTACCGGGTCAGTGCCATCTAGTTTGGCCTCTCTTGGAAACCTCACTAGGCTCGACCTTTCGTCGAATTTCCTATCTGGGTCGATTCCACCGGGTTTAGGCAACCTTTCAGGACTTCAGTTTCTGAACCTGTCAGACAACAGTCTCACTGATTCTGTACCTGCTCAGCTTGGTGAGCTTTCCGTGTTGCTCGAATTTGACCTCAGCAAGAACTCTCTGTCTGGGCCATTGCCTGTGGAATTGGGAGGGTTGAAGGGTCTTAAGAAGATGGAAGTCGGAGATAATGCTCTGGAAGGTCCACTGCCGGAGGGTTGGTTTTCGAGTTTTCCTCAGCTTGAAGTTCTAGTTTTGAGTGGGAATAGACTCGAGGGTGCTCTTCCTGCTGCATTGTGGTCACATTCCAGTTTGCGTCTTCTTGATTTATCCAGAAATAACTTTACAGGAGCTTTGCCTGGACCGTATTTAAGTGATAGTAATAGCGGTGCTGTGTTCAACCTCTCGTATAATCTCTTATATGGAAATCTGACTCATCCACTTGGGAAATATGGTTCAATTGATTTATCCGGTAACTATTTCCAAGGCAAGGTATTGGAAGGTAGTCAAAGCAATGTTACTCTTAGTACAAATTGTCTTCAGATGGAACCGAATCAGAGAAGTTTACAGGGCTGTAGACAGTTTTATGAAGACAAAGGTTTAGCTTTTGATTATTTTGGGGCACCTGAACCAGTTCAGCCTCCTTTGATAAAATCTGAATCGAAGAGCAAAAATCGATTGATATATATGCTGGTGGGGATATTAGGTGGACTAGCCTTCATTGTGATTTTAGTACTGGTTCTGGTAGTACTCCTGAAAAAGGGTAATAAAGCCACAAATCAACGAGGAACTGCAAATGTAGGGCCTGTTCCGGACGAAGATGGCCTTTCACTTCCTAAAGACCTCATGTATGCATCAGGCCTAGGGGATCCATTCACATATGAGCAGATTCGCCAGATTGCTGGTGATTTTGGTGAAGAAAATCTTATCAAACACGGGCACTCTGGGGATCTGTTCCGTGGTTCTATGGCAAGCAGGGCCCCTGTAGTTATCAAAAAAGTAGATCTGCATTCCTTGAAGAAAGAATCATATATGATAGAACTGGATTTATTTAGTAAAGTTTCTCACACAAGATTGATTCCACTTTTGGGACATTGCTTGGAGCATGAGAGCGAGAAGCTTCTGATTTACAAGTATATGCCAAACGGAGACTTGGCTAGTTCCTTGCACCGGGTAACAAGTTCAGCAGATGGCAAATTACAGTCGTTGGATTGGATCACGAGACTGAAAATTGCAATCGGAGCTGCAGAAGTCCTGTCTTACCTACATCATGAGTGCAGCCCACCTCTCGTTCACAGGTATTACTGAACTTTCTTGCAGCCATTGTTGTGTACTTGGTTTCTGTTAAGTTGCTGTTGCTAGTCGTAATCTGACATGTTAAGCCATTATTCATCATAGTGAGTCGGATTCCTCGTATCTTATGCCTATATTTTAGCTGTATTTTATATTTTAACCGTGCTTACAGTGTTGAGTTAGTGATTAAAGCTTTACTTTTGGTGGGTGAAGAGATGTGCAAGCAAGCAGTATACTTCTCGACGACAAATATGAGGTACGACTTGGAAGCTTAAGTGAGGTTCGTGCGCAAGAAGGGGATGGTAATCACAATGTTATAACAAGATTGTTGCGGAAACAACAGTAAGTGTTTAAACTTTGGGCTTATAACCCTGCTTACGTATAGCTTTGGATATATTCATCAAATTGTGACATATTCTTTTGTGTTTTGCAGAAGCTCTGAGCAGAACCCTTCTGGTACTTCTCTTACCTTTCTTCAATTTTAAGACTTCCATTGCTAGCTGGTTTCCCTAGATTATTTTCTCTTTCAAATGTAGTCTGGTATAACGAAAACTTACTTATTTTATTTCTGTTAATGAACAGCTTTGATGTCATCGGTCACTTGTACATATGACGTGTACTGTTTTGGTAAAGTTTTACTTGAGCTTGTGACGGGCAAGCTCGGTATCAGTAAATCAGACGATGCCTCTACAAGAGAGTGGTTGGATCACACAATCCGTTACATCAGCATTTATGAGAAGGAACTGGTTAATAAGATTGTTGATCCATCTCTGATAGTCGATGAGGATCTATTGGAAGAGGTATGGGCCATGGCAATCGTGGCTAGGTCCTGCCTCAACCCCAAGCCGTCCAAGCGTCCGCCAATGAGATACATCCTCAAAGCGTTGGAAAACCCTCTAAAGGTGGTGAGGGAAGAGAGTTCAAGCTCTGCAAGGCTGCGGACAACTTCATCCAGGAGATCATGGAGCACCGCTTTCTTTGGTAGCTGGCGGCACAGCTCATCAGAAAACGCAACTGTTCCTGGCCATACGAACAGAGAAGGTGTCAGTGGCTTAAAACAGGCAGGTCGAGTAGGTTCTTACGGCAGTGGTGGAAATGAGTTCTCCTCTTCACGTAAAAGATTGTCCAATGAAATCTTCCCAGAGCCAGTCGAAATCCAAGATGTCGAGAGACAAGAAGATAGTTAGCTGAAGATCTCGGACTTCTTGGTAGGTGGTTCATGTGGGACTATACGCAGAAAGGCATCGCTGCCCCGCCAGTTTTGTTGGCATTGTATCATCAGGGACCTGGACTAAGCTTGACAAAAGATATGAGGTGGGGTCTGATGTAGGCAGGGCATAAAGCAAAGTATATGTAATCATGAGGATTGTTCTCTTAAAGTTGCTCCTGATTCTTCAAAGGTTATGAAAAGCTTCTTATATTGTTGAAAGCAAGCTACAGAGCCTCTGTAATTTTCATATTAATACTTTATGGAAGATTCCCACTAGTAGAGCATATTTTTGATACAAAGATTGGAGAGAACCCACTAAATATACCTTGAATTGTGATTTTAGAAGTACAGTAAAATGGTGGGGATAAGGATTCCGTGATCCAAATTCCCAAATTAAATATATCATAGAAAAGTTTTATACAGCATATATGACAAGTAAACATGCTCTTAAGCAGTTCATTTTTACATTTACTCTACTGGAGCAAATCATCCAAAGGCGAAAAGCTTCAGTGCAAGCTCTATTTTATGCTTTCCCAACATGCTATGCCCTTTCTTAACAGGACGCCGAACTTCTTTACATGGGAATGATATCGAATTCGTGGGGCATGTAGTCCTCACTAGGCCTGTAGTATTTGTCTGGGGAGTACAAGCTCAAGTTGGAAACTTGGCTTGTATAAAGGCAGGCAAATCTCTCGACCTGCATGCATCATAAACCAATACTTCAGAAGAAACATTCTAAGGTACAAATACCAAGGGCAAGGAGAAGTTTGTATTCTTCATTGTTCTTTCAATCAGCATCTGACCACGAGTAAACTATATGTCTGCCATAAGACCAACAATTGTGAACAAAGTATTCACCTGATGTGCAAAGCGGGAGTTCTGATAACCGGTCTTCATGAGCTGTCCCCACGTCTCGTGAAACTGCAATTATTGGCAAACCGATGAATCAATCTTTTATAATCTTTAAGCACAAAAGCAAGACATAAAGTTATGTGGTAGAGGAGATAACACAATACCCTTTGGTGACATTTACGTTGAGCATCTTGATGACTGAACCGTACTTGATTCCTTTCGGACTATAACATTAAGAACACATCAATACAAATTTTAAACTTGCTAAACAACATTTTAAAGTATGTGGCTGGAATATATTCAGCTTCAGCTAACCTCCAAAGCTTTATATTCTGAACACAATTTTTGCTTCTCCTCGGCATTAATATCATCAAACCTGGAAAAGAAAAATAGTAATATAAAGAATGTCACTTTTATGCTAAGTGTGTGAAAAAGTAAAGAAAAAAAATAGGTGTGTAGATAGAAACAAACTTCAGAGCCCACTCCAAATGATGCAATTTGTTTTCAATGAGGTCACGTTCATTTCTCAATAACCGAAGTTGCTGTATAAATTAATGACATGAGTTATGTTCTAAATGAATTTGAACTTCAACACCTAACAAATCAGTTTGAAACTTTGAATTCAGATCTACAAAGACCTTGCGAGTATCTCGTAATTCCCAGAGGAGTCCAACCTCCCTCTCTAACTCTGGAACGACAAGCATTGTTCTCCACCCTGTACATAAAATCAAGGAAATACAATCACATGCAAAGGAAAAGATGGATACAAAAAAAAAATGTGAACTACATAAGCAAGGTGATACCTAACAGAGTCAATATACGTTACAAACAGTGAATGAGAAAAGAAAGCAACACCTAGCAGAAGAGAAAGAGGATAGCAGATTTAATACCAAGAACCTTTTTGCTACGCAAAATATCGCCATATATATGATCCCCAACATAAAGAACCTAATTAAAATGTGCACGTGTTAAAATCAAGCATCAAAAGTTCAGAGCCACATCTTAGCTTGATAATTATTAAAACGAGGAAAATGTGAAGAATCAAGTTCCAGAAAGAAAGCTCACCTGTGCACTTGACTCAATTGAAAGCAATTTATGAAGATGACCAACACTTCCCCCCTGAAAGTATAGTTAAAGGGATAGTTAGTTCGTTACTCAAATGGAAAAAGTAACAAACATGTCTTAAAAAGAAATGAAAATTAAAGAAAAAAGGAATAAGACAAAAATGGTACTCGTGTCATTTAATTCAAATAGAACGTATGAAATGATT
Organism: Geum urbanum; assembly: GCA_946800695.1. Classification (NCBI taxonomy): domain Eukaryota; kingdom Viridiplantae; phylum Streptophyta; class Magnoliopsida; order Rosales; family Rosaceae; genus Geum; species Geum urbanum. The sequence goes on along the minus strand of OX326998.1, from coordinate 1,620,638 downwards.
CTCTGATGCACTAGAAAGTATTTATTGGAGCACCTGGAACACTCTGCAAGCCTTATCTATTCCCTTCAATGAGAACGCTGGTGAAGAGCTTCCAACCTTTCACATAATAAAAGAAAATTTCAGATAATAATACTAGATGAAAAGAGCTTAGAGCAGCATGCTATGCGACAAATGGGTGGAAAACATTAATATACCAACCTGAGCCATAGGAGAGCCATTATCCGTATTAATTAGCATACCAGATTCATGTTCAACCTCAAACAGGTTTGCACGATTACCATCATGGAAGAAACCTGGCTTTGCACTGCATGGATTTTGTTCTCTGGTAGTGCGTATAGCTAACACAAAACTGGAAGAACAATAATGAAGCATAACTAGTGGATAGTGTAAAAGAAGGAAAACTGACCTGCCAGTGATGACAACATCAAAGTATTGAAGCCAGTCAAAACTGCATTTTCTACTGCCGTCCAATGTACGTGACTCACAGAGGAAATTCATTACAATGTTTGTATAGTCCCATAAACTGTGAGATGTAGAAGAAAAAACAAATTTTTTTCAATATTAGCAGGATTGCAGGAACAACATAATTTTAAATAAAATAAAATAGATATTAGAATCACAAATACCTGTTTGTTACCAAGAATGTCGAACGACCAGAATCTCTTAGCATTTTGAGCATGGGAACGATGGAGGTATCTTCAATAATATACCTTGTAGCAAGAAGCAGAAAGGTAGGGGTAAGAATAGTGTACCCGGATAGTCACTTTTGTTATACGGAAGTAATAAACTATATTTCTCCTTACTTGTTAGGATCTTTTGCAACCATTTGCTTTAAAGTTCCATCACGGTGGCACAGATCAACTGCAGCTCGAACATCTTTGTAGATAACAGCATAACTGAAAAAAGAAAATAAAGTAAGACAAACTACTGTATAGAAGAAATTTTAAGCACTTCATAGCAAGTCATATTCTTACTTGACACCCTTTGGAACTTTTCCTGGATTATTGTCTTTAAAGTCAACCAATTGGGCAAACAAGTAGGCTTCAGCTAGAGAAAAAAGGGTGTCAATGAGAGCATAATCAGGCTCATCAAAGGAATCCCTTAGTAATGTATTTCCATAGATACCAACTTTATCTTCCTTAGACAACTCCTTGAATCCATGGTAGGCTACCTTCACATACTTATGCCGATCCATCTGGAAAACCATCAGTTAACTGATTCAATAATACATTTCACACAAGAAAGATAACAAAAATCCGCCCCAACTTGAATTGACCAAAAAAAAAACAGGGCTTACCTTCAAGATGTTGCCTCTCTTCTTATCGAGAACCAAGCCTCTCACCATGTACTTCCAGTCAAATGTCCAGCCCAGCAACTACATGAGGTAAGTGGTTCTAATCCATATAATGAACATTCCTCACATTTAAGAGTACATAACAAAAACATATTATCCAAGAAACTAAAACTTTGAAACGATAGCAGGTCTCTCCATCAAAGAGAAAGCACAAATATGAAAACAGAATGATAAGACATACCTCACGTGGGTACCCTAAATCATATACCAATTTCCTGACAGTGCCTTCATACGCAAGTGATTCAAAGGTTTCCGGCTTGTATTGTGCTAATGTGTAATCCATATCAAACCCGACGGCAACAATATTCTTCATGTTCAACGATCGGTTGCAGAATATCCTCTTTCCTAGATCAATTTTACACCCTCCTCCTGGAGTTGACCATATACATGGATCTTGAACACCGTCACCAGAACCCATATGCAGAACCCTTGATGAGTTGTTTTCACCTACAACAGTCTTGTGGTTCTTCTCCATAGAATAGCTAGCTCGCAATTGACTACCCCCTGGTAAGAGTCGACCAGGAAGGAAAAAACAACAAAACTTAGAGCTTTAAAATGGTAAAAATTTCTCATATATATAACCAACTCAGCTTCAGATTATGAGTTATATAAAGTGCTTAAAAAAGTTGCTGCATGCAAAAGCATTAGCAAACACATGAAAGACATGCAGCAGTAGCGACAAAAAACAGGACGGTAACTCTTGGAACGAAATTTGCCGTCCCTCCACCCTCTCTCGGTCATCAGACCAACCACTCTTTTGGTTGAGAAAAATGCATACGTGGCACGTGTTGATTGGTCAGTCTGGTGACCCGTTGGTGCTTGTGGACGGCAAATTTCGTTCCGTTACTCTTTCAACAAAGCTGTGTTGTCTTGAAGCTACAATTCACTATCCTCATTAATTACCCTTTTCAAAAAATTCCCGGACCAATCTTTACACCAAAACGAGAAACGAAGAACAATAAGAACAAATTCCCCCGATTCCTATAATATTACAAAAACCTGTACACACATTACCTACAATGGTGAAGCTCCCACTTGACCAAGCTAAGTCCCAACTCTTAAGAATCTTCCCAGCTATACATCCCACTTCTCAATCTAACAAAAAAAAAATTAAAAAAACTACGTGCTCTCACAACTCAACCCCCCACAAGCAAACCAACTCTACCTACTTTGTTTTCGCTACGAAAACTCCTAACTAAATAAACACCATCTTTAACAAGCATTCAGCCAATTCTCAACGAAACTTCACATTTAAAATAAAAATAAAAAATGGAGAGCTCTGTCTGTATCAGTGCCTAACACAAACACTAATTACACTCGCAAAAACTCTAAAAATCCACAAGAAATATCAAAGCGACGAAAATGAAGAGAGGGAGGGGGAGACGAGCATAACCTACAGTAAGAATCCTTTTGCGATCTGACTGGCGGACAATTCCAGAAGCGAAGCGAATCCGAGAAGAGAACGAGGACGAAAACGACGACGTATAAGAGAGCTCAGGCGACGACGACGAGAAGAGAGAGAACAAGCAGAGCGAGACGGGCTTCTTGAAAATGCGCATGGTAGATGAGTAGTTATATAGGCAACCCCGACATGTGGGAGGAGGAAGGAATCGAAACGAGATGATTGTTGTTATTAAGAATGGGCGAGGAGGAGAGTTGTAGTGGATTTACTGTTGCTATAGTTGCAACGAGCATTTAAAAATCTCTGATGGGGAATTGTTGGGGGTGGAATCTGCTTCCACATTGGGGGTGGGATTCTGTACAGAGAGAGAGAGAGAGAGAGAGAGAGAGGGAATTGAATTCCCGAGCGAGGGTGATGAGTTGGTTTTGTGTTTCCGTTTTTGAGGAATGGGGAGAGAGGAGAGTGGTGGGAAATTGTTAAGAGAGATGCTGTGACACGTAAACATGAGTGACAACACTACACTGATCGATTGTGGTGCTCTCATTTTTTACTGTAATTTTATCCGGCTAAATTTCGAATTTCTACCGTCCTGGTCAGTTTTTTTCTATCTATATAGAGGACAAAAGAAAATATGCGAAATTTTTAATTGGATATACCTTCTTTTTTTTCCTTTTATGTTAGTCACAAAATAGAAAAATTGATGAGGAATGTGACAAATAACGCAACATGCTTAAACCGACCCGCGAGTCTATTTTTTGTTTTAAACGTGCACGAATTTTTTATGTATTTTGATTTTTTGATCATGTTATGATATAAGTTTAAACTCTGTATTATAAGGTTAATATCGGAATAAGTGGTATTAACACACGTGAAAATTAGAAATAAATGACCTACATTTCACATTCATTAAAATAAAAACATTATTTTGGATAGGTGTATAACACGTGATATAACTTCATAGATACAGTATGTTCTGGTGAGTAAGTTTTATGCAACCTATTGTAAATTTTATTTTTATAACCAAATGATGTGTGACAATTGTTACTCATAGTTTGTATGTGGCTTTACTCCATATATATCTAACTATTTGTATATATCATATTTTGAGATATTGTAAGTAATTAAATGTCTCGTGGCGTGCTTAGATAAAATGAAATCTAAAGATAATAGCTATACTTGAATGATAGCTACTTGAATGATTATCTGACTCTAAATCCAAACAAATGAAATGTTAACTCTGCCTACAATGCTTCCTTCACATTGCGATGGTCGATTCCAAGTTGTATAATGAGCCATACAAATCAATAATCTATCATATATCTTAAACCAACAAACCATAAGAAGATTAAACATCTATTTTAAACATCTATTTGGCCTAAGAGAACTTCATTTCGATTATGATGAATATTTTGTTTCAATAAATGAGGATCGTTATAGATGCAAGACAAATTTGTGATCATGCTAAGTATGCTAAATCTAAAATGTAATCAGTCCCTAAAAATCAATGATATAGCATTATTATAAATTTAATTAAATGTTCGTGTCTGAATATAAAGTAAACCAAACTCATTATTGCACCGACTAGAATGAAGATCTCATCATTCTCAAAATGTTTCAAGAAAGCCACCATGATCCCTCAAAGCGCACCCTGTCTCAAGAGGATCAATAACTATACGAGATAACACATTAACGCCACATGACCCAAGAGCGCTCCGAACCATATACATATAGTTGACTCACATAGCCTCCAAACTCTAACTGTTGCATGCTAACTTAAGCACCATATCTCTTTAACATGATCGACCATTGTTGATTTTGGTTATTGAGAGATGTTGTCGAAAAAAATAACATCATTTCCTACTCCTTAATATCTAAAAATCATTTCTATATATCATAAAACTTTTATTTTGGTGCTGTAGAGATAAATCTCTATTAATATTAATTATGTGAATTGTTGTTAAAGTTAAATTTTCAAATTGCCCTCCCTCGATATTGTTGGAAAGAATTACTGAAAATATTCTCTTGATATTCTTTTGCAATTAGAATTAAATGTGTATAGGTAAAACGGAAATATAATTATGGAATGGGAATGTAAATATCATTTCCTTTCCTATTAGGATATCAATTGTACATCTATATTAACCCCTGGGATGAATGAAAGAACAACGAATTATCCATGTACCAAAATTCTACTAATATATGGTTAAGAAAATAAAACAAATGACAGAAGGGTAATATGAAGAAAACTAGAATTGCAGTTCAATTTCCTCTAGCGAAAAACTTGAATTGTAGTTCGATCTCCTCCAGAGATTGTATCAATTTTCATTTTGACATGGCATAGAGGCGCCGAGTCACGAGTCATATGCCTTGATGCGAAGAATTTGCTCGGTGAAGATAGTCGCACTGGAGCGGAGAAGAGTAGTAGAATTGCATCAATATGTCATGAATCACTGATGGATAGATTCATGAGGATTACTTTTCTAGTTTTGTAAATGGCTTGTTGACATCTATTTCTTATGTGTGATTTTCATTATCATTCCATGCCTAAATGAAGAAAAAGTATATATAGCATTGATATTTGTTTTCATTATTAGCAAGAGAAACTAATTTTGTGGTGCTCTCATTTTTTTCTGTAATTTTATCCTGCTAAAAAAAACTAATTTTTTACCGTCATGGTTATTTTTTTGTATTTTTATAGAGGACAAGAGAAAATATGCGGAATTTTTTATTGGATATACTTTATTTTTCTTTTATGTTAGTCACAAAAATGGAATTCTTGACTTAAATGTGTTGTGAGCGTTAAAAAATGGATGAGGAAGGTCATAGATAATCTGACATGGTTAAACCGACACACGAGTCTATTTTTTGTATAAAATGTGCACGAATTCTCTATGTTCTGATTTTTTTGATTACTCGTGTTACAATCTAGTTTTAGATAATAGTCACATTAATGAGTATATAAGGTTGATACCAGAGTAAGTGGTATTAACACATACAAACATTAACAAGAAAAGACATACATTTCACATTCATTAAGATATATACATCATATCTAGTAGGCGTAAAAATTGTGATATAATTTTATATGATAGTATATATTATAGTGAATGAAGTTGTATGAAACCTATTGTATGTTTTATTTTCATGACTGTGACACTAACTATTCACAGTTTCAATGTGATGTTAGTCCGTAAATATCTAAGTATTTATCAATATTCGTTACGAGTGATATTAAGATATTAGAAGTAATTAAATGGCTGATGTGTAACTAGCTATAAAATGAATCTCGACTATAACATATTGTCTGACTATATAACAACATATTTTGTCATCTTGTGTTGGGTGATGTTAAGTAGTCACAACTAGATTAGAGTTCATAAACCACACTTTATAACAGATGTCAATAAAAAATAGACAGATGTGTCCGTCAGTATTGCCTAACGTCAAAAACTTTAAACATCAGTTTGGTCAGTCCAAGATCTGTAAGATATTAATCTGTTTCATTAATGAACTAGGGGAGAGTTAAAAATGTATTTGACATAACATGTGTATATGACTTCATTTTCTATTGAAATAAATGTTTTCTTTTACAATATCGCAATAAAAAAAAACTTTTCGTGTCTACATAGAGACAAAAAAAAAATATACGGAATTTTGATTTGATATACCTTTTTTTTATGGTTGTCCATAAACAGAAAAGAAATTGACATAATGTGTTGTGCGGCGTTAAAAAATGGACGAGGAAGGTAAGAGATGATGTGACATGGTTGAACATAAAAGGAGTCTACTTTTTTGCTTAAAACGTTTACGAATTCTCTACATGCATAAATGGCGATTATTCATGTTGTGAACCACACTAACACAATACTAACGGCAATTAGCATTATTCTTTGTTACGAGATCAATACTGGAGTAAGTTATGGACGGAATCAAGATTTTCGGTTAAAGGGAGTCTAAATGAAAAGTTTAAAAAATAGTCTCAGTTAGGATAATTAATTTGATCTTAATTTGCATATTTTGTCAAAACATTTTCAATGTGTTGTTTTTGGTTTGATAAAACATCACAATTACTCGCAGCCTGATTATGAGTAATATTTAATCTTCCAAAATGTAATATTAGTGTTTGCTTCTTCATTAAATTACTGAATCCATGACCAGCACCAACAAAAGTTTCACCACCGCCTTGTTCTCCAATAGCTGGTTTGAAAAGATAACAAAAGCAAAATGCAGCATTCTCTTTAATACTGTATTCTAACCAACATGAAAATTCAATAAACCAATCACGAATAAACCTTATTTTCTTCTTCTTTTTCCCCAAATCCTGTGAAAGGAAAAATATGATTTTTAGGTCGACAAGGGCCTTGTTGTAGATAATATCTTCGAATTTCTTCTTGAATGTTAGGATGATAACTTGAAATTGGTGGGCGTTTTGCGGGATCCGATGGATACTTTTCTGTAATATCTCTAGCACGAGACTTTTTCATATTGTTACTATTATTCTTTTGAATTTTCGTAGCTGATTGCTCATCTGATGTTGGAGTAGAATAAGAGAAATTTTTTTTTTAAGTATCTATCCATATCTAATAAACTTAGTAAAAATGATTGTATTTTAATCTCAGAAACGGTAGTGCTTTTATAGAGAAAAAAAAATCATAAAATCATAAAATCATAAACTTGGTAAGAGATTAAATCCTAATTGACCTAATATTTGGATTTTATTATTGAAATAATATATAATAATATTTTTACAAAGTCGTCAAATTTGAATTAGTTATACACTCATACGTTTTATTAAAGTTTAAATATACTTTAAATAAATTATAATATTTCTATTATATAATAATAATAATATACTATTTTTTTTCCACATAAACTCGGAAATGGGGGGGGGGAGGCCCACTATAATCCGCACATCTCTCCGTCCCTGGAGTAAGTGGTATATGTTAAGTATAAACAAATACAACACTAGCAAAATTAGACATACATTTCACGTTCATTATGCTATATCCATTGTTAGGCACAAAAATCATGATGTAATTTCATGCAATGAAGAATGTCTATAGTGAAGTTGTATGAAACTGACTGTAAATTTTATTTTCATGATCAATGATGTGTGACATTGGTTATTCACAAATTCGGCTTGATGTTACTCTATATATATCTAAGCATTTATGTATATCCATCACACGACAACGTAAGGTGATATTAAGATATTATAAATAATTAAATACATGACATGTACCTAGCTCAAATGAAACTTAAGAAGCACAAGTGAAACTTTTGATGTCTAACTAAAGACTAGGTTAATATCACATTGTGTTGGTTAATATCATATTGTGTTGGTTGATGTTAAGTAGTCACAAATATGAAGTAGCTATCCCTTCTTCCACACATAACACTTGGGTCCAAATTACACTTGGGCTCTAGACCCATAGTAGAAGCCTAAAAAAGCAAAGTGGAGTAACCAATTGGTGAACCAGTATACATTTTGTGTTATTTCTTTATTGTATTTACTTATCGCATTACAGTATTTTATTTTCTTCTCTTCGTATAAACCATATAGGGAGGTGAAATTGGAACCCACATTTTTAATGTGTTTATTTCTAATATTAAATTATATTTTATTTGATTTATAATTATTTATCGTTGGATACAAATTTTGATCACAATTGATTACAGATTTCACTGATAATTAGAATATTACCTACATGTATTCAAATATGGCCATATAAAGAGTTTGAGACATATGTCTCTGCTAGGGTCTTTGTGGGCAAATGCAGCGACCATCCCGCTCTCTTGTGGCGGTTCAATTGTAGTGTCATCTTTCTTCAGTGCTACCTCCAGGACTTGAAAAATTATGCTAATTTTTTGAGGAGATATAGTGGTGAAATTGAATATTTTTTTTTATTTCCACAAAAAATTATTTAGGTAATTTATTAACTCAGTCTGTTAAAAAAATTAAAAAATAATGGCTACTTTCGCTTACAAAATAAATGCTGACTCACCCTTTCCCACACCGCCCAGAATATAGAAATCCGAGTAAAATGGCTACTTTCGCTCATTGCCGCCTTATCCCAACCTCCTCCTCTCCCGTCACTGTTACCGCCGTTTCCTCCTCTTTCCCTCCAAAACCAAACCCCCAAATTTCAAAACACTCCTCCTCATCTCTCTCCAACTCTCACCAACTCCTCCCAAACCTCACTCGCCGGGACCTCGCTCTCTTCTCCTTCGTCTCTCTCGTCTCGACCCGACCCGACCCGGCCTCCACGTTCGGAAGTTGTTCGTCTCTCATCTTGTTCTCGTTCTCGTTTTCAATATCATCTTATAATTTTTCTGTGGTAGCAAAACCCTAATTTCGTCGTGAAAACGCAGCAGGACCAAAAGATTGGCTCCGCGAGCAGAAGAAGAAAGCATCCAGGTTCCTCTTAGCTCCAATCGAGGCTTCCAAAGAGAGCCTCCTCACCGCTCATCGATTACTCAGTACTCTCTCTCTCTCTATGTATATATTGCTCAGCTAATTTGATTTGGTTGTATTTGGACAGCGGATGATACGAATCAGGAGATAGATGAGGTTCAGAGACTCTTCAGATCTGCTGCCAGGGACTGCGTTGTGGAAGATCGGAATTTGTTTGTTGCGTTTCAAGCCAATACCGGCGTCGAGGTTCGATCTCTATCTATCTAGTGGCTCTAGTTGGTTTATGGTAGTGCTATTTTTTTCAATTTCAAATGGATGAAAATAAGCTGTGTATATCTTTATGTGTATCAACAGGTTTGCACATTCCGTTTGGTGGTGAAGAATGCGGCGTCGTTTCTTGGTGATAAGGATCCGGTGAAGTTGGAAGCTGAATCTATGCTGAACGATCTTAGAAGGTAGCCCCACGGTTCCTTGCCATTTTTATGTCCTCATAGATTTCCAAGATGTGAATTTACTAGATAAACATGTCTTTGGGTTTATAGATTGCAGATCATTTAGTTCTCTTAATGTGTTGGTAAACGAGAGTGATGTTCAGGTTGCCTCCCAAAGGTACGCCTCTTATATCCGTAGATACATGGTCAAGAGAGTGTATTAAAAGTGGTATATAAATTGTAATGAAATCCATTCATGACCCTATTTATTTGTTACGATGCAGAAAGAAGGTAGCGGATTCACTCATGGATGCGATATCATCCCTAGACAATTTTGAGCAGGGAATCAAGGACTGCCTTGAAGCTTGACCAATATGTTTGCTTTCCCTAGGATATAATGTCTTCTTGATAACTTGCTTGAAATGCTGCAGATGCATGTAAATTCTGGATCCTTAAGTCTCTTTTTCTTTCCTATTCAGTGTTTTGATTCTTTTTGCCTGATTCTTTTAGTATTTTTCTTATTCAAATAGTGTACTGTATTATCGTCATTGACAGGTAGTTTGTCATAAAAAAGTGAAATATAGAAATGCAAGTGTTGGTTCCTTGTTGCAATCTTAGAGTCTCATTATCTTTGAAATGTATGGTCCATGTGAGATGTCCGAATAAATGGTTAACTTCTCATGTACTTGTGTCAGTCATCGCACTGGAGCGGAGAAGAGTAGTAGAATTGCATCAATATGTCATGAATCACTGATGGATAGATTCATGAGGATTACTTTTCTAGTTTTGTAAATGGCTTGTTGACATCTATTTCTTATGTGTGATTTTCATTATCATTCCATGCCTAAATGAAGAAAAAGTATATATAGCATTGATATTTGTTTTCATTATTAGCAAGAGAAACTAATTTTGTGGTGCTCTCATTTTTTTCTGTAATTTTATCCTGCTAAAAAAAACTAATTTTTTACCGTCATGGTTATTTTTTTGTATTTTTATAGAGGACAAGAGAAAATATGCGGAATTTTTTATTGGATATACTTTATTTTTCTTTTATGTTAGTCACAAAAATGGAATTCTTGACTTAAATGTGTTGTGAGCGTTAAAAAATGGATGAGGAAGGTCATAGATAATCTGACATGGTTAAACCGACACACGAGTCTATTTTTTGTATAAAATGTGCACGAATTCTCTATGTTCTGATTTTTTTGATTACTCGTGTTACAATCTAGTTTTAGATAATAGTCACATTAATGAGTATATAAGGTTGATACCAGAGTAAGTGGTATTAACACATACAAACATTAACAAGAAAAGACATACATTTCACATTCATTAAGATATATACATCATATCTAGTAGGCGTAAAAATTGTGATATAATTTTATATGATAGTATATATTATAGTGAATGAAGTTGTATGAAACCTATTGTATGTTTTATTTTCATGACTGTGACACTAACTATTCACAGTTTCAATGTGATGTTAGTCCGTAAATATCTAAGTATTTATCAATATTCGTTACGAGTGATATTAAGATATTAGAAGTAATTAAATGGCTGATGTGTAACTAGCTATAAAATGAATCTCGACTATAACATATTGTCTGACTATATAACAACATATTTTGTCATCTTGTGTTGGGTGATGTTAAGTAGTCACAACTAGATTAGAGTTCATAAACCACACTTTATAACAGATGTCAATAAAAAATAGACAGATGTGTCCGTCAGTATTGCCTAACGTCAAAAACTTTAAACATCAGTTTGGTCAGTCCAAGATCTGTAAGATATTAATCTGTTTCATTAATGAACTAGGGGAGAGTTAAAAATGTATTTGACATAACATGTGTATATGACTTCATTTTCTATTGAAATAAATGTTTTCTTTTACAATATCGCAATAAAAAAAAACTTTTCGTGTCTACATAGAGACAAAAAAAAAATATACGGAATTTTGATTTGATATACCTTTTTTTTATGGTTGTCCATAAACAGAAAAGAAATTGACATAATGTGTTGTGCGGCGTTAAAAAATGGACGAGGAAGGTAAGAGATGATGTGACATGGTTGAACATAAAAGGAGTCTACTTTTTTGCTTAAAACGTTTACGAATTCTCTACATGCATAAATGGCGATTATTCATGTTGTGAACCACACTAACACAATACTAACGGCAATTAGCATTATTCTTTGTTACGAGATCAATACTGGAGTAAGTTATGGACGGAATCAAGATTTTCGGTTAAAGGGAGTCTAAATGAAAAGTTTAAAAAATAGTCTCAGTTAGGATAATTAATTTGATCTTAATTTGCATATTTTGTCAAAACATTTTCAATGTGTTGTTTTTGGTTTGATAAAACATCACAATTACTCGCAGCCTGATTATGAGTAATATTTAATCTTCCAAAATGTAATATTAGTGTTTGCTTCTTCATTAAATTACTGAATCCATGACCAGCACCAACAAAAGTTTCACCACCGCCTTGTTCTCCAATAGCTGGTTTGAAAAGATAACAAAAGCAAAATGCAGCATTCTCTTTAATACTGTATTCTAACCAACATGAAAATTCAATAAACCAATCACGAATAAACCTTATTTTCTTCTTCTTTTTCCCCAAATCCTGTGAAAGGAAAAATATGATTTTTAGGTCGACAAGGGCCTTGTTGTAGATAATATCTTCGAATTTCTTCTTGAATGTTAGGATGATAACTTGAAATTGGTGGGCGTTTTGCGGGATCCGATGGATACTTTTCTGTAATATCTCTAGCACGAGACTTTTTCATATTGTTACTATTATTCTTTTGAATTTTCGTAGCTGATTGCTCATCTGATGTTGGAGTAGAATAAGAGAAATTTTTTTTTTAAGTATCTATCCATATCTAATAAACTTAGTAAAAATGATTGTATTTTAATCTCAGAAACGGTAGTGCTTTTATAGAGAAAAAAAAATCATAAAATCATAAAATCATAAACTTGGTAAGAGATTAAATCCTAATTGACCTAATATTTGGATTTTATTATTGAAATAATATATAATAATATTTTTACAAAGTCGTCAAATTTGAATTAGTTATACACTCATACGTTTTATTAAAGTTTAAATATACTTTAAATAAATTATAATATTTCTATTATATAATAATAATAATATACTATTTTTTTTCCACATAAACTCGGAAATGGGGGGGGGGAGGCCCACTATAATCCGCACATCTCTCCGTCCCTGGAGTAAGTGGTATATGTTAAGTATAAACAAATACAACACTAGCAAAATTAGACATACATTTCACGTTCATTATGCTATATCCATTGTTAGGCACAAAAATCATGATGTAATTTCATGCAATGAAGAATGTCTATAGTGAAGTTGTATGAAACTGACTGTAAATTTTATTTTCATGATCAATGATGTGTGACATTGGTTATTCACAAATTCGGCTTGATGTTACTCTATATATATCTAAGCATTTATGTATATCCATCACACGACAACGTAAGGTGATATTAAGATATTATAAATAATTAAATACATGACATGTACCTAGCTCAAATGAAACTTAAGAAGCACAAGTGAAACTTTTGATGTCTAACTAAAGACTAGGTTAATATCACATTGTGTTGGTTAATATCATATTGTGTTGGTTGATGTTAAGTAGTCACAAATATGAAGTAGCTATCCCTTCTTCCACACATAACACTTGGGTCCAAATTACACTTGGGCTCTAGACCCATAGTAGAAGCCTAAAAAAGCAAAGTGGAGTAACCAATTGGTGAACCAGTATACATTTTGTGTTATTTCTTTATTGTATTTACTTATCGCATTACAGTATTTTATTTTCTTCTCTTCGTATAAACCATATAGGGAGGTGAAATTGGAACCCACATTTTTAATGTGTTTATTTCTAATATTAAATTATATTTTATTTGATTTATAATTATTTATCGTTGGATACAAATTTTGATCACAATTGATTACAGATTTCACTGATAATTAGAATATTACCTACATGTATTCAAATATGGCCATATAAAGAGTTTGAGACATATGTCTCTGCTAGGGTCTTTGTGGGCAAATGCAGCGACCATCCCGCTCTCTTGTGGCGGTTCAATTGTAGTGTCATCTTTCTTCAGTGCTACCTCCAGGACTTGAAAAATTATGCTAATTTTTTGAGGAGATATAGTGGTGAAATTGAATATTTTTTTTTATTTCCACAAAAAATTATTTAGGTAATTTATTAACTCAGTCTGTTAAAAAAATTAAAAAATAATGGCTACTTTCGCTTACAAAATAAATGCTGACTCACCCTTTCCCACACCGCCCAGAATATAGAAATCCGAGTAAAATGGCTACTTTCGCTCATTGCCGCCTTATCCCAACCTCCTCCTCTCCCGTCACTGTTACCGCCGTTTCCTCCTCTTTCCCTCCAAAACCAAACCCCCAAATTTCAAAACACTCCTCCTCATCTCTCTCCAACTCTCACCAACTCCTCCCAAACCTCACTCGCCGGGACCTCGCTCTCTTCTCCTTCGTCTCTCTCGTCTCGACCCGACCCGACCCGGCCTCCACGTTCGGAAGTTGTTCGTCTCTCATCTTGTTCTCGTTCTCGTTTTCAATATCATCTTATAATTTTTCTGTGGTAGCAAAACCCTAATTTCGTCGTGAAAACGCAGCAGGACCAAAAGATTGGCTCCGCGAGCAGAAGAAGAAAGCATCCAGGTTCCTCTTAGCTCCAATCGAGGCTTCCAAAGAGAGCCTCCTCACCGCTCATCGATTACTCAGTACTCTCTCTCTCTCTATGTATATATTGCTCAGCTAATTTGATTTGGTTGTATTTGGACAGCGGATGATACGAATCAGGAGATAGATGAGGTTCAGAGACTCTTCAGATCTGCTGCCAGGGACTGCGTTGTGGAAGATCGGAATTTGTTTGTTGCGTTTCAAGCCAATACCGGCGTCGAGGTTCGATCTCTATCTATCTAGTGGCTCTAGTTGGTTTATGGTAGTGCTATTTTTTTCAATTTCAAATGGATGAAAATAAGCTGTGTATATCTTTATGTGTATCAACAGGTTTGCACATTCCGTTTGGTGGTGAAGAATGCGGCGTCGTTTCTTGGTGATAAGGATCCGGTGAAGTTGGAAGCTGAATCTATGCTGAACGATCTTAGAAGGTAGCCCCACGGTTCCTTGCCATTTTTATGTCCTCATAGATTTCCAAGATGTGAATTTACTAGATAAACATGTCTTTGGGTTTATAGATTGCAGATCATTTAGTTCTCTTAATGTGTTGGTAAACGAGAGTGATGTTCAGGTTGCCTCCCAAAGGTACGCCTCTTATATCCGTAGATACATGGTCAAGAGAGTGTATTAAAAGTGGTATATAAATTGTAATGAAATCCATTCATGACCCTATTTATTTGTTACGATGCAGAAAGAAGGTAGCGGATTCACTCATGGATGCGATATCATCCCTAGACAATTTTGAGCAGGGAATCAAGGACTGCCTTGAAGCTTGACCAATATGTTTGCTTTCCCTAGGATATAATGTCTTCTTGATAACTTGCTTGAAATGCTGCAGATGCATGTAAATTCTGGATCCTTAAGTCTCTTTTTCTTTCCTATTCAGTGTTTTGATTCTTTTTGCCTGATTCTTTTAGTATTTTTCTTATTCAAATAGTGTACTGTATTATCGTCATTGACAGGTAGTTTGTCATAAAAAAGTGAAATATAGAAATGCAAGTGTTGGTTCCTTGTTGCAATCTTAGAGTCTCATTATCTTTGAAATGTATGGTCCATGTGAGATGTCCGAATAAATGGTTAACTTCTCATGTACTTGTGTCAGTCATCGTTCAACAAGCTATGAATGGGTTTGGTAACTCTTAATTTCATGAAAGGATTTCACATCTGTTCAATATGGCTACAAATTTATCTTAGATTTGTCTTTCCATATTACTCGATCCGATTATGCTAGACAGTAGACATTCAGTTGTATGTTTGGCCATTGTATTTGACTAGAATTGTTAGATGGCTGGATCAAAACAAATTTTCCGTAGAGTGGTCTCAGAAACTTGCCATTTATATTATGGCCAGTGAGGGCTTTCTGATAGTTCCTTGAAATAATTGAACCAAAGACATCATATGAATCATAGCTGAGTGTCTCATTCAAATGGCACATATTGTTCTCCCGTAGTGGTACAAATGTTGATGCTACTCCTATGCTGCTTTGATTTTGAATTGATACTTGTGGTATCAGATTATAAATGACCTCTTGGCTTCTGTGGAGTGGTCTAATAGTTTGAATCAGCTGGCTTCGCAATAGCAGTGCTCTATCGACTCGCTGTATATGTACTGACTAAGCGAGCAGCACAGCTGTATGGAGATTATTAGTTAACATCTGCTGGCAGTCTATGGAATAGTTTGATTTGGTGAGCCAGCAGCCTCAACCAAATACAAGCGACAACACGGTGTTCCGTCATCTGGATGTGTTTGGACTGACCTAGGCACGCTGCGGAGTTTGTTGAACAGATTTGAGGGATCGTGGAGGAGCCCAAAATGAGCATCTGGATCACCAATTTGTGAAAGTTTGACTTGAGAAAAGCCAAGAGATGGCAGAAGGTGATCGGGCCAATCACTGTAGAAATGGAATATGGTGTTGGAAAGACTGATCGATGGTTTGTTCATGAAATCTGCCAAGAGCACTGTCCGAGTAAGAGAACACTTGTCTGCTATGATTTTCAATACTTCCGTGGCCTGGTTGTGGTTTAAGTAGTACAGGATACCTTCCAGAACCCACACCGTGTTCTTCTCTGGTACAAACCCTGATATTTGAAGCTTTTCAAGCCAATCATCACTTCTGATGTCAGCCTCTACTCTGGTTATGGACTTTGCTGTCATCATCAGGTACTGCCGATCATCTGCAGAATCGATCGCTGCTTGCAGAAGTGTGGCTTTGATTTGCAAGACTTTGGGAAAATCTACCTCAAACACATTACTTTCCTTCAAGCAACTCAATCGGTAAGCCCTTGCATCCATTCCTACAAGAAGATTGCATTATTATTATTTTAGTTCTAGGTGAAAGCTTCACAAGCATATAGTACAAGCTATACATGCTACCGTGAATTGAGGCTTTTTTACCTGTTTCACATAAAATTGGTATAGTGACAGTAATTCGGACGGGTCTGATAAATGGTCCTGGCCTTTTCTAAACATATCACATGCATGTAAATGATCAATGATTGTGTACTCTATTGTCTACTTTTGTGCATAATCAGATTGCGGTACCTTGCGTGGGGATATCAATGATGCTAGAAAGTGTTCGTTGTCATGGGATCTCTTTTGCATTTAATGGTGAATCTTTTTGGGGGGGGGGGGGGTCAAAAAATGGTGAATCTTATTAGTTCCTGATAAAGCAATTCAAAACACTCAATCTAATCGGTACTATCTACTACTCCAGTACTGTTTATCATTGGATTTCTTCTATACACCCGAAAAATGTTTCACCATTATATGCAGATTGTTAAGTTCAGGACACTTTAATTTGCTCTGCATTACATTCAATATGTGCGTTTAAACTAGAAAATTGTGTTAAAATTAACCACCAACCTGCACCAAGGAGAACTACTTGTGCTTCTCCGTTGTTATCAAAGGAATGAAGTGCTGCTTCAAGTTTCGAATCAAACCAGAGTGTTCGAACTGCAAGAATCACCCCAGAGATCTCTCGTGCCTTGTTGACGCAGTCTTTCTTTATCTTCTCATGAAAAGATTTTAGGTACGACTCGCCTGCAAGTATGTCCGCCAGGGGGTCATGGACCACATGCTTCCACAAGGCTCTTCCAGCTGCTGTTTGGCACGCAGACCGCTGAAGAGGATCCCATTCGTTCTCAATCGTTTCGTGGACTTGCCGAACGCTGTCTGTCGACAACAAGTCTGGAAGTTTGTATTCTGGCCATGTTGGGAACTCAGGTGAGCTGTCATTTTCTTGACTTGACATGGTCTTGAGATTGCAATAAGGAAACACCTTCAGATTAGTGGGGGACTTGGAAATGGCGAGAAATGAATGAAGAAGATATGGCATGCTATGTTGCAAGGGTTTTAGAAGAATCAAAGGTTGCAGATGATATATAGGGATAAGGAAAAGAGAGCCACACACAAATCCAAGGCTTGAGGGAAAAAATGGCCCTTTCTTAGCTTCGATGAAAAATGAAGGTAGCAATGTAGTCCACGACTACCATAAATCCATGTGCTACTTCCACTCACTGTTGAGCTAGTCCTTTTTTATTTTTTTGATAAGTAGAATTGATGAGAGATTAGCTCCACATGAAAGGACATTATCTGATGCGAGTGGTTCCCAGGAACTAATATCAGATGGGGGCTTCCTGGCTAATAAAACATTAAGTCCCAGTAGTACATATGGTCTAATAACAAAGTACACTCTTTTGTTTGATTAGGGTGGTTGTTTAACTTGTTTTGGTGGTTGCAAAATACGACGAAAAAGGGTACGTATGCTTCATGTTGATACAAGTTTCTTAAAACCTTGGTCTAATCACCTCTCTCCCCCAAAGACCCAATCAAATTTCTTCCCAAATTTTTTTTCCTTAAAACCCTTTTTTTTCTCTGAGTTCAAATTACCAAAAGTCAATGCTGATTGTGTTAAATCCCTCGAAACTATTTTTGTACGAGATCCCACCGCACATGAACACTAAAATAATGATTCAAATGGTGAGTGAGTGAGATAATGGCCTTCAAATTTAAATTTTGGATGAAAGTTTGGTTATCTTTGTCCTCTTGCGGGTGCACGATAAGTCCAAAAGGGTCCACAACCAGCATATAATAACGAGCTCAGGCGTACAAAGTAAAAAAAAAATGCCGTAAAAAATTATTCACCACTGGCAGCAGCATATATACTCTGTCAAAAAATAAATATATACCCCATAAAATCCCAATAAAATAAAAAAGAGTTTAAAAATAAATAAGCCCGTATCCGGAAACGGGACCCACAAAGCTCGCTCGGTGTTATTATCCTATTTGGCCAGAAAGGTGAGTGCCAACCAAAAACCCCAAGTGGGTCAAGGTTTGGTTCTCTTCGCCGTCATCGCAAAAAAAAACGACGCAAGAAGAAGATTTACATATCATCAGAAATCAAACAGACTAAGACACATACTAAAAGTCTGAATACAAATCTTTGTTTGTCTAGAGAGAGATGGCTTCGGAGGTGACGTGTTGCGAGACCAAGTTCTGGCTCTACTTGGTTGTGATCACCGGACTGGTTTGTTTCGCCGGAATGATGGCTGGACTCACTTTGGGCCTCATGTCATTGGGCCTTGTCGACCTCGAAGTCCTCATGAAATCCGGTCGTCCCCAAGATCGCTTACACGCTGGTATCATCTCTCTCAAAACTTTTGAATTACGGAGTGTCAATTCTGAATTGTTTATGGAGTATTAGTTTTAGGCTGTGTTTTTAATATGAGTGGGAGTTACGGTTGAATTGTGTAAACTGAAGTGTTTGTTTGTTGGGGGGTTTTTGACAGCTAAGATTTATCCGGTGGTGAAGAATCAGCATCTGTTGCTTTGTACACTTTTGATTGGAAACGCCTTAGCGATGGAGGTGATTATCTGTTTTTTTTTTTTTGGGGCTTGATGTATGTTATTGATACTGTATTTGGACTCTAATGAATGTTTTATTTTGTGTGATGATAGGCGCTTCCTGTGTTTTTGGATAGTTTAGTGCCTCCGTGGGCGGCCGTTGTCATATCAGTCACTCTCATCCTCCTGTTTGGAGAGGTTGGTTGTTTTGTGAGAGTGTTTCGTATAAGATGGTATTTGGATAATATAGATTTCTCACTGCTGTTATTGTTGTTGTTTTAAATGCATTGCTGTAGATAATGCCGCAAGCAGTATGTACTCGCTATGGATTGACTGTTGGGGCAACATTGGCGCCGTTTGTGCGAGTTCTTCTTGTGCTTTTCCTCCCTATCTCGTATCCAATTAGTAAGGTGATGTGATGTTAATATGCAATCTTACATAATATTTCCTTGTGTATGCATATATATTAGGCTCATTTGTTAATGTATGTCTTCTGAATATGCTCCTCTTCAGCGCAGGTTCTGGATTATATGCTAGGTAAGGGACATAGTGCCCTTTTGAGAAGAGCAGAGCTAAAGACTTTTGTGGATTTTCATGGAAATGAGGTAATAAATTGGACTAAACTCCTGCTATAAAAATTCGTAAGTTTACATTAGGCATTATGATGTTCCTCGTTTGCAGTTTTAGTTTCTGGTAACTCTTTTAGAGATATCTGTTACTGACATCGATGTTTGGAGAGTTCGATTATGGTAGTTCTCTATTCCTGAGTTCTGATTATAAATTGCATATGGCTTCTTATTTTAGGCTGGGAAAGGTGGTGATCTAACACATGATGAGACTACCATCATTGCTGGGGCACTTCAATTGACCGAGAAGACTGCGAAAGATGCCATGACTCCGATATCAAATGCATTTTCTCTTGATCTGGATGCACCTCTTACTTTGTGTGTTTGTAGAATCTGTTTTTTTTTCCTTCCTCTACCACGGTTTATGTATTTCTCTGTTGTTCTAAATCCAATCTCTGCAGGGAGATGCTGAATGCAATAATGGCAATGGGTCATAGTAGAGTTCCAGTTTATTTCGGGAATCCGAGAAATATAATAGGACTTGTTCTGGTAATTTCCATTTAATCTCTCCTTGCACAATGTTTTGGGAATTATATATTTTGAATATCTCCAACCACCTGTAATACATGAAGTAACGCTGTTTCTAAAACCTGTTGGTTTTGTCTGATGGATGTGAAGGTCAAAAATCTCTTGATGATTGATACCAAAGAGACAGTTACTTTGAGGAAAATGATGATAAGAAAAATTCCTCGGTATGATAGTATCTCAATTCACTGTCTCTTCATGCTCGAGTGCCTGGAATTTTCGGTCTTAACTTGCCTTTTCATTTGTTCCACAGGGTTTCAGAAGATATGCCTCTGTATGATATTCTCAATGAATTCCAGAAGGGTCACAGTCACATTGCCGTTGTTTATAAAGATCTAAAGGAACCATTGAAGAATAGCAAAGAGGGGGAAACGCCAGATGCATCATTGAGGAAAGGTGAGAATATTCAGGAGCAAAAGAGTTTACATCTGTCTGCACAGGCTTTGTTCTTTTTCTTTTATCTAATTGTGGTCTTCGTAAATCCTCAGATGATAAAGTGGGTAGCCCGTCGGCTACTAAAAGCTCAAATAGTGGTCAGATAGTTTTGGACAATGGTGATGGTGTTCTACAAATTAAGAAAAACACATCAGCTACTCCCGCTTTTAAGAAGCGACACAGAGGGTGTTCATTCTGCATTCTCGACATTGAGAATGGCCCTACTCCAGTATTCCCACCTAACCAAATGGTTGTTGGGGTGATCACCATGGAGGATGTCATTGAAGAACTTCTTCAGGTAATATTGGTGTTCTAATTTCTTAGGTATAACTGCATCTGAAGAATTTTACTAAGTTGCAAGTTCCAAATATTATCTTTGTACTCCATCTTTGTATTCATACTTGTTGCATATGTTAATCCGTGTTTCAACAAAATTTGCTTATGCCAGGAAGAGATATTGGATGAAACAGACGAGTATGTCAATATCCATAACAGGTAAATTTTTGTAATCTTTTTGCACGCACATATATCCTTCTACTTTGGTGAAGGTAAACTCCACCAAAGATTGTCTTTTGAGGTTGAAAACTTACGATATTGGTCTCTTTTGTTTCTCTTTTGAATCTGCAGGATTAAGGTCAATATGCATGCATCTCAAGAAGCGTCGTCTGTCACTGATAGGCCAACAGCGATACCATCAGACCCGAACAATTCAGGTTCTGCACAAAACCAAGACTCTGGTAAGGTGACTTCTGTGGATCTGATGCCAACAGGCTCAAATACAACTATGTATCAAGCTTCTGAAGCTGACACTTCAAGGGATCGATAATAAGAGTGGTAGTTCTTTTGTTCTTCATAGGAGCGAAATTTTAGATGCACAAATGTTATAGCGGAAGCAAATAAATATAAGAACAAACACAGATTTAACGTGGTTCACTAACGTGAGTTAGCTATATCCACGGCAGAAGGAGAACATATTACTTTATCTTGGAGAGAACCTGGTTTACAACAGTATAACATAATAGGCTAAGCCTAACCTAGGATTACAGTATACCGAATATCTACCAACGCTAGATTAAGCCTAATTTACAGGATAGGCCTAGATTACAGAGGTATTTCACCACCCCACATCCTTATGGCTGATACCCTTGTATATATATAGCCAATAGAGTCCTGAATACCAGAGGAATCCCAGACACACACGTCTGAGGAAACCTAAACCAGAATGATTAAGGAAACCCAATTCCTTAATGCCTGAGGAATCCTAGTCTTAATGAAATCCTGAGTATCAGTCCTGCTCGCCAAAGACTTCTAACTCTCCTCGCCAAAGACTTCTAACTCTCCTCGCCAAAAACTTCTTTGCCAGAGACTTTCGCCAAAGTCAACGCTCGCCAAAGACTCTCTCGCCAGAGATTCTTCCTTGCTCGCGTACCTCACGTATGCCAACGTGCCTCGCGTATGCCAACGCGCCTCGCGTACGCCGACGCGACTCAAGATTCAAGGTATAGACCATAAATCTCCACCTTGACTTGAATTCTCTCTCCCAAGTAATCAGATATACCAAAAGTACCAGACTCTCATCTGCCCCCCCAAATGTCGTTCCTCAGATGTTCTCTTCTCCCAGAGAAGGACCCAGACGTTGCCTTCTCCCAGAGAAGCAACTCAGGTGTTGCCCCCAACAGGCAACTAACAACTTCTGACATTCAGCAAGTCCAAGCAATGTTGGAACTTGCTATGCGAAACCGGCTTTGTGAACATGTCTACTAGATTATTAGCAGTACCCACCTTGTTCACCCTGATCCGCTTCTCACTCCTTAGAAAATGATACCTGACATCAATGTGCTTAATCCTCTCATGATGAACTTGATCCTTGGCCAAACAGATTGCACTCAGACTATCGCAATACACTATAGCCTGATCGTGATGTAAACTCAAGTCACTAACCAGTCATTTCAACCAGATTCTCTCCTTGGCTGCCTCTGTCAATGCCATGTATTCTGCTTCAGTTGTAGACAAAGTCACTGAAGACTGCAGAGTAGCTTTCCAACTAACAACTGACCCACCAAGAGTGAAAACATAACCAGTCATAGATCTTCTTGTGTCAACATCCCCAGCTTAATCTGAATCTGAGTAACTAGTTACTAAACACCCTGTATCACCTCCATAAATGAGACCAACGTCAGACGTACCTCTAAGGTAACGAAAAATCCTCTTCACAGCTTGCCAATGCTCCTTTTCAGGCTTACCCATAAACCTACTGACAACACTGACAGCATGTGCAAGATCCGATCTAGTGCAGACCATAGCATACATAAAGCTTCCTGCTGCACTACCATAGGGAACTTGAGACATGTACTCCTTCTCCTGAGCTGATTTAGGTGCAAAAGCAGTAGACAAATGAATGCTTGCTGCACTTGGAGTATCTAAGGATTTTGCTGTAGACATGCCAAACCTTGACAATATCTTCTGAATATAGTCATTCTGTGATAAAAACAGCATCTTCTGACTCCTATCCCTGTAGATCTCAATTCCCAGAATTTTCCTTGCTGCACCCAAATCCTTCATCTCAAACTCAGCACTGAGAAGACCCTTCAACTTCTGAATCTCTGACTTGTCTTTTGCAGCTATCAACATATCGTCTACATACAGGACCAGATAAATGAGAGCCTCATTTGAACCCTTGTTGTAGTAAACACAACAATCATACGGACTCCTGCTATATCCAATCTCCATCATATAGCTATCAAACCTCTTGTACCACTGCCTCGATGACTGTTTTAGTCCATATAAAGATTTCTTCAACTTACAAACAAAATCTTCCTTTCCAGGAACTTGGAAACCCTCTGGCTGAGTCATGTATATCTCATCCTCCAACTCTCCATGCAGAAAAGCTGTTTTCACATCTAGTTGCTCAAATTCCAGATCCTGATGTGCAACTAAGGCTAGTAACACCCTGATAGATGTATGTCTAACCACAGGCGAGAAAATCTCATTGTAATCTACACTTTCTTCCTGATGAAACCCTCTTGCAACTACCCGAGCTTTATATTTGAGACCCTCAGCAGGCGACATCCCTTCTTTCTTCTTGAAAATCCATTTGCAAGTGATAACCTTTCTCTTCTGAGGTCGCTTGGCCAAATCCCAAGTCTGATTCTTGTGAAGTGATTCCATCTCGTCTCCCATTGCAGTAAGTCATTGGGCAAACTCAGTACATGTAACTGCTTCCTTGTAGGTGGATGGCTCGCGAGGATCCACCTCTTCAGCAACCTGAAGTGCATAAGCCACCATGTCCTCAAAACCATACCTCGTTGGCGGTTTTCCGAAGTTTGCTCTTCTAACCCGATTGAGAGACAAACCATGCTGGTTATCTACTAGTGGCTTTGATTCTGAATGTGAGTGTTGATCTCCATGCTGTGGTTCATTCTCATCTTGCTGCTCCACCTGTTTCTCAACACTACCATTCTCTGATACAACTATGGACTTCACAGTAGGATTAAACATAGAATTTTCATCAAAGACTACGTTCCTACTGAGGATAACCCTCCTCTCAGATGGAGACCAGATCCTATATCCTTTAACTCCATCTCCATAGCCTACAAATACCCCCCTTCTAACTCTTGGTTCAAGTTTACCCTCACTTACATGATAATAAACAGTGCATCCAAAAACCCTCAGATTTGAGTAATCAGCAGACTTTCCAGACCACATCTCAAGAGGTGTCTTGAGATGTATACCAGTGTGAGGTCCACGATTTATCAGATAGCAAGCTTTACTCACGGCTTCTGCCCAGAACCTCTTCTCTAGTCTAGCATTAGAGAGCATGCACCTTGCCCTTTCCAGAAGTGTCTGATTCATTCGTTCTGCCACACCATTCTGCTGCGGTGTGCCCCTGACTGTATGATGCCTAGCAATCCCTACATTCATGCAGAACTCATTAAAATCAGAACAGCAGAATTCCAAACCATTATCTGTTCTCAGCCTCTTGATCTTCTTCCAAGTTTGATTTTCAACCTTGCACTGCTTGAAGTTCTTAAAAGCGTCACTTTTATGCTTCATCATAATTACCCAAGTCATTCTTGAGAAATCATCAATCATCGACACAAAATATCTGTGACCCCCTAAAGACTCAACGCGAGACGGACCCCAACAGTCTGAATGGATGTAATCAAGTGTGCCTTTTGTCTTGTGAATTACTTTGGGAAACTTACTGCGATGTAATTTCCCGAACACACAATGTTCACAAAATCCAAGGTCCTTTACCTTGTGGCCACCAAGAAGATCTTCTTTAGCCAGAACTTGCATCTCTCGTTCACTCATATGACCGAGTCTCATGTGTCATAGTTTGGTCATATCCTCCTTGTGAACTTCTGACGATGCAACAACAACAGACCCAGACAGCGTAGAACCTTGTAGAATATACAAAGTTCCCCGCTTGACACATTTTAGAACCACATCTGAACCTTTGTAGACACGCAAGATCTCGCATTCTCCTTTGAAACTAAACCCCTTCTTGTTCAAATGACTCAGAGATATCAGATTCTTAGTCATGCGTGGAACATGCCTAATTTCGTTCAATGTATAGAATTTACCATCATGTGTCCGTAATTTAACTGAGCCCATTCCAACCACCTCGCAAGCAACACTGTTGGCCATTGTCACATTGCCTCAATTTACCTGCTCGTAGGTTGCGAACCACTCCCTGCACGGACATATATGATAAGACGCCCCTGAATCTAGAACCTACACATCATCGCGATGTGCATGTTCATCAGCAACTAGAGCCGTATCCACTTCTGAATTGGTGTCATCTTCTGTTACAGCAACGGTCCCTGATGGTTTCTCTTGCTGCTTCCACTTCGGACATTCCATTCTCCAATGTCCCATTTCTTTACAGTAGTTACAGACATCGTTGGATTTAGGACCCTTGAAACTTGGCTTCTTGGATTTCTTCTTATCCTTGTTTCCATGTCCTATACTTCCACTGACTACTAACCCAGCAGCCTGACTGTCTGAACCTGTACCAGTTGCTTTATGTCGCAACTCTCTGGTATGAAGAGACGATCTTACCTCCTCAAGAGTCACCATATCCCTTCCAACAATAAAGGATTGCACAAAATTCTCATATGATAACGGTAAAAATACCAACAGAATTAGGGCAACATCCTCATCCTCGATCTTAACATCGATATTACGCAATTCTAACAGAATTGTGTTCAGCTGATCCAAGTGATCTCTCAGTGGTGCACCCTCTTGCATACGCAGACCAAACAGACGTTGCTTCAAAAGCAACTTGTTGGTTAAAGACTTCGTCATGTATAGACTCTCAAGCTTCAACCACAAACCAGATGCAGATTCCTCTTCTGCAACCTCGGTGATGATATCATCTGCAAGACACAGCATGATAGTCGAGTGTGCCTTCTCCTCCAGATTGACCATCTCAGCGGACTCGGGACCCACTGCCTTCTTCATCAGCGGCGTCCACAACCCTTGTTGCTCTAACAAGGCACGCATCTTGATCTGCCATAA
This sequence comes from Geum urbanum, assembly GCA_946800695.1. Classification (NCBI taxonomy): domain Eukaryota; kingdom Viridiplantae; phylum Streptophyta; class Magnoliopsida; order Rosales; family Rosaceae; genus Geum; species Geum urbanum. The sequence continues at coordinate 1,594,346 of OX326998.1, read as the reverse complement.
ACTGAAACTATTCCTCCCCGTGAATTTGTCGATCTTCACATTCACCCCAGACATCTTGAGCCGAAGCTCTGATACCAGTTTGTTATAGCGGAAGCAAATAAATGTAAGAACAAACACAGATTTAACGTGGTTCACTAACGTGAGTTAGCTACATCCAAGGCAGAAGGAGAACAGATTACTTTATCTTGGAGAGAACCTGGTTTACAATAGTATAACACACTAGGCTAAGCCTAACCTAGGATTACAGTATACCGAATATCTACCAACGCTAGATTAAGCCTAATTTACAGGATAGACCCAGATTACAGAGATATTCCACCACCCCACACCCTTATGGCTGATACCCTTGTATATATATAGCCAACAGAGTCCTGAATACCAGAGGAATCTCAGACACACACGTCTGAGGAAACCTAAACCAGAATGATTAAGGAAACCCAATTCCTTAATGCCTGAGGAATCCTAGTCCTAACGAAATCCTGAGTATCAGTCCTGCTCGCCAAGGACTTCTAACTCTCCTCGCCAGAGACTTTCGCCAAAGTCAACGCTCGCCAAAGACTCTCTCGCCAGAGATTCTTTCTTGCTCGCGTACCTCACGTATGCCAACGTGCCTCGCGTATGCCAACGCGCCTCGCGTACGCCGACGCGACTCAAGATTCAAGGCATAGACTAACAACAAAAGACAGAAAATTTAGTCAAAAGAGCTCACGAAAGATGATTTCAAGAGACTTAGAATGATGGTACTCAATTTGAAGTAGTTACTACTGCATTTGATGTGTTCAGCTGCTAGACAGCTCTCTGCAGCCAGTCTTGTTTATGCGTTCAATGTAAAGTCTACATGAGTCACGAAGTGATTACTTGAAAGAAAAGAAATTAATGAAAGAAAGTATATCCGTATTTGTCCCAAAGGGAAAAGCAAGAGTTGACTGCAAAATGACTACAACTGAGGCAAATGTGAATTAGATAGTCATACAAGTTTTACACATTAGTACGTGAAAAATCACACTATCTCTAATGAAGCTACATACGCAACTCAAATAGTTACACTTTGTCACAATGATGGTGTATTGTTGGTGAACGTGGTTCACCTTGAACTAGCCTTGTCACAATGATAGTGCATGGGTTAGTGAACGTGGTTCACCTTGAGCTAGTATTAGTCCTATTGTTCAAATCGTATGGATGATTGATGATTCTATCTATTTTTCTGTGCACGGGTTAGTGAACGTGGTTCACCTTGAGCTAACCTCTGTCTCATTGTTCAAATTATATGGATGGTTGATGATTCTATGTATTTTTCAAAATGTTGTCACGGTTTATGTTGTACCTGGTTTATACAAGAATTTCCCGAAATTAAAGTTTCATTCAAAACAAACTCTAACTAAAAATTCTCATATAAACCAAATTCATTTTGAATCAAAACAAAATATTAAAAAGTAGTTAGAATTATTAACTGTTTATAAACGATTATCTTGAGGATAAGATTGAGGTGGTTCAAGGTGAACAAAGATCACCCAAACTCATACTCTCTCACATGCCATGCCTTCTCATGTTGAGCTGGTTATGATCAAAATGTCCAATTGTCCGGACAAATACAAAATTACAAATACCAAATCTTACGGTTTTAAAATTTTCAAAGACCCTCGTCACTTTACACCAAATTCTCCCGTCAGTCCTCTTTTCGCGTCTCTCTCACTACTCTATTTTGGTACTACTTCACATCTGAAGCCCTCTTCTCACCATGAAGCTACTTGAAGTTCTTATCTTTTGTTCTTCTTCTACTTCAGACTACAACTTCTTCTTCCCCAGCTCCCCAGCTCCCCAGCTAAAAGAAAGACCGGATCTTTCTGCTCTAGAATTTGCTCAAGTTTTGATTTTTTTTAAGATTTAGATTTGCTTAGTTTTTACTTAAAATGGCAGTTGCTGCTGCAACTACTCGGTTTGGTCGGAGCCAAGCGAAACGTCCGTATTTGAGTTTCTGTGTTAAAATGGCAGCAGTGGCTATATTGGGTATGTGCTTCATTTTCGTCTGGACTATGTTTCTTCTAATTCGAACTCTGCGAGTAATCGGATTGAGAGCTTTGACAACATAGAGCAGCAGCCTCCTGGGTCTATGTTAGTCTATGCCTTGAATCTTGAGTCGCGTCGGCGTACGCGAGGCACGTTGGCATACGTGTGGCACGTTGGCATACGTGTGGTACGCGAGCAAGAAAGAATCTCTGGCGTGAGAGTCTTTGGCGAGCGTTGACTTCTGGCGAAGAAGTCTCTGGCGAGGAAGTCTTTGGCGAGGAGAGTTAGAAGTCATTGGCGAGCAAGACTTTTACTCAGGATTTGGCTAGGACTAGGATTCCTCAGGCATTAAGGATTTGAGTTTCCTTAATCATTCTGGTTTAGGTTTCCTCAGACGTGTGTGTCTAGGATTCCTATGGTATTCAGGACTCTGTTGGCTATATATATACAAGGGTATCAGCCATAAGGGTGTGTGTGTGGAATATCTCTGTAATCTGGGTCTATCCTGTAGATTAGGCTTAATCTAGCGTTGGTAGATATTCGGTATACTGTAATCCTAGGTTAGGCTTAACCTAGTGTGATATACTGTTGTAAACCAGGTTCTCTCCAAGATAAAGTAATCTGTTCTCCTTCTGCCGTGGATGTAGCTAACTCGCGTTAGTGAACCACGTTAAATCTGTGTTTGTTCTTACATTTATTTGCTTCCGCTACAACAAATTGGTATCAGAGCAGCAGGCTCAAGGATGTCCGGGGTGAATGTGAAGATCGACAAGTTTACGGGGAGGAACAGTTTTAGCTTATGGCAGATCAAGATGCGTGCCTTGTTAAAGCAACAAGGGTTGTGGGCGACGCTGATGAAGAAGGCAGTGGGTCCCGAGTCCGCTGAGATGGCCAGTCTGGAGGAGAAGGCACACTCGACTATCATGTTGTGTCTTGCAGATGATATCATCACCGAGGTTGCAGAAGAGGAATCTGCATCTGGATTGTGGTTAAAGCTTGAGAGTCTATACATGACGAAGTTTTTAACTAACGTGGTTCACTAACGTGAGTTAGCTACATCCAAGGAAGAAGGAGAACAGATTACTTTTCTTAATAGGCACGAGAGCTCAAACCCACTTTTAGTTTTGGAATGCGTCTTTTAGTTTTGGAATGCCTCTTTCATGCTTTAATGTATGATCGATTTACTGGAGGCAATTTGAATGGTGATATTTTTTGTTTAATTCAATATTGACATTTTATTTGCTATTAATTTTGATTTTTATATATTCTCATAGACAACTAATTGTATAATTTCTTTATTTAGTGTTTGCGGTGTCTGAAACTATGGTTGTGCATGCAAATTAGAAATGTTCCACCATTTACTGCATTCTGCCTACATCGAGACAATTATGGTGACGAAGACAAGCTAGCTTCTACTTCTAGCTTATATAGATGATCATGAAAGTTTTGTTGACATCCATGATAAAGATCTTGAAGATTATTTTGGGTATGAATCTAAACATTTTGAATTAATAAAATATTTAATGTATTTTCTGCACATTAAATATATTTTTTTATAGGTGTAAATCTCACCTTGTAAGTCATATGAAGAAAGCTGAAAATCCCTAGGGTTTTTATCTTAACATCTTAATATTGAGTCTGTGAATCATGCTGAATTAACCTTTACCAAGTGTAATCGTTGTACCTTAACAAAGGATGTGGACTATCCATCTGAACCCAGTGGATTACACTCTCTATTTAACTGGCGTGTGGATTTTACTACTAGAAATTTGAGATTCATCCGAATGGCGGAAGAAGATGGCAAGTCTGAAGACCATGTTATATACTTAGGTCGGGTCGACGATGATACAACTGCTACTTTAAGGAATAAATGTGAGGAAATTGTAGATCAAGAGTATAATTATGAGTATTCGTACATTCATTGATTTTAATAGCTTTTATTTAATCTTAATAATTTGTGAACAACGTATGTATTGTGACAATTATAAACTCCGGTGATTTGTGTATTGTGACAACTTATTGAAACCAATCATAAAAAAAAATTATACAAGTAAAATGAAAATTTTTATGCAATAAAAGGATTATTCAAATATAATTAAATTCGGGGATACCGTTTTTTTTTTAAATAGTCATTTACATTCAAATAGCAGCATAGAAATTGCACTTGAAAGACCACATCAACAACCCCTCTAAAATATCATGTCACAATTTAAGACAAAATGTGAAACAAAATCTAAGCACACCATTAAAATAAAAAATGCGAAGAACTCAAATCTTACTCATTTTTCTTAACAGAAACCACTTCAACTCGACACAGCACAAGCATCATTGCTAGCGGCTATAAAAAAATAAATCACTTAATATATCATAATATCGTATCATATCATGACATGTGAATAAAAAATTGTTCCTTAAATAGTGGTAGAAACACCCAAACTTTTTAGATCATTAAGACACCGTACAATCATTAGTGATTTTCATGTGGTTATAGTATTATCAACATAAAATTCAACATTAGCTTTTTATTTCAGTTTTCATATTTTTTATAATCGTATCATGTAATGATGCACTTCCACTTTATGTTCACATGAATAAAATATTTTTTTCATCGGTCATAGTATTACATAAAAGAACAAAGTTTTTCAATTGTTTTCGGAATCTTGAAACTCCGATGTGTAAGAGACTGAGTGTTTCCATTTCTTTTCTTGATAGGCGCGAGAACTCAGACCCACTTTTAGTTTTGGAATGCCTCTTTCATGCTTCAATGTATGATCGATTTACTGGATGCAATTTGAAGGGTGATATTTTTTGTTTAATTCAATATTGACATATTATTTGTTATTTATTTTGATTTTTATATATTCTCATAGATAACTAATTGTATAATTTCTTTATTTAGTGTTTGCGGTGTCTGAAACTATGGTTGTGCATGCAGATTAGAAATGTTCCACCACTTTTTGCATTCTGCCTACATTGGGACAATTATGGTGACGAAGACAAGCTTCTATTTCTAGCCTATATATACAGATGATCGTGAAGGTTTTGTTGACATCCATGATAAAGATCTTGAAGATTATTTTGGGTATGAATCTAAACATTTTGAATTAATAAAATATTTAATGTATTTTTTGCACATTAAATATATTTTTTTATAGGTGTAAATCTCACCTTGTAAGTCATATGAAGAAAGCTGAAAATCCCTAGGGTTTTTATCTTAACATCTTAATATTTGAGTTTGTGAATCATGCTGAATTAACCTTTACCAGGTGTAATCGTTGTACCTTAACAAAGGATGTGGACTATCCATCTGAACCCAGTGGATTACACTCTCTATTTAACTGGCGTGTGGATTTTACTACTACAAATTCGAGATTCATCCGAATGGCGGAAGAATATGGCAAGTCTAAAGACCATGTTGTATACTTGGGTCGGGTCGACGATGATACAACTGCTACTTTAAGGAATAAATGTGAGGAAATTGTAGATCAAAAGTATAATTATGAGTATTCGTACATTCATTGATGTTAGTAGCTTTTATTTAATTTCAATAATCTGTGAACAACGTATGTATTGTGACAATTATTAATTCCGGTGATTTGTGTATTGTGACAATTTATTGAAACCAATCATCAAAAAAAATTATACAAGTAAAATGAAAATCTTTATGCAATAAAAGGATTATTAAAAAATAATTAAATTCGGCGATACAGTTTTTTTTTTAAATAGTCATTTAATGGTTCATTTAATAGTCATTTAAACAGTCTTTTATGCTTCAATGGTTGATCGATTTACCGGAGGGAATTTGAGAGGTAATATTTTCTATTTAATTTAATATTGACATATAATTTGCTATTTATTTTGATAATTTATATATTCACATAGATAACTAATTGTATACTTTATTTTTTTAGTGTTTGCTAACATAAACAAATGCACTATAACTCAGGAGTATACAATGGGTCCACAATTTCCTCACACTCAGTCCTCAAGGCAGCAGTTGTAGCATCGTCGGCCGGACCCAAGTATATAATGTGATCTTCAGACATGCCATCTTCTTCACTCGATCTGATGAATTTTGAATTTCCAGTATGAAATTCTGCACGCCAATCAAAGATAGAGTTGTATTCATTTAACTAATTGCTATTTAACTGCGGTTAAGCTGATTAAACATACTCAACCATTTATGGCATTCCTCACACATAGGGACGATTATGGTAACCAAGATAAACTCCTATTTCTAGCTTATACGGATGATCGTCATGGCCATGTTGACATCCATGACGAAGATTTTGAAGACTTTTTTGGGTATGAATTAAAATATTTTGAATTACTAATTTATTTTCTGGACATTAAACGTATTTTTTTTTATATATAGGTGTAAATCTCACCTTTTGTGTCGTATGAAGAAGGTTGAAAATCCCCACAGTTTTTATCTTAACATCTTAAGATTTGACTCTGGGGATCATGCTGAATCTGCTTTTGCCAAGTGTCAGCGTTGTACATTAACAAAGGATGTGTCACATCCATGTGACCCCAGTGACTTGCACTCTATCTTTGATTGGCGTGCAGAATTTCATACTGGAAATTCAAAATTCATCAGATCGAGTGAAGAAGAGGGCATGTCTGAAGATCACATTATATACTTGGGTCTTGCCGACGATGCTACAACTGCTGCCTTGAGGACTAAGTGTGAGGAAATTGTGGACCCATTGTATACTCCTGAGTTATAGTGCATTTGTTTATGTTAGTAACTTTTATCTAATTTCAATAATTTCTGAACAACAATTATTAATTCCGGTGATCTGTATAATGATTTTCTACTTAGTAGTATTTTGTCTATTTACTTGGCATTCGCCGTGTTTCATTGCGTGTTCGCAATGCTGCCTGTAATGCTTTCTCTTTGTATGCTGCTGTTGTTTCTTAATGAAGTCATTGTCCCCCATCAACTCGCTTCTTACTTATCCAACTCCAATCATTTTCACATCTCTGTACAACTCAATATGCTTCTTTTTCAAACGCATTTCGTCAAATTTTCTTTACCAAATTTGTATCAAACCAATTCAATATCCACAAAGAGAAAACTAAATTAGTTTTTTTGATGGGGAAGAGTAGTGAACTGTTTGATCTTGAAGAACACTTTGCCTCCTACGGCGCATATCACAGCAACCCAGTAAACATTTTGATACACACTATTCGTGTGGCTGATTGTCTTCACAACTCTTGTTCTTCTCTTAAACAACCCCTCTTAAATATCATGTCACAATTTAAGATAAAATGTGAAACAAAATCTAAGCACACCATTAAAATAAAAAATGCGAAGAACTCAAATCTTACTCATTTTTCTTAACAGAAATCACTTTAACCCGACAGAGCACAAGCATCATTGCTAGCGGCTATACAAAAAATCACTTAATATATCATAATATCGTATCATATCATGGCATGTGAATAAAAAATTGTTCCTTAAATAGTGGTAGAAACACCCAAACTCTTTAGATCATTAAGACACCGTACAATCATTAGTGATTTTCATGTGGTTATAGTATTACCAACATAAAATTCAACATTAGCTTTTTATTTCAGTTTTCATATTTTTTATAATCGTATCATGTAATGATGCACTTCCACTTTATGTTCACATGAATAAAATATTTTTTTCATCGGTCATAGTATTACATAAAAGAACAAAGTTTTTCAATTGTTTTCGGAATCTTGAAACTCCGATGTGTAAGAGACTGAGTGTTTCCATTTCTTTTCTTGATAGGCGCGAGAACTCAGACCCACTTTTAGTTTTGGAATGCCTCTTTCATGCTTCAATGTATGATCGATTTACTGGATGCAATTTGAAGGGTGATATTTTTTGTTTAATTCAATATTGACATATTATTTGTTATTTATTTTGATTTTTATATATTCTCATAGATAACTAATTGTATAATTTCTTTATTTAGTGTTTGCGGTGTCTGAAACTATGGTTGTGCATGCAGATTAGAAATGTTCCACCACTTTTTGCATTCTGCCTACATTGGGACAATTATGGTGACGAAGACAAGCTTCTATTTCTAGCCTATATATACAGATGATCGTGAAGGTTTTGTTGACATCCATGATAAAGATCTTGAAGATTATTTTGGGTATGAATCTAAACATTTTGAATTAATAAAATATTTAATGTATTTTTTGCACATTAAATATATTTTTTTATAGGTGTAAATCTCACCTTGTAAGTCATATGAAGAAAGCTGAAAATCCCTAGGGTTTTTATCTTAACATCTTAATATTTGAGTTTGTGAATCATGCTGAATTAACCTTTACCAGGTGTAATCGTTGTACCTTAACAAAGGATGTGGACTATCCATCTGAACCCAGTGGATTACACTCTCTATTTAACTGGCGTGTGGATTTTACTACTACAAATTCGAGATTCATCCGAATGGCGGAAGAATATGGCAAGTCTAAAGACCATGTTGTATACTTGGGTCGGGTCGACGATGATACAACTGCTACTTTAAGGAATAAATGTGAGGAAATTGTAGATCAAAAGTATAATTATGAGTATTCGTACATTCATTGATGTTAGTAGCTTTTATTTAATTTCAATAATCTGTGAACAACGTATGTATTGTGACAATTATTAATTCCGGTGATTTGTGTATTGTGACAATTTATTGAAACCAATCATCAAAAAAAATTATACAAGTAAAATGAAAATCTTTATGCAATAAAAGGATTATTAAAAAATAATTAAATTCGGCGATACAGTTTTTTTTTTAAATAGTCATTTAATGGTTCATTTAATAGTCATTTAAACAGTCTTTTATGCTTCAATGGTTGATCGATTTACCGGAGGGAATTTGAGAGGTAATATTTTCTATTTAATTTAATATTGACATATAATTTGCTATTTATTTTGATAATTTATATATTCACATAGATAACTAATTGTATACTTTATTTTTTTAGTGTTTGCTAACATAAACAAATGCACTATAACTCAGGAGTATACAATGGGTCCACAATTTCCTCACACTCAGTCCTCAAGGCAGCAGTTGTAGCATCGTCGGCCGGACCCAAGTATATAATGTGATCTTCAGACATGCCATCTTCTTCACTCGATCTGATGAATTTTGAATTTCCAGTATGAAATTCTGCACGCCAATCAAAGATAGAGTTGTATTCATTTAACTAATTGCTATTTAACTGCGGTTAAGCTGATTAAACATACTCAACCATTTATGGCATTCCTCACACATAGGGACGATTATGGTAACCAAGATAAACTCCTATTTCTAGCTTATACGGATGATCGTCATGGCCATGTTGACATCCATGACGAAGATTTTGAAGACTTTTTTGGGTATGAATTAAAATATTTTGAATTACTAATTTATTTTCTGGACATTAAACGTATTTTTTTTTATATATAGGTGTAAATCTCACCTTTTGTGTCGTATGAAGAAGGTTGAAAATCCCCACAGTTTTTATCTTAACATCTTAAGATTTGACTCTGGGGATCATGCTGAATCTGCTTTTGCCAAGTGTCAGCGTTGTACATTAACAAAGGATGTGTCACATCCATGTGACCCCAGTGACTTGCACTCTATCTTTGATTGGCGTGCAGAATTTCATACTGGAAATTCAAAATTCATCAGATCGAGTGAAGAAGAGGGCATGTCTGAAGATCACATTATATACTTGGGTCTTGCCGACGATGCTACAACTGCTGCCTTGAGGACTAAGTGTGAGGAAATTGTGGACCCATTGTATACTCCTGAGTTATAGTGCATTTGTTTATGTTAGTAACTTTTATCTAATTTCAATAATTTCTGAACAACAATTATTAATTCCGGTGATCTGTATAATGATTTTCTACTTAGTAGTATTTTGTCTATTTACTTGGCATTCGCCGTGTTTCATTGCGTGTTCGCAATGCTGCCTGTAATGCTTTCTCTTTGTATGCTGCTGTTGTTTCTTAATGAAGTCATTGTCCCCCATCAACTCGCTTCTTACTTATCCAACTCCAATCATTTTCACATCTCTGTACAACTCAATATGCTTCTTTTTCAAACGCATTTCGTCAAATTTTCTTTACCAAATTTGTATCAAACCAATTCAATATCCACAAAGAGAAAACTAAATTAGTTTTTTTGATGGGGAAGAGTAGTGAACTGTTTGATCTTGAAGAACACTTTGCCTCCTACGGCGCATATCACAGCAACCCAGTAAACATTTTGATACACACTATTCGTGTGGCTGATTGTCTTCACAACTCTTGTTCTTCTCTTAAACAACCCCTCTTAAATATCATGTCACAATTTAAGATAAAATGTGAAACAAAATCTAAGCACACCATTAAAATAAAAAATGCGAAGAACTCAAATCTTACTCATTTTTCTTAACAGAAATCACTTTAACCCGACAGAGCACAAGCATCATTGCTAGCGGCTATACAAAAAATCACTTAATATATCATAATATCGTATCATATCATGGCATGTGAATAAAAAATTGTTCCTTAAATAGTGGTAGAAACACCCAAACTCTTTAGATCATTAAGACACCGTACAATCATTAGTGATTTTCATGTGGTTATAGTATTACCAACATAAAATTCAACATTAGCTTTTTATTTCAGTTTTCATATTTTTTATAATCGTATCATGTAATGATGCACTTCCACTTTATGTTCACATGAATAAAATATTTTTTTCATCGGTCATAGTATTACATAAAAGAACAAAGTTTTTCAATTGTTTTCGGAATCTTGAAACTCCGATGTGTAAGAGACTGAGTGTTTCCATTTCTTTTCTTGATAGGCGCGAGAACTCAGACCCACTTTTAGTTTTGGAATGCCTCTTTCATGCTTCAATGTATGATCGATTTACTGGATGCAATTTGAAGGGTGATATTTTTTGTTTAATTCAATATTGACATATTATTTGTTATTTATTTTGATTTTTATATATTCTCATAGATAACTAATTGTATAATTTCTTTATTTAGTGTTTGCGGTGTCTGAAACTATGGTTGTGCATGCAGATTAGAAATGTTCCACCACTTTTTGCATTCTGCCTACATTGGGACAATTATGGTGACGAAGACAAGCTTCTATTTCTAGCCTATATATACAGATGATCGTGAAGGTTTTGTTGACATCCATGATAAAGATCTTGAAGATTATTTTGGGTATGAATCTAAACATTTTGAATTAATAAAATATTTAATGTATTTTTTGCACATTAAATATATTTTTTTATAGGTGTAAATCTCACCTTGTAAGTCATATGAAGAAAGCTGAAAATCCCTAGGGTTTTTATCTTAACATCTTAATATTTGAGTTTGTGAATCATGCTGAATTAACCTTTACCAGGTGTAATCGTTGTACCTTAACAAAGGATGTGGACTATCCATCTGAACCCAGTGGATTACACTCTCTATTTAACTGGCGTGTGGATTTTACTACTACAAATTCGAGATTCATCCGAATGGCGGAAGAATATGGCAAGTCTAAAGACCATGTTGTATACTTGGGTCGGGTCGACGATGATACAACTGCTACTTTAAGGAATAAATGTGAGGAAATTGTAGATCAAAAGTATAATTATGAGTATTCGTACATTCATTGATGTTAGTAGCTTTTATTTAATTTCAATAATCTGTGAACAACGTATGTATTGTGACAATTATTAATTCCGGTGATTTGTGTATTGTGACAATTTATTGAAACCAATCATCAAAAAAAATTATACAAGTAAAATGAAAATCTTTATGCAATAAAAGGATTATTAAAAAATAATTAAATTCGGCGATACAGTTTTTTTTTTAAATAGTCATTTAATGGTTCATTTAATAGTCATTTAAACAGTCTTTTATGCTTCAATGGTTGATCGATTTACCGGAGGGAATTTGAGAGGTAATATTTTCTATTTAATTTAATATTGACATATAATTTGCTATTTATTTTGATAATTTATATATTCACATAGATAACTAATTGTATACTTTATTTTTTTAGTGTTTGCTAACATAAACAAATGCACTATAACTCAGGAGTATACAATGGGTCCACAATTTCCTCACACTCAGTCCTCAAGGCAGCAGTTGTAGCATCGTCGGCCGGACCCAAGTATATAATGTGATCTTCAGACATGCCATCTTCTTCACTCGATCTGATGAATTTTGAATTTCCAGTATGAAATTCTGCACGCCAATCAAAGATAGAGTTGTATTCATTTAACTAATTGCTATTTAACTGCGGTTAAGCTGATTAAACATACTCAACCATTTATGGCATTCCTCACACATAGGGACGATTATGGTAACCAAGATAAACTCCTATTTCTAGCTTATACGGATGATCGTCATGGCCATGTTGACATCCATGACGAAGATTTTGAAGACTTTTTTGGGTATGAATTAAAATATTTTGAATTACTAATTTATTTTCTGGACATTAAACGTATTTTTTTTTATATATAGGTGTAAATCTCACCTTTTGTGTCGTATGAAGAAGGTTGAAAATCCCCACAGTTTTTATCTTAACATCTTAAGATTTGACTCTGGGGATCATGCTGAATCTGCTTTTGCCAAGTGTCAGCGTTGTACATTAACAAAGGATGTGTCACATCCATGTGACCCCAGTGACTTGCACTCTATCTTTGATTGGCGTGCAGAATTTCATACTGGAAATTCAAAATTCATCAGATCGAGTGAAGAAGAGGGCATGTCTGAAGATCACATTATATACTTGGGTCTTGCCGACGATGCTACAACTGCTGCCTTGAGGACTAAGTGTGAGGAAATTGTGGACCCATTGTATACTCCTGAGTTATAGTGCATTTGTTTATGTTAGTAACTTTTATCTAATTTCAATAATTTCTGAACAACAATTATTAATTCCGGTGATCTGTATAATGATTTTCTACTTAGTAGTATTTTGTCTATTTACTTGGCATTCGCCGTGTTTCATTGCGTGTTCGCAATGCTGCCTGTAATGCTTTCTCTTTGTATGCTGCTGTTGTTTCTTAATGAAGTCATTGTCCCCCATCAACTCGCTTCTTACTTATCCAACTCCAATCATTTTCACATCTCTGTACAACTCAATATGCTTCTTTTTCAAACGCATTTCGTCAAATTTTCTTTACCAAATTTGTATCAAACCAATTCAATATCCACAAAGAGAAAACTAAATTAGTTTTTTTGATGGGGAAGAGTAGTGAACTGTTTGATCTTGAAGAACACTTTGCCTCCTACGGCGCATATCACAGCAACCCAGTAAACATTTTGATACACACTATTCGTGTGGCTGATTGTCTTCACAACTCTTGTTCTTCTCTTAAACAACCCCTCTTAAATATCATGTCACAATTTAAGATAAAATGTGAAACAAAATCTAAGCACACCATTAAAATAAAAAATGCGAAGAACTCAAATCTTACTCATTTTTCTTAACAGAAATCACTTTAACCCGACAGAGCACAAGCATCATTGCTAGCGGCTATACAAAAAATCACTTAATATATCATAATATCGTATCATATCATGGCATGTGAATAAAAAATTGTTCTTTAAATAGTGGTAGAAACACCCAAACTCTTTAGATCATTAAGACACCGTACAATCATTAGTGATTTTCATGTGGTTATAGTATTACCAACATAAAATTCAACATTAGCTTTTTATTTCAGTTTTCATATTTTTTATAATCGTATCATGTAATGATGCACTTCCACTTTATGTTCACATGAATAAAATATTTTTTTCATCGGTCATAGTATTACATAAAAGAACAAAGTTTTTCAATTGTTTTCGGAATCTTGAAACTCCGATGTGTAAGAGACTGAGTGTTTCCATTTCTTTTCTTGATAGGCGCGAGAACTCAGACCCACTTTTAGTTTTGGAATGCCTCTTTCATGCTTCAATGTATGATCGATTTACTGGATGCAATTTGAAGGGTGATATTTTTTGTTTAATTCAATATTGACATATTATTTGTTATTTATTTTGATTTTTATATATTCTCATAGATAACTAATTGTATAATTTCTTTATTTAGTGTTTGCGGTGTCTGAAACTATGGTTGTGCATGCAGATTAGAAATGTTCCACCACTTTTTGCATTCTGCCTACATTGGGACAATTATGGTGACGAAGACAAGCTTCTATTTCTAGCCTATATATACAGATGATCGTGAAGGTTTTGTTGACATCCATGATAAAGATCTTGAAGATTATTTTGGGTATGAATCTAAACATTTTGAATTAATAAAATATTTAATGTATTTTTTGCACATTAAATATATTTTTTTATAGGTGTAAATCTCACCTTGTAAGTCATATGAAGAAAGCTGAAAATCCCTAGGGTTTTTATCTTAACATCTTAATATTTGAGTTTGTGAATCATGCTGAATTAACCTTTACCAGGTGTAATCGTTGTACCTTAACAAAGGATGTGGACTATCCATCTGAACCCAGTGGATTACACTCTCTATTTAACTGGCGTGTGGATTTTACTACTACAAATTCGAGATTCATCCGAATGGCGGAAGAATATGGCAAGTCTAAAGACCATGTTGTATACTTGGGTCGGGTCGACGATGATACAACTGCTACTTTAAGGAATAAATGTGAGGAAATTGTAGATCAAAAGTATAATTATGAGTATTCGTACATTCATTGATGTTAGTAGCTTTTATTTAATTTCAATAATCTGTGAACAACGTATGTATTGTGACAATTATTAATTCCGGTGATTTGTGTATTGTGACAATTTATTGAAACCAATCATCAAAAAAAATTATACAAGTAAAATGAAAATCTTTATGCAATAAAAGGATTATTAAAAAATAATTAAATTCGGCGATACAGTTTTTTTTTTAAATAGTCATTTAATGGTTCATTTAATAGTCATTTAAACAGTCTTTTATGCTTCAATGGTTGATCGATTTACCGGAGGGAATTTGAGAGGTAATATTTTCTATTTAATTTAATATTGACATATAATTTGCTATTTATTTTGATAATTTATATATTCACATAGATAACTAATTGTATACTTTATTTTTTTAGTGTTTGCTAACATAAACAAATGCACTATAACTCAGGAGTATACAATGGGTCCACAATTTCCTCACACTCAGTCCTCAAGGCAGCAGTTGTAGCATCGTCGGCCGGACCCAAGTATATAATGTGATCTTCAGACATGCCATCTTCTTCACTCGATCTGATGAATTTTGAATTTCCAGTATGAAATTCTGCACGCCAATCAAAGATAGAGTTGTATTCATTTAACTAATTGCTATTTAACTGCGGTTAAGCTGATTAAACATACTCAACCATTTATGGCATTCCTCACACATAGGGACGATTATGGTAACCAAGATAAACTCCTATTTCTAGCTTATACGGATGATCGTCATGGCCATGTTGACATCCATGACGAAGATTTTGAAGACTTTTTTGGGTATGAATTAAAATATTTTGAATTACTAATTTATTTTCTGGACATTAAACGTATTTTTTTTTATATATAGGTGTAAATCTCACCTTTTGTGTCGTATGAAGAAGGTTGAAAATCCCCACAGTTTTTATCTTAACATCTTAAGATTTGACTCTGGGGATCATGCTGAATCTGCTTTTGCCAAGTGTCAGCGTTGTACATTAACAAAGGATGTGTCACATCCATGTGACCCCAGTGACTTGCACTCTATCTTTGATTGGCGTGCAGAATTTCATACTGGAAATTCAAAATTCATCAGATCGAGTGAAGAAGAGGGCATGTCTGAAGATCACATTATATACTTGGGTCTTGCCGACGATGCTACAACTGCTGCCTTGAGGACTAAGTGTGAGGAAATTGTGGACCCATTGTATACTCCTGAGTTATAGTGCATTTGTTTATGTTAGTAACTTTTATCTAATTTCAATAATTTCTGAACAACAATTATTAATTCCGGTGATCTGTATAATGATTTTCTACTTAGTAGTATTTTGTCTATTTACTTGGCATTCGCCGTGTTTCATTGCGTGTTCGCAATGCTGCCTGTAATGCTTTCTCTTTGTATGCTGCTGTTGTTTCTTAATGAAGTCATTGTCCCCCATCAACTCGCTTCTTACTTATCCAACTCCAATCATTTTCACATCTCTGTACAACTCAATATGCTTCTTTTTCAAACGCATTTCGTCAAATTTTCTTTACCAAATTTGTATCAAACCAATTCAATATCCACAAAGAGAAAACTAAATTAGTTTTTTTGATGGGGAAGAGTAGTGAACTGTTTGATCTTGAAGAACACTTTGCCTCCTACGGCGCATATCACAGCAACCCAGTAAACATTTTGATACACACTATTCGTGTGGCTGATTGTCTTCACAACTCTTGTTCTTCTCTTAAACAACCCCTCTTAAATATCATGTCACAATTTAAGATAAAATGTGAAACAAAATCTAAGCACACCATTAAAATAAAAAATGCGAAGAACTCAAATCTTACTCATTTTTCTTAACAGAAATCACTTTAACCCGACAGAGCACAAGCATCATTGCTAGCGGCTATACAAAAAATCACTTAATATATCATAATATCGTATCATATCATGGCATGTGAATAAAAAATTGTTCTTTAAATAGTGGTAGAAACACCCAAACTCTTTAGATCATTAAGACACCGTACAATCATTAGTGATTTTCATGTGGTTATAGTATTACCAACATAAAATTCAACATTAGCTTTTTATTTCAGTTTTCATATTTTTTATAATCGTATCATGTAATGATGCACTTCCACTTTATGTTCACATGAATAAAATATTTTTTTCATCGGTCATAGTATTACATAAAAGAACAAAGTTTTTCAATTGTTTTCGGAATCTTGAAACTCCGATGTGTAAGAGACTGAGTGTTTCCATTTCTTTTCTTGATAGGCGCGAGAACTCAGACCCACTTTTAGTTTTGGAATGCCTCTTTCATGCTTCAATGTATGATCGATTTACTGGATGCAATTTGAAGGGTGATATTTTTTGTTTAATTCAATATTGACATATTATTTGTTATTTATTTTGATTTTTATATATTCTCATAGATAACTAATTGTATAATTTCTTTATTTAGTGTTTGCGGTGTCTGAAACTATGGTTGTGCATGCAGATTAGAAATGTTCCACCACTTTTTGCATTCTGCCTACATTGGGACAATTATGGTGACGAAGACAAGCTTCTATTTCTAGCCTATATATACAGATGATCGTGAAGGTTTTGTTGACATCCATGATAAAGATCTTGAAGATTATTTTGGGTATGAATCTAAACATTTTGAATTAATAAAATATTTAATGTATTTTTTGCACATTAAATATATTTTTTTATAGGTGTAAATCTCACCTTGTAAGTCATATGAAGAAAGCTGAAAATCCCTAGGGTTTTTATCTTAACATCTTAATATTTGAGTTTGTGAATCATGCTGAATTAACCTTTACCAGGTGTAATCGTTGTACCTTAACAAAGGATGTGGACTATCCATCTGAACCCAGTGGATTACACTCTCTATTTAACTGGCGTGTGGATTTTACTACTACAAATTCGAGATTCATCCGAATGGCGGAAGAATATGGCAAGTCTAAAGACCATGTTGTATACTTGGGTCGGGTCGACGATGATACAACTGCTACTTTAAGGAATAAATGTGAGGAAATTGTAGATCAAAAGTATAATTATGAGTATTCGTACATTCATTGATGTTAGTAGCTTTTATTTAATTTCAATAATCTGTGAACAACGTATGTATTGTGACAATTATTAATTCCGGTGATTTGTGTATTGTGACAATTTATTGAAACCAATCATCAAAAAAAATTATACAAGTAAAATGAAAATCTTTATGCAATAAAAGGATTATTAAAAAATAATTAAATTCGGCGATACAGTTTTTTTTTTAAATAGTCATTTAATGGTTCATTTAATAGTCATTTAAACAGTCTTTTATGCTTCAATGGTTGATCGATTTACCGGAGGGAATTTGAGAGGTAATATTTTCTATTTAATTTAATATTGACATATAATTTGCTATTTATTTTGATAATTTATATATTCACATAGATAACTAATTGTATACTTTATTTTTTTAGTGTTTGCTAACATAAACAAATGCACTATAACTCAGGAGTATACAATGGGTCCACAATTTCCTCACACTCAGTCCTCAAGGCAGCAGTTGTAGCATCGTCGGCCGGACCCAAGTATATAATGTGATCTTCAGACATGCCATCTTCTTCACTCGATCTGATGAATTTTGAATTTCCAGTATGAAATTCTGCACGCCAATCAAAGATAGAGTTGTATTCATTTAACTAATTGCTATTTAACTGCGGTTAAGCTGATTAAACATACTCAACCATTTATGGCATTCCTCACACATAGGGACGATTATGGTAACCAAGATAAACTCCTATTTCTAGCTTATACGGATGATCGTCATGGCCATGTTGACATCCATGACGAAGATTTTGAAGACTTTTTTGGGTATGAATTAAAATATTTTGAATTACTAATTTATTTTCTGGACATTAAACGTATTTTTTTTTATATATAGGTGTAAATCTCACCTTTTGTGTCGTATGAAGAAGGTTGAAAATCCCCACAGTTTTTATCTTAACATCTTAAGATTTGACTCTGGGGATCATGCTGAATCTGCTTTTGCCAAGTGTCAGCGTTGTACATTAACAAAGGATGTGTCACATCCATGTGACCCCAGTGACTTGCACTCTATCTTTGATTGGCGTGCAGAATTTCATACTGGAAATTCAAAATTCATCAGATCGAGTGAAGAAGAGGGCATGTCTGAAGATCACATTATATACTTGGGTCTTGCCGACGATGCTACAACTGCTGCCTTGAGGACTAAGTGTGAGGAAATTGTGGACCCATTGTATACTCCTGAGTTATAGTGCATTTGTTTATGTTAGTAACTTTTATCTAATTTCAATAATTTCTGAACAACAATTATTAATTCCGGTGATCTGTATAATGATTTTCTACTTAGTAGTATTTTGTCTATTTACTTGGCATTCGCCGTGTTTCATTGCGTGTTCGCAATGCTGCCTGTAATGCTTTCTCTTTGTATGCTGCTGTTGTTTCTTAATGAAGTCATTGTCCCCCATCAACTCGCTTCTTACTTATCCAACTCCAATCATTTTCACATCTCTGTACAACTCAATATGCTTCTTTTTCAAACGCATTTCGTCAAATTTTCTTTACCAAATTTGTATCAAACCAATTCAATATCCACAAAGAGAAAACTAAATTAGTTTTTTTGATGGGGAAGAGTAGTGAACTGTTTGATCTTGAAGAACACTTTGCCTCCTACGGCGCATATCACAGCAACCCAGTAAACATTTTGATACACACTATTCGTGTGGCTGATTGTCTTCACAACTCTTGTTCTTCTCTTAAACAACCCCTCTTAAATATCATGTCACAATTTAAGATAAAATGTGAAACAAAATCTAAGCACACCATTAAAATAAAAAATGCGAAGAACTCAAATCTTACTCATTTTTCTTAACAGAAATCACTTTAACCCGACAGAGCACAAGCATCATTGCTAGCGGCTATACAAAAAATCACTTAATATATCATAATATCGTATCATATCATGGCATGTGAATAAAAAATTGTTCTTTAAATAGTGGTAGAAACACCCAAACTCTTTAGATCATTAAGACACCGTACAATCATTAGTGATTTTCATGTGGTTATAGTATTACCAACATAAAATTCAACATTAGCTTTTTATTTCAGTTTTCATATTTTTTATAATCGTATCATGTAATGATGCACTTCCACTTTATGTTCACATGAATAAAATATTTTTTTCATCGGTCATAGTATTACATAAAAGAACAAAGTTTTTCAATTGTTTTCGGAATCTTGAAACTCCGATGTGTAAGAGACTGAGTGTTTCCATTTCTTTTCTTGATAGGCGCGAGAACTCAGACCCACTTTTAGTTTTGGAATGCCTCTTTCATGCTTCAATGTATGATCGATTTACTGGATGCAATTTGAAGGGTGATATTTTTTGTTTAATTCAATATTGACATATTATTTGTTATTTATTTTGATTTTTATATATTCTCATAGATAACTAATTGTATAATTTCTTTATTTAGTGTTTGCGGTGTCTGAAACTATGGTTGTGCATGCAGATTAGAAATGTTCCACCACTTTTTGCATTCTGCCTACATTGGGACAATTATGGTGACGAAGACAAGCTTCTATTTCTAGCCTATATATACAGATGATCGTGAAGGTTTTGTTGACATCCATGATAAAGATCTTGAAGATTATTTTGGGTATGAATCTAAACATTTTGAATTAATAAAATATTTAATGTATTTTTGTGAACAACGTATGTATTGTGAACAACGTATGTATTGTGACAATTATTAATTCCGGTGATTTGTGTATTGTGATAATTTATTGAAACCAATCATCAAAAAAAATTATACAAGTAAAATGAAAATCTTTATGCAATAAAAGGATTATTCAAAAATAATTAAATTCGGCGATACAGTTTTTTTTTAAATAGTCATTTAAATTCAAATAGCAGCATAAAAATTGCACTTGAAAGACCACATCAACAACCCCTCTTAAATATCATGTCACAATTTAAGACAAAATGTGAAACAAAATCTAAGCACACCATTAAAATAAAAAATGAGAATAACTCAAATCTTACTCATTTTCCTTAACAGAAATCACTTCAACCCGACAAAGCACAAGCATCATTGCTTGCGCCTATAAAAAAATAAATCACTTAATATATCATAATATCGTATCATATCATGGCATGTGAATAAAAAATTGTTCCTTAAATAGTGGTAGAAATACCCAAACTTTTTAGATCATTAAGACACCGTACAATCATTAGTGATTTTCATGTGGTTATAGTATTATCAACATAAAATTCAACATTAGCTTTTTATTTCAGTTTTCATATTTCTTATAATCGTATCATGTAATGATGCACTTCCACTTTATGTTCACATGAATAAAATATTTTTTTCATCGGTCATAGTATTACTTAAAAGAACAAAGTTTTTCAATTGTTTTCGGAATCTTGAAACTCCGATGTGTAAGAGACTGAGTGTTTCCATTTTTTTTCTTGATAGGCGCGAGAGCTCAGACCCACTTTTAGTTTTGGAATGCTTCTTTCATGCTTCAATGTATGATCGATTTACTGGATGCAATTTGAAGGGTGATATTTTTTGTTTAATTCAATATTGACATATTATTTGCTGTTTACTTTGATTTTTATATATTCTCATTGATAACTAATTGTATAATTTCTTTATTTAGCGTTTGCGGTGTCTGAAATTATGGTTGTGCATGCAAATTAGAAATGGTCCACCACTTTCTGCATTTTGCCTACATCGCGACAATTATGGTGACGAAAACAAGCTTCTATTTCTAGCCTATACAGATGATCGTGAAAGTTTTGTTGACATCCATGATAAAGATCTTGAAGATTATTTTGGGTATGAATCTAAACATTTTGAATTAATAAAATATTTAATGTATTTTTTGCACATTTTTTTATGTGTAATTCTCACCTTGTAAGTCATATGAAGAAGGCTGAAAATCCATGGGGTTTTTATCTTAACATCTTAATATTTGAGTTCGTGAATCACACTGAATTGACTTTTACCAAGTGTAATCTTTGTACCTTAACAAAGGATGTTGACTATCCATCTGAACTCAGTGGACACTCTCTATTTAACTGGCGTGTGGATTTTACTACTAGAAATTCGAGATTCATCCGAATGGCGGAAGAAGATGGCAAGTCTGAAGACCATGTTGTATATTTGGGTCGGGTCGACGATGATACAACTGCTACTTTAAGGAATAAATGTGAGGAAATTGTAGACCAAGAGTATAATTATGAGTAGTCATTTACATTTAAATAGTAGCATAGAAATTACATTTGAAAGACCACATCAACAACCCCTCTTAAATATCATGTCACAATTTAAGACAAAATGTGAAACAAAATCTAAGCACACCATTAAAATAAAAAATGCGAAGAACTCAAATCTTACTCATTTTTCTTAACAAAAACCCCTTCAACTCGACACAACACAAGCATCATTGCTAGCGGCTATAAAAAAATAATTCACTTAATATATCATAATATCGTATCATATCATGGCACGTGAATAAAAAATTGTTCCTTAAGTAGTGGTATAAACACCCAAACTTTTTAGATCATTAAGATACCGTATAATCATTAGTGAGTTTCTTGTGGTTATAGTATTATCAACATAAAATTCAACATTAGCTTTTTATTTCATTTTTCATATTTTTTATAATCGTATCATGTAATGCACTTCCACTTTATGTTCAAATGAATAAAATATATTTTTTCACCAGTCATAGTATTGCATAAAATAACAAATTTTTTCAATTGTTTTCGGATGCTTGAAACTCCGATGTGTAAGAGACTAAGTATTTCCATTTGTTTTCTTGATGGGCGTGAGAGCTTAGACCCACTTTTAGTTTTGGAATGCCTCTTTTAGTTTTGGAATGCTTCTTTCATGCTTCATTGTATGATCGATTTACTGGATGCAATTTGAAGGGTGATATTTTTTGTTTAATTCAATATTGACGTATTATTTGCTATTTATTTTTATATATTCTCATTGATAACTAATTGTATAATTTCTTTATTTAGTGTTTGTGGTGTCTGAAATTATGGTTGTGGGGGTGCAGATTAGAAATGTACCACCATTTTCTGCATTCTGCCTACATCGGGACAATTATGGTGACGAAGACAAGCTTCTATTTCTAGCCTATACAGATGATCGTGAAGGTTTTGTTGACATCCATGATAAAGATCTTGAAGATTATTTTGGGTATGAATCTAAACATTTTGAATTAATAAAATATTTAATGTATTTTTTGCACATTAAATATATTTTTTTATATGTGTAAATCTCACCTTGTAAGTCATATGAAGAAGGCTGAAAATTCATGGGGTTTTTATCTTAACATCTTAACAAAAGGACCATAGCTTCTGCTGTTCGGTACCTCTTGAGTCTTGACTTTGATCATCGCTTCCTAGACTAGGGCCTAATTAGGGTAACCAAAAGAGAGCAAGTCCTTTCTTATTTTTACTCTTTTTTTCCGAAGGTCCGACATTGTTATCAAGCATGTGAAAAGTAATAAATAGAGTTATGCAATGAATAGCCTCGATAATATACTATAAAGTAGTAAAACATTAAATGAACCCACCTACAGATTGTGTTTCAATCAAGTCATTGGTCTCCACACTACCCCAAATCTTGATCCACAAATCAAATAGTTTTAATTCGTTGGGATCAGTGATGTCCTCCTTGGTGACATTCATGAACTTCTCTCTGAGAGTATTTATCTTTGCCTCTATCACCTATGGGGTCTCCATTTGCCCGCTCTAAGATCTCAAATTTAATTTGTACATTTGGCCGCCAAAATATTGGATAAATAAGAACATGTTCATATGCAGTTCAATCTCTTCCTTCATCCTGAAGTGTATAATTGCCTCAAGATATGCAATTTCATGTTTCTCACCCCAAATTATCATGTTCTTCTAAGATGGAAATGAGAAAAAATTAATCATAATCATTAAGAATGTTGAAGCTACCAAATTCTATCGAGCAATTAAAAAAAATTCTAAAACTCAGTTCATTATCTTAAAAATAACACAATTTTTTTAAACAAATACAAAAATGATGCTCTCACAGATCTTTAAAACATCATCCAGACTTAATTAGGTTTGCATAGATGATATATAACAAGCTTAAAATGATGCTCTCACAGATCTTTAAAAATATGCCTTCATAAAAAAAACACATTAACATAACGTAGACAGAGTTGTTTGAGTTAAAACTTTATAATAAGACTACCAAACAAACGAAGAAAACTTAGTATTAGCAGATTCACTAGATAAAGTAAAACATCATCCAGACCTAATTAGGTTTGTATAGAACTCCATGTCATCGGTTATAAGGCAGTTATCTAAGAACGAAAACAATTCCAATCAATAAACAAAAGTGGCGGCTGAATTTCAAAGGATATCCCAATTGGGTTCCTCACAAAATTACCCCCTTACCCACCAAAAACTAAGATTAACCCACCAAAAGTCAAGATTTACAAAGTCGGTCAGTATATAGTAGCAGACAATCCAAATTGATAAAGCATCACACATTTATACCTCCTTGGTAGATTTTACTTTAGGCCTCATGTTCTCCGCTGCCCCTTCTTCAACGCCTCCACGGAAAGAAATCTTAGGCCCGTGCTCATTATTATATTTCTTCAAATTATCGAGAAACCACTTGGATTTGGTGGCCTTATCGGCATTGTGGATGTCGCCCAAATCAACTTCACTCATGTCGTTGCTATGAGATTATGTTCGTTTTCTAATAATTGGGTCCAGAATTACCCTAAGCAAACAGGCTTCGACAGCGCGCGTCGTTAAGATATAATAGGGGTAACAAAATTATAAATAGACTAACAACATGTGGTGAATATGACCAAGTGTATGTTGTGGTTTAGTGGATGATGAATTTGTTATTAGTTGTGTGGTTGAGAGTTTGAACCCATTCACCACTGGTGATTTATTATTTTTCATTGTAATGCAAACATCTACCTATAGTTCTATACTTATGATCTATATATACGTATAGGTATTGGTTTATACTTGTATATAAGTATAGGTATGCACGTTATGTGCACGTTAGTCAGAAATAACATGTGTGCACATAACGTGCACGTTTAGATATGAGTAGCAAGTTATAGTTATATACTTCAATTTACAATATCTCTGAAATGAGTAGCAAGATCAAATCATTCAAATTTCTATATGAGCCAAAGAATAAGGTGTTTCTACCGAATTACGCGGGGCGTAATCTAGCAGAAGCAAGTACGAGTACTCTCCTTCTTCTTGTTCGTCCGAACGTTGGGGCTGTTCGGATGGTCGGGCGCTTCTTCTCTCTTCGGGTCTTCGGGTGTTCGGGTATGCGCGTTCGGGTATGGCTGTTAGAAGAATACAACGACAAACAGACAGTCAGATGGTCGAGACAGGGGTGGCCTGCCTTCAACGCTTTGATGCCTAAGTTAGAAGATGTATTGGATATAACAGTCAAGCGAACGTGCGAGTGAGTAGTGTTTTGTGCGAGTCAGAAAATATTTTCATCTTAACTTGCAGATTATGGAGATATTAAGGAAGTTCTTACAACTTCTAATAAAATCCAAAATGAAGATCTAATGTGTCCAACTCTATATTGTTCGTGGAAGATTGGGTTAACAAAATAGATGGAATAATGTTTTGTGTTCTCATTTATTATAATGTTTGTAATTTGATTCACTACTCATATATATGTTGTGTATATCATTCACCTTTTATATAATATTTGCATTTCAATAAAAATTGAATCACCTATGCCTTGCGCGCTGGCTTTCATTCTAGACTTCATATTTGTGTCATGAGTTTTCTTGTTGGATTTTTACTTTACTGCAATTGTTCTCACTATCATCATCAAAATCTAGATGCATTATTGATGTGATGTGTATACTGTCTAAACTCATTTGTGACTTTTAGATGAAGATTATGTGTGTTATGTTATTTTTTTGACAATTTGGGCAAAATGTTATGTTAACTAGAGTTGAGCTTTAGTTTTGAAGATGTAAAGAATTAGTGTCATGGGCTCCATTTCTGAAAAAGTCAATATGATCAAAGCTGTAAAACTCAGAACAACTGGTTGAAATTCTTCTATTTGATCAAGTCTTCCTCCAAGCATAGACTTGAGCAAACATTTCTATAGTGGATATTTCTTATTGAGATGAAGAAATGATTCTCTTTTTATTTCAAGTAGAGACATTTCTATTACCGTTTTTTTACTATGTTATTGTGAACTATCTTTAATTCCTGTTGAATTCAAATGCTCAGTTTATAATTATCTCAATTTGCCATTCAATTTTGTTATCTTGGTATATGATATACATGATCTGAGTTTGATTGTGTGGAGAAATATGTCCACTTTCGTTTCTTTTTTATCCAAGGAATACCATGACATACTGAGTAGCTTAGAAGGTTATATATTTTGCTCAGTCTGATCTCAGATACCAACTTTTATAAGCAATCATGCCATCCCAGAAAACAAACCAAAAATTGCTATTTGAAGTGATCAATTCACAGAAACAGTACAGTATAAGAAGTCACCTGAATAAAAAAGACTATATTCAAGGTTATGGTGATGAAAATATTTCCTGGTAAAACCAAGTAAAGATTTCCTTCAATTCTCTAAAATAAACTTTCAATCCATCGTCAAATCATTGTAGACATTTTGATCTTTGCCTTTCATTTTTGGCAACACAACAATGAAGATTTGCTTGGCCGAAATTACTGTAGACTGTTTAGCAACACCGCCACTGGGGGCGGGCATCGACCTAGTAGTTTATATTTAAGCTTACCTACTGATGATTTATTGATTACAAACTTAAATGAGTGTGAAGAGACTGGGATAGTGGTTGAGTGATTTTTATCCCTTAATATTTTAGTTTTCAGATGAATAATTGTAATGACATCATTTTTATGTTTTCAGTTTTTAATTGTTATTGAGACATATATTTGTTTTTTTAATTTCATGATGCCGTATTTAATATATTTGTGATGGTTTATAGTTGAATTACACAACTTCAGTGTTTATATTAATTGTGTATAAAATGGCATTTTGGGCTGTTATATTTATATATATAAGTATAGGTCTGGGCATAGATCGGTTTGGATCGGTTTGAGGCCCAAATTGAATATGGGCTGAATTTATCAGTTAGCCCAAATTTAACATGGATTAATGTATTTAAAAATCTTGGATCGAATTTATTTTTGGGCCAATTTTTTGGTTTGGCTTGGTTCGATTTTGGTTATGGACCAACACCAGATTATCCAATTTTCAAGCCCAAATATTTTGAGCTCAATCTTTCAACCCTATACAAGTTCTGAAAACAAGCACGCTTTTTCATAACTAAGTAACATAGTACGTTTGTACAAGCTATTGTAAACTTGTAATCAGTTAAATAACCAAAAATTCAAATCATAAACTTCAAGTTTTAAGTGTAGCTAGCACCAGAACAAGCTTAATGACCAAAATAAACCAAATATCCAAATGTCTAACGGTCCAAGTGCAATAAGCATACCAAAATAAGCAAATATCCAAATGTTCAAGTGTAGCAAGACATAATTAAAAATTTTACAGACCAAAATAAAAAATAAGTCTAATAGCAAATGTAGCAAATTGATGAAAGAAGAAAAGCAAGTTGAGCAGCAACCCTTCATTCTCCAAGACTCCAACAGTCCAACTTCCAGGTTTTCAGTCATCCAGAGTCTCAATGTGAGTGATTGTAGAATCTACAACATAAACTTATAGTTAGAAATATCTTATGCCACTTTCTAACAGCAAGAAAACTGAAATACAGACAGTAAAAAATCAACAGCAAACAACATAACATTATTATACCTCCTAATGTCATCTTCTTCAACTCAGTATACTGCTCCATTTCATCTCTTGTTGGCTCATTAAAGAGTGGCTTTGATCCAACCCTCAACCAATCACTTGAAAAAATAAGAGTTTCAACCATTTGTGGGGTTAATGATAATCTAAAGGGATCTAAAATATTCTTCCCAAGAGAAAATACACTCTCGGATGCCACTGTTGATGCCGGTACAGCCAAGAAATCCATTGCAATTTGTGATAGGATTGGAAATCTTACAGCATGCTCCTTCCACCAATCCAACAGTGAGAAGTTTGGATTCGAAGGATCCTCTGATGCCTCAAGTAGATATTTTTCGACTTCATTCTTGATTTCCACAATATCTTTCTCCTTCCTAAGCTTCATAAATTCATGCATGCTAGCAGCATGGAAATCTTCTTCAACCATGGTTGCATCAACACTATCAGACTCTTGTTGAGTTGATGACAGAGATGCTTGGGCAGCCTCAGGGATATACTCTGCATACAAGTTGACAAACTTGCTTTTCAGGTCATTAACCATTGCCTTCACCTTCTTCTGGTCTTCTTGAATTTTTGGAAAAAAGTATTCAGTGTACAGGAGCTTGTACCTATAACATCACAATGTCAGTTGCCAGATAATAAATTCCAAACAACCAGAAGCTAATGCACAACCAAAGCCTAATTTATTATCTAGAAACTGACATGCAGTAGCTTTATTTTATTTTTTTAAGAGTAGAAGTTATTTTTGGGATTTCATTTATTGAGTTGAGCCTTTAATGATATTTGTGATAACAAAAATACCCGGTTAAAATATTACAATTTACAAAGCAAAAGCTAACTTCAGGTTATTATTAAACTGATTTTCTGTTTGTACCAATAGACCGATACCATCTAATACCATAATTGACATTATTCATAATACAACAAGAACACCACCAAATTACTTCACTGACAAGTGACAACTAACAACCCAACTAGATTACATCATTTCATTGGATAACAAATAGTAAAACATAAAATAGAGATAGAATAAGAGGCAACAGTAGTAGAATACCACCAGTACATATTAAAAAATAACTCAAGTAGAATAACAAACTCAATTCTTTATTGCTTACGTACTTGGGATCCAGTACCACCGCCACCAACATAATCTTGTTCATGTCTTCAAGCCTACCCCAATATTTGTCAAATTTCAACTTCATTGCTATTGCAATATCAGCCATAAGCATATCATCACCTTGTAAAAGCAAGCAAATAGATCAATTAGAATGCTCAGTTGTATAAAATTAATACTTAACAACACTGTAAAACCATTAAAAACAAGGTTTAGCATTACCTTTGATGCATTTTTCCAACTCTATTAGAATGGTGCACATCCAGAGCAAAGGTTGGTTTGCTGTCATAATACTTGTGCCACTAAACTTGAGTGTTGCATCGTAAAAAATCTTCAAGAACTTAACCAACCTTCCAGCCTTTTCCCAATATGCAAAACCAAGAGGTCCGGCTATCTTCTTTCCCCCAACTTTCTCAGTGAAATAGGCTTCAAACTGCGAATGCTCGTCATCCATTCTAGTAAAAGCTTTTCTGTACTTAACTTCTATATCATAAGATATGTTGAGTTCCATCTAGTACAGACATCTAGAGGCACTATCTCACCCTTGTGATCAATTTTTTCTTGTGCTGCAACCTTCCTAAAATTTTCCAACCTAGCCAGAGATGACCGTATATACTTAACACAATTCTGAATCTCATCTATTGAGGAGTCCAACTCATCCATTCCATCCTTAACAATTAAGTTAAGGATGTGGCGAAAACACCTTTTATGCAAAAACTCACCCTTTAAAACCAACTCATTCCATTTCCCTATTTTTTCCTTCATGTAATCTAAACCTAATTGGTTCGGAGATGCATTGTCTACAACAATAGTAAACATTTTCTCTATTCCCCACCCTATCAAACAAGTTTCCAGCAGTTGCCAAATTATTTTTCCCTTATGGTTTGGTATCACACAGAAATTAAGGATCCTCTTATGCAAAACTCAGTCATCATCAATAAAGTGAGCTGTAAGAACCATGTAATTGATGTTTTGGATAGAATTCCATATATCAGTGGTTAAAGACACTCACTGCCCAAAAGTAGCTAGAATATTTTTTATCTTAGTTCTCTCTGATTGATACAAAACTCAAATATCTCTAGCAATAGTTCTACGAGATATTTTTTAAAACTGTGGTTGAGCAGCCCTCATAAAATCAATGAATCCCTTCCCCTCAACAAAACTAAATGGTAATTCATCCCTAATGATCATCTTTGCATAATAAAACCTAGACACTTCAGGATCAAAAGCCTTAGCAACTAGCTTGCCCCCATTTTCCTCAGACTCAAAAACTAAATTCTTTTGTTTTTTCAAAGCAACATAGAGAGGGCTTTTCTTACAGTAGTATAGTATGTGATACTTCATCGAAGATGTGCCGTTTCTCTTGGTGTGACAGAAGTAAGTCTGCGGGCAATGATTGCACTTGACCTTTGGTTTCACCATCTTTGTGCCATTCGGATTCTTCATAACAGTGAAGTGATCCCACATCACGCTCGAGTTCTTCCTCTTGGGTGCAGAGCTTTCTGGAAGCTCATTGGAGCAGAAGAATCTGGGGTAAGAGTAGCTTCAACATTAACACTGGATGCAAATGTTGCATCGTTGTTCCCTGCACTTGAGTCCATCTCAGTTCCAACAGGTGTTGGATTCCCAGATTTGGATTTCAAACCATCCATCATCTGCAACAAACATTTCAAATCAAAATTAAAACTCTATCAAGAGTATCACAAATCTAATCAAATCAAAACTTAACTGCAATCAATTTCAATCAAATCCAAAACATTAGAAAATGTAGAATCACAATAACTTTATTAGCTTGAATCGGTGATTTAAATTAGAAAGAAACTCACCAAACGTGATCAAAATGAGGAAATCGGTGATTGAAAGAGTGAAGCTAAGTTTTGGGGTTATATTTTTTCGTGTCTGAAGAAATTAGGAACAAATGAGTGAGGAAATGAGGAAGAGGCGAAGAGCTGCGCTCTTCAGCTTAGGTTTTGTGAGAATAGGGTGCAGGCGTTCATTTTGGATGCTTATATAGTATTTAAAGTAGAATATGGTTTGGCACTGGCGTTTTTTGGTTTGGGTTCATAAGCCCATATAGAATTTGATATCCATTATTTTTAGCCCAATAGGCTGAGATCTTTTTTCTTTTTTTTGTATTTTTAGCCCAATAGAATTTGATGTCCAATTAAAAAGAAATAATTAATATATTAAAAAAATTATTAAACTCATATTAAAATAAATCAGTCGGTTGGTTTGAAATCAGTCGGTTCTACCCACGAAACCGCTTTCAAACCGATTTATTTTGGTTCAGTTCGGTTATTCTTTTCCTTTCATATCGGTTTGGTTTGGTTCGATTAAAATTCGGTTTCGGTCGGTTTTGAACCAAAATCGGTTATATGCCCAGGCCTAATAAATAGACAGATCCATAAGTAATGGGCCGAAGAGAAACCGGTCCATAACCAAAACCCGCTACTCTCTTCATTCTGCACCCTTCTCTGATCTGTAATCAGAGCTCTCTCTCTCTCTCTCTCTCTCTCTCTCTCTCCCCCCCCCTCTCCGTCGCTAACAATCTGAAACCTACACTCTCTTCTTATTAATCAACTTCAATTTTCCCGCCATGTCTATATCCTCGTCATCAGCCAAAGCTCGTCTCGCTCTCATAGCTCTCCTCTCCGCCACCACTCTCTACTGCTTCTACAAATCTCGCCGCCTCAAGCAACTCAAACGCCTCTCCTCCCAAAACCCTAACCCTAACCCTAACCCTAGCAGCAAACCCAAGCTCCTATTCATTTCCCAGACCGGAACCTCCAGAGCCCTAGCTCAGCGCCTCCACGATCTCCTCGCCGCCAACAACCTCTCCTTCGAGCTCGTCGACGTCAGCAGCTACGAGCCCGAGGATTTGCCGAAGGAAACCCTAGTCCTCATCGTCGCCTCCACCTGGGAAAATGGACAGCCGCCGCAGACGGCGAGGTTCTTCACGAACTGGCTCGCCGAGAGCGCCGAGGACTTTCGAGTGGGGTCCATGCTGCTGTCGCGGTGCCGATTCTCGGTCTTCGGCGTCGGGAGCCGGGCGTACGGCGCGTCTTTTAACGCGGTGGGGAGGGAGGTGTCGAAGAGGATGAGAAGTCTCGGCGCCGCGGAGATACTGCCGGTTTGGGAAGGTGACGTGGACGATGGGGAGATTGATCAGGTGTTTGAGGCGTGGAGTAGGAAGCTGATGAGGTTTTTGAAAGGCGGAGGAGGCGAAAACGACGGTGTCGAATTAGGAGATAATGTGATTGGTGATGAAGCTGAAACCGAGTTTTCCGATGTGTCTGATGATGATGAGGAGGAGGAAGTGGAGGAGGAGGTGGTTGAGGTTGATTTAGAAGACATTGCTGGTAAAGCACCTTCCAAGGGGACAGTGACGGTGGCGGTGGCCAAGACTAATGGGACTGTGAATGGTAAAAGAGATATGGTCACTCCGGTGATTCGAGCTAGCTTGGTGAAGCAGGTGAGAGCTTGTTTTAGTCTGTCTGACTAGTTTTTGTAGTTACCTATTAGAATTCTGTGTGTTCTGATCTGTTTGTGTGACAACGCAGGGGTATAAGATTATTGGTTCGCATAGTGGCGTTAAAATTTGTAGATGGACGAAGTCACAGCTTAGAGGCAGAGGCGGTTGCTACAAACACTCTTTCTATGGCATAGAAAGTCATAGGTAATTCGAGTTATTAAGGTCTTCCTCGTGATCATATGCGTGATATTGCTGCTTATAGATTTAAATGTATTGAACTATTGATGTATAAGCTGTTTATATCATTCTTTGTACACGGATAATGAATAACCAGTTTTAATTGTGTTTATTACTATAAATTTTCCATCCACTGCATTTGCTATTTGGTTGTGGATCTTGTTGACCGAAAAAAGTGAACCCAATGAAACAGGTGCATGGAGGCAACCCCTAGTTTGGCATGTGCTAACAAATGTTGATACATAGGTCTTCCTCGTGATCATATGCGTGATATTGCTGCTTATAGATTTAAATGTAATGAACTATTGATGTATAAGCTGTTTATATCATTCTTTGTACACGGATAATGAATAACCAGTTTTAATTGTGTTTATTACTATAAATTTTCCATCCACTGCATTTGCTATTTGGTTGTGGATCTTGTTGACCGAAAAAAGTGAACCCAATGAAACAGGTGCATGGAGGCAACCCCTAGTTTGGCATGTGCTAACAAATGTTGATACATAGGTCTTCCTCGTGATTATATAAATGATATCCAATGCATGAAGTGAAGCATAACACTGCTTATAATGTATTGAACTATTGATATATAAGCTGTTCATATCATTCTTTGTACACGGATAATGAGTAACCAGTTTTATTAGTGTATATTACTTTGAATTTGACATTCCCGCATTTGCTGTTTGGTTTTGAATCTTCGTATTGACCGAAAAAAGTGAACCCAATGAAACAGGTGCATGGAGGCAACCCCTAGTTTGGCATGTGCCAACAAATGTGTATTCTGTTGGAGACATCACACTAATCCAGTTGGTAAGAGTTGGCAGTGGAAGATGGATGATCCATTAGAGATTGTGGAAACTGCCTTAGACTTGCACAGTAAAATGATTAAGCAAATGAAAGGAGTTCCTGGTAAAAATTTGTTTTTCTTTCCCTTTTAGTCCTCGAGCACTATGACCTACATTTTTAGTCGTTTGACATTGGAGATCTCCTCCTGTAGGTGTTACATTGGAGCGATTAACAGAGGGCCTTTCTCCCAAGCATTGTGCCTTATCACTTGTTGGTGAACCTATTATGTATCCAGAGATTAATACACTTGTCGATGAGCTGCATCGTAGACGAATTTCTACTTTTCTAGTCACAAATGCTCAGTTTCCTGAAAAGATCAGAGATCTGAAACCTATTACACAGGTATGTATGCTAGTGTTTTACTGCTCTCTATTCTTACATCTGAATATCTCTCAGTGGTACGTCGTTATGGCATGTTTGACACATTCAGTTATACGTAAGTGTGGATGCTGCAACTAAAGAGAGTTTGAAGGCAATTGACAGGCCACTTTTTGGAGACTTTTGGGAGAGATTCATTGTAAGTATTTAATTTAGCACCACATGTTGCTATTAAAAGAATGGTCATTTGGAACTCTAAGGTCAGAGAAGTCATTCCTGATATTCTATTACACCACGCAGTTTCCTCCAATAAGAGTTTTTTTCAGCTATGTTACATGCTTGAATCTTTTTTGCCAGGACTCATTGACAGCTCTCAAGGACAAACAGCAGCGAACTGTTTATCGCTTAACTTTGGTAAAAGGGTGGAATACAGAAGAAATTGAGGCTTATTATAACATCTTTAGCATTGGCAACCCCGATTTTGTTGAGATTAAAGGAGTTACCTACTGTGGATCGTAAGTTTTTTTTTTTTAATTTACTTTCTCTGCTAACTAGTCTTATCATTTGCAGTGCTCTAAACAATCTGAATGATCTATTTACAGGTCTGCTACCTCAAAATTGACGATGGAGAATGTGCCCTGGCATGCCGATGTTAAAGCCTTTTCAGAGGCCTTGGCATCGAGAAGTAATGGGGAATATGAGATTGCATGTGAGCATGTCCACTCATGTTGTGTCCTCCTCGCGAAAACTAAAAAGTTCAAGATAAACGGGCAATGGTTCACGTGGATAGACTATGAAAAGTTTCATAACCTGGTATGTGACTCCAATGATTATATACTCCTACAGTGACTTTTTGCTTTGTGATATCAATCATTTATTCTCTCATCTGAAAAATGCAGGTGGCGTCTGGTAAACCTTTTGACAGTAATGATTACATGGCCGCCACACCGTCATGGGCTGTTTATGGAGCAGTAGAAGGTGGATTTGATCCATATCAGGCTCGATATAAGAAGGAGCGGCATCACAGAGCAAAGGAGTGACTGACCAGGTTAGAGATATTACGGAGCTTAGGAACTTTTTTTTTTAATTTTACTTGTTTGAAACAATTTTGCACTACATAATTACAGATATAGGCACTAGAATGTATTCTAGTTTTCCTCTGCTTGTTTTCCGCAGAAGTGTTATGCCTCTCAGAGAAGTTATAATCATAAATTCAGTGCTCAAGAGAATTAGAGAGAACTACCATTCTGTATGCAGTTATGTAATACCCTGTGCTTACTTCATGAACCAGAAGTAACAAGGCTTTTACATTCGGCAAAAAAAAGTTGAAACGATATCGCTAAACTTCTGTCCATCCATGAAACTTGACAAATGTGAATTCAATTTGCTCAGTTTCATTGTGTTCTAAGGGACAAAGTTGAGTGTAGTGTAGTGTAGTCCTTATGCCCCCGTACAACTTTTTAGTGCTAGCTTCTACCAACTATTTAATTCTTGCATGTTAGGTCGTTCTTCTATATAATGGATATTGTCACCACTTTCAAGGACCCCTTATAATTTCCATAGGTGCCCTTTACACATCAGCTACTTCATTATTTATCTGTCTATTGGTGTCTATTAAATGACCTCACGATTGCTGTTGGGCATAGGAAAATCATGTCATACAAAGATGTTGCCTATTCCTATCCAATTAGTGATCCATAATTTCTCTACTTTAAGATTTTTTATGCATCAAATAGTGGTTCAAACTGTTTTAAAAACCTTAATTCTGTGCGAGGAAAGATCTGGATTTGGAAAAATGGGATCGGTTATGATCTCATAGACCTCATAATAGTCAGAATTTCTCTATTTGATGATGTTATTAGAGATGTAGGTGGGGTTGTTGAAACCTAAAACCCCAAGTCAGCTTGGAACCTGAGGATATGTCTACTAGGAAAGCACACTTAGTCTTGTGTAGGTTTCATTTTCCAATCCGAATAGCAAGTTATGTAAAATGTAAATTAGAAGAAGACGAGCCAGAGGTGTTTTCATTGCAACATAAGGCCATGAGGGGGTCACAAAATCCATGCCCCCCCACAAAGTGTCCCTTTGCAAGTTGATTTGTATTGTGTTTTGTGCCCCCATCATACTCCATCGCGCTTCAATCAAACAGTGGTAGATTTTTGATTTTTTGATTGAGATGTAGATATATAAATATATATTTGATCATATGAAGCTGGTGCTGTTATTCTGGATGACCCAAGTTGGCGAGTGGTAGCAAGAACACTGTGCCCCCACCCAAACCCAAACCTAAAAGTAAAACCAAAATGTACAAGTACCTCATTCCGAGCATGCACAACTCTCCTTTTCCTCTTTGACGCAAATACTCTATTTTCTGTTTAACCTTATAACATGCGGAACACAATTATCCATACAAATATTTACTCTCGATTGACATGATGATTGTTAAATACTTAACAAGACCAACACTTTCATAACGAATGCTCGGCGATGATAACGTTACGAAAATTGCCTCTTACGTCTTAATGACCCTATCCGAGGAGCTGTATTCGAGTTCAGCTTCTCCGATAGGGCATCAGTTCCATGGCTAGTGCTCTTTACGTTTTAACTTCGTAAGCCATTAACATACAAGGCTGCTCCATTACAAAGAGACGATGACACAATACGCCAACTCCACAACCCATAAAAACACACTCTACCTTTGAAAAACAAACATGCTAGTTGCTACTTGCCAGTAAAGTGGAACGTGAGAGTCACGTGCACTTTGACGTTAATTATTATTGTCTCCTTCCTGCTCTGCTCTGAGCATTTGCTCAGAATTGGCCTCTGGCAAGCCAACTCATAAATCAGCTTCGGTTCTCCCCACCTCTAGATCGCAATCTTTTTCTCTGTTTTCACCTTTTCACTCACCTTCTTCAATGCTCTGTTTTCTTCTCGTTCATCACACAAGTTTTATATACGCTCAACAACAACAAAAAAAATAGAAATAATTTAGAACCACAACAAATTCTATATTTCCTAATTTGGTATCATGGAGATAATGATGATCTATATTGCAGATAAGCAGAGAAGATGAACATTAACGCCGAGAAAAGAGAAAAACACAAAGGATAATGATAGTGAAGGAAACAAAAAAATAGAGCCTCTTTGAACTTTTTGTAATCTTTCATTTCTCTTAATAACACAAGATTGATGCTTTTCAATTCATACAATTACAAGTGGAAAAGGATTGAGAGAAAAAAGATTCCGATAAAACAAAGTCACTTAATTTTTTTTAGCTACTACTCTTTCTGGGTTTGCTTTTCCTCCTTGCTCTACTTCTCGACGGCTCTCCTCTCCTCAACTCAATCTCTTTGGCTTTTACAGATGAAGATACAACAACAGCTTCTTTTTCTTCCTCAGTAGATTTGGTTTTCTTAGACTGACTTGCTTCAACAACAACAACAACATCTTGAGCTCCTGCAGCTTCCAACTCTGTCTCTACACCTGAAGGCTCTTCAATAATCTTGCGAGGTCTTCCTCGTTTTCTTGGGGTTATTTGAGGCTGAGGTTGAGACTGTGATTGTTGTTCATCTCCAGTTGATGATGCTTCTGCTATTGCTACTGAAAGCTCCTTTGTCTTCTGAGGTTTCTTCTTACCCATCTTTCAAAGACACAAACTTTTACTCTAAAAATCTGAAGAAGGGAGAAGAAGAAGAATCTAAAATCTTGAATCCTTATGAACACCACTCTCTCTCTCTCTCTGAATAATTTTTTTTAGGTATCAATGAGGCAAAGCAACTGGAGTCATAGCTTTGACCAACCCTCAAGATTCTGGAAATCCCATTAAAATCCTCTCTCTTATATCCAAGCCCCAATAAAAATCGAGGCTCCTTTTGGTCCATATGGTATAAAAATACACAAATATTCTTAAGAGCTCATAAGTCACTCACTACGCAATTACATTTCCATTTTCTCTTTTGTCTATTTATCCATTCATCCCATATAAAGGAAAAAAAAAAGAGAAGAAAAGACAGGGACAAAAGGAAATGAGTACGAAAGGCCCTTAATGGTGTTGGATTTGAATTATATGACCACCTAGTTTATCTTGATTGGAGTCTAAGGTACGATATTCATCAAATTATTAGGTCTACGTAACATTATTTTATTTTGTGTCGAAAATTTCTTCTATTTCACCATCAAGAATACACATAAATCCGAATTGAAACAGATATGACAACATTTTAACTTGAATTAGCAATTCCACAAGCTAATATTTGTTACCAACCCAAATATATATGATGGTTATGGTGAAACCGTAAAAGTGTAAAATCGAGTATAAATTGGAGTAATTTAAAAATGTGCATAACATAAATATGCAGAGTAATAATCGACAGTCAAGTTTATTTCATGCATTATTCACTTAAGTTTAACGCGATTGAGATTGTAACAAGTGTCACAGACATTTATGTTCTGGACATTATAAGTGCATTCGTATAAATTGGACTTAAAAAGTTATCGGTGAAATTGGTGAGGTTTCTTTTCTCAATTTTTATTATGGGAGAGGCTATAATGAGTACTTTTATGATGTACACTTGGTGAGTACCTTTCTATAAAATATGTTTTCCAATCACATTTCAAAAGATCAACCGTTGAATATTATATATATATAAGTAGATCAATTGTGTAAAATTTTATCCCATTTAAAAATCATTAAGGCGTTGAACGAGATCAAATCAATGAACGCACCAAATTTGACAAAGTCCGTTCATGTTCATACTTAGTAAATCACGATTATGAATCCCTTAAAGATTTTTGATTTAGTTAAAACTTTGTAGAAATGATCTACTTATATATCTAAATATCTAATGGTTAATTTTTTAAATTATGATAAAAATTTAAGTTTTATAAGCTATTGATTAGAAGGTATTCATCAAGTGTACACCATAAAAGTAGTTTGGTACCAAAATGAAAAGAACCATAAATTAAAAGGAAGAATAGATGAATGCACTTTGGTACTACTCTACACTAGGACTAGTACAGTAGTACTGTACCATTCAGATTCCAGTGTCTCAGACGGACCACCTTTGTCGCTTCCTCGGTTTCCGCACCTTCGAAAGAGCTAACTCACCCTGCTTCTCACCTCTATAACCTCTCTCCACTCTTTCATTATCCACCGTCCGATGGCTCAACCGAAGCCAGTCAATTCTGTGATCAGATGAAACGTGCGGCACGAATCTGTTTACTGTCCGTACACAACCTATTCTCGCAGCCAGAATTTTCTAAAATCTTAAAAAAGAAAATAATAAAAATTGGCATATAATTTGACGGTTTGACCGACCAAAGGAAGCTGCCGTCGGCGAATCAAAATGGGTTCTAGCGGGCTCAAGAGAATTGGGCTAGAAAACCCATAAACGGATTTGTTTCCTAATACGGATAGAGGAAATAGTAAATCTTGTTAGCTACCACCTGGGGTGAAGATTCAGCTCTTTCAAGAGTGGCTGAACAGCCGCCACGTGTGGTCAAAACAAAGTGGGTCATCAATCTTCTTGGTAAAAAGTAAAAACAATACCTTGGGACACTAGGAACCCTAGTGAGTTCAGGAATAAGCTTCACTTCAAGCTAGTAGTGACTCTTCGATTATTTGGTAAAAGAAATAGGAAGTAAGTTGGGTAGGTATATATGAACTTCGTTAGTAACACATTCGTTGCATTCTATCAGAAAAACCGGCTTCAATCTTCGTCTTCGTAATGGTGCCCTATACTTTCTTCACCATAATTTTCATAAGTTTCTTTGCTTTTGTTACCATGTCTCGAACACATACGATACTAGTCGACCAATCGGGTAAAGGTCACTACCAAAATATACAAGACGCAATCGACTCCATTCCTCCAAACAACAAACACCACGTGACCATTTCGATCATGCCCGGAATCTACAACGGAGTCGTGACCGTACCGCCGGACAAGCCCTACATCACAATAACCAGCAGCACGTACACCACAACCGACGTGGTACTAACTTGGGACCAATGCGGAGACATCGACAAAGTCGCCACCTTCCGCGTCATGGCTTCCGACTTCGTCGCCCGCAACATCACGTTTCGTAACACGTACGGCCCCGGGACTCAGGCCGTCGCGGCGAGAGTCTCCGGCGACAGAATCGCCTTCTACGGCTGTTCGATTTTGGGTTACCAAGACACGTTATTCGACGAGGTAGGGATTCACTACTACGAAAATTGTTACATTCAAGGGGCCATAGACTTCATATTTGGTAGCGGCACGTCGATATTCCAAGACTGTCACGTACATTCCGTCGGCGGCGGATACATCACGGCGCAGCGGCGGATGACGCCGGAGGAGAACGGCGGGTTCGTTTTCGCCAAGGGGAGGATCACCGGGAAAGAGAAAACGTACCTAGGGAGACCGTGGGAGGGTCTCTATGCTAGGGTTGTGTTTGCTTTTACTTACATGGAGGGCTTGATAGAGCCAACAGGTTGGGAACTTTTTGATGGAGTGTCGGAGAAAGATTTGACGAGTAGTTTTTGTGGACAGTACAAGTGTGACGGACCCGGAGCGGTGACGTCACGTAGGGTTAAATGGGCGCGAGAATTTTCCGACGAGCAAGTCGCACCGTTTTTGACTAATGATTTCATCCTTGGAAAATATTGGTTAAAGTCTATAACAACAACAATAGTCCCATCACCTCCGTCTCCGCGGCCGTCGCGTAATCGTGACAAGAAGAAGCCGCCGCCGTCATTGGAAAGACATAAACCGAAAATGCCACAGCCGCTGCACTCTTCACCACCGTCGCCGGTGATTCCGCCGCCGTATCCGCCACCGCTGGCACAGATGACGCATCCTCCGATGCCCGCGCCGAGGGAAGAAAATGTCACTGCGCGGTCGCCGCCACCGTCAGCGTCGACGGGCGGCGGCGGAGCTGCTGGGAGTGATAAACCTATCATCATGGTTTATTCCTACGGCGGTTCTTCAATGCCTGTGGATTTTTTCAGCTGCATTAAAAGATTTGCTATATTCTTAGCGGTGTTACTACACTTACTAGACTAAGACAGTACAAATTGGGCTCATCGGAGTAGCATGGTCTCCGATCAAAATCGGTTTGGGAAAAGGCGGGAAAGCAGCAAGGTAATGGGCCTGAATTGGGCCTCAGGCCCGTGCTGGAGATTTTGGGCCAGCCCAAATGTCGTTAATTGTAAATATTATTCACAGTCCGACTGAGAGGATGGAAAATGGCGGGAGGGAGTGTAAAAATGGTGGGAGTGCATTATTGGGTGTGTACAATTTTAATTGAATTCTGTAGTTTGTTTTTGTTTGCTTGTAATGTTAATTATGTTATCATGTTAATAGAAAAAAACAATACAATTTGATGGAAAATGTATCGTAATGCTAATTATATTTCTTGCGATGAAGAAAATAATAATGAAAAATTAAATGGTGTTTAATCTGTGATTAATAAGGTTTTGTGTGTTGCGGTGTAGCCCATCATTTTGTATGTAGCTGAAACGAGACAGCAGCCTCGTGAGTGCAAATGGGTTCTGCTTCCCCAATCGGATAAGATCGTAGGTAAAAAAGTCAAGAGAGCGACCCATTTCCTTCTCTCTTATAAAAACCTACTACGCCATTTGTACCCAAATTTTCTTTTGGAGACTTGTGTAAACTAAACCCTATTATTATTCTCACCTAAATAAGGAAGCAAAGAAATACCATATATTGATCTTAACTTTAAATTTTTTTTTTTGGGAGACTAGGGTCATTGTTATATTTGCTGGCCACCAATTCTGGGGTGGGGAGTTTTCAAAAGTCTCAACCTTTGGAGTTTGGAAAGCGATTTGGGAAGTCATTCTCTAAAATCTCTATCTGTTTTATGATTTGTGATCGAGTTAGAGGCTGTGGATGGAATTGGACCCATCAAAATGGTGAGTAAGTACGTGTTTTTCTTTTCTTAAAGCCATTTAGTTTGTTAGTGGTTTATAGAATGAGAGAGCTAAAGGATTTTGGCTTCTTTGTATGACGTGTGTTTATTTGTTTGGCTAATTGTGGCAGCTTTTTCCGCAAGTGATTATGTCTCCTCTACATAGCTAAATTTGAGTTTCAGTTCCCTTTGCTTTTTTCTTCCTGGAGATCATTGAATTGGAGAGATGGTGATATGAATTGTTTAGAACTTGTTGGTGGGTTTTTTTAGTTACATCTTCTAAACAAATTTGTGCTCTGTTTTCTTGTGTTTAATCTGTAAAAATTGGATCTTTAGTTTCTGATATCTGAGCTAATTTAGAAGTTTTTTTTTTCTGTTTGATTCTGATTGAGCTGCTATATCTTGATTCAATGCCTGTGTAGCTGGTTGTGTATACCCTTTTCAGTTTGTCGTGAGTCTGGCATATTCTTTTCCTGATTGTAAGAATTTTATGTTCTAAATTTAGGATCTGCCCAAAAAAATAATAAAATGAATACCCTTTTTACATGGCAAAGCAACCTTGACTTTGCTATGCCTGTGGTTCAATGGATTTGTGTTTGACCATCTTTTGCTTTCTGTGTTTTTCCTTTGTGATTATCTGAACAGCAAATATATTCTGTTCTATTTTTTTTGACCAGGTTTCCTATTCCAGTCTGAGTTCAGTTTGTGTGAATCCTACTATAATGGCACCGCCATTTTAATCGGCATCAAGGATTTCCAGTAGAGGAGGAGGATCAATCATGGATGGTGGTGCATATCAAACAACGCCGAGT
The DNA here is from genome assembly GCA_946800695.1 of Geum urbanum. Classification (NCBI taxonomy): domain Eukaryota; kingdom Viridiplantae; phylum Streptophyta; class Magnoliopsida; order Rosales; family Rosaceae; genus Geum; species Geum urbanum. The sequence goes on along the minus strand of OX326998.1, from coordinate 1,552,099 downwards.
AATGGAGAAGTCGCGAATCTGGGCTTACAGATGATTAGACACTCTTCTTACCAGCACAATAGTAAATTGTCCTCGTCGTGGTTTGATCTGAGAGTGTTTTATGTGAGGGTCAGCAACTTGAAGGTGGATGAATCTACCCCTAAGTTCTTGACGCTCAATCATATTCCTTTAAGCCCAGATACCCTCTTGGAAATCAATGGTGCCAAAAGTGGCATTTGCTCCGAAGGCGTGTCTTCACATCTTAGGAGGGATCGGGTGGACAAGAAATCGGAAGAAGCCACATTCGTGAATACAGACAGCATCAGGTTGACGGGGAGTGTGAAATTCGAGGTGTTTGACAGAGATGATCTGATTCTTTCCGGGGTGTTGGATATGTCTAATAGTAATGGCTCCGTTGGTGAATCCAAGCACAATGCCAAGCGGTGGAGCATGAATTGTGAATCGGAGATCACTGCTTGCACTGGATTTTTCAAGGGGAAACAACTAAATGGCACTGAACCAAGCATCGAGGTATACATTGCTGGCTCATTTTCGGGGACACCAATCATCTTGACCAAGACCCTGCAGATTAGCTCCCGGAAGAAGCACAATAGGAAGAGCAGCACTTTGGATGCAATCCCCGAATACGAAGCAACTGAACTGCAGAAAGATGATTCTCCTGAACATGATATGGAGGTACATATACTCAAAATTTTGATATTGAAATCCATTTTTTTTAGTTATTTGTCTTAAACTCTTAATTGTGTTTATCTGTTGTATAGATGCATTGCTTTGTATACTCATCTGCAACCGTGAGAATTGAATTGTAGTATATTGTCTTGATCTAGTGCCTCAGTCTAGGATTGGTCGTATTAGCTTCTGTGAAGAAATTTCTATTGAAGTCCAGCTCTAAAGATATGACTAGATGACGATGCATAGTAAAAAAAACTATAGTGAATGAGGAGCCTGTGCTTCCTGCTTAGAGACATGTTCTTGTTGTATAAATCTCTTATCGTTAAACAAAGAACTTGCATATAGAATCTTATCCTAGATTCGTCATGGCGCATGAGAATGGGCTTGGCACAGTTTTCCAAGTGATGAGTTTGTACTCAAGTGTCCATTTTGTTTTCTGTGGCATCCTTGTGTGCTAGTGTCAGACATGCAGGGTCTCATCTCGAGACAAGTGGCAAATAGTCTTCCACAATGGTGGGCCTCCCAAGTTCTGCAGGGCTGTTGTGGACTGTAGTACTCTGAGTTTATATTGCCAGTTTATCATCTTGGTTTCTTCCTATCTGGCTACTCAACCTTGAGTCGTTCTCTGACTTTTGGCCATCTATTAAATGTTATCTAGCTTCTCGGAAGCATGTGATTGATTCTATGAAGTTAAGTTATATGAAATTGGAGGGTCTAATGTGAACTTCAGCTGTGCTAATGACTTTAACTTTCCGTGGATCAATTTGTTCTTTAAACACAGTAATGGTTTCTGTTATTGGTTCCTTAGTCGGGATTGGTACATTACCATGTTCCTAACCTTGATTCAGTTGCAGGTGGAAGAATATAGAAACTACAAGCCAGAGGATGAGGATGAGGAAGAGTACGACATGTACTGGAGGAGGACGGAATATATGGACGGTGAAGATGGCGAGCTCAATTGGTTCAATGCTGGTGTGAGAGTTGGCGTTGGAATTGGGCTTGGAATCTGTCTTGGAGTTGGTATAGGTGTCGGTTTGCTGGTTCGTACATATCAAACAACCACTCGGACTTTCAAGAGGCGACTGGTGTGAATGTGATGATCATCTCGTTTAATCGGGACGTCTATACGTCTCAACTGCGTCCGTGTTTGACAGGCATAATATTGGACTGAAGATTTTGACAAGAGTACTGTTTTGTGTAGCTGATGGGTTACATGTTACTTTTTGTTTGTGTTCGCGCCCATAAAACTGTTGTTGTGAGGTTTAATTAGAAGGCTTGGACAGATAATGTGTAGTTCTTGTGTAATGGAAAGGGATGTCAATCTTTCATTCTAAAATGAGTACATACATGCCGAAGATTGTGTTTCCTTGTAAATAAAGATTGTGTTGAGCAAAGGTAGAGCTCATTAACTGAGTTTTAATGGTGAAGCTACTTTCGAGCCCCTAGGCGGAATCTGCTGCTGAAATCTCCAAGATTACTCACCTTCTAACGCCTGGACTGGACGGCCTTCTAAGCTTTGTTCTTTAATGATATATGCATTTTACTATTTGCTGGATACACATGTGGCATGACATTTTGGCAGTTTGTCATGAGCACAATGAAACTCTCATCATTGAGCACATTATATAATACACATATTAACAGTTACAGTAATAGGATACAAATGTAGTCAAGTAGTCATACGACTATATACTTGATAGCTCTCCTGTCTTTGAATATGTGCTATGCAGCCCCCTGAACTCTAATATTAGGTCTGCAATGAACTTGGTAAAAAACTGATGGCACATTTGTGAGTGTCAGCTCTCAGTTAACCACCTTCGCTTATTCTAATATTACTAAGGTTCTCGACAGCTCAAGTAGCTACTGGCTCGAGGCACGCTGGTTCAGGAACTACCTCGGCTCCACTATGGCCATTGATAACATGTTGAATCTTGTTATCACGGCCCCAAAAAGCAGCCGACTTCACATCATCTTGAAGCATTAATTTGGAGAACTCCTCATGATCATACTTGAGTATGGCTTTTCCTCCAAATTCGGTAGGAAGATTTTCTTCATCAAAAAATTGTTTCATAAGCTCCACGCTGTCTTTCTTCTTCGGATAAACAAACTTAACTTTGTGGAACGTCTTGGTATCCAAGAAGTACTTGACAATCTGCAGTATCCAAACAAATTGTCTATCACTCATATCAATGATTTCATATGCTCATAAGTCTATAACACTAAGCAAGCAAGGCCAAAATTTGAGACTAGTGAATTTGGAAATGCTAAAAAAAAAATCATCATGTTCATGGAAGTATATATCCAACTCAAATTACTTGGAGATATAAATTTTCAAGGAGACCAATATATAAACAGGGTCCCTACAGCAGATTTAAGCTAGGACAGTTTACTAGCTCATAATAAAATCACACTTACACTCTTAACATTAGCTTATCAAGTCATGAAAAGCAACTTTTAATTAGGAATTAAAGTAGTTCTCAAACCTTCCAAAATGCTTCAAAAATCCGCGGAGGGTTGTACAGAAATGCCACGGCTAGCCTCTCAGGATAGTGATTCTGCAAAATGTTGATGGTATCACGTGCTGATTTTATGGGCACAGAAGTATTCAGTGTCCACCCGGTAAAGTCGATCAACCAAGCCATTTGCTCTTGACCCTCTGGAAGGTTAAAGACGGCATTCTCTATAAGATACACCAAGTGCCGGATATTATTGTCTAACGACAACGTGTTCTGCAACATTTGTAGCAGCATTAGTCTTTAGCTAACAAAATGAAAGCTAAAGTACTTAGCATTATGTAATGACAACCTTCCTCTACGGCTCTACCTGCATTGCTGGTCTCAAAATCAGAACAGTCCTCCCATGACGGTCACGAAACCCTGCTCTATAGACTTTTCCCGTCTCCCCTTCCTCGGCAACTTGAGGCTGACGTTGTGTCCATATACGATATAGTCAGCAAATATTGTAACCATAAAACAAATAGGTACAAAACTATGTCCGATGTGAATTCCTTACCCAGACAATTTCCTCAGGCTTATATGACGACCTCCATTTGAGTGTTTCCTCCAACATTTTCTTCGATTTTTCCACGTTCCCATTCCTCGCATTCAAGTACCTCCGGAAACATGCATCAGTACAGAATTGCAAACTACGCCCGGACAATGGTCCGATTGTGGATTTCAGCTCATCGATCTGCAATTTTCAGTGGCATTTGTGTTTACTAATATTTCTAACAAGCACAAGCTTATAAACATGACTTGATAACTTGACAAAACCAACTTAAACAGTACATCAAATTTGTGAATAATTACTACCTTCACATCAGGCTCACTCTCTTGATGATGAGATTTTCCCCGGAGGCCGAACATGGTTGATTTCGATATCGCAATCTCTCTCTCCTTCGTAAAACAATTGGTACAAATTCACCTGCGAATTCAAAACCACACATCAGCTGCTTAAACAAGAACCTCAAAACATAGTAGAAGATAAATTAAGTCGAGATAATGGCAGTCAAATAATACCTGTTGAAGAACGGTTTGACCAATTCCAAAAAATCACAGAGCAGAGTAGAACGGTTCCACCAGCTCAAGAGTTAAAGCAAAAACTAATAATCACCCAAATCGCCTCAGTCTCTATAAAACCAATCTCAACTGACCCCAAATAATAAGAAAGAAACGACCTTGAATAAATGTAAAGGTAGTAGGAAAAAGGAACAAGTTTGACTCTTTTGAGTCTCTATAACTAACGTAGCATTACATATTTCCACACATGTGATGAAGATGGGTCCCCTGGAAAACTGGAAGTCTCTATTTTTCTAATCTGCCGGCTTTATAGTCAATAAAGGACATTTCATCTTCTCTTTTCCCAGCTCAATTTTGTTGACCATTTTTATCAAAATGATCGAGAAAAAAAATCACACCCAGAATTACTGTATATATCTATGCATGCAATCAATATACAAACTGAGAAATTGAAAACTCCCATTAAATTAGTTCATGCAAAGTACAGACCTGTAGTTTATGCCTGAACCTCCATGGCGAGAGAGAGAGAGAGAGAGAGAGAGAATAAAGCGGTTTGGTTATGTCTGTTTGGTAGCTCACGAGGATGTTGTGATTAAACACGAGGAGGGAGAGAGAGAGAGAGAGAGAGAGAGAGAAAGAGAGAGTTTCGTTATGTCTGTTTCATTTGGCAGTTCTCCAGATATTTTTGGCCACAGAGAAAGAATGAGCGGAAGAGCTGACTGTGCTAAATGCTAGAGCCACCAACTGTTCTGGTTTGAAGAAGCAACAGACCCACACGTGTCATTGTGAAACAGCTTTACCGTGCTATAGGAATCTGCGAGGTCAGTACGCTTTGCATGTGTGTGTTGTGTGTCAGAGAATCAGTAAAAGCAAAATCTCCTTTGTCTTACGCTGCGTGACTACGGGGCCATAAGGTAAAATCTTTTCCACTCAGTTTTACCAGTCCTTTATTCGAGTCACCACTTTTCTAATTCACCGTAATCGGACGCAAATTTACTGTCCAGAATACATGACCAATCGATGAGTTTTGGACTTTGGGGCGTCTTTTTTACGTTTGCCTTTCACCATCTGAAACTGACTAGATCCCACCGCAGTTTTAGAGTGACGGGCAGTCCATTTTCTTTTCTATAATGAGTAGATGGAGATGTGAATCGTCGTGATGCATACGGTCTGGTCATTCTTGGTGAAGGGTCTTGCAAGTAGCAAGTGGTCAAGTCAAATATCAGGCCCAACTCCAATCAAACGAGAACAAACACAACAAAACGAATGGACTTCAACGACTCCAACACATCAACTATCAAAAATTTTTGGTACAAAGTACAGCAATAGTCAAAAGTCAAAACGGGCCAAATAACCCACTGATCGATACATTAGAATTTGATATGAGATGCCAGAGTATATACTTTACACTTGCATTATCCCTGAAACAGCTTTTTCAATTTAACACCATTCATCGCTCATCAGATTACTTGTTTGCAAATAATGAAGAATTGTAATAGCCCCGACTAGCATTGGAGTAGTGTGCTTCAACGACTTGTCTTATTATCAGAAACATGAGATGGGGCACAACAGAGCACTCGGAAGGAAGCTGACAATTGACCATAACTAGAACCTACATCACATATAATTCTCAACGTCCTTTGGAATATTAGCTACTCAACGATATTACTGGAACAAGTTGATAGATCTGTGTAGAATTGAACCACCAAACTCTCAAACCTCAACATTGACATGCTCAGATCAATGCGCAACTGGAATCAATGGAAGAACCAAAACAACTGAGGGCCACCTAACAAGAATATTGCAGTAAGCAACCACACCACCCCAGCACAGTTGACAATCGAATCTGCATGAAGTATACAAGAACAATTTCTTCAACTTCTTACTATTCTCTTGTAGCTTACAGTAATCAATCAGGATTGATCTACACTTCCACAAAACGATGGCATTACTGACTGACAAAAAAATGCAGTAGAAGTTACTGTACAAGTGTTCATTGCTATGAGAATGAATAACTACCAATAAAGTCACAATTCTAGTCCTTGTAAATGTGTACATCAAGATATAGAACCTAGTTTAATAAATACACTGTTACACATCATCAAGATGAAATGAATGAACATTATAAACTGTCCGCCAACCAATTAATAATAACTTTATACTTCATCATTGCTCGAAGAATCAAAACAAAGCATTATCCCACCTTGCAATTTACAATGATGACAGAAAATTCATGTAACCACCAGCAATTTTGAGAAACATATTCATTATTTGATATCCACCAACCATTCCTCCCATTGGTACAGATATCAAACGGCTTTACAGAGACTACAATCCTACATCAACACCTCTAAACACATCTACATATCATAGCAGCATCCACATCCTTGCAACGAAACCAAAACTACCACTACCGAATTGTTAATTCATCAACAAAAAAGCAATTGAGCTCAAATTCTGATCAACTGGCTACCATGAATGAAAAATTACAAACTAAAATAATACCGATCTCAATAATGATTTCATTGTAGTCTGCAGAATGGGTAAAAGGGGTTTAGCACTTGGACTAACATGTCTCTGATACCATTAGAAGTTAGCGAGCAAATTTTATACCGATATTCAAATTCAATGGAACACTATAATCACTGCAAGTGGATTGTTGTCATGCATACCCTTTCCTGCAGAATCAACCGATACAGAGTCTAAAGCCGATTGTTATTGGAGTCATGAATGGGGAATCAATACCTTTCGTCACAATGGCCAATCAGATTCTGCAGTTGGTGCTGGTACGTATCCTCTTTCGCATACACATAGACTATACGAAAACCTAGAGAGAGAGAGAGAGAGAGAGAGAACACACACAGAAGAGGAGGGAGAGCCGAACAACTCTTCGTGCCATCTCCCTCCTCTAAACCCCAGAAAATTAATTTTTATTAGGGATTTTTGACCTGCCATACAAGCGCACCTGTCATGGCAAAGGTCCTCCTATACACATCTTCACAGATTATATATACATATACATACATATATATATCTACACACACATATATATACCCCAGATTTTACAAAATTGAAACAACAATTTGCAACAATCATACACAACAAACCAGTTTCCGAGTTCCGACGACTCGATTGACCTCCACGCGTGTTTCGCTCACACTCGCTTTCTCCGCCGCCGCGAAAATCCAATCAAACGCAGAATCTTGACAAAACGATGAGATACAAAATATAAAGATCAGTATGAATCTCATGGTTTTACGAAGATAAACATCGAGTAGATTCGAATTAAGAAACAGCGAATTTGAATTTTCAAGAAGAAGATTCTGGAGATTTTTGCATAGCGGAGCGCGACGAAGACGACGATTTGAAACTAACGGATCCATCGCCGGAGCTCCGAAACAAACGAGGAACAGTAGAGACGAACGAGCCGGGCCGGGTCGAACCGGTCAAGAAGAAATATTTACGAGGCGATGAATCCCTTCTGATTTTTTTGGAGCGAAAAAAGGGGATGAAGAAAGCGGCTAGATCTGAAAGGGCGGGGTTGGTGTTATTTATAGGGAGATCTATTCGTCATCCAACGGCTGTTGGTAGTTGACCTAAAAAAATATCGACGGATATCGTGCGAAGAACGTTCTGGATATTCTGGAGATATTTTAACTCTAATTTCGTGGGCTGGGCTTTAAGAGAAGCCGACTCAAGCTCAATGGTAAAGGCCCATGGTAATATTTTGTCAATTAAGACATTCCACCTAATTTTCAGGGAGCAAATAAAGGTAATGAAAATAGAGGAGAATTCTACGAACTGAAACTCAAACATTATTTCTGAACTTAAAAAGAAATAATTTGTACATTAAAAAAAAAACAAATTGTGTCATTAGATTATGAAAAATTTTAAAATTGGTTTTATAACTGTTTTTGTGTCGTTAAAGTTATCGTATCGTATGAGAACACCGAACATTTTCTCGTGTGAGGTTACCGACTTATCCCCACTTTGTCTGATTCATCATGAACCGTGGAAAAACACAAAATGAGTAGAGGTTTCTTCTATCCATGTTGAAAAGCAGATACTCATTGGAGACCTAGCAAAACAGTAAAAAGCTGCTAAAAAAGGAAGCTTGGAAAAGAAGCACTTTGAAAACTTCTGCTATTGCTTGGATTGAAATATAAGTCAGGGCACAGAAGTGTTACACAGGCCTAAACGTTCACGTCAATCTTTCTCTGATATGATATAAATTTTTCAAGCACCGTTTTACCTTAAATTTTGTTGTGAGGGAATGGACTTCACACCTCAACCAACTTTGAAAGAATCACCTTAACCACAATTTAAGCAAACACAACATGACTTCCCATCTCTCTATATGCAAAAGAATTCTCCTTTGTCCATAACACAATATGTAACAGAATTGCTGCTCAAGGATTGTTGAGAGAGAATACTGAAACACAACATGGCAAAGAGATCAGATTTCGCGCAAAAGCTGCTGGACGATCTTCGGATCAGGAAGGAGAGAATGGCTGTGCCAGCTCAGACCTCAAATCGTTCCAATGCAACGGCTATAGGTAAAATTTATGTCTCTACTCCCCTTGAAACTTATTCATGGTGATCATGAAATGATAAAGAGCACATAAGGATATAAGAGTTTCGAGTTGTTAAATCTTCACAACAGAGTTTCATGGGAATTAGGATTCTTGTGCATTCAGTGCAAGCAATTGTTAAAGCAGAAAAAAGTGCACACATACCAGTTATATGAACAAACAAAATTTGAAAGAAAAGAATCTAGTTATGTGTGTGAGTGTGTCCTTTTTTAACTAGAAAGAGCTACATAATATATATAGGCACTTTGAAAGTTTCTACACATGTTTATAGCTATCAGCCTATCACTGTGGAAATTTGTACCAAAAGAACAACAACAGAGGATTTTTTGTCTGATGGGACTGGGAATATGTGTTGCATAGTAAGTTTGATCTAAAATGATTATATAGAGCTTATCTCCAAAACCAAAAACAAAGAAAATAATAGAAAGATAAATATTTTGTTTTCTTATGAACAAGAACAATACACATAAATTTCTGAACCAAATATGGTTAAGCTTTAATATTTAGCTAGAGAATGATATAGTTGCTTGTAATCAAAGTTTTGTCTCACTCTATCATGCCTCAATACAGATGCATATGCTTATTCCAAGCAAACTCATAAAGGATCAAGGGAAGCCAGAACCAATGGAACAGTAAGTAATATCAAACCTGACATAGCTATAAGTTCTTCTTCATTAGAGTAGACAGAATGAACTGAATTTAGCCTCCAAATATTTTTTTCTTTTTGCGCTTGTAGATTATTACGAGAACTGGGACTTCCCAGACCAGGTCCACCGGAAGTGGGAGGCCTATTCGTCAAGAATCATCAAACCAGATGGTTGCGTGTGGTAGTGGTGGAAGCTCAGGGCAAATAGTAGACCTCTCCATGGCCTTGGCTTTTGCACTTGAGAATGGAGCCACAAAGCTCACCAGAACCAGTTCATCAAGCAAAAGTTCAGTAATGGGATTCCTGAATCAAATCGGTAAGGGAAGCGCGAATAGGTACTGGGGTTCGAATACTAGTAGTCAGTTTCCAAACCTGTCAAATTTCCATATAGAAGAAATATCAAAAGGGGCACAGAAGCTAAACCAGATACTTAGAGCCTGCTCTAGCGGCGTTAAGGCTGGTGATACGTTTTCAATAGAAATTGGGAAGGAGCTGTTTAAAGGGGCGGTGGATTTGGAAGAGTCGCTGCGAATGCTTGTAAACCTGCAGGAAGCTTCACAATATATGAACCACTCCCAAAGGAAAAGTCGGATCACATTGCTAGACGAAGATGAAGACGAAGAAGACAATAAAGAAGACCAGAAGCAAGTTGATCTGCCAAGGTTTTCCTTTGACAGATCAAGAAGACATGCTCGTAAGACGGACCTTAAGCCGAAGATGCAGGCAGCTCTGACCTACTTCACTGGAGGTAGTACAGATGAGAATCTAGGCAGAATCATGTCAACCTCAAATGTCAAGAATCCATCAAAGCTTCCAGGACAGAAAGAGTCTAGTAAACCTGAAAAGGATAGGATTCCAAGTGTCATTGCAAAGCTGATGGGACTAGATGAGCTTCCGAAAAATGAAAGCATGAAGTCCACTACTACCACACAGAAAGACAACAACAGTTCAAAGCAAAAGGGTGAAAGAAGTGTTAAGACCAAAGAAGGCAATAAGAATCCTTTGATGCCGAAAAGTCCTTCTTTTCTTCTGCAAGTAGAAAATGTCCGGCCTCCCAACAACGTCGGCCTTGAGATGGTTATTCATGATGGAAAACAAGCATGGACAGACTTCGCGGCATCAAAACCTGTGACGGGATCAGGAAAGACAACAATCAAAACAGATAGGCAGCAAATCAAACAGAACAGCGGAAAAGATCATCACGAAAAAGAAAGCGCAAGAAAGCAGTATAGTGTGAGGTATGCGGATCAAAAGTTTCAGGTAAGAAAACTATATACCGAAGCAATATCCAAGAGTGCATCCAACAAGGTAGTGAAGCAGCCACTTCCAATCCAAGCCAGAGTGAGCAAGAAGACCATGGCAGAAGATGTTAATGCAATGAAATTCAAAGGCGGTTACCAGGAGAATCTGGCCAGAAGAAAAAGTAGTCCTACTGAATTGAATATACATAAGAAAGATTCCTCTCAAAAGAAAGTAGTAGGCTTTGGACCAGTTATGAAGGAGAAACATGTTCATCATGCAGCACAAATAGACAAGGAGAAAATCAGAAGAGTTAATAGAACTGAAAATCCTCGACGAATGGATGAAGTAGTAGTCGCCAGAAGAGATAGAGTGCCGAATAAGCTGACAAGGCCACTAAAAGAATCCACACTACAAGAAGCCACACACAGAAACCATGACAAACTCAGTGGGAAAATTAGCAAAGCTAGCAGGTTGAAACAAGTAGAGCCACCACACATTGTTAAGTCTAACAAATCAGCAGAAAACTCTCCAGCATTGAATGTGTCACAAAACCAACATAAACAACCAGAGGCTTCTACTTTGTATGTACTTAAAGAAGATGAATTCCGATGCCTCAAAGAGCTGCGAACTTTACCTCCAACCGAGAATGTGAGTTCATTTTTATACAAATCAGCAAACTTTCAGTTTTGTTTTATTTATCAACTCACAAGTTATGTTCTTTCATATTGTTATGCAGTGTCAAAACTCAGTCATAGTAGTAACTAATGACCAGAAACATCAAGCACCTATCTTTGGAGATGATGACTGCCTAACACTACCAAATGCACTAAGTGGTAACTTAATTAATTACAATCTTCTTCTTTTTTTTCAATTTAATTAGGTTACATGAGTTTGATGTATATTTTTTTTGAAGTTATGAACCTGTTAATTCAAAGTTTCAGGAACACAAGAAGACACATTGGATATTTCACAACACAGATCATTCAAATGGAGAAAACAAGAGCCGCTAACCGAAACCGAAACCCAACTGAAGCAGATTTTGATCGGTAGCCAAATGTTCCTCAACACAGCCGAGGCACTCTTCCGGCTCGAAATCCCTTTCGGAATCCTCCACGACAGCATTGTCGACAAAAACATAAACAAGTGCATTGACAGCAAGCTCAAACTGGACTGCAGCTACGAAGTGATGAAACGAAGAGGGAGAAGACAAGAGCTGCTTTCACTTCATCCAAACCGTGTGAACTACGTGTCCCTCAGCTTCGTGAGGATCGAGTCGTTGGATGAGTTGGTTAAGCAGTTGTGGAGAGACATGGAGGCGCTGAGGATGTACGGTAAGAACGGGAGAGAGGAATGTGAAGTGGAAGAGTACGTGCCTAAGATGTTGGAGATCGACGTGAATAACTGGGAGAGTGAAGTGAACTGCATGTGGGATTTGGGTTGGGATGTGAACGTGTATGGGATTGTTGAAGTAGATGAAGTTGTTAGGGATTTGGAGAGGCTTGTGTTTAGTGGACTCGTTGACGAAGTTGCCAGGGAGCTGTTTCAAATATGCGTCACAGCTTAAGTACATATTTGGTTTTGTAACATATAAATCATACTATCGAGTTTGTTATTCTGTAACTTCTGTGTTTGGTAAGCTTTACTAGGATTTCATTGCTTGATGAATTTTACGTTCTTGGTAAGAAGTCAACAGCTCTCGTAGCTCAGTTGGTTAGAGCACCCGTTTAGTAAGCGGGAGGTCTTGAGTTCAACTCTCAACGAGAGCAGCCACTTTCTCCATCTTTTTTTTCCGGCTAACTTTTGTTTAGTTGATAATTCGAATGGTCACACGTTCAAGCACACTAACGTCAATTTGGGAAAAATAATCTATAAGGTATGGGTCGAAACTATTTTACCAGGTCTTTTTGGCTAACTTGTTTAGTTGATAACGCGAAGACTTGCATGTTCTTCAACCACACGAACATCGTATTGGAAAAAATCTATAAGGTGTGCGTCAAAACTATTTATGCTACAAAGTTCACTGTAGTTTGTAGTCTCAAACCACTGTATTAACTGTACACGTACATCAAGCTACTTTAATTTGATATCAAAATGAGAATATTGCAACATGATTTAGCAGCATGAGTTATCACATTAGCATGAGTTATGTCTGGGATTTCCTACCTTCGATCTGTGAAGCTGGCATTGACCCTATTTATAATGGGGAATGATAGGAGGCCCTTTTTGGGGTCCTATGATATTAAGGCCCAAAATAATGTGTCAAGGCTCATCATTTTCATGTAATTATATAATTATATATATATTATTATATTTTGATATTAATTTGTAAAAAGGCGATCTTATTATTGCGCATCTAACGACTATCAATTATTCAATTAATTTAACAATTTAATTATCTAATTAAAATCAAACTATAAAATTTATTGTAAAATCTCGAAATAGTAAATGTCAGTATAACTAAATATAGAATCCTATTTATAATAAATCAATCCTTGCAAATTAAAAGATATAAATGTTCAATGATAGTTATGGAATCTTATTCATTATATTTTATAATTATTTCTAATTATAATAATGATCGATTTTTTTTATGATTGTTATGAAGTTTAAAATCGTTATTAATGTAATATAAAATATCAAAATATCAAACGTTATGAAGTTTAGAATATCAAAATATGAGTTATTAATTAGTTAATGTGATACAAAAAAATGTTATTAATGTACTCTCTCTTTTCGAAAAAGAAATTAATACAAAAGTCGATCAAAAAGAAAATTTGGTTCGAAAATTTATAATTTAAAAAGGCTCTCTCGCTTCTTCCTAACAAAAAAAAAGGCGCTATCTTCTTTCTACTGGATTCATCTCTTTTTCTCCATTATTATTTTCATCTATTTTAGCTACTATGCCTACATCTCCACTTCCGAGGTTGTGGAGAGTGTTGTATCCATCAGGTGAGGTTGTGAGTATCGGTTGGGTGTATAGGGATTGTGAGATCTTTATTGGAGGTTATGGTTTAGCCGCGGATTTGTTATTGTTGGATATTGTCGAGTTTGACGTGATTTTGGGTATGGACTTTTGGAGACACATTGGGCTATGTTCGACTGTCACAAGAAAGATGTTGTGTTTCGACGTCCAGGTTTCCCAGAGATATTGTTTCGCAGTGAGAAGAATACTTCATTGCCATGTGTGATTTCAGCGATGAAGGCCGAGTGGATGATGAAGAAGGGTTGTGTTACATATTTAGCTCATGTTGTGGATACAGAGGCTGCTGTACCAGACATTGGTGACATTGAGGTTGTTTCTGAGTTTCCAGATGTATTTCCGGAGGAGTTACCAGGTGTTCCTCCAGTTCGAGAAATCGATTTCACCATCGAGCTTTTACCAAGCACTAGACCTATATCTCAGGCACCTTATCGTATGGCGCCAGCGGAGTTGAAGGAGCTACAGATTCAACTTCAAGAGTTGCTGGAGAAAGGTTTCATACGACCCAGTGTATCACCGTGGGGTGCTCCTATACTGTTTGTGCGGAAGAATGACGGTTCAATGCGGTTGTGTATTGATTACCGGAAGCTGAATCAAGTCACCGTGAAGAAAAAGTACCCATTGCCACGGATTGATGATTTGTTTGATCAGCTCAAGGGAGCTTCAGTCTTTTCGAAGATTGATCTCAGGTCTGGATACCATCAGTTGAGGATCAGAGAGTCAGATATGGCCAGGACAGCTTTCAGATCACGATATGGTCATTATGAGTTTTTGGTTATGCCGTTTGGGTTCACCAATGCCCCCGCAGTTTTCATGGACTTGATGAACCGGGTGTTTAGGCGATTCCTAGACAAGTTTGTGATCGTTTTCATCGATGACATTCTAATTTACTCCAGCACAAAAAAAATCTACGAGCTATTTTGCGGACTTTGCGAGATAATCATCTGTTTGCGAAGTTCAGCAAGTGTGAGTTTTGGTTAAATAGTGTGAAGTTTTTGGGTCACGTGATATCTTCTGAGGGAGTCAGGGTAGATCCTGACAAGATAGAAGCCGTGTTGAATTGAAGTAGACCTACCACCGTACCAGAGATCAGGAGTTTCTTGGGTTTGGCAGGTTATTATCAACGGTTTGTGCAGGATTTTTCACGGATTGCCACTCCACTTACTAGATTGACGAAGAAAGGCGTCAAGTTCGAGTGGTCCGATGCATGTGAGGAGAGCTACTTGCTCTTGAAGGAGAAGTTGACTACTGCACCGGTTCTGACTCTACCTGACGACCGTGGAGAGTTTGTGGTTTACAGCGATGCATCGAAATTGGGACTTGGTTGTGTTTTGATGCAGCATGGTAGAGTGGTGGCTTACGGTTCCAGGCAGCTGAAACCACATGAAGTCAACTATCTTACGCATTATTTAGAGTTCGCTGCTATTGTATTAGCCTTGAAGAGTTGGAGACACTACTTATACGGAGCTCAGTGCAAGATATACACAGATCACAAGAGTCTCACCTATTGGCGCACGCAACCAGACTTGAATATGAGACAACGCAGATGGATGGAGTTGATCAATGATTTTGATTGCACCTTTGAGTACCATCTAGGAAAGGCTAATGTCGTTGCTGATACACTCAGTCGAAAATCTGAATCTTCGTTGTTTCATGTGTGTGTGGCCAGAGTTTCCATATTAGCAGAGTTACGGGCTACGAGAGCTGAGTTTGAGTAGGATGATGATGGAGCCTTGTTGGCTAGCTTCCAGGTTCGACCGGTATTGGTTGATCAGGTTCGGGAAGCTCAGGATGCGGACTCCTATCTGTTGGACAAGAAGACCATGATTCAGAATGGTGTGCCAATAGAGTTTCGGTTGAGTGATGATGGTACATTACTATTCAGAGGCAGATTATGTGTACCCAGAGACGAGGGTTTGAAGAAAGAGATTTTAGACGAAGCTCATTGTTCTGCTTACGCGATACATCCAGGTGGTACGAAGATGTTTCTTACACTTCGAGCCTATTACTGGTGGTGAAATATGAAGAGGAAGATTGCCGCATATGTGAGCAGATGTCTTATTTGTCAGCAGGTTAAAGCAGAGAGACAGAAGACTGCGGGAAAGCTACAGCCCTTGGAGATTCCAGTTTGGAAGTGGGAGCACATTACCATGGATTTCGTGTATCGGTTACCACGTACTTCGGCTGGTAATACTGACATTAGGGTTATTGTTGACCGTTTGACGAAATCCGCTCATTTTCTTGCACTTCCAGGGAAGATTTCGATGGGCAGGTTGGCAAATCTGTATTTGGTCGAGATTGTACGATTGCATGGTGTGCCTGTATCCATTGTTTCTGACTGAGACAGTCAGTTTACTTCAGAGTTTTGGCAGGCATTGCAGCAAGCTTTGGGGACCAGATTGAATTTCAATACAGCTTTCCATCCTCAGACTGATGGACAGTCTGAGCAGACTATTCAAACCCTCGAGGATATGTTGCGGTCTTGTGTTTTACAGTTTAGAGGAAATTGGGACTAGCAACTACATTTGATTAAGTTTGCTTACAACAACAGTTATCAGGCTAGTATTGATATGGCACCGTATGAGGCTCTATACGGGAGGCAGTGCCGTACTCCATTGTGTTGGAGTGAGGTAGGCGAGCGATGGTTCATTGGTCCTGATCTGGTGAAGAGCACCACAGAGGACATTCAGATTATCTGGGATAGATTGAAGATTGCCCTAGATCTCTAGAAAAGTTATGCAGACCTGAGAAGAAAGAATCTCGAATTCGAGGTGGGCGATTGGGTCTTCTGAAACTATCTCCATGGAGGGGAGTTGTGCGTTTCAGAAAGTGTGGCAAGCTTCGACCATAGTATATCGGTCCGTATGAGATTACTGAGAGAATTGGTGTCGTGGCTTACAAGTTAGAGTTTCCTTCCGAGATGGCTCGAGTACATGATGTTTTCCATATCTCGATGTTGCGGAAATACATTCCAGATCTATCACATGTGTTAGTACCATATCAGCTTCCTATCCGGGAATATTTGACATATGTGGAAGAGCCAGTACAGATTCTCAATCGGCGTGAGCAGGAGTTGAGACACAGAGTTATACAGCTTGTGAAGGCCTTATGGCAGAATCATTCAGTTGAGGAAGCCACCTGGGAGACTAAGTAGCGTATGCGGGAGCAGTATCCTCATCTGTTCACCTAGCAGGTAAGTATATTTCGAGGTCGAAACTTTTCTAAGGGGGGTAGATTTGTGACGACCCGAACCAGAATTGGAATAGTAATCGGCTTAATCCACGAGTTTTGTGAGTAATCGAGATTTATCGTAAATAATCGGTTAAGCGGTTTTGATCACGACTTAATTTTAAGACACGAATTTGATTTGAGTTTGTTCGTGGAAAATGTAGAGAATTTGATTTCGAGATCGTGGGAGCTTTCCGAGGATTTTTCGGATAACCGAGGAATATAAAAAGAATATTTGAAATTATCGCCGAGTTAGTCGTGTTTATCCGTTCGAGTTTGAGTTATCCGAATTGTGGATAGAGTCGAATAGCCGTAAAATTATCGAAAAATTGCATTTTGGGCCGTTTGACCCGCGTTGACCGAATTGGACCCGTGTTGACCCGTTGACCGTGTGGGTCGAGTTGACCCGGTTTGAAACTCGCCGTCGGACTTGCCGTTTCCGGCCACGATTTTGGTAGGTATAGCTTCCCCTTGTGATTTGTAATTGTTTAGAACTTAATTTTAAGAGAATTGATTACGAATTGAGGAAGAACGTAGAACTTGAAATTTGGGGATTTCGCCGGAATCGAGTGGCGGATTCCGGCGAGATTCGGCGTCGGGGTTGTGGGGGGAAAGGTTCCCCTTCACTTCACAATGCTTTCTTGGTGATTAGGCTTGATTTTGGATGAGGTTTGATGTGGTTTTGGTTGGTGACCGGAGGAGGAGTTCCGACGTTGGTTTCGGGCCGATTTCCGGTGATTTGCGACTGAATTGGAGGTTGTGGTAGTGGAGAGATGTATTGGGATCGAGGAGGAGAAGAAATCTGGGTTTTCCTCGCCGGGAAATCTCTCCGGTGACGGCGCGCCGGCGGTCAACGGCAGAGCTCTGGCGAGGCGTTGACTTTTTGACTTTTGACAAATTTTATGCCGTTTTGCTCGTAATCGCGCCCCGATCATCGCCTTGAGGTTTTCGAGTTGATCTGGATACCGGATTTTAAGTCGAGGGTTTATGTGGAGTATTTGGGGGTTTTCGACGATTATTTTGTATCCAAATTATATGTTTTCGGAAATGGTTTGTTTCCGAGATGTGGTACAGAGTATTGAATTGTGATTTTGATCAATGATATTTTGTGATTATTCAGGGGATCGATATTGTACATTGGGCGAGGGATCTTCTGCCGGATCTCAAGATTAACGCGTTTGCGCGATGTGCTTATCTGTGAGTAGACCTTTATTTACACTGTCGTAACGAGTTCTTGATTTCAGTATTTATTTCCAGTACAGTGTTGAGATTATTTATTGTTTTGGAGGTATTGTTTTATGTTTTATGGTGATGGCATTTACTTAGCATCGATGCATTGGCTACTCGGCTGATCACCGGTAGTTCAGTTCCAAGGTTGAGAGATTCCCCTGATGTGCCCACTAGGCTTGAGAGATTCGCCTAGTCTATCACCGTCGGGTTTGAGAGATTCTCCTGACCGTCGGGCTTGAGAGATTCGCCTGACACCTCCATTTATTTTAAGAACTCGCATTGTTTTTATGTTATATAAATGGTGAAAGGTATATGATTATTTTTGTCCACTCACTCTAACGATTTTATTGCCTTTCCCCTGGGCTTTTCGGTTTTCGTGCCCAGTTTGCAGTTCGAATTCTGGTGTCGCACGTCGCAGTCGGAGGCTTAGTATTCGAGCTACTTTTCTTTTCCAGTAGGTTTCTTGTTTAGCCTACTATTGTGTATTTATGTATATATATATATATATAGTAGAGGTCGCTCTGAATACTCTGATGTTTATATTTTCATATGATTTTTCTGGATTTTTGTAAAGTACAGTTTGCTTATTACTTTACGTTATTGATATGATATTGAGAAATCCGGATGGGATTGGTGCCCACGGTTTGGCTTTTGTGGCATAGGATGAAGTGTGTTTTCGGGTGCAGGTTAATGGTAATTCCACGATATAATGAAACTCTGCCAAAATTTCTTTGGTTTTTGCAAGTTCGTGTTTTTAGAAGGGGTTTGATTCCGGTTTAGGAAACTAAATCAGAGTTGAGTCATTTCACATATATACCAAAAAAAACCCAAAACTGAAGTTCATTATCCAACTACACTTATATAGCAATAGATTGGACAATACTAAATGTCTGAAATACAAACCACAATAATTAATCTCATGTTTTATAAGAGAAGTAGTCATCACCTAATGACAGAAGAAAAACTTCTAAAATAACCAAATATGAGTTTAGAAACTATGTATGTATCTGTTTGGATTCTAAAGATTTCATACAGATGCTTCTATGAAAGCCATAAGGCACAAAATTTTAAAATCAATAACACCAGTATTAAGTCTTTTACACCTTATGATTATTCTTTAAACATGAAAAAGTTTTTCTATGTGCAACATGCTAATTCAAGTCTGCAGAACTCAAGACTTTTAAGGAATTTCTGAAAAATTTAAAGCCAGATTCCTTTCACTGTAAATTGTATTGTAGTTGTTTAGGGAGACGCAAAATAATCATTCCATGATTCTTTATTAATTTACAGTTTGAACAGATGGTCTAGATTATGCCTTATCACAAACTAAATCAATCGACATACCTTAGCTTCTGCTCACAGCGCTGCAAGGTTAGCGGAAAATAATCATAGGTATGCAGCACACAACCATGATCAAGCAATACATCAGAATACACAGAGAATCGAATTTGAATTCCATCCTGCCCCATCTAGCAAACAGCAAACAATCATATCTTATGTGCACGCCAGGATGTGCTTCTAGGATTCTCTATTGCATTCCTAAACATACCTGGTGAGCAGCAAGGATTGAATCCTCAAAACCAGATTCATGAGACGAATCTGTGCGTGTTGTATCCTCGAGCTCCAAAACCCAGAATCCCAGAATCAGTCTGTTATCGCAACGGTCAGTTATTGACCAAAGACCAAAGCTTGGGTATTCCTCCGAATAGGTCTCAGCTCGGGTCACGCAGCCCAACAGGCCCAGGTAAGTTTCTGAATGGGCCAAGAACACCCGAACGAAAATCTGGCCCTTTTTCCGAATTTTTTTTTTTTGAGTTGCTTGAGTCATAACAAAAAAACCATAGGATTTTCATGTTGATTTTGCTTAAGCGATTTACATGCGAGATTTTTAGCAAAGCTCTGATACCAATTGAAAACATAGTGCTGAAGATCAACCAAGACATGTAAACACATCAATCATGAGCTGAAGAAGATCAGAAGCTTACCAACTGCATTCACCGAGACTGCCATCTTCTCTTGAGTTTATGTCTTCTGTTCTTCTCTCCTTAAGCCTCTTGTATGGGATTAGAGCTGTATGCTAAACGTAGAGAGAATATGGACAAGTCTCACATATATATATATATATATAGATGCAATAAGGTCTTGCCCATAGAAGAAGCCTAATTGCACTCAAACACAGATTTCATTACTATGTGATCATAACTGTAATGCATAAGGATTCCTAATCTAATGTAATCAGTATATGTTGCTTACATGTACACTAGGATTAACTACACAATTGTGACTCTCATTACATTGTCCAAGATTCAACATAATGCCAACATCATATAAACACAATTGTACAATGTTCACTCTTTCATGAGTGACGACCGACGGCTTGCGACGAGGAGGACTGGATGTCGAACTCACGGCGACGCGAAATTGAGTGAGATAATGGGGAGCGTGCGCGACCTTCGAAAATCGAGGCGTGGTTTTCGTAAGGGATCAAGGCGAAGTTGTCATCCAGAAGCAAGGTGTGGCGGTCGTACATGGAAGTAGCGAGGTTGAGCAGAGACGGAGCGGTGCAAGTCAAACGGTTGGATGGTGTCAACGACGCGAGACAGCGGTGCACAGTTTGAGGTGGCGCCGCAAGGGTTGGACGGGGACGGATTGGGGTTGCTACTATGTGTTTTCACTGTTTTGCTTTTGAGAGAGAGAGAGAGTTTTTAGGTGATTATAGCTTTAAAAGGTGGTGATATTTTTTGTAAATAATTGAAATATCATGGTCTGTTACATACTTAAAAATGCGGTAATATTTTTCGTAAATAATTGAAATATCATAGTCTGTTACATACTTAAAAATATAATTGATTTTTTGAAATTGAAAATATTTGATGAATATTTTAGGAGAGAGAGTGTTGAAAATAGATTTTTTTTTTGGATTTTCCTTAAAAAATAAAGAGGGAGGTGAATATAATTCCCTTACGAGGATTGAGCAAAAATGCTTCCTTTTTCTCTAAAGTCTCGATCTTATTTGTTGCCCAAAATAAAAATTTCAACCTTTTTTCTAACCAAATGATCTTGTCAGGATATCCGATAAGTATTAATCATGAAGGCAGGAATGATCATTATATATATATATGCTCCTTTTGGAAAGATTTCTAATAATTATGTTAAAGATTTCTAGTAATTATGAATTTCAGGTCACTGAACTTAAATTTATTGTTGTTTTAAAAAATTTCACGACAGTGGCTATGAGCCTATATAACTGTAGGCCTATATAAAGGGGTTGATCTCCATTTTTTAGAAACAACATCAAACAACCTTGCATACAAATTTGATTGCATACATTTTGATAGAGATGGATCAAGACGACCTAAATGAATTGTCAAATAAAGAGTTAAGATTTGACTTGAACGAGTTACCAAACGAAGGAGACCCAAACGATTTGTCAGACAAAGGATTAGAATTTGACCTAAATAATTTACCGAACGAAGGATCACAACTTGAACAAAATAATTTGAGGTACAATTACATGTATACAGTTAATGTATATCGGAGTCTAAACATATATAATACAATATTGTATTCCACTTACTAGACTTTAATTGCTCATAATGTTTTTAATATGTACAATGTTTGAAAATACAGAGGTAAGGATGTTCAAGCGATAGAGAATATTGACGAGGGAATCAATGACAAAAGAGGAGAAGGTAGTAGTACATATGGAAAGAGTATATATAAAAGGATGCCGAGTGAATTATCTCACGAAGAGATCATCCAATACATACACTTACCCCTGCCTCAAGTAGCCAAAGAACTCGATGTTTCCTATCAGGGTCTCAGTAAAAGGTGTCAGAGATTGGGAATTTCTTGGCCAAACTACACAAGATTCACCAAGCGCACAAAAGCGAAGACAATACCACCAACAGAAGATCCCCCGAAAGAGTGACGGAAATTTGAAAGATTAAACTTTGATGTCATTCATCATAATCTAGGTAGTTGATTTCCATGATGTTAAGCTGTGGAAAATACATCATTTAAATAGAATAAGATGACTATTATTGTTTAATAGGTTTTCTATCGGTGCCTCTAGGAGAAGTGTCTATCATGTTTAAGAATAAATGGACATTAACAACATATTAGTTCAATAATATATGGTTAAGTAATTGATAAATAAATATATTCCCTACTACATTAATTCTTATGGAATATGATTTGTCTAGTACAAATAAGAGTTTTAGATGAACATGAAAGTAACTTATTGAAGGTTAACCACGATAAGTGGTTCAATGAAAGTATTATGTCTCGTCACGGGAACGTTTTATATGAAATCTCCACGTCATGTGTTCAAACGCTAACGGCGTCAAAACATTTCTATTGAATTATAAACGTAACTAGGCACTATACTGCAATATCGAGAAAAGGGTTGCACCGAAATGGTTGCACCAAAGTCCTGCTGCAACAAGAAATGTTCCAGCTGACTGCCACAGTATACATTGCTAACTTTATCAGAATCTAGATTATGATATATATACTCATAGGCATAACAGTACTGCCAACATCATATTTGTAGCCAAAATTCTTTAGATTTCTCCCATCACCCCGAAGACATGGCTTGCTCTGTGTTTCTTACTTACTAAGCAAAAGTGTAAATCAATTAGTCTAATTTAATGTTATTTGGTTAGTTATGGTGTACATTTATAATGTGCAGAGCACAAATATGTATTTAGACTGTCAATTTAGTTTTATATATTTGTGCTCTATATACCATATCATGACTCGTTATGTATCTATGAGATTAAGATCCAGAGGAAGAACGAAATATTTAGTAATCTAGTACGAAATCGCACCATGTCATTGTTGATGAAAATACATAGAAATATGTTTCTTAATACGATTTTGAATTCAAACAAAAATTTTGTCTCACAATTTTCGTATGAATGGGGTTCATTTTAAAAAGTAGATAGATCAGAATCCACGACAGTCTATGGATCTGTATAGTGAGATTGACGCTGGTCAACTTCGAAGAATGTATCTCAATCACACAAGTGTCATGGTGCCTTAGATCCTCCACGTGGCACCAAGAGGGCCACGTTGATAATGCTAACCCGACGTATTCAAAGTCATTGACTCTATTAACGTCATGGTTTTGCTTACTTGCCCAGGTTTCCACAGTTAGCCAGATTATTAGAGATGTGGCCGGAACTCGATGTGCGATTTCACTATAGTAAAGTTGAAGCCCACTCCCACCGAAACAAAAACCACTTTACGCTTTTGCCCTAATTTCCCGTCATCTATATTTCTTAGCCACCTCAACATTAAAACTCAGACCACTCTGAAACACAGAGCAAGCCTAAAAGCCATGGCGATTCTGCTTCTTCATCTCGTCACCTTCCTCATCATGAACTTTAATATCACTCGTAAGTCTCTAATTCATAATCTTTCAAGTAATTTAAAAAAGATGATAAAGGTTATATATTCTTGAACGTAAATGAAATGCTCTGTTTTTGGTTTGCTCTGTTTTTAAAGACGGTCAATCTTTTATCGGCGTAAATTACGGCCAAGTCGCCGACAACCTCCCGCCGCCGTCAGCCACCGCGAGGCTACTCCAGTCCACATCAATCCAGAAGGTCCGTCTCTACGGCACCGACCCTTCCATAATCAAAGCCCTAGCCAACACCGGCATCGGAATCGTCATCGGAGCCGCCAACGGAGATATTCCGGCGCTCTCCTCCGACCAAAACTTCGCCGCCAACTGGGTCAACACAACCGTCCTCCCTTATTACCCGGCTTCCAACATCATCCTCATCACAGTCGGCAACGAAGTCTTAACCTCCGGCGACCAAACCCTACCCCACCAGCTACTCCCCGCCATGCGAAATGTCCAAAACGCCCTCGTCTCTTCGAATTTGGGCGGGAAAATAAAAGTCTCGACTGTCCGTGCTCAAACAATCCGAGTCTCCTTATTCTGGAAGCTTCGACGACGTCATGAAGGCCTTGCTCGACTTCAGCAGCGCCACCGGTTCGCCTTTCGCGATCAACCCGTACGCGTATTTCGCATACCGGAGCGACACCCGACCCGACACTCTGGCCTTCTGCCTCTTCCAACCCAACCAGGGCCGGTTCGACTCCAACACAAAGATCAAATACATGAACATGTTTGATGCACAAGTAATTTGTTTTGATTCCCAATAAATCTGAATTCACGTACATGAGAAAATGAACATGCACAATATATATATATACATATATATATATATATATATTGGTCTTGGTGGATGCGGTGAGGTCTGCATTGAAATCGATGGGTCACCGTGACGTGGAGATTGTGGTGGCGGAGACGGGGTGGCCGTACAAAGGAGACGACAACGAAGCCGATACGAGTGTCGAAAATGCTAGAGCTTACAACGGGAATCTGATTGCGCATCTTCGATCGATGGTCGGGACTCCATTGATGCCGGGGAAGTCGGTGGACACTGTTTCTACTGAATTACGCACGAGGGCGCAATGGGGCAGAAGCAACAGTGTTATGCTTCCTTCCTTCCTTCTCGTACGTCCGAACGTTGGGACTGTCCGGATGGGCGGGCGCTTCTCCTTCTCTTCGTGCGTGCGGGCTTCTTCTTCCTATCGGGCGGGTGCGTTCGCGTGCGGCTGTTAGAAGAACACAACAATGAATAGACGGTCAGGGGTCGAGACGGGGTGGCCCGCCTTCAACGCTCCGATGCCTAAGTCAGATGATGTATTGGATATAACAGTCAAGCGAACGTGCGAGTTGGAGTACTGGGATGTGAATTGGTTCGAATGGGATCTAATGGAGTGATCTTACCTGTCATAAATACCTGATATATATAGGTGGTTGAGTTTGGAACCTGGTGATGTTCTTCGATGTGGGACAACCTGCACTCCTGGTGTGTGTTTTGCTCATTCGGGCGCGCCTCCTCTGGGCGCGTGCGCGCTCAGAAGGGGTGGGTCCGGTGAGTGAAGTTGGAGCCTCCTTGGTGGTCTTGCATGTGGTCGAGTAGGTGTTGCTAATCTGCTTAATTGGATAAATATGTTAATCGTACAGCTAATTGGTGCAATACTAACAAGTCCCCCAATTCCCCAAGTCAAAGAGCTCTTTCTTGACTGGGGAGTTGAAAAAGGGTGTGCGATTAACAAGAATACTTATCCGATTGAGCAGTGGTGTGTGATCCTGTAACCCCCAAGTCCCCCAACTCTCCAGTCAAGAAAGGGATCGAATGACGGAGTGGGACCTGGGCGTCCGAGCGTGTACCTGTTCGTGCCGTGGGGTACCTATATATGTTTCCTGTGGGGTGTTGCCTGGTGGTGTGTTGGTGTATATATGGGCCCGGCCTCCTAACCAGACTTGCTATTTTTTGGGAGCCGCGCGCCCGGGTGGGTTTGGTTTGGAACGCATACATAAGTGCAAAACAGAGACAGATATACAGACTCGAGTGCAAATGTGAAGGTGTGGTATGAATGCATGAATGTATGGTATGAGTGTGTGTATGCAACGAATGCTGTTCGTACGCCAGCGATGGGGCCACTGCGCACGCCGCACGTCAATGGGATGCCATCGCGTACACTGTAGCGTCAACGGGGAGATCAGGACCGCGACCTACAAGTGTTGCGGCGCCCACGATCACGTACTCGTGCCGCCCATCGGCCTTTGCGCGCGCAGAGGTCTCTGCCGCCTAACCCGGGAAGATTTCGCGCCCAGGGAGGACGGACCCCACGCCTGGACTACGCTCATCGGTCTCGGACCCTTGAAGGAGAGGACGGACCCCACACCCTTACCGGTACCCGAGTCGGAGAATCGATCGTTAACGTTACGCGCACGAGGGGGAAGAACCCCACGCCCGTGCCGCCCATCGAGCTTAGCCCAGCTAATTCGGCTTGTACTTTTTCGAGCGTCGAGCAAGGAGCGCATCCCTCACCCGCGTCGTGTCCGTTGCCTATAGGGGGGGCGGACCTCACGTCCCTACTAGGACTTAGCGGCATACGGAGGGGAAGAACCCCACGCCCTTGATGGCCTATCGAGTATAGCATACGCAAAGAGGGGACGAACCCCATGCCTGTTGCGGGCTACCGATTTTCGTCAGGAGAGGGGACGTATCCCATGCCTCTGCTAGGAAGGATCTAACGCACGGAGGGGAAAAACCCCACGCCCGTGGTATCCTTGGCGCGCGCAAGAGAGGGGACGGACCCCATGCCTGTTGCCGCCCATCGAACTTTGGAATATCCAGAGAGGGATGTACCCCATGCCTCTGGTTGGGATGAGGCGGCGCACGGAGGGGAAGAACCCCACGCCCGTGGCAACCTTGGCGCGCGCAAGAGAGGGGACGGACCCCATGCCTGTTGCCGCCCATCGAACGTGGAATATCCAGAGAGGGAACGTACCCCATGCCTCTGGTTTCTTAAGCCAGCCCGTGTTTGTGCGAACGGGGAGGACGTACCCCGTACCCAACGCCTGTCGGTCTTAGGGTCTGCAAGGGGAGGACGAATCCCTTGCCTTTCGTAATAGGTGACCTGTGTTTTTTGTGCGTACGGAAGGGACGTGGCCTTTGTTTTCAGTGCCTGCAACCTGCCAGGACTGAAAAAATAGTGCCGGTTGGTCGTCTTATCGCTGCGCGCACGACGGGGGATCCCCCCGTTCGTGTGCGCCCATCGATTTTAGCGCGCCATGCCAGTTGCCGCGTAAATCATGCTGCCAATTCTTACCAATGGGCCCCCGTTGACCCGTAGTGGTGCTTGCCTTGTTTGGACGTGGGCGGGCGGTCTGTTCGTCGGGCGTGCGTGCGGAGTGTCTTGCCCTGAATTTGGTGGTGCTCTGATGGGATGTTGTTGAGGAGACATTCTCCCAGGTTTCTCTAGGAACTTGTGCGGCCGTCGTCTTTAATGCCGGTGTGGGTCAGGTCTTGAACCGTCGATGTCGTCAAGATTGCCAGGAGGGCAGGCATCGCGCGTGTGGGAGCGTGGGAGTGTGGCATGGGTGACACGCGTCGAGCCGTTGGAGACCGTGTTAGGGTTGAATTTAAGGCGGGAAGATGATGGGGTGGCACGGTTACCTGGGAGGGCAAGTGAACCGCTCCGCACTACGTGGCGTGATCCGACGGTGGACACGCGAAAAAACGAACGGTTGGCGTTCGTCAGCTGACGTCGTGCGATCAGTATAAATAGGGGTGTGGTCTTCATCTGCTTCATTGCTTTTATAACTTACAAAATTTCTGCTGAAACTGCCCTGTGGTCTGCCACCTTGAGCTTTGCCGTGTTTGTGTGCTCTGGTGCCGGAATACGTGCTTGACGTGCATACTCTGTCCTACAAACTCGATCTGGTGAGGCCCTCGTTCCTGGTTCTCTTTGTTTCCCCCTCTTTGGTTTTTGTGTGTTTCTGGATTGTTTGGGCGTTTTTTGGGTTATTGCCTCTCAAGAACAGGGCGTGTTCTTGAGGTGGGGTGGGTTTTGATCTGTTTTTGGGTGAATTTGTGGTGGGTTTTGATGTTTCTGGTGGTATGTACTCATTCGCCTTCCCTGGTGTTTCTGAAGTGTTGCCTCTTCGTCCGCCCAACCGAAGTGCCCTGGCGCTCCTCCGCACGGGCGGAAGTCCCCCAGTGTGTCCGGTGCGAGCGAGTGCCAAACGGGCGGGTTGTTGTTTGGCGTAAAATAATAGAGATAGGATAATATCTGAAGCATTGTTTGTCTTTCTAACCTTGCGTGCATGTGCTTGTAGTGCAGAATCAAAGTTCAAGGCGATCGACATGGACGCTTCGCTCAAACGTCGCCTGATCAAGATGCGGGGTGCTATAGGGAGGGTCCATGGGGTGGCGGAAGATGGTGGTGGTTGGTTCGTTCCGTCGGGTAGTGTTGAGCCCAAGACCTCTGTCTCCGGTGTGGTTGCTTCCGCCTCTGCGTCCGCCCAAGAGGTACGACCGGACGCCCCGCGTCCGCCACCGGGTGATGTTATTGTGCCCAAGGCCCAGACTCGGGCGGAGTGTGAGCGGCACCAGGTCGGGCGAGGAGGTGTAGACGGCAAGCGAGAAGTTGTGCTTGCGCTGCAGTCCTCCGATCGTGCGCTCGTTGTGCGGCCGTTGTCGAGTCCACCTTCAAGTCCTCCACAATGCTCCGGGAGTGAGCGTGCTTGCTCTCCAAATCCCATATCTCCGCCCCGGGGGCCGCCAGGGTCTCCCAGACAGAAGGGAGGTGAGGAGCGGGCGCACAAGCGTCCCCGGGTGGAAGAGTCCTCCGCCGATCCTGCCCCTGGGTCGGGCCGAGATGCCGTGGACGGGCTACGCCGCATGCTGGCGTGTGGTGCTGCTACTCTAGGGTCTCTGTTGGAGTCGCGGGAGGATGTCGCGCCCGAAGGGCTGGATGCGGTGTTTGCCGGGTGCGACCGGATGTTGCAGCAGGTCTTCCTTGTCCGCTCGCGGGAGGCTGCGGAACTTGCACGCCTCAGGGTCGAGGTGCGTGACCACCAGAGGGTGATGAAGTTGATGGTGGCCAGCAAGGACAAGGCCCATAGTCTGGCGTCCCGGTATGTCAAGCGCGTGGAGGCAGCGGAGTTCCGGGCGGATGAAGCTGTTGCCCGCGAAGCTCTGGCCAAGATCGATCGGGACAGAGCCCTGGCCGAGGTGGAGCGGTTGCGCGCAAAGCTGAAGCGCGTTCGTGCTGGAGCAGCCGCCCAGGAGCCGTGCGATGCGTCTGATGCCGAGGAGTGGCTAGGCGGTCAGGTGTCCGCGTACGAGAGGGCGGTTGGGCTAGGTGGGGAGCCTCCCAAGGTGAAGCTGGAGCCGGTGATTACGCGGATGGACCCAGGCGGGCGGGTGGAGACCGTGGAGGTGGAGTCGTCGGAGGGTGAAGAGCTGGATGTTGATACCGGGGCGGAGTAGAATAGTGTTCTTCTTTTTGTAGTGTAGGTTTGTAATCGATCGTACGAATAAAACTGCTTTTCTTTCCGTTTGTGTGCCTCGCATTTTTTTGGCATCTTTTTGAATAACTCGTGCGAACGTGCGCCTACTCCCCGTTATAGGTTTCAACCAAGTGTTGTATTTATGCGGACAGCCTTTCCCCAGTCCCCCAGTGGGCGGGCGGAGTAAGGATGAAACGGGCGTATAAACACAAACCAATAGAGAACCACAGGAGAATACTTCCCAAGTGTTGCCTTCTTCCATGGACGGGCATCCCCGCATCCGTGGGTTTGCCTCCAAGTCCCCCAAGTACGGTTGCTAAGGCGTGGTCCTCATCGCCCGTGCCTGGATCGCGCCCCTCGATCCGTGGGTTCCAAGGCGAGAACCTCCTGCCTGCCTCGGGGCTCTGCGGTTTCCTCTTGGTATCCTCGAACGTGCCCGATTCCACGGTCGGTTGGGAATTTTCCCAAGAGCAGATGTCCTGCGATGATCAACTTCAGCCTGCAGATCCCCGGCCTCCCAAGTATGGCATTATAAGGGGAGGGGGTGTCCATGATGATGAAGTCCGTTTGGATCTCTGCGTGCGGAGAATCGGGTGCGCCAATTTCGACCTGGAGGCTGTCACTCCCGATCAGATACGATGTTTCGCCTGTGAAGCTGGCGATGCACTCGTGGTCCTGCGTCATCTTGCTGGTGGGTCGTCCGAGCGCCGTGTACGCGTCGAAGTAGATTACGTTGACGGACGCCCCGTTGTCCACTAGCACCCTCCTCACAAGGAATTGGTCGACGATCGCGTCGATCACGAACGGCAGGGTGCTGTTCCTTGGGCCCTTCTCCTTGTCGCCCACCGTGAAACTGATGGTGGGCGTTTCCTTCCTTACTGCCTTGGGTGCTCGTCTTGCCCCGATCGTCAGCACCTCCCTGCTCGAGCGATCGGGCGATGATGTTCCCTCCTTGCGCTTACCCCCGGATATCGTGCTGATAGTCCCACGGGTGCCGGCGCCCATCTAGCGCTGCTGTCCCTCCACCCTGGGAGGGTTTGGTCGCACATCCTTCATGTCCTCAAGGGCCTTCTTAAGCATGATGCAGCTGTTGGTATGGTGGGTGGCGGCGTTGTGGAATTCACACCATACGTCCGGGAGTTGGCCGGTTGGAGTCATTGCTCTTGTCATGTTGTTCGGCGGCGGTATTCGGTGTCGATGCAGGCGGAGAAGCTGTTCAAGTGGTTGCCGATCGATCGTGAATACCTGCCCCGCCGGTCGATAGCGTGGTGCTGGCGGAAAATGGGAACCTTGCTGCGCCTGTCCTCGCGCCTGGTTGTAGTTGTTGCTCTGCTGACCGCGGAGGAAAGGTCGCTGGAAATTTTGTCTGTGCGCATCCCGGTTCCGCTTGAAGCCCCCGGTTGGCCTCTCGTCGTCTGCCATCTGCAACAGCTGGACGCCCGTCACCCCTGGTCTGTTGGAACTGGGCTCGGAGCCTGACCCGTACACTCGCGTCTCCACCAACGCCTTCTGCACAATCAGATCCATGATCTCGTCGTAGTCGAGATGCTCCTTCCTCACAAGTTTTTCTACGAATGGAGTGACGAATAGATTGTCCATCAGGGCTACCTTGGCCACTCGCTTGTCAAGGTCCCTGCATGTGCTTGCGAGCGTCCTCCATCGGTTGATGTAGCTTGACAGGCTCTCGTCCGTCCCCTGGCGGACCTTCAGGAGGATGCCCGTGGTGTTGTACTTGCCCTGTAGCCGATACCGCTTCTGAAAGCTCTCCGCCAGCTCGAGGAATGAGTGGATGGATCCTGGCGGGATTTCATAGAACCAGCTCCGTGCCTCCTCCGCCAGCGTTTCCTGGAACAGGAAACACAAGGTTGGGTCCGAATATCGAGTCCCGTCCGTGGTGGACCGGAACTCGTCCACGTGCGCCCGTGGATCCCCGCTCCCATCGAACCGAGCGATCTTCGTTATCTTTGCGTGGGGATCCCTTCCCCGCTCCAGGATGTGTGCCGAGAACGGGCTGACCAGGGGGGCGAACGTCCCACCCTGACCGGCCAACTTATCCTTGCGCAGGCGCGAGACTTCCTCCGCCAACTCTTCCATCCTCCGAAGGATCAGGGCATCGCCTGTTGGGGGCATTGACTCCTCCCCAGGTGAGGGTGCTCGGTCCGTTCAGGTATCGGGCCCGCCGAACGGGTGTTGCTCGCTGTTGATCTCCCGAGCCTCCCCTCGTCGCTCCGTCTACTGGATGATGAGTGTGTCCAGTCGATCCTCCAACCTCTGGCGGATTTGGCGCTCATCTGCTCTCTCAAGTGCCGCTTCCCGCAGCTCCTGGATTAAGCTGCCAATGCGTCCCTCGCTGTCCTCTCCGCCAGTCGCCAGTACGTTCCGCCCCTGCGAGTCCGGCGGTGTCTCCCCATCGGGCGTGCTGCTATCGTTAGTCACCGGGTTGAGCATGTGGACCTTTGGTTTTTGTGGTGTTTATACGAGGTTTGCAATTTGTAAGTTTCCCACAGACGGCGCCAGATGTTTCTACCGAATTACGCACGAGGGCGCAATGGGGCAGAAGCAACAGTGTTATGCTTCCTTCCTTCCTTCTCGTACGTCCGAACGTTGGGACTGTTCGGATGGGCGGACGCTTCTCCTTCTCTTCGTGCGTGCGAGCTTCTTCTTCCTGTCGGGCGGGTGCGTTCGCGTGCGGCTGTTAGAAAAACACAACAATGAATAGACGGTCAGGGGTCGAGACGGGGTGGCCCGCCTTCAACGCTCCGATGCCTAAGTCAGATGATGTATTGGATATAACAGTCAAGCGAACGTGCGAGTTGGAGTACTGGGATGTGAATTGGTTCGAATGGGATCTAATGGAGTGATCTTACCTGTCATAAATACCTGATATATATAGGTGGTTGAGTTTGGAACCTGGTGATGTTCTTCGATGTGGGACAACCTGCACTCCTGGTGTGTGTTTTGCTCATTCGGGCGCGCCTCCTCTGGGCGCGTGCGCGCTCGGAAGGGGTGGGTCCGGTGAGTGAAGTTGGAGCCTCCTTGGTGGTCTTGCATGTGGTCGAGTAGGTGTTGCTAATCTGCTTAATTGGATAAATATGTTAATCGTACAGCTAATTGGTGCAATACTAACAGACACATATCTGTTTGCTCTATAAGATGAGAATTTGAAACCGGGACCTGGGTCGGAGAGAGCTTTTGGTCTGTTCAAGCCTGACCTTACCATTACTTATGATGTTGGCCTCGCCAAGACTACAGGCCAGGTGAAAAACTTGTCACATTTTTAGCTACATTGGTGTTATTCCTTAGGCTTGATTGTCAATTTGCTACCGTAGTATCACTTTAATGTCAATTTGCTATTCTTAGATTTATAAACTTGTCAATTTGCTACTTTGTTGTCATATTAGTTAAATTTTGTTAATTTATTTATCAAATTATAAACATTCGAAAAAAATTTGGTACTCTAAATACACTGTTTTATTGATTTGAACGAGAAGAAAAATATCAAAAAATATTAAAAAATTTAAAACTCAGGTAGCAAATTGGCTAAATTTTTTGCCTAATTTATTGTATAGGTAACAAAATTGGCTAGTTTTCAAAATCTAGAGTAACAAATTATGAGGAAACGAGGATAGCAAATTGACACAAGAGTTTTAGGATCAAGCAAATTTGCAATTATGTATATTCGTTAATATTTATTAAGTGTGACGTTACTGATGTATGTTACTAACTTTACCATGGCTTATTTTTACTAATGTTCTGTTTGTAGACTCCCAAGATGCCGACGCCAACCACGCCGAACACGTCCTCTCCAGCAGTACGGAAGACCCCGGCGAGTTCATCGGGGTCGAAGAAGCCGGAGAAAGGGGTGTGGTGTTTGCCCAAGTCCGGAGTGTCAGAATCTCAGTAACAAGCCAACATTGATTATGTATGTGGACGTGGATTTGATTGTAGTCCAATTCAGCCAGGCAGGGCTTGTTTCGAGCCAAACACAATAGCCTCCCACGCTGCTTATGCCATGAACATTCTCTACCAGACCGCCGGTCACGCGGCTCAGAATTGCGAGTTCTCTCAGTCTGCGATGCTTTGTTCGAACAACCCTAGTAAGGCTTTCTCGCGTACGAAGTCCTTTTCAGGTGCAGCATGCGTTTCTGTGCTTATATACTGCTATGTTTCTTATAGGCTATGGTAACTGCAACTACCCGAGTGGGGGTGCCTGAAGCAAAAACCTGAAGAAACTAACTGGAGAAGACTCAAAATAATGTAAAAGAGTACGTACGTTCGATCGGGATCCTGAATAGTACGTAGTACTTCAGGGTGTGTTTTGTGTTAACTAATGGCTTGGTTTTCATGTTTAGCTGAGAACTATAACCTGTTTGTATAGCATTAGTTGTCTGATTAAATATACTTATCCACTTAAGCAGGAAATCAACACCTACCCGACCACCCGAAAGACCACCAGGAAGGCTTCAACTTCACTCACAAGACCGACCTCATCCAAGCGCGCACGCGCCCATTGGGCTCACACCCGAATGCACGGATCACATGACAGCAAGAGCAGTTCAGTCCCACATCGAAGAACACCATCGAGCAACAATCTCAACCACCTATATATGTAAGGTATTTATTACAGGTAAGAGCATAAAAGTCTAAGCATTAAACACTACTTACACGCACGTTCGCTTGACTGTTATATCCAATACATCATCTGACTTAGGCATCGGAGCGTTGAAGGCGGGCCACCCCGTCTCGACCCCTAAACGCCCGTTTGTTGTTGTATTCTTCTAACAGCCATACCCGAACACGCGCACCCGTTCACCCGAAGGCAGAACAAGCGCCCGACCATCCGAACAGCTCCAGCGTTCAGACGAACAACAAGAAGGAGTACTCGTACTTGCTTCTGCCAGATTACGTCCCGCGCGTAATTCGGTAGAAACAGTTGGCGCCGTCTGTGGGAAACTTACAAATTATAAACCTCGTATAAACACCACTATCCAAAACCCCACATGCCTGATCCAGGGACTAACGACAGCACCACCCCCGTCGGGGAAACGCCGCGAGACGCACAGGGGCAGCAGGTACTGGAACTCGAAAGGAACAATAGCGAGGAACGCGTCAACAGCCTGGTTCAAGAATTACGAGAAGCGGCGCTCGAGAGAGCAGAGGAGCGCCAGATCCGGCAAAGGTTGGAGGAGCGGCTGGACGCGCTCTCAGCCAGCAGCTAGGCCAGCACGAAGGAACCCAGGAAACCACCAGCGAGGAACATCCGTTCGGCAGGATCAACGCCCGGACGACCCGAGCGCCCTCACCAGTGGAGGAATCGGCGCCCCTGACGAACAACACCCTGATCCTTCGGAGGATGGAGGAACAGGCGGAGGAGGTTTCGCGCTTGCGCAAGGACAAGCTGGCCGGGCAGGGCGGGACGTTTGCCCCCCGGGTTAGCCCATTCTCGGCGCACATACTGGAAAGGGGAAGAGACCCCCACGCGAAAACGACGAAGATCACCCAGTTCGACGGGAGTGGAGACCCCCGCGCGCACATCGACGAGTTTCGATCCACCACGGACGGGACCCCGTATTCGGGCCCAACCCTGTGTTTCCTATTCCAGGAAACACTGACGGAGGAAGCACAGAGCTGGATTTACGAGATCCCGCCAGGCTCCATACACTCGTTCCTCGAGCTGGCGGAGAGGTTCCAGAAGCGATATCGGCTCCAGGGGAAGTACAACACTACGGGTATCCTCCTCAAGGTCCGCCAGGGGATGGACGAGAGCCTGTCAAGCTACATAAATCGGTGGAGGACGCTCGCGAGCACGTGCAGGGGACTTGATAAGCGAGTGGCCAAGGTGGCCCTGATGGACAATATGCTCGCCACCCCGTTCGTAGAAAAATTGGTGAAGAAGGAGTATCTCGCTATGACGAGATTATGGACCTGATTGTACAGAAGGCACTCGTGGAAACGCGAGTGTACGGGTCCACCTCCGAGTCTAGCACCAACAGACCGGAGGGGAACGCCCAACCACGACGACCCTTGGACAACAGAGGGGAGCCAGCCGGGGGGTACAAGAGGAACCGGGACGCGCAGAGACAGAATCACCAGAGGCCATTCTTCCGCAATTACCAAGGCAACAACTACAACCAGGCAAGGGGACCGGCGCCGCAGGGAGCCCGTCTACCGCCAGCACCGCAGTACCGACCAACGAGACAAGAGGTCTATGCGGTCGATCACCAGTCGAACGAGCAGCTGCTCCGCCTGCACCGACACCGGATTCCGCCACCAAACAACATGACGAAAGCGATGGCCCCGATCGGCCGAATCCCGAGCATCTGGTGTGAATACCACAACGCCGCCACCCATCGTACCAACAGCTGCATCATGCTAAAGAAGGCCCTTGAGGACATGAGGAGGGACGATCAGGCCACCCCTCCTAGGGCGGAAGGACGACAGCGCGAGGCGAATGTCGAGACCCGTGGGACTATCAGTACGATATCCGGTGGAAAACGCAAGGAAGGAACATCATCGCCCGATCGCCCGAGCAAGGAAGTGCTGACGATCGGGGCAGGAAGGGCGCCCAAGACAGGAAGGAAGGAGCCGCCGACCATCTGCTTCACGGCGGAAGACGAGGAAAGAAGCCCGAGGGACAGCACCCTGCCGTTCGTGATCGACGCGATCATCGATCGATTCCTCGTGAAGAGGGTGCTGGTTGACAATGGAGCGTCCGTGAACGTAATCTATTTTGACGCGTACACGGCGCTCGGCAGGCCCGCGCACAAGATGACGCAGGACCATGAGTGCGTCGCCAGCTTCACGGGCGAAACGTCATATCCGATTGGGAGTGACGGTATCCGGGTTGAAATTGGCGCACCCGACTCCCCGCACAGCGAGGTCCGGACGGACTTCATCGTCATGGACACCCCCTCCCCCTACAACGCTATACTTGGGAGACCGGGGATCAGTAGGCTGAAGATGATCATTGCAGGGCACATGCTCTTGGGACGATTCCCAACCGAGCACGGAGTCAGGTACGTTCGGGGGTACAACCACGAAGAAGCAGCGAAACCCCGGGATAGGCAGGAGGTTCTCGCCTTGGAACCCGCACCAGGAACGGAAGCACCAGACGACCCGCGCGACGGGTTGATGGCGGTATCACCCGTTCCCAAGCGCGAAGAGCTGAGGGCGATTCAGCTATCCTCCGAACACCCGGAGAGGACGATCTAGATTGGAGCGTCGTTGGCTCCCGCGATAGCCGAGCGACTAATCGCACTGCTGAAGGAGAAGCAGGAGGTGTTCGCATGGTCGTATAAGGACATGCCCGGGATCAACACAGGCATCATATCCCACGGGCTGAGCATCAGCGCCAGCGCCCGGGTGGTAAAGCAGAAGAGGCGAGCGTATAAAGCGGAGCATTACGCGGCAATGCACGAGGATGTGGACCGATTACTGGGCATCGGGTTCATCCGGAAGGTGGATTATCCAAAGTGGATCTCCAACGCCGTGATGGTGCAGAAGAGCAACAAGAAATGGAGGATATGCATCGATTACAGTGATCTTAACAAGGCGTGCCCCAATGACAGCTTCCCTCTACCGAGGATCGACCAGCTGGTGGACGCGACAGTGGGGCACGAGCTCCTATCCATGATGGACGCATATTCGGGCTACAACCAGATCTTCATGGACCCCGAAGACCAGGAAGCAACGACGTTTGTCACAGACAAGGGGCTATATTGCTACGTCGTCATGCCGTTCGGATTGAAGAACGCTGGCTCCACGTACCAGAGGCTCATGAACGCGATGTTTCATGGCCTGATCGGCAACATTGTAGACGTATACGTGGATGACATAATGGTGAAGAGCGTTCACGCGGTCGACCACGTCCAGAACTTGGGGACTGTGCTCGACGTCCTCACAAGGAACGACATGAGGTTGAACCCTGCCAAGTGCACGTTCGGAGTCACCAACAGCAAATTCCTTGGGTATATTGTCAGTCAGCGGGGGATCGAAGCCGCGCCCGCCAAGGTAAAAGCCATCATCGACATGAAACAGCCAGTCAAGAGGGTGGACCTGCAGAGCCTCACGGGCAAGCTCGCATCATTGAATCGGTTCATATCCCGGTATTCGGACAGGTGCGCCCCATTCTTCAAAGCCCTACGAACGACGAACAAGCGTGAGGTTGTGTGGACGCCCGAATGCGAGGCATCTTTCCTCGCGTCCATCCCACTCCTCTCAAGACCCATCCCGGGGGAAATATTATACATCTACCTGGCCGCTTCCCTCACGGCCGTCAGTTTCGCCCTTGTCCGCAGGGAGAACTGCACGGAGTTGCCCGTTTTCTTCTCAGGAAAGGGCATGACGGGCGCCGAGACCCGATATCCGACAATCGAGAGGATGGCGCTCACACTCGTTACCGCCGCCCGACGGTTGAGGCCATACTTCCAGGCGCACAGCATCCACATCCTCACGAACGTGCCCTTGCGCCAGATACTCCAATCGCCCGATCACAGCGGCCGCCTGGCGAAGTGGGCTATTGAACTCAGCGAATTCGACCTTCAGTACAAGCCCCGCACGGCAATCAAGGGACAGGCCGTGGCGGACTTCATCACCGAGTACACGGAAGCGGAGGGAACACCGGTCGGCGCGTCCGACGGCCTGACGGTGGAGGCGTCCGACAAACCGGAGGTCAAGGAGCGACCGTTGTCGGAGTGGAACCTCTACGTCGACGGTTCATGCACGAAGAAGGTGAGCGGCGCCGGGATCATCTTGACCGGGCCGGGAGGGGTAAACGCAGAGTACGCCCTCAAGTTCGAATTCAAGACAACCAACAACGAGGCCGAGTACGAGGCGCTCAATGCGGGGCTATAACTGGCCAAAAACTCGGAGGCGCCCGACCTCAACGTCTTCAGCGACTCACAGTTGGTGGTGAGCCAGGTCGGAGGAGAATTCCAAGGGAAGGGGGAGTCGATGATCGCCTATCTAAGGTGCGTGAAGGCGCTGATCGGAGGATTCAAATACGTCAACATCAACCATATACACAGGGGATTCAACGCGAAGGCAGACAGGCTGGCCCAATTGGCCACGACACCCGTATACACGGGACCAGGACAGCGGATCGTCGAAGTGTTGCGACGACCAAGCATCTCGGGAGCGGAGCAGGTCCTGGCAATCGAACCACACGAGCACAGCTACATGGACGTGCTCGTCGCTTACAAGGAAAGGGGAGAACTACCAGAGGACAAGCGAGAGGCCAGAACCATTGTCGCACAGGCAGCCAACTTCAGCGTGCGGGATGGAGCTCTGTACCGATAAGGGAGGACTTGGGCGAGTCTCAAGTGCGTCACTCCGACGAGGGGCAACTCAATCCTGAAGGAAATCCACTCAGGCACGTGCAGCCACCATGCGGGCGCCAGATCGATCGCACACAAGGCCCTTCGGTGTAGATTCTGGAGGCCCACCATCCACACGGACGCCACGGCACTGACGAGCAAGTGTCACCAGTGCCAGCTGCACGCGCACCACCACCACACGCCCATCGTCCCACTATCCATCCTCTTGTCGCCTGTTCCATTCGCACAGTGGGAACTAGACCTGATCGGAGAGCTTCCAAAGTCGAAGGGGCAGTATAGGTATCTGATCGTCATCATCGACTACCACACAAAGTTCATCGAGGCCCAACCCATGGCGAAGATCACGACAGAGAAGGTGAAGCGTTTTATCTGGCGTTTCCTCTTCTGTCGCTATGGGACGCCGATCATCATCATAACGGACAACGGGCCGCAGTTCAACAACGCCAGGCTCATAGCCTTTTGCAAGCGCCAGGGAACGGACCTCATCTTTGCGTCACCAGCGCACCCCCAGACAAACGGGCAAGTGGAAGCAGCGAACAAAATCATTAAGGCTGGCATCAAGAAGAAAATTGAAGACATTGAACCCGGGGATGCGGGATACGGGCGTTGGCCCGAGGTCATCCCAGAGATTCTGTGGTCCATCCGAACGACCGCTAACGCATCAACGGGCGAAACCCCGTTCCGCCTGATGTTCGGAACGGAAGCCGTGCTACCCTTGGAGATTACCCATCAGAGCCCACGAATCGAGGGGTACGATCCGCGCACGAATAGTGAGGGGCTACGACTCAACAACGACCTGTTGGAAGAGCGGAGAGACATGACGCATCTCCACAACGCCGCGAACAAGCAGAGGATCGCCCGATTATACAACCAGCATATACGGGTGATGAAAGCAATCCAGCAGAAGGTCAAGACACTCCGCCCGTTATGGGAAGGCCCGTACGTAGTTGACGAGGTGATAAGCGCCAACACCTTTTTCCTAAGAGACATGCAGGGTCAACGACTACGGCACCCATGGAACATCCAACACCTAAGGAAGTACTTTTCATTAAATTCTGTGTTGATATACTTGATCTATTTTTATGTTCATTTTATTGTCGTGTTCGTTTGTCCTTACCCCGCCCGCCCAAGTACTCGGGGGACTGGGGATAGGCTGTTCGCAAAACTGTAACACTTGGTTAAATTCCATTCAAAGAGAGGAAGCGCACGTTCGCGCGAGTCATTCAAAAGATGCCAAAAAAAAAAGACAAGGCACATGAACGGAAAGAAAAGAGACTTCATTAATATTCATCAAAAGCACGAAGGCCCGATTACAAAAACTCCTACTCTATTACAAAAAAAAAAGCTACTCTACTGATCCGCCATCCACCCCGCCCGCCGCCTCCTCGGTCCCCGCCTCCGGCTGCCCTTGCTCCGGCTCGACGGACGCCCCAC
This sequence comes from Geum urbanum, assembly GCA_946800695.1. Classification (NCBI taxonomy): domain Eukaryota; kingdom Viridiplantae; phylum Streptophyta; class Magnoliopsida; order Rosales; family Rosaceae; genus Geum; species Geum urbanum. The sequence continues at coordinate 1,512,334 of OX326998.1, read as the reverse complement.
TCGCCTGTGCCTCCAGGTGGGCGCAGTAACGCTCCAAGTCCAGGAAGGGAGACACCGCCTCCTGGAACTCAGCCACCTGACCATCAGCCTCAGCGGCCACCAACTCCAAAAACTCCGAAGAATTCTTGAAGGCAGCAACCGCCTCCGCTTGGGCCTGGTGGACGCGCTCCCTCGTTCAAGCCTGGCGCTCGGCCTCCATCAGGCGGGACTCCATCTCCGCCAGCCGATTGGCCGCTTCAGCCTTCGCCTCCTCCACAGCGGCTGGGGCACTATCGCGCTCGGCCTTCAGCAGCGCCTCCCGCTCAGCGACCTCGCGGAGTTCGCGACGCAGACGGTCCGCCACCACATCGGTCTTAGAGAGCTCGTGCTGCAACTTCCTGTGGGCCTCAGTAAGCCCGCGCAGCTCCCCCCTCAGGATCTCCGCCTGCCTGTCGTTCGCCTGCCGCTGGCGCGCTTGGAAGAGCTTGTACTGCATCAGCGCACAGGCGTTGTACGCCCGATCCATATCATCCAGGCCACCCGACGCCGGTGGTATCAGCTTATTGACGGATCGCACGGCGACCTCGATGACGTCCATCATTGGCCCGCAGAAGGCGAGGGGACCCCTGGGAGCACCCGTCCTTGGCCGCTTCGACGGAGGCTCATCATCACCCCCCGCCTGGAGGATTGTGGAGGACTTGAAGGTGGATCCGAAGACCGAGGCGTAACGGGAGCACGACTTGAAGACTGAGGCGTACGTGCAGCCTCCCGCCGATCCTTTTGATCATCCCAGTCCGACTGGCGCTGATCACGCTCCACCTGCCGCTGCTTCTTCTCGCGGTGGTGCTGATCACGCTCCGCCCGGACCTGGGCCTTGGAACCAGCAGCATTGCCCGGAGGCGGGCGGGGAGCATCTGCCTGTGACCCCCGGATGGGCTGGGCGCAGTCGGCCACGTTGGGGATCGGGATCTTGGGCTAGGTACTGTCCCCCAGGACGAGTCCGCCATGACCGTCATCCGCCACTCGACGAACCTTCTCAGCAGTGGACAGCAAGGCAGCCATCTGGCGCTTGAGCGCGTCATCCTTGTCCGTCGCCTTGGACTTCGTCATCTTAACTGCAAACACACAAAAGGAAGGTCAGCAACAGAAGCAAACAGTTAGTCAAAATTCTACTCCTACTCCTAGCAGCAAACTACAAGACCCACAGACCAGGCGGTCTGGCGAGACGCGTGCGTTCGATGAGCTCCCAGTGACACGCGGCCCAGAAATATCTTGACTCGGGCGCGGGGTTGAACACGAACTTGAGGCGGGCTATCTGGGCCTCCTCAACCGGCGTGAGCGGATACTCATTCGTGTCGAGCGTATGGAAAAATTGTGGGACGCGATCAATCTGGTCAGCGTTGGCAGCATACTCGGGGGGGGGAGGGGGGGGGGGGAAGGCGCCGAACTCCCAATCTCCGCCCACCAGGCAATTGATCGTACTCCAGGAAGTTGAAGAGCTTGGCGGGTCCACCAACCACCACTTCACACGAGGCTCCACTGTGAAGGTCCCCAAGTCCCTCTGGCGCGTGGAGTATCAAAGACGGAAGAAGTGGAGAAATTCCGCCCGCGTCGGCTGATCCATCCCGCTCACCCGAAAGATGTTGAACATTGCCACGAGTGTGCGGGTGAGCGTGGGCCCGCATTGGCCGAGAGAGATCCTCAACAGCGCCAGCATGTATTGAAAGAAGGGATGCAATGACAGCTTGATCCCAGCCTTGAGATGAAATTCGCTCAGGCAGACGTGGCCGAGCGGTGGACGGGTGAACGTATCGCCCTTGCCTGGAATCCTCAGACGCACGGAGCTCGGTATGTGGTAGTCGCGCGCCCATCTGGCCATCTCCTTCACGGACGGCGCACGCTCCGGCTCCTGGACTAGCGTCCCATCTGGCAGCACCCAGTGGACGCGGCTGCCTTCCGTGAACTGGGGAACGAACTCCTCCTGTCGCACGCCCCTCCTCACCCTATGGCCCAGAAGTAGGCGAAGACCCGCCCGACGACCCCGACGAACTCCCCAACCCTGCGGATGCGAACGCTTGCTTGGGATCCATTGGCTGCACCACAGGAGAAGTGTTAGAGATGTATCGAAGAGGCGCCACACTCATCACGGACTCGTACGAAGACGTACTCGACCCACTCGTGCCCGACCCACAACTAATCCACCCCACCCTCGGTATGTATATGCGCTCACGCGATTGCCCGCTTGATATCTTTATTGGCTCCATTCCTAGACGCACGCACGCGTAAACCCACACTTAGCAAAAAAAAGAAACCCCTACCAGAAACACCAAAAAAACTTAAAACCCACCCCAAAACAAGATCAAAACCACCACCACTCAAGAACACGCCCTATTCTTGAGATGAAAACCCAGAAAAAGCCAAACCAAAAACACAGAAAAGACAAAACACAACAGAAAATAGATTCGAGCCTCACCAAATTTGAAGGATTACGGTTGAAAGGTTGCACGTCGAGCAAGGATTCCGGCAAGAAAAGAACACGAACACAGAAGAACGGAGAAGAGCAGGTTGCAGAGTGAATCCGGCAGAGTTTCAGTAAGTATGGAAGTGATGAGGAAGACGACACGAGAGCCCCCATTTATACTAACCGCACGAGACACGCGAACGAACGCCAGCCGTCCATTTTCGCGTGTCCACCGTCGGATTGCGACACGTGGCCCAGGGGCGGTTTACTAACCCTCCTAAGTAACCGCGCCAACTCTTCAGCTTCCCGCCTTGAATTCAAACCCTAGCATGGTCTCCCACAGCTCAACACGTGTCGCCCATGCACTACCCCACGCTCCCACGCGCCTGACGCCTGAGCTTCGAGCAATTATCACGTCATCAGCATTTAATGCCCAGGGCACGCCAGCATTAAATACGATGGCTAACATTTATTACACAAAGGTTCCCAAGGAGAAGTCAAAAGGAATGTCACCTCAAACACCTCGTCAGACGGAATCACCCCACCCGAGGCAAGGCGACACATGCCACGACTCCCGCCGTTCGTACTAGCGCGCACATCACCCGCACGACCATACGCTCACGAGACACCATCAGGTCAGTACAACACCATTCGGGCGCCCCGAAAGAGAGAGAACGCCTGAGTTCCCTTTCGGCCGCGCGCCGAATGAAGATCTTGCGCCGTACGAGCATGGGGTTCTTCCTCTCCGTACACGTAAACGTTAGAAAGCAAGCCGGATCAGGCGGCAGAGGCATGGGGTCCGCCCCCTCTTTGCGCGCGCTGAGACCGATGGGCGGCACGGGTGTGGGGTCCGTCCTCTCCGTGAGCGCAACGTTAACGATCGAAGCGTAAGCCGGCTGTCATAGCAGAGGCATGGGGCCGACTCCTCTCTGGGCATGCTAAGCCGATGGGCGGCACGGGCGTGGGGTTCGGCCCCTCCGTGTACGTAACGTTAACGATCGACTCGCCGACTCGGACCGGCAGGGGCGTGCGGTCCGTCCCCTCCTTGCGCGTTCCGAGATCGATGAGCGTCGCGGGCAGATGTACGCCCTCCCCGGACGCGACAGCAAGCTGGTTGTCATAGACAAAGGCATGCGGTCCGTCCCCTCTCTGGGCATGCTAAGCCGAAGAATGGCACGAGCATGCGGTCCGTCCTCTCCGTTGTACGTCGCGGTCTTGATCCCACCGTTGACGCTACACCGTACACGACGGCATCCCCGTTGACGTACGCGGTACACCGCAGCATCCCAACGCTGGTGTTACGAAAAACATTCGCATACATTCACGCATCATACCATACATTCACACATTTGCATAACTATATACCTATGTTGCCCATATTCATGTTTACCAGGCAACACTCCATGGGCGCGCGGCTCCAAATAGCAAGTCTTGTTTGGACGCCGGGCCCACAGGTACAGGACCGCACGAACAGGTACACGATCGGACGCACAGTTCCTCACTCCGTCATGCGAGCCCTTCCTTGACCGGAGAGTTGGGGGACTTGGGGGTTACAGGACCACGCACCACTGCTTAATCGGATAAGTATTCTGTTTAATCGCACGAACCCCTTTTTCAACTCCCCAGTCAAGAAAGTTCTCTTTGACTTGGGGACTTGGGGGACTTGTTTGTATAGCATTAGTTGTCCGATTAAATATACTTATCCACTTAAGCAGGAAATCAACACCTACCCGACCACCCGAAAGACCACCAGGAAGGCTTCAACTTCACTCACAAGACCGACCTCATCCAAGCGCGCACGCGCCCATGGGGCGCACACCCGAATGCACGGATCACATGACAGCAAGAGCGGTTCAGTCCCACATCGAAGAACACCATCGAGCAACAATCTCAACCACCTATATATGTAAGGTATTTATTACAGGTAAGAGCATAAAAGTCTAAGCATTAAACACTACTTACACGCACGTTCGCTTGACTGTTATATCTAATACATCATCTGACTTAGGCATCGGAGCGTTGAAGGCGGGCCACCCCGTCTCGACCCCTGACCACCCATTTGTTGTTGTATTCTTCTAACAGCCATACCCGAACACGCGCACCCGTTCACCCGAAGGCAGAACAAGCGCCCGACCATCCGAACAGTTCCAGCGTTCGGATGAACAACAAGAAGGAGTACTCGTACTTGTTTCTGCCAGATTACGTCCCGCGCGTAATTCGGTAGAAACAGAACCTTTTCCTAAGATTGTTTTGTGTAACGTCCTGTAAATTATGAATTTATGTATGGTCTTCTGAAATTGTAAATCAATTCTAGTGTGATGGTTTATTGGAAATTATATGCCAGAGTAACAGAAAATTTAACGGTGTTCTCTTCCAAAAATACGAATCACAAAAATAATTAGTTTGAAATGTCTGTATATGTATATATGTAATATAACTAGTGTAAATGCTCAAAATTGTTACACATAGGCGTTGTGATGGTCCATGATCATCATAATCATATGATAATTGGGTTCTGTGCAATAATTTCTACAAACAGTTTTACACGAATTTTGGAGTGAGGAGACACCTATAATTATCTAGAATGTTCTCTTTCAGGATAATTATAATATAAACGACGTCGTTTAAAGAGAAAGGTACTACGTACGTACGTCGGAGGAGTGTTATTGGTTAAATTTGATTTTTCAGTTAATAGTGGTCTGAGTATTCCTGACAAACTGTGATGGATTCATAGAGGCAGAGAGACCCCAATAACATTCAAAACCAAAAATCTCAGGGAAAAGAAAACCAATGGGGACAAGAAAAAGAGAAAGGGAGAGAGATCTTGAGCTTCTTATTCGAGAAAGAGAGAGAGATTTAGAGCTTCTTATTCCAGTTTCAAGCTCTAACAATGCAGTTCCCAAATCCTCTACCTCATTGCCAGAATCTCCAGCTTTTTCATCGGCATCAAATTCTCATTTTCATCACGCCACCGGTCGTGAGGTTTTCCCTACATAAATTATATACATTGATATAGATTTGATCACAATTAGGTTACATCAAATTTAACTGAATAAATTGCTTTTGTCAGGCATTTCCTAAAGTTATACAGAGCTGGGCATCCAAGAAGTTTATGACAGGATGGTAATAATCTAACAATATTTATAGATATATATCTCTAGCTAATATGTCTGGTATTTACCTCTACATTTTCTATACATGGCAGAAAATATGTCTTTCCCTTAAGGTTGATCATTTCTCTTTTCAATATTTTTGTTGCAGTGTCATTCTTCTTCCTATAGCGATTACATTCTATGTGACGTGAATTTTCATTCGTTTCGTGGATGGATTCTTCTCCCCAATTTATAATCATATAGGAATCAATGTTTTTGGTAAGTATTGTTACTAACTTGTTTAATCTGCCTATCCAAAAGAAATGAAGTATCTGAGTTTTAGGTCTTCAAATTCTAATTTCATCAGTTAATCTGTTATGGTATTGGTAAGAAACTTAGAATAACTGCATTCTTATATCAGTTGCTAAAAAATGTTTCAAATATATGATGATCATACTTTTTAGAGTTTTGCATATTGAGTGTGGGCTTCACACTTGCTCGTGTTCTCTCGCTCGCGTTCTCTCGCTCGCTTGACCCATGTGATGTGCACGTGAGGTGTATGAGTCGTGTGCTATAAGGCTGGTTGATTTCTTAGCGTACGTAAGAAGCTTTGATGGTCTCTGGCGAGGTGTAGAGTTCTTGGCGAGTAAGTTAGGTTGTTGGAGAGGGAGAGCTGTATAAATACAGAGTACTAAGAGAGTGTAAATAGAGTGTGTGTTCTCTCTGAGAGTTTTAGAGCTTTGTTAACCCTACCCTCTCTTTGTAAACCTTCATTGATAGTGAAAGAATCTCTTGCTCCTCCGTGGATGTAGGCTATTGTCGAACCACGTATATCTTGTGTTCTTGTTCGTGTTCTTGTCTTCTTATCGTATATGTGTTTCTTGGGTTGTTGCTATTTCAATTCGGTTATCTAGTTATCTTATTCCTCTATCTATTTGTTTGGGTCATTTGGTGCTATTTGGCACAACGAGTGGTACCAGAGCTTTGGCTTAGATTCGGTTGAGATAGATGGCAGATAATCACTACCACAATTCTTTTCATAGCCGATGACTTCAAGAAAACAAAGGCCGACGATTTTTGTTGTCGTTGGCTATAGTGTATTATAGCCGTAAAAATCGTCGGCTATAGACCTGTAGGCTACAAAGCGTTGGCAAATAGTATAGCCGACGATTTTTTGTGTTGTCGTCGGCTATAGTGTATTATAGCCAACGACAATAAAAATCGTCGGCCTTTGTTTTCTTGAAGTCGTCGGCTATGAGAAGAATTTTGGTAGTGAATAGAGATGAGGATGTCAACCTATTTGGTGGAGCTGAGAGCTCGAAGGTTACGAGGATGACAATTCAGAATGCAAGATTTGAGGTGGAAAAATTTGATGGTACAAACAACTTTGGGATGTGGCAGTGTGAGGTAAGAGATATGTTGACACAACAAGAGTTGGATGTTGCTTTGGAAGATAAGCCCCAGTCAATGTCAGATGCCGATTAGGACAAGATAAACAAGATGGCTTGTTCGTCGATTCGTTTATATCTTGCAAAGCCCCAAAAGTTTGCTGTGATGAGGGAGACGAAGGCTAAGGATTTGTGGCAGAAACTTGAAGACAATTACATGCCGAAAAGTGCTGAAAATTGTCGACATATGAAGAGGAGGTTGTTCTACTTCAAGTACAAAGAAGGTACGAAGATGATACATCACCTGGATGCTTTTAATAAGCTTGTTGTAGATTTGTTTAATTTGGATGAAGATATCAAAGACGAAGATAAATCTTTGATTTTTTTGAATTCCTTGCCTGAGTCATATGAGTATTTGATCACCACTTTGCTTCATGGGAAAGAGACTATTAAGTTTGATGAAGTGTCTAGTACCTTGATGAATTATGAGATTAGGCATACAGACAAGAGAAGTAGTGCTTCTACATCAGATGCTTTGGTAGGTAGAGGTAGAGCTGTTGGAAAAAAGGGTTTCAACAACAGGAGAAAGTCTCACTCTCTCATCAGAGGAAATTTCAAAGGCAGGAAGAGTTTGGGAAGAGATGAGTATGCATTTTGTCGTGAAAATGGTCATTAGAAGCATGAGTGCCCGAAGCTGCAAAATAAAAAACACTGCCACCTCATGCAAATGTGGCTTCTACTGGTGATGAAGCTGATTATATTCTCACTGTAACTTCTAATTATGTTGCATCAGTAGATGAACCTGATTCATGGCTATTGGATAGTGGCTGCTCCCAACTCATGTGTGCAAATCAAGATTGGTTTGCTACTTTGGATACAAGTGTCACCGGAAGTGTGTTTATGGGTGATAACTTTGCTCATGACAGGAAATGAGTAGAAACTGTCTAGTTGAAGCTCCATGATAGTGTAGTTAGGGAGCTAACTAATGTGTGGTATGTTCCTATGCTTGGTAACAATCTGATCTCTTTGGGTTCCTTAGAAGCTAGTGGTTACAAGATCACGATGAAGAATTGTGTTACAAATGTGACAAAATGAGCTTTGGTGGTGATGAAAGGGAAGAGAAGCCGCAATATGTATATACTGCAAGGTGAAACAATGATCGGTAATGTCGCTGCAGTTAAAGATTTTATAAATGCTTCTATTAAATTGTGGCATATGAGGCTTGGGCATGCTAGTGAAAAGGCCTTGTAAGGTTTGGTGAAACAAGGGTTCTTAAAAGGAGCCAAAACTTGCAAGATTGATTTATGTGAGTTTTGTGTCTTGGGTCAACAACATAGAGTGAAGTTTGGAACCGATGTGTATCAAACCAGGGGAATCATCGACTATGTGCACTCTGATGTATGCGGACCTACAAAGAATGCTTCCATAGGTGGTAAGCATTGGTTTGTAACATTTGTTGATGATTTTTCTAGAAGGTCTTGGGTTTACACAATGACACACAAGAATGAGGTGTTGAGTATCTTCCTTGATTGGAAGAAGATAGTAGAAAACAGATCTGGAAAGAAGATAAAAGCCTTGAGGTCTGAAAATGGTGGAGAGTATACATCTGATCCTTTTCATAGAGTCTGTAGAGAGACAGGGATAGTGACGCATTTCACTGTTTCATAAACGCCACAGCAAAATGGAGTAGCTGAAAGACTTAATAGAACCTTGTTGGAGATGGTGAGATGTATGTTGCAGCAATCTGGTTTGAGTAAAGCTTTTTGGGCAGAGGCAGTTACCTATGCATGTCACCTTGTCAATCGCTTGCCATCCTCTGCGATTAATGGTAAAACACTTATTGAGGTGTGGTCTGGAAAACCTGCAGATGATTATGATCATTTTCATATTTTTGATAGTTCTGTATACTTTCATGTGACTGAAACTAAACTAGATACAAGGGCCAAGAAGGCTATATTTGTTGGTTTCAGAAGTGGTGTGAAAGGCTACAGGTTGTGGTGTCCAGAATTGAAGAAGCTTCTGATCAGCAGGGATGTTACCTTTGATGAAGTTAGCATGTTTCACCCTAATGTCAAGGCTACAGTTGAAGAAGGAGAAAAGAATGATAGAGATGTTCAATAGGTGGAGCTGGACATAGTTGTTACCAAGAATGTTTCTCTTCGCCAGAGTGAAGACAGAGAGTCTGGAAGTGAAGAAGAAAATGAAGTCCAGAACAATGAAGATGTGCATAACCAAGATGATATTAAGGCACATGTTAGAAGGCAGAGACAAGACCACATACCTGATCCTGAATCCATTGCAGCAAGGAGACAAATGAGGGAAGTCAAGAAACCTATAAGGTTTAGCAATTGTGTTGCTTATGCCTTTCATATTATTTGTGCTGAGATCCCATCAAATTTCGAGAAAGCTGTTGCGAGTCCAGAAAACAGTGAATGGGATGAAGCTATGAAGGAAGAGATGAGATCCCTTGAAATGAACATGACTTGGGATCTAGTTCAGTTGCCTACTGGGAAGAGAGCTATTGGCTTCAAATGAGTTTATGCTAAGAAGGATGCAGGTGGCGACAACAATAGCATAAAGTACAAGGCAAGATTGGTCGCCAAAGGGTACTCTCAGAAGGAAGGTATAGACTACAATGAAATTTTATCTCCAGTTGTGAAGCATTGTACTATCTGTGTGTTATTATCACTAGTAGCATAGTATAATCTTGAGTTGGTATAACTTGATGTAAAGACAACCTTCTTACATGGAGACTTATAAGAGGAGATTTATATGTCTCAGCCTTATGGTTTCAAGGAAGATGGAAGGGAGAACTTGATGTGCAGGTTGATTAAATCTCTCTATGGTTTGAAACAATCACCGCGACAATGGTACCTCAAATTTGATAAGTTTATGAAGAGGCAGAAGTAAACTCGTAGTAGGTATGATCATTGTGTGTATTTCAAGTGGTTACCTGATGGTTCATTTGTCTACTTGTCAATTTATGTAGATGATATGATAATTGCTTCAAAGAATGTGATGGATATTGAAAATGAAGAAGGAGTTTGAAATGAAGGATCTTGGCGAAGCCAAGAAGATCCTTGGGATGGAGATTACTCGCAACAGGAAAGATGGTTTGGTGTGGGTGATTCATAAACAATATATTGAGAAGCTACCGCAGAAGTTTGGAGTTTTTAGTTCCACCAAGCCTGTGAGTACTCCTTTAGCGAGTCATTTCAAACTTAGTGTTATGTTATGTCCCAAATCTGATGAAGAGAAGAAGAAGATGAAGAATATTCCATATGCTAATTTGATTGGTGGAATGATGTATGTTATGGTCTGTTCTAGACCAGATATTGCTCATGTTATTGGTGTTGTTAATCGTTATATGCACAATCCAAAAAAGGAGCATTGGAATGCAGTTAAGTGGATACTTAGATATCTCCATGGGATTAGAGATGTTAGTTTGTGTTTTGAGAGGTGTTCTGCAGATTGTAATCTTCTTGTTGGTTACATTGATTCTGATTATGCAAGTTATTTGGATAGGAGAAGGTCTACTACTGGTTATTTGTTTACCATGGCAAATGGACCAATCAGTTGGAGGTATATTTTACAAGATACATTGGCATTATCTACCACAGAGACAGAGTACATGGCACTCGCTGAAGGCATTAAGGAAGCATTGTGGTTATCTGGACTCATAAATGAGTTGGACATATATCAGAAGAAGGTGGAGCACTACCGGAAGTCTTACTATAGCCGACGATACTATGTCGTCGGTCTGTCCCAGTATATCGTCGATTATATTCTATAGCCGACGATGAGTCGTCGGCTATAGTATCGTCGGTGTTGCACCGTCGGTGATACTATAACCGACGACAAGTTAGGGTTGTCGTCGGTTATAGTTTGGATCTATAGCCAACAATATTAAGTCCTCGGTTATAGTTCCATACTATAACCGACGACTTCATCGTCGGTTATAGTTCCTCCCTTGGTCAAACTGGTTGACCATGGAGGAAACTATAGCCGACGATATTAGTTTATATCGTCGGCTATAGTGTATATGATTTTAATTTTTTTTTGCAGGTTCTGAGTTTTATCCCAGAACCTGCATTCCCAAAAAGTCATCAATATTGTTCACATTGAAAATCAAGAACTATTGAAACTATAGTAGTAAATAAAATATAAAATCGAAATCGTTCAAATCTATATACATATGCGTATTACGTACTACGGGTTTCCTAAGTCTATGTGGTCAAACGGATCATCAAAACTTGGTTGGTCCTGGTCTAGCGCCTACGGCTGAGGCTGTGGCTGAGGCTGTGGCTGTGGTTGTGGCTGTGGCGCACCGAAAATGGGCGGGTGAGCTATCTGGATTCCAGATGCATGCAACTGTGCATAACAGTGCTGCATCTATGTTCCCATCATCTGCTGCTGTTCGGCCAATCGATTCTGCTCTGCGGCTCGCACCTGCTCCATCTCCTCCATCCGACGCCGTTGAGATTCCATCTCAATCACTTACCTATGAAGCTGCTCCTGTAGCTCATTAGCCTTCGAAGATGATCCCGATCCGCGAGAGAATTCAGGGATCTTCTTCAGCAGCCCTTGACCCCACTTTCCGAGCCCCCTGCAGTAGAAAGTGTTCTCTCCTGGAGGGATCGCAGTTGACATAATCCTGGCGGCTACGATCAGATCAGATTGATCAATCTGATCAATCGGGAGTTCCGCATCGGGGGTGTCGGGATAGCGCTCTCTCGCCACTTGAGTCAACACCTCCGGAATCACCTCCTGAAGTCTCGCCTAATTGACAAAGAAAAATAAAATGTTAATTAATGTAAACAATCTAAAAAAATAAGAAATATGTTTATTTTGTTATAAGGACACTTCCAGCATCTTCGGGGGACTGCGGATACGCGTGCTGCATCATATAGACAAGCGGAGGGACTTCTGGGTGGTTGGCCGCCTCCTCGATCCAACCCGAGTATGATCTGGAATCGGCATGATGATTTTGTGTGTTTTTGGCCCGGTTCCTTGTGTTGACTTCATAAATAGCCTGCTCGATTAATCCAACATCTAATATTAGCCAAATAATTTGGGGGAAGTACGATAAAACAAAAATTTAATCGATCGAAGGTTGCGTACCTTCAATTTCGGGTTGTTGAAGTTAACCACAAGCCATCGCCACTCGTACTCCCTATAACGAAACTCGCTAGGGGTACCGGAACGATTGTCGCCGTATTTTTTCCAATATTTTTTCAGCTCGCCCTTCCACTCATTATACCTATATTAATAAAACACAAATGTTAGTAACTTACAACATTTTATGAACATAATCAAAAGAAACGAAAAAACCGAAACAAATGAATCTAGTAACCTGCTCCCCTGCACTTCATCCGCCCACGTGGGTCTAATGTCGTTGTCCACGCGGAACCACCTCTGCAATGCATATATATATATATATCAATAATATTAAAAATTTATATAGAAAATATACATAATGAATATACAATTCTACTCACCGACAGCGCATTATTCAACTCATATTTGACGGATTGCGGCACTGAATTCCAATCTGACCACAACATTGGGACTCTATCCCGTATGATGCTGCCCGCCATCCCTGCGTACTTTCGAGTGACCTTTCCTTCGATCACTTGTCCTCTATCCCCGGTCGAAATCATAACTTGGCCACCACCGCTAGCCTGAATCGCGTCGTCCAGTAACTTGCTTACGACGGGGCCTTTGGTTCTCTTTTGTTTGTCACTGGGCACGATCTCGCCTATCACATATGTAGACGATTTTTTAAACATCAACACCTAATTGAATTTAAATATTACTAAGTAAAAATATATCACTAATTAATATTTACCTGATTCGTCGGTGCGTTGTCCCAGAATCCTCACACTCCGGAGAGGTTGCAGGAAAGGTACATACGCGTATGCCTGGTCCGGGGTAATGAACCCTAGCTGTCCTGGAACAGGCATCCCCGTGGAATCGACGAGAGGTATCGTCGGGATTTCCAAGGGTAAGAATAGGGTAGACAGCGGGTATAGTCGCATCCTGGCCGAGGACTGAGTCGATCCACCAGCCTCCTCGGAAGAATGAGGAGTCTGGTCGGTGGATGGGGAAGGGTCCTCGCGATGAATCTCGGGCATTCGGACCGAGGATTGAGTCGCACTATCCGTTGAAGGCGTGCGACTGTCCTCATAAAGCCTCCTCGCGCTGGAGGGTCGACGAGGCTCGACCTGCTGCTACTGAGGTTGTCCCTCACTTAGAAGTGTATTGTGCCGAGAGGTGGAAGGAATGCTGTAAGTGTTGCCGATACTGGCGGATCCTGAGGCGGACTGATTTCCGGTGCCCTCATCCCCACGTCCCAATCTCCCTCTCCCTCTCGACCTCCCTCTCGACCCCCCTCGCGAAGCACCGCAATTTAACTAATTCATCGTTGCTATAAAAGTGACATAACATACTCAATTTTATACAGTTTTTAAAATCAACAATAAAATTAAAGTTAATTCACATTCATCTACCAAATGTAAGAATATATTAATTCACATGTTTCCATATTTAACTCACAATAATTCCATCATTTACTAAAAATTCAAATGAATTCATATATATATATATATGTTCATAATAATATTAATCCACAAATTACAACAATTCAAAAAAAATTCAGTAAATTACAAAAATTCATTAAAAATCCTTCCACTCACATAAAATTTTCAAATTGTTTTACAAATTTCATTATATATTCCTTCATATAAAATTCCATTAAATTACAAAAAATTCAAAATAATTCCTAATTCATCCAAAAATTCAAATTCGTAATCCAAAAATTCGAATAATTCCAATAATTAAACTCCAAAAATATATATATAATCCAAAAATTAATTAAACTCCTCTATATATATATAATCCAATAATTTCATAAATCCAAAAAAAAGTGTAAGCATTATTCCTACAATCAACAAAATTCAACAATAATATCCAATATATAATCCAATAATTAATTAAGCTCCTCTATATATATATAATCCAATAAATCCAAAAAATTAACAATAATTCCCACAATCAACAAAATTCAACAATAATCCAATATATATTCACACAATTCATCTAAACATCCACATTATCGATAAACAAACTAAACAAATTAAAATCTAACCTAAATAAAAAAAAATCAAAATTGGGGATTTAATTAGGGATTTAGGGATTTAGAACCTGTTTTTTGGGTTTAGAATCGATGTATGTTGGCTTGATGATGGACGACGGCTTGAGGATGATCGACCTTGCTCATGCTAGACGGACGGCGGCGACCGAAACGAATCGGTGGAGGAGTTGAAATGTTTTGGGCAATTTCATTCTGCCCAAAACGGCTGCGCTGGAGGTTATAACCCAAAAATTATAGCCGACGATATAAGTATTATCGTCGGCTATAGTATAACCGACGATATTTATTATGAATATCGTCGGTTATAGTTTGTTTCCTTTTTTTTTCATATGCATTATATATTTATACAAAAATGCTATGAGTTTTTTTCCTAACTTATAAAAAATGCTCCTTAAACAAAGTATCTACTTTAATTACATCGATCTAATTAAGTTAAAGTGGATCATCTTCGTACACATCATTTTACATTGCACGTTCTAACTCAAATTAACATATATATATATACATACACTAAGACGCATAGTCAGAATCATCGCTTGAGTCTGACTCGGTTTTCGAGTTAATTTCAGGTAAGATGTGTAAGCCCTCGTCACTTGAGTCTTCATTGTCTTCATTTTGATTAACATCAATAAGATTCGGTTGAGGAATTCGTACCACACTGCCCTGCATCACATTATTAAGGCGAATTGTTGAGGTTTCAGGAGTACCAGTTGTGTTCGGCTCTTGGTATGCACTAACTTCTTCATTATTCGAGGTCACACCAAGGGTGGAGGCACTGTATATGTTTCTTGGAAGAACATGGTTAACCACTTTCCACGCGCCTTTATGCACAAGATCATCAAGATAGAACAATTGTTTCACCGCCGTGGCCAAAACAAACGGATCATCTTCATACCAGCTTGTAGCAGTATTTACCAAAAAAATGTTGTATTGATCGGTCCTTGTGTTCTGAGTGTCGGTATCAAACCATCTACACTTAAACAAGTGCACGGTCATGCATTCCCCATATATTAATTCGACAACTGAATGGAGAACACCGTAATAGTCAACTCCATTTTGCCCACCATGCACCATTACCCCAGAATTCTGTGTTTTACGTCTGACATCTCTATGTTCACAAATAAATAGCACGTCATTTACCTTACACATAGGATAAACTCTTGAAGTTACCGGTTTCTGCGCCAAGAGCCTCAATTCGTGTGACCACTGAGGGATACCATCATCTTGTACATGGTTCATCTGAAAATAATCATTTATTAACTTAACTATAAATATGATACGAGACATGCAATTAAATTCATATACAAGTCAATATATCTATATACGCACCCATTTGCCAAAATAGTTTGCGAACGCCTTGTTGTGGTAGTTAACATCACCGGAATTGGCAGGGCAGTAAAGGTGCATATTTTTCCAATATTGAACTTCTGGACAGTTAATCAATACCGACCAGTGGGTAATGACTAGCTCATATGGTTTCAAATTGTACGAGTTGGGCAACTTTCCAGAAACTTCAACATCATCGGAGATGAATGAAAGGTTGAATTGTGCTCCATCTACTGGCATATGTTGTGGAGGGTCCTCGAACGCTCCAAAATACAGTATAGTGTATGTTACACACTCGTGCGCAATATATGCTTCAGCGATACACCCTTCGGGTGTAGATTTGTTCATCACATAGTCTTTGTAGTCCCCTAATTGTCTATAAAATTGGTAATTACAGAGCATGTTATGAATATTGTAAAATAAGTGAATAAATAATATTAAAGACATATATAGCTAGATTCAGAGATGCATTACGTACCTCTCCATGGGATACATCCATGTGTAGTGTACTGGACCAGTAAGCAACAATTGTTCTGGAAGATGGAGGATCAGGTGAGGCATGATGTCGAAAAAGTTTGGAGGAAATATCCTTTCAAATTTGCACATGATAAAAATGATGTCCTGTTGCATTTCCAACATGTCCGATTTCTTCACTTCTCTCGTGCATAACTTTTGAAAGAATCTTGACAAAGCCACTAACGGCTCCACCACCTTTTTGGCCAGGTACCCTCGAATGAAAACAGGGAAGAGGCGTTGAAGCAGTTAATGACAGTCATGACTCTTTAGTCCGTACATCTTATTGTCTTTGAAGTTAACACATCGACTTATATTTCCAACATAGCCTAAAGGATACCTGACATTACGCATCCAGCCAAAAATTTCATTCTTCTGGGCAGGCTTGACGGTATAAAGAGCTTGTGGCATTTTTTTCTTCCCATCTCTCAACCACAAATGTTTTCGCAGTCCCATTCTTTTAAGATCAATGCGTGCCTTCAGGCCGTCTTTAGTTTTTCCCTCACAATTCAACACTGTGCCGACCACACTCTCGCACACATTTTTCTCTATGTGCATGACATCTAAGTAGTGTCTGACTAGCAACTTGGACCAATACGGAAGTTCCCAAAAAATACTTTTGTGTGTCAAGAATTTATACCTGTCGGGTTTGTCAGGTATTGACGCCACTATCTCAGGATGATTGCTGAGCTACCCAAAATAGTATTCATTTAGCACTTCCAATATTTCATCCCCCGTCCATCTCTTCGGCTGCTCACCTATTTCCACAGTCCCATCAAATGCCTCCATATCCTCCCGAAATGGGTGATCATGTGGAAGCCAACAACGATGATGCATCTGTACAATCTTTTGGCAATGAGGTCTGCAACACTCAACAGTCATGCACTCTAGACAAGCCCTGTATCCCCTGGTAACGTTGCCCGACAACATCCCGTGTGCAGGAAAATCGCTAATGGTGCCAATAAGCATGACATGCATCTGGAACATCTCATTTTTGAACTTGTCATAAGTGGGATGACCATGCTCACTCAAGTACTTAAGCTCCGCAATCAAGGGTCTCAAATACACATCGAGACACTTTCCTGGATAACCCGGCCCTGGAATTATCATAGTGAGCATATTGTATTCTTTCTTCATGCACATCCATGGAGGAAGGTTGTACGGTACCAAAATAACTGGCCATATACTGTATTGAAGACTCATGTTGCCAAAAGGGTTGAATCCGTCAGATGAAAGCCCCAGCCAAACATTTCGAACCTCTGATGCAAAATAAGAAAACTCCTTCACCATGTGCTTCCAAGCCTCTCCGTCAACAGGGTGTATAAGCGTATCACCGTCTGGCAAATTCCTCTCGGCCCATCACCTCATAGCTTCAGCCGTGTGTGCACACATGAACAACCGTTCTAGCCTATCTATCAGCGGAAAATACCGAAGTATCTTCAAAGCTTTCTTGTTTCCGGCAGGAGTCAACTTATACATATCTGTACCACATACCGGGTATTCATCAAGGGATTCAAGATCATTCCCATAAGCATCTTCACCCCAGAAGAGAACACAATCATATCTACAAGCATGGATTTTGATGTAGGAAAGGCCAAGATGTTTCAGGATCTGTCGCAGCTTACGATGAGTGGTAGGAAGACGATGACCGGGGGGCAACAACGAACCAGACCACTTCAGCCAATCATCAACAGCCTTCACACTCATTTTGTTCTCCACTTTGAGCTTCATTACTCCCATAACACTTTCAAGAACAGTCTTATTACACACATTGTACAACGGGGTCTGTTGGAAGGCAATGAGATTGTTGTACTTGTTCATACCAGCAGTGCTGACAGCTGTAGGTAATTGTTGGACTGGCTCAATATGAGGGAAGTCTCTAACGGCGGGAGGGATATCCGGTGCTTGAGCAAATATACCGCTCTCATGAGGAAACATATCGTTGATCAACCTTGTTGTTGGATCATTGGATGTACTGCCAAATTGTCCGTGATCATGTTGACCAACTGATGAGCTCTCACCGTGATAAATCCAACATGTGTACTTATCCTAAAACCCGTTTTTCTTCAAGTGCTCCAATACTTTATCAATGTGAAAACGATATCGCTCGCTGCGACACTAACATTTCATACACGGACAATAATGAATTGTCATCCCTCCACAATTAACCTTCACATATTCCACAAAACTTCTAATTCCACGGTGATATTTTACATCCCATCTTGGAAGACACATCCAACTCTTGTCCATCCTGAAAATTATAACTGCATGTATATATACCCATGATCTTATTAATTAAAATTTCATATATATATATATATATCGATATTCAAACTATAAATTACATAATTTAATTATTCTACTCGATCCCTAACTAGCTAATTAATTACAAATGAACATATATATATAGTCGTCTAATTATTCTACTCGATCCATAATTATTCATATATATATAATTTCGTCTAATTTAACTCGATCAAAATCAACATTCGATCAATCAACTAATATAAATATATATTATTATAATTCCCATAATTTTAATATATATATACCCTAACTATAATCGATCACAAAAATCTAAATATATATATATAACCACACTATAATTAATCACAATTAACCGAAACATCACAATATTCACAATATATTATACCCATAATTAATAATCACAATTAACCCGGCCTATAATAATCACAATATATAATCAATTAAATAATTAAATTAATCACCCTAGCTATACATATATTCACAATAATCAACACAACCATTACGTACTACTCCAACTTGATCAACTATCAATCACGTACTCAAAATCAACCATCAATTACTCAAACTCAACAATCAATTAACTCGATCGATCAAAATCAACATCAACAATCGATCAACACACACACACATATATATATATATATATATTATTAAGTACGTACGATGTACCTATATATAATGAATCACGAACTCATTCTTGACAGTTTTCGACATCACCCAATGATTTCAGAGCATTTTCGATCAGTTTTCGCGGGAGTTTTTTTTTGAATGACAGAGCTGCTGCCCAGAATGGATCTGAAATAAGAAACTATAGCCGACGATACTACAAAATCGTCGGTAATAGTTAAAAAAAGTCGTCGGTAATAGTGGAAAACTATACCCGACGATTTTCCGGCTACTATAACCGACGACAACAATACATCGTTGGTAAAAAAAAATATAGCCGACGATGTACTCTAGTCGTCGGTTATAGTTGACTATACCCGACGACAAGGGTTTTCGTCGGTCTGTTTTTTGTCATGTCGTCGGGTATAGTGTTTATGCCGGTAGTGGAGGTTCATTGTGATAGCCAAAGTGCCATTCACTTGGCTAAGTATCAGATGTATCACTCAAGGATCAAGCACATAGATGTGAGATTCCATTATGTGCGGGATATTGTTGAACAGAATAAGATTGTGTTTAAGAAAGTTGGTACTACAGACAACCCAGCTGATATGTTAACAAAGGTTGTTGGTGCTGCCCAAGTTTGAGCATTGCTTGGACTTGGTATACATTCTTCATGCTTGAAGATTTGTTTGAGCAGTGAGAAGTTGGGATGTAAAATCGTGTGAACCCCAAGGTGGAGATTATTGAGTGTGAGATTCACACTTGCTCGCGTTCTCTCGCTTGCTTGACCCACGTGATGTGCACGTGAGGTGCATGAGTCGTGTGCTAGAAGGTTGATTGATTTCTTAGCGTATGTAAGAAGTTTTGATGGTCTCTGGCGAGGTGCAGAGTTCTTGGCAAGAAACAGTGTCCTTGGAGAGTAAGTTAGGTTGTTGGAGAGGGAGAGTTATATAAATACAGAGTATTAAGAGAGTGTAAATAGAGTGTATGTTCTCTCTGGGAGTATTAGGGCTTTGTTTGTAACTCTACTCTCTCTTTGTAAACCTCCATTGATAGTGAAAGAATCTCTTGCTGCTCCGTGGATGTAAGCTATTGTCGAACCACGTATATCTCGTGTTCTTATTCTTGTTCGTGTTCTTGTCTTCTTATCGTATCGTATATGTGTTTCTTGGGTTGTTGCTGTTTCAATTTAGTTCTTTAGTTATCTTGTTCATCTATCTATATGTTTGAGTCATTTGGTGTTGTTCGCACAACATTGCAAACAAAGATGATGATACTTAATTTATGTTATTGCAGCTAGGGAAGTTTCTAATTTCTTATTATTTTTCGTTGCGACTGATGTCAATATTCGCAGGTCTTGGATTTGCAACCTCCCTTATTTTCATCTTCCTAATAGGTGTCTTCATGCAATCATGGCTAGGAACTTCAGTTCTTACTGTATGGGAGTGGTTTATAAAGAAAATGCCGCTTATAAGCTATATCTATGCTGCCTCGAAGCAAATTAGTACAGCAATATCACCAGGTACGTACATGTGAAACTATCATACATTGTTCAGTAATCTTCTATTTTCTAGTATCTGGAACCTACACTCTTGACAATACTGTTACAGATCAAACCTCTAAGGCGTTCAAGGAAGTTGCTGTCATAAGGCATCCGAGAATCGGGGAATATGTGTTAGGGTTTATAACTAATACAGTTATTCTTGATCGAAGGAGGGTAGGAGAAGAACTCTGCTGTATATATGTACCTACAAACCACCTTTATCTTGGAGACATTGTTTTGATCAGCCCTAAAGATGTTTTCAGACCTAATCTGTCAGTCCGAGAGGGAATTGGTATGACAGTATGACACTTTCTTCTTCTTTTGGTTACTAAAAAAATGTGTATGATGTATATATTTGATCATGTCCTACTAACTATGGTTCATGTGATGCAGAAATTGTCATTTCCGGAGGTATGTCCATACCGCAGTTGTTAACAACAATGGAACCACCAATGGTATCACAAGAAAGAGTTGCTCATTTTGAAACGCCGAAAGAATGAGGATATTAATGTATAGTTTGTATAAAATGGTGAAGTGATGAAAATATTGCAGGGAAGGTGAGATTGGTTGAGAGCAGCTAATCATCAGAAATGTTGTAATCATCAGTAAACTAGAGTTAGCAGATCAATGTTGTAATGTTATGTAAGAATGAAAGCAGATTGTGAGATCGATTAAATCAAAGAATTTTTGGCTTAGATCTTATTTAATCTTTGATGAAACAGAAGTACAGGCAAATAAAATCTTAAGACAAATAAACTAGCAATCCTTAGACTTTACATATCAATTTCATTATATCCATTGAAGCCTACATCGCTTGGCAGTTGGGATCTGAGTGTCAAAACATGACCTTGGATTCAGCAGCCTCGAACTTTTGCATGAAACAGCATAAGGAGCATTGGCAGCTTCACATGTTTGTGAAAACCCTTGAAATGATGTCACATTCCGATAGCTACTAGGACTTGTAAGCATTGCCACTGGTTTCTGTCTAGAGCTTTCAAAACCTTTGAGCTGCAAAGTAGGAGGAATTAACAATTGTGGCTGAGAAGGACATGTGACAAGAAGTGTCTGAAGCAACGGACCGGCTGCCATCACAGCCTGTACCGAGTTTCCTTGCTGAGGAAGATTAATACTCGTAGTCTCGACAAGTTCTTCTGTTAAAGGCTGGTTCAGAAGACTAATGTAGCTAGAATCCGCCAATGTGCTATTAGAAAAGTTTGGTGAAGATAGTGAATCAAATAAGGAGTCAATAAAATCAATAGCGTTATGTGACTGGTCACTTATACAGGTTTCAAAGAGAGTGTTTGGCTCAGATAAGGCGCCTGAGTTTGCCTTAGGGTTTGTGAAAATGTGGCTCTCAGCTGGCTGCAGGACAAGACGAGGAAACTGTTCAACTTGATTTGAAGGGTTCAACTTCATGTTGTTGAGTAGCTTCTGTAACTCAATTTTCGCTTCATCTCTTTCTCTGTATGCAACCTCTAAAAGGCTCAGTAGACTCTTTACGTTGTCTTGACTCTCAGTTGCTAAAGTCTTCAGTGATTCTAGCTCAAGGGTGGTGCTAAGAATCTTCTGCTTCAAGTCATCGGTGCTCTGTCAATTCAAAACAGATCAATAAAATCTTGGTTTTCAATGAGAAAATGAATCAAAGTTTATTAGGCTCCAGAAACAAGCTTCTTCATCAATAACAACAGATTTTTACTATGCAGATACTGCCAAGCATAACTCCTATTCGGACTAGGAATAACAATAAGAGATTAAGAGTTAGAAGACACATGGGAGCAATAAACATGGATACACATGTATGTATATGTTACTTTAGACGGGAAATAAGATGCAATGTACCTCTTGACAAGTTGACCATATAGAACTCAAGTCATCCATAGCAACCTGCATGTATGAGTATATCACCCTGAAGATGTGGGAGAGTCCGAGTTAACGAAGATGTGGTAAGAACTTGAGACGTACGGGTAAGAAAGCAAAAGAGAGAAGATGAACGAAGATGTGGGAGAGTCCGAGTTAACCTGAAGTCAAACGTCACTGATTTATAGGAAGATCCCTAGATGAATGATGTATCATCAGAAGGATCCAAGAATGTGCAGTCATAGCCACACAAAATCATAACGAAAATGCTAGGAAAATCATCATGCATAGACAGTTAATCCAAATATTACTATGGTTATGGAATTCTAATTAATATCCCCGCGTTTTACCATTAGTTTATATGCTTGGAAGATTAATGAAATGAGTAATTTTAGGGTGAGTTGAAAGATTAGAGATTTAGGGTAACTTTAGGACCCTAGTCTTGGTATTTTGGTGCCGTCTACTTATTTGCGTTTATTTATATGACGCAAGTTATTGGTATTCACATATCTACCATAATTGAGTGCACGTAGTTAGTATTTTATTTTCTTATAATTTTTGAGATCTTTTTAAGACATAAGTAAGTTTGGTGCATGTAAAAAGTAATAATAGTTACTGAATTTTATTAAAATATAATATTTGTCCCGGATTTTCCGGTGCGTCTTTATACACAATGATTATGGTGGTGTGCGTATAACTCCATTGTCGTCCAGCGGTTAGGATATCTGGCTTTCACCCAGGAGACCCGGGTTCGATTCCCGGCAATGGAATCTTTTTTCCATATTCCAATCTCCTTTCTTTCTTTATTACTTTTGTTTTAGGTCCTCCACGTGTCGAAACGAGACGGCCCTGAAAAACTACGCACACAGTCTCCACGTGACCTATCGATTGGGCCGCGTGACACTTGCAGCTCCCAAAGCGAAGCTTCACTATCTGTCTCCGTCCTCCGATTCTCTCTTCTTCTCCACTCTACAAATCTCTCTATCTTCTTCTTCACCAAGCACTCTCTCTCTCTCTTCTCTTTCACGTCCTCAATACTCAGGTATCACTATTCTTCTTCATCATCTCATTTATTTTATTTTATTTTTGTTTATATTTTATACTTGATTTCACTTTCCTCTTCCTCACAAATTTTTCGGTCAAACACTGAGACTACGACGTTCTGTTACCATTTTTGATCACTGAAAACTACTCTGGAATTTTTTTTTTTTGAGCTGAAACTATTTAGGTTCAGTTACTACGACGTTCTGGATTTTTCATATAACGATTTAGATGATTCGAGTTTTCCTCGTGAACTAATAATAATCTGTTAATTTTTGAACTCGCCGGAGCTCCGGCTTTTGTGTATTGTTCTCTGACTGTACTAAACTGGACATCGGAAAGTAATCAGGAGCTTTTTCCTGGAGAAATAGATGTGATTATATGCTAATATAGTGTTTTCGGTGTTGTAGTAGTGTCGAATGGCTTCGTCTGGATTGATCTCTGATACTCAGCCTTGGAAGGATTTGAAGGTAAATGGATGCATTGTATGATTTGTATATGTTCGTATCGAAACGGTGCAGTATGAGAATTAGGCTAAAATGTTAGATGATTTCGTTGTGTAGGGTCATGTTGAGGAGATAAACAAGACTCATTTGCGCGATTTGATGAATGATGTTCAGCGGTGCCAGTCTATGATGGTGTATGTGTTTTTTTTTGGGGGGGGGGGGGGGGGGGGTGATGAATGACATGAATATTACGCTATACGATATTATGTGATTAATTCGAGAATGTTTGTGTTTAAATAGTGAGTATGATGGGATGCTATTGGACTACTCACGGCAACGTGCAACCGTTGAAACTATGGGGAAACTTATCAAATTGGCTGAGGTGGGGTTTGGTTCTTATGTTGATTGTCCTTGTTGAATGGCATTGTGTTATTTTCTAATAAGCGTTGTCTTTGCCATAATGCAGGCTGCGGGTCTCAAAGATAAGATTAACCGAATGTTTTCTGGAGAGCATGTATGTTCCGATCCATCTTTGTTGGTCAAGTGAGATGATGTAAAAGATATAATATGTCTTGCTGACTATTTTGACTGGTTTTGCCTTCAGATAAACAGCACAGAAAATAGATCAGTGCTTCATGTAGCTCTTCGTGCTCCAAGGGATGCAGTTATACAGAGTGATGGGAAAAATGTGGTCCCAGATGTTTGGGAAGTTCTGGACAAAATCAAGAAGTTCTCTGAGAAAATCCGTAGTGGATCTTGGGTATGTTTTGCAAGCTTTTATTATCCATTTTGGACATATATATTGCTTGTATTCCGAAGTGATAATAGGGTTTGCTGTTAGGTTGGAGCCACAGGAAAACCTCTCAAGGATGTGATTGCTGTTGGTATTGGTGGCAGCTTTTTAGGTCCTCTGTTCGTGCATACAGCTCTTCAAACAGGTTATAATCACTCCACTTATTGATTCTCTGCAGTTGGCTTCCTTCTTGAGAAAGAGAGAGCTTGCTTTGGACCAATATTTAGCCCATGCTCATTGGTTTACTGATGAAATTTGACAGATCCTGAGGCTATTGAAGCAGCAAGAGGACGGCAGCTGCATTTGTAAGTACCTCTGCGTTAATTTTAAATTTTTTATGAACGTTGTTGTGACTATGAAAGCTGTCTAGGTACTTTAGGTACTGTAAATGTTATGTCAAAGCATAGAAAATTTGATACCAGTATGACGATTTTTCTTCTTCAATCAATCATTTATTTTCTTCTGGGTGCAGCCTTGCGAATGTTGATCCTATTGATGTTGCTAGAAGTATTGTTGGGTTGAATCCAGAAACTACCCTTGGTAGATACACTTGAGCTATATATCACTTAGTATTGTTTTTTGCAGTTATGTAGTTAGTACTTTATGTGGGTTTCTCACTGTTTATATTTCTGATGTAAATTTGCAGTTGTGGTAGTTTCGAAGACCTTTACAACAGCTGAAACTATGTTGAATGCTCGGACCCTAAGGGAATGGATTTCATCTTCTCTCGGGTTAGTGCATTAGAATCATGAATTCTTCTAGCATGGGTGTCTACAGGTTTCGATTTGGTTAATATGCAGTGTTTAGATATGGACTCAAGTTAATTCTGATCGGGTTAATTGTAAATTATGCAATGCTTTATTGGAAAAGGATGGACATCTTTCATTGGATTGCTGTCTTAATATAAATCTGTTCAAGATTAAGGTGTATTATGTCTTGAGTAGTTGATCAATGATATGTTTATTTTTTCCAGACCTGCTGCAGTGGCAAAGCATATGGTGGCAGTTAGCACTAATCTTACGGTATATAGATTGTCTTTCAGCTCTTGTTTTAACGGATTCAGTTATTGGCTGGATTATCACTACTACTTCGTACTTGTACTCATGGATTTGATCTATATATGTTTCTTTATTCTTATGTTACCTTAGTAGATAATGCACTTTAAGATCCAGTCATTCTCATTTCTTCTCTTTCTTTCTGTTTCAGCTAGTAGAGAAGTTTGGAATTGACCCAAAAAATGCTTTCGCATTTTGGGACTGGGTTGGTGGTCGCTATAGTGGTACGTGGTGTTCCTTAAGCAGATATCTGTAGTACCTCTGATGTTAGATTCACATTTTTCATTTGTTGACTGCAGTTTGCAGTGCCGTTGGAGTTATGCCCTTGTCTCTTCAGTATGGATTTTCAGTTGTTGAGAAGTACGTCATTCATCATTGTCTAAGTTATTTGATTTCCTATCGTACATTAGGCATGGCAGATTAGGTTCTAACTTTTTTGTTTCTGTCTTAATAAACAATGAAAAACACCTCCTTGTGGCACACCAACAAATTATTGATTGCAATTTATAATCTTCTATTTATCATTACTTGCTGAGATGGTCGCTGATTACTAACGAGGATGTTTTGTATTGAACTTGAAGATTCTTGAAGGGAGCTTCAAGCATTGATCAACATTTCCACTCATCTCCATTGGAGAAAAATATAACCGTAAGTTTCTAAAGATGTTTTTACCAGTATTAATGATTTAGCGACCATCATTTCCTACTGGAAATGTCAAGGATGGTATAGTACTGTAACACTGTCAGTTACAAATCAATCATTGTAGGGAACAAATGAATCTCTCATCAGAATCTACTTGGCATCCTTTTAAAAAGAATATGAATTGTTCTTAAAAATAACAGTTTATCTATGATTCAGGTTCTCTTGGGTCTATTGAGCGTATGGAATGTTTCATTCCTTGGATATCCTGCAAGGGTGAGTGTTATTTTCTCCTTGACTCCTTTCCAGATTTCATACTAGTAAACATCAATGAATTGAATCATTTTACTTGTTGTTTTTCTCAGGCTATCTTGCCTTACTCTCAAGCACTGGAGAAGCTTGCTCCACACATTCAACAGGCAAGTTTACACTGGTGGTCTCCTTCTGCCTTTTCATGTTCACCGCTCTTATGCCTTCCAATTTTCACTTCACCTTTAGGTTAGCATGGAAAGTAATGGCAAGGGTGTATCCATTGATGGTGTACCTCTTCCCTTTGAGGCTGGTGAAATTGATTTTGGTGAACCTGGAACAAATGGTCAGCACAGCTTTTATCAACTAATTCACCAGGTATTCTTGATATTACATCATATTTTTAGTTTTACTGTGCTAACCGATTATACAGTTTAGCTTCCATAAAATGTTTCGGATGTACATTAAACAGTTGGTTTTCTGGATGTCTGTGAAGGAGTACTGAAAGTTTATAGTACTTGATATGTTTCGGGTGTACATTAACACCTTCTTTTCCTGAATTGTAGGGTCGCATTATTCCTTGTGATTTTATTGGTATCATGAAGAGTCAGCAACCTGTCTACCTTAAAGGTACCTAGTTCAACACTATTCAGTACAGATTCTAGAATTAGTCAGATGCTTTAGATCCTAGTTATGCAGAAAATAACCACACAGATCTCTCCTGCAGGTGAATTGGTGAGCAACC
Source organism: Geum urbanum (assembly GCA_946800695.1). Lineage (NCBI taxonomy): Eukaryota > Viridiplantae > Streptophyta > Magnoliopsida > Rosales > Rosaceae > Geum > Geum urbanum. The sequence continues at coordinate 1,485,180 of OX326998.1, read as the reverse complement.
ATGATGAGCTCATGTCTAACTTTTTTGCACAGCCAGATGCTCTTGCGTATGGAAAGGTACTCTTTAAGCTTATTCCCTCATCCATGCGCATAGAGTAATCTAACGCATTGAAGACTAATTTATCATTTGACCAAAATTTCACCGTGTATATGACTTGGAGAATTGTGTCTACATTTGATTGTTTATAGAGACGATCTATCTACATTGATGATGTCTAACAGAAGTCAGTTTTTTGTAGACCCCGGAACAGCTGCAGAAAGAGAATGTTGCACAGCATCTTATCCCTCATAAGGCAAGTTTCTTTCTTTCTGGTTTGGTTTTATTTACAAATATATGAGTTATTCTAACAAGGAGACATTTGGCAGACTTTTTCTGGTAACCGGCCTTCTCTCAGCCTCCTGCTTCCATCACTGAATGCTTACAATATTGGACAGGTTTGAGATTTGTTTTATTACTGGTTCTTTCCAGACTGTTCCTCTTATGAACTGCTCGTGTATTCTAATATCAATTTCTTGCCTGTGTATCCAGTTGTTGGCAATCTATGAACACAGAATTGCAGTCGAAGGTTTCGTATGGGGCATCAATTCTTTTGACCAGTGGGGAGTTGAATTGGGGAAGGTAAAAAAGTTTAATGTCATTGTCTTCCATTTCCCTTCTCCGATTTGAGCATGCATGTTACAACTCTCTCTCCTAAGCCCCTTGTTATTATTGACCATATCCATTTCATGTTTGTCACTGCAGTCATTGGCTACTCAAGTCAGAAAGCAACTCCATGCATCTCGAACAGAAGGAAAGTCTGTCGAGGGATTTAACTTCAGTACGAAAACACTAATGAAAAAATACCTACAGGTATGCAAATCCATGGCTTATCCCTCATTTGGAATTTCTCTCTGCACTTTGATGATCGTTAAGCATTTGTTATAGATTGACTTGTGGTAATACTATCGTTACTTTCTTCTGCAGGGAAGTTCAGATATCCCTGCTGAACTAACAACACTACTGCCTCGGATATAACTTCTTCATCGGAGAGCCAACAATGTTAATAACCTCTTATAAACCTTGCATAAAGTGATTCACTGCATTCATGTTCTTTACATTTTTGAATTATCATTGTAATGGAACTTGTGGGATGAAATAATGCCCAAACTAGCAGTTCATCTTTCGGTCTTTAGATATAATGTAACGTGAGTTTCAGACGAAAATGAGCATTTTTCTGCTCCATAATACCGAGCAACTGAAATAAAACATGTATTTTAGAGTACCAATTCAACATCTAACCATTGATAATATCAAACCAGTCGCATATGAACCAAAATCTAAAAACCTACACAGCTAGTTTGTTCCCCCAAATGTCCAAAAACACTAGCTTTTTTGTTCCCCCATTCCCCGAAAACCATAAACAGAAGAGACCTAAACCCCTGTAGACCCAAACCCTCCTTCACCTCTAACAGTGTTGTCCAAATCCTCAACCTCCATAACCTCCGGCGTGACTATCTTCTCGATTATCAGCTGCGCAATCCGGTCACCGGCCTTGACTTCAAACTCAACATCAGAATGGTTGAACAGAATCACTCCAACCGGGCCTCTGTAATCCGCATCGATCACTCCAGCTCCCACGTCGATCGAGTGCTTCCACGCCAGCCCTGATCTCGGCGCTACAAAAAAAAACAAACAAATTCAACAACCTTCCCCATAACTAGTCGAAGAAATTTGTAATTTGAAATTTGCAAATTAGGGTTTAGGTATTACCAACTCGGGCGTAGGTTCCTTCAGCTACGGCAATGCTCAGATCGGTTGGGACCATGGCCTTTCCTCGAGCGGGAATCTTCGTCTCCGTCGCGCTTATACATGAGAAGAAAATTACATGAGATTTAGTGTTTGATTACTACAACAACAAAACAACCAATAGAAAAGAGAGAAAATGTGAGGAGGGTATGTATATATATACCTTGAGAGGTCATAACCGGCAGAGTGAGGAGAACCTCTGGAGGGCAAAACCGCCTTTTCAGATAGCTTCTTCACCTTGAAGTACGGAGCATCAACGGCGGCGGCGGCGGTGGTGTCGTGGTGGAGCTTGGGGATCTTGGGAGCGGGCTCCTCCTCCGTAGCAGTGACTTGGTGGGTTCCGTTTTGGTGGGCCATTCTAAGAAATTGGGTGAGTAGATCAGTAGATGAGAGTTCGGGTGTTTGGAATAGACTGGTTTTAAGGTTAGGTTAAGCGATTGGATTCGTTTAAATAGAGAAAAAGACGATGATATAGGGATTGTGGCGGCAAATGTTCCCGCCATGGCTACCTAGACTTCCCGCCAATTTTTCCGTGCAGTTAAGACTCTGGGGGCTCTTTGGGAGTCTCTGCTGGCTATATTTATGGGGCATTGTCTACCCTACCGACTCATGTGATCTCTGGACTTGGGCTTTATATAGTTTGATAGATTCATTGGGCCCTTGCAGGTTGGGGGAGTTGAGCCCTAACATGAAACAAAAATAAATAAATGCCCAGTAGGCATTAGCCATATGGTCGATTTGCATTGAAATTATGGAAATAGAAGATTTAACAAACAGTACTTTAACTTTTATTTATTTTAAATTTTTATATCTAAACTTTATAAAATATTATAACGATATCCCAATTTTTGACATTAACCGAAAAATCATATATATCGTTACCAATATCGTTAATCTTTTGCCCCTGAGAACATATGTGACACTGAAATAAAAGAATTTAGTAACTGTCAGTCCTGATTTGGTAGTCAATATATAGATTTTGTAGTTAATCGTGGTCAATTACTGTTAGATCTTTATCCAATAGCTGACAATAAATTGTCTTCCAACTGTTTTTAATCACCTACTCTTAGATTTAGATTTAACGGCAGTACGTTGACTATAACTGACAACATAATTTATTGACCACTAGATCAGAACGGCAAGTATGAATTTTATGTCACGATCAAAAGTTTGAGTCTAATTCTAATATTTTATAAAATTTAGGTATGAAAATTTTGATGAAATTTCCCTTATGGAAAATAGACCAATGCAAAGAAATAAGAATCCCCTATCTCCTTCTTTTGCTCTCGAGCTCCTTCATCCCTACTCACAAAACTCACGTACAGGAATTAGGTTATTCATGGAAAATCCGGCCAGCTTTATACGTAAGTACGTACTACTACAAGTACATGCTACAAGCAGAGGAAAACAAGCCTGACGATCGAGACCTCACCGTCTCATACCCATCATCGACGATACGTTAATAAAATCAGGTCTACTAATTAACTATATATGGTATTATGAAGTATGAACGCATGCTTAGGGCTTCATACTATCTTATTTTCTTGGCCTGCAGTATGAATCACGTGCATATATATATGCAGATGTTGGGATAATATATGCGCGCGTGAGTGTAAATCTCACGCTATATATGCAGATGTTGAGAGAATGAGAGTAGCCTTGGCCCAGCTACCACTTCGAATAGGAGTTCCATGTCGGATCCTTTGTTTTCTAGCTCCACTTTGTATATCATCTTCCTTCTTTCTGTACGTTGCTTTTGCATTTTCGGTCCCATGCAGGCGGTGATACGCGTATCAGTTGTAGTTAATTTTACCTAAGTTTGAGTTATATAAGAACTTGTTAAACACTTGACACTTGTCTGTCAAGTGTTTAACAAATTCATATATAAGTGTAGAAACGAAGAGGGACTTTTGACATCTTAGAATTCCAGGAGAAGAGAGATGTTCAATTCTGGAGGAAGCAAGCCAAGAGTTAATTTTACTATTAATTTTTTGAAATAATCTACTGATCGAAATTAACGAGTATGCGTATGTGAGCATGGCTCACTTCCCATATATTAGGTAGTTTGTTAAGAAACTTAAGTTATTTTTTGAAAATACTCTATATTAATGTGATTTTTGACACGGTTGGGTGGTACCTCAATGGTATAATCTATATTAATGTAATTGAGCATGGCTCACATTATTCACACTTCTTATAATTTATGTCCACTAATATTCCAATTTTACCCATATTCTACTTTGCACCATTTTCTCTACATAATCTCTATCACCATTCGGCACTCGTTCATGTTCGACGTAATGTTGATAAGCCTACATATACATAATCATACATTAGAGAATATTGGTTTACACAATCATGTTGATACATTGTCTTTGACTCTTTGGGTAGAGCTGTTCCTACCGAGGTTAAAGCCATTTTGCCTCCCACTCTTCGATTGATAAGAATAAAAATTAACCATTACAATCGTTCTTTCTCATGTTGTCTCTATTGATAGCATGAGTTCGATGAACTCTGATAAAAGCTCTCACCATCTCACGCCAAAAATTAACCATGAATGGAAATAATTATTTAGCCATGGAAAAAACTCACCTCTCAAACTTCAAACACAAAACCCAAATCTGCACTAACCAAGAAGATCGTTAACTAAAAAAGTTAATAAAGTTATATTCTAAATCGTTACTATGAATTAGGTATTAACTTTTATCACTAACAAATTAAATGAGAAGTAGGTCGACATATATACTACTGTACACCATGCAATGCTTCCATCGTTTCAAAAAAATTTGGAATCTTGGTAGCATTTGTGCAACGTACTTGGAAAAGTGATCCTTCCTAACCAAAAAGAAAACTGATCCTCTACTCTACCGTAGTCGATTGATGATTCATCACATTAGCCCCTGGTTATGAATCCATTTTCTCTCTATAAATCCCACCACTCTGCCATGGAGTAATTACATCTTCAGCATTCTAGTTCTCATTCACTCTATTTTCCATATACCAATCACTTGAAAAACTTTTTGCCTTAGCTTCTCCATGGCAGTCATGAGCCACGAACTTCCGATGGGATTCCACTTCAATCCTAACGACAACGAACTCATATGCTACCTAGCTACATAATAAGGTGACCAAACCAAACTATATTTGCTCAGTTGTTTTCGATATCAATCTCAGCAACATTAACCCTTGGGAGCTCCCAGGTACGTACATTACGTACTTTTGTAACAAATATTTCCATTTCGATCTGTTTCAAAACTCATAACTCATAACGTACGTCACGATTTCCATTTATAGCTGAAGCAAGTATAGAGAATAAATGGTACTGTTATTGGGTGCCCGACCGGAAATATACCACGGGCCGCCGCATCAACCGCTCCACCAAATCCGGGCACTGGAAGTCCACCGGTATGGAGGAAAAGATTTACAATTCCGAAACCAATCTTATTGGAATGAAGAAGACGTTCGTTTTTTATCATGGTAAAGCAGTAAAAGGTGTGGTTAAAACAAATTGGTTTATGCTTGAATATCGTCTTCCAGACACAATCTCAAACTCTCAGGTATTCTACTCAACTAGTCAACTAAGTTCGGCAGTATATTATTTTTGTTTTTCTAATAAACTTTTAAACCATTTTATTAGGGATGGGTCCTTTCCAGGGTGTTTGAGAAAGACACTGGCGAAGGTACCAAGTTCAGTTCGTCATCCCTCTCTCCTATCTCGGGATCCTCCTCGAACATCAACCATTTCAACAACCCCGGAACCGGTGGCGACTATGCCCATCCAATTACCCTCCACGACACCGCTCCACCATGGTTTGAAAGGAGTAACCTCGAAACTGGTGCCTTCGGTCTCGGTCATCCAACCTCCGCTGACCTCCCTTCGCAGTTGCCGGAGACCCTCCCTCCTAACTACAACGACTACTCCAACATCAGCCATGTTAACAACCCCGAAATCGGCGGCTCTGACCATCCAACCCTCGGTGACTTCGGTCCACCGCTGTTTATCAACGAGGACTACTCGCTGTTAATTGAATGGAGTAACCTCGAAACTGCTGCCGTCGTTCATCCAACCTCCGATGACCTCTCTGCACTGCCACCAACCACTCTTAATGCGTACGAGCGTGAGGACGACATCTGGGACATGAACTGGGATACTATCTTTTGAATTCTAATGGATACGCTTCTGCCAAACGGATAGTGTTACTGTTCTAAACTTTCTATGTTTAAGGAAATTAAGAGATTATTTGTTTTCCTACCTTAATTACTATCTATTTTTTTTTCTATCCAAGTGAGCAGTATGGGTTTCTTTCCTCATAATCATAGGGAGATGGATTTCTACAAATTAATCCAACTAACCAACTCAATCAAACTTGAATGGCTAAAAAAAAGATTAAAAAAAGGAATCTTATATCACTAAATCAGTCCTTAGTGTAATTGGATTCTATCAACCAGCTTCGTCTCCAACATTTTCAAGAATTGTGGCTGATGAAATTTTTGGTTGAGAATGAAGAGAATGGATCTAGGTTTTCCACTTTTCCGGTTCATAGAAGGAATTGCTGCCAGCAGTGAGTGACGATGGAAAATCCCTTCTTACTGTTGGGGGACCAGAAAAATACTTTCAGAGTAACTTCCAACTGTATGTTTAGCCCACATTGTTGACTTCATGCCCAATTCGTTGGCATTTTGTATGGAAAAAAGAAAACTGGCCTCTCTTACAAAATATAATAATGACTATTATTATAACTAGAAAAAAACTACTTGCGCACACCAAAACCATACTATAAGTAATTCTTCTCTCAAAGTATGAAGTGTGCTCTATCAAAAAAAAAAAAAAAGAGTATGGAGTGTGCGCTAGTATGTTGCTGTAACGAACCGCATTCTAATTAACAAGTTACTCCTCATTTATCGAGCTTTGATGAGTTAATTTAATTTTGACATAATTATCAAGATTTGTTATTAATCGTAATTTTTTTAGAGTTGGGACATTATTTTAATACCATGGCGAAAGTTCAAATTTTGTGCAACTTTTTTTCCTAAATTTCAACATGAAGGAAAGATATGGTAAAAAGTAGTTGATGCCTGGAGTAGACACATTGGTGGTGACGGAGTAAAGTGACTATAGAATCAGAGAGCAATCGACATTGGTGATTAGCACGAAATTATGTCCACACACTCAATGGCAAAGCCAGGATTCTGTAATTTTTGAACTCGCCGGAGCTCGGATATTGTTCTTCTGTGGTCAGTGTTTCGTAGTCTCGGTTTGATACTTATAATGAAAAGAAACACAGGTTCTATACTGATAATGTGTTTTTGAAGCAGTGAATTTGATTTTTGCAGTTTTCGGTGTAGTAGTTGTTTGGGCCTGAAATATAATATTTCCTATTGGGCTTGGAAGGCTGAGTCTGGCGAGCGGGCCGAGCAAAATATACAAGTCCGGTTCGGAGTAGGCCTGATGGATTAATATTGAAAGCTGATCCATGTGGCTTATCTTTGTCTAACATTTCCTATAGTGATTAGGACTCTATTACAAGAGATATCTATAAATATCAGATGAGCTCTATTGAGTACCTAGAGTTGTATTAAGAGTCTAATTATCGATATTAAAGAGTTCTAAGTAAAGTGAAATACGGCTACAGTCTTCTATATAAAGAAGTGAAAAGCGAGTTAGAGAGGATCCTTCGATCAAACACATATTTTGCTCTCAACAAACTATCTTTCTCTATACTAGAAAACTCTTGCAACCAGCGATCAATAGAGTTGTCACCCGAAGAGCGTGAGATTCTTGCGATTCAATGACGCAAAAACCTGCAACCGGCGATCAAGGAGCTTGTCACCAAGAAGAGTGAGAGTTTCGATGTTTAAGGACGCAACACCTTGTGTTCCCGACACTCGATCAAGGAGATTGCTCTTCTTTACACCAGGAGGAGTGTAAAGTATCGATTTCCGTGGCTTAGCTAGAGACACGAAACCAGAAAGTCCTAGGTCATTAGGCAAGAAGGATCTATTCAGGCGAAATTGGTGCTCTCCTCGTCTAAATCACTTAGTCAAGAAGTCAGCAGCCACTAGTATACAAATCAACATTTCGTCGTGAGATGGTGACACACCAGCACACGAAGCAAAATCGAGGAAAAGAGACAATTTGAGAAATCTTTCAAGTCCACTAGGAGATTTTTGGGTTAAACATTTTGGCACGCCCAGTGGGATTTGACATTTAGTGTCTCTAAGTGACAATTTGAAATCCCTATAAAAAGGAATACCCTTAGTGTCGTAAACATCCGCAACCAAAGTATCGGGAACACACTTCTTCTAAGTGTCGTTCACTATCCGAGAAGGAGGTTGACATTATCTTCGCAACTACACAACATTCGAATATGGACGTTAACCTGTTAAGTGAGGGTGACATTAATCACCTAAGTTACAAAAAGTATAAAGCGTACGCCGCCAAGCAGGACGTACAACTTGGAGGTTACTTTGAAACAATCAAGCGGAGGTTTGAGGAACAAGCAGAGCTGCTCACTTCCAATTGTGAAAAGACAGATACGGCGATAGCCAAAATCAAAGCTCTAAGGCTAGAACACAACAAGGACTTGGAAGATCAGGAGTTGCTTATGGTCTAGATAGCGACCCTCGCGGAGGGTCAAGAGAGAATGCATGCAGAAATCATGTATACTCTAGATACAAACCTCACGAAGCAGGCCAAAACAGTGGCCACCCAATTTCAGAGAATGGAGAGACATCTCGGCCCTTACTAAGTCTGTCTCCGATTTCACCAGGAGGACACGGCAAGCAAAGGCTTTCCCGCCAGCATGGGAAGAGTGTTTAGATAGATTTATGGATCAATGTGATATTCACATTGCTAAAGCACACGAGCCGTATGAAACTCTTTATCTGCCTGTCCAGAAAGGCGACACCAAGGCTTGGCAGTGGCCAAGACATTACAAGCAGATCAATTTTCAGACTTTTACAGAAGATGACGATGCCAATGCAGCAACGCATCTGGCATACTTTACCCTTCAGCTAGGTCAATTTGCTGACGACGAGGAACTCAAATTGAGAACTTTTGGTTCATCCCTATCAGGATCAGCCCTCGTTTGATATACAGGTTTGGAGAAAAGGTCCATCACAAGGTGGGCGACAATGGAAGCATTATTCATAGACCACTTCGGAACAACGAGACCACAAATCAGCATCAGAAAGCTAGCGGCCATGAGTCAATAGTCAACAGAAACACCAATAACTTTCCTGCATTGTTTCCGATCCGAGTACAACCTGTGCAGAACCCCGTTAGGTAAAGACGTAGTTGTTGAAATGGCCATAAATGGCTTGGAAGATCAATATTATAATTTTTTTTCAACAACAAGTACTTTACCTTGAATGAGCTTATCACGATTGTAACGAAAGCTTATAGTGTCATGCAAGAACGCGATAACAAGCGTAACTCATCAAAGGGGACATATGCATCAAGGGCGTACAAAAAACATAAGCCAAGAACCGTGGCTTATATAGAGGACCAAGTAGAACAAGGATCTGAATCTGAAGAAGAGCAAGTGGGAGCCGTCGAGTTGGCGACAAACAAAGTAATAAAATCCCGCAAGCTTCATAAGACCAAAGGTCCTATAAAACTCTCAACAGTGGCTTTCGCGAAGCCAGAATTTGAGACGTACACATATGATGCCTACATGACTCACGAGATACTGGATGAGCTTTTCAGTATGAGAGCTGCCAAAATACACTTCGGCCCGTTACCTAGTGCAGAGCAATTAAAAGGGAAGAAGTACTGTAAGTTCCATGGCGTATGGAACCATATGACTAAAGACTGTATTAAGCTTAAAGATCAGATCCATAAATGGATAAATGAAGGCCAATTAGCCTTAGAAGGAGCTCCCAAAATAGCCTCATTAGTCGATTCTCAACCTTTCCCAACGCCTCAAGTTAATATGATAAATGTCGGTTGGTCGCCAACCGTTAGATGTGCAATGGGAGTTGAGGAAGAGAATTCACTAGTCCTGCCGCGGTATACTTTTCCGCAAGATAAGGTGGAAGAAGTTGTGGACGAACTGCAAGAAATGAAGCTTATCATTTATTGGCTAGTATTCAAGCTGGGACATCTAAATTATAAATGGTCAGGCGAACATTTCTGTAGGTTCCACAACGCATTCGGGCATCGGACAAAGATGTGTTCCGCCCTGAAAGACAAAATTCAATGTTTGATTAACTGGGAAGTGAAAGTAGTTAGGCAAGAAGGAGTGGTGAGAATGGCATCTTAAGACACTTCCGCCTTCTACAACAGTCCCAGAAACTTCATTATCTCTCTATGCATCTGGATCCACACAAAGACGAAGAGGATCAAGGCGAAGGCCTAAACATAATATCACATTTGTCCGACCCAAGCGAGCCGAAATCACGTATGATGCATCTACGAGAGGAGAAATTTTTGAAGAGCTAGTCTGAGCAGGGATAACAGTGGTTCCCGATAATTGGGGGACTCTAGATCCAAATCCTAAAGATGTAAAGGGTCTACCTCACTACCAATACCATAAAAATGAGGATGCCATTCCACTAATGAATGCATTAACTTAATGTATAAAATTCAGCAGTGGATAAACGAGGGAGAAGTACATATAGCAGCACCCTCACCAAATCTGGCGATCGAAGAAGTTTTGACGGTTGGAATGCTAGAATTGTCAGGGGAAACCCAAACAAAAGGAAACTAACACTCGACCTTCGAACCTATAGTGAGGATACTTCACAAAAAACACAAGACAAAACATCGAAAGGGAAAAAGAAGGTTAACCCGAAGGACGAGTTGACAGTGGCATTGTGTTCACGATGCAAGTTCCATTGTGGGCTAAAGATCACATACGAAGAATTGAAAGAAGAAGTTAAAATCTATCCGAAACTGACCTCAACACCTGAGCACTATCAACCCAGCAGCCCTAGGGAGCTAAGTCAACGAACCTCTCAAGATTTCAAACAGAGAAGTGTTATAGAGAAGTTTGGTAGACTAGAGAAATCTGAGGTAGCCGCAGGCGACACACTCACCAGACCATACATTCCACCCACTTCAAGAAACATCACTAAGGATATGGTATGTGAAGGATAAGGTTAAGACGGTGGAGGTGACTATGAGCAGAAGACGCAACCTACAACGACAATTTGGATAAGCGAAGAGAGCTCTGGAGGCATTAGAGATGGGTTTGGTACATGAAGAACAATTGAAATACACCTAGACCAGTTGCAAAGGCGTCTGAATGCTTTAGCTGCGAACCCCCTGATTGTTTTCGGAAAGAAGTCACGTGAAACTAAAGTTCGAGCAGCCAGGCCTAGTGTTTTCGATCGTAACGCAAAATTATGGGTCAGACATAAGACACCAGAAACTACGCCTGAGGTTCACCATGAACCAAGAAAACACAGAACTGCTAGGCAACGTCTTCACTTCGATGAGGAAGCCAAACAAACTGTAAAGAGCCCTCAGAGAACGAAGGAGGTTGCACAGGGTCATGTTTCAATGTGCGAAACGAAGGGTTTCCACTGGAGGCCAAAACCTTTAATTGAAGAAGAAAAGAAGAAACATACTAGCTTGAACAAATCGATGTCTGAGATTAAAGGCCATTAAAGTCGAACAACAACAATAAGAGGGCAGTTAATTTCCTAGACAAGCCAATTATTGTTGGATTTATCTTAGCATGCCTACATTTGAGGCCTAGTAATATATTCAGAACCCAAATGAATTGTAACAATACCAAGATATTCAAATTATTGTGTTGGGTTCATGAAATACAGAAGTTGGGCTTAATCCTAGGGGGCCCAAGAACTATAACAGAAGAGCTTTCTTCTTTAATCTCACCTTGAAGAATTCACGCCAGGCTATATGAGTCCAGAAGCTCTGATGCATCATCCTCGGCTTCGGCGAGTTGGTTCGCACGACAGAAGCTCTCGTCCAAAAGTTGTTGAGTGTTGACATGAGTGGAATTAGCGTCAGCTCGCAAGAGATCCACTTCGGTTTGACGAAGTGCTAGTTCAGCTTCCTTAGCGGCTAGAATTTTCATTTTGATAGAAGCATTCTTCGAAAATTCTTGGACTTGATCCCGATCTTGCTGTAATTGGTTGGCCATCTCGGCTACCATCTCCTGCTTGGGTCCACTCTGTGTTTCAAGTCGTCCTGATGACTATATAGTTTGTGGAGCTCACGAAGGTTCTGCTCGAACTCGGAGATAATATCGAGGTATTCACTAGGGGCAGTTCTTTCCAGGTCTCTGACTATATCCAGGGAGTCGTTGATGTCCTCAAACGAATCCAGTTTGGCCTGGGAGAGTTCCTTGATAGTAGCTCGGAAGAGAGCAATGTCAGCCGGGACGGGACTTAAGACTTCAAGCCTGGTGGACAGTTCTTCCAAACTCAGAGCTTGGTCGTGAAGAGCAGCTACTCGGCTGGCGAGACATGAAGATGACGAGTCCCAATGAGACATTTCTTGGTTGTTAGGAGCTGCTTTAACTATAGCAATGGGAGTTGAAAATTATTGTACAGCTGTTTGAGCACCAGAAGTGGTAGAAGAAATCTTAGGGCAGGAGTTCTGTTCAAGATACTTGATTCAGAATAAAGGTTGATGCAATGTTTAGAATGAGAAAATGTTGTTATAATAGGCATACCTTAGGCTCGTAAACCATATGTGATTCAGGCGAGTGCAGAATGTCAAGTACTTATTACTCCAGAGCGGAATGCTCACTTAAGAATTCGGGGCGAGAGATCGGCACTATGCGCCCTTCTGCCATGGCTAGTTTTCCTCCGGAATGTAATGCAAGGAATGATAAGAGAAGGAAGTGGCACTGCCTTTATTTGTGGCGTTTTGATCCTCGGAAGCCTCAGCAAAATCCAGAAAATATTGACAGAGGGGCAGTCTGGCATCCGGAGTAGATTCAGAGATGAACAGGCTAGAGGTATTCACCAGAAGAGCGGGAGCATTCTCGGTGATAGCATCCTTAGTATCAAGAACGGCGCTTTCTTCGTTAGCGATGAATGAGTCCTAAGGATAAAGAACGATTAGAAGGGTAATAATGTAAACTAAAAGTTGTCCAGGATGCTAAAAGATTAAATGATCTTACCTTCGAAAAAGGTAAAAGTTGGATTTCATCAAACTCATGTGGTTGCTCGGCAGAGACGTTGTCAGTCTGTATGGACATAACGACTGTGATGAGTTGAGTCTCTGGCGGTGACGAGAGAATTGTTGCTTCTATAAAAGCATTTGGCTCTGTTGAGGTTTGGCGATGAGGTTCATTTTGCACTGCTTGTTCCCCCAGGTCATCCTCAATGGTAGCCTCATAACGGTGGTGCTTACATTTGTGGGAGCCATTGGTTGTTGAGCTGGTTCGAGTCTACTTACGAGATCGCTAGAATGAAGCAGGATAATTAGAATATTTGGAAGCTTAAAATGTTGAGGCACTCGGAGAACGGAATACTTACAGTATGTGGGAGTCCTTCTTGTTCTTCTTCCATCCTCTGGCGAAGCTCTTCATCACCAGTTGCAGCTTGGGCTCAAGTTTCTTCAGAGTACTATTCAAATCCAGTAAAAAGAAAATGGATTAAAGTAATGCAACAATATCGGCAAAATCTGTGGCAGGAATTTAGCAAGGAAGATGCATAAGTAAAGTAACATACTGCTGGCCATGGGGTGTCATCAGTATCCTCATGGACCATGCGTAGCAATTTCCGGTCAGAATCATCCGTGAAATGCTTCGTAAAATTACGGAAGATGGCGGCAAATAAGGCCACTTGTGGCTTACGTCTGATCCCATCCCAGAAATGGGCTTTCCAGGCCAAATAGTGGGTAGTCATGTGAAGGAATGGAGCAATAGGATGCTCAAAGTTTTGCTCAGGAAGCATCACCAAAGGGAAGCCGTAGTGATCATCAATCAAGTCAACAGAATCAGGACGAGAAGTGGCTCGCCAAATGTTGTAGCGATTCACCGAGCAAATAAGAGTCATAGGGGCACGCTGAGATAGTCCGAGTTGCCTGGCAAAGTGGTTTGGAGCATATAGTTCATGACCAAGGATGGAAGGATCAGGAACCTGTAGGTCGCCACAGGTGTTGCACTGAAGGAAAATGACTCTCGCCAGGTTGTCTTATTCTGGCGAAGGAATGAAGCCAGTATCGAGGTCTTCATGGAAGTTACAGCTTAAGATGACGTCGACTGCAGCCACAGGAAACTCTGAATGCGAGCAAAAGGCAGAGAAACATGTTTAGTACGTCCACCCGTCAAAGGAATTGGTGGTCGCCAGAGTTTTCCCCAGAATTACGTCACACTCGAATGGTAGGATTTCGAGATGACGGAAAATGGGAAAGTACATTAGAAGCCATAGCTCTACCATCCATGATGGTCCTGGTTGGTTGAGGTCGAGTCGCGAGAACACAATCCACTTTAAGCTGCGATAAATGCTGGTGAGGATAAACTATGCAAGACCTAATTTTTTTTCCTTCGAAAAGACGCTCGGTGCAATTGGTCCAATATTTGTTTACCTTCTGAGAAGAAGGGCAAAAAATGTGTTTGAATAACTAAAATTCAAGGAAGGTCATTCCTCCTTAATCGGTCTGGTCATTAATGAAGGCGTTACTTCAGGCAGAGTACGATGAGATGCTAGTGGACTACTCACGGCAACATGCAACATTTAAAACCGTGGGAAACTGATCAAATTGGCCGAGCTGGGGTTTGGTGCTTAAGTTATATAATATTTTAAGCTAACTTTTTTTGACTGGTTTTGCTTTCAGATAAACAGCACAGAAAATAGATCAGTGCTTCATGTAGCTCTTCGTGCTCCCAGAGATGCTCTGTTTAGTTGTTATAAAGAGTGATGAGAAAAATGTGGTCCCAGACGTGTTACAATCCGTAGTGGATCTCGATCTTGGTTATGTTTCGCAAAATCTAGCCCGAGACCAAAAGAATACCCTTTTTGGACAAGATTAGAATCACCATGAGCAAAATCTAGCCCGAAGCCAAAAAGACTAGCAAATCAAGAAACACAAAAGAGATTAAAAATAGAAGTTGAGCGATGAATTCTGAATTGTTGAATTATGCTAATGTTATGGCTGTTCTCAATAATCGATAAGTGTCATTAGCTAGCAAGAATTGATTTTGACATTGTATAAAAAAAGTTAACGGACATCGACACCTTACCCAAAATTGTATCAAAAAAAGTTAAATCCTGACATTGTACCAAATGCACATTGCTCAGGATTAGACTCTTCTTAATCATATGTATCGATGTACTGAAAGGGGCAATGCCGCTAAATCCGTTCACTGCTACAAGGAAGGTTTCGAGCAAAAAAAAAAATACAAGAAGGTTGATACAGAAAATGACAAACCAATAATTAAGAACAAGCAAACCTAAATCAAAGAACTTTTCACTCTAGGAGGGAGAAGTGGGTCGACGTATATACCACGCAGACCGACCTTCTTCACCTTGCAATGTTTCCAGCTTTGCAAAAGAATCTCTTTATGGACTGCATCGGCATTTCTCTTGCTTAGCTTTACGAACTACATTTGGGAAAACTAATCCTCCACTCTACATTACTCGATTCTAAAGGTCCCAGAGGGGGGAACTACATTTGGGAAAACTGATCCTATAAAGGTCCGGGGGGGGAGTGAATAGGTCATTTACAACTTTTTCGCTTAAACTGTATTCAGGGATAACATAATTATAACATATCCCGAATTACAGGATACGAGTGTTTGAACTGTAAAAGTAATAAGTAAAGAATAACACGAGAATGTTTTTGACTCTGTTCTAAAAAACGGCCGACTAATCCGCCTAGGCGATAAAAACCATGCCAACGTTCAATTTTTGATGTAGGCGGACTGATTCGACAGTGAGCGATTAGGCGGAATTAGGCGGTCTGATAGGCGGAATTAGGCGGTCCGATAGTAAAAGCCCCAAATTGTAACCCTGAAATCCTGAATTGCAGACGACTACATTTCGCCCAGCACTCAATTTCAAGTTCAGCCAGGTCCGATTGCCAGCCTACTGTTGATTGCCAGACTTTTGGTCCCGTCGGCGGCATGCTCTCAAGTTCAACCAGGTTCGATTCTCTTTTTCCGGTTTCGATTTCGATTTCTCTCAAATCTCCGATTCTCTTTCGCCGGTTTCGATTTTGTAGTTTTACTAATCTGTTTTGGTTTTGCCTAGAGGATATATGTGTTCTTAGACTTCTTACATTTGCTTTATATACACATGACTTCCATCAAGATTCTATGATTCGATTGACAAGAATGAAAAATGTCAAAACGTCTTAAACACCATCAATTTAACTTACATTTCTGTTATTTCTCTCTTTGATGGTATGGAATGAAATTGTGATATCCTTCCAGAATCCATGTACGAATAGAACTAGTTTTCATTGCAGTTGCCTGCTTGCTGATACAGCAAGCTAAACATTCAGCACCATAACTTATTAGTTATTACTTCTACATACCCCAAAGGGCAGGAAACAGAAAAGAAGCAAATGAATATATTTGGATAATCTACTGAAGCTTACTACTTTTTTTCGTGAAATATATGCATGTGTACTACCTCTATAACTTAGCATGCACCTGGTAAAGAATATAAGTTCAGTGCTGTGAAAAGGACACTGCAAAGCATATCTCGAGTATATAAATGAGAAAGGCTGCATATTGTTTCATGTTACTTGGTTCTAGATGGATCAAAAAAATGAAAATAACACTGTTCTAACACAAAACTATTATAACAGCTATTTTATCCAAATTTGTACACATATTTATGTGTTTTATAAGTTATAAGCAAACATACATAACATACTATGTACTGCACTATATGGCCAGGTAATGAAAGTATACAAGCCAGAACTGTTATATATAGAAGTAAACATACACAAGTTATTACATACATTTGTGGCTCTTTCTCTATTTGATGGTGCTAAATGTTTAGCTTTCTAATTGATGGGGTTGGTTTTCAGTCTCTGAATATAGTCATCTGTACAGCACTACAGCACATACTCTGGAAGCTCACTATTTAGGTTATGAAAAATGGAAAATGGAAGCTCATTACATATGGCACATATAGCATATACTCTGCTAAGTCTGCTTGGCACATATAGCTCACTATTCTGATAAGTCTGCTTACTAACTAGCTAACAAGTATAGATACATATGGAAACACCAAAACCGCAAACATGCTTGGTCTTCCAAAGGGTGTAGCCCCACTAAAATCTGTCAATAAGCAAAACTTAGTTACCAATTGTCTGAGCTGTGTAACTTGTGTTGTTAGGTTAACTAATTTGTATGATTCTTATTTAAGTAAATTCTTATTAGCATGTTGTATTTGTATGATTTCAATGATTTGTATAATTCAATAATTGTATGATTTGAATTATGAATTAGGTGAAATGACAAGTAATCCGAATCCGATGTCTTCTTCTTCCGCATCCGTTGCAATGTCGGAAACTCCTTCCATACCTTTGAAACGTCATTCAAATGATATTGGATGGAATTATGCGGAGTTGGTCGATCTTAATAAGAAGGATAAAGTCAAGTGCTTGTTATGTGGACATGTTTCCAACGCCGACATATATAGATTGAAGCAACACATTGCTCATGTCGGTGCAAATGTATCTAAGTGTCCAAAAGCTTCGGATAGTGACAAAGCCAAAGTTTTAGTAGCACTTGAAGAAGTGAAGAACAAAAAGAAACAAAAACACGTGCATGAAAAAGAAGTGAGAGAAGAAGTTCAACTTGATGAAGAAGATGTAGTTGAAGGGCAAATATCAAACTCATCAAAAGCATCAAAGATGCACTCTCTTGGTCCTATGGATAGGTTTGCCAACCCAATCGATCCGGATTATTTGTTAGCTAAAGGTCAACAAACAAAGATGCGGCAACCAAATATGAATGAAGCACTTTTCAAGGAAAGAACACAAGAGGTGCATCGATTTTTGGCTAGATGGATGTATGAAGCCGGTGTAGCTTTTAATGCTATTGATTGTGATAGCTTCTTGAGGTTTGTAGAAGCGGTTGGTAAATTTGGCCCGGGATACAAACCTCCAAGTCAATATCAACTAAGAGAGCCATTGTTAAAGGAAGAGGTTGAGAGAACAAAAGAGTTACTCAAGAAGCATGAAGAAGAGTGGATTAAAAATGGTTGTTCTATCATGACCGATGCATGGAGTGATCGTAAAAGAAGAAGTATAATGAATCTTTGTGTTCATAGCAAATAAGGTGTTACATTTGATTCTTCTAAGGAAGTTTCGGAAGATGCACACACCGGAAAATATATTTTTGAGTATGTTGATGAGTGCATAGAAAAAATTGGGCCTCAACGTGTGGTTCAAGTTGTGACGGACAATGCTACTAACAACATGGCGGCGGCGGAATTGTTGAAGATGAAGAGACCAAATATATTTTGGACTTCATGTGCCACTCACACTATCAACCTTATGCTTAAAGATATTGGCAACTAACCAAGATTCAAAAGTGTCATTGAGAAGGCAAAAGCCTTCACTATCTTTGTGTATGCACATCACAAGACATTGGCAATGATGAGAAAGGCCACGGGTGAGCAAGATCTAGTAAGGATGGGAGCTACAAGGTTTGCATCTTCTTTTCTAACTTTACAAAGCTTACATGATAAGAAAGTTGAATTGAAGGCTATGGTTACTAGTGATGATTGGGATAAATACAAACACTCCAAGACTGAAAAAGGGAAAGCCGCTTATAGTACCGTGGTGAGCCCTAATTTTTGGGGTGGGGTTTCAACTTTCTTAGGAGTGTTTTCTCCTCTAGTTAAAGTGTTACACATTGTTGATGGAGACACACCCTCAATGGGATTTGTCTATGGAGAATTGCAACAAGCAAAGGAAGAAATTAAAAGTGTGTTCAACGGTCAAGCGAATTTGGTTGATCCTATCCTACATTCAATTGAAAGGAAAGGTAACGGAAGAATTGATTGTTCATTGCATTTGGTGGGTTATCACTTGAACCCTTACTATTTTTACAAACTTGAATTTAGTGGAGTTCTTTCGGCTCCTATTATGGATGCAATGTTTGAGTGTGTGGAGAAGTTCTTTCCCGATGATGACCAAAGACAAGATGTGGTGTTAATGTAGATTTACCCAAGTATAGATCGAAACAAGGGACTTTTGGAAAAATTTATGCCGAGAGAGCATGGAAAATGATTGGTGAAACTAAAGATCCGGGTATGTAAATTGCTCTTTTCTTATTCACTTATTGAGTTAGTGTGAAATGATGATTATATTTTTGGCTTATTTATTATGTTTTTGCCTCTTTAGTTACATGGTGGTGCAATTATGGAAGTGATGCACCTGGATTGCAAATGATGGCTATAAAGATTCTTTCTTTGACTACAAGTTCATCCAGTTGTGAGAGAAATTGGAGCACTTTTGAAGGAGTAAGTAGTGTTTTGTATGTTGGTTTATAATTATTTTAATGAATAAAGTTATAAAACTAACTAATATAATTATTTTCTATTACTTTTAAGTGCATACCAAAAAAATAAATAGGCTTGGAACAACAAGATTGAACGATCTTGTTTATGTGCAATTTAATGCTAAGATCTTTAACAGGAAGAAAAAAGCAAGAGATCAACTTCTTGCTAATGACGCTTTTAAGGCACAAGGATGGCTACTTGAAAATGTTGATGATGAAGATCTTGAGTCCGATCTTACTTTGAATGGAGATGTTATTGTTGAAGAGGGAGCAATTAGAGAACTTGATCATGGTGTTGAAGAGTCCGAAGATGATACCGTAGATGAAAGAAATGATGACATGTATGAGTTCGATGGTTTCGAGTGATCATTTCACTTGAAAAAGTTATCACTTCTTTTTTGTGCTTTTATTTGAATTTGAACTTTTGAGTTGTTTGATGACATTATGACAATATTTTTGAGTCAATGTATTTTTATGATATTTTTTTATAATTTTCTTAATTATTCATGTTATAACTTATAATATACCATATAAATATATAATTAATTAAATATATATAAAATAATCCGCTTAATTACCGACTAATTACCGATTAAACTCCGCCTAGGCTGCTAGGCACTAGGCAGTAACTCCGCCGCCTAATTCCGCCTAGCGCCTTTTAGAACCTTGGTTTTTGATAACGCATAAACCCTACCACCAGGGTTAAAACTGCGTGCCCCTAAGTCTTGAGGGATAAACATTTCCACTATCAAGTAACACACACAATTACAAAACTCTTGTACTCTGGGGATACATAGCCCGTATGCTATCCTAACTAGTCTGACTACCAGTTCTAAACAGAGCTACACTATTTGACATATGTGTTTACAACTTGGAAAGTATCTAAAAGTATCAACTCAGATCTTAACTATTTGTAAGTTAAATCTTCTTGATCTACATCTTCGGGTTGAGCATCTCCATACCTATCTCAATGGAATGCACTTATGCAATGATGCATATGGGTTTTGAAAACAGTTTTTATGATTGAGAATCCATGACTTATATGCACAGCAAAGAGCAAGAAAAGCCACAGAAAGAGAAGAGAGAAAACTACACAACTTTGTGCTCTTAAAGAATCACCCAAAAATAACAACTCATTCAACCAAGGAGCCAAAGCAGCCTTGGCATCCTTTTATAGACAGAACAACCCAATACTCTTTGACAGCAAAGAGAACGTGCTGAACAGCTCAAAAGCCAATCTTTAGCAGACCTATACTGAGCTATAGCAGACCTATACCAACGGTTAGGAGTTTGAAGGACAAAAGCATGCTTAAGGGACAACACACAAAGTCAACTCTAGGGTTTCCATTTTAGGTAAAGTGTATTAAAGGAGAGAAAAGCTTTTCAACTATCATACCAGAAATAGCCAAACAGATTCAGCAGGTAAGCACGTTTTGTTTACAAAGACAGATTTTAGGGAAGGCATAAAACAATCCCAGCTGCAAAGCAAAACAGATTTTCAGCACCCTAAACCCAAGAAATCACATGTGAACCAAAAAACAACTTTCTCCAAAAGTTCTTCCATAATTCAAACCAGCTTTTTCAAAGTCAATTTTCATGCATACTAAGCACATAAAATCTGGAAATAGAGGCAACCCTAGATGCTAAATATAACACATGAAAACGTTCCAGAATAACAGGGATGCATGCTTAGAGTGTCATCCTAAATGAAAACATGTTATGCAATATGAATGATCAACCTGTTTTCCATTGAGATAGATAGGCAATGTCAACATCTTCAACATCTTCATTAATGATCCTTCAACTATTGTGTTTTGTCCATTTGCAAGGGATAACCAACACATGTATGCCTTCAATCTCTCCCTTTGGCATTCCTTGACAAAACACAATCCTTCAAAGAGTGCATGCATCAAAAGATTTAACAAAAACCAATATATGCAGCAAAAAGTATCCATAGCACATAAAATTCAACTAGGTCAGTACTCCCTCTAATTAGTTCACCATGATAGGAACATAAGTACATATCCCACTAGTTAGTTCTCCCCATTTTTGTCTAGGAAAGACAAAGGGTTAAACTACTAATAAAAAACCATAGTTATATTAACATTGTTCAGTGACAGATCACAAAACCAAAAGATGTTCAAAGAAACAGAAACATAAGAGCATAAGCCAAAAAGAGAGTGCAAAGAGTAGAGAAGAAGAAGCTTCTAGAAAGCATAACCAGACGCATCGCCCACCGCATCATCGTCCTCAGCACCGATCTCCCCAAGGTGGATTGTGGCACCCGAGGCCGAAGGAGAAGAACCAGCAGTGCTGTCCTCAGGACGGGATAAGACTGTAAGTTCCTGAGCAGAGACAGAACCGGCCTGACTGGAAATGAGGATAGATATCTCAGACTTGAATTTCTTGAACTGCTCCACAGTGTGCTCTTTGAGTTCCCTTACAGCAGAGGTTACCATTCTAGCTTTTATTTAGTACAGCAGAATATTTTGATTTTAGATTTCTAGTGTAACCTTAATTAATATTAATAATGCCATATATATTATTTTTATTTTTTTCTTATAATGCCGTATTAATATTTTGATTTTTGCTTTTTGCTTTTATTAGGTTTGGGTCCTTTCCAGGGTGTTTGAGAAACACGTTGGCACCAAGTTCAGTTCGTCATCCCCCGAAACCAGCGGCGACTTTGCCCATACAACCCTCCACAACCCTCCGGGACCGGAAACTGCTGCCTTCGGTCCCGGTCATCTAACCTCTGATGACCTCCCTTCGCTGTTGCCGGAGGCCCTCCCTCCTAACTACCACTACTACTCCAACAACAACCACGTTAACAACCCCCAAATCGGCGGCCATCCAACCCTCGATGGCTTCGATTCACCGTTGTTTATCAACGAGGACTCCTAGTTGATAATTGAATGGAGTAACCACGAAACTGCTGCCTTCGGAGGTCGGACCTCCAATGACCTCTCTACACCACTGCCACCAACCACTCTTAATGGGTACGAGTGCGAGGACGACGGCGGTCTGTGGGACATGAACTAGAATGCTTTCTTTTGAATTCTAAAGGATACGTTCTGGGTTTCTAAACTTTCTATGTTTGATAGAAAATAGTATAAGGAAAGAGGATATTTGTTTTTCTAGGTTAATTACTATCTACTTGTTTTTCTATCTATGTGAGCAGTTCTGGGTTCTTTCCCTTCCAGCTGTATGTTTGACTTCGATCATGGTGAGCAGTTATGGGTTTATTGTACATTAATTTCACTGTACAATTGGTACGTGCGAACCGTGCTCCAAGTCCTCTCTCTCTGCCTTATGTTTCAACTTCGTAGCCATCATCGTTCTCTCTCTCTCTCTCTCTCTCTCTCTCTCTCTCTCTCTCTCTCTCTCTCTCTCTCTCTCTCTCTCTCTCTCTCTCTCTCTCTCTCTCTCTCTCTATCGATCGATCGATCGATCGATCAGAGACCGAGTCTATTGAGTTGGAGTCACGCCTGAATCAGGTCAAGTGGCAATGGGAGGTCCCGAGTACGTGAATGAGTCATCAAGAAACTTCTATAGGCCACTGATGCCAAGATCCAAATTGAGGAACCGCCCCAACCTGACGTGCCCGACCGGGTCTTCGTCATACACCACCACCCAGTATCACGGATACTGTAAGGACAATCGATTTCGGTACAAGAGCTCTGTGGCGATTTTCTAGGCTGTTTTCGCTGCGATTTCCAATTCACAAAAGGTGAATGCAAAGCACCTCTCTATCTCTCTCTCTAATGTTTGGGTTTATATCAATCTCTGATTCAAGCTAATCCTCATAGTAAATCTCTCTATCTCTCTTCAAATTCCATGTTCGATCTGAGATTTTAGTTTGTGAATTCGGTTGTTCGTTTTTGTTTATGACGATATGATAGTGTCGATGTGTGAATTATTTTTAGGGATTGATGTGAAGCATTCATATATGTTGTGATGTAAATCGACATCCCCTCATTTAGAAACAAAAGGCATGATGCCTGAATTGAGTAAATAGAAGTTAAATGTCTGTTATATTTTGCATAGTTAGTGTTTAGGCCCGAGATAAAATATCTCTTATTGGGCTTGAAGGGCTGCATTAGGTGAGTGGCCCGGGTAAATGTATCAAGGCCCAATTTGTAGTAGATTAAAGGGAGTAGTCTCAAAGGGCTGATTCATGCAGCCTGTTATTTATTCAACCTTTCCTACCAAGGAAAGGATTTTTTGGCAAAACTTGGCGATAAGGATATCGACTGTAGGTGAAGATCAAAACAAGTATCGAGCAAGTAGAGTTGGTTTGTAAATCTAAGCTGTGAGAGTTTGAATCAGAATGAACAACGAGCACTTGTACTTATATAAAGAAGAGAAAAATGACGAAGAAAAGATCCTCAATCACATACACTTTGCTATCGGCAAACTACCTTCTCATCTCGAGAAACCCTTGCAACTAGCGATCAAGATAATTGTCACCCGAAAGAGAGTGAGATTCATGTGATTCACGACCGCAAAACACCACAAC
The DNA here is from genome assembly GCA_946800695.1 of Geum urbanum. Lineage (NCBI taxonomy): Eukaryota > Viridiplantae > Streptophyta > Magnoliopsida > Rosales > Rosaceae > Geum > Geum urbanum. The sequence goes on along the minus strand of OX326998.1, from coordinate 1,461,429 downwards.
CGGTGATCAAGAGGCTTGCCACCCGAAAGAGCGTGAGAGTCTTGAGATTCAAGGACGCAAACCCTTGGGTTCTCAAAACTCTGTCAAGAAGATTGCTCTGCTTTACACCTGGAAGATTGTGAGGTATCGATCTTCGTGGCTCAGTTAGAGACACGAAAACTACAAGTCCTAAGGCATTAGGCAAGAAGGATACATTCAGGTGGGTTGGTGCTCTCCCCGTCTAAATCGCTTATCAAGAAGTCAGGTAGCAGCCGGCCTACAAATCAACGATTCTGTCGCGAGACAGTGGCACGCCAGCGCATGAAGCATATGATCGAGAAAAGAGATGGTTTGCAAGGCCTTTAAGGTCACTGGGAGGTTTTGGTGTCAAACAGTTAATCATAGTTGTGTGTCCTATGATGATAGCTCGATTTCGTAATATTTAATATCGAACCATGAAGAAGATTCTATTTCTAATTTTATGTTAGCTAATGTTGCTCGGCTGCCTCTGGTGCTGTGCAATGCCAAATGATGGATATTACCTATCCAGGAGTTTTGTTCCAGTTGTAACTAAAGGAGAATTCGAAGGATATCTGCCCAAGGTCCTTTTGACAATTGATCCATTCAACTGTCTTCTTTTCTGATCTATGTAATTATGTTTATTTTTTGAGGTGTTTAATTAGTTTCTGATTTTGGACGAGTTGTGGTTATTTAGTTGTCAGGTCTGTAAATCTTTGATATCAAATAGCTCATTTTCATTATATTGCTTCATATAGTTTTCATTATTGCTTTTTGATTCTTATATTCTACCTTTTGTATACATGTATTGTGTTTGCTCACATCATATTGTCTGTTTAAAGGTATGTCTGATTTGCGTATGTTGGTATGAGTGACCCTTTATATATCGTTTGGATTAGTTGCTAAAAGGTTTACTGTTTGATAAAAAAAGGACAGTAAAAAAAAGTTTAATAGATTTATTGGTTTAATAAAGAAAGCATTCCAAGGGAGTAATTATTACTGTTAATGTGATTTTTTTTTTGTCATTTTATCCATATTTAGATCTGTTTAGAGATAATACTAAAAAGCTTCATGGAAAATGGATTGCAAAGTTCATCTTCTATTAGCAAGAGTAATGATGTATAATATGGTGTAATGGTGTATTAACCTGTGGGTTCATTAGCTTTATCTGAAACTTGCAAACTCAAAAAAAAATGGAAGAAACTTTGAGCTATGGATGTTGATTGATATAATTATACTTGAGAGCTATGGTTTTGGTTTTGGAATTCATTTATGTGCTTTCGTGTAAGCTTAATGAATTATATAAATAGTGTAGTGACTGTATTCATGAAATAGTTCAACTAGCATATTGGTACATACCCAATCTCTATATCTATAGTAGACATGACTAATTACAAAGCAGATTAGTATAAGGTGAGAAAATCAAAATACAAATTAATGAGAAAAAAAATTATATTAGAAAGTGTTTAATGAGACCTTGATGCCATGTAGTTTGCAAATCAAGTGTAAATCTATATGCAGTAAATGAGATATATACAACTATATAGCATAAGTAAGATTGATCGAGGCAAAGCTTTCTTAACTTTATAGTACGGGGTATTAATTATATGTTTGCAATGATAACACAGTGCACTTGATTTTGTATAGTTTAGTTTCTGACCTCTAAATTCTTGGCAAATGTTTGAATTTCTTGGAGACTCTGTGTGATGGATTTGCTAACCACACTCATATTGATACTGGAGTATTAACTAACTTGCACTCAGTTGTTGTGAGTAATGAAAATTTTGCTTTTTTATTTCAAATTTCGAATATGTACATTTGTACTAAATTATGTTACTTTTCTCATTTAGAGAAAGATATTGAGTCATTGTTCAACAATGTAAATATAGAAAGTAGAATCATGTTATATATGATGTAGCTTATAGATGTAACTTCTTTGTAAGAAAAATTAATAGTAGATTTATTCAAACAAATGTAGTTTTCTTTTATGTTTAAATAGTTTGAATTCTATCACTACAAATCATTTATGTTTGCGCTAACTTTCATTCTAGCAATTACATTATTTTGTAATATAGAACACTTATATTAATTTGTAATATGCAACCACAATGTATTGCAAGCATGTAACTATATTGTATATCCCGCGCGAAGCACGGGAACACACCTAGTTCGATATAATAGTCTAGGGTTCAATTCGGTATAATAGTTTGGATCTTGTCAACTAATAATGAGAAAACAGAAATCACGGGGCCTTATCTATTTATTCCCTTTCTCTCTTTTTTGTTACAGAAAAATGGTGGCTTTTTGAGCTACCACTCCGGAGCCGGGAGCAATATACCTATTGCTCCTCCCCAAAGAATGATTATTGAGTTATTATTCCCTTTCTTAAGCCACGAAGAAAACCCCTTTTGTATGGAAAAAAAGAAAATTGGCCTCTCTTACAAAATATAATAATGAGGTGCACAACAATAATGAATCTATATCACATTTAAATTAGTCTTTCATGTAGAAATAAATCTGTATACTGTTACGTGAGCTATTAACATATATTCAAGGAAGCTAGCTAGCTACTTAACATACTGAATATCACGTGTGCTCGAATCAGAAGAATGATTTCATAAGTTTCAACCTGCTGCACGCACTGCTATTAACTGACTAAATATAAATTAATAATACATGTGTAAATCGAAGACTACATCTCCAAAGAAAAAGAAAGACTACCAAACATACAAAGTGAGACCGAACCTAATTTTAATCGACTCCAAAAGATTTTGGTACAATAGAGCAGTTCTTTAAAAATAGGTCGACTGTAGTTTATGGAAAAAAACTATATAAATGCAGAGCCTTGATTCGACATGGGGGAAAATTATAGAATTCGAAACATCTCAGTATTCAGAAATCCCAAAGAAACAGTTGATGCCCTATCTCAGTTTGTTCCAACTTCCATTCAGTGGTAAAATGCCTCCAAAGAAAGCAGCATGAAGCTTCTTCCGTTGTGAGCTCCTGGTGCCAAATCAAGAATCCATTAATGCCATCTCAAGTTAATGTCGTCTCTGAATTGGTACCCCAACCTTACAATATATTCTATTCTAAATGTCTGTGCCCTCATGGGAGTTTGGGATGAACTGGTTTTAGGGTTTTGAAGAGCCATGGGGGTGGTTTAAAACTTTAAATAGAAGAGAAAGAAACGATGATGATAAAGGGTTTGTGGCTGCAAATGTTTCCGCCATGGCGACCGAGGCTTCCCCGCCAATTTTTCCGTGCAGTTAAGACTCTGGGGGCTTCTTTGGGAGTCTCTGCTATATTTTTGGCGCGTGGTTTACTCTACCGACTTATAAGATCTCTGGACTTGGGCTTTATATAGTTGATAGGTTCATTTGGGCCATTGCAGGTTGGGGGAGATGACCCTAGCATGAAATGAGCCCACAAGTTAAAGCCCGTATATGAAAGAAAAATAAATAAATGGCCATTAGCCAAGGTCAATTTTCATTGAAATTATGGAGAATGGACCAAAGAAAAATAAGAATCCCCACAACTATTAAAAAAAATTTAGAAGTTAATTGTTCACTATAAACGAGCTAAAGCCCGTATATGAAACAAAAATAAATGGCCACTAGCCAAAGGTCAATTTTCATTGAAGTTATGGAAAATGGACCAAAGAAAAATAAGAAACCCCACAACTATTAATTTTTTTTCAAAAGTTATTAGAGTTCACTATAAGCGAGCTATGATTTATTACAAAAAGAAACAAAGATGATGCAGGCCGAATTCTATTGAAATTTAGTATACGCCTGGTTTCTGGGTCGTAGTCAAAAAGAAATAAAGACGATTTAGGAAGACACATCAAAATTTACAAACAATGATTCATCAACTTGTTGCGAAAATTATAGCTACACATGATATACAAGTAGTGTTATGGCGATTAGTAATAGTGGTCAAATGCAATATGTTACTATTTGATATGATCTAATTAGCTTACACTACCGGAAGTCTTATTATAGGCGACGATACAAAGTCGTCAGTCTGTGCCAATTTCTCGTCGATTATAGACTACAACCGACGATGAGTCGTCGGCTGTAGTATCGTCGGTGATGCACTGTCGGTGATACTATAACCGACGACAAAATAGGGTTGTCGTCGATTATAGTATGGAGCTATAGCCAACGAGATCAAGTCATCGGTTATAGTTCCATACTATAACCGATGACTTCATCGTCGGCCATACCTCCTCCCCTGGTCAAACTGGTTGACCATGGAGGAAACTATAGTCGACTATATATGTGTATATTGTCGGCTATAGTGTGTATTATTTTAATTTTTTTGGCAGGTTCTGAGTTTTATCACAGAACCTGCATTCCCAAAAAGTCACCAATATTGTTCACATTGAAAATCCAAAACTATTGAAACTATAGTAGTAAATAAAATAAAAAACCGAAATCGTTCAAATCTATATAAAAAACCGAAATCGTTCAAATGGGCGGGGAAGCTATCTATATACATATGCGTACTACGTACTACGGGTTTCCTAAGTGTATGTGGTCAAACGGATCGTCAAAACTTGGTTAGTCCTGGTCTGGCGGCTGTGGCTGAGGCTGTGGCTGTGGCTGTGGCTGTGGCGCACCGAAAATGGGCGGGGAAGCTATCTAGATTTCAGATGCGTGCAACTGTGCATAACAGTGCTGCATCCATGTCCCTATCATCTGCTGCTATTCGGCCAACCGATTCTGTTCTGCGGCTCGCGCCTGCTCCATCTCCTCCATCCGACGCCGTTGAGATTCCATCTCAATCGCTTGCCTATGAAGCTGCTCCTGTAGCTCATTAGCCTTCGAAGATGATCCCGATCCGCGAGAGAATTTAGGGGTCTTCTTCAGCAGCCCTTGACCCCACTTTTCGAGCCCCCTGCAATAGAAAGTGTTCTTCCCTTGGAGGGATCGCAGTTGACATAATCATGGCCGCTATGATCGGATCAAATTGATCAATCTGATTAATCGGGAGTTCCGCATCGGGGGTGTTGGGATAGCGCTCTCTCGCCACTTGAGTCAACACCTTCGGAATCACCTCCTGAAGTCTTGCCTAATTGATAAAGAAAAATAAAATGTTAATTAATGTAAACAATCTAAAAAAATAAGAAATATGTTTATTTTGTTATAAGGACACTTACAGCATCTTCGGGGGACTGCGGATACGCGTGCTGCATCGTATAGACATGCGGAGGGACTTCTGGGTGGTTAGCCGCCTCCTCGATCCAACCCGAGTATGATCTGGAGCCGGCATGATGATTTTTTGTGTTTTTGGCCCGGTTCCTTGTATTGACTTCAGAAATAGCCTGCTCGATTAATCCAACATCTAATATTAGCCAATATTGAACTTCTGGACAGTTAATCAATACCGACCAGTGGGCAATGACTAGCTCATATGGTTCTAAATTGTACGAGTTGGGCAACTTTCCAGAAACTTCAACATCATCGGAGATGATCGAAAGGTTGAACTGCGCTCCATCTACTGGCATATGTTGTGGAGGGTCCTCGAACGCTCCCAAATACAGTCTGGTGTACGTTACGCACTCGTGCGCAATATATGCTTCAGCGATACACCCTTCGGGTGCAGATTTGTTCATCACATAGTCTTTGTAGTTCCCTAATTGTCTATAAAGTAGTAATTAAAGAGCATGTTATGAATATTGTAAAATAAGTGAATAAATAATATTAAAGACATATATAGCCAGATTAAGAGATGCATTACGTACCTTTCCATGGGATACATCCATGTGTAGTGTACTGGACCAGTAAGCAACAATTGTTCAGGAAGATGGAGCATCAGGTGAGGCATGATGTCGAAAAAGTTTGGAGGAAATATCCTTTCCAATTTGCACATGATAAAAATGATGTCCTGTTGCATTTCCAACATTTCCGATTTCTTCACTTCTCTCGTGCATAACTTCTGAAAGATTCTTAACAAAGCCACTAACGGCTCCACCACCACTTTGGGCAGGTACCCTCGAATGAAAACAGGGAAGAGGAGTTGAAGCAGTATATGACAGTCATGACTCTTTAGTCCGTACATCTTATTGTCTTTGAAGTTAACACATCGACTTATATTTCCAGCATAGCCTGAAAGATACCTGACATTACCCATCCAGCCAAAAATTTCATTCTTCTGGGCAGGCTTGTCGGTATAAGGAGATTGTGGCATTTTTTTCTTCCCATCTCTCAACCACAAATGTTTTCGCAATCCCATTCTTTTAAGATCAATGCGTGCCTTCGGGCCGTCTTTAGTTTTTCCCTCCAAATTCAACACTATGCCGACCACACTCTCGCACACATTTTTCTCTATGTGCATGACATCTAAGTAATGTCTGATCAGCAACTTAGACCAATATGGAAGTTCCCAAAAAATACTTTTGTGTGTCCAGAATTTATACCTGTCGGGTTTGTCAGGTATTGACGCCACTATCTCAGGATGATTGCTGAGCTGCTGATCTACGCATTTTATGCTTGATTATTAATCACTTTCTCTCTATATTTAGCTTTGTTTTGTGCTTAGTAAATATGTTTTTAACTTACTTTATGTTTGTAGGTAGAAATAAAGGAGGAATCTGTAAAGGAGGCAGAAATGAGCTCAAAACCTACTAAGGAGGAAGTTCCTAAAATGAGGAGGAAAGATGAAGAAGAATGGGCCACGATTTATAAAGAATGGATCAAAGATCACTAAGATGGGTCAAGACCATGCTCATATGTCCAAGAAGGTCCAAGATCATGTCAAGAGTCGCCCACAAAGAAGCCCAAAAGAAGAAAATGGATCAAAAGCTAGAAATCAGGAAATCTGCCTGTGCAGATCAGCCCACTTCAACAGGCCACCAAAATCAATTGAAAACGAATTTGGACACATGTGAGGCATGCTTAGAAAGATATGGAAGTCTAGTTTCCAACCCCACTGGAATCATGCCGTTACAATGTGTAAATATTCAGCAATCTCGGATTTCGTAGGTACAGGTCATTCTGCGTAACAGCCAACTTTAAATGGGCAGTGAAGGCGCGTTAGCAGGAATTATGGCACGATTAATACATAGCTGGAAAGGAGATTGTGGCATTTTTTTCTTCCCATCTCTCAACCACAGGTGTTTTCGCAATCCCATTCTTTTAAGATCAATGCGTGCCTTCGGGCCGTCTTTAGTTTTTCCCTCCAAATTCAACACTATGCCGACCACACTCTCGCACACATTTTTCTCTATGTGCATGACATCTAAGTAATGTCTGATCAGCAACTTAGACCAATATGGAAGTTCCCAAAAAATACTTTTGTGTGTCCAGAATTTATACATGTCGGGTTTGTCAGGTATTGACGCCACTATCTCAGGATGATTGCTGAGCTGCCCAAAATCGTATTCATTTAGCACTTCCAATATTTCATCCCCCGTCCATCTCCTCGGCTGCTCACCTATTTCCACAGTCCCATCAAATGCCTCCATATCCTCCCGAAATGGGTGATCATATGGAAGCCAACAACGATGACGCATCTGTACAATTTTCCTGCAATGAGGTCTGCAACACTCAACAATCATGCACTCTGGACAAGCCCTGTATCCCCTGGTATGGGTCAGCAACGGGCCCGGCCCGGCCCGGCCCTTGCTGGCACGGGCCGGGCCGGGCTTCAACAGTGGAGAAATGTTCACGGGCCGGGCCGGGCTGATTTTTTCAATTTATAGTGAGATCCAGGCCCGGCCCATCCAGGCGGGCTTCACGGACTTTGGCGGGCTTTTACGGGCCGGGCCACTTGGGCTTTAACGGGCCAGGCTTATTGAAATGATTAAAATCAAAAGTTTAAAAACAATACACATCCAAATCTAAAATACCACTTTACATCTAAATTGCATATTCAAATCAAAATTTCAAATTTACAAATCCACAATGCTTCAAATATTGGTTGCAAACATTCAAAATGCTAAACATTCAAATCCACGAAATACTTAACATTCAAATACAGAATACTATAAATCCAAATCGAATGATATAAATCCAAATCAAGAATGCTTAAAAGTCCATAGTTCAAAGTTCAAAGTCCAAAATCAAAATTACATCAAATTTACAAATCCTCTGATTAGTGCTAGACTGCTAGTGCATCAATATCATTTCCTCATTGCTCCTGCATCATGATGTATGGAAATGATTAACATTTAGTATTCATCAACAGCTAAGAAAAATGACAACAACAACTCAACTACAGGTTTACAGCTACGAAAAATGAATCTGTTTCAGAATAAAAAAGTCAAACACTACAATCTGAGATAGCTAGTTTAAGACTCTAACCAGTGTTGGATCATATGTAGAGGGAAATATCAGATATGTGCTTCTCGGAACATGGCACAGAGTCATATCAGATATGGATCATATTGGCTCATACAATATCAAGTCGTACGTAGATGGCATATAGTCAGAAAGCAATAGCATATCCATGAAGCCTGAGCATTAACATTTAACCACTGATTTAAGCAGTAGCATTACCGTTGACTAGAGTCTTCATATGCAACACGAAACTACTGATTTAACAGAAAACTGAAAGCTTAACATAAGAGATAGATGCACCGTAAATTGGAGAATGCTACTACTTCCCCCAAATCTCAATGACTCAGTCTCACGGTTCAGGAACTCCTAAATTTCAATTTCTTTACTCTGCTCCTCACAATCGTCTGCAATTTCAGCAGACAACTTGTTAGCATTAACGTGCTATACGCTACTATGTAACACATCATTTATGAATATACGCACACTCATATTACAAGTAAGAGAGGCTGTAGAATACCTGCAATACTAGGAGTCTGAACCTTAGCCGGACTCTGCGGATGAGTATTCAAGAAAGGGAGAACCTCAGTCAGCACATCATTCACAGCCGCATCCAGATCATTAGTATTTTCTATAGCAACGGCCTTGAGAACGCGAAAATCAACCTGTTTTGCATTAAAAAAAAACAATATGTAAATCAAGACCACCAGGTTCTATACGATCTCATATGTATATAATGCAACAATCAGATTAACATTCCGCTTTCCACATATATATAAAACTAAAAGCTTACCTGGGGAAAAATCTCCTTTAGCGAAGTAAACACCGCATTGAAACCCATATCAAAGCCCAATAATCTGCACAATTCAATACACAACTATTCATCAATTGGATCATCTCCGATTTCTAACGATACTAATACGAAAACAATGATCTTATTGCTCGAAACAGATTCAACCTTTTTGAAAATCAGAACCGAAATACAGATGTCTATCGCAACGTAAAAACACACGCAGAGAAACAAAGAAATCAATACAACTTTATACAGCCGAGACATTAAAGTGAAATAAAAAAAAATCAATAGCGAGAAGATTTATACAACGGAGCCATGAGAAAGAGAGAAATCACAGAGGCTGAGTACCATCTCTCCGATTTAGGTGAGATGGTGAATCTGTGAGGCTGAGTGTGAGTCTGTGAGATCGAGAGGATGAGGTGAGATTGTGGGATCGAGAGGGTGAGCCGGTGAGGTCGAGACTCGAGAGGGTGAGATGAGATCGAGAGTCGAGACTGAGGGAGAGGTCGAGAGGGAGAGAGAGCTGTGAGATGAGCTGATGAGATCGAGAGTCGAGACTGAGGGAGAGGGAGAGAGAGCTGTGAGATGAGATCGAGAGTCGAGACTGAGGGAGAGGGAGAGAGAGCTGTGAGATGAGATCGAAAACTGAGACTGAGGGAGAGAGAGCTGAGATGGCAGAGAGGCTGTGACTGTGAGAGACTGAGAGTGAGGCTGTGAGAGTCCTTAACGGCTCTAAGTTATAAGTTTATATACATGACTGTGTGAGAGCTAGGGTTAGGTTAGAATGTTAGGGTTAATCTAGACCGTTGAATATTTATCAAAAATTAAATCTGAACCGTTAGATCGTATATTAGTTTATTTAATTATATCATTTATATATAATCTATACTCTACATTGTCTACAAGTCTACATGTTTCTATTTAATTATACACAAAAATAAATTCAAAAAATCATATTTTACGATTATAATTAAATCTATACTTTTTATTTGGATAAATGATGAAGAAGATTATATTATTGAGTTATGTCATATATTATTGGGGACTCACACCTTAGTGCTTAATGAAATATCTTTGTGAAACTTAATTAGTCATGTTTAATTATTTTATAAAATTGACCGTCAGATTGATTGGTTAGAATATTCTTACAATGTCTTTAAACTTTTATAAATTTTGGACTTGATTTAGATCTCGATCTATGCATTTCGTCAAATGTGATTGTAGTACTCTTACGACTGAAACGTAAATTTCCCCTCCAGAAAATAATTTTTTGACATCAAATTTTGGACCCATATTCTTATGGATTACATATCTATCTCATAGTGTCAAAAAAATTTACATAAAAAAACAATTTACATACTCCCCCCATAGGAAAATAAGGAAAATAAAATGAGTGTATTTTAGTTATTTCACAAATTTTGTTTAACTATATTGATCGACGTCTAAACTTACTTCGATTAGTCTAATTTTTACGTAAAGTATCTTTTATTACAAAGTGAACTATTATATATGGCATTCTTTATTGTGAAAACATTTTAAATTCTTATATTGTTTGAATTCTCTATATCCACACTATTAGTTCTTACATTTATTCCTTAGTTATATGGAATCGATGAAAGATTTTTGTGAAACGTAATCGATCATGTGTCATCATTTTACAAAATTGACTGTCGGATTGGTTGTTCATAATATTCTAAGTAGGCCGTCCCTAATTTTTATGAATTTTGGACCTAGACCCTAAACCCTAAACCCTAAACCCCAAACCCTAAACCCTAAACCCTCAAATTCCTAAACCTTAACTTACCATAAATCTTAATCTCCTAAACCCTTAGTCCTTACTTACCCTAAACCTAAACCTAAACCCTAACTTATGCTAAAGTGCTAAACTTTAAATAATGACTTAATAGTAAAATAGATACACAAATTTAATTATATATGGAATTCAAATATTCAATCTATACATAATACAATAAATACATGTATATGACTATATGTAATATATTAATATATATATGTCAATATGTGTGTAGGTAAACTTTAACTAGGTATAAATTGTATAATGATTAAAATCATTAATTAAATGATTTAATGATATATTGATATATGTTAATATGTGTGTGGGCTTTGACGGGCCGGGCCTAACGGGCCTTGACGGGCTTTTGGCGGGCCGGGCCCGCGGGCCGGGCCGGGCTTTAGCTCTCTAAACCACGGTCGGCCCACCAACCACCTTGGCGGGCTTTTGCGGGCTTTTTGGCGGGCCGGGCCGGGCTTTTAGCCCACGGGCTTGCGGGTCTCCACCGGCCCACGAGGCCCACGGGCCAAATGATGACCCCTATCCCCTGGTAACATTGCCCGACAACATCCTGCGTGCAGGAAAATCGCTAATGGTGCCAACAAGCATGGCATGCATCTGGAACATCTCATTTTTGAACTTGTAATAAGTGGGATGACCATGCTCACTCAAGTACTTAAGCTCCTCAATCAAGGGTCTCAAATACACATCGAGACACTTTCCTGGATAACCCAGCCCTGAAATTATCATAGTGAGCATATTGTATTCTTTCTTCATGCACATCCATGGAGGAAGGTTGTACGGTACCAAAATAACTGGCCATATACTGTATTGAAGACTCATGTTACCAAAAGGGTTGAATCCGTCAGATGAAAGCCCCAGCCAAACATTTCGAACCTCTGATGCAAAATAAAAAAACTCCTTCACCATGTGCTTCCAAGCCTCTCCGTCAGCAGGGTGTATAAGCGTATCACCGTCGGGCAAATTCCTCTCAGCCCATCATCTCATAGCTTCAGCCGTGTGTGCACACATGAACAACCGTTCTAGCCTATCTATCAACGGAAAATACAGAAGTATCTTCACAGCTTTCTTGTTTCCGGCAGGAGTCAACTTATACCTGTCTGTACCACATACCGGGCAATCATCAAGGGATTCAAGATCATTCTCATAAGCATCTTCACCCCAGAATAGAACACAATCATATCTACAAGCATGGATTTTGATGTAGGAAATGCCACGATGTTTCAGGATCTGTCGCACCTTACGATGAGTGGTAGGAAGGCGATGACCGGGGGGCAACAACGAACCAGACCACTTCAGCCAATCATCAACAGCCTTCACACTCATTTTATTCTCCACTTTGAGCTTCATTACTCCCATAACACTTTCAAGAACAGTCTTATTACACCCGTTGTACAACGGGGTCTGTTGGAAGACAATGAGGTTGTCGTACTTGTCCATACCAACAGTGTTGATAGCTGTAGGTAATTGCTGGACTGGCTCAATATGAGGGAAGTCTCCAACGGCGGGAGGGATATCCGGTGCTTGAGCAAATATACCGCTCTCATGAGGAAACATATCGTTGATCAACCTTGTTGTTGGATCATTGGATGTACTGCCACTCTCAAAAAATTGTCTGTGATCATGTTGACCAACTGATGAGCTCTCACCGTGATAAATCCAACATGTGTACTTATCCCAAAACCCGTTTTTCTTCAAGTGCTCCAATACTTTATCGATGTGAAAACGATATCGCTCGCTGGGACACTGACATTTCATACACGGACAATAATGAATTGTCATCCCTCCACAATTAACTTTCACATATTCCACAAAACTTCTAATTCCACGGTGATATCTTACATCCCATCTTGGAAGACACATCCAACTCTTGTCCATCCTGAAAATTATAACTGCATGTATATATACCCATGATCTTATTAATTAAAATTTCATAGATACATATATATATATATATATATCGATCCCCAGGTGGTGGCGGTAATCCGCCACCTAGATATATATCGATATTTTAAACTATAAATTACATAATTTAATTATTCTACTCGATCGATCCCTAGCTAGCTAATTAATTACAAATGAACATATATATATATATATTTTCGTCTAATTATTCTACCCGATCCATAATTATTCATATATAATTTCGTCTAATTTAACTCAAAATCAACATTCGATCAATCAATTAACATAAATATATATTATTATAATTCCCATAATTTTAATATATATATACACCCGGCCTAACTATAATCGATCACAAAAATCTAAATATATAACCACACTATAATTAATCACAATTAACCGAAACATCACAATAATCACAATATTACCCATAATTAATAATCACAATTTAACCCTATAATAATCACAATATATAATAAATTAAATAAATCACCCTAGCTATATATATTCACAATAATCAACAACAATTACTCCATGCCAACTTAACTATCAATCACGTACTTAAAATCAACCATCAACAATCAATTAACTCGATCAAAATCAACATCAACAATCGATCAACACACACACATATATATATGCATGCATATATGCATCTATATATATATACCTATATATATAATTAAGTACGTACGTACCCTATATATAATGAATCACGAACTCATTCTTGACAGTTTTCGACATCACCTAATGATTTCAGAGCATTTTCAGTTTTCGCGGGAGATTTTTTTTGAATGACAGAGCTGCTGCCCAAAATGGATCTGAAATAAGCAACTATAGCCGACGATACTACAAAATCGTCGGTAATAGTTAAAAAAAAGTCGTCGGTAATAGTGGAAAACTATACCCGACGATTTTTCGGCTACTATAACCGACGACAACAATACATCATTGGTAAAAAAATTATACCCGACGATGTACTCTAGTCGTCGGTTATAGTTCACTATACCCGACGACAAGGGTTCTCGTTGGTCTGTTTTTTGCCATGACGTCGTCGGGTATAGTGTTTCTGCCGGTAGTGTTATTGTATCTAACCAGAACTAACAATGAAATAATTGACTACCAAAACATGAAACATTAACATACCTACACTCTAAGAGCAACTCTAGCAGATGTCCTAAATTTCATTTTCAGTGGAAATATGAGATTTTTTCTTCAAAATTAACTTCAGCAGATCCCCCATCTCATTAGCTATAATAGGGATCAGAATCCCTATATTTCACGTTTTCATCCCCTATTTCTATACTAAAAATGTGAATTATTAGTAATGTAAAAGTCATTATTGTCATTAAATCATTTCCTTCTAGGTTGCAAAACTAAATAATAGCCAAGTAAATAAATTATTTTTCTTTCATCAACCAATCAAAAATAACCATATGTTTAAATATAGCTAAATTGTAAGTAACATCGTTGAAGCAAAATTTTGAAAATACATAGCTAAAATATATTTCGGCTATATAATTAAACAAAAGGAGAAAATTTTAAGTTACATTGTTGGAATTGCTGTGAATGATAAATGTACAGAAACCAACTTGAATGATTGACCATCAAGGTTATTGCAATAAAGAAGCGAAAGTCGTCGGAGATTGACCATCAAGGCTATTGCAATAACCATGCGATGAATGGAGTTACTAGCTAGTAGTTCTACTGCAGAGACCAGCTCTAGTAATCAAGAGCCATACAAAGGGCACAATGCAAGGATATGAACTTGAAGATTTCTAGGGTTCATGCTTGCACTGAGCTCTCTGATACGCGCCTGGTAATTATCCCCAATTTATATGGTTCACCATGCATGTGATCGATGTCTAACTTAGCTTGTTTATATATGAGGCACCATTAATAGTCAATTAATTAATTACTTAAAAATTGTGAAAGATGGATATCAATGGAGAAAATATGGTCAAAATTTCACAAGAGATAATCCATCTCCTAGGGCTTACTATAAGTGCTCCTTTGCCCCAACTTGCCGGATAAAAAGAAGGTATGTATATATGTATGCTTTGTTTCCTATCAATTTGTAGCAGCTTTTAATTCCAAAATCTAGCTAGAAGATGCATGATTGACGCTAAATTGTTCAATTTATTCGAGCAGGTTCAAAAAAGTGCAGAAAATTCATGCACGTTGGTGGCTACATACGAAGGGGAACACAACCACACCCACCCTGCCCAACCACAATCGATAACAATACATCACCTATGCCAAGGTCCAAACCTAATTACTTCATCTACTTTTATGCCAGTACTACTTAATAATTTACTATATATACTAGAGTTTGACGCACACCCAATGGGTGTGTACTTGTGTCAAATCACCTTGCCGAATAGTGGAGAAAATTTAGGGATAGTTGTTATTAGATACATGGATTATTGATTAGGGGAGCAGTTTTGTTCTGTGTGTGGTAAGCGCAATCCCGATCTACTCTCTTATTTTTTTTTGTATTTTACTTTGATATCCTTAGTTTTTTTTTTGGGTTAAACATATTTATGACAGTAAGGGCAAAAAATGGTATTTTAAAAGTTCTACCTCTAACTGCCTTAAGGTAAGTTTCTTTAATTAATAAAGATATAAGTTGAAACAGTAAGCCCTAGGGACGCCCATATGACGCCATAATTCACTGTACAGAGCGTGCGACATGTGCGAGGTTTTTGTTTTCCATTTTCGATTGTGAAGCAATGGATCGGCCACGTCCTTCAATACTGTTTGGCTAATGTTTATCTTATGTTCTCCATCCGTATGCTCTCATCTCTCTCTTACGATTGCATTTTGCTCTCATCTCTCTTTGCGAGAACACATCTGCCACGTCATCGTGTTCATCTCCCTTGGAAGTCGTGGTCGTCTTTGTGGGTTGGCGGAAAATCGGGTTCGGAGGAGATGAAGTCGATGTCGTTATGGGTCCAGTATGGAAGCGACTCGAAGGCTTGGGCTTCTTCCAGGTCGTGGATTTAGAGGTACGTGACGTTCTTCGACATCGTTATGGTGCAAAGCAAGATCTTCGTGTTCATGCAGGGTTGGGAGTGATCTTTGGTTCTCTCTCCCCGTCATCGTTCTGATCCTTTCGATTATTTTGGATTGACATCTCTCTCTCTCTCTCTCTCTCAATCTCAATCTCAATCTCAATCTCAATCTCAATCTCAATCTCAATCTCTCGAGTTGAATTTGATTTCGTGCTTTGTTTTTTTATTAAGATTATTGTGGTGGACGACAATCCAGTGGTTTCAGACGATTCAGACCTCGCGACGATCTCCCAGAATCTTCGGTTGGTTTCGATCAGCGAAGCGCAAGCAGAATTGACGGCTAGAAATGACTAGTTGCTGAAATTCGATGCAGATCGGCGGCGACGGATGGTGGCAGATGTTGAATCACCCAAGCTTATTTGGCCCAACGACAAACCTTACCAGTAGCCATCAATACGACAACCTCTATACAATTTTATCGTATCCCGAAGGAGCCCGCAAGCAAGATTTTTTGTCTACTCACTTTGTTACTATCACTCGAACATGCTTACTATCAAACTGATTAAGCATGTCTACAATATCAAAATGAAGCATGCCAACAGTAGCTCTGTAGCGCATGGTTGACCACATACGCAAGTGATTGCTTTGATACACTCCCATGCATCTGTGTACGGTTAAAAAAAAAGCATGTTTACTATTGTACAAAGTTTTCACATGTCTAGATATACTGTACTCCAACATGCCATGTTTCAGAAATAACGTATGTCCACAATAGCTAATTTACTTCACACTCGTATAAGGCATGTGGCTACCCGATCAATACATGCATGTGTTAATGTGATTTTACTCCGAACTACACATTATGAACTATGCATGCTCACAAAATTACGTGGTAATCTCTCTCATTAATTAACATGTGCTCGCCCTAGACATATGTCATGCGTTAGGACGCTTGTTGCCCACTCGAGCCATTACCCGTATGTGCTATAAATATGCTCCATATATGTCATGCCATGCTATAAAATCATATGCAAGTTTTACGCGCTATATGACATACATCACAACCCATATATGCATGGTGCATTGACGGACTCGGGGACTTACACTATCATGGGCACGGTTGACACTATCATGACCTGCGCCATCGATCAGGGCTAACGAACTGAGGTTTGGGACCTCCCGTTGCGCATCATCCCGATAGAGCAATACCGATAGGCAAGTGGCAATTATGCTTGCGCTATCGTGGGATGAGTAGTAACATCACTTGTCGCCACGTAAGCGGCTCCAAACAGCAACATCAAGTTTCGGAGTCCAACCCAATAGGCAAGTGACAATTATGCTTGCGCTATCGTGGGACGAGTAGCAACATCACTTGTCGCCACGTAAGCGGCTCCAAACAGCAACATCAAGTTTCGAAGTCCAACCTGATAGGCAAGTGACAATTATGCTTGCACTATCGTGGGACGAGTAGTAACATCACTTGTCGCCACATAAGCAGATGTAAACCAACAACATCAAGTTCCGGAGTCCAACCCGATAGGCAAGTGGCAATTATGCTTGCGTTATTGTGGGATGAGTAGCAACACCATTTCAGAGTCATCTAATGGCCGAACGACAACAATGTTCACGCTATCATGGGACAAGTAGCAAGTTCAGTTGTCGCCATCATAAGCGGCTCCAAACAGCAACATCAAGTTTCATAGTCCAACCCGATAGGCAAGTGGCAATTATGCTTACGCTATCGTCGCCACATAAGCGGCACCAAACAAAAAACATTGTTTCAGAGTCCAACCCGATAGGCGAACGGCAACAATGTTCGCACTATCTGGGTCAAAATCAGCAACATCATGTTTTCGACCCTCTCGATGATCCGAAACAAGCAACACCATTTCAGAGTCATCCAATGGATGAACGGCAACAATGTTCGCGCTACCATGGGACAAGTAGCAAGTTCACTTGTCGCCATCATAAGCGGCTCCAAACAGTAACATCGTATCAGAGTCCACCCGACAATCAAAGCGGCTCTAATCAGCAATATCGTTTCGGAGTCCCCTAGTGGCTGGAAAAATAGTCACCTGTCAAAACTTCGGACACCGCACTAATCATATACCTACCTCATACATTTCATAGGCTCATTCGATACTCATACACCATATAAAGAAAATACATACATCATAAATGTACGGTACATGATGCACCATCAAACACTCACGATACATCAACCATGTATGCAACATCACTTACAACATCTCGTTACGTTTGTATGCATGGTCGTGTGACCTTATTATCGAATGATATACTGTTAAACTCGCATGATTATATTCTGGCACACCACCATCTTTACGATTATACATGTTGTTGTTATACATTGTCCGTTAAAGCAGTTATGTGACCCGATAGCCTAGTCAAGCGAGATCATCCTTGCTTGAGGAGCTGAGGGGATTAGGGGGTACGGTACTCTAGCCACCTAGCATGGCTATGAGCATGTAATTAAGTTTGAATTTGTCAACTCCCCAAGCAAGAATTAATCTCTTTTAACTTGGGGACTTGGGGGACTTGTTGGTACACATATATGTATGGCCTAATTACGTGCACTTAGCCACTAATCTTACCGAAATTGGCAAACTCTAAGCAACATCAAATACAAAGAGAAATGAAAAGAAGAAGAGAAAATCAAGAAAGAGGCCTCATCCCACATCGAAGGAGAAGAGAAAGAGAGCCATCTCTCTAGCTATAAAATATAGGCTCACTCACACTTCATATTCAATCAATCCATCTCGATTACACACTACTCTATTGTAATCACACCTTGGGCTTCCATCGAAGTCTGAGACCCTTAGTGAAAATTCAGTGGACTAGCCGAATTCGGTGAACCACTATAAATTTTGTCCTACCAAGGTCTTTCATCTCAAATTCAGATTTCAAGTAGCAAACAGTCTCATTGATCTCTTCGAGAGTTCTGATAATATTCATATCATCAACATAGACAGCTACTATAGCAAATCCTAAACTTATTCTTTTAATGAACACACAAGGGCATAAATCATCATTCTTATATCCCTTCCCAATCAAGTAGCCACTAAGACGTGTATACCACATCCTACCGGATTGCTTCAATCCATACAGTGAACGTCTCAACTTTATAACATGAGCACTCCGTGGTCTAAAGTTACTTGATTTGGGTATAGCAATGTCATCTGGCACTTTCATGTATATCTCTGAATCAAGATTACCATAGAGCTATGCAGTAACTACATCCATAAGCTGTATGTTAAGCTTTTCAGACACTACCAAGCTTATAAGGCAACGGAAGGTGATGATGTCCATAACAGGAGAACACGTTTCCTCATAATCAATTCCAGGGCGCTGAGAGAAACCCTGCGCTACAAGCCTAGCTTTATACACAAGACCTCATTCTTCTCATTACACTTCCGAACAAAGACCCCTTTATGTCCAATTGGCTTTAAATCGGTGGGCATAGCACAACCGGACAGAAAACTTGCCTTTTATTCAGAGAGTCTAGTTCAGCCTGGATTGCTACCTTCCATTTCGGCCAATCTGCTCTATGTTGACATTCAACAACAGAATGGGGTTCCACTTCATCGTTGTCAATAATCTCCTGAGCGACGGAACAAGCAAACACATCATCAACTAACATGGAAGATCTATCTATAAGAACACGCACATCATTTGTTCTAAGTGAGATTTATTTGTTCTCTAATATCACAAGAGGTTCTGAAGCGTCCCCCAAACTTGCCAATTGTGATTCAAGGACATAACTGTAGTCAGAGATAATCTCATGTGAAGGATTCACAATGGTGATGATTAATGGATCTTTTTGTGCCTTGATGACCTGCCTTTTAACTGGCGGCTTATCAGTGGATTTTCTTGGCCTCCCCTTTTTCCTGGTGGGAGCTGAGGCCGACGCAACACCTTCCACATGAGCAACCTTGCCCAGTGTTGCTACTAACAAATCTCTTTTTCAGGATTTCCAACCTTGCAGGAACATTTGCAACAAGTATATCCGATTTCGTCACTTTAGTATATCCGATTTCTTCACTTTAGCGATATCAACAAATGAGTCAGGCATAGAGTTTGCTACTTGCTGAAGATCAAGTATTCTTCGCACTTCCGTCTCACTTTGAGAAGTGCGAGGATCATAAAGAGACACAATGGGATTAAACCACGTTAATTCTTGACGTTCCACTGGAACGAAAACATTCCTATCTCCCCCTAACGACGGGAAATATGTCTCTTCAAAGTGACAATTTGCAAATCTAACAGTAAAGAGATCTTCTGTCGAAGGTTCAAGATAGCAGACTATCGTTGGAGATTCATAACCAACATAAATGCCTAATCTTCTTTGAGGACCCATTTTAGTGTGCTATGGAGGCGCAATTGACACATAATCCGCGCAACCAAAAATGCGCAAATGTGAAACATTAGACTCATATCCAGTTACCAACTAGTACACACTGAATGGTTGGCGGGCTACGGGTCAAAAACGAAGAAGCATTGCTGCATGTAACACTGCATATCCCCATATAGAGACCGGTAAGTTTGTATGCATTACCAAAGCTCTAGACACAAGATGTATTTGCTTGATATGAGCCTCTACTAAACCGTTATGAGAATGAACATGAGGAACAGGATGTTCAACTTCAATCCCAAGAGATATGCAGTAATCATCAAAATATTTTGATGTGAACTCTCCTGCATTATCAAATCGAATAAACTTGATTGGATAATCTAGGTGGTGAGCCTGGAGCTTAATGATTTGAGCCAGGAGTTTTGCAAAAGCAATATTCCTTGTGGATAGCAAAGCAACGTGTGACAATCGCGTTGATGCATCTATCAAAACCATGAATATTTAAATAGTCCAAATTCGGGTTTGATAGGTCTACAAATATCACCTTGGATCCTTTGTAAGAATAGAATATTGTCATTATTATCAACAACAAAGGAAGGATGTGCTTGTAACTTTGTTAAAGAATAAGCTTTGCAAAACGAGCGATGTGCATCAGAGATTGCAACATAAGAATCTGATAGGATAACGCACAACATCTCAGCAGTATTTTGCCGGGATGGTGCTGCACTCGTCTTGGAGACCGAGCTAGGATTGAGAGGAGTAGTCTCATCCTCACCATCTAAAATGATGGAAATAGGGAATCCCACATATGTTTTCGCTCTAAAGAATGGATGACCATGAGTATTTTTTAAGATTTTGATCATCATGTCAAGACCTGGATGTCCCAGTCGAAGGTGCCAAAGCTTGTATGATACAGAATCACACGCAGTAGTGTGAGTCATAGCATTGGATTCAATGATCTGAACTGTAGTTAGATATAAACCACTACGAATAGCCATAAACTTCTCTAGAATGCGCTTGTGGCCACATTCAACAGAGGTTATACACAATCGTTCTTTTCTATTCTCACAATAGGTTTCTAAGTGAAATCCGTTGGCACGAATATCCTAAAAACTTTGTAAAGTTCGATTGGCCTTTGGCGCGTATAAGGCATCAGTGATATATAATTTTGTACCATGGGGCAGCAGAAACTCTGCAGAACCACGCCCTTGTATAACGGGCGTTGCACCAATCATGGTTATCACTGAGGATTTGTATGGAAAAAGATCCACAAATAGTTTCTTATTCTGCAGAATGGTATGAGTAGTACCACTATCTGCTAGACACTTAATTTCGCCTTGAGACATCAACATAATCAATGTAAATAAGTAAGTCTGATGTGCGAGAATTAATGGTCATGGAGGTTGGGAAAGTTTGTAACACCCTCTCAATCATGTCATTCTCGGATTTTTTTCACCCCACAAAAACTCAACTCTGACTACAGAATCTAGCATGGCTTAATTAAACTCTTAGATTTTGGGAAAATCCACAAGTCTAGTGTGCTCCCATCTAGCAGTCAACTCAGAAAGCTGTGAATCATGCACATTGTTGAAGCGATGCTTCATAACGTCCCACAATACCATGTGATCTATTTTGTTTAAATAATGCTTCTTAAGAGTTGGATGAATATGATGCCTCAAAAACATGAGGGCTTGAGCTTTTGATTCTTCAGTGGGGGGGGGGAGATTCGTTCCAGGCCCAAAGGGTTTGATGGTGTTGGTCAATCTCTTTCCAATGAATGTAGTTTCCACATCTGAGACCCAACAATGATATTCCTTGCCTTGAAGGTCAAGGATGTCGAATTCCGGCCTAGTTGGCTCATTCGAACTCATCTATAAAAACACAAAAAAATGTTTTGTCAATAACGATAAAAAACTACGATCACAAAAACTTTCAAGTTTTATTGAATAAGAACATGATCCATGATATATGGTCACAAAATCGATCATAAACGGTGGCAAAAACCACACCCAGCTATTGTGACTAACTGCCACATAGGAAAGATTTTCCTTTTCTTTTCTAAACCATGACTACCCCAGAACTGTCACTTATATTCTATGGATATAGGTCCATAGGAACTAGGGTAATCATGTAATATAAAAGCAACTCATATTACAATTATCATTAACTTAGATCTAGGGTTTTACAGTAGGTAAGTTTGCTAGATCTAGATATTGATGGTTTAGAAAAGTTTACCTTGATGGGTGTTATGCTCGGTATGGCCACTACACTTATTGATTGATTTGAGGTAGAAGCCCTTCTGAAATGATTCCTCGGAAGACGAGCAATCTTGAAACGATTTGAAGAACTTGTGCTTGAGTGGGGGATGTCGAGATGAGAGAGAGAGGCCGACGGTGGAGCAAGGTGGTCGGCGACGATAGTGTTAGCTTTTAAAGTTTTTTCTTCTTCTTTTTGGTGGTGATGGCTATCAACCCAGAGAGCGTGCTGATAACGTGTTGTAGGAGAAAAACTATATCTCTTTCATTGATATAATGCCTTAAATACAAGCTGATACAATCTGTTACAATAAATATCCTGATATGACAGGGATTCCATGCATCTATCTAATTAATATCTGTATCTAATTATGACAAGACACACACTGAAAATTATGGAGAATTAATCTCCTTAAACACTTACTACTTTTTTGTAGAATTTAATCCTTTGACATTTTCATTACAAGATTCGGGACAATCATTAATTACATTGGCAAACAAAATATCTTAATACCATTTGTTTTCAGATTATTTACATCTCTTGCCACAAGCCCGCAATTAGAAATATAGATCAACATTTAATTTAATCTTTAAATTACGTTTGTGATTGTTATCCGTCAATAATAATTAATGAGAATAGATAATATGAATTGACTAAATTGTTAAGGTACCCCGACTACCTTGTGTTTACCCTAGCCGTTGTCGACCATGTTCTCCTCCGGCCGACCTCTGATTCCAAATTGGATTGCAGGATTGCTTCTTGCCCATCATCCGATCGACTACATACCAGTGCATGTTTCTCTCTTCCCCAAAACCCACTACCCGATTCTCTCTCTTGAGTTTTGCGTTTTTGCTCCACACCACCCACCAATAGTGACAAGATGCACTGGTATGTAGACCACCATTCTCCCCCCTCCCTTTTATACTAATTCATCTCTTCTAGTTGCAGGTATAATTGAAGCCACCTATATTCCTCTCGGCCCTGTTTAAAACCCGATTCCATTTTAGGGTTTCTTCTCGGTGACTTATCCTATCTTGCCTCCATCACTTTCAATCCCTCTTTGCATGCCGACACCATACCAAGATGAGCGCGTCCCCTCCTTCCTCCAAGGCCGTTTCTCATCCCGACACTGAGCCACAGATTTTGGCAACGGCATTAGGGGCAGTGGATCTCACTGTCCCTGATGACAAGGAGGATGAGGAATGGTACTATGTTGTTGCTCGATGTTTTTCAATTAATCGTTTTTAGTCCGACAAAGTTTAAGGATTTAAAATGAAGACGATAAGCTTTGGCGCGATGTTGCGGGTTCAAGCAATATCGGATTTGAACAGATGACTCCTGATCGTATTGTGTACAAGTTTCGGTCTGTGGCGGAGCGGAAACGGGATGTGGAGTATAATCCTTGGTTCCATCATGACACTACAATTGTGGTGGAACAATTTGATGGTTTTGATGATCTTTTATCAATTCCAGCATCCAAATGCTCGGCTTAGGTTTTTGTCCGTCCTGCGTCAGGTCGTTTTGCCCTCGCCGCTCTCCAGGTCAAGTGGCTCAACCCCATGGGAAATGCGCTAGGTGGTTATCGCTCTCATGATCCGGTTTTGGTGTCCCACCGCTTTAAGATCAAGTTTCGTGTGGATCTTGATATTCGCATGCCACTGGTGGTGAGCACTACTTTCATACTTGGTCCTACTTACTCTTTTGATGTCTTGATGGAATATGATCGCTTAAAAGGTTATTGTGATATGTGTGGTGCTTTCAAGCATGGTGATTCAGGGCGTCTGAAGCCCCCAACGACCTCATTGTCCAAGTCGCAGCCAACTGTGATGACGCCTGGATCCCCGTCGGCTTTAGAGAAACCAGTGGCAGCTTGGGGCTCCAAATGGGATGCAGACCTAATGCAGGGGATACCCGTGCAAGTCTTTGGCAGTGGTACCATGCCTAATCCACCTAAGGTGAAGGGCCCTAGTTTTGCTAGAGTCTTAGAGCCTGGGGCCGATGGGCCCACTAATATAGATGTTCTTTTGCAGGTAAGTATGTCAGATGCTTCAGTTCCGGATACCTTCAATGAAGTTCCACAATCTCATTTCAATGTCTCTTCGACGTCCAAGACACCGACTTTAGGTGCAAATACTGAGATCGTGCTGGACGAGGGGCTGCATGGAAGTTCCACAATCCCATTTCATCCACCCGATCAAGTTCTGATGACGATTGACTAAGAGGGTCTAAAAGTGGCTCATAGTGGTGCACGTCGTCATAGCAACAAGAGGGATTGTTCCAGTCTGGGCCTAAAACAAGGGGCATGGAGAATGTGTTGCCCAAAAAATCTATTATCCATCTGCCAGTTGATGGATGCTGAGGCGCTGTGTTGCAGTGCGAAGCAATATAAGGGGCTCCTACATAATTAAAGAGTGGTACGCCATCAAGTTTGGCAGTTACTTATGCTACTCCGGTTTATTAATTTAAGTCATGTATGTCATTTAGTTAAACAAGTGTAGCGGTACTATATAATTTTTTTTGCGTGTCGGATAATTCGGTAGAATTTTGTATTGGTATCGACTTTAATTTTATAGTGAATAAATTTTTGATTATATTGGAAATATCTTCAATTTTCTTTATATTGGCAAAAAAAATAAAAATTACGAAACTGGTTGAACAGTAAAAAAGCAAGAGGGCGTGAAGTGTGTGAAACATTAACCTATCATCCCCTCGAACTTTATAGTCCCACCTTCAATTTGCCTCCGTCTGTCTCTCTCCTCTTTCTCTTACCTCACTCCAAAGCGCTAAAAGGGTTTCTTTGGCTCTCTCTCTCTCTCTCAAATCGATCATAATCCATGGCCGACATCACCGACTCCTCCTCCGCTTCCCGCCGCCGCCACCACCACCACCACCTATCCGTCACCACTCCCGCCCAGATCTCCAAAGGTATATTACTCTCTCTCTCCTCCGTTCTCGATTTGCTCACCGCCGAAACCCTAGGCGGCTCCGACGACATTAAGGCGGAGCTGTCGGCGCCAGGGTTTTGATGAAGTTTTCGATTTTTTAGGGTTTAGGTTCTATGTTAGGGTTTTTTTTTTCAATCAAATTTGTGTAGTCTCTTAGGGTTTTAGTTTGAATGTGATAATGATTTGCTTATTTTCCAGCTGAAAATTTTGTAATTTTAATTTTAGGATTGGATTGTTTTGATTTTGTGAAGGTAATTTGTATGATATTTTTGTTGGGGGTTTTGATAGTAGTGTTGGTTTTTTTTGTTTTATGTGTGCAGCTGGACAAGGTTCTGAGAATCCTATTCCGCTTTCGCCGCAATGGCTTCTGCCAAAGCCGGGGGAAAGTAAGCTTGGAGCTTTAAGCGGGGTGTGTGTTTATCACTGTCAATTTTTGCTTATTTTGGATTCATTGGTTAATAATCAAATGCATCTTGTATTTTAGAAGTATAGTTTCGTATTTTAATTTTAAACGATATATGTAGGAAGTACCTCCCAGCCCGAATTCAGCACTTGGCAATCGCTTAGATGCCGTGAAGTCGACGGGTAACGGGGAGGAGACTCATGATAACCAGAAGAAGAAGGATGTTTTTAGGCCTTCTTCCTTGCTGGACATGGAAACTGGTGGTCGTCGGGAACGCTGGCGGGATGAGGAGAGAGACACCACCAATTCTTCTGTTTGCAAGGATCGGTGGAGGGATGGAGGAGACAAAGAGCTTAACGACACTCGCCCCAGGGTGGATCGTCGGATGGACAATTCATCGGGGAAGCACTTTGTCCCTTCTGCGCCTCGTGCACCGTCAGAAAGATGGACCAACTCGAGTAACAAGGACACCAATTATGAGCAGCGTCGAGAGAGCAAATGGAACTCGCGTTGGGGCCCCGATAACAAGGAGGCAGAAGGTTTGCGCGACAAGTGGGCTGACTCGGGCAGAGATGGCAGCATGCAGGATAAAGGCTTGTCTCATGTTGGAAATCAAGGAAAGGATGAGAAGGATGGGGAACACTATCGGCCTTGGAAATCAAACTCTTCCCAAGCTCGTGGAAGGGGGGAGCCTTCACAGAACCAGACTCCGGTAGTCAACAAATATATTCCTAGTAGGGGTCATGGGGAAAGTACGCCTCCAACTTTTTCTGCTGGTCGTGGAAGGGTTAACCCCGGGGGAAGCTTTATGAGCAGTATTCCTACAATTTCTCAGTCTCTAGGAATTTCGGACAAAATCGAAAGTGAGCACGGAGAGTCGTACCCTTTAAGGTATAATAGGACAAAGCTGCTTGATGTATACAGGATGACAGATATGAGATCGTCCCGAAAATTAGTTGATGGGTTTATAGAGGTGACCTCTCTTACACTGGAGGAACCATTGGAGCCTCTGGCTCTTTGCCCACCAAACTCAGACGAAATGGTAACACATATTCATTATAATTTATTTATTTATTTTTGATTGCTTCCGATACTTTCAGCAGTTCAAATGAACATTTTTTCTTTTCGAGCAGGCTCTTTTGAATGGAATTGAGAAAGGGGATATAATTAGTAGTGGTGCACCTCAAGTGTCTAAAGATGGAAGGAACTCGGGAGATTTTACACAAACAAGAAGAACCAAGCTCGGTAATTTACCTGATCAGCCTGTTTTAAAATTGTGCATGTATATATAATATATTTAAAGTTGGGGACTGACTTGTAAAACTGAATTGTTTGAGCAGGAAGTAGAGAAGACATACCGATGGCTAATGTGGATTCAAAAGATGAATCTTTTGTTAGCTCAAAAGGTGGTTTTTCGAATTATACAGATAGTTCTCATCATCATGAAAGGCAAGTGCCTCACCATGGGTCGAGCCTAAAGGCTGAAACAACTCAGGATCAGAAGACGTACTCAGAGAACAGGTTTAGAGCTGAAGGTATGTACAAATCTTTTGTGATTGAATCGCACAATTTACTTGCTAGTGTTGGTTATATTTGATTGGATGGGAAATGGTGATCCATATATTCTGTAATGCCTTGTGGTTTATGAAAAATTGGTAAACTCAGGTTCAGTTATCATGAAGTACTGGTTTTGTTTGATTATTTTGGTTCATTAGCTTCTCTTTCTTTTCAAAATTTATAATTGCTTCGGCATTTTGATGACGTGCATGTTTAGGACCTCTTCCTGGAATTCGTATTATCCTCGAGCTATTCTAGCACGATATTGAATGACCATCAATAAACAATTTACATGATTGAATTTCTATTTGCAGGTGTTAGAGAAGATGGTGGTCTTTTCAGAAAAGCCGAGGAGCCACCTCATAGCAGGGAATATGCTGTGCCAGGAGGTGTGACTGCTCCATGGAGAGCTCCATCACAGGTAGATCGCTCAAATACAGCCTTGCATGATTGGCAAGATATGCCCAGAGATTTGCAGTCACCACCTGCTATGACGTGGTCACAACGGCAGAAAGATCTCAATAATGACTGGGGAAGTAATATGACTGATTCCTCAAGAAATGACACGAAATGGAAACCCAGTGAAGACTCTATTTTAAGGAGGCAGTTATCTGGAGCTCTAGATAGGGAACAGGAAATGAGAAAGCCTCAACAGGCTCCATTGGAAGAACTCCAACTTTATTATAAAGATCCTCATGGTGTAATTCAGGGCCCTTTTTCTGGGGATGACATTATTGGCTGGTTTGAGGCTGGATATTTTGGTATAGATTTGCAAGTTCGTGTTGCAGGTGCACCAAACGATTCGCCATTTTCATCACTTGGCGATGTTATGCCTCATTTACGAGCTAAAGCTAGGCCTCCACCTGGATTTAGTGCTCCGAAAAATGAAGTTGTGGATACTTCAAGTAGGCTGAACTTTGGTATTGCTGGGAGGACACATGCTGGTTTAAGCGAGGCAGATATGCTAAGAAATGAACCAAGGATTCAACAAAGCTCAATGACGGAAGCTGAGAATAGGTTTTTGGAGTCACTGATGTCTGGTAATACAAGTGGTTCACCTCTGCCTAAGTTTTCCGAAGGTTGGTTCTTGTTTACAAATCTTGATTGTTGAGTATATATATGGAGGGTGATGATTTTCCTACAAATTTATCACCCTATATGTTTTATATGTTGCGTAGTAACTGTATCTTGGAACTTTGTATTTCATTTGCAGGTTTGCAAAGCTTTGTTGGAAATAATCCTCTAAGTTCGCCTCATTCTGGATTGGAAAACCTGTTGGCCAAGAGAATGGCACTTGAACGACAGAGATCTATACCTAATCCTTATCAATATTGGCCCGGTAAAGATGTGCCATCTATGATACCCAAGCCAGAGATTGTTCCTGATCCAAATATCCGGTCATCTATGTTAGAAAATCCTCCTCATACCCAAAATGCTGATCTCAAATCCATCCTTCAAGGATTAACCGACAGGTCACCTGGCATAAATAATAATGCCGCTAATTGGTCAAATTTTTCTGTTCAAGGTGGGTCAGATCCACTACAGAGTAAGATGGACATGTATCGTGATCAGAGTATTCCTCCTCAAGCTCCACTTGGATTCCAACAACAGAGGCTGCAACCTCAAAATCAACCACCTTTTTCAAATGTACCAACTCAAGCTGTGGACAGTTCTAGTATTTCCGCACAGGAGAAATTACTCTCTTCTGGCATATTTCAAGATCCCCAACTGATGAATGTATTGCAACAGCAGTACTTGATGCAGTTACATTCCCAGGCACCTGGCCCACAACAGCAGATGTCATTGTTGGATAAGTTCATGTTGCTCAAGCAGCAGCAGCAAAAACAGGAAGAGGAGCTGCTAATGAGGCAACAACAGCAGCTTATTTCTCAGGCCCTTGCAGAGCATCAATCCCGCCAAAACTTTTCAGAGCCGTCTTTTGGACAGTTGGGGCATGCATCCATTGACCCTTCTCGGCTTCAGCTTGGTACAAATGTGCCAGTTCCCAATATGCAGGATGAGCTTACCACTAACTTTATGGGTTTGCCATCTCAAGGCACCCAAGATATTCGTCATAGTGTAAGTGATGGAGCTCCTATACCTCCCCATCAGATTCTTCATCAGAGAAGCTGGGATGATACTCGTGTGGGGCCTTATAACGATATCCGTCAAGATTCATTGCCAGCGTCGACTATTGCTGAGAGATATGCGTTGCTTGAGGCAATGACCAAATTGAGAGAGGAGACACTCTTGCAGAAGCCCATCCCTGATTCTGACTTCAATGCTGCTAAATCTGTGGTGCACCCATCAGAAAAGGTCTCCAGAGATGCCGGCACTGAAGGTGTGTCTGAGACACTTGGAGATTCTGGTTCTTGTGATATGCCTGAGCATGTCGATGATGGCAAAGCCCAATCAGATAGTCAGACTGAAGAGCAGCTGGCTGAAAGGGAAAAATGCAATGATCAGGCTCCTTCGGTGAACAAAGTGAAGAATGTTGAAGTGCGTGGGCAAAAAAAGACATCGGAGAAGAAGTCCAAGAAGCAAAAATCTTCCAAGACACAGTCCACAAATGATCAGGGCAAAGGAGTAACGAAATCATCCTCTTCACAGCAAGTAGAGCAGTCTGAAACTGACCTCAATCTAAAAGTTGGTAAATCTGACATTGTCACTTTGGAGGTTGTGCAATCCCAACAAGATGGAGGTGATACTGAATCTCTTCAAGTCGATGTTGATTCTACACCGCTTGAGCCTGTTTCTGTGCAGAATACCCAAGTACATGTTGCACAGCGAGGCTGGAAGCCTGCTCCTGGTTTGAAGGCAAAATCACTATTAGAAATTCAACAGGAAGAACAGAGGAGAGCACAAATGGAAGTGGTTGTATCTGAAGTTCCCAGTTCGGTCAACTTGTCAAGCTTATCAACTCCTTGGGCTGGTGTTGTGGGCAGTTCAGAGCCTAAAATAATTAGAGAAAATCAGAGAGATGCAGAAATTAAGGAGTTAAATGCTGGGAAACATGAAAATATAAACCAGAAGAGCAAGAAGAGCCCGTTACATGATCTGTTGGCAGAGGAAGTTTTGTCCAAGTCTGGGACAGGAATTACTGAGCTTCCTAATGGTATTTCAAGTCAGCCACCTCCGCAAGTTATGCCATCTGAATCCGTGAATGATGATAACTTTATTGAGGCTAAAGACACCAAAAGGAGTCGCAAGAAGTCTGGAAAATCAAAGGGCTCTGCAACTAGGGATTCAGCAATGACGCCTGTAGACGTGCCTATTAGTTCAAGCCCCACTGAGAAACTCAGAAGCTCTCGTTCTGTACAGCAGGAAAAGGAAGTATTACCCATGATCCCATCAGGGCCTTCATTGGGAGATTTTGTTCTTTGGAAGGGAGAAACAGCAAACCCTTCTCCTTCTCCTTCTCCGGCATGGTCCACGGACTCTGGAAAACTTAATAAACCAACGTCTTTGAGAGATATTCAAAAAGAGCAAGAGAAGAGGATTGCTTCTTCTCAGCAGTCGAATCAGATTCCACCAACTCCTCAGAAATCCCAGCCAACTCAAACCTCCCGGAACAGTGCTCCTTCCTGGTCACTTTCAAGATCATCTCCATCTAAGCCCGCTTCTCCAATCCAGACCAATTCCCATGCGTCTCAGCCAAAGCATAAAGGAGACGATGACCTATTCTGGGGCCCAATTGACCAATCAAAGCAAGAAACCAAAAAGTAAGATATTCCACTCTCATGCTTTGTATTTTTTTTTTTTTGCAGTGTGTAACTATAATATTTTGATGCATATGTGAGTTTAACTTCAAAATTCTTTTGGGACTCTCGTCATTCTGTTGTTTTGTTCATCTCTGAGCAGGGCCGACTTTCCTCAACTAGCAAGCCAAGGCAGTAGGGGTATAAAAAGTACTCCTGTTAAAGTAACTTCAGCTGGCTCATTAAGCCGGCAGAAATCAGCAGGTGGCAAAGCAACTTCTTCCTCACCGGCCCCTTCTCAGTCGTCTCTAAAAGGAAAGAAAGATGCTATGACCAAGCAATCCGGTAAGCCTTTACAGGACTGTTGAATACTTACATTGAGCCGTTAGCAGAAATTCATTTACTAATTTTTTGTGGCCATTGCAGAAGCAATGGACTTCCGAGATTGGTGCAGGAGTGAGTGTGCTAGGCTTATTGGGACAAAAGGTAACGCTCTGGCCTCCACTTCCCTACTTTGCATATCATTGCTTAATCTTCACTTATTTTTTGTCTCCATTGGAATATTATTTGTGTCTTTTAATGTCCTTTCTTTTTCGTGCTAGATACGAGTTTCCTTGAATTTTGCTTGAAGCAATCCAGATCTGAGGCTGAGTTGCTTCTGAAAGAAAATCTTGGGTCATACGACCCTAATCACGAGTTCATCGAGAAATTTCTCAACTACAAGGAGTTACTACCAGCCGATGTCCTTGATATAGCCTTTCAAAGTCGGAATGATCAGAAGTTCTCTGGAATCAGTGGTTCAGGTGCAAATTCCTATAATGCAGATGTTGGGGAAGTCGTCGGGAAGAAGGGGAAGAAAGGGAAGAAGGTTAGTCCTGCTGTCCTGGGATTTAATGTCGTCAGTAATCGGATCATGATGGGCGAGATCCAGACAGTCGAAGATTAGGATTGTTCTGAAGAGGCAGTTTGTTGTAAATAGTTTTTGGCTTTTGGACCTGTAAATGCTATTTACATTTCTCTCTTCTAGGATCTTTTTTTGGTTCTCTCTGTAATGCCACAGCAGCAGTGCTAATTTTTCTGCTCGAGCAATTTTTGTGTACCATGCAGATGTGAGAAACTCAAGAGTAATGTTACTTATTTCTTGTAAACTTTAAACCACCATATGAAGTTTAATCTTAAGTCTTACTTCCTTTCATTTCAATTCAATTACCAAAGTGAAGGAGGGTTTCTTTTGCTGAAGACCTGAAGTAACATCAATGGATGAAGGCTAAATTTATATAGACAGTTGGATATCACCATTGCTTGAGCTAATGGTTGGTTACATAAATGACATGAGTAATCTAGAAAAGGGATTTGCTTTTGTTGTATATGATGTTGTGCAAGAGCAACATAAGCAAATCAAGAGTTGCTCCCTTTACACATAGTAAGTACTAAGTAGTAACCTTCTTGCTTTCCTTTATGTTCTTCATCTTGTTGTTCTTCACTTCTCCTTTATTGCCCTATACACACCACAACAAAAATCATCATCATCATCGAGAGAGAACTAGTTACCTATCTAAATAGTACGAGTCACGTTCCAGTGGTTAGTGAATTCGGAGTTCATGACAACTTAATATCACATGTTCAACGTATATCTAATGGTAATTGATCACGACTTCACGAACTCACTGAACATCGAACTATCTTTCTAAATTTACAAAGTTACCGTCTAATAGTTACCTTGGAGTGAGGAGGTAGAAATGGGTCGTCATCAGCAGCAGCAGAAGCAGAAGCAGAAGCAGCAACATTATTATTATTCAAGACGGAGGAGTGGATGGACATCTTGGCAATCTCCGAAACGGCAGCGTTTCGAACAGCAGGAACATCACTGTTCAAAGGATCATACGCAGCTTCAAACGCCTCTTGCCAAAACCTAGGCAATCTATTTGCGCTGCTTCTCCTTCTTCTCATATTCTGTCTCTGCGTGTACAAATCCCACAAGTGCCTCACCACTTTCTCTCTATCCTCCACTTCCTGTTAATTAGTTTCAACCAATCATATTAAAACACATGAACATATTAAACATAGAGATGAATTTAGATGAGAGGGCACTAGTATGAGACCAGTTGAGTTTAGTTTGGTAATCTTATTAAAACACATGAACATATTAAACATAGAGATTAACATAATAAACATAGAGATGAGTTTAGTTGAGAGGCACTAGTATGAGATCAGTTGAGTTTAGTTTGGTAATCTTCATGTTCATAACTTCATATTAAACATTGAGTTTAGTTGAGAGACACTAGTAAGTATGATGAGATCAGTTGAGTTGAGTGGTTAAATTATTATTACCAGAATATCGAGATCGTCGTAGGTTGGGAGGTTGAGATCATCATCGTCGAGGATGCGAGTGGTTAAGTTACTCGCGGACCATTTAAGAGTGACGGAGCCGGTGAACATGGACCAGAAAGCCAACAATAGAATCGCGGCCAAGGCCCAGAACTTGTACCGGTTTTTCACGACGAACTGTTTAGCTGTCTTTGATGATGATGAGGAGGAGGACGACGGTGGTGAGTAACTAGACGTCTCGGATTTTCTGGTGGTTTTTGTTGGTGAAGGGATCGAGAACAGTGTCGGTGGAGCTTCTTCTTCTTCTTGTTCTTCTCTCATGGTTTTGAGTTTTTGGTTGTTGAGTCTGTGAGGAGTAGTAGTGAGTGAGATTAAGTTTGGCTGTTTGGTCACTGACGCTGTGGCCTGTGGGGTTTAAATGTTGGGGAGGTGACGACCTCGAAATAATAAAAGAGAGAGAAGAGAGATGGGGGAATCTCTTAAATGGTCAGACGACGACGTTTTGGGGTGGTGAGGCCGTGAGGGGTTGGGAGGTAGTGCTTGTCGAGCTACCATGTTCAGTTTGTTCACATTGCGAGCATTTCACAGTGGGAAGGTGGGGCCTACCAAGCATTTTCGTTTTTGGACGCGGTCGGAGAAGCGTTGACTAATGTTGAGGTGGCGGAGCTGACCACCGACGTGCGCCGTTTCCGTTCCGTTCCAAAGCAACTAAACAACAAAAGTTGGCAGAACTTTTAAGCTTACAGAAGACTCGAACTTAATTACATTTTTGTTTTTGTTTTTGAAAGTTCGAAAAAATTCATTCCACGAGGCTTCACATAAAAACGAAAGCTCTAAAGCAAGTGTTGTGAAGTAAGTAGGTTGTGGCGCATAGCGTAATGCCCACTTGGCTAATCTACGAGTTACATTGTTTACTTCCCGTGGAATATGAACAAAGATCAAATTCGGCATATGCACCAACAAAGTACAAAATTTACTGACAAAAATCAAGGTCGGCAATGTCTTTGACTGGAATCAAGAGTCGGAGCTGAAACGGACGCGCCCCAGAGAACTTAATAACAAGTTCTTACTACTAATTGTAATTGTAGTGAATGTTCAGATTTTAGAGTAGTTCGAAGAATCCTAAGAGCATGTACACCAGATTGGAAAAACAGCACGAGCAGCCTCCAAAAGTCGGTGGCCCCCGCCGGCGACAGCACGAGCCGACCCAAACGACGTGCAGCGGTGCTTCCTCCCCCCGGCGACCGCCCGTTGACCACAGCTCGAAGCTCCAGCACGAGCTTGATCAGCACGGCGAGCAACTTAAGCAGGCTGGTGGTCCCCACGCACGTGGGTGACGCCATCTTCCCTTTTTTACTAAGAATTTATTTATTTTACTGGGGGGACACGTGGCCCAATAGGAAGCCGCCACGTGTCCAGGTCGGTGCAGAAAAAAATCAAAACGGTAAAGTTGAGCTGGACCGTAGATTTTGAATCGAAAATCCAATCCAATGGCCAAAATTCAACTAAAACGGCTACTTTTCAATATAACGGTATGAATTAATTGTTTCGCAAAAAAAAAAACCCTAAAAAATTGCAAAAAAATTCTGGAAAATTTGCAAATCGGAAATTTGGTTCAATTATTTAGACGATAACGTACTGTGAGAATGACACGTGTCTACTCGTCATTGGTCGAAAATCTTACCGGGAATATAGTCACATTATTTACACGATAATGACACGTGTTGCCTATTTATTAATTGAAAATCTTATCGAGAAATAAACAATTTAAATTTTATAAGTTATGAATAGTAATAGGAGGTGCTATTTTTTACACCGCTGCACGAAAAACAGGAACACCTCATATTCGATGAATAGTGATAACACCTCCTCAAATAGGAAGTGCTATCCCAATAGGAGATGCTACATGGGTATATATATGCTCTAATGAGATCATACTAAGGGCATATGCAGCGGTGCAGCTGCTCCTCCCCTCTGCTCGAGCAGAAGAGTGAGCAATCCTTGCTCGTGTAGCTGCTTTTCTGCTCGATCAACGAGCGGTCACCGCCGCGGTCCCACCAAAGAGCAGCTGCTTGTGCTGTTTCTTCGGCACCGGTGCATATGCTCTAACTGTTTTGATTGGACAATCTTGAGTGTTCAACACAACTGGTGATTATTTATTGAGTTCCGTCAGTTAGAGGGAATTGTTGAGAAAACCTTCTTAAAAAGAGTGGTTCATTTTTTGTGGAGATTTTAGAAAATGCAATTTGTGCCAAATTTTGGTTCAAGTTCTGCGTAGAAAAACCATCCAGGATTGGCCGTAGGTTTCACAACATCATAAGAACCACACAAAGTCTGCACATGTTTAAGTACCAATACATTTCAAGTTAGCAATAGAACTCAACTACACTCAATCCCCTTGTTTTTTCCATCTTCCATTAGTCTTGTGGCCATGCACCATCAGCCCCTTTGGACCTTTCAACACGTTGGAGCTTTATGATGTGTCTAATACTTTCACTTGACAAAGCATGAAGCTTGTATCTACTATGGAAAACATAATTTTTAGATATATACATGCCACTTATATAAATTATTGTCTCCTTCGCATGTTGGTATGTTACATATTGCTCCATAAGTCTTGGTTGCCTCAAGTTTTCTTCATTTTCATTGCTGCAAGCACTGAAGGATCTATACAAACAGAGCAAGTATCATACTAGCACTACTGTATATTGAAGCCAAACAAACCCAACAAACAAAATCGAAACAAAAAGGTAGAAAATAACTGTGGGATCAGAGTTGGTTAAGGTTTGTCTTTCACTGTAAATTCAGAAACACGGACCAATTGTTACTCATTACACCCACCATTTGTAAAAACATCCAACTCTAGATCAAAAACAACAAGACTCAAAATGTGTACAAGCTCAGATATTGTGCATTATCATATCACGGTTTTATATCATATGTCCAGACATAATAGAGCAACATCATCACAGCAACTACTCTTCAAACCAAAATTACTTGATCAGCTCAAAACTAATAAAACTATTAAAAAACAAGACTCAGATATTCCACAAAGTGGAAGCTGCAGACATTTCTACACAGCATCAGATTCTGACCGCCCGTCTGCTTTCTCTCGTCATTGATCAATATCAAATCCATAATATAAACAAGAACAAAAATAACAAAGCAAGCTTCAGATAATAAGCGGAGATAATTGTCCACATTTATTTCGGTGTGTAGTATAAGTGAATCGATTTTGCATCATACGCTTGCCCAAACAACAATAAAAACTAAAATTTGTTTCATAAAAAAAATGGACATCAGATAATAAGCGGAGTTTATTGTCAACACAATTAATCAGTATATCAATAAGCGTGAAAAGTTTTAATCATCATATGCCCATTTCAATTTTTCATCACAGTAATCTCAAAACAAATTCAAAATCAAAAACAAACAAAAAAACACATATGGCATCAGATAATAAGCGGAGTTTATTATCAACACAATTAATCAGTATATCAATAAGCGTGAAGTTTTTATTCATCATTTGCCATTTTTCAAATCCAGTAAACATAAAAATCAACAAAACTAAATACACAGAGAAAAATTAAGAGTGAAGATGAATATTGGTAGGTCCATTTGACCCTAAAGCAAACATTAGTAATCTACAGTGAGCCGGTAAGCCGACCAAAAATCTATGTCGGCATCAGTTATATCTCCTCCAAGCATTGAAGTTATGCTAAATCGAAGGAGAGGGTAAAACAGATGCCTGAAATATGAACCAAACAGAACCACAAAGCACATAACAAACCAAGACATAAGTTCTAACTAAACAGACGAACAAAGAAGACAAAGCGCGACGAAGTGAGGCTTACAGAAGTATTGAGATGTGGTGAGAGATTATATAGCTCTCTGAGCTTAAATAGGGGGAGCTGGAGAAGTAGGGTTTTACACAGAGATTGGGTTGAGCCTTTCATTTGTTTCTTGTTGGGTATTGAAATATAGGCCCAACACTATTAAGAATATTTTAGCCCATAAGAATATTGGATTTATTTTTGCTTTTACCGTACATTTTTTTATTTTAAAAATTGACATATTATCAATCTTCCCATATATTTTTTTCACTTACAAAGTATATTTACGGGCTCGGCTCATGAGGATGGCCATGCAAGTTCATCCAACAACACTATGGTATGAAGCGGCCTTGTGCTAGAAGATTGCTACACGGGAGGAGAAATCCATATGGTCACTACTGGCGTAAGACACATTGCCGGCGACTTAAAGTCGCCGGCCTTGTTTTTTTTCTCGCTGGAATTGTCATTACCGGCGACAAGTCGCCGGCAATACCGTCGCCGGAGATAGCATTGCCGGCGACGGAGTTTCACGTCGCCGGTAATGTCCTAAACATCACCGGCGACTTGAGTCGCCGGCAATGTCAGCGCCGCCGTGGCCGAAATTTGAAGACATTGCCGGCGACTTAGGTCCATGTCGCCGGCAATGCTTGGAAAAATTTTGAAAAAAAAACCCGGTTCTGGATTGGGCCCAATTCCAGAACCTGCATTGAAAGACATAAACCGTACAATCATACAAGTTCAACAGTACACATAAATTTCCAACGTACAGTACAAATAGCAACGATACGAAAATTAACTACAACTACACGTCAGGGTCGAGGAACTTGCGGGTCAGGGTCGAAGAAATCCATGTACTCATTTGAACTCCGGTGGCTACCTTGGTCTTGCTGTGGCGATGACTGGTGCGGTGGTGGTGGTGGATAACAGGGGAAACTGGGGAACACAGGGACCGGGGGAGGTGTGGGGATCGGTTGTCCGGTAGTCTGAGCCGCGTACATCGTCTGCATCCAGGTGAACATTTGTGTCTGCTGCTGGACCATGAGGCGGTGTTGCTCGATCATCCCCTGGTACTCGGCATCTCTGGCTGCCTGCTGCTCGGCCATCTGCCTCATCTCCTCCATATGCCTCTTTTTCTCCTCCAACTCCCTCTGCGTCCTCTGAAGCTCCGCTGTGAGGTTACGACTAGAAGCTGAACTTCTTGACCCGGTAGAGTATTCTGAAGTGTTCTTCAATACTCCTTCGCCCGCCGAGCCCATTCCCCTACAGTAGTAGGTATTCTTTCCAGTCCCGCACGCTTTTGCCATGATCTGAGCCGCTATAGGCCGATCAAGCGGATCGATCTGAGAGGCATACTGGGTGACTTCTTCCTCGGAGCAGTCAGGATGGTTATCCCGAGCTATATTCATGGTCACTTCAGTGGTCGCCTCCTCCACTCTCGCCTAATTGAAAAGCGAAAATGAATAACGTATTATCTAACAAAATAAATTAATATCGAAAAATAGTTTTATTAACACATGGAGAGGCGAAAGACTTACCGCTTCTTCAGGGCACTGCGGATAGAACTTCTGATGAATATACACCAACGGGTTCACTTCTTGTTGTTGCTACGCCTTACTCGACCAACCCAAATAGTTCAGTGAACCTGTATGATGGGCCCTGGTGTTTTTCAATCTATTCGCCCGGTTCGTCTTCGAAATCGCCTTGTTTGATAAACATATGTAAAAAAATTAGTAACTAACTATTTGAATGTGATACGATACATTAGGCTTGTAAGATATGTTCCGGATGCATACCTTTGCTTTGGGGTGCTCGAAGTGGGCTATCAGCCACATCCACTCGTACTCCCTAAACCGGAATTCGCTAGGGGTAGAACCTCGGCCTAGCTCCTTGTATAGAGTGTAATGTGAAGAAAGCTCGTTCTTCCACTCTTTATACCTATATTAACACCAGGAAAAAAAAGTTAGAGATATTAAAACACTTGATAAACAAAAATCTAACTCGATATATACTCAAATAACTCGAAGCACATCACCTCATATGTAGTTGACGCTCTACCCACGTGTGAATAAGAACTTCATCCACGTCAAACCACACCTGCAATATGAATATATAAACGGTAAAATTATATATTTATTCGTACTAAATTAATAAATGTAAAATTTACGTAATGAAAATACGATTTAACTCACACTCAGTGCATTATGCACTTGCATCTTCACGTAGATAGGCACAGATTCCCAATCTGGCCAAAGCATTGGGACCTTGTCCCGCACGATCGCCCCGGCCATGCTGACATATTTTCGCGTGGTGTCAAATGCCTCGATCACCTCGCCATCCTCATTGGCCCTAATGGGCGTTTTCCTTCCCCCGGTGGCCTGCTCAAGTCTTTTCCCGGTGCAGGTGCCTCTAGCCCCTTTCCATTTTCCAGTACCATTAACGAAATTGCCTAATAATACAATGTCAACAAATTGATATCATTAATTGAACCTATCGTAAGTCTTAAGTAATAATTAAGTAATCAATCTAATGTTAAATAAAATTTACCTGCATCGTCCGTTTGTTGGTTGGTGCACCTTACACTCCAAAGATACACGGGGTCGAACGGGATGAAGTTGTACGCTTCCTCCACGCTCAGGAACTCCGGCCGTCCTTCAACATAAATAGGCATCCCTCTATCATCGAATTCAGGGATCACCAGAATCTCCTCGGGTAGGAAGAGACCGGACGACGGAGATAGACGAGGCCTGGACGATGAGGCACCAGCACCATCTGTCTCAGATGATTCCCGTGAAACGGGAGTAGGCACCGGGCGAATTGGGGGCATTCGGATGGAGGGAGTTTCTGATGCCCCCGTTGACTGTCGCTCGTCTGAGGGTCTGCTGACGGAGGGACGTCTGCTAACTGAGCGTCTGCTGACTGAGGCTCGAGGCTCGACTTTCGGTTGCACGGCTCCGGATCGTGCAGCTTCCTCCTCTGCTCGCGTAGCTAGCAAGGCTTGTGTGCGATCATTCATCATTGGCCCACTGCGCATGTTGCTGACTGCGGCTGAGGAGGAAGCTTGACTACTGCTCCCTCCACTATTTCGGGAACCTCTCCGTTTGATGCCTCCAAGCCAATTTGCCGCAAAACCTCCTGGACACCGTAATAGTCATGGATTCGGTTCTATAACAAATCGGAACCGGACCGTTTGGAACCGGAACCGGGCGGAACCGGAACCGATTGAACCCGGAACCGTTTGGAACTGGAACCGTTCGGTTTCAAACGGTTTCGGTTACAAACAATTCTGTACCCAAACGGTTCCGGTTCCACGCGGTTCCGGATTAAAACCGTTTTGGTTCCAAACCGTTCCGATTCCGATTTTTCACCTTAATTTATACGTTAAATTAACAACTATATCACCTTAATCCAAATTAAACACGTTAAATGCCGATTTCGATTTTTCACCTATTATACGTTAAATTAACAACTATATCACTTTAATCCAAATTAAACACGTTAAATGCCGATTTTTATTTTTCACCTATTATACGTTAAATTAACAACTATATCACCTAAAGTAACATATATACATACATCATTTTCGACTTAAATATATACATATTAATCCAAATCACGCACCCTAATTAATTTTCCACATTTTTCACACATATATATACATCATGCATCTTAATTAAATTTAATTTTTACATATATATATACATCACATATTAATCCAAATCACGCACCCTAATTAATTTCCCACATTTTTCAAACATTACCGGTATATACATTGCATATAAATTAATCCAAATAACCCTAATTAAATTTAATTTCCACATACATTTATATATACACATTGCCACATACGTACATACGTACATACGTATATATATATGCATAAAAATAAACAAAAATTGAGAGAGAGGGAGAGGGAGAGAGAGAGAGCTTGCATGCACCTGCCATGGTGGAGCTCGAGCTGATTTTCCGGCGACGGAGGTGAGGGGAGGAGGTAGGGGAGGAGGAGAGGAGGAGGGGAGGAGAGGAAATTTCAATTTGAAATGGGGTTTTTTAGTGTGGAGAGAGGAGAAGGGAGAGGAGGTGAGGGGAGGGGAGGAAGAGAGATTTGAGGAGAGGGAGGTGGCCGGAACAGTTTGGGAGGAGGAGAGGAGGAGTTTTAGGGTTTGAGATAGTGAGAAATGAGGGAGAGCTCGAGCTGAAGCAGCCCATATGCAGTAGACATTGCCGGCGAGTTAGTTGCAACTCGTTGGTAATGTCATTATTTCCCGAAGAATATCCGATTACGATTTCCGACTACGATTTCCAACACGATTTCCGACTACAATTTCTGACTACATTTTCCGACTACGATTTCCGACTACGATTTCCAACACGATTTCCGACTACAATTTCCGACTACAATTTCCGACTACATTTTCCGACTACGATTTCCAACACGATTTCCGACTACAATTTCCGACTATAATTTCCGACTACAATTTTCGACTACGATTTCCAACACGATTTCCGACTACGTACAATTTCCGACTACAATTTCCGACAACGATTTTCGACACGATTTCCGACTAGAATTTCCGACTACATCATTAACGTACTAAGGATGATAATCGTAATCATCTTTATCACTTGAGTCTGACTCGGTTTCATAGGTAACCTCTGGCAATATGTGTCGCTCCTCGTCATCTGAATCAGCGTCAACTTCATATGGATTAACATCGAGAAGTTCTGCTCCAATAATTCGAACCACACTCCCAGATCTCACATTATTAAGGCGAATCGTAGATGATTCTGGAATGTCAAAAGCGTTCGACTCTTGGTATGCAGTAACTTCCTCATCATCTGTGGTCTCACCAAGTGTGGCAGCACTGTATATGTTTCTATGAGCAACATGGTTAACCACCTTCCACGGGACTTTGTTAAGAAGATCGTCAAGGTAAAACACTTGTTTTACTGATGAGGCAAGAACGAAAGGGTCATCTTCATACCAGCTAGTAGCAGTATTCACCGAAAATGTTCCGTACTGATCGGTCCTTGTGTTCTCTGGGCTAGTATCAAACCATCTACACTTGAACAAGTGCACTTTCATGCGGTTCCCATAAATTAGTTCAACAACTGAATGAAGGACACCGTAATAGTCAACGCCATCCTGCCCACCATGGACCATCACCCCACAATTCTGTGTTTTCAGTCGGTCGTCTCGATTTTCACATATAAATTTCACGCCATTAACCTGACACATCGAGTAAACTTTTGAAGCTATCGGTTTCATCGCCAGGACCCTCAATTCGTTTGACCACTCTGGGCAACCATCATTTGCTATATGGTTCATCTGAAAATGATAAGAAATACGTACACAAGAAATTATGAACATAGAAACCCCAAAACCACGTACGTACACACATGCTATATAAGGATATATATAAAAAATAGACATATACACATATACCCTTACCCATTGACCAAAGTAGTTTGCAAACGTCCTGTTGTGGTAATCAACATTTCCGCCAATAGCAGGGCAGTGAAGATGATAGTTTTTCCAATATTGCACTTCTTGACAGTTAATCCGTACCGACCAGTGGGCAATGGCTACCTCATTTCCATCCAACTTGTACGACTTTGGCAAGCTTCCATGTACTACCACGTCATTCGAGATGATAGAAAGGTTGAACTGGGGTTCATCTATCGGCATCTGTTGTTGGGGGTCCTCAAGCGCTCCCAAATACACTTTGGTGTACGTTACACACTCGTGCGCAACATATGCTTCGGCGATACACCCTTCAGGTGCATATTTATTCTTCACATAGTCCTTGTAGGCTCCCAATTGTCTACAAGTACACAAGTGCATGTTAACTTACGTAAAAAATAAGAATTTACATATAAAAACAGAGACAAACCAAATGTATGAATCATTTGTACCTTTCCATGGGATACATCCAAGTGTAGTGTACGGGACCGGTAAGCAACAATTGTTCGGGAAGATGGATCATCAGGTGAGGCATGATGTCGAAAAAATTTGGAGGAAATATCCTCTCAAGCTTGCACATGATAAAAATGATGTCATCTTGCATCTCCCTGAGATCTGATTTTTTAACTTCCCTGGTGCATAACTTCTGAAAGAATCTTGACAAGGCCACCAACGGCTCCACCACCTCTTTGGGCAGGTACCCTCGAATGAAAATAGGGAAAAGGCGTTGAAGCAGTACATGGCAGTCATGACTCTTTAATCCGTACATTTTATTGTCCCGGAAGTTAACACACATGCTTATATTTCCTGGATAGCCATAAGGATACCTGCATATATATATATATAGCCATAGGCAACAATTATATTTCTCGCATATAACCATAATCCGGTAAAAATTTAAGGCCAAATTCCTGCATAGCCATAAGA
Organism: Geum urbanum; assembly: GCA_946800695.1. Lineage (NCBI taxonomy): Eukaryota > Viridiplantae > Streptophyta > Magnoliopsida > Rosales > Rosaceae > Geum > Geum urbanum. The sequence goes on along the minus strand of OX326998.1, from coordinate 1,417,851 downwards.
ATATATACCTGACATTACTCAGCCACCGAAAAATTTTATGCTTATGCTTCGGCTTTACGGTGTAAGGAGCTTGCGACATTTTTCTCTTACCATCTCTTAACCACAAATGTTTCCGCAGTCCCATAGCTTTCAGATCAATGCGTGCTTTAGGGATGTCTTTTGTTTTCCCCTCCAAGTTAAGAACTGTGCCCACCACACTTTCACACACATTCTTCTTTATGTGCATAACATCTAGGTAGTGTCTGATAGGCAACCTGGGCCAGTAGGGGAGTTCCCAGAATATGCTCTTGTGTGTCCAAAACTTATACCTTTCGGGTTTGTCTGGAATTGAAGCCACTATGTCAGGATGATTGCTCAGCTGGCCAAAATCATATTCATTCAACACTTCCAAAATTTCTTCCCCTGTCCATCGCCTGGGTGCCACACCTGTTTCCACAGTCCCATCAAACGCGTCTAGATCCTGCCTAAATGGGTGATCATATGGAAGCCAACAACGGTGACGCATCTGAACAATTTTACTGCAATGAGGACTGCAACAATCAACCGTCATGCACTCTGAACAAGCCCTGTAACCCCTGGTAACGTTGCCCGACAACATACCGCGGGCAGGAAAATCACTGATGATGCCAACAAGCATGGCATACATCTGAAACATCTCATTTTTGAACCTATCGTAAGTGGGGTGGCCACACTCACTCAGGTACTTAAGCTCCTCAATCAAAGGCCTCAAATACACATCGAGACACTTTCCTGGATAACCCGGGCCAGGAATTAATAGAGTGAGCATATTGTATTCCTTCTTCATGCACATCCATGGTGGAAGGTTGTACGGTACCAAAATAACTGGCCATATACTGTATTGAAGACTCATGTTGCCAAAAGGGTTGAATCCGTCAGATGAGAGCCCTAGCCAAACATTTCAGACCTCTGCTGCAAAATGATCAAACTCCCTGACCATGTGCTTCCAAGCCTCTCCGTCGGAAGGGTGTATAAGGGTGTCATCGTCAGGCAAATTCCTCTCAGCCCACAATCTCATTGCTTCGGCCGTGAAAGAACACATGAACAACCGCTCCAGCCTATCCATAAGCGGGAAATATCAAAGTATCTTCACAGCTTTCTTGTTGCCTGCAGGAGTCAACTTATACCTTTCTGTAAAACATACAAGGCAAGCTTCAAAGTCTTCAAGATCTTTTCCCCATAAGAGAATACAATCATATCTGCATGCATGGATTTTGATGTAGGAAAGCCCAAGATCTTTTAGGATATGTCGCACCTTATGATGAGTGGTAGGAAGACGATGACCGGGTGGCAGTAGCGAAGCAGTCCACTTCAGCCAAGAATCAACAGCTTTGACAGACATTTTGTTCTCCATTTTGAGCTGCATCACTCCCATCACACTTTCAAGAAGAATCTTACTACAACCGTCGTACAACGGAGTCTGTTGCAATGCAATCAGGTTGTTGTACTTGTCCATACCGCTTGTGTTGACATGAGCTCCAGGTAATGGCTCGACTGGCTCAATATGGGGGAAACCCTCAACGACGGGAGGGACATTTGGTACTTCATCAGCAAATACACCGCTCTCATGAGGAAACATATCATTGATTAACATCGATGTTGGATCATAGGATGGACTGCCCCTCTCAGCAAAATCTCCATGATCATAGCGTGGACTGGCCCTCTCACCAAATTGTCCATGATCATGTGGACCCGCTAACGATGTTTCACCGTGATAAATCCAACAAGTGTACTTATCCCAAAACCTGTATTTACTCAGGTGCTTCTGGACTTTATCAATGGGAAAACGAAATCGATCACTGCGACACTTACATTCTTTACACGGGCAATAATGAAGTGTAGTGTCTCCACAATTAGCCTTCACAAAATTCACAAAACTCCTAATTCCCTGGTGATATCTCACATCCCATCTTTCGAGGCTCATCCAACTCTTGTCCATCCTGAAAATTCTAACAATTTTACGTATTATATATACACACATTCACTACTAACAATCGACGTGATATCTCAATTCAACTCTAATTAAATCAACACATGCATGCATATATATATCGATCTAATCTTTGAATTCGATTCAGTACTCGATGATGGTATTCTTCTTTTTTCAGTTCAGTATTTGACTAGGTAGGAGGCTCTCTTAAGCCTGACTCCGATAGCACTACGATAATACCAGTCGTTGATTCAGACACAAGATAAGATTAACTACAAGCAGTTTTCTCGTTTCGGTGACATCAACAACATTTCATATCTCACGAATTGGATTTGATCAACACACACACATATATATACATACACATATACGTATATATACACATACCTATATATATATAGCTTCCCGAGTGATCGAGTTTTCGACGCGTGCCTTAATTTTGACAATACCGAAGGATCGATTTCAGAGCGTTTTCCTTCTTTCGATTTCACCGGATTTTTTTCGATCCAAATGAATGAGCTGTTGCGATCTGCATCTAATATAAGAGGCATTGCCGGCGATTCGTTAAATCACCGGAAATGGAGACATTACTGGCGACTTTTCGCCGGTAATGTTTCAAAACATTACCGGCGACCTCCTCCGTCGCAGGCAATGTCAAGCGAAGCATTTCCGGCGATTTTCCGGCCGGAATTTCGCCGGTAATGTTTGGCTTGACATTGCCGGCGACGGAGGAGGTCGCCGGTAATGTTTTGAAACATTACCGGCGAAATTCCGGCGACATTACCGGCGACGGAGTAAGTCGCCGGTAATGATGAACATTATCGGCGACTTTCCCGGTAGCCGGCCTTGTTTTTAGAAATCTCGCCGGTAATGTTGCAAAACGTGGTAGTGGGTCTTCGGTCTAGCTAGTCGTCCAAGAGGAGCTCCTGTAGCGATGGTGAAAGGACCCAACCCCGATTTAGCTCCCTAAACCGGAATCGAACCCCTTTGAAAACACGAACCAACAAAAACTTTTCAAAATTTCGGCAGAGTTTCGTTACTAGCGTAGAATTACCATTACCTGCACGCGGAAAATACACTTCATCCTATGCCACAAAAAGTAAACCGTGGGCACCAATCCCATCCGGATTTCTCAATATATCAACAGTAAAGTAAACCAATAAATATATCTATACTTTATTGAAATCCGGTGTAAAATAGTATAACATAATCAACAGATTACTCAAAGCGACCTCTAATATATAAACATATCAGTATACCACAGCAGGTAGAACAATAAACCTACTGGAAGAAACAAGGTAGCTCGAGCACTATGCCTCTGACCACGACGTGCGACACCAGAGCCTGAACTGCAAACTGGGCACGGAAACCGAAAAGCCCAGGGGAAAGACAATAAACACGTTAGAGTGAGTGGACGAAAATAAATGTCTTTCACCAAATAATATATGTTATAAAAACATATGCGAGTCGAATGAATAAATATAATAAAATACGCGAGGTAAACCATAATCCTCCAGCGTACAGAGCATGCAAGTAAAATCCCACGGGGCCACTCATGGACACGTCCGTGCTAGTACAGTCTGAATCACGGGATCCCAGACCCACACGTGATTCGAGCCAGAAAGGCCTCAGGTCAGGGTATCTGTTTCCACCCGGAACTACATTGGCACAAGAAACAGACATTTGTACCCACCCGGAACTACATCGGCACAAGGTACAGAAACCAGTACCCACCCAGAACTACATCGGCACAAGGTACGGTACCCCTACTGGTAAGCACCCTCGGGGATCAGCCGGGATGCGAGTGTATCGATACAACAACATGAACTACGACTGTACTCTATGAAAATCAAATCACAAATTTCTCGATGCATGTACAGTAAACAGCATAAAAATGCATATGCGTAACACAACCGTATATAACACATGCTCATAATAATCGTAATCTCGTAAATATGCTCATATATGTTTATTCATATACGTATATCCGTATATATATATATAATTGTAAACACATGCTCATGTAATCCGAAATCTCATACGCATGCTCATGTTCATAAAACGTATATAAAGACTCGCAAACAATCCGTGAAAAGAAATATCCACTCATAGACTGGCGTAACGCGATACGCGTTAACCCGTGATCCGGCGGAAAGTCCCTCGCCAAACAAACGATCACGAACCCCTGATTATTCACAAAGTCCATTATTCAAAGTCATAATCCGACAATATAAACAAATCACGAGAAACCGTCGTTCTCGGAAACACGTAATCCAAAGTCAACGAATCGTCGAAAATCCGTATATAACACCTCAATACCTCGCTTTACGTTCGGATGCTTAAATCGAGAAACGAACATCCCCACTGCGATCGGGGCGCGATTTCGAGTCAAATGACATGCGACTTGTCGAAAATCCAAAAAGTCAAACCGTTGACCGCCGTCCACGGCGGCGCCGCCGCCGACCGGAGAATTTCACGGCGGAGCAACCCCTATTCCAGTCAAAATCGTCCACTGAGCAACTTCCATAACTGTACCGAAGTCCAATTCTCACTCGAACTAGGTCAATTTCATGAAAACCCGAATTGAAACACAAATTTCAAATCCAAAATTCTCCTTCCACAAATCGAATTAAAGGTTCATACTTACATGGTTAGAATCCTTGAGAGGAGAGCTACAAAACCCAGTCCAAATCATAGCTCGAATCGGTCCGAATCCAAGAACCCGAATTCACAAATTTCCTTCTACTTTCTCGCCGGAAAATCTCTCACCTCCGGCAACCTCGCCGTGAGAGGTGACCGGGAATGGGAAGAGCACCACTGGACGAGTTGAACAAGACCAACCCCGTCCCACGGGGTGGCCGGACGGAAAAACTCCAACGGCAACCGTCGCCTCCATCGTACCCAACTCGGTCAACACGAGTTGACCGGGTCAACCCCCCAAATGGAAAGGTTTGACCAGCCCAAAAAGGAAACTTCCTTATATAGACTTACCCGAAATAGAAACCCCATAATTCGTATTTCGATAAACTTCAAACACACGTAACTTTCTCGTCGTGATTCCGATCCCGATAATTCTCGTGGCTACAAACTCGTCTCGACGTACTTTTCAATAATCACCCGAAGTCAAACACATCGGCCAAACGGATAAAAAGTCAACTGTTCAACCAAACACACATTTAATTCGACTAAACAATCCACAAACGGAAATAATCACAACTAAATCTTCGTAACTCAAAATCATGCTCCGGAAGTTCCCACGAACTCGAAATTAAATTCTAAACAACTTCCGTGAAGAAGCCGAAACCAAATCCTCGACCGGTAATTTAGTCGCTAAGTAGCTCGCCATATTAATCCGTTTCCGTCGAAACTTCAAATATTCATAATTAATTCCCCGGTCGTCCAAATAACGATCCGGAAACGCTCATGAACTCGTAATCACATGTACAACGACTCTCGAGAAGAAACCCAGCTCCAGTTCTCGGCCAATATTTAAGTCATTAAGAAACAGGCGAGTAAATCCATTATCGGAAATCTGCTATTAACTCATAATCTGTCGGACCTAGCTGATGACACTGCTCAATCTGTTTCGAGTCATCACAGATGGCAAAGGAGCATGCGGCACAAAAGGAAACAGCGTTTGACGTTGATGTAGAAAAATTTTAGTTTTGTTTTACATGTAATATGTTCAGCTACGTTAGGTACTTGATAAAATTACATAATATAGATTATTTTAGGAGATTCGTTTGATCAAACCGATTTTCCGATAGACTTCTTGTAAGCTATCATTTTTATTAATTGACTGCCACCACCGTCTTATAAAAAAAATGTCTATTTACGGGAGACACAAAACAAAGTATATTTACGATGATTAACTAACTCTTAACTTATCATAGTTACTCTATATTTGTTGGTTGAATTGCAAGACGTTGATGTTCGAAATTATTGCAAACTACCAAGTTAAGTTTAAGCTAGAAGATGAGACCGAGTTTGTGCATGTTCATATGTACATGCATGGCATGTATTTCTTTTCTTTTTGAGCATCAATCGATCGAAGAACAATAACAATAGGTGGACTCTCAAGTATTAGATCACTCCATTATTCCCATGTTATTGTTCTCCATTATCATCCCTCTTAAGGTCAGAAGGAGGCAGAAAGCACTCCATGCATGGACAATTAACCCACAAACATTAAAATCAACCTCTTCAATCTCCCACGTCTCTTTTATCTAAGCGTAGAAAAGTCCGAGAGAATTGAGTTTGTGAGTCTAGAAAAGTCGAAGCAACCTGTGCAGATTCTTTATTTTTGAGTAAGTATGTTTATTACTATGAGTGATTAAACAATTTATAACTATTTACTAAAGAATGAGGCTCTGAATTTATAATTTATAATTATATTGAAATAAATAACCTATATTTTTCTATTACAAATCTATTTTTATGTGTACGTGTTCATAAAAACTCATTGATTAAACCTTTGGTCCCTATAAATTATTGTTGGTTTTGTTTGTTTTCAGCGAAGCGACAATGTGGCTGATGACTGAAAAATAATATAATGTCTCGCTGATAATGTGGTTGATGACTAAAAACCCATAATATAATGTGGATGATGATGTACGTAGGTGGTCACTGTGTAAGTTTTATCATTTTTTTTCATATATAATACGGTCCGGAGGCCCTATAAGAACGTTACTTTAAAGTGTGTGGGTCGTTAACGAAGCGAAGAGCGAAGTAGAACAGCAGCAGCAGCAGCAGCATACAAAGCATAATGGATATGATGGGCGTCGATGTTCATCATCCTCGACTTGCACACGAGTGAGTAGCTATTAACTTTTAACTGTACATTATTGTTGCACAGGCCATCAGTTAAAATGATCTCAACGGAGACGGGAAAATTTATATTAACCCAAGGGCGGCGGCGACGAAATGGCTAAAAAAGCCGAGGACGAGGAGTTGGACCAAGAAGACTCAGACCCGTATGCGACGGCGAAATGGCTAAACAAGCTGAGGACGATTGAGGACGAGGAGTTGGACCAAGAACGACTCAGACCCGTACGCGACGGCGACGGATTTTACCTAGAAGCCGCTTCATTTCGAAAGCTTCTCAAATTTTGCATGTTTGTCAATAAATGAATAAAAATATGTCGAGTTTCCTTTTAAAAATATAAGAAACTATTCATGATTATTTATTTTTGCTAAGAGCTACTCATGATTTTTGCTTCTCTGCTAAGTTCTAGCTTTGATAGATTTTAATTGACAAATGGAGACATTCTTTGTTATAACACTTCTCTCGTGTGTATATGTGTACAGGGAGAAGGTTCAGAGTTCTCAAGCGGAATTACACCCATATATTCTCTCACTCGTGTACCAGAAGTGAATCAGGCAGCGGGGCTAAATCTCCTTTTGTCACTAATCATATCACTATGATCATTTTCGTTGCTGATTTCTTGATCTACATATGCTCATTGGTAATTGTCGAGAGATATGACTTTCCCACTTTTGACGCAATTCATGGAAATATGAGTCCTCACCTTGGGTTGCTTGCTCCTATTTTACTATTACTTGTCCTAATTCGAGCATTTGGATGGTTTATCCTCTCTTTGTGGATCTTGTACTTCTTCAGAGACATTGTAGTTAAGAAATCATATAGGAATACAATTGTCTATCTATGGGACAAATTGAAAAAGTTGTTTAAGGATCAAGAAGAGTATGAGATGGAGACCGCGGTAGAAATGCAAGTTACAGGAAAACAAATTACTGTGGAGATACTAGAAGCTGGTGATCAGAATACAATTGTTGTACAAGGACAAGATCCTCTAGAAGAGAAAGTCGATGAAAAAAATTTGAAGGAGCTGAAGAATGAACTTGCTTGATTGAAATACACACACGTACGTATTGATTCGTATAGTCTATTTCTGTATTTCAGAACGTTGTAAGTGTGAAGTTTAATACCATTAAGGCATGTTTGTTACACCTCCTTATATTAGAAATTTTAGCTTATGATAATAAATAGTTCAATCTTATGTTTGGTACCACAGGAGACTATTTTAAATAAATGAGTTTATGTAAGTCATCGATTATGTTTGTTACATCTTCTTATTCTTAGCTCATTTAACAATAGTCAAATCTCATGTTTAGTGTCACAAGTAATTATTTTAAATGAGTTTATGTAAGCTTTTAAAGTGATAAAAATATTATTTTTACCTTCTTACACAAGGGCTAAAAAACTTGCTCCTTATATAATACCCCTCAATGTATGAAATAATAGTATCTCGATCTCTTATATAATGAGTCCAATTCAAGTATATAAGGAGTTTTTTGTTTAACACACCTTAATATAAGAAATATATATTATTTTTTATATAGTAATATAAGAGGGTGTAACAAACATGCATTGTTACGGGTGTATGTTGTGCTTGTATATAAAATAAAGTAATAAAAGTATAAGGATGTTAATCTCATTAGTTATTTGTTTTTTTTATATTGGAGTGAGCATTTGAATGAAGCAGCAGATAATTAGTTTGTGTATTAGATCCTTCTTAAATAGTTGATTTAGTTCCTAGATGGGCTTCAAATTACATTTTCCATTTCATTGGTGGTGCACAAATAGTCATGCTCTTTGGGGAAGATCTGAGGTCAGCATGTAATTAAAATTTGCTAAACCGTAGTTAACGTACAGTCTTTGTAAATCATGCTCCATGTAATTAAATCATGCTACGAAACCAGACAATAGGAAGGAGAGAGAGAGATCGAGAGAGAGAGAGATGCAGCGGAGTATATAGGTTATCAAACGAATAACCTAGAAAGAACCAAGATAAACTGGAATCCACCAGAGTTTGAGAAAAGTTCTCGTTTTGATTAATAATATGAAAGATGCGTCCAGCAGCCACAAAGAGGCGCTTAAATACCGAAACAAAACCCTAGGATGAAAACAAGCGGGCCCACGGGCCGAATAAAAATAAAACTAAAAATAAATAAAATCCTAAAAGGGTCTAAAAACAGAAAAACACATTTTTCGAGGCCGAAACGACCCCAGATCGAAAAATGGGGACCCACTTTATTTCGTCGTTCCCTTTCCGGAAAGGTATTATGCGCCCAAATCGGACACCGTTTGCCAAACCTGCATTTTACCGATTTTACCTTTCCGACGAGCGAGCTCTTCTTCAATCTTCAATGCCATCTGTTCTACATCAGTCTCCTCTTCTTGGGAAGAACTCGACCCCGAGTTATCTTCATCTGGATAAAGAGACGCATCTCCACGAAACTCATGCAAATCAGCAACATTGAAAGTATTAGAAATTTCCCAACTGCTCGGTAATGCCACCACATAAGCATTGTCATTAATCTTCCTGAGAACCTGATATGGCCCATACTTCCGAGGCTTCAACTTGTTGTAGGTGCCAACAGGGAACCTCTCCTTGCGCAGAAAGACCATGACACTATCACCTTCCTTGAATACTTTAAGTCTCATCTTCTTATCGGCAGCAGCCTTGTTCTTTGCATTAGTCACCTCCAACCTTGCTTTCACCTCCTCCTGAACAGCTTGGATATCCTTGGCCATGCCTTCAGCAGCAACACTAACACCTGGAAGCTTAGGAAGCTTAACCAAATCAACCACATGCTTAGGAATAGCAGTATAAACAATGGAAAAAGGTGACCTCCCAGTAGAACTGTGAACTGCACTGTTATAAGCAAACTCCACCTGTGGCAAAGCATAATCCCACTGTTTCGGTTTATCCCCACAAACACTACGCACCATATTTCCCAGAGTGCGATTCGTCACCTCTGTCTGTCCATCAGTTTGAGGGTGAGCAGTGCTACTATGGTTCAAAACTATCCCAAACATCCTCCATAAAGTCGTCCAAAAATGGCTCAGAAATTTCACATCCCTATCTGATGTGATGGTCTTGGGAACCCCATGAAGACGTACAACCTCCCCGAAAAACAGTTTGGCTATGTTGGAAGCATCTGCTGTCTTCCAACCACTCGGGGCATTAGACAACCCGAATGGCATGACCAACCACTTATACAACCCCTCCTTGCTCTTGAATGCTGTCTTCCACTCATCCCCAGGCTTAATATGGATCTGGTGGTATCCACTACGAAGATCAATCTTTGAAAAGATTTTAGAACCCTCCAATTCGTCCAACATGTCCTCCAAACGAGGAATGGGAAACCTGTACTTAACAGTAATTTTGTTAATGGCCCTGTTATCGACACACATTCGCCACTGCTTATTTTTCTTTGGGACTAACAAAACAGGAACTGCACATGGGTTCATACTTTCACGAATGAACCCTTTCTTCAATAAATCTTCAATTTGTTCCCGCAGAATTTCGCACTCCTTCGGGCTCATGCGATAATGTGGTAGGTTTGGAAGACTAGCTCCTGGCACCAAATCAATTTGATGTTGAATATCACGCATTGGTGGAAGCTCATTAGGCAGATCATCCGAAACCAGCTCTTGAAACCCCTTTAATATCTTCTGTACCTCCAAAGGGATCTCGATTTCTTCCTTGGCAGCAGTTAATAGCCCTTTCACCACAATTGGAAACACCATCTCAGCCTCCTTCATATCTATCTCCATGTCTGATTCATTGCTGCTCACTATCAGGAAGTTATTCTTCGGCCCTGTAGTGCTACCTGCCGGTGCTATTGCAATTTTATGGGACTTCCACATAAACATCACCACGTTGTCCCTACCCTTATGAGTTGCATCAACATCCCACTGCCATGGACGACCTAGCAGAATATGACAGGCATACATATCAAGCACATCACAACGTACCTCATCAGAGTAGTGTTTTTTAATCGAAATAGGCACTCTGCACACTTCTGTAACTCTTTCACAAGGCCCTTTCTTCACCCAGCCTAGTGAATAAGGAGCGCTTTGAGCTTCTGTAGCCAACTGTAGATGTGCCACTAGCTTCTTGGACACGAAATTCTCACAACTACCACTGTCCACGATAAGGTTGCAAACCTTATTTTTCACAGTACAAAAGGATTTGAAGATACTATGACGTTGTCCCTCTTCTTTAGGAGCCAACAACACCCGCTGGAGTACCAAGTTGACTTTCTCTGAACTCTCCTCTGTGGCGAATTCAGCTCCCTCATAAGGATCTGACTCCTCCAACTCTTCTTCTTCGTACCCTTCTGATCCATCCATGATAGCTAGTTGTCTTCGTCCTTCAGGACACTCATTAGATCTGTGACCCTGCTTCAAACATTTGTAGCAAGTGATTCCAGCAGGCTTAGAATAAGGATTTTTATTACCAGTAGGACCAACTGTAGTTCCCTTCGAAATAGAAGCTTTTGGAGGTACTCCTTGATTCTGAGGGATTTGTTTTCCTGTTTCCGCTGGAACACTGGATGACGAAGTAGGATTCCTGGAATAAGGAGTCCTTTGATAAGACCTGTTTTTCTCCAACGCCTCTGCCTTCAATGCAAAGTTCGAAGCATCAGCTATGGTCCACATGTGTTCCATACCAATCTTCTCCTGTATGGACGATCTTAGACCACTGACATACCTTGCTATTCTCTGATTTTCAGTTTCTCCCAAGTCATTACGTTCAGCAAGACGTAAGAACTCATCTGTGTAGTCGTTCACTGTTCTGCTTCCTTGAACGCACTCGAGGTACAGACGATATAGTTGCTGCTCATAGTCCTTAGGCAAGAATCGGTCTTTCAGCAGACCCTTCATCTTCCTCCATGTGTGAATTTTTGCCTTCCCTTGCCTTGTTCGAGAAGTTTGGACTTGGTCCCACCAGTTTGAAGCACTACTTTTCAGTTTCCATGCAACCATCTTCACCTGTTTGGACTCTGGGATCTCCATGATTTCGAAGAATCTCTCCACCTCTACTAGCCAGTCAAGAAAATCCTCTAACTTCATGTGGCCTGAAAAAGTTGGGATTTCTGCCTTGATCCTGTAGTCCCTTTGTCCGTCGCCACCTCCTGTAGCAGGTTGCGCCACTTCTTCCTCAGGTTCTGACTCACTCGAGTCTTGATTTTGGGGTTGAGGTCGTGGTTCCCTTCTTCCCCGATTTCCCTGAACGCCCTGATTCTCGTTCAACAACCTTCTCATCTCTCCCATCAGTTGAGCTGTTACCTGGGTGGTAATCTGAGTTGTTAAAGCAGCGAGTTCTGCTCTAGTAACAGGACTGTCATCGTTACCGGCCATGGATCGTTTCACAAGCGATAGAAGACAGGGAAAACCTGCTCTGGTACCACTTGACGCAGCCGAAACGACCCCAGATCCAAAAACGGAGCATAGTCCCCATTGAGCTATGCTCCATGGGGACCCACTTTATTTCGTCGTTCCCTTTCCGGAAAGGTATTATGCGCCCAAATCGGACACTGTTTGCCAAACCTGCAGTTTACCGGTTTTACCTTTCCGATGAGCGAGCTCTTCTTCAATCTTCAATGTCATCTGTTCTACATCAGAGAGAGAGATTTTGTTTAGGTGTAGGAACAGAAGCATGCATGCATCAATCAACACGAAACTTAGGCAAAAAGGTATACGAACCAGGTAAACAGAACAAAAATAAAATAAGAAAAGGTCAACGAAGGCAACAACATAATCTGGCGGAGGAGAATGGACATGGATGTCAACACAGCGTACTACTCCATCGGCACATCAATTAATATAACTTTGCAAAAAAAATTAAAATTAACCGTCGGGTCCGTCGGTCAGTCGGTGCTACTAGAATTACTCGTACTACCAGTGATGAAGATCCCTATCTGGCTCTCCGTACGCGCTAGATTAGTCCGAGTATTTTGCATTAAACCTGGCTGAAACCAAGTCAGAGGCTACAGAAAATAAGAGGTTTTGCATTGTGAAGGACTTCCAGGTATGATTATATCAAACAGTAAACTCTTGAGAATTCGGAAGCTTGTAATGAGATGAAAACAATCGTTGCTACTTGGTAAGATCTTGAACAACTGACTCATCCAGCAAATTAAATCAGTACAAAACCGATACTTTATAGCCTGTATGTAAGCACTGTTGAAGCTGCTTCTCTTCCTCGGCAGGAACAAAAAAGTATGAAGCAGACATTGCGAAGGCATCTTTTTAAAAACTAATACAATTGAAATTGTTATAGAATATTAGGTTTGTATACTTAATTATGGTAGATAAGTATAACCGACGGTTATTGTTAGTGGTGGCAGTTATGTACTATCGTAGATAAGAATAGGTAGTTATGCTAGAGACGGTAATGTACCACTGTAGATAAGAATATGTAGTTTTGTTCTTTGGTAACCGCCGTAAACTACTTGATGTAAACTCCTATATAAGGAGCCCTTGATTATAAATGAAAAATGAATGAGATTGCTTCCAGTTTTACGATTTCTTTAAGCACGTTATCAGCACAAAACTTTAACCAAGAATTCGTGTAAGATTACTAAACTAGAATTCCAATTCCTTGTAAGGAATTCACAACCATTAGTCGCAACTTCTCTGCTCTTCCAACGCACCAAGCCACGACTATGGGACATCCCAAGCTGCTTGGTCTCATCATCGCGACTCGCTCGATAAAGGGACTGTGAATCTCGCTTCTGCTGAGCCAAGCCAATTTCTCAACTTGCAGTTGCCCCCAAATACTCACAGCCGTTTCGACTAGTCACTGCTTGTGTCTTCAACGTGATTTGACTAGAGCACCGCGTGCCTCACGTCTTGATTGGCGTCGCTCCTACCAATCCAGCTCGCGCCTCGTAAATCGAAGGTCGTGAGTCGTGAGTCACTCGCTCCTTCCAAGATCGAGCGTTACGAGCCCTCATGCCGTGTGTCACCAACCGCGATCGAGCGTCGCAGCCGCTGCCCGATGATCCTCATCGCACAATGGGCCTCCTGCTATCTAATCCGCGTCCGATATGGTTTTGCAGATATGCTCGAACAAAGCCGACCTTATGCTAAGGCAAGTCGAATGAATGGCTCAGTCTCAAGCCAAGACTAGCAAGTATGGGCGTTCATGTGGTTCATGTGCAGTGCATCTAAGAGCATCCGCACCGGTGCAAAATTTTGCTCCAGCAAACGGTAGAGTCCACCAAAAAAGTTTTTCTCAAGTAAAACTTTGCTCTTGCTCAATCAAGAAGATCAAGAAAACTATGCTCTTACTTAATCAAGAGCTCAGAGCATCTGCACCGGTGCAAAATTTGTTCAAGCAAATGGTGGAGTCCACCACAAAAGTTTTGCTCAAGAGCTCAAGTAAATTTTGCTCCTCTTCTTGATTGAGCAAGAGCAAAGTTTTGCTTGAGCAAAACTCTTTTGCTTTTGTGGTGGACTCCACCATTTGTTTGAGCAAAATTTTGCACCGGTGCGGATGCTCTCAAGAAAATTTTGCTCCTCCTCTTAATTGAGCAAGAGCAAAGTTTTGCTTGAGCAAAACTTTTGTGGTGGACTCCACCATTTTCTTGAGCAAAATTTTGCACCAATGCGAATGCTCTAAACTTCGTGTTTTGCAAAGATGAGAAAAACACGAGTAATTTGAAATTTTGTACTTTTCACCAATGGTGGAACTTCACTTGCCAAATATATAATTTCGTAAATAATTAGGTTGTATTTTATACTTGCAATTTAGATTTGTATATTATGAAATTAATACATGATATTGCTACATTTAATTTGTTGCAATTTTATGCATGTCTAATCAGTATTCGAGGAATAAACAAGAAAATGTGAGAGACCAATAAAGCTGGCGTGCACAATGCGAGGAAAGATAAAAGGAAAAAGAAATGGTTTTGTATTCTAAGCAAGTAAGCTTTTCTAAGAGTTCATGTTTTTGATTTAAATTTGAATAATTATTCTTTTCACAACTTCTTTTTACCCGAGAAATTTGGAGATTCCTTCCCCCCTCTTCATCTTTGAGAATATGGAACAAGGTTCCTAAATGGACAATGAAAGTCCACGTGAATAAAGAGAATTCACTATCGATTCGAACAAAGTGAGTTCGTATGACCATTAACATCTTGGTCTTGGTCTAATCCAAATATCTTGGAATCATTAGTTGTCGAGGAAGTCTTTGGGACTGTGAAACTAATACATCTTCTTGTTTCTCATGACGTCACATGCAAAGGTCGTAATTTTCTATATTTGATGTTGAGAATATCATCAATCTTAATTGAAATTTGTGAAGTAAAGCTCACAGATCAAGATGAGGTATGCTATAGATGTTGATCTAATGAGTATTGTTTGGACACTGCAAGGAAAATGTCAAAACTGGTTGCATAAATTCAAGGTATATAGAGATGTGAAAGAGAAAGATACTCGACATGCAACTAAAGAAGAAGATGGAGATGGCAATAATACGGATCTCACAATTGCAAACTTCAAAACTGGCAAAGATTAGAATTTGCAGATTTTGATTAGAGCATATATATTTTCCAAGAATATTATGTAAAGGTTATCATGCCTTAGTTTATCAATTGATGATTGATCAGTATTGTTATTTGGATTAGTAAGACTTTTGATGTAATTTGTTGGCAAACGATTGAAAAAAGGCAATGTTGTATTGATACAAGCTTTATGTAATTCGTTGGCTATATTTATGTATATAGTACTTGATTTGCAGTCTTTATGATCCTATTTTCAAGTAGGGCTCGCCTGAGTAACTCATAATGTCTAGAAAAGAGAATTTCGATAAAAGTGTGCTTAAGCGGGTCTCGCCCCACCTACATTGATTTCTCTTAGCCTGGTTATGAATGAAAAGAGCTACCCGAATGATAATAGATTAACATAATTACTAGTAAAGTCGTCCATGTACTATTGGGATTGCTAAAGTGTTAGAATCCCTGAAAGCACCACAAAACAGAAATCGCATTAAGTGTGAAACAAATTTATGAAAAATCAGGTTTTCTGATACAAGCTTTGTGTGTGTGTGTGTGTGTATATATATATATATATATATATTTCTGAGAGAACTTGAGTGTCTCATGTTAAAAGGAACTATTGAGACTATGTTGTGCTATAGACAACTACTTATCAACTCTGTGCCTTGTCGATCATATGTGACTATGATACTCACCATCACAAAAGCTCTCTACACTCATAGGGATGAAAGGACCCTCATGAATTTTGAGTTTTAGAGACATACACACCAACGAATTTCATTTAAATCTTATTGTGAGAATGAAATTGAATTATTATGCATCACCTCTAATGATTATGGAAGAATCCAAATATTAGAGAAATATGTGTCAGCTAAATGGGCTTTGAATATCAACAGTACAAGTTGTTGAATCTAACAAGGTCATAATAGATGACCTCTAGATTTCGACACATGTAGGATTTAACACGACAAACTGGGACAACCAGGTCATAACATAACTGAAAGGACTCGACTCTGATTTAGTTGCCTAAACCGGAATTAAGCCCTAACGACTATGCTAACCTTAGTTACTACTCGCTAGTTGTCAGCCAAGGCGGGGAAATAAAATTCAACAATGACGAAATAATAAAATTTCGTACTAAGGATTCACTACTAAAACAATAATATTCACGACTACTTTCGACATCAGAGCAACTAAACAGATTGAACTGATAATGAAAAATAAACACTAGCTCGTAGGATTAACCTTGGATCATACGGTAGATACTGTTATGCCTCGATCTGCGTGTGCGCTCGACCTTAGAAGAAACCCTGTAAAATGGGCAATTAAAATCGAAAAGTTAAGGAAAATGGTACATAAAATAATAAAAACTGTTAGAGTGAGTGAACGAAAATAATATTTCACTTTTAAACTAAAATTGTAAATGATATGCCTTTCAAAAATAATGTACATAAAAATAATGCGAGTCTAAAAATATGATCATCCAAGTACTCCTGGGTACTATAAAATATGTAGAGGCTACGACTCGGGTCATCTGACCTCAAGTCCAAATACTGTCCAGTTCAGGTTTACTGGCTTTCCTGGGTGCTGAATAAATCACAGGGTCCCTCTCGGACACTTCCGTAAATCCTGAGGTCCCTCTCGAACACTTCCGAAAATCCCGGGGTCCTTCTCGGACACTTCCAGAGCATCTCGGGAATCAGCTGAGAAGTTAGTGCATGAATGCAACACTGTGACTATACTCAATGTAAATCAAATCATGCATATGCCTCCAAATGAAAAATCATAACCATAAATGCGTAATTGTATACTATATATCTGAAACATGCATAACTACCAATGCATACTAAAGACTCACAAATAACAGTGAAAATAAAATGTCCACTCACAGTACTGTGCCCTGATTTCCACTAGCTGAAGCCTGTCAGTTTGCGTTTTATATGTATGATACTGGCTACTAACACGTCGTCCTGAAACAACGATTATTATTTAATAATTACTCGTCGAAAATCATATCGAATAGCTAAGCATGTAACTCACGAGCAATACCGTCAAGAAAATTTCATTCTCGACAAACGTGCTTCCCAAAATAAATTATGATTTCCAATTCCCAATTTTAAATCCTCTATTTATTTCGTATCCAATATCCTTAATCGTAACGTGACTCGTGGTCGAAACGATAAATTAATCCGCCGATTAATAAAATTGTAAATACGTTTATTTAATTTCCGACTAACCACTTGACTTATCTTATTGCATCCAATTCAATATAATAACTTCATTATTGGAATCGGTGCGCGATTACAAGTGAAACAACATAAAAGTTACGTCGAAACCAACCTCGCTGGAGCTCTGCTGTGGACCGACAATAGCACCCTCATATTCTGGCGAACCGAACACAATTCCACTCAAAATTATCCAACAAACAACTTCCATAATTACACCAAAGTCCAATTTCAACTCTAACTAGTCCAATTTCATGTAAAACCGAAATCTCACAAAAACTTCAACTCAACGATTCTTCACGCACAAGTGAAATTGCAGTGCCATACTCACATGGTTAGCTTCGTGGTGACGATGGCTTTAAAGCCTAGTGCTTCACGCCGGTCAATTTGGCCGGAAAATGGTCAACCCAAAACCCCCAAAATTTTCCAAATTTGGGCCAAAAATTCCTTCCCTTTCCTGCGTCCTTGCCGCCAATGATGGCCGAAAACAAGTTGAGGAGGTCGAGACGAGTCGAAAGGACCATACCCCGAGGCCAGAGGTTGCCGGACGGCGACCCACCGCCGGCGAGCCACTTCTCCGTCGCCGTCGCTCCTTTCTTCCATGTTGACTCGGTCAACACCTAAGTCAAGGTATGACTTTCCATAGTTGGAAATCTTCTATTTATACTTTCCATTTTTGGTAACTTCGGTATTTATTTTACGATAAACTTCGGTCGATCGTAACTTTCCCGTCGTAACTCTGTTTTCAACAATTCTAGAAATCTAAGAACTTATCTCGACAAGTTCATCAATTTCCACCCAAAGTCAACCAACTTTGAAAAAACTGATAAAAAGTCAACAGCCCAACTCAACACAATATTATCCGATAAAAACAATTCAACAATTCGTAAATAACACGCTGATTATCGGAAAAGTTCCCCGAAAGTTCCTATGCATTTGAAATTAAATTCTCCACAACATTCATGAAGGGAACGTGTCCAAATTTACGACTTAGAAAATGGTCAACATAAATCGCAACAATTTTCGATGAATTTCAAATATCCATAACTTTTTCCTCGTAACTCCAATTTTGACGTTTAACGTGGCCACGAATTCATCTCAACAAAATCTATAGCTTTGTGAAGAAACATAACTCCAAACTCGTAACTTATAAAATGTCAATAATTAGCTCGCATCAGATCTCGAAAAACGTGCCACTAGAAACCAAGATCGACAATTAACTCGGTAATGATGTTTAATACCCAAATTTGGGTTCGGGTCATTACAATGATGATCCATATCTTGAAATATTCAAACAGATATCCATTATTCTTTTGAGTGAAAGGAAGCAAGAACCAAATAGTTGGCTCAAAAAGGAAATGGTGACGGGCACCCAGCATGGTGGCGCCGTCGACCATCTTAGGTCATGGTGGCCAATGTCGTTCCTCCAATGACAATGATTGGACACGATAGGTAGTGTCATATTTCCCCATGCTTCCCGGGTCAATGATGACTCTAAGTCTTAACCAACATCCTCATTGGTTATGATAAACACGTATCATTCATTATGCAAAGTCTGTTCTTTAGCCAAGGAAAGATTGAGGCCATCTTACGCTAAAGACACTAAAGAAAATATTTCATTCTTGCAACAAATCCGCGGGGATTCTATGGAATGATTCAACCAACTAGCGGACCACTCTATCATTTATGGTGTTGGTTGACATGCAAACACACTGGTCATGTGTTATGCAATAGTTCAGTAGTAATGCTGCTCATGAATTTCTAGCTCAGATTATGTAATTGCGGGCTTACTATCTGGATCATCCCATTAAGTCAATTTGACTTGATGAAGCTAGAGAGTTTACATCGAAAAAGTTTGATAATCATTGCACATCATTGAGATTTGATGATTGGCATTATAATCCAATGTACAACCCAAATGGTCTCGCAGAAAGTCATGATTAAAGAACTACGATGGTAGCCTTGATATTGGTAATGTGTGCTAATATTTTCTGCTAAGGGTTATGCAATATCGCATGTAGCTATACTACTTTGTCTACGACACATCACTATTCAATTTTTCGTTACAGCTAGTGACTGTGTGTGAAATGACCCAACCCCGATTTAGTTTCCTAAACTAGAATCAAACCCTTTCTAAAAAGGTGAACTTTCAAAAACCGAAAATTTCGACAGAGTTTCCTCTATAACGCATAGTTACCATTAACCTGCACCCAAAAATACACTTCATCCTATGCCACAAATGCCAAACCGTGGGAACCAATCCCAACCTGATTTCTCAAAAACATATCATAATGTAAAGCAATAAACAAAACTGTAGCTTTACAGAAATTCGGGAAAATCAAGTGAAAATATAAACACAATAGTATTCAGAGCGACCTCTAGTATATACATAAATACACAACAGTAGGCCAAACTAAAAACCTACTGAGAAGGGAAAGTAGCTCGAATACTAAGCCTCCAACCTTGACATGCGACACAAGAATCCAAACTGCAAACTGGGCAATGAAAACAAAGAGCCCAGAGAAAGACATATAAACCATTAATTAGAGTTAGTGAACGAAAATAATGTCTTTCGCTAAATATTATATATGTTATAAAACATATGCGAGTCTAAATACATGAAAATTATATGGTACACGAGGGAGACTCTAACTCCTCACGCGTACAGAGCATGCACCGAAAATCTCGTGGGGTCACTCATGGACACATCCGCGCTAGTACAGTCTGAATCACGGGATCCCAGACTCTCACGTGATTCCAGCCAGAAAGAGCCTCGGGTCAGAGTATCTGCTCCCCACCGGTAAAGACCTCGGGTCAGGGTAACAGTCCCCCCCCCGGTAAATATCCTCGGGGATTAGCCGGGATGCTAAGTGTATCGATACAACTGTACATACTGAGACTGTACTCTGTGTAAACCAAATCATAAATAGTTTCTATGCAAATGGATAAAGCATAATGTAAATGCATATTCGTATTGCATAATTATAAAAGCATATTCGTAAATGTATATTCATAAAACACATGCTCGTATAAATCATAATCATAACTGCATGCTGATGCTCGTAAAACGTATAATAAAGACTCACAACCAATCAGTGAAAAGAAATGTCCACTCACAGACTTGCACATCGCAAAACGCGTTAATCCTGTGATCCGGCGGAAAATCTCTCGCCAAACGAATGATCACGATCTCCTGAATAATCATAAATACCACTGTTCAAAATCACAATTCAAAACCCTATACCACATCTTAAGAACCAACCATTCCCGAAAACATATAACTCGAATATCGACGAAATCATCGAAAATCTAATAAACACACTATAAAACCTCGCCACAAATTTCGATACTCAATTAAAAATATAAACCTCACCACTGCGATCGGTGCGTGATTCCGAGAAAAACGACATAAAACTTGACGAAAACCACATCGGACAGAACTTCGCTGCGCACGGCGGCACTCCGGGCCGCCGCTGCCGCCCGAAAATTCATCGGCCCAGAAAATTTCAACCTACACATGAATTTGAAGATCTCGACATTTCCAGAAACTTTGTAGTTCAATGCTTAGCCCAATTTTAACCAGAAAACCTCCAAAACTCATCTTGAAGTCAAAAACCCTCGCCGAAATTCATTAACTCCGATCGGCCACCACCGGCCACGGCAAGGTGCAAGACCACTAAGGATCAACTCACCATCCCAAGGGATTCAAAACCCTTATAGGGTCGACCCCCAACTCGGCCGCCACCGTCTCCGCCAAATCTCGCCGAAATACCACCGAAATTCTCGATTTTCTTTCTGTCAATCTCCCTCCTCCGGTCACCAAACATAACGATCCACCTACCAAACTGAAGAGGAGCATGTGCCCAACATTTTTCATCAAGGGACCATGGCCAACAGTGGCCGGAAAATAGCCCAACGACGGCGACGAAATCTCGGCCCAAAACGGGTCAAAACCACCTGTGGTCAACGCGGGTCAACGACCTAGTTTCTCAAAATGGAAAGTTTCCTTAATTATCACGTATTCATACCATATTTATACCGTACACGTACCATCCAAAACGAATCGAAACCAAACGGATAAACACGACAAACTCCAACAACCGAAAATATTCA
Organism: Geum urbanum; assembly: GCA_946800695.1. Taxonomy (NCBI): domain Eukaryota; kingdom Viridiplantae; phylum Streptophyta; class Magnoliopsida; order Rosales; family Rosaceae; genus Geum; species Geum urbanum. The sequence goes on along the minus strand of OX326998.1, from coordinate 1,396,245 downwards.
TAACTTATTCCACGTAACTCGAAATCATCCTCCGGAAACTCCCACGAACTCGAAATTAAATTCTCTACAACTCTCATGAAAGAACTCATCACAAATTCTTACCCGATAATTTAATCGTTAACAAACCCGTCATATCGACCAATTACGACAAAACCGCGACTAATCACGAAACTCGCAAATCAAGTCGATAAACATACCATTTCCGGTTCAGGTTGTCACAAAAATACTCAATAGTTATGTATCTGTCATGTAAACCATACCTCTATATATAGAGGCACATTGAGATGAATAATAGAAAAGACTAAACACTTTGTCCTCCTTATCTCTTTGCATTCTCTATTCTCTTTATGTCTCATCTTCCCAGTTTATAACATAGTATATAGAATTGTTGATATATTTGATAATTAGACACTATTAATTTCATAAAAAAATTATTTAATACAAATAAGAGCCCGGCCCGGCCCAAAAAAATCGTGAGTTTTAAGTTTTCGAAAAAACTCAATCCAGCCCAAATTTTGGAATACGCGCTAAAGCTCGCCCGGCCCATTAATGAGCCCTAATTAAAGCCATTTCAAGGTGAACCAAGTTCACCTAAATCGCACTCTGGATTTGTTGATTAAATCGTGGGACGTTGGTGTTCTAATTTGCTGTAAACTAAAAGAGAAGACCGAGTTTGCGCCTGTTTCATATGTACATGTATTTCTTTTTGTTTTGAGTATCAATTGAAGAACAATAACAATAGGTGAACTCTCGAGTATTAGATCACTCCATTATTCCCATGTTATTGTTCTCCATTATCATCCCTCTTAAGGTCAGAAGGAGGCAGAAAACACTCCATGGACAACCCACAAACATTAAAATCAACCTCTTCAATCTCCCACGTCTCCTCTATCCTCCTCTTTTGATTATACGAATGTCCATACCTATACAACAATGCCGAAGTCTTGCCACCGTGAGCAATGTTAATCCCATCCACATATCTATAGTCTCCTATTGCAGTCTCCATCGTCGTTTCCCAGAACACACTGTCGTTTCCCATCGCAGCCTTCATCTTCACCAGTTTCGTGTCCTCGAATTGGACCAGGAGTCCTGTCCTCTGGCTGAAGTAGCCCCATATTGTGTGGTGCACTATTTCGGTTTGGGGTGTGCTCTGTGATTGGAGAATCTCTGTTGGAGTTTCCAGCTTGAGTATGAAGCATTCTTCTTTGTTGATGTTCTTCTCTCCGGTGCATACTGCGTCTAAAAACAAGTTGGCTGTGCTCCTCGGATCCAAACCCTAATTAGTAGCAAGTTTAGTAACATGGAAGTCGTATAGTTAAGAACTAGCAACTCCAACGACATCACTTAAAATTCTCTTCTTTTTTTAAATATATAGTCAAAACCTATTTCAGCTATGTACTTTAAAAAATTTGCTCCAACAATATTACTTATAATTTAGCTATATATAAACGTATGGTTAATTTTGATAGGTTGATGAAAAATAATTAATTAATTTACTTAACTAATAATTGGTTTTACAACTTAAAAGAAATGATTTAGTGACAATATTGACTTTTACATTATATATAATTCATATTTTCGGCATAGGAATATGGGATGAAGACTTGAAATATAAAATATCTCTATTATAGCTAATTAGATAGAGAGATCTACTAGAAAAAAGTTGATTTTGAAGAAAAAACTTTATATTTCTACAAAAAAATTGTTATAAAGTATCTGCTGGAGATGCTCTTAAGATAGTAAGACGTTGTATATGTAACTATGTATGAAGTATTAGTCACCTGAAAGAAGCGACGGAGAGGTCTTGGGGGGCCTTTGTTGGCATGAGAGGGTTGAGAACCAGACTGATTCCATGCAAGAGCGCCGTCGCTTCCAGCGCTAACCTTATTGCCGGAAACGACCAGCTCTAAGTACCACAAGTCGGGATTCTTTTGCCAGAGAACAAATCCGCCAACTTCACTGTTTACTTTGGCCGACGTCTGCACACTACTGCTATCGTCGGTTTTGTGCATTTCTGATCCCACCATCTTCACCTGTCCAACTACACACATACTATTGACGGAGTTCAACACCGCTAGTCCTCCGATGGCCGCCACGTATTGTTGTACGATATATTTTGCCGGAGAAGCCTCCTGCATGCATGCATACAATGTTTGATTCATCACTACACGAGAACATAAGAAAATAAATGCAAAATATATAGATGATCGAACAACAACTCACTGAATTTTAGAATAAAATTATGACCACTTTTTGTATCATTTATAGGCTACGTATTGAACTAAATTATAATATTGACAACGATTTGTTTTCAAATTGGTAAAAATGTGCTCGTTTGTGTACTCACAAAAAGTTTAACAAAATTAATTACACAAAAATAGTCTCATTTAACGACAATAACAACAAAAATATTGAATATAATTTAGGTAGATGCACTCCATCCTAGAATTTCTCGATCAAATTGTCAAAAAAATTAGTATAGAACAAATTGCTTACGATGGAACAATCTTTGATGGGGCGAGTTAGGGCGTTGTCAACATGAACCTGAAGAGGGATAAGAGGAGAGCCGACGAGCTTAAGCAACGCCATGAACTCGGAATTTGATCCCGACGATGAGAGATGGGCAGTGGACTTATTGTCTTGAGATTGAGCTTTCATCAGAGAACGCAAATTGTGCCACCGCAATACGGCGTTGCTGCCCATGCCGGTGAACATTTCTTCGGGTATCGGCACCTCAAGAACGGTTTCAAGGCCATTTTCTTTGTCAGGGTTAGGGCACAGCTTCCTCATGTATATATATAATAATTATTCAAATTAATTAACTCATAGCTAGGAAAGAAGGAGGAGATTGACGGAGCTCATCACCACCCTAAAGTGGCTTTAGGGTGTGTTTGGAGAATTGAAGGGAGGAACTGGCTACGTACGTAGTTATGGTGATGGTTTTAAATGTTCGTATAGAAAATAGATGGAAATTAAAACCAGTTAATTAATCTGGGTATGGAGCTCTGCAAAAGAATTCAGAAACGAAGGAGAAAGAGGGTAACTTCGATGACAAAGGTGCTCCTTGAACGTAGGTGTCGCGTGACTACATATATATATAGTAACTGTATTTTAGCCTCTAATTAAATTGATCCACGACCAAAGAGTGAAGGTTTTCTTTAACATTATGAATTTAGATACATATGTACGTGCATGTTATGATAGTAGTTTGGTAGTTGAGTAGTTGGTAGTTTGTTTCGTTAGGTCGAATATTGTTTGGTCATGATCAGATTGTCCATTCCTTATCTAGTTAGGAAAGCCATGCAGGTTGTCCGATCCCAATTAGCTTCTTTATATACACACTTTGACGTCACATGTGACTTCATCACCATCATCTTCTCCAAGTCTCCCAGGTTGCAGGCTCAACAGTCATATATATCTGGAGCTGAGAGGGCAACGATAGTGAACTCTGAATTCTATATAAGTTTCATGGATCCAGTCAAGTCTAGCCAATTCTCTATTTCATTTTCTACTACAAACGTGTCATTTATTTTATACTCTATCTCACCGTCGGATCCTATGGATCGATTGAAAACGAGAGAAAGAATCAGTACCCCCAATATTCCAAACTAGAAACAGGATTGCTGACAATACACAAACCCTAGCTGATCAAGTCTTCAGAGTTCCAGTGTTGCATGGAATCCGTCAACAAATTTTGCGCGTACTTGTGTGCTACTGAATACACACACATAAACCCACCTACTCATTTGTCACAGGCTGAAATGGAATTTCTCTGATGCTTTAGCATCCAACTCAAGATTTGATTTATCACAAACAAAGCCAAATCGAATACCTAACAATCACTACAGAATTCCACGTAACTTTCACTACTTGGATTTAGTATCAGGGTCACTGCTATATGATACATTCATATACGTCCGTTTATGGCCGGCCTCAGTCTATTATAAGTAAAGTACCCCATAACCATCCTACTAGCATCTCCAACTCGCAAACAAGCTTAAGACTTGGCCACTATTCTAACATGGATAAACGCTTCAAGTTCAAATTTCCTCGTATTATTCCTATGATCCAGTTTTGTCGTCCAAAACATACTTCAAGAAGTCCGGTGGTGCCAGCCATCTACCGGCTCTCCCCGCTTAATCCGAAAGCCGGGGACGTCGGCTTCCCTAACCTCGTCCTTCCCGGCCCGCCACCTTCGACACCGGAGTATCCTTCCATCAAGCGCCACGTGTCCTCCGGCACCAAGCCCGTCGGCTGCGGATGCCGTAGTGGCTCAATGTCCATGTCTAGGTCATGGAGACGAGACTTCTCCTACTGCAGCAAGGAATTACCAGAGGATGAAGATGACAAACCAAAGCCACATTTGGTTACTGAAAAGTACTACGAGAATAAGAAACAGAAGCACAAGAATGAGAAGAGGAAAGCACAACCAAAAGCCAAAGCAACTCTTCCTTCATCATCAGTGAGCAGCACCACGCACTGGTTCAGTAGCGAAGAGGAGGCCGAAGAGAGCGAGACCCCAATCTATTCTTCCAGAAGCTTCTCGAACACAGACTACTCATCAGTGCTGGATACTATAACCGAATTACCAGACAAAGAAAGTAGCAAAAAGAAGAGCACCAACAAGGTTAGAAGAGTGAGGAGCAGCGTCTCGAAGAGATGGAAAGAAGCAGAGATGAAGTCTGTGTTTCAGCCTATGAGAGCTTGCCGGAGGAGAAATGGGATGGTGAAGGAGAGCATGGCGGTGGTGAAGAAGTCGGAGGATCCGTACGAGGACTTCAAGAGGTCGATGATGGAGATGATAATGGAGAAGCAAATCTACGAGGCCAGAGAATTGGAGGAGCTCCTGCACTGTTTCTTGACCTTAAACTCGCGCCATTATCAAGGTGTCATAGTCGAGGCCTTCTCGGAGATATGGAAGCTTGTGTTTTCAGACACACCTTCAACTTCAAGTGAATTCTACTGTTTTGGGGAAAAGTCTCAACTGGACCAACTATGTATGTTAAATATCTAATACTCTACGAAACACAAATGTGTACAAGTGTTCCGCACACTATAAATACACTCATGTTATTATTGTTGTCTATTACGGTTTACTAATGCTAATAAAAAAAAGATGGATGTGTTGCCTAATTTACCTACCTAGGAACTTACCAATTTGGTGACCATGATCCCCTAGCCAAGGTTCCAAACATTTTAGTAAGAAAAATATGAAATTTTTGGTTTACAAAAGTGGCCAACTTCAAGTGAATTCTACCGTTTCGGGGAGAAGTCTCAACTCGACCAATTATCTGTGTTAAGGATCTGATACCTGTTACTATTGCTAATAAAAAAAGATGGAGTGTTGCCTATTTTATACTCCTAGGATCATACATATGAAATTATGAATGGAGTGTTGCCTATTTTCCGATTTGGTTTCTAAGAAATTTATTAATTTTTTGGTTTACAAAAGAGCCACAGCAGTGGCCAAAGTAGGAAGAACTTAACTTATATGTATCATACATATATGCAAGGCCACAAGTAAAGAAGAACTTGACTTGCAAATTTGCTTTCAAGCGGCATTTTCGCAGACTACGAAACACCCTGGATCAATGGTAATGCTCTTTGTGCAGTTATCAGTTTTGTATATCCCAATGAGTCGATCTGCTAACTCGAACATGTTGTTCCTAAGACTGCGAAAAAAGAAAAGAGGAAAAAAAAAACAGATTGAGTAAGTTGATAGAAGTGAACCCGGTGATGACTCTTCACCGAGAGAAATCAAACTAACCTTATGATGATGAACTGTGCATCCTTGGTCCGGTCTTTGACATAATGACCCACAATGGAGACATTTTTGAAGTCTGCAATATCACATTAGACATATAAATGAGAGGTCTGTTGGCCAAGTAAAGAATGAACATGCATAAACTGCTCAACCATTCATGAAAAAGTACCTAGGGCGGCGTCAATTTCATCCATTACATAAAGAGGCGTGGGCTTGTAATGATGCAGTGCGAAAACAAGAGCTAATGAGCTTAAAGTCTGCAAGCAGTGAAAGTAGCAACATTATATCATTATTGTAGTGGGAGCTAGCTCAAAGGATTTCATTCAACAACAAGAAGTCAATAATATCCAGAGTACCTTTTCACCACCAGACAAATTTGCTATATTCTTCCAACTCTTTTTCGGTGGTCTCACGCTGAAAACCACACCTTCAGAGAAAGGATCTAGAGAGTCCACTAGCTCAAGTTCCGCGTCACCTCCCAGAGTAATCATCTATGTGCATATCAGAAAAGAGTTGGAAGAAGTGAGAAAGCCAAACTAAAAACACAAATGGAAGATAAACTGTAGGGCATCAACATGAGATCTCATAGTTCAAAGTTTCAACGTAACGACAGAACAATACAAGATCAACTGTCAAAATGTGTCCATAACATATTGAGAGAGAGCTAAAAGCGAACAAACCTGATACATTTCTTTTAACTTCAATGATATAGCATTAAATCCTGCCATGAACTCATCCAACCTGCCAAAAGCATACTATTTCAGTTCATTTAAAGTTACAAGTTTGAGAAAAGGTACCACACAGAAAAACAAAAGGGTGGCATGCCTCTTCTTTCTCCATTCATCATACTGCCTCTTTATGTCATCACGATGTTGAGTGACCCCATTAAGTTCCTCAACTCGCTCATTATATAATGAAACCTTTCTCCGATACCTGTGAGTTTAAGCAGTTAGAAGAGCATGTGCATATGAAATCAGATAAGCAATATATTACACTAAATAAAAGAGTGAGGTCCTACTCTGCAACTGAATCAAGATTTGGATTCATCTCTTTCAATTGTGCTTCCAGAAGAGCCACCATTTCAAGGCCCTTTTTAAGGTCACAAGGGTTATTAAGAATTTCATCTGCAAGGGTTGCTTGAAGCTTTTCTGTGTCCACCAAGTCCTTCTGAATTCTGCAAACAATACACATAATAAAAATGTCGAAATGTCCAACACACCTTAATAAACAAGGATTTCTTAAGTTCACATACTGTTCCATATGCTTTATAAGAGCGGTCTGCAAGTCGTCAAGTTTTTTCTTGAAACTCTTTCCCTTCAACTCCTGCTCCTTGTATGCCTTCTTCTTTTCTTGTAATTGAAAGACAGCATTACCCTGTGAGACCAAGAATTTTTCAAGGTGTTAAAGAGCTGACTAGAATAATTAAAAATACACTAGATGGCACCACTGATTTTCAAAATTAAGAACTAAGTACAGTAGAAGAAGAAAAAAAATGAATAATATGCATTTTACATCACAGTACCTCTGATGCCCGCAATTCATACAATGTCTTTTTTAAATTGTCATAGTCAGATTTCGCTTTATCTAACACATCTTTATGATTATCAATCAGCTGCGAAAAAGATACAGAAAATCAGATAGCTATTAGACACAATTATTTCCATATGACAAAACCAAAGAGCATAAGAGCAAACTAATGAAAAATATACCTTCTGTGTTGCCTCGTATTTCTCTTTGACTTCAAATGCCTTCTTTTCTATCTCTTTAAATTTTTCAGACAAGCTTTCCTTCTCCTTTCCAAGTCGCTCAATCTCATTCTTTGAATCTTCAATCACATTGGTTAACTTTTTTATTGTTTTCTGCCCAGTCTCGATTTGGACTTTGCGGCGGTTAACCTCAGTGTTATTTTTGTCAATATTCTGACAATTGCGAACTATAAGTTAGGAAATACTCCCTCCCAGACTTTCAGGAATTTCATAGTGATGCAAATACTTACAGACTGAATGTCCTTGACCTTTGACTTCTGTGCTTTTAGCCTCTCACCTCCAGCATTTTCTATATTACTCTGAAGTACCGTGGCCTAGACAGACACACAGATAACCAGGAACCAGGAACCAGTCACTAAAAACCAAATTACAAACAAAAAGTGTCTGCAGTTTTGTATGTATGTATATATTTATGCATCTAGTACATACATATAAAACATCTTATTTTGATTCCACACATGGACATTTATAGAACCAGAACATTTGAATTTTTGAAACTTGAAAATTATACTTCCAGTCATTCACAGAATTTGAAGCTTAAAAATTTGATGACATGGTAAGTTAGAACATAAAACCCATATAACAGGTTAAAAAAAATTGGCATGTGCTGCTACTTGCAAGTACAGAAGTCATAGTTCAGTTCCAAACCTTCTCTTTCAGCTGCTGAGAGCCTTTTATGATTTTCTGAATTTCTTTTTCTTCAGCAGCAATAAGCTTCTTGAGTTCATCTAACTTTTCAAGCTCGTCCTTCTTCGGCTGTGATGCAGCCTCCAAGGAACCAATTTGCTTCTCAAGATAAGCATGTTGAGAATTCAGGCTGTCAACCTGTTCAAGAAAAAATTGTTAAACTCGAATCAATATAAACTTCCTTGCACAACCCATACTAAGAATTACCTCTTTCTGGCTTTTAGCTAACTCCATCTCCAATCGAGTCACTGCATTTTCAGAAGCTTGATATCTCCGTGCTGCATCAGCAATTTTCTGGCGCAAATTATTCAATGAACAAACTATGGCTTCAAGCTCCTTCTCAGCAGACGCAACAGCTTCTCCTGACACACTGGCGGCACGAATAGAAGTGCCCATCTTACCACCACGTGGCTTACCTCCCCCGCCACTCATAGTTCCAGATACTTCAAATAGTGCACCATCAAGTGTTACCACTCGCCGAAATTCATGATTTCCATATGCAATTCGTGTCGCCTAATATTTAAGAGTGCCATTTTAGAAACAAATGAATTATATTTCATAGCAATTTAGTGCAGCATTATGCTTAATTGAAAAAATGAAAAATTTTACCTGGTCAAGATCTTTAGCTACAACAGTATTTCGCAACACTGCATAAAAAGCAAGTTTCATTTTCTCATCCTGAACTCTAATCAGATCAAAAAGGCGTGGAACTCCTTCAGGAGTGCTTATCTTCTCCTTTAATTTTGGTAAGAACTGGCGTTGCTTTTCCTGAGATATTAGACAGTTTCGTTACTTCCAATAAACATCGCACAATGCATTCAACTACTACTGGTGTGTGTTCCCCGCCATTAGTGATAAAGTGGCTATAAAGATATAACCTCCAATCTCAGTCTTATTTGTTTAAATCCAACCGTTTCTTCCTAAAGTAGTCACTTTGTTATATTATGAAATGCAAGTACATTAACCACATAAATCCTCCAATTCATTAGAATTGCCCTCCCAGATGAGAGTTGTTTCGGTGCTTAAATCGAAAATAAATGAGTTAAGACTAGGTTTCAATATGACATTGTGAGATGAGAGGAATACCAATATCATGCAAGTTACGACTCCAAGGTTCTCCCTCCGCAATAGCTCAACACATGACACAGCAGCAGCATCTGTTTCCACCACAATATAATCAAGTCCGGAACATGCCGTTGATACAGCAACATCATACTTTGCTGCAAACACAAGGTCATAACAATAAAAAGAATGAAGGTCAAATATCAATCATTAAATAGTAATTGAGGTATGTGCATTAAAATGGACAGCAATTGATAATGGCCTCAATCCACAGAATACACACCATCGATAGCACCTAGATCACCCATTCGTCCATATATTCCTGGGATCCGGTTGGATTCCTTAGCATGTAAAATTGCTTTTAGAACTGTTCCCTGACTCCTCTCAGAATCCATAACAGACTTAAGTTCTGCAACCTTCTGTCTTGCAGCTTGTTCCCTAGGAATAAGAGCATCTTGTTCTCTAATGTACTCCTGCAAGAGACTACATGTTATTACCACATCTCCACACATGAACACAGCAACTAAAATCTTATTTGATTCTTAATTACAGACCTGCTCTTCTTTGCAAGCTTCCATTGCTTCCCGCTTGCTCATTTTTAAATCACTTTGAGTCTTCGCAATTCCTGCAGTTTTTGATTGAAGTGTTCCCATTATATCGTCCATTTGCTTACGAGCATCTTCAAAAGCTGCACGATCAGCTTCATGCTGAAAATTTCAACAATTTCAATCAGCAACAAAATTGCATACCAAACAAAAAAAAAACTATTAAGTTAAACAGCAAGACAGAGACACCAAGCAAATTTAAAGCAGTAGTATCAGTGTATCACATCCATTCATACTTTCACATTCTTCACCAGGATAAAAGAACTGTAAATATAGCAATGCTACCTTTTCATTCAAAAGCTTCTGTTCAGTACATCTAACTTCGAGTTTACCCTTGTGCTCAATCAGTTTCTTTTCCCAAGGTTCTAATTCAGCACGGACCTTTGCGAGCTCAGAGCGATACTTTTCAGTTTCCCCTGCTTGTGCAAAGGGAATAGAAGTAAGAAAATAGCTTATCTTGAATTCAGCTCAAGCGATGTGTCAATGCAATAAAGAAACCGATATCAAAAATGTAAACAATAGTGGAATTTTAATAAATAAAAGAGGACTAACACCCAAGGATGAAAGCACTGACAAAAAGTAACCAAGATTTTGAATTATGAAACTTGAATTAGAAAATGAACCACCTTTTGAAGTCTCTAAAATTTCCTCGAGGACTTTTTCTTCATCCAACAATTGCTTTTGCAGTTGGGGAATACTTTTCTCAAGTTTGGGGATCACATTTGTAGACTCCTCACACTCCTTCTCTGTGTCAGCAATCTTTGACGAGTCCTACAATTAAAACATATGGTAAGATTTATCTTTTCCTTTTTCCTAAAGGTCACATTTTCTTTTCTCTCTTCCTCACCTTTTGAAGTTTATCTTTGAGTTTCTTGATCTTCATCTTCTTATGCTTTAGATCTTCCCTATACTTCAGATCCTGCCTTTCAAACTCCTTAAATTCATCGTTACTGCTTCTGAGGGCATTATCGAGTTCCTAGTTCAATAAAACCAAAACATAGAATCCGGTCATATCTTCTTGTGGTGATGTAAAGTTATGGATTGATGCACTTGACATTTCAATAGCCAAATAAAGATTCAAATAATACGTGTAAAAAAGCCAACCTCTTGTTGTTTCGTATGTTTACTGTATACAGACTCAAGCTCCTTCAATGCATTATTACTCTCCTGGATCTTCGCCCTGAAACAGGGACCACAGACATCAGTAAAAGTAAGTTTTGAATCAGCTAAATACTAAACAAGAAGCTTACCTCTCTGTCTTCAAAGTTTCATCTAAGCTAGTAATATTTTCCTCTAGAGCAGCTTGTTTTGCAGCCGTATCTTCATGAGCCAATTTTGTGGCTTTCTCTTGCCATTTCAGCAGTGACAACTCTTTCAGCATGTAGGATTCTGCTTCATTTTTCACATCCTGTTAGAAAACATTGCTGAACGTCAACGAATCATATCAAAAACATATCAGAAGAAAGTCAACAAATCAATGATGCAGCTTACATACCTCCAAGGCATCTCTTTCTTTCTCAGCCAACTTGACCATTTGCACAACACTGGATCTTTTCTCATTGAGGGATTCTAGCCTACGAGATCAAAGCAGTCATACAAGGTTGTTAAACATGAGATATTTGCATCAGCTTGGAATACCTATCTGTCCTATAACTTATCTTGGTTATTAAACAATAGATTCTTCTGATGCTAATTCAACTAGAAACCTTTTAATAAGTGGTTCTAAAGGTATCTGTCCATTTCAATAAAATGGCCGTGCAAACTAACAACTGTGTGTGCTCGGCAATCAAACAACTAGACATAGATTGTGTGGTTTACATTAAGTATGTTTGTTCAGGAATAATGATATAAAATGTAAAGTTTTCAATGATCTATAATACGGTCAAAGGCACTCACTCTTTATACGACTCGTCAATTTTCTCAACATATTTGTCAGTCCCAATAATGTCCTCAAGGTATTCAAGAAAACCTTCATCATGGGAACCTTGAGCCTTTGGCTTCATAAGCGAGATTTGCTCAACTTCACCCTGATAGTAATCATAAGCAAATTTTTTTAACTATAAAGAAAGCTTACACAAACTACCAAGACTAACAAGAGCAGAATGTCAGTTATCAAACCTGAAGAATCAAAAAACGATTGTTGTCCAGATCAACTCCTTTCCCTTTCAGTTTCTTAGTAACTTCAGTAAAATTACTCGTGCGGTCATTGATGAAATACTTGGAGGAGTTATCCCGATATGCTATCCTAGTAATCGTAAAATCACTTCCCGGAACAACTTCAAATGCTCCATCATCCTATAACATAATCCAATAATAAAAAATAAAAAATTCACACTACAAACCAAACACTGCAGATTTATGAAGAGTGTAAAGTTTACCGAATCGATAATCTCTTGGAAATGAACTGAAACTCCAGCACTATCCAGATTCTGGTGATTAGTAGAGTTGTGTATAAGCTCCGAAACTTTGTTGAGTCTCATCTATACAGTTTAAATTCCACAATTACAATCTTGAAAACAAGTAAATCAAAATCAGAAGAACAAAAACAAAGGCTTCATAAGTCTGACCTGCTTAGCTCGTTTTCCGAATACGAAAAGCATCGCATCTATCACATTGCTTTTCCCACTCCCATTTGGTCCAACAACTGCAGAAAAGCTCTGATTCCGCAACCAAAAAATCAACATTAATAAACACAAATTGAGTTTAAACTAAAGATTTTTATTTAAACCCTAGCATTTTCAATTTGACAGAAATTGACGGCGGTTTGGTTCAGAGAAGAAACCCTAACCTTGTGAAAAGGACCGACGCGTTGTTCGCCGGCGTAAGACTTGAAGTTCCGCATGACCATTTCTCTGATGAACAGCCTTGGGCGGCGACTGGAAGATGCGCCACGAGCCGAGTTATCGTCGGCCATGAACTCGTCCTCCGGCGGCTCCATTTCACTGAGTCAACTCGGAGCGGTTTCGTCTAAGATCTAAGAGATCGAAGAAGAAGAAGAAGAAGAAGCGAGATGCTTCTGAGGAATTGGATTCCCAGAAAAGAGAGAGAACGCAGAAGAATCGTCACTGATTTTGAGTCTCTAGTCTCTACTAGACCGCCATTTATAATTTAATTTTGTTAAAAAAAAAATTCAGCTTTTTTATATTAATTTTGATATAAAATAGTACGAAAGGGTAAGTGTGGGTGTTGTTCTGGGGATTTTTTGAGTTTTTTGGCGGGAAAATGAAATTTGAGTTTTGACCTTAACAGGGTTCTTGTCTTCTTGAATTAAGAAGTGGGCCCATAATGTGTTTTGAAGCATCACGAGCTTAATATAAGGCCCAAGAAAGAAAAAGCATCAAGCTTTATTGTCATACAACTATATATATTAGCCCAGCCCAGATAATAAGGGAAAGATAATCCAGCCTAATTTCTTATTCTTTGAGAAAAATTATCCCACCTAATTGAAAATAAATAAATAAATATATATTATTTCAAAAGTGTACTTGAAAATTAGCTAAAATTATTCAGTTGATAACTCGAAAATTATGAGTTCGAAACAGTTTAAATTGCTCTTTCCAGTCCCACTAATTTTGGGAATATATTGAACAAAAATGACAGAAAAGCAAAGAGATATACTTACTGTACAGTAATTATTATTATTTCATTTCTATAGTTTTATTGTTGATTGAAAACTTTGTAATGTTACAAAAAGTACACAAGGAAGTTCAGATGGCCCTAAAATGCCATATGAATATGGTCTAAGAAAGTAAACCTTAAAAAAAACGAACTTCTGAAGTAAGAAGTACATTGAAAACAAAAGTATCCAGGTCAGTTGCTATCATCCATCCCTTGGCTGTTTACAAACAAACTCTCCCTCCGCTTTGGAAAACCCGACGAAGATTCTAATGCAGACCCTCTGAATTTCAGCTCGGAAGCTGTTCGAAAATTAGGATCAGTCCCGGAGGCTGGTCTCGTGTTATGATCGGTGGTACTTGACCTAAACGAACTCGATGCTCCACCAGCGTACCGAGGAGGAGAAACATACCTCCGTGTTGGACCTCGGAGGCCCATCATGTCAGTATTTCTCGATGAAGAGTCAACGAATGATCTGTCTCCGGTGGTGTTTCCACCCAACGGTGCCCCCGTTGTAGCCGGGGATGAGCTGAATGGATCATCTGGCCCCCATGAAGTGAGCGCTTCTTTCTTCTTGGCGAAAAAATGCCAAGCTCCAAACAGGAAAAGTATAAAGAAGAAAACAGGGCTAGTCCACATCATTGTACTGAATTCGCCTTTAAATACGGGGAGATTCGAGCGGTAAATTCCCACATACCCTCCGCCGAGGCCAAGAACAACAAGCTTTTCACGGTCACTGGCAATCAACGGTACGGCATTATTTCTTTTCTGGCCGTCTACATCCATGCTCTGGTAATTGAGAAAAGACGATCTTATCTCATCCAAACCAGCCGAGAAGATAATCCGAGGAGCACCTACTCTAACATAATGCTGCGACGACACATTATACACGAAAACCTTCTCCCCGCCAACAATAAGCAAGCAACCCTTAATCACCTGAAAAGCAAGAGGCTCATCCATCTCGAACTTCCTCTTGGACCTGACTCTACATTTAAAGTTCATTACATCCCCTAACAACAACACATGAATCAAATCACCTTCCGATGTAAAACCATACGCTTTAGACCGCTCCGTGGCATCAAACACATAGTACCTCGACAGCGAGTGGTTCAAACCTTCACATTCCGACTCCCTAATCTTCATAGTCCTCAAGTCCAACGACCCCGCTCCCGTCTCCGTCAGAAACAAAAGCCGCTGCTTCAAGAAAGCCAGCGGCCTACTCGACGGCACAGTGGAGCCATGAACCATCCCATTCTCCTTATACACCGTTATCTTCCCGCTGACGTCACTCGCCAGCACATAACTCACCCTCCCAACATGATGCACCTCCAAAATCGTCACCGGCAGCCCCCCGCCCTCGCCCCCGGTATCAAACCTACACACTCTCTCCATCGAAACCGAGCTCCACTCCTCTCCTCCTCCGCTCACCCCTTCCCAAACCCTATGCATCAGAATCTCCCCGTTCTTATGGCCCGTGACCACAAAGCTCTCGTTCCTATGAATGGAGAGGAATGAGGCCACGGCCATTATCGGCGACCCTAGCAGGGTATCGAACTCGACCACAACATCGCCATTCCTCAGAAACACATAAACCCTACCCCTCTCGTCCCCGACCGCCACGTATTTCGATCCGCCTTCGTGATCGCGGAACGGTAACACGTGGATACAAGTCGCCTGAGAGTCCAGCCTCACGGCCGAGACGAACTGGAACCTGTCCGCCCATAACGGACTGTACTTCGTTACCGAAACTGCCCTCGCTCTTTCCCCTCCTCCTCCGATTTTTTTACCGCTCACCGTCGTCGACACAACCGCTTCTTCGACCACCGCTAATTCACCGTCCTTTTTCACTTTCGGTAAAATCAAATCCTCCTCAGTTACCGCGAGTTTCGATTCCAGCCGAGTCACGATTTCCGAGAGGCTCTTCACAACCTCCTCCAGCCTCTGCACCGCCCCCTGCTGCTGACTGGACTCGGACTCGGGTCTCCGTTCGGGTTCGGGTTCGGGTTCGGATTTAATAGAGATTGGAGAGCAAGAGACAATGAAAAAGAGAAGGAAGAGCAGAATGATGAGCTTGCCTTTGATTGAAATGATCGCCATGTAGGAGGATAGTGTTTTGCGTCTTCTTCATTCACTAGAGTGAGGTCATTTGCTCGGCGGCGATCTGGGGCGGCGACGTGGACGGATCTGAGACCGGTGGATTTTTTTTCCGGATCGGGATTTTTGAGGGGGAGTTGGATTCTTGAGGTAGCTGGGGTCGGTGCGTGTGGATGGAGTCAGCTGAGACCTGTGAGAGAGCTTTTTTGACTCGGGTCTAGTCTATTCTTCTGGTACGGAAATTAAAATGAAGATTAGATTTCTCTTCTCAATAGTGTAGATTTTAGTCTTTACACATTTTTAGGGCGAGAGAGGAATTTTCGTTATGCAATAGAAAAGAGGTAAAGATTCACTGCGCACCGCTTATACTCAGTACCACGTGTCCCCTCTGTCACTCACCTTTCATAAATCAACACGTGGCAGGCTGCTGCTGTGAAACACAAATGTTACAGTAAATTATTGTCATGGTGGATTAAGTTTAATTTATATTTAACAATATTTTTAATACGTGGAACACATATACAAGACACTAATCATAATCTTACTCAGTTAGATAAATAGTGCATAAAAAAACCACACCGTAATTACTCCGCTGCACACATTTGTGTTTCATACCCTACAAGTTCCTCTCTCTAATATTTGTGTTGTACTATATTGATTAGCTTGTTTAGTTTAGGGTAATTCAAATCACATTGACGTCAAGGTGAGAAGACTACAAAGTTTGTGAACAAAGCAATAGATAAAAGGCATCATATGTGACAAAGTCCATGAACAATTTGACATCATACATCACTCACATCGTTATATGATTAAAGTTCTTGCATTACATAGAAATGAAGTTCTTTGTTACCCTTGACTGGACTGTTCCCACTCTGAATGAAGCTAATGCTGACTGAATCGTTCTGTCAACAGCTTCTGTTCTTTTCATTCGAACTGTTTGACCAACAGATTCCGTTTCCATCGTTTGATCTTGATCAACAGATACGGCATGAACCGCCTGATCAATGACCGTCTCCTTACTGCAGCGCTTCGAATGCAATGAGTTTTGCCTCAGTATCTCAAAGAATGAAGTATTAGTCTTCACAACAGGTTCAGGTACAGCTTCAGGTGTCGATTTCTCTTTACGGCTCTTTATTTGGGAACTGCTGAATTTTGCTGTGGTTTCTGCTGGTGTGTTCTCCTTCTGAAACTGCAAATATTCCATAACCAATGTCAATTTTTTTTTCCAGCAATATAGTAGCTCATACAAGCTTCACTTCCTAGTCGATCTTACCATATCTGAAGAATCCTCCGACACTGAGGTTGTGCTCATACTATTGCTGTCATCTCGTCCAAAGATAAAAGAGCAGCGAGCTGTGCTTAATCCACGCTTACGGGATGCAGGCGCAGAATGATTTGATCCTCGTATGAATGACTGCAATAATGCCAACGGCAGAGTTAGGACAAAAACATCTGACAAAAAAACTAAACTTCCCTACCAAATAATATATCTTGCTGATTTAAAAATAGCATCCAGCCATCATGATCCATCTCAATGTTTTACGAATCTCTTGCAAGGATTAGAGTGGAACCAGAGTTCTTACTTAATGTCCTAGGAGACTTTTAGACATGAAGAAATAAAAATAGTGCAAATATTGGAACCAAAATGGAAGACAGGGATAAACCTTCACAACATTCACAGCACAAACTTGAAAAAACCATGCACACAAATGTTCATTTACTATCGAGTAACCCAAGCTAAATTACCTTAGGTATGATCCCTTTTCCTCCTACGAGCTGCATACTAGAAACGGCTGCAAAATATAATGGAAAGAATAAGAATAAGAAATACTCACATAATAACTTTCACATTGGTAACATAGATGCAGGTTGACAAATCTTACCAGTTGTCTTGCTCTTCTTATTGTCTGGCACAATATTCAGCTTCTTTATACGACCAAAAACTTGGCTGCAACTTTCATCCTCTGCTGGAGACAAGAAAGTCGTCTGCTCTTCCTGTTTCAAATCAGGACATTCATGTAAGTGAGAAGAGTATCTACATAGAGATTAACTATGAAAAGTAGACATGTGAATTTCCACCACCACAGGATGTAGATTGCTAAGACTCACAACTTTTTCAAACAAGCAAGGTTTAGATGGCCTCCTTTCTGGTTCATCGTCATCGTCCGATGACAAGTAAACATCATTGTCGGTAAACATTTGAGAAATCATTTGCTTTGCTAGTCTCAAATTCGTCCTCACAGAGACTTTTGGTGAACCAGAGGCAGAATCATTGCCAAGTACATCTCCTTCAGCTTCATCATCAGACTCTTGATCTTCCTCATCTTCTGCATTATCCTCTTGAAATTTTTCTCTCAGTTTTGAACTAAACATCAATTTCTGCATAAGTTTTTCTGTTCCAGAAGCATCCTGTTGCTCAAGCCATTTCTGATGGAGTTCGTTCCGTCTCTCTCCATCAATTGGCTTTTCTTCATATCCAGTTGCTATCATATCAACAAGATCCTCGGCATCTTCATCAGCTTCATCTTCATTATCTGGAAACAGAAGATGGTCATGATCACCATCATCTTCTTCTTCAGCTTCATCATCAACGAATCTTTTCACAGGATCGCCAATTGGCACCGAAGACAAATCAACCGATCCAGGGGAATGAGGATCAACATTTTCCTTGTCATACTCCTCCTCATCAGAAGAACTATAAAGATAATAGCAGTGTCATTTTTCAGCTTCATTACAAGGACTTGAAGACAAAAAGTGACATGAAGACGAAACATAAACACTTACACATCATTGGGGGGAGTTGAATCAAGTTTTAACTTTAAGTCCATTGCAAGTTTGGATGGTGCGAAAACCTCCTCCAAGGGACTACTTGGGTTATCATTCTCTTCTTTGGAGTCAGTAGTCTGGGAATCACTAAACAAATCCTACAGAAATGCACAGGGGAAAATAGTTATGTTGATGTACACGAACTGTTGCAAGAATGATACACCTCAGACATATGTAATGTAAATGTACCTGAGTATCATCTATAGGAGCTCGAAACGCTTGCTTAGATACATCATCAACATCCTGCAATACAACAAAATCACATTAGACGTGGCATGTTTATCTCAATGTATTGCAAGAGCCAAATTTTCACCGGCAGTAAAAAGGAAAAATGAACTAAAATCATTTCATGCATACTTCTGATGAAAATTCAGATAATATTAATGAAGTAATGAACAGCAGAGAAAAACCTTCACACTGCAATATATTTATGCATCGCAAAATTCCCCAGCACTAGTTTTAATTCAAAATGCACTCAATGTTAGCTATATACACAAATCATTATAAACCGTAGCTCATTACCAAGGCTGCATCACATTCACAAATCCATATGCATCACATATTTAACTCATTTGTGTTCAAAATTTACCATCTGAGAAGATACATTTCCAATGCCGAAGTGATCTACATTAGTTCCATCACTCCCTCTCTCACTCTGACATGCAATAGGCTCCTCAATCGCTGCTTTCAACACCTCGATACCTCGTGTCACATCCATAGAAGCACCTTCTGAACTGACCTCCTCCACAATCCTTCTAGAAGATCCAGTGTCATCAACAGAACTACTCATAGACATAGATCTGGAACACTCAATAACAAAAAACATCATCACATTTTGTAACTACAAATCACTTGAACGAACATAAAAAACCAAAACCCTTTTAAGACTAGAATACCCACTTTTTCGAAACCTCAAGTTTTCGTTTACGAATCTTCTCCAGAATCGAAGATATGGGCTTCTGTACAGTTGCTACAGGTTTAAATGCTGCTTCTCTAGTTTCTAAACAAACAAGGAAAAAAGGCAATGAAAAACAACAGTTAATGTAACTAATCACATCAAAATATGAACATAACTAATCACATCAAAATATGAACATGTCCTATGATTTCGGATATAGTTTTATATACCTCGCAAAAGTCTCTGTGTTTCAGCATGGAGTTGCTGTAGCTCCTCTTGTCTCTCCTGCAAAACACACCAAAAAAATTTAGACATAAGCAAAAAGCACATCAACCAATTAAACACACAAATCCACTAGTAAATCATGTACTCTAATCACCTTTTCGGCCCTTCTTTTACTCTTCACGGCTTCTTTTGATTTCGATTCATCATCATCACCAACACTATTGTTCTTCTTCTTATTTTTCTTCTTGTCTTGCTGCTCTTCAGGCCCATCAAAACGACGCCGTTTCTCCTCCCTCTCTTGATTTCCATCTTCTTCGTCTCCCAAATCGTCGCCCACAGACTCGAAATCCAAAGCTCTCTTTGCTCCGTCAAATCCAGACTTCACTTCGCCTTCGCTGTTCAACTCATCAAAACTACCAGACTCCAATTCGCCTTCGGATCCCAAACCATCCAAATCAGGACTTGCTTCACCTTCGCCGCCGAGCAAATTCTCCAATACAATCGTTGACTCATTCGATTCTACCTCGAAATTGACGTCTTCGGAACCGCCACCACCGATACCGGATCGATCGAGGAGAGGCTCCGTGGAAACCCTAGCTCCTCCTTTCTTCAACCGCTTCAGCTTCCTGGAGACGGGAAGAGGGGAAGAAGCGTCGTCGGAGTTTGGAAGAAGCTCAAAAACGTCGTCGTTCTCCATCTCTGTTGTGAAATTTCTCTCCGTGAATTGGAGAGAGAAAAGGTAGGGTTTTATCAGATCTGATTCCAATTCTGAGAAAAGAAATGGAATTAGTAGTGTGTAGGTTATTTTTCTGCGATTTAAGCGCCAAGTGATTCGAAAGGAAATTTTATCGTGCCGCCAAAATCTAAGGGTGACTTAGAAAATGGGCGGGAATATCTGAACCGTTGATTAAGGAGACTTTTGGGATTATGGGATTTGGAATCAACGTCTATGATTGTAGCGTGAGGTAATCGGGCTTAGTAACGCTTTTATTTCTTTTTCTTTTTCTTTTTTCTTTTGGGAGACTGACCAAGTTACTTGAAGCTCTAAAATGTACCAAAAATCACTCCAACATTTATTTTGACCTAAAAGTCACATTAATCCATAATTCGTGAAAATTATTCTTGAAAAAATAACAAATTTCAACTACTGTCATTAATCTTATTCAGTCTACTATCGAACCCAAACAAACCAAATCCAAAATCACTCTCGCCTCTCTCTCTCTCTCTGGAAACCTAACCCGCACCTCTCCCTCCCTGGAAACCCCAAGCCACGCTTCTCTCTCGCCAGAAACCCCGAACCAAATTATGCCTTACTCACTCGCCCTTCACCGTCGTCGCTCTCTCTCTCGCCAGAGCAAAGTTGTGCCTCTCTCCCTCGTCGGTCCGAGTGGTTCTCTGTCCCTCTCGCTTGAAACTAAACCGAGTCAAGCCTGTCCCTCTCGCCAAAAACTAAACCCAGTCGAGCCTCTCACTCTCGCCAACAGTTTGAGCCGTTTTCTCTCCCTTTCACCGAAAACTTCAAGCAGAGCCTCACTCTCTCTCGTCATTCACCGAAAAACCATAACCCAATTCATGTCTCTCTCTCGCCGGAAATGGAAGATTGTTACCTCGCTTATTGGTAATTTCTTACGATTTTCTAGTGCACTTGTCTGTAAGCAATGGTATATTTGTTTGAATGTGATAATATATCTGTTTGGGTAGTTGGTACATTTATTCACGTGAGATGGTATACTTGTCTGTGAGCAATGGTATATTTGTTTGAATGTGATGGTATGTCTGTTTAGGTAGTGCTGCTTCATTTATTCAGTTGTGATGGTATACTTGCTTGTGAGCAATGGTATATCTATTTGAACGTGATCGTATATTTATTTGGGTATTGTTGTTTATGCGTGTTAGTATTCTTTTGCAAAAAATGTCATCATTTTGTGCAAACCTTGTCACATTCAATAGAAAATGTCATCATTTCGCATAAGCTTTGTGCAAAATGTGATCACAAATTTAGGTGCCGAGAAGGAGACGGAGGAGCCAAAGAAGAATAGGAGGAAGGAGAAGGAAGAGTCGAATAATAAGCAAAAGTGGAAGACAAAAGCATAAGAACTTGGTAGTTTTAAGTTGTTTAGTGTAATGTAATCTGACAGTTGTGTTTGGATATCTATTCTTTTTGAATTATTTGTATAAGTAAGTTGTTTTTGGGATGATTTCTCATCTTGAATGTTGCTCTTAAACCAGATTAAAATGATGTTATATTCTATTTTTATATGTTGAAGAATACAAAGTTCCTTGCATAAATGTACCAAGTCCCCAATGTAAATGTACTAAATCCCTTGTGTAAATGTATCACGTCTATCATGTAAATGTACGTACCACCACCAAGTCTACTACGTAAATGTACAAAGTCCTCGATGTAAAAGTACTAAGTCCCCTGTGTAAAGGTACCAAGTCCTTTGTGTAAAAGTATCTCGTATATAATGTAAATGTACCATTAAGTCTACTATGTAAAGAAAAGTCCCTCACATAAAAGGTACCGAGTCCTTTGTGTAAATGTACCACGTTTGTCGTGTAAATGTACCATCAAGTCTACTATGTAAAGGAACCAAGTCCCTTGCATAAAGGTACCAAGTCCCCAAAGTAAATGTATTAAGTCCATTGTGTAATTGTACAAAGCATCCAATCAGGATTAAACTAAGTAGCTTTTCTTGTTACGTACACCTGCACAAAAATGTGGCCATAACCCTGCAAGGAAGATAAGCATACCATCACAGACCAACAAAGGTACACACCCAGGTTTGTAAAGGTACTAACATAAAAATTCAATGCTGAAATAAGAAATCAACCAAAAACAACACTAAAAACCATGGATTATCTTCAATTGATATTCAAAAAATAAACAACACAACAACTCAAAACGATATATTCACTTAGCTAGCTTCAGTGGATCATCAATTCAAATTCAAAACCATAAACTCAAATTCAAAACTGAAAGCAATGCCCCACAACAAAGCTAGCCTAATTCGAGTTTTTAGAACTTATAATCAACAACAAGCTCCACAACAAAGCTAACCTAATTCGATTTTAAAAGCAAATTCAAATTCACACATTGCCGGAGATATTGAATTACCTTAATTCAAATTCAAATGGTGCCGGAGACAAGCAAATCAGTCCATCTCTCTCTCTCTGCACAACTTCTGATTTGATACAGAAGCTAGTCTGGGATGTAAGATATAAGACGGGTATGCATTTTAAGAAGAAGAAATTTGAATTTGGAGAAAAAATATAAGGAAAGGTATTTTCATCTGTGCAGAAAAAGGTTAAAATCTTAGTTTTAAACTGAAAAGTGACTTTTTGATCACAAAACCCATAGTTTGGTAACTTATGGGTACTTTATAAAAAAATAAGATGATTTTTGAGTCACATGAATAGTTTAAAGTGGCTTTTGAGTAATTTGTCCTTTTCACTTTTTTTCTTTTTTTCTTTAGGTACATTTGTCGGAGATTAAGGACCTAATTTTATTTTATTTTCATTCAAATTAACGCACCAATTTGAATTAGGTTAAATAGACCATTTGTTAAATTTGTAGCTGCAGTTCATTCTCGAGCAAACTAAATCAGTGTACAACTATAAAGAGATCGACTTCAATTTTTCTGAACTAGATTTATGACCTTTCAGAAGAATCAGAAAATCTTAGATCAACATGTCAGTACACTCGTACTTTCAGGGTATCACAAGTATCAATGATGCTGCTACTAAGCTGATATTGCAAATTGAAAAACACTATTGAACAGCAAAATGATGTTTCAGTCCAGTAGCAACCAATCATAAGTTGTTACAACGGACTATAAGACATCTTAAACGAAGAAAACAAGTTGGATAACTTGAAGCAGTTTTACATCGTGAAATCCCAAGTGCTCTCGGCGGTTAGCTTTGGCACCTTCCGTTCCTCGGCCAAGTTGACAGATGCTGACACCTGAAAGAATGTAACCATATTATTAGAAAGGCTTTGCTCCAGTATGCTGACACCTTAAAGTAACAACAAACTAGAGATGAAACTACGTCCTGAAAGAAACACACTTAAAGCAAACATGTGCAAGTTCCTGGAACTTCTCAACATGTGGAAACAACTTCGCTGGGTAGTAAACAGGTGGATTATTATCTAACATTTACACTTGACACAACTTAAGTACACTATATCGAATGACATTATCATTTATCACTGAATGCAGTATGCTCCACCACAGAATACTGCTACTGCCTTTAAGCAGTTTTCACCTTATGCTATACCCAACCAGCTCAATCCAATCT
The DNA here is from genome assembly GCA_946800695.1 of Geum urbanum. Classification (NCBI taxonomy): domain Eukaryota; kingdom Viridiplantae; phylum Streptophyta; class Magnoliopsida; order Rosales; family Rosaceae; genus Geum; species Geum urbanum. The sequence goes on along the minus strand of OX326998.1, from coordinate 1,372,404 downwards.
CACCGCTAGTATGTACAACTACATAACTTCTAGCAGCCACAGTGTCCTTACAAATTTCCATTGCCAACACAAACTAGAAGACCCAACACTTCTCACCCACAAAGTTACTAACCCCTTCATGCCTATATCATCGAATCAGACGGACCACTACAACAAATCAGAGCCAAAATTCCCACCTTGCATCAAATATCAAATCGTAAGTGGCTTCGCAATTCTCCTAGATGACAATTTTCACATACATTAACACCCTCATTCAGTACTAAACACTGTCATGGTGTCACCATTTTTTCAATTCCTAGACAAATTCAAATTTTCCTTCAAAACCAACACACCACCGCAGTTTATGGAAGCACAAGCAAGTTGAAAATAAACAAAACACCACAGATCCAAACACATGTCGCAACTGCATTGACATATCAATAATTGACTGACACAACTACTCGATACATAGTTAGATAAAATTCAAACATTTATAATGCAAGCAAACAAGATCCAATCGAATGCGTAAAACCACAAACTTACCTTGAAAGAGCCAGTCAATCTCGAATTCCTCGACCACTCCAACCCCAACAACTTGCTCGACGTCTGGTAACTAGCCCGAAACACGTCATCCTTATAAACCCTCCTCGAAACCGCGAAATCCCACGAATTCTTCCCCACGTCGTAGCTGGGCTCTATGGTGGTCACTCCACCGTGCACGTAGCTATACTTGAGCTTCCCGCCTCCCGTGCCGAGCACGTGATTCACCGAGACCTTGTTTGCCGGATTCAGCAATAGTGTCCCGTCCAGAATAGTCCTGTTGTCGTTTTGGCTGTGTATGTAAGTCAAATTCAACGGCTTATCGGCTACCCTAACTGAGTTCATAAACTGAAACCTAAAGTCCTGCACCAACAACAACCACCATAAATCACAGTTTCAGTTTGAATTTTTTTTTTTTTTTTTTGTGGTGGTACCTTTTTGGGGACGTTGTAATCGACGATGAAGAAGCCGGGTTTTTCGACGGCGAGGACGAGGCCGTTCAAGGTGGGGCCATTGACGAGGGTGGCGTCGGTGAGGGAGGCGCGGAGCTTGACGTCGGTGGCGAAAAAGGCGACGTTGGCGGCGGCGCCGCTCTTATCGGTGTCGTACCTACCTTTCAGAGATGCCTTCATCGTCATTTTGGGGGAGAGAGCGAGGAAAAATGGGCGAAGAGGTAGAGAATAGCGGATGTCGAGGGTTTTGTGAATACAATATACAAAATATTCGGTGTTTTTTTTATATTTTTTTTATTATCCGAGTCAAATGAGTATAGACCAATATTGTCTAGATTATTCTTTTTTTATATATTATTACTTGATAATCGAGTCCATTTAGTTCACTTTTTTAGGATTATGTATATAAAAATTCGATCAAATCGAAAATTATTTGGTGATCTAATTTTGTAAAATAAATGAGCGGTTGTGATGCTAAAATTTTATCATAATCGTTAGTTTATTTGATAAGATCGATAATCAAATGATTTATATTTTTTTTAGAGTTAATCTTCAACGAATAGTCTATCAGATCACTCTATGATACGTGTGATCTCAATTTTGAAATAGCACATTAAAATATATACAAATAGTATAATTTGGACCATGTTGATCCAAAGTCATTTAGACCCGAGTATTTCATGGTATTATGCCCACTAGCCCTCTTACAATCCTTTTTCATTTTACTTTTATAATAAAATTTTACTAAACATTATTATGTCTGGACTAGCCAGTGGCTAACGTAACTCTTGTTATGGTGGTCAATGAGTTCGTGGAAAGTTGTGATAAACTGTCGTTAGATCTGTATCCAACATATGATATTAAATTGTCTTCCAACTATTTTTTAATTATCTACCGTTTGATGCAGATCGAACGAAAGTTAACCACAACTCGCCAAAGAATTCACCGACCACCATAACAGGACTTTGGCTAGCATACTATCGGGAATGCTCAATGCTCGATGTCGTCGGAAATGTCCAATTGGTACACAGTAGTTCTATCGGCACCCAACTTTTAAAATTACAATCGAGTCATAAATATGTTTTTTAAAGTGCTTTCTAAAGCTCTAGAAGTGTTTCTAGAAATTTTTAAAAGCGTTTTAGGTGCTTCTCAAATCACTTACATGGGTTTCTGAAACTCAACAAAATAACTTTTTAATTTTTTTCTATTTTTTTTCTTATAAATTCAAAATCGCTTTTAACCATTCTAAAAGTAAAAAGGCAATACCAAATATGGCCATAGTTATATTGGGTGGATGAGGAAGGAACTAAAGGATGTAGCATGGTTTTTGATGTCTTAGATGATGGACCTGATTTTCCAAGGAGATCTAATATTGTTAGTCAGATTTATGGGGAATTGAACCCTGACCTCTCACAAGAGTAATATCATGGTGGTCAGCTATTGCACTGTCAAGAGCTGGTCTCCTTCAACTATAAAATATGTGGGCTTAAATTTTGCATTGACATGTCAACCACTGATTCAACAATTTAATCATTAACAATGGTTCCAACATTATTAGTATTGGGTTAAAGTATAAATTGAAAGAACGAATAAGAACCGATTGAAAATGTAAGTTGTGGTAGTTTTATGAATAGTCATGTCCTGGTGGTTAATCGTAGTCAATTATCGTTAAATCTGCATCAAATAGATGATAATATAATGATAATCGATCACAACTGACCACAAAACTCACTACTACTACTGGAACATTACTCGTTCTATGGATATGTCTTATATTATCATTATAAAATAGAAAGGCACAAGTCAGTTTCATGCTTTAGTGGCTTAGATAACACAAGTGTTTCCTCCTGTTGTTGTAGCTTTTGCACTCAAAGAGAGTTTGGTATGCGTCAAAGAAGTTGACATTAGAGATCTTTAGGTAGAAGGGGACTTTCGCCTCGGTATTACTTATATCGATGACCAATGTGATTCTTAGTTGAAACTTCACACAACCATAAAGGATATTATAAGACTCGTATACTCGATTTCCACAATTTACTTCCATCGTGTATTTAGGAAGCAAATTTCGTACCTCATACATTAGCCAATTTGTACAATTTAGCAGATGCCGCTATGATGGACCAATGAATCACCCTCTATGTAGTTGGGATAAATTCATTTGATTTATATGGAATAAACTGCCCTATTAGTGGTGGAAAATGGCCGCTCCCGGTTGGGTCGAGTTATTTTTAATTATTGAAATTAAGATAAATTAGAAATTTTAGAGATTAACAATGATAAAAATAATCTATAATATTTATATTTGATGAGTTTTATATGCTCGGACCATGCCGAACGGGTTTCAACGGGCCGAATATTTTTAGGCTTAAATCTGGATCGGATCAAGCTCGAACACAATGGATCGCGGACTGCCCACAATTTTTTTTGGGGCCATGGGCTAAATGGTGTCAAACGACATCGCGCCAACCCCCAATTATCCTCAAAGCGAGTGACGTTAGTTCCCGCCAGACGATAATGGGCGCGCAGATCTTTACTACCATCTAAAACTCCAAAAAAAATCCCGCCCCCAATGTTTTTTCTTCCTATTTTTTCCGCCACGCCAAAACCTAGCCGGCTCTCACTTTCAAGTTTCGACTCTCTCTCTCTCTCTCTCTCTCTGCGAATCTCAGCTCCGCCGATTTTGAGTTCGATTCCGACCAAGCACTCTCCACCGTCCGCTGCTTTATGATTCTAGACGCCGCTGGAATTTTCGACCCTCCGATCTCCGGTGAGCTATATTTTCAGCCTCGTTTAATTCGATTTTACTTCCTATGTAAGAATACTTTCGTTTTCAGATCTATGAGATTCGGCTTCGAAATTTTGTAGGTATCAGTCAGATCTATACTATCTCAGCGTATTTGAGAACTATTGATCGTGTAGTTCAGGCTTTAAGAAACTAGAACAGTTCAATAGAATCTGGCGAAATTGAATCGGTTTCTATTACCAAAACCTTGTTTCCAAGAGCTGTTCTATGCTACGTGGAATCATTTGCAAGTTGTAACTAGACTGTTTCGTATTGCGGAGTTCTATTGTATTTGTTTTTGATGTGATTTGGATTGTTTATTTACTTGGTAAATGATAATGCAACTTACATTTTTGCAGCCAAACTAATGATTTTATTTTTTGTTGTTGATGAATCGTTAATTAACGATTAAAGTTTGTCTTCGTAGCAGGGAACGCATTTTACGGATTGTGATAATTTTTAGTACTAGCAAGAAGAAAACTGAGTTTATCTGATGGAGTTAAGAAGTTGCATCCATTTGCACTTCATCAATGCTGTAAAAGGCGGCTTTACGAGGAAGACTCTGAATGTGTCTCGCCGAAAACCAGTGCTCAAATTCAAGAATGCCAAAGATGTGTGCGAAGAACTGGATGCGAAGAATGGTGTTTTGTTTCCTACAATTCCGCCTAAAGACGAGTTCCGGGGCTTGCATTTGGACAGCGCTAGGATCATGATGGGATGCACAAGGAACATGAAAGTGAAGAGTGAACCCGAAGAAGATTGTGGTTTTGATTCTAATGATGGAGGAGACAGTGATTTGGAGTTCTTGGGGAGCATGACATTGAAGCAGTTGAAGCAGACATGCAAGTTGAAGAAAAGAAAGCGTTCGAAGAAGTCATGCTCTACTGTGAAACAAGAGTGTCCAATCTTGCAAGCTAATGAAGAGGAGCATCATGATCTCCTAAAGCCTCTAAGCAGTTTGAGGTCTAAACGTTCAACAAATGCAAAGAAGGCCAAGAGGAAAAGCAAGCGAATGAAGAATTGTACCTCATCTATGTCTCAAAGTGCCATCATAGCAATCAAAATAGAAGAGAGCTCATATGAAGATGAGCCACTCCAGTTCAACCTAGATGTTCCTGAACCTGGTTGTTCGGATTTCCAAAACACAAGCTGCTTTGATGATGATAACTCTTTGGTTTATGGCAATAAGATGGGTTATCACGAAGCAACGGTGATTGATTACCCTATGACAGCTGTTGAATGTGTTTCCGACAATGGGCCTTCATTTCCACCGGCAAATGAAAACCACAGTTGCATTGTTTATGAGCCATTGTGTAAAGATACGGAGGACGATCCTATGCCACTTCAGGTTATAAGCAACTCGTGTTGGGATATAGTCGAGTGGAATGGTACTGAGATATACAGTTACGAGCGTCTGGATTGTTGGCCTGAAATGGAATCTACGATACAAGGCTATATCACCAATTCAGCTCACCACGACCTCTACACTGAAGCAATATCTTCTGATAACACTACTTCTTCCGAGGATGCAATGTTATCTCAGATTAACAATGAAAACAGAAACGATTTCAGTCAGTTCATGGAACCAACTAGGGAAACTGATGCACGTATATCTGAGTCCTACAACAAATATGATTTAGCTTCAAGTGAGGAAGCCAGTGCTAACTCGGTTAGTGATTTTGACTTGGGATCTGATGGTGGTTTGGTTGCTGTGGCCAATCAGATTTCCACGTCGAAGGAAGAAGAGAGGCAATCCCAGATGTCTACAAGTGCCGACACAAAAACAAGCTTGTCTTCTGGGGCTAATTTGTGCGAGCCTACTCAGGACAGTGCAATAGCAACTACTGGTGGGTACTTAACACAGCAGCGTCCTCAAAGGCTTTTCCCAACAAGAAAGGTATATAGTATCTATTTGAATGAGTTATTTGCTCTGACCTGGACTCTTTGTTTATCGTAAACTGTTTCTGTGTGAAGTCCATTTCACCAACTTCCCAAGAGAAATTGTGCAAGGCTATGAACTCAATTGAGCTACATGATGAACAGATCAGTAAGTCGTGAAGTTTTTGTATTGAATCATGAAATATTCTAGGATCATAAATACCCTATACCCTATAGTCCTATACATTGTGTGATTCTGTTGTTGACTAAATTTGTGGTGATAAATGCTATCTACACATTTAGTTTAAAGCACCACTAGAGAATAGAGAAAAGTTTCTTTCTGTTTTCTAATCCATTCCGAAATAACACTTCACCATCTCCTCTTCCTAGTCAGTTGAGTAATGTGGTTACTACATTCTTTGTAATGAAATGTTGCATATTTTAGGCTCTCTCTTTCGACTTCATGCATATAAATTCCAAGTTTGTGATGTTTTTCAGTGTGCAAGGAGAAACTAAATTTTGGAAAACAAGCTGAGAGTACAAACCGCGGAGCTGCTGGGCAGCCTCATCAGATAAGGAAACCAAAGGTCTCTGTAACACCAAAAACCATTAGGAATTATATGAACGAGAAGATTAGTGCAAATGGTCCTAGAGGCGGCGACCCTAAAGCTTCTAATGGCTTTTCAACTGGACCACCACGCTTTACCACAGGGTGCACATCCATTCGAACTTGTACAGATAGTGCAGTTGCATTCTCCCAACGCCAGATGCATGACATTGAATGTATCACAACAAAGCTCACAGATGAATTACATATCATGAAAGAAATTGCAGAAGAAAGGTTGCCCGGACCCTACACTACATCTTTGAAATATACTACTGATGAGGTATGCACAGTTTACACTGTTTTCATTTCGTTATCCAATGTATTTTGTATACTTAACACCCCATAAATGATGGCAGGCTAGAATGGCCATTCAGAATGTGACACGAGTCGAGGCTGCTGCTAAAAAGTTGTTGTCGATGATGTCAAGGGACTGTAATCGTTTCTGTAAAATAATGGTTCGCTCCTTGACCCTATTCTTCTTTCTCTCGACTTTTGGAAGGCAATGTACTTGTTGTATGCCTAAAACTCGCAGCATCATTGTGATTATCCATTTTTATGAATTGCAGAAAATGGCTGATCAGAATAATTCCAATGCTTCCGAAGATGTTGGAAACAATCACACTACTAAAACAACTACTGTTGTAAACAAGGAGAGGAAGAAGATTACTTTCGCAGATGAAGCTGGGGAGAAGCTGTGTCATGTCAAGGTTTTCGACAAGGAGATGGTATTGTCTTTGGGAAGTGATCAAAACCAGGAAGTGCTGGTTATGACATGAATGCATCACCTTGATATGGAGCTTTGGTTCTTTGTATGGGTTCAATTTTCATTCTTTTTCTATTGAAGACAACTTAGCTGTGTATAAATTGTATCTTCTACAGTCATATTCACAAGGTCACACTATGTATCAAAGATTTGAAGCGATAATTGAGAAGCAATAGGTTCAATAACTTCAATCAATCATTTTCAGGGGCTATGTTCTTCAACTGAAACTTTTTCTTCCAAAATTTTTAACTACATTTTGGGATTTAACAAAATATATAGGAATCTCTCTGACTGCAACGGAGAAGTGATTTACCATTTACCAATCACAACCAAAAATATTCACATATGAATCCAGGTCAAGATAAGTGTATAACAAAAATATTCATCTGTGAATGAGTGAGATTGAAGTCCCACTTTCCAAAATCTGAAGCCAAGTCAACAAAATTAGACGGGGATCGCCAAGCCTTTCTTTGCCATGCTGTCCAAGATGTCGTTGAGCGCTTGACACAAACCGACAATCTGCTGATCCCACTGTTGCAGCTCTTCAGTATCATCCTCAAAATGTATGACAGCTTCCACCTGTTACAGAAGTTTTTCAGATAAAACAAACAGAAAATTAACACCTATTTACACACATCAAGGTTTGATGACATCCAATTTTTACCTGATCAATTGATCCCCTCATTCTGTCCTCATATATCATTCTTGAAGCAATCTTCTCAGCCTGCAAGCCACGTATCGGATACTTGAGAAACATGAAACGTATTGTATCGTAACAGAAACCTGAATACATCACGGCTAATTATGCCAATATGGCGAAGCACGAGACTCAACAAGAAAGATTCACACTTTAATGGACAAAGACTACAGTTGCAGAGAGAAAATGACAATACCTTTGGGGGCTCAATTCCCAGCAAGGTTCCCAACTCTTCGAAACTGACACAAAAGTCACAGAAAGTAATTAACCAGGCCCACTTAGGAATACGTAATTAGTCTAAATTAAAATAAGAAACCAACAGGAATATTTCACTAACCTTATATTTGTGTAAAGCTTGCTGGCACTGAGAAGATTATGTTCAATCATTGCACGATCTAAAACCGTAAAATTGTCTGGCAGGCGTGCTTTCTGTTGAAATAAGAAAGAAATAACTCTTAGACATGGGCATGTGCTGATGAGCAGATCCCATTTCTAATTAAGAAGACAGAAATTTTAAAACCTGATGTGGCTTCAACTCTTCAGCAAAAGCATCGATTTCTGGTTTCCTCAAAATTCTCTCCAAATACACCTAATAAGTAGAAAACATAGATATGCATTAATGTAACAGTTCAAAAGGATATATAAGACAGGAGAAAAAAGAGAGTAAAAGATCAAGCCAATTCTACATTCATAACTTTGTAAGGTAAGTTTGATTGCAAGTGTGTTTGAAAGAAAGATGGGTGAGAGAGAGAGAGACAGAGACCTTTTGAAGAATTGGATAAACTTTCAGTTTCGTGCATCGCTCATCCTGAAATCGAATGGTATGTATCAGCATAATAAACAAAGTAACACACACATATATACATATAAACATATCCAAGTAGAGAAGCTAACTTTGTACAAAGTGGCAAGAACACGAGAACGTTGGGGTCCTGCAGCAGCCAAAATTGTACATGTAACTGCAGCAGATAGAGCTTGCTCCAAGGCTTCCTCATCAATCTCTCTGCAAATAAAGCTACGTTTAGTTTAAACAGCAATATATAGCCATTTAATGAACTTTAACTCCAACGATACACCCTATACTAGAAAGTCGAATCACACTCCCTATAACAAATAGTCATGATTTGTCAACCCACGGTCCCTAATAATAGCTTATTGCTACGTCAAATATACTTTACATCAGACAGGTAGTCACCAGGAGTCACAATCTCTCACAATTAAGAGCTTCAAGAGGTTAAGCAACTTTCACCAGTACAGGTAAAGCACCTTGTTGCCTTTCGACTATAATTCAGGTAAGAAGCTGTCTTAGCAAGCCCATATCTCTTTTCCCAATCCCACCCCCTCTTTCTATTGAATACCATGCTCATAAGATACATTCTTTTAAAATGAAATACTGATAGAACAATATGAGAGTGTCAGAGGTAACCTATGATACTGTATTTGGCAAGCATTGTGTGTAAGAATCAATATGCAGAAGAAACTTTAGAGGGATTCAGATCAATTTTCACTTACTCTTCTCCTATCTGCCTCTTCTCAATCTGCGAAATGTCATAATAACGTAATGCTGCTTCCAGAAACTTCCTCTTCAAATCCAATATCCTTGCATAGCAAACCTATTGAAACAGAAACAAAGAAAAAATATTAGCTATTCAAAATTAGAAGACAGCCAACTATAATGTATCATTTGAACTGAATCTCCAACAATGTCAAACCTTATACTGCAAATTCAATACTTCATGCTGGCTGCTGCTAACCAAGAATGACGCTTTGTTGATAAAGGCTTCGGCATTCACAGCATCATCATCCTACAAAAATAGTATTCCTTACTATTCACTCAAACATAATCATAAATCATATCACAAGGTAAAACAGCAAAACACTAAAACAGTTAAGCATGGCATGTTTACGGCTTTACACAGAGCATACAAGTCTTATTATTTCCGTCGTACTCTGTCAATGACCAAATGCTGATACATATGTCACATCATTCACAACAACATGAAATATACAATACACCAAACAGCAACAGTAAACACCAATCCATATCTAAACCGGTTGGGAGCAAAAAGTACATACCTCGAGATACAGTCGAGCAACTTGAACACACTTTGCTAACTTGAACTTGTCATCAATCACTCTAAAACCACAAAACACACACAATATCGTCAATTCCCACAATTAATACACACAAAAAATACCCAAATAAACACTACACACTCGAGTCTCTCGTACCTCATCGACGAGTCTAGATTAATTCCACTGAGCATCTGAGCTGCTTTCGACCACTGCTGCTCCGACTCATACAATTCCGCAAGCTTCTCCCTTATCACCAAAACCTTACAACAATTCCAAATCAACAATTCAACTTCATTGACCTAAAAAACTTACAATATTTACAGACTAAAAGGTTCACAAAAACACAAAACCTGTTCTTCAAACGAAACGGAGCGAGGCTGAATCTGAGCGAGGGTATAATGGGCAATCTCCTTCTGCGACTCCGGCGCCAATTTCCCTAGGTCCTGCGCGAAGCTCTGCAACAGCTGCCGCGAAACCACCAGCGGCACATCGTCCGACAACACTGAATACAATCACGAACACAGAAAATATTAATTCACCGGAGCTAGGGTAAAAAACGAAAGACAGTTAATAAATAAATTAAATTTGAGGGGAGATTTCGAGTTTTTTTACTGTGGTCGATGAACTTCTTGGCCGGAACGACGTCGTCGGAGGCGAACACGGTGGAGAGAATGTGCTTGTACTGCTCGATCTTCTGTCTCTGATCGGTTATCGCCGAAGCTTGAGCGAACGCACCTTCCATGGCTTCTGCTTCTTCTTCTTCTTCTGCTGTGTGAAAACCCTAAAGCGCCCTAAGCTTGTTTCGAATGAGAGAATTTCTATGGCGCTCTCTGGTTTTTGGTTTTGGTCGTCACTCTCTTTGTGTGCGAGAGTTTCCAGACCTTGAAAAGAGAGAACAGTATACGACTCGTCGTATGGGCCTTTGTGGCAGATGGTGTTAAAGGCCCATACTACTCGTCGTATGGACCTGGCCCATATTCATTATTTGATTTTGCTTGCTTACCCTAAAACCCCAAAGCTTCTTCATTCAACGCCCCCGAGCTGTTTCAACAGTGTCAAAGAAAGCAAACCCAGACACTGATCGGAGCTTAAGCTTTGGTTTTTTCTGGTACGAATCTCTACTACTACTTTTTCCATTCTCGTATTCTCTATGTAAAACTGAGCTCTATGAACTAGTGCAAAAGAGTAGTTTCAGTTCGTTTTGTTTTGTATTACGCTTGGAGTGAAAATTATGATTCTAACAAAAAATTGTTTACTGTTAAGATATGGATGCAGTGTTTTGTAAAGAATTGGTGCTGTATATTGACGTGTTAAGATTTTCAAATTGTTTCTGGCTAAAAGTTCTGTTAAATAGTGTTCAGTTTTTATCAATATGAAAGGCATTGGATTAAGGATTAAGAGGTATCCAGCAGCAGGTGTAGTAGATTATATGCATCATGTTAGTTTAGCAAATATTTTAGCGTGTTTTCGGATGTGGCCAAGTAATTTTGAGTGAGCTGTCTAAGTGGATGAATCTGAATAAATTTTGAAAGTAGGTTCCATTTTGGTCTAAAAGCTATCTGCATTGCAGTATCGGTTTTCTCGGGTGTTTATCTCCTCGTTGATGTTTTTTCTACCTTTCATTTTTATCAGTGTTATTGTAGTTGCGGACTTGCTTGTTTTCTTTCTAAAAACATAAAGTTCTTTCTTGAAAATTGAAGTCATGAAAACTATAATTTTAGCTGTTAGATGCTATTGGCCGGGGCATTGGAGCATAGGATGTGATATGAATACTATCTGGATCTTTTATTTTTTATAAGTTGTATCTGGTGTCTGTCTTCAAGCAAGTCAGTGAAGTTGGCATCAGGTCTGCTGTTGACACCTTGTTCAACTTCAGTTAAGCTTGTATAAGATCCCGTTCTACTTTTTTGAAATTAAATTAGAGCATTGTGAGTCTGGAAATTCAACTTCTTAATTGGCTCCTGATTCTGTTAATGTGTGTTCTAGGGGTTTTCCCAGAGACCAACTGTTGGGGTTTTGTGTTCCATGAGTTTGGAACATGGCCACCAACGAAGACTCTGTAGGTGTTCCGAAGTGCTATCCATTCAAGAGCCGGTTGCAGGAGTACGCACAGAAGAGGGCATTAAAGGTACCAGTATATGAGACTACAAAAGAAGGTCCTTCCCACGAGCCTTTCTTCAGGTCGACAGTTGTTGTAAACGATGTTAGGTACGACTCTTTGCTTGGATTTGGAACTCGTAAGGAAGCTGAGCAGTCGGCTGCAGAAGTTGCTCTGGTGGAGATATCTAAAGTTGGTGGTGATGCTAATAAAATTTTCGCTCATCCTATTCACGAGAGTGGCTTGTGCAAAAATCTGCTTCAAGAGTATGCGCAGAAGATGAATTATGCTCGCCCGTCGTATGAGTGCCAGGTTGATCACTCCACTAAGGGACAACCCATGTACTCGTGTACGTTAGATCTCGGGGGGATTCGGTATGTTGGAAGTGTAGCGAAAACCAAGAAAGAAGCTGAGATAAAAGTAGCCAGAACTGCTCTCTTAGCTATTCAGACAACGAATCCTGATTCGCCAATTGGATCACTTAGCAAGACTCAGTTAACGGTGCTTCCATCCAAAAAACGGAAGTCGGAATCTAATGCTTGTTCTGACGAGAAGGCCAAGGATACAAAAGCAAGGAGACCTAATCCTAAGAGAAAGAGATGGGACAAGAGAAGGCGTCTTGCCGAAGAGAGAGGTCATGATGGCCGAGTAATTGATCCCGCAAATGTAGAAGCTTTGCCAAAAGACTTGATGTCCGAGGCCATTCAAGATGTTGCTGCGAGAAATGGTCTTGCTCACTGTGGTAGCACTGTTAATGTAGAAGCTTCGCCACAAGACTTGATGTCTGAGGCCATTCAAGGTGATGCTGCGAGAAATGGTCTTGCTCACTGTGGTAGCACTGTTAATCAGGTACAAGTAGAAGCTTCGCCACAAGACTTGATGTCTGAGGCCATTCAAGATAATGTTGGGAAACACGACTGTGCGATCACTATTAACCCGGTAGAAGTAGAAGCAGCGTCACAAGACTTGGTGTCTAAGGCCAATCAAGGTAATGTTGGGAAACACGACTGTGCTATTATCACTGTTAACCTGGTAGAAGTAGAAGCAGCGTCACAAGACTTGGTGTCTGAGGCCATTCAAAGTAATGACGTAAAACATGCTCTTTCTCGCTCTGCTAGCACTGATAATCCGATAAAAGTAGAAGCTTCGCCAAAACATTTGTTGCCCGAGACCATTCAAGACAATGGTGGTGGGATAAATGGTCTTGTTCATTGTACTAGCCCCGTTGATGTTAAACATGGATCAGTAGGCGGAGATGTGGAAGCTTAACACTGCCGGCTTTGCGATGAATATGGTGGTGTCAGGCAGATCTTATTTTGAAGCCTCATGTGATGCATCCATTAGAAAGAGGTAGTAATGAGTCTTAATTGAGTTGAAGTCAGTATAGGGTCATTGGACATTTTAATTTGGTCTTGTAAAGCTCTGCTGAATATGATTGTGTGATAATTGAGTTGTGGCCTAATGAATAGTAGAGGTGCCTTTCAGAAAAGGCTCTTATTTCCAACATTTGAAGTTTTTTTATTTTTTATTTTTTTATAGGGAACAAAACAAGAGAACAACAGCCTGACAAATGGTTTGGTCCGATTCGGTTGCCCAGTTAGGCGGTTTTCAAGACCGGGGCTATCAACCACTGGCGTCAGCCCCTATACATGGTCTTACGACTTTGCAATATCATGCTAAGAATAACTAGGATTTCTAGAAGAAGATGACAATCATTTGATGAGAAATAAAAAGGAATATAAAAAATTCTAGTGGTTGAAGCTGAAGCACATACTTTCGAAGTAATAGAAAGAAAAGCAACAACTGGAGTGAGAGAGTCATAGTCAAAAAGAGGATTTGAAAATGTGCAAAAGCTCTATTTGCCTATAGCATTCTGAGTCTTTTTGCGTATGGCATCGCCACTCCCGTTGGAAGTCGATTAAATATACACTGTCTAAATGAAAATAAGGACTTAGGCAATTCATCTAAAAAAGAGAAAATTATTCACATTTTTTTTTTGTAACTCAGACAACATAAATCACTTTCAAAGTAGTGTGAATTTTGTTTGGATGATAAACAAAAAAAATTTAATCTTTTTTTGAACGCAAGACGAGAGGCACTATATTGATAAAAATAAACATTGTTACACGGTAGACACCTATAAAGCTCGAGAGAATTTACTATTGTTAAACTAACCTAAAAAGTCTAGACTAGCTCAAGAACAAATGTTCTAGAAATAAAACACCCAAGTAACCAGGACATTCCTCTCCAACCAAAGACCAACACAAACACGAATAGACCAAAGTAATGTTCGCCTAGATAGCAGGTATAACCTACAATTGAGATGCCACAAGATCCAGTAACCTCCTTACTAGAAACTTCAATCACTAGGGTCTCAAATTCTGATCCAAATCTAACCAGATTTTATAACCAAGCCCAACTCTAGAAAAAGAGATGGATCAGATCTTTTTGAGGCCCAGCCAGGAGCCCTAGGCCCAATCTCATACTGGGAGTTCAGAAAACGACAAAAGTAAGACCTCCACGTTAGGGGTGGACTCGGTTCCAACGGTTCAGTTTTTAGACACTATCCGATAACCGAAACCGAAGATGTGATTTTTTATTTAATAGAACTGAAACCAATAAAAATATATAAGAACCGCTCTTGTCGGTTAACCTAACATCGGTTCGGTTTCGGTGCAGTTTCGGTTACAAAACCGACTATGTTTTATATATTTCACACTTAATCAAATAGCATAAAAAATAAAAATATCAAAGTTGTAAACTATCAATACTTCAGATAAGTTACTCGAATGAGTTTAAACAAGTAATTGTTAAGAAAATAAAAAATAAAGTTTATACATCATTTATTTGAAACGTCTAATATTGATATATATATATATATAAAATAGAAGATTACATGAGTACATGAGATGGAATTAGGCTAGACTTAAACACCTAAAAATATGATCATGTTTGTGGAAACATACTATTTGTAACTCATAATCAATAAGAACATAACATGTAATATAAAATGAAGTATTAATATGTAAATGAATATATGTCGGTTCGGTTCGGTTTAATCAGTTTTTAAGAAATACAGAACCGAAAACCGAAACCACACTAGTCGATTTGTGCAAATTCTAAAATCGAGTGTTTTGGTTATATTCAGTTTCGGTTATTCGGCGTCAATTCGGTATAATTTTAATGGGTTTCGATTTTTTCGGTGCCTAAAAATCCACCCCTAGAGTCCACGTAGAACATAAAGCATGATCTCCACGGAAAACCGATCATTTCTCTCTCTCTCTCTCTCTCTCTCGATCTCGATCTCGAGCCTCAGACGACGACGACGACTCTCTGCCTTTCCTCACCTGAAAAAAAGAGGCGCGATCTTCTCTCCTCGCCGGAAATGGACGACTCAGGTTAGTAATGAACTCGAGTCTCTTAGTCGCGCACAGTGTCTCTCTCTATCTCTCTCTCGTCTGTGTTTAGTTTTCGGTTGATGATCGGATGAAGGTGTGTTACTGATGAGCTGAGAGCAACAGTTCAAGACTACGAATTTTGCGTCGTAGGAGATGTTTTGTATCTGCGATCGGTGATTTTAGAGCATTATGGTAGATTGTTCATATTCAAAGTAGTTTTGTAGAGATATATATCCTCTTGCTACTGATGTTGATTGATATAAGCTGAATGATATTTGAAAATGAGTTAGAATTGTGTTGGATATTCTAATAAAAATTGGATTAGTCAATGTAGTTCTAACACATCACAAGCATGTTACCCTGGTAAGAAAAATCAATTTTAATATTTTGCCAATCAACTATTCATACAGAACTTGTCACAATTGCAACTGGAAAGGATTCTGATACTTCCAAAGAGAAAGGCTCTAATATCACCGAGGGAAATCCAACATCAAAAAGAAAATTGTCAGAGGCTGAAGATACGAAGAAGGTAGGTTCTAACCTCCTTTCACCTATATATGTGACAGTTGTTTATTATTGTTTATTCATTGAAAGTGTACTGTCACTGTTAAGGCTAATGTACAGACGGGATCTGTTGATATATTTAGTTTAACTGCTTTATGTATTGGAGAATTCTTGAAGCTGTATCAGCAGTATTGACTCCTCTTTCTTGTGTTTTTTAATGTTATGCAGGAACCTAATAAATCTCCTGATAGTTGGTTTGAGTTAAAGGTCACTTCACATGTTTATGTGACTGGATTGCCTGATGATGTCACAGTCGAGGAAGTAAGCGAAAGAAATCATTATTACTTTTTCTTTATGACTTTACCTTTTTTCTGGTGGCTTAAATTAATTTGGGGGGTATTTTTCAGGTCGTTGAGGTCTTCTCTAAGTGTGGGATAATAAAAGAGGTACACGTCTTCAGTTATCTTTTTATTTGTATTTTAAATAAGCTTCAGTTTCTTTTATACATGGGCATGCTTGTTTTTTTATCAGAACATTGTAAGAGGATCATTAGATACTGTTAAAACTATGAGCTTAGCATTATATTATACTTTTGTTTTACACGTATTGGACTCCCTTAGACATTGGAAGATTTTAATAGGATCCTGAGACAAAAAAAACCCCGTGTAAAGCTGTATTTTGATAAAGTGACCGGAAAGCTAAAGGGAGATGCGCTTGTTACATATCTGAAGGTAACGAATTATTTTCTCCTGATGCCGGTGTCCTTTAATCAATCGTTGCATGCCATATCTGAGTATGTAACTATTTATGTGTGTTATTTAGGAGCCTTCAGTTGATTTGGCTACCAAGATTTTGGATGGAACATCTCTGCGTCTTGGGGGCAAGATTCTCATGTCAGTCACCCGAGCTAAGTTTGAGCAGAAAGGTAACAACAATTGTCATTTTGCTTTCAGTGTAGTTGTGGAGTACCACCATTACGAAATGGCAGATACACAGGATTTTAGTTACCTTTCAGCACAGTAGTGTATCTGCAAACTGGTTGGCAGGGGCCAAAAAAATTGAAATCTGCAATTTTTATTGAAGTGAATATAAAAATTTCTTGATTCTACTTTGTTAAAATATGACAGCTATTGACAGAAGATTTAAATTAGAGATACTCAACTGTCTAGTATTAAGTTTTTGCTTTTAACATCCTTGAGGAAAGTGACATTTACATATTTTCAAGCTCCCTTAAACAACTTCTAATGTGGATAATAACTTAACTTCAACTGGACCAGAGGTGTTTGTTTACAATTTAGCCTTTACATTCTCAGTTTTCTATATATATATATATTTTTTTTTTTTTAAATAGAGCTTTTAATCATTTATGTTGATATATTTGCAGGTGAAAGATTTATAGCCAAACAAGCAGACAACAAGAGAAAGAAAAAACTGAAGAAGGTTGAAGATAAGATGCTTGGCTGGGGTAGGTTCTCTCTTATAGCATTAAAATCTGAGAATTTAGTGTTTTCAGCATATGAACATGTTTTCTGGTTCTGTTTCGTTGAAAATAAGTGAAACAGATATCTTTGTTATGGCCTCAGAATCTCTTAAAATGTTAACTTGCAGCGTGTAGAAGGCATTTAATCTTGTTGTAGCCATATAGATTCTGTGCAGGTTTGATTATTGATGATGGCATGAGTTTCAGTATAGTTAAGAACATCATATTTAGAATTCAATTCCATGAGAATTACATTATATTCGACTCGGCTCTTATTGATTGAATGATCTATGGACTTTCCTGAATGAACTATGAATGTGGAAATAGAAATTCTCAAAACGCTGTACTTTAGAATCACAATTCATTTCTTATGAGTTTTGATACATTTTTTAAGTAACTAATTTGTGTAGCAGACTCGAACGGATTATGTGTGACTACCTATGGCTTTTCATTTCTGCGTAGACTTGATAAGACGTAACCGATCATTATTGAATTCCACTGATTTGATTTCTGCTGTTTTTAATGTCGATACATCAGGAAGTCCACAGGAGGTGGCTGTTCCGCCAGTTGAAGGTGTTGCTGGAGGGTTGGGATTTGGCTTGAATGAGTTTCCAAATGAAAGAGACCCAAACGATTTGCCGAACGAAGGATGGCAACCTGAACAAACTAATTCGAGGTACAATTGCATGTATACTGTTAATGTATTGAACATATTCATTATATTATATTCTACTTGCTAGACTTTAATTGCTCCTAATTTTTTTTTTAATTTGTACAATGTTTTTGAAAATACAGAGGTGAGTATGTTCAAGCGATGGAGAATATTGACAAGGGAATCAATGACAAAAGAGGAGAATGGAGTAGTCCATACGAAGAGATCGTCAATTATGACCACTTACCCAAGCGTGAAGCAGCCAAAGAACTCGACGTTCCCTATCCTAGTCTCTCTAATAGGTGTCGGAAATTGGAAATTTCTTGGCCATACCACCAAAGATCCACCAATTTTACACTAGCAAAATGGACAGTACGACCAACAAGAAAATCCCCAATAGAGTGACGGGAAATGGAGATATTGAACTTTGGTTGAAACAGAGACACTCAACGGAGCATAAGCATTCGTTTTTTTCTGGTACGATTCTCTTCTACTTACCATTCTTTTAAGTGTGTAAAGAATCTCTGCTGTATATATAGGTGTTATTGAGTTTAAATTGTTTCCGGCTGAAAGCTCTGTCAAATAATGTAATTTTTTTTTTAATCCATATGCTGCTGTTTTTTTTATCTAGGATTAGTGTAATAAGAGCTTATGCAACAAGGTTTTAGCTTGTTTTTTGAAGGCGATTACTTGAATTAATTAGTGAAGTGATATTGAGTGAGCTGTCTACTTTCAAAGTTTCTTTGGATTCATCTCCAGATGGATATGAATATATTTTGAAAGTAAGTTCCATTTGGTCTAAAAGCTATCCGCGTTGCAGTATCGATTCTCTCGGGTGTTTATCTCCTTATATTTTTTATCTAGCTTTCATGTCATCAGTGTTAATGTAGTTGCGGACTTGCTCAATTTCTTTTCTAAAACTTAAAGCTCTTTCTAGAAAGTCGAAATTGTCACGAAAACCGTAATTTAGCAGTTAGATGCCAGTGGCCGGGGCATTGGAGCATATGATGTAAGCATATGCATAATATTTGGATTTATTTTATTTTATTTATATGTTGTATCTGATGGCTTCAAGCAATTCAGTGAAGTTGGCATCAGGTCCTCTGTTGATACCTTGTTCAACTTCAGTTAAGCTTACAGAATTTTATAAGGTGATGCTGCGAGAAATGGTCTTGCTCACTGTACTAGCACTGTTAATCAGGTACAAGTAGAAGCTTCGCCACAAGACTCGATGTCTGAGGCCATTCAAGGTAATGTTGGGAAACACGACTATGCTATCACTATTAACCCGGTAGAAAGTAGAAGCAGTGTCACAAGACTTGATGTCCGAGAGACCATTCAAGGTAACGTCGGGAAACACCACTGTGCTATTATCACTGTTAACCCGGTAAAAGTAGAAGCAGCGTCACAAGACTCGATGTCTGAGGCCAGTCGAAGTACTGATGTAAAACAAGCTTTTTCTCACTCTGCTAGCACTGTTGATCCAATACATGTAGAAGCGTCGCCATAACATTTGTCGCCCGAGACCATTCAAGGCAATGCTGGTGGGATAAATGGTCTTGTTCATTGTACTAGGTCTGTAAATGTTGAAAATGGCTCAATAGGTGGGGATGTGGAAAAGCTTAACTCCGTCGACTAAGCGATGAATATGGTGCGTCGGGCAGATCTTATTTTGAGGCCTCAGATGATGTATCTAACAGAAAGAGGTAGTTAGTAAGGCTCAAAAGTGATGTAATCTTGGAGATGGTCACTAGCTCCATATTAGTTATAGACTGAATAGTTCATTGAACATTTTAATTTTGGTCTTGTAAAGCTCCACTGAATATGAACTGAACTCTGTGTGTGATGATTGAGTTGGCCTAATGAATAGTAGAGGTACCTTCCAGAAAGGCTCTAATTTTCAACATTTTTTTGAAGTTTTTTTGTTTTTTGTTGTTGAGAAAGTTACGAAATTGTATTAAACATTATTACGAAGTTGGCCTAATTGAGATGATTTACATGATTACGTGTGGGAGTATAAGTAATTAAAAATATTATTTTGTTCCAAGCAATGGTGTAGGGTCAGAAAACAACAAAGATAAACCTCCGCGTAGAACAAAGAGCTAGCAGTTCATAAAATAAATAAACAAACAAAAATCTGGATTTTTTTTCTTCTCCTCTTTTATATATCACTCCGACTTGCTTTCATCGATTTTCTCTCTATATCGGAAAACCGATCATTTCTCTCAGGCCTCAGACGACGACGAACTCTCTGCTTTTCCTCACCTGAAAAAGTAACCGCGATATCTTCTCATCTCGCCGGAAATGGACGACTCAGGTTAGTCGCGGTTCTTCAGACTTCAGTGCACTGTTTTGAAATGTTCTTCTCTCTCTCTCGTCTGTGTTTAGTTTTCGGTTGATGATCGACGAAGGTGTGTTACTGACCTGAGCAAGCTGTTTAAGACTACGAATTTTGCGTCGTAGGAGATGTTTTGTATCTTCGATCGGTGATTTTTTGTGTTTACGAGTGAGTGTGTGTTTAAGCTCAATTTAACTTCAGCCTAATTTTGAGCATATAGAATCGGTGTAGGCTTGATTATTGATGATGCATGAGTCTTCATAGAGTTTTAAGAACATCATATTAGAATTTAATTCCATGTTTATTTCATCATAATTCGTCTCTTATTGAATGAATGAGCTGTGGAGTTTCCTGATTTTTTTTTTGTCATATTGATTAGACTCCAGTTTGGTCTATGAATGTGGAAAATAGACATTCTCGAGACGCTGTACATTTGAAATCTCAGTTCATTTCTTATGAGTTATGATCCTTCTAACGAATTATGCGTAACCAATCATCATTGAGTTCCACTGATTTGATTTTTCTGCTGTTTTTTAATGTCGATACGTCAGGAAGTCCAGGGGAAGTGGCTGTTCCGCCAGTTGAAGGTGTTGCCGGAGGAGGAACAGCGTATGGATGGACGGACGGTGGTGGCTTTCAAGGTTGCAATTCACTCAAGGGAGACTCGATTGACCCTACGGAGGTTTTGACGGCAGATTTAGTGCATGTATGGTCCATGCCGAGCACAGCGAATGTTGGACCTCAAGAGATGCCTAGACCTATGGAGAATGTATGTATTTGTTCCGTGTTTTTTTTTACTTAAAACAGTGTCATAGTAACTACGCTGTGAATTAACATGAAACGTTGGCTTAATATGAAGGTTAACCTTCTGGCTGCTAGAAACGAGAGGGAAAGTATTCAAGTTGCGATACGTCCTAAAGTCTCCTGGGGGGGTCATGGAAGTGCAGGGGTCGTGCAGGTTCAGTGTAGTGATTTATGTACCTCATCTGGTGATCGGTTAGTTACTCAAGAGCTCCTCTCGTTTGCCTCCTTTTCCCGGTACAGATTTACAGCTACGCTTCCAACTTATCATTTATCTTGATATTGGCTGTGTGCAGGTTAGTTGTTGGGGAGTCATTAAAGTTGCGGCGTGTGGTGCCCATATTGGGTGTCCCCGATGCTCTTGTTCCACTTGACCTTCCTATTAGTCAAATAAGCCTATTACCCGGGTACTGCCTTCATTAGTGATTTGATATTGTTATTAAGTCGTATGTTTGGTGTAGGACAAATTGCAAGAACAGCTGACATAATCTCACTCTCTCTCTCTCTCTCTCTCTTACCAGAGAAACAACTGCAGTTTGGCTTTCTATCGATGTTCCTAGTGAACAACCCCCTGGTCAATATGAAGGGGCGATCGTCATTACTGCCACAAAAGGAGATGGAGAGTGAGTCTATTCCCATTTTTTAATTTCTTGATTGCCATGCTTTTGTTTCGGTGTGTCAATCTTTACTGTTTTTGCATTTTCAGCAGTTTGTAGTTTATACTCTATTCATATGCTGGAAATTTTAACATGGAGATGTATACAATTATTTATTCTGACTTGGTCCAGGACTTCAGCGCAATGCTTGGGAAAATCTGAGAAGCTTCAACTTTATAGGGAACTCCGAAGATGTCTTGAAACTGTGGAACCCATTGATGGGAAACCACCGGATGAAGTGGTTAGTTACTGAGTTTAATTTGTCAGAAATCAGGTTTTGGAGGAGCTATTAGCTGTTCGTTTGAGCATGTGCCTTTTTCTTTCCTTTATAGGTAGAAAGAGCGAAATCTGCAACTGCATCTTTGAGAAGTGTTCTTCTGTCTCCATTGTTTTCTGAATTCGTTTCAAATAATGGACCGATTGATATGATGGAGGAAGATTTTATTTCAAGCCTTTCAGTGCGGGTGAAGATAAATTTGACAGTTTGGGATTTCATTCTTCCTGAAACCCCGTCACTTCCGGCTGTATTTGGTGTATCCTTTATGTTGATGAAAGTAAAAGATCCGATGTGTGAAGATGTAAGCAGATTGTTCTTATGACAATGATCACTTACTAATATCTTCTGTATATGGTTTACCTCAAATCTGATGATATTCCTAAGAGTGCATTTAGATTTCTTAACCAAATGTTAGATATCTGATACTGTAATTGAGGACCGCTTCGGTGTTGAACACGGGTCTGAGGAATGGTACGAGGCATTGGATCAGCATTTTAAGTGGCTTCTTCAATATAGAATCAGCCCATATTTTTGCCGATGGGGTGATAGTATGCGTGTATTGACATATACCTGCCCTTGGCCAGGTACTCACGTAAACCAGTTTGCTTCTCTCATGTATTGTGCACTTCATGTTACATAGATTGTCTGAACCCCGTTTCTTTCTGTGATAGCTGATCATCCAAAATCAGATGAATATTTTTCAGACCCACGATTAGCTGCCTATGCCTTGCCATATACTCAAGCAGTCTCTGGGTATACAGTTAGTCATCCAAGTTCACTTCTGTCAGGTATATGTGTGTTGAAAACTATTTGCTGACCTGCTACAGTAGTAATGCAGTGAAGGAATATTCGCAAAAACAAATTGAGATACTGAGGACAAAGTCTCACTGGAAGAAAGCGTATTTTTATTTGTGGGATGAGGTAGGACGGCTATTGTCAGAATACTAGAAACGTGGTTTTTTTGTGTGGATTGTGGTAGGAGAGTATTTTCACTATTTTGTAATTTCCATCCATTAGGTAAATTCTCATAGTAGTAGCATACAAGATAACTAATGCAAAACTATTAGTCGTAGGGTGGGTAACCATAATATCTTGGCCAGTTGGTTATCAGAATCTGTGGAAATAGACTAGTAGTGTATTGATTTGATGTACATGCAATTATTAATCGCAGCCTCTGAATTTGGAGCAATATGAGTCCCTTCGCAGCTTGGCCAAAGAGATCCATGCTTATGCTCCAGATGCTCGTGTCTTGACTACTTACTACTGTGGTAAGTAGTTTGCTGAGTTTCAATAAAACTGTCTTCTGTGTATAGATATAGAGATGTGACAATTTACGTATCTGGAATTGATTACTTGACTTGAGACCTCTGTAGATTTACTGGATTTTTTTTTTCATTATGCAGGGCCAAGTGATGCCCCTCTCGCACCGACTCCTTTTGAGGCTTTTGTTCAAGTCCCAAAGTTTCTGCGTCCACATACTCAAATTTATTGTACAAGGTAAACTCTAAATATGTGCTCTATTGACCCTGTAAGAAACCTTCTTGTGAGGAAAATAAATCATGACGATTTGTGCTTCTGCTTGGCTAACTGCTGAGAGTGAAGGTTCCTCTAAAACAATGAGGCTTTACTGGTTCATATCAGGAATCGGCAAAAGTAATATAGATTCACCTATATCAAACTCTTTGAGTATAATTTGTTTACATGTTAGTGTGATGGATTGGTGAGAGTGACTTCTAATTGATTGTGAGTAACTCATATATGTCGTGTTAATTAACTGCATATCTTGCAATGAGAGCTAATGATTCTTGGTAGATTTATCAACTCTGGTGCAGCATACTGTGTGCCATGTCGGATTATCTGCTAATTGAGACTAATTTGATTGAAGATTGTATATGGCAATGGCTTATCATACTTATCAACTGGTCTGACATGTGCAGTGAATGGGTGCTTGGGAATCGGGAGGATTTGGTGAAGGATATTATTTCAGAAATACAACCGGAAAACGGCGAGGTGATATGATGTGATTTGTTGGATAACATTTTCCAATACTGTTAATCTGTTATATGATGTGATATAATTAGTTTTTCATTTAGGGAAAATAGAAAATTGGTTTTGCTGAAGAATGGAATGGCATATTGTAGGAATGGTGGACTTACGTGTGCATGGGACCATCTGACCCCCATCCTAATTGGCACCTTGGGATGCGAGGTACACAACATCGAGCTGTAATGTGGCGTGTATGGAAAGAAGGCGGAACAGGTTTCTTGTACTGGGGTGCCAATTGCTATGAGAAGGCAACAGTTTCGAGTGCAGAGGTAAATGTAGCAAGGGGATTTTCAATGGTCTATGTAAATTGACTTGATTTTTACTAAAGTACAATGTACCTCTGAGCAGATAAGATTCAGGCGGGGTCTCCCCCCTGGCGACGGAGTTTTATTCTACCCTGGCAAGGTGTTTTCATCGTCAAATGAACCTGTTGCTTCGGTCAGACTAGAGCGCATTCTCAGTGGATTACAGGTCTGAGAAACTTTAAAAAGCAGTTTTACCATAGAACTTCTGTATTCTTGAGGTTGGGTTTGATAACATCTAAAACTAAGCTTGCGGCATAGAACTTCCTTTCTGTGTTTTCATGACTGTTGTGACGAAGTACCTGCATGCATGTTGTTTTTTATCCTCCACCTTTATTGTTCTGCTTGTATTCTACTCCTCCAATGCTGATTAGTAGTTCTCTATCAGGACATTGAATATCTCAAGCTCTATGCTTTGAGATACGGTAGAGATGAAGGACTCGCACTGCTTGAAAAGACCGGTTTGTACTTGGGTCCTGAGCGTTACACACTTGAGCATATGCCAATTGATGTAATGCGAGGTGAGGTCTACAATGCATGTCGGTCCTGAAAAAAAAAAGGATATCAGCATGTGGTGTACAAATTGTACATGAAGGAAGATAACCGAACCTTGCTAAGATATGCCGATCACCACTGTTCATACGTCATATGCAGATCATGATTAATTTTCTTCTACACGGATTTTGCACTTACGTCATGTACTGCAGACAGAAACCAATCTAGGAGATCCGATCCACATGTTTTTGTTGAGGAAAATCTCGTGTTTTTTTTCTTATAATTCTAAACACTACCCCAACTAGTTTTGAGTTGCCTGTTCTGGTTGGCTCTTTGCTTTGAAACAGTGGTCTTGTAATGAGCTTTGTATATAGATGATGGCTACTTTTATATTCCACTTTTTTTTTTGGATGTGTGCATCTTTTTACTTTCCCCGGCTTCTTTCGAGCCAAAGTTTCTGAATCCGCAGCTATACTGTTTCTTGATTTATCGACTCATTGATGTTGAGTTTTCATCTTTTTCTTCGAAAAAGCAGAAATGTTAATAAGACTGCCTGCTTTTCCCAACAGCACTTGGCAGATCGAAAGAAAAAAGGAACAAGAAAGATGTGGCCATGTGGGGATCTAAAGCCATAACATAACACACTGTGGATGTTGATAGAGTGAGAAGCACACACTTCAAATGATCGAGCACTTTCTCAAAACCCTTGCCCCCCTCTCTTTTTTTCCCATCTCCAGTTGCTTTTCTTTCCCTCGAATAATCGAGAAAATTGTTTTAATGATTACAGAACTTTGTCACAATCGACAATTTGATCATTGAACTTTACAATATATCAAAGAGATCACTGAACTATAACTTTATCAATCAATTTAATCACTATGTCCGTTTCGGATGTCAATTTTTTTTCTTCCTCATCGGTTTTCACATTTCTTCCGATTGTTCTATGTACATTTTCATCATAATCTTATTTATATAAGAAAAACATGTGACAAATTATAATGTTTATAATATAAAAAATGATCAAATTGATAAACAAAGTTGATATTTTAAAATTCAAATATCAAATTGTCTAACAAAATTAAATGATCATTTGAACTATTTTATCCAAAAAATTTGGTAGGCTATTAACAAAATAGTGTGTGAGCTTCAGACCCACCAGAAAAATACCACTTTGGGTAGAGAGGAAGGGGCCAGAGTGAGAAATGGAGATCCCAGTATGAACTTTTGCAGCTCATTTGGGAATCAGAAAATTCAAACCAAAAGACAATCAAATTGGTGATGATTATTTTTTTGGTTGGTTGTGTAATGCAATCTCAAAAATATTTCCATGTTGATATGATGAGAGCCATCATCACCTTACAACTTTTATGAATCCATATTTCAAACATGATAAGCGCGACCCTCTCATCAACTTATTAAGCTTCAAATCCTGACAAACATAAATTACAAAATATCTTTCACTCAGACAACATAACTCATCATCATTTAATTGACAAAAAATTTAAAAAATCAGAAGCACGCGAATTCATTAATGTCAACAGACAGATTGCTTAATTTGAAATTAACGCATACGGACTATCAACTTTAGTCGTGCTTTGCTTGACTCTTGCATTTCAGCTAATAATCATTTCAATGTTATAAGAGAGTCTTCGTTGCAGCATCTATGTATAGTCTGTTTTCTCATCACATCTAGGTTTTGTCCTCAATTAGTCTAGAAAAGAAAAGCAAAAACTCTTATCCATACACTGTTGATTTTTCCTTCCCAAAGTGAATACTAACGGTGAAGTTCCCACGCCCCGGACTTCTGATTGGCTTTGCCCTAGGAATGTGCTTAGCCAATGGTTGTGCCATACGCATGAAAGTGAACCAGATTCATGTTCTTCGAGCTCACTTTCACTTTGCCTTTTATAGCATTGTTTTTCACTTTCCAAGTCAAAATTCCATGTAGAAGTACTAAGATTTCTTGTTATCGAGGTAATTTCATGTTGCTTGGAAATGTTGAAACTCAATTTATGTAAATGGTTTTCGAGATTCGGAACAAGATACAAAAATTAAGCACAAATATAGTATTACATGTTTGGTTTTTTTTCATGAAGGAAAAAGAAAAGAAAACAATTATTAACTAAAGAGAGAAACCCCTCTTATAACCAGAACTAAGCAAATCAAATCTAAAAATGCGTGGGCAGAAGCTAGAAGCGCATTATGCCAAATTTACAAATTTGATTATCGATGATGATTTATAATATTTTTAACATAATCATTCAAATTTCCATTGGTTGGGATTTGGAAAAGTGACCTAGCCCCTTTTGTTTAATTTATTTTTCATTTGGTTTGATCAAACTGTATCACAGTTTTCTCCTTTGGAATTTTGTTCTTCATCATATATAATAAAGATCAATTCAAGTCCAAGTTAAGCTCATACACTATGATACAAAAAGAATTGTAAACCTGTATAAAACTGATTAAAATGTATTTTTATTATATATAGGAATCTAACATTGACAAACTTTCTTAGCCAGTGGGCTGCACTGTTTCTTTGCTAATTGGCATAACATACATTATGGGCTTTGAAATATATTTTTTGTATAGTGTATACACACACGTATGTACAGACTGAAAAGAATATCTGCATAATTCATTAGCATAGATTACAAATCTGTCATTATTACAACAAAAGTACAGTCATACAGAAACTTGGCTTAAATTTAAATTAATTAACCTTTTCAGTAACAAAAGATTCTCATTATTTTAGTCATTAATTATTATTGGTAGCCAATGTCGCAAGTACCCGCCAAACTATGATCAAATGAGGAGTAATTTTTCGGTAAGGCGGCCTGACGGTAAGGCAACCAATTCCTACTTTAACATGGGGATGGCTATGGCATGAGTTGTCTTGTTATAATTGGAGGGACGTCTACGTTAATATTTTTAATTAGACTATCATGTCACGTATCACTACGGTTCAATTACAGAAGGAATTATTTACTATTTCTCTGTCTCAATGTTACTTTTTCCTGAAGGGATGTCTCGATATTATTTGAGTTTTTATTCTCGAGTGTACTCATAGTGTAATCAGTATAATAAACACTGGTCACAAAACTTAGATAAAATATATATAAAAAAATTTAAATTGTAAATTACTCTCTTCAAAATGTACATTCGACATATCTCGTAAAATTTCTCTCTTTTATCAAATCCATCCATAGTGCCCTTGGCTTGGTCATCATCCGTACTGTTGTAAAGAGTGGTGCCCCTTTGCGCGTAGCCGTCCATTTCGGAATTCAGTGTCTATCCCCAAAGACACAACAAATAAGGTCTTTGCCTAAAAAGGGCACCACACAAACACCACAAAAACGTCCAAAGCATCTCTGGCCGTTAGATCGTCGAGTCTATTACAAACACCATGGAGTTGCATCCGCAGCTGACCATAGCTCTCCAGTGGCAGACTGGAGCAGGTGCACGTAAGCCACGAGAGGCATCAGTGACATTTGTCACGTATTGGCACACTGTAATAGTAGTGTAGTAGTCTGGACGGATAAGAGTCCAAATATTTATATACAATCCAAACTCCAAAGCCCAGAACATACTAAAAATACGTATAGAGCTTCATGGCTTCACAAGCACCCGCATTGGTGCTGCTTTTTAACACAACAGGATAAAATTTGGTGAACTCGGCCGATTGGATAGCACGAGCAGCTCCAAATCGACATGCAGCAGTGATGGAGGACGCCGATGACCGCTCGTTGACGAACTCGACGAGCAACTGCTCGAGCAGTCCTTGCTCGATCTGCAGCACGAGCAGCTTAGTGGTGCCCACGCACGTGGGTAACGCCACGCTAACTAATTTTTTTACGTCTGGCTCGTATTGACAGTAAAAGTAAATTTAAAAAATTACGCACCAATCGTATAGTGCCATGTGGCATTACCAGGTGGATTAAAAGTCCAATGGTCAAGTGGTTGTTGACCGTCTATTTTGAATCCAAAAATCTGATCGGACGGTTGAAATTCAACCGAAACGATTACTTTAGGTATAACAGTCAGCTTAGTATATTTTGCAAAATAAACCCTAAATTTATAAAAAAAAAAACAAAAAAATCACAAAAATTGCAAATAACACTCTACAATTTTTCTATAAATACTACATCAATTTCATTCACCTCTCACATCAATTTGTGCACAACCAATTTATCATCTCCCCCCTCTTCCTCTTTCATCCCTTTGTATTTAGTTCCCCAAAAATGTCAAATTGACTTGTTCTGAAGATTTGCAACTTTGTATTTCTTATTGTCGTATTAGTGTTTATTCTATTACTTGCAACATGCAAAAGTCCGACAAATTGTGGAAAAAATTCTATGCCGATTATAAGGAAAATTGGGAGATTGCGCATGGTCAATCAAGGCCGGAGCATAAGACCCAAACCACAGTTTCTTCTCATTTTACAAAGTTGCATCGACCGTGACCGCTTCAGTGATGAAAACATTAGCAATTTCGGCATTTCGCCGGCATTGCTGTCGCCTCCTCTGAAAAAAATTGTCAAAACTAAAAAGATTCATCTTATCGGAATTTAGAATATATGGTTGAAAACGGTGAAAGTAAACAAGATGATGATCTCTAAATCTATAGTCAAGTCTAGCTTTTCTGATGTCTGAAGATGATGGCACGTGTCGTCTACCAATTGGTCAGAAATCTTTCTAGGAATCTCATTCAATTATTTGGATGATAACGATACGTGGTGCTGACACGTGTTGTCTCGTGATTGGTCAGAAATCATATCGGAAATTTTGTACAATTATTTACACGATAACGTTTGGTCGGTGTGACATGTGTCAACTCGTCATTAGTCAGAAATTTCACCCGAAATCTTATTCAATTATTCATACGACAATGACACGTGTCATCTATGCATTGGTTGAAAATCAATCAGAATAAAATTTTAATTAAAAAATAATTCATGAACAATAGTAAGAGGTACTATTTTTGTGTACTGCTGCACAAAAAATAGTAACTACACTTTTTATTTAATGAATAATATTTGCTCCACCTCAAATAGTGTTTACTCTTCCTTGAATAGATGGAGTGAGGCAATCCACCGGTGCATATGCATATGCTTTAACAAGGAGAAGATTTGGGACTCAATCGTGGCCAGCAAGCCGGTGATGAATTGACAAAGGACGAATATGCCCTCATCGGGAAAACAAACATCGATTCAAGACAAGATTGTTGGAGCGAAATTGCAGAAGAAGCCACCGATGTTACGACCGTGTGTGTGCAAGACCGTTTTTAGAATGTGTCCACATTAGGCTAGGCTTTATTTCGTCCCTATCGGCTGAGTGGCATTTGTTGCAAATTTTGTTTCTTTGATCGCAAACAATGGAAGCTGATCAATTATAAGGTTAAGGAACATATTTGTAACGAGTTAGATCATAGGAATAAGAATGCAAGAGTAATTAGCTCAAAACTCAAAAGATTCTCTATCTGATCCCAACCATTTGGAATGTCGAGAAACGAAGACGTATTCGTCGCTCATATGTTTGCAAGTCAGAACTGACCAGATGTCTGTGAACGTGTTGCATAAAGACAAATATGAATAACATATAAAGATAATTTTAATCTTAGTTCATCTTTCACGAATGATAAGTGTCAATTTACAATCAATATGTATTTTGCGAAAAATTCGAGAATTATTTAGTCACATTCAAAGTAAGATGATTAGCTTCCAAACGATTACTTGCACATATCATAAATGTACGTTCTTTATAGAATCACGTTGTTGAAAGGCCTCAACTCTAATCGTTTAAAATTCTCTCTCTACTTTCACCACATGGATCGAGAAACGAAGACACATATGTTACTAAGATGTTCGCGTGTCAGAACTAATCAGGTGTTCGTGAACATATCATATAAACTGTCTTTTTGATAACATATAAAATATTTTAAATCTTCGCTCATTTGTTGTGAATGAAACGTATCAATTCACAATCAGTATATATTCTGTAAAAAACGTAAATAATATTTGGTTACATTTAATGTGAGATGATTAACCTCCAGACCATTACGGTTTACAATTTACGATTACTTGCGCATAACATAAACATATACTCACGTTGCTGAAAAAACCCCCCAACTCTCATCCTACTACTGTGAAGTTAAACCTCATTGTTTAAGTGCACATAAAGATATACTTATCCAAGTCGATGCTTGTCCTAATGACTAAGAAAATACAAAAAACAAAGAACCTTTGTCCAACGCTAAAAGACAAGCACCGCCAAGTCCGACTTCCTCCGACACATATCATCCTCACCCGCTTATTCCGACACGTGGGCGGCCGGATTCTAACACCTTGCAAAGCATATGAGTTCAGACTTGGCTTCATCTGGATATCATATGTTAACCCCCCCTTAACCCTAGTTAACCAACTAAAGATTCAAACCTTAACCACGGTTATCTATCTGCCGCCGGTTTAACCCAGTTCGATCTCCATTACATTTATACTTTTTCCTCTCCTTTCAACTCACTCTCTCTCTCTCTCTCTCTTTCTCTCTATATCTATCTATTTATATTAACTTTTTCATTTCCAGATATGGAGAAAACCTCGATGACTGAGTTGAATCGGTGCCGCTCTGCTGCCTTAGCTCGTTGAACAAAAGCAAATCGAATCTAGCTAGCTAGCTCCACTCATATTAATCCCACAAAATTCCGTCGGAAATTTTCAGTTTCCGGCTAAAACAATCACCAAAGTGAGAGAGAGCTAGCGTAAATACATATATACTTACATAGAGTTTAGCTCGCTTTAAGATAACTCCGAAGCTTGAGCAAAATGGGCGAGCTAGAAACTTCATCATCACTTATGGACTCAACAGCTTCAGGTGACGTCACCTTTTCGGAACCTCCGGCTAAGAAGAAGCGAAATCTCCCCGGAATGCCAGGTTAGAGATTAATTTATCAATATTATAATAAACAAAACAAAGTGAAGTAAGTGTTTTTTTGTGCTAGTGTTGTTTGTGTTTGCTCTATAGATTTTGAGCTCTTTTGCGTTTGTTTGTTTAATTTGGTCAGATCCCGAAGCCGAAGTGATCGCTCTGTCACCAAAGACACTGATGGCGACGAACCGTTTCGTCTGCGAGATCTGCAGCAAAGGGTTCCAACGCGACCAGAACCTCCAGCTCCACCGCCGCGGCCACAACTTACCGTGGAAGCTCCGGCAGCGAACGACTACCGAAGTGAAGAAACGTGTCTACATCTGCCCCGAGACGACTTGCGTCCACCACAACCCGACCCGGGCCCTCGGGGACCTGACCGGAATCAAGAAGCACTTCTGCCGAAAGCACGGCGAGAAGAAGTGGAAGTGTGAAAGGTGCTCCAAGAAGTACGCGGTTCAGTCCGACTGGAAGGCCCACATGAAGACTTGTGGCACTCGCGAGTACAAATGTGACTGCGGAACCTTGTTCTCTAGGTGCTAAAGAACAAAACACATATTTCTTAACTTGAGCACTCTTGTGTTTTACATTGTTTTCCATTTTTTGTTTTGTGTTTGCGTAACTTTCTAGCAGAACGCGGTTGTTAATGTTTTGTGGTGCGTTTTTTTTTTTTTGAAGGAGGGATAGCTTCATAACGCATAGGGCATTTTGCGACGCGTTGGCGGAGGAGAGTGCGAAAGCTCATCAAACCCTAGGAGGAGGAGGAGGAGCTTCTTCGTCATCACAGTTACGAAACTCGAACCCGAAAAATTCGAGCAGTGTGAATAATAATCCGGGAAAGGGAGCGGTTGTTGTGAAAGTGGCGTCGCCGCCTCCGCCGCCGCTCACGCCTTCCAACAATGTGGTGTCTCCAGCGCTATCCATTCAAAGCTCAGGTAAAGATTTTAAATAATTTCAAGTCAATAAAGACGGAGGAGGAGTGTTTTTGATATCTATCATTTACGTAGGTCTGAAGTTTTTTCAGACCTATCCATATTTCTAGATTATCCATGTATAGCTTTCGTGTTCATTAATTACTTAAATTTAAGGGAAATTAAAAGTTTAAGGGGTTGCGGCGCCGGAGTGGCTAATATAACTAATGAAACTGTCGCCGGAATACAACTACACGGTGGCGTTTTTGTTGTTTATTTTATGTTGTTTTTTGTCTGGTGTTTGGTGTCCGTTCTTGTGTGGCTGAGCTTAGAAAAAGAAAGATCCAAAGTTTGTCTTTGAGATTTTAGGTATGGCGGAATAGGACGATGCACGGTCGTTGAGGGGAGCTCTAGAATCGAGAAATGGTTTTATTTAAAAAAAGAGAGAAGAAAGTTGGAATAGAAAGGACGCCATTATTGCCTCTCTCTCTCCTCTTTCATTCTCTCCTTTCTGAAAAAGTTTCAGTCTTTTTTTCCACTGTGAGTTATTTTCCGATGACTTGGATTGTGTTGGATATTCATTTCTACCTGCACTTTTCTTTTTATGCTTTTACTAATTTTTGGTTTAGATGAATGTAAATGTTTTGATTAATTAACAACTTCTTTGTGCTTGATTGATCACAGAATTCCCGGAACAGCCAGTCGGACTATCGCCACCGCCGGCGGCGGCGCCCTCGTGCTTAACGAGTGCTGCTACGGCAATAAGCACCGCTGCCACGACCACCTCGACCGGGAATTGTAGCAACACTAGTAGTAGTGTGTTTGCTAGTATAATTGCTCCGTCCACTACCTCCTCGCAAACATCGGCAGCGGCCTCGTTCACGAATGCAATGCCTGCTGTCTCCGCCCTGGAGCCGACATCGCTCTCGCTTTCCACCTCTCTCTACCGGTCCAACAATAGCTCCTCTCTCTTCCAATCACCTCATGATCACCACCAGGACCATCGACACTACACAGCTGCTCCGCAGGCCCCGACCATGTCCGCCACCGCATTGCTCCAAAAAGCAGCTCAAATGGGTGCCGCGACCTCAAACAGGTCCTTCCTCCGCAGCATCGGGTTGTCCACATCATCGTCGCCGCCCCAAGCGCAAGATTGGAACAACAATGACAACAGCAACAGCCATCACCACAGCCAGAACAATAGAGATGGTAGCGGCGGCGGTGCTGCCGCGACAGTGGCAGCCGGGCTTGGACTAGAAGGCGCAAACTCTGCTCTATTGACCAATCTAATGATGGGACCTCCGTTGCCGTTCGGGGGCCATAATCATAATCAGCCCATGACTCGCGACCTTCTCGGTCTCAGCATTGGTGTCAACGGAAGCAACCACGGCGGTGCTTCTTCACCCGGACTTTCCGCATTGCTGAATTCCTTTGGCGGCAATAATGGATACGCGACCTACGCGAGTGGAGAAGAGTCTCCGTGGGACGGCGCACAAGACAGGAAGCCTAATACTAATCCGGCCTTGCTCTAAAGCACCTTCACGCCCCCAAGTACTTTTGGTCATCAGATAGATCTTTAGCTTGAAATTAGATGATGGTTTTTTTGCTGTTGTTTAAAAGCTATGTTGTACAGCGGTGGGATTAATGTGCTTAGTTACGAGCATAGCTTAGCAAGGGGACGTTATAATTAGCCATGGTAAAATTTTAAGCCGGAAAATTTATGTGGACTATGTTTTGATGATATCGGAGTCATACTGCCGACTTGGTCAAGTAGACCACGTTTATGGTTAATCTCAATAAATGAGCACATGGGACAAGATAGCAGTAGTCAATGACGTCTTTTGTAGATGAGGTACGTTTGGTCAAATTGGAAAACTTAAATTGGAACTGGTTTTGGACACTGTCTATATCTGTGAGGGTCTCTCTCTCTCTCGACCTCTCAATCAGCAGTGTCCTGCAGCAATGCCAGCAAATGTGTATTTACACTTCGACGTGTGTGTGAGTTGGAGGATGTGGAAAGCAGTTGTTGCTTTCTAAGACGGTGTGTGTGTTGATGGGGTCGTTGAAGGTTTTAATTTTAATGGAGGATGGGGGGGACTGTGGGGGCTTTGCCGGCTGCCAGTTCCAGTTGCCCGGCCCTCACGTCTTAACTACATGTCGTCCAATATATATATATCGTATTCCGGTGAGGGTCCAAAAATGTCGATATAATTTGACATAAAGATTGAGTCTTGATCATTAAGTAAAAAGACTAATGAGATTTGGAGTTGGATTAGATCGGATCATGTCGCTCTATTTTCATGTTTGATAAAAGTACTAATCAATAACGTTTCGTCATTGAGAAAAAGTCTTTGGTTTGTATGGTGTAAAATTGTTTGTGTGAGTACTACACTATCTTGACATTGTATTATTTCAAATGTATAGCATTAGGACAATCTTATCGAATAGCGTACTTTGTATGTATATGGACGACGTACTGACTTGTGTTGAATATTTAAAACTTCACTCGTGATAACGATATTATGTTACTACTATTACCATTGGGGCGCAACTTCAACGTTCGGAGCAACGGTGAGCACATGTGCATCTGCACGTGGTGATTGGTTGAACTGCTTGTTAATTAATCCCAACCACATTACTCACGACAAATCTTTCCTTATTATTGTCATGATCACATAATATTACTTTCTAAATTGTAAATCAGATCACCACAATGATCGAATAGTGTACTTGTATATCGACGACATACTAAGGTCTAATTTTGGACAATTTATGAAACAGTTTTTTGCAGCTTCAATTTTAAGTGAAGCTGCCCAGTTTGGGACAAGTGCATCTGTTTGCTTATCACTATCACTCCGTACTCTGCACTTGATAATTAAGCCCCGCACACCACTGTTATACTGGCGACAAAATTTTCTTATTATTGTCGTGACCACTTGATATTACTTCCAAATTGTGAACTTACCCATCAAGCACAAAATACTCTGCTTACAAAGTTTCAATAATAGGGAAAGGACCATTAGCAAAAGATACCAAATTAGAATTTTGCTGACTTCAACTAAAACAAAGTATTACTTATGTCACTCCCATTACAATATTTCTGAAAGTAGAAGTCTCGTTTGTCTATGTAAGCTCGAACTCTTTCTCATCCTAGACTGTTAAGTTTTCACTATGCATCTTCATCTTCTTCCTCTTGTTCTTCTTCCTCTGTTTATCTTCCTCATCAAAATCTTCTACACAATCTTATGGGTCCCACGGACGACACAGGTCCACTTCAGAAAGCAAGGCATAAGGGGCCCTCCCTACCGTCCGATCGTCGGGAACTCGAGCGAGATCCACCGTCTGTTTTCAGAAGCTCTCTCGAATCGAGGAGGAGTCCTCCCCTCTGACCACAACATCATCCCGCGCGCGATTCCATTTTACCACGCGTGGTCCCGCGCGTACGGGAAGACTTTCCTCTACTGGTTCGGGTCGACTCCGAGGCTGGTGATATCCGACCCGAATATGATCAAAGAGGTCCTCGTCAATTCTAGTGGGTCTTTTGTAAAGACGCCCTTTACGCCTTTGACTAAGACCCTCTTTGGAGAAGGGCTTGTTGGGCTTGAGGGTGATGAATGGGCCTTCCATAGAAGAATTGTGAACCAGGCCTTCAAAGTAGAACGGATCAAGGTATATTATCATTCCATTTTTTTTTGTTTCTTATTGTTTTTTTATTAGTTATCAATTATAAAATTTCATGGTGTGTGAAATATATGTATGTAGGAGTATGATCTAACTTGACCTTATACTTATGTCTTGATGATTAGTTTATGTTAACGTTTAACAATTTTTTCTTAATTTACAAAGTTATTTTTTTGAAGTCTAGTTTTGACTATGCATTGACTATATTTCATCTCTTAAAAACATGCTTATTTTGAGTTTCGATCAAATATTGTTGCTAGTAAATATGTATATACATATTTTATATATAGAGATTTATACTATATCCTAGGCTTCCTAGCCTAATCAGTAAATTAAGAATTATGATTAACACACAATACAATTGAGTTTAGGAACGACTAAGCCAAAATTAAAACTATATATGTATGAAATTGAAACCGATTATAAGTGAAGTAAAAAGACAACAAAATAATATTTAAAAAAAATTATGAGAGAAATGTGTAGCTATCTATAATTGGTCTATGGGTATTGGAGGGGTGTTGATTTTATGATTCTCTTTGTTGGAATAAGCTTGAAGACAGCTTAAGTTAGAAGCTCTTAAGCTAGAAGTTATCCTAATCCTACCGAGTTATGGTTATCAAAAGGATTAGGAGTTGTCTAAATATATGTTTCCTACTAGAATTAGGATTAATCTTTCTATATAAAGAGTTGCCAAGTTGTGGTAAACTTTAAGAGATTTGAGAGAGAGATTAAGGAGCTTTAGTTCTGAGTCAGTTTCTAAAGCTTAATAAAAGAAGTGCTTTTATATTCTTGATCTGAGTATTCAAATTTCTAGATTTGGTATCAGAGCAATCAGGCTTGATATCAAAGCGTGAGCAAAAAAAACAAAGATTCTTCGAAGCATGGGTGACATAATCGCAACAACCAACAAACCAAAGGAAGGAGGACTATCATCCATACAATGTCTAATGCTAAACAACACCAACTACACTGTTTGGTCCATGAGAATGAAGGTTACGCTCCGAGTGCATAAAGTTTGGGAAACAATTGATCCCGGATCTGACGACGTAGAGAAGAACGATTTGGCCCAAGCTCTTCTGTTTCAATCCATACCGGAGACACTAATCCTACAAGTCGGTAACCTCGAAACCTCAAAAGCAGTCTGGGACTCCATAAAAGCAAGACACCTTGGTGCTGATAGAGTAAGAGAAGCAAGACTGCAAACTCTAATGGCTGAATTTGATAGATTAAAGATGAAAGAAAGCGACACAATCGATGATTTTGTCGGCAAACTCTCAGAAATATCTACAAAATCAGCATCCTTGGGAGAGAACATTGAAGAACCGAAAATTGTTAAGAAGTTTCTTAAGAGCCTGCCAAGGAAGAAATACATACATATAATTGCAGCTCTCGAACAAGTTCTTGATCTCAATGCAACAAGCTTTGAAGACATTGTAGGAAGATTAAAAACTTATGAAGAACGAATTTGTGATGAAGAAGATTCACAAGATGACCAAGGCAAACTTATGTATGCTAACACTGATTCGCAGTCATACTCAGAACCTCAAGGAGGAGGCAGAGGAAGAGGACAAGGCCGTGGCCGTGGAAGAGGTCGGGGACGATTTGGTAATCAACAGAGGGACAAATCCAAGGTGATATGTTACCGGTGTGACAAACAAGGGCACTATGCTTCGAACTGTCCGGATCGACTACTTAAACTTCAAGAAACACATGAGCATGAAGAAGATAACACTTATGAGGCCGAATCACTTATGATGCACGAGGTGGTATATCTTAATGAGAGGAATGTGAAGCCAAAGGATTTTGAGACACGCTCAGACAAAGTTTGGTATCTAGACAATGGTGCTAGTAATCACATGACAGGGAATCATGCTTGGTTTTCCGAAATCGACGAGAGAATCACAGGAAAAGTAAGGTTTGGAGACGATTCACGCATTGACATAAAAGGAAAGGGCTCGATCTTATTTGTGAGCAAAGGCGGTGAACGAAAAATACTAGCTGATGTCTATTACATACCAGACCTTAAGAGCAACATAATAAGCCTAGGACAAGCCACTGAATCAGGATGTGATGTCAGGATGAAGGAGGATTACCTGACCCTACATGATCATGATGGAAATTTACTAGTAAGAGCAAATCGATCAAAGAATAGGTTGTACAAAGTAAACTTGGAGGTTGAAAACAAGAAGTGTCTGCAGCTTGTGGCATCAAGCGATTCAACAAGATGGTATGCCCGACTAGGACACATTAGCATTGAGACCATAAAATCGATGGTGGAAAAAGAACTAGTCGTCGGGATATCTAGGGCTCCAAAGGAAAAGGAAACATGTGCATCATGCTTGCTTGGAAAGCAAGCGAGGCAAGCCTTTCCAAAAACAACCTCATACCGCGCATCACGAGCACTAGAACTTATCCATGGGGATCTCTGCGGACCTATTTCACCTCCTACAGCTGCGAAAAAAAGGTACATATTTGTGTTGATTGATGATCACTCTCGCTACATGTGGTCACTTCTTTTGAAAGAGAAAGGTGAGGCATTCGAGAAGTTCAAAAGGTTCAAAGCATTAGTTGAGCAAGAGACCGGAGCTACTATTAAAACATTCAGAACAGATAGAGGAGGGGAGTTTATATCTCAAGAGTTCCAAGCATTCTGTGAAAAAGAAGGTATCAATAGGCACCTAACCGCTCCTTATACGCCGCAGCAGAACAGAGTAGTTGAAAGACGGAATAGGACACTTTTGGAGATGACTAGAAGCATCTTGAAACACATGAGCATGCCTAATTATCTATGGGGAGAAGCGGTAAGACATGCGACCTACCTCATAAACAGAGTGGGAACAAGAGCCTTGGCTGCCCAAACACCATATGAAGCATTTAAACACAAGAAACCGAATGTTGAGCATCTACGTGTGTTTGGATGCATTTGCTATGCAAAGATCGAAGCTCCACATCTGAAAAAACTAGATGATAGGTCAAAGATGCTTGTGTATCTTGGAACAGAACCTGGTTCGAAAGCTTATCGGCTTCTAGATCCAACAAAACGCAAAATCATAGTAACCAGGGATGTGATTTTTGATGAACACAAGAGCTGGAAGTGGAACAATTCAGATATAGAAACTCATAATAAACCAGGAACGTTTTCACTTAGCTCCGGTGAGTTTGGAAACAATGGAGTTAGGGAGAGTGAAGCCACCAAAGAAACAGAGGAAAACAGAGAAGATGATAACAATACTGTCGAAGAAGATGTTATTGATGAAACCGAAAAGTTGGAACAAGAGCAAACTGAGCAATCTCAGCAGGTGTTAAGAAGATCAACAAGACAAGCCACAAAACCGAGCTACCTAAACGATTATGTCCTATTAGCAGAGATCGGTTATGAACATCTCTTGTTGATAATTAATGAAGAACCATGGGATTTTAAAGAGGCAAACAAGTTGAAAGAATGGAGAGATGCTTGTGAAGAAGAAATCCTGTCAATAACAAAGAACAAAACATGGAGTCTAGTTGATCTTCCCGTCGGAGGCAAACCAATCGGATTGAAGTGGGTTTTTAAGATAA
Source organism: Geum urbanum (assembly GCA_946800695.1). Taxonomy (NCBI): domain Eukaryota; kingdom Viridiplantae; phylum Streptophyta; class Magnoliopsida; order Rosales; family Rosaceae; genus Geum; species Geum urbanum. The sequence goes on along the minus strand of OX326998.1, from coordinate 1,332,516 downwards.
AACGCAACGCTGATGGTAGCATAAATAAGTACAAAGCAAGGCTTGTGGCAAAGGGCTATGTACAAAGGCACGGTGTAGACTTTGATGAGGTATTTGCTCCGGTAGCTCGTATTGAAACAATCTGATTCATTATTGCTTTAGCAGCTTCAAACGGTTGGGAGGTGCATCATCTAGACGTAAAAACTGCGTTTCTCCATAGAGAATTGAAGGAAGATGTTTATGTTACCCAGCCGGAGGGATTTGTAACCAAAGGAAGTGAAAAGAAGGTTTATAAACTACACAAGGCTCTCTATGGACTAAGACAAGCACCTCGGGCATGGAACACTAAATTAAATAAAATTCTGAGAGAATTAAACTTTGTAAAGTGTTCCAAAGAACCCTCGTTATACAGAAAACAAGAGGAGGAGCGTCTTCTTGTTGTGGCAGTTTATGTGGATGATTTGCTTGTCACAGGCTCTAGCTTGGATCTAATACTCGACTTCAAGAAAGGTATGGCAGGAAAATTTGAAATGAGTGATCTTGGTAAGCTCACCTATTATCTTGGCATAGAAGTTCTTCAAGAAAGGGATGGGATCGTGTTGAGGCAAGAGAGATATGCAAAGAAAATTATAGAAGAAGCCGGAATGAGTGAGTGCAATGCGGTCCACATACCAATGGATTCTGGTTTGAAGCTTTCTAAAGCACAAGATGAGAAGCGCATCAACGAACTTGATTACAGAAGAAATATTGGATGCCTTAGATACTTACTTCATACTCGGCCAGATCTTTCTTTTTGTGTTGGCGTGTTGAGCAGATATATGCAAGAGCCAAGGGAATCACATGGAGCTGCGTTGAAACAAATCTTAAGGTACCTTCAAGGAACGCTCTCTCATGGTCTTTACTTTAAGCAAGGAATCAAATCAGGATTGATAGGCTATAGTGATAGCAGCCATAATGTGGATATGGATGATGGAAAGAGTACAACATGTCACATCTTCTATCTTAATGAGTGTCCTATCACATGGTGTTCACAAAAGCAAGAAGTTGTGGCATTATCTTCTTGTGAAGCTGAGTTCATGGCAGCCACTGAGGCAGCTAAACAAGCCATTTGGCTTCAAGAACTTTTTGCTGAAGTCTTTGGAACAAAATGTGAAAAGGTGACAATTCGAGTTGACAATAAATCCGCAATCGCACTTACTAAAAATCCAGTATTCCACGGGCGAAGTAAACACATTCATCGAAGGTATCATTTCATACGTGAATGTGTTGAGAATGATCAAGTTGAGGTAGAACATGTTCCTGGTGATAAACAAAAGGCTGATATCTTAACCAAGGCACTTGGAAGAATCAAGTTCAAAGAGATGAGGGATCTCATTGGAGTTCAAGGTTTGCCAAAGGAGGTTTTCAAGCTTAAAGGGGAGAATGTTGGAATAAGCTTGAAGACAGCTTAAGTTAGAAGCTCTTAAGCTAGAAGTTATCCTAATCCTACCGAGTTATGGTTATCAAAAGGATTAGGAGTTGTCTAAATATATGTTTCCTACTAGAATTAGGATTAATCTTTCTATATAAAGAGTTGCCAAGTTGTGGTAAACTTTAAGAGATTTGAGAGAGAGATTAAGGAGCTTTAGTTTTGAGTCAGTTTCTAAAGCTTAATAAAAGAAGTGCTTTTATATTCTTGATCTGAGTATTCAAATTTCTAGACTCTTCAACTCTTCGACTCATCAATTGGATGGTATATATAGTTCAGGGTCGGACGGAATTTGTAGGGGTGCTATGGCCGCTACGTACCTCCGCAGATGGTAACATGTGTTATGCACATTTGTGAAAAGCTTAAGATAAGTCATTTCTGAGCTATCTTTGCCTCAAATATATAAGCCTTCTTACCACTCCAAATAATTAGATTCATTTTTGAGCTATCTTTGTAGCCGTACTAGACAACCGCTCTAAATAATTAGATTCATTTTCTTTTTTGATTTACGACAGTACCCTTATATTTAGTTTTTTGGGCATATTAGGGACTTCATGATTTGGTGTGACTAATGAGACCGAGCGTTAAGGCTTTATTATAGTAGAGATAAGATTACTTTTAATAGTACTTGATTATGAATTCGGTTGTTAGTGAGTAACTAACTCAGGCGAACATTTTCAACTAGTTCAAACTATTGTGAGCTATAAGTTATATACAATTTGGAGTGACATTTTGACACATGATGTTAGTACTAATGGAAATCCAGGGTTGGGTGCCAGAAATTGTGGAAAGTGTTATGGAGATGTTGGAGAAGTGGGAGGGCATAAGAGGAGAGAAAGAAGAGTTTGAGATGGATGTGCAGAAGGAGTTTCATGATCTTTCGGCGGATGTTATATCGAGAACAGCTTTTGGAAGTAGTTACGAGGAAGGAAAGCGAGACATGTCGTCGTATGCTAGGTATCAAGGGATAGATATCCATTTTGATTAGGCCAATTTGAAATGTTTTCTGTTAATAGAAAAAAACTCTACAGTCTCATGTTATAAAAACTGCAACTAAAGCTTCCTTGAGGCAGACTTAAATTAACTATTGAGATTTCACTGCAGGGTTTACATGCAATCAATTTAGGTGATAGCGGGTTTATAGTTGTTAGAGATGGATGCACTGTCTTCAGATCCCCGGTGCAGCAGCATGATTTTAACTTCACTTATCAGCTGGAAAATGGGGTCAACAGTGATCTACCTAGCTCTGGCCAGGTGAGCAGCGTACTTAACTCCATGACTGAACTGATGATTTGCATAACATGTGTTTGTTTCTGTTGTAAAAATCTAGGTCTCAGAAACTAAGTAGCGATTTTTGACATCACAGGACTAGAAGGCGCAAACTGTGCTCTATTGACCAATCTAATGATGGGACCTCCGTTGCCGTTCGGGGGCCATAATCATAATCAGCCCATGACTCGCGACCTTCTCGGTCTCAGCATTGGTGTCAACGGAAGCAACCACGGCGGTGCTTCTTCACCCGGACTTTCTGCATTGCTGAATTCCTTTGGCGGCAATAATGGATACGCAACCTACGCGAGTGGAGAAGAGTCTCCGTGGGACGGCGCGCAAGACAGGAAGCCTAATACTAATCCGGCCTTGCTCTAAAGCACCTTCACGCCCCCAAGTACTTTTGGTCATCAGATAGATCTTTAGCTTGAAATTAGATGATGGTTTTTTTGCTGTTGTTTAAAAGCTATGTTGTACAGCGGTGGGATTAATGTGCTTAGTTACGGGCATAGCTTAGCAAGGGGGCGTTATAATTAGCCATGGTAAAATTTTAAGCCGGAAAATTTATGTGTACTAAATTTATGGACAAAATTTTCTTATTATTGTCTTGACCACTTGATATTACTTCCAAATTCTAAACTTACCCATCAAGCACAAAATACTTTGCTTACAAAGTTTCAATAATAGGGAAAGGACCATTAGCAAAAGATACCAAATCAGAATTTTGCTGACTTGAACGAAAACAAAGTATTACTTATGTCACTCCATTTACACCCACTCCCTCTCTTTTTCAACAATAATATAAGCTCAGTCGGTCAGCAACACCTATCAGATTCATTACAATACTTTGCTTACAAAGTTTCAATAATAGGGAAAGGACCATTAGCAAAAGATACCAAATCAGAATTTTGCTGACTTGAACGAAAACAAAGTATTACTTATGTCACTCCATTTACACCCACTCCCTCTCTTTTTCAACAATAATCTAAGCTCAGTCGGTCAGCAACACCTATCAGATTCATTACAATATTGTCTCTTTGATACGAACCCATTACAATATTTCTGAAAGTAGAAGTCTCGTTTGTCTATATAAGCTCAAACTCTTTCTCATCCTAGACTGTTAAGTTTTCACTATGCATCTTCATCTTCTTCCTCTTGTTCTTCTTCCTCTGTTTATCTTCCTCATCAAACTCTTATACACAATCTTATGGGTCCCACGGACGACACAGGCCCACTTCAGAAAGCAAGGCATAAGGGGCCCTCCCTACCGTCCGATCGTCGGGAACTTGAGCGAGATCCGCCGTCTGTTTTCAGAAGCTCTCTCGAATCGAGGAAGAGTCCTCCCCTTTGACCACAACATCATCCCGCGCGCGATTCCATTTTACCACGCGTGGTCCCGCGCGTATGGGAAGACTTTCCTCTTCTGGTTCGGGTCGACTCCGAGGCTAGCGATATCCGACCCGGATATGATCAAAGAGGTCCTTGTCAATTCTAGTGGGTCGTTTGTAAAGACGCCCTTTACGCCTTTGACTAAGCCCCTCTTTGGAGAAGGGCTTGTTGGGCTTGTGGGTGATGAATGGGCCTTTCATAGAAGAATTGTGAACTAGGCCTTCAAAGTAGAACGGATCAAGGTATATTATCATTCCATTTTTTTTTTGTTTCTTATTGTTTTTTTATTAGTTATCAATTATAAAATTTCATGGTGTGTGAAATATATGTATGTAGGAGTATGATCTAACTTGACCTCATAGTTATGCTCTATTTATCTAAGAGTGATCAACATGGCAACATGTAGTGGCGGAGCCAGAAAAATATTTTGAGGGGTGTCGAAATGTGTCTATAAAATTATATTGTATTTAATATAAAAATGAAGCTAAAAAATTTGTACACAATAATAACACGATTTCAAAAACATAACAAAGTACAATTTGCCCGACGAAATATTCAAAATGGTTCTCGTCTTCTCAATCACATGTCTTGATGATTAGTTTATGTTAACGTTTAACAATTTTTTCTTAATTTACATACTATGTGTTAAAAAGTTATCTCTTTGAAGTCTAGTTTTGACTATGCATCGACTATATTTCATCTCTTAAAAACATGATTATTTTGAGTTTCGATCAAATATTGTTGCTAGTAAATATGTATCCACATATTTTATATATAGAGATTTATACTATATCCTAGGCTTCCTAGCCTAATCAGTAAATTAAGAATTATGTACGAAATTAAGAATTATGATTAACACACTGTACAACTGAGTTTAGGAACGACTAAGCCAAAATTAAAACTATATATGTACGAAATTGAAACCGATTATAAGTGAAGTAAAAAGACAACAAAATAATATATATAAAAAATTATGAGAGAAATATGTGGCTATCTATAATTGGTCTATGGGTATTGGAGGGGTGTTGATTTTATGATTCTCTTCAACTCTTCGACTCATCAACTGGATGGTATATATAGTTCAGGGTCGGACGGAATTTGTGGGGGTGCCATGGCCGCTACGTACCTCCGCCAATGGTAACACGTGTTATGCACATTTGTGAAAAGCTTAAGATAAGTCATTTCTGAGCTATCTTTGCCTCAAATATTTAAGCCTTCTTACCACTCCAAATAATTAGATTCATTTATAAGCTATCTTTGTAGCCGTACTAGACAACCGCTCTAAATAATTAGATTCATTTTCTTTTTTGATTTACGACAGTACCCTTGTATTTAGTTTTTTGGGCATATTAGGGACTTCATGATTTGGTGTGACTAATGATTGGTGTGACTAATGAGACCGAGCGTTAAGGCTTTATTATAGTAGAGATAAGATTACTTTTAATAGTACTTGATTATGAATTCGGTTGTTAGTGAGTAACTAACTCAGGCTAACATTTTCAACTAGTTCAAACTATTGTGGGCTATAAGTTATATACAATTTGGAGTGACATTTTGACACATGATGTTAGTACTAATGTAAATCCAGGGTTGGGTGCCAGAAATTGTGGAAAGTGTTATGGAGATGTTGGAGAAGTGGGAGGGCATAAGAGGAGAGAAAGAAGAGTTTGAGATGGATGTGCAGAAGGAGTTTCATGATCTTTCGGCGGATGTTATATCGAGAACAGCTTTTGGAAGTAGTTACGAGGAAGGAAAGCGAATTTTCAATTTATAAGAAGAACAAATGCATCTTTTCTCCAAGGCAGCGAGGAGCATCTACATTCCTGGATTCAGGTGACTTGTCTATTATAAAATTTTAATATAATGTGACTGAATTGAGCTTCATTTAGTGTATTTGTACATTGCCTACTGACTTATGATTACACAGGTTTCTACCCACCAAGAACAACAGAGAAAGGTGGAGACTAGAAAAGGAGACTACCGAATCAATACGGATGTTGATCTTGAATAGTCGCGAAACAAGACCAGATTCGATAAATCTACTCAATCTTTTGATGTCTTCTTACAAGAACCAGAGTGGCGGCAAAGAAGAAAAGTTAGGGCTAGAGGACATAATAGCCGAATGCAAGACCTTCTACCTTGCAGGTAGCGAATCAACTTCTGCTCTTTTGACTTGGGCGCTTCTCCTTCTGGCGCACCATCCGGATTGGCAAAGCAAGGCGAGGGAAGAAGTTTTTCACGTTTCCGGAGACAATAAGCTTCCTACTGCACAGAACATGAATGACCTTAAGACTGTAAGTTCGTTATTACTACAATGTAATTGCCAAGTTTGAATACATTTCCTGACATATTACTTTGATGTTGTCATTTTCTTGAACAGGTAAGCTTGATAGTCAACGAAACGCTTCGACTCTACCCTCCGGCGCTTATGTTATTTAGGCGAACATCGAAGAAGGTTAAGCTCGGGGACATCGACATTCCTGCTCACACAGAACTCTACGTGTCATTGGCTGCTGCCCATCACGACACTGAAATATGGGGAGAAGATGCCGACGAGTTCAATCCAGCGAGGTTTTCAGAGCCTCGGAAACACTTGGCCTCGTTCTTTCCGTTTGGTCTGGGACCTAGAATTTGCGCAGGCCAAAATTTAGCGCTGGCGGAAGTAAAGCTAGTGTTGGCAATCATCATCCGGCACTATTCTTTCGTAGTGTCACCTACCTATGTTCATGCTCCAATGTTGCTTATTGCTTTACAACCTCAATATGGTGCTCAAATCCTCTCTAGGAAGATTCGAAACTAAAAACTCTGGGCATCATATCTTACTTAATTCAGATAATAATCTTTTACCTTTTTGTTTCTGTTTACTTTAGATAATAAGCTTGTACCTTCTTCAACAAGAAAGTTTAATTTGTTGCTGTAAATTTAGGCTGTCAACATGTTCTTGTGGACTTTGTCACAAGTTCCCTGTTTTCTGTTTCTTGAAGATTCTAGCTTTTATTTTGTGTTATCAAATAAATATTGTAATTTTGAAGTGTTCAGATATATACTTGGGCAATTCACTAGTGAAATAATTGAACTATATTTGCCACCATGAAAAATCACTGTGCCAGAGGTGACACATGATATCATATGATAGATATTGCATCTGAATATACATATCAAAGAAAATAATTTGGTGCTAATACATCAGTACATGAAAGTAAATATATTAATTTTCAATGTATTTTATCGTCTTACTGAAGTAACTATTACTCTTCATAGTTCATAACAAAAATTCGGTGAGAAACATATGAAAACAATGATGATACACAATAATTAATAATGTATTTTGAATATTTATTTTGTATTTCTTTTAATACGTGCAATAAGACGTGCTACATTACTCAAATTCTCTGGTCATACAAATTCTTAAAATATTTTTTGCTCAAGAGGATGGACCGGTCTTTGGCCCCTATTATTTTGGAAGATAATGTCAAAATGAAATGATGACATATTGTAACAGGCGTAGAATAAAAAGTCGTCTACGTACTACGTACCGACTCGATCCGGTAAGTTTGTTTTAGTAATCGCTGTTTCCTAAATTACCAAACCACCCCTCTCGCAGCTACCCACACATACAAATTTGGAGGTAAAAAAACCCTAATCTTTGTTCTGTTGAAAACCTCCTCGAAGTCTGTAGATTTTTGAAGGTTAGAGAAGAAGACGAAGAACCCAGTTTCGCCACCACAAAATTTGACATCATCTAGATTTCGAGCTCTCAAAGAAACACCAGGTCAATTTTTTAAGTTTGATTTTGTATTGGTTTATTTTTCAGCTCTGTTAAATCAAATTTAGTTTCTGATTGTTAGTGTTTGTTGTTTGACAGATTTGTGTGAAAAATTGTGAGAAGATAGTGATGTGGGTATTGGGTATTGAGTTGAATTAGGAATAAAGATGTGTTAAAGATATAGTTATGAGATTTCACTTTGCATATAGTAGTGGTGACCTTTGTGTTCTTAGCAATAGAGGAGGCTTAGAAGAAGCTAAGCTGTTTTGTTTAAGAGGGTGAAAAAAAGAGAGGATGCCATCTTCTTCGTATTTGTCGAAGATTAGGACTGTGGTGCAGAAGTCGATTGGAGTAGGGCAGGAGGGTGTGATTCAGGACTCGTTAGACGGGTTAATCGGGCAAGGGAAGTTGCTGTTTGGGAATTCTAGGTTGTTGTTTCATTCTAGGCCGTTTTCGGCTATTGCTGACCTGAATGCGTTTCTGCCCCCCGGCAGCGTTGTGGTAGCTGCGCGGTCGGATTCACGGTTAAGTCACCAGAGAAATAAGCAGATTTCTGTCGTGGGGGAGATTTCAAGGATTATATCGACTCCATCTGTTTCGTGGCCTTCGGTCCAAGTTTGTGGGTATCATATTGATTCTGTGCTTTCGGAGTCTAGTCAGCTTCAGAATAAGGATATGGCTTTGTCTGGTACTAGGGCTTTGGTTGGGGGGTGTTCTCCGGTTAATTTAAGTTCAAGGCGTGGGCTTCGTTCAATGTTACCCGACAATGCTCGTATGTTTTATATGAATGGAAGTAAAAGTTACGATGGTTCCCGGAAAATAAGCATGAGTTTGAACAACAGAGGGCAGCCTAACTCAAATGCAACTTATGGATATTTCATATACGAAGTTGGGAAGAGATGGCGTAGTAACTTCCCAATTAATGGATTAGGCTCGAGAGAATTCCATAGGTCATCCTCATCCTTCTCTGCCGGGACTGCCCATGACGTGTCTTTCGATACTTCTGCGTCTGAGGAACAACTTTCGAGTTCTACAGATTCATCGAATCAGTAAGTTCAACAGACCTTTTACTAAGTTTCCGTCTAGGATTCTGATATTTTGTCTTTGTTTGACTTATGTACTCGTTGTGGCATACAGTTTTAGACAACTAATTACATTTTTGGGCATTACACAATTTGTATTGGGTTTATATCTCCCTCGATTCTGTTCACATCACTTAAGTTAGTACAATAACTCCACACATGTCCCGAATTCACAGGAAGAACACAGATGCAAAGTCTCTAAGACTAAGCTCAGGATCATGCTACCTGCCACATCCCGATAAAGAGGACACTGGCGGGGAGGATGCTCACTTTATATGTGTGAACGAACAAGCGATAGGAGTGGCAGATGGTGTTGGTGGCTGGGCAGATCTTGGCGTTAACTCAGGATTGTATTCTCGAGAACTCATGTCTAATTCTGTAGCAGCAGTTCAGGAGGAACCCAAAGGTTCAGTTGATCCCGCTAGGGTATTGGAAAAAGCTCACTCCAGCACAAAAGCGAGAGGTTCCTCAACAGCATGCATCATAGCACTCACAGAACAGGTTTGGAACTTGCTTTCATTTTATGTAGGATGTTTTAATTAGAAGTAGAGAGACATGTCGTCGTATGCTAGGTATCAAGGGATAGATATCCATTTTGATTAGGCCAATTTGAAATGTTTTCTGTTAATAGAAAAAAACTCTACAGTCTCATGTTATAAAAACTGCAACTAAAGCTTCCTTGAGGCAGACTTAAATTAACTATTGAGATTTCACTGCAGGGTTTACATGCAATCAATTTAGGTGATAGCGGGTTTATAGTTGTTAGAGATGGATGCACTGTCTTCAGATCCCCGGTGCAGCAGCATGATTTTAACTTCACTTATCAGCTGGAAAATGGGGTCAACAGTGATCTACCTAGCTCTGGCCAGGTGAGCAGCGTACTTAACTCCATGACTGAACTGATGATTTGCATAACATGTGTTTGTTTCTGTTGTAAAAATCTAGGTCTCAGAAACTAAGTAGCGATTTTTTGTTTGTTCAGGTTTTTACGGTTCCTGTTGCGCCTGGTGATGTTATAGTTGCCGGAACTGATGGCCTGTTCGACAACTTGTATAACAATGAGATTACCGCAGTGGTGGTTCATGCCGTGAGAGCTGGTTTAGGGCCTCAGGTGACAGCTCAAAAGATTGCAGCATTGGCACGCCAACGAGCGCAGGACAAAGACCGGCAGACCCCTTTCTCTACTGCAGCTCAAGATGCTGGGTTCCGTTACTATGGCGGCAAGCTCGATGATATCACCGTTGTAGTCTCATACGTAACCAGTTCAAGTGATGATGCATGATACAAGTTGAAATGTGTATATGCACACATCCTATTTTAGATTCCGATTTCCATTCAAGTCAGTGTTGGGGAGAATCAAAGCATTCTCACAGTGGCATTAGGCCTGGTTTTTGTCGTGGACATTCCTATTTTGGCCACTTTGCTCTTTACAAAGATAAAATGATGTGTACGCACTCTTCATGGTTTGGAATGCATCTTTTGAAAGCATAGCTTAGCTAGCATTATGCTTACCTCTTTCACTTTTGTGTGTTTATTGGATTGTAGATTCCATATAGTCGGCTGCTACTGTTGCACGTTTTGTCTTGTCACCCATAAAAGTGGGAATCAAAACTCACTAGAGCAAATTTAATGGTCAAAAGGTGAATTGTGAAAGCACATGAAGACGCTCTCAAAATGATTTGTTATTTGACGCCAAATTTGTTTGTTTTTTTTCCTTTGTCACAAACATTTTAGTTATTAAATTTTCAAAAATATCAAAATGATCGCTGAACTATTTTTACATATTGATTGGGTCATTATGCTTTTTTCGGATGTCAATTTTTCTTCTTTTTCATCGATTTTTCACATTTATCTTGCTTATGATATGTGCATTTCTCTCATAATGCTATCCATATAAGAAAAACATTTGACAAAGTTTAAATAGACAAAATTACCAAATTGGTAGACAAAAATAAGGTTCAATGATCTTTTTGATATTTTTAAAAATTTAATAATCAAATTATTTGACAAAATTAACTATTTTTTTAGAAAAAAAATATCAATATTATTTCGAGCCCTAGTACATCTGTGTTCTGCATATTACTAGTTATTTTGTCAATCAAATGCATTTGCAAACAGACTATTGGGCCCTTTCCCATACCCATCTGAACTAAGCTTCTGACTTTTCTCCGTTTCAGCTCCGTCAAAGTCAATGAAAAACAGAACTAAAAAGACAAAAACAAAACCGAATCCTTGTCACGATTTACGAAGAAGTACAGAGAGAGAGAGAGAGAGAGAGAGAGAGCTCAACAACTCTCCCATGTCCGCTTCCTTGAGTTCAATTCAAGCAACCACTAGTAGTTGAAGCTCTTAGCTCATTGACTCGAGCAGAGGGGAGCCATGGCGGGTCGCAGAGACGGGTCGCTGATGAGAGAGAAAGCTCAGTCGTCATTTCGGGGATCTCGTATCGTTATAGCCATTATCGTCGGAGTCCTCGTCGGCTGTTTCTTCGCCTTGCTATATCCTCACGGCTTCTTCAACACCGATCCGATTGGGGTGCGAAGTCGGCTCGGAGGAAGATTGGATCTTCAGGTTTTTTCCAATCTATGCTTACTAGTTTTTTATTATATATTTGGTCAGAGTTCAAGTATTCAAATTTTGAAGTGATCAAGTACACGTCTGCATTTGCTGAATTAATCGGATTCATTGATCGATTAATGTGTTTATCTTATTTGGAAATGAGCTTAATTGTTTTGAGCTGTAGTTGGAAATGGAAACTATATTAGTGTGATTCTCTCAACCCTTTACTTTGTTGAGCATCATTGATTCTTTGACCTTTTATTAATTAGTATTTTTGAGTTTGTAAGAATGGAGCTTTTTGGTTGTTTTTTGTTTTGTTTGGGAGGTGTTAGAGCTATAAGCTGTCGATCTGAATTTTGGGGTTTGCAGGGTAGCTCTTTGAAATGTGAATCATCGTTGGAACAGATTAATACGTTGAGGTCTGATATTGGAGCACTGTCGGACAAGAATGCTGAGTTGAGGAAGCAGGTACAAGATCTGACGGAAAAGCTACGGCTGGCTGAGCAAAGGAAGAATCTAGCAAACGAGCAATTTTCGGTGCTAGACAAGCCGCACAAGGCTGGACCGTTTGGTACTGTCAAGGGCTTGAGGACTAATCCGACTGTCGCGCCCGATGAGTCTGTGAATCCGAGGTTGGCGAAGATTCTGGAGAAAGTTGCTGTTAATAAAGAGCTCATAGTTGTACTTGCAAATTCAAACGTAAAACCCATGTTGGAGGTGCAATTTAGTAGTATCAAGAAGGCTGGCATAACCAATTATCTAGTCGTTGCATTAGACGATCAGATTGAAGAGTATTGCAATGCCAATGATGTTCCTGTATACAGGAGGGATCCAGATGCGGGTATTGATTCAGTGGCAAAGATGGGAGGCAACCATGCCGTTTCCGGATTGAAATTCCGAATCTTGAGGGAGTTTTTGCAACTAGGTTACGGCGTACTTCTCTCAGACGTGGATATAGTGTACTTGCAGAACCCATTCAAACATCTCTATCGGGATTCTGATGTGGAGTCCATGACTGATGGCCACAATAACATGACAGCTTATGGATACAATGATGTTTTCGATGAACCTTCTATGGGTTGGGCTCGTTATGCTCATACGATGAGGATATGGGTGTATAACTCAGGTTTCTTCTACATAAGACCTACGCTTCCTTCAATTGAACTATTAGATCGTGTGGCTGGACGGCTTTCTAGGGAAAACGCATGGGACCAGGCTGTTTTTAATGAGGAACTCTACTTCCCTTCGCATCTAGGTTATGATGGGCTTCATGCTTCGAAGAGAACAATGGATTTCTACATGTTCATGAACAGCAAGGTCCTCTTCAAGACGGTCAGGAAAGACGCAAAATTGAAGAAGTTGAGACCAGTCATCCTTCATGTAAACTACCACCCGGACAAACTTCCAAGAATGAAGGCAATCGTAGAGTTCTATGTTAACGGCAAGCAAGACGCTCTCGAACCTTTCCCTGATGGTTCCGTTTGAGTGTGTAGTACAATTGCTGTTTTTAATTCGACTGATACAGGTATAGGCTTAAAAATCGACAGCACCTTCTACGACATCAAAGCATTTCCTTTCCGTGAGTTCCACTTTCAAGTCCATGTTTTGTATTTATAGTTTCAACAAACTTTCACTTAATGTATGTCCTGAGATGACCTTTGTTCTGTAATCTGTATCATATTTCATTCTATGAAATCTCATTTAAAGGTTTCCCATTTTCTGTAATCCATTCTGATACTACACTGCATTATCCAATGGAATTGATTTTATGGTTTGAGATCAATCATCTTTCAAGGTTTAGCGAGTGCACCTATAGTGTGCGGAACAGAAAAGAGCAGTCATATTTGCAGAAAAAAAACCAAAGGTGGCTCACACCAAAGAATAGTAGTAATCTTGAACTGCTGACTTTAGTAGTGTATAGTTGAATGTGATAACTAAGTTGATTAGAGTCACGAAAGTTTCTGAAGTCAATTAACAGATTTCTAGGACCAAAACATTAAGCCAAAATCCGGAGTCGCCCAATTAGGTAATACTTCCTCTCTTTTTGGTCTGTTCTTATCCACAAAACACACACATGCATGCACGCTTCTCTCTTGCTTCTGTGGCTTCAAATCCAACTAAGATATATGCCTAACCTGTAATCTAATTTGTCTCCTTTTGAATATTCTTCTTTCATTTCAATAATACCAAAGATGTGTTCTGCATTTCTGCTCTCTCACTTTTTAGAGCTAAGAACATAAAAGATGGAGAGGTTCTCACAAAGAGAGAGCATTCTTCTAGGCTACAGTCCTCAGAATTCCTTCATCAACTCAAGTTCTTCGCCGAGTACCTCCCAGAAAAGCTCGGATGTCGATTTCCACGACGTGTTTGGTGGCCCTCCGAAGCGTTCTTCCTCGATTCATGATCAAATGAGGTACAGCTTCAATGATGTTAGAGCTACTAATAGAATTTACAAAGGTGATGATGATGAAGAAGAGGAAGAGGGTTGGTCTGGAAAGCCTGTGTTTGGAGAAGAGTCCTTAAATAGAAGTAGGACTCATAGTGATGATTTCTTTGATGACATATTTAAAGGCAGTAGCTCGGTGAGTTCTAGTCCGAGGAGGGTTCACCGGGGGGACCCTTATTCGTCATCTCCAGGTTCTCGGGTTTTAAGTCCGGCAAGGCCCCTCCCGCCTAAATCGGATTCTGCTTTGCTGCCTGTACAATTCAGGTATATCCACTTCTGATATTGAAAGAAGCACCTGATATTTTAGCCAATTTTTATATATAGAGAGAAAAAAATTGAATTCTTTTCTGATGTTCTTGCTTGGCTGACAAGAAATTAGAATTAGGCCATGTGAATTAGTATGATGTTCTGAATGCTTTAATGTCTTTTCTGATTTCCATCTCAGTCTGCCTGCGAAATTGAACAAAGCGGTGGACACTCCTCCATCAATTAGTTCCATTACTCGCACGACTTCACTTTCCAGATTTTCGAGCCAAGCATTGCAAGGTCCTGAAAGTTTGAGAAGTGACATTCGATCATCGCATCGCATGAGCTATTTGTCCCAAGATTTTTCGGTTAGTGGAGAAGGGTCTTCAAACAATGGCAACGATGATGATACTACACAAAGCAATTTCAAGGAGGATTCAAAGAGTTCTGTAAGTCCAAGCAGTGGCAATCCATTTCAGTTTCATTTCTCGATTTACAAGTGGGCTAGTAGCAAGCCAATGGTGATGCCTCTTAGGGGAAGGAGTGGCTCGAGAGTTCATACGACTAAAAATGAGGAAAAATCAAGCACTTGTGAATCCGCTGATGACGAAAATATGGCAAGGGAATCACCTATATCCACTCTGCCTAATGTTAGTGATCAGCTGCTGGCGGATTCTAGTTCGTCCACGTTGGAGAGCAACAAACAAGAAAATGATTCGCTTACTGCCGAAGAAGTACATGTTGAGCCTTGTCAAATCATCAAGGACACAATTCGTCCGGTATTTGGATCTTCAGAAACTTTCAGTAGCCTTCATAGTACTGTTGAAAATGATGTTACTTGTGATACGGCTTCCTCTGATTGGCCAAAAAAAGAACAAAACAACATTTCGTGCCAGACTAGTGCTGATCTTCATCACAAGCCTGACTTGAAACCTATTCATTCTCTGATTTTTGATGATGATTTTGGACGAGGTAATGTTTACTGTGTAATGAATTTAACTGTCATATGACCATAACACTGGTCCATAACACACCATTACACATTGTTTATATGCAGGAACTGCCGAGAAAGCTAAGTTGGCGGTCAAAAATTCATCTGTAGATGTTGGTTCTGGTAAAAATACGAAAAATCAGAACGTTAAACGAAGTTCCTTGACCAATACTCAAGTAGATAAAGCTCCCGCCCAAAGTTCACCTCGGAGAGAAAACCTTGGAAGAAACAAATTCAAGGGAAAAGTTAAGGATTTTGTGAAAATGTTCAGCCATGAAGTTTCATCAAAAGCAGAAAATGATGTTGACTTTGGAAGTCAACGCTTTAAGAAGAAGGAGAAAAGCCCCGTTGAGCCTGTGAATGAAGAAGCAACTATTAAGACACCACCTATATTGCAGGAGGAATTGATAAACTCCAATGTGAAGAAGAAAATATTTACAGAAGCTTCCATCAAGGTAAAAAATTGGACCTGTTTGTGAGTTCACTTACCATTTACTAATGCCAAGCTGACAACGGTTACTAATTGAGTAATTGTATTGCAATATTTGCTGATTTTTCCAGACAACCGAAGATCTCAAACAGTGTGAGAAAGAAGCTTGTGAAGCTAAGACTGCCGAGTTTATCTTCAACAATGTCCCTGAGCAGTATGTATCGGCTTCAAGTTCAGGTAAGTAATGTGAAGCTACATATAGCATAAAATTGCAGTGATTATTCAGAATTTAATCTCTATATCAAGAAGACATCTCCAAATTACTGTGATCACATTAAATGGCCAATATTAGAATAAAGAATTTACAGATGATGTTATCCATCTAATTAGTTTTTCCTCGCACGATATTTTGGTCAGGATCAGTTTCCAACAGCTCAAAGGCTAATATTGGAGATACAGATGGGTCCTTCCATGAAAACTTCCAGGTATATATGGTTCATAAAGAATTTTGATAACCGCAAGTTTTTAAATGAACAATCAGCAAGTCATAATGGTGTTTTTGCAGATCGAAGAATTAACTCAAGAGGAGAAGACACCGCCAGAAGTTAGTGCTGATCTTGAAGAGATCCAGGTAATTTGGAACAAACAAACCCTGCTGTTTTACTACCATTTTCTTCTTCTTTAATTTGTTCCAGAGAAAGTAATATACCGCTTCATTTGATGCAGGCGATTGATGCCAAAATACGACAGTGGTCAAAAGGAAAAGAAGGCAACATACGCTCACTGCTCACTACCGTGCAACATGTGAGCATAGATATATCACCTCCTCCCCTATATCATTATCACATTTTTTGTTGCACATTTTGCTTAGTAAACTTAACGAAAGCCATCTCGTAAACATGTCAGATTCTTTGGCCTGGTAGCGGATGGAAAACTGTACCTCTAGTCGATATAATCGAAGGAAATGCCGTAAAAAGATCATATCAAAGGGCTCTGCTTTGTTTACACCCTGATAAGCTACAACAGAAAGGAGCCACTTCACAGCAGAAGTACATTGCAGAAAAAGTTTTCGACATCTTGCAGGTAATATCAGTCTTCAAATTTCTTGAACGATAAGTCATATATAAAGTGCCTTAAACTCATTATTAAAAGCACATGTTTGTGAACATTTTCTAGTTGAAAAGCATATATATCATGTTCATATATCTTTCTTTTCCATTTGGTAAAACAGGAAGCATGGGATCACTTCAACTCGCTTGGTCCATTATGAACAAATTTGATGTCGAAAGAGCTTGAAAAACAATGTTTCACAATTCAGAGAGCAAACTTAGTTCATTTTGAAGTCCATTCATGATTGTGTAGATACACACATACTGTATATTTTTTTTTCTTTCCTCAAAAGATGACATTTATTCATTAGAAAATAGAGAAAATAGAAGTGCGATTTTGCTTAATTGGGTCCTATAGTCGGCCTACCTCTAAGTGAATGTGACTCAGCGACGGCCCATAAGTATATAAATGGCAGGGGGGACGCCCATTCATTACAGTTTAAGCATTATTATGGCGAAGGGACAGAAACGGTGGGGTCCTTCTTTCCAACTTCGGATTCTTTTCTCCTCCGTGGGACCCGTGGGTACCACTCGATAGCTTTGAACACTTGTCGTTTTGAGGAAGAAGATTCCAACTTTTCTTTCTCTTTTTTTTCGATAGAAAAAAAAATATATTCGAGATTGTTTCTCTTTTTTTTGGAAATTATTCTAAATTGATTGGTTGAGGGAATCTGAATCAAAAAGGAAAAATGAGAATTTTTTTCTTAATTTTATCAAGTTTAAATCACATTCATAAGAGACATATTAAAGATTTTGACGATACATATATGAATTTGTTAAAAAAAATTATTCCTCCTGGAAATTAATTTTATGAAGAATTAAATTCTGAAAATTAGTTTTATAAGAAATAAAACCTCTGACCACCTTTGCTCTGCCAACAACTGATACAAATCATTTGATTGACTGATACACAAATTTTGTCATGTTATTATATAACACAATATTTTTTAACGACCACTTCTCATCTTACTCTCGGATATATATCTCCTATATCGACAATTTTTTTCTTCTGAAAATGATCGAAGCTCTTTCCCCTCTTCGAATTTTGGTCAACTAAGAAGTTGACATTAACCTATCAATCTATCATCAGCACATAATGTCCGTGCAAGCCTTAACTAAGCAACATAAAGCAATGGACCTGAGCAACTGTGTAAACAAAACCATGTAAAGCTGGCTTTTTTCTGTTGCACCATCTTAATCAAAAGAGTACACACACCCTACATAGTTACACAAAGACTAAAAGGGCATGGTTGTAATATAATTTCATCCTAATCATTTGATGATGACATTTTTTTTTATCAAACTTAAAAATGGAAAACACATCCTTCTTCATTTGGTCACTGTAAAATGATTCAATCACATCACAAAAATATATTTACTTTCCTTTAAATGCTTAAAACAAGCATATAACGACAAGACACAATTAAATCTGTTGAAAAAAACAGACCCAACTTGATTTGATCTACTCGAGTCTACTTCATCATCAAATTATTATATAGACAAAAGCAACTTAACTGTCCTAGTTTTTCTTACTTCGTTGAAATAAAAAGAGAAACAGGTAGAGAGAGAGAGCTGTAGTCGTAGTAAGTAGTAGTAAGTAGACAACAGACAGTGAGAGACATTCGTCGCTGTAATAATATAGGTGGTGACCCAATAATGATAATGACATTCCCTCTTGGCTTCTGAATCGATTCTTCGTTTGAAGTTTTGTGAAGAGAGAGAGAGAGAGAGGAGAGAGAGAGGAGAGAGAGTTGGGGGAGTTTAAAGCTTTAATCTTGAGTTTTGGGTAACTTGTTGTCTGTTGATTGGTTTTTTTTTTTTGGCTTCTTTTTAAGTATTTTGTGACCAGTTGTAAGTAGAAGGAGTACAAAAGACTCTCTCTCTCTTTGTCATAGCAAATTAGTTGGTGTATTTTTCTGGACCTGAAAAAAACAAACACACACACACTCTCAGGTTCTGCTTTGCTTCTGGGGCTCCAATGGCTTCTATCTTCTCTTAATCTGTAAGTGCTTCTCTTGAATCTTTAACTTTCATCTTCTCTCAGATGGGTTTTAGTTTCTATGTCTTTGAAGTTAAGATGTTAAGAAAAACAAATAAGTTACATGGAATTGAAATGGCTGTAGCAAATTCCTAAGTTTCAATTTTTTTTTTCTGTTGTTCTTCTCAGCATTAAAGAAAGTCTGCTTCTTTTTTTCTTTTTAATTCTTAGATTTTTCTTTTTTTGTGCTTCAGATGTTTGTAAAATTTCGTTGAATATACAGATTGTGAATAGTTAGTTAAAGCTAGCTAGCTAGATCTGAGATAGTGATGGTAGATCTCTGAGGTTCATAGGCATTAGAGTGAGATCTGTAACTGAGTTAAACTGCAAGCTGTTGGTCAATGCAGTAGTTGAATTCACGTTTAGCTTTTAATTAAGGAACTGGAGTTTACTCTTTCCCATTATTATGTTTGATTAATTAGTTGGTTGGTTGGTTAGGGAAGTTTCCTTTCCTTTCATTCATTTTCATTTTCAAGTGTTCTGCTGATCTTTAATGGTTTTGTAAAGCCAACTATTATTAGCTGGAGTTGTGAGTTTTTTTTTATATGAAGTTGACTTTCGTATGTGTATTCTAAACCCTGCTGCATTAGTCTGTAAGATGTTCATCAATAGTAGTTTCATATCATGAAAGGCTCAGAAACTTGTCGAATGATCTGGTATGTTATGTTTTACTCGCAAATCAGCATTGTTTCACTAGTACAAAGTGCATTGAATTTTTGTTTTTAACCGAAGATTATGTGTTAAAGCTTAACCTTAAACTAGTATGGAGGAGTGGAGAACTCTCCGTTTTCGTTTGGTATCCGTCTTGCATTTTCCTTCATAATCCTCTTGTGTTTATGTCCTTAGCGTAGTTATTTTCGGAGATATTGAAATTTGTTTTCTAGTTGAGTTATGTCTGTTAGTTTTCTTCGATTTATGTATACCTTGATAACTTTCACACTTTTGATACAAAACCTTCATAGAAAATTTCATGATGGATTGATAGTCATGATACTAATTATGTTGTATTTGGATAGGTTGGAGGCAAGCATTGACTCTATACTATCAAGGGAAAAATGAAGATTGAGTTAAAGAAAAGATGGAAATCCATTGTCCCACTTCAGAAAAACAAATCAGCCACCCGTTTTTGTTTGTTTCCCAAATCAAAGTCGGATCTTGGTCCGGGAAAAGCACCAGTTTATCTCAATGTGTACGACCTGACACCCATGAATGGCTATGTCTATTGGGCAGGCTTTGGAATTTTTCACTCTGGTGTTGAAGGTAAATTAAGTCATTCCCCTGTCTTCATTCTTGATCTTTCGTTTTTGAATAAGCCTACTTGCTCTCAAAATAATTTGCCTTCTATCATTGCTTTCCTTATATTTCTAAACAGTCCATTTGTATGTACAGTCCACGGCGTAGAATATGCGTTTGGAGCACATGACTACCCTACGAGTGGTGTTTTTGAGGTTGAACCTCGGCAGTGCCCTGGATTCAAGTTCAGGCGATCTATATATATTGGGACTACAAGCTTGGACCCTATGCAGGTTAGGGAGTTCATGGAGTGCCAGTCCTTGAGCTACAACGGTGATACATATCACCTGATTGTCAAAAACTGCAACCATTTCTGCAGAGATATCTGTCACAAGCTAACCGGGAAATCAATTCCAAAGTGGGTGAATCGACTCGCAAGAATAGGTATCATTTCCTCTCCCATATTCTATATGAACTTACATTTTTGGAAATTCCAAAGCCAAATGAATCATGTTAATTTGGTAGGTTCGATATGCAACTGCATACTTCCTGAAGCGCTAAAGATTTCTGCGGTGCAACACGACCCCAACAGCCAACCATTTGATAGCGAGAAGAGGAGTTTGAGAAGTACCTTCAGTTGCCTGTCTTCTATCTCAATGCGGCAGAAGCAACTGTCATCGTCTTCAATGTTTCTACAGTCGCCCTTGAAAGGCTGCTTGCCACCGTGGGAATTGAGAAGGTCAAATAATGGCTCCTTGAAGGAAAGGTGAGAAATTGATTTCCAGGAGAGGCTAGGATTGCTAGCTATTGCATCATGGATCGATGTCTCTAAATGCAATGATGATGAATCGAAAGGAGATTTGTTGCTCATTTTTTGTGTGTCAGCACCTGGAAGAAGCTAGGCTTGCCCATCGCTCAGCTAGAGTCTCATATTGTTGGTCTTAATCCCAAGTTTGCAGAGTGATGTTTGTGATTGTTGTAACTAGTAGTTTGCAGCTAGAAAAATGTAGAGGAGAGATTGCTAATCAATTTCTCTCTAAAATCTCTTGATATTTTCTGCTGAAAGCTTCACTCTTTTGCTTGTAAATTCTCTTTTGGTTAACCTGGCTAGCATATCAGTTCATTCTCTTGGTTAACCTTTAAAGGTTAAACCTTTAACTTCTAAAGGTTTAACCCAAGACTTCTAAAAGTTTAGCCTTCAACTTCTAAAGGTTTAACCTTTAACTTTCTAAAGGTTAAAAGGACCTTAATTGAGCTTTGGAAACCTGAGTGAAACTTGTAAATTTGATGTTTAGGAACTTGGAATTGGAAGAGAATATTACCATTTTTGTTTGCAAGGGATTTTAAGGTTCCAATTTTCAAACCTTAATTTTACACCGACATTACCTAAAGTTGCGAAAGAGTGTCCAATATCACACCGACCATTAGAATTAAAAAATTGTTACAATCTTCTTTCTTAAATGTCATGAGCTACATTTGCGAATTAGCCATTAAGAGCATCTCCAACAGGTTCCCCATTTTATTGGTATTCTCACTTTTGGAGAATTTTGGGCTTTTTTTTGGTCCAACAGATTCCCCATCCCATTCTCCAAAATAGGGAAGGAGGAGAAAAAAAAGGGAGGCTTCCCCATATTTGCAGCATTCGGCAAATTTTTGGAGAAACAAAAATAAATGCAAGATTCTTCAAAATGGGGAAGCTGTTGGAGTTGGAGCAAAAATAATTTGGAGAATATGGCTTTTGCTTCCCCATTTTGGAGAAATTTTTGGGGAAGCTGTTGGAGATGGTCTAAGTTAGGAGCATAATATGGTATTAATTCACCTAATCTACTAATACAATGTATTACGTCAACAATTAGAAATGGAAATGAAGATAAACTCTTCACCAAAACAAGGGCTAAAAATTGAAATTATATCCTTTCTTTCCTCACCATTTTACTTATAAGTACTCTATCCATATATAGCATGAATAATTGAAAACTTATAAGTACTCTATCCATATATAGCATGAATAATTGAAAACTTATAGCAATTTCCGAGCACTAAAATTGGTTAAAATCTCCACCTAACAAAGAGGTTTCAGTTCAAGACAATTTATTAAAAATTCAAATTCATAAACACATATGTCTAACACTTACAATTTGGAAGACATTACAACACATATTTTCGTAATCAACGACAAAAACTTGTCATTGTTACGTCATTAATCAACAAAGAAAAGGGACTAATAATAAGTAAATAAACCAATGAGAAAAAAATACATCAATGGAAGCCAGCGGCGGCGACGACGGTTCCTTTGGGATGATCGGGCGGCGGAGACGGTAGAATAGTTAAGGCCAATATTCCACTTATCACAGCGGCGGCGGCTCCCAACACAAACGCCGGCAAGTTACCACCTCCGAACGAAGCATCCAACGGTCCACTCACTACTGATACGAACATCTACAATATACATGGTTCATTTTCATATCTTCATTAGCCAAATTAACATATTGATGTGCATGTATTGTATATGTCTCCAAACTATAAAATCGATGTGTAAAATGTTAAACACATACGTACCTGTGGTATCACAATTGAGATGTTCAAGACTCCTAGAGAAAGCCCTATGATATCCAAATTGATTTAGTTAGAGCAACGTAATTTATATATGA
This sequence comes from Geum urbanum, assembly GCA_946800695.1. NCBI lineage: Eukaryota > Viridiplantae > Streptophyta > Magnoliopsida > Rosales > Rosaceae > Geum > Geum urbanum. Next base: position 1,309,860 of record OX326998.1, on the reverse strand, counting down.
AATTAAGTTTACTTTTTAGAAAAACTAAGAGTAATTAAAAATAGAAAATTAATTAAGCTCGATCACCTTGTCCAGCACCAGAGTTGCTACAAAAAATGGAGGCCATGGCAAAAGGAATACTAAAGGTGACAGCTTGAGGTATTCCCAACACCGCAAATATAACCAAAGCTCCGGCCTTGATACCCTTCGGCGGCGGATGTACAACACCTCCGGCGACTAGTCCGGCGGAGTGATCACGTCTATGCTTCTCGGCCAACTTCGTGACCAAAATGGTCATCAACAAACAACCCGCCAGCAAAAAGTTAACGGCTCCCCAAAGCCGTCTAGCTCCGTCAACTCCTCGAGCCAAGTAGACGATCCCGAGCGACGTCACCCCTAAAACGACGGCGTTTAGCATCAGCCCTAGCGACCCCGCCCTCACTCCCATGTCGTAAAGCTTCGACTCTCCTTTGCCCACGTCACCGCCGTAGACTTCTCTCCCCATCCAGTCCGTATCGAACAGCAAGAATCCGAACCAGGCTATCCAGTTCAAGCATGTCACGAGCAACAAGATCCACATCGGTCTCTTCAACTCCTTAAACGCCCCGAAGATCTCCCCGAAGAACAAAGAAGATGACACCTCTGGCTCCTCCAGTGTCTTCTCCGTTACTGACGTCAGCACGAGGAGAGTGAGAACTAAGAGGAGAGCGATGGAGATGAAGAAGCAGCTCTTGAGATTTGCGCAGTAAACGTCGCATGCATTTGTCGACGTGAACGGGAAGATGACGTGGAGTTTGTTGATGGATCCGGCGGCGTAACCGAGGACGTTTCCGACGGCCATGAAGAACGAGTAGAGAGCGTTGGCGGTTCTCATTTTCTTCGTATCATCTCCCGAGATATCGGCCAACAGAGCTCGACACGGACCTTGTAACATGTTGTTGGCCACGTCGAGGATCCAAAACCCTACGACGAAGACCACCACGGCTCTAGGTTTCGTCATTTTGGCCAAGGAGTCGCCGGAGCGGACGCCGATGTCGGCGGCGTAACCGATAAGGAAGACCGCGATGGCGACCAGCGCTGCCCCCGCGGCGATGAAGGGACGGCGGCGGCCGAAGCGGGAGCGGCAGCGGTCGCTGTAGTAACCGACGATGGGCTGGACGAGGAGGCCGGAAATGGGCCCGCAGAGCCAGACAACGGCGGCCCATTTGTGTGGGACACCGAGTTGTTGCACGTAGGGTGTTAGTAACGAGAGTTGTAACGCCCATCCGAACTGTACTCCTGCGGCGATGGACGCCACCAGGAATATCTTTCGGATGGAACTCGACGCCAGAGCATTTTCTTCCGGCGTCGTCGGATTCTTCATGCTCTCAACTTCCATAATTTTGATGAAACTTTCAAGAGAGATAGATAAGGTGGTGTTGACAGGACAATGTAGATTGCAGAGAGCTTATATAAATGGTTGGTTGTATCATATATATTTTTGGTATCATAAAACTCCAATGGGGGTATTTATGTAGGTGGATTTCTGTGTTCAGATTTCTACATATCCGTATTAATGGAGTCAACAAATATATGGAATTCAGTTTCCTAAAAGTTTCGTTTCTCCATAGTAGACGATATTGAATGGTTTGGTCCGAATTCCAAAGACTTTAATTTCGGGACGGAGGATATTTGAAATTTTGAATTTGCCAGTGGGGCTCGAAAAATAGATATCATATCCAAAATAGAGGAATATATATTTCCTCCACGTAATCATTTAATTCTAAATATGGATATGGTAACATGCAGTGGGTACAATTGTCCGATCAGAGAAGGTAGTTCCAGCCTGAGAAGGTAACTCCAGCCAGGTTACTTTGTGCTTGATTGGCAAGATAAAAACACAACGGTCAAAATGTTAATAATTGTGTATCCAGAGATTAATCTGTATCCATTCGTGGATAAGTTTGTCATAATTGTGGTTATTTTCCCGTCACTGATCATCTGCATTAACCTTTAAGCACAATTTCCCTCAAAACCATATTTCGATAACATCCAAGTTCAGAATAAGGTAAGAGAGACAAATTTTGTTGCTAGTAAGATTGCAAATTGGGAACACAGAAAGGAGAGTAGTAGGAGTTGGGTGGGAACTATCCCTGATTATGATAGGAGTGCTTTCCAGTTTGATGGAGGAGGTCTAAGTTGTTCTGGAGGCTTTTGCCTCTTGACTCTTCTGTTATTTAGTTTTGTATAAAAAAAAGAAGGTAACATCAAACTGTGTCTAAAACGCAATAGGAAAACGAATGCTCACGAATGCTCCTCGAGGAAGATCTCGTGTGAACCGAGTTCAACGTGAAAAATAATTAGAATCATCAACTGTCTATATCGTCAATTGAACCAAGTCATGCCATACCCGCGCTCCGTTGAGTAGCAAGATTTCCATTTTGTTTAGATTATACAATCGGAGTATTAATGTTAAACTCTCGATTTCGAATCGGAAACACCAATCCCCTTGTGGCTTATAATAACAGTGAAGCTGAAAGAAATTAAAACCTAATATGTGGATATATCATCACTACAACGTTGTATCAACCCAACAATTGAGGGTTAAAACTACCCTAATATCCATCCAATAGCTGAAGGAGACGACATACAACAATCACAAAAAGGCCTAAAAAAGCCCAGCCCACTTCAACTCCTTGGTAAAGGGATCAGCTAAATACAATTTCTGCCCAAAAAAAAATCTACCTCTACAAATTCACATGTAATTCGATTTTCCCCTATAACGAACTGAATCATAGAATGAATATATAATTACAGAACGGCAGATCCGAATTAGCATTGAGCAAACAAACCTGCAGGAACATGAAAAGATGCTTCAGATCAACAGATGCTTCTAAGGGGTATAGTTTGCTAGTGCATTTAACAGTTTTAGTGGAAACAAACACACTGACACAAAATTAAAGATACTCTCAGATAGCATATGACAGTTCCTTAGGTTTGGGGATTACAAAGTTAACAATGGCACACCAAAGGTTTTTCAGTATGTGGCAAACTATTAATGATAACCACCCCACACTGTGGTTGTGCAATCATGAACAAATACCATAAAAAAAAAACTAAGAAACTCAAACTGCCACTAGATATCATTTGGGTTGCGAGGCCATAAAAACTTATCAATCGTCTTTCTGATGCAAAACACTAGGACGGCTAATCATACCATTAAGAGCAGCATGATATACCCGCTTCTCAGCAAGTCCGATATCCGAAAGTGTCATGTTACCCTGCCACACGAAATGCAAACACATGTCACCGAAAATCTAAAACTGTAATGCCAGTATAAGAACAAATCAAGAGTCATGCAAGAAATAAATTACTCTCATGATATAGTGTGTAGATGTGATACCTCACTGGCCATCAGTCTTCTGACGTTATTAGCGTAGAGTTTTGGGTCATCCTTTTCTTCTTGTGAAGGGTAATAGACTGGTAACCTTATGACCTCTATGTAATTTACAAATTGACAAAGAAGAAATATCACATGCCGAACCTGAATCATAAAAAGTAAAGGAGTAAGAATGCTATCTCCAAAGACTGCAAAAGGAAAAAAAAAATTAATATAGCATTTATTGTGGTGTATGTGACAATGTGCGCTTGCATTTGACTGAACATAACAGCACCCAAGAAACTTTAATTATACCGGATCATGCATATAGATATACAATCCAACACTCTAATTTACTTGTTACGTCCTAATATATGGGATATTAAGAGAGCTCACCCCAGATATTGAGTCCCAGGCAGGACTAAATCTCTCGTAAGGATATCTAAGAATCACTGGAAGAACCGGAGCTTTCGCCAAAAATGCTCCTGTCTTAAAAGGCAGGAGGAAGTCTCCATTTGTAGTTGTACCTTCTGTGGCAACATGAATGTAATACAAAAAGTTAACAGTCGATAAGCACCTAGCCATATGGGGCAACATAATCAAAGTACAATGACTAATGAACTGCAAATTAATTCTTGAGGACAAAAAGTCTGAAGCCATTTGATTTATACAGAGAAACAGACCAACATCCAAAGACCACATCTTAAGAAAAGACGTTAAACAAAGTCAAAATTTTCATTTGAAGCGATAAACAGTACTTTCATACATAAAATTAGACACTAATAAGACTTATCCGTTTGATGACATTCTATATGTGACAGCAAAGTCATTCGAATTCATTGGATATAACTTTAGAGTGGTAACGAAGCTTAAGAATTGACCTGGGAAAAGCATCATTTGTGGTGCAGATTTATTCTGATGTGCTTCTCGAACTCTATCGGTCACAACACCTACAAGTAACAGAGCAGGTTAAGATATGGACAATGCCGTACTCATTAGTGAAAGGTCGCTACTCTGTTGAGTATTAAAAACAGCTAGTTTTAATTGAGTGATAATAATCATAACCCGGATGACTTCGATTAAAGGTAAATAAGTAAAATCAACACTTACCTGCAACACCCTTGAAGTCAGAAGACTTTGATTCCCGCTGAACATAAACACAACCGAGGCACTTGCTGTCAACAATAAGAAACAAACATTAAATTCCCTTATTCGTATTTCACATGATAATCTACAGTTTCACAGAAGCAACAGCAAAATCATTCACATGCTCAAAGACTTGACGCTTATTCGAATTCCACACACCTGATTAGGCCAACTAGAGGAAGCTTAGCCACCGATCTCTGCACCAATCAAACAAACACAATATCAGATATTTATCTCAATCGAACTTTCGAGCAGTAGCTGCAGCACAAATCAACTATATACCTTGGCAACAAAGCTCGGAAACGAAGACGACATATGATACAAGATATCCAAATACGACACATGATTTGATATAATAGCTCCAGGCCTCTCAGCCTCTTCACTCTCTTCTTCTTCTCCCTAACCAAATCAAACAACAAATTATTCAGATACTAAGTTCATAAGTGATGAATTATAAAAGATTGATCATATTACCTCGATTTCCCCCCGAACCAAATTAAAACAACAAATTCAAATACCAAGTTCACAAGTAGACGAATTACAAAAGAGTGATCATATTACCTCGGGCTTGGATTCCTCATTGGAATCCACTATTCTATAAGTCTCGTTGATCCAATAGAACCCTAACACGAACAGCAAGAATCTCGACACAGATCGACCACAGAAAACAATGACGGCTCTTCTCCATCCTCCCATATGAGCATAGTCCTCTTGCTGATCCTCTTCCTCTACTTCTTCTCCAACGTCTTCGTTTCGATTCGGAGCCAAAAACACCGTGCAAATCCTACAAATCAGGTAGTAGAACAACAGCAGAGTCATGATGACGACGACGCGTATAGGGACGAGAGTGACGACGGCGACGCCGAGCAGGAGCCGCTCCTTCATCGGAAGCTCGCCGCGTCCCATGGTGCCGTAGGCGTCGCGGCGGACGTAGGCGGCGCATTTCTTCTCGAGCTCGTGAAGCTCGGCGAGGGAGACGGACGAGGTCGGGTCGGGTTTGAGGAGAGGCCGGTCGTCCTTGGCGGACGCGCCGCTGCCATTATCGGAGTTTGAGGGCGGTGGCTTCGACGCCGGCGGTTTCGAATTCAGGTCTTTCAGTTCGGACTCCATTTAATCCGATTGAGGAAAAGTTCAGTCTCAATCTGAAATCGGGTTTTGTTTTTATTGAAAGGACATTGAAACGGCGACGTTTTGCGCAAGTGTAGAATCTAAGAGAGAGAGCTGCGTGTCGTTATGAAAATCCAGAATAGTGTAAAATAATAATAAACTAATTTGCTTTGCTGTAGAAGAAGACAAAATGCGAGAAGGACTTTTCTATCCGTAGGGATTATTCTAGCAAAGACTGGACAATATTTATCAAAACCGCCAAATTTTAATTCTGGGATTAGAGTTTGCGTGTTTATTGTTTAAAACTCCAATCAAAGTTTGTTAACAATTTCTTTATGTTTGGTGGGAGATTAGTTAATTCGTCTATAAATCTTAATGCAAAGTTAATCCATAGACCCCTAAATTGTCAACTAGGTTAGCAAACGGATGACAACACACTCGGCAACATGTTACTACCATGATTGTTGTAACGCAAAACCTTCTATTATCTTCAAGTAATAATAATGTCCTTTTGAGGCAAAAACTTGTTCACCCCTGCTTTACTCAGAAGACCACTCACCATCTGTGTAAACTTCCCCTTTGTTTGCTCTGAAGTGGAGCTTCAATTTTGCTTCCTTGAACACACTCCTTTCATTTCAGAACAGTGGAAACATATTAAGGTATGTACCCTATATCACAGTAAGAAACTGAACGAAAATTGAAACCGCTCATACAATCCACGATTAAAGAAGCCGAAGCCGTGAACAAATTCTACAGTTCGATGACTTAGAGCAGCTGCACCGGCACCGGCACGAGCCAGCACGAGCAACTGCAAACCGGCGGGCCCCTCCTCAAGCAGCACGAGCAGCTGTACCTGGGACGTGCACCGGCGACGACTGGGCAAGGCGACCGCTCGTTGACCGGAACGGCGAGCAGCTGCACGAGCAGCCTCTGCTCGAGCCAGAGCACGAGCTGTGCTGGCGGAGCCCACGCACGTGGGTGACGCCGGCCGGCTCCTTTTTATTTCTACCTGGCGGGTGTATTTACACGCGCCAGGAAATAGTTTAAAAAAAATTAACGGACGAATGGGGAGGCGCCACGTGGCAGGGCGACTGGTCAAAATTTTCTAACGGTCAAATTGATCTGAACCGTCCGTTTCAAATCAAAAATCTGATCGGACGGCCCAGATTAAATCAACTATATTTTTTTGTTTAAAATTAAAATTGATTAATACATCTGAAATTCATAATTAATAGTTCGAGTGTCCGAAAAATTATGCGAAAATCTCTATGAGATCGGAATGAAATACTCTACAACTCTCACGAAGAAAGTGTAGTCAAATTTATTTATGAAAAATAGCCGATTTTAAAAGCTTGTATGAAATGACAAATTTGTCATTATCACTAATCGCGTAACGACGAAATTGACATATATGTGTTGTCTTATTGGAGTAAAAATTTATTAGTTTTTTTAAAAGAAAAAAATTAATTTATGAACAGTAATAGCACGTGCTATTTTTTAACACCGCTGCGCGAAAAACAGAAACTGCACCTCCTATTCGATGAACAGTGACTGCTCCACCTCAAACAGTGCCTGCTCCTCCTCAAATTGCTCGAGCAAGAGCAAAACACCGGTGCGGGTGCTCTTACATGAGTTACATCTAAATGCTAAGCTATAACAAACTAATGCTGCAATTTCTGTTGTTTGACAGAAAAGATCAGAAGTAGAGCTTGTAAATAACAGTCCATCATGGGGCCAAAAGAAGTTTTTCCTTCCCCTAAACTTAAACCGGTATCATACAGAAGAAGTGAGGTCTTGCTTCCTTCTCTGACCATGATATACACAGTTATGATGCAGAATAACCGAACATTCTCAAAAGAGTATCATCTGTTGGTCCGTCGAAAAATACGAGAACCACTGGCTACCAATGTCAGCATCAAAATGTGGATAAACACATGTTCAACAAGACACTTGGCAATCGACTCACAGATGAAAAAGATCTAACTAACATTCAGATACAGGAACAATTCACAATTCTACATAACTGCCAAAATTGGTACATGTTGGCAGAAAGGAGAGGCTCACCGACATACTCTTGCTCATAAAGTTAAGTACTCAGCTATCTATCAGTTCTACAAGCACCAATTGAGTGAGAGATAGGCATGAAGCGCATGACCATTTATAATCAAATTACTGCCAATATTGATATTCACTCTGTATTCAAGTTCTTCTAGACTGCAAAGGTTTTAGAGAGCCAAGTAATGACTGAATGCATCGATGAGAAACTAACACAAGTCAATTCAGCTCAAAAACTACAAGTCAATGCAAAACTCCAGAGAATGTAACATATCTATCAACCTAAAGTACCTAACACAAGCTATCGTAAGTTTATAACATCCAATCCTTGTCTCCGTATATCCTACACATGCGCCTTTTGGCATAATGAAATCGAAATTCTCAAATGGCTCATCATCAAGAAACTCTTATTCAATCACTGTTCTAATTTTATTACCAAAGAAAAACGTAAAAAAACTAAACTGCATTGATAGTATATAAGAGTGAGCTAAGCATAATGTACCATCATCAGCAAGAAATCCAATTCTTATGAGTACTGATCAGTGCCGACAACATCCCCGCAAGTGAGACCGATAACGGCCCAAGAAAATGTCCTCTCCCGTCTCTAATATCCGCCACCGCCATCAAAGCATCGGCCAAATCTTGAACCACAGATAGCCTCTTCATCATTTTCTTGTCCAGAATCTTCCTCAGCCTCTCTCTCTCTTCCTCACACTTCTCCCCTCTAACAACCGCCACGTCGATACTCGCCCTCACGCATTTCTCGTCCTCCAAAATCCGATCCAAATCTCTAATCTTCATCGCCACGCTCCCGGCGTACCCAACCAGCTCCGCCCACGCGCTCACCTTCCCGAGCACCCGCGCGTGGCGTTTATCGATCAAGCCCGATTTCGCGAGCCAGACGAACTGCTCCACGAAGAAGTAGAGTCCCTCGCCGCCGTAGGCGACGGCGGCGAGTGCAAGGTCTTGACCGCCTGCGGAGGAGGATCGGAAGGCGTTGACGTCTTGGATGAACTTGCCGAGGCGGAAGGCTTTGCGGCTGACGCCGACGCTGGACTCGAATGATTTGAGACGGGAGCGGAGGGTTAGGGTTTCGGGGACGGCGGAGGAGGCGAGGATGATCTTGGTTGCGTATCGTGAGATTTTGAGGAGCTTGTCGACGCCGTCGCGTTTGGCGAGGTAGGCTTCGAGGTGGTGAAGGAAGTCTTTATTATTGGGCTTTGATTGAGTGTTTGGGCTTTCATCCTTGTTGTTGTTTAGCAAGGGAGCTTTGGAATCCATGAAAATGGAGGAGGTTGTTGATGCACAGAGAGTGACAGAGAAGGACGAGAAGAACCATTTTAGTATCTACCAAACGCGCCGTTTTTAAGTTCGTTAAATGGCCGCCGTACGTAATTGCGTGTGAAACGACGTCGTTACGGCGGGGAGTAGTTATCCTCGTTATTGTTTTGCGTGCCCAACAATGGGCCGAGCCACGAAGATATCATTACACAAAGAGAGCCCACAGAGCCCTTTGGCAAATATTCATATGGGCTTTAATTTTTGTAAATGGCTGGTAGTAATTTACACTAGAAAATTCCCCGCCCATAATACAGGAGAAAAATATGAAAAAAATTATGAATATTTATCTTTCAGTTCTTATGTCTTATTAAGAATTTACAATATAATTTGTTTATCTTATTTTATCTATACTATATATTGAACAAACACGTGTTGTTCTTCCTTTTTGTCATTTCTTCTTATTATACCTTTATTAATTAGGTGTAGTTAATTAAATATTTTAAGGTTAATATTGTAATTAACCAAATAAGATAAAAAAAAACTGAAAAACATACAATTAATTTTTTTCTCCTCTCTTTCCTCCTCCTTATTAGCTATTTTAGTAACTTCTGTACGTTTCGGAACATTAAAAAAAAACTGTTTTTATTTAATTATTAAATGTTTACCATAATTAGTTGTATTTAAAATTTAGATTTTATTTTAGTTAAACACACACGTGTGTGCTTCATCTAGTTTGCGATTAACTTTTCTGATTATTTATGTCATTTTTGTCAACTCCGAATTTTATAAGTCGATAACATCAAAATTATTTTCGACTTTCCTTTATTATAGTAAATATGGAATTCGCGGTGAGCCAACATGGTAGTAAAAAACTCACTATAGTAACCTACAATATACATTTCACTTGAATACTAAAGATAGCTTTGCGGTCTACATGCAAGACATAGACTGCAACTTTTTCAATTCCCACACCCCAAACTACATTAAAGTAAGACGTCGTCGCTCCTTGATCTGAGTCTTTATCGGCGCCACCACTTTCGATTTTCATCTTTTTTATGGGGGGAGCTCATGCTTAACTGCTCCGAAGTGTTTAGAAGTAATTTTTTAAGAAGCAGTTATCATGTGCTTCTTAATCGAAAGACTTTCTTTATTATAGACTTGTAGCGCTTTTACTAAGAAACAATCCTAAACAAACCCTATGTTTATGCTTATGAAAATGTACGTACATGGCTCATAAGCAGTTCGTCTACTATGTTGTTGTCGGTCAGGACTTTTCGTTATCGATCCTAAATTTGCATTGTATTTCCATGGATATGATGTGTGCGTGACTAATTTGGGAGGACTGCAACATGGTGTTGATTAAGCTCGCTGCTATATGATTCAGCCAAAACCATGCTTAGGTTTTCTTATATATATAGCTCTATATGTGAAAAAAATGGACTAGCTTGAACTGCGTAAGAACAATACTCGTTATACTGCTACCTGCTCTTCTTATAAGAAGATGATGAGCAAGAAAATTCAAACTCCTAGGCTAGCTAGTCTAAAGTTTTTTTTGTTTTGGAGGATATATTCCTAGTCTAAAGTTAATTGGTGCTTAATTATTGGAGCTTGATTATAACTTTCTGTGTTGAAGACGAGATAAGAATGTGGAAAGAGACCAGATATATAGAGCATTATATAGTGCAGTACATAGTTTATACGAAAATTGGAAATCGATAGGGAACGCAACATAAATATAACAATATCTTTCTAGAGCATTATAACTTGTGGGAATCGATACTCTCCACAGAATAATCCCACATAATCTTCTGCAATATGTCGTCTTCGCAAGTCGTACGTAAGCTACTGTACGTTAATACGTACTTTAGTGAGCTCGTGTTGTGCAGTCTATCCAGTAATCACCTAATTAGTCGTACAAGCTACGTACGGTTTAGGTCAAATTATATCTCAAAAATCTGTTTAATTAGGAATTTAAATTATAAAAACCGAATAATTAATATCTAGCTAAACCGTTGGCACGATCGGCTCGATCAAGAAATAGTCTGATGGTGTTGAAAATATTCTATAAAAGATACTCAGCAACTAGCTCAGCTCGTGATTCATGGGAGATTATACTTTATAGTAACTATATATATATATATACACGTAGGCATGTTCGATCATTTCCGATCCTTACATATACTACAATGATGAGCTTTCAATTATTTTCTCAGCTGGGCAATCTCTCGATCGTCAACATTTTGAAGAGGATGCATGGCTTGGCCGATTCATTTCTTCGATTATTTGGAAGCACTTATTGTAACTTGCAAGTCAGAGGCAATTTAATTTACGGGTGACACTGTATATACAGTGGAGTCACTGGACTCTGTTTATTGTTCTTAGTCGAGTAGATGTCAAATTCAAGAATCAGGACTAATATTTAATAGAGTAATTGGGGTAGTTGAAGCTGTATTGTCTCTTGGGGTAAGACAGCAAAGAATAAAGAGAGTGGAGACGTTTCTATGAATGTCACTTAAAATAGAAAAGCTAATGAGCGTGTATAGTTTAGACTTTAGAAAGCTCGTGTTGTGCGCAGTCTATCCTGTAAAATTGTATAAACCACGTTTTAGGTCAAATCATGCATGTCTCAATAATCTGGATAATTAAGTAAGTAATTATGTCATAAGAAATACAAAATATCTAGTAGTTAGTCTGTCGACACGTTTTGCTCGATCAACAACTATTTTGACTTGAGTGTTGGAAATATTTATACATATGTCTTGATCAGTTGTGCTCATTTCTCTTCTTCGTTAATGTTGGATAATAGTGAGTACGTAATAAGTAATTATTCGTACATATATATATATATATGACTTGTGTTTCTTTGCTAAGATCAGCAGCAGCTCAGCTCGTAATTCATATGTATACATGGGGCTCGCTCTAGACGACATTACACGAGCAACGGTATCAGATCTAGGGTTTGAAGTAACGATCGAAGCACCACAATCGGTTAATGCGGTAGTGTTTATCAGGTCTCATGAGCTAGGTGAGGTCTGGTACCATAAGATGACATGGTAAACAGATCGAATCACACATGCACGAGCACAACAATAGAGAAATGAATCTCTTCTATTGAGTTCAGAAACCAAATATGGCAGAGCTTCGCTACTGTAGGTGTAACATAACCGATCGGATCCTAGATGAAGTTTCCATTACTTTCGCAGCTAGCCAATCGATCTCTTTAACACACACCCGGCCCATACTGCCATTACTGCCATGCATACACTATAATGGCCAAATGGCATGCATGCAGTACTAGCTGCTTGTAAACAGTTCAATGATGGTGGCTGTGCGGCCCGATTCATTTCAATCAATTATTTGGAGGCAAGTCGATCAGAGGCAATCTGCAATTCACAACATTTGAATTACTCGTTACCGAGGAACGGCGGGTCCAGATTCTCGATCTCCTTGGTTGTTCTCTGGCCTCGGTTATATTCAGCCTCGACCCAGTTTTTTTCCTTCACAAGGGGAAGCACGTGCTGGACGGAGGAGGGGAGTATTATTGTGCTGGGTTCACGCTCAATTTAGTTTACCCGAAAATGTTTGAACATCTTTACATGGTTCGAGTTGAGAACAATATATTAGTACTTCGGAGTACTGTAGAAACTCCAAAACTAAGCGTTTTAGTACTCTGGAGTACGATAGGGGTTGGGTCGGATTGGGGCCGGGCCGAATTTTTTCGCTATGTCTCCAAAATGCAGACCGGGCTTTTTTGAAATTTTGAAGACCATGGACCGCCCATAGGCTTCTCGGACCAGATTTTTTTTGTGTTAAATAAAAAATCTTATAATTTAGTAGTGTTTAATCATTCAATATATAAACACTTATATACACTAAATAATTTACATGCCTAATTTAAAATGACATTTAGCATATGAATAAATAATATTAAGATAAATTTGATAGTTTATAGGTATATATTGATAAGATAATCTATAATATATATAATTGACAGGCTTGGCCCTACGGGCCGGGCCTTTTTACGCCCGCAGGATTTGGGACCTCGGCCAAAGCTCAGCCCTAAACCCATAAGGCCGGACCTTTTCGGACCTAAATTCGGGTCGGGTCGGGCTTGAGTTTGGATTTTGCTGGCCTTGGGGCGCCCACAGACTTTTCTAGCCTATAGGTCAAATGATGACCCCTACTATGGAGTACTGTTTATGAGTCGAGGGATGCTAAAGTTTGACTCCAAAATTAAGGAGTTTTGGTACTCTAAAATACTGTAAAAAAAATCCATGAAATTGCGACATAAAGGCTCAGTCCAGTAGCATGCTGGTGTTGGACCAAGTCACATAGCCGTTGAATAAGCACTGTTAGTACTTTTGCTGGTGAGAGTGTGAGAGGAAGCTTTGGATTCTTTTACTCAACGGTAAGGAACCTCCCCACCAAAGGCAGAAAAGCAATGCCGACCGGATTATATATATTCCAACTAAACGTAACCCATTCTACAATTCAACATCTCTAAACATTACCAACTGAATACGACCCATGGCCTAAGCTTTCGTTTGAGTTGCTCCTCCAACGGTCCAACCGCCGTCGTCGGTTCTCCAAGTCGCCGGTTCCCGAGCTTTAACCCAAGTTCCGTATTTGCCCTTATGATTATTGCAAAGCCACTTAACTAAGGGAGACACTAGTTGTCTTTTAATAATGGTAATTTGGTGTGGCCAAAGTTTGAGAGAGAATAGCTCCCCCACGTATGGATTTTTATATTGAATGGATTTGGTAGATTGTCAACAAAGTTGAGCTAAATTGGCCTATAGATTTTACCTTTAATTAGGCTATTGTCCCTCGACATTGATTTTTTTTTTTATTGTGTGGTTTTGGTTTAGCATATAGTGTTATCATTCCTAATTTGCATGATCTTCTTTTTGTCTTTTCTTTTGTTTAGGATTTTAGGTTCAGTACATATACATTCTCAACAACTTAGTTTCATAATTATGTTCCATTAGTAGTAAGCATGATTATGAATAATGGTGTGTACCTAGAAATTTGGTCGACACTAAATGAAACACCGTCTCGGTGTCAATGAAATTAAAATTCAAGTACCAAGTTGTGAATTTTGGAATTCTAGATATTAAACTATCCTGACAATGAAAGTCTAAATATCATTTGCGCATTTTTTTTATCAATAAATTAACAAAGAGAGATGATGCACATAAACGACACATAAACCATACTTCAATGACCAATATGTAGTTCTTTGAATCCGAAATCTATGAAAAGTACCACATAATTTTACATATGCATCATCTTATATCAGTTGTTCGGATCAATCTATATGCAATATGGTATAGAAATCAAAAATAAGAAGTAAATAGTTATTCTGAGTTCATTTCATGCATTATGGTTATCATTATTTCTTACATCTGCAAAACAGAATTTTGTTTACATTTTTTTAGACCGAGCTAGAACAACAACATAACAAATCGTATGTATTGAAGAATAGGTCAAATCTTCAATAGGCCTTGACGAACAAGACCAAAATGAGGTGTGCTTGCTGTATATATTGGTAGCACGCATGGGCAAACTGGTCACTAGACGAACACTTCCCAATTCCTCGCAAAGAAAATCGAGTTCAAAGTTAACCGACACATAAACAATACCACCGGCTCTACCGAGTCGCCTATTCATTCCGGAATTCCGTTTTAAACAGTTCCGTTGTTTCGTCACTTAGCGCCATCTCTTCTCTCTCTCTCTCTGGTTTACCCACTCCCACTCTCTCACTCCTCACCTTCCTTCAAATCCTCCGACTCCCTCTCACAGATTTGATTCTCCGAACATGTCAATGTCCGTGGCGGCGGCGACGAGGCAGCTCCAGTCCTCCTCGATCTGCGAGCATCATCATCGCGCCGTTCTCGGCCCCGGAGGTAACAGAGTTAGGGTTTCCGAGAAAGGACCAAAACACAAGAGTGACAAGACCAAGACCGAGGGGCTCAAAAAGCCACCGAAATTCCAAAACTCCCCTGAAATTCCGGAGAACCCGAAAAAGGCGTCGGCGTCAGCGTCGGCGTCGGCGTCAGCGTCAGCGTCGGCGTCGGCGTCAGCGTCAGCGTCAGCGTCAGCGTCAGCGTCGGCGTCAGCGTCAGCGTCAGCTGCAGCAGCACCCGAAATTCCAGTGTCGGTTGTACGGAAAAACGTCACCACTGTGGTGGACAGCTCGTGCTCTTCGGACACCTCCTCGTGCGGTTCATCTCCCAAAACGACGTCGTCGCCGAGTCCTCGAAGAAGGATTAAGAGCTTTAATAAGCCGGCGAAGGTCGCTTCAAACGACGTCGTCAAGCCCGACGGTCCGCCTAAGCGGTGTGAGTGGATTACGGCTAATTCCGGTAAATAATGACCTCATAATTAATTTTCAAGTGACAAACAGTAATTTCAGTGTGCTAGCTAAATTTAATTTAGAGTTTGTTTAATGCGAATATGATATCTTCAATTTTACTGAATTGAATTATTGCTTTACACCAGAGCGGCTTTATATATGTTTTCACGACGAAGAATGGGGGGTTCCGGTTTATGATGATAAGAAGTTGTTTGAACTGCTCGTGCTTTCGCAATCTCTAGCAGAGCTCAGTTGGCCTGAGATTCTAATAAAGAGGGACATATTCAGGTGTGTTTGTTTCCAATTTATTCTATGATTTGAGGTTTTGTGAAGGAAGTAATGTAGTAGTGTATGCAAAGCTTATAGTTTCTCTGTGTTTTGATTCCGTGGCAGGAAGCTCTTTGACAACTTCGATCCTTCGTCAGTTGCACAGTTTGATGAGGAGAAGTTACTGTCTCTGAAAGTAAATGGCATTCAAATTTTATCCCAACAGAAGCTTCGTGCAATCGTCGAAAATGCCATACAAGTGGTCAAGGTAATCTACATTGTTCTACGCAATGCATTTTATCTGGAAAAAATGGTTTATCTGTTCTGAAAATGTTAGGCGCGTTCCCCGTTTGCAGATTCAGGAGGAGTTCGGTTCCTTCAGTAAGTATTGCTGGGGCTTTGTGAACCAGAAGGCGATAAACAATGGAGTTCGTTATGGACGTCAAGTACCAGCAAAGTCGCCAAAGGCCGAAGTTATAAGCAAGGATTTGATGAAGAGAGGCTTCCGTTGTGTCGGCCCTACGGTTATCTATTCATTTATGCAAGTAGCGGGGATTGTGAACGATCATCTCGTAACATGCTTCAGGCACAAGGAGTGCGAGGCAACTGTGAAGATTGATGTGAAACTCCAAACTGAAATGTCAAAAGATGTACCAAACTGAAAGCCATGGGTGAGAAGACGACGACACATATCATCCTGACTTAGACTGACTGAGCCAAACTTTGTTCCTAATCACAAATGTACGTCCTTATAGTCTCGCATAGTTTAGAAATTACTATAAGGTTAGAAGTTAGAAGCAGATATCTTCCATGTAAAAAATTTGCCATATTTTGTTGGTGTCAAGTGCTTGTATAGTTTACTGTGATTTATCAAACTGCTGTGTTCTGGTCATTAGTGTCCTGTAATAAAATTTCAACGATATAGTTTAAGACCTTTACCTGATTTCCCTTCAATAAATCGGGTGTTTTCTGGGGCTAGTTTTGTTTTTCTTTGGATTATTGAGTTTCATAATCTTGAGACATTAAAGCGAATTATTAAAATGTGATCGACATGCTTATGAGGAATTCAATCTGTTTTAGTATTAAAGGTTGCATGTGCAGGCAGGGACATTAACATGAGGTATAGCGGCTATGTCATTAACATGCCAACCAGTTCAGCCACCTCTGTCGGGCCATAAACTTTTGACCACAACTTGATGAAAAAGAGCAACATTAAGTTGCAAACAACAAAGTATACAGCACTCTCATATTTCGCAGTTTTCTGAATCTACAACACAAATCAAAGACGAACAAAAGAAAAAGGGTCTCTCAGCCTCCAAAGGTACACAAAGAAAAGAAAAGAAAAGAAAAGAAGAAAATCGACAAGAAAGAGCACACTCCACCATCTAAAATCTAACTTTGATTTCCAACTGAGAATGAATGGAGTAAAATGACCTTATATTGCCCTCTTTTATGTCTCCTTGGACTCGACACGCTTGCGTTCACCTTGTGCGGTTTATGCAGTTTTTTTTTTCATCCTGAACTCACCGAGCTGCAATGCATTTCCAACACCAACCTGAAAATGAGTGATCTACGGACTGGAAAAGCAACGTCTTTTTCCCTTTTCTTTTAGAACTTTGTAACTCGAATGCACCATGAATGAGTGGCTTAACTTTGAGCCTTACCATTCCCAAGCGTGAGCTCTAAATCATCCAATCCCACCTCATGAATCTTCTCCCCAACCCACGGCTTCACTTGTCCCCCCAGAAACTCAAATTCGGATCCCCTTCCCATCTCCACCATTCCATTGGGATGCAAGTTTTGCTGAGCAACAACAGGCTTCACAAGATTGAAAGTCGGGGATGTTGGCTTTGCGGACAAAGAGGTTGCAAATCTATGGAAGTTGAACCATTGGCCGGATTCAACTGTCGAAGTATCAGATTCATCACATTCGAAAATGGTGGGAGGAGTATGCAGTTGAGCTTGGTGACGAGTTGGACTAGCCGGAGCAGATACAGCATTAAAGGGGTAATTAAACGAAGCCATGGATTGCTTGGCTATGGAGTCCCAATTGGGAATTGGATGGTTCTGCCTCGAAGTTGGGGATGACAGCGGAGGGGTCACAGGGGCACTGCTGGAAATCCGGAGAGGAGGAAGCGATGAAGGTATGGCAGATCGCAGATTGGGAAACGGATTAGATGAATTGTTGTAGGCATCGAAACAACGGGAGGGGCTCGGAAAAGAAGAGGATGATGGACTTGCTTGGTAGGAAGGAATCGGGCTTGGGAACGAAGAAGACAATGGACTCGGATTTAGAGATGAATAAGGTGTAATCTTGGTTGAAGTCCCCGGTGTATCAGTTGGGGGTGGCTTGAATCCCTGAACAAAAACACAGCCACATTCCACAAATTTCAATTCAGGATCTAAACAATGTTCACTAATCACTATGTCAAGCAAGTAATTACTACATATTCATCCAATTAACATATCATCAAACAAATAATTCAAACAACAAATATTACAATTATAGAATTACTTGTGATCCATATATGAATGAGAAATCGGAAGAAGCTAAACATGACAAATGCCTAAGCAGCTAAATCATATTCAAATTCATCCATATCATACTTAAATTTTCTAATTTCTTTCCTAAAAATCATATATGAGCTAAATAATTGAGTCCATTAATAGTTGAAAACCAGAGAGAGAGAGAGAGAAGATTTGAGACCTTGCGATAAGTAGTGCCGTCTTCTTCGACGGTCCAACCTGCCTCAACACACAGAGCCTTCAACACCTCGTTGTTATCGCAATGTTTCGGCAAGTTGAAGCTCCCCTGAGCTCGAAGTCCGGTGAATATCTTCGCCGCTATCGCCCTCCGCCGCCTCTCTCTCCTCCTGTTGTTCTCCCTCTCCCTCCACGACGGCTTCCTCCGCACCGTCGCCTGCGACGTGGCTCCGTCCGACGTCATTCTCCTCCGAACCAAAAATCAAAACCAAAACTAGTCTACTCTCTCTGTCTCTGTAGAAGAGTTTTTGCGCCGCAGGGGATTTAAACTCAGTGGAATCGGAAGATGGAAATGCGTGTGTTCACGAGGAATGCCCTTTCGCTTTTTTTTCGGTCAAAGAGTTGGAAGAATCTCTCTCTCTCTCTCTCTTTGTTCCGCTGTATCGCATGGATTTTTAACCAGTGGGCCCTTAACGGATTCACCACCGTCCAATTGAAGAGTCCCGCCGCATCGCACTGGAGGATTTGAAATCAGTGTTCGGGAGATGAGGGCGTACGTTGACTACGGTGTGAAGTCGGCGTACACGATTGATTGCGAGGTAAAAAAGAGGAAAAGGCTTTGCCGCGTGTATATGTAACAGTTTTCTCTAAGTGATGACCTAATAATTCTGTGGGAGTGGGGCCCGCATTTCTAATAATTGAATTATTTGGTTTTTTCTGCTTTCTTCTCTGCATGGAATTTGGGGAAATAGAAAAATGTGCTCTTAATTTATTATCAGTGGGTCGAGTCCTTTACCAAAGTGAGTGAACAATGGGCTTTTGGGCCCTTTACTTGTCCTGATTGGGGTGGGAGTATTAGAGTATCCTCGATAATTTTTCTATAAATTTTTTTATTTGTAGGGAACTAAACGCACAATTTACGATATATTTTCTGTTCTGACTCCAACAGATTTTTATTTTACAAATTTTATCATTCATTTCTCTAAAAATATAGATATTACTGTAAATATAAAAAATATTTTAAGAAATGTGTTTAGAGAATCTGTTGGAGCAAACAACAAAATTATTCTTTGAAATCGGAAAAGCTCAAATATGAGGAACCTCTTGGAATTACTCTTAGGTAATCTTCTTGTAAGGAAGAACAACAATTATCATGAATCAGGACCTACTATCAGAAACAATTATCATGATTATCATGATGTTCAAGGTAATGTGAAAATCCAGGACTCACATGAATTATGCATTGTTATTAATGAAGAGGAAATTTTCAGTTACACTATCATACAAATGCCTTATTACAACGGGTTTCGAGACGAAAGAAAACACAACCTTCATCCTTGCAAAAATTTCGGAACATTGAATAAGCAGTCTTATGCGACTTACGAGTAGATTTTTAGAAATCGTCGGGGCGAGGGAAATAGGTGCATCCTATCCATGCATCACCTTCAATAGCTCGTTTCACATTTGATTCGAACTCTTCGGGATGATCTCTCAAGACCTCAGCTGCTTCATGATTCAAGGGATCCTCATAATTGGGTTTCTTGCATACGAAGAAATGCAGCATTAAGTGTTAATATGAAGAGGCCACAATCATAATCGACATAAGAAACAGTAGAAAATGGAGAGATGGTTACCGTGAATAGGTAATACAATCCAAATATAACAGTGCTTATATTGAGGATAGGTTTCCAATCTTCACGAAGAATGTTAAGGCAGATGTTACCTTCCAAATCAATGTTTGGATGATACACCTGCGGTTGATATTCAGCATTAAGCTTGCTACCGAGGTTTATACATTGCTACAGGATATGATAGAATCCGAACTACCTGTGTTTCGCAATGGACCTTCGGCGCTTCATGAGGGTAGACCGGCGTAACTTCAAATGTGAAGAGAAACTTACCACCTCTGGTGAACAGAAGAGAAAGAAAAGGGTGTTAAATAACTAATTGAAATTACATAACAGGTACATAAAAAATGGTAAGAGTTGTTTAAGATTTTACTTACTTATAATACCCTTCATCAGGTTCAATGGTGACCTCAAAGTTCATCAGATCATCTTGTCCATTGGGGAAGGCAATAGTAATGGAATTTGGCAGGACTAACTCAGTTATATCTACAATAACAATAAAAGAGAGCAGAATTCCACATTACACATATCAAACAACAATAATTGAGGTTGCGATGAACGAAGATGTGAATAGTGAAAGAATTAAAAGAAGAGACCTCTCTGAACACGTAATTCGCCTGCGTTTTGCTTCTTGAGTGGTGTCTCATTGGCATTGTTGGCAAGTTCTTGTTGCTTTTCCTTCACTTTGAATAACCTGATCATTGTTTCTGCAGTTGAAATTCCAATGTAGCCATCATTATTAACATGATCGGATCATTCCGTTCTGAGAGGAGAATAATAGAAATTGAAGCTAAACCTGTAAGAGTAATATTGGACGAAATGCAACATGAGAGAAAATCGATGAATCTTGCTAAATACTCTCGCTTTGTCCCATTTGTTTTCTCTTATTCATGGTCGTCCTTCTCCTTCTGTATTTGGCTCTCTAAAACCTGAGACATAGGTAGGCCATCGAGTTTTCCAACGACATGTCGTATATTGTGGAAAAATGAAGCCAAAGAAAGGATGCCGCGGGTCAAACACGAGTCACCCCGGTGACAGGCGGGAATACTTACCACTATACTACAACGACCTTGTTGTTCGTAGTCCAGAATAGAGAGGAACTTCATAGATCAAAAGGATTATATGTACTATCCAATTTGGTACTAAATCCTCTTATATTTGTGATAATGTACTTGACAACCGAAAACACCAGCTCACAGCTTTTGCTAATTGATACATTGACATTTTAACAGTAAGTCAATAATACTACTAGCACTACAGTTTGGTTACAAAATTCCTCGACTCCTGAAAATGAAGGGGTTCATTACCCCAAGAAACCCATCCGGCTGTCAATTCTCTAGCAAAGAGTTCAATGTGTCGTCCTCCTTTGAGCCTTGGAGCATAGTCCAGCAACAGTCCTGGCAAAAGGTACATAATTGAAGGTATGAGTAACTACATTGCCTACTTGAAAACCAGATACATTTAGAGCATAAGAATATTATGAGTAGTAAATCACCTCCGATTGGGGGCTTTCTTGAGTAATCCCCCGGTACGCTTAATATGATTTGATTATCTGGAATAGTTTCTGCACCCAATAACTTTTCAGAGGAATGATCAATATCAAAAGCATCAGAATGATCACTTAGGCAAAATTAACTGAAAATCATTAGAAATGAAGGAACTATTGTTGGGATGGTATAAGCTAGCTAAGCTTCCCATGACAGGTGCCCACAAGAAGGCACTCATATGGCCTATGATGAAACAAGTCTAGATCACTAACTAATGAACCATCTGCTTTCACCTGTGAGAATTAAAACAAACCAGAACCAATGAGCTATACTGAAGCCAAAACTCATATTCAGAACAAATCACGACACACAAACAATCATATAAGAACCTTCAGCCAGAAGAAAGTAGCAACACATGTGACTCCCCAAGCAGGAAAAAGCTCCTTCTCTATGAAACCACACAACTTCTCCCTGCTTGTTACCCATAGTGAGACAAGTGCCCCATCTGTGTGACAAAGTTTATTGATCGGAAGGGACAAGAAATACCGGTTGGGCAAAGTTTCGTACCTACAAATTATGAGAGCACCACAATCACAACAGTAATTCTAATGGAAAAAGATCAAATGCATTCATACGAGATGCTCAGATAAGTAGAACAAATGCCTACCTTGACTTCTGCCAAGCACTTCCATTCTCCCATGGTGGATCAACAACAATAAGATTGAAGCCACAATCAGACTCAGCTGCATTATGACTTTATGAGAAATTAAAGGTCAAGTGATAATTGCCATAGTTATGTAAATTTGACCCTTTCAAATGTTTCGGTATCTGTATTCATGAAAAATACCAATCTAATCTTATAAAACTGATGCAGATATATGAGTGCCGAAATTACCAGGAATTAGATTGCGAATCTTCCCCATATCTGACTTCCACATCACAGAAAACAAATCATATAAGAAACACAGTATAACAAAACTAGATAGCATTTTGTCGAGACTTAGTCGGCATACCATGTAGAAAGAACTCCTCGGAGGCAAAATATATCTACCGTTCAAAACTACAGCCTCCACATCATCACCGGTCTCATTCACCACCAAGTTGTTAAACAAAGGGAGCACACATTGTCCGCAGTGAGATCCTAACAAACACAAAATCAAGTCTTCATCATATGCACAAAATTTTCCACATATTCTCAACTACAAAATTGATTGAAAAAACAAACCTCGATTTTCGCCTGCTTCGTAATTTAGACTAATCTCATAGAGATTAGCCTGCCAGACCTGTGCGAGCTCAACAAATGACTATTGAACAACACCTGTATTCGAACTCGAATCCCCAAATCCACCTCTCAAATTGCTCATAGCCTCCAACAGTCCACTTTCTCTAACCAAAGATTCATGCGCCTTCACTAAAAAAGATCTCACTCTCTACAATACAACATAGTCATCAATCAAATTAACCCTAGATTCCACAAATTTACTGTGGAAAACGCAGAACTGTAAAAAAAAAATTACCTGGTGGCGTTGATCGGCGACTTGCTCTCTCTCGTTGAGAGTTTGAAGCTTCTTCTTCCGTTTTCGCTTTCGGGAAACGGAGGCCTCCAGTGGACACGTGGACGACTCGAATCCGCGACAGTAGTAAGAGGAAGGTGCAACCTGGAACCGAGTGTAGGACCGGTTGAGAAGGCGAACCGGGTCGATGAAAACCGAGTTCGGATCTTGGAGCGGTAAATCCCGGAGTTGAGAAACTCGGTTAGGTTAGTGGTGGCTTTCGAGGACTCCATGGACAGAGCCTCGGAGAGTGGGGCGGTTTTCGGCGCGATTAGCTTTTGTGGTTTCAGAAAATCTCCCGCCGTACGAAAATGGGCCTAAAATGTAAAAGACCCAAACCCACCTAAGGGCCCATCCGCAGCTCTACATTAATAATGAGAAACATAACTAGCTTTCATATAGTTAGCTCTCCTTGGTAAAATTCTTACATAGATTGTCGGCTGTGTCGTGCAGAAAATATCCACCGAAGAAGGACGGGCACCACAGCTAAAACATCTCGTTGTGAGTCACTCTGTTTCAACCATGTGATCAGTCATGGTGATCTCCTTGTCAATTTATGTGTCTGTTTCAAACCTTCTGAGTAAGCTGGATATTTCGTCCATTTGTGACTCTATTTCAGACATTTGCATTGTGGTGATCTCCTCGTCAACTTGTGCGTCTGTTTCAACAATGTTGAGAAACGAGGAGACTCCATCAATCAATAAATGTGTATCAATTTTACACAGTAAATATGCCTACGTACTCTAGCAAATTGTCATGCAACAGAGACAGCAAAATTTGTGCATGCATGCTTATGCAGCCCTTAGCTATAACAGAATATAAACAAAGAAATGTGATCAAGGAATACGTAAACAAAGAGCAAAATTACCTCTCAAATGCTACGTCCTC
Organism: Geum urbanum; assembly: GCA_946800695.1. NCBI lineage: Eukaryota > Viridiplantae > Streptophyta > Magnoliopsida > Rosales > Rosaceae > Geum > Geum urbanum. The sequence goes on along the minus strand of OX326998.1, from coordinate 1,286,053 downwards.
CGCCCTTGCTTGAATGTCGACGACACAGTTCTCGGGCCAATCCGGCATTATAATACTCGGACATTGTACAATGGAAACATTCTTGATGGGTGTCTTCCGCAGAAAGAGTGGTAGGTTCACCAGCTCGGGGTTGTACCAAATTATCAAGGAAACAAGGCATGGCATAATTGTAATTACATCTCAAGCTCCGACTCCTCCTTCCCACTCTTTCCACACAGTCATTCCGATGAATCTGAGGTTCTTCAATTTTGGGAACAGAAGAGAGGATGATGTTTTAGTGCCCATTGTTCCCAAAATTTCATCTCCAACCCTCCTCACTTTACTCATTTTCTCGACATGTAGTACTTCAAGAAAGGGACATCCATCCCACTTCTGCAGAGTAAGACATCTCAAACTCGGCAATGATATCATCCAACCGGGCGAGGCGGTGCCACCATACTTATTGATCGTTAGATATTCCAGATCTGGATGCGGCAATAACGCCTTCAGGACTGGTTTATGGTCCTCCTCTACTTCCAAAAATTTTAGCTCCAAATTATAAAGCTTTTTATTCGACAAGAAAGCCATCTCTGCCTCACTCGTAACATCCTTCCCCTTGAGTCAAATTATGAGGCTACCCTGAAGCTGGTCCAAGCTTCCCAGTTCTCTTAGTTTAAATCTTTCACTGGGGTCACTATCATCAGCATTAACAGGACAGTGATTTAGTGTTCGCAGACTTGTTAATCTTGCCAATCCTCTAGGCAAATACTCCAGATTTTTACAAGCCCTGTTATGAAGATGTCTTAAATCAATCAAGTTCCCCATATTTTCAGGCAGTCTTCTAATTGACACGCAATACGTTAACAACAACGTTTGCAGATTGTATAGATTGCCCAAACTGTCTGGTAATGTTTCCAAGCCGTAATTAGAAGACAAATCGAGATACCTCAAATAGATCAATTCACCAATCTCTTTTGGAAGTTCTTCAAAATCGTTCGAGCTCAAAATTAATGTCCTCAGACATTTCACCTGTGTAATTACTTTTATATCCATGTTACTCATACGTGAATCAAAAGTTGCTAGAGTGCGTAACTTTTGGCAATTCACTACTGAAATAGAATCCGATGGTGGAAAACTATAGGGAGCATACATTAAGCTCAAATGACAGACCTCTTCACTTATATTCATTATTCTTCCGTCACCTTCTCTGGCCTCTACTGTAAAGCATTCATTTTTATTGAGAAATTGTACAAAGTCATGCACAAATGATCGAATACCCAAATGATCTCCATTTTGATTCATTTTTTGTAGAGTTGATCTTCAATTAATAATCTATAGAATGAGTGGTCTCAAATTTGAAATCACGAATCGAAAATAATAAAAATTAAATAAATTTGAATCTCAAGATTTAAATGACTTTAGACCCGATCAAAATCCTAATAACTTGGTAAAAGAGGTTGAAAAACTTGCTCAACCACTTCTAAAGCCCACCACTTACTATCTACGACATCCTCCCATTCTTTCAATTTTTTTTCTTACTATTCGTGAGAGCACCTAAAGTTATTGCAGCAAGTGGCAAGCCGTCACACTTTTTTGCAATTTTCTCGCCTATAGCACTAAATCGAGTAGCATCATCTTCTTCCCTCCCTAAATATGCAATGCTATTGAACAATGCTAAACAATTTTCATCACTCAGCTTTTCTAAATTAAGGAAAAAATTCACCCACCATACTTCAACTTATGTGGCCAAATCAGTTTGATATCTGGACTTTTTTTCGTATGAAAAACGTACTCCAATTTATTTTTTCGTACCGTCGGGGTACCCATGTCACATTTCCGGTCAATTTCGGACAAATTTGCTAACGTGACACATTTGTTTATTCAAAATATCTTTATTACCCTCCCTCAATTTCTCGCCAATTTTCAATTATTGGTCAACGCCGAAAATGACCACTTCGGATATGAGGTACCAAACGTGTCTACAAGGGGATTTTAGCATATGGCAAATTAGTTGCCATAAAGAATCCGAAAATCGGAGCCCCATCCGAGGGTGAACAGTTTGTTAATGAGGTAATTGTTCTTTCTCAAGTTAACCATAGAAATGTGGTGAAGCTATTAGGCTATTGTTTTGAAACACCAGTGCCTCTACTGGTTTATGAGTTCATCACCAATGGCACTCTTCATGAACACATTCATGGTAAAAGGGGCAAAAAGTCATCACTTTCCTGGGAGTTACGATTGAAGATAGCATCCAAAATTGCAGAAGCACTTGCATACTTGCACTCATCCATTTTCATGTCAATCATTCACCACAATTATTTAAGATTTAATATAGATATCATTTCCTATTAAGAATATATTTTCTATTAGGAATATACTTTGTAAAGTGATATATATATCACAATTTGAGAGTGAATGAATACAGCACAATATCATCAAATTCTCCCTAAAACACAATTCTACTTGGTATCAGAGTCGAAAATCCTGAGAATTGCACGCTACACCCACACCTTCTCCAAAGGAGGTGTGGGTGTCGCACACAACCAGATCTTAAAGTTGCTTTATTCTGCTGAAATGAAACCCTGAATTGAAACCCCTTGAATTACCACCACAATTTTTATTATGCTGCACTTGAAATCACAAACCTTGAAACCCTTGAAGTTGGAAAAACCCTGAATTGAAGTTAAAAACTCCTGAATTTCCGCCTTCAATGAAAATCCTACCACCACCACTGAAAATTCTTCCACCCTGAATTGATTTATTTTACCTTTAAGGAGATGGCCCTCATGAAGATGACGCGTGAATTTGAACTATATTACTCAGAGGGAGTTTCAGAGTTTTCCCTTCAAGGGGGAGAAAAGTGTATTCGAAAGAAATTCTTTGAATCTACCAGAATTTGAGCAGCAAAACAAGGATCAAGAAGGCCGAAACTTAGAGCAGCTGGCTGATGTTCTTACTAAATGATTATCTCATCAGGCATTTGACGATTGAATTGACAAATTGTGCATGATTGACATCTATGCTCAACTTGAGGGGGAGTGTTGAAAATATTGTTTCATATCTAATTATAATTATTTAATATTTAGTATAGATATCGTTTCCTATTAAGAATATTTTTTCTATTAGGAATATACTTTGTAAAACGTTATATATATCTCAATTTAAGAGTGAATGAATTCAACACAATATCATCGAATTCTCCCTGAAAACACAATTCTACTTCCTCTAAATTTTACTCAAATAACGACTTTAGTACAAGGGACACTTAGAGACTTGGACCCCAAATACTTCCATTCAAACCAACTAACAGAAAAGAGTGATGTCTATAGCTTTAGAGTTGTCCTAGTGGAACTACTTACAAGCAAAGTAGCACTTTCATTTGCAAGGCCAGAGGCAGAGAGAAACCTTGCAAACTTGTTTGTTTGTTCAGCAGAAGAGAGTCACTTGAATCAAATTCTTGATGAAAACATAGTCAATGAGGGAACTATAGAGACGATGACAGAAGTAGCTAATCTCGCGAGAAGATGTTTAAGGGTAATAAGGGAAGAAAGGCCTACCATGAAAGAAGTAGCAATGTTGTTGGAAGGAATGAGGATCAGTGCAAAGCATCATCAATGGGAAATACTGGTTCTGGTGCAGAGGAAACCAAGCACTTGCTTGGGTCACCACCTTTATTTTCCCTATGTTAGAGGTGATTCGGGTCGATCAAGACCAACTGTCACTGCAGCTAGTATATATGAAAGAATGAGAATCGAAATGTTATTGGTATATGATTGTTGGAGTGAGTCACACTCCTTGTATAGTTAGAAGATGTATATTCTGTAATTAAGTAGGATTCAATGTTTGATTTAGTTTTCTTTTAGGAATGTAAGTACTTGTGTATATATAACACAATTTGGGATTGATCTATATATCAGAAAATTTTCATAAACTTTGACTTAGTATCAAAGCCTAAGTCGCTTCTGAAAATCTGACCTGACCTGATTTTCGCTACTTGACCTGAATCTGACCTGATCTGACCTGACCTGATCGTGACTATTTGACATGACCTAAATCTGATCAATTGCCTAAATTTGTTTGAAAAACTGCTCTTGTTTGTTTCTGAAGAATTTAACATGGTCGTGGATATTTCACTGTTTGAAGAATCTGTCTTCTGTAACATGGAGAATCAAGACCACTTGATGGGTAATGTTTCTCTCACTGAGAAACATCAAGGTAAAATTGGTATTGCTTTGAAAGTTTCTGACTTTACTAGTAGTGATACATGTATAATTGATTTTGATGCGTCTGATCATATGACATTTGATAAGACCTTGTTTTTGAGTCTGTCACCTTCTCCGATACATGAAGTATCTAATGCAAATGGTGTGTCTTTTCCAATCTTAGGTATTAGGTCAAAATAAGTTACTCCATCTCTTGTGTTACATAATGTTCTTTATGTTCCCTCTTTATCTCATCATATGTTGTCAGTATCTGAGTTGAATTGCCAAAACAAATGCTCTGTTACTTTTTACCCTATGTATGTAGTATTTCAGGATCTATGTACTCAGGCAATAATAGGCAAGGGAGATCAGAGGGGGAAATTGTTTCACTTGGATTGCATGTATAGCGGGGAGACACGAGAACCATCCAGACCTGTTGCTTTGACATTAAATTCTGATCGAGTTAAGGAAATTTGGTTATGGAATCGCCGGTTGGGTCATCCGTGATTTGGTGTCATGAAGAAGTCTATGCCATCCGTGTTCATGAGAATAAAATAAGCTAGTCACCATTGTGAAACCTGTGTATTCTCCAAGAGTCACAAGTCCAGTTACACTCCTAGTTCTTCTTCCAGTTCAGCACCATTTGAATTAATTCACTCTGATGTACGGGGCTCTTCCAAGAATGCAACATTGTCAGGCATGAGATAATTTGTTTTATTTGTTGACGACTTTACAAGATTGACATGGGTTGTGTTACTCAAGACGGAGGATGCTGTGTTTCCTGCCTTTACTGCTTTCCATAATCTTATCCGAAATCAGTATGATGCTTGTGTGAAGATATTTCGATCTGATAATGGCGTAGAGTTTGTCAACCACTCTTTCCAAGACTATTTTCGACAATATGGAATCATCCATCAGACTACTTGTCCTCAGACACCTGAACAGAATGGAGTTTCTAAAAAAAAAAAAATCGTCATCTGTTGGAGATGGACCAAGCCCTCTTTCTTAGTGCCAACATGCCAAAATATCTGTGGGGGGAAGCTGTATTATGTGCCTCTCACCTCATTAACCGCTTAGCATCTGTCGCTCTTCACAATCAGATCCCGTTTGAGGTATTGTCTCAAACAGTCGTCATACCATCTCTGAACAAGCTTCTTGCCCGTGTCTTTGGATGTGTGGTGTATGTTCACTTTCATCAGAACCAGATGACCAAGTCAGAGGCTCGTGCCCTTAAATATGTCTTTGTTGGCTATGGAACTCACCAGAAAGGATACAAGTGTTATCATCCCCCTTCTCAAAGGTTCTATGTCACCATGGATGTTACCTTTAGTGAAGACTTATATTATTTCTCTCCATCAGCCACTCCTCGTGAGGAGGAGAATAATGAATTTTATGAAGATCAGTTTGGGGCACCAGAAGAAGATATTCCAGAAGAAAGTACTTCAGCCGAACGAGATATTCGACCGGTCGAGGTAATTTTTCGACCGGTCGAAAATGACCACCCGGATCAGACAGAACCTGAGCATCTACCGGTCGAAAATGGTCCTGTCGAAAATCCTCAGCCATAACGTGTTCCGCGTGTCACCGATGACACGTGGAAAGGAGGAGAAGAAATCAGTGATCCGCAACCAATTCTAGACAAGGTACATGCAAGCACAATCTCTCATTCCCCGTCAACAATCTCTCCTGACCTGTCATCACCTGAGGTATGTATTCCTTTGCCTAGTTCTAGTAATTTTTAAAAAGTATTACATGCTAGGTCAACTCACGGACAACCCTCCAAAAGATATGAACCTCTTATATCAGCTAAAGCCAAGTATCATGTGGCTGATTATGTGTCAAACCATAGACTATCTAAACCTTATGTAGCCTTTGTGAATCAATTATCTGCTGTATCTCTTCTTAGTAAAGTGCAGGATGCAATCAAGGAGGAGAAGTGAGCTAAGGCGATGGAGGTTGAGATGGATGCTCTCAACAAGAATGATACATTGGATGTGGTACCACTACCACCTGGTAAAAAGATTGTTGGGTGCAGATGGATTTATGCTGTGAAACATAATGCAGATGGATCAGTTGACAGTTATAAGGCAAGATTGGTGACAAAAAGAAATATCGAGTTTTTATTTGGGTTACAATGTTCTAAGAGTACTTATCTATATCTTAGTCTTACTACTTTTTGTGTCATCAAAGGCTACAATATACTTTTTGTGTACCCTTTTTTATATCTTTTATTAATGTAATTAACTTGAAAATACGATTGTCGTCATAAGATCACACGGAGACTGAAAACTCAGTTGGAATGAGGTTTAAGATGCGGAGGAGGCCACTGATAATGTCTCCTAGTTGTGTCAAGGTTGAACTGAGAAGCCCATTAACCGAAGGCAAAGTGGCGTTGCAGTTGGCCAGTGGTGTGGCAACAAGGAGGCGGCAACCGGATAATACTTGAGTCACTGTAGTTAAAGAAGGGTCCAACAAGATTGAGAATTGTCCCTGGCTATTGGTCACCACAGATGCAACAGTAGCATTGCTTGGTCCGCAACGAAGTTGAACCGTGACATCTACACGTACAAATATATATAAAGAAAATATCATGATCAGATTGAGTTCATCACACATCAAGACAATCATGAATGCTAGCAAGTTAGTACTAATTAATTATCGGAAAAATAAGTTAGTACTAATTAATTATCGGGAAAATTCAACGAACAGTATCTCAATTTTCACTTATTCAGTTTCTAAATTTTCATATTTAGAATTTATAAAATATCATATTATACCCCAATTTTTGACATGAAAAATCATATCTACTGTTACTAATAACTTTAATTTTATGCCCCTGAGAACATGATATGTGATACTGAAATAAAAGAAGTTAGTAACCGCCAGCCCTGATTTGGTGGTCAATAGTGGTCAATTACTGTTAGATCCTTATCAAAACAGCTGACAATAAATTATTTTTCAACTTTTTATAATCATCTACCGTTAGATTTAGATCTAACGGCAGTTGACCACAACTGACTACATAATTTTGTGATCACTAAAACAGAACGATGTGTATGGATTTTGGGTCAGAATCAAAGTTGGGGTATGATTATGATATTTTGTAAAGTTCAAGTATAAAAACTTAGAATGAACAAAAATTGAGGTACTGTTTGATGAAATTTTTCTTTGGTAATTGATAAAGAAACTATGAAGTTACGTACTTGATAATGGAGGAGTACCGACGGTGCCATTGGGACTGACGGTGGCCGTTAGATTAGCATTGCAAAAGAGGGTGCCTTGGATGCGGATTACACCAAGAAGAGGAGGGAGAAGGCCACCGAGATTAAATTGAGCAGCAGCTAGAACTGAGGGTGGGAATCGGGCCGAACTGTACGATTTTTAGTAAAAATCAAACCAAACCGTAATATTTTTTTCGGTTCGGTCCAGTTCGGTTTTTGATTTTTCAAAAGAAAAACCGCGAATATTCAGTTCGATTTGCTTCGGATTTTTCTCCGGATTTTTTCGATTTCTTTCGATTTTTTACATGATGTATAAAAACCAACTTTGTCAAACAAATAACTAAAATGAGTATTTTGTGGTTTTTGTAGATGTCGAAGATAGGAAAGATACCAAGAAAGTGAGAGAAAGCAAAATGAGTATTTTTGTGATTTTTGAGATCATTAAAAACTCTATATCAACCTTTTGATTTTTTTAGATATATAGATTTTAATTTCTTTAATTAATATGTATTTTAAGATATTATACTTTTGATATCTATGTGTGTGTTGTCCTAATTAGTATTGAAGTATATACTCTCTCAATCTCTGATTTACCGGGAGATTTATTGTATCATATTGTAATACTTATTTAAGACCATCTATAAATGAATAAAATATAATTTTAGTCTACATTGATTATGTATCTATTTTCTTCTTCAATGTGTTATCAACAGCTCTCAAGTTAAGAATCATCACCACTAAAAATAAAATACCCTAACCCCTAAACACCTAAACCTCCACTGCTGGAGCTCCTCCATCACCGGAGCACCACCGTCGTCCATTGCCAGATTTTGTTTCTTGCTACATATTTCTTTTCAGTGAAGTTTTCATACCGAGCATAATTGGCTCTTACATTTTTAGAGTTTTACTATATATTTTTCTCTAATTGGGCCAGATGGGTTTCACTCTGATTGGGCCAGATGGGAAACCCAATGGGCTGTATGCCTTCTTCTTAAGATCATACTACTCTTTTGTCCTCCACGATTGTTCTATCTTCTCCAAGTTCTCTTGTCAATTTGTCGGCCCACCTGACATTATCCTAAAGATTTCAATTGGTGCACTCTTACTTTCATAAGTACATCGGTGTTGATGCCTAGGTGATGTACTGTAGTAATCCTCTCTAAAATGAAAATCGAGAGAGAGAGAGAGAGAGAGAGAGTCATCAAGAGAACCCATACCTGAAGGCCAAGCTTGCTCTTCTCTGGCCGATAAAACAACAGAATTTGAACCCGTACGTGAAGGTGAAGCTTGCGTTTCTCTCTTTGAAATAAAAATCAATACGTAACCAAATCATACACTGATTATCAAACCACACAATTATGAATTATATACGCATTACCTATATATGCATTTTAATTTAATAGTTTTTTTTTACTTACTATCATATATGAATCATACACTCAATTTTCTTTCCAAAACTGACATAAATTACTTAACTCACTTTATCAAAGTTGAGGACAATGTGGACACCAAATTATATTGCCATAGCTATTTATGAAGACTCTGCACCAAATTACATTGTTGTTGTTATTTCTATTTATATTTACACACCTTCATACACACATGATGGTAATAGAATAAAAATATATTTCTCTATGGTGTTTGTGATTTCATTGGGTTAGCGGCTAAGAAGCTCTTAGCAGCTGAATAAAGAGGCAGGAACAGTCACAAACAAAATGAAATCTAGTTTTATAATCTAAAATCACTTTATTCCATGTCAAAGCCTACAATAGTATAAAAAGTATGAGTTTTACTGGCAACAACTAAGCACGAATATAAAACCATCAGGAGTAAAGAAAATGCATATATAAAAGACTAAAACATAATAATGAAACCCAACTAAGCACGATAATTTATATTTTTCTTCATTGATCTTACAGTTATAAAAGGCATATATAAAAGACTAAAACATAATAATGAAACCCGGAGTAAAGAAAAATTGGGGTTTACCATCAAGAGTACCATTTAAGCCATACCTAATCTCATCTCAGCTTTACTCATCTTATCTCACCTACTCATCCTTATATTCAACCTTTATTTTCATTGCGGCCTCACTCACATGCAATACTAATATGGTAGTATACCTAATTATCACTAGTGTATCAATATAAATTTCCCTTATTTCATCAAGATATACACAAACACGAGCATTGATAGATTAGTGAGTGGTGGAAATTGTTCATGCCTTCATGGCCAATTGGAAGAATCTGGTTTTATTTATTATAAATGAACTGACAATGCATCTTTTTGGAAATTGTTCATGGCCAATATCGTGTCTTATAGATCACAAATGCTGCTACAAATCAATTTGCTCGTTTGTGACCAATATAATCTCATTCGTACACAATGATTTACCCAACTTTTATTTCCAAAAAATGGATCACAAATGAGTGTAAACACTGTAAAAAAATTGATATCATCACCAACATCAAGATCAAAAATGTATCCCTCCAACATAATCGCAATCGCACACTACAATCTCACTTCCTCATTTGATCGATTTGTCAGCCTCAATCTCACTTTTCGATTTGAAATTTAAGATTTCATCATCGTTGCATCTTCTGAGTTCGTAAGTTTTGGATATGGGTTTCCTTTCTCTCCTTGATTTGAAATTCTTTTTCTTATTGTGTTTCCATTTGTGGATTCAGATTTCATAGTTTTGCAATAGCCATCTACTTGTCTAGGTTTCGTTCCCATTCTCGCTGATCCTGATTAGGTATAGTCCAGGCTGCTCAGCGGTCATCTTTGTTCCGAAATCAGGTATTGATTTCCTTTTAGTGAAAAGTTAGCTTCGATTATGTCCTCTTATTGGGGGATAGTATGTGGTTAACGTTTACGTGAGCTTTCTGTAAATATATATTGATCGGATTTGAACTTTGTGTTGTTGTCTTGCAGAGATTTAATAAGGAATTCAAAGAAAAAAATTGATAAATATCAGGTGATAAACAGAGAGAAGTACATCCTTCAGGTTCGTCAAACTGAATCCCAATTATCCTCTTTTATAAGCAATGTATGTTGTAAACTTTGAGCCAATCTGTTTTGGGTAGGCTTGATTTTTGTGGGTAATTGTTTTACTTCCATCATAGCTTCTCAATTGATCAGCTATTAATTGGTGTACTCTATCTAAAGAGATCTAATCAAACTATCCTCCTATTTGATTGAATCCATGGTTTGTTAAGTATATTTTGTTTGCTACCTTCTTAAATTATGGCAATTCTAATTGTGGGTTTATGCTAAGTAAATTGAGAGGCGTCATATGCTAAGATTTTGTAGGTTAAACCCTGCTACAATCTTCAAACAGATATATTTGCCTCATAAAGAGAGAGCCAAATAAATTAGGCTATACATTAATCATTCAACATAACAACAGTTGGAGACTTTGCTAAAAACAGACAAGAATTTATTCTATGTTGTTTGATTGCCTCTTTTTGGTTTCTTGATAAGTGATTTACCTATTGGGATTTTATTTAATTCCAATTACATGACGGAGATCAATTTTATCAGGGTTGCCTGCTTTATTTTCTTTGGATTCTCATATATATGGTGTAATTCGGTGATACTTTGGGGCTGTAAGCAATGGGGTTATCTGGATTTGTCTTTTTAGTTGTTTGAATAGTGATTGCTCTCTTCATTGCAACCAATGTGCATTGTTGATTTTTTTCAATGTGCACAATTGCCTAATTGCATCAATTTCGTTAGATTACTAAACTCCCCAGTGTATGTGCTTCACTTTTCATTTGATGATAATGCTAAGTAACAATATGTCTTTTTTCTAATGTATGATTTACTAAGTTAGATTATTTGAGAACCTGACTTGGGTTTTTTATGATTTTTTTTTGTTTGGTGGAAATAAAGAAATGGGCATTGATTGTTGTTTGGACTTTTTGTTGAACTTTGAGGACATACATTTGCTCAATATTGTGATCCTTCATTATGTGTTTCTTTGTTCATGAATAGAAATCTAGAAGATGATTTGTTCTCATCTTAAAGCAACTATCTATAGCTGGAATTTATGTTCATCTGATATATTTTTCTTTTTGGGTACATAGCTCATCTCATCTCATCTCTTCTACTACCTCCGATCAACATCTCTACTTTCTCATCTAATTCAACTGATCTCCTTTGATAGTAATAGATGAAATTGTTGGTGTTTAAAGCATTTATTTTTAACTAAGTGGAGTAGTTAATGCGTTAAAGCTAAATGATATTATTTTGAAAATTTGACAGTATTGATCTTTTCTTATGTTAATGATTATGGTAGTATATTTGTCATGAATAATTAGATACTTCCTATTAGTTTTGTTTTAAATGCAACTGAGATTAACTCATCGTCCCGGTCCGAAAATTTATTGAAATCAAAAGAAAAAGTACGTAGAATGGAGGACTAGGCTAAAACCATCCCAAAGAGAATGGAAGTTAAAAAAAATGGGAGCATACAATTACTTTCATGGGTGAATGGAGTGTACAATTATTTTAATCTAATTATTAATGACATTTCTTATATTTAGTTTTAAAATTTTACTGGTATTTGTTATTTTCTGCAGGTTTGAGAGAATCGAAAGTTTGGAACCGATCAACATTTGCACATTTCGATTATAGCTGTTGTAATTGAATTCTTTAAAGTATTGATTTTGAATTTTTGTTCGCACTCAGCAAGTAGAGTAGTTATCACATACCTTCATCCTAATATTTTGGTTCATAATTGTTTGACTATAAAATCCTTTCATCACTTTGAAGTAGACTTTTTAGTCATAGAAAATGAATTTGAGACTTGATTCTCATGTGTGACTTTGTTGTCCAGTTGTTTGCATGTTCTTATTATCCTCATTTATTTTTGTTTTGTGTTTGTATTAAATTACGATGTTAATCATCGCCGCCTCGACGGCGACGAACTCGGCTTTACTTTTATCAATTTTGATGATTTTTCTGTCAATTGGTGTGATATAGCTTTATCTCTTCGCTCCGTCTCCCCTACATAAACTATCATCTATCTCTGTGCTCATCTAAAAAAAAATCATTTAAAACATGTCTTTCTCTTTCCCTCAGACAATCGCACAAGGCAACTGCACATCTGAAGAAATAGCGCCTTAACTGCCTTACATCTTGCACTAATTTCAGTAAGTCAGTCTTCAACTTTTGCTTACTAGCTTTTGGATTTTATTTTTCACATTCTTGCTGTGTTTTTATGCATACTATAATATGATTATGTGAATTTTAGATCTAAGCTAGGTTTATCAATGGTTGGCTGGGAGTGTGATGAAAATTGTATCTTTGAACTTCTTCATATCTATCATTTTGACCTGAAATGGAAAGAATAACAATCCCTAAATATATCGGAGGGCCATATTCCTCAATTTGTCCACTATGAAAGTAAATCAACTCCATCATGCTTTGTGATGAATTGAGTTATCCCATAGTAGTAAATTGATTATGGATAGTGGTATTTTCTCCTTTAAGAAATTTATGTTATGAACTTTGACACAACTAGATAGCATTTGGCTATGGCCAAACTTTAAGTTTTTGTTTATATATGGTGAGAAAACTTCGGTATGGTATCTATATACTCAGTTCTATTATGAATTTATATTTTTTTTGCTCTGTTGCTCGGATTTGGATTTGATGAACCGAATTTGAATGCTATTAATTATTTTTTTGGCTAAAAAATGTATATTAGTTTATCATCTGCAATATTTTTCATTTGGGTAGATGCTAAAAGCTAAGGCCATTTCTTGGTAGGTAGTGTTGGTGTTGTGCTAGGTACATTTCCATGATAAAAAGCTTTATTAATTAGTTGTACTTTTATTTAGGTATGGAGCCAAAAAGGGAATCAAGCAAGAGGAAACATTTTTTTCAACCAAATTTTGAACAATCCTCATCACACCATGAGACAATTATAATACCACAGTATTTGGAAGATTAGAGACCAAGTGAAACAAATCTAGGCATCTCAACCAAGAAGTTAAGTAAGAGAAGTTGTTTCTTTGAGGACCAACAAAATTTTCGAAAGGAAGGTACAAGTTCAATGCCTACGGAGAAGAGAAGCTACGACAAGAATGATTTTGTCGATGAGAATGTGTCAGGTAGTCATTGAATATCTATTTCCAATTATAATTATTTTAGGATATTAAATTAGTTTACCAAAAGTTCTCATAAGCATAGCAATAATTTTTTTCAACTTTTAATGCAGTACTTGCTCCAGCTTTCCTTGGTCGGGCATCTTATCAAAGAACTCGCCAAGGTAAATGATATATTACATCATCAATTTTTGATTAATAAAATTTTAGTATTTTTCTAACACAATTTTTAATGTAGATGTGATTGTAAATTATAACGACTTTGGAGACGATACATACACATGTAATTAAAAAAAATCAATTTGTTTATACTAATTATTGTGAAAAAGGACAAATAAAACTTCCAATATCAAATCCAACTCTAACTTTTCTTGAACAATTATTGAATCAAAACAATGGTTGTGAAAGTACACTTTTTCGTGAAAATATTCGGCTTTACAATGTCATGTTTGCTTTTATTTCTATGGGTGCAAAAATTTATTACAAGATAAATAATGGAATAGCTCCTTATGTATTCAAAATTTGTGGACAAATGCATCATTTGATGGGATCAGTGTTACCTTTTGCAAATGAATGTACCAAGTTTGCTCAACTATATGTTTATGACACTGGAAATGAGATTTTAAATCGCATTAATGCCATTGACCCAGATAATAGAAATCAAAATATCGATGTTGCCATTGTTGAAAAATTAGCAAATATGCTTGACGACGATAATGAATTGGCCAAAAAAAATTGATAAGTGAGAGTTCAATTTGAAAATATTTCGTTGCCTAATTGTAACACGACTCTACTTGATTGTTAGTTTACCGATGGTAAGCAATACGAATTATCGAGTGCTTCTGAAATTGTCGTTTTAATTGTTGGGGACATTGGAGAATTTAATTCTAACAGAGATATCATAATTTGATTGGTTAATGGACATTTGAAACAAATATCAAAGATACATCCGAAGTTAATGTCATTGCAATATCCGTTACTTTTTCTGTATGATGAGGATAAATTCAGAATTGATATGTTGTTAGAGTGTATGGAAAGAGAGCGTCAGAGAAAAAGAAAAAAATTGACGATGATAAAATTTGTCTGTTATCAAATCCATGATCGAGAAAATGATTCAGGCACTTTGCTAAAAGGCGGAAGATTGTTTCAACAATACTTAGTTGATGCATATGCGACAGCTGAGAAAAATCGCTTAGAATATATTAGAAATCATCAACCATTATTGAAGTGTGAACAATGAAATCATTTATCTACTCTTGCTTCAAATGGTGTTACCCGATGTTCTGATGTGGGAAAAATAATTTTTCTTCCAGGTACATACACTGGCAGTCCTAGAGATATGTTAAATAACTATCAAGATGCCATGGTAATTTGTAGATATTACGACAATCTGGATTTGTTTATAACTTTCACTTGTAATGTTAAATGGCCGGAAATTGTGAGATATTTTGAAAAGAGACATGGGTACAAAGCGGAAGACAGACCATATATTGTTTCTCAGATTTTTAAAATTAAATTGGATGATATGATAAAATTCATTAAATCCGCAGAACCTTTTGGAGATATTCATGCACATGTTTGTACAATTGAATTCCAAAAATGAGGATTGCCTCATGCTCATTTATTAATTTGGCTTCGAATGTCATACAAGTGTTATACATCAACAGATATAAATTCTATCATTTCTGCTTAATTACTAGATAAAAACATTTGTCCAGAAAATTTTGAAATAGTTAGTCAATTTATGATACACGGTTCTTGCTGTCAATTAAATTCAAAATCTTCATGCATGTGCATGAGAGATGGAAAATGTACAAAATCTTTTCCAAAACCATACATTTCTAACACTGTTTTTCACGCAATTAAGGCTCCTCACTATAGAAGACGTGATGATGATTCAAAGTTTATAAATAAAAATGGAATTCATATTGATAATAATTTTGTTGTTCCATATAATCTCATTTTGTTGTTGAGGTATAATGCTCACAGAAATGTTGAATCGTGTTTTCAGTCTATGTAAATAAAATACTTATTTAAATATATAAATAAAGGTCCAGATAGAGCTCGAGTGATGGTCCAGATAAAATACTTATTTGAATTATCGATATTTAACTCCTGACGAATCTGTGTAGCGATTGTTTGAATTCTCCATTCATACCAGATATCATGCAATGCAATACTTAAAAATTCATTTGCCTAACGAGCAGAGTGTTTTCTTTTATGAAGGTCAATCTATTGAACAAGTTGTGAAAAATTCAGATGCGGAATGTACAATGCTGACTACTTTGTTTGATGCAAACATTTTTTATAAGGACGCGGCTAAATTAACTTATGCTCAATTTCCTTCTCAGTTTGTTTGGGATAGTGATAGTAAAATATGGCATCTAAGAAAAAGACGATATGATGTTATTGGCAGAATTGCACACGTACCACCACTTGCAGGCGAATTGTTTTACCTACGAATGCTACTGAATATTCAAAAAGGATGTCGCAATTTCGATTGGATCAAAACAGTCAATGGACTTACATACGCCACTTTTCAGGAAACATGTCGAGCATTGGGATTGCTAGATGATGATAAATAATGGAACGATGCCCTGGTTGAATCTGCATTTACTGCGATCTCTTCTCAGATTAGACAATTATTTGTTACCATTATTCTTTTTTGTAATGTCTCAAATCCGCGAGCTCTACTCGATGCACATTGGATGAGAATTTCTAATGATATGAAAAATAGTGTTTTATATGAACTTGAAAATTTGTTTAGCATGGAATCCAGTTCATTGAAATAACATCATTTACCGATGCCAAAAACAGAAAAGATACAAGAGTTGAGCAATAAATTAATGAGAGAGGAATTAGATTTTGATTGTGAGACACTTAAACATGAACATTGTGAATTAGTTACTAAATTAAATTCGTGTCAGAAAATTATATACGATGAAGTGATTGGAGTTATGGAACAGAACACTAAAAAAATTATTTTTTGTGTGTGGTAGTGGCGGAACAGGAATTTTTTTTTTGTGGAATGCTATAATTTTTAAACTGAGATCTGAAGAAAAAATTGTTTTGGTCGTTGCTTCGTCAAGAATTGCTTCTCTGTTACTTCCAAAAGGCAGAACAGTGCATTCACGTTTTAAAATATAGCTTGTTATAGATAAAGATTTAAAATGTTCGATAACTAAACAAAGACATCTTGCAGAATTAATTGAAAAGACAGATTTGATCATTTGGGATAAAGCTTTGATGTGTAATAAATGTTGTATGGAATCATTAGATAAAACTCTTCGGGATATTTTGTCAGCAAACTCTGATAATCGAAAGACACAAATACCATTTAGAGGCAAAACAATTTTATTCGGTGGAGATTTTAGATAAACTTTACCAGTTATAGAAGGAGGAAGCAAGAGTGATATTATTGAGGTGTCTTTGAATAATTCATATCTATGGTCATATCTTAAAGGTTTTTTGTTTAACAGATAACATGAGATTATTGTCTATCAGATTAACGACCATTGAAAAAGATGAGATTCAAAATTTTGCATAATAGATGCTATAGATAGGAGAGGGTCGACTAAAGTCAAATTTTCCAAAAAATGACCCTGATACATCTTGGATTCATATTCCTGAAGATTTACTCACTGATTCAACTTTAGATCCTATCAAATCAATTTTTACGGCTACTTATCCAAATTTTGATTGTACATACAATGATACATGTTATTTGAGAGAGCGTGTCATCGTCACTCCAAGAAATGCAACTGTACATGAAATAAATAAATATGCAATTAATTTGTTGCCTGGTGATAAAAAAAATGTTTTTTAGTTCCGATTCAATTTCATTCAACTCTTCTACCTATAGTGATAACAGTCTTTTGTATCTTATAGATTTTTTTAATAAACTTGAATTTAGCGGTCTACCATCACACGAACTTATACTGAAGATTGGAATTTCAATTATGTTATTAAGAAATTTAAATCAAATACAGGGTTTGTGCAACGGAACACGGTTGGTTATAACTAATTTGTTTGAAAAAATAATATAGGCAAAAATACTGACAGGGAATAATATTGGAGAAAAGGTTTACATTTCAAGGATTGTGTTGATTGCGAATGAAACTAAATGTTCATTCACATTTAAGAGACGACAATTTCCTGTTAGAGCCTGTTATGCAATGACAATCAACAAAAGTCAGGGTCAGTCGCTAAATCAAGTCAGAATATATTTGACCGAACCAGTTTTTAGTCACGGACAATTATATGTTGCACAATCGAGAGTTACATCAAAAAAATGCTTAAATATTATGATAAATAACAGTGACGACATACCAAATAATTATACAAAAAATTTAGTTTACAGAGATATTTTTCAAAATATATAGTATATATAGCACATAATTAAATCAAATAGGAAGAAAAAGAATGTAAATAAATATAGAACAATTCTTTTTGCTGTAAATGAAGGGTTCTTTAGGATTTGGAAAGAAGATACAATATCTCCTTATTTTTGATATTTATGTAACTTGCTTGAAAGTTTACATAGTAAATTGTAAGTTTTTTTTTTTATGATAATTATGTAGAATCTATTTACAAATCTAGTTTTATGTTAAACAACAATTAGGCTTCCGAAAAATTAATAGCACTTCGTCGTAAAACCGCGCCAAGACACAGGCAGCCACCTAGTTATCTTATAAAGTGAAAGCAATCCTTGACTTAATAAGTTTAACCCTCTTCATTCTAACTTTCAAGAGATTCTCTTATAAATTAAGAATCAAGTTAAAGGTGAACCTGATGAGTTTTACTTACAAGACAAGTGGGTCACATTTTTTCATCAAACGATTCCCACTTATTTTGTGAATTAAACTCTCCAAATTCACCTTAAACCTGGTTTACTCCAATCGTACCCAACTATCGTAAGAAGATAGGGCAGTCAGAAAATTTGAACCATCATCTTAATTTATTCTTGTGGTTTGACCTTTAAAATAAAAAATAAAAAAAACTCTATCTCTACACTTCTAGTTATCGGCTAAGATCAGCTGCCCGCGCCCGTCATTCAAAAATTATCGGCTAAGGTCTTTTAATTACTAGGTTCCTCCCCACTAACTATGCGATCAAACAATGATTAGAGCATGGTTTATTCCCTAAAGTAAAAATTAAAAGAAGCCTGAGATTCTGAATTCCATGTTTTGGGTTTGTCCCTGTCATGTCTAAACTCGCCTTTCAACTTTTGTGATCATTGCACATGGTATAGGAGCAACGTTTGCTTTTCTCCCTACTATTTATCCAATCCCACGGCCTGATAATTCTCCTTTGGAAAACTCAACGGCCACGATGCTGTGCTCCTCCTAAAATGAACGGCTCCTGTCTCTGGCGGGAATTAAGAGAGCGAATTAATTAGAACACACGCAATTTGGGTTTTGTGTTTACGAGTGGGTTAGCCCAATAAGACAACACCGACGACAAAGTAGAGCCTTCCCCTTCTTTGCAGGTCCACCCGATTAACCGTTGGGCCCATCGAGGTTTAAGTTTGAGGTTTCCCGTTACGTTTTCCAATCCACGTAACGTTTCTTCCTCATTTTGCTATGAAAATTACTATACCCTTTTGAAAAAAAGTTTCCATAAAACGACTTCCTTTTCAAAATTATTTATCAAAAATTACCACTCTAGTAGATAGTTAATAGTTAGACACCGACGTTGTCCAATTGTCCCCAACAACCCAATTTCCATTTATGTTAAGTCGCAACACTACACAATGCAAGTATTCCTCATTTGATCATGTGCATTTAAGTATTAAGATGCCCAAATCTCCGAGGTGTATTAATATTGTTGTCTTGTGGATAGATTTGAGTTTTATGTGGAAATTTATTGGGACGAAGGACTTTTGCTCAAATACAATCGATTTTTAAATTTCTTGTCTTTAATGAAATTTTAGATACGTGAAAATTGAATGGAAGAGTACGTACTAGTGAGAAATGACGCAAGTAAGCATATTATTAGAGGTTTAAGCATATCCAATCAGAATCAAACAAGGCCCAAGGTCTGTATAAAACGGCAGCAGACATACTTTTTCAACAAAGACAAACATAAAATAAGATCTATAACACGTATTTTGTCAAATAAAAAAATATACAATAACGTTCATTCTAGTCTCAGGAGTAAAACAAACAAATCAACAACAACTATATATATTCAATCAAATATTGAAAATTTAAATAACTTTGACAACTATGTATTCAACATCAGCCGTTACTTTCATTTATTTCTCACCGTTTTTCACGTAAATGACGTAACAATCAGACAAAATTACTATCGATAAATTTGGTCTCAAGTGACTCAACAAAATCACTCCCCCCACATTCAAAAACGGTCCCCCTAGCATTCTTCAATAGAAAAAGTAAAAAATTCAAACTACTGATGGATTGGGCATTGCATCATGTCCGAAACCTCAGCTTAATGAAATTTCAAATAAGTGAAGATTGAATGGGAGAGTACGTAAGTGAAAGATGTCATGAATGAGCGTATTATTAGGCATTTAAGCACATTCGATAAGAATCAAATGAGACTCAAGTTAGTGTAAGATGGAGTCAGACTTACTTTTTCAATATAGACAAATATACTGATTATGGTAAGGTCTAATGACAAACACATTTTCAACTAATAATAAGATCTATAACACATACTTTCTCAGATAAAAAATAATACAATAACGTTCATTATAGTTACAAGAGTAAAACGAACAAAATCAACACCAACCAACCATATGTACACGTTCAAACATCAAAAATTTGAACAATTTTGAAAATAACGTATTCAACAATAGACGTTATTTTCATTTATGTCTCACCGTCTTTCACGCACATGGCACGTATAGAATTACCACCGGCGAAATTCGGCCTCAGGTGAACTCAAGAAGACTAATACAGTCAAACGGTCAACACCCCAAGTAAGTTTTCTTCAACAGAAAAAAAAATAATCCAGAACCGCTTATGGCACCAGCTTAACTAATCTTGCTTACTACACAAAACGCATAATTAGGGACGACACACGACGTGGTCCCTTCTCATTGGTCAACCTCAAGTCTCCGGGATTCTTAACACACTACACCAATAAACAATACCAGTCACTCTCACAGTCTCACTCATCCCTTCTCTCTCTCTGTCTCTCTGTCTCTCTCTCTCTCTCTGTATTTTCTTCTCCAGCCAAATTCCGATCAAATTTCCCTCCAAACCTCTCTCCGATTCTCTCGAATTCGTCTCCAGCAATGCACGATCTTCCTCCCGAATCCAATTTCGAGTCCTGACGACGCCGTTTTGGTTCACTCAACTCAACTCACTCTCCCTCTCACTCGTTCGCTTAAAACTCACTATGATTCAGGCAATGGAGAGCTCCGTCAACAATGGCGGCGGATTCACGCAGTTCCAGCAGAGCTTTATCGGCGGAGATAGCAGCGAGGAGGAGCTCTCCGTGCTGCCACGTCACACCAAGGTGGTGGTTACCGGCAACAACAGAACTAAGTCGGTGCTCGTTGGACTACAAGGCGTTGTGAAGAAGGCGGTTGGACTCGGCGGATGGCATTGGCTCGTAATTTTCTTACTTCTCTCTGTCCTGCTTTGGAAATTTGAGTTTTATTGATTTTGTTGCATTAGTGAATTTGAGAAGCTTAGGGAGTAAGCAATTGAATCTGGATCAAAATTTTAAGATGGAATTGCATGTTTGTTTTACTACTGGATCTGCAGATTAGACTAGATTTTGCTTTCAAATGTGGGACTGGAAATGGATTATAATATTATAAGGAAAAGATATATTACTCGACTTTATCTCTTGCTTTTTTATTAAAATTTGAATTCTTCTGTGTTAAATTATTTACTTTTAATACTAGTGTACCATGAGTTCAAGATGGTCCAGCACTTGAGTAATTGATATTTTGATTTTTTTTTTATAACTTTTTTGAATTTAATTTGCTGTATTCATGATTTGTTTCATGGAGGAGATCACTGTTTTATTTAGTTTTCAAGTTTGTGTTTTGCAGAATACACTAATGAAATTCTGAGACGTTGTTTGATGATTCGGTCTACGCTTAAATTCTAGCATTTTGTAATTTCAGGGGATTAAATAAACAGATGGTTGTGTTATTTGTAGTAATTTCAGCTTAATATCTTGATAGGTCTTTGCCAAAATCAGTAAGTTCAGTCTTGTGATTGAGCAAGTTTTACATTTTGGGCAAGTCAGTAGCTAGCTTTTTCTTATTTTGAGCTGTAAATACCATATATTTCTGTTTGGTGAATTGGATTTTTCTAAGGATATAGAATTAGTATTTACTGGAATTTTATCAAATTTTTGTTTTGTTTTGTTGCTATACTCGATAATGGTATCAGTTCTAACTAATGATTCCAAATCCAATCAGGTTCTTACAAATGGCATAGAAGTGAAGCTTCAGAGGAATGCTCTTAGTGTACTTGAACCTCCTACCGGTCTCGAGGACGACGATGATCTTGAATTCGAGAATGTGCAGTGGAATGTATCAGACATGGGTGAGTTGGTTTCGCATGTTGATCTGGTTGCTTTTCAAAAGTAGACTGGGTAACAATTGATGAAATTTGTACTAGACTGGAACATTTACTTTGTTACTTTCAATAAGGGCCATAATCCCATCATGGTTTGGTTAACTTGTTTTGGGGACCTCTCTAAAATGTGAACTTGGGAGCAGTATGATCTATATGAAAGTAGGAGAGGTTGGCACATAGGATCCATTGTGTCTTCACTTTTTTCTGCTTTCTGTCTCTAAAATAAAAGCTTTATTGTCTCATTTCTTTATCTCCCTTTTTTTCTCTGTCCCCACTATGCTTTCTTATTGTGCCTCTATTATTTTCATTTCCCAGCATCTGATGATACTCAAAAATCCCAAAGGTCAAGAAATAGAGTGCATAAGTCATGTGGATCATCTCATAAGACTATGTGCAGATCTTTCTCTAGTGACTCACAATCTAAGGGTTCTGTTTCTACTCCTCGAGGGTCAGGGTCGACGGTTAGTAGCATCCGACACTCTTGTCCTTATACTGTTTCTTCTGTAGTTGTGAACATATCACCAGTTTAGGTTGTTTGTAACTCAAAATATCTCTCTGTTCAGAAAATTGACCTCGGCAAACTGGAGATGGCTGCTTTATGGAGATATTGCCGGCACTTCAATCTTGTGAGTACTTTGTAGTTAAAACCTGCCGAGATTGAATGATTGTCCTGTGTCTAACCCACTGATTACTTATGTTTGAATGATCTTTCCTTAGGTGGATGTGGTCCCAAACCCATCAAGAGAGCAACTAATAGATGTTGTTCAGAGGCATTTCATGTCACAGGTACTCAGAATTGCCAGCTTTGCTCTTCCTTTTTCTTGTTCCGAGTACTTTAGCATGTTCGGTTGCCAAGTATAATGAGGTCATTACATTAGTTGCCAAGTATGATTGAAAACTATTGTTTAATCTATTTGTGTAGCAAATCGACGAGTTGCAGGTGATTGTGGGATTTGTTAAGGCTGCGAAGAAAATGAGGAATGTGTGCAAATGACATAGTGGCGACGGAGCATGCTAACAAAGACACTGGTTGTCCACTCCCTGCTCTGATTTCTTAACCCATTGTATCTATCTAGGGCTTGTTTATGCTTCACATTTCTGTTCATTAGTACAGTTGTAGAGAGATTCGGTATTTACCATTTTGGTAGATCGAGCATAGTTTACTCGTAGATATCTAAACCGGCCGGCGGGGAATTCGGAAAGAACCTCTGTGTAGGAAGAGACCCTGCTTAATATTTGTCCTAGAGCTTGATTCTATGTATGTAATTGCTGACTGGGGATCTGGGTTTTCTTCTGAAATGTATATATATTGTCTAGTTCTCTTCACATTGTGATTTCTTTGTTCTAGAGTACGCAACAAATTGATCTACAAAACAAAACCCTGTTGGAAAATCACCGTAAATGAGATAGATCATCCAAACAAGATGAGTTGGTGCCAAGTCAAGTTCAGTACTTTTTTCTTGCTTGACAATTCGAATGCTTTGTTTGGTTGGCATCCGTAGACATAGATATCGTTTTCAAGGTCATTCACTCTCTTCTGGTCACGCACATGGCTACAAGTCCTACAAACGTTCTATAATTGGTACGATGGAGAAGAAAGAGAGAGCAAAATTAAGAAAATTTCAAAACTTGTCTACAATGCACTGCCGAATAGGATGACAGGTATTAAGACCTTACAACTACTTATGTCTAGATTGGCATTATTATCTACTAGAAAAATCTCCAGCCCTACGGGTGTGGGCATGAAAGTGAGAAAAAATAATAACAATTGTGATAGTAAATTTTTATTTTTTATTTTTTATCCGGAATTTACAATCAAATCATTTTTATCATCTTTTTACTTTTTATATTATTAAGGATAATTTTGTCAATTTTAAATTTAGTGAAGCCTTTTGGCTTCCCTTTATATTAGTAGAGATCGGAACTGTTTTTGTATTATAAACCACGACAGGTTGTTCAATAGATGTATATATCGAATTTTATTACTCGAATGTTAAAGAAAAAATTGTTAGTTTGGACACTCATGTTTGACTGATGAGACGATATTGTCGTTCATGTTTGACAAATATCGTTTTGGTCATCAATTTTTTTCTTTGTCATTCAGAATGGTCACTTTGTTCATTTATATGTTAAAAACCACATATGTGACATACACATGTTTTACTTAAATAGATATTTTTGTCATTGTTAAGCTAATAAACATATTTATATATACTTTACATAATAAATAAATATTTTCTTTAATGTTCAAAATAGACAAAGTGACTAATCTGAATGATAAAGTAAAATATGAGTGACCAATCTAATATTTGTCAAACATGAGTGACCAATACGTCTTAACTATCAAACATAAGTGATTACACAAACAATTTTCTCAATATTAAAAATATCCAAACTCCTGCATCGGACAATTATTCAACAATAGATCCAAAAGTGTATGTTCATTACAAAACTGATAGTAGTAATCTGTAATGGTTGTCAGTGATAGCATCTTGTCTAAAGGTCACACAGATCAAGACCAGGAGATTTCATATATCGAAACGGGTCCCAAAATCCTCAGGTCCTTCTTCACAGGAGATAATAAGCTACCAAACCGCTAAGGAAGCCAAAACAA
Organism: Geum urbanum; assembly: GCA_946800695.1. NCBI lineage: Eukaryota > Viridiplantae > Streptophyta > Magnoliopsida > Rosales > Rosaceae > Geum > Geum urbanum. The sequence continues at coordinate 1,261,360 of OX326998.1, read as the reverse complement.
AAGAGGTAGGGACTGGAGGGACATTGATGCATGACTAACCAGACCAAATGGTCTCTCTACTCAGTGAACTCATGCATCACATTTCTGCTAGGAATTTAACCCTTTACCTTGGCCGGGCCAGAAACAACATATGGAACTTAGTATGGATCTAAATTTTGGCCCATGATATTTTTGGCCCAAATGAATCAAATGATTAGTATATGGAAAGATTATTAAGATCTCAAGACTTTTCTACTTCAAAGAGAGCATTTTAAATTGGACAAAGTCATGCGATAAAATTTGTATCTAAACTCAGTTAGATGTGAATGTCTAAATTATTTTTGTTTATATATATATATTTTGGTTTGTAGATTTATAATTGAAATCACATATCATATAATTTAAGATCGTAATAATCATGTATGCAAAAATTTGATTAAATAAAAAATTGTTTGTTCATTAAATTTTGTAAAACAGATAAACGGTTGTTAATATAATGTTAAAATTCACAATAAATCGTCCATCTATTTAATAAAATTAGATACCAAAATGAACTTTATTTTGATAAATAAAATTAGACTAAATTAGACCAAAATCGGTGATCTCAATTGTCAAATTACAATAAAAATAATTTGAACATTCAATTTAATTTATACCCGGCCAAATTTTGTTCAGTCTACAATACAGGAGGTCTTTATGTTCCATCAAATTTCCTGTAGTGACGATCGACTAGAGTCCAGAACTTGCCATCCCCCATCAGCTTTTGCACTTTTCTCAAGTGCTTGTTTAATGTGAATAATGTCGATCGTTGGCCCTAGCCAACACTATTTTTGGTCAACAATTCATCTAATCTGTGTGCTCAATTCACCAATAAATAATTGCACCGATTGTGAATGAATGGAGAGTCTCGGTCGTTCTTTTCTTTTCATAAGAAAAGAAAGAGAAGCTAGCCAGTTATGCAGCACTTGAGAAATCTTGTTTCAAATGTTATAGTGCTGTGTACGTATACTCTAGTTAATGTCCCCCCTATAATGAAAAAGCAAAACCTCCAAGAAAGCAGGAACTTGACGACTACAATAGATCGATAATGCTTCTAGCTATCTATAGCTTCCTTTCTTAACTTTCATTCGTTGAATAATCTGAACTGCATGCGTGCCCCTTTGTCTATAAAACAAACTTGTGCGTGCTTGAGTTGAGGAGTAAAAACTAGAAAGCAACTTAGCTGTGTCTTGTGAGAATCTGTTAATTCTATAATGTGAGGAATACATATACGTGTAAGTGAGTAATTTACGGTCCAGTTTCTCTCATGCATTATTCATATAAATCTAACACATTTGAGATTGTGACAAGTGTCCCGCACACTTGTGTGCTTTACATTATAAGTGCACTCGACAAAACATGGCTTCATTATGTTCGATCTTCACCACATATTGAATTTTTCTCGTTTGCTATGATGATGGGGATAGCATTCATACGCGCGATCATGACATATTGAGCTCGATAACTATGTATTCGTGGCATCAGAACCTGTTCTCTTTGGCCCTTTAATTTGCAGTAAGTTGGAATCCATTCATACACTCGATCCTTGCTTGATGACGATGATGATGATACGAATCTAATGATGTTATTCTACACTCTGAAACAATAGGTAGATTCAGCTGCCTCCCTCCAATATATTTGGCAGAGATTCTTATCACCAACTAGCACAACTGAAAAGCGTATCTATATATATCTAATATACCGCTGCAATAAGCAGCATCTAGCTAGCTATATATCCAGCATATAACAAAAGCAGTTTAATTAAGGAATAGAGTTACGGATAGATATATAGATAGATCACGAATCTCACTAAATTTAGAGAATATTCACAAACGTTTAGTGAAATCCTACGTACCAAAGATCATATATATCAAATGGCAAAAGTTGTCGTACGTGCAGCGAGTATAACCCTAGAAATTCTCTACTGACGTACGTACTCTAGCTACATGCATGCAGATACAGAATTAGTTCCCCCAAATTTTTTGTCGGTATCATGGGTTAATATGTACAATTTGATTCAGTAGAAACAACATACGAATTGATATTCCCATATGCAACTTGATTTCAGATCAGATAGTATATATACATATGTATCCGGAACAAAATCAAAAGGAATGCATGGATGGTGGAGCATATACATATTGTGCAAGTTATATGTCAAGCTATATAACTTCGAGTCACAATCAATTAAGGTATGACATGCGTATTTATCAAAATGAGGAACTCACTTGCTTGATACGTAATAGATCCGAGCACATTTGCCTAAATTGAAAGAAGAAAAAAAACTATCTTATGCTATGATTCTCTGTCTTATTACTTATGTAGGTTTCGCGCAAACAATATTTCTTTGAAAATGTTGGTCGATCATTCGCCACTAAATACAAAAACCTTCACCAAGAGAGCCTCAGCTGACCAGGTTATAATAATATGTATTCCTATTTATCTAATAATTAAGCCAGCTCTCTTGTGCGCCATGATTTATTTCTCGACAGCAAATAATTATAAAAGCGTATTATAGTAAATAAAACGATTGTATCATCCACTACTTAACCTTTACACTGGCTTTTAAACATGACTTAGAAATATATATATTGCTTGAAGCACTAGGGAGTACGTACGTACGTACTCCATCATGAATTGAATTATTTCAGCAGTTCTTGTTAAAAGACTTCGAATATAATGTACGTCTATATATCTTCATGATCTTTAACAGTTTATTCGGATCGGTGAGCTATAGCTCTACATCTAAATAGATTGAACACTTCACCACTTTTCCGGCCAGCAATGTATGAAGATAATGCAAAAACGATACCTTATATTTCAGTGCTTTAATTTTAGTAATTAGAACATGAATGAGCATACCTACGTACAGAATGCAGGCATGCAGATATACTTCAATACTTTTGGAGGATGAGTTTTTTCTAAATGGACATGCACGTAGCTATATATAGCAAACCGCATTCTCCATTGTCGGATCAAGGTCAGAGGACATAGTCGGAAAAATTTACATGTTTAATTTTAAGGCCACCGAGAATTGCATGCATCACCATCCATTGTCCACGTTCTAGATCGATCTTTAGGTTTTGTTTTCTTTATAAGCTAGCTATAAGAATGATTTTCAAATAACACCGACGATTTGTAGTGGGCTTAGGGCGCCATAAAGTACGTTTAGGAAAGTGGTCGGTCTTAATTAGATATTTTTGTTCAACACTGAGTGTACTCTCGTGGGTTTAACAAATCGTCTGGTTTTTTTTTTTTTTTTTTTTTATGAAAATGGGTATTTGAATGGGGGAGGCAGTCCACCAACTCAGGAACATTATGAACTTTCCATTTGAGAGCAGTAAGACCCCGTTGGTCCAAAGTTTTCTACCTTGAAAGTTCACAGGCATCCGATAGTCGAGTCTCGAGATGACTTAGGCTCTCTGAATGCTGACACTTTTTACCAGTGACGTATAAATCCTGCAGAAACACAGTACTCAGCAACCTACCAATAAGAGACTTATGAATGTTGAGACTCGAACTTGAGTGGAGTTCACTCAAGCCAGTGCCTTAACATTCCTGCCCACCCTCATTGGCACAAATCGTCGGTCTTAGTTAGCAATAAACCAAACTATGCCAGTATAGAATTATATCACTCATATGTGAATATGTGATTGTGCATTTCTAGCTTAAGGCTAGCTAACACAGACCAAACTGCTGTCGAAATCGACGTACTTAAGTAAGGCTCAAGATCACACACAATCTAGAACAGCATTGCATGTCTTTCATAGTTTCATAGTACGTACGTACGTCCACCAAACTAATCGGGTTGCTAGAGAACTAATATCTTAATTAATCCCACATTTTGATAAAATTAGCATTAATCAGAGATTCTGCAACTGCAGTCTATACGTGTATGGAAACTATGAAACTCCGGCGGCGCCTCTGGATGTCGTTTATATAGACGGCGGAGCAAGATGGATACACCGAGGACCTCGGAGATGCGGGGATACGAGGCAAATGGCAGACATGCATAGAGATGTGATGTGAGATTGTTGAGGAATGAACAAGTCCAAGGATCGGAGAAGGACAAAGGTGAAAGGCCACAAGGCTAACATGCATTGCAGCACAAAAAGCTAAGCTTGTTTTCCAGTGACATCTGACTAAACTCGGTCTCCATTTTTCTCTATCTGGTCCGGGTGTTATATAATTTAATGCATATATATGATGCATGCCTCTATATCATTGATTGACTCTATATGTATACAATCTCGATAAGATATTAATATACCGACGGGTTTGTGTCGCAAATATATAGCTAGCTATCATTTTCATTTTTACGTGAAATGAGTACCGGAATGACTCTGTGTTATGTACTTCTTTCTATTGCTAGTAATTTTTGGAGGAGGTTAATTTGGCAAAAATGGATCGAAGAAACATAGAGCTGCTAGCACGAACTTTACTTGTACATTTAAACTACAAGTATAATTATGGAAATGGCCGGGTTTCAATCAATCTGTACCCTGTGATTTTAGATTTTTATTTTTTTAAGAAAAACGAAAAAATTCATTAAATAATTAATAAAGCCAGTAAAACAATTATCTATTGACTACATGCGAAAGGTACGTCAAAAAGAGCCTTAAGATCCGCAAAGATGATCTGATATATATGTCGTCGTATAAAGTAAGAGGATTTTTATTGGGACCTCCACATTTGTTCTTTTGACCTCTCTTCAATATTTTGTCCCAAAATTTTTAACATTGCCCTCCTATAAATTTAAAAGAAATTAACTACTTAACGCAGTAATTCAATTTTGAATGGAAACGATTTTCCATATAATTTCTCTCAAAAGCAATTATTTAAAAAAAAAAATTTGTCGCAATTGATGCGGCGGTCGCTACTTGAGGTAGACCCCTGTCCCCCGATAATCACCCTTCGCTATCATGGTGAACATTAATATAAGTAATAGCATTGTTCGAAGTGAAATTCTTAACAACCTATATGGATGTTGGTTGAGAGGGCTTGTTGGCATGGGGTGTGCTTGTGTTCTGCTGGGAGCTTTAAGTTGGTTCTTTTGCTCTTTGTTTGATATAATAGTCTCCTTGATTTGGTTACTTTCAATTGCATGGCATAGTTTTGGTGGCCTCTCCATTCCAGACTCTGTTTTTGAGGTTTTTATGAAGAAATTCAAAATTAGGGTCTATGATCTAATTAAACGACAGTGAAAATGAAAGTGTTCAAGTTTGAAATGTATTCGAAGACAAAGAAGAACAAAGAAATGAGCTCTTAAACTTCTACGTACTGCATACGGAAAAAGATTAACATTAACTCATCGAAGAGTTTCGCCTTTTGAAGCGCCAGTCGCGTAGGGCGACCGGGCCAGGCCGAGTCAGAAAGGCTTTGATGACTCAAGGTTCATATTAGGGAAAGGAGAGTGAGGGGAAGAGGGGGCTGCCCTCGGCCCGATCATTCAATTCGCTCCGACATGGTTCTGTAGTCAAAGCAACTTCGTCACTTTCACGCTAGGAGGAGAAGTAAGGAGGTCTTATTTTTTTTTATGACAAATTTGAGTTTTAGTTTTGTTAAAAAAAAAGGTATTTAGTAAAAGAGGAGGTGCAAATAGAAAAACTCATAAACTAATTGTTTGAAAGTCGGACATTTTGATTAAAGCGAACGACAAAACCTAATAAATACTAAGATAATACGATCACCCAATGACTGCTCACGAAAGATATGTCAGAAAGAACGCAAGGGCTCCCAAGCAATCTAAAATAGTCGACCGGCCATCTAAACGAACTACTCACGTAATCCTGCTAAAAAAGCTAAACACCATAACCGTAAGAGACATGTCAGGTTACGAAATAGAAGAGGAGGTAACCCGATCATTCAATGGCTACCCACGAAAGATACGTCAGGAAGAATCCAAGGGGCCCCAAGCAATCTAAAATAGTCAACGGACGGCCATCTAAACGAACTACATATGTAATCCTGCTAAAAACCATAACGTTGCAAGAGACAATTCAACGCTGTAAGAGGCGAGTGTACAATTCTTTGGAGGATCAAAATCATTATTCAAGATATCTGAAAAATTGTCAATAAGTTTGTGAAGATTATCTTCACTTATGTTCTTCGTGAAACAAATTTTGTGGCGGACAAATTGGTTAGTATTTGACACTCTCTCCTAAATTTGGAATCAATCTCTCTCTGCTACTGCTAATAGAGTTCATCTGTATGATTCCTTAGGCTCAGGTCACTCAAAAGATTTTTCTATTTTGTAATTTTTCTTTTCCTAACCAAAAAAAAATCCAATGAGTACCTAGAAAAGATATATACGCCAGGAAGCTAAAGGGACCCTAACTAAGCAATCTAAAAATGATCAACATCCGGCATCTAAACTGGCTACTTAAGTAATCCTACTAAAAATGGTACCATGACAGTCAGATGCAAGTTACGCTTATCAAAAAAAAAAAAGAGGCAAGTTACGAAATAGATGAGGCAGCTTACAATTCAAGTATCAGGAGTTAAGATTCTCAACCCCATAAAGTAGTATTGCGGTTACATTGGAGAAATAAATGTCGAGATTCTCAACCTCAAAATATTACAATTTGATTCATACTTTTTATGTAATTTTCGAATTCAATAATTCAATTTTTTTTATGTAATACCAAGTGAATCAATCTTGTTCAATTTCATTGAAAGTAAAATGGGAAAATCTAATTAAGTTAATGAAAAATTCAAATAGAATAAGATATTTTGAATCTCTGATGCTGCCTTGGTAGCAAGAATATATAGAATCTCTGCCTATTGCCCTATTCTAGTATCTTTTTATTTCTCCGCAACTTGCTCCTCTAAAGTTATTTCACACAGAGATTCTTTTTTGTTACCAATCAAAAAAAGATTCTTCTTTGTTATACCACTCTTGGTTAATTCTGCTTAAAATTAACGTTACTTACAGAAAATGCGTAAAAAAGGTTCCAAAAATAAAAAAGAAAATAAAAAAGAAACTTCGAACACATCAACAACATAGGTTCCAGTGTCTTGGGACGCCTATATAAATGTAACACACAACGGACTCCACATTTCCATAGCTCAAAGCTTCGTCGATCTCATCCAACCTCCACCCTCGGAGCAGAGCTATCTCTCACTTTCTCCAGTTCTTCTCTTTAATGGCGCTCAGAAAAACGCTTGCCATAAACAAGCGCTGCTTTGAAGCCGCTAGCAGAGTGACGACGTTGGCCGTGACGACATCGCCATTGTCGTCCTTCGACGTTCTAGGGCAAAAAGAAACCGTCGTACCACCACATGCAGCAGCAGCCCGAGCAAACTTCCACCGCGAGTATATAACCTCCACTGACACATCCGAGAAAGGCTTTTTCCGGCGGTTCCTCCACCACTCCGCCACCAGGCTCCCGGAGCTCCTCTCCCTCCCCGTCGGAGAGAAGCTCCGAGAAAAGCTCAAAGGCACCACCACCAACAAGAAGACCGGATCATCGGATCGAATCTCCCTCGCCGGACTCCGCCCTCCTCCGCCGGATTGCGCCGCCATCGACTACGAGGGTTCGTTGTACGGTGTGACCGTCGGCGACGCGAGGAAGATTATGAGGCTATTTCTTGTGGAGAAGCTGAAGGCGAGGCTGAGAGAGATACCGGAGAGCTCGGTTTCGTACGTGGAGTTCCGCCGGATCTGCATGGAAGGCTGCGAGAGCGAAGAGCAAGGGGGCGAGTTCGCGAAGCTTCTCGACGATTCCGGCAGCGTCATCGTACTCGGAAGCGTTGTGTTTCTCCGGCCAGAGCAGGTCGATAACCGTTTTTTTTTTGTTTTTTTTTCTTCGTTTCATTTTCTTTATTATAACCAAAAATTACCAAATTAGTCTTGATAACACGGGTACCACTCGGGTGAACCTGGTTCATCTTGAATTAACAACAACCTTACCATTTAGATCGCATAGATAGTTGAGAATTCTAGATATTTTTTTAATTTTTAAAGTTTAGTTTTGGTTAAACGTGAATCCACTCAATACGAGAATTTTCCAGGTAATTAACAGCATAGCATACTACAAAATCTATTGTGCCCAACTATGTGGAGATTTTGTAGCTTTGCTAATGTTTATGAATTTCACGACCTTAATTGTTCTTCGGGACCAAACAACGTAGTTGGTGTGAGTCGGCGTGACCACTTTGTTCTAGGGATGCGTGACATCAGCAACACCTTCTATGCTACTTGTCCAATACACGTGTCAAACGAATTGCATGGCTTGCTTACTTGTCCATTACTGAGGGAACTGAGGATCTTATATATCCTGTAAAAGAGAGAAGCCACAAAACCTGGCATTTTGTTCTGCATGCATCTCGTTTGTCTTTGGATTAAGTTCAGTGTAGCAGAACTTATGCCTTTTGTATGCCTTGTCCCGTGACATCTTCGACTTAAGTTGTCAGAATTACAGTTATCCTCGTTATAGTCGATTATGTCACGTGTTACAATTCACCGTCCTCCGTATCGCATAAACCGTTTGTAATTAATATTTTTTTATTCGGATTTTGTTTTAGTATTAACAATTTTGTTTTACTTTTATACAGGTTGCGAAATCAATGGAGAGCTTAATTTCACAGACCATGGGACTACCAAACGATCCGAGAAGAAGAGTACTGGACCAGCTGGAGGAACAAAAGATGGTGATAGATCAAAAAGCCAGGAACTTGGTGCAAGCTGAACTCTACGGCGGGTTGGGATTCATATTACTCCAAACCCTAGCTGCCATGAGGCTCACGTTTTGGGAACTGAGTTGGGATGTGATGGAGCCAATTTGCTTCTTCGTGACTTCCATCCACTTTGCTCTGGGATATGGCTTTTTCCTCAAGACCTCCACCGAGCCCACTTTCCAAGGCTTATTCTACCGCCGGTTTATCACCAAGCAGCGGCGGCTCATGGAGGCACATAACTTTGACGTTCACAAGTACAACGAGCTCCGGAAGTTGTTTTATCCCAACTCCGATCATGTGTTTAACCATGTAGAAACCACAGCCCATCGATGATTACTAGTCTTTAGTGAATAATTATTGAAACGAATATAAAAGAGGATCCAGTTTTAATTTCTAAGCCAAAGACTTTCTTAAGTCCAAAAACTAATGTGTGCCGGAGAGTCATGTATGTATCATAGTCTCATAGACATCATATTGAATGGTGTCACTTCAGGCCAGAAGGAGGTATCATTTGAGGAGGCTTTGCTTTGAGATTTTTGTAAAGTGTCCTGGTCTAGTTCTCATCTATTGTAATTACTGTACAGTAAATAATATCGTAGAATGGGAGCTTGTTACCTCAAAATGGAGCTTGTTAATTCTGCGTTAACGACGAGTATTAAGGATCAAATTTTTTTATAGCATTTAGACCATCAAATACTGTATATCTCCCCCATCAGAGAGCATAAGTACGTTACATTGACGTTAATTAAGATTGTGCTCACTCCATTATTCAATAAACTTATCATGATAAATTGGGATGGAAGAATCCAATGGAGCACTACAAGGAGGCAAGTAAGCAGGAGGATCGAGTATGCTAGTCTCAACGAAGGTCGATCTAGAAGGCTGCCTAAACGCTCTGAAGGTACATTTAGAATATAGGATCGCCCAGCGTTATTTAGAATCTTGTATACATGTTCGTCCATGTGACAAGGCCAAAATTACACGCTCGGATGTCGTAAATCAGATCGCTAAGGTAGTCACCTCCCGAGGATCAACCAAATTAACTAAAGCCCTCAGGGACCTCACGTACTTGTTTCATAGAAATTGAATGGACAAATAGATCAACTTACAAAGACACGAGAACTATACTAATGAATTGGAACCATATATATCATTACTACTTAGGATATGATCAAGGACATAATAACTACTCCATTTGTGTCTTACCTAAATTCCAAAACTATGATTTCCAAATGGATCACTAAAATCAGTACCAAAGAGACTATCGGGTGTCGCATGATAGTGCCGACGATGAACCGCCGGAACTGATAATGTCCCGGCATAACTCAACGTCCCGCCACTCGAAATCTTCATGTTACGTGCCTTTTCGGCCACTTTGTTCCTCAACGTTTCCAATGCCATCACGTACTTCTCCCTCTCTTCTTCCTCTAGGGCAACCAAATCAATCGGCTCATCCCACCAAAACCCTTCACGTTGCTGCTTCGATTCATCTCCGTTTGATATCTTGTTCTTCAACTCGGCTTCCTCTTTGATCTTCTCCTCGTACTCACTGTTGAACTCCGCCAGGGGAACGTACTCCGGCGCCTTGTCACCAACCGTGACTACAGAACCAAACCCGTTTTGGTAGCTCTCGATCACTGAGTGGATGTCGGGGTGGCCATAACAATACGCCTTCTCAGCCTCGGAGAAGACGATGATCGCCATTTGCGCGCCGCATAGCACGCTTAACTCGCCGGCTTTCTTGAACAAGCCGGCGCGTCGCTTCGAAAATGTGACTTGCCTGTTGCTTGAAGTCTCTATGAACTTGTTCAGGCTCTTCTTCCGGCCTTGAGTCTTTTTGTCCATGGCGATTGGGATCACAAATTATTCAAATATAGTTCTATGCATATGAACTGAGCATATATATACATGTATGTATGTACAATCTCATTATCTCGATTTTCCTAAAATCTTGGTCGTTTTTACTTTTATTGATTTGCTTGAAATCTTTCGCAGAAGATTCTTATACCAAAATATGTCCAAGTATCTAATTAGTGTTACTCTTTCCTTGTCTAAGTAGGAAAGTTGAGGCAATGGTTCCTTCATTTACGTACGAAAACATTATTTAAGAAGGTCTACTGTACATACATGGAGGAACACATAATCTCTTACAAATTTAATGTCAGAAGATTACGTTTGATTGTATTGGCTGATGGCGTTATTGGCGTATTAAGTTTGTTAGATTAAGTTTGATGTGGGCTTGAAAAATGTTGGGCTCTCTCTATGCCTAGCTTTTTGGGCATATGGGCTTATCCTCAGCTAAATTGGTGAGCTGACGAAGAAATTCACAAATGGGTGGCATGACATGAAGATGTAGTTTGAGGTGAATAGTTAGATATGGTGTGAGATTTTGAAAATTTACCGTATATCTTACACCTAAGCCGTCTAGCCATGTAGGTGCTTGTTGAAACTGTTCTAGTGTAGTTTACTTTATAGAATTCGTTTCAATCTGGCCGGGTAATCCAATGAATTCCTTGTACTTACCTCAAAAAAAATGTTAGATTAGCACGCTTTGCAAAGTGAGTATTGAGCTTCTATTGTCGGCAGCATCACCTGATGGGCTTTCAAATTTTTAAAAGAAAGCCCATGATTCTTAGTGGGCTGGTTGTTGAGCAATCTAATCCCACAAATCTGAAGTCTTGTTGCACTGAGCCACTGATGTCTCCCTTTCTTTGCTGTAGAATGTTTTGCTGTATAGACAGAAGGTGGGAGCAGAGTAAAAGAAGGTGACCCTGATAGAGAGGGAGCAGTAGGGACTGATTCGAGTGCGAGGAATTAATACCACATGGCCAATCACTCATTACTGCCCGGGTCACTTGGTTTATTATCAGAACTGCAAAGAAAGAAAACGATGTTCCAACGTACCCGTATCAGGGGCCTCTTCCTGGCTTAGCTTGGCCCCCTATCTTTGGGTTTGGTGCCCACTTTACCCTTGTAAGTTTTTGTATCCCATCCACCATCAAGTTTCTCCTTAATTTAGGATTAGAGACACCTAAATAGACCCAAAATCTGATAATTGAGTTCCAAGCTATGTATTTAGTATTGTAAAGCTCACCTAGCTACTTATCCATGATTGGCTATATGTGTTTTGACTTTTGAGATTTGACTTAAGGGATGGTGAGAGAGAGAAGACAAGAAGAACCAAAAAAATGAAAAAATAAAACAGAAACAAAATAGAAAATTTCTAAAATGCACTTGCAAAATACAAACGTGATTTTATTTATAACAATTGTTTGAGACAAAGTGATTAAAGTGACTAATGATATTGTTCTTTAATAATTGGTGATCAACGTTTATAAATTATAACGTATTTGATTATCCGAACAATTTTTCTTTTGACTAACTAATACTATATATGTATAATTTACAAAAACAACAACAACGAAAACAAGCTTGGATTATTACAACACTCCCATAGACACATAATTCTTTGCTAAACATGCTGATTAAACGTTGAATATTGTTTTTCTTTTCCTCGGACAATAGTTTAGTCCTTGATGAAACGTATTGCCACATAAATACAGATTGAGATTGATCCTAAACTTGTCTATCCTTCTGATTTCCTGGCCGAAAATACGTCTTTTCCTGTTCTACATTGTTTGTTTGCATGCATGCCAAACTCTATTGCACTTAATTGATTGATTTATTTCCGAGGCCACTACTAAATTGGATCGATTAGTATAAAGCCTAAGACACAATGCTTACGACTAATATTCTTGCACACTCTTGTGTTTGCTTTTTGCAATGTTATCCCCTATCTGTCGACACAAATTGATATAAGTATAAATGGTATGCATGTGATGCAAACACTGAATCACGTACCGTGTAGCTAGCTAGGCTCATGCATCAGTTCCGGCGATCGGTGTACGTTTATTCCGGCTAGTTAGGGTTACATACATATGACCAATCAGTCAGTACGTTGTGCATATGGCTACCTAGCTACATAGCAAACAAAAATCACAAGCTTTTCTACGTATCAATAATGGGCGGTTGGGACCAAACTATACTTACGTACCAGCATGCAACTCTGATTTTTATCTCTATTTTCCGAATTCAATCTTGTTAATCAAGACAAAGTCTAAATTTTCCTCAATAATTGCCTGCATGTACACACCACACACGTATATACCCAGTTGAGCTAGCTCCATGCATATGTCACATTTGTAATCTTTCGAATTCTCAGTTCTATATAAATCGCGATCTCACTGATTTGAGCTCGATCACTACTGTTGTTTCTATATAGAGCTTAATAGTTAGATTAGCTCGTACATTTTTGACATCGCGTATAATTACAGACCGATCAAATTTTCTTTCTATACTTACTGTATGTACGTATTGGTTTTGTACGTATTACGAATTAGTTAACGTACTTATAATAGTATTTCACCGCTGTACAAGCACTTACATATTGCCAATTGGCATATATAAGACTATTTGATCATCTAATAATTAGTACCAGTGTTTCCCAGATCGAATAGATAGTGATCGATTGATATCGAACGAACATGAAATTAATAATATAATTCAGAATTGTTAACCTTTTCCCGCATGGGCTGACTTCTTATGTCGATCATTACGATTCGACAAAGAGATAGATATATTTATGTTAGATTATATTGTAACCTGGACCGTTCATTAAACACAAAATTAAAAGAAAACGATATATTTTATATATTAATTATGCCCTAAATTGACAGACCAGATTTCGTATTTTAGTTAGAGTATAACATAGATTAAGAATGATATTGGATCACCCCCATTGTGTTTTGTCAAATCAGAACGCTCCAACAGCACCACAATCATGTGATCAACATCGTTATGTTAATGGAGTGTTTTACAGTATTCCGAAATTTAAAATTTTTTCAAATTTAAAACGTTGGATCATTTTATTTCTTTAAAATTAAAGACTGCAAAAGTGATACAACGATATAAAATAATTCCTCAATTTTAAAGCGTTTGATCACTTCATTTCTTCAAACTTAAAAACCGCAAAATGATACAACCATATAAAATTAGGGAGTTTTCATGAAAACTCCGGAGCAATATAAAAATTTTCTATGTTAATTGACCTCCTCCTCCCAATTCCAACCGATAACATAGCTACTTTGCATGGCATGGTCTTCTCTATGTAGATGCATGAGATTAGTGCGAGTCATTTTCCGCCACGTCCTAGTCTCTTTCAATTCTCATATTAATCGATCATGACGTTTACTAAACACCAAAGAGGTGATTCCAATATAGCTAGCTAGTAGTTACCTTTTTTCCTTCCCAGGAATTCTGTATCAAACCCACGTAGCCATGCTAGCCCCGACCATGGTAATTTGACAAAGACTGGACTATGTTGTGTTACATGTGACTGATGTGAGTGTGTAACCTAACAGTGATCTATTTTAACTTGATAGATCATACATTCACACCTTTCGTCGACATCGCACAATTTTTAGTTAGCTATACATTAGGCCGTGGCTATAGACCTAACAAAGACTTTCATCAATCTATATTGTTAATTTAAACGACTCATATGCCCCTGCCGTTAATAAGGTAAACACAGAAACCACCGATCGTACTAAACAAGCATTATCTAGTATGAGTAGTATCCAACAAGTAGGGTTGGATTGGATTGGATATATGAGCTGGTATCTAACTAAAATATATCGGTATAAGTAATTTGAGCACCTTTGGAGGCAATGATCGATGCAATATAGATTTTGCTCCTGTTAGACCTAATTGATGGTCCAATTAGAATAACCAAAACTTACGTCGAACAATGTCAGAGCATCCACGATTTAGTTCAATAATATAAGTGGATGTAGGTTTAGCTACTCATATATACCAAACCTAACAACCTTTCTCATTCCGAATGCGATTGCACAATTTCAGCAACTTTAGTTCCTAACATCCTACGTACCCTAGTTTCTTGTTTTTCAAGTCACACATGCACCTAGAGTTTCTCTATCTTTTACTTCATCCCATTTCCATTCCTATTCCCATTCCATTATTTCAGATAAGCTCGATTATGAACTGAGATACTCATTCCAAATAAACCAACACGTACGCGTACGTACTAGTACATTCCTTGCTTCCTACATATACATTCAAACGTTGAAAACTAGTCTACGTGCCCATACCTCTAGCTAACAATCGATGTGAAATGGAAACTAGCTAGTACCTTTGGCTTTGTCTTTCCTCCATTCCATTTGCTTTGGCTTCTTTATATAGTACGCACGTACTCATATACTCAATATCTCAGAGCACATTTCTTTCTGGAGGACATATAGATATAACGTGTCGGGAAGTATAAATTCTCAAGGTATCAAAACACATAAAAAAGCAACGTAAAGTTTTTACATTGAAAGTTATTTATGAGTGCAGTATACGGAACACAAATATATATACAAAATATTTGTCAAATTATAAAGTGCATTAAACGTAAATAAATAATACATAAGATAACTTAAACCATATATTATTTCCTTACCATTCATATTTCGTACATTGTAGTACTACTCATTTTGCTTTCCTCGACCCATGCCAGAACTTTGAAAAAATTGCAACATGTGGTCTAGTGCTATGAAAAAATGGTCATGGGATTGAAATACCTATGTATACACATACGTATGGGACAGGTCAGAGGTGCATAAAATAATTGAATTAGCTAGGGTTTTCTTCTGATGTGAATGTCGGGCATTTACTATATTCACCTTGGCACACAGGTTGGCAGACAGCCCTACTGTAAATCTATAACTAATTGTGGATAAAATGATTGAATGTTTTTCTCAGTCTTCACTTATTCATAAATTATCATTATTATCATATAGAATGCATGATCTTATAAACGTAAAAATTTCAAACACATAATTAAATTGACCACATTAGTATTAACTAGCTGAAAATTTTAGATTTTGACTCAGCTATAAATATTTTAATGCCAATTCAAACAGGGACCAAGGAAGATTTAAAACTTCTTAGCTATATATTAGAAACATTTCCTCTCTTTGACTAGTCTTATGTACTAGATTGAAACATGCCCAATAGCCATCAAATGTCCAATTTGGGAAATATATTTGTATGCTTCTCAATTATTTGGTATGTAATTAAAATCAGAAATACCATATATAAGGATGAGAATTTGGATGCCAACTAGCCAATCACCGAACTTAAAAGAGAGAAAAAATGGAAAGGAAATAATCAACCATGTTTTCCATAATATAATTCAACTTGTCCATCCAATGTGGATGTTTAATAAATTGCAATGACCAAAACAAGAAATGCACACAATACTTAATGAATTGAATTTTGTAGTTATGTGTAACTCTCATTACTCACGACCCGCTCCAGTCTGCTAGCACAATATATACACACCATTATATAATTAAATTTCCTTCCTACTTTTTTGAATCATTAAACCGAATCTCTATAAATCTAATTATATATATGGGGCCTTAACGAGTACATTTATAGTGTGTGGCACACAAACATTTTGATAAATAGTCCACGACAAAAACTAGACCGTACATTACTACATCGCACATATGTGTTCTGCATATTGTATAATTATTCGAACTTAACTGTGAATTAAGCAGATTTGTTAAAATCTCAACCGTATTAGGCTTAGATGAATAGTGTATGACATAAACTATATCATAGATTACTCCGTCGTACATTTGTACGTGTTCCGCGTAGGGATGAGATCAATTCGGTATTAGGTTGGAACCCGTACTGTACCGTAATAAATTATTCGGTTTAGGTCCTATTCGGTTCGATTTTTTGGCAAACCCGTCCCACGAGTTTCTGTCTCAATGAATTTCGGATCGATTTTTCGCTAAATTTTATAGGCTTAAATAATTGTTTAAGTTAAGTATTGTTTGAGAAAGACAATCGTAGAGAGATAGAATAAATGTGAGAGAATGAGAGTATTTTTGTAAGAATTTTCTATATATATGTCCAAAAAAGATTCAAAATGGGTGAATGTATATTTATTTATTTAAAAAAATAAGCACAATTTTGTCACATATATCATTTCGGAACGGTTCGATTTTATTCGGTACCATACCATAAAAGGTTATTTAGTGCGGATTTAGTTAGGTTCGGTTTCTAAATTAGTATGTCCCACGAGTTTCAGGCCCAACGAAATTTGGTTCGGTTTATTTCGGTTTTCGATTAAGTTTTTCAATAAAACACAAAGAGTAAAATATCGGATATCGAGGATATATCGATGAAAATATCGATGAAATATCGATCCAGTGAAAATTCTGACGAAAATGACGAAAACTAATAAAAATACACGGAAATTTGTAATGAAATTTTTGGAGGTTGTTATATGATCAATTATCTACATTGTATGCAAAGAAAATATTGATCAAACATCAAGATATATGAATTTGCTATATTACTATATGAATTAGTACGTGTTAAGTGATGATAATTATTAAAATATAATTTAATAGTTCTATTTTTTTTTTTTGATAGGTAAAACTTAATGGGATGCTAGGTCATCACGTCTTTTGTACAATATGCTACACATCGCACATCACAAAATCAAATATATAAATATTTCAAAAACCACATAGAGAACCTATGAGGTTCGGAATTCACACTATTTTCTCTATGTCCTTGTGCATAATCATGTGTGTATTGTGAAGAATAATCATTAAATGATTGTTCTCCTATGTAATTCAACATGTATTGGACATGCCACGTGAAAAATGGATTAGACATTGAGCATGTGAAGATTGGACATTTATCAAACTAAATGTTAAATGTGAAAAGTTTATGGAAATTTTAGAAATTTCGGGAAATATCGGGAATATCGATAAAAATCGAGAAATTTAGGGATATATTTGAGAATTTTTCAGGTAACTCCAAAAAATCGAAATATCGACGAAATATTATCGATTTTACATACCAAAAGTATCACATTCCTAATTCCGCGCATCGTAGAATTATTCGAACTTTAAACTGCGAATTAGAGATCTGATTAGCAACGTCCCTTATATGGGCCTGTCTCGTAATTTTCACCCAACGCGGAGGCCATTCTCCTACTCCCGATTACAAAATTATAAACCCTTTTTCCTGGTTTTTTTGGTCACCAATAATAAATAATATAAAAGATTAATAAAAATGGATCAGCTGTACCCACCCCCACCCATATGATTTTTGAAGCACCCTTCTTCTTCTTCTGCTTCTTTTATCTTCTTCCTCGTCTTGACTGTCACACTGATTCGCATTTCTGAAAAACAACACAAGCTTTTCAACGACCGTTACGAGCCCATTAACAGCTCTCTCTCTGTCTCTCTCGCTCGTTGAAACCAGTCTACCGAAAGCAAGCAGCATTCTTTTTAGCTTTTAAGAATATTCGAAAGCACACCCCCCACCCCCCTCTTCTCTGTTCAAATCGGAAGGAGACATTTTTGTTTTTTAATTTTAAGTAAGAGGATATATTTACAGATTCGATCGGAGGATTTAGAATTTTTTTTAGGGAGAGAGAGAAATCGGAAAATGCAGAGATTGCCGATCGGAAAATCGCCTGCGACAATTTGATGGAATCGATGCTCTTAGTGATAGAGCCTTCGTCGTCTTCTACATTATTCTTCCATAATGTTATTACGGCGGTGTTGTACTGCTGCTTCATCTCCATGTCGCTCCTCTCTCAGATTCGCCGCCTCTAAGCTCCGCCTTGTCGCCGCCGCCGTTGTTTTCCTCGAGGTCGGTCCCAGCTCTCTCTCTCTCTCTCTCTCCCCCCCCTTTTGATTCAAATTTTAGGGTTTAAAGTTGGGCTCTTTTGGCTCTTTAGTTTTAGAAATTACGGACTGAGCTGACCGTGAATTAGTTCTCAGGTTTGTAATTTTTTCTGCTTAAATTAGGGCTTTTTCCTGCTGGCTCGTTATAGTAGAAGAGTTTTGGTTTCGAAAACTGTTTTTTTGTTGTTGCTGTTCTTAGCTTGTAAAGTTTTTACTTTCTATTTTGGGGAAGGCTGTTGATTACTGTTTAAGGGAGAAAGCTGGAAGCTTGTGCCTTTTGGTTTTCTGTAATTAGATAGATTTTGGATCTGTGAATTGGGTTTGTTCAGTTTGAAGCAGATTTTGGATTGAAGTTAAGAGTATAGTACAATTCCGTAGTTTCTTTTTTCTGTGCTCTAAATTTAGCTCATGGGAGTTTGCAGTTGATGGCATTTAGTGTTGGAAGTTGCGTCATTTTGATACGAGTCCCTTTTTCGGTTTCTTTTTCAGATTGTATTGCTATTTATATGTTTGGAAGCTACTAATGCTCATTCTCAAGAACACATACTGCAAGGGCAAGGTCCAGAACGGTTGTCGGAGAACGTTGTTTCTCACTCGTGCATCCATGATCAGATACTCAAACAACGAAGGCGGCCTGGTCGTAAAGTGTACACTGTTACCCCACAGGTGTATGAGGGTGCTGGTATTTCGAAGCCTCTTCACCAAATGGGTAGGACATTGCTTGGAATTTCCGAGAACTCTGTAGTACAGAAGAGGGATGCTAAGTTGCCGATTAGAATATATTTAAATTATGACGCTGTTGGTCACTCGCCCGATAGAGACTGCCGGACTGTTGGGGATATTGTGAAGCTTGGTGAGCCTCCTATTGCTTATCTTTCGGGATCTCCTTCTTGTAATCCTCATGGGGATCCTCCAGTTTCTGGTGACTGCTGGTATAACTGTACTTTGGACGATATAGCTGGGAAGGACAAAAGGCACCGTCTTCGGAAGGTTATACTTCATGCCACCATTGTAGTTTTTTTCTGTTTTAGTTCGCTTGGATGTTTTCACGAGTCTGAGTTTTGTTGAAGAACAACATTTGCTTGTTGGTTCAGAGTACATTATGTGCACCCAATCCATGACTTTACAATTGCCGAGAGCCTGAGATACTCATCCAGATGTACGAAACTGATTCTGCTAGGTATTTAATTGCAGGCTTTAGGACAAACAGCTGACTGGTTCAAGAGAGCCTTAGCTGTTGAGCCTGTGAGAGGGAACTTGCTGTTAAGTGGATATTCGGCATGTGGCCAAGATGGAGGTGTACAGCTACCACGTCAATATGTTGAAGGTATTTTCATTACTAATTGAGTATTGGTTGCCAAGCTCTTTTGCTCAACTTAGTTCTTGTTTAAGTCCCTATACTGACGGTAATTTTGATCTTTTTTCAGAGGGTGTTGCTGAAGCAGACCTGGTTCTTTTGGTCACGACAAGACCTACCACTGGTAACACCCTTGCATGGGCAGTGGCTTGTGAACGTGATCAATGGGGTCGTGCAATTGCTGGTATTTACTCGTCCGAGCACTTGCATTTATTTGGCATAGCTTTACGTGTTATCGAAACTGACAGTATACACGTTTTTTGGTTAGGACATGTGAATGTTGCTCCTCGCCATTTGACAGCTGAAGCAGAAACTTTACTCTCTGCTACCCTCATACATGAGGTCAGTCGACCTTCCATTTTTAAATATATTTTTTTGAATACATGGAGTGCTTATGTACATTCATACTTATTAGTATGTTTGATCTTCCAGGTTATGCATGTTCTTGGTTTTGATCCCCATGCCTTTGCTCATTTTAGAGATGAGAGGAAAAGAAGGCGCAGCCAGGTAACTAGTGCATCCGATTGTTCCTTCATACAAGATCTCTTTATATTCATTCAATCTCTCACCTTCTACCGTATAATTCTTCTGCATGTCGTCCTCTCCAACTAGTTATAAGTTTTAATAAATATGTATTTTTAAGTGTTGCTTGATTATGAATGTTCAGTGACATTCTGGCACCAATTTCTTGTTATCTAATTGCAGGTTACAGAACAAATTATGGATGAAAAACTTGGCCGGATGGTCACCCGTGTAGTACTTCCACGCGTGGTCATGCATTCGCGATATCATTATGCGGTAAAAGTCAAACTGTTTCTTTTTCCTCCATTCAATAGTTTTGTTGCATTGTAAACATTCAGTAAATTGAAAAATAGTTAATTGTTGATAACTTTTGCAGGCATTCTCTGAGAATTTTACTGGTTTAGAGCTGGAAGATGGGGGAGGACGCGGCACATCTGGTAATACACAAAACACGATCATTACACCTATCTCACATATACTTCTAAGAATGACTTATACGTAAATGAGCACAATCACATGTTATGCTGTGGGTTCTATCACTAACAGCCTGTACTGGTACCTAGTAATGGAAAATTAATACGAGCTATGGTATTTGAAACATTAAAGTTTATGGAAGCTAAGAAGGCAACCTTAACGTTTAGTTCATCCTTAAGTTTGTGGTACATAGATGTTCTAATCATTCTACATCTGATAATGTGTTTGTAGGCTCACACTGGGAGAAAAGACTTCTAATGAATGAAATTATGACGGGTTCAGTGGATACGAGATCTGTGGTGTCAAAAATGACACTGGCCTTATTAGAAGATAGTGGATGGTACCATGCGAATTATAGTATGGCAGACAATCTTGATTGGGGTCGCAACCAAGGAACTGAGTTTGTTACCTCCCCATGCAACGTCTGGAAGGGGGCATATCATTGCAACACGACACAATTGTCAGGATGTACGTACAACAGAGAAGCAGAGGGTTACTGTCCAATTGTTAGTTACAGTGGTGACCTACCCCAGTGGGCACGCTATTTCCCACAGGCTAACAAAGGTGTGCTATTTTTCATTGTGATTTGTTTTTTCTTCAACGTCTGATTTGCTCAAATTGACATCTTCGTGTGGATTCATTCATTCGGATATAGTTCCTTCAGTTTATGATTAGAGGCATAGACCATTTGATCATCTTGTTGTTAGTGTCCTTTTCATCATCATGGGTACCCAACTAAATGTATCACCTTGTTTGAGGCCTGATGCATTCTATCATTGTATGACCATTGCAGGTGGGCAGTCTTCACTGGCTGATTATTGCACCTATTTCGTAGCTTACTCTGATGGATCATGTACAGACACTAACAGTGCACGACCACCTGACAGAATGTTGGGTGAAGTTCGTGGGAGCAATTCTAGGTAAGATTTTAATGTCATCTTATGCCTCATTTAGTCTAAGAGTACTGAAATTTCTTTCTGACGGACATGTACACAGTTGGATCTTGCTAATGATTATTCTTGTCACATGTAGATGTATGGCCTCATCATTAGTGCGTACTGGATTTGTAAGGGGTTCCATGACCCAAGGAAATGGATGTTATCAGCACAGATGTATCAACAACTTGTTAGAGGTATTTTCCAACTTCCAATTGTGCTCATTTTCACGAGTCGTAGTTTCCCCAATCCACTTCAGGTGCGCCACTTATTAACTGAAGATAACCAAAGATCGATTTTACATATTTACAGATTGCTGTGGATGGATTGTGGAAAGTGTGTCCTGAAGCTGGTGGACCAATTCAGTTCCCAGGATTTAATGGTAATCATGCTGTTCTTTCTATTTTTTTCTGCTTAATATTGTTATATCTATGTGTACGACCTTGAATATAAACTAACAATTGGTCTCTTTTAGGTGAATTGATATGCCCAGCGTCTCATGAACTCTGTGGTACTGGGGTAGCTCCTGCACCTGGGCAATGTCCAAATTCATGTAATTTGAATGGTGACTGTGTTGAAGGCAGATGCCACTGTTTTCTAGGGTTCCATGGTTCAGATTGTAGCGAACGTATGCTTCTAAATTCTCCTTGACCACCATTATAATCATCAGACAAGTTTCGAAAGTGTGTAACAATAGTAGAATGTTTTTCTAATTTATGATCTTTTCCGCAGGCTCCTGCCCCAGCAACTGTAGTGGACGTGGAAACTGCCTTTCTAATGGGTTATGTGAATGTCAAAATGGGTACACTGGCATCGACTGCTCCACTGGTAATGCACTGTTCTCTTGACTTTTGTATCTTTATCTAGAAGGGAGTTCGTTTCATCAAGTGCACTAATATTATGACAACTAAATGTTCTGTTATAACATTGTGCTTGGATATGGTATGTGCAGCTGTTTGTGATGACCAGTGCAGCCTTCATGGAGGTGTCTGTGATGATGGAGTGTGCGAATTCCGCTGCTCCGACTATGCAGGCTACTCATGCCAGAACAGCACCACGCTTCATTCTAGTCTAAACGTTTGCAAAGATGTACTGGAAAATGTCAAGTCTGGTGCTGGTCAGCACTGTGCACCCAGTGAACCAAGTATATTGCAGCAGCTCGAGGACGTAGTGGTGATGCCAAACTACCACCGTTTGTTCCCAGGTGGTGCTAGAAAACTCTTCAGCATCTTCGGCACCAGCTACTGTGACATGACTGCAAAGCAGCTGGCTTGCTGGGTAAGTAACATTTCCAGTCCTTTCTTTCCCGAGTTAATTCGCATAATACTGAAGTATGAATCTGACCATTCAACTACATTTCTGCCAGATCTCAATTCAGAAATGTGACAAAGACGGGGACAACAGGCTGCGTGTATGCTATTCGGCTTGTCAGTCCTATAATTCAGCATGTGGTGCTTCACTTGATTGCTCGGACCAAACCCTGTTCAGCAGCAAGGATGAAGTAGAGGGGCAATGCACGGGGTCTAGTGAGATGAAATCATCGTGGGTTAGCAGCGTATTTAGTTGGTTTTCGAGTAATGATTCCTCCAGAGGAATACCTGTAAAAAATAGGCAGCTCTAGTTTTAATTTTTTTTGGTTTGTAATTTTTTTAGGTTTTTCATTTTTAGGAAAGGGTGGCCTTAAGGTGGTGTGCCCCAAGATGTAGTAGGTTCTTCCCTTGTGCTACCCAACAATCATTAAAAAAAAAGTTGGGTACAGAGGTGAGTTGTGGCTTTCAAAGATGGAAGCTTTCTGTAGAGAGAATTGAGTAATGTTAGGAATGCAAGGATCCCCAAAAAAAAAGAGAGATGGAAAGGAATCTTGATTGCACAGTAGTTTGGCCGAAGGCCTTTGAAGTTAAATAGAAAGAAAAAAATCCTTGCATTTTTCGTGTTGCCTCCCTTATCTGGTAAACTAGAACTTTAGTTTCTTTTGCTTAATATTTTCCTTAATTTGGACCGAGTTGTTCTATGTTATTGATCATAAGTAGTTCATGACTCATGAACAAGGTTCTAAATAACGCTGGAAGGTTTTATGGAACTTCTCGGTTCCCATAGCTTCCATCTGCAAACAACAGTTAACAACGAACTAGTATTGTACTTCTCAGAATAGTTGGCTATTATATCCATATATTTACCTCAATTACATCAATGTTTGGTCTTAGAATAGCTCAAAATGGTCGGGAAAGATTAGGAGGTTAATAAAATTAGAAGCAAACACCGTGGACGGCCGATTAAACTATAGTCCTACCGACCTATTGGACAATACTAACACATACTTTAGTGAACATGTTATGTAGAGTGAATACCAAAATCGATGTTTGCAGTGTTCTTCGCCTTGTTCTATAATGTGGTGAACATAAATATGTAAGGAAATAATCTAGGGTCTAGTTTCTCTAATACATTATTTATCTAAACCCAACATCAATGAGATTATGACAAGTACCATGCACGTGTGTTCAACACACTATATGTATATTCGTGCTCTCCATATAAATTTCAATTCTTATGAGTTTGAAATGTGCACATTGCATGAGCAACATACAGAGTTAATTAAGTTGAATTTTTTTGAATAGATAGATTTTCTATTTTCTTCAACAAATTTTACGTTGAAATGATTGGAGATGGTCTAAAAGAACAAAACGAAACAGTGACCCATAATGAAATGGATTATGTGATTACAAGATTGTAACACATTACGTAACACTAATGAATCAAATCATATTCATATCATGCCAACCAACCAATCGTAAAGAATCGATCATACATAACTAACCAAACAGTAAATATATCCATAACGTAAAGTTAATTTAACCCTTATCGAATCAGTTAAGTAAATTATTTCCTGATGATATCGAATCCGACCCAATCGGGCAGAAAGTGATCAAGTAATCCGACCCGGTACACGTACACGTACTCGAAGCATCGTCGTACGCGTAGCTATACGCCCCAGGGCAAGCAGCCTTGAACATCGCCGAGTACTGCGTCGGCGGGCAAGTCTGCGGCGTCGAGTGGTCCCCTGTACAACAAAACTCCGCCGTGTTAAACGCCTCACACGCGCTCTTACACGCCACCACCACGCCCGAGCCCGAGCCGTCCACGACTCGGAGCTCCGGCGGACAGCTGGCGTTCAGGTCATCCACGCACCCGGCGTACTGGCAGTCGCCGCCGCCGCCGGTGGCCCTCATCCCCATCTCGACGTTGTACCCGTCGACGAGGCTGACGTCGTAGAAGTCTTTCTCGGCGCCGCTAGACGCGACGGTGATCTCGGCTAGAGTGACGGGCGGCTCTCCGCCGCCGACGCATTTGAGGACGCCGCCGCAGTCGCCGGTGAGGCATTTTCCGTTTCCGGCTTCGTCGAAGTTGCAGCCCGTCCGGGCCCAGAAGCGGCCGGACCAGCCGTAAGGGGCCGTGAGCTGGATCGACGACCCGGGTGGTAAGACGAAACCGCCCTCGCCGAGTACGGCGGCGCCGTTCCCGGAGAGGGTTCCCGGCCAGACTGTATAAGGGCAGTGATTCTGGAGTGTAAACACAGTTGCATGTACTAGTTTACTCGCACCTGCAAGATTAACAAACAAAATCGTACGGACTAGGTTAATTACATATATATATGTGCGTGAAGTGAAGCCAACTAAAATAAGAAAGTAAATGCATGGTAAGCTAAATTATGTTCAAATCTTACCTGATAATAATATCAAAGAAAGAAGAAAGAGACTGAGATTGCTCCACTTCGCCATTACGCAAGTGCTGGATGATCAGATACAGAGGAGCTCGGGAGTGGAAGATTGTTGATGATTTTGGATTTGGAGAGAGATTTGGTAGGTATTTATAGTTGGAGAGCGCATGCTTAAGGTGTTTAATTATAGAGATTTTGCGTATAATTAAATCATTAAACTTAGTTTTCCCACTTTTAACGTGAATCCCGGCCACTATTAAGATAAGTGGGTACGTGATTAATATGGTGGAGCACAAGTTTCATCCTGTTTTGTTTTTACTAACATTGTTGTTGTTTTTGCTAGCGTTCATTTCACGTTTTAACTTTAAACTTTGCGTTAGTAATTTCGCTGGGCGTGATAGTGAAAAAGAGGAAGGTAATTTATATAGTGTAGTCGAATTAGCTAGCTAGGAAACCGATCTAGCCGATCTGGTATGAGATCCAGTAGAGATTAATTTAGGTTAATTAAGCATTATGCAGGTCCCTAACGGTTAATGTTGCAGGTCACGTGAGGAGAGGGAAGGCCGGAGATCCATGGTCGGAAATCTCACACGTGCATACATCAGCAGCACCACTCTCACACGTGCACACTCACTCCCTCACACGTTTATTACCTTTGTTATAAATCACTAAATCATTTACAGGGTTATAATGATCTTATGATCGTGCTAGTTATAGCATGTACGAAATGATGATAAGCCAAGTTTAAGTAAGTGCTCACACAATAGGAATAGGCAGATTCTCTTGTGGTAGACTAACCAAAAGGCCAATGTATCATGGATGGTCGAAATAAAAATGCGAACCAGCTTTTAAAAGAGGACGAACTTTTCTGATGAGAAGGAAGCAGCTGCTTAGATTTATTGATCATGGTATGCTTGTGTGTTGCTGTATGCATGCATAAAAAGAGCATCATTTACAGTAGGAAATTTCATCAAACCTACTTTAATTTTTGCTCATTCTAAGTTTTTATATCTGAAGTTTACAAAATATCAAAACCATATCTCAACTTTTGATCCTGACTCAAAATCCATATTCGCCGTTATGATCTTGTGGTCAATAAATTATGTAGTCAGTTATGGTCAACTCCCGTTAGATCTAAATTTAACGGTAGATGATTGAAAACTGTTGGAAAACAATTTATTGTCAGCTGTTGATAAAGATCTAACAGTAATTGACTATGAGTGACCACGAAATCTATTGACCACCATACCAGTACTAGCTGTTACTAACTTCTTTTATTTCAGTGTCACATGTCATGTTCTCAGGGACATAAAATTAACATTGTTAGTAACGGTATGTATGATTTTTCGGTTAATGTCAAAAATTAGGGTATGGTTATGATATTTTGTAAAATTTATGTATGAAAACTTAGAATGAGTGAAAGTTAAGGTATTGTTCGTTGAATTTTCCCTTTACAGTAAACAAAGACACTCATGTCTGTTTTCCTCACAATGCCTTATGGTTTGTTCTTGTAATCAACGTACATAATTGGTACCTTTCAAGAACTCGAATTTGATTCAACTTAGAGACATAGATAACATTGTGGACTCACCAATTACGGCAAACTGGCAAACCAGAATGAATGCCATGAATGAGAAGTAGGTAAACGAAAAAGAGGTGAAAATTTAGGTGCAGCAAGTAATCCGATTCTGATCTAACAAGAATGGACTTCCTAGCAGAATGTACTGAAAAAAAAACGTAGCACTAGTGCTGCTATATATAAACATCTATCATATATAGTCTGTCGATCTAAATGCATGAAGTTAAAAGAGAATCAAGAAACCTCGAAAATCTTTAATAGCACAAGAAGTTAACCTGCACATTACTTGAGATCGAAACACTGATAAGGCTAGCTAGCATCACCTTTTCTATTCTATGCTATACTGTTTCGACTGTGACTAGTAAACAAAGGGTGTGTCGGGCATACATATCAACGAAAACAATATATATACAAGAGAAAGAATATACTAAAAAAATCTGTAATCTGTTACTGTATGTAATGTTATTCACATCTGAGTCTATTGCAAGCTAATGCTGCTTTAACAAAGTCTACTACTGGCACCGGTTGGATTTCAAAATATGTTGCCCAAGTGAGGTATGCACACGATAAACCTATGTATATTTTAAACCAGACCGATGAAAAAATTGTAAGGTAAATGATGACCGCAGTCAAAAACAGTATCAACATAAAATTTACCAGACCCTTGAAACCAGAAATCTCCTCTTCTTGTCCTTCTCCTTCTTTAGGGAAATGGCCTAGCGCCTTGAAATCCGAAAGCAATCTGTCCTTCTGGTGGAACGTATCGACTAACCAAGACGCTCCCTCTGTACTAGAGTCGGGGATATCTTCCATTGGGATACGCCGAACGTGAATGTGAACTTCCGAAGGGTCTACGCCGAATGCATTGTCCAAAAAGGAAGGGCAATTGTTCTTGTATGCAATTGTCAAGTCATAAACTGCAGTGAAAAATGCAGATAATTCTTATGATTTTTACTATGTGGGATCAGTTTCATAGTGGTGTTCGTGTGTAAAGTATTTACCTGCATCCAGAGAAGTTTTTAGAGCTTCCAAGCAAGCACAAAAGCCTTTAGTTCTCGGAAGTAGCACATGCGACAGCACAGGAAGTCCATTTTCGGCAGCAAATGTTTGGCTTTGTTTGCATTTTTTGTCACTGTAAAATTCCAAAACAAGAGGGATTGAATGATTAGAAATGAGGATCCATCGGCTACTTCATCATCGCAGAGATTAAATTGCAGACATGACAGTAAGACGTACATATTAGTACTGTACTTCAAACTTTTAGTGTGCGGAATACAAATGTGTAGGACACATATCAGAATCAAAACCAGGTTGGGCTAAGATAAATAGTGAGTGAGAGAATCTAGACTGTAGATTACTGATTTGCACATTTTGTTCTGCACATTATAGAATTACTTGTGTCACACACAGTACACAAGTTTTTCCAGTGAATCACTCAATACACTAGAAGCTAACTATTCCGTGGCAATGTCATTACTGTTCATACTTGTTGAAGGTGAGCTATCATACTCACGTTTAACACATGCTTACACTCTAAGAATGATACTTAATGCAAAATGCAAATGAATTAGTAATGAAGACAAGAGGAGGGAGGAAGTAGTACGTACTCATAATCAGTTCCTTCGGGGAAAATCGCGAGCCACAGAGAATCTCGAGGATCAGCAAAACTCAATAGCTTTTTCCGAAGAATTGGCTCGTCGACTTCCCACTTCCTCTTCAAAGGAATGAACTCCAAAATGTGAAATCCCCAACCGAAGACAGGCAACTTCATCAAGCTACTCTTGAGCACATACTTGATGAATCCGAGAGACCCTTTTCGCAACGCGAGATCCCACAAGTACATCCAATCCACCTCGGTTCTGTGATTGGCAATTATCAAAATGCGCTCTCTGGACGGGACTGTATCTCCCGAGAAGACCACTTTCGTGCCATTGATCTTCTCGAATAGAAAGGGCCATAGCGCCAGCCAACTACCGAACAGGAAGGAGGTAGCTTTTCTGCTGTAATGTATGCTAAAAAGTCGCAATAAGACAGCAACCACCGGCGCAAAACACACTAGGATTGTGAAAGCAGTGGAAAGAAACACTACCAAACATAAGACACCCCTCACGGCTCTAAATGGAGTCAAGGGCCTGTGTTTCAGTTTAATATCAGGTTTCAAAGGGCTGCAAACATCCACCTCCTTCCACGTTTTACCATCCTCAATGCTACTGCAAATTCATAATAACCCTAATCATCAAATGTCTCTAAGTTATATATACAAACAACAAAAACAAAAACAAAACCGTCCAAAATTTTCAAAAGCTGTTTTCCCTTTAGAAATAAAGGCATCATATTTCATTTTAGAATCAAAGGGTGCATATGTATCCAACTACATTACCAGAACCAGCCATGCCAGTAATTTAAAACGAAGGTCAAGAAGGCTGCCTAGACCCGCCTAGGCGCTCGAAGGTACCCTCACGAATAAGACCGCATAACATATTTTAGAACCTTGAAAAAAATCCAATCTCAACTTTTCAATGACACAACAATGGCTACAACATGACAATCTTAATTGAAAACTAACCATTCTTGTGGGGTGGTTTCCATCACCATTTTGGGACTGACTTGTTCTCTGGCCTGCAGGCTTTTTCATGGAAAAGAACGTGTCTTTTTTCAGAATTCAAACCCTAGAAGATTGTATATGATCCACCATTCTCAATTGGAATAAAATAACAAAACAAGAATGCACGTAAAAAAAATGTAAGTCACCTCATGACAGCCTTTTTCGGTGAAGATCTCATGCCAATTTCAACTCCGAGAGAATTTTGGTGGGAGGGGATTTTTGGTTTGTTTGAGACTTTGAGTGGAAACAAAGAGTTTTAGGTTAACGTGAGTTCTACAAAATAGGGTAGAATTGAAGCTGACGACGATGGATTATCGTTTCGAAATAGATAGATATAGAAAAGTAGCTAAAAATAAGACCAGCCCCGTGAGGCAAATTCGTATGAAAAGCAAATTTTGCAGAGCAAGAAGAGTAGGGCGAGCATGAGAGAGATTCACCATTAAAATGGATGGGAATGATATCCAACAACAAAAAGAAATTAGAACGGGTCACACCTTATAAAAAGCTCACACCTTATAAAAAAAGCTCAAATTTGTTGGCTTTGATTTGATTGGTTCACATAGTTCGATCTCTTCGACTATGACTCTCTTCTAGTGTGTGCTTGCCTCTCTTAATTTGGTGAGGAAAGAGTCTGACTCAAGTCATGCTAGCTACCCTAGTTCATTTGCCAAACAGTTTGTTTAATTTTTCTTTTTTAAGAATTGTGACAACATTGCAAAACTAAGACACATGAAAAAAAAATCTTGATGATACATAAATATTGAATCATAAATACTACTCTAATTGGAATCACCATAAATTTGAATTCGAACTCAAACTAGTTTCAAACGAGGACAAATCCATCAAAGAAATAGTACGTACCTCAATTTTCTATCACTCATTTTAAATTTTCATACATTAACTTTATAAAATATCATAATCATACTTTAATTTTTGACCTCGATCCAAAAATCATACATGCTGTTACTAACACATGTCACCGAAATAAACGGTGTTAGTAATGGTAGGTATGATTTTGAGGTTGGAGTAAAAAATTGGGGTATTGTTATGATATTTTATAAAATTGAGATAAAAAAATTTAGAATGAACAAAAATTTAAATAGTGCTTGATGCGATTTCCCTTCAAACGTACAAAGAAAAAAAGAACATAAATCTGCATTATGGTGCCATCAAACCTCTCGAGAGCTATCTATTGCACATTGAGAATGAAGTTTCACCCCACATATTGATAGTCGCATATTTATGCGACTATTCGGAATTTAATTTGTTTCTTATATTTAAGTTTATTATTATTAATTGAGTGAATTAATTATGTTTATTTGTTTTTAGGTATTTTGGAGACTAATGAAGAAAAAGAGATTAAATAATATATTTTGGAGCTATTTGACGAGGAACTGCCTGGCAAGGGAGTTTAACAAAAAGGAGAAGTTGGGCTTAATTATTCCATATGGAATTCTAATCCATGTAGGATACTGTTAGAGGTGCACGTGAGTTTGGCGAGAGGAAGTTGGCGAGGGACATCTATATTATTATACATATATATGTAGCTTGGGGTGTTCCTTGGCGAGTGGGCTTGTCCATTTGCAATTTTGATTTTCTGCATGCACCTAATACATCATGCATTTAGCTAGCTAGGTTTACGTAGCTCTAGCTAATCATATATATATATAGCATGTGGTGCAGATTAGGATAGACGGCCAGAGAGAATTAGAGAGAGAATTAGAGAAAGAAGAATAAAGAAAGAAGAAGAAGTTGAAGAGAAAGAGAAGAGCCGTATTGCAAACTTGCGATCCCGACGGGGATCAAGAGTTTATTTCTTCTCCTTCTTAGTTCATCTTTTATGAATTCTTCAATGTTATTATCTAAGACTATGAGTAGCTAAATTTCCTTTGTTAGGGGCTGATTGAAGCCCTGGATATGCTTACGATTTTGAACTCCTTTTGATTCTATTATTTATTTGGATGAGTTTTGTTTCACTGTTTTCTCATCGTATGATTTCTATGTTCCTGTTTCTTTGAGTGCACGCTTAGATGCATGGCTTATGATCTATAGTCTTAATTATGTATATGACCACCTTATCATTGCATATTCTCTAGAGACAAACATGAATTTGTGTGAAACAAGCCTTAGTGATGTAAGGGTGATCACCTTATCAACCCTTGAAGCTCTGTTATTCTTCAAACATTCTTAGAACGTAATGACTTTAGTTCTCTAGGCTTACATCACCATATGTATAAGTCAGTTAAGTGAGGATCAAGATCGAGCGGATTGTCCCTCGCTCTTTCATGCCAAGTAAGAGAGTGCAATACATAAGATGACTTAACCAAAGCTCTTGTGTGGGGAATATTCATCCATGGTTAGTTCAGTTATATATGGGAGGTCGTAAGTATGTCTAGGGTGGAGAGAAGTTCTTAACATTCATATCTCATTGGTTATCTCCAACAATTTACTTTCAGCATTTATTTTCTACATTAGCTGTATCTTAGACGATTTATTTCGGTAATCAAATCAACTCAGAGTGGTAGTCCACCACTGTGTCTAGTTTACTATGTCAAATTTTTGTGTCCTTTGGGCCTGTATAGAGTAAGTTCGTAGTGTCATTAGTGTACTTTAGTCAAGTCTGTCAGCATTTTAAGTGTTAGGATTTAATTTTACCAATTTCTCGTGTTCGATAACCCCTATTTATCTTACTACATTGATATATCCAGATTGTGAATAGAGTATCTTTGAGAGATGTTTACTCGCCTTGTCACATATCCACCGGACATAGCCCTTGTAACGTTATATTGAAACTGCACCGGATTGTCTCTCAAAACCTTAGCAACATCATGGTTTAAAGGATCTTCAAAATTTGGATCCATGAAAAGATGTTGCAATCCATAAACAACGGTGTTAATGTTAAGCACAGGCTTCCAATCTTCTCGTAGGATGTTGAGGCAGACATTCCCTTCCAAAATATTTGGATGGTAGACTTTGGTATTACACTTGACTTTTGGTGCCTCGTGGGGATACATGGCCGGAACTTGGAAAGAAAATAGAAATTTACCGCCTCGGTAATAACTTTCGTCGGGTCTAATCGCAACCTCGAAGTTCAGAAGGTCATCCTTGCCATTGGGGAAGTATATGGAACAAGAACTTGGTAGATTCAACTCCGATATGTCTTTGTGAAGGCGTAATTCTCTGGCTATTTGCTTCTTGACATGTGACCCTCCATTGGCCTCGGCAAGTTCTCTCTGAGTTTGCTTAACTTTGAATAGCCTAATCATATCTTCTGATTCAGAAATTTTTTACTAGAATGGTTTCGTTCCTTTGATCCGTCATGGAGGTACTATATAAAGAACACAATGAACAATGTAGACTAGGATCGGGATTTTATTCCACCCAAGAATTGCTTTCCAATTCCACTATGTAAAAGGTAAAGACCAAAGTATATATCTTCGGTGATCTCTTGAAGTTGGCTGAGCTCGCAGCCGATTCTTCCTCTTCCTACAAGGTGTAGGAAGATCTCCTTCTTGTTTTATTTTGTATTCCTTCTTCTCCAAGTCTCGTAGGCCCCAATATATCATATCTTGTGCCTATATTTTGGTCTTCAAATCAAGCATATATGATTCTTCAACTACTTTCCTACTTGGACTAGGAGATCTCATTTGGGAGTAGGCAAAAATAAGGTAAGTTCAGCAGTAATCTAGCTTCCACTTAGTATTAGGAAAACTAATGTTTTAAAACGTAAACGCGGTTTCTCGAGAGCATCACATACGTGATAGCCTCGACGCGAAACGCGTAAAAACGTGCAAGTTTTTTGAATATATATATACATATTCTTAAGCTCAACTCATAATTTAATAAATATATTGATTATCATTCAGTCAGATCATTAAACATTATTAATAGAGCTAAGCTTAAGTACTAATTAAGAACTCAGCCATGTTTATTTTCTTGTTTGAACATTGAGATGGGCCAAAAAGTGTTTGACTACCCAATAACCCAAAACAGGTTTGTTTGAAAAATCCAATTCTTATTAACCTATAGCACAAACAGCTGCAATATGGCCTTAACAGTTGACACCTACGACTCCACCGAACCAAATTTAGTTTACAGCCGCAATATGGCCAAAACTAATGCCCCCCTCCATCGACGCAACAATGATCTGCACCGACGACTCTGCTTCCTTTGCAGAGGACTTTGCTTCCAGTGCAGCTACGCCGACGCCGAAACCGAGGTTAAATGCTTGGATGACGAGGAGGACAATACTCTGGAAGAGGAGTCGTATTTCTGATGCATCGGTATAGTTCAAAACCAACGCCATGAACATCATTGGAAACTGGAAAGAACAAAGTTGAATTCATGATTCGGTCGACATGTTGTACGCGGGAGAGAGCGTATGCGTTTTACACATTTTCGCCTCATGTTTTACGCCTTCTACGAGTTCTTCGCATTTTCCTTTTTTTTCGGAAGAATTGCGCGGTTTCATTTCGCATCGTGCAGAGGCGCGCCTTGACGCGCACTAAGCGCCACGTTTTAAAACACTAAGGAAAATTGGTATTCCTTTGGTTTTAAGGTATGTTACATTATCGGAAAGTGTATAAATAGGAGCTCTATGTTTTCTTCGATTTAGTTTCTAACCATGTCAATGAGAATGAGTTCCTCCACCAAAATCAAACCACCGATTCTTACTCTCTGGAGTCTACTTGTCTTCACTATGCAGTGGTGCTTCGGATAATTACATATCCTTTTATTCAAAAGATGTTCACAACAAATGTTCTCAAACAACATCTAACCTTCAAACCTCAAGCCCCTCATGGACTCCTTGGTCTCAAATTCTTCTCTCATCTCTTTTTCTGCCGCCTCCACCGACGACGTAGACACCATCAACGGTGTTTACCAATGCTGAGGAGACATCTCCATAGCTGAATGCTACTACTGTGTCAGTAGCATCCCTCCTCTACTTGGTCACCTTTGCGGCGAAGCCAACGTAGCTCAAGTCCAGCTCCAAGGCTACTACATATGTTATGAGGTAGCTGTTTCTGACTCGAATAATTTGATGGAGTTTTGAAGAACATGGACAAAATCAAAAAGACCAGAATAGCTTACCAGCTGCATTGATGGTGATGGACAACTTGATAAACTGAGGATAGCAAGGACTTCTATTCTCTACTGCAGTGATACTTCTCTGATGGGAAGTACTGAATGTAATATCGCGTAGAGACACAGGGACCTCACATTTTCTATATATAGGTTCAACTCGTGCCTATCCATTATCAGAATATAAGTTGAACACTAAGTTCTATTACAACATAAAGAGTACCATATCAGTATACAAGGTGGACTAGGACTTGCAGTATTGATGTACTAATCCTGCTAGCAATCTAATAAGCATTCACAATATGATTCTAACTAGTTGATCACATCACTTGAGCACCAAGTAATGTGCATGAGTTTAAGTTCTAATATAACATTCTCTCATTGAACTTAACTCACTGCACTAATGCTCAAAAATTTTAATCAACAAGTCACTACAGTGGCCATGAATCACATCATGCTAAAGTCGAGAATTAAAAAGCAACCCTGTCATGCTACATTTACTGATGCAGAACTCAAAACCAAAATGATTAACATAAACCAGTTGGTTAAGAACCACAACATCAGCTTTTGCAACACACTTGAGCTCCATGTATACTAATGAGAGCTAATGAAATATACATGTCATCTCAAGTATCATTAATATTCTCTCTTCTACTGAATGGTTTTAAACAAAAACCTCCAAAATCACAAACACTTCAATAACACCAGTGGAACCATGTTTGTTTATTGTAAATAGGCAACAAGTGTGACACAACTGCTATGCACTCAACATCCACCTGAATATACTGCAGCTATCAATGACGATCAAATCCCATTTGAAAACATCAAAAACACAAGCTTAACCAAATATGCAAGTTATAAAATGAATCTGAATTCAAATACCTCAAATTTTATTGATATCTAAAATTTACAAACTGTATAAAATTCCAAAACCATGAAACAACAATAAACTGAACTACAATAAAAAAAATTCCTTTCAAGTGGACACTCCCACTGAACTTAAGAATCTAGACTAGGTAAAACTCCCATGTTCTCCAGTAAGTCTTAAACACACAAACATCTAAAGACTTGGTGAAATGATCTGCTAATTGTCTCTCTGTAGAAATATTCACCACATCAATCTCACCATCCTTAACCATTTTCTTCATATTGTAGTACTTTAAGTCTACATGATTAGAATGAATTGACCTCTTGCTATTTTTACAGAAGCACACAGCAGATTCATTGTCACAATAAAGTGTTAACTTTTTAGAAATCACAAACTTTAAGACTTTAGTTTCCATCAGAAAGTTTCTGATCTAAAGTCCCTTACATACACATTCATACGATGCTATTACCTCTGCCTGCATCGTTGTAGTTGCACTGAGAGTCTGAGACCCTGGTTCATAGTTTTCCAAGCTATATATTGCTCCACCAACGAACATAAAAACATAATCACAAGTAGACTTAGATGAACTAGGATAATTTTCAGCAAAATCAGAATTAGTGTAACATTCTAACACTAAGTTTTTCACTCTTTTGTACACAAGCATATGATGCTTAGTTCTCTGCAGATATCTTAAAACTTTCTTTCCTGCATTCTAGTGTAGTATATCTGGATTGCTTTGAAATCTAGAAAGAATGCCAACTGAAAATGTCAAGTCTGGTCTGGTACACGCTTGAGCATACATCAAACTACCAACTAACCTAGCGTATTGCTTTTCTCTCATCTCTGCAATCTGAGAATCACTTCTAGGATTTTTATTCTCTGTCAATTTATCACCTCTGGACATAGGTGACTCACCAGCTACACAGTTTTCCATTCCAAAACGTTTTATAACTTTTGAAATATATGCAAGCTGAGATAGTCCCAAACGTCCTTGAGTCCTGTCTCTTTTTATCTCAATCCCTAAAAAAAATATGCTTCCCCCTAATCTTTCATATTAAATTGCTTTGATAGAAAGATTTTAGTATCCTTTAAAAGCCTTATATTGCTGGATGCTAACAGAATGTCATCCACATATAATATAAGTAAAATGAAGCTTTGTCATACTATTTTAAGATAGACACACTCATCTAAAATATTTTCAGTGAATCCAAATTTTGAAATGACAGAATCAAACTTCCTACACCATTATCTAGATGCCTATTTCAAGCCATAGATAGACTTATTGAGTTTACAAACTAAATTTTCATGTCCTGGTTCAACAAAATCCTCTGGTTGTTTCATAAAAATTAGGAGTGGAACATTGGAACCGAAAACCAAAAAAAAAATCTATCCAAACCGAGCCGCGACCGAAAAAACTGAAATATTTGGTTCGGTTATGGTTTTTAATTTTATAAAAATCGAACCGAACCGAAAAACCGAGTATGTATAAAAAGATATCGTTTTGGAAATTTTGTAATATATTATATAAATATATGGAAAACAAAAACATTAAACTCCTAAAATCCTAACTTCTTTATGCACAATTCTTCTCAATTTCTCTCATAGAATCTAATTAAAATATTACACAACTAAAAAAAAAGAAATTTTATAGACAATTTTTTAGTTATTTATTCAAAAGTTATTTTTTATGCATTATGTAAAAAACCGAAAGAAACCGAAAAAATTCGAAAAAAAACCGAACCAAACCAAACCGAATAATCACGGTTTTTCTTTCAAAATTGAAAAACCAAACCGAAAAAAATATTTTGGTATGGTTATGCTTTTAGCAAAAATCGAACCAAACCACCCGAATCCCACCCCTAATAGAAATAGTTTCTTCTAGCTCTCAATTAAGGAATGTTGTCTTAACATCCATCTGGTGTAGCTCCATGTCAAAATGAGCTATTAAAGTCATAATGATCCTAAAAGAATCTTTTGTATAAACAAGTGAAAAAGTCTCAGTATAGTCTATGCCTTCTTTTTGAGTGAAACTCTTGGCTACAAATCTAGCTTTAAATCTCTTTATGTTCCCTTTTGCATCTCTTTTAGTTTTAAAAACCCAATTACATCCTATGACCTTTTGATTTTTATCAGGCTCAACCAATTCTCACACTTCATTTTTGCTCATGGAATCAATTTCTGCTTCCATGACTTCTCTCCATTTTTCAGAATCATCACCTCTGATTGCTTCAGCAAAGGTAATGAGATCAGTGTCTTCCTTCAGTGTCTTCTCAATTTCTTGAGAAAACACAAAAAAGTCACTTTGGTCTCCAAATGTAGGAGTTCTATCTCTTGCAGGCCTTTTTAGTGGGGATATAGGATTACCTGTGGTGGTACTTAAATTTTTTAAATTTTTTGCTTCAAGCACAGTGTTGTCAACATCTGCAGAATTTTGTTTTTCTGCGGAATCTGTATCATCAAGAATAGGTTGATCAAATATTTTTTTATTGGCTCTAATTCCCCCACATCTCTTTGTTCATATATGTTTAAATGTTTTGAAGACACATCTGGTCTTAATGACAATGGATTGATGTTGTTAGGATTTTGTGAATTTCTTAAGTCTTCTTCAACTTCTTCAGTTTCAATGAATTCTGAAGATAAATCTTCATGATTTACATTGAATGTAGACTCCCTTATAAACTTTACTCGATGAGTCTCAAAAACTCTAGGAGTATGCTTAGCTGAGTAGAGTTTAAAACCTTCAGACTTATCACAATAACCATAAAATGATAACTTATTGACCTAGAATCAAGTTTTCCCATGTTAGGATTATGAATCCTTGCTTCTGCATTGCAGCCCCACACATGGCAGTGATTGAAACTAAGTTTTCTACCACACCATAATTCATATGGTGTTTTATCTTAAGCTTTTGTAGGGGACCTATTGCAAATATAGTTTGATGTCCTTAAGACCTTACCCCACAAAAACCTAGGTAATCCAGAACCACACATCATACTTCTAACCATATTTAGTAATGTCATATTTTTTCTTTCTGCCACACCATTTTGCTGAGGATTATATGGTGTGGAGTACTAAGCTTTTATACCACATTCTTGAAGGTATAATGCAAAAGGTCCTTTATTTTGCTCACTCTCAGTAAACCTCCCATAAAACTCTCCCCCACTATCATATCTCACCATTTTAATTTTCAAACCTGATTGAAGCTCAATTTCATCTTTGAAAATTTTAAAAATAGTCTAAAGATTGAGACTTTTCTGACAAACGGTAAATGTAATAGTACTTGAAAAAATCATCTGTAAAGGTTATGAAATAGAAAATTCCACATATGGTTTATGTTCTAAATGGTCCACAGATGTCATTGTGTATTAAGTCAAGCAAATTTTTGCTTCTGTATGCAGTTTTTCTGTTTAAGTTTGTCATTTTGCCTTTAAAGCATTAAACAAAGTCTTTTAGCTCATCAAAATCAAGTTTTGGCAACATTTCATTCTTAACCAAGGTCATTAATCTTTCTTTGGATATGTGTCCTAATCTTCTATGCTATAGGAAAGCAGATTTTTCATTGAATAAGGTTCTTTTAACACCTACAGGGGTGCTTATATCTGAACTGCTAGAATCCTCAATGGAAAATATAGACTGTGATGGTACACTACAGTTAATCTGTAAATAAACATTCACACGTTTTTTCTGAACCAACACAGAATTAATTTTTAAAAAACTGAATTCCATTAAGATCATAAAAGAAATTGTATCCATTTGTAACCAAAATATCAAAAGAAACTAAATTCCTCTTCATAGAGGGAATGTATTGAACATCATCCAGAAAAAGAAAATTGTCTAAACCTAAACAAAGTTTTAAACTGCATATAGCTCTAACTGCTACACGCATCTCATTGTCAACCTTGATGTTAATCTCATCACTTCTTGGATTCTTCTTCCTTATTAAACCCTGCAATGAATTAACTATGTGTAAGGGAGAGCCTGAGTCAAGCCAAAAAGTATTTGGCTGAGAATCAATTAAATCAACTTCTAAAAAATAAAGGGAAAGAATATTAAGGGAATTAACAACAGTGAAAGACTTACCCTCATTCACTAACCATGCCTTAAAACCATTACAAACCTTCTTCATGTGCCCTTTCATTTTACAGAAAAAGCACTTAAACTTAAATGGCGGCTGATGGTTGTTGTTAGAGTTGTTACTGGAGTTGCTGTTACTTAAGTTTTCCTTAGTTGTAGAGACTTTAAAACTGACTTTCTTTGGTCCTAGCTTCTTCTTTGATTAATTTTTGCCTACCAGGTGCACAGTACTCTCAACTTTTGATGTTACTCTATAGGAAGGATCCTCTTTCTTAATCTTAGACTCTTCTGCAGAGGTAATGGCTATGAGCTCATTCATAGACTATTTCGCCTTTTGAGTGTTGTAACTGGTTTTAAGCTGCCAAAATTGGTTAGGTAATGACTGTAGTGCAGTGTTTACAATGTACTCTTCCGCCATCACTATGTCCAGGTTTGCCAACTTAAGAGCTATGTTCTCCATCTGCAACAAATGCTCTCTGACACCTCCAATTCCTTCATACTTAAGGGAATTGAATTGTTGAGAAAGAGCTGCAGTCTCAACCTTGTCAAATTCCTTAAATTTTTCCTCTATGAGATGCAAATAGTCATAAGCATAGTCCACTGCAGGGATTATCCCAGCTATTGTATTTGAGATGCAAGCTCTGATGATGTTCTTGGCCGAGTTGTTCTTCTTATGCCAATAGTGATAGTTCTCATACTCCTTAGGGTAAAGATCTTTCTCTTCCTCTAAGACAAGTTTAGGAATATTCTGATAAATGGTTATATCTAGATCATGATTGTTGCTGAAGTAGGTGTCAATTTGCCTCCTCCAAACCTTTTAATTGGACCCAGTTAAGAGTTCAATGGTGTTTAGAGTCACAACTTGGTTGCCTAAAAACAAACAGAAAAAGAAAAAATTATTAGTTCTTGTTGTTCTTGTTCACTGAAGTTTAAAACAAAAGTAAATCTTCAGATATGATGTTTTAAGTGTTTTATGTATGTGTTTTAGTCTTAACAATATCACACTGCAACACACCAAAACAAAACACTGAAAAATTTAAAACTTGTAAAACATGTATATGAACATAGTACAATCACATATACACTTTCCCATCACTAAAGTTCAATCCATATTACACTTTGTGTGATAAATATAGAAAACTGAAGCTGTATCATCAAACCACAAATTTAAATCCATGTTATAATGCAAAAATTCAGCACCTTTATAGCTAAAAAAAGATCTTACACTATCTGAATGTGAACTTAAATAATGTGTATGATGTTGTCAAGTGTTTCAAAACCATGCAACAATGCTTCTTTGGAAGCCACAATCTACATATTTTTAAAATATTGACACAAAACATTGAACTTGTTCTTTTAGCTAAATTGGTTCACTTCAGTGTAAAATAATTTGCTTTGTGCAACATAACATCCTATTTTATTATGAATCAGAACTTCAACTCACATAAAATTCATGCTATCTGTAAACAAGTGAACACTTAAACTTGAGTATTATGCATGAATCAATTTTACAGGAGGTTTTCATTGAAACTATATGCACAAGGAGAACAAAACATGCCTTTCAATAAAAAGAAAACCATCAGCATTCATATAAGCAGACAAGAAATAAGTCATTCAGCAATTTCAATCTTTTGATTTCAATACAGACATTCTCCATGCTCTTAGTAGATGCTCAAACATCCCTAATCGAAATCAAGATCATACATGACTAACATTGGTCTCTGCTCAAAGCGCTGCAGTGTTAGCGGAAGCACAACAATTTCATACGTAGCAATCATTCAATATGAATCAAAACAATCCACAGATCCACAAAGTCACAATCAGAACACGTAAATTTCATCCGGTCAGATCTATCCTAACTTATTGGAATACCAGAAACATTCCTCTAGGGTTCTTTGCGATTTACAAAAACCAAAACAACTAACGTGATTGCGATATGGGTTTTGTATCCCTTCCGAATTCGTTAATGAATTCGCGCACCTCGACGTACTGAAATCTCAGCCAGCGAATCGAAATGTTTTGGCCGTTGGGTTCAACGGTCAATCGAATCCCCAAAATTTTGGGGTTTTCCAAATTACTGATCCAGGGCTTCAGCTTGTATGCGATATCACAGGCCCAATTTGTTGATTTCGGGCCTTTACTGAATTTTGGGTTTTGGCCCAAAAAACTGAAGTTCTGATTTTTTTTTGTTCAAACATAAACCCTAATGTTTTTACCTATGAGATTTTATTTCATTGATTTATATGATTAAATAGTCAATGCTCTGATACCAATTGAAGAACATAACTTGAAGTTCATCTCAATCATATAAACACGTTAGACTCAAACATGAACAAAACCAAAAAGACCATAATGGCTTAATTACCAGCTGCATCGATGGTGATAAACATCTTGATAAACTGAGGATAGCAAGGATTTTTGTTCTCTACTGCAGTGATACTTCTCTGATAGGAAGAACTGAATGTAATATCGCGTAGAAACACATGGACCTCACCTCTTTTATATATAGGTTCAACTTGTGTCTATTCATTATCAGAATACAAAGTTGAACACACTACCAGAAATGGAGACATTACCGGCGACCTACCGTCGCCGGCCTTGTCTTTTTTTTTTCGCCGGAATTGTCATTACCAGCGACAAGTCACCGGCAATGACCTCGCCGGAAATTCCCCGCCGGTGTTAACATTGCCGACGACGGGAAACGGCGTCGCCGACAATGGCAGCGCCGCCGTGGTCGGAATGTGAGACATTGCCGGCGACTGAGGTCCATGTCGCCGGCAATGTGTGGAAAAATTTTGAAAAAAAAACGCATTTCTGGATTGGGCCCAATTCCAGAACCTGCATTGAAAGACATAAACCGTACAATCATACAAGTTCAACAGTACACATAAATGTCCAACGTACAGTACAAATAGCAACGACGATACGAAAATTAACTACAACTACAGGTCAGGGTCGAGGAACTTGCGGGTCAGGGTCGAAGTAATCCATGTACTCATTTGAATTCCGGTGGCTACCTTGGTCTTGCTCTGGCGTTGACTGGTGCGGTGGTGGTGGTGGATAGCTAGGGAAGGGAGGGACCGGGACCGGGGGAGGTGTGGGGAACGGTTGTCCGGTAGTCTGAGCCTCGTACATCGTCCGCATCCATGTGTACATCTGAGCCTGCATCTGTGTCTGGCTGTCTGCTGCTGGACCATGTTTTGGTACTCGGCCATCTGCCTCTTTTGCTCCTCCAACTCCCTCTGCGTCCTATGAAGCTCCGCTGCGAGGTTACGACTAGAAGTTGAACTTCTTGACCCGGTAGAGTATTGTGAAGTGGTTTTCAATACTCCTTCGCCCGCCGAGCCCATTCCCCTACAGTAGTAGGTATTCTTTCCAGTCCCGCACGCTTTTGCCATGATCTGAGCCGCTATCGGGGGATCAAGCGGATCGATCTAAAAGGCATACTGGGTGACTTCTTCCTCGGAGCAGTCAGGATGGTTAGTCCGAGCTATTCTCATGGTCACTTCTGCGGTCGCCTCCTCCACTCTCGCCTAATTGAAAAGCGAAAATGAACAACGTATTAACTAACAAAATCTATTAATATCGAAAAATATTTTTATTAACACATGGAGAGGTGAAAGACTTACCGCTTCGTCAGGGCACTGTGGATAGAACTTCTGATGAATATACACCAAGGGGTTCACTTCTTGTTGTTGCTGCGCCTTAGTCGACCAACCCATGTAGTTGAGTGAACCTGCATGATGGGCCCTGGTGTTTTTCAATCTATTCGCCCGGTTCATCTTCGAAATCGCCTTGTTTGATAAACATATGGAAAAAAATTAGTAACTAACTATTTCAATCTGATACGATATATTAGGCTTGCAAGATATATTAAGGATGCATACCTTCGCTTTGGGGTGCTCGAAGTGGGCTATCAGCCACAGCCACTCGTACTCCCTAAACCGGAATTCGCTAGGGGTAGAACCTCGGCCTAGCTCCTTGTATACAGTGTAATGGGAAGAAAGCTCGTTCTTCCACTCTTTATACCTATATTAAAACAAGGAAAAAAAGTTAGAGATATTAAAACACTTGATAAACAAAAATCTAACTCGATATATATTCAAATAAGTCAAAGCACATCACCTCATATGTAGTTGACGCTCTACCCACGTGTGAATAAGAACTTCATCCACGTCAAACCACACCTGCAATATGAATATATAAAAGGTAAAATTATATATTTATTCGGACTTAATTAATAAATGTAAAATTTACGTAATGAAAATACGATTTTACTCACACTGAGTGCATTATGCACTTGCATCTTCACGTAGATAGGCACAGATTCCCAATCTGGCCAAAGCATTGGGACCTTGTCCCGCACGATCGCACCGGCCATGCTGACATATTTGTGTGTGGTGTCGAATGCCTCGATCACCTCGCCATCCTCATTGGCCCTTATGGGCGTTTTCCTTCCGCTGGTGGCCTGCTCAAGTCTCTTCCCGGTGCAGGTGCCTCTAGCCCCTTTCCGTTTTCCAGTCCCATTAACGAAATTGCCTAATAATACAATGTCAACAAATTGATATCATTAATTGAACCTATCGCAAGTCTTAAGTAATAATTAAGTAATCAATCTGATGTTAAATAAAATTTACCTGCATCGTCCGTTTGTTGGTTGGTGCACCTCACACT
This sequence comes from Geum urbanum, assembly GCA_946800695.1. Lineage (NCBI taxonomy): Eukaryota > Viridiplantae > Streptophyta > Magnoliopsida > Rosales > Rosaceae > Geum > Geum urbanum. The sequence goes on along the minus strand of OX326998.1, from coordinate 1,216,999 downwards.
CCAAAGATACACGGGGTCGAACAGGAGGAAGTTATACGCTTCCTCCATGGTCAGGAACTCCGGCCGTCCTTCAACATAAACAGGCATCCCCCTATCATCGAATTCAGGGATGATAGGAATCTCGTCGGGTAGGAAGAGACCGGACGGCGGAGATAGACGAGGCCTGGACGATGAGACGCCAGCACCACCATGTGCCTCAGATGATTCCCGTGAAACGGGAGTAGGCACCGGGCGATATGGGGCATTCGGATTGAGGGAGTTTCTGATGCCCCCGTTGACTGTCGCTCGTCTGAGGCTCTGCCACCGGAGGGACGTCTGCTGATTGAGCGTCTAGAGACTGAGGCTCGAGCCTCGACTTCCGGTTCCACGGCTCTTGATCGTGCAGCTTCCTCCTCAGCTCGCGCCTCTAGCAAGGCTCTCGTGCGAGCAGTCATCATTGGCCCACTGGGCGTGTTGCTAACTGCGGGCGAGGAGGAAGCTTGACTACTGTTCCCTCCACTATTTCGGGAACCTCTCCGAAGCCAATTAGCCGCAAAACCTCCTGGACACCGTAATAGTCATGGATTCGGTTCAATAACAAATCGGAAACCGGAACGGTTTGGAACCGGAACCGTTTGAAACCGGAACAGTTTGTAACCGGAACCGTTTGTAACATAACGGGAAAGGTTACAAACAGTTCCGGTTCCAAACGGTTCCGGTTCCAAACCGTTCCGATTCTATAACATATCGGAACCGGAACGGTTTGGAACCGGAACCGTTAGAAACCGGAACTGTTTGTAACTGGAAACGTTTGTAACATAACGGTTCAGCGATACAAACAGTTCCGGTTCCAAACCGGTTCCGGTTTAAAACCGTTCTGGTTCTAAACCGTTCCGATCCCGATTTCCACCTTCATTTATACGATTAATTAACAACTATATCACCTCAATTAACATATATACATTTTCGATGTATATATATATACATCATGCATCTTAATTAAATTTAATTTTCACATATTCATCCAAATCACAAACCCTAATTAATTTTCCACATTTTTCACACATATATATACATCACATATCTTAATTAGGTTTAATTTTCACATATATATACATCACATATTCATCCAAACCACATATATACATAATTTTCACATATATGTACATCACATAATTTTCACATACCTATATATATATACATCACATATATATACATTGCATATAAATTTACAACTTATCACCCTAATTTCCAACTTAGCACCGTAATTAATTTACACATACACATACACATACACATATACAAAAATAATTAAAAATTGAGAGAGAGAGAGAGAGAGGGAGAGAGAGAGGATCAGACCTGCCATTCTTCACCACTACAATGCTTTGCCGACTACAATGGTGAGGGGAGGAGAGGAGGGGAGGAAGGGAGGAGGAGATTTTCGGAGGAGGAGAGGATAAGGAAGAGGAGAGGGAGAGGAGGAGGAGGAGGTGAGCTAGTTTCTCGCCGGACCGATTTGGGAGGAGGAGAGGAGGGGATGAGGAGAGGGAGAGGAGGAGGAAGAGAAATGAAAGGCTCGGGCTCGACTGGGAGGTTTCTATCCAGACAACATTGCCGGCGAGTTTCTTATAACTCGTTGGTAATGTCATTACCAACGACTTCAACTCGTTGGTAATGAGTAATGACATTACCAACGAGTTATAAGCAACTCGTTGGTAATGACATTACCAACGATGAGTTAACTCGTTGGTAATGTCATTACCAACGACTTCAACTCGTTGGTAATGAGTAATGACATTACCAACGAGTTATAAGCAACTCGTTGGTAATGACATTACCAACGATGAGTTAACTCGTTGGTAATGTCATTACCAACGAGTTGCTTATAACTCATTGGTAATGTTGACATTTCCCGAAAAATATCCGACAACATTTTCCGACTACATTTTCCGTCTACGATTTCCGTCTACATTTTCCGACTACAATTTCCGACTACATTTTCCGTATACGATTTCCGTCTACATTTTCCGTCTACGTACATTTTCCGTCTACATTTTCTGACTACATTTTCCGTATACGATTTCCGTCTACATTTTCCGACTACATTTTCCGTATACGATTTCCGACTACATTTTCCGACTACATTTTCCGTATACATTTTCCGTATACGATTTCCGTCTACATTTTCCGACTACATTTTCCAACTACATTTTCCTTATACAAATTTTTCCGTCTACAATTTCCGACGACATCATTAACGTACTAAGGATGATAATCGTAATCATCATCATCACTTGAGTCTGACTCGGTTTCATAGGTAACCTCTGGCAATATGTGCCTCTCCTCGTCATCTGAATCAGCGTCAACTTCATATGGATTAACATCGAGAAGTTATGCCCCAGTAATTCAAACCACACTCCCAGATCTCACATTATTAAGGCGAATCGTAGATGATTCTGGAATGTCAAAAGCGTTCGGCTCTTGGTATGCAGTAACTTCCTCATCATCTGCGGTATCACCAAGTGTGGCAGCACTGTATATGTTTCTATGAGCAACATGGTTAACCACCTTCCACGGGACTTTGTTAAGAAGATCGTCCAGGTAAAACACTTGTTTTGCTGATGAGGCAAGAACGAAAGGGTCTTCTTCATACCAGGTAGTAGCAGTATTCACCGAAAATGTTCCGTGCTGATCGGTCCTTGTGTTCTCCGGGCTAGTATCAAACTATCTACACTTGAACAAGTGCACTTTCATGCGGTTCCCATAAATTAGTTCAACAACTGAATGAAGGACACCATAATAGTCAACGTCATCCTGCCCACCATGGACCATCACCCCACAATTCTGTGTTTTCAGTCGGTCGTCTCGATTTTCACATATAAATTTCACGCCATTGACCTGACACATCGAGTAAAATTTTGAAGCTATCGGTTTCATTGCAAGGACCCTCAATTCGTTTGACCACTCTGGGTAACCATCATCTGCTACATGGTTCATCTGCAAACGATAAGAAACCACACAAGAAATTATGAACATAGAAACCACAAAACCACGTACGTCCACACATTCTATATAAGGAAAATGGCAATAAAAATAAAGACATATACCCTTACCCATGGACCAAAGTAGTTTGCAAACGTCCTGTTGTGGTATTCAACATTTCCGGCAATAGCATGGCAGTGAAGATGATAGTTTTTCCAATATTGTACTTCTTCACAGTTAATCAGTACCGACCAGTGGGCAATGACTACCTCATTTTCATCCAACTTGTACGACTTTGGCAAGCTTCCCTGTACTACAACGTCATTGGAGATGATAGAAAGGTTGAACTGAGGTTCATCTATCGGCATCTGTTGTTGGGGGTCCTCAAGCGCTCCCAAATACACTTTGGTGTACGTTACACACTCGTGCGCAACATATGCTTCAGCGATACACCCTTCAGGTGCATATTTATTCTTCACATAGTCCTTATAGGCTCCCAATTGTCTACAAGTTAACAAGTGCATGTTAAAAGGGGTAAAAATAAGACTTTACATATAAAAACAGAGGCAAACCAAATGTACCTTTCCATGGGATACATCCAAGTGTAGTGTACGGGACCGGTAAGCAACAATTGTTCGGGAAGATGGATCATCAGGTGAGGCATGATGTCGAAAAAATTTGGCGGAAATATCCTCTCAAGCTTGCACATGATAAAAATGATGTCATCTTGCATCTCCCTGAGATCTGATTTTTTAACTTCCCTGGTGCATAACTTCTGAAAGAATCTTGACAAGGCCACCAATGGCTCCACCACCTCCTTGGGCAGGTACCCTCGAATGAAAATAGGGAAAAGTCGTTGAAGCAGTACATGGCAGTCATGACTCTTTAATCCGTACATCTTATTGTCCCGGTAGTTAACACACCTGCTTATATTTCCTGCATAGCCATAAGGATACCTGCATATTTATATATATATATATATATATAGCCACAGGCAACAATTATATTTCTCGCATATCACCATAATCCGGTAAAAATTTAAGGCAAACCAATTTCCGTACTGCATAGTCATATATAAGAATATATACCTGACATTACTCAGCCACCAAAAAATTTCATGCTTATGCTTCGGCTTGACGGTGTAAGGAGCTTGCGGCATTTTTCTCTTACCATCTCTTAACCACAAATGTTTCCGCAGTCCCATAGCTTTCAGATCAATACGTGCCTTAGGGATGTCTTTTGTTTTCCCCTCCAAGTTAAGAACTGTGCCCACCACACTTTCACACACATTCTTCTCTATGTGCATGACATCTAGGTAATGTCTGATAGGTAACCTGGGCCAGTAGGGGAGTTCCCAGAATATGCTCTTGTGTGTCCAAAACTTATACCTTTCGGGCTTGTCAGGAATTGCTGCCACTATGTCAGGATGATTGCTCAGCTGGCCAAAATCATATTCATTCAACACTTCCAAAATTTCTACCCCTGTCCATCGCCTTGGTGCCACACATGTTTCCACAGTCCCATCAAACGCGTCTGGATCCTGCCTAAATGGGTGATCATATGGAAGCCAACAACGGTGACGCATCTGAACAATTTTACTGCAATGAGGACTACAACAATCAACCGTCATGCACTCTGAACAAGCCCTGTAACCCTTGGTAACGTTGCCCGACAACATACCGCAGGCAGGAAAATCACTGATGGTGCCAACAAGCATGGCATGCATCTGGAACATCTCGTTTTTGAACCTATCGTAAGTGGGGTGGCCACACTCACTCAGATACTTAAGCTCCTCAATCAAAGGCCTCAAATACACATCGAGACACTTTCCTGGATAACCCGGGCCCGGAATTAACAGAGTCAGCATATTGTATTCCTTCTTCATGCACATCCATGGTGGAAGGTTGTACGGTACCAAAATAACTGGCCATATACTGTATTGAAGACTCATGTTGCCAAAAGGGTTGAATCCGTCAGATGAGAGCCCTAGCCAAACATTTCAGACCTCTTCTGCAAAATGATCAAACTCCCTGACCATGTGCTTCCAAGCCTCTCCGTCGGAAGGGTGTATAAGGGTGTTATCGTCAGGCAAGTTCCTCTCAGCCCACCATCTCATTGCCTCGGCCGTGAAAGCACACATGAACAACCGCTCCAGCCTATCAATAAGCGGGAAATATCGAAGTATCTTCACAGCTTTCTTGTTGCCTGCAGGAGTCAACTTATACCTTTCTGTAAAACATACCGGGCAGGCTTCAAGGTCTTCGAGATCTTTTCCCCAGAAGAGAATACAATCATATCTGCATGCATGGATTTTGATGTAGGAAAGCCCAAGATCTTTCAGGATATGTCGCACCTTATGATGAGTGGTAGGAAGACGATGACCGGGTGGCAGTAGCGAAGCAGTCCACTTCAACCAAGAATCAACAGCTTTGACAGACATTTTGTTTTCCATTTTGAGCTGCATCACTCCCATCACACTTTCAAGAACAGTCTTACTACAACCGTCGTACAACGGAGTCTGTTGCAATGCAATCAGGTTGTTGTACTTGTCCATACCACTTGTGTTGACATGAGCTCCAGGTAATGGCTCGACTGGCTCAATATGGGGGAAACCCTCAACGACGGGAGGGACATTTGGTGCTTCATCAGCAAATACACCGCTCTCATGAGGAAACATATCATTGATTAACATCGATGTTGGATCATAAATATGAACTGTCCCTCTCAGCAAAATCTTCATGATCATAGCGGGGACTGTCATTACCAAATTGTCCATGATCATGCGGACCCGCTAACGATGTTTCACCGTGATAAATCCAACAAGTGTACTTATCCCAAAACCCGTATTTACTCAGGTGCTTCTAGACTTTATCAATGGGAAAACGAAATCGATCGCTGAAACACTTACATTCTTTACACGGGCAATAATGAAGTGTAGTGTCTCCACAATTAGTCTTCACAAAATCCACAAAACTCCTAATTCCCTGGTGATATCTGACATCCCATCTTTCGAGACTCATCCAACTCTTGTCCATCCTGAAAATTCTAACAATTTTACGTATTAATTATATATATAACACACATTCACTACTAATAATCGACATCATATCTCACTACTATAACACACATTCACAACTCTTGTGCATGCGTCAGTAGGGATGGTTGGTATCGTGACGTGTTGTCCTTGCCTTGGGGTTGGTGGTGCTCCGATGAGATGTTTTGAGGTGACATTCCTTTTGACTTCTCTTGGGGAACCGGTGTATTTAATGATAGCCGTCGCATTTAATGCTAGCGTGCCCCTGTATTGAATGCTGATGTTGTGATGATTACTCGGAGGGCAGACGTCATGCGCGTGGGAGCGTGGGAGTGGGGCATGGTCGCCACGTGTTGGGTTGTGGGACACTGTGCTAGGGTTTGAAATCGGGGCGGGAAGTGGAAGAGTTGGCGCGGTTTACTGAGGAGGGCAAGTGAACCGCCTTGGCCACGTGTCATGATCCGACGGTGGACACGCGAAGAATGGACGACTGGCGTTCGTTCGTGTACCCCGTCCGAGTAGTATAAATAGGGTTGTTTTGCCGTTGTCTTCCTCATCACTCTCATACTTTGCCGAAACTCTGCCGGAATCTCTCTGCGACTTGTGTTTGCTCAAGCTTTCCTCTGTGTTGGTGTTCTTTGTTGCCGGAATTCCTGCTCGACGTGATCGTTTCGGTTCGTAAACCAAAAATCTGGTGAGGCTCTCGTCCTTGGTTCTGTTGTTGATTTGTACCTGTGTTTTTTTGTGTGTTTTTCTGGGGTTATTTTTTTTGAACTTTGGGGATAGGGTGTGTTCTTGGGTGGGGCGTGTTTGGATCTGTTTGTGGGTGATTTTCTGTGGGTTTTGGTGTTTCCGCGTGGGGAGGGATATTTGGCTAAGTGTTGGTCGTGCGCTCGTCTATAGGATGGAGCCGATTGAGATACCGAGCGATCAGTCACGTGAGCGGATCTACATTCGGCGGTTGGGGTGGATTAGTTGTGGGTCGGGCGGGTCGAGTACGTTGAGTACGTCTTCGGACGAGTCTGTTTTGAGTGTCCCGCCCCTGCAATGTGTTTTGCCTGATACCTCTCCCGTGCAGCCAATGGAAGCCAGGCAAGCGTTCGTGACTGTGGGTTTGGGGAGCTCGTCTGGGTCGTCGGGCGAGCAGTCGGGCGGATCGAATCACTGGGGTGAGGAGAGGGCAAAAGGAGGAGATTCGCTTCCTCAACCTACGGCAGGTGGACCCGTCCACTGGGCGTTCCCCGATGGCACGCCCGTCCAAGAGCCCGAGCGTGCGCCATCCGTCTCGGAGTTGGCCAGGTGGGCGAGGGATTACCACATCCCTGACTCTGTGAAGTTGCGGATACCTAGTAGAGGTCATACGTTTACTCGCCCGCCGTCCGGTCACGTATGCTTGAGCGAGTACCATCTCAAGGCAGGGATCAGGTTGCCATTGCACCAGTTCTTCCAGTATATGCTGGCGTTGCTGAACATCTCGCCTGGTCAGTGCGGGCCCACGCTCACCCATACGCTCGTGGCCATGTTCAATATCTTTCGGCTGAGCGGCCTGGGCCAGCCCACACGGGCGGAGTTCCATCACTTCTTCGGTCTGCGCTACTCTACGCGCAAGAGGGACTGGGGTACTATCACCGTGGAGCCGCGCGTGAAGTGGTGGTTGTCGGATCAGCCCAGTTCTGCGACCAACTGGCCCACAATTAGTTGCCTGGTGGGCGGTGACTGGGAATTGGGCTCCTTCTCGGATGAGTATGTTGGCTAACGCCCACTTGATTGATCGAGTCCCCCAAGCCTTCCATCCTCTTGACATGAATGAGTACCCGATGACGCCCGTCGAAGAGGCCCGGGTCAACCGTCTGAAGTTTGTTTTTGACCCAGCGCCCGAGGCGAGGTCGTTCTACACCGCCTGCCATTGGGATCTCATCACGGAGACGCGCCTTGCCGAGCTGCCGCGTACGTGTGCTTGTAGTTCGTTTGTCTAAGAGTATGAGTAGATTTTGACCAACTGTTTTTGCTGTCGCTAACCTTCCGTTTGTTGTTTTTTTTTTGTAGTTAAGAAGATGACTGGCAAGAATGCTACTGTTAGCGAGGTTGCGACGCGCCGTATGGCCGCCCTTCGAGAGGCCGGTGCGAAGGTCCGAAGGGTGGTGGAGGACGGGCGGGGTGATCTGGTGTTGGGGGATACCGAGCAGCCCAGGCTCCCCCCGCCTGTCGTGAGTGATTATGCTCCTGCTATCCCGGCGGGTGCCCACCGCCCACCGTCAGGCAACGTTGGCGGGTCGAAGGCGCAAGATAAGGCGGACCGTGCCGAGCGTCATAGGGAGAAGCGCCAGGATAACCGTGATATGCGCCGGCAGGACCGTGACGACATGCGGGATGCAGTTCGTACGTCCCACGCAGGCGGGCATTATTTTTCCACGCCCCAATCATCTGAGCGTCCCTCCACAAGGTCCCAATCGTCCGAACGTCCGTCCAGCCCCCCTGGTGGGCTTTCTTCGAAGCGTCAACGTACAGAAAATCCGCCTGTCAAACCGTCCGCTGGTCAGCTTGGTGATCCATTCGCCAGCTACACCCCGTTGGCTCGGGCTATTGAGATGAGCATGAAGGCCGTTGATGAGATGGCGCCAGAGGTGGCGGAGGGTAACAAGGATGACATGGACAGGGCCTTTAACCTCTGTATGGCGCTGCAGCGCAAGATGTACCTGGCGCGCGAGCGCTTCGCCAACAGGCGCTATGCAGAGAAGGCGCAGGCGGAGATACTCAGGCTCACTGAGGTTTGTAAGAAGTTTGAGCAGCTAGTGAGTGAACGGGAGGCGCAGGTGGAGATACTCAAGGCCGAACGTGACTCAGCTCTTGCCGCCCTCGAATAGGAGAAAGCTGTGGCGGGTAATCGGGTGGCGGAGGTGGAATCCCGCCTGATGGCTGAGGTGCAAGCCCAAGTCCGGCAGGCGCGGGCGGAGGCGGTCGCTGACTTCAAGAATTCTGAGGAGTTCAAGGAGTTGATGGACGTCGAGGCTGAGGTTCAGGTCGCCCAATTCCAGGATATGGCGAGGCCTTTCCTGAAGATGAAAGAGCTTGATGCCTGGCTGGCGGAGCAGATGGGGGTGACGGGCGGCGCGAAGTAGATCAGCTTACTTTTTCCTTTTGTTTTTTTTTGTAGATCGTTTTTGTAATCGGGCCCTCGTGCTCTGGATTTTTTTTTTTTGGCGGAATGAATGATATTTCCCTTTCCGTCCGCTTGTGTGCCTTGTTCCTTTTGCTGTTCTGAACTTTGTTTGCCATCTTTTGAGTAACTTGTACGGGCGCGCGTTTTCCTACTATATCCTTACAAGTAGCCTAACCCGAGTCCCCCAAGCGTGTAGGCGGGCGGGGTGAGGATAAACGCAACAACGTTTATACTTGGGTGAAAGTAGAAGGTAAGATTTAATGAAAGTACTTCTTCAAGTGTTGGATGTTCCACGGGTGGCGTAGTCGTTGACCCTGCATGTCCCTAAGGTAGAAAGTGCTGTCGCTTACCACCTTGTCAACGACGTACGGGCCTTCCCACAACGGGTGAAGCGCCTTGACCTTCTGTTGGATTGCCTTCATCACCCATTCCCCCAGTTGGATTGGGCGAGCCCGTATGCGCTGGTTGTATAGTCGGGCGATCCGTTGTTTGTTGGCGGCGTTGTGTAGGTGTGCCATATCTCTGCGTTCGTCTAGTAAATCGTTATTGAGCCTGAGTCCCTCACCGTTCGTGCGTGGGTCGTACCCCTCGATCCGTGGGCTCTGATGGGTAATTTCCAGGGGTAGCACAGCCTCCGTTCCGAACGTCAGGCTGAACGGGGTCTCGCCTGTAGCTGCATTGGCTGTCGTTCGGATGGACCATAAGATTTCTGGGATGACCTCGGGCCAGCGCCCATATCCCGCATCCCCGGGTTCGATGTCCTTGATCTTCCTCTTGATGCCGGACTTGATGATTTTGTTTGCTTCTTCTACTTGCCCGTTCGTCTGGGGGTGTGCGGGCGATGCGAAGATGAGGTCCGTCCCCTGGCGTTTGCAGAAGTCTATCAGTCTGGGGCTGTTGAATTGTGGGCCATTATCTGTGATGATGCTAATCGGCGTCCCATAGCGACAGAAGAGGAAGCGCCAGAGGAAGCGTTCCACCTTTTCCGTGGTGATTTTTGCCATGGGCTGGGCTTCGATGAACTTCGTGTGGTAGTCGATTATGACGATCAGATACCTATATTGCCCTTTCGATTTTGGAAGCTCTTCGATCAGGTCCAGTCCCCACTGTGCGAATGAAATGGGCGATAGGAGGATGGACAGTGGGACGGCTGGCGCGTGGTGGTGATGTGCGTGGATGGTGGGCCACCAGAATCCTTGCCGAAGGGCTTTGTGCGCGATCGATCTAGCGCCCGCGTGATGGGCGCACGTGCCCGAGTGGATCTCCTTCAAGATCGAGCTGCGCTTTGTTGGAGTGACGCACTTGAGGCTCGCCCAAGTCCTCCCTCGGCGGTAAAGTGCCCCGTCCCGTACGCTGAAGTTGGCCGCCCGTGCGACGATGGTCCTGGCCTCTTTCTTGTCCTCTGGCAGTTCTCCTCTTGTTTTGTAGGCGATGAGCACGTCCATGTAACTATGCTCGTGCGGCTCGATTGTCAGGACCTGCTCCGTCCCTGAGATGCTCAGTCGTCGCAGCACCTCGACGATGCGCTGCCCTGGTCCTGTGTGTACGGGCGCCGTGGCCAGTCGGGCCAATTTGTCTGCCTTTGCGTTGAATCCTCGGCGTATATGGCTGATGTTGACGTACTTGAACCCTTTGATCAGCGCCTGTGTGTGTTTTAGGTAGGCGATCATGGATTCCCCTTTCGCCTGGAATTCCCCTCCGACTTGGCTCACCACCAGCTGTGAGTCACTGAATATGTTGAGGTTGGGCGCCTCTGAGTTCTTGGCTAGTTGTAGACCTGCGATGAGCACTTCGTATTCGGCCTCGTTGTTCGTCGCCTTGAATTCGAACTTGAGGGCGTATTCCGCGTTCACCCCTCCCGGCCCGGTTAGGATTATACCGGCGCCGCTCACCTTCTTCGTGCAGGATCCGTCGACGTAGAGGTTCCATTCCGACAATGGTTGCTCCTTGACCTCCGGTTTGTTGGGCGTTTCTACCGTCAGACCGTCGGGCGCCTGGGCTGGCGCCCCCTCTGCCTCCGTGTATTCGGCGATGAAGTCCGCCACGGCCTGCCCCTTGATTGTCGTGCGAGGTTTGTACTGGAAGTCGAATTCACTAAGTTCGATGGCCCATTTCGCCAGGCGGCCACTGTGGTCGGGCGATTGGAGTATCTGGCGCAAGGGTACGTTGGTGAGGATGTGGATGCTGTGCGCTTGGAAGTATGGCCTTAACCGTCGGGCAGCGGTTACGAGCGCGAGCGCCATCTTCTCGATCGTTGGGTATCGCGTCTCGGCGCCTGTCATGCCATTTCCTGAGAAGAAAACGGGTAACTCCGTGCAGTCCTCCCTGCGAATGAGGGCGGAACTGACGGCGGTGAGGGAAGCGGCCGAGTAGAGGTACAGAATTTCCCCTCGGACTGGTCTGGAGAGGAGCAGAATGGACGCCAGGTATTCCTTGATCTGAAGGAAGGATTCCTCACACTCGAGCGTCCACACAACCTCGCATTTGTTCGTGGTTCTCAGGGCTTTGAAGAATGGGGCGCACCTGTCCCAGTAGCGCGAGATGAAACGGTTCAGGGATGCGAGCTTCCCCGTGAGGCTCTGCAGGTCCACCCTCTTGACGGGCAGCTTCATGTCAATGATTGCTTTGACCTTGGCTGGCGCGGCTTCGATCCCCCGCTGGCTGACAATATACCCCAGAAACTTGCTATTGGTGACTCCGAAGGTACACTTGGCGGGGTTCAGCCTTATGCCATTTTTGATGAGGACGTCGAGTGCGGTCCCCAGGTTCTGGACGTGGTCGACCGCCTGGACACTCTTCACCAATATATCGTCCACGCACACGTCCACGATGTTGCCGATGAGGCCATGAAACATCGTGTTCATGAGCCTCTGGTATGTGGAGCCGGCGTTCTTCAGCCCGAAAGGCATGACAACGTAGCAGTAAAGGCCCTTGTCCGTGACAAACGTTGTCGCCTCCTGGTCCGCGGGGTCCATGAAGATTTGGTTGTAGCCCGAGTAAGCGTCCATCATCGATAGGAGCTCGTGCGCTGCCGTCGCGTCCACCAGCTGGTCGATCCTTGGTAGCGGGAAGCTGTCCTTCGGGCACGCCTTGTTGAGGTCACTGTAATCGATGCACATTCTCCATTTCTTGTTGCTCTTCTGCACCATCACAGCGTTGGAAATCCACTTGGGATAATCCACCTTCCGGATGAACCCGATGCCCAGTAATCGGTCCACCTCCTCATGCATGGCCGCGTAATGCTCTGCTTTGTACGCCCGCCTCTTCTGCTTTACTACCCGGGCGCTGGCGCCGACGCTCAGCCGATGGGATATGATATTCGTGCTGATCCCGGGCATGTCTTTATACGACCAAGCGAACACCTCATGCTTCTCCTTCAGTAGCGCGATCAGTCGCTCGGCTATCGCGGGAGCCAACGACGCTCCGATCTGGACCGTTCTCTCCGGGTGTTCGGAGGATAGCTGGATCGTCCTCAGCTCTTCGCGTTCGGGGACGGGTGATACGGCCATCAGCCCGTCGCGTGGATCGTCGGGTACTTCTGATCCTGGCGCGGGTTCCCAGGCGAGGACCTCGTGCTCGTCTCGGGGTTTCGTTGTTTCCTCGTTGCCGTATCCCCGGACATATCCGACTCCGTGCTCGGTTGGGAAGCGTCCCAAGAGCATGTACCCTGCAATGATCATCCTTAACCTGCAGATCCCTGGCCTCCCGAGTATGGCGTTGTAGGGGGAGGGGGTGTCCATGATGATGAAGTCCGTCCGGATCTCGCTGTGCGGGGAGTCGGGTGCGCCAACCTCGACCCGGAAGCTGTCGCTCCCGATTGGATACGATGTCTCGCCCGTGAAGCTGGCCACGCACTCGTGATCCTGCGTCATCTTGCGCGCGGGCCTCCCGAGCGCTTTGTATGCGTCGAAATAGATTACGTTGACGGACGCCCCATTGTCAACCAGCACCCTCCTCACAAGGAATTGGTCGATGATTGCGTCGATCACGAACAGTAGGGTGCTATCCCTCGGGTTCTCCTCCTCGTCTTTCGCTGTGAAGCTAACGGTGGGCGCTTCCTTCCTTCCCGCCTTGGGAGCCCTCCTTGCCCCGATTGCCAGCACTTCCCTGCTCGATCGATCGGGCGTTGACGCCTCCTCCTTGCGCTTACCCCCGGATATCGTGCTGATAGTCTCACGGGTTCTTGCGCCCGTCTGGCGCATTTGTCCTTTCGCCCCGGGAGGGGTGGCCTGATCGTTCTTCCTCATATCCTCGAGGGCCTTCCTCAACATGGGGCAGTCGTTGGTGTGGTGGGTGACGGCGTTGTGGTATTCGAACCAAATTCTTGGGATTCGGCCGACCGGGGCCATTGCTACCGTTACGTCGCTCGGTGGTGGGAGCCGGCGTCGATGCAGGTGGAGAAGCTGCTCGGGCGACTGCCTGTCGATCGTGAAGACCTCATGTCCCGCTGGTTGTCGGTGTGAAGCTGGCGGCAGACGGGCGCTCTGCTGCGCCGGTCCCCTCGCCCGGTGGTAGTGGTTGCCCTGGTGGTTGCGGAAGGACGGCCTCTGATTATTCTGCCCTGGCGCGTCCCGATACCTTTTGTATCCTCCGGTTAGAGTCTCTCCGTCGCCCGAGGGCCGTCAAGGTTGAGCGTTCTCCTCTGGTCTGTTGGTGCTAGACTCGGAGGCGGACCCGTACACTCGCGTCTCCACTAACGCCTTCTGTACGACCAGGTCCATGATCTCGTCGTAGTCGAGATGCTCCTTCCTTACCAGTTTCTCTACGAATGGGGTGGCGAGCAGATTGTCCATCAGGGCTACATTGGCCACTCGTTTATCAAGGTCCCTGCATGTGCTTGCGAGCGTCCTCCATCGGTTGATGTAGCTTGACAGGCTCTCGTCCATCCCCTGGCGGACCTTGAGGAGGATGCCCGCGGTGTTGTATTTCCCCTGGAACCGATAACGCTTCTGAAAGCTCTCCGCCAACTCGAGGAATGAATGGATGGACCCTGGCGGGATCTCGTAAAACCAGCTCCGTGCTTCCTCCGCCAGCGTTTCCTGGAACATAAAACACAAGGTTGGGTCCGAATACCGGGTTCCGTCCGTGGTGGATCGAAACTCGTCAACGTGCGCGCGCGGGTCTCCGCTCCCGTCGAACCGAGCGATCTTCGTTATCTTGGCATGAGGGTCCCTTCCCCTCTCCAGTATGTGCGCCGAGAACGGACTGACCCGGGGGGCGAACGTCCCGCCCTGGCCGGCCAGCTTGTCCTTGCGCAGACGCGAGACCTCCTCCGCCAGTTCCTCCATCCTCCGAAGGATCAGTGTGTTGTTCGTCGGGGGCGCCGATTCTTCCACGGGCGAGGGCGCTGGTCCTACCGAACGGGTGTTGCTCCTCGCTGGTGGTCTCCTGGGTCTCCTCGTGCTGTTTCATCTGCTGGCTGATGAGCGCGTCCAGCCGTTCCTCCAATCTCTGACGGATTTGGCGCTCCGCTGCTCTCTCGAGCGCCGCCTCCCATAACTCCTGGACCAGGCTGCTGATGCGCCCCTCGTCATCGTTCCTGTCGGTTGCTAGTACATTCCGCTCCTGCGAGTCTGGCGGCGTCTCCCCATCGGGTGCGTTGCTGTCGTTAGTCACCAGGTTGAACATGTGGACCTTTGGTTTTTGTGGTGTTTATACGAGGTTTGCAATTTGTAAGTTTCCCACAGACGGCGCCAGATGTTTCTACCGAATTACGCGCGGGGGCGTAACGGGGCAGAAGCAACAAGAATAGACTTCCTTCCTCCTCCTGGTGCGTCCGAACGGTGGGGCTGTTCGGATGGACGGGCGCTCTCTCTCTCTTCGTGCGTGCGGGCTCCCCTTTCGTCGGTTGGCTCTCCTTTCGGGCGCTTCCTCTTCTCTTCGGTGATCGGGTGGGCGTGTTCGCGTGCTGCTGTTAGAAGAATACAACAATGAAACAGGCGGTCAGGGGTCAAGACGGGATGGCCCGCCTTCAACGCTCCGATGCCTAAGTCAGATGATGTATTGGATATAACAGTCAAGCGGACGTGCGAATTGGTTGGATTCGTTAAGATGGAACGAATGGGATGATCTTACCTGTAATAAATACCTTACATATATAGGTGGTTGAGTTTGGAGTTGGATGATGTTCTTCGATGTGGGACTGGTGTGTTTATGCTGGTGTGTGATTCGTGCGTTCGAGCGTGCGCCTGGCGAGCGCGTGTGCGCTCGGGTGGGGTCGGTCTGGTGAGTGAAGTTGGAGCCTCCTTGGTGGTCTTGCATGTGGTCGGGTAGGTGTTGCTAACCTGCTTAAGAGGATAAGTATGTTTAATCGTACAACTAATGATGCAATACTAACAGAACCAACAACGCTCACCATGATAAGCTCTGCCCCATGGCTCATGGTCGAACATAGGTTCCACACAATGAATTGATTCCCCTCTAAATCCCTCGGCCTTTGCCGTAGCTTCTTGTGGCCCACCGGCACATGTCTGCCGGCGACCCATCATCGCCACCTGGTCTTCGCTGGTCCAGGTTCTGCCACCTCGTCTTGGAGCACCCCCGGCGTCGTTGCTCTTGTTTGCCACAATCTCACTCGCCAAGTAATAATGGCGCCTCCTTGTAATCTTGAGGCGGCCTCGGCGCGAGCAGTCTCCGCCTCCACAGTTGGCCAGCGATCGAAGTCGTCTCCGGCTACCCTTCTGATCCTGCGGCCCACTCGCAGCCATCCATGGTCTTCCCCATTGCAGCCGCCCAATCGTTCCCAAAAAACCCCAACACAACATTCTCAATCATCTCAACAATAGCAGACGGCGTTGCCCTCTCAACACTTCCTCCGACATCAAAGACTCGGTCACCATTTATAGACGCAGCCTAGAATCGATGCTGAAAATATTATGGGGATCTAGCCTATATATTAGATACAAATATATGATTAAATACATATGTACATACTTACTTAGTTTTGAGGCCTATTCTTAATGCGTGCTCTAGGCGGAAGCCTATAAATCCTATACTCCTATAAGTCCTATTGATTACTTAACTCAGCTCGATAGTGCATAACTTTTTTTTAAGTAACGATTGACACATACCTAAAGCTGGGAAAGTGTCGTTTTCTATTAAGAGGAAATGAAAGCTAGTTGGCTGAAGACTATGTGTTTCTACCGAATTACGCGCGGGGGCGTAACGGGGCAGAAGCAACAAGAATAAGCTTCCTCCTCTTCCTTCCTCTCGGTACGTCCGAACGGTGGGGCTGTTCGGATGGACGGGCGTGCTCTCCTCTTCTTCCTTCGTGCGTGCGGGATCCTTCCTGTCGGGCGGTGGGCTCTCCTGTCGGGCGCTTGCTCCTTCCCTCGGGCGTTCGGGTGCAGCTGTTAGAAGAATACAACAATGAAACAGGCGGTCAGGGGTCAAGACGGGGTGGCCCGCCTTCAACGCTCTGATGCCTAAGTCAGAAGATGTATTGGATATAACAGTCAAGCGAACGTGCGAGTAGTGTTCCGGTCGAGTGAATTGGTCGATCTTACCTGTAATAAATACCTGATATATATATAGGTGGTTGAGTTTGGAACCTGGTGATGTTCTTCGATGTGGGACAACCTGCACTCCTGGTGTGTGTTTTGCTCATTCGGGCGCGCCTCCTCTGGGCGCGTGCGCGCTCGGAAGGGGTGGGTCCGGTGCGTGAAGTTGGAGCCTCCTTGGTGGTTTTGCATGTGGTCGAGTAGGTGTTTGCTAATCTGCTTAATTGGATAAATATATTAATCGTACAGCTAATTGGTGCAATACTAACAAGTCCCCCAATTTCCCAAGTCAAAGAGCACTTTCTTGACTGCGGAGTTGAAAAAGGGTGTGCGATTAACAGGAATACTTATCTGATTGAGCAGTGGTGTGCGATTCTGTAACCCCCAAGTCCCCCAACTCTCCGGTCAAGAAAGCGATCGCATGACGGAGTGGGACCTGGGCATCCGAGCGTGTACCTGTTCGTGCCGTGGTGTTACCTGGTGGTGCGTTTGGTGTACCTATGGGCCCGGCCTCCAAACCAGATGGGGTCGGTGTTGTAAGCATACATAAACAGGTATACAAATATGTAGATATGATGTATGAATGTATGGTATGATGTATGAATGTATGGTATGATGCATGAATGTATGCAGATGTTTTTCGTGACACCAGCGCTGGGATGGCGAGGTGCACCGCGTACATCAACGGGGATGCCGTTCCGTACGGTGTAGTATCAACGGAAGGATCAAGACCGCGACCTACAAGTAACGCGCTACGGAGGGGACGGACCGCATGCCCGTGCCGTTCTTCGGCTTAGCACCCTCAGAGAGGGGGCGAACCCCATGCCTCCGTTATGACAGCCGACTTGTATTTCGCGTCCGGGTAGGGCGTACCATTTCCCGCGACGCTCATCAATCCCGGAACGCGCAAGGAGGGGTCGGACCGCACGCCCTTGACGTCCCGAGTCGAGGCCGAATGTTAACGTTGCGCTCACACGGAGGGGTAGTACCCCACGCCCATGCCACCCATCGACTTAGCACGCCCAGAGAGGAGTTGGGCCCATGCCTCTGTCATGACAGCCGGCTTGCTCTTCGATCATGTAACGGTGCGCTCACGGAGGGGGCGGACCCCATGCCCGTGCCGCCCATCGGTCTCAGCGTGCGCTCAGAGAGAGGGCGGACCCCATGCCTCTTCCGCCTGATCCGGCTTGTAAATGCGTACGTGTACGTAGAGGAAGAACCACATCCCGTACAGCGCAGCTCTTCACTCGGGACACGGCCAAAAGGGAATTCAGGCGTTAGCTCTCTTTCGGGGCGCCCGAGTGGTTACGTGTACTAACCTGATGGTGTGTTGTTTCCGATCGTCCGGTCGTGTGGGTGGTGTATGCGCCCGTAGAAGTGTTTGGTGTCGTGGCGTGTTATCCTTGCCATGGGCTGGGCCTCGATGAACTTCGTATGGTAGTCGATGATGACGATTAGGTATCTAAACTGTCCCTTCGATTTCGGAAGCTCTCCAATCAGGTCCAGTCCCCACTGTGCGAATGGAACGGGTGACAGGAGGATGGATAGTGGGACGGCTGGCGCATGGTGGTGGTGTGCGTGTAACTGACACTGGTGACACTTGCTTGTTAGTGCCGTGGCGTCTGCGTGGATGGTGGGCCACCAGAAGCCGTGTCGAAGGGTCTTGTGGGCGATTGATCTGGCGCCCGCGTGATGGCCGCACGTGCCCGAATGGATCTCTTTCAGGATCGAGTTGCCCTTGGTTGGAGTGACGCATTTGAGGCTGGCCCAAGTCCTCCCTCGTCGGTAAAGTGATCCATCCCCCACGCTGAAGTTGGCCGCACGTGCGACGATGGTTCGGGCCTCTCGCCTATCCCCTGGTAGTTCTCCCCTCACCTTGTAGGCGATGAGCACGTCCATGTAGCTGTGCTCGTGAGGTTCGATTGCCAGGACCTGCTCTGTTCCTGATATGCTGGGTCGTCGTAGCACCTCGACGATGCGCTGCCCTGGCCCTGTGTGCACGGGCGCTGTGGCCAATCGTGCCAATTTATCTGCCTTCGCGTTGAATCCTCGGCGGATGTGGCTGATGTTGACGTGTTTGAATCCTTTGATCAGCGCGTGCACATGCTTCAAGTAGGCGATCATGGACTCCTCTTTCGCCTGGAATTCTCCTCCGACTTGGCTCACTACCAACTGTGAGTCGCTGAATATGTTGAGGTCGGGCGCTTCCGAATTCTTGTCCAGTTGCAGGCCCGCGATGAGCGCCTCGTACTCGGCCTCGTTGTTCGTTGCTTTGAATTCGAACTTGAGGGCGTATTCCGCGTTTACCCCTCCCGGTCCGGTCAAGATGATACCGGCGTCGCTTACCTTCTTCGTGCAAGATCCATCGACATAAAGGTTCCATTCCGACAATGGTCGCTCCTTGATCCCCGGTGTGTCGGACGCCTCTACCGTTGGTGCATTCGATACCTGGATCGGCGCCCCTTCTGCTTCTGTGTATTCGGCGATGAAGTCCGCCACGGCCTTCCCATTTGATTGCCGTGCGGGGTTTGTACTCGAGGTCAAATTCGCTAAGTTCGACGGCCCACTTCGCCAGGCGGCCTCTATGGTCGGGCGATTGGAGTATCTGGCGTAAAGGCACGTTGGTGAGGATGTGGATGCTGTGTGCCTGGAAGTAGGGCCTCAACCGTCGGGCAGCAGTTACGAGTGCGAGTGTCATCTTCTCGATCGTCGGGTATCGCGTCTCGGCGCCCGTCATGCCCTTCCCTGAGAAAAAAACAGGCAACTCCGTGCCATCCTCCCTGCGGACTAGGGCGGAACTGACGGCCGTGAAGGAGGTAGCCAAGTATAGGTACAGGATTTCCCCTCGGACGGGCCTGGAGAGGAGCGGAATGGATGCCATGTATTCCTTGATCTGGAGGAAAGACTCCTCACACTCGTGCGTCCATACGACCTCGCGTTTGTTCGTGGTTCTTAGAGCTTTGAAGAGCGGGGCGCATCTGTCTGAGTAGCGTGAAATGAAACGATTAAGGGAGGCGAGTTTGCCTGTGAGACTCTGTAGGTCTACTCTCTTGACGGGCGGTTTCATATCGATGATTGCCTTGACCTTGGCGGGCGCTGCTTCGATTCCCCGCTGACTGACAATGTATCCCAGGAATTTGCTGTTGGTGACCCCAAACGTGCATTTGGCGGGGTTCAGCCTCATGCCGTTCTTGATGAGGACGTCGAGCACAGTCCCCAAGTTCTGGACGTGGTCGACCGCCTGGACGCTCTTCACCAGTATGTCGTCTACGTACACGTCTACGATATTGCCGATCAGGCCGTGGAACATCGCGTTCATGAGTCTCTGATACGTGGAGCCGGCGTTCTTCAACCCGAAAGGCATGACAACGTAGCAATAGAGGCCCTTGTCCGTGACAAACGTTGTCGCCTCCTGCTCTGCGGGGTCCATGAAGATCTGGTTGTAGCCCGAGTAAGCGTCCATCATTGATAGAAGTTTGTGCCCTGCCGTCGCGTCCACCAGCTGATCGATCCTTGGTATCGGGAAGCTGTCCTTTGGGCACGCCTTGTTGAGATTGCTGTAATCGATGCACATCCTCCACTTCTTGTTGTTCTTCTGCACCATTACAGCGTTGGAAATCCATTTGGGATAATTTACCTTTCGGATGAACCCGATGCCCAGTAATCGGTCCACCTCCTCGTGCATGGCTGCGTAATGCTCTGCTTTGTACGCCCGCCGCTTCTGCTTCACCGCCCGAGCATTGGCGTCGATGCTCAGTCGATGGGATATGATATTCGTGCTGATCTCGGGCATGTCTTTATATGACCAGGCGAACACCTCCTGCTTCTCTTTCAGCAGCGCAATCAGTCGTTCGGCTATCGCGGGCGCCAATGACGCTCCGATCTGGACCGTCCTCTCCGGGTGTTCGGAGGATAGCTGGATCGTCCTCAGCTCTTCCCGTTCGGGTACAGGTGACACGGCCATCAGCCCGTCTCGTAGGTTGTCGGGCGCCTCTGATCCTGGCGCGGGTTCCAGGGTGAGGACCTCGTGTTTGTCCCGGGGTTTTGCTGTCTCCTCGCTGTTGTATCCCCGGATATATCTGACTCCGTGCTCGGTAGGGAAGCGTCCCAAGAGCATGTACCCTGCAACGATTATCCCTAACCTGCAGATCCCCGGCCTCCCGAGTATGGTGTTATAAGGGGAGGGGGTGTCCATGATGATGAAGTCTGTTCGGATCTCGCCGCGTGGGGAGTTGTGCGCGCCAATTCTTATCCGAATGTTGTCACTCCCTATCGGATACGACGCCTCGCCCGTGAAGCTGGCTACGGCCCCATGGTTTTGCGTTATTTTGCGTGCGGGCCTTCCGAGTGCCTTGTATGCGTCGAGATAGATTACGTTGACGGACGCCCCGTTGTCAACCAGCACCCTCCTCACGAGGAATTGGTCGATGACCGCGTCGATCACTAACGGCAGGGTGCTGTCCTTCGGATTTTCCGCTTCGTCCCTTGCTGTGAAGCTGATGGTGGGCGCCTCTTTCCTCCCTGTCTTGGGTGCTCTTCCTGTCTTGATCGTCAACACCTCCTTGTCTGAGTGATCGGGCGATGACACCCTCCCCTTGCGTTTGCCCCCGGATATCGTGTTGATAGTCCCACGGGTTCCAGCGTTTGCCTGGCATCGTTGCCCTTCCGCCCTGGGAGGATTGATCCGATCGCCCCTCCTCATGTCCTTGAGGGCTCTCCTCAACATAGGGCAGTCGTTGGTGTGGTGGGCGGCGACATTGTGGAATTCGCACCAAATTTCTGGGATTCGGCCGACCGGGGCCATTGCTACCGTCACATCGCCTGGCGGTAGGAGTCGGTGTCGATGTAGGCGGAGGAGCTGCTCGAGTGACTGTTGGTCGACCGCATGGACCTCTCGGTTCGTTGGTTGATGGCGTAGTGCTGGCGGTATGCGGGTGTTCTGCTGCGCTGGTTCTGACGCCTCGTGGTAATGGCTGCTCGGGTGGCTGTGGAAGAATGATCTTCGGTTGTCCTGCCTCGGCGCGTCCCAGTATCTCTTGTACCCTGCGGTTGATGCTCCTTCGTCGTCCGAGGGCCGCCAAGGATGGGCGTTTTCCTCTGGTCCACTGGTGCTAGATTCTGAGGTGGGTCCGTACACTCGCGTTTCCACCAGCGTTTTCTGTACAATCAGGTCCATGATCTCGTCGTAGTCGAGATGCTCCTTCCTCACGAGTTTCTCTACGAATGGAGTGGCTAGTAGATTGTCCATCAGGGCTACCTTGGCCACTCGCTTGTCAAGGTCCCTGCACGTGTTTGCAAGCGTCCTCCATCGGTTGATGTAGCTCGACAGGTTCTCGTCCATCCCCTGGCGGCCCTTTAGGAGGATGCCCGTGGTGTTGTACTTGCCCTGGAGTCGATATCGCTTCTGAAAGTTCTCCGCCAGTTCGAGGAATGAGTGGATGGATCCTGGCGGGATCTCGTAGAACCAGCTCCGCGCCTTCTCCGCCAGCGTTTCTTAGAACAGGAAACACAAGGTTGGGTCCGAATATCGAGTCTCGTCCGTGGTGGACCGGAACTCGTCCACGTGCGCCCGTGGATCCCCGCTCCCATTGAACTGAGCGATCCTCGTTATCTTCGCGTGGGGATCCCTTCCCCGCTCCAAGATGTGTGCCGATAACGGGCTGACCCGGGGGGCAAACGTCCCACCCTGACCGGCCAACTTATCCTTGCGCAGGCGCGAGACTTCCTCCGCCAACTCTTCCATCCTCCGAAGGATCAGGGCATTGCCCGTTGGGGGCATTGACTCCTCCCCAGGTGAGGGTGCTCGGTCCGTTCGGGCATCGGGTCCGCCGAACGGGTGTTGCTCGCTGTTGATCTCCCGAGCCTCCCCTCGTCGCTCCGTCTGCTGGATGATGAGTGTGTCCAGTCGATCCTCCAACCTCTGGCGGATTTGGCGCTCCTCTGCTCTCTCGAGCGCCGCTTCCCGCAGCTCCTGGATCAAGCTGTCAATGCGTCCCTCGCTGTCCTCTCCGCCAGTCGTTAGTACGTTCCGCCCCTGCGAGTCCGGCGGTGTCTCCCCATCGGGCGTGCTGCTATCGTTAGTCACCGGGTTGAGCATGTGGACCTTTGGTTTTTGTGGTGTTTATACGAGGTTTGCAATTTGTAAGTTTCCCACAGACGGCGCCAGATGTTTCTACCGAATTACGCGCGGGGGCGTAACGGGGCAAAAGCAATAAGAATAAGCTTCCTCCTCTTCCTTCCTCTTGGTGCGTCCGAACGGTGGGGCTGTTCGGATAGACGGGCGTGCTCTCCTCTTCTTCCTTCATGCGTGCGGGATCCTTCCTGTCGGGCGGTGGGCTCTCCTGTCGGGCGCTTGCTCCTTCCCTCGGGCGTTCGGGTGCAGCTGTTAGAAGAATACAACAATGAAACAGGTGGTCAGGGGTCAAGACGGGGTGGCCCGCCTTCAACGCTCTGATGCCTAAGTCAGAAGATGTATTGGATATAACAGTCAAGCGAACGTGCGAGTAGTGTTCCGGTCGAGTGAATTGGTCGATCTTACCTGTAATAAATACCTGATATATATAGGTGGTTGAGTTTGGAACCTGGTGATGTTCTTCGATGTGGGACAACCTGCACTCCTGGTGTGTGTTTTGCTCATTCGGGCGCGCCTCCTATGGGCGCGTGCGCGCTCGGAAGGGGTGGGTCCGGTGAGTGAAGTTGGAGCCTCCTTGGTGGTTTTGCATGTGGTCGAGTAGGTGTTTGCTAATCTGCTTAATTGGATAAATATGTTAATCGTACAGCTAATTGGTGCAATACTAACACTATGTGCTTCTTATTTGGTCAAAGCATGCATGCATGTTACTAATCAAGTTGGATTAAAATGGTCTTGGCCTCTCAAGAGGCATATACTTGTCCTCCATCAAGACGGCTCACATATCATTTCAAAGTGAGAAGCAATGAATTGTTTCAATCAAAATTTGGTTCATCGTTCATACACATTAGACGTTCACTTCATCTTCTCCCTTGGCGTGAACGTATAGTTAAAACTTACAATTCGCACCATTCAACCCATCTTGAACAAACTAATTTAACCAGAACACATTCTAGATTGTATCGTGATTTCGATAGCAGCCAAAACTCACTGATGATCCTTGGGGTCCAAGTAGATTATCTCTGCATTGCCCGAGGCACGCTTCAACTCGAGCAACTTTTTTACTAGTCCAAAGCCACAGTCATCAGAAGCAGGTCTAACAGTCATCTTCTCAAGCATAGGTGAATCAGAAAGCAGAAATCTGATAAAATGTACCTCAGATTTGGTGCCGGAGATGTCGACTATATTCACATGTCGCAGTTGTGCAAATGGACCAATGCAGTTCATATACCTGAGGATCCTGAGATGACTTGGTTTCTCTCGCAGCTGAGAAAACCTACAAGTATGTGATATCAGAATTCTTAACCTTATAATAGATTTTGATATGCATCATTACAGAAGAATCTGATATGCATCGTGACAATAAAACTCACCACAATTTCTAGCTTTTGCAGAGAAGGGGAGCTTCTTAACAGGAATACAGAAGTTATAACTTCCTCCCGCACAATGAAGTTAATGCTTATAGAAAGAAAAGTCAAATCTAAACATGGTTTAGTTAGCTCTCCTGACACAATACCATCAGCCAAATACTGGAGAGGAAAACAAGTGAGACAATTAAGATTCTTATATTCCACGAGCCTTATAAATGATCATGACATGTTAGTATAAAACTTCACAATCCTTTGCTTACCTTTGAAAATTGCCTTCCAATATCAAGCCTCCGAACATGAGATAGCTGAGCAAAAAACTTGACCAAATTGCCAGAATTATGAGACCGTCTTTGGTGATTGCCCACATGCTTGAACAAAGCAATAGAGACAGAAACAAGATTGGAGGTATTAACAAAGTTAACATCCTCAAAAGAACCATCAATGTAAATGACTTCAAGATTTGGAGCATCAATCTTGAGATCAGTGAAACCATCAAAGTTCATCGAACACAAACCCTCAAGCAGAGGACTGCGAACAATCAGATTTTCAAACACATCTTGGGCCAGGGTTACATGCTGAATATCTAGTCTCTTCAAACTTCTGAAGCCCTTGAATGTCGATGGTGGTTTTAGCACACAGCCATAGAGCTCTAAATGAGTTATTTCTTGTAGAGAGAAAAAACACGAAGGCATTGTAAAGCCCCCATCCAATTTTCAAAAATGAATTCTTTGACAGAGCTTCTTGTGAGATACAGAATCCAGCGATCAACGTCAGTAGTGGCCATCCACTCTTCGTTCAAAAGCTTGAACTTGTTTATGGGACCAACATGGAGTAAGAGTACACGATCAACAATATTAACAAAGGTAGTTTGGTCTCGATCCGAAACACACTCTTCATCGAACACAAGGTTCTCAAGCTTAGTGGATCTGTACCTCCATTTGGTCGAAAAAATGCTCATCCTCGTTACCCTCATTTATAGGCAAAAGTCCCAAAATCATATCTAAAACATGACATGGCAAATTGCTAAGCCTGTCGAGCTCCTATATTCTTTTGCAAGATGACTGGGGCTTTTCTCTTTGCTCCTGATACATTCAAGTAATAAAAATGCATCAATAATCTCATACATTAATCAAAGTTTAATACCTAAACCTATCTTCTTTCACAGTAACACTAATCTTTCTACTTCAAATTGAAACTTGCATTTTCCACAAGCAAAAAACAACAGAGAAAGATACAAGCTTCGACACTCTTAAGAAATTGAAATGCATCAATAATTCAATACAGTGATCAATAAACTTGTGTGTGCAGATTGAAACTTTTATTTTCCATAAGCCAAAAACAATATAGAAAGCTACAAGCTACGAGGCCGAGGATAGAAAATAGTTACATTCAAGAAATACAAGTGCATCAATAAACTAATACAATGATCAATAAACTTGTGTGTGCAGAGTGCAGTCAAAGTTTAAAGCTTTGAACTTTCTTCTCTCACAGTAATACTGTAACACCAAAATTTCTACTCTAAAATGAAATTTGCAATTTCCATTAACCAAACAACAAACCCAACAGAGAAAGCTTGTAGCTTTCAGCCAACATAGATATGAATGGTTAAAAAAGTCTTCTAATTCCTTCACTCCACCATGAGAACAGTTCAAATAAGCTGGAAATTACAGAACTTGGAAACTGTAAAAACTTACCATATCAGTTCATTTAAGTTTGGATCAGAAGCAGTGGCGTTTGTAACAATAGAAGCTCTAGAAGTTGTTGAGGTTGTTCAAAGAGATTTGAAGAGAACAAAAAAAAAGAGATTTGAAGAGAACAAACCAGTTGACGGGGGAGAACAGTTCATAGCATCGAAAACTGTACTGAGTGTCGTTACTGTGGGAACTGAAAAGCTATTTTGACCCCATGGACTTGGACCCGGGCACGATGCAAAAGTTGGGCCTTTCATACTGGACTTTATTATCATGACCAGAAATATAAGGCAGAGCACCAACTCAGGATCATTGTGAATCGCAAGAACCTAACTAACATCCGAGTCCAAGCCGATTTCTACATGAGAGCAATAAGACCTCTCAGGCATAAGGTTTTTCCACAACTCGACTAACATATGGGTCCAAACTGATTTTCTACATGAGAGCAATAAAACCTCGCTGACCCAAAGTTTTCCACCTTGAAAGTTCGCAGCACGAACTTGGACGGGGTTCCACTCAAGCCAGTGCCTTACCACTCTTTTCAACTCTTTCAACTCTCATTGGCACATCACGATACTATTTGACGTAGTTTGATACCTAATTAATTTCAAGTAGACTAGTAGGAGTGTTGTGCATAACACAAGTGTGTTATCTGCGGAATATTTGTCAAACAATTTAAATCGTGTTAGAGTTAAATTAATAGCACATAAGAGAATGTAATCTGTAGTTCGTAGATTACTCCTTACACATTTGTGTTCCGCACGTTGTAAAATTACTCGAATACTTGAACAAGTTAATTAGTCTAGTCGGATTAAAATGATATATCCCTCTTGGGATGCATATTATCCATCAATTAATAAATCTCACATGTATCAATTCAAAGATTGAGAATCAATGAATTGTTTTGATCAAAATTTGGTTCATCCTTCACACACATTAGAGCAGACGAAACCACATTCACTTCTAGATTGATGAATCATGAGTCCAAGTAGATTATCTCTGCATTTATCCAGGCACGCTTCAACTGAAGCAACTTTTTTACTAGTTCAAAGCCACAGTCCTCAGAAGCAGGTCTAACAGTCATCTTCTCAAGCATAGGTGAATTAGAAAGCAGAAATCTGATAAAATCTACCTCAGATTTGAGATTGGAGATGCCCTCTATTTTCACTGTTTTCACATGTCGCAGTTGCGCAAAAGGACCAATGCAGTTGTCATATACCTTAACCGACTTGGTCTTTCTCGTAGTTGAGCGAGCCTACAAGTATGTGATATCAGAATTCTTAAACTTATAATAGATTATGTCCGAAGCTACAAATATTTAGAATCTGGCATGCATCAATACAATAAAACTCACCACAATTTCAAGCTCTTGCAAAGAAGGCGAGTTTCTTAACAAAAATACAGAAGTTAAAACTTCCTCCCTCACATTGAAGTCGATGCTTAACAAAAGCAAAGTCAGATCTAAACATAGATTAGGAAGCTCTCCTGACACAACACCGTCAGCTAAATACTGTAGCAGAAAATTAACAAGTCGATTAAGATTCTTATATTCCTAGAGCCATAGATGATATAATGATATAAATGATCTTGACATGTAAGTTTGTACAAAACTGCTTACCTTTAAAAGGTAACTGTGAATCTCAAGCCTTTGAACATGAGGTAGCCGAGCGAAAACTTGACCAAATTGCCAGAATTATTGCTAGGAGACTGTCTTTGGTGATTGCCCACATGCTTGTTCAAAGCAATAGAAACAAAAACAAGACTACGGGTGTTAACAAAGTTAACATCCTCAAATGAACCGACAATGTAAATGGATTTAAGATTTGGAGCATTGATGTTAAGATCAGTGAAACCATCAAAGCTCATCAAACACAACTTCTCAAGCAGAGGACGACCAACAATCAGTTTTTCAAACACATCTTGGGCAAAGGTTATGAACCGAATATCTAGGCTCTTCAAAGTCCTGAAGCCCTTGAATGTCGACGGTGGTTTTAGCAGACAGCCAAATAGCTCTAAATTAGTCATTTCCTGTAGAGAGAAAAAACACAATGGCATTGTGACGTGAGGCCCTTGCCCAATTTCAAGGATGAACTCTTTGACAGAGCTTCTTGTGATATACACAATCCAGCGGTCAATGTCAGGTAGTGGCTGATAACTCTCTATTCGAAAGCTGGAACTTGTTTATAGGACCAACATGGAGTAAGAGCACATGATCAACAATGTTGACAAAGGTAGTTTGGTTTCGAGCAGAGACACACTCTTCATCGAACACAAGATTCTTGAGCTTAGTATATCTGTACCTCCATTTGGTCGACAAAACGCTCATCCACGTTGCATCCTTTATAGGCAAAAATCCCAAAATATAATCAATAATATGACATGGTAAATTGCTAAGCCTATCGAGCTCCATTTTCACTTTGTAAGAAGACTGCGGTGATTTTCTTTGCTCCTGATACATCCAAGTAATAAAGCATCAATAATCTCATACAATAATCAATAAAATTGTGCATGCAAACAAAGTTTAATACTTGTTCTATCTTCTTTCACAATAATACAAATATTTCTACTTTAAATTGAAATTTGCATTTTCCATAACCAAAAAACAACAACAGCAGAGAAAACTACAAGCTTCAAGCCATAACATAGATATGATGCATTCAAGTAATAAACATGCATCAATAATCTAAATCTAATACAATGATCAACAAACTTGTGTGCAGACAAAGTTTAAAACTTTAAACTTTCTTGAGTTTCTTCTCTCACGGTAATACTAAAATTTACTACTCTAAATTGAAATTTGCAATTTCCCTCAATCAAAAAACAACAAAGCTACAATTCATTAAGAACATTGATATGAATGGTAAATATTCCCCTTATTTCTTCACTCCATTATGAGAACAATTTAAATAAGCTACAACCAAACAACATATTTAATCGGATAGTTTCGGTAATTACAGAATGTTGGAACAGTAAAAAACTCACCATATCAGTTCGTTTACGTCCGGGAATGCAATCGGATCAGGAGCAGTGGCGTCTCTGATGGAAGAAGCGCTGCAAAACAGAGTTTATTTACTGATCCAAAACTTGGGCCTTCATCTGGGCTTTATTATCATGAACAGAAATATAAGGGCCCACACGAATCTGACCTCGTGATGTTTTTTTATGATTGTTCATAAAAACTTCTAGGACACACATTAATATAGTGATACGTCAAGTAAGATATCTCGAATCCTCTCCTAACGATATATCTATATATATATATATATTAGCAGTATGCACGCCCATACGCGCTTGAGATTTTTATGTAGAGTAGTTTTTATGCATGTGATTTCTACATAGTGCAGTTGTAGTTTACTTTTTTGCCATTAAACAGATCAATTAATAATTAAAGATAGATTAATTATCCATGGACAATTGACGGATTTTTGAAAATTTAACCATAAGCATTTTTTGCTTAATTAATTAAGATATATATAAACACACGGATTGTCTTGGATGCACATGTCTGCACCAAGCCAATTCGTAAGGATTTCGACTTTTCGTCGGCGTCCAGCCACCAAATCTGATCTCCACCGTTTAGATTATAGGTATACGTGTATAGATCAACCCTGTAAAATTTTATCCAATTCGGTGATCATTTGAGTTCTTAAAATCGTGATTTACACGAAAGGAAATAAATTAGTAAACTAGAACGGTTCGGATTCCGGTTAGTAAATCACGATTTTGAAGACTCAAGTGATCACCGAATTGGATGAAATTTTACAGGGTTGATCTATACACATATACCTATAATCTGAACAGTGGAGATTATATTTGGTAGCCGGACACTGACAAAAAGTCGGAATCTGTACGAATCAGCTTGGTGGCTTGGTGTAGACATCTGCATCCAAGACAATACGTGATCTATTCATGTATACCTATAATCTAAACGGTGGAGATCAAATCCCTTTGTGCATGTTATATCAACTCTTAATGTGGAAGTCGAGGCGTGTAGAGCAGGTCTTTTACTTGGTATACACCAAGGGTGGACGAAAATAGAGATTGAGAGCGATTGCGCTACTTTGGTAGCGGCCCTGTGAAGGATGGAGGCAGATTATTCGGAGGTTGGTCAGATAGTGGATGATTGTAAAATCTATTTAGAGACTTTTCAATTTGTTAGTGTCAGACGCATCTACGGGAAGCAAATGGTGTAACTCATAAGTTAGCTAACCTTGCTAGGATAGGTATTGTTGACGAGGTGTGGTTAAAGGAGACTTCTGTTATTATCCGGGATGCCTCTATGAGGATCATTGTCACTACAACAAAAAGGGTCATTGGCGAGGAAATAATTTCTCAAGGAAAAACTTAATTTCCTCACCATAGTGTTTACGAGAGAAAATTTGTTTGGTCATCAATTCCTTGCAACATCATGGTCAAAGAAAGTTTCTACAAGGAAAAATATATTTCGTCGAAAAACATCTTGCATGAGGAAATTAATTTTTGTCAACATTATGTTTTAGCGATAATATATTTCAACACCGTAACTCGATATATTTTGTTGTTAAATTAATAATTTCTTCGCTAATAAGTATCTTTTTACGAGGAAATACTTCGTTGTGGATAATCATT
This sequence comes from Geum urbanum, assembly GCA_946800695.1. Taxonomy (NCBI): domain Eukaryota; kingdom Viridiplantae; phylum Streptophyta; class Magnoliopsida; order Rosales; family Rosaceae; genus Geum; species Geum urbanum. The sequence goes on along the minus strand of OX326998.1, from coordinate 1,186,546 downwards.
TGGTCACAACTAATCATTTCCTCAGAAATAGTGAAAAAATAATATTAAATCATATAAATAACAAAATACACTATTATGAAGAAAAATATCGTTGTTGAATTAACTCTTATTTCAAGAAAGCGGAACGAGACAGAAATTTTATTAACTAAAAAAAGGAGTACACTAGTTGGGGGACTAAGCCAAAACCAACTATAACAGAAAATACAGGAGATCTTGGTGATATTATTAGGCAACAAAAAATTAAAACAGAGCAAATCTGAATTAAACAACTGAGCAATCTGTTAACCAAGTACTAAAGCTAAGCTGCTCGTTGCTATTGATCCCATAATACTACCAACCAAGCAACTTTACTGTGAATGTGAACCCACTCAACATGAATGCAAAGCACTACCACACAGCAATACGCATGCAAGCACCATGCCATTTGAAAACCGAACTGAGAACGCTAAAACCCCTGAACCTGCAGCATAAGAAGGATAACCACATATATAAAACAGAACTATGATCGTGATAATTGATAAGAAGGGGCCATAAACAAATCATGACCAAGCAATTCAACATGAAAAGGAGGGATTTGCATCCACTAGACATCATACGAACCCTCAATTGCCAAGTCATCGATCTGTGACCTTATTACCCTCTTTTAGGATGTGAGGAACATGAAGAGTGGTACATGTATTATGATTAGTACTAGTGTGTAGGTCAATTGAATGGCTTTGAGCTTGTAGTTAGAAATAACAAAGAAGATTACGAAACAGATCCCAAAAGACAATGGGGTTAAAGTAAATCCCATCTGATGCTTCATTTTCAGAACAGTACATCTAGAGTGTATTATGTATATCAGTCTGTAGGGTATTTAATATAAAGCCAAAACTTATGCAGTTGATGAACTAGGAATCCGCTTTTAGGATTAGGATTTAGAGCATACCAATCTACTGTTATAAGAGTTATAGGCCATGATGAGAAGCATACAACAGAAATTGAATGATTAATACATTACAACACTACCCTTAATTCAATAAAAAGATGTAAAGTTAGGGTGAGGTCCCATAATGTGAGGTCCTATGACTCAATTTGTAGATGTCGCAGAAGATGGACTTTCTTGGAGACCTTAACCAGATCTTCGTTGCCGATGAACTAGCATACAACTATAGCATAAATCAATTACAATGTGCAGGCCTCATCGAAAATCTAGTGCTAATCTTGAAATGCCTCGTCAACAATCTGTCTTATAAGTTATAAATATGTTCTAATGCTAAAAAAGACCAGCTGAAAGACCAATTGGGGACACCCGCGGATTAACAAATTTGTCTCTCCTAAGACTATAAAACAAATCATAGACCAATAGTAGTTTATCATCGGAATATTTTCTTTACAGAAAGAGAAATAGATGAAACTGAAGAACCTGCTTCCCACCCAAAATGGTACCAATTGATTTCATCGCAGTAATCCTCTTAGTAACTCGCCTTCCAGCTTTATTGCATCCATTGCGCCTTCCTTCAAAACCATAAGCCACAACCACGAATAGAGACCCTGCTCATATTCAAAACTCTAACATCAGCCCATTACTCACCCCAAATCGATCCAAACAACAGAGTTGTTTATCAACAGTAACTTCATCGCATTCAATCGGAAACAGTTTCCATAAGAAAAATAGCAATCAAACCGCATAAACAATAACTCAATTATGCTATTCCGAAACAGTTTTGGAATGGAGTAAGACCCGTAGACGCCAAAAGAAAACTGAATCAAACTTACAGATACGTGGACAAGTCTCACCATGTCTTCACGACTTCACGACGAGGATGTACAGGTTATTCGTTCGAGTGTAGTCGGAACAGCTGAATTTCGTCGCCACCGGAAGCCCCACCCCTCCCCGCCCATCCTCGCCTCCCTCGCTTCGACATTGATCCTCTCTCTACCGCCGCTCTCTCACCCACCCTCGACTCTGCTTGGTAGGCAGCAGCGACAGAGACAAAATAGTGTGTATTTAATTAGCTGTTTTTAGATTACAATAATATCCCTCATGTCAGTCATGTGTACACTACATACTAGTCATTTATCGTCTATACCGAGGTCATGGGAAGTGATGATTATTTTAGATTACAATAATATCCCTCATGTACAACCTCGGTATAGATGAGCTTTATTATTGTATGTACAACCTCGGCTCAATGCACGAAGGAATGTACAATCCAGCTAAATGTAATAGATGAGCTTTATGACAAAATTGGGAAGTGATGAAAAACTATCCAAATTTTCGGGCCGTCGAACCTACTATACCACCTCCTTCATATTCCAACTAAGCAACTACTCCTCCTTTTACCTCAATGTCTCCCCCCGTCAACGTGGAGGATGATGAAGTCATTCCAACACCACAAAGCAATGAAGAAGAAGTGTACTCTGATCCGGTTAGACCAATCGGAGTGAAGGCGGCCAAGGAAGCCAAAAGAAAGGGGAAAAGAGCATGCTCATCTTCAAATGAGGTAAGAGATGAGGTTTTGAAAAGCATGATGGAAAATCAAAGAATGCATCTCGCCGGGCAAAAAGAAAGTGATGCCACTGAACTAGCTTTGTACCAAAAACAACTCGCCCTTAAGGAGAAGGACTACAAATTGAGGGCCGAAGCGGAGGATTCAAGGATAATGGCAATGGATACGGATGCTATGACCCCAAAATCGAAGAGGTATTTTTCGAAGAAAAAAGAGAGTATCCTAAAGAAAATGGAGGAAGAGGAAGGAGATGGTAGCGATGAAACATTTTCAAATTGTTATCGCCCACTGTTTCATTAGTGCTTTATTTGTTTTTCCATTATGAAATTATGTACTTTAAATTTCCAAGTAATAAAAACGCAGTTTTTATTCCATCAAAGCTCACGCACAGTACAATAACACATAATGACTTAAAATCAAACACACATCACTCAAACAACTAAAAGGAAACACAAATAAAGCAAACATGTTGCAAACCAGGGTAATTAAAATTACACACACACATCATTTAAAGTCGTTCGCCGGTCTCTAGATACCAGTTGTGCTTAACTAAGTCATTTTGCAACTCTCCATGGATGTACGCAGATTGGAGATCTACAACACGGTCGGCAAATCTTTGTTCATTTTGTGCATCCCTTCCAACAGGCTCAAAAGGAATACGATTACCTTGTTCATCTACTGGCCCATCATAAACATTGAAAGCAGTTGATGGGTTTTGAAGATCTTCTTCTTCCAACTCCTCGAACTCCTCCTCCACAAATTCTTCTTCGACAATCATGTTATGCATTATAATGCAAGCCAACATGATGCTCTTCAATGTCGATTGGTGATGACACCTAGCTGCATGCCGAATAATTCCCCAACGAGATTGCAAAATTCCAAAGCACCTCTCTACATCTTTGCGATATGCCTCTTGTTTCTTGGCAAACAGTTTATGTGGAAGCTCTTGGGGATTGGAGATTGTTTTCACAAACGAGGAGTACCTGGGATATATACCGTAAGCTAGATAGTAAGTATTGTGGTAAGTCATACCGTTGACTTTATAGGTTACACTCGGACTGTTTCTGGCAAGGAGCGAATCAAATATGTCCGATTGGTGGAGCACGTTGATGTCATTTTGTGATCCGGGTACCCCAAAGAAGCTGTGCCATATCCACGTGTCATATGAGGCCACCGCCTCTAAAATAATAGTTGGACGCTTCTTTCGGCCCGAGAATGCTCCTGGCCAAGCTGTGGGGCAGTTCTTCCACTCCCAGTGCATGCAGTCAATGCTTCCGATCATACCAGGAAATCCGCGATGCCTTGTTCTCTTTAGAAGTCGGGATAAGTCTGTGGCATTTGGAGCGCAGAGATAGAGGTCACCGTAAAGCTCGTATATATGCATACACCACTTCTTCATGCATTGTAGTGTTATTGATTCACCCATCCTTTTTATTTCAGCACACTGATCTGCGGCTGCGCCGTACGCCAACATACGAAGAGCGCCTGTCATCTTTTGTTGTGGAAGAAGTCCAACCAATCCAACGGCGTCAGCTCTTTGGTGCCAAAATTGGTCGTGGTTGCAGAGATCCGTCATTATACGGTTGAATAAATTGGTACTCATTCGATACCTTCGACGAAAGGCTTGTTCGTTGAAGACGGGGCGTTCGATGAAATAATCCTCCATCAGATTATGTCCCCTTGACTCCCTCATTCTTTCTTCATTTGGTCGGCGGCGAGGTGGTTCGTCATCAAACATTGCATCGACCACGACCGCTTCAGTGATGAAAGCATTAGCAATTTCGGCATTTCGCCGACGTTGCTGTCGCCTCCTCCGGAAAAAATTCTCAAAACTAAAAGGATTCATCTTATCGGAATGTAGAATATATGGTTGGAAAGGTGTGAATGAACGATGAGCACCGTTCAACAAATATATAGCCGAGTGTAGATGAAGTGATTAGATAAGATGATGACACGTGTCGGCTTTCAATTGGTCGGAAATCTCTCCGAGAATCTTATACAATTATTAGAGCCGATAATGAACAGTGGACATGACACGTGTTGCCTCGTGATTGGTTGAAAATCTTATCGGAAATTTTGTACAATTATTTACCCGATAACCTTCTGTCGGCGTGACACGTGTCAACTCGTCATTCGTCGGAAATCTTACCCGAAATCTTATTCAATTATTCATACGACAATGACAAGTGTCGTTTATGGATTGGTTGAAAAAGATTTAAAAAAATTAATGCAAATTTAATTTATGAACAGTAATAACACGTGCTATTTTTTGACACCGCTGCGCGAAAAACAGAAACTGCACCTCCTATTCGATGAACAGTGACTGCTCCACCTCAAACAGTGACTGCTCCTCCTCAAATTGGTCGAGCAAGACCAAAACACCGGTGCGAGTGCTTTTATAGAAATCCTTCTCTCTTTTTTTATAAATAGATTTGATGATCCCTAGACCCAAAACAAAATATATGCTCAGACCCAAAAACTTCAAATCTTCGAACCCTAAATTATAAACTTTAAACCCCAAATCATAAAGTTTAAAATTGTAATGCGCCAAGACAAAAAATAAGCAAGAAGTAAGATATGAGAAAGTGGGACCTAAACATTAAGTACACTTCATTATATAAGTTTAAAGAAAATCCTCAAATAAGAAGAAAAGAAAAAAAAAACGTTGGAAGAGACATTGTCCAAATAGAATACAAATTATCATCGATATCTCCTCTTGGTATACATCTACTAGCCTGTCGATCATTATGGACTCCATATATAGGCAATTTATGCGTAAAATGAGTTCCAAACAAAATACACTTGCGAGGATGATAAAATTATATTATGCATGAATTATAATATTTTACAGTTTCTTTACACCGAACCATTAATGACAATTAATAGTTTCTTACTAATACCAAATTTTATCGAGGAAAGTTTTTTGTCGTTAGCAAATTAAAAGAGTCTTAGCAAGGAAACACTATTTTTGTCGCTAATAAAATTGGTGTTACATTGAATTTTGGCACAAAATCAACAGTGAGGAAATCTATATTTCCCCGCCAAATGACATTTGCGCGAGAAAATTCATCGTTGCTAAAATATCATATCTTCTCGCTAAAATGTTATGATTTGGTCTTCTAAAAAGCTTAAATGTTCATCGTAAAAAGCTATCTTCCTTGAGGAAAATATGCTTCTCGCAAAAAGTATGAAGACCTTGAGTGAGGAACCAAAAAATTTCTCGTAGAAAGGTAACATTCAGTGACTAAATAATCTTCCTAGTAGAGACGTTGGTCGTTGAAAGTATATTTTGTTTTAGTGTGTAGCGTTGATGATGTAGCCCGAGGTCCTGGTTTTATGTCTCCCTTGGTGCAAAATTCTATTTCAGTTCTAAATAATAATATTTTCTGGTGTAGGAATGAGTCACCTAGCATGATACTTAACTAGGTTCAAAATCCCACTCTTTCTGCAAAAAAATAAAAAAATAATTAGTCTTCTACTATTCTTAATTGTAATCACCATTCTAAAAAAAAATCAAGAACGCCGCCTAAATACGTTATAATTTGAGCAACTTTGAAGACCTAGCCCAGAGTTCCAGACAATTTAGACCCGTCTAGACACTCGAAGGGTACCTCAAGACCACTAACGTTATTTAGAACCAGTGTTCAAAAACATAGTCTACACAGCCGATTAATCGGTGTGTAATCGGTAATCGGTAAGAAACTGCATAGATTAAGGCCTGAACGACCCCCTACACAGTGAACTGTGTAGAGACCGATTAATCGGCCGATTCACCGATTAATCGGTGTGTTACACTGCCTACACAGCAAAATATTTTTTTAATGAGAAATCAAAATTTAAAAATAACAACCCAAAACCCAATTTTATTTTTTCAAGGAATTCGAAGATTTGGCATGGAGTGATTTTCTTATTTGAAATGCATTCTCTTATGTTTATTATTTTAATATTAAACTATGTGTTCAATTTTGATCACTTTCCTAACATTTTTTTTTACTTAATCATTTTACCTTCTCCAATGATGGAGTTTTAAATTTTAAAGTTAAAATTGTCTAAAAGTTAAATATAGCTAGACTATATATAACTTGTGAGATAGTAAAAAAATTACTTAAAAATTAAATTAGAATAAATTGAACGTTAAAACAATAAAAACTGAAAGATGGAGAATATGACTTCAAGTCATTTTCTCTCCCCACTTTTGATAAATATAATTTCAAAATTTAACTCAAAGTTACATTTAACTTTGCTTTAGGGTACCCGTTGGAGTGATATTTTGCGTAAGAAAAGTTAAAATTTAACTTTATTTGTGAAATAGGGTATCGTTGGAGATGCTAATGATCTTTTAGATATTTTTTAATATATTACTAATTATAATATTATTTAATAGATAAAAAAAATACCGATTCTGATTAATCCCGATTAATCACCGAGTAATCGGTTACACAATAATCAGTACCATAACGATTCGTATCCGATTACCCTTTTTTTTAACACAGAACCATGATATTTTCTATCATGCAACTTTGTATTGACGTCTATTGATACATACCCAAGGCTAGGAAGTGTGTCGTTTTCTATTAAGAGGAAAGAAAGCCGGTTGGCTGAAGACTTGTGCAGTTGTGCTTCTTATTTGGTCAAAGCATGCATGCATGTTACTAATCAATTTGGATTAAAATGGTCTCGGCCTCTTGGGATGCATATACTTGTCCATCAATTAATGTGGCTCACATATCATTTCAAAGAGCAAGAATCAATTAATTGTCTTGATCGAAATTTGGTTCATCGTTCACACACATTAACATCCAATTCATCTTCTCCCTTGGCGTGAACGTATTGTTATAAACTTATAATTTTCACTATTCAACTCATCTTGAACAAACTAATTAACCTGAACATTCTAGATCGTGTCGTGATTTCGATAGCAGCAGGAACCTCCTAGAGAGCCATGCATAACTAGTACACTACTACTTGATGTGTATATTTCCTTTGCTGGGTTTGCTCCTTAATTTCCAAATCGATGAACTTCTTCTTGTTGTTGTTTATGTCGAGGTCGAGTTATATATATTTGTGATATGAATCATATGATGAGTAATATAGGTGACTAATGCATGAATTACGTAGTAGGGTACGTAAGACATGGTCGTTTTCGAGTTTGATAGAACTTGTCTGCAATTTTCAACGTCTTCCAACCTAACTCTTGGAGAAACTACAAGCTAAACCACAGATTCTGTGATACCATATCCAAAATGTCGATCTTCTGCTACTTTGACTTTCCTATCTCATATGCACACACAGACAAATAATGGATTTAGAGATCTAACTATACATTAGTTTTTTGTGTATATATAAACACGCGTTACCTTGCTAATGGGTTCATTTCATCAGTACTTTCTGTACGTTTCAAATCAGTTTGAATTTTGGACCTATCTCCGTCCAGAAAGGGAAATAAGCTGTTGTGTATACAGTATACTTACCTAGCTACTATCCAGCCAGCTCCGGCCTCAATCATATAGATCGATATGGGAATTTTCAGCTCCAAAAACCATGTTCATGCCGGTAGGGGTGAAGGGTACGTAAGTATATTTATTTTCTTAATTATCTGTTCATTCTTTTCATCTGGATCTTATGTTGCATGCAGACAAAGATTCAAGTTCTTCCGGAGCAAACGAACTACGAACAGCCAGCTGCTGGACGCAAGTGATTCAACTAGGTCTGGTGATGACTACGAGGGAATCAAGAGTGTTAGGTTGGACAACCTCTGTGATTTATCGCCTTATTCGGATCTATGCATCTGCGCGGTTACTTGGAACATGAACGGCCAAGTTTGCTACCAAGATTTGGAGGACATGGTCTCCGGAAACAACCGCAAGTTCGATCTTCTGGTTATTGGCTTGCAAGAAGTTCCCAGTAAAAACGTCTCTCGACTTTTGCAGGCAGCTCTTCTTGATTCTCACATGTAAGTCCAAATCGATACGTACTAAATCTTTTTTCTCTTTTTGGCCGTCTACCTAACAGATCTATAAGTTGACTTTTCTGTTTTCATTATTGATGAACAGCTTGTTAGGGAAAGCCACCATGCAATCCATACACCTTTATGTCTTCGGGCCAAAAGACTCAAACTTATTTCTCAGAGGTGAGTTATATACAGTATATATAGCCCTTATGTATCCAGACGTAGTCACGTAGGTCTGCACACGTATTCAATCTGTCCTATTGATCGGTGTACGGAACTATATATATTTTGATTAGTGATCGATTGTTATAGATTGATGATGATGGAGTGTATGCATATACAGAAATGAAGATCGATAAGCGTTCTGTAGGAGGATGTGGAGGACTAATTGGGAGGAAGAAAGGCGCTGTGGGAATTCGCATGACCTATAAAGGCATTCCGATGGTGTTCATCTCTTGCCATCTCTCTGGTACGTATACATACTCATCTACGTACTATCATTCTCTCACTATTTTGATTTTGATTTGATCTGCACGTTTATAATCTAGGGTTCACGTACCCTACGTGAGCTCGATCATATCACTAAGTCTGGTAATATATTGCACTGATTGCATGCAGCTCATGCTCACAATGTGGGGAAGAGAAATGCAGAATACAAGAGAGTATCAGAGTCTCTCTTTTCCAGAAACTTGAAACCTAATGCTGAACCTCCTAAAATCATTGTTTGGTTGGGAGATCTCAACTACAGAATTCAAGGGATCGAAAACCATTCTGCTCGAAAACTTATCAACAAGGATCTTCACGAAGTAAATTTCTCGATCCCCTCTAGCTCCTGATTAAACTAATTCGTATAGATCATCATATTAATATATAGGGAAAATTGAACAAACAGTACTTTAACTTTTGCGCATTTTAAATATTTATACCTCAACTTTACAAAATATCAGAATCATACCTCGATGCAATTTTTGATCTCGATCAAAAAATCATACATATTGTTACTTGTTCTGTCTTACACCGATCTAAATTGAATAATTTTAATAACATAAGAATTAACGTTGTGAGACGGAATAAGTAACAGTATGTATGATTTTTTGTTCGAGATTAAAAGTTGAGATATGATTATGATATTTTATAAAATTAAGGTGTGAATATTTAGAATGAACGTATTCGACGAAATTTCCCATATATATCAGTCATTTATATTGACATATGTACTTGAATTGATGCAGCAACTAACCAACAATGACCAGTTGTTACAAGAGGCGGAGAGAGGAGAGATCTTCAATGGCTACTCCGAGGGTACGATCACGTTCAAACCTACCTACAAATACGACGTCGGAAGTAGCAACTACGACTCGAGTTATAAGGTGAGGGTGCCGGCGTGGACGGACCGGATTCTGTTCAAGACGGAGGAAGGCGTGGACGTCGACGACATCACCGCAACCGTACACTCTTATGAATCCATTGACGACATTCACAGTTCCGATCATAAGCCCGTCAAAGCTCACATCTGTTTGAAACTGCCAACTACTCCTTCATGACTTTCAACACATAAATTTTAGCCTTACGTAGTTACCTTCTAAAATGTATCGTGCAATATTGACTTGTTCTGTAGATGACTTGGTGAAAGAAGCCCCCTTTATTATTTTTGACCATCTGATCTTCATTTCCAGCTGTCTCGAAGAAAACAAACCCATCGATCTCTCTTCGAAAAAAAAATTCCGGCTGACCCTCAGTCCACGACATTCGTCCAATAAAAAAATGACACATCATTCAACAACATATATATAGTACATTAAGGACTAATTAAACTAAATACATATGGTTACGACTATAACACCTACACAAATATGATGTACGTGGCACTACTAGTTAATTAACAAACAAAATTAAGTTCCAGAGACTTCCACAACTAACACGTGGGAAATTGACGTGTTGTATCTACGTTCCGTGCATGCAACTTTGAACTTGGTTAATTCTATCTTAAAATGACAAACTAAAACTACAAGGTCAAACAATTTATCTAATAAATATGAACTCGGCAAATGAGTGTACACATAGTGTACGTACTTATGTATGTGTTGGATATTATTGAGTTATATATTTAAACTTGACGAGTGATTATAAATTTTTTTTAATAAAGAAGTGTTCATTATAACTTTTGCATCCTGAAAAGTTTAACTTAACTCTATCAAAAGAAAAAAAATTAATTAATGTAAGAACTAATCATTAAATTGTTGAGCCCAAACTAACTTGTGGTTTCAACGAGTGATCTATAAAGGTAGTAAAGGCCTGAGAAAAATATGAAATAAATATTTTTGTCCATATCAAATTGCATATCTTTTTTTCGTTAACATTAATACTACATATCATTAAACATTAATACATGATCTCAATCAATCACTTTAATGTCGTGCTTAGTTATAAGTCTACGCATGAAACACAATTAATTATCGATCACCTCATATCCTTTGTTTTTCCATTTTACCAATTCCCATATTAGTCGATAAATCTCTATATATATGGCCCTCGAGAGATCGAGTGTGGTGGAATCTATCTATATACACACTCCTAACTACTTTTTTCCGATTCTTTCCCAACTTTTTCCGTTTGCTTTGTTCCACTACCATTTTTGAGATATATCGATCTCACAAAATCCAAACTTTTCATCTCGTTTCTTCGGCTTTTTACGTATTAAACCCACGTCCTTTCTCTTCATCGACACGACGCCAAAAAGGCCCAAAACCTTTAACAATTTTTTTTAAAAAGCTCAACATAGAAAAATAAATAAATAAAAATTTCTTTTACAATTTATTTCTTCAAAGCTAAGAACATCATTTGGTGGAACAGTTAAAAACAGAGAGGGGGAAAGAAGACACGAGAATCTTTGATTTTTTTTGCCCCAACTGGGTTTTGATGAAGAAAGAAGCTTCGTCAATTCCTATAGGGCTAAGAAAACAAAAGTCAAATCATAAGCTGGAGTCTTTGCAACACCCACCTTATTATTTTTGGGTTTTTTGATTTGCAAAAGATTTTGACTTTGAAATTTGCGTACCCTTCTTCCTCCTCTCCACATTTGTTTTTATTTTTGTTTTCATACACTGTTCATCGTTTTGGGATATTGAATTGTCTTTCTGGGCTCTATCTGTTCTTTCTTCTTCTTCTCTCAATTTTAAAGCTTCAATCTTTAAGCGGATTACATTATTTTATTTTTTTACCCGAAAAAGAAACAGAGGAAAAAGGAAGAGAGAAAGAAAGAAAGAGAAAGAACTTGAATTGAGCTCATGTGTGTTAAAGATGAGCTGTAGAAATGGTTGCTTTTGATCTTGAGGGGATCTTATCTGATCTGGGTTCTGCTCTGCTGAGTTCTCTCTCTCTCTCTTGATTTGTTCAAAAAGGTGAGTCATTTCTCATACTAATTTGATTCTCTTGATTAAACCCTGTGTGTAAATTTATGGACATTTTGAACTAGGAAGAAGGAATCTATGTCTGACTCTACCTGTATATGTAGCATGCTTACTTCTAGTTTGAGTTGTTAAACCCTTTTGTTTGTGAAGAGTTAATGTCTGAGATTTTTAGGTGGAGCATTCTGGGTTTTGCTAAAAATGCGTGGTGGGTGAATTGAATTCTTGTACTCTTTATTATGTTTCCATGTGTTTATTAAAGATGAATTCAATGGCATTCAATACCCTATTGTTGGATTTGGTAAATGCACCATTTGTGAAAAACCCAGTTTCTAAAGTTTTAAGTGATAAAATTTGAATAGGTCTCTCCTTTATTATAAGTACTGTTTTGGTATGCTTCGATGGTCTATACTGCATTAGGTTATGTGTTGCTTTGAAATTGTACTGCATCTGTTGGTTTAGTTCTTCATTCAATTCAGATGTTTGCTTTTATGTGCAGTTAAAAAGTTAGTAGACTATGAGCACATAACATTGCATATTATGGGTTGGCTCAGCAAGATTTTCAAAGGCACCAGCGACAAAATATCAGAACAGCATTATCACGACAACTATCAAGAGGATCCAAATACCAACAGACCTTCTTGTCCTGAGGTAATAACATCTATAAGTTCATTGGTCGTAGTTGAAAAAGTGTGGTTCTTTTCAGTGTTCTTTTGATCTGCTTGAAGCCATTTAACAGACATTGCTACGCTATAACTAAATGTAGGACATCTGGCCAGAAAACAAGAACGAAGATATAGACCGTGCTATTGCACTATCTCTTTTAGAAGAAAATCACAAAGGAAAAAATGTGTTTGGTGAGTGAACAGTTATACATTGCAGTTTTAGTTTGTGTGCTCCTGAATGTACATGTTTCTCGGGTTTTTGTGGAAATCATTAACTTTTCTATCTTAGAGATGAATGATTATATTATATACAATTTAGAGTTAAGAGTAAAAGTTGATTTTTCCGGTGGCATATTGTATTGTATATTGCATTGTTTCCGATTTGTGGCAGGAGTCGCAGAACTGTTGGTATGTTATTCATCATTTTGCTGTAAAATCGTTGAATATGTATTAATCAGTTTTTTTTGTTTTCATATTCTGAGACAGATTTTGATTATCAGTTGGATGAAGATGAACAACTTGCCAGAGCATTACAAGAAAGTTTGAATGTGGAGTCTCCTCCCCGAGATGGGAATAGAACTACACATCCTCCTACGTATGGAAACGGAAACATACATCCTCCTCAATATGGAAATGGAAACTTACATCCTCCTCAATATGGAAATGGAAACATGTATCCTTCTCAATATGGAAATGGAAGTACACATCCACCTCGATATGACGCATATCCCCCTATGCGCAGTTACTTTCTAAGTGGTCCCAGGTATTGGTTTCTTTGACTTGATTGTGGAGTATAATCGAGGCATTTTGATTTGACAGTACCTTTTGGAAGTTCACATTATTTTACACTATGGACTATGTAGCATTTCCTGTCCTTTAGTATCATCATGTATGGAAACACTCTCTGTAGGATATGTGCTGGTTGCCATGCTGACCTTGGTTACGGACGATATTTACACTGCATGAATGCAGTTTGGCATCCAGAATGTTTCCTGTGTCATGCATGCAATGCACCTATTGCTGATTACGAGGTATGAAACTAATCTTTATAATTCAATCAAGTTTATGGATGAAATTTTGGACAAGAAGCAGAACTTTTTAAATTTATTTAAAGAAGCAGAACTTTTTAAATTTATTTAGCTTGGTGGATACATATGAATAAGCTCACTGCTTTCATCTTATGTAGTTTTCTACATCTGGGAGTTCACCTTTCCACAAATCTTGCTATAGAGATACCTTCCATCCAAAGTGTGATGTATGCAAGAACTTTGTAAGTATCCAATGTCCAGTTTTTTTAATTGTTTAAATCAATCATGGCAAGTTTTTCTTTTATATCCTGGTTGTTGTGGTAAGAGCTAGGATATATGACCAACACGGACTGCTAAATTGAAGTTCAAGTCAATCTGAATGCGGCAAGTCCATTTGGATATATCTTGCTATCCCTATATCATTGATGATGCTATTTGCCTGGCTGCGGATGACTTGACCAGGCCTCCTTATGTTTTAAATGTTAAAGTGTGTGATTGTGATCCATCTGCTTATTCCTTTTATTGATTGTGAGTTTCTGTCTATGTAATAATATGCATCTTTTGACAGATTCCGACAAACCCTGCTGGTCTTATTGAATATAGGGCACATCCATTTTGGGTTCAAAAGTATTGCCCTTCTCATGAACACGACAATACCCCTCGGTGTTGCAGCTGTGAGCGTATGGAGGTCAGCTGAATTACATATCTTGACTGCAGTGGAAACAAAATCAAATTAAGAAACAGCTTATCAGATTATTCTCTATCCAAAGAAAAGAGTGAGAAATAATATGTGTATACTACTTGCAGGCCCAGGACGCAAGATTTATAAACCTAAATGATGGTCGGAAGCTCTGTCTAGAGTGTTTGGACTCTGCAGTCATGGGTACCAACGAATGCCAACCCCTATATATTGATATACAGGAATTTTATGAAGGTCTGAATATGAAAGTGGAGCAGCAAGTTCCATTACTCTTGGTTGAAAGGGAAGCACTAAATGAAGCGAGAGAAGGAGAAAAAAATGTAAGGGCAATCAGTTCAAAGTATATATGTACACATGGTATGATTAGCTAAAATATTTTCTATATTTGGATTTTGAAAGTCAGACATTAATTGGAGCCTTTCCGTTCAGTGTCTTTGATGATCTTAAGTCCATTTTGGAATCACACCTCATCATTTGAAGCCTGCAGTGCAAATTACTTTAGATTAAATCATCTTTTGATAAACATGTCTAGTTTAAAGGAAAACATATGTATAAGTCTTGGTTTAGAGTTTTTATAATTGCTTCCGATTATATGGACTTTGTCCTTCTATCACTACTTGCTGTGTATTTCAATGTTTGTTATCCTCAAGTGTTACAAAATCACATCTGACTTATAACTATTATTGTATTGTCCAGGACCATTATCATACGGCTGAGACCAGAGGTCTCTGCCTTTCTGAAGAACAGACCATTAGCACGGTAAGAGTTCTTGGAAATACTTTCTCTTTCTATAGCGATTGATTTAAAACGTTCTCTTTTTGTTGGTTGTATTTCTTAACCACCAGATTCCAAGACGGCCAAAGTTTGGGGCAGGAAATCGAGCCATAGACATGATAACAGAGCCCTATAAACTAACTCGTGTCTGTGAGGTGACCGCTATCCTAATCTTGTATGGTCTTCCAAGGTATAGTCCAATTTATGAATAGGCCTCTGAGATCTCATGTTTTAGCATTTGCTGTGTTTTTCTGGATATAATACGAGAAGATGATGATCGGAACCCTCTGCATACAGGTTGCTAACTGGGTCTATCTTAGCACATGAAATGATGCATGCATGGCTGCGGCTTAAAGGTACTATTTAAGCGTGTCGATTTTATTTCTTTCTTTATTTTCCTTAAAATGAACCGTAAACATGAAATATGGTGTCAAAGTGAAAAACATTGACTTAAATACTTGACACTTCTTGAAGGTTACCGAATTCATAGTCAAGACGTTGAAGAAGGTATCTGTCAGGTTATAGCTCGCATGTGGCTAGAAGCCGAGCTTACTTCTGGCTCAGATGGGAGTTCTTCATCGTCGACTCCTTCATCATCTTCCAGTTCGATGTCATCAAAGAAGGGGACAAGGTCTCAGTTTGATAGGAAGCTTGGGGAGTTCTTCAAACATCAGATCGAAACAGATATTTCCCTGGTATACGGAGACGGATATAGGGCAGCTCAACAGGCAGTAAATAAATACGGGCTTCGAGCAACACTAGACCACATTGGAATGACAGGAACCTTTCCTTGTTGAGGAGGACTCGGTCCTTGAATGATTTTTGTATTACAACCTGTAGCCTTCTTCTCATATTAGGAACCGAGGCCAATGTTCATAGGAATTGAATGTAGAGAATATTATGCGATGAGTGCTGCTTCTTATGATTTGGGCTGTAATACCATTTATCTGAGTTAATGAACTTGCCACAATGTATTCAAATTCTTTCCTAGTTATGAAAGGAAATGGCCAAATTAACAAAATGATAGTTATGTATTAGAGAGACTCCGCAAGGATCAAAATAACAAAGTACTAAATAACAAAACTAAATAACAAAAGGAAAATCATTGAAGATGTCACTTATATTTGACAGTTGAGGTGCATTGGTCATTCATATTTTATTTTGTTATTTAAATTAAATTTTTTTTGCTAATCCATTTAAATTGGTGACTTTATCCGTTTTAGATATTGAAAACTACACATGTGACACGTGCTTTACTTAAATCGAGTTTTTGGCATTGCCAAACTAATAAACGGTCTTATATGCACTTTACAAATAATGAAATACTAGCCTTCCTACACGCGCATATGCGTGTGCGAAAGGCGTCGCGCTCGCGCGTGCGATTTATCGGTGGCATACTTAAAAATGTACAATTATATCGTTTTCACTTAATTGCTTAAGTTCATTGCTCATGACAGATACTATCGTGCACTTTCAGGCCTATCTATATTATTCGATGTCTTATTTGCTATTCTAATGTCATTTCTAAATGAGAATACACTATTTATTAACTGTATGCTTTATTTACCAATTTTCTTGGTCTCATTTTACTAAAGTGTGGTGTCTTCTAGCTTTTATCTTCTCTTTTTTCATGAAGAGAGCATGTTCTCCGTTTCAATTTACACACCAAACAATTGTAAAAAATGAAGTTTGAAGAATGATACAATATATTAAGTTTAACTAATATGTAAATCTTTGAAAAAAGAAAGAAAATAAAGAAATTCCTTGCTGCAGAAATTTTTTATCCCTCACCAATGTCGACCTTTTTCCCTCTCGGTTGTCACATTTTGTATTCGAAACCATTGACAAAATAGCCCAATTAATGAGCTCTTAAAAGAAGTTCACTTGGTTAACAATAATCTATTTCTTTGTTATTACTGCAACGGTGCAGAGAAACGAAAAAAAAAATTGTGAACAAACACTGCGAATAGTGAACACATCAAACACCAACCTTTTTATAATGCAGGTGAATACCATTGAACATAAATTGGTGATCATAAGTAAATAGTACACTACGTGATTATGGATAGACATCAGGATAGTCGATGTACTCTAAAGAATTCTAATACCCTTCTTTACAAATAATGAAATATACTTTTTTATAATGTCCAAAACCAACAAATTAATTAATTTGAACGATAAGGTAAAACATCGGTAACGATAAAGTAAAACAAGAGTGACTACAAAAATGATAAGCGCAAATGTTTGTAGAAAACAAAGCCTTTTTAACAGGGTTTGGTACCCAGCACTAAGCCGACTAAGCGCCCAATTTGGAATGGGCCATTCTACACAAATTTTATCTGAATAAAATTTGGGCCTTGGCCCAAAATGACACTATCTCTGAATTCTTCACTCTTCTTCTTCTTCATCGAGCTGAGTCAGTGTTACAGTGACTCACAAAAAACGAGCTTCCATGGCGGCCAAGAACGTAATTTCACAGCCATGACTTCACCTTCCGGCCACCACAAAACTCTCTCTCTCTCCTTCTCTGTTTTCCAAATGCTCAGACGCTATTGCTTCCACCTCAGACCACTCCACTTGTCCCGGACCCTCCTCCACTGGAAGCCCCGAGACGAATACAAGCTGACCCGACCCGAACTCCACGACCGGATCACCCGACTCCTCGTCCTCCAACGGTACGACGCCCTTACCAATCTCTCTTTCGAATTCTCCGACCACCTCCTCAACGCCGTGCTCCGAAAACTCAGGCTAAACCCTAGCGCCTGTTTAGAGTTTTTCAAATTGGGCCTGAACCAGCAGAAGTTCAGGCCCAATTTGAAATCCTACTGTATACTTGTTCATATATTGTCCAGGGCTAAAATGTACGATCAAACTAGAGCTTATATGAATGAATTGGTTACTCTCTGTAAGAGTGATCCGCCTTTTTTGGTGTGGAATGAGCTTGTTAAAGTTTATAGGCAGTTTGAATTTTCGGCCACGGTTTTCGATATGATTCTTAAAGTGTTCGCTGAACAAGGCAGAACTATGTATGCGTTGTATGTGTTTGATAATATGGGGAAGTGCGGCTGTGTGCCGAGCTTGAGGTCTTGTAATAGTTTGTTGAGTAGTTTAGTTAGAAATGGGGAGAGTCATACTGCATTGCTTGTTTACGAGCAGATAGGGAGGTTGGGGATTATTTCGGATGTGTATACGTGTTCGATAGTGGTGAGGGCGTATTGTAAGGAGGGGAGGGTGGGAAGTGCGGTGGAGTTTGCGAGAGAGATGGAGAGGGTGGCGGGTTTGGAGTTGAATGTGGTGATTTACAATGGTTTGATTGATGGGTACGCTATTTCGGGAGATGTTGAGGGAGCCAAGTCGGTGTTGAGGTTGATGTCGGACAAGGGGGTTGAGAGAAATGTGGTGAGCTGTACGTTGTTGATGAAGGCTTACTGTAAGCAGGGTCGTATGGAGGAAGCCGAGGAGGTGCTTCGTGGTATAAAGGAGGAGGAGCCGGTGGTTGTTGATGAGCGTGCTTATGGTGTGTTGTTAGATGGGTATTGTAAAGCTGGCAGAATGGTCGATGCTAGTAGGATCAAGGATGAGATGTTGAGGATAGGCTTGAAGATGAATCCTATTGTTTGCAACTCCTTGATCAACGGGTACTGTAAGCTTGGTCAAGTTCAAGAAGCAGAGGGTGTGTTGACGCGTATGAGATCTTGGAACGTAAAGCCAGATTCTTATAGCTACAATACCCTGATGCATGGTTACTGTGGGATAGGTCAGACGAGCGAGGCATTGAAGCTTTTCGATGATATGCCTCAGGGAGGAATCCATCACACTATGGTAACTTATAATACGCTTCTCAAGGGTTTATGTCAAGTGAGTGCGTTTGACGATGCTTTGCATCTTTGGAATTTTATGTTGGAAAGAGGGTTTGCTCCTGATGAAGTTGGCTACTGTTCACTGCTTGATGGGTTTTTCAAGAAAGGAGATCTTGAGGGTGCCACAACTCTATGGAAAGATATATTAACAAAGGGTTTTACTAAAAGCCGGTTTGCTTTCAATACAATGATTAATGGGTTGTGTAAGATGGGAAAATTGGTTGAAGCGGAGGAGACCTTCAACAAGATGAAGGAGCTAGGATTTTTACCTGACGAGGTAACTTATAGAACCCTTAGTGATGGGTACTGCAAAGTTGGGAATGTTGAAGAAGCTTTTAGAATTAAAACTTTGATGGAAGACCTAGCAATACTACCTTCAATTGAAATGTACAATTCTCTCATACATGGTGTTTTTATGTCTAGGAATTTGAGTATAGTGATGGATCTTCTTGCTGAGATGCAGATAAGGGGAGTATCTCCTAATACTGTAACATATGGAACCCTTATATCCGGTTGGTGCGACGAAGGGATGCTGGATAAAGCTTTTAGTTCATATTTTGAGATGATTGGCAAAGGGATTGACACCAATTTGACTATTTGCAGCAAATTAATCAGTACTCTATATCGGGTTGGAAGGTTTGAAGAGGCAAGTATATTGTTGCAGAAGTTGGTAGATTTTGAATCTTTACCGGTTCAGAAAGGGGAGATTACCAATTGCGAAATTAAAAAGTTTGCAGATTCTCTTGATGAAAGTGCTAAAAGTTTCCGTCTACCCAACAGTGTTGTATACAATATCGCTATCTTTGGCCTCTGCAAGTCGGGTAAGGTTGTTGCTGCAAGAGACTTTTTATCAAGTTTGTTGCATAGTGGCTTTTCTCCAGATAATTTCACATATTGTACCCTAATTCATGCCACCGCTGCTGCTGGTAATGTGAACGAGGCTTTCAGCTTACGGGATGAAATGCTAAAAAGGGATATTGTTCCTAACATTACCACATACAATGCACTTATAAATGGCTTGTGCAAATCGGGAAATTTAGATCGAGCACAGAGGCTTTTTCATAAACTTGGCCAGAAGGGTTTAGCTCCTACTGCTGTTACCTATAATATACTGATTGATGGGTACTGCAAAATTGGCAATATGGTTGAAGCATTTAAATTGAAAGACAAGATGATTTTAGAAAGGGTTGTTCCCTCCATAATCACTTATTCTGCATTGATCAATGGTCTTTATAAGCAAGGAAAAATGGAAGAATCGGTGAAGCTTGTGAGCCAAATGATCAAGGCCGGAGTGCAACAAAACCTTGTCAGTTATGTACTCCAGTTTAG
This sequence comes from Geum urbanum, assembly GCA_946800695.1. Classification (NCBI taxonomy): domain Eukaryota; kingdom Viridiplantae; phylum Streptophyta; class Magnoliopsida; order Rosales; family Rosaceae; genus Geum; species Geum urbanum. The sequence continues at coordinate 1,166,341 of OX326998.1, read as the reverse complement.
TTGAAGACATCAGATGTGGGGTTTGCATATATATGATCTTCCAACTTCATTACTAATATGAGGCACACTAAATGCTCCTCGGTCATCGGTATTTATTTCCATTGCATGATTGAAGCTGTGAGTTGATGCAGTCTGGGTGGGGTTGAAGGAATGAGCTTGAGTTAGGTCACAGTCATGTAATATTGACTGTGCATCTTTATGCTTCCAGATTCTGAGTCCCCAGCACTGCAATTAAAAGGCCTGTTAGCGTTTTCAATATAACTCTTGAGGGTGATTCAGGTAATGTGCATGTTATCGAATTAATCGTTGCTGAGAATCTACTCATGTATTAAATTAGTTTTAAATAATGATGAACTCCGATGGTAATGTTAATTGCAATTAAAAACTTCATTGACTATGAACAGATAACAGACATGCTATAGGTTCTGCGGGACTGTTTTGAAGGTTTTAGCTGCAAGCAGGGGAGGGGCATTTGCGTAAGGAGTTTCTGATAAGTATCATTCAATCTAAAACTCCATATTTGTTTCTCATTTGATCCTTAGTATGGATTATAATGATGTAGCTTTAGCGTGCACTATTCTTATGCAGGAAAGATGAACATCCTCATTCTTTCGGGTAGGACATGTACTTGTTGCGGTGCTGAGATTAGTTTTGGCCAACATTTGAGCTGCATCAATGCATTTTGACATCCACAACCGTCTCTCAGTGTGATGCATGCAACCTGCAAACGTGATTTCAAGGTGCAAATATGGTGTTTATTGCACATGATGAGCTTCCTATGATGCTACTGTTTCATACTGATAGAATTAATCACTTGTTTGCTAGTCGTCTTTGGTCGATTCCAACAAACCTTAACGATTTTACTGAATATAGGATACCATACATTTACGGTCCAGATTCATCTCAGTGGATTCTGCAAGTCAAGAGAGTATGTTGACTCTGCGATCATGATTCATGTGTAGCAGTGAGTGCAGTGCCAAACCTGAAGGTATGCTCAAGCCTGTTGATTGCATAATTTACTGGAGCACACTGTCAAAACTGAGTTATGATATGAGTGTTAGTGCTATACGATCATATGAATTAATAACACGTACTCTTAGGTAAACCAACAAAAGTTGTTGATCAAAGGAAATTAGACTTTAGAGAAAGCGTATCTAACTTACGATCCACTGTATTTTTCTTTTTTACCATTTACTATGCAGACAAAAAGAGCTCAATTAAGATTTTTTATCTGGTGTTTCCTCTGGAGGATCAAATGCTATAACTTTCTTAACTACGATAAACAAATCAAATTTGACAGCTAATAGCTATAAGCTTTCACTCTCATGAAAAATAAACGATAGTTGTGTGGCATGCATCTTTTAGTTATTTAATTATTGGTGTGATGTATGCCTCATTTAAAATTGTAGACTTCGGGCACCTCCTGAAATTGACAGGCAGAATTAGAAAGAAAGCTATGCTGCGTTTAACATCAGCATTCAGCTCATGGGTCATATGGGGAACACCTCATGTGAGGAAACAAGTAAAGCTATGATTAGGAAGGGATTTATGTTGTTTCAGGTCTGCCACTCAACTCCTACTACTGTAAACAGAATTTTGATTTTGAGTTTGGTGATCCGTCTAATTAAGCTTTCGGGTTCGTTTTGGTGTGACATGTATGGATTTGGAAAAATGTCATTGAATTTGGTATCATGGTATGTTTTTGCTCAAATGAAAATTTGTGAAAAGTGGAATAAAGAGACAAAAAGACATACCATGATAAGCAAACTAATTACTTGAATATATATTAATAAGGGATTGCTATTTCAAGATTCTCATGGTTGGTGCAACTGTGCAATAATCCTCGTTTTGTTTGTTAATTTACTTAAACATTGTATTATGGTAATCCTTTCTCTACCGACACCTCGATTTGTAATTGAGGCAATGTTGGCAAATGGCAATGAAAACTACATACATCATACATAACTTGACCCCTATTTTCTCTTTTAATTTAACTTGATAATTACGTATTGGAGTAACATGATGCTCTTGTTAGATTATATTAAGTGATTTTATAGCTGGTCAACTGGCTATAGTCCCCCTGGCTTCTAATTTCCCAGTGCTCCATCAAGTAATGACAATAAGAATTAGTTTTGATATAAAAGGCATGCAATAAGTTTATTAATTATAAAGGCTTTTAATTTGATGATGGCTCCAACCTAATACCACAATACTTTTATAGAAAGGTGTTGAATAGTAGAGAGAGAATCAGCTGGCAAATACCTTTCCAGCTGCTACGTGCACTTGAAAACAAATTAGCTAGATACAGTGTGTGTATATATATGGAAAACATTACAATAGGCTTCGATTCATATAAATTGTACACAGTATACACATTAACTTCAAAAATGCAATCATATTAATTCGATCGATTGCTTCAATCGCAAACAAACTACGAGAACAGTTGAATGCTGAGCATTGACTGTGATAGATTGATTAGTTGTAACTACATGATCTCTCTAAATCTAGTCAAAGTTTAGGATCCCAAATAAACTAGCTTATGTGTATATAACTCACACCAAGGCTAGGAAACAAAACGAATCAAGTTTTCCTTGCCATGTGTATTTAAATACCCTAGACTCCTCGAACGTACTTCTTAGTCCCTAACTTTGATACAAAAAAATTAGTGCAAATGAGGTATATAAGAGCCCGTTATACGACTTTAAAACATGCATTTTACAAATAACGAAATAAATCGGACCAATATTGATCTCGAACGTCATTTAGGCATCCAAAAATTATATTAGACGGTACAACTTCACTAATATAAAATGATGATACTAATTACGAGAGTAATTTTATAATGTGCAAAAACACAAATGTGCCGAAGCTTATGGACTAATCCATTTATTGATTTCTTCTGGACTAATTTTGTCTTTTTTTTTGTATACACATTTATAATATGGTCAGTTATATATCTTCAAGTACCTGTATATATACTAATCTACAAAAACAATAACAAACGATTCGCCCCGGCCCTCTTTCTTCTCGACCAGATTCACCTCGATCATCTTGGATTTCACATGCAAATCACACACCCAAAACGAACCCTTACGTAAGTTTCAGCTTCAATCTGCAAATTAACCATGCATAGCCATTTCTCGAAGTGATTAATCAAGCATCCAAAACAAACGGCGTTTCCAAGAGATCATAAGGTGCCCAGAGAGCGTCCAGAGGACAAGGCATATTCGCCTCCAACCTAGCCCACGGCTTCCCTTTCCCGCTCCAATGCAATAGACTCACCGACCCGGGATGCAAATTACGGCAAAGCCCCCGGAAGTTATCCCCTCCGAGACCGTGCTGGTTCCACCTGTGCTCCACCGGCGCTATCTTCCCGGCGAAAACCAACAAAAATGGCGGCAGCGAACCCAGCTCGTAGATCCTCATCCTCTTCTGTAGCTCCATCCACTCTTCGATCTTCGTAGTGTAGTCTCCCTCCCGCCACCTGTTGTGAAATCACAATTAGAATCATAGTTTCGATAGAATAAGTTCGTCGAGAATATGCTGAGTCGCGGATATTAAAATGTTACTAATTACCACCACATGGAGTTAAAAATATAATTTTCGTAAAGTAAGTTCGTCGACAAATGTTACTACCAGCGCATGTTACGGTTGAAAATATAATTTTTCGTAAAATAAGTTCGTCGATGAGGTTGCGGATATAAAAATGTTACTGACACACACCTGTCGAGGTCAATCACCATCACGCCGGTGTTGAAGTAACACGCCTTCCGGTCGGCGAACGTGAGCGAGAGAGAAGGGTTGGACCAGAACGCCGACGTGAAATAAGACGTGAAGTTGGCGTTGCAATACTGGGGAGCGGCGAGGACGGTGTCGGAGTCGAGGAGTGGAGTGGCGGCGAGTTTGGAGATGTCGTCGACGAGGATGAGGTCGGAGTCGAGGTACACGACGCGTCGTACGCAGAGCGGGAGGAGGTCAGCGAGGTAGCTGCGGGCATAGTTGAGAGGGCAGTCGAGGGCGGAGCGGATGGAGGTGGAGATGAGGTTCCGGACGTGGGAGACATCGAAGGGGTAGATTCGGAAGTTCAGGTAAGGAAACGAGGACGTGATGGTGGCGCGTAGGTGGGACGCGTTCGAGGCGGAGGAGGCCACGAAATGGAAGGCAACGTTTTGAGGGCAGGACGAGTGTTGAAGAACCGAGAGGATCGCCGCCATGGAGCCTCGTATGTAAGCCGTGTCCAACGTCATCGCCACGTGTACGGCTTCGAATGAGCAGATCATGACGTCGTGGTCGTGGTCATCGTCGTGGACGGCGGTGATGGAAGGGCAGTCGGGGGAGTTGTAGAACTGCGGAGCTTCTCTAAATTGTTGAGAGGAGGTGGTGGCGTTGTTAGTAGTATTAACATCAGCGGTGGTTGTGGAGAGAAACAAAATCAGAGAGAGAATGAAGAGCTTGTTGGGATTGTGATTGGGATTAGACCTAGGCATGGTGTTGAAAAAGTGAGAAGAAATTTAAAGAGTGAGTGAGCTGTTAGGAATGATGATCGATCTGTAAGGTTGTGGCTTCTATACGAGGGAGGGAGGGAGAGAGTGAGCGAGGCTTTGAGACGCGTTTGAAAAAGGAGGAGGGAATCGGAATGGAAATGGGAATAGGTGATCGAGTTAATTTACATGGGTTGTTATATGATCGAGTAGGAAGTGCAGGACAAGGAGGACATGTAGGAAATAAATTATAGAGGATGGGAATGGGAATGGGACTGGTGGCTTAACCTTAGTCTAGCTTGGTCAAGAATATTTGTAGTTGGTGGCCGGGTTCATATTCATATGTAAATGTCCTCTAGATTGGTCTTTTTGTACGTACGTACATCTCACCTTTCACACTTGAAGGAGAAGAAGGTTTATGGGAAGATGGTCGGACCCTCTATAACGCTGGACGAAAATGATAAACGACGTTACTAACTTGGAAGTATTTTAAACATGCACAATTGCCCTAGCTTTGTGGTCTGTCGTCGCTTAGATTTGTGATCTGTTTCCTTTCATTTCACTTAAATTTTGTGGTTGATTTTCTCTCTCTCAAAATGTTGGAGTTTCGCAGTCGGGGAAAACTATATGTTAGCAACCAAGCATGAGTAAGGTTTTCCCCTAAAGAAAGTTCATGCATGCTTCGATACCAAGTTATATATTGTGATGTACATATGAAATATATATTTATTATACGTCACCAACTCACCTATTAATTTAGCTAGTGCTACCTGAGAATTAAGGCAGATTAATTAAACTAGTGTATCTGTTACCTGTTTCGGAGCTAGGAAAAAAGTGTTACGGGGGCTAATTACAATGAGACAAATGACATGAATTTGATTTGAAAATTAGGAGGTTGTATTGTATAACGCACAATTGTTTTTTTACGGTAACATTCACAGTAATGACCAAATTGCTCAAGTGATCGATGGTGTAATTTTATACATTGTGAGTCAGGTAGTCTCCGTATTAAATAGACTTGTCATATACTAACTTTCTATTTTTATTTATTCGCTAACAATGATTTGAACACGATTTATTTTGAAAATGTGACGTTGATCACAGTTAATTGAAAATAAAATAAAAATTATAGATTAAAGTAATTAAATAAGAAAATAAACGTAGGGCTATAGAACAAACATTAACGAGATATTATATATGATTAATGAGATATAATTGAAGTACATAGACCTCTTCACATCACTTAGCTACGTTCAAATTGATAAAAGAGTAGTTTCGTAGTTATGATAGAGCATAATTTATTTAGTTTTTTATATGTAGTAGTTTTTTTTTAGTCTTAAAATTTTACCAACACTACTGCTGGAAACACTATAGCCGATGATTTTTTAAAAAACTATAACCGACAAGATAAAAATCTCGTCGGCTATAGTGGAAAAAATGTTTTTTTTAATTTTTTTTAATTATTTTTTAAAACTATAGCCGATGAGATTCGTCGGCTATAGTTTTAAATTTTTTTTTTATTTTTTTTAAAAACTCGTCGGCTATAGTACTATAGCCGACGATAATGGGTAAAAACCTCGTCGGCTATACTATTACCGACAGGTTTTAGCCAGCGACTTTAGCCGACGACTCTTAAAAATCGTCGGCTATAGTCTCGTCGGCTATAGTGCGTCGGCTATACTATAGCCAACGATGTTTTTGCCCCTTTTTCGTCGGCTATAGTATAGCCGACGATTTTTTGTTGATTTGTCGTCGGCTATAGTGGAAATTGTCCACTATAGCCGACGACAAAAAATCTCGTCGATTTTTTTTTTCGTCGGTTATAGTGAAAATGCTAGTAGTGCAAGGCTTAAGTCCAATCCAGGTGATAAGGGAATACTGTGAAAGTTACAAGTGAAAGAAACTAAGAAAGTGAAAGAGGAGGGAGCCGCCACTACTGCTAGGGTTTTTTGCTCTTTAAGGCTTTGGAGGTTCAGCATTGCACCAGCCTTGTTTGATGAAGGTTCTGGCATGGAATTATCGCGGGATTGACAACGATGCCACAGTGGAAGCGTTGAAGGTATTGATACGGGAGAACTCACCGTCTGTTATCTTCTTGAGTGAGACAAAAGTCTCATATCCAAGTCAAATGAACATGTTGCGTCGGGAAATCAGATTCATAAACTGTGAAGCAGTGTTTAGTGTAGGACAAGATGGAGGTTCAAGACAATTTGGAGGTGTTGCCTTGTTCTGGAAGGATGATGTGAGGATTGAGTTCCTCTCGAAGTCCATGCATCACGTCGATGTCATTGTACTTCCTCCGGAAGGGTTCGGTCGATGGAGGCTGACGGGCTTCTATGGCCATCCTGCGACTGCAGAGCGCCATAAGACTTGGGACTTATTGAACGAAATGAGTGATGTTAACTCCCTGCCCTAGGTGGTTTTCGGGGACTTTAACGAAATCCTGCACAATGGGAAAAATGATGGTGGTCCGCTCCGTAGGGAAGGACAAATGAAATTGTTCTGTAATAGCTTGGCCTACTTTGAGCTACAAGATCTAGGGTTCGAAAGTGTCCAGTGGACTTGGTCAGGTAGCGATGTACTATCGAGTCTGGATATGAAAGTGGCGTCACGTACGTGGGTGGACTTGTTCCCTCGCACCATTGTCAAAAACTTGTGTCACGTCCATGGGGATCACATCCCAGTACTACTAGGAGTTCGACAAGAATGCATAACTTCTACTACTAAACTAAAACACCGATTTCGCTTTGAATCTTTTTGGACTTCCCATGATGGTTGCGAGGAGGTGGTAAGAAGGGCTGACATAGATCTCGAGTAGCGTCCCCCATGCATGAGGCAAACCAGTGTATTCAAAACACTAGGTTTGTTTTGTCCAATTGGCAACGGGCTACGTTTGGGCATCGTGGTCATAAAATTTGATGCATTGAGGAGCCGAATTGATGTGTTGTACACAATGCCTCTCACAGAGGGTTACTGACAGGAATTCTCAACCTTATCAGGGAGGGTAGAAAAACTGCTTGCCGATGAGTACCATTATTGGCAAAAAAGGTCAAGAGTGTTTTGGCTTACAGAATGTGAAGATAATACAAAGTATTTTCACCGGAAGTGCTCGAATGGGAGAGTGAAGAATATGATCAACGACCTCCTAGATGATAATGGAGATAGGCAAGAGACCCCAACAGGCATCGACAAAGTTGTCCTGGACTATTTTGGGGACTTATTCAAGGCAAACGAGGTAAACAATGAAAAGATAAGGGACGTGATTAACCTAATCACCTCGAAGGTTAAATCGAAGATGAACGACCTCTTGAATGCCTCTTACATTGAGGAAGAAGTGAGGACCGCTCTTTTCCAAATGCACCCTTCAAAGAGCCCTGGACCAAATGGCATGTCGCCATTATTCTTCCAAAAGTATTGAAATGTAGTTGGTAATGAGGTAGTGGCAGCTACCATCAACTTTCTGGAGTCAGGTATCTTACTTGGTGAAGTTAATTACACGCACGTGTGCCTGATCCCAAAGGTGTCAAAATCGGAAAGGATGACTGATTTGAGGCCGATATCCTTATGCAATGTGATCTACAAGATTACTTCGAAAGTGATTGTAAACAGACTAAAGAAGATCCTAGATAAATTAATCTCCCTGTTTCAGAGTGTTTTCGTGCCAGGACGACTAATCTCGGACAACACTCTTGTTGTGAATGATGTATCCCATTTTATTCACAATAATAGCTCTTTCTCTAACGGTGTTTTCTCCCTGAAGCTTGACATGAGCAAAGCATACGATCGAATGGAGTGGAATTTTTTGGAGGGAGTACTAATTCGGTTAGGGTTCAGATTGAACTGGATCAAGCTTGTTATGCAATGTGTCACTACTGTCAAGTATTCCTTCCTGATTAAAGAAAATCCAAAAGGGTATCTGATTCCATCTCAGAGTTTTTGCAAGGCGATCCCCTGTCACCTTTCCTTTTTCTTCTAGGTACGGAAGCTTTCTCTGCTCTTCTGGAGTCTAGGGCATGTGAAGGTACACTATAAGGTATTCAAATCTGTGAGGGGGCTCTCGTAATAAACCATTTACTATTTTCCGATGACAGTCTACTATTCGGAAGAGCGAATATGGAGGACATTCGACAAATTAAACAGGTCCTGGAGGATTACGAACTTGCCTCGGGACAAAAAGTTAACTTTGGTAAGAGCAGTATTATTTTTAGTAAAGGGGTAAATGAGATCAAACGGGCGGAGATGGCGGCAGAGTTGGGTGTTTCTGTTGAAGCTAAACATGAAAAATACCTTGGGTTGCCTACCTACGTGGGGAGAAAGAGGACGAAGATATTCTCGTTTATTAAAGAGAGGCTTAACAAGAAACTTGAAGGTTGGCAAGTGAAGCTTCTTAGCGCAGCTGGGAAGGATCTTCTTATCAGAGTTGTAGCTCAATCCCTTCCCACCTATGCGATGAGTTGTTTTCTACTCCCGAAAGACTTTTGTGATTCGCTCCATCAGGTGTGTGCAAGGTTCTGGTGGGGAAGTAGTCAAGAGAATAAAAATATCAATTGGCTTTCTTGGGATAAACTTTGTTTACCGAAAGAAGAAGGAGAAATGAGTTTCAAGAATCTTCACGCTTATAACCTGGCTCTCATTGGGAAACAAGGATGGCGTATCATGAGGAATCAAAATTCCTTGAAAATTTCAAGATTGTACAAGGCAAATTATTTCCCGAATTGTTCTTTTTGGGATGCTCCTATAACTTCTTCGACCTCCATATGCTGGAGGGGAATTCTGGAGGCTAGAAAGCTACTGTCTAAAGGCTTGTTATGGCGCATTGGGGATGAGACTGGGATTGACGTGTGGACAGACTCCTGGCCATAGAAGGTAATACCCCGATGAGGGTGAGTGACCTTTTTGGTTGTACAGGGGGGTGAAATGAATCGTTGGTGTGTTCTCTTTTTCAGGCGCATGAGGCTGAGTCTATCCTTGGTATCCCGCTTAGCACTTCGGGCAGGGAAGACAAGATCGCGTGGTATCCGAACAACAAGGGTAGATATACAACGGCTTCGGCATATAGGTTAACACTCCATGATTTCATCTGCAGAGAAGCCGAAGCCTCTAACTCTTGACAAGAAGCTAAGGTTTGGCCTTCAATGTGGAACTTAAAGACCCAACCGAAGATCAAAGTTTTTATTTAGAAGCTCTTTAAAGGAATACTTCCGGTGTCCATTCAGCTTCAAACCAAGAGGGTCGAAGTCTTGACTGTTTGTTGCCTCTGCCAGGAAGCCGAGGAGTCACTCATACATGTTACATGTATGTGTGCGTACGTAAAATAAGTTGTCGATTTGGACCTGATTTTAAGCCCCGGTATGCGAACAAGTGAGATACATTACGTTACGTCTTGGTTTCTGGACTTCTTTTCACGTCTCTCTCCTAGTCAACCAGCTTGGCTAAGCTATCTAATGTGGGCGATACGGAAAGAGAGAAATCATCGGATCTGGTCGCAAAAGTCCCTACCGGCTAAGAGAGTTTTTCAACAAGCTGCGCACAACTTTGATGAGTACCTACGACTATGTCCTCCGAAGATTTTGAAACCTAAGAGACAGTCTGAAGGTTGGGCGAACCCATCTCCTGGTTGGCTGAAGGTAAATGTTGATAGGGCTTGGAAGGATTGCAAAGGGGGTTTGGGTGTTGTATGGCGTGATTCGGATGAGGTTGTGGGATGAGGAGCTTGTATGGTTGTTACAAATGTTACCAGCGCTTTAATCTCAGAAGCATTGGCATTGAGGCAAGCCTGCGAACTCATCATGGAACGTCACTTGTACCCTGCCATTGTGAAATTAGATTGTCTTCAATTAGTCCATATGGTTAAGCAACCTGAGGACTGCTACTTGGAGGCTCAAGGGATCGTTCAAGACATTAGTCTTCTTCTTAACAGATGTTTAGGCATTACACTAAAGCATGTCTATAGAGAGAAAAACCAGTTGAATTGGCACACCACCTTAATAAGTTAGCTATGTCATCCGATGTTGTTCGTAGTTAGAATGGGTTGGTTCCTAATGATATAAATGACTATATCCCGCATAATGTACTTAACTAATGTCTTAGTAATAATATCTCTCCTCCTTCCCTCAAAAACAGAAAGTTCAATCCAGGTAAAAAGGGGTTGTCTCTGCCACTGTCGCCGTACGTTACCAGCTCTCGAATTATAGTACGTACTTATACGTATTGCTATATGCATGATGGATTTTTTTCGTGGCAAATATGTACGTTATCCCGACGATAAGAGTGTCGATAATACTAGAATGTACCCTATAGTGTTATTGTCGGTACTGTCTCAAATGATCATGAGCAAGAACAACAAGTTGGAAACACTGATCGATCGATTCACTATGATCGATGATGAGCAAGCCTAGGGACTTTAGGGCTAACTCCATAAATACCGATATCCCCATAAGTCAAAGTTTTGGATCATATATTTCATCAAGATCATGACTTATAGGAATTACATATCTAGTGACTTAGTGCAATATATTGGTTTGGGATGGGTGCACTGTGGACACGGTGGATCACCGACAGCCCCATACGTCGTGTGGGTCTTTCATCAAGACTAAAACATAAAGAGGAGCTCTTAAATGAAGCTCACCACGAAAGCACGAAGGCACATGCAGATATATACAGAATGATAAAAACTAAACTCACTAGATGACATAAAGAGAGAGAGAGAGATTGATGCAACATATGTATGGCACATTGGCACGACCATCACCACATTTTACATCATGAAATTGCATCTCCCATTCTTCATTTTTATCTTTTCGGATTTTGTCATAAACGCAAGATGTTATTTTAGAAAGAGAAAAAAAATCAATTTTCCCGGAAATTATGAGAAATTGAACTTAGGTCTCTCAATCTATAAGAATAATCATATAATCAACAGTTGCAGAACCACGTTTCCCCTCCCTCAAGTTTGAATATATACATGTTGTTTTCCTATATGTCCACAAGTTGTTGGAAGATTCAGTGGCTTTTTTGCAGAGTTGTATCTTAACCATCATGGGTTTGAAATCCTGATGTTCAATTCCGACTCTGCTCCTAAATATCAGGGTGACTAATCACTGTACTACCAACAGCTGATTAATGCAAGATGTTATTTGGCATCGGCAAGATTACTTTGATGTGTTTATCAAGTAATTACCACCATGTTTAAAATTTAGTTGATTTCATTAAGATTGATGTGTTGAAGTCAACAATACACAATTTTATGTGACAAGTCATTTTAAAACTTTGTACTAAATTTTATGTGTCATTTTTGTTCTCTCAAGTTTACATCTCAAGGATAAGTGTTCTATACAAGTACAATGTATGCACACACTTCCAAGTTCCAAAGTAGTGAAGTTGATGACGATATACGTCGGTGAGGCATGGCTGCCTTCAAAGGTGACTTTGACTTCCATTTTCAATATTCAAAGGTGACTTTGACTTCAACGCCATGTCAAAATCACCTTGTTTTGTCTACTTTGGACTAGTCAGAGCGAGGCCCAATTACAAAAGGATCCATTGGCCCAATGACTAGCTTGTGTTTCCTCTCCCTAGGCATGTCAAACTCTACTCTTCAAGACTTCAATACACCATGATTTACACACAGATTTGTGATGTGAAATATCACGAGAAGGAAAGGGGATGTTTTAAAATACTCTGGAGTTTCAATACTCTCCAGTTAATTTTAGTGTTGGATTACTTTATTTCTTCAAAATTGAGACCCGGAGAAGTGATCCAACGCTCCAAAACTGAGAGTATTACAACTCCGGATCACTATAGAATTTTCCGAACGAAAGGGTTGTTCTTCTTTGTGGTCCTATGCAAGTCCCTACGAAACTACGAAACTCATGGCTTCACTTGGCTTTTGATGACAAAGCTCATTCTACCACCGTCCCATATGCAAAAACAAATCTAGGAAAGGCACTACCACTCTTTATGCTCAATCAAGTCCATCTCTCGCCTGAGCTAACATACAAGAATTGCACATGGAAAAAGAGTACACCAGCAGCTGATTAATCCACAATTCCACGTGCTAACATAAAGCTCAATGTCCCCAACCATATTTTGGAAGATCAAGGCCACATGCAATAAGTATATCTATTAGGAGCAGCTGCACCGCGAGCAGGACGAGCAGCTCGAGCAGCTGGATTTCGGCGGGCCCCGGCACCGGTAGCACGAGCAGCTCCAAAGACGACGTGCACCGGGGAGAGAAGGAGACGGCGACCGCCCGTTGACGACGAGGACGAGCAGCTGCACGAGCAGCTGCTGCTCGTTCTGTTGCTCGAGCAGGCTGACGTCAGCACGGGTTAATTTTTTTTCACCTTGGCGCGTGGATTACACGCGCCAGTAAAAAGTAAAAAAAAAAATTGACGGACCAATAGGAAGCTGACACGTGGCAGCCCGGGTTAAAAAAAAAAGTAACGGTCAGATTGATCTGGACCGTCCATTTCAAATCAAAAAATCTGATCGGACGGTCCAGATTCAACCGAAACGGTAACCTGATTTTTTTTCTGATTTTTCTGATTTTTTCTGCCATTTTGCAAAATAACCCCTATAAAATAGCAAAAAAATCCCTAAAAATTCTAAAAAATTGCAAATAACACCCTAGTATTTTTCTATAAATACTACATCAATTTCATTCACATCTCACACAAAATTATCCTCTCCTTCCTCTTCTCCTTCTTCCTCCTCACAAAATGTCCAATTGGCTTGATTCCGAAGATTTGCAACTTTGTATTTCTTATTGTCGCATTGGCGTTTGCCAAATTACCGGCAACATGCAAAAGTCCGACAAATTGTGGGAAAAAGTTTATGCCGATTATAAGGAAAATTGGGAGCTTGCGCATGGTGAATCAAGGCCGGAGCCTAGGACCCAAACCGCGGTTTCTTCTCGTTTTACAAAGTTGAAGCCGAGTTTTAGAACTTGGGGTGCCGCTCTTGCATATGCACGAAGGAATGTACAATCCGGCTCAAATTTGCAAGATGAGGTAAGTGTTAATAATTTTTTCGTAAAGCTCATCTATTACATTTATTTTAATCAATGTTGACATCTCCATTTCCTAGATATTATTTTGACATACAAATTTTTGGCACCTTAGATAAGAAAAGCTCAATCATGGTACGTGGCACAAAAAAAGAAACAGTTTACCAAGTTTGATTGTTGGGAAGTGATGAAAAACCATCCAAATTTTCGGGCCGTCGAACCTACTATACCACCTCCTTCATATTCCAACTCCGCAACTACTCCTCCTTTTACCTCAATGCCTCCCCCCGTCGACGTGGAGGATGATGAAGTCATTCCAACACCACAAAGCAATGAAGAAGAAGTGTACTCTAGTCCGGTTAGACCAATCGGAGTGAAGGCGGCCAAGGAAGCCAAAAGAAAGGGGAAAAGAGCATGCTCATCTTCAAATGAGGTAAAAGATGAGGTTTTGAAAAGCATGATGGAAAATCAAAGAATGCATCTCGCCGGGCAAAAAGAAACTGATGCCACTGAACTAGCTTTGTACCAAAAACAACTCGCCCTTAAGGAAAAGGACTACAAATTGAGGGTCGAAGCGGAGGATTCAAGGATAATGGCAATGGATACGGATGCTATGACCCCAAAATCGAAGAGGTATTTTTCGAAGAAAAAAGAGAGTATCCTAAAGAAAATGGAGGAAGAGGAAGGAGATGGTAGCGATGAAACATTTTCAAATTGTTATCGCCCACTGTTTCAGTAGTTTGGTATTTGTTTTTCCATTATGAAATTATGTACTTTAAATTTCCAATAATTCTAGGGTTTGATTGAAATTATGTACTTTAAATTTCCAAGTAATAAAAACGCACTTTTCTTATTCCATCATAGCTCACGCACAGTACAATAACACATAATGACTTAAAATCAAACACACATCACTCAAACAACTAAAAGGAAAAACAAATAAAGCAAACATGTTGCAAACCAGGTTAATTAAAATTACACACCCACATCATTTAAAGTCGTTCGCCGGTCTCTAGATACCAGTTGTGCTTAACTAAGTCCTTTTGCAACTCTCCATGGATGTACGCAGATTGGAGATCTACAACACGGTCGGCAAATCGTTGTTCATTTTGTGCATCCCTTCCAACAGGCTCAAAAGGAATACGATTACCTTGTTCATCTACTGGCCCATCATAAACATTGAAAGCAGTTGATGGGTTTTGAAGATCTTCTTCTTCCAACTCCTCGAACTCCTCCTCCACAAATTCTTCTTCGACAATCATGTTATGCATTATAATGCAAGCCAACATGATGCTCTTCAATGTCGATTGGTGATGACACCTAGCTGCATGCCGAATAATTCCCCAACGAGATTGCAAAATTCCAAAGCACCTCTCTACATCTTTGCGGTATGCCTCTTGTTTCTTGGCAAAGAGTTTCTGTGGAAGCTCTTGGGGATTGAAGATTGTTTTCACAAACGAGGAGTACCTGAGATATATACCGTCAGCTAGATAGTAAGTATTGTGGTAAGTCATACCGTTGACTTTATAGGTCGCACTCGGACTGTTTCCGGCAAGGAGCGAATCAAATATGTCCGATTGGTGGAGCACGTTGATGTCATTTTGTGATCCGGGTACCCCAAAGAAGCTGTGCCATATCCACGTGTCATATGAGGCCACCGCCTCTAAAATAATAGTTGGACGCTTCTTTCGGCCCGAGAATGCTCCTTGCCAAGCTGTGGGGCAGTTTTTCCACTCCCAGTGCATGCAGTCAATGCTTCCGATCATACCAGGAAATCCGCGATGCCTTGCTCTCTTTAGAAGTCGGGATAAGTCTGTGGCATTTGGAGCGCGGAGATAGAGGTCACCGTAAAGCTCGTAGATATGCATACACCACTTCTTCATGCATTGTAGTGTTGTGGATTCACCCATCCTTGTTATTTCAGCACACTGATCTGCGGCTGCGCCGTACGCCAACATACGAAGAGCGCCTGTCATCTTTTGTTGTGGAAGAAGTCCAACCAATCCAACGGCGTCAGCTCTTTGGTGCAAAAAATAGTCGTGGTTGCAGAGATCCGTCATTATACGGTTGAATAAATTGGTACTCATTCGATACCTTCGACGAAAGGCTTGTTCATTGAAGACGGGCCGTTCGATGAAGTAATCCTCCATCAGATTATGTCCCCTTGACTCCCTCATTCTTTCTTCATTTGGTCGGCGGCGAGGTGGTTCGTCATCGAACATTGCATCGACCACGACCGCTTCAGTGATGAAAGCATTAGCAATTTCGGCATTTCGCCAACGTTGGTGTCGCCTCCTCCGGAAAAAATTCTCAAAACTAAAAGGATTCATCTTATCGGAATGTGGAATATATGGTTGGTTTTGGTGTGAATGAACGATGAGCACCGATCAACAAATATATAGCCGAGTGTAGATGATGTGATTAGATAAGCTGATGACACGTGTCGTCTTTCAATTGGTCGGAAATCTCTCCGAGAATCTTATACAATTATTAGACCCGATCATGAATAGTGGACATGACACGTGTTGCCTCGTGATTGGTTGAAAATCTTATCGGAAATTTTGTACAATTATTTACCCGATAACCTTCTGTCGGCGTGACACGTGTCAACTCGTCATTCGTCGGAAATCTTACCCGAAATCTTATTCAATTATTCATACGACAACGACACGTGTCGTTTATGGATTGGTTGAAAAAAAAAAATTATGAACAGTAATAGCACGTGCTATTTTTTGACACCGCTGCGCGAAAAACAGCTTCTGCACCTCCTATTCGATGAACAGTGACTGCTCCACCTCAAACAGTGCCTGCTCCTCCTCAAATTGCTCCTCCTATTCGATTTTACCCATGCGGGTGCTCTAGATAGGGTAGATCGAGCAAATAGATCCTTTCTTGGTACTAATTAATATTGATCACATCAATAGGATTAACTAAAGCTCGCCTGGACAACTCCCACACTAAACTATGTAGCATATAATGAATGCATCATCTTGTGACAAGTCGACTATCCATGATAGTCGACAGAAGTCCCTCTTCAGTCGAACAAAATGCATTCCTTCACTCAAACATTGATACTTGAAAGAACAAATCTTTGTTTCATAGGGGTACATTCCCTTATACACGCATAAAAACCCAACTTCTCAAAGAAAATGCTTATGAACCACAGAGACATCATATGCAGAAGAAGGGAAACTCTTGGTACAAATCAGATTCTTACCTGCATTAGTGCAGTGTGTGGAAAGAGCTGAACCCCACGAACCATGTTGTGTAAAAGAGCAGGCTCTGTGTGCGTGTGTGCGTGAGATAGAAATAAATGGAGCAGAATATCTGGAAACACATTTATCATATCATGTAAGTCACGATCGATATGCCAATGGAACATACAATAGAAAAGCTACAGCCTACAGCACA
Organism: Geum urbanum; assembly: GCA_946800695.1. Taxonomy (NCBI): domain Eukaryota; kingdom Viridiplantae; phylum Streptophyta; class Magnoliopsida; order Rosales; family Rosaceae; genus Geum; species Geum urbanum. The sequence continues at coordinate 1,149,442 of OX326998.1, read as the reverse complement.
ACTGAAAATGATAAATTATGAACAATTCCCTCATTGTCTGAATCGTATTTAATAAACTAGCAGATATACATACCACGCAAGAGACATCCCGTTTAAAATTAGACAGAAAACTGAATCTATTGCCACAAGAGAGCCATAAGAGCACAAGCTACAACAAACATAATCAACATCTTCAGATAATAATCTTGAACCAAGGCTGAACGAACCACTCGAGGAACTGGACGGAAATTGTATCTATGCCCATGAGGGGCATGAAATGTATTTTGAAACCCATGTGGAAACCCCACACTCGCGCCATACATGGGAGCATCAGGAAATCCATGCAACTGAAAATTTAACAAATTCGGGAAAATACCCCCAAAAGCTGCAGAAAACGTGAAGTTGCCAAACCTTGTTGTGGTTGCAACTGGAGGAGCAAACCCTCCCAAACCACCCAACCCTCCCATGAACCCAAACCCACGTTGCCCGAAATGGTTCTGATCAGGTGGAGGAGCTGTTTCGGGTCTTTGCCCTGCTGGCCGGTTTGGTATATCAACACCAGGAACCGACTTTGATCTCGGGTCACTTGATGTCTTTCCCCTACCATACAACGGCACCAAATTCTCCTCCTTTATAAGCGCTTTGCAAACAGGGCACTCCTGCGAATGAGAGTGAATATGGAGCCACTTGTAAAGACATGGCCAGCAGAAAAGATGCCCGCATAGGGTAACAATCGGATCCTGCGCCAAGTCAAAGCAGATATTGCACTCGAAATTGCCAGCATCGCCGCTGTTACTACTGTTACCACCGGAGTAAAACGGCCCGTTTGATTGGAACGGCCTGCTCGTCGAATCCCCAAAACCACTCGCCATACCTGGACGAATACGCCTCTCAAAATTAATCATATTACATAATTTACATTAACACCAGCCATTGCAATACCACAATTACATTAAACTACAAAGGAACAAAATAATCATTACAATTCTATGTTCTTAACAATTCACAGGTCCTCGTAATTTGAACACAAAATGTATAAACCCTTGCAACAATTACATGACCACAAACAAATAAATGCTTATAAATTATTCATAGCATCATCAATCATGAAATTCCAGTCAATCCCAATTTATCACCTAACTCTAAAACTAATCAAATTGATATCTTTTTCAACAGAATCCAATCATAGCAGACCAATAAACAAGAACAGAAATGAAATCTAATCTAATCTTAACAATCGGATTAAACAGATCAGATGGGAACAGAAACTTTAGGTTGGGTGCAGCTTACCTTTACATAGAAGAATACGAAGGAGAAGAGTAGAGAGGAATCGAAGCCTAGTCAAAACGGGTATGGCGGAGAGAGAGAGAGAGATATGTTGGGTTTGGTGAAGAAAGATTTGGAATCGTGAAGCGTCTTGGAGATCACCGTAGGGAGAGGGATTACATGGCGGTTTCTAATTGGCGGGTTCTAGTTCTCAGAATTAGAGCCGTCTGATGTGGAGACTTTTCGCTCCAAATAAAATGAACGACTGCGAAAAATTAAAGAGTGTGACTTTACAAAATTAAAGAATATGCTTTTGCTAATTTAGTAACCCATGCCCCATGATTCCTCTTTTTAGGACTGGGCAGAAACCAACCCGATGGATCTGCCCGATTTTGTTGAGTTGGAAACCGAACCGTTTAAAGCTAAATCGGCTAAAATGGACCGCACCGATTGCACCCGGGTCGGTCACGGGTTTCACTTTGAGATTATTCAGATCCTTCGATCACCATTAATTGTATTCATTCATTCCCATTATTAACACCTCTATTGATTCGATCCGTTCAAATAAGTGATTTCTCTATCATGATTATTCAGCGTTTCTCCCTCTTTCTCACCATTATATCTGCCCTGATTCATTGAATTTTCCATTTCCCAACCCAGGAAAACCTAGTTTCAATCCCTATAAATACTAAGAGATGAAACCCAAATTTTACAGCCTCAATTCTAGCTTGCAGTGTCTCCTTCTCCAGTACTTCACATTTGAATCCTCATATTCGAGATTCTGGGTTTTTAGAGGTAATTGTGGTGTCAATGTTTTAATTCGTATTGAGTTTATGTTGTATTTGAATGGTTTAGCTCAATTCGATTTGAAGTGCTGACTAATTTTTGGGGTTATTTGGTGTAGGAACAAAAGAAGATCTGATCGATTCTGGGTTTGAAGAGGTACTGTATCAATTTTTAAATTTGTCTGTTTGATTTGAATGATTTAAATATGATCAGATGTCTGAGTTATATTGATGATCTTTTTGGTTTTGAATTTCAGATTTTAGACTTGATTTGATAGAAAGAGATCGGCTAAATCGGCTTTGTGACCCAAGATCCGTTTACTGCCTTTGAAACAAATAAAATGAGTGTATTGAATACAGTCAAATCCCATGATTGCTTATACTGGTCTTCTTGTTTTTGCTTATCGAATGTCATGAAATCCACATTATGTTTGTGATTAATGTATATATGACCATGTGCTTATTTGTGTGTGTATATAAAATCATTATATAAAACAAGATTAAACTGATTGATTCTATAGATGGTTGAACTGATTATGTATATACTGCGAGATTTTGATGACTGAATATGATTTCCATGCCAACACTGACAAAGCATCTTCTTTGTTATTTTTCTGCTTGAACATTATGTTCATGCTTTATCACTGTATGTTCACATTTTTATCTTGAATTTGAAGGTGATCCTGAACCTATTGATGTCTAGATGATTGAAGATTATGGTTGTGCTGCATTCTGCCTAGTCAGGTACTTGTTCTTTTTTTCGTTCTAAATTGAAAGAATGTATTTGTGATATTGTTGTAATTATAAAACTGTATGAATGGTATATGCATTGAACTTGTAGGATGCACTGATGTAATCTGCCTAGTTTACTTGATTGCATTGAACTTGCAGGATGCACTGGTGCGCATGAGTAATCTACCTAGTTTGCTTAGTCATTGTATGTGCATCAGTAATCTACCTAGTTTGATTAGTCACAGACTCTAGTTACTTAGTCAATGTATGTGCATCAATAATCTGCCTAGTTTGCCTAATTGTAGGATGCATTGATGCTGTCATGAAGAATAAAGATCTCAAGCTCTTCATGATAGGCATTGGAGCAATGAACTTATGCTTTATTGGAGTTTTTATTCTTATTTTCAGACTTTCAGAATTTGAAAGTCTTACTTGCACAATATGTAATGGTTTATTTTTCAGACTTGCACAATATGTATTACTTGCACAATATGTAATGGTTTATTTTTCAGTTTGTATTAAGACTTTCCATATACTGTTTTCCAGTTTAACAGCTTGATCATGATGAATTGATGCTTAAGTACTACTATTTTGCTTCTAACCTTGAAATTTTTTTAAACTCCGAAGCTTTAGCCCAACCTATATTATAACCCGATTTTTTTAAGCCTAACCCACAACCGACCCGGTCCAAGCCGAAATAATCGGTAGGCCAGATTTTTGGCCCAAAAAATATAAATTCAGTTACCGGTTTGATTTTATGGCACCCGTTTAGTTAGGCCAGGTTTCGGGTTAAGCCTTAACCTGGTCTGAACCGACCTGTGCCCAGTCCTAGTTCCTCTTCCTCGGCACTTCTAAGGTTTGGCCTAGCGTGCTTGTCACGACAACAACCTGTTTGTGCCCTCTATTTTCTCGATTATAAATTGACATTCCTTCATCTCCTCCATAGATTGAAATCCTCTTCGTTTCTTCAGCCTCCCTCATAATCATCTTTCGATCGTCATTTCTTTGTACTCGACACTGCTCCCTTTGTCGTCGTCTGTTGCATTGGACTGTCGTTTTGGATTGTCGTCGAATTTCCCTTTGCTATGGTGGATGCAGTGATCTTGATTGGATTGCTCATGATGACCGGGTGAGTGGTGATATATGGAATCTTGGCGGAACTCGTCACTCTAGAAGTGTCAAGGTTGGCTCTTGTTCGCGACCTCTGAGAGCGAGGCTGAGGGCAGTTGCAGGTCGGAGCGACACAAATGGACCTGTATTGGTGCCCACCAGGAGAAGCGGTGTTCTAGAGCGATGGTTTCCTCTGGGAAACCCTCCAACTTTTTTGCCTAAAAATGGGCTGGTTTTCGTCACATTTTTTTCCATAGGCCTGGTGGATTGATTGGCTGCCCCTAGGCTTTGTTGTTCAGGCCTATGGTTGGGAACCTGGGGAATCCACCACCCCTTAGGTAAAATGGGCCTAGTTAGTTAAAGAGTGATACATAAATGAATTTTTGATAGTCCCCGTACTACGGTTTGCTAGTCTAAAATTAGAACTTGAATTGTCCTAATATAATTATGCATTAGGATTTACAATATATCATATATGTGCATTTCTCTCCAACAACAGCTTATATAGTTGCATGAACAGTCTTGTTCTGATGGTCAATGAATTCGTGGTCGGTCGTGGTTAATTATTGTTAAAGTTACATCCAACAGATGATATTAAATTGACTTTTAACTATTTTTTTAATTATTCACAATTAGACGTAAATTTAACGAGTTGAACACAAGTAATTACATAACTCACTATCCACTTAATTATGACTCGTCGCACAAAATACTTCACACTCGCATCTTTCACTCTTTCCTAGTCTCGACCACAACATAAAATTTAGTTGACCCCTAGTCTCGACCACGACATTGTATAGACCTCCGGCCAAATTTACAACATAAAATTTAAACCAAACTAACTAAACGTGCAAGTAATACATATTGTGCATGAAAAAGGTGAATGGTAAGCACAATTAGTAGCTGCCAATTCCCAATTACACATGTTTTTCAAACTATGAATTACAAATTGGCAATTAGTAAAATGATATATGTTCCACCACTAAACGTTTGGCAAATACCAACCACACTTCAAGTGCATGGATCACGATGACAGTGGCAGCTGCTACTCGACAATAAACTTATAACCACTCTCATTCAATACTAACCATTTATCATTTTCATGTTTCTAATAACTTCAAAAACATACACAATCAAAACCTCCCAAATCGTCTGCGCACGTTATGCAGTCTTCCCGTATCTATTTGGCCCCTAGTCTTCCCGTATTTCATTTTTAATATTTAGTTGACTGAAATACAAAAGATGCATGCGCATAAATTTGCCAATAAGAAACACTTTGTAGTAGCTCACATCTCATGTCAAAGTATCCATGACACCAAAAAGATGAAAAGCATTTACAAGTGAAACACTCTAACGAGCATTCTTTTTAGACATTAAGCCAACAAATATTATATACTTCTTGTTTTTGAATATCTTAGCTCAACCGTCTAATTTTCTATTCAAATAAGTATGGAAAATGTTTTTTTTTTGTAAGACGGTGGTTATAAATGAATTGATGAAAATAATAGATTATAAGAAGTTCACGTGAATTCTGGCACGATCAAAATAACTTCCTAAAGTATCCTATATTAGGCATTACATTTAACTAAATATCTAACATAGTTGAACAGATTAAGCGTAAAACAAAACTAAAAATTATCCCGGACTCCACACTCTATTTAACTATGCCACATAATTTACATCAGCGTCAAACGCTGCTCCTGTTGTGCTGCGTGTGCATTTGTCATCGTCACATGATCAAGAGCAATCTTCTTCTGAAGAGACTCATGTTTACGAGCTCTTTGCCACCTAATAAATCTACACCAGCGTCAAACGCTACTCCTTATGTGCTGCTTGCGTGCCTTTGCCACGCCGCAAGATCACGAACAACCTTCTTCTGAGGAGACTCATGTTTATGAGCTCTTTTTGGACGATCAAGCTCCCCTCTAGAAGACCGTCCGAGTTTCTACTCATCTTCTATAATTTGACAATGGATAAATCAAAATCAAATTTAAAAATAAGTTTTCACAGCAAACTTTGCAACTATCACTAAATTCTACTTAAACCTCTAGAAGCTTTAGAGTTTAGACTCGTCTTCACCCTAAAACATTTCTTGTACTCATCATTACCCTAGAACATTTCTAGAAAAATATATGGGGGGTAATCTTGGAGTGGAGAATAGGAGAACAGTCAAAATCCTCATGCAAGTCATGTTTGATATAGAACGCGCTCTCCATGGCCCCTAGGTTCCTTTCATCGGCCAATCACCACCTTCCAACCCCGTCCCTTTCTAGACGTTAACAACCGAATTTAGGCCCTAATTAAAATTGGTGCACACACTTTTATTAAATATCTTCAGGTCCAAGACACCGACTAATACCATCACTTTTATAACAAATTATTTCCCTCGTTTACTTCGGTCCATATTTATAAAATTCCAGCCCTAAAGTTGAATGATAACAACAAAAATTATAGACCCCAAGAAACTTCCCCTGTCAGTTCACACCTTATTCTACTCCATCCTTTATATACCATTCATAAGTCGTTAGCCAGATTACAGTCCACATTTTCTTGCCAAATTTTACATAGCAAGTTTGATACTTTATACTTAGCTCTTTCCAAAATACGAATAGTTGGTCGGGATATATGAAATGCATGAGCTGATGAAGACGACGACCCAACAACGACACAGCTTTAGCTACTGGCTAACAGATCATCCAGCAATTATAAACTTTCGGTGGAGTCCTACCCAATCATGGGGATCCACGTGGTCATTCCTCTTCACCGTAATCCCCGTTTATATCTTCGCCGCCGTCGCCCTCCACCTTCTCTTGGCCGTCTTCCGCCGCGGAAACCGCCCAGTACCGCTCGGTCCAATCCCGGCGCTGCACAGCCTCCTCATGTCGGTCATCTCCGCCGTCATCTTCGTCGGGCTCCTCCTCTCCTCCGCGGCGGAGATACGCGACACGCGGTGGTTCTGGCGTCGGACCAAGACCGCCACCCCTCTCGAGTGGCTACTCTGCTTCCCGCTCGGTACGCGCCCTTCCGGGCGCGTGTTCTTCTGGTCCTACGCCTTCTACCTCTCCCGCTTCCTCCACCTCCTCCGCACCTTCTTCACCGTACTCCGCCGCCGCCGCCTCACGTCGTTCCACCTCCTCAACCAGTCCATCCTCATCTTCATGTCGTTCCTCTGGCTCGAATTCTCTCAATCCTTTCAAGTCCTCGCCATACTCTCCACCACGCTCCTCTACTCCGTCGTGTACGGCTACCGGTTCTGGACCGGGGTCGGCCTCCCCGGCGCGTGCTTCCCATTCGTCGTCAACTGCCAGGTGGCGCTTCTGGGCTGCAACGTGGCGTGCCATGTCGGCGTTTTGTTGCTGCAGGTTTTTAAAGGCGGGTGTAACGGGATCGGCGCGTGGATTTTCAATTCGGTGCTCAATGCCGCCATTCTTTTTCTGTTCATGAACTTCTATGTGAAGACCCACTTGAATTGTTCAAAGGTCAAAACAACAGGAGGAGGGGCTGCTGCTCATGAGGATCGGATTAGTAAACAAAACTAGGGCACATGATATTAATGCCCGTCTAGAGGTTTGGTAGTCACCACGTAGTACTGTAAATTCATTTTTTTACTGAGAATATATACAGATTGACATATATACTTTTGTAAATTCATACATAGTGTCGAGTCATGTAACACAAAGTGTGTGATTGAACGGATGGTAAGAAGTTTTGTTTAGTTGAGATATGTTTCTAGGTTTTTTTTTTATGAGATTCCTTATAAGTCATATATATTGGAGTCTCATATGTTCCATCATTTTCATTCAAGTAATACAAAAACAAATGATCCATGCATATTTGAGTTAACTCTACTACTACAAATTATAAACGAATAAGAGTAAATTCTGACGATATATAAATGACGAATCAAATGGTTAAACGATTTTTGATTGAACTCAAATTTTATAAGTAACTTAATTGAAGTTAATATTTATAACATGAGTGATTTTAATTGTCATCATTTGATATCCAAGTGAGGTAAACAAAAAAATCCGCACCATAAGATGTACTTGGCGAAAAGTATTGTCATATTGGAGTCTCATATGTTCCATACTTTTCATTCAAGTAATACAAAAACAAGTGATATATGCTTATTTCTACTACTACATGCAATGGTTATTTTGAAGTCAGAAATCTATAATGCGTATTTCCACTTGCAAGCTTTTCATTATCCAAGCATGCACCGGCCAATACGTGTCGAACCTCACACTGCTGTCATCCAAGCTCTTTCCTTTCAAAGATTTAACTCCTCAGCTTTCCCATCAAGCCGCGCGCGATACCTCAAGCATCTGCTCTAACTGTTCCAATCCTGCCATAACTCCTTCGTAATTAGACCTCATCATATCTCACACCTCCCCTAACAGTCACGCCTCATTTTGTTCTTATCCCATTTAAAAAAACCAATTGCATCCCTATAAATCCGAAACTTCCCACATTTTCAAACAGTCACCCCTTATCGCACTACACCCCTTCACCATATATAAATAAAAACCTCCCATCTCTCTACTCGGGTTTTATTTTGAACACTACACAGGCCATCTAAACCAGTACGAGGACCAATGCGACAAAATATATAACTATATCCAGTGGGACCCATGTATATAATAGGAACAAACGAATTCAATGGTTTTTAATTTCTTTGAAAAATTCTATAGTGCTCCAGAGTCTATAGTGCTCCAGAGTCTTAAAACTTCCCAGTTTTGGAGCGTTGGATCAATTCTGCGGTCTCCATTTTTGCAGAAATGAAGTGATCCAACGCTTAAAACTTAAAATCTATATATTGTACGGTACGAGGAAATCTTCGAGATGTATACCAATACGGACATATATGGGTTAGTACTCTACAACCCTTTTTCTAGTAGTTTTCTAATACGTGAATGCCTCTCGATCTATATAATATTCTCATCGTTTTGATTCTTATTGTTGACTTTTGACTTTGTAGGAAATTACACCGCCACTACAAGAAATTTACCATTAAGTGACAAACCTGATTTTTCACCGATGTTCAATATTTTGTCACCCATTTTTATTTGTCACTAAAAATTGTAACAGGTGTTTATAGGTGACAAATGGTAAGTTTGCCACCAAAAGTGTTTATGTGACAAACTTAGTTTGTGACCAATTCCATCATTTTTTGTCACCTATAATTTGCCAAATTTTAAATGAGCAAAGTTTAGAACGTGTCATACTTGAGTGACCTTCTTAGCCATTTTTCCTTTTCAGAAACTTATATAGCTCCGACACGTACCTAGAAAATGAAACACTGAACCAAACCCCTTTCTCCTTGTTAATTACACCTAAAGCTTCATTTCCATGTTGAGAAAGCTTCATTTCCATGTTGAGAAAGCTTCAGTTGATATGCTTTAATGTTAGAAGGATTTAATTAGTTTATATTCGTGTGATATTGTTATATATGCAAGTTGTGAAACAGCTGTTAAGTTTTGGAGTAATCAGGCGAACCATTCAGTGGCATTTTGCTGCGGTACTTGCCATTTCTCTCTAAATATTTCTACATTCCCTCTCTATGAACAGCGATTTCATAGCAAAAGTATATATATTAGTATATGTCTATGTTCCATATGACTGATATGAGCAAAGATAATCAGGTAAGGACGTTTTAAACATAAGAATGTTGCATAATTGAATATTTTGATTATCTCATATTTGTTTCAACGATTTAAACCGTTGATGTTATAAATATCTTTTAAAGGAATAGACCTGCAAAATTTCAGCCAACTTTATAATCTTTTGGTCATCCGAAATGATGAAACATTAAAAAAAATAAGGAGCGTCAGATAGATGCTCACGATATATAAATGGCGAATCAAATAGCCAAACGATTTCCGATCAGACTCAAATTTTGTAGGTGACTTAGTTGAAGTAGTATTTATAGCATGAGTGGTCTATCTTCATTGTCAATATTTGATGTCTAAGTGAGATAAAATGGAAAGATGGAACGGCGAGGTCTTTGGTGGTCGACCAGTCGGTGTGGTGGTCTTAAAATTTCGCTATCATATGTTGGAAAGTATAATGGTAAATATTATTTTATATTTAGGATTAAAGTTGTATAGATGTGATAGGAATGTAAATATTCTTTCCTATTAAGAAACAAATTGTACATCTTTTTTAACCCCAAATTGGGATGAATGAAATCAACGAATCATCCCTGAACCAAAATTTTACTTGGTATCAAAGCTGAATTCCTGAAATTTGAACAATCCTGAATTGAATTGAAACCTTGAATTACCACAACTAAATTATTTCTTCCGCTGCACTTGAAATCCCTGAATTGAAACATTTGAAGTTGAACATGAATTCTTGAAATTGAAAACCCGTAAATCCCGAAGTATACTCTTGAATTTTTAAATCTTGAAAAACCTTACTGTTTGAAACATGAAGATATCGCGTGGATCATCAATTGCCTCTACTCATATAGTTGAATCGGGGGTGAAGAGTAATGCATCATCCTTCTCCGCATTATCTTCGACTCCTCCCTAGATCATTGATACTGGTGCAACTGATAACATGACGAACACCCCCAGTCTGATACAGACCATTAATCCATCCCCTCAACATGTTGTGTCTCCTTCTGATGGCTCTCCATCTCATGTTATTGGTGAAGGTTCTGTCAAGATATCTGATAATCTGTCAATCGACACTGTTCTTGTAGTTATCTCTCTTGCCTATAACCTTCTATTTGTTAGTCAGATAACTGCAGCCCTTAGATGTTCTGTCACTTTCTATCCAGATTTTTGTATCTTTCAAGATCTTGTGACAAGAAATTTTTTTGGTTATGGTGTTCGAAGGGGGGAATTATATTATCTTGATTTGACAAACAGTACAGCACAACAATTGAAATCATCGGGACAAGCAAATAATATCATAGTTTAGATAAAGCTAAGGAAGATGTGTGGTTATGGCACCGTCGTCTGGGTCATTTGAATTTTCAATATCTACAGAAGCTTCAACCTCAACCTTTTTCACATGTGAATACCTCAGAATTTCAGTGTGAATTTGCCAAGAGTCACCGTAGTACTTATTCTCCATGTTTATTCAAATGTTCTGTCATTTTTATAAAAATTCACTTTGATGTTTGGGGTCCTGCACAAGTTCATACCCGCTCTAGCTCTAGGTATTTTGTTACTTTTATTGATGAATGTACTAGGATGACTTGGGTCTCCTTGATGAAGCACAAGAATGAAGTGTATTCCAGATTCACTAAATTTCATGCGATGGTGGCAACCCATTATCAACAGCACATTCGAGTATTTCAATCTGACAATGGTGGCGAATATGTGAATGGTGAGATGTCTGCTTTTTTGATCTCTCATGGAATCCGACACCAGACTTCAATTGCGTATACTCCTCAACAAAATGGATTAGCTGAAAGGAAGAATATACAGATAATGGAAGTTGTTCGGGCCTCTCTCTTTGGCATGAATGTGAAATTGAACTTGTGGGGAGAAGCTGTTCGTTCTGCTGCATACTTGATCAATCGCACTCCTTCCCGTGTTATTGAGTTTCAAAATCCTTATCAAAAGTTACATTAGTTGATGAATGTGTCATCCTTGCCAAATTTAGAGTCAAGAGTTTTTGGGTGTACTGTGTATGTTCATATCAACAAACAACTGAGAGGCAAGCTTGATACATGTGCTGTGAAGTCTATTTTTGTTAGGTATGCTGACTTCCAAAAATGTTATCGTTGTTATGACCCGCTCCATAACAGGAGGCATGTTTCATTGAATGTCTCATTTCATGAATTTGAACCATATTACTCAGGGGGAGTTTCAGAGTCTTCCCTTCAGGGGGAGAGAAGTATACATGAAGGCAATCCTCTGATTGCAGATGAATTTGAGGACTTGGAGAGGTTGGAGGAACAACTTGGATGAAGCCAAACAAAAGAATGTACAGGAGGAATTTTCGACATGTCGAAAATTCCTCTCGACCTGTCAAAAAAGGTGTTCGGAACGGAGCAGAACGATCACATCGACCCATCGAGAATAATTCTCTACCCGTTGAGGAATAGGTCTGGAACGGAGCAGATTCGATGCATCGACCGTTTGAGAGAAATCATTGAAGAAATCCTCGACCTGCCGAGAACTGAAGCTAAAACATCATTACCTGAAGTTCAAACCTCTTCTGAAGCAGTACCTCATGAAGATCTCTCTTCTACTTCATTAACTAAAGAACCTTCCCAGAACGTCTCACATGAGGTATGTACTGATAATATTGAATCAGACACTGTAGAGGTTACTCCAAGGAGATCTCAACGAGAAACAAGAGGGTGTTCCAAAGAAGCAATATGAGCCAACTATGGAAGCCAAATATCCAATTACTGTCTTTGTATCTCACCATAAGTTGACTGGAGCACATGCACTTGTTGTTAGTGAATTATCTACAGTATCTATTCCCAGTAATGTACAGGATGCTTTGGCAGATCCAAAATGGAAGCAGGCTATGAATGAAGAACTGAAGGCTTAACAAAAAAATGAAACATGGGAGACTGTTCCTGCACCACCTGGAAAGAAGACTGTTGGATGTAGATGAGTATTTACAGTGAAGCTGAAGGCAGATGGAAGCATTGATCGATATAAAGCTCGTCTGATTGCAAAAGGTTATACTCAGCGATATGGAGTTGACTATCATGAGACATTTGCTCCCGTAGCAAAGATCAGTATTGTATGCATCCTCATAGCCTTAGCAGCCCGACATGACTGATCATTACATCAATTTTATATGAAGAATGATTTCCTGAACGGAGATTTAGAAGAAGATGTGTACATTGATATTCCTCTAGGTGTTATCTGTAAGCCATGTGATATTGGAAAAGTCTGCAGATTGAAGAAGTTACTGTATGGATTGAAGCAATCTCCTAGAGCGTGGTTTGAGAGATTTTCTGGAGCAATGAAGAAGTTTGGATATCGGCAGAGCAACTCTGATCATACCTTGTTCATTAAACGTAATGGTGGTAAAATTACTGGTCTGCTTGTATATGTTGATGACATGGTTGTTACAGGTGATGATCCAGTTGAGATGGAGGATTTAAATAAGCGGTTATCCCAAGAATTTGAGATGAAGGATTTGGGTCCACTGAAATATTTCTTGGGAATTGAAGTTGCAATATCCAACTTGGGAATCACCTTGTCTCAACGGAAGTATGTGCTTGATCTTCTTGCTAAAACATGAATGCTGGATTGTAAACCTGCTAAGACTCCTATTGAGATGAACCACAAGCTGGAGTTGTGTCCTGGACAGGTTCCAACAAACAAAGGAAAATATCAAAGATTAGTAGGGAGGTTAATCTATTTGTCACATACTCGTCTTGATATTGTGTATGCTGTCAGTATTGTCAGTCAGTTCATGCACGATCCTAGTGAAGAGTATATGGAAGCTGTGATGTGAATACTCAGGTACTTGAAGTTTTCACCTGGAAAACGTCTATTTTTTCCAAGGATGGTGAGTTTGGTGTCATAGAATATTCTGATGCAGATTGGACTGGTGACAAAAAAATAAGGCATCTACATCTGGGTACTTCACATTTATTGGAGGAAGTTTAATAACTTGGCCCAGTAAGAAGTAGAATGTGATTGTCTGTTCTAGTGCTGAAGCTGAATATCGAGGAATGTCAAATGAAGTGTGTGAACTGCTGTGGATTCGAAATGTATTGAAGGAGCTAGGATTCAAGTTCCATAAAGCAATGGACTTACATTGTGACAATACCGCTGCAATTGAAATTGCTCATAATCCTGTACAACATGATCGAACAAAGCATGTGGAGATATATCGGCATTTCATCAGGATCACCTTGATAAAAGGAATATATGTTTCCTTTTTGTAACGTCTGAAGAGCAGTAGTTGGAGGATATACTCACTAAAGGATTATCACACCATGCATTTACTGGATGGATTGACAAGTTGGACATGATTGACATCTATGCACCAACTTGATGGGGAGTGTTGGAAAGTATTATGGTAAATATTGTTTTGTTATTAGGATTAAAGTTGTATAGATGTGATAGGAATGTAAATATTCTTTCCTATTAGGAAACCAATTGTACATCTTTATTAACCCCAAATTTGGATGAATGAAATCAACGAATTATCCCTGAACAAAAATCTACTTCATAAAGTTCAAAAGGCCAAAAATTCTAAATAAATTTGTCTCAGACTCCAACAATTACTTCATATTTCACTCTATAATTTAATATTTTCTCTATAATTTAATGAAGTTAACCTATATTACAATTTCAATAAATGTTTATATTAGATTAAATCATTTATTAGGAAAGAAAATAGTGAAAATAGAGAGGTGATGAAGAAAGAGAGTGAAAATATTAAATAAGCATTAAATTTTAGAGTTGTTAAAGATGTTGTTATGTTTCTAGAGGTAAGGCACCTATGTCCTCCTCTTGTATGTTTTTGAATTTAATAAATATGATCAGGCGTGGGGATGAGCATCCTAGCATAGCACTTGGTTAGGTCCCAAACCCCTTTAAAAAAATGTTTAGAGCATCTCCAACAGTTACTCTACAATGAAAAATTCATCCATTATGGAGTAAAAATATATGTTTTTACCTCCAACAGCCACTCTAAACCTCTCTCTATTTTAGAGAAAGTGTTGAGAGAGAGAACCAAAAACCTCTCTCAGTTGAAATTAAAAACATCTATGTTTACCCTATAATGGATGAATTTTCCCATTATTGGAGATGCTCTAACTAACTTGATTAGGGAGCGGGACAACTCATTTTTCAAGACTGGAGGATTGACACTCTCCCCCGTCCTACTCATTTTAATTACAAACAAGTTAGTTAGAGCATCTCCAATAATTAGGTTTAAGGTAGCTTTACTTTAAGGGGTCGTTTCTATCGAATCGGATCCCAGTCAATTCCTTGTAATTAAAACTATTTTTATAAATAAAATGTTCTGTTACCTAAAAAAAAAGAGTCAATATTAGAGTCCCATATGTTCCATTATTGTAATTCAAGTAACACAAAAAAATGATCCATTGCTTATTTGTAATTGCTACATACATGGTTATTTCTAATTGCTACATGCATGGTTATTTTTATATAGCTAATTTCTACTTGCAAGCTTTTCAGTATCCAAGCTAGCTACTCGCGTCTTTCACTGAACACCACACAGGCGATCAAAACCAGTACGAGGACCAATGCGACAAAATCTATAATTATAGATTATAGATTTTGTTTTTGTAATACTCCGGAGCACTGTTCCCTTCTTCCAGGTCCTCTTGGCTTTTGATATTCCCAACACCAATCGACGTTTCTTAATTATCTGTGTTGTTTTTGTCTTCCTTGTCTGATATTTCCTGCATTCTGCTTATTATTCTTGTTTAATGTCTCTTCGAGATGTATATCTAATTAATCAACAAGTTTATCATTAGCGACCAACTTGAACAATATTTTCTTCCTTGTTTTTCATTCCTATAATCCTATATATTCATGCAACTGTTCATCCTAGTTTAATTTCAGTGGCCTATCAATTCTGCTGACTGAAGTTTCAAATTTCTTTGTACACAACGTACGCTCAGAGTAACTGATCAACTTCAGCTAGCACAGTAAATGTTCTCATATTCAATTGTACATCTTTTTATTCCAGACATCTTATCATTATTGATTACTGTGTTTACTGTATAAGAAGCTAGTCCATCTCTTTTGTTACTTCTTAGATGATGTCCAAGGTTGGAAAGGTTGTACTGCTCTGCAGCCTCGTGGCACTATTCTTGTGTTCTTACATCTGCCTATGCCTGTGTTTTTACTACCGCAATCGACGAGCAGCAGCTGCTGATTCTTCTGTCCCCTCTCTACAGTGCAGTGAATGCACAATTGAAAGTGATGAATTTGTCAACCATGGAGTGTATGAAAGTGTAAAGTCTAAGGTAGCTACCGGTCAAACTGCAGCTACAACTGCGTCTACAACTACGACTACAACTGCGTCTACAACTACGACTATAAAGAAGAACCGGATCCATCAAATTTTTAAGAAACTTATATAGCTCCTGGTGGCCATCTGTTACACGAGCACAATGATCATCTATTTGTTCTTCCTCATTAAATTATACGAGCTTTTTGCGAACTTAATAATTAGTACTTATTCAAAGCATCTATCTTTGATTTCGATTCTATTTTTGGTGTTTACTCTACTCCCTCTAGCCTATAGAGTTTAAAGCTTAAAATTTCAGTTTACTATTTTAAATTTTAACTATTGTAGTGAAGTAACAATAACCCTCGAAAAAAAAATTATGCGCTACACAATATTATTGGTTACAATTAGCCGGGTAACAATATATTCCTGGCTTCGCCACTGTTGCCTCCTATCCCTAGAAAATGAAACACTGAACCACTACTGGATATCTTGATTCGAGCGACGAAGAATGAAAAGGAAAACATAACTTCGTCGCTTTAACTAATCTAAGCGACCACTATTGCTGTCGTCGCTAACAAAACAGGGAGCGACAAATATTGATCAATATTGGTCGCTTCAGTATTCGTCGCTTACAAAAAGACTAAAGCGACCAATATACATAGTTTGTCGCCTCATGTTATCCCAGAACCATGTTTTGGAACGACATTCAATCTTCGTCGCTAAAGAAGTATTAAAGCGACCAAGGTAAGTTATGTCGTCGCTCGGGTATAAACGAAGCGACGAACATTGGTCAAAATTCGTCGCTTAGATTTTTTTTCATCTTCCTTTGTACTTCGTCTTAAATGCAACCTGTATATATAGGTAAAATTTTAGATTTACAGATGCAGTCGGGTTCTGCATCTGTTTTTGGAGGAGAAGAGTCAAAAGTTAGAAGAAAGTGAGATTGGAAGGCTTTTGTTGACAATTCTTTGATTCTTAAGTAAGGTTAACGCAATTTCCTTCTTTTTATCCTTCTTTGAGAGCATATTATGTATTAATTCAATTTAAATGGTTGTTTATGTTGGTTAATGGAAGTTGGATGATGTTGTGTTTAATTGTGTGTTTTGTTGTTATTTTAGTGTTAGAATATGGAAATTGTGGTGTTTATCAGCTTAGAACTCTCATTTGAGAATCAACAACTCATTTAGTTGATCGAGATGAGTTGTTGATTCTCGAAATATCCCATTTTTGGACACTTTATGTTGGTTAATGGAAGTTTGATGATGTTGTGTTGAATTTTGTGTTTTATTGTTGTTTTAGTCTTAGAATATGGAAATTGTGGTGTTTATTAGCTTAGAACTTCTGTTTGAGAATCAACAACTCATCTAGTTGATCGAAATGAGTTGTTGATTCTCGAATTGTTCCATTTTTGGACACTTTAGGTAAACACGAATTTGTTGATCATTTTGCTATTCATGTGGTTTCAGTTTCAGTTTTGGGATATGGTTTCGACAATGTCTCCTTAAAATGTTCCTCAAGTGCAAATTAGGTTGTTTAGATATATGTGCACTTGGGGAACTGTAGGGAGATGCTGCCAAAATTTTCCTACACTGGAGGTGAAACCACATGCACTACCACATTTTAACCCATTGCCGGCGATTTTTAAATCGCCGGCAATATTTTTTAACATTACCGGCGATTTTTGCCGGAAAAATCGCCGGTAATGTCTTTTTTTTTTTTAACATTGCCGGCGATTGCGATTTTTCCGGCAAATCGCCGGCAATGTCCCGCCAGTAATTAAAAAAAAAAAAAAAAACATTGCCGGCGACTACATTTAAGTCGCCGGTAATGTCTTTTTTTTTTTTTTACATTACCATTTAAGTCGCCGGCAATGTCTTTTTTTTTTTTTAATTACCGGCGGGACATTACCGGCGACTTACATTTAAGTCGCCGGTAATGTTAAAAAGAAAAGAAGACATTGCCGGCGATTATTCCGGCAAAAATCGCCGGCAATGGGTTAAAATGTGGTAGTGATGGGTGCAAGAGGGTTAACAAAAGTCGTGTATTCTCCTGAAGGAAATAGGACCCAACCTGGAGGAATAAAGAGAATAAGTGTTGGGATAGGTTTTGATTGTATCATAAATGTTGTGTGCTAACCTTATGCATATTGTCTGTTTATGTTATGACAGGAAACATGGATGATGTTCCCGACAAATCTTTTATGAATCATCATTATACACACCCTGACTACATAACATGCGTACTTAACTTCATCAATTTTGTGAAAACTCACACTATTGGAACCCAGTATCTCCCTTGCCCGTGCGCAATTTGAAAAAATGGTCATTATTATAAGGATATCGTAGAGATTTATCATCACTGCATACATCGTGGTTTGGATCCGACTTACACAGTTTGGCATCTACATGAGGAAGTTTCTGGTCAACCGACAATGATCAATCGCCGGATAGAGTGGCTTAAAGACAGAGTCGAGGCTTCCAGTGTTGCGGGTCTTTTAGTGATCCCGCCTGTGGAGATTATACAAGATGTATTTCCATACTATCCTGGATACCATGGAGATGCACCGCATAATGTTGTTGAAGAAAATGCTGAAGTTCACTTCAATGACATGGTAGATGATGATTATGCTAAGTATGAAAGACTTCTAAGGGAGTCGCAAACCCCATTGTATGAAGGGGGTGAAGAAACTGTATTAAGTGCCATATTACATGCAATGGAAATTAAAGTTAAAAATAGATGGTCAGATACGAGTGTTGATAAATTATGCGATGGTTGCATAAGTTTTTTAAAGGGCATAATTTCCCTGTGAGTTATTTGAGAATTAAAAAAATTCTCAAGGATCTTTCCCTTGGATATGAAAAAATTCATGTTTGTGAGTTCAACTGTTACCTATTCAGGGGAGCTGAAAATAAAACTCATAGGACTTGTCCAGTATGTGGTGCTGAAAGATATAAGCTAGATAGGGATGACATTCCAAAAAAGGTAATATGGTATTTTCCTCTCACTCCTAGGTTGAAACGCCTATTTATGTCCCCACATACCGCAAATCATATGCGATGACATAAGAATAGATGAAAGTACCCTCCGACACCCATCTGAAGGAGAAGCATGACAACATTTTAACAGGACATTTCTAGGTTTCGACGACATTAAGGGAAGAAATGTGCGGCTTGGATTGGCAACTGATGGTTTCACATTTGGAACAATGTCAACCCAGCATAGTACATGGCCCGTGGTTGTGATTCCATTTAATCTACCCCCTAATATGTGTATGAGGAAGGAATATAATATGCTGGCTGTGTTGATTCATGACCCTAAATCTCCAGGAAAGTGCCTTAATGTACTCGTTCGTCCATTGATCGATGAGCTCAAAAACTTGCGAAAAAATGGAGTCTCTACTTTTGACAAAGTGGACAATGATGTATTCACGATGAAGGCAACGTTGATGTGTACTATAAGTGACTTTCCTGGTTTAGGGATACTTGCGGGCTCAACGGTGAAAGGGTACAAGGCATGTCCAATTTGTCTAGATGAGCTGACAGCAGAGCATATTTGTGGGAGAATTATTTATGAAGGGCATCGAAAATGGCTCGACGAGACAAACTCGATGCGATCAAGTTTGACATTTAACGGGAAGCCAGAGTGGGAAAAAAGACTAGCTCATAAAGACGGAGATAAAATTTTGGAGGATTTTAGGTCACAAAGTTATGACACTCTTAGCCATCATCAGGATTTTTTGGTCCCTTACTCAGCACACAAAAGACAATGTTGGACCCACGAGAGCATATTTTGGTTGCTTCCCTATTGGTCTTCGTTGTTAATCAGGCACTGCTTAATTGTCATGCACATTGAAAAGAACGTGTGTGACGCTATCCTTGGCACCATTCTTGCAATTGAAGGGAAGACCAAGGATGGTCCAAGGGCTTGCGAAGCGTTGGAGAAAAGGAAAATCCGCAAAAGTCAACATCAGTTGGAAGCTGATAAGAAGACGGGAAAGGTTCCTCATGCACCCTTTTTTGTTAAAGAGGAAAATCGTGAAGAAGTATTTGAATGATTTCGCTATGCTAGGTATCCATTTGGCTATGCGGGAAGTTTGAGAAATAATGTCAAACTAACTGATAAAAAGTTTTATGGATTGAAGACGCATGATTACCATGTCCTCCTTCAACGTCTTCTTCCAGGGGTTATCCGTGGATTTTTTCCAAATAACGTCGTGAAGCCATTGATAGCATTGTAAAATTGGTTTCGGAAATTATGTGCTAGGGAGTTGAAGAAGACAGATGTTAAACATATGGAAGTTGAGCTAGTGATGATTCTCTGCAATATGGAGTTATTTTTCCTTCACATTTTTTCACCTCTATTGTTCATCTCATAGTTCACCTTCCTGAAGAAGTTATGCTTACTAGCCTAGTACATTTTACATGGATGTATCCGATAGAAAGGTACGTGTACTAACCAAATATTCTCCCATTTTTGTTAAACTGAAATTACACTAACTGTATATATGCACTAATCGTACATAGTATTTTATAGGCAATTAGGTGAATGTAAAAATTCAATGAGTAATACATGTTACCCCGAGGGAAGTATTGCAGAAATGTACGTATCATCAGAGTCGGTGAGGTACTATAAGTCTTATCTGCAATTGGAAGAGGAAGAAGATCCCAATCCCCCAATATGGAATATTAGCTGTGTTTTGTAGTTAGTTCAGCTCTGTATTATGGATAGCACCGGAAATATCAGGTTATCAATGGGGCAAACGGTTGAGGCTCACTGGCAAATTTTGACGGATTCAGAATAAGCACAATATTACATGGACACTCATTTGCAGGCGTACATAGCGAAATATGGTGACTATTACGACGAGCGCCCCATGAGGAGGAGTTTCCATCGATGGTTCTTAAGGTATGTATGAAAATTGCTTCAATTTTTTTTTTCTTGCACAAAGATCCTAAACCCTAGATAGTATAACGCTAACACCATCTATTCTTCAGGCAAAGGACTTGCATGATGCTCAAGACCTTAACTTTAACAACTCTATATGGTCATTGGCTCGAGGTCCGTAATTCACCCGGATTTATAAGGCGTGCTATATGAACGGTATCAAGTATGTCTCATTCGATAGAGAGCAAAGTCTCGTGACTCAAAATAGCGGGGTGATGTTAAGCATGAAAGTTGGAAACTTCTATGGCCATCTTGACTATGTAGTAGATGTATGTTATCCAGACAATATGTCGGTCGTGTTGTTCAAAGGTATATGGCACAACACCACTGGCGATCTAGATGTCGAAGAAAATGACACCATCAAGGTAGATCATGGTTTGATATCAGTGGATACAAACACTAGTTACTACGAGAATTCACCATTTTGTCTTGTGATGAAGACAAAACAAGTGTTCTACTTGGACGATCCTGCGGCGGGTGGTATTTCGAAGGTGGTGCAAGAAATATCGCACCGAAGTGTATACAATGCCGAAGTATTGGCAACAAAAGATAAAAGTCCTCCTTCAGGGAATCAAATCACAGAGCCTTACTAAGAGGACACACTAAGTTCAATACAATTTTACCATATTGATGCATCTAATGTCTAACTCGATTTAGAAGTACACGAAGAGAATGAAGAATCAACCGGTGATGGCCGAGATGACCTCAACGAAGACGACGAATTCGATAAGAAAGAGGAAGATGAAGTCGATGATGGCAGAGACGACGAAGAGGAAGACTACTAGTTATTATGTTATATGTTGTAATATGATGATGATATTTTATGTTGTTACTTTGAACAATATTTACATATGCAAATAGGCGTAACTAATCTGTTAAGTTTAATTCAATCCAAGCGACAAATATTGGTTCATATTTGTCGCTTAAAAGGCAAAGTGACGTTGTTTGCACAAAAGTCGTCGCTTCAGATAATGTGAAGCGACGAAGTTGGACTCACTAGATAACCTAGTGAACTCAATATTCGTCGCTTCAGATAATCCTAAGCAACGAATATTGAGTGACTGTCGTCCCTAACTTAAGGCATATTTCAAGCGACAATTTTTGGCAAAGTTCGTCACTTCAGATGAGGGGGTTATATCAGGACTTTGCTTCTTCTTCTTCCTCATTTCACATTCTGCAAACATCCAAACCGTGTTCTTCCTCTGCAAACCCCCAAAAACAGTGTTCTTCCTCTGCAAACCCCCAAATTCATCCCCAAACTGCCAATCCCCCAAAATGTTTTTTCGAATTCAATCTTGGTCGGTCTCCCGTGTTGATTCCAGTTTTCAAGTTTTTCTTAAACCCAAAGTAAGCTTCTCTCTCCTTCTGGGTACCAATCAATTTTAGGGTTAGTTTTTCAATTTTAGAATTTTTGTATTATGTTTATTATTTCAATCATTTGTCATTAGTCCCCCATATCTTAATACAAGCTAGTCAGGCATAAAATTTCCATCACCAGCTCACAACCATATACGTACATATATATATATATATATATGACTGTTTGAATGAACATGCAGTACTTAATTTGTGCTCAGTACTTTTTAGTTTTTCTGGAAAATGAGATGAATTGTTCCAAATTAATTAAGGTCCAATTGTGCATCATCATTATGCATTCGATCTGGTTACTTTTAATCTAAAAGATCAAGTATGTTTAGGTTTTCTACAATGTACATGGTGGGTGAAACAGTTTATATGAGTTAAAATTAAGATACTTTGAAAATAGTAAAAGAGATTCAGTACATATATGGTTAAAATTCTCTTGTATTATTTTCTGATCAAGCATTACCGATGAGGCGATGACATATGATTTATATATGCATTCGAGCTAGGGTCTTGTTCAATTTCAATGTCTTCAGGGTTTATATTAATTATAACCCTAAATACACCTAAATGTGTGTTATTTTGCTCATACAGTCATTTTATAGTACATACCTCTTTTATGAAGAAGTCTGATATATCCAAGCAAACAAAACCATCCAAATCAACTGAATTCTTTCATACAAATCAAACTTTGAAAATGAAAATCTTACTTAATTATGGGATGGCACAAATGAGGTCGATTCCCCTAAAAATTCCTCTACCTTGAAGTGTATGTGTGGGATGCATCTGTTTGCAGTATTATTTTTTCATGGGGTGAACAATAGTGATGAGAGTCATATTAGAAAGATGAGAGCCATATTAGTGATGAAAAATGAAAAATGGAGATCTATAGTACTTTTACCTCGTAGTGCCATGTACAGTCCACTCACAATAAGTAATCCACCTATATGTATATGTATTACAGGTTCTAGAGTAATGGCACTAGGATTCAGTGCCCAGAAGAAGAAGAAAGAGCTTGAGGCGAGAAGGGAGATGAAGGCGGCCGAAGCATTAAGAGCGACCGCGACGGCCACGGCGTCAGCGACCACGACACCAGAGGTGGCGAGAGACACGCTGGTACCCATCCCATCGTTGGGAGATACCAACCCTTCGGAACTGAGGGATGTTTGAGGTGGTGCTGACAGTGGCGGTGGGGAAGGCGATGACGGTTCTCCGATAAGTATTAGGATCAAGAGGGGTCTTGTAGAGCCGGGTAACCTTTATGAGAATGTTATGTGATAATAATTTTTTGGTCTACTAATATGTTTGCTTTATCTTACAACCCAGTATGTGTTTTTATATGGCAGAGGTGATTGATATGCAAACGAGGAAGAAGGTGACAGGGCAGAACCTTGAGAAGCGCGACATCGTAACGAGCACAAAGACGGCATATCTGAAGAGCATGAACAACAACCAGCCTTTGAAGGTTAAGTACGCCGAAGAACACAAGGGTCCCAAAGAATTGAAGTGGATGACTTTGATGTTCCGAGACATCGAGAGTGCCGTTCGAAGTAAAGTTCCGATGCTTGCGCCTACCTTTGCTGAGCTGGATGAGGAGCACCAAGATGTATTGACCACTTATATGGAGGTAAAACATTGTTTTTGAATAATTTAGATAAACTATTTTTCAGTCACATTATATGCATAAATATGATAATCAAAGGCTCGTTTGATTTTGTTTGAATTGTTTTTTACTAGATGTTCTATGTCCTCCTTCCCACCGAGTCAGACATGTGGAAATATATTGACGAGACCGCTGCAGAGATTTACAAGGATCGGAAACACGACTGTCATACTCATTACATTGAAGTATCAAAGGCGACGCCCGAAGAGTACATCCACCGACCTGAGCAGTGGGAGTAACTCAAAGCTCACTTTGAGGAAGACGGTTATAAGGTAATGGAAATTAATTATCGGTTTCTGCATTTCATATAATTTCTTAATTCTCATATGAAATATGTTAATATATATTCGAAATGGTTTTTGCAGGCGATGTGTGCTTGAAACGCCGCTAACCAGAACAAGGGAAAGGAAAAGGGGTTTTCAATCAACCATCATTCTGGCACCACTCCCTACAACTACCGGGTTGCTGCAAATGAGGAGAAAGGGCATCTAGCACCATTACTCTAGAAAGTCTGCGATGTTTATCAATTATCCCAGAATGTGCAGGAGAAAGTGGTGAGTGACATTGTTTTATGGGAATATATTTTTGACTTTGAATTAAAAGTATAATAAGACAAATCTATTGGACAATTATTTTTTTGCAAGCAGAAGTGAAGAGGAAGATGGATGAGCTGTGTGCTAGTCGAGTGAGTGATGAAGTGGACGGGAGTCACGTGACTAACTCCGTTACCGTCGACGAACAGATTGCTGTAATCAAGCAGGAGCTGGGTGGGAAGCCAGAGACGAGGGTCCGAGGTATATTTTTTTTATGGTTTATCTTTTACCAAACCACTTGACTTTTTGTGTTGTGTTTTTATTTTTAGATACCACATGGTATTTAATTTGACTTTTTTTTGTTTATGCCAATTTTCAAGGTCTAGGGGGTGCATTAAGACACCCGCCGAAACTAAGAGGCTGTGCACGCGTGCCCTACAACGATGCGAAGGTTGAGGAATTGATGAGGCAACTAGCAGAAATTTTCGAGCGGTGCAAAGCCTCTGGAATGGAGAAAGAAGAGATAAAGCAACGTATGTCAAGGTTGAAGGCCTCCCTCAATGATGTCATCTCGGCCCAAGGCAATCCGTGTGACAATACCACCACAACTGCAGCAACTTCCTTTGTCGCCGATAAATCCTCATGTGCTTCAGCATGTATTCCCGAGGAAGACCAAGACTAGGTTCCTTTATTTTTCTTGTATTTAGATTAATGGACAATGTTTTTATGAAACATATTGTAACTTTAGATGAAAACTATGTGTGTGTGATATGTAGTGTGTTTGTGTTATGTTGAATATGTGTGTTATGTTATTTGAATGTCTTGCGGATTGTGTTATTAGGATGCGAAGGAAATTGATTCAAACCAGACCCACCAACCTGTTTTTCTGCTCTGTAACACAGAATAAAGCGACGAACATTGTTCAATATTTGTCGCTTGAACAACTAAGCGACAACCAAACTTCGACACTTCCATGAACCAATGTTTGTCGCTTGAAATTTCAAGCGACGACCCAATGTTTGTCGCTCGAAATTTCAAGCGACGACCCAATGTTTGTCGCTATTTGTTGAGCGACGAAGATGGGGTTCATCGCTTGAAATAATGAAGCGACGAAAATGTGTTCAATGTTCGTCGCTTGAAGTCTAAGCGACAAGAATGAAGCAACGACATTCGAGCGACAGCTTGTCGTCGTTTAGGTATTGAAGTGATGAGTTTGGTGCTGAAGCGACGACAATCGACCTCCAGAACGGTGAACCACACCCCTTTCTCCTAATTGTGAATTATACCTAAAACTTCGGTTGAGAAAGCTTTATGTGGGTTGGGTTCCATTCCGTTGCCATGTTGAGAAAGCTTCAGTTGATAAGCTTCTATGTTAATTAGATTTAATTAGTTTATATTCATGTGATATTGTAATGCAAGTCGTGAAACAGCTGTTAAGTTATGTGAGTAATCAAGCGAACAATTCAGTGGCATTTTGCTGCGTCACTTGCTATTTCTCTCCAACTATTTTCTACATTCCATCTCTATGAACAGCGATTTCATAGCAAAAAAATATATATTAGTATGTGTCTGTGTTCCATATGACTGATATGAGCAAAGATAATCAGGTAAGGACGTTTTAAACATAAGAATGTTGCAGAATTAATTATTTTAATAATCTCATATTTGTTACAATGATTTAAATCGTTGATGTTATAGATAACCCTACACTTACAGAAAAATTTGTCAATTTTGTAATCGTTTCATCATCCAAAATGGTGAAACATTATAAACAAATAAGGAATGTCAAATAAATGCTGCGAAAAATATAAATGACGAATCAAATGGTCAAATGAATTCCGATTAGACTCAAATTTTGTAGGTGGTTTAATTAAAGTAGTATCTATATCATGAGTGCTCTTGATTGTCAATATTTGATGTTTAAGTGAAGTAAAACGGAAAAAATGCGCACGGTGAGATTCTTATAAGAGTCATATTGGAGTCTCATATGTTCCATCCTTTTCATTCAAGTAATACAAAAACAACTGTTCCATGCAGACCATGCTTAATTCTACTACTACATGCATGGTTAATTATTTTGAAGTCAGAGAGATCTATATAAGCTTATTTCTACTTGCAAGCTTCTTTCATTATCCAAGCTACTACACAGGCCATCAAAACCAGTACGAGGACCAATAAGACAAAATCTAGGACTATATCTATTCGTTTCGGTTTCCATTTGATCGCAAGAGCCTGGATTCGCTTTACGTGTA
This sequence comes from Geum urbanum, assembly GCA_946800695.1. Taxonomy (NCBI): domain Eukaryota; kingdom Viridiplantae; phylum Streptophyta; class Magnoliopsida; order Rosales; family Rosaceae; genus Geum; species Geum urbanum. The sequence goes on along the minus strand of OX326998.1, from coordinate 1,122,897 downwards.
TACGTCTCACCACCACCATCGCCGCCATTCGCATTCGAGGAGCCGTAGCCAAATCCAGCACTTGTAGAGATACGTCTGGCCCGAAGCCGAATGGCCGCAGTCGATTTTCGACTTATGTGAAGCATAATGCAGACACTTCACACACTCCTCGTTTGCCAACGTACCTTCTCATTGTCCCATAACACTGACAGAGTCATAGCTACTAGCACCGTAGAGGGCTAGGGTTAGGGCACCACTACTATTTCTCACCCCGCCAATCATTTGTCTGAATGCGACGTCCCTCTTCTCCAATTGGTCGACGACCCTTGATTTCTCGGCCCCACAACGCTTGAAGAGAAACTTGTTAAATTAGAACTTAACTCATGCACATTACATGGTGCTCCCAAGTTACGTGATCAACTAGTTAGAATTATATTGTGAATGTTTATTAGATTGCTTGCATGATCAGTGTTAGTATTGTATCATTAGTTGTACGATTAACATATTTATCCAATTAAGCAGATTAGCAACACCTACCGCACCATATGCAAGATTACCAAGGAGGCTCCAACTTCACTCACCAAACCCACCCCCTCCGGGCGCGCACGCGCCCGTGGGGGGCGCGCCCGAACATACGAATCACACACCAGCAAGTACACCAAGTCCCACATCGAAGAACACCACCAGGTCCCAAACTCAACCACTTATATATATCAGGTATTTATTACAGGTAAGAGGACTCATTCACGACTACGAATTCACACTCCATTAGATCCCATTGGAATCGACATCTTCAATCCCACCCATTCACATACATCTCAACATATCTGCTCGCACGTTCGCTTGACTGTTATATTCAATACATCTTCTGACTTAGGCATCGGAGCGTTGAAGGCGGGCCACCCCGTCTCGACCCCTGACCGCCTGCTTCATTGTTGTATTCTTCTAACAGCTGCACCCGAACGCCCGAGAGGAGAGAAGGAAGCACCCGCAAGGAGAGCCCGCACGCACGAAGAGAGGGCGCGCCCGCCCATCCGATCAGCCCCACCGTTCGGACGCACCAGGAGGGAGAGGAGTTCGTGGAAGCTTATTCGTGTTGCTTCCGCCCCTTTACGCCCCCGCGCGTAAATCGGTGGAAACATCTGGCGCCGTTTGTGGGAAACTTACAAATTGCAAACCTCATATAAACACCACCGAAACCAAAGGTCCACATGCTCAACCCGGTGACTAACGGCAGCAACACGCCCGACGGGGAGACTCCGCCGGACTCACAGGAGCGGAATGTACGGGCGACCAACGAGAACGACGACGAGGGGCGCATCAGCGGCCTGGTCCAGGAGCTACGGGAGGCGGCGCTCGAGAGAGCGGAGGAGCGCCAAATCCGCCGGAGGATGGAGGAACGACTGGAAGCGCTCATTAACCAGCAGATGGAGCAGCATGAGCGAACCCAGGAGACCGCCAGCGAGGAGCGACACCCAATCGGCAGGACCAACGCCCGAGCGCCCTAACCTGTGGAGGAGTCGGCACCCCCGACGAACAACGATCTGATCCTGCAGAGGATGGAGAGGCTGGCGGAAGAAGTCTCGCGCTTGCGCAAGGACAAGCTAGCCGATCAGGGCAGGACGTTCGCCCCCCGGATCAGCCCGTTCTCGGCTCGCATACTGGAAAGGGGAAGGGATCCCCACGCGAAGATAACGAAGATTGCTCGGTTCGACGGGAGCGGGGATCCACGAGCGTACGTAGACGAGTTTCGGTCCACCACGGACGGGACCCGATATTCGAACCCAACCTTGTGTTTCCTGTTCCAGGAAACACTGGCGGAGGAGGCACGGTGCTGGTTCTACGAGATCTTGCCAGGATCCATCCACTCGTTCCTCGAGCTGGCGGAGAGTTTCCAGAAGCGCTATCGGCTCCAGGGGAAGTACAACACCACGGGCATCCTCCTCAAAGTCCGCCAGGGGATCGGATGGACGAGAGCCTGTCGAGCTACATCAACCGGTGGAGGACGCTCGCAAGCACATGCAGGGACCTTGACAAGCGAGTGGCCAAGGTCGCCCTGATGGACAACCTGCTCGCCACCCCATTCGTAGAGAAACTTGTGAGAAAGGAGCATCTCAACTACGACGAGATCATGGACCTGGTTGTGCAGAAAGCGCTGGTGGAGACACGGGTGTACGGGTCCGCCTCCGAGTCTAGCACCAACAGGCCGGAGGAGAGCGCTCAGCCTCGACGGCCCTCAGGCAGCAGAGAGACTCCAGCCAGAGGATGCAAGAGATACAAGGACGCGCCAGGACGGGACAGTCAGAAGCCCCTTTTTCGCAGCCACCGGGCGGACGGATCGGCGCAGACAGGCGCCCGCCCACCGGAAGGGCATGAGGTATTCGCGATTGACGGGCAGTCACCCGAACAGCTCCTCCACCTACATTGGCGCCGGCTTCCACCACCGAGCGGCGTAACGGCAGCAATGGCCCCGGTCGGCCGAATCCCGAGCATTTGGTGCGAATACCACAACGCCGCCGCTCACCACACGAACGACTGTCCTCTGCTAAGGAAGGCCCTCGAGAATTTGAGGGACGGTCGTCCCAGGATGAGAGGACGACAGCGCCAAACGAACGCCAGGACCCGTGGGACCATCAACACGATATCCGGGGGCAAGCGCAAGGAAAGAGCACCATCGCCCGACCGCGCGGGCAGGGAAATGTTGACGATCGGGGCATGGAGAGCGCCCAAGGCAAGAAGGAAGGAAGCGCCCACCATCAGCTTCACAACAAAGGACGAGGAAGAGAACCCAAAGGGCAGCACCCTACCGTTCGTAATCGACGCAATCATCGACCAATTCCTTATGAAGAGGGTGCTGGTTGACAACGGGGAGTCCGTCAACATAATCTACTTCGGCGCGTACAAGGCGCTCGGAAGGCCCGCACGAAAGATGACGCAGGACCATGAGGGCATCGCCAGCTTCACGGGCGAGACCTCATATCCCATCGGGAGCGACAGCCTGCGGGTCGAGATTGGCGCACCCGACTCCCCGTACAGCGAGATCCGAGCAGACTTCATCATCATGGACACCCCCTCCCCCTACAACGCCATACTCGGGAGGCCAGAGATCTGCAGGTTGAGGATGATCATCGCAACATACATGCTCCTGGGACGATTCCCAACCGAGCACGGGATCGAACATATCCGGGGATACAGCGGCGAGGAGGCAGCGGAACCTCGTAGCAAGCATGAGGTCCTCGCCCTGGAACCCGCGCCAGGATCAGAGGTACCCAACGATCCCCGCGACGGGCTGATGGCCGTATCACCCGTCCCCGAGCGCGAAGAACTGAGGACGATCCAGCTATCCCCCGAACGCCCGGAGAGGACAGTCCAAATTGGGGCGTCATTGGCCCCCACGATAGCCGAACGACTGATCGCGCTATTAAAAGAAAAGCAGGAAGTGTTCGCCTGGTCGTACAAGGACATGCCCGGGATCAACACGAACGTCATATCCCATCGGCTGAGCATCAGCGCCAGCGCCCGGGTAATAAAGTAGAAGCGGCGGGCGTACAAAGCGGAACACTACGCGGCCATGCACGAGGAGGTGGACCGATTACTGGGCATCGGGTTCATCCGGAAGGTGGATTATCCCAAGTGGATTTCCAACGCGGTAATGGTGCAGAAGAGCAACAAGAAATGGAGGATGTGCATCGACTACAGCAATATCAATAAGGCGTGCCCAAAAGACAGCTTCCCACTGCCAAGGATCGATCAGCTCGTGGACGCGACGGCGGGGCACGAGCTCCTATCGATGATGGACGCTTACTCGGGCTACAACCAAATCTTCATGGACCCCGCGGACCAGGAGGCGACAACGTTTGTCACGGACAAGGGACTTTATTGCTACGTTGTCATGCCTTTCGGGCTGAAGAACGCCGGCTCCACGTACCAGAGGCTCATGAACACGATGTTTCATGGCCTGATTGGCAACATCGTGGACGTGTACGTGGACGACATATTGGTGAAGAGCGTCCAGGCGGTCGACCACGTCCAGAACTTGGGGACTGTGCTCGACGTCCTCATCAAGAACGGCATGAGGCTGAACCCAGCAAATTTCTGGGGTACATTGTCAGCCAGCGGGGAATCGAAGCCGCGCCCGCCAAGGTCAAAGCAATCATCGACATGAAGCCGCCCGTCAAGAGAGTGGACCTGCAGAGCCTCACGGGAAAGCTCGCATCCCTGAACCGTTTCATTTCGCGCTACTCGGATAGGTGTGCCCCGTTCTTCAAAGCCCTAAGAACCACGAACAAACGCGAGGTTGTGTGGACGCTCGAGTGTGAGGAATCTTTCCTTCAGATCAAGGAATACATGGCGTCCATTCCGCTCCTCTCCAGACCCGTCCGAGGGGAAGTTCTGTACCTCTACTTAGCTGCTTCCCTCACGGCCGTCAGTTCTGCCCTCGTCCGCAGGGAGGACTGCACGGATTTGCCTGTCTTCTTCTCAGGGAAGGGCATGACAAGCGCTGAAACCCGATATCCAACGATCGAGAAGATGGCGCTCGCACTCGTAACCGCTGCCCGACGATTGAGGCCATACTTCCAGGCGCACAGCATCCACGTCCTCACCAACGTACCCTTGGGCCAGATACTCCAATCGCCCGATCACAGCGGCCGCCTGGCGAAGTGGGCCATCGAACTTAGTGAGTTCGACCTCGAGTACAAACCCTGCACGGCAATCAAGGGACAGGCCGTGGCGGACTTCATTGCCGAATACACGGAGGCAGAAGGGGCGCCAGTCCAAGCGGTCGACGGTCCGACGTTAGAGGCGTCAACAAACCAGAGGTCAAGGAGCGACCGGTGTCGGAGTGGAACCTCTACGACGACGGGTCCTGCACAAAGAAGGTGAGCGGCGCCGGCATAATCTTAACCGGGCCAGGAGAGGTAAACGCGGAGTACGCCCTCAAGTTCGAATTCAAGGCAACAAACAACGAGGCCGAGTACGAGGCACTCATTGCGGGTCTGCAAGTGGCCAAGAATTCGGAGGCACCCGACCTCAACATATTCAGCGACTCACAGTTGGTGGTGAGCCAGGTCAGAGGGGAATTCCAGGCAAATGAGGAGTCCATGATCGCCTATCTGAAGCACGTGCAGGCGCTGATCAAGGGATTCAAGTACGTCAACATCAGCCATATACGCCGGGGATTCAACACGAAGGCAGACAAATTGGCCCGATTGGCCACGGCGCCCGTACACACGGGGCCAGAGCAGCGTATCGTCGAAGTGCTGCGACGACCGAGCATCTCAGGAGCGGAGCAGATTCTGGCAATCGAACCACACGAGCATAGTTACATGGACGTGCTCATCGCTTACAAAACAAGGGGAGAACTGCCAGGGGATAAGCGAGAGGCCAGAACCATCGTCACACGGGCGGCCAACTTCAGCGTGCGGGATGGGGCACTTTATCGACAAGGGAGGAGTTGGGCCAGCCTCAAGTGCGTCACTCCGATGAAGGGCAGCTCGATCTTAAAGGAAATCCATTCGGGCACGTGCAGCCATCACGCGGGCGCCAGATCAATCGCACACAAGACCCTTCGACATGGTTTCTGGTGGCCCACCATCCATGCGGACGCCACGGCACTGACGAGCAAGTGTCACCAGTGCCAATTGCACGCGCATCACCACCATGCGCCCGCCGTCCCACTGTCCATCCTCATGTCGCCCGTTCCATTTGCACAGTGGGGACTGGACCTGATCGGAAAGCTTCCGAAATCGAAAGGGAAATATAGGTATTTGATCGTCATCATCGACTACCACACGAAGTTCATCGAAGCCCATCCCATGGCGAAGATCACCACGGAAAAAGTGGAACGCTTCCTCTGGCGCTTCCTTTTCTGTCGCTATGGGACGCCGATCAGCATCATCACAGACAACGGGCCACAATTCAACAACCCCAGGCTGATAGCCTTCTGCAAGCGCCAGGGAACGGACCTCATCTTCGCATCGCCAGCGCACCCCCAGACAAACGGACAAGTAGAAGCAGCGAACAAAATCATCAAGTCTGGCATCAAGAGAAAAATTGAAGATATCGAACCTGGGGATGCGGGATACGGGCGCTGGCCCGAGGTCATTCCAGAAATTCTGTGGTCCATCCGAACGACAGCCAATGCAGCTACAGGTGAGACCCCGTTCAGCCTGACGTTCGAAACGGAGGCCGTGCTACCCCTAGAAATTACCCATCAGAGCCCACGGATCGAGGGGTACGATCCGCGCACGAACAATGAAGGGCTGAGGCTCTACAATGATCTGTTAGAGGAACGAAGAGACATGGCGCACCTGCACAACGCCGCGAACAAGCAGAGGATCGCCCGGTTATACAATCAGCGCATACGGGCTCGCCCAATCCAACTGGGGGACTGGGTGATGAAGGCGATCCAATAGAAGGTGAAGGCGCTTCGCCCATTGTGGGAAGGCCCGTACGTCTTTGACGAGGTAATAAGCGACAGCACTTTCTACCTTAGGGACATGCAGGGTCAACGACTACGCCACCCATGGAACATCCAGCACTTAAGGAAGTACTTTCATTAGATCTTACTTTGTACTTTCATTAAGTATGATCACTGTTGCGTTTGTTTGTCCTTACCCCGCCCGCCCGCATACTCGGGGGACTGGGGATAGGCTACTCGCAAAGATGTAAAAGGGAAGCGTGCGCCCGCACAAGTTACTCAAAGGATGCCAAACAAAATTCAACAAAAAGAGACAAGGCACACAAACAGACAGAAAAAGAAATTTCATTCATTCGCCAGGTTACAAAAAAAAAATAGCCAGCGAGAATCAAAGGCACGAAGGCCCGATTACAAAAAAAGTCTACTACTACAAAGAAGGAAAATAAAAAGCTACTCTACTCCGCGCCTGCACCATCCGCGCCCGCTCCACCGTCGCCGCCCGCCTGCTCCGCCAGGAAGGCATCATACTTCTCCATATCCAGAAAAGGCGCTACCATCTCCTGGAACTGGGCGACCTGAACATCGGCCTCAGCGTCCACCAACTCCTTAAACTCCAAAGAATTCTTGAAGTCGGCGACCGCCTCCGCTCGCGCCTCCGCCCGCGCCTTCTCGACTTGGGTCTGCGCTTCAGCCATCAGGCGGGACTCCACCTCCACCACCCGATTGTCCGCCTCAGCCTTTCCCTCTTCCAGAGCAGCAATGGCAGTATCACGTTCGGCCTTGTGCAGCGCCTCCCGCTTACTCGCCTCCTGGCTTTTTCCCGTCGCCGCCCGGACCTCTTGACGCAGGCGATCCGCCACCTGCTCATACTTGCCCAGCTCATACTCATACTTCTTACAAACATCAGTGAGCTTGCGTATCTCTGCCTGCGCCTCCTCTGCATAGCGCCTGTTGGCGAAGCGCTCACGCACCAGGTACATCTTGTGTTACAGCACCATGCAAAGATTGAAGGCCTTATCCATCTCATACTTATTACCCTGCATCACATCCGGTGCCATCGCACTGACGGCTTTGGCGCTCTGATCGATGGTCTTCTGCAGCGGAGTGAAAAAGGCGAACGGATTGGCGGACAGCTCGGCGGACGGACTGGCGACCGGATTATCCGTCCTTGGGCGCTTCGCGGAAGGCTCACTGGCTCCTCCCTGCTCCGACACCCGTGGGGGGCTGGGCGGACGAGCGGACGATGGGGGCGTAGTTGAGGTACGAGCGCCTATCGGGGACGGGCGAGGTGTCTCCCGCCTGTCCCGTTGCTCATCCCGGTCCTGACGGCGCTGATCGTGTCTCTCCTAGCGCCTTCCCCGGTGCTGCTCAGCACGATCGGCCTTGGCTTGCGCCTTCGAACCACCAGCGGCACTTGGCGGCGGGCGAGGGGCATCCACCCGGATAGCTGGGGCAAAATCAGCCACGTCAGGAATGGGGATCCTGGGCTGTGTGGTCTCCCCCAACACCAGACCACCTTGTCCATCATCCGCCACCTTTCGGACCTTGGCGGCGGTATCTCGAAGGGCGGACAGGCGGCGCTTGACCGAGTCATCCATATCGACGTTCTTGCCAGACATCTTCTTCTTAACTGCAAAGACAACAAACGGAAGGTTAGTGACAGAAGAACAATTAGTCCAATCTACTCCTACTCCTAGACAACAAACTACAAGACCCACGTACGCGGCAGCACAGCAAGATGCGTCTGCTCGATAGGTCCCAATGGCAGGCGGTGAAGAACGATCTTGCCTCGGGCGCCGGGTCAAACACAAACCTCAGACGGTTGACCCGGGCCTCCTCGGTGGGCGTCATCGGATACTCGTTCGTATCAAGGGGATGGAAGGCTTGGGGGACTCGATCAATCAGGTGGGCATTGGCGGCATACTCGGACGAGAAGGAGCCCAACTCCCAATCACCACCCACCAGGCAATTAATCGTGCGCCAGCAGGTTGAAGAACTCGGCTGATCCGTCAACCACCACCTCACGCGGGGCTCCACGGTGATGGTCCCCGAGTCCCTCTGGCGCGTAGAGTAGCACAGACGGAAGAAATGCAGAAACTCCGCCCGCGTGGGCTGGTCCATGCCGCTCACCCGGAAGATGTTGAACATGGCCACAAGCGTGCGGGTGAGCGTGGGCCCACACTGCCCAAGAGAGATCTTCAGCAGCGCCAACATATACTGAAAGAACGGGTGCAGTGGCAACTTTATCCCCGCCTTGAGATGGAACCCACTCAGACAGACATGGCCGGGCGGCGGGGGGGTGAACGTGTCGCCCCCGCCAGGCATTCGCAGTTCCACAGAGTCGGGGATGTGGTACTCCCTCGCCCACCTGGCCATCTCTGAGACGGATGGCGCACGCTCGGGCTCCTGGACAGGCGTCCCGTCAGGAAACCGCCAGTGTACGGGTCCGCCTTCAGCAAATTGGGGAATTAAATCTCCTCCCTCCACCCTCTCCTCACCCCAGGGATTCGCCGCGCCCGAGTGCCCGCCCGACGATCCAGACGAGCTCTCCAGTCCCACGTTGGCGCACGCTTGCCTAGGATCCATTGACTGCACGGGAGAGGTGTCAGGCATAATACATTGCAGAGGCGTGACACTCAAAACAGACTCGCACGACGACGTACTCGACCCACTCGACCCACAACTAAACCACCCCAGCCCCGGAATGTAGATCCGCTCACGTGACTGATCGCTCGGTATCTCTATTGGCTCCATCCTAGAGACGAACGCACGCACCCAACCAACACTTAGCAAAAAATCCCTCCCCACACAGAAACACCAAAACCCACAAAGAATCACCCACAAACAGATCAAACACACCCCACCCAAGAAACACACCCTATCCTTTACTTCAAAAAACCCAGAAACACGCAAACCACAAAAACAAAAAACAGAAAGCTAGGGACGAGGGCCTCACCAGATTGGGTTTGTAGGGCTGAGTTTTCACACTAAGCAAGTATTCCAGTAACGGAGGACACGAACGAAGGCAAGCTTCAAACGGATGCAGATCGCAAAGTGATTCCGGCAGAATTTCGGTAAGTTATGAAAGTGATAAAGAAGACGAAGGCCAGGGAAGCCCTATTTATATTACTCGGACGGATACGCGAACGAACGCCAGTCGTCCGTTTTTCGCGTGTCCACCGTTGGATCGTGACGCGTGGCCCGGGCGGTTTACTTGCCCTCCTCAGTAACCGCGCCAACTCTTCCACTTCCCGCCTCGATTTCGAACCCTAGCACGGTCTCCAACAGCCCGACGCGTGGCGCCCATGCCCCACTCCCACGCTCCCACGCGCGTGACGTCTGCCCTTCAGGCAATCATGACAATAGCAGCATTTAATGCAGGGGCACGCCAGCATTAAATACGACGGCTAGCATTTATTACGCACCGGTTCCCAGAGAAGTCAAAAGGAATGTCACCTAAAAACGTCTCATCAGAGCACCACCAAACCCAAGGCAAGGATAGCACGCCACGACATCAACCATTCCTACTGGCGCGTACACCACCCACACGATCGCGCGCTCGCAAAAACACCATCAGGTTAGTACATGTACCACTCGGGCGCCCCGAAAGAGGGCTAACGCCTGAATTCCTTTTTGGCCGTGTCCCGAGTGAAGAGCTGCGCCGTACGGGATGGGGTTCTTCCTCTACGTACACGCACGCATTAGCAAGCCGGATCAGGCGGCAGAGGCATGGGGTCCGCCCCCTCTCTGAGCGCGCGCTGAGCCCGATGGGCGGCACGGGTATGGGGTCCGCCCCCTCTGTGAGCGCACCGTTGCATGATCGAAGAGCAAGCCGGCTGTCATGATAGAGGCATGGGGCCAACTCCTCTCTGGGCGTGCTAAGTCGATGGGCGACACGGGCGTGGGGTGTTTCCCCTCCGTGTGAGCGCAACGTTAACATTCGACCCCGACTCGGAACGCCAAGGGCGTGTGGTCCGACCCCTCCTTGCGCGTTCCGGGATTGATGAGTGCGGGCAAAGGTACGCCCTCCCCGGACGCGAAAGAAAGCCGGCTGTCATAACGGAGGCATGGGGTCCGTCCCCTCTCTGAGGGTGCTAAGTCGAAGAACGGCACAGGCATGCGGTCCGTCCCCTCCGTAGCGCGTTACTTGTAGGTCGCGGTCTTGATCCCTCCGTTGACGCTACACCGTACGGAACGGCATCCCCGTTGATGTACGCGGTACACCGCGCCATCCCAGCGCTGGTGTTACGAAAAACATTTGCATACATTCACACATCATACCATACATTCATGCATCATATCATACATTCATGCATCATACCTATATACCTGTATATCTGCTATACTTATGTATGTTCACAAGACCCACCCCATCTGGGCGCGCGGCTCCCAAACATATATAGCAAGTCTTGTTTGGAGGCCGGGCCCATAGGTACACGACCGCACGAACAAGCAACACCCCACGGGCGCGCGGCTCCAAACTATCAACATCTGTTTGGATGCCGGGCCCAGGAAACATGTACAGGTACACGATTGCACGAACAGGTACACGCTCGGACGCCCAGGTCCCACTCCGTCATGCGAGCCCTTCCTTGACCGGAGAGTTGGGGGACTTGGGGGTTACAGGATCATACACCACTGCTCAATCGGATAAGTATTCCTGTTAATCGCATGAACCCTTTTTCAACTCCCCAGTCAAGAAAGTTCTCTTTGACTTGGGGACTTGGGGGACTTGTTAGTATTGCATCATTAGTTGTACGATTAAACATACTTATCCTCTTAAGCAGGTTAGCAACACCTACCCGACCACACGCAAGACCACCAAGGAGGCTTCAACTTCACTCACCAGACCGACCACACCCGAGCGCACACGCGCCCGCCAGGCGCACGCTCAAACGCACGGATCACACACCAGCAGAAACACACCAGTCCCACATCGAAGAACATCATCCAACTCCAAACTCAACCACCTATATATGTAAGGTATTTATTACAGGTAAGATCATCCCATTCGTTCCATCTTAACGAATCCAACCAATTCGCACGTCTGCTTGACTGTTATATCCAATACATCATCTGACTTAGGCATCGGAGCGTTGAAGGCGGGCCATCCCGTCTTGACCCCTGACCGCCTGTTTCATTGTTGTATTCTTCTAACAGCAGCACGCGAACACGCCCACCCGATCACCGAAGAGAAGAGGAAGCGCCCGAAAGGAGAGCCAACCGACGAAAGGGGAGCTCGCAAGGAGAGCCAACCGACGAAAGGGGAGCTCGCACGCACGAAGAGAGAGAGAGCGCCCGTCCATCCGAACAACCCCACCGTTCGGACGCACCAGGAGGAGGAAGGAAGTCTATTCTTGTTGCTTCTGCCCCGTTACGCCCCCGCGCGTAATTCGGTAGAAACAGATTCTTTATTTGCTTTCTCTGCGTCATTTATGCCTGGACCCTTGTGCTAATATGTAGTACACTTCTCACATCCCATTTGGAACCAGACATTGTCCAAGAGAGACCTTGACGCTACCCTGCACAAAACAATCCGGTCTCATGGGGAGTTGTGAGAGCCGTGGCACGTCACAGAGCTGTAATTTTGGGATACTGAACAAGTTGTGTGCGATCCAGAATTTTTTTAATCTCTTCTCTACGTCTAATTATGTCAATACTATAAAGAATTCTTTCTAATAGACTAGTATTCAGTGTTCTTTTTCTGTAAATTATCAATTCAATCAACTTATATCTTTCATCTCAAAAAAAAAATCAAACTACATCTATGTCAAATAATTACACTGTACTTTTGTATAGAGATGTCTTACTCAACGTATCACTACGTTCATGTGTGGCAGACTTATTTTTCATTACCAATCAACAAAAAGCATAACCTTATTTCTACTCAAACCCAATATGAAGGCCCATGTTTTGGACCCGGGTCCAAATCCGTGGCACAATAGCTTCCCAACAACGAAGACAGTTGACAGTAAAACCTTTCTCAGTGATAATAACTCATTCGTCAGAAGTCAGTACAATCTTGGATGCTATGAACTACTCTCCACCGTCCAGTGGGTTGTTCTCTTCAAATCTTTTGAACAGCTTCTAGAGCTTCTGTGTTTAGAAACGCTGCAGCTTCTGATCCGATTGCATTTCTGAACTGATATGGTAAGTTTTTACTGTTCCAAGTTCTGTAATTTCCTGCTTATTTGAACTGTTCTCATGGTGGAGTGAAGGAATTAGAGGACTTCTTTAACCATTCATAGGTATATTACCGAAAGCTACAAGCTTTCTCTGTTGGGTTTGTTGTTTGGTGAAGGGAAATTGCAAATTTCAATTTTAGAGTAGAAATTTTGGTTTTACTGTCAGAGAAGTGAAAGTTTAAAGTTTAAAACTTCGTTTGCATACACAAGTTTATTAATCATTGTATGAGATTATTGATGAAGCTTGTGTTCAATGAAGCTTGGGTTGTAGCTTATTTGAACTGTTCCGATGGTGGAGCGAAGGAATTAGAGGACTTTAATTTTTCTTCTCATTTAGATTCTGGCTGAAAGCTTGTAGCTTTCTCTGTTGTTGTTTTTGGGTTAATAGAAATTTTGGTATTACTGTGAGAGAAGAAAGTTTAAAGTTTTAAACTTTGTTTGCATACACAAGTTTATTGATCATTATATGAGATTTTGGATGCATTTCTATTTCTTGAATCTTGTAGCCTTCTCTCTTGTTTTTTTTGCTTATGGAAAATGCAAGTTTCAAGTTGAGGTAGAACTATTAGTGTTAATGTGAAAGAAGATAGATTTAAGTATTAAACTTTGTTTGCATACACAGTTTTTATTGATTAATGTATGAGATTATTGATGCATTTTTATTACTTGAATGTATCAGGAGCAAAGAGAAATGCCCAAGTCCTCTTGCGAAAGAAAATTGGAGCTCGATAGGCTTAGCAATTTGCCATGTCATATTTTAGATATGATTTTGGAACTTTTGCCTATAAAGGAGGTAACGAGGATGAGCATTTTGTCAACCAAATGGAGGTACAGATCCACTAAGCTTGAGAACCTTGTGTTCGACAAAGAGTGTGTCTCTGATCGAGACCAAACTACATTCGTCAACATTGTTGATCATGTGCTCATGTACTCTTACTCCATGTTGGTCCTATAAACAAGTTTGTGCTTTTGAACCAAAAGTGGAGGGCCACTGCTGACGTTGATTGCTGGATTCTGTATCTCACAAGAAGCTCTGTCAAAGAATTCATTTTTGAAGATTGGATAGGGAGGATAGGGATAGGGCCTCGCTTCACAATGCCTTCGTGTTTTTTTTCTCTTCAAGAAATGACTAATTTAGAGCTCTATGGCTGTCTGCTAAAACCACCATCGACATTCAAGGGCTTCAGGAGTTTGAAGAGCCTAGATATTCGGTATGTAACCTTGGCCCGATATGTGTTTGAAATCTGTTTGTTAGCTGTCCTCTGCTTCAGAGTTTGACTTTGATAGAGTTTAATGGTTTCACTGATATCAACATCGATGCTCCAAATCTTGAAGTCGTTCACATTGATGGTTGTTTTGAGGATGTTAACTTTGTTAATACACATAGTCTTGTTCATGTCACTATTTCTTTGGACAAGCCCAAAAGACGGGTTCCTCGTATGTCTGGCAATCTGGTCAAGTTTTTCGCTCAGCTACCTCATGTTCGGAGGCTTGAAATTGAGAATTACTTTTTAAAGGTAAGCAAAGGATCGTGCAGCTTTATACTCTGATGTCATGATCACTTCTATGGCTCTAGGAATTTAAGAATCTTAATTGACTCTTTTTCCACTGCAGTATTTGGCTGATGGTATTGTGTCAGGAGAGCTACCTAAACTATGTTTAGATCTGACTTTTCTTTCTATAAGCATTAACCTCAATGCACGGGAGGAAGTTTTAACATCTTTCTTCATGTTGAGAAGCTCCCCTTCTCTGCAAGAGCTAGAACTTGAGGTAAGTTTTATTGTAATGATGCATACCAGATTCTTCTGTTAGTTAATTTTAAGTAACTGGTCCATCTCTACTCGAATTTTATATCTTCAGATAAGTTTAAGGTTTTCTGATATCACATACTTGTAGGCTTACTCAACTACAAGAAAAATCAAGTCGTTTAAGGTATATGACAACTGCATTGGTCCATTTGCACAATTGCGAAATGTGACAATAGAGGGCATCTCCGGCACCAAATCTGAGGTAGATTTTATCGGATTTCTGCTTTCTAATTCTCCTATGCTCGAGAAGATGACTGTTACACCTGCTGATGACGAAATTGACGAAAGGGAGCTAGTAAAACAGTTGCTCCAGTTGAAGTGTGCCTCAGCCAGTGCTGAGAGTCTGCTTGGACCCTTTTGGCTGCTAAGAGTTCAAAACTCATTGCTCTAGAAGTGAGGTTTTGTCTGCTTTTCAGAACAAAGTCTCATATAAAAACATATGCAAGAACTAAGATGCGCCAGGCTCATCACTTTTTCTGGTTAATTTTTCTCCGAGTATCATGTACAATTTCGAATGATTTGTTCTTCTTTTAGAAGTTCTGTCTACCTTACCAACATGTGTAAAACATTAGTTGCTTGACCATGTTTGAGAAAGTTGGTTGTTACCAAATTGGAGACTCTTTCTTCATTAAGGTACACAGAGTTGCCCAAGCACATATGATGCTGATGGATATGGTCTTTTTGTACACATTTCACCTATTTAAATAAAGCATTTTCATTCTCATTTTCTTTCATGGAGAACATCACATGGAAATAGAATGAATCTTAAGCATGTGTGTGTCAAGCTTGGCCTTTAACAAACTGATCTGAGCGTCCCACCTACCTTTCTAGTCAAACAGAAACTGCAGAATTAGTTATTAACCAACGTTAAAATTGGCCACTTTTGTTCTCTCTTGTTTTACTAAATTTGCAAAAACGAGACTCGTTTGCACTCCTCCAGACTCGTTAAAGCCACCGTCATAGCGCAAGTCTCGTAGAGTGCAAACTAAATACTGAAATCAATACTTATTAACGAGTACCACTCCCTAAAATTATCGGTATACAATTTGGGTTCAACGTGAACCCAGAGAGTTTTACTCACAAAGTTGTGGGACTTACTTGATTAAAATTAACATGACTCTTGTTTTGCGAGTAAAACTCATCGGGTTCACCTTGAACCTGGTTTAAAATAATCTCCCAACAATTATCACAGCTGCAAGATTATTTGTTGGCAGCTAACAATTCTGGTGACACAGATTATATATTTTCTCATAAGATATTGTGGTTTGATAGACAACAAAATTTTGGTAACAATAGTTCAAAACTGACGTGAGTTTTTGACTCAAAGGAGGCTTTAGTGGCCAACCCTTCAGATAGTAGGAGTTAAAACTAGCTTTGTTCAGAAGTTAGTTTCAGTACTCGTCGTACATTAACAACCTTTCAAACCCAGTTTACTGTTGGTAACCATAGCCATACCAACCTCACAAAGACTCCTCAGAACTCCAACAACCGAAAAGCCCTAGCTAAATCTCTAAGCTAGTATAAGACCTTAACACCTCTCTCACTCTTCGTTTTAAGTCTGCTTAGATAGCCTTACAATACCAGAAACTAGAACATTAGCCATGGGGGCAGTAGTAGACGACACGCCACTTCTGATCAGTAACCACAGCGGCCACGAAGACGAGAAGGAGCTCGCGTTCTGTCCCAAGTTTCGAGTCGAGTCCGTGAAGCTATGGAAGATCGCTGGCCCTGCCATCTTCACCGCCCTATGTCAGTACTCGTTGGGTGCCCTCACTCAGACCTTCACCGGATTCGTCGGAGAGCTCGAGCTCGCCGCCGTCTCCGTCGAGAACTCCGTCATCGCCGGGCTCGCATTTGGTGTTATGGTTAGTGATTTTTTGTTACTATTGAACGTTACACTAATTTGACACGGCCTTTTATTAGAATTCTTCCGTGTTTTAAAGCGTTAAATCACTTTATTTGTCTAAAAGTAAAAAATATATAATTAATCAAACACTTTAAAACACTATAAAATTTTCGCTAACCTAATATATATGCTCATAATTAGTGGTGTACTAATTATTTTGTGGTGTGGGGAAAATTATTACAGTTGGGGATGGGAAGTGCATTGGAGACTTTGTGTGGACAGGCTTATGGTGCAGGGCAGATTAGAATGCTTGGTGTGTACATGCAGAGGTCTTGGATCATTTTGTTGACCACTTCTCTATTTTTGGTTCCAATTTATGTTTGGTCACCTCCCATTCTTGAGCTCATTGGTGAAACCGACGAGATTTCTGAGGCCGCCGGTTAGTGTTTCTCACCATTTTCCCCTATGTTTTTGGAAAAAAAAAACGCACATTATATTGTTTCTATTTTATTTTGACAAGAAAAACGTACCATAGTACATTAGTACATTATATTATATTGATAGATAGTCCTAAAATAATTTTTTTATCGAAAGAAGTCAAATTTAAACTAGACAACGTAACCATAGTAGATTAGAGCTCATAGAAAGAACTAGATAAATAAATTCCTAATTCAAATAGAGAATTATGCACAACTGACATAACATTATGATTACACATATGCATTGCACATTCCAACAACGTTTCAGATTGATAAGTCTCATCAAAGATAGGATCTTTTTGTAATCTAAAGGAAAAAGATAGGAACTTTATGTACTTTCGAAGAAAATAATGTGCTTCCCTTAAAAAAATAGATATTTTTTCCTAGCAAATAAAAAAAATTATATATTGTTTTTCTTTGCACGTATTGGGCCAGCCCAACAGTTCTAACAGACAGTATTGGGCTTTTTGTGGGCCTGCAGGGAAATTTGCCATATGGATGCTTCCACAGTTGTTCGCATACGCCCTCAACTTTCCTATACAAAAGTTCTTACAAGCACAGAGGAAAGTGTTTGTGATGGCCTATATATCAGCTGCGGTACTAGTCCTACACACTTTCTTCAGCTGGTTGATGATACTGAAGCTCGGTTGGGGACTGACCGGAGCCGCCATCACGCTCAACACTTCGTGGTGGCTCATTGTCATTGGCCAACTCATGTACATCTTCATTACCAAGTCGGATGGTGCTTGGTCCGGCTTCTCCATGCTCGCTTTCGCTGACTTGTGGGGCTTCGTTAAGCTTTCGCTAGCTTCTGCTGTCATGTTATGGTATACATTTCATTAATAACGACTTTGATATCATGTCATGGTATGTACTAATTGTACTCATGTAATATTGTTGGTTTGATTGATGCAGCTTGGAGTTTTGGTACCTTATGGTGCTTGTGGTTATAACTGGTCGTTTGGCGGATCCTTTGGTCCCAGTAGACGCCATTTCTGTTTGGTAATGTGCTTAGCATAAGTGCTTTAAATTCATTTTCAAGTGTCTAGATTGTTTTGAGCTCATTTTCTCACACTTGTTATGTGTAATGCAGCATGAACATTCAAGGATGGGATGCTATGATTGCACTTGGGTTTAATGCTGCCATCAGGTACACTCTGTTTTCACTTATACTTGATTTTGTAGATTAATATTATCTGATTCTGAAATAACAAAATGTCTTTAATTTGGTTGCAGCGTGAGAGTGTCGAATGAACTTGGAGCTGGAAACGCCAAGTTAGCGAAATTCTCAGTGATAGTGGTTTCGATCACATCTGTGTCCATCGGAGTGGTTTGTATGGCCATAGTTCTCGCAACGAGAGATTACTTCCCTTACCTATTCACCAGCAGTGAAGCTGTCGCCGAGGAAACAACGCAGCTCGCAACGTTGCTCGCAATCACCGTGCTTCTCAACAGTCTCCAACCAGTCTTATCTGGTAACACAAAAAATTAATAGTCCTGCATATTACTAATGACAGTAACAAGTAAATCTTTTTTTTTTTACTAAATCATTGAAATTGTGGTGAATTTGTGTCTGAAGGTGTTGCTGTTGGAGCTGGATGGCAATCTGTCGTCGCGTACATCAACATTGGATGTTACTACATTGTTGGATTGCCAGCTGGAATACTTTTGGGATTCACATTTGCTTTTGGTGTTGAGGTAATATAAAACTGAGCCAATATGGTTAGTTTTTCGATATCATTAACTAGTTCTTCAGACTAATTCAATTGCGGGTGTGTTATTCATAGGGTATTTGGTCTGGAATGATTGGTGGCATTTGCTTGCAAACTATAATCTTGATAGTAGTCACTTCCATAACTAACTGGAACACAGAGGTCAGTGCTAGCCAGTCTTATACTCTCTCAATTCTTCATATCTATTGAAGTACAGCTCTATATAGATTTTTACTAATTTATGTTATGCATTGTGGAAATTCCAGGCTGAACAAGCCGAGAGCCGTGTCCTCAAGTGGGGAGGAGGACGAAACGCAGAGCACTGAATCGAAGTTTAAACATCCGAATTTAATGTCATTGCATCGTGCACTATTACTGATAGTCCAGATTTTGATGCTGAAACTCATTAGTGTATTGGACAATTAGATTAGTATGCTATGACTTCGATTAACCAGTGTCCATTGATCATGTATCATGATTGATCAGTAAGAAATTGAGTGAACATTGTGTTGAAATCAATGAGGGAATGAGAGAATGAACTGTATGAGTTATGAGCTGATGAACTGATTTTGGGGGTATTTTTCATGTACAGTCGAAATTACAATGAATTACAACTTATATACTGAAAAAGAAACCAACTTCATCTATCTAACCACCACATCCTAACAATCTGGATCTATGTTCCTAAAGTAAGATTAAACATGTGCAGGGTATGGCCTTGCATGCATGAAACAAGGACATCAGCCAGCAGTCAGCAACAACAGTCTTCCCTTTTCATGAACCGTGAATAACAAGCAACCAAGACTAACAACAAAGACTTCTTACAAATCCAGCACTCTCCCTCGAGTTGGATCAAGAGATTTTCTTGATTCAAGCTTGGATAAGAGGCTATCAAATTGAGCAGATGGAAGTATCTTGGTAAAACTGTCTGCAAGTTGATCACTGGATCGAATGTAAGCAGTGTCCAGAATCTTTGATTGCACTTGATCTCTTACAAAATGAAAATCAACCTCAATGTGTTTTGTTCTTTCATGGAACACTGGATTTGCAGCGATATGAATTGCAGCTTGATTGTCCAATGTAGTGTAATTGGAAGTTTACACTGAATTCCCAAATCAGTAGGTAAGCTTCTCAACCAAATGAGTTCACAAGCAGTTGCAGCCATTGCTCTATACTTTGCCTCTGCACTTGATCTGGCCACAACAGATTGCTTTTTACTCTTCCATGTGACTAAATTGCCTCCTTGGAAAATGCAATAGCCTGTGGTTGATTTGCGATCGATGGTGTTGCCAGCCCAATTTGAATCTGTGTATCCTTCTAAATTGACATGACCATACTTTTTCATATAGATTCCTCTTGATACAGTCCCCTTTAAATAACGAAGAATTCTCTTCACAAGTTGATGATGATATGTTGTTGGAGCATGCATGAACTGGTTAACCAAACTGACAGCATATGTAATATCTGGACGAGTGATAGTGAGGTAGATGAGCTTACCAACAAGTCTTTGGTAAATGGAGACATTAGACATTGGTTCTCCAGATTCAATCTTTATTAGACTTGGAAGAGGAGTGGGGGCTGAGTTGGTACTTTGCATTTCTGCTTCCTCTAACAAGTCAATGACATATTTTCTTTGGTTTAAAAACAAACCAGATGAAGATTGGTTCATTTCTATTCCAAGAAAGTATCTGAGCACACCAAGGTCTTTGATGGAAAATGTGGCATGAAGACTGTTCTTGAGAGCCTGAATCTCTTCTTGATCGTCTCCTGTGATGATCAAATCATCTACATAAACGAGAACAACTAATCTACCACGAGTGTTAGTCCTGGTAAACAGAGAGGAATCTGCTGAGCTTCGTTTGAAACCTGTTGAGAAAAGAACTGATCTGAGCTTGGCATACCACGCTCTGGGAGACTGTTTGAGACCATAAATGGCCTTATGCAGTTTCCATACCATTCCCTGCTCGTTTTCTTGAGCATGATCAGGAAGGATCCTCATGTACACAACTTTCTCCAAATCACCGTGTAAAAAGGCATTTTTTAACATCCATCTGGTATAGGAACCAACCAGAATTCATGGCTACAGATAGTAATACTCTCACTGTGTTCATTTTAGCCACAAGAGTAAATGTCTCCTTGTAATCGACCCTAAATGTTTGTGTGAATCCACGAGCTACCAGTCTTGCTTTGTGTCTTTCAATGGTTCCATCTGAGTGAAATTTGATCTTATAAATCCACTTAGCTCCCACTATCTTATGGCCTTTGGAAAGTTGAACAATACTCCAAGTGTTGTTGTCACTCAATGCCTTGAGCTCCTCTTGCATTGCTTTTCTCCAAACTGGAGACAGGTTTGCCTCTTCAAATGTTCTAGGTTCAGAGTGATTATACAGTTGATCTATAACCACATGATGGGAAGAGAAAACTTTCTTGAGAGCAGCTGCATTGCCAAGAGAATTTTTGGGAGTATAGATTTCAAATCCATCAAGCCTGACATTAGCTTTCCTAGTCCGAGTAGGATATCTCCTTGCTTGAGGTGAAGACTGACTTGGTTCAGGATCAGGATCATTTGCTTCAGCAGTTTCCATCTCTACTTGTACTCTTTCTTCTTGATCTTGTTCTGGCTCCTGAGAGGCATTTTGTTCTGTATCAGAACTGGAATCGGAGTTAGACAACACTTGTTTTTCTAGAGAGACAAACATTGGCTCATTGAATAGCTCCCCATGAAGATTATTATCACTTGTTTGGTAGAAAGAGTTATTCTCATCAAATCTCCCCATGAGTTATTCTCATCAAATCTCACATCTCTTGAATAGCTCCCCATGAAGATTATTATCACTTGTTTGTCATAGCATTTATAGCCCTTCTGAGATGATGAGTATCCAAGAAAGACACATTTGACAGCACGAGGGTCAAACTTATCTCTCTGGTGAGCTTGAATATGGACATAGCACACACAACCAAATACTCTCAAATGATCAATGATAATCTTCCTACCTTTAAGAACTTCAAAAGGAGACTGGTAGTTCACAACTTTACTAGGAAGTCTATTGATAAGATATGCAGCTGATTGGATTGCATAAGACCAAAATGCTTAAGGACATTAGTTTGTATCATTAGAGCCCATGTTTTTTCCCAGAAGATCTCTATTTTTTCTCTGAAACTCCATTTTGTTGAGGAGTTCCCATACAACTAGTTTGATGAATGATTCCCCGAGCACTTAAATACTGTTTCATAATTTTTGAAGTGTACTTGGTGTCGTTATCTGATCTTAACATGCATATGTTTGAAGAAAACTAGTTTTTAACAAGATTGTTGAAATCTTCAAAACACTTTGACACTTCATGCTTAAATTTTAAGCATGAGATGATGGGTGAGGGGTGAGGTAGGTGCATGTGCCATAACTGATGAAAAGACGAAGGGGTGGTTTCTGCAAAAAATCCCTGAGAAAAGCTTGGGGAAGTTGAAATGTAATAAAGGCCATTTAGATAGACTCCTTCACCAATATTCCCCTTGGTAACTCGATCCTGAAACACAACACTATGAGTTGAAAAAATGACAAGACAATCTAACAAACGAATAAGTTTTCCCACTGACAGAAGCTTGAAAGGGAAAGAAGGCACATACATGATTTGTGACTCTTGGTTTTTTGAAAATAAATTCAACTTTCCTTTTCCTAAGATGGGAACTTTCTTACCATTTGCAACAAACACATGTGAAGGTTTTTCAAAACAACAAAACTCTCTTAAAACAGAAGAATCATTTGACATGTGATCAGAAGCACCCGAGTCAACTATCCAAAACTCATGATTCTTGCTGAGATCTAATGTTGTTGAAATAGCACAAGTTATACCTAGTATCTCTTATGGTTGAGCCATATCAGAGTCTGCTAGAAAACCAGCAAATTTTCCAAGCACAGTAGTAACATCCTCACTATCTTTTCCTCCTTATTTCTGCTGAAGGAAGGATGCAAATTCGTTGATGGGACTTGCTGTGAAATTAGTCAGACCTTCTGGTGTGCTGTAGCTGACATGATTTTCCTTTGGAGTGTATGACATCCTCATCTGACCCCTTGATCCCTTGTGATCATCACTGAACTTTTGTTTCAGTTCTGGATGTAGGATCCAGCAACTCTCCTTGAGATGACCTATGCCTGCTCGACCAATGCGCACAAAATGACTCCATTTGAGGTCTGGCCTTCTGCCTCGATAAGGTCTGTTACTGGAAAAGGCTCTGGTTTCAGAAGCTTCTGCATCAGCTTCTCCAACAGCTATATCAGCATTAATCACTTTCTTTCTTACTTCTTCTCTTTGAATGGTGTTACACACCATCTGCAGGGTAGGTAGCTCTGAAGTCATCAACAAGTGACTTTTTACATCCTCATATTCAGATCCAAGACTAGCTAAGAGTTGAAACACTTTGTCCTCTTCTGCTCGCTTCACCAGAACAGCTGAATCAACAGTGTGAGGCCTGTAGGGGTCTAGTTCGTTCCATTTTGCCTTTAAATTTCCAAGGTGTTGAACAAATGTCAAGTTTCCTTGTTGTAGCTCAGCTAACTCCTTCTTGAGCTGGAATACTCTGGTTGCATTGTTCATATCTCCATACATTTCTTTGACTGCCTTCCACAGATGAGCACAAGATTCTGAATAGTTGAAGATTTCTGCAATTTTGGGATCCATTGAGTTGAGAAGCCATGATATTACCAGCTAATCTTGAGACAACCTGGCTTCATATTCTGGAGATGAGTTGCTTGGAACTTTGCTCTTATTGCTGATAAGACTGAGCTTTGACCGTCCTCCAAGTGTCAGGGTGATTGCTCTTGACCATGATAAATAGTTGAAGTCATTTAGAGGGACAGAAGTGAGGCGCTGATTAGGATTTGTATCAACTGGATCGACTTTACCAGACGACGAGGATGAATTTTTGTCATTTCCTCCAGCCATGATGAGAGGAAACAAAATGAGTGAAATGGGATAACGGAAGAATGAAGCTGAATGATTTACAGAAGCAGGATCAAAACGAATCACTGCTCTGATATCATGTTGAAATCAATGAGGGAATGAGAGAATGAACTGTATGAGTTATGAGCCGATGAATTGACTTTTGGGGTATTTTTCATGTACAATCGAAATTACAATGAATTACAACTTATATACTGAAAAGGAAACCAACTCCATCTATCTAACCACCACATCCTAACAATCTGGATCTATGTTCCTAAAGTAATATCGAGCATGTGCAAGGTATGGCCTTGCATGCATGAAACAAGGACAACAACCAGCAGTCAGCAACAACAGTCTTCCCTTTTCATGAACCGTGAATAACAAGCAACCAAGATTGACAGCAAAGACTTCTTATAAATCCAACACATTGGCAACATATCGATTTTGTAGTTCGATTTTTCGCAGCATTTCTGTAAGATGGTCCTACTGTCATAATTAATCTTGAAATGCAATTTTTCCTCACATTGTTGGTATCTTGTCAAGTTTTCTATAGGACTAATATAGATAGGATCAAGATGGACCTTATTTTTGCAAATCAAGAGTCTTTTATAGAGAATATCTCAGTTCTTTGTGCCAATGAAACAAAATTTCAAGGTAGTTTATAATATGTAACTGCAAGAGCCAGAGTTGCAATGAATAGAGAAAAGTAAGAAATCATATAAAGGACTAGTGAATTCTAAATGAGGAGTCTATATAATCTTGTTAAAAAAAGGGGGTACACCAAACTCTAGCTTTGATATCTTAGTCCACTTTATAACTAGAACTCTAGAAGTACAGTTAAAACATGTCTGGTCTAGTGGTAACACATGTTACCCAGCAAAGATTTTCGAGTGAACCCGGTTCACCTTGAACCATATAACACACAAACCTACTGAGATCCTGTTTTTTCCTCCGGGCAGACCCCATTATTTGTAAGTAAAATTGACCTGGTTCACCTTGAACCAAGTTTTAGTGAGTTGTACTTGCTAGCTAGGTGTGTAAAGAGTTCCATCTTTCGTTCCATCAGGCCGGAATGAGTAACGAGTGGTAAAAAAGTACAGAAAGTTCTTGTACGAGAGTGCGGCGTAAACTGTTTATGCGATCTGGCGGTACGGCTCACCTCGACTAGTTTCATCGTGAACCGAGTGAATTACACACGCAAACAGTGGGATCCACACGGAGTAAAAAACAGTTTGTGTGTAATAATTCATCTGGTTCACGCTCAACCTAGTCGAGGTAAGAACTTTCAACGATCTGGACTATGAGATCGATGGCAGTTCCAAGGTAAACCAGATTTACCCACGTAGTCGTCGTACCCAAAAACAACGCCCAGTTTTTCATCTCCAGGAAAATTGTGAAAAAGTGAAAAAGAAAATAACATGAAGGAGAATAAATTGCCTTTTACGCTTATCGTGCCGGCTCTTATTTGCCATCACTATTCAGATTTTTTTATTTTAAGCCGACTTTTCTGCACCGTCGCAAAGAGAGAAAGAGAAAAAGAGCAATCGAGCTAAAGAAAGAAAAGAGTTCCAATTGACTCGATCACTCTCTCTCTATACAAACACAAACAAAACGCCTCCCGCCGATTCGTTTAACCCATCTTCCGATCATCATCATCATTCACACAAGAAACACAAGAAAAAAATGGGAGAAAATTCTAGGGGCGGTGCTTCATCTAGCTTCCCCTAGAATCTTTTCTCTTTTTTTCTTCTCCATCTTCGCTTTCCTCTGTAGTTTTTTTCGTCTGGAATCTCCAACAACATCAACAATGTAAGACGACGACTATTACGTGAGCGTCGAAGACGACGGAGGCGACGATGACTATTACGACGACGATGAGGATCGCGACGATAACTTGGAAGCTGAGATGATGGCTTACGTTGAGGGTGGCGATACTCCCAAATGTGAGGTTTCATCCACCAAGGTAAAAAATATATATATATTTGAGAAATTTTACCCCAATTTTTGCTCATTCTAAATATTCATTTTTAACTTCACAAAATATCAAAATTATATCTCAATTTTTTGATCATTTTTAACTTCACAAAATATCAAAATTATACCTCAATTTTTGATCGGAATAAGACGGGAAAAGTAACGGTAGAGATTAAAAGTTGAGTATCATTTTGATATTTTTGTGAAGTTGAATGAGCGAAAGTTTAGTACTGTTTGCTGAATTTTTCATTTATTTTATTACAGTGGTTGAATTCTGAATGAGGTAATTTCAATGGTGTTTTTTTTTTCTCCAGGTAATTTCAAAAGAGTCTCTCTTGGCTGCTCAGGTAATGTGAAAGTCCTGTTTCTTTTTTTTCCCGGTAAATATCTGTTTGCTGAGATACTGTGGTTAGAATTTTTGTACTGTAGTGTTGTTGGTGTTGAAATATGTAGAGGGATGATTTGCATAGGATGATGGATGTGTTGTCTTTGAAAGAGTACCATGCTCGAACGTTGTTGATTCATTATCGGTGGGATGTTGACAAGGTGCTTGCGGTTTATATAGAGAGGGGGAAAGAGTTGTTATACGAAAAAGGCGGGTGTGACTATGGTGGAGCATTCACAGCTCTTGTCTGATGTTATGTGTGATATATGCATGGAAGAAATTCCGGTTGATGTTGTCACGATCATGGATTGCGGTCACTGTTTTTGTAACGAATGTGAGTACATTATTATACTGTCTCTGAATTTGGTCATGTATACGAAAGCATTTTGAATCTTGGAGACTGATTTTGTTGTGTGCAGGTTGGATGGAGCATTTTATTGTGAAGATAAACGAGGGGCACAGTAGGCGAATTAAATGTATGGCGCACAAGTGCAATGCTGTTTGCAATGAAGAAGTGATCAGGAATCTGGTCAGTGCGAGTGATCCTGATCTGGCGGAGAAGTTTGATCGTTTCCTTCTGGAGTCGTATATTGAGGATAATCGCAAAGTGAAGAGGTGTCCAAGTGTTCCTCATTGCGGAAATGCTACACGGATTGAGGATGACGAGTTAATCGAGATTGAATGTGCGTGTAATAAGCAATTATGTTTTAGTTGCTTGGGCGAAGCGCACTCTCCTTGTTCTTGCCAAATGTGGGATGTCTGGTTGAAGAAGTGTTTTGATGAATCGGAGACTGTTAATTACATTGCAGTCAACACGAAGCCATGCCTGAAATGTAACAAGCTGGTTGAAAAGAATGGTGGATGCAATCTAGTTACCTGTATCTGTGAACAACCATACTGGTGAGTCGACCTTAAAATCTGCACAACCATTTTTGGTCTACTTGTTCTTGAAGTTGATTGACTTGATTTTTTTGTTTAACTTTCAGTTGGCTTTGTGGTGCACCAACCGGATCGGATCATACTTGGGAATCCATCGCAGGACACGAATGTGGACGATTCAAAGAAGACGAGGAGGAAGACCTCGAGCAAACAAAGAAGGAATTGTTTCGTTACACTCACTACTTCAACCGTTTTCAAGCTCATAAAGATTCTCTAAAACACGAATCTTCCCTGAAGGACACCACGAAACGGAAAGTATCCCATTTGGAAGAGACACTTTCGGCATCCAAAGATTATAGCTGGGTGACCAATGCGCTCAACAGACTCTTTCGTTCGAGGCGAATCATTGCATATTCCTACCCTTTTGCGTATAAAATGTTTGGCGATATGTGCAAAAAGGACATGACAGCAGAACAAAGGACTATAAAACAGAACTTATTTGAGGACCAGCAGCAGCAGCTCGAGGTGAATTTGGAGAAGCTTTCCATGTTGACGGAGGAACCTTTTGATCAGTATTCGGAGGAGAAACTTTACGATGTGAAAATGAAGATTGTCAATCTCACCGCGCTTGTTGATAAGCTCTGCCTAAAGCTGTAAGTTTGTGCTCACCTCTTTATATTAAGTGCATAAAACTTCATATAGTTTTTGTTAACAAATTTATGTGGACATATGAAATGAGTGCAGGTTTGAATGCATCGAGTATGATTTGTTGGGAAGCCTTCAGTATTCGAGTCACAGAATTGTCTCTTACAACCCGGACGGCGTGGAGAAAGCATCAGAAATTAACAGTTTGTAGAATGATCATCTAACCTCTATGAACCTCACACACTTAGAAGAATTCGAGCTTAGAAAAATCATATTCTTTTGAAATAATTAACCTCACATATTCTCTCAGTTGTTTGCCAAGGAAGTTTACTGTAGTTAGGATTATGGTACTGAATTCTATTACATACATATTGTTCAGAAATGAAATAGTCACTTCATACATCTCAAATTACTAGAGACATGTCTGGCCGTTTTGTATTGTTCTTACTGTTTCCCAACTGTGTGTCAAAGCCTCAAATCAAAATAGTGGTGACGCGACAACACAAAGATTATGCGATTGCATTAATCATTAAAGATTGATCGGCTTTCCTATCATACTGCCAAACGACAATGGAGTCATCAAGAGTGCACACACAGACAGACATTTGGGACATATCTGGCCATTTTGTATTGTTCTTACTGTTTCCAACTGTTCCTCAAAGCCTGGATATCAAAATAATGGCGACGCGACAACATAAAAATTAGGCGACTAATGCGACGTATCATTAAGCATTGATCGACTTTCCTACCATGCTGTGACAATTTAGATAGTATGTGACCATTTTATCATGATCCACATCTTCACTAAGATAGACAAGGTACATAGAGTGCACACATAGACAGATCGTCTAGATTGTCCGATTATCCATTCTACATTGAATACGGGCTTTCTTACTACCAATCAAATAAACACCTAGATGATTCTCGATCTAAGAGCATCCCCAGTGGTTCCTTCAAATTTTAAGGTCAAATTTGAATTCCCATGCTGACTGAGTTTTAGACATTTTGGCCATTGTTACCCTCTAACCCATATGTCTAATTTCAAACATATATTATCATTGTTTGAATTCTCTAACCAACTTTTCGTCCCATAACTAATTGTAATCATAAAAACAAAATTCATCATCTTGAACGTGCTTTGTTCTACTGAGTTGCTGCTCCAACCAAAATAAGAAACAAAGGAAAGCAATGCAGCAGGGTCACTGAAATAAAACAATTGATTAATTTTTTTTGGAGATATGGAGGACGAGAGAAAGAGAAGAGAATAGAGAAGAAGAGGGAAGAGAGACGGTAAAAGAGAGATAAAATGATTGATTAATTTTTTTTGGTAGTTTGGTTTTCATATGTCAAATTTGACAGATTTCATTTATGTTTGCCATCCACATCCACGTTGTAATTGGAGTATGGGTTGGAGGCTAAAAAGGCAAAACTAAATGGTCATTTGTTCCCGTCATTGTTCAAAAACTCGCTCGAATCGGCCAAATACTCGGCGAGTACTCGCTATTCAGTAAAAAACGAACTGCTTTGAGCCTACTCCCCCTCCCTGGACGGTAGCTAAGTAATCCCCGATTAATTTTCGAGTAGACCCGAATCGCGCGCTTAATTAACCCGAATTAGTCTCACTTTAACAAAAATGTTAAAAAAAATCTAATTTCTAAAAATGAAAAACATCCAAAAACTCAAAAAAAAAACATGAATATTAATATGAAATTAAAGAAATTGAGGACGCATTTGGAGGGTTTGACAATATTGAGTGATTTTTTATTTTGAAATACACTTAATAATGCTTTTCTTTGAGTAGGGACTATGTGTTTAATGATTTTTATAACTTTGATGTCATTTTTTTATTTTTTTAATTATTTATATCTTAACTAATGACATTTATATACATATATATAATATATTAATAATTATCGTATTATTTAAAAATTAAAAAATAGCGACTTCGAGTATTCGGCTGAACAGTAATCGGTAACAAAATGAATCACGGCCGATAACCCTTTTTTGAACATTGGTTACTGTTAATGGATGAGTAGGATTTTGAAGATAATTAGGGATGCTCTAAATGACAATGTACTACATACATAGTAAAGCTTCAAAAATTTACAGCTCCAAATCATCCAAAATGATGTAGGGTAAATTTTATGAAGGTAATTATTCATTTACCTATTTTACGGATTTTTACCCAATCAGACCCGTACCCGCCAAAACCCGGGTCCTTTAAAAAACCCGGGAAAAGTCCGTACACATACGTGTGACCCCGTGTACGTCATTTTTCAACTCTCTCTCTCTCTCTATTATTCATTTTTCATTTTACAAATAAAAAGAAAAATACTCCGATTGAGATCTCCAGAAAGCTTGAGAAGCAGCGGCGATGGCGAAGTCGAGCGCCGACGACCAGGAGCTCCGGCGAGCCTGCGAGGCCGCAATTGAAGGCACCAAGCAGACCGTGGTCATGTCGATCCGTGTCGCTAAAGGCCGAGGCGTGTGGGGCAAAAACCACAAGGTCGGTCGCGACATGGCTAAGCCTAGGGTTCTCGCTCTCTCCGGTAACATCATCATCATCATTAAATCTTTAATTGAATTCGAAAAATGGAATTGTATTTAAAAATTTTAAACTGAGCTTAACTTAGTTTTTTGATTTTTTGCGTAGTCATAATGTGATTGATGCTTCCTCATCTACTACTACTTATTGATATTGCATTGTTCGGAAAATATGAGTTATATTTTTTTTACTGAATTAAAAAGAATTATAGCTACGAATGTGAAGTAATGTAGCTGAAGTAATAATGATGAGATTATGAGTGGACTAAGATTTTGTGGCTTTGTGCAGTGAAAAACAAAGGCCAGCTGACTAAAGCGTTTCTTCGAGTGTTAAAATATTCGAATGGAGGAGTACTTGAGGTAAAACTCCAGTTTGTTTATTCTTACTTGGATACAAATCTGTGATTTGTTTAAATTTTTGGAAAAGAGAAAAGATAGAATGAAGTGCATTCGGTCGATTTAGTAATGTTTTAGTTATTTATTAGAGAGTTGGCATAGATAAGTTCTCAGTAAATTTATTTTTGTACATGCAGCCAGCTAAGTTATACAAGCTAAAGCATCTTTCGAAGGTGGAGGTTTTAACAAACGATCCTAGTGGATGTACATTTACTCTGGTACTGCTCCATTTTTCAATGTATCTATGGATTGATTTTGCAGAAGATTTGTGTAGTGGATAAAGGTTTTTGCAGTTTGTAGTGATATTTGAAGTAGGTTCAATTTTTTGTAGGGGTTTGATAACCTTAGAAGCCAGAGTGTTGCTCCTCCTCAGTGGACCATGCGAAATATTGATGACAGGTATGGTGTGGAAAATTTTACTGCTCCGGATGGTGTTATCCGTTAATGGAACAATTTGCTTAGCTTTTGATTTAAAAATCACTTTCCTTTGTTTCCTCCCCTTATATATTTGTAAAACTTTCATATAGGAATCGCCTTTTACTCTGTATCATAAACATATGCAAAGACGCACTGGAGCAGCTGCCTAAAGTTGTTGGTATAGATGTTGTCGAGATGGCTCTTTGGGCTAAGGTACATTTTATATATTCCTGTGGTATTTGAGATTGCATGATATTCACTTGGTCTGGAATTGTAATTACCAGTTCAACATCATGTTGACACTTCTCTGTGATGTTTACTCCTTTTTGTTTCTGTTCTAGAGAAATATATGGAATCTGTTATGTTGCTCGGATAGATTAACTGCTATATTCTCCAGTTGGTGGTGTCTGGCTTCTTCTCTGTTGTTAGCTACTTTGTTTCCTTACTATTGCAAGTAATGTGTTCTAATTCTACACAAAATTGATCTAGGAAAATACACCAGCAGTTCCTAATCAAAACACCGAGCAAGAGGGACCTGCTACATCAACAGTAACTGAACGTGACATGAAAGTGACTGTGGAGAAAGAACTTGTCTCGCAAGCCGAGGAAGAGGACATGGAGGCACTTTTGGGAACGTATGTACCATTTCATTGTCTTTGTTGTTATGGAGAGAAGTTACTGATTTAGTCAATTGTCTGTTTGATGGATATTTATCTTTGGCATCTATGTTTGTATAGTTTTGACTTCTTCAAGTGTGGGCATGATATGCAGTTATGTCATGGGTATTGGTGAAGCGGAAGCATTTTCTGAAAGGTTGAAAAGAGAGCTTCTGGCTCTGGAAGCAGCAAATGTGCATGCCATTCTGGAAAGTGAACCTCTGATAGATGAAGTGAGCCTTTTCTCTGTTCATTTTCTTTATGTATAATGCCATTCTTAATTTGCAAAGCTTTCAATTCATCGACCTTCCATGTTCTTAGATAGGTACTTGGTTTCATTTTCTCAAACAAATCGAGTTCTATCTCCTTTTCACCAGTCAACTATATCATACATATAGCCTTAAATGTGCTATGTTATCTGATTATCAAACAAGAATATAATTGATGAACATTGATTTTTACTCATGTCCATAGTGTGTCCTTGTTCTGGGTTAGAACAAGATACACAACTGGTTTTGCTATCTTATACTGAACAAGTTATCTGTTTGAGTTAATCGCAAGATACTTTTGCAATGTCTATATACCTGCTATCAAGGCTACTTTTGCTCCTAGAATATTGGTGTCATGGTTATCTATGTGCTTGGAGATATATGAACTTATAATTCTAATGGCTTTTGTGATCTTTAGGTATTGCAAGGGCTTGAAGCAGCCACAAGTTGTGTTGATGACATGGATGAGTGGTTAGGCATCTTCAACGTGAAACTCAGACACATGAGAGAAGACATTCAGTCGGTATACCTTTCATATTTGTACAAAATCTTTATCAATTGCAATTTTTTTGTTTCTAACTTGCACTTCATGCGAAGGAATTTCATATTGTAAAAGTTAATTATGTTACATACTTCTTGGACAAACATATATTACTTATCAAGATATCTAGCATCGTACATCCAGTCAACTCTTTGGTTTGCTTCTTTTAGAGCATTAATGGTAAAAGTAGTAGCAAGAATATGAAATCTCTGTTTAGTTTTCTTTTCCCCCCCATTACAGTATGAGTACCAATATACTGGTTTCTTTTTGTAATCACAAACAAAGTCTGATGGTTTCACATTCATCCTTGTTGGTTGAAAATGTAGCTCATTGAAGGTAGTTATGGGTTGTTTGGTTTCCGTGGGTCTTACTAAAATGCTGGTTGTTCTGTATGTCGCGTAATAAGATAGTTTGGTAATTACCTTTACTGGATATTGGAATGATTGCTTCTTCAGTTTTGACCTCTAATTAAGTTCACCCCCTAACCTTTTCGATTGCCCTGTTCAGATAGAAATTCGCAATAACAAGTTGGAAATGCAATCTGTTAATAATAAATCACTCATTGAGGAACTTGACAAGCTTCTTGTAGGCTTGCATATCCCTACTGAGGTATGTTGCACATCATTATTGTTTCATTAGTTGGAGATCAGGTTACTTGTTGGGTCTTAAAACTATCCAATGCTATTTTTCTTGATGTAGTATGCAGACTGTTTGACGGGAGGTTCATTTGACGAGGCGTGTATGATTCAGAATATTGAAGCATGTGAGTGGTTATCTTGTGCTTTACGAAGTCTTGAAGTGCCCCAGTTGGATCCTACCTACGTAAAAATGCGAGCTGTATGTATTTTATCTTTCTCATTTGCTCCACTTTTTCTCTCCAAAGTTGTGTGGTTATCTGTGAGCTTCAAAGTATATATTTTGTGAACCTAATCACCTCATTAAATTGGCTTTGATGCAAAGTTGCAAACTGTATACTGTGTAGAAATGACATGGATTGCAAGGTTTCTTTGTACTTCTAATGCGTCAAATTCTTACAGGTTAAAGAGAAACGAGCAGAACTTGAAATTTTAAAAGCTTCATTTGTCAGAAGAGCCTCTGAGTTCTTGCGAAACTACTTTGCTAGTTTAGTGGATTTCATGATAAGTGACAAGAGCTACTTTTCTCAGGTGCACTTTAGGACATCGGTTTTCATGCATTTTATGATACTTGTTCTTCTTCTCCGTAGAATGCTGATTAGATAGTTTATTTTTTTTTTATTTTACAGCGAGGGCAACTGAAAAGGCCTGATCATGCTGATCTACGGTACAAATGCAGGACATATGCTCGTCTATTGCAACATTTAAAGGTCAAATTGCATTAACTATTTTATATTGGTTTCTATATAGTGTGCATATTTGTATTTATTCATTTAATCATTTATGTTCCGTTGTTCCCCTCTCACCCTACCCTCCACCTTTACTTATACAGAGTCTTGATAAGAAGTGCCTTGGTCCACTGAGAAAAGCATACTGTAGCTCCCTTAACTTGCTCCTACGTCGAGAGGTCAGGAATAATAATATTACTAAATCTATTCTTTTTTTATCATTCTTCTTGTTCTCAATATTTGTAGCTTTCTAATAATTTTGGTAGAGTTGAAAATTTTGTTTGTGTTATCTACAGGCGCGTGAATTTGCAAACGAGCTTCGTGCTAGTACAAAGGCATCAAGAAGTCCAACTGTCTGGCTTGAAGCTTCTACTGGTTCTGGTCAAACTGCGAATGCTGCAGACACTTCTACTGTTTCCGAAGCTTATTCCAAGATGCTAACAATCTTTATCCCACTACTTGTAGATGAGGTTAACTCGGGCCATATGGTTTGTCCTTTAATATGAATTATATCATCTTTTTACTGAAGTTCTACAATGTTTCTTGTGCAGAGCTCTTTTTTTGCACACTTTATGTGCTTTGAAGTTCCTGCACTTGTTCCTCCAGGGGGTGGTGCCAATGGAGATAAATCTGAAGACAATGATGATGACGACCCCAATGATGACGACCTGGGGATCATGGACATTGATGACAATGACAGTAAAACTGGTAGGTACCTCTATGTGCTTGCAGCCATATGCTTTAATATTTGGCCAGTCTGCTTTAGCTCTTTTGTAATTTACCCAAATATCTATTTTTGTTGGTCAAGATACAGGAGAGCTTGCAGCATTGAATGAATCACTTCAGGATCTACTAGATGGAATACAAGTAAGGAACACAACATATTGCAAAAACCTGCTTTTGAAAATTTGTAACCTGCACGCTCTTTCATTTGTAGATGCATATTCATATTGTCCATGACAAAAAAGAGATGTGACATGTTTGAAACTTTTCTTTCTATTATAATGGGCATCTCAAAGCTCAATGGGCATTTTTGCAGGAGGACTTTTATGCTGTGGTGGACTGGGCTTACAAGATTGATCCCTTACGCTGCATATCGATGCATGGGATTACGGAGCGTTATCTTTCTGGTCAGAAAGCTGATGCAGCAGGATTTGTACGTCTCCTGCTGGGTGATCTGGAGTCAAGAGTGTCAATGCAGTTCAGCCGTGTAAGTGAAGTCTTTTTTCCATATATATAATGTAAGTGAAGTCTTGGGTGATCATGGTTGTGTGTTTTCAAGGTCATGACTGATACCACATTCCAACTTCTGTTCAATGGCAGTTTGTTGATGAAGCCTGCCACCAGATTGAAAGAAACGAGCGGAATGTGAGACAAATGGGTGTCTTATCATACATTCCAAGGTAAGCTTGGTTTGCAGTGCCTATGCTCCTTCTTTGCATACACCTTCATGTTTTTTTTTTCTGTGAGTCTAGGTAGTCATCAGCTTATTATCACGCTAGGGTCTGCCCTGTTTTGACCGGATGCTATAATACCAAAAACATAAAAGAAGAATTTTGAATGACGTCTAATGCTGTAATGCAATGCTTGCAAGCTCGAAAGAAGTTTATCAGTTCTAATCAAGCAGAAACTTGTGCCATGTTCTACTTCGTTGTTATGTGTGTGATACTTCTTGTTTCACGTTGTAGTTGACTTTGCTCACTTTGTGTGTAGATTTGCAACTCTAGCAACACGAATGGAGCAGTACATCCAGGGACAATCTAGGGATTTAGTTGATCAAGCTTACACAAAATTTGTAAGTGTGTGTTTGTTGTGGGTAAATTACAACGACTAGTAGTGCAAATAAAATATCATTATATACAGAGTAAGGTGTTTGATCTCAGAGTCTTTTGCTTACGCAAAGTTGATTCCTTGACAGGTTAGCATAATGTTTGTGACCTTAGAGAAAATTGCACAAACAGAGCCAAAATATTCTGATCTCTTCCTTTTAGAGAACTATGCTGCATTTCAGAATAGGTACGTAGTCCTCTTTCTCTTTTTCACTATTTCAGTGTTATACTATTATTTGTTACCTATTTGAATAAAAGATGTTTGCTTGCAGTTTGTATGACCTAGCAAATGTCGTGCCCACACTGGCCAAATTCTATCACCAGGCAAGTGAAGCTTATGAACAAGCTTGCACACGCCACATCAGCATGATTATTTATGCTGTAAGTTATTCGCCTTAGTGCTAAATTTTGTATAACTGGTATTCCCAGTACCCTCAATTGCAATTGGTATTTCAGTTTCAAATCATCTGAGCTTGACATCATGTTTTGAATGCAATTGACCCTCATTTTTTCCTCTTGGCAGCAATTTGAACGGCTTTTCCAGTTTGCTAAAAAAATAGAGGATTTGATGTATACAATCGCACCAGAAGAGGTTAGTGAATTTGTGGTTCTGAGTTGAAATGTCTTCTTGTTAGGTTAGTTAGGATATAGACAGCTGCAGATGTCTGTATTGAACTTTTTTATTTCTCTGGTCATTCTAAATCATATCTGATGGTTCAATTATCTTGTATTTACAGTTGAACGGTAACTGAGCCCTTTGAGTTGCATTCAATATTCCCTTATGATGAGTATCTAGATCTTTTCTAGCATAAGAATAAAAAGTCATTCTTTGTGGTTACATTTTTGTGCAGTAGAGAAGTTTTAAAATGTTCATAATCTGATTACCAAATAGAAAAAACACTTGCTGATCAATTTTCTCTACAAATTGCAGATCCCTTTCCAGCTTGGTTTGTCAAAGATGGAATTGCGGAAGACATTAAAATCAAGTTTATCTGGGGTGAGTTGGGTAATTTTTCAGGTTACCTTGGTCTCACACGTTCATTGTTGCTAAAAACATTATGGTTTTCCTGATACAGCTTGATAAGTCCATCAGTGCAATGTACAAGAAGTTACAGAAAAACATGACCTCTGAAGAATTACTGCCTTCTTTATGGGATAAATGCAAGGTATGTTTAGAAATTTTATTCGAGAATCCTCCAAAAGACCGAGACCTCAATACACTTGAACCTATATTTAACGAGTGTTCTGCATTTTGACAGAAAGAATTTCTCGACAAGTATGAAAGTTTTGCTCAACTTGTTGCCAAGATTTACCCCACAGAGAACATTCCTTCTGTAACAGAAATGAGAGACCTTTTGGCTTCCATGTAGAGAGAAAGAGAGAGTTACTGTTGTATAATTTTTGCATAGAGCCATAGACTTAAGAGTTGTAGCTTTGATGTAATCGTTCTTGCTTTTTCCATAAGTTGCTTTCGATTGTCACCGTGTCGATATAGGTCGAAAAACCACCGTGTAATTTGTAACCATGAGAGACAGAGATGCATTGTCAATATATTCGTCGTGTTCCTCCTCCATGTACAACCTCTCTCTTACTAGAACATAATCACCTTACTTTGTCTCTAGCTTTTGTATTAATCATATCACATTGTTTTTTAAAAGGTTTCTCTCGTTCCAATGATCAAAAGTAGACTAGATTTTCACGTTATTAGAATCATTGAGTATGTGAAAATGAGAGACAAAAAATAATCAATAATCAATTTCAACCATGGTTGAGGTAGGAAGGTTAGCGTGGCATTACCAAATGCATGGTTAATGGAGAGTATTAAAACTCCGGAGTAATATAGATTTTTCGTGAATTTTCGTGGTTAATGTGAAGATTGTCTATAACAGAATCATTCATACTATAGAATTTTCGTGGTTAATGGGAAGATCGTCTATAACAGAATCATTCATGCTTTTTCTATAACCGCATCCTGGTCGATCTCTGAAACCAAAACCCTAATGGAAAATGAAACTAACACCAAAACCCTAATAATATCTCATACATATAAATGTACCCGGTCACTCCGATCTATACAAATTATCATAACTCGATCTATCTATCCTAGCCTCCTCTTCCTTAATTAGGGTTGCGCCACCGCCATGGACGACGACTCAGACTTCACGTACGACGATGAGAACGACGACAGCTACTACTCGATGTCTGATGATGACCACCAATCGATAGAAGAGGAATCAAATGATACGCAACAAAACTACACCGTTTTGAAAGAGGAAGAAATCGCTAGACTTCAAGAGGACGACATCGCCGAAGTGTGCAACGTTCTCTCTATACCACACTCCGCCGCCTGCTTCCTCCTCCCTCAGTTCAACTGGAACGTCGTCAATCTCAATGAACAATGGTTCTCCGACGACGACAACAACCACAAGCTCCGAGACAAGGTCGGTCTTATCGACAAGCCTCTCGTTCATTATAACTAGTCACAAAATAATATTATGTGCAAGAT
The DNA here is from genome assembly GCA_946800695.1 of Geum urbanum. Classification (NCBI taxonomy): domain Eukaryota; kingdom Viridiplantae; phylum Streptophyta; class Magnoliopsida; order Rosales; family Rosaceae; genus Geum; species Geum urbanum. The sequence continues at coordinate 1,085,123 of OX326998.1, read as the reverse complement.
ATGTTTCGATCTCTACGACCGTGACGTCATGTCCTCGGCGGCGTGCGGTCATCTCTTCTGCGGCGACCGCTGGAAGGGCTACGTCGTCACGGCCATATAAGACGGCCCGGGTTGCCTGATGCTGCGGTGGGCCCCGACTTGGTCTCATCAACCCTAGTGACGTCACCTCAAGAACGCAATAGGTACAAGAACTACTTCTTGAGATCCTACGTAGAGCAACATGCAAACATTAAATGGTGCCCTTCTCCGGATTGTACGTACGCCGTTGCGTTCGAAACCCTAACTAGTAGTAGTAGGAATGCTAACTACTACGACGTCGTTTGTCTCTGCTCGCACAGCTACTGCTGGAACTGTAATGAGGAGAGCCACCACCGTCCGGTGAGCTGCGACACGGTGAGTAAGTGGGTGGCGAGGAACGCCGACAGCGCCTCGAACGCCACGTGGGTGCTGGTGAACACGAAGCCTTGCCCTAAGTGCAAGAGACCCATCGAGAAGAACAGTGGGTGTCACCACATGACGTGCTCGGCGCCATGCAAGTACGAGTTCTGCTGGTACTGCCTTACGCAATTCAAGAGCTACAATACTAGTTGCTGCAATTATTACAGGGGGATTAATGGGGATGGGATGAACAAGATAAGGGATCATTTAGAGCCGGAGCAGAAGAAAGCTAAGGCCGACTTAGATAGGTATTTACATTATTACGAAAGATGAGCTAACAATCTGACCTCGAAGAACAAGGCCATAGAGTCTTTAGAATCCGTGCGAAATATTCACATTGAGAAACTCATTGTGAAACAACCCTATCTATCCAAGCTCGAACTCAACTTCATAACCGAAGCATGGCAACGGATAATCGAATGTAGGCAGGTGTTGCGGTGGAGCTATGCTTATGGATACTATATACCTCCTGAGGAGGAGCCTGTTAAGGCGAAGCTGTTTGAGTACTTGCAAGGTCATGCTGAGTATAGCCTCGAGAGGCTTCACAAATGCGCCGAGACAGAGTTGCAGCCGTTTCTAGATTCCGAGGAAGAAATGAAGGGAGGGTTCCATGGATTTAGGTTAAAACTTATTGGACTGACTAAGGTCACCAAAGATTATTTTGAGAAGCTTGTTACTGCCTTGGAGAATGACCTTTCAGAAGTGGATGTAACAACTACTAGTGTTTGAATGCTATCTAGCTATATATGAATCTATCATTATTTACTAAGTTAAAGTTAGTTTGCAGCTTGACTGCTCCATTTAATGTGACTCTTTTCATACTTGAGAAATACTTGTTTGAGTAATCTACAAAAGCTTTTATTAAGAGACTGAACCAATTGGATTACAACCTTTACCAATAAATAAAGAAATGAAAGAATATCATTTTCTAAGTGGTTCAATTTATTGTCCATGCCAAGAAATTATATCGAAAGTTCCACATACAAAAATGATGCATTAGGGCATATGCACCCATGGAGGAAGAGATGAAGCCCCATTTTGAGGAATTCCTCACCCATTTGAGGAATTCCTCTCCAATAGAAAGTCATATTCCTATTTTTCGTGCAGCGGTGCCAGAAATAGGACTTCCTATCACTATTCTCTATTTCGTCGCGATTCAAAATTGACATTTTTTTAAGTTATGATTTTGGACTAATTTTCTTCACGAAAGTTATAGAGGACATTAATATGAACTCGTCCGAATTTTTCTTGAATTTTTCGGAAATCCGAGCTATTTATTATGATTTTTTTAAGTTTCAGAGTAAATAATTTATTTAAAATATTACAAATGATTAATTTTTCTCAGCCGTTGGATTGCTTAGATATGTTTAAAATGGACGGCCCAGATCAACTTAGCCGTTGATCTGGCAGCTGCCCTTGACGCGCCACGTGGCGGCCAGCGATTGGTCCGTCAAATTTTTTTTTTACTTTTTTTTTTTTTACTTTTTCACTTTTTTTTCGGGTAAAAAAAAAAGACGTACGTCAGCCTGGCGTCACCCACGTGCGTGGGGCCCGCCAGGCGGACGACCTCGCACTCGTCCTCAACAAAGGAAGCCGAGGAGGACGACCTCCCGGTCAACGTCCGGTCGGCCTCCCCCTCCCCTCCCGCTGCACGTCGCCCAGCCTCCGGACGTCCTCAAATGGTGGCCCCTGCCCCCCGGACGTCCTCGCCGTCCCTCCCCGGTGCAGCTGCTCTTAGAGATATTGCACAAGATTTTCTTATGGACCATTGACCCAGCTGGTTTGATCTTTTGATTTAAAATCAAATCTTTATTTATTTGGTCTCTAGAGTCGGGGTCCACCAATTTTTGTGTGGAACTGAAGAGAATTAATCCCTTCTCGGACGTTTGTGCTCTTTGAAAAATCTAAACTTTAGTTAGTGAATAGAATCGATGAGTTTGCAATAAACTCATATAATTTTATTGAGATTAAATAGACGGTGGCTTTGTGAGGAAAGGTGTTGCAAAAAGTAGGTTGTATGACAAAAAATATATATATATATATATATATTAAAATGAATAGAAGGAAAGAAGAAATTATTATGTCAAGTATATATATATATATTAACTTGAAGCATGTTTTTTTTACTTCTCAAAACTTACCCGTTATTTACAGTTTAACCATAAGTAAAATCGAATCCTTTACCTCGTGAACATCAACCACGGCCCCCACATTTGTGTATATTATGATAGATAATGCATATATTTATGACATCTTGCTATATTTTTTTTTATAATTAAAAGAAGACGACCACTTTGACTCAAGTCATCAACAAAGACTTTAAAGATCGAGGTTCTCTAATTCTTTCTCCTCTTATCAATTTTCATCCATTAAAATCAAGTCATCGACTCCAAACATTCCACCACGAACGATCTCTACACCAACTCTTAGTTTTCTGTTGTTTCTTTTGTTGCTGTAGAGTGTGAGTTTCCACAAAGCTTGCTCTTCTATATATGTAAGTAGTTAGATTCCTCTTCAGTTTTGAGTCCGTTGCTTTCTCTCTTGGTTAGATTATTGTTTATGCTTGAGATTGAGCTCCATAGTTGCTGTAGTTTGTTGCATGTTGTTGCTGTTTTGTGATTTGGGTCTGATTCTACAGTGCAGACTGAAGGTGACCTTCAAAAGTGGATCATAATCTAGTTTTTGTTTCTTAAGTATGTCACTGTGTTTCATTTAATATTGTACATTAGTACATAGATTGGTATCAGTTACTCAGTTAGTAGCTAGCACCATGTATGGTTTATGATTTCTGCATATGAATGAATATACAGGTTATGAATATGAATATGGCTTCGTCTTCTGCTGCTAGTGGTGATGTCTTCCCTCAACCAAAATATGATGTGTTTCTTAGTTTTAGAGGTGAGGACACCCGTTTCAAATTTACCAGCCATTCTCATGCTGGTTTGGAGTGGAAGAATGTTTCAACCTTCATGGATGACAAGTCATTCGAGACAGGAGATGAAATTGGACCTGCCCTTATGACAGCAATTGAGCAGTCCAAGATTTCAATAATCATTTTCTCCACGGACTGCTTCTTCCAGATGGTGCTTAGATGAGCTTGTGCACATATTGAAATGCAAGGAAGCATATGGACAGCTTGTTCTACCGATTTTCTATGACATAGATCCATCGCATATTCACATGTGTTGTAGCGGAAGCAAATAAATGTAAGAACAAACACAGATTTAACGTGGTTCACTAACGCGAGTTAGCTACGTCCACGGCAGAAGGAGAACATATTACTTTATCTTGGAGAGAACCTGGTTTACAACGGTATATCACTGTCACACCCTAAGGAATTACAAACTCCACCTTAAGAAATTACTGACGTTACCACACTAGGTTAAGCCTAACCTATAGGATAACACTATACCGAATATCTACCAACACTAGATTAAGCCTAATCTACAGGATAAACCCAGATTACAGAGATATTCCACCACACCATTAGCTAATACCCAACTGGTATATATATAGCTTAACAGAGTCCTAAATACCAGAGGAATCTCAGACACACACGTCTGAGGAAACCTAAACCAGAATGATTAAGGAAACCCAATTCCTTAATGCCTGAGGAATCCTAGTCCTAGCGAAAATCCTGAGTAAAAGTCTTGCTCGCCAAGGGCTTCTAACTCTCCTCGCCAGAGACTTCCTCGCCAGAAGTCAACGCTCGCCAGGAGTCAACGCTCGCCAAAGACTCTCTCGCCAGAGACTCTTCCTTGCTCGCGTACCACACGTATGCCAACGTGCCACACGTATGCCAACGTGCCTCGCGTACGCCGACGCGACTCAAGATTCAAGGCATAGACTAACAACATGTACGGAAGTAGCAGGAGAGTTATGCAAATTCATTTGCAATTCTTGAAGAGAAATTTAAGGACAACTTGGAAAAAGTGTCCGAATGGAATACTGCTTTGAAAACTGCAGCCAATCTATCTGGGGCTCACTCACTATCTCAGAGGTACCAAACAAGTACATAGTGGATCTTTAAGTACTTCGTTTTGTATCACCTTGCATGTACGTATTAGAATTCAGAAAACCGCAATCTTGCTATATGCTAACTTGTTGATTCTTCATCTTTATGATATGTCTAGGAATGAGCATGAATTAGTAGAGAAAATTACAGAGATTATTTGGACAAAGCTGAATCGCAACACGTCATATACTGTAAAGGACCTGGTTGGGATAGAAAACCACATTCAGCAAATTGAACTCTTATCTGCCATTCAAACGCAGGAAGTTGGCTTTCGCGCAATAGGTATTTGAGTTATGGGTGGTATTGGTAAAACCACCCTTGTTGATACTGTATTTCACCGGAATTCTCCTCACTTCCATGCTTGTTTGTTTTTAGCAAATGTCAGGGAAGAAACAGATAAACATGGACTAATTCATTTGCGAAATGAACTCCTTCGTAAGCTGCTAAAGGAAGAAAATATAAGCTTCGACTATCCATCTATAGGCTCCGGTTTTATTATAGATAGGCTTTCTCGTTTAAAGGTCCTCGTGGTTCTTGATGATGTGAGTGATACACGTCAGTTAGAGTGTTCCCTTAATGATCAAATTCAATTCGGCCATGGAAGTAGAATCATACCAACTAGAGATAGGAGCCTACTTATGAGGCACAGAGTGCATGAAGACAATATATATGAGGCGTCTTTGTTGTCTGTTCATGATGCTGTTAAGCTCTTTCAAACCATTGCTCTCAAAAATGACTCTTCCACTCCCACAAAAGATTATTCATCCTTGTCTGAAAAAGTGGTAGAATATGCTGGACGTCTTCCGTTGGCTCTCAAAGTTTTAGCCTCATCATTCTTTCACTCCAAGAATGCAGAAGACTGGGAACAGGAATTGGAAAACTAAAGAAGTTTCCTGCTAAATGTATCGACAATGTATTGATAACGAGTTACAATTTACTAGAGGAAAATGAGAAGGGGATATTTCTTGATGTTGCATGTTTTCTCAAAGGGGAGGATATAAATTATGCCAAAAGAATGCTAGAAATGCATGGGTTCTTTCCGTCGCAGGGAATTCAAGTTCTGGCAGATATGTTTCTCATATCAATCAGAGGCAACCGGCTAGAGATGCATGATTTGCTGCAAACATTGGGAATGACAATTGTTCGGGATATTGAAAAATGCAAAAGGTCGTGGAATGAGGATGCCTATCGAGGATTGGAAAATCCAACGGTATGTCATTTTCATAGACAATGTTTAATAATCTAGTTTTGAATTCATTGCATTCTATACTGTTTGCTTAATTATGTTTTGCCCTTCATTGGTAGGGAATTTCAAATGTTGAAGTGATGTTCCTTGACATGTCTAAGATTCGAGAGCTACAATCGAGTCCTACAGCCTTCAGGAACGTGCACAACCTAAAGGTTCTAAAATTTTATGTACCACAAGAATTGGATCAATCAATGTGGATGCTGACTAAGCCGCTAGTCTCATTTCGTGTGCTTCCTGGTTTCTTATCCAAATCAAGACTCTGGGAAGGATTTTTAAGATTGCTAGGTTTGTACCCTGAATTTCGAGATAATTTTGAAGAACAAATTCAGAATTATCGCAGAGTATACCTTCCTGGAGGTCTTGAGTCTTTCCCTGAAGAGCTTAGATATCTCTACTGGGTTGGATTCCCTTTGAAATCATTGCCATCAAAATATTCTCCTGAAAATCTTGTGGAGCTTCATATGCCTTACAGCCGAATTAAGCAACCTTGGAGTAATGTCCAGGTATATATTATTTTTACTTAACCTCCTCACATACTGATATATCTAGCAGCTGGCATTCTAGCTTAATAAGGTGGAAGTTAATGTATTCTTCTTATTTATGTTTAATTTGTACTTGTTACAGAATCTTAGGAGCTTAAAACATTTGAATCTTAGTCATTCCCCACACTTGACTGAAGTTCCTGATCTCTCCGGGAGTCCAAATATCGAGACAGTGAATCTCTTTGAATGTACCAGTTTGGTCCAAATTCCTCCATATTTTCAAAATCTTGAGAATCTTAAATCTCTGAATCTGGGTGGTTGCTTGAATCTTACAGTCTTTTGGTATATACCGTTCAATCTGGAAGTGTTATATTTAGCTGGGAGTGGAATAAAGGAAATATCACCATCGATTTGGTGTCATAAAAAGCTTCATACATTGAATCTCTGTGATCAGCTCAAGAGTCTTCCAAGCGGTAGCAGTAGCGGAAGGTGTAAGGCAGGAGATGAGAATTGTGTTATGCGTAAAAAGTTCGCACTGGCTTATTCTGTCATTGTGGATATGCCAGATAGCATTTACAATTTTAGTCATCTGGAATCTCTCGATCTTTATGGCAGTCTCAAGCTCCAGGGGTGGCCTCTCTTTTCAGTGGGATGTTTTTCTTCTCAGAAAGATCTAAATCTGAGCTGGTGCTTGCTCGAGTTAGAAATTCTTCATAGTCTGATATGCTTACCTTCATTACAATAAATATAAGTTCTACCATGATCAAGAGGATCCCTTTAAGTATAATAAATTGTTTTGAGCTGCGTTCTCTGAATTTGTGGAACTGCACAAGGCTTAGAGATATACCAGAGCTCCCATGGCAGTTGGAAATTTTGAATGCAAGTGGCTGCACGTCATTACAGACCATTGCAAGTTCAAGGAGTGGAATAATGAAAAATTGGCAACAATATAAACCTTCTGGTTATCCTGAAGAGAGATTTACATTTGGCGGCTGCATGGCATTGAATGAGACTGCAAGGAGCAACATAGTGAATGATGCACAGCTGAGATTTATGCGGATGCGATCGGCATCATCATGGAAAGACGTACGTGCGCCCTCTGTATTTTTTAAATTTTTTTTTAAAATTGGAATTCAAATTAATAACGCTTGTGGGTGTTCACTGACAGGGCTATGGCTCATTGGTGATTTATCCAGGAAATGAAATTCCTAGATGGTTCAGCTATCAATCGGAGGGATGTTCGATAAGTATCAACTTTCCTGGAACAACGCTAGATCAGAACTGATTGGAAATCGCCATATCCTTTGTCGTTGCAAGTTCAAATTCCACATTCCCATCCAATGATGGCCTTGGGCTTGGGGGTGACGTATTTTATGCGGCATGCAATTGCAATATCAAAACCAACGACGGGGAAGCTTATCAGTTTGAGTTGGCTTGCTATATGGGGGAGTATGCGGATCAAGAGGCTCAGGTGTCGGTGTTCTTTGAAAATGACTGATTTTGGCGCGGAGGTGACCCCTTTCATTTAAACGAGATCACTCATGCGTCTTTTCACTTCTACCCAGCATACCTCGACACCACTTCTGCTTCTAAGCGTGAGGATCGGAGGTTGAAGATAAAAAAGTGCAGTTTTCACTTGTTTTACAATGACTTGGACTCCCCCACTTCTGCTAATTCCTCCTCGGAAATAAGCCAGGTTTTTTAATTCATCTTCTCCAATGTACATTCTAAAGATGGAGTAGTCTACCTAAAAGGTTCATCGTCTTCAATGTACATGCTAGAAATAAGTAACCTATATTGACGGATGATAATATAACTATATATATTTCACTTCTACATTTTCTACATGGGTTTTGAGACACTTCTCTTCCCTTATATATTGTGTGTGTATATGGCTACAGGTGTATATCAGTACTAAGTACAAAAAGAATGTGTGGTTAAAAAATAAATAAATTTGTTGGTTGTGCTTATGGACTTAAACTGTAAGGTCTGCAACTCATGTGGTCATGATCTTTAATCAGTTAGAAGAATAATCGAGTCTCGAGAGCAGGAAGATACAAGCTGAGGAAACGAGCACGGCTCCGGCAAAGCAAGCAAGATCCAGTGGTGTGACAAGAGGTATAGTCTTAAATTAAACTTCTCTAATAGTCCTACTTGAAGTATCATCACCACTGCATGGCCAATTTTCAATTTCGCTTGCGTTACTGATTTCATATCAACCCATGCTGGAGCTTCCTGAAATTCATTGTGTTAAAGATCGAAAATACCGAATTGCTAGCTAGAAATATCTGCATATATGTAACAAAGTGTTTGATGTTTATATATATACCTTCATGTAGAAGAGGCCAAACAAGTCTGAATCAGTGAAACGTGGTCCTTTATCGTTTACGGCTTTTGACCCCATGAACATAGTATACAATCCAACTCCGAATATAAGCAAGGCTGTTCCTGCTAAGAACATGTCTGTAAATTCAAGATAGCAAAGTGTCAAATGGTATGTTCATATATGTTATATATTTACCAAGTGTAATCGAGGGTATATCATAAAAACCGACACCGGAGCTATTCATCGGCGGCAAGAGCCGGCCAAGCCATCGTCGCCACCGCCGGAAAACATCCATCCAATACCGGGAAGGAACAAGACTAGCATTTTATCTTTATTTGGTGGTGAGAGAGGCTTGCACCCCTCTCCCACATCGTTTATGTTGTAAGGAGAGAGGCACTCCCTACCTATAAAGGGAGGCCTCTATCCCACTTAATAACACACACACAATCCATATAATACTTGGGCCCGAACCATTATCGGGCTCGAGATAGTGAAAGTCCAACGAGGCACAAGTGGAGTAGTCAATTGGTGAACCACTATAATTATGGTATCGTTTAATTATCGTCTTTACATATCGGTAAACACTTAATCTAGTTACATTTGGTCATATCTTGAATACGCCGTTATTCATGATTTGAACATTGGCGCTGTCTGTGGGAATCGCACACAAGAATTTTTTTTTTCAAACCACGAAACTCTCAGCAAGCGACGAGCATGGACACCAGCGTGAGCATTAGCGATAACAAGAAAGAGATCAAGCAAGTTTAGCGTTAGCACTAGCATTTTGTGATAAGCGGGAAACACTTGAGCATTAGCAAGTCAATAAGCATGAGCGAGAGCGGGATCACATAAGGGGCTACTAGGATTAGTGCGTGAGCGGGCGTGAGCGGGTCAACACAAGAGCGGCAACAATCACACAAGCAACAATCTCACACAAACAAGCAAAGTACAACGACAGCAGCAATCAACAACGGCGAGTTACAACAGAAACAAGGCGGGAAGGAAATTTACCATAACGGCGACATCGCCGAAACGCCCGAGGGGACTGCCCACACCGAAGGACTTCGAGCCGAAGTCACCTCCCCGAGAGCAAGCTACTGCCCCAGGGCCGATATACTTCACCGAGCGGTTTGCTTCCAACACCGGTTGGTTCATCGACGCCAATACAGTTCCCCGACATCGCTTGGCTTCTCCCGGCAGCGACATCGCCTGGCTTTTCCCGAGAACGACACCGGCCTGACTTCCTTCCACGTTAGCAGTACACTTCCCTTCATCGGCCGGTATGGCTCCGAGATCGGCAACGCTGAGATACCGCCGGTATGCTTCCTTAAAACGGCAACGCAGCCGGCCTTCATTGCACCGTTCACTTTCCCGAGACCGAGATCGACCTCGGCTGAGATCGCTCACCCCGAGCCGCTCAATCCGATCCGAGACGACATCGCCGGTACCCACAAAATTACTCAGCGGTTTGCATGAACGCCGATATGCCCTCACACCGAGACACTTTCAGCGCCGGTCTGCTTCGATCTTCAACCCGGTCCAATCCTCAACGCCGGTTTGGTTTCCTTCCTCCACCGGTCTGCTCCAATCCACATCTCCGGTTTGGTCGAGAGGAACCCACATCGCCGTTCACCATACCGCCAAGGAACCCTGAACGCCGGTTTGCTCCACCGAGACAGCAACGCCGCTATGCTTCACCGAGACCAAGACCAGCCCACATCACCGAGACCGATATCAGCCCACATCGCCGATATGGCTCCGAGATCGGCAAGGTCGATATACTTCACCGCCGGTATGCTTCCTTAAGCGACGACGCAGGCGGCCTTCATCGAAGCCCTTCACTCTCCCAGTCCGAGATACAACCCACTTCAAAAAAAAGAAGAGGAAGAAGAAGCTATTTTGAGACAGAGGAGCTAATTGGAACGACAATCCAACATAGAGGAAGAAAAGTCAACAAAGTCTGCTGGACCTCTCCACACTTAGGCCTCCTACTCAGCCCGACTGGGCTCCATTCCTCCAAGCCTTTTGGCTTTCACTCGGGCTCTATTCCTCTACCAGTGGGCTTGCCATCAAGTCAACTCGGGCCTCCATTGGATCAGCCCACATAAGCTAAGTCTTCTTTATTTTTCCACTACTTATGTTATTATCTTGAAAGCATGTTTACTATACTTTATGTAGGTGTCAACATTTCGTCACTTATTGCCCACTTACACATGCTCTACTATTATACATGTTACGTTTATGCATTTATATTCCTATAATTAGTATATGAAAACACTTAAGCGTTAGCAACATGAATAGGGGACTACCTTTTCTAAAAACTCTTAGTCAGTTGCCCTATAATTAAACCATGTCTATTAACACATATGCATGCGTTAACGTTTATCATTACTCACCCACTTACGCTACTATGACACATGTTATGAGTACATACTTGCCATGATACGATTACAAGCATGTGCTAGAACTTTATACTTATAACCAATGCCATGCCTACGGTTTTCCAAAATAAAGAGCATGAATAGTTGTGATCATTTTTTCTATGCCGCGATCACTTTACTGTTAGCATATGTTTTAGCTCGATTGATTAAAACATCTAAACATGTTTACCATGTCTATATTATACTCGCATAACTTATGTATTAATATATATTAAATATGTTATAGCTTGTATTAGTCATACTATTTTGCATCATTAAAACGAGAATTCTTCAGCTCTTTGCTTATATCTTTACGATCTCCGAATTATGTTACATCGCCGACATAAGTAAATAAATCCTCTATTTGGTCTAACCCACACATCTAAGCTAAGTTTCTTTTTCTAAAAGATATTAATTAGTTGCTATTAATTGAAGCATGTCCAGTACGCTAATTTTCATGTGTCAAGCTTAGTTACTCAAACATGCTTTACTATGATACATGTTATGTTACGAATACATACCCTCTCCATGTTAATTTTTATAAATAAATATATTATTGAAAATTGTTGCTAGAAGCTTGATTAGGTAATCTATAAGTTTTGATTGGGTCACCCCGAGTTTGGTATTGGCTATGTTACGGTTACAATATGGTCGCCGTTAGAGTCGATTACATCCTCCGGGACACTTACGATACTTACGATACTTATAATACTTTCGTACCAACTCATGGGGGGTCCAACTTTCTGTCATTTTGCCTAAGTTAAGACTTAGGCAACATTTTCGCTTATATTGATTATATGTTATTTTTGCATCAACAAAACGAGCATTTTTTACCTTTGCATTATGTAATCTATAGTTTTGCTATGTTACGGTTACAATATACATGCTACATAAATGGTTCATCACCGATAACGATCTGGTCACTCTGCATCACTGATAACGATCTCATCACTCTTCATTACGCGGCATCACTCTTCATTACGCGGCATCACTCTTCATTACTGGCCACTAGGAGGAACGGACTCGGGGACTTAAGGGTTACCAATTCAAACGAGCTCCCCCTTCCATAGCGCCCACAACCAGATAACGACAGTCACTCTTCATCACTCGGCATCACTCGGCATCACTCTTCATTACCGACCACTAGGAGGAACGGACTCGGGGACTTTAAGGGTTACCAATTCAAACGAGCTCCCCCTACCATAGCGCCCACAAACAGCGACCTCCCCGGTCGATACAAACCGATATCGCTCAAACAATAAAAGAAACATGGTTACCATCACACAAAGTACTTTGGCAGAACGGTGAACTAGCTACTCACCGATCCCGCCCATAACCTATCAAATATGCCACATATAGGTACAGGTACACCTATCACCAAGGATCACAACCGGGGACTGCATGACACGATACCCGGCTCCAGCAAAGGTAACATCGCCGGTAAAACACGTACCCGCGATTTCGCCGGTATCATTTTCGCTTATATCAATTATATGTTATTTTTTGCATCAACGAAACGAGTATTCTTCAGACCTTTGCTTATGTCTTACGCTCTCCAGCAAAGGTTACGTCACACACATCGCCGACATAAGCAAACGAATCCTCTTCAGACCTTTCGTTGATGCAAAACATTATGTCACATATTTTATCATTGTTACTTGTCACTATCCTCCATGTCACACTAGAGGAAAATATTCAAGAATTTCGATTCGCTATTTGATTTACTAATGCATATTATTTACTGGCATGCAATGCCGGTCAAGGTCCGCCTCCGATAAGGCATCCCTACCCGACTTGCCTCTCACCACCGGTCTGCACCAAGATTCATAATACCAATCATCAGCTCCAAGATACTCAAAACCTGTCGCTTCACCCGATCGGCATCAAGACCCTTGCCTCCATCAACCCCATCACCGCCGACACCCTTCACCGAGACTGCTCAAACAACCCCGACACAGCGAACACATCAGATATGCAAATAGGCATGATCATAGCAGGAGCGACACGCTCCCCAGTAGCGGTTGGCTTCACTTGGGGACTTCAAGTCCGACATAATGCCCGAGATCGGGAGCGGCAAGTTTTCCATCAGTAGTATCGGCAGACTTCGCCGACAGCGACAAGCTTCATCAAAGCAGAGGAGCAGGCTCCTAAATATAGAGCTTAAGGGAAAGAAGAAAGAGCACCGATTTACATCCCGAAGAGCGGCATGCTTCATCCGAGCAGTATGCTTCGCCGAGCCAAGGCAGCTGCTCCAAGACTGCCACCTTGGAGCTAAAAGCGCCCACACCCGGGGACTTCAAGTTCGGCATGCTTCTCGAGTACGACAGCGACATGCTTATTATGCCTTCCCGAGAGCCACTTCCACCGAAACCGGGGCCGCAACCTCAGCGCCGGTTTGCCACCTCTAGAGCAGAGCCACCTCCCCGTGGGCGATCTGATACCCCGGTCGGCCCCCGAGCGGCTTGACCCTCTAGTGTGCGTCGAGCGATTTACTACCCCGACAAACATACTTCCTTGATCGGTGTGATCTTCGAAGCACAGATATACACTACAACCCCGGTCTGCCCCACGCGGTTCGCCACCCCGATTCACATCCGGCAGTGTGTATCTTTGTTAGTAGTCCACTTTCGTCGTTAACAGCCTACTTCATCAAAACCAGCTCATTGCCTACACTGGGGACTACAACCCAGTCACCTCTCCGAGAGCAAGCCCTGCCTGAAACCGATATACTACGCTGAGCCGATATGCCTGACCGCTCGCTCTGCTCACCAAGCAGCTTGTCTCCCGAGCACTTAGATTCTCGAGCGGTAAGATTCACCAAGGGTGGCAGACCTCTCCAACGCCGTCAGAATTTTACAACACCACCTCACTGCCCCGTTAACGGCCCACTTCACCGTTACTGAGCGAAATGATCTGATCCACTTCAAACATTATCAGACCGCTTCAATGCCCGGTATGCTTCTGACACCATCAGCATCCTCAAAACTGGGAGGCTTCAAGCGGCCTCACCTCTCCCAGAGTGACGCCCGCTCAACCGAAGACTTCGCGCTGAGCTCACTCAGCTAGGGGACTTCACTCAACGAGAAGCCTTCGCGCCAAGCCCGTTCAAACTTGCAAACCCGGGGACTGCCCCAATCTTTCGACGCCGAGAAAGGTAACCCGGGAACTTCGCGCCGAGCTTGTTCAACCTCATAAACTAGGAGACCGCCCCAATCCTCCGACTCCGAGAACGGTAACCCATACCACACCGACCGAGAAGTAAAAAAGAATCTTTCTTACTTGGAGAGTTAGGGGACTGGGGGTATATACCCTCGACTACGCTCGGTAATCTATTTTTTAACTCCCCAAGCAAGAAATAATCTTTTTTACTTGGAGAGTCAGGGGACTAGGGGTATACCCTCGATTACGCTCGGTAATCTATTTTTTTTTAACTCCCCAAGCAAGAAATAATCTTTCTTACTTGGAGAGTTAAGGGGACTTGTTCATATATGTTATATATTTACCAAGTGTAATCGAGGGTATATCATAAAGACCGACACCAGAGCTATTCATCGGCGGCAAGAGCCGGCCAAGCCATCGTCGCCACCGCCGGAAAACATCCATCCAATACCGGGAAGGAACAAGACTAGCATTTTATCTTTATTTGGTGGTGTGAGAGGCTTGCACCCCTCTTCCACATCGTTTATGTTGTAAGGAGAGAGGCACTCCCTACCTATAAAGGGAGGCCTCTATCCCACTTAATAATACACACACAATCCATATAATACTTGGGCCCGAACCATTATCGGGCTCGAGATAGTGAAAGTCCAACGAGGCACAAGTGGAGTAGCCAATTGGTAAACCACTATAATTATGGTATCGTTTAATTATCGTCTTTACATATCGGTAAACACTTAATCTAGTTACATTTGGTCATATCTTGAATACGCCGTTATTCATGATTTGAACATGGTACATCCTTGTATTTAAACTAGCTTCATCTATATTATATCATGTAGCAAGATTTACCTATTGCTTCAATAAGTAGGTGCACCATGTGTACTTTATCTGTCTCCTCGGTCAAGGCATGGAAATATGATTCTAGAACAATGAAGCAACCCTGCATTTTTTAGATAGTGATGATAAGTATGTGATCAGTTATATGTTGTTTTCCAATAAGAATTTGCAGACAACTGATTCAAAGGATTTGGAAAACAAAGTATGTACCTCGACGAAGCACAATACCGAACCAAGCAGAGATCCAGCAACAGCAAGTAAGGTAAAAAACCGACAGTCAATTATGCCCTGCACGTACATTACATTACAGTAAATATTAAACACAAAGTTTCTTACATATATAGAACTACATTTGACAAGTTACTTACTCTTTCAACGAACATCTGGACCTGCAGAGTCTTGGATTTTCACCTGAGAGCCGTTCTCAAGAGAATGAGCAGAGAACGATTAGTCTTTGTGACCAAAGAAGCCAAATCCACGACTGCCTGATTCACTTGCGGCAGCTTGGTTGTGGTGAGTGTCTGAGATGCTGACACAGAAGAAGCAGCCTTAACAACCGCCACTTGCTTCCTCTCATTGGCTGCACCGAGTCCTCTCTCTCCATCCTTGCTCAGACATCTCAGACTTGAAGAAGATGAAGAGGAAGAGGAGTGAAGAGTCATTGGCTTAAACGTGCGTAGTAATCTAGTGGTGGCCATTGTTTGGCTTTTGACGATTCTAAAACTTAAAGGGTGGTTTAGAGGGTTTATATATATATTATCATGGAGAGTGTGCCAATTGGCAAAGGGGAAGATTCGTAGTATATTAGCTGGTTTTGTCCAAACATGAGTGTTCTTTTCATAGTCCACTTTTCTTGGAGTGGTTGGTTTTGAATTTGAAAGCTTCCCCATGAATATTGAACGAACCAAAATCAATCAAAACCTGATGAGTTTGGTGTTCACCGTCTCACGAGGTGTTCTCTGTGCATGTTGGCTCCACCCTAAAAACGTATCAACCATTCATCATAATCATCTTCCATCAAGGCCTGAGGTACAAGAACAGCACCCGGTTGGTCTGAATGATGGAGGTAGAGGGGGTGATTCGAGTACTCCCATGATTAAGGAGTGCGTGCTAGAGGTCCTGAGGCAGACGCTGCATGCTCTTTCAAGATCTTTGCTTTCAGCAACGCAAGAGCCTTCTTCTCTTCTTCTCCTTCCATGGTTCGATTATGATCTCAGTGGTGAGGGTAGGCTGGTATTTGGAATGGTGCTGAGGATTGTTAGAGGCTGTAGTTCGAGTATATCGAGTTTAGAGAGAGAGAGAGATTTGATCGAGATTGAGGCCGAGGATCGGTGCTCTGGTACCATAAAGAAGCTTATAGTTTGTGAATAATGAATCTTATTCCACAAAGTTGTTTACAAGAGTATGTATATACATACACCTAACACACTAGGGTTTCTCCTAATACACGTCATGTACAATCATCCTTGATTACTAGGATTCAGTCGAGACCTCACAGACCAAATTGGAAAGTAGTTGCTGTGTTATTCTCCTCTCCTCACAATCTGATTCTTTCCAGATTGGACTCGATCTCCATCTTCAATACTATCTTTTATCATTGGAGAGGTTGGTTTTGAATTTGAAAGCTTCCCCATGAATATTGAACGAACCAAAATCAATCAAAACCCTGATGAGTTTGGTTTTTGGTTCCACACAAATGAGAACCAAGAACGTATCAGCCGTCTGTTTCGAAATGAAAGTTGGACTTTTCCCATTGGAACATGGAAAGGAAGCACATGTCACTTTGATTGTAAAGAAGGAAGCAAATACATGGGCATGTAACAAAGTCATGATCGAGGGATTTGGGGCTTGGCTCAGCGTAGCTGTAGTCGTTGTTGTTCTGTTGCGTGCGTTATGCTTTGAACCATATGCAAAAGGTAGACACGGTCATGTATTTGTTGGAGTCTGGACATGAGCAATGAAAGTTTATAAAATTTTAGCTTTGTGTTAACGTTGCTGGTTCGTATGTGACTCTTTTTTTCATACTTGAGATTGTTATAAAATGTCTCGTGTTAATTTAACTTCTTCCCATGCCATCACCTTCAGTCTGTGCCAGATAGCATGTGCAATTTAGATCATCTTGAAACTCGATCTAGATCTAATTAGTGTTTGTGTGGAACTGAACAGATCGATTTCCTGCCTTCTCAGATGGACGTTATGAAGGCATACACACGTATTGGCACTTCCTTGACGATTGATAAAACACATTGGTCATCCAAATAAGTGGTTGTTGACATCTCCAAAATTTTATCTCCTTGGTACATCAGGTAGTTCATTCATTGCATATCATGTTTTCCATCTAGGATATGTTAGTATGCTTGTATCCCTACTGATCTGGTATTCTTATGTGAACATATTCTTATCTGGATTGATTGCCTTGGTTAAATTCTATCTCAGTACGCATGTGCCTTACTGTAGCCTGGTTTAATCTTTTTGTCTGTATCTTGGTCCTTGCTAGTTGACCTTATGTTTAGCCAACATGAACATGTGATACTTAGGATATTGTGTTACTTTATGCATGTGCTTTCCAATCTGAAATCAGGATAGCTTTGGTCTTTACGTGATACTATTTCTGCTGCTTTGCTATTTCTGGTAATTGGCTGTGTACAACATGTTCTCTCCCAAAAACCCAACTTACCCAAAATAGATAAATGATGTTGACTTAGCCTTTTGTCCTGAAACTCGTTTCTGTTTTGTCAAAACTGCTTGGTCAAATTTGTGTTGGTTTTTGGTCAGCCATAAGCTTTCTTGTATGCTAGTGACCACGTGATTCGGTGCCATGTTTAACTCTTATGTATTGTTTTCTCACCGATATGGTTTTCTGGGTATCAGGAAGAACAAAAGCTGTTTTGTCTTGTTTCTTTCTTTTGCTTAAGTTGCTGTCCTATTAAGTGTGCAGACATGGTTTGCTCTGTTTTAGGACTGAGCTTTGTGCAGCACAGTGTGCTGTTGTAACACGTGCCTTTTCAGTTTGTGTTGACCTTTTGCTTTGCCTTACTTGCTGCATTGTGATGCTGTAGTGTATGGTCTATATAAGGAGTCCTCACAGTCCTCATTGTGATGCTGTAGTGTATGCCCAACCCATGAAGTGGTTCAAGAAGGTTTTAACTTAAAGTGTAGTTAAAGATCTGTGTTGACACTTCAGTTTCTCTTTCCAAGTGTAAGCACATAGATTAGAGTAGTGTAGCTCTATTTGTACTAGTGGGTAGACTAGTCAGGATAGCATAAGGGTTATGTATCCTCAGAGTGCCAGAAACTTGTAATTGTGTGAGTTACAAATTAGTGGAAAGGTTTGTTCCTCAAGAGTTAGGGGCACGCAGTGGAAAGGTTTGTCCCTCAAGGGTCGGTTGAGTAAAAAAATACTTGGGGCTTTTGTTATTCTGTTTAGTTACTCTTTGAGAGCACATTCGTGTGTTGTTTCTCTTCTGTTCTCTCTCTCTCTCTTCCATGTCTTTTGGTTGCTCATAACTGTGCATAATAGACATGGTTTCTCAAACATAAAACTGTTTTTCCAAAACTCATATGCATCATTGCATTGTGCATTCCATAGAGATAAAGTGTGGAGATGCCCAACCCATGAAGTGGTTTGATCAGTTGTTTAACCACCCTCAAAATTACTCTATAATGAACTCAATATGCTTGTCAATGCAGTACAATAGTATAGGGGTCAATCCACAGGGAAAGATGAGACTCAATATTCTAAACTACAAACAGACGCGAAAGTCAGAAATCTGATAGACTCGACCACTGGACACTAACGTAATTAATTAAAATATCTAGACTCAACCTAAAATCACGAAATTAATACAGGACACTATAGACACAGTGGCGGACTACCACACAAATTTTCAATTCAATCGGAGTTTGTTTGGTTATTGAAATAAATTCTACAAACTAGATTACGAAACTGAAACAGAAAACAGAGTAAGAGTAAAACGAGAATTCAATAATAAAATAGGTTAAGGGAAGTGCTATCCACCACCATCACTCCATCTAGATGACAAATGCTTAACTAAATAATGCAAATGTTATGAATGAAAGATTCCCAGGAAGGTCTCGAGCTGTGAACACAACCTATTACCCAATCCTTATGTTTACAATGTCGAATGTTTGCTTATCAACATTGTCTATCCCTCAAAGAACCCGAAGTCACGGACTCGAATTTACCAAGAGAAAAGTATTACGATCTAGAAAGGGTTTGAGAATCTACAAGGCTTCATAAGTACACTACGGTCGTGTCTTACTAGACCTAGGGTTTCTTATACCAAGCATGTATGAGTTCTACGATTGAAATTTGAGGAAGGTAATAATCACCAACAGCCATCAATTTTCTTAGAATTAGATTCCTAAACATGCATACTAAGCGTGCACTCAAAGCATACATAATCAAGAATCATCACGGTATAAATAACAAAGAAACCTCATTCAAATAACAAAAGCAAAGCTTAATTAACGTGCATAAACAATCTAGATATCATGAACGGGGCTTCAAAACAGTCCCTTAACAATGGAGTTTAGCTCCTCATAGAATCCATAAAAATTTAGAAAGAAGAAGAAAATTGATACAAACTCATGAAGAATGAAGCTTCTCCTCTTTTTTTTTTTTTTTCTTCTTCCTCCCGTTGCTTTTTCTTTTCTTTCACAACTCTCCTCCCCTCCAACTGCCGAACTCCCCCCCAGCTATATATCAAGCTAGATATATATAAATGCATGCCATCCCTTCTCACGTCTCCCCACTAGCCGTATGTCTCTGCTGCATGAAAGCTATGTATATATATTGATCAACTAGAGCTCCGTACGTTTCTTCTCCTTGCAAGCAATTCAAATACCATCCCATCTCTACTCAATCTCCCTATTATAAATGGACTCTTCTTCCTTCAATTCATCTCAATTCTTATTGCATTAGGAAAACTCATTTACACATCTTTTATTCATTTTTCTCCAATTTCCTACAAAACAAATAATAATATTAATTTACATAAAAATGCAACAAAAGAACTAAATATAAAGTAATATTACACATAGAAACGTTGCATAATTATGCACCTATCATGGTTCAAGAAGGTTTTAACTTAAAGTGTAGTTAAAGATCTGTGTTGACACTTCAGTTTCTCTTTCCAAGTGTAAGCACATAGATTAGAGTAGTGTAGCTCTGTTTGTACTAGTGGGTAGACTAGTCAGGATAGCATAAGGGTTATGTATCCTCAGAGTGCCAGAAACTTGTAATTGTGTGAGTTACAAATTAGTGGAAAGGTTTGTCCCTCAAGAGTTAGGGGCACGCAGTTTTTATCCTGGTTGTAGGATTTCTGCGTCACCAAAAACATCTGGTGTTATTCTTTTCTTACTGCTCTTTCCTTATTACTCGTAACCTGTTTCTTGGGATAGGACAATATCTTGCTATCCCGGGGAACAGAATTAAACGAAAAAGTGGTAAAGGCCTATTCACCCCCCCTCTAGGACCTTTAAGTGGTATCAGAGCAGCCACTAGCCCTTGCTAGTGAGATCCTCTGAGGGGTTCGTTATGGATCGGGAAAAAGGTTCTTCCATAAATGTACCACCTTTTTTCGATGGACATGATTTTTCTCAATGGAAAATCATGATGAGTGCCTTCCTCTCCTACCAAGATGATGGTATGCTGTGGCAAAGTGTAGAGGAAGGCTGGACACATCCCACAAAACCAGAAGGAGTTGAATCAACCGTGAGGGTTTCAAATCCTAGGTCCGAATGGGTGAAAGATGACAAGGATTCGGCTAGAGCAAACATCAAGGCCCTTAGCTGTTTATTCAATACTGTCTCCGAAGCAGAGCGCCAAAGGATCATTCATTGCTCTACTGCTAAGGAGGCATGGGATGTGCTTGTCAACACTCATGAAGGTAACACTCGTGTTAAACAACAAAAGCTTCAACGTCTTATTTTTGAGTTTGAAGGTCTAAGCATGAGTGACAAAGAGTCTATCGATGATTTCTATGGTCGTGTTCTTACTATCACTAATCAATGTGGTAGCTTAGGTGAGGCTATTGAACCAAAGAAAATTGTTAGGAAATTCTTAACTGCTTTACCTTCTTTCTTTGACTCTAAGATGAATGATATTGAGGAAGCTCACGATCTTGACACTTATTCTTTAGAAGAACTTGTTGGAAACTTAAAAACCTATGAAACTCTAAAGAAGAGACCCATGCATGAGAAATCTATTGCTTTGAGTACGGTTAAAGTTGAGGTTGAAAAGTTGCATGAAAATGAAGATGATGACAATGATGAATTTGCCTTTCTAACCAAGCAATTTGAGAAGTTTTTAAGAAAAAGGAAAACGTTTAATTCAAATCGGAATTTCTCAAAAGGATCTAGCTCTAAGCCCTTTAGGAATACGGTCTCACAGAAAGGTCGGGATACCAGGCCCTCTTCTATCCCGAAAACCGATATGAAATGTTTTGAATGTAATGGAATAGGACATAAGGCTATGGACTGTGCTAACAGGAGAAACAAGTCTCACAAAGTGTTAAAAGCAACTTGGAGTGACAGTGAGTCAAATGACAATTCTGAAACTGATTTAGAAGAAGATGAAAAAGTTGCTTTTGTCTCTCATGTTATATTGGATGAGTCTCTTGAGGACAAGGATTCCGATGATGAAGGGCTTGATATGTATGTGCGTTTGTGCAAAGCCTCTAAGTCTATGCTTGCTAAGAATGAAGCTCTAACTAATGAGCTTTCATTGAGTAAGGAGACATATTCCAGGATACAAGAGGAGTTTCTATCCCAGAAAGTAGATTGGAAATCTACCGAGACTCAACTCGAAGGACAAGTGGCTTCCCTCAAGGAAGAACTGGACCGCCAGTCTTCTACCATAGACATGCTGACTACTGAGAAGATGAAGCTTGAAGCAGCCCTACTAGATGCCCGAAACCAGTTTTCCAAGTTCTCTATTGGCTTGGAAAAGCTGTCCCAAATTTGTGTGATGGGAAGACTGGAGGGCAGCAAGAAGGGGTTGGGATTTGAGAATGGTGACAAATCCATGGACTCCGGCAAGGCCATGTTCGTCAAAGAGGCCAGCTCGGTGTTGGGAAAGCCTCCGCCTCAGCTGAAGAAGGATGCTCCGGATACCTCCAAAGTGTTGAAGCCCAAGAAAAAAACGCAAATCAGGTGTTTCCACTGTGGGAATAGTGGACACATCCGTCGGTACTACTACAAGCTTAGAAGAAACCCTGTACCTGCTGAGATCTCTCAAAGCAACGATCTGTTTGCTCACTTTCAGAAATCCCTCAGTGAACTGACGAGGATCGCACACTCTCTTGCTATCCCAGTGCAAAAGAATAAACCTGCTGGTACAAACTGGATCAGAAAACCTGCCCGTGGAACCCGGGATACCAGAAGGGTCATGCCTCCCAAAGCCCCTGATGATAAGAAGAAACCAGAAGAAGTAGTCTGCTTTCTCTCAAGAGCTAAGATTTCACCTGTTCCTGCAAGGAATGTTGTAGCTGTGTGCAACGTTGCCTTGACTGCCCTTTCCACCAGGAAATCCGATTCTTGGTATATGGACAGTGGTTGTTCGAAGCACATGACAGGAGAACGAAAGTGGTTTTCATCCATGGATGACACACATCCAGTTGGTGATGTCATGTTTGGAGATGGGGCCAAGGCAGAGATCATCGGATGCGGGACAGTTGATACTCCTGGTCTCCCAGCTCTGAAGAACGTGTTGTTGGTGGCAGGCTTAGAAGTGTGCCTACTGAGTGTGAGCCAGATAGTTGACGAATATGAGACAGTGACCTTTGACAAATCCAAGTGCGCTGTTCTGGATGGGAAAGGGAGATGTGTGATGAAGGGGGAGAGGTCCCGTGACCACTGCTACTGTGTTCGAGCAAACAAGAAACTGGATCCTGATATGTGCTTCCTATCCTCAACTCAAGAAAGCCTGCTAGATCTGTGGCATAGAAGGTTGTGCCATCTCAACCATCAAGATGTGGTGAAGCTGTCTTCAAAGGATGGAGCTCGTGGTCTGCCCAAACTGTCCGGGAGAGCTGCAGGTATGTGTGGAGACTGCAAAATGGGTAAGCTATCCCGAACCTCCCATCCTGTTCTAAATGCTATACCAACCTCTAATATTCTTGAGTTACTTCACTTAGATCTTGTAGGCCCCGTAGAAACTGAAAGTCTTGCGAAAAAGAAATATGTGCTTGTTGTGGTAGATGACTTTTCTAGATTTACTTGGGTCATTTTTCTGGGTGACAAAACTCAAACTTTTGGGAAGTTTTTTGAACTAGCAAAACGAATTTCAAATGAGAAGCTTTCTGAAAACAAATGCATTTTGAGGATTAGATCAGATCACGGAACTGAGTTTGAAAACTCCTCATTTGCTGAATATTGTGAGGAAAATGGTGTGCACCATGAGTTTTCAGCCCCCATCACACCCCAACAAAATGGGATTGTTGAAAGGAAGAATAGGGTATTAGTTGAGATGGGGAGGGTTATGTTAAGTTCAGCAGATTTGCCTCACATGTTTTGGGCCGAAGCCATCTTCAATGCATGTTACACTCTTAATCGTGTAATCTTTAGACCAGGTACTAGTAAAACTCCCTATGAACTTTGGAAATGCAAGAAACCAAATATCTCACATCTAAAAACTTTTGGAAGCCCTTGTTTTATTTATAGAGACCGTGAGTATTTGACAAAGTTTGATGCCAAATGTGATAGGGGTGTCTTTCTAGGCTATGCTTTGAATAGCCGTGCATACCGGGTCTACAACAAGAGAACTTGTAAAGTTGTAGAAACCGTGAATGTGGCTATCAATTATTCTCTTGTGTGCTCTCACAACCACTCTTCTAGAAATGCGCAGGTTGAGGATGTGAATACTGAGACATCTCCCAAGGACGCTGAGACTCCCATTGATGTACAGAATCTTATTCCTGATGATGTATCCCAGGATGAGGAATCTGATACTGAAGGTGCCAGGATAGATCAGACCTTGACTATCCAGAAGCCACATCGTGTTGGGAAACGTCAAGTGCAAAAAGACCATTCTCCCTCTGATGTGATCGGCATGGTGGACGAGCCAAGACAGACTCGAAGTAAGTCCAAAATGTATGTGAGTAATCTGGTAAATCTCAAGAGTTTTCTTACGTTGCATAGGCTAGCTATAAATAGAATTGCTTGCTACGGCTTTGTGTCTAGTGTGGAGCCTAAGAACATTAGAGACGCCTTGAAAGATCCAGAGTGGATTGTTGCCATGCAAGATGAGCTGAATCAGTTTGAGAAAAGTAGTGTTTGGCACCTTGTCCCTAGACCTAAGGATAAAAATGTCATAGGAACAAAATGGGTGTTCAAGAACAAAACTGATGAGAAGGGAATAATTACTAGAAACAAGGCTAGGTTGGTAGTGCAGGGATACTCTCAAATTGAAGGCCTAGATTTTGATGAAACTTTTGCTCCCGTAGCAAGACTTGAGTCCGTTAGATTGCTCTTAGCTATTGCCTGCTTTCTAAAATTTGACATCTTTCAAATGGATGTGAAAAATGCCTTTTTGAATGGAATTTTGAAAGAAGAGGTGTATGTGGAACAGCCCCCGGGATTTCAGAGCTCTACCCATCCCGATCATGTTTACAGGTTAGACAAAGCTCTTTATGGCTTGAAGCAATCTCCTAGAGCTTGGTACGAGAAATTGTCTACACACCTGATTGACCATGGGTATGTAAGGGGTTCTATTGATAAAACTATGTTTGTCAAGAATGTTTCACAACATATGATAATTGCTCAAGTCTATGTGGATGATGTGGTGTTTGGTTCTACCTCTAAAGACCTTGTTGAGGAGTTCGTTACTCTAATGAAACATGAATTTGAGATGAGCTTGTGTGGAAAACTAAACTTCTTCCTTGGACTACAAGTTCAGCAAAGGAAAGATGGTTTGTTCATTTCGCAGGAGAAGTACGCGAGGGAACTTGTGAAGAAGTTTGGGATGGAAGGAGCCTCTCCTATCTGTAACCCGATGGGGACTTCATGCAGAATCAGTGCAGATCAGGAGGGTATCAATGCTGATCAAACCCTTTACAAAAGCATGATTGGAAGCTTGCTCTACCTCACAGCCAGCAGACCTGACATCTCCTTCAGTGTGGGTGTTTGTGCTCGGTATCAAGCCAACCCTAAGGAATCTCATGTGAAGGCTGTCAAACGTATCATTCGATACGTTTCAGGTACGTATACTTTTGGAATCCTGTATACCACGGATACTAACACTGAGATTGCAGGGTATTCGGATTCTGATTGGGCTGGAGATGCCACGGATAGGAAGAGCACCTCTGGAGGCTGCTTCTTTTTCGGGAACAACCTTGTGTCGTGGCACAGCAAGAAGCAGAATTGTGTATCCCTATCTACTGCTCAGGCCGAGTATATAGCTGCTGGAAGTTGCTGCACACAACTTCTCTGGATGAAACATATGCTGAGTGATTACGGATTTGAGCAAGGTATCCTATCCCTATTCTGTGATAACACTTCTGCTATCAATATTTCAAAGAACCCTGTGTTGCACTCTAGGACCAAACATATAGAGATTATATATCATTTCATCAGAAATTTGGTTGAAGATAATCAGCTTGAGATGACATTTATTCCAACAGAGCAACAATTGGCAGATTTGTTTACTAAGCCCTTGGATAATATGAGGTTTGAAAGTCTTAGGAAGGCCATTGGTGTATGCACAATTACTTGAGTCCTCTCCCTCACTTGTTTAAGTTTTTTTTTCTTCTTTCGTTTCCTTTCTCAAGTCTCTTTACTTTTCTGAAAATAATTGTTGGCTCATAATGGGATACGAGTCTGTGGTCACATCCCAGGAAATATTTCTGAACTTGATTTAAAATGTTGTGTTCTTATTTCGTATATCTTGATAGTCTTTTGCTGCATTCTTCATATGTGCATATGCATCTATGCCTTTAAGGATGTTAGTGCATGTGGTCTGAATCATTCCTGTAATCAAAAGAACTTTTGAGCACAAAGGTTACTCTTGTGGGGTGTACGAAGGTTGAGCTAGAAAACTGAGTAAGTTGAACTAATCACTGAAGAGGAGTTGTAAAAACCTGGTACTCGTTGTTAAATGATTAAAGTAAAGGTATGGGCTAGTCTTTTGCTGGGTGCACCTTAACCGGAACCAGTGGGGATCCCTGAGATGTTATCTATCCTTCGATGGGTTCGGACTAGTTACCCACTGAGTGTCCTTGAAACACACATTATTCTTTCGAGCATTGCGCTCAGGACATAATGGTAACTACTCTGTTACATGGACCTATGAGGACGTATTTCTCAGATGAGCTCTTGGACAAAATTTAAAAAAGGATGGCAAAAGTGCCTTGAACATAAATGACAATGGCCGAAGGCCATGTTGGGACAAAGTCCTTGTGTTACTGAATATCCAGGACTCTCAAAAGGGTGTGACAAAGTCACATGTTACTCTCGATATCCTCATATCGTTTGATGCTCTGATCTTGTACCTCCTTAGATGAACCTTCTCACACACACACTCTCTTTTGGTTCCAAGGTTTGATTTGTAAGATCATTGCATTAATGTTTCTTGATAGTCATATACTCATGTGAAGAATTTGAGCCATCAAGACATATGAAAGATGGTTGTCACATTTTTGAAAAGTCATGCTTAAATTCTTCTTGATATGTTGGGATTTCACTGACTGTTTCCATCCCAAGACATGAGCTGACGGTTTACATAAATTTGAATTTTTCTTGGTGCCTCACGTGAAGGGGAGTTGCTCCTGTACTGTTGGGAACACAGGTCTCCTCTATTATCCAATAGGCAATTAGGGTTACTGCATGGGTGACTGTTTATCTGTTGTTGGGGGGATATCTAGGTGCATGTGTGTTTCACGTAGATCTAGGTCATTATTGCTGTTTCTTTTTCTTCTGACTTAACTCTGCAGAAGTTGGAAAGTGAAGAATGGAGATGGTGTGTTTGAAAGGAGAAACTGTCTGGTTCAAAACAATCAATGAGTGGTCTTAATTTTCGCTGCACTCTCTCTCTCCCACTACATCTGCTCGGTTCAGTTTCCTTTCCTTTTTAATTCCTGAACTATGAGGAAGAGGAACCGCAAACCACAAACTTCCTTTCAAGCTCTCTCCTTCTCCATCTCTCCCATGGCTAACCCAGATCCTCTCATTCCAGAAGAAGTCACTTGCTTACCTCCTCCTCCTCCTAAATCACCTCCGTCCAAACCAGCCACTGAAAAACCTAAGCCCTCTGCTGCAACTTCCACCTATCAGCGCCAACGGCGTAATCCAAAGACTTCAGCAAAGACAGCCAAAATTCCCAAATCCGTGCCCTCAGTCTCCAAAGAGCCTACTCCTCCACCGTCCTCACCACAACTCCCTCCTGCTCTTCCTACTGTTGAACCCTCACCTGATCTTCCTTTGAAAAACCCAGTACCTGTCTCCTCTCCTCCTGTCGCTCCGACTCAAATGGATACCTCTCCTCCAATTGCTCAGCCCCCGGTGCCTCAACCTCCAGTATCTCCACCTTCTCCGGCTGCTCAATCACAGCCTGATCTATCTCCAACTGCTCATGCTCGTTCTCCTTGGGTTCCACCGGCTCTCAGAAAGCGCAAGCGACCTGTTCCTGTCAGTCCTACCTGTGTCCTCTCCTGCTTCCTCCTCCTCTGAACCTCTGAAACAGAGGGTTACTCGTTCGAAGGCCAAGGTTACTCCTACGGCTTCCAAGGGAAAATCTACCTCAACCAAACCAAAGTCCACCCCCAAGTCTGTCTCTGGTGATCTATCTCTTCCTTCAGTCATGCACTTCATTTCTTCCGAAACTCGCAGCTTGTTTGGGTATGTCACCTTGAATCGCCCTATTGTTGCTGAGAGACCCATTGATTTTTCTTCTCTGCATCCTGCACTGTTGGCGTTGGTCACTCGTCTGGGATGGGTCCAGGCCTTCAGCTCCTTCCCTCGGTACAATCGTACCCTGGTCCAGGAGTTTTATGCCAACTTCCCAAGCACGGTGTCCTCAGAAGTTCGCATTCGGTCCAAACAACAAATTATTGTCGTTGTTCGTGGTGTTCAAGTAAACTGCTCACCCTCTGGGATACGTAAAGCTCTTGGTTTCCCCACCACTACTGATGGCGTCTTGCAAAGCTACTTTGAGTATTCAAATTCTTACACCATACATGAGCTTGCTTCTCGTCTCTATTCCTCGCCTCCAGCTGAACCAGTCACTGGCACATTTCTCACCAGCCGCTTCTTGTCTGAATGGTTCAAGGCATTGGGGTTCCTTATTCGTACGCTCTTCTATCCCGCATCTCAGACAAGCAAGATCCCAGCCAAGCATGCCACTCTAATGGCGTACCTCAGTCATGATCCTCCTCGGCATGTCATACCTGCCGAATACTTCATGTTCCAAGCCATCCGGACTGCTGGTGTGAACCACCGCAGCTCGCTTGCAAAAGCTTTGGTGTTTCCCTGCCTCATCACCAAGCTTTGCGGTGATGCTCGGGTTCCCTTGTGGAATGGCGACCAATATGGCCCCGAACCTTCCTTGGTGGATGCTCTTACGATCAACAAGTCTGCTCACCAATCCAATGAGTATGTGGAGCTGATGGACCATCAGTTTCTTAAGGTAGCAGTCCAGTCCATGATCACCGATGCTGTCACGGAATTGAAGGCGCATTTGGAGGAGCAGCTCGAGAAGTTCAAAGCTGAAATTTCTGTGCTTGTTTCCAGCACTGCTGCTGACCCTGTTCCACAGCCTAGTGTCTCTTCTCCGCCTGTGGATAGCACTGCCGCCTCATCTCCCTCTGATTCCGGTGCTACTATTCATATCGAAGAGACGGGAGCCTTTGCTGAGGATGCTGCTATCTGAATGACTATCTCACCTTTCTATCCTGCACTCTACTTGCTTTTCTTTCCGTCTTCTGCTTTTCGTTACTCTTTTTCTTGAACATCTTAAACTCTTGTTTTGGTTTTGGGATGTGTCCTTTGACAAATGGAACGACTATCTATGGCATTTGTTATATGTGTGATTTCCCTTTGTCTTTCCTGGACAAAAAGGGGGAGAACAAATTGTGATGCAGGTACTGATGGATGAAGGACCTCCTGGCTGGGATAGGTACTCGTAATCCTATCCTGGGTAACCAGTCAGGGGGAGTACTGAGTGTATATTATGAACTCTTGTGTATGTATGGATATTACGTTACACTTTGCCTTTGCAGGTCTTATGTGTTTTGTCAAGGAATGCCAAAGGGGGAGATTGAAGGCATACACATGTATTGGCACTTCCTTGACGATTGACAAAACACATTGGTCATCCAAATAAGTGGTTGTTGACATCTCCAAAATTTTATCTCCTTGGTACATCAGGTAGTTCATTCATTGCATATCATGTTTTCCATCTAGGATATGTTAGTATGCTTGTATCCCTACTGATCTGGTATTCTTATGTGAACATATTCTTATCTGGATTGATTGCCTTGGTTAAATTCTATCTCAGTACGCATGTGCCTTACTGTAGTCTGGTTTAATCTTTTTGTCTGTATCTTGGTCATTGCTAGTTGACCTTATGTTTAGCCAACATGAACATGTGATACTTAGGATATTGTGTTACTTTATGCATGTGCTTCCCAATCTGAAATCAGGATAGCTTTGGTCTTTACGTGATACTCTTTCTGCTGCTTTGCTATTTCTGGTAATTGGCTGTGTACAACATGTTCTCTCCCAAAAACCCAACTTACCCAAAAAGGATAAATGATGTTGACTTAGCCTTTTGTCTTGAAACTCATTTCTGTTTTGTCAAAACTGCTTGGTCAAATTTGTGTTGGTTTTTAGTCAGCCATAAGCTTTCTTGTATGCTAGTGACCACGTGATTCGGTGCCATGTTTAACTCTTATGTATTGTTTTCTCACCGATATGGTTTTCTGGGTATCAGGAAGAACAAAAGCTGTTTTGTCTTGTTTCTTTCTTTTGCTTAAGTTGCTGTCCTATTAAGTGTGCAGACATGGTTTGCTCTGTTTTAGGACTGAGCTTTGTGCAGCACAGTGTGCTGTTGTAACACGTGCCTTTTCAGTTTGTGTTGACCTTTTGCTTTGCCTTACTTGCTGCATTGTGATGCTGTAGTGTATGGTCTATATAAGGAGTCCTCACTGTTCTGAAAGGGTCGGTTGAGTAAAAAAAATACTTGGGGCTTTTGTTATTCTGTTTAGTTACTCTTTGAGAGCACATTCGTGTGTTGTTTCTCTTCTGTTCTCTCTCTCTCTCTCTTCCATGTCTTTTGGTTGCTCATAACTGTGCATAATAGACATGGTTTCTCAAACATAAAACTGTTTTTCCAAAACTCATATGCATCATTGCATTGTGCATTCCATAGAGATAAAGTGTGGAGATGCCCAACCCATGAAGTGGTTCAAGAAGGTTTTAACTTAAAGTGTAGTTAAAGATCTGTGTTGACACTTCAGTTTCTCTTTCCAAGTGTAAGCACATAGATTAGAGTAGTGTAGCTCTATTTGTACTAGTGGGTAGACTAGTCAGGATAGCATAAGGGTTATGTATCCTCAGAGTGCCAGAAACTTGTAATTGTGTGAGTTACAAATTAGTGGAAAGGTTTGTCCCTCAAGAGTTAGGGGCACACAGTTTTTATCCTGGTTGTAGGATTTCTGCGTCACCAAAAACATCTGGTGTTATTCTTTTCTTACTGCTCTTTCCTTATTACTCGTAACCTGTTTCTTGGGATAGGACAATATCTTGCTATCCCGAGGAACAGAATTAAACGAAAAAGTGGTAAAGGCCTATTCACCCCCCCTCTAGGACCTTTACGTTACTGCATGCATAGTTTTAGATATCCTGATCGATAGACTCATTTGCTTGTCCTCATTACAAGATATCAAGAGAGACATGTACGTATATATATACTGATTGTGTAGAACTGGATGATAGAAATGGTGGTCAAGTGACTAGAAGCTCTTCGTGATCGTCCTTGTGTAAGGTGAGTTTGTGCATGCATGCATGAGTTTGTCCTAGAGTCTCTTTTTGTTGCTGTAGAGTGTGAGTTTCCACAAGCTTTTGATCTTCTATATATGTAAGTAGAGTTGTGCATTGATAAGTTTTTGGTTAATAGATTCCCCTCTTCAGTTTTGAGTCCGTTGCTTTCTCTCTCTTTTGATGTATTATTGTCTGTGCTTGAAATTGAGCTCCATAGTTGCTATAGTTGTTTGCATGTTGTTACTGAAGGTGAAAAAGAGCACACGGGATCCCATCTAGCATGACCAGAGAGGAAAACTTCCTGGAAATTTCTCCCAGTCCCCATCTTTTCTGCTTTCGGTGGAAAAGCAAGGCTAGACGAGGCCCCATTTACTTGACTCCATATATTTTTTCCTGTGGAAAAGCAAGGCTAGAGGCCTCATAATCCCATATACTCGACTCCTTTTTGAATGTGACACCACACCAGCTATATTCGTCAATCATCCTATCATTTCTATCCTTGCTATGAATCCAATACATAATAATATCTTGAGAAACTAGATCTCGCTGTTTATTGTTCCTTGATGCTTGAGCTTCCCAGTCTTTCTGCAGCTTGTTTTTCTTCAAGTACCTAGAGGTAATATTCCACAATTACCTTATTTGCAAAATTGTTATATGCGAACTCATTAGTCAGTTGTTTCGTTTAATATTGACATAGATTGGTATCAGTTACTCAGTTACTCAGTTAGTAGATAGTACCATGTATGGTTTATGATTTCTGCATATGAATGAATATACAGGTTACGAATATGGCTTCGTCTTCTGCTGCTAGTGCTGATGTCTTCCCTCAACCAAAATATGATGTGTTTCTTAATTTTAGAGGTGAGGACACACGGTTCAAATTTATCAGCCATTTGTGTGGTGGTCTGGAGCGGAAGAATATTTCATTCTTCATGGATGACAAGTCACTCGAGACAGGAGATGAAATTGGACCTGCCCTTTCGAAAGCAATTGAGCAGTCCAAGATTTCAATAATCATTTTCTCCAAGGACTATGCTTCTTCCAGATGGTGCTTAGATGAATTTGTGTACATATTGAAATGCAAGGAAACATATGGACAGCTTGTTATACCGGTTTTCTATGACATAGATCCATCACATGTACGAGGGCAGCGGGAGAGTTATGCAAATCTTGAAGTAAAATTCAAGGACAACATGGAAAAAGTGTCCGAATGGAAGGCTGCTTTGAAAACAGCAGCCAATCTATCTGGGACTCACTCACTATCACACAGGTAACAAACAAGTACAAGCTGGATCTTTAAGTACTTCATTTTGTATCACCTTGCATGTACGTGTTAAAATTCAGAGAACCGCAATCTTACTATATGCCAACTCGTTGGTTCTTCATCTTGATGGTATGTCCAGGAATGAGCATGAATTAGTTGAGAAAATTACAGAGATTATTTGGACAAAATTGAATCGTAACGCATCATATACTGTAAAGGACCTGGTTGGGATGGAAGACCACATTCAGCAAATTGAACTCTTACTTGCCATTCAAACGCAGGAAGTTAGCTTTGGCGCAATAGGTATTTGCGGTATGGGTGGTATTGGTAAAACCACCCTTGCTGATGCTGTATTTCACCGAAACTCTTCTCACTTCCATGCTTGTTTGTTTTTGGCAAATGTTAGGGAAGAAACCGAGAAACATGGACCAATTCATTTGCGAAATGAACTCCTTCGTAATTTGTTAGAGGAAAAAAATCTAAGCATTGGCTCTCCATCTATAGGCTCCAGTTTTGTTAAAGATAGACTTTCTCGTTTAAAGATCCTCTTGGTTCTTGATGATGTGAGTGACACAAATCAGTTAGAGTATTTACTTAATAATCAAATTCAATTCGGCCATGGAAGTAGAATCATTATAACAACTAGAGATAGGAGCCTACTGAGGCACAGAGTGCGTGAAGACAATATATATGAGGTGTCTTTATTGTCTGTGCATGATGCTGTTAAGCTCTTTCAATCCATTGCTTTCAAAAATGACTCTTCCACTCCCACAAAAGATTATTCATCCTTGTCTGAAAAAGTGGTAGAATATGCTGGGCGTCTTCCGTTGGCTCTCAAAGTTTTAGCCTCATCATTCTTTCACTGCAAGAATGCAGAAGGCTGGGAAGAGGAATTTGAAAAACTGAAGAAGTTTCCCAGTAAAAGTATCGACAATGTATTGATGGTGAGTTACAACTTATTAGAGGAAAATGAGAAGGAGATATTTCTTGATGTTGCATGTTTTCTCAAAGGGGAGGATATAAATTATGCCAAAAGAATGCTAGAAATGCATGGGTTCTTTCCGTCGCAGGGAATTCAAGTTCTGGCAGATATGTTTCTCATATCAATCAGAGGCAACCGGCTAGAGATGCATGATTTGCTGCAAAAATTGGGAAGGACAATTGATCGGGAAATCAAAAAATGCAAAAGGTGGTGGAATGGGGAGGCCTATCGAGGATGGGACAATCCAACAGTAAGTCATCTTCATAGACTGTTTAATAATCTAGTCTTGAGTTCATTGCATTCTATATTGTTTTCTTAATTACATTTTGCTCTTCATTTGTAGGGAATTTCAAATGTTGAAGTGATGTTGCTTCACCCGTGTAAGATTCGAGAGCAACAATTGAGTCCTACAGCCTTCAGGAACATGCACAACATACAGTTGCTAAAAATTTCTTTAACACAAGAAGTGCGTGAGGAATTCGAACGTCAAAAATCTCCAAGGAAGTGGCTAGACAGCCCAGACTCATCTCCTGGATTTCCTGGCCAAATCAAGACTCGGGGGATTGTTAAGATGCCTAGGTTTGTACCCCAAATTTCGCAATAATGATGAAGAACTTTTTCAGAAGTATTGCAGGGTAAACCTTCCTGGAGGTCTTGAGTCTTTCCCTGAAGAGCTTAGATATCTCTACTGGGATGGATGCCCTTTGCAATCATTGCCATCAAAATATTATCCAAAAAATCTTTTGGAGCTTCATATGCCTTACAGCCAAATGAAGCAACCTTGGAGTAATGTGCAGGTATATATTATTTGCACTTAACCTCGTCACATACTGATATATCTAGCATTCTGGCTTAATAAGGTGGAAGTTAATGTATTCTTCTCATTTATGTTTAATTTGTACTTGTTACAGATTCCTGGGAGATTAAAACATTTGAATCTTAGTCATTCCCTACACTTGACTGAAGTTCCTAATCTCTCTCGTTGTCCAAACATAGAGACAGTGAATCTCAGTGACTGTACCAGTTTGGTTGAAATTCCTCCATATTTTCAAAAACTGGAAAATCTTAAATCTCTGATTCTGTGTGGGTGCAGGAATCTTACAATATTTGGGGAGATTCCGAGCAATCTGGAAGTGTTAAATTTGTTTGGGAGTCAAATAAAAGAATTATCGTCATCGATTTGGTGTCATAAAAAGCTTCATACATTAATTCTTGATTGCTGTTATCATCTCAAGAATCTTCCAAGCGGTAGCAGTAGCAGCAGGTCTAAGGTAGGAGATGAGAATCATGTTGCGCTTAAAGAGTTAGCACTGTCTGGTTCTGTCATTGAGGAAATGCCGGATAGCATCTACAGTTTTAGTCATCTGGAATCTCTCGAACTTTCTCGCTGTCTCAACCTCAAGAGGTGGCCTCTCTTGCCAGTGGGATGTTTTTCTTCTCTGAGAAAGCTAGATCTCAGCTGGTGCTTGCTCGAGTTAGAAATACTTGATAGTCTGATTTGCTTACCTTCATTACAAGATATTGATCTAAGTTATACCATGATCGAGAGGATCCCTTCAAGTATAATAAATTGTTCTGGGCTGCGCTTTCTGAAATTGAGGAACTGCGAGAGGCTTAGAGATATACCAGAGCTCCCATGGCAGCTGGAACGTTTGGTTGCAGATGGCTGCACATCATTACAGACCGTTGCAAGTTCAAGCAGTGGAATAGTGGAAAATTGGCAACAATATAAAGGTCCTGATAGTTATCCTGGAGAGGAATTTACATTTGGCGGTTGCCTGGCATTGGATGAGACTGCGAGGAGCACCATAGTGAATGATACAAAGCTGAGATTTATGCGGAGGCGATCGGCATCATCAA
The DNA here is from genome assembly GCA_946800695.1 of Geum urbanum. Lineage (NCBI taxonomy): Eukaryota > Viridiplantae > Streptophyta > Magnoliopsida > Rosales > Rosaceae > Geum > Geum urbanum. The sequence goes on along the minus strand of OX326998.1, from coordinate 1,050,095 downwards.
GGATAGTACGTACGCCCTCTGTATTTTTTGTTTTTATTTTTAAATTGGAATACATATTAATAATGCTTGTGGGTGTTCACTGACAGGGGTACCCGTATGACTCATTGGTGACTTATCCAGGAAATGAAATTCCTAGATGGTTCAACTATCAATCGGAGGGATGTTCGATAAGTATCGACTTTCCTGGAACAACGCTAGATCACAAGTGCTTGGAAATCGCTATGTCCATTGTCGTTGCAAGTTCAGATTCCACATTCCCATCCGATGATGATGGCCTTGGGCGTTGCCGATATTATTATGCGGCATGCAATTGCGATATCAAAACCAACGACGGGGAAGCTTATCAATTTAAGTATTATAGGCTGAATGATATCAAGTATGATGATCAAGGGGATCAAGTGTCGGTGTTCTTTGAAAATGACCTGTTTTGGAGCAGAAGATACACCAGCAGCAGTAACCCCATTCATTTAAACGAGATCACTCATGCGTCTTTTCACTTCTACCCAGAATACTACGACCCCACTATTCATAGTAAGTGCGAGGAACGGAGGTTGAAGGTTATAAAATGTGGTGTTCACTTGTTTGACAACGACTCCGACTCCGACTCCCCCACTTCTGGTAATTCCTCCTCGGAAATAAGCCAGGTTTTTTAATTCATCTTCTCCAATATTGTACATGCTAGAAATAAGCAACCTATATTGACAGATGATAATATAACTATATATATTTCACAAAGAACTGGAAGAATATAGATTTTCTACATGGGTTTTGAGACACTTCTCTTCCCTTATATATTGTGTCATTTGTGTGTGTATATGGCTATAAATGTATATCAGTGTATCAGTACTGCGTTACAAAAAGAATGTGTGGTTAGAAAATGAATCAATTTGGGGTCTGCAACTCATGTGGTCATGATCTTTGATCAGTTAGGAGAGTAATCGAGTTTCGAGAGCAGGAAGATACAAGCTGAGGAAACAAGCACGGCTCCGGCAAAGCAAGCAAGATCAAATGGTGTGACAAGAGGTATAGTCTTAAACTTCTCTAATAGTCCCACTTGAAGTATCATCACCACTGCATGACCAATTTTTGATTTCGCTTGCGAAACTGATTTCATATCAACCCATGCTGGAGCTGCCTGAAATTCATTAACTGTATTAGAGATCGAAAATAGCTTGCTAGCTAAAAAATGTCTGCATATATATGTAATGAAGTGAGTGATGTATGTACCTTCATGTAGAAGAGGCCAAACAAGTTTGAATCAGTGAAACGTGGTCCAATATTGTTTACGGCTTTTGACCCCATGAACATCGTATACAATCCAACTACGAATATAAGCAAGGCTGTTCCTACTAAGAACATGTCTGTAAAGTCAACATGGACCTAGAAACAATCAACTTCAAGCCAGCTACTTTGTTAGAACTACACCAAACCATTGCATGTTCTAATTGGAGGGGTTGGTGAATTAAGCACCTGTTAATGGGACCTGAACAGCAGTGAACGGTGCAAATTGGAGATCAAAATCTCAAAGAAATTCATGCCTAATAACAAAGGCTGCTCCTTTCTTAAGAACCTAAGACAAACTCTACCACATAAATATACATAACGAATGCAATTCGTAACTGTGAAAACTCAAAAGAAGCAAAGAACAGGAAAAAGGGTAAAAGAATCGTAAGGATAAGTAACAGAAGTAAGATGAGTGGAACAACAAGCACGAGGAACATCCACAGCCGAAGATGTTTTGGTCCTTGAAATCAAAGCATAAAACCCTGAAACATGATATGATATCTGTATCCAAACCATCAGACAAGAACAGGAGGCACTGTTTTCCTACTGTAATGGAAACAAAGCAGAATCCCAATTGCTAAAACTGAGGTAAAAACTTGATCAAATCTAATTACAGTCAATCTCATAAAGTAAAAACAAAAACAGATACACATCTGTGGCTCAAAAAGTGCTTGAAAGCTCATCCTAAAAGTCCTGATTGATCATCATCAAGAGTTATGGAACCACGATTGTAGGCTTTCACATCAACTCAGAGGAGGGAAGGATGATTATCATAGGAGTTGATTCCAGGTGCTCGCTTAACAAGTATACCCGTAAAAAACTTGATAAAATAGCTCGGTATTATGGGAAGGATTATGAAGAGTGCATGAAGCGAGTTTCTCGATTTTCAACTGAGCGTAAGTTACTATTTATCTTTTTTAAGTTCTTTTTACAGGTAATTATTCATAACCCTCTTAGATAGTTAGATATCAATTTTTCTTCCAATTTTGCAAAGGAATAACGACTAAGCATGGTTCAGAATCGTGTTATCTTAATTAATTGGTCAGGTGGACGTACAAGAAGCAGCTGGGCATTTCTGAATGAACCTCCAATATCCGAAGGCGCATCTAATACTAGCTGATGCAACCATCCTACTACTTAGCCTAGATACTTCCTGTTTTGAGCCCAAGTAGTAAGCCCTGTTTTGTGGCCCAAGAACTTTCATACAAGTAGCATGTGTGTAGCATGTGTGTTGTAAGGATAACGATAGATTTGATCACTGAAGAATTTTTAGTTTCAATTTTCCTTTCGTGTTAGTTGTGGTAGGGGTCATCATTTTGTTCATAGGCCCGAAAAAGCTCGGCCCGGTCCAAATGTAGGCCCAAAAAAGCTCGGTCATATGGACTTAGGGCCAGGCTTGGGTCGAGATCTCAAAAATTACGGGCCTAAAAAAGTCCGGTCCGTCAAGGCCCTGCCCGTAAGACCAAGTCCGCCAAACCCATCAATTCTAGATATTATAGATTATCTTATCAATATATACATATAATCTATCAAATTTATCTTAATATCATTTATTCATATACTAAATACCATTATTTTTAGGCATATAAATTATTTAGTGTTTAGAAGTGTTTATATATTGAATGATTAAATACTATCAAATTGTAAAAAAATTTATTTAACACAAAAAAAGTTTGGCCCGGCCCGAAAAGCTTTTTAGGCCCGGAGCCTAAAACGTCTGTGAGTTTCAAAATTTCAAAAAATTCTGATCCGACCCAACCCGTATTTTGAAGACATAATAAAAAAGCTTGACCGGGCTCATTGATCACCCCTTAGCTGTAGTATAGTTCTCGGCTCCATCACTAGCTACGTTGCACAGTTTCATGTAGCCAACTCGTCCGGCCGAGTCGACAGTATTAGACAACTAGTACATAATCCCCTCATCTTTGCATCCCCAAATTAATTAACCATCGATTAAGATAGTTAGCGAGTACGTACTGTAGAGTTTGTGAAGCACTAAAATGATTAGAAGTAGAAACGAAGAACACCAAAAGTGTTGTTAGCTTGGAAAACCTCCAAGAGGTGAAAAATCTTGCGGGACTTTTTACAAAGCTCCAAAATATTCATTATAATCAATAGTTTTACACCTATTAATCAAACAATCAGAATAAGCACATTTCTAACTTAGTAAGATCAAATCAATCTGCTAAAACTATTCAAAACAATTTTCCTACTCTTGCTAGGAAACCTCTCTGTTTCCTAGAACATGATTGTTGCTTCTTCCAGTTAGCGTCCCTTTATGCAAATCACAATATGCAAAACAAAGCAAACACACAAACACAAATGATGCACTATAGAACACTTTGTTAGTTCACAAATGCTGAGTATTATGTCACAAACGATGCATACTTAATTGCAAGTTTTAGAATCCTATTTATACTTCCAACACCTCAACCCTGATTTCCTCATCAAAGCAGAATCTTCCTCATCTTCAATCACTTTGAAGTCAGGATTCTTCTGATGAGATACAATTAAGGTTATTAAAAGATAAATATCTAAAACGGTATCAGATCACAGCGTACATAAGCTACTTTCCTAAAACAGTATCTAAAATCAATTATCATATAAGCTACTTTTCTAACTAACTACTCAAACCCAAAATGAGTAATTAAGGTCTTAGGAAACTACTTCATGTGATCCCAAGTGTTCAGACATTCTCACCGGAGCAGTTTTACTTCCGTATCCCAAATTGCCAAAACATAGTACTTTCAGTCTGTACGTTGTGTAATCTTGTATAATCTTCATGGACGTATATACAAGTAACGTGTACATATGTATGTAAGTATAAAAAGTTAAAAACTCTCCACGCGGCTGTGTTTTAGTCGTGATGCAGTGCTTGCTTCCTGATGATGACGTTTGTATCATACTGTTACAGTGTTGAAAAAAATAGATAGAAGCATGCACCAACCATGAGTGACGATGGTGGATTCTCCATTACAGATCTATGAATCAATTGTGAATGAGATCGACATGCGTCGCCTTCTTTGGTTGAGATCGATTATTTTTGTGGCATTATAGCAGAGGCATCGTCCACGGCCATGTTCTGTAGCGACATTCACTGTTCATCTCTATAGTCAGTCAACTGTTCATAGAAAATTTTATTTCGAGCGCTGCGAAAATTATATTCTGCACCATTCATTTCGAGAGCAACTTAATTGGCTAGAGTCTAAAATATCGACATGAGCGACATCCAAATTCAAACGGACAAAAAAGGAGATGCGATTAGAAAAGATGATTAAGAATTTATATGAGCCATGCTGCCATGGGAGCCTACTCAGCCTAGGTGTAGTTTCACTGGTTCCATTTCACGAAATTCAGCGGAAAATCTCAAAAGGACCGATGAGGCATTTCAGAAAGGGATAAAGGACGGAAAGCCTGCGGGGGATATCTCCCGAGGTACAAATCTCTAAATGCCATTAGTGCTCACTGAAAATGGTACTTATATCGGAACAACGAAGCTAAACAGCTGATTGATCAGACCTTAAGATCATACATGACCTTGATGAAGCAAAGCAAGCTAAAGGTAGAACATACATCATTCCGAAACATCTATTAGTACTTCTCTGCAACAGGTCTGGAAGGAAAGAGTCTCGAGAGAAATGTCACCAGAGACCACAGGCACACCATACAAAGGACTCCAACGGTGACCTCCATTGCAAATAGTGAACCGGTTTTTTCTAGCAATTCTGGTGATGAAGGAAGGCCGTTCATTGAATACATCAACTTCTTGATAAAGTAATCGGCCCTTGTCAACTGGTATAGTCTATAAACCTGAAATAGAGGCAAGAATACCAGCTTAGGAGAAAGAATATATCAAAGCCTAGCAGTGTCGAGCATGAATCTAGATTATATATATAATATACCTCAAAAATAATAGGTATCAGAGGCCAACAAGATGAACCGTGCTTGTCAAGAACCCTTTCAAATGCAAGCTGAACACCGCAACCAACTAGGAATGGAGTAACAACAACCAAGGCTGGGACACCAAGGACTGGCCAGGTTACGTAAACAGCAACTAGAGGCGCAACAACCTTGAAGCCCGAGGCGAAGAACGCAGATGTCAAGTATCCTCTCAGGCCAGTAATGAGACCCCATCTCTTTGTACTGAACTCTAGATAAGGCCTCTGGACGTGGTCAGTTACGAGTAGATATATTGCAAGTCCCACATAAAATACAGCCTCTGTGCATAATGAAGTCGCAATTTCTGCATTGCAAGAACGAGAATCAACATCTCTTCTATTATCCAGCAATTCAATATATACGTAATGTAACGACAATCAACATCTCTTCTACTAAACTACTAAAGCACTAGTACTCGCAATAGTTCAATTTGAACTCCATAAAGCTTTCATTCAATGGCCATCAAATAACATGACATGGAGAAATACAATCTCTCAGCTACAAAATAGAGGAAGGAACACTACATTGCAATATCAAAAAATTAACAGGAAAAAGAAATATCATTCTACCTAAGCACTCATCACTCTACACTACTGAGATACAGACCAAGCGTAGAGTGTATCACAAATCCATGACACCAAATTATACTATTTTGCAACATTCCTCGCATGTTTCATGTATCTAAAAGTTCTAGTTGGCCAGCAATGCAGTAACAGTTGTGAAATCAAAAGCTAAAACATTAAGAGCTTAGTCAATCAATACCTGCGAGAACCTCATCCCTCAAGAAAGCTTCAATCGAATTGCCAATGAAGAATTGCGGAACAACAAACGATGCAATCAAAGCAACAGGAGCTAAAATCCAAAGAAACGAGCCCTTTTCCTCATCGAAAGGAGCTGAAAGCAATTTCCCTTCCTCCACTATCTGGTGTGTCAATCCACTAAACGAAATCGAACCCGATTTGCCACGGAACGGCTCCACCACATCAATTGCTTTGTTCGAGGTATTAGAAGCCAATTTCACTTCTTGATTAGGATTAGAAGCACACATTATAGATCCTTTCTTTAAACAAAGCATTGATGACTTCTTTGCAAACATCTTCAATCCTGGCACCAAAAACGCTGAAACATATTTCCTCCAGTCAAATCTTTCTACACTAAACTCTAAATCAAACTTAACACCATATTTGGTAACATCTTTCCACACTAAACTTTAACAAAAAACAATTTTCTTTATAGTAAAATTCCAGCTGAATTTTCAAACACAATTGAGCAGAGAGATGCGTACATTTGGAACCAATTGTTGTACGGAGCCTTCCAGCTTGGCTAACCATAACCTTGAACACAATAGAAATGATCGGTTAATTGTCAGACGAAGACTGTAGAACTGATAATTTGGATTCCATTTTGAAATGAATGTAAAACACAACAAAATTGACTTACAGTTTGGTGAGGCTGTAAGCGGTTACTGGATAGATTGAAGTTTGAAGAAGGAAGCCCATGACAAACTGATTGCAGCTCCATTGATTTTAGGGTTTAAGCAACTTACCCTGGTGTAATGTTCTGTTCTTGAATCGGCTTAAACCCTCACTGTCGAGGAGCAGCTGAGTCAGCTCAAACAAAGACGAGAAAGAACATGAAGTTTAAGGTTTGAGCCAAATGGCCCAATTAGATCAATAAAGTACTGGATCGAGAGTTAATGGACCACAGGGAGACCTACATTTTCTGGCCCAATTCTACCAATAGCGTCTTTATCCAAAACTAAAAGAGACCAAAACCAAAAGTTTTTTTTTTTCTGTTGGGGAAAGAAAATTACAAAGAGGAGTCTCTAGGGTATCCTGAATCAAACTTATCAAACATTTGAAATCCAACAACATTCATTGTGCCAGGTTCTATTGCGTCCAGAGCCATGTCTAAGATGGACAAGCTTATCAGTCACATAGTTAGTTTCTCGGTAAACATGTTGGAATTTAATGTTGTTGAAGTTCCTCATCCAAGTGTTGGATGTCCTTCATAATTGTAGTTAACTTCCAAGACGGTTTCCGAGTGTTGTTGACACAATTAATGATGAGAAGAGAGTCACTTCGACAATGATGTTGTCGTAGCCAACATTCATAGCCCAACCAAAACCAAAAGTAATACTTTGCGCATGACACTAAAGAAAAAATCGATTATTTTTAGCATCACCCCACTATTCAATTTGTACTCCTTTTTTACCAATTTGCTAGTAAAGTGTACTCGTAATACATCTACATAAACTTGATCAAGGATATATGTTACATGATTATTTCGTGTTCTTAGCTATATGATAGAGCTGCCATTCACTTGGGTAGTGACCAACACATCATTACACCTGTGTGGATCTGATAGTGGAATCAGATACATACAACTCGTGTAGATACAAATTGAACTCAATCAAAGAGATCGGAGATCCTGGCTCGAGTTGTACGTCTCCAAATTAACCGGCCAAAATAGGTCAAAATTGAAAAGGCACGTGATAGAGTGAGAACCCATATTTCCTCTTGAGAGCGAGCGAGGGTGGTCGGAGGTCGGAACCACTTTGACCCTTTAGCCGTTTTTTCGAGTTTTGATCAACAAAACAAACCTAATTTATCGTACGACTTTCAAGACGAGACCCACAAGTCCTCACAATAATAACGAAACGACGCCGACGACTCTTTCCCGCGCTTTAGGGCTTAGACCACGTGCAATATTCCCTCGCAGACGAAGGACCATGCATACTTATCTTTTAAATAGTTTTGCTCACTTGTTTTTTTTTTGTTTTTTGTTTTATGCATTGTTTTGCTCAGCTGGTGCTTACTATTCTATTTGCAAGAATTAAGATATAATAGGACACACAAACTCACAGAGAAAACTGAGATCCATACTCACAAGTAAGATTTGTCTCCACAAAATAATGACCAAAACAATCTGTGGTAAACGGCCACCACTAAAGAAAAAACAACTTGAAGTATTCTAGGTTGACAAGAAAGTGAAGAAACTATAAGAACAACCAAATTGAAATAGTTTAAGGACAACATGCACAAAAATATTGTTTTGATCGATCATTTTAAAGACTTCAAAATTCTTAAATAATTATTATTATTTAAATTACTTCGGATTAATTAAATGAATGCACGAAATATCAAGATGTTTGCAATTACTATGAATGAAATCAATGAATTATCAATTGTTAATAAAGTTATCGTATGAATTAGATTTACTTTGAACTAATATAAATTTTTTTTAAATAATTAAAATCATCAACTATCCATATGAATTTCAGAGCTTATTATAAATAAATTATCAATTATTAATAAAATTTTCTTATAAACTTAGTTTACCTTAAATTAACACATTTTTTTTAAATATTTAGAATCATCGACTAACGATTTAGACAAAGTAAGTCGTAACCAGAATAACATAACTAGTTTAATCGTTTTTTGGCGGTGACAATTTTCGAACGTGGGCGGAGGAGTCATGCTGCCGCACCATCCCAATTCCCCAAACTCGTCGATATAGATAGCAAACTACCTTTAAATGCACACCTTTCACGACCCTCCTATTCTTTTAATCTTTATGCTTTAAAAATCTGGCTTGATGTACACAAGGCTTTTTGGTCCTCCACAATACCCCACCGTTCCCACTCACCGTCCTCCTCCCTCCTTGCCCCCGGCCACTATCAACCACCACTTTATTCACTATAAATATAAAAGCAGCCCCTCCACCCACCTCCATCTCCATCGTCACCAACATAACCACATTCATTATTGATTATTCAACTCTCTCTCTCTCTCTACAACACAAAGAACAACTAGTCAAAGCATACTTCAACTCTTCAAGTCTTCAACTATGGCTTCCTCCTCCTCTCTAGGTCTCCCATCTCTTCAACTCCACTTCCAATCCCCACGCGCCACCTCCTCATTCATCTCCACTCGCCGCCGCCTCTTCCTCCGTCCGATCTCCGCTTCCGTCTCCGATCACCAGCCTCCTCCTCCTCCTCCCACAATCCTCCAAACCACCACCAACAAGCTCCCCTTGAGGAAAATCCCCGGACACTACGGCCTCCCCATCGTGGGCCCACTCAAAGATCGTCAAGACTACTTCTACAACCAAGGCCGCGACGAGTTCTTCAAGTCCCGCATCACCAAGTACAACTCCACCGTCTTCCGCGTCAACATGCCACCTGGCCAGTTCATCTCCTCCGACTCCCGCGTCGTCGTCTTGCTCGACGCCAAGTCCTTCCCCGTCCTCTTCGACACGTCGAAAGTCGAGAAGAGAGACCTCTTCACCGGGACCTACATGCCCTCCGTAGAGCTCACCGGAGGGTACAGAACCCTATCTTATCTCGACCCTTCCGAGCCCAAACACGACAAGCTGAAACGCGTCCTGTTCTACCTCCTCAAGTGCGGGATCAAATCCGTGATCCCGGAGTTTCATAATAGCTATGACAATCTCTTCAACACTCTAGAATCCAACATAGCCGAAAAGGGGAAGGCCAACTTCAACGAGGTCAACGACCAGGCCGCGTTTACTTTCTTGACCAAGTCTCTCCACGGCGGCGTTGACCCGGCCGACACTCCGCTCGGTACAGACGGGCCGAAGCTGATCCAGAAATGGGTCTTGTTCCAATTAAGCCCAGTTCTCAGCTTGGGCCTACCCAAGTTCATCGAAGACCCGATCTTCCACACGTTCCGTTTGCCGCCATTTTTGGTCAAGAAAGACTATCAGCGACTCTACGACTTCTTCTACCAGTCATCGACCCACGTCCTCGACGAGGCCGAGAAACTCGGCGTCTCTCGCGACGAGGCGTGTCACAACCTCCTGTTCGCCACGTGTTTCAACTCGTTCGGGGGTTTCAAGATCTTCTTCCCCAACATGTTGAAGTGGATCGGACGCGCGGGAGCCAAGCTCCACAACGAGCTGGCCAAAGAGATCCGATCGTCGGTTAGATCCAACGGCGGCGGGGAGATCACCATGTCGGCGATGGAGCAAATGCCGTTGATGAAGTCGGTGGTTTACGAGGCGTTTCGGATCGAGCCACCTGTCGCGTCTCAGTACGGTAGGGCCAAGAAGGACTTAATAATCGAATCGCACGACGCGTCGTTTGAGGTGAAGAAAGGGGAGGTGTTGTTTGGGTTCCAGCCTTTTGCGACGAAAGATTCGAGGGTGTTTGAGAGGGCCGACGAGTTCGTGGCGGATAGGTTTGTAGGGGAAGGAGAGAACTTGTTGAAGTACGTGTTGTGGTCTAATGGGCCGGAGACGGAGAGGCCCACGGTGGATAATAAACAGTGTGCAGGTAAGGACTTTGTGGTTTTGGCGGCAAGGCTTTTGGTGGTGGAGTTTTTTTTGAGGTATGATTCGTTTGAGATTGAAGTTGCTACTTCGCCTTTGGGAGCTGCCATTACTATGACCTCACTCAAAAGAGCAAGCTTTTAAAAGTTTGGGGTAATTTATCTTGACTAATATTACTAGTTTATAAATTCTTTGTGAATCTTTGCGTCACTTGTGAAATGTGATCGAGATTTTTTAGATATTGGAATAATGTGATGTTGGTAAGTTTTGTAATGCAATGCAAGGATTAGTTTGTTTATTATTTACGTCTCGTGGAGATAAAACTGAAAGTGAGATACTGATGCAGATGTGACTGATGTGTTCCCCTTGTTAACTATGTTTATTGTTCTTCTGTTTCATGCACTAAACTATCACTAAGATTAGATTACATAAGGAATCCAGCTATGGAAAGAAGCATTTTATATGTGTGCTTCATGTGGTAAGCATTGGCTAATGATGTATAAGCTCAAATAATTGATCGAATTCCATAAGCTATGTCTATATGTGCTAAACATCTAACTGCTTAGAGCTATTTTAATTTTTCGTTTTAAAAAAAGAAAGTATTAGATCGTAAAATGTATTATCGAAAAGTGTTCTAAATACTGAGTTTATTTTGTAATCTATATACATTATATCATAGACTTTCATGTGCTAAACTACATCAGCTCCATTTCTTGAATTTTCAATCTCATTCCAGCACCAACAACAAATATTTGTTGAAGTTTTTTTTTTCGATAAAAGGAGTTCATAAACCATTTTCGATATAAATAATATATACACAACTAACAAACAATTTTATTTTTAATCAAAAAAAAATTAATTAAAATAAATACTACTATTTAAAATGTTAGTCAGACAAAATAATTGTTAAAGTTTTTCCAGTAACGAAGAGCAGTAAGCAAGCTTGTACTTGTGTATATTGTGGGATCATCTGTGGCTGTGTCCCATCTCTACGTCAAAGGACCCCTGGAAATAGTGCTTTTGGGGCAAAATGTTCAAAAATCCATTATGTGATGTGCCTTGGAGGCTTGGACATTCTGATTCAGCTTTTTTAGCAAAACAGAGAGAGCACCAGTGACCACTCAACAGACAAAACCTAAGCAGTTCCACCAACTTGTCTGAAGTATAATTTGTTATATTCACCAACTTGTGCAAGATTATGGGCACCAAAGCAGAACGTTACTCACTGAAATAGTTAAGCAAGAAGACACTCAATAATGTACTAATATTTACAGGTAAATCTCCTCACTACCAACAACACTAAGCTAAACGGCGGGTAGGTTCTTATTTCTGTGTATTCAAATTAAGTAATTAACTAACAGAAACAATATGCACCAGATATGAAAACCTACCTCAGATTACATTGCTCAGCAAACTATTGGATGAAGGTGATGATGAGCTATGTTCACTTAACCATGAGTCTTGCACAGAAACTGGTGAATTCTCCTTCAGTTTCTCCACTGAGTCAAGGACATTGCGCTCTGATTGAGACTTACTCATGTTGAGAGGTTTCTCGCTAACACTAGATGTAGATCCGAAAGAGGACTCCTCTGATGAAGCTGTATACATGTTTATATCAGATGTTGAATGTCTACTTAGCTTGATTTCTTCTAACTCGGCTGACACTTCCGTCATTGAAGGCCTCGCGTCTCTATGAAATGCTAGACACCTAAATGCTAATTCGGCTACCTTATAAATCGACGAAGCGGTCCAATCATCCATATGAGGTAAAAGAGATTGGTCTATGATCTCATTTATAGACCCTTTTCCAATCTTTTCGGTGGCTAGATTTGCTAAGTTCACTTCATTCTGCGGCCGCAAAAAGTCCACGGCTTTCAAACCTGTTATGATCTCAACAAGGACTACTCCGAAGCTATAGACATCGCTCTTGTCCGAAAGATGGAAGTTCTGGTGGTACTGAGGATCAAGATAGCCCGGAGTCCCTTGCGGAGCCGTTGAAATGTGGGAAGATTCGGTCATTCCAAGCCTCGAGAGACCAAAGTCTGCCACTTTGGACTTGAAGTCGCAATCCAAAAGAATGTTACTTGATTTAATGTCACGGTGGTAAATTGGTGGCTTGACAGCTGAGTGGAGATGAGCTATTGCTTGAGCTGTTTCGGCAGCAATGGCGAGACGTACAGGCCAAGAAAGCCGACTACCATCGCCTCTCTCGCCTTGTAAATGTTGACATAATGTTCCGTTGGCCATGAACTCGTACACGAGAATCTGCTGACTACGTTCGATGGAACATCCCAATAAGCGTACAAGGTTCGGGTGGCTTACCGATGAAATGAGCTTGATCTCATTCATGACTTGCTCGACAGTGTCATCCCTGTGCTTGATTTTTTTGATGGCAACCCATTCATTAGTGTGAAGTTTTCCGGCGTAGACAGTTCCATAGGCTCCGGTACCGAGTCTTTGTTTTTCGGAGAAACCATTTGTGGCTTTCTCGATTTCTTTATAGGAGTAGAAGGGAATGCTGCAGTTGCCTGTAGCTTCGGATAGAAGGCGCTTCGTGCAGTGTCTGGCTTTCATTTTTGCTTGCCTCCGAATGAAACAGCACAAGAGAGCTAGACTGATCATGAGTGAAGCTCCGAGAATGACACCTGACAAAGAAGGTTTCCTAGTTAAACAAGGAATATGTATAATGCATTGCTGGTCACACATGGGGCATCAAAATTAACTAGACTATTATGAAGATGGAATAATGGGGGTGTAAAATGAGTAATTCACTTGTGTTCCGCGTATAGTGCATTCGGTGTAAAATTACCTCCTATCAAAACGATGATTCTTGCCCTTCCACCACATTGCCCGGACAGAAATTTTGCAGGTGTGCAATCCGGTGGGTCTGTAAATATGACAAAACAAAGTTATAATTTTTGGGTGAGCTCAAAATAGTTAGTACCAAAATCGATCTTTTGTTTTAAGGACATCCATCGAGAAGATGCTATCAATGTAAGAACTCCATACAACTATACAAGTACTATTTATTTTCTTCTTTGCGGAAATTATTTATTATTTCTTATCACATGATCTTTTTAGCGATTTCATATATCTAGACAATAGACGCTAGTAAAAACCAGTATTTTCTTTCGAGTCATGCACTAAATCTAAATCTGATTACAAAAAGTCTCGTCCTTTCAAATAAAGAAAACATCAAGTCTTGCATTACTTTAGCAACATTTTAAGGGTTTGATTGTTTGAATGCTAATATGACCCCTTCTTTAAATATGGGTTGGAAAATCATATTTCTCTGATCAATTTCGATCGAGACTTAAATAGACTTAATGTCTACCTAACTGATGTCTTAGGTAAAACAACTCATCCTCCTCGAGGAGTCAGATAGGTCTTCTTACCTATTTCTTGTGATATAATCCTAGAGTAGAGGACAAAATGGAAAAAGAGATGAACAAAAGTTTGACTCGTGTCCGTTTTTGGGCTTATCGATCGGGTTAAGTTAACCCTCTATTGATGGGCCTTACCCCACAGAGTACTGTATTTTATTGGGCCCTCTTCACGGACCTAATATTCCTCGGCCGTTTGAGATCCTTATATAAACAACTGATCTTCTAGATGAGTTCCAAAATGTTCAAAGACAAACGTAAAAATAGAAAAGGTTGGGGCGGGTACTAATCTATTCCTAGCCTACCTAATAATTCATCATCGAACACTATTGTATGCATGTTGGACTTTTAGTATGTTGGCTTGTGATCCCACATAACTTAGTTAAACAATAGTGGCATATAAATGTAAGTATCCTAGCTAGATTGTCTTCCTTTCCTTTTTTAAGGGAGAAATTAAAGAAAATTTTGAATATGGTTAAAGAGCAAATTATAGTATACAGAAGAAAAAATGGACTAGTAGTGTATTACCTAGTTATTACGGTAGTGGACATTTGACATTTCTATAGGAATAGGGCACACATGATGTTTCTATCATTCTATATATTCACTAATTTTTATACTGTTATGTTGCCAATTTTGCCTTAATGGAAAAGTTACCACATTGAGTTAAGTTTTAATTTTACTCAATTAAGTGAGTTCTTCATGGAAATTATGTGAGACAAATTATGGAAATAGAGTGAAAGACTAAACAGAACAACTCGCAAAAAGAGGAATTAGTAGAAAATAGGTAAGCTTCGCGTAATTAGTGCCTTAATTAATTATAACTAAAATTCTAAAATGAGAATTTTAATAAATAAAATTAATTGAAAATATTCGCCTAACCTTTCCGGCAGCCAAAGCCAGCCTGAAATCCATCTCCGACGAAGCCTTCCTTGCAATTACACCTATATCCTTGACCTCCATTCGGCGTTGAAACCACCGTACAATTCGCGTGCCTATCACAGCTGCAGTTTCCCGGCAACCACCACCCCAACTCCGCCACCTCAACCTCCAACGTCACCCCCGGCGCCTGCGAGTTATTCGATGCCGCCGACGCCGATATAGAAGACAACAAATACTTGCACCCTTTCTTCCTCACGCTCTCGTACTCCAAAAAAGAAGCACTCTTGTTGGCCTCGGCGTAGCAACTGAGGCTAGTAGTGTTGCCGCTGCAGTCTTTCGGGGCCTGAAACCTAGCCTCGACATAAATACTCGGAATCTCGCAGCTGCTGGAATTCTGGTCGTTCGTACAGTTCCGAAGGAGGATGGCGTTTCGGGATGTGGGCGCGTAGTGGTGGGTGCTGTAGAGTTGGCGGAGAGTGCGCAAGGGACGGTCGCAGCTGCTATGGAGGTTGATTATTATGCTGTCGGGAGTCACCGTTTGGACTCGGAACCCGCCGACGAAGACTCCGTCGGTTGTGCAGTTGAGCTTGATTTTGCAACCCTCGGAGAATCCGAACGGATACGGGATTGGTCCGTAGCTCGGGCATGATTGGTTGCAGTGGATGATGGAAGCTTTGGTTGGGACGACGATGATGAGGAAGAAGATGGCTGCTGTGAGGCCGAGGATTGAAGACGAGTCATGACTCATGTTCATGGAAAGAGTTTGGTTTACGCGATTGAGTGACTCAACTCATATGAAGCCAATGGAGAAAACATGATTGAAATGATGATGGATGTTTTGGCCGGGAAGATACGACTCATAAGGGTTTCTTCCTTCCACACTTTCTAGTCAATGACGTCGTTACAATATTATTGTAGAGAGAAAATTGTGGTTTTGTTAGTTAGTTACTATTTGTTTAAGATAAAATGACAACAATTTTCTCTCAACTTTGAACTTTAATTTGGTTGAAGACCACGAGTGGAATTAGAGATGATTATATTAGCCCAATTGAAAAGCTAAATTAAAGATCACCCCCCTAAAGTGGAACGTGATTTTAGCCAAGAAAACATTGCTCTATATACCCTACGTGAATTCGTATACAAGTATATGTATAAAAGAAGAATGACTTCAATATTATCTGTATTCCAGTCTATATTGAGGTATTTGTAAATCATACAAAACAAAGAAGAGAAATATACATAATAATTTGTAGATTACAATCGGTGTCTTATCTTGAAACTTGTGAATGTAGCTACCTCCCTCTCTAGTGTAAATGCTTGCTCTACGGTCAGCGTACAATAAGTCAAAGCTTCAGTTCCGGTCAAATTAAGAAACTGTGAGAGAGAGAGAGAGAGAGCAACGGCTGGCTTGACATGATGTAGCTCAAATAACGCATATACACACGTACATTAACCAGCATTGCTTCTGTAGCTTCAATTCCATGTTTTATTTTCATACATATTTGATGCCATATTGCCACGCAATGAAATCAATCTCGGCCATTATTGGTGTTCTTTCTTTCTTTCTCGGCGACTACATATATATAGAAGATAGAGCTTTGTTTTCATGATGATGGTGAATTAGTGGAGTTTATGAGACGGTAGGTGAGGTTGCGGACCTCACACCTTTGAAGCTTTTGTCATATATATTCAGTCTTCCCGTGATCCCTTAGCATTAACCTGTATTATTATACTAATACGGTCCCTTGCGGCCTTGCCCTATTTGCATTATTCTACGTACACCGTACAAATGCGTACGTGATATAACACCGTATTCTCATAGCTTATATAACTCTCGTACGTATTATAGCGTAGCGATCGAGAGTAGTAGTCATTTGATTTTTGATTATGTTATGTTTTAGAGAACAAGCTTGGATGTTTGAGATTCGTATCGGAGTTTTTAGGTACGTACCAGCTTTTGTATACGTTGCATGACACTAACCAAACAAAACCGATCTAAAGCCAAAACGTCAACGTGAACATGAACATGAAATCGATATATTAGCGGTGCTTTTGAATACGTTGCTCAGTAGCTATCACATTTCTATTGTTTCTATACCACTCACGTACAAATTTAAACCAGTCACCATCCGTAGATATATACCAGAGAGAGAAGCACACCCTGCATTCTAGGCAATGCAACTATGCAAGTAGCTAGTGATACATTATGAACGGGATTACTTATCATTCTAGAATATAACAGGATCGATACGAATCAAACGATCGAGCTTCATGAATACACTGTACACCACGGGAGAGTGATGAGCTAGAGAAGCATCATCCGGATATTTATATATAATTAAGGACATATAAGCTAGTGGATCCTAGTGAAGTGCTTCATTGAAAGCAGGATTCGGTTGAAATTGTGAGCAAACTTGAGATTTTTAATTCAATGGTTTCCACCAACTAACTAGACCTCAAGCTTCCCACTTCATATATCTACTTCATAGCGGATGTGCATGCAGGACTGACCAATCAAACCCATTCACGAGTCTCCCACTTTCTCCCTCTTTCAATTTTGACTAAACTGAAGTATATATCAAAAAAATTAGTGTTCCGGAGTTTCAATATTCTAGAATTTTGGAGCGTTGGATTACTTTATTTCTCTAAAATTGGAGACTACATAAGTGATTCAACACTCCAAAATTAAAGAATATTGAAACTCCGAAATACTGTATACATGGATCAATAAAGAGTGTAATCATTTGGCTAGGACTAACCAAGGGTACGTTAATTACCACAATAATTTACAGAAATTTCATGTTGGTAAAAGATAATTACAGAAATCAATAAAACCAGACGTACTGCAGGTGGGTCATCGCATACATGTGTATGTATGACGAGTATTGGTTGAAACGCATAAGTTTGTTACAAATTAATAGAACTGCTTCTTAAATTGTACGTATTTCCACCTAGCTATGATACATCCAACAAGTACACTATCTATAAACTTAAAGTTAGATGCGAGAAGTTTGTCGTACGGAAGCTCCAAATAATACGAAGTATCAACGAATATGAAAGATAAACAAAAAAATTTATAACATACAGATTTACGTGGTTCACCTAAATCAGTTTACATCCACGGATAGAAACGGTGAAGAGATTCCACTAAGAACAAAAAAAGATTATAAGGTGTTTCACACACAAACCCAAAAACTAATTACTCCAAATACACTCACTAAGAGAGAAAGAAGAACGAGATCAAATAACTATAACAAAATATAGATACACAAAAAAACAAAATTCAAAGAATAATCTTAAGATTGTAAACTATATTGGTTGTCCTCTCCCTTGAATTAGCTACATACGAAGCTAATATTCTCTCTACTTCAATTGCAAGGAATACAAATCCTAATCTACTTGGTAATTATGCTTTAGTCCAAAGCATACTACATTTGGGTTTACTTCAATTTAGTTTGAAAAGTCATCGGCAGTGACTTAATAATTAAGCCATAAACCAATAAAGCTAATCTAAGGCTCTGTAGCTGCAAAGGCATCATCGATCCATTTCTTCTTTTCGTGCACCGACGGCAAGATAGGAGAGGTGAGAAGGGCTTGAAGTGATGCACGCAGCGTGTTCGCTCGCTTACGCTGCCGGATCCGCCGTAAAACCACGTCTTTATCCAAGGCTTCCGACGTGTGGGTGGGTTTCAGATACAACTGGGTGCTCACGCGTACGTTGTCGTCGTCGAAAATTTCTTGATCCTGGTCTTGCTTCTGATTGGTTCTCCTGACGATACTCGCTTCTTGTTTCTGCACTGAGGATCTGGTCTCGGAAAACTTGTAGGAGGAGCAAGATGACATTATTGAAAAGAGAGATTGTATGGAAGTCCAGTGGATGTGAAGCAGTGAAAGCCGTGAAGGTATATATAGGAATAATATGATATGAGAGGAATAGAATACGACGAAGGATTTAGAGACACAGTGCAAACGTGTAAGCTTTGGGCGGTGATATGGTGCAAATATCAATGGGGTTTCTCTGCAAAGGTGCAAACTGTGGCGCCATTAATTAGAGCAGTGAAGCTGGAAAAACAAACACAAAAAATCCCGATGCTTTCTGACAAGGTCGGTTTGAGTCCTCTCTGTAGCTAGGTTAGAATGTGAAGAACAAAGCAGCTAGCTGACCAGGTGAATCGATCACATGCATGCATTACTTTTTATAAATGTTATGGCGCGAATAATTTAAAGTTGGATTTTAGGCCATTAAGTTATGCATTATGGATAAACTATAGTCACTCCAATGCAGAAAAAATGTGACATGGTTAGTGGGTTCTGTCTGCGCCATATCGAATTTTAGGTTCGATTCCAATTGCCTTTGCATTCTATATCTACCGTTCGATTTGATTGTTTATTCCTAGCTGGCTAGTCTGGTTAGGGTTCATATATAAATCAAGTAAAGTAGCTACAAACTCTACGGGAACCACTTTTCTTGGGCCGTGGATAAGAATGTAGTTAACGAAACGATAGCCTTTGCGCTCCAAGACTAGGAGAATGGGCCGTCTAACAAGGTAAGGACGGTGAGCCCAATTAGACAATAGAATTAGACTCTCTAGCCCATTTTTTTCAAACCATTTGCAGATTTGCACACTGTTTTTTCTCTTTCTTTTGTTTTTGTTTGTTTTGCTTTTGGTTTTTTGTTCAAAATTCATGGAAGAAATCGGTTTTATGGTGAATTGTAATCTAGATTTCTCAATTTATGAGAGTAATATCAAGGTGGTCAACCACTGTACTATACTACCTTTTCTCTTACTCTTTTTCACTCTGAGAGCACATGTTCGTGGGGTGTTTTATAGTAATTCGGAGTTTCAATACTATCATGTTTTGGAGCGTTAGATCACTTCGTTTCTCCAAAACTGAGAACCGTATAAGTGATTCAATTCTCCAAAATTGAGGAGATTAAAACTCCAGAACACTAAATTTTTTGCATGCATGTTCGTGTCCGAAGCAGTAGTGTGTGTTGATGCTTGTAATTTACTTCATGCTCTGCACATGAGTGGTCTATTTGGCTTATTGCCCCCTTTTACAACATTGTTAATTTGCTTATTTTTATAGTTGCATAAAAATAGTTCTTGTAAATATGCATGCCCCATTCATATGATACTTGGATTACTTGCATTTTATGAATGGGATGCTTGCAGCTAGCCAACTAGAGCTTAATTACAACTTTTTACCAAAATATAATAAACAACACGTACTCCATATATATAAGTGATTTATTGTCGTATAAGATGAGCAAGAGAAAAAGAAAACCCTATGTTTGTAACTCTGCGCTAACTAAAAAAGGTTGGATTGATATATGTTCTCTTTTGGGACTTTAACGTTGCTTCTGGCCGGTGATAACTGATCGACCAGATAGGCTTATGATATTCAAAATTAGAAAAGGAGATAGCAAGCTTTCTGCTCAGTGGCGCCAGCTGAATATATGGTGCTAGCTCGGCCAAGTGTCGCCAGCTGAATATAAAGAAAATGAGATCATATCATCACCACCAAGGCACCAACTAACAAGCATGTACGCCCATTTTCTTATTTCTGATGACAAATATATATGACAAATTATAAACATGCTCGCTAGGGAGACAAATAATTTAGTTCATTGGTGGATAGCGAATCGTACCTACCAAAAGAATTCGTTAATTATACACATACGTACGTGGCTACCTTCCACAAAATTACACAATGGATTGCTTAAGAAAATGTTGATAGATATGCTTTGGTCGCACACCTCGAAATAGTTAAAAGGCCAAACTTAACTAGTTCCCCTAAACAAGAAATAAGAAGATCGATATATGATGATATGAACTCTGATATTAACAGCAGTAGAGCACTAACGAGCTGCTCATATGCTTGTGTCTACTTAAGTTACCAATTGTGGCTAAAGTGCTCAACCAGATGGTCTTCATTTATGCTTTGCCGGGAGGCGTAGCCACGCGTGGTAACAACAATGGTTCTCTAAAAAGTCCAGAATTCCATGAGTGTGCCAACTTTGCATGGTTTCATTCTAACCGTCGAAAGTGACGCAGAAAATGATATGAGCAGTAGTTGTACGTGGCAGCACAGAAGACGACCTGGAGAAGTAGCAGTCATACTTGTCACAGCCTCAGTGGTGGTGGCACTGCCCTACTGACTTTCCTGGTAATCAGATTTGGCTTTTTCCGACCGAGTCATATCGATATTCCCTTATGGGGCAAAAGCGATTCATTTGACCTTTATCATTTAATGAGTGCAGTAACCACCTATAACGGAAAAAGGAGGTACGGTCCTTGCCAAATTTCCATCATTGTTTACTTACCAAGTCGATCGGAAATTGCTTCTCGAAAGCCTCTCCATCTTTTGCCACCATTGATCAAGATATAGAACACAGCCACGATTGACACATGGAGACGATAGATTTTTTTTTTCTATGTAATTTTACTTTTTACTCGCGTGATTGATAAGCTTGTCCTCTTCTTTCCATTTGTTTCTGGTCTGGTAATATTCTTTTACCCTACCATTATTGCCTGCATTGTCCATAACATTTCAATCATGGAGCTTCAATGATTCAGATTGAAGCATAGAGAAGGAAGGCTATGAATTCCATAGCCATTCGCTAGCTAAGCTCTTTTTTCTCTTACATTGTCCATCACTGATTCCTCTGCCGTTTAGCTAGTATTTTACGAGGTGAGTGTTTGCTGCCTATTAGTTAGGGCAAAGTGGCTGCGACGTTGTGGGCTCGTAGCTCTTGAGATGCCATACGTTGTGATTTGGAACTGAAGCCATATATATATTGTCCAAGTCTTCTTGACTTAGAGTTTATGGTATCATAAGAGACCAAGGAAGTGTCAATGCCTTCATTTTGTGGAAACCGATCACGCTCAGTCGACCTAGCTTGGCCGTCCTAGCTAGCTCTAACACTCACATTTTACAAAGCACTACTAATCAACAATACAAACTCCACAAACTTTAGCTTGTCGCAAGTTCTTTTGAATGAGAATATCATATTGTTCTTTGTGTAAAGCTAGCTAGCTAGTCCGGAGTACATGTGCATGCATGTCTTTTTAACTAATTAACTTGCTTTAGGTATACTTCACAATCCATGCTTCATGCAAAAATGGAGTACGAGGACTAATTAAGCTACAGTATATATAATACTCCTCGTTGCAAAGTTAGTGCATATCCATAGCTCTTAACTAAAGGAACTCCACTTAGGCAGCTACTCTGACATTATACCATTACCAGCTGCTGTAAAATCTTGCACCATTCATAGTGCGAGGTTAAAGGGCTAGTAGCCAGGAGTTACAGGCTTTACATATAAATTGAAAGATAGAATGTTGAAGTTGCCATAATTAGTCTGAGGTGTTTTAGATTTTAGTTTATTACAACGCACTATTGGGGAAGAGATCCGAGGCGACGAAGCTTTATGGTCGTCTCGGATCATTTTTTGGTCGCCTTGATGAGATGTGACCAAGTCTTCGTCGCCAACTCCACGTTGCTTCAGATTGGTCCCTTCATTATTGGAGCGACGAAAATTGATAAAACTTCGTCGCTTCATTTTGACTCACGCGACAAAGACATTTTTCATCGCTTCGAATTTGTGCCGCGAAGATAGGAGTTGTCGCTCCTCTTTTTGAGCGACCAACATTGTGAAAGTGGGGCGACCAAGGGCAACAATCGAAGCGACGAAGATTGATCAATCTTCGTCGCTTAAGTGTAAATGGAGCGACAAAGATTGATCAATTTTCGTCGCTCCAGTGTAAATGAAGCGACAAAGATTGATCAATCTTTGTCGCTTCGATACTGAACTGAAGCGACAAATATTGATCAATCTTTGTCGCGTCATTTACACTGGAGCGACGAAGATTGATCAATCTTCGTCGCTCCATTGGGTGACAGGAAAAAATAAATAAATATTAACGTACCAAGTTACGACAGTTCACGTACAATTTCAAAGCACAATATATGATAAACGAACTCATTCAACCACAAATCAAATCATATAGAAAAATATACCACAAATCAAAACGTACACAGTTTATACAAACCCTAAATACTATTGTTCACAAATCCGAGTCATGGTCGGGGACGACATTGCCAGATGGAGGAACTGGAGCTTGTTGACTCCCAGCTTGGATCGATCGCATGAAGGCCTCCATTTGTTGCACCCTTTCGGCGAGCGCATTATAATCCTTTATGGATTTGCGCGCCTCCTCTTTGGATACAACGACCTCCCTTTTCAGGGATTGGGTTTCCTCTATATTGCCGGTCACCCGGGCCTCTACTCTGAGTTTGGGGTCGCGTGTGAGTGCTCGCCCCACCCCTGTCAAGTCGAACAAGAACAAATAAATATGTTTGAATAGTACACAAAAAGTGAGCAAAACGTGAATCGAGATAAACAAGCACAGATTTTATAGTATTACCTCTTATAGAAGTCCCGGGCCTTGAACCCACATCTTCCTCTATGATATTTATTTGTGTATCAAGAGGAAGAGGATGGTCTCGGGAAACCACATCGCCGTCAACGTCACCCGCTGCACTATCTTGTTGCGACAAGACTTCGTCGAGCCTTCGCTTCACTGCCGCCTGCTTAATTAAAATATATTAATTAAATAATATTACAATATGGTAAACAAAAATAATTATAATAATGTAACGTAACATATTTCCGCTCACCACTTTCTCAGCCGCATTCTTGTCCGGCTGGTATACGTCAATCCAAGTCTGGACGGCCGGCGCTCTATGACCCCCATTTTCCAACACCTCGCTTCGGTATGAGAGGGCGAGGGATCCCGAATGGTGGTTGAGCTGCTGCTCCTCGTTCTTGTTTCGGTTTCCTCGATTTCGTTCGCACTGTTTCTGACACACAAAATAATCATATATAAACATGTAAATTTTAAATCGTTGGCGAAAAACTGTGCGGATAGTTTATGAAGCTTACCGGGTAAGCAGGGTCTTCGAAGTGGCATTTTAACCACGCTCATTCTTCTTCCCTCCCTAGAAACTCGGCAGGAGTCTCCTGGCTGACGTGGAGATAATGCTGATGGCAATCATGCTTCCAATCCTTGTAGATTGTTTGCGTCGTCGGATCAATAAGGTTCCACATCTCCACATCGGTCGCCGGGATGTCATAGTTCGTCTAGCATAAAAATTTAAATCGTGTTAATTAAAAGTTATAATTACATAAACCGTAAAGTAACAAACTAAGCTAAGCGCAGTAAGTATACTTCAATACCGGTATTGACGACGTTGCGTTGCAAATCGCTAAGTGACAAAAAGGTGGGTGCAACCATTGGAACTTTGCTGCGTATGATGCTACCAATGTCTTGAGACATCAGACTCCTAAACTCTCTCGTCGCAGGCCCCCGATGCCTCGTAGAGTATTCCATCTTTAGTCACTTATTGTTGTTCATCTGGACGAGATACTCAGTCTTTGTCCCGACAACGACCCCGCGCTGTGCCGTCGTCGTGTTTCCGGTTACCATGTCCACCATGCCTGGGAGTTTGGTTTTCTTACATCGGATGCTGAGGGCGGGAGGGCGCTCTGAAGGAGTAGTGGCGTCCCTGTTTTCCACTAATGGAATGGTGTCCTCAAGTATTGGGGCCGTCGTGAAACCCCCAAAACCCTCGGAATGATGTCCCAACGGGGCCCTGGATTGTCCCGTGGGGCAGCCCGAGGACCCGCTCCGCTCAATGCTTGCCCCGCCGCCTCCGCCGCCGCTTCACGAAGCTGGAGCGCCACTTTCCTCTTTTGGTGACTTGTACTTCCGGGAGTCATTATGTTAAAACACCAAATCTAAACCAACGTTAACACCAAATCCAAATGTACATCACATAGTATATATCCAAATTCACTTAAGCATTACAAAGTATGTAAGCACATAAGTATCAAAATTATTAAACACAGTCACTTTGCAACCCTCAAGAAACCTAAGCTAAAAGAAACCTTAACAGATTGCATTCCTCAAGAATTAAACTACCAAAACTAGTTCCGCGTAAAGTTGATGAAGAAATTACATATATGAGCTAGAAATTTCCAATGATAGATGAAATCTATATATGCAGATAACCGCAGAGCATATATCGATCATATTGCATTTACAGCAAAGTACCAAACAAGTCCAGCAAAGCTAGAATAACTTTAGGGTCAGTTTATCATAACTTCATGAACTTGATTTATTGTGTAGCTATAATAGTTTTGTCAGAGATTTAGTCATGGTGGACACCAACACCAAGAGAGAGGTTACAATACCACTCATGAGCATGATGGCACATTCCCCGCTGCTAGCTTGGCCACTGACACTAGTGAGATAGATAAGTACAACAGGATGCTACTTGAAGCGCAGACCCCGGTGTATCCTGGGTGTCGAGAGAATGTGTTGCAATATGTGATGGAGCAAATGAAGATAAAAGTGAAGCACAAAATGTCAGTCAGTGCTTTTGACGAAATTCAGGAGCAAATATGTAAGTTGCTTCCTGATGATCACAATCTTCCTAAATCCCATTATAAGGTTAGAAATATCTTGAGCAACCTCGGCCTAAAGTACAGGGTAATTGATGCATGTTCGAATGATTGTGTGCTGTTTTACAAAGAATATAAAGATTTGGACTATTGCCCGTAAGTGGCCAGTATAGATATGAGCTGAATAGGAAGAGTTCGAAAAAGACAATTCCTGTGAAAGTTCTTCGATATTTTCCCTTAATTCCCAGATTGCAGCGTCTGTACATGTCTCTATACACAGCAGAGGCGATGCGAGGGTACACAGAAAACGAATAGATAATGATGTGCTAAGACACGCCGCGGATGGGGAGACTTTCAAACATTTTGACAGAGAATTTGGAGACTTTCCCACAGAGGTTAGAAATATTAGACTCGGACTGTCTACAGAAGGATTCAATCCTTGGGGTAGTAATAGCTCCGCCGTCAGCACTTGACCAGTTATTCTGATGCAATACACTTGCCTCCGTGGATGTGCATGAACAAGGAATTTAATTTTCTTACTCTGCTAATTTCAAGTCCTAAATCTCCAGGGAAGTGCTTAGATGTCTACCTCATACCTTTGATCGTCGAGCTGAAACTGTTGTGACAAAATGGAGTCCCAACTTATGACAAATTCACTGACACGATGTTCACGATGAGGGCTACCGTAATGTGAACGATCAGCGATTTTTCAGTGTATGAGATGTTGGCAGCCTGCAGGACGAAAGGATAAAATGGATGTCCTATATGTTTGGACGACGTGAACTCTAGTTGGCACGCGGGAAATGTGTGTTACTTGGGTCACTGTAGATGGCTTCCTTATGACCACCTGTGGCGACAGGATGAAGCTCATTTCGACGGGACGATAGAGAACAATCATAAACCCCGTAGTTGGTCGGGCGAAGAGATTTTAGAGAGGTTGAGCTATTTCGATTTTGGTGTGTTGACCAATGACGCAGATGTAAAAAAATGCAATCCAATACCTCCACATGATGTCAGCTATTGGTATCACAAAAGTATATTCTTTGAACTCCCTTACTGGTCAAAGTTGAAGCTGAGGAACAACTTGGACTTGATGTACATAGAAAAGAACGTGTGAGATAGCGTGGTGGGACATACCTAATTCATGAGTGTGTTACTTACTGTAAAAGGTACCTTAAAGATCCACTATCTCCCACTGCCTCCGATCCCAGTGCTCGCATCAATCTTTTTGTCGTCACAAATGTCGTACGACCGTTTAGAGGTGTATTAAAAGAATTGTTAACATGGGAAGAACTTATTGGGGCACATTGGGTAGTGTTGCGAGACTATGACGAAGTTGAGCCGTACATGATGTCATACATGGAGAGGCTTCAAGCGTTAAATCCAGATAAGAGTTCGGCGTGGTTTGAGAAAATGGTTAAGAAGAAGTTCCCTGATTATTTCTTCCGATGGGTACGCACGTATGTCTCGGTATTTAGTTTATATATATATATATATATATATATCGATCATGTTTGTAGAAAGTAAACCCTTTAATTTTCCCATTTTCGCAGATGATTGATCTACAAAAATTCGAAAACCACAGGGGGTGGTGGTTCTTGCCAAAGCACTTGATAGCAGGGAAACCGATTAAACATTATATTTACCTCGGATGTTTTGTGAACGGTGTATAGTTCCATTCATTGGCCCGAGATGAAGGAAAAAGAACACAAAACAGTGGGATAGCGGTTGAGAAAGACAATGATCTATATTACAGGGCTATTGTATATGTCGTTCAGCTATGTTACGAGAATGATGTCAACGTTTTCCTATTTAGGTGCAAATGGTTCAAGCGTACAAAGGAAGACCTAGAATTTTATCAGTCGATACAAACTCAAGATGATATGAGGATGAGCCTTTCGCTCTCGCCGCCTTAGTTAGGCAGGTGTTCTATCTCGATGATCCGAAAGCTGGTGAAGGGTGGAAAATAGTAAACCATATCTCTCATCGAGGAATATGGAATACCACGACAACTGAAGGGACGCCAACGACTGAAGATGCTGATGAACCGGAAAGAGATATTCATACATATCAAGAGCCTAATATTTCTGTCACTCGCTCTGACATAATGGACCTGGTTCAAGCTGGTGAATGTTTACCCATGCCTGATGGTTGTACGGATCTAACTGAAGATGAGATTATTGATGCAATTAATGAGGTAGATGAATACGAGGACGAGGACGAGGACGAGGACTCAGGTTATTCATCCGACGATGTTGAGTATGAAGAGGAGGAGGAGCAGTCGGATAACGGGGATGAGAATGATGACGATGATGACGATTATGACGAAGAGTACAATATAACGACGAGGAATATTAATTGGTAATTAATTATTGTAATTATTGTAATGATGCATGATCGATCGATTAATATATATATATATATATATATTATGAGGAGGAGTACAAATGTACAACTATTAATTTTGTACTTAATTAATTTAATTATTAATTAAATAGCATGGTCGGTTCGACCGACGTAAATTAAAATTAATTAATTAATCCGGAGGATCGGATCGATCGATAATTTGATCGATCGAATCAGATTAATTAATTTTCACGATTATTAAAACGGGGACGAAAAAATGACTTTTCGTAGTCCATACTAAGGTAATTAAACACAATACTAATTAATTATACATATATAAAATCCTAAATCCTAACACTAACGTAATTAATTAAAATAGCTAGACTCAACCTAAAATCACGAAATTAATACAGGACACTATAGACACAGTGGTGGACTACCACTTAAATTTTTTGAATGTAATCGGAGTTGGTTTGGTTGTTGAAATTAATTCTACAAACTAGATTACGAAACTGAAACAGTAGCAAAATTCAGAGTAAAACGAGAATTCAATAATAAAATGGGTTAAGGGAAGTGCTATCCACCACCGTCACTCCATCTAGACGACAAATGCTTAACTAAACAATGCAAATGTTATGAATGAAAGACTCCCAGGAAGGTCCCGAGCTGTGAACACAACCTATTACCTAATCCTTATGTTTACAATGTTGAAGGTTTGCTTATCAACATTGTCTATCCCTCAAAGAACTCGAAGTCACGGACTCGAATTTACCAAGAGCAAAGCATTACGATCTAGAAAGGGTTTGAGAATCTACAAGGCTTCATAAGTACACTACGGTCGTGTCTTACTAGACTTAGGGTTTCTTATACCAAGCATGTATGGGTTCTACGATTGAAACTTGAGGAAAGTAATAATCACCAACAACCATCAATTTTCTTAGAATTAGATTCCTAAACATGCATACTAAGCGTGTACTCAAAGCATACATAATAAATAATCATTACCGTATAAATAACAAAGAAACCTCATTCGATTAACAAAAGCAAAACTTAATTAACGTGCATAAGCAATCTAGATATCATGAACGGGCCTTCAAAACAGCCCCTTAACAATGGAGTTTAGCTCCTCATGGAATCAGAAATTAAACTAAAATAATCCATGAAAGAAATTGATACAAACGGATGAAGGAAGAAAGCTTCCAGCCTCGTTGCGTCTTCTCTTCCTTTTCTTCAAAAAAATTGCCGGCCTCCTCCCTTTTTTTTCTCAGCTATATATATATATATAGCTGGAGTCCTAGCTGTTGCTTTTTCCTCCAAAACTCTCTCTTATAACTGGACTCTTTTTTTCTTCTTCTTGTTGTATTCTCTCTTTGCTTCACCACGTCTCTCTCCTCTTTATTAGCTAGCTAGCTGCCAATATAAATATTGATCAACCAGAGCTAAGTAAACCTAGCATCATCACGTCTCTCCCTTTATATTAGCTAGCTAGTATGTGCATGGCTTCTTACTCCAAATTCAATTCAACTTCTTCTTCTATTCACAGTCCAAGTCCAAATCTTCTTCTCTCTTCAATTGCTAGCCCAATTTTTTCTCCTTGTTGCATTAGGAAAGCCCCTTTTAATTCATATTTCTTTATTTTCTCCAAAAACCTATAACACAAATAAACATAATTAATTTACTTGAAAACGTAACGAAAGAACTAAATATAAGGTAATATTACACATAGAAACGTTGCATAATTATGCACCTATCAGTATACGGTCGTTGAGCTGGCAAAGAGGTTAGGGGGATGAGACACAAGGTTCAGCGAGATTTGTCATCCGACTCATCTACGGGATGTTTGGGGAGGAAAAGTACTCAGGCTGCGGTCGTCCAAATAACCTTTGAAGAGCCTCGACTCGCACGGGAGGAAAATCAATCTATGCGTCAGAGGCTTGATCATCAAAAAGCACAGATAGCCCAACTCGTCGCCCTCATGGAAAATTAGGTTCGATGACAGTGTCAACCTCCTCCGAATACATACCCCGACGATGACGACACGGCTGGAAGCGGGGGACTCGGCGGCACGTCTGCTCCTCCTGTATTTTAGTAGTTTGCATGTATTCTAGCTATGTAGTTTATCATATCATTTTTTTCGATTTCGAACAATTTAATTTCATGTATGTACAAATTTTTATTATTTAAGTAACAATTTAGTATTTTAATTAATTTATAAATATTTAAATGAGAATTTAGTATTTTAATTAAATTATTAATAATTTAATTTAAATTAAAAAAAATTAAATAATCACTTAGACTACAGAGACAGTCATATGCGCGGTCTAAGTGTTCACTTAGACGACGGAAATAGGAAGAATATCCGTGGTCTAAGTGCTCATTTAGACGGCGCATATGACTGTCTCCGTAGTCTAAGTGAGCACTTAGACTGCGAATTTTTTTGCGCGGTCTAAGTGCTCACTTAGACCGTGGAAAAAGACCACGGTCTAAGTGATGACTTAGACCACGGAGAAAGAGTTCTCCGTCATCTTAGTGGGACTAAGTTTCACTTGAACCGCATAATCCTCCAATTCTGTTGTCTAAGTACCTGGACGACGGTACTTGGAGGACGTAACCTAGTCCACTGAAGTTCCGTCGTCTAAGTACTTAGACGACGGAAATGCTCCGGTCCGCAGTCTAGGTGAGTTTTTCTTGTAGTGGTAGTGGTCATCTCCACTTCTCACTTTCTCTCTCGCACGAAGTCGTACTCCATTAACCATTGTTCTTAACCCCATTAAGTTGTACGTACCCAAGTATGCTTATAGCTTTAAATTTTTTTTTAGGTTTTGATCTTTTTAATTCGATAGTCTACGCTTTAGATTCCCCCCCCCCCTTGAATTTAAGTTTTAGGATTTTCAGTATCAAACTAAAAGTTTCGTGCAATATTCGTAACCAAGAATTTTAATTCAATAAATAGTTCTACTACACTGTATTTATTGCGGCAACATACGATAACAACTTTGAAATCTGGAATTTAACTGAATACTATACAATGATTTTTTTTTCTTCCTATTTTAGTTCTGATCATGTGCTAAGCTTTGTTTTCTAATAAAGGATTTGAGAATGGCAACCGTTGTGGAAGAAACTGAGGATACTGTGGAAGAAACCGAGAATACTGTGGAAGAAACCAGCAATATTGTGGAGGGATCAAAAACGTGACCTTATAAGTAAACCTAGCTTTGACATGAACTTTGATTCCGAGCAAGATGCTTATGACTTTTATAACGAGTATGGTAATAAAGAAGGCTTTAGTATAAGAAGAGAAACTTGTTGCAAAGATAAAGATGGTGTGCTTACTCCAAGAGTGTTTATTTGTTGTAAAGAAGGTCTACGATAAAATGATAAAATAGATGATTTGACCAAAAATTCAAGAGCACAGACAAGAACGGGATGTGGAGCGCATATGGGCATAAAACTGGTTAGGAAGACATGTATGTATCATGTTTATCATTTCTTTGAAGAGCATAATCATCTTGTTAAGCTAGCAAGACTACATGCATATGTTACAATCTCAAAGGAAAGTCATAACTTCACAAGGTATATTCATAGAGTTGAACAAAGATTCGGGAGTTCCGCTTAAGACTGCATTTGAATTAGTGGGCTGGGCAAGGATGCTGGTGGAAGGGGTTCAGTGGGATTTACAAGAGATAATCCCAAGAGTTATCTTAAAACTATTCGACAAAGAAAAATGAAATATGGAGAAGCTAGTTATCTATTGGAATTATTTTCAAAACAAATGTTAGAGAATCCATCGTTTTTCTATGAGATGCACTAGACAATGAAGAACAAATCACTAATATTTTCTAGGCCGATGCTAAGATGATAATGGACTATGGTATATTTGGAGATGTTGTAAGTTTCGATACAACTTACAAGATTAATGAAGCAAATCGACCTTTTGCAGTGTTTGTTGAGCTTAATCACAACAGGGAGACAATCATATTTGGAGCTGCTTTAATGTATGATGAGATTGCCGCCTCATTTATCTGGTTGTTTAACACGTTTCTGAAGACAATGTGTGGGAAGCCTCCAAAATAGTTTTCACCGATTAGGATGTTGCAATAACTAAGGGTATTTTATATGTGATGCGTGATTCATATCACCGACTTTGCATATAGCATGTGATGCAAAATTCTATGAGGAATGTAGGTTTCTTATTCAACAACTCTAATGGTGATGACAAGAATAATGTGTTCAACAAATTTCTGTAACAGATTGAGGAAAAAAATGAGTTCCTAAGTGCTTGAGAGTCTATGCTTGACTAGTACAATGCACATGAGAATAGTTGGTTGGCTACAACATTTGAAATAAGAAAAAAATGGGTGCATGCATATGTCAAGTGGACATGGTCAGCAGGAATGCATAATACCCGACTTAATGAAAGCTTTAATGCTACTTTGAAGGGATATTTGAAATCAGACCTCCAATTACCTGACTTCTTTACTCACTTTGAAAGAATGGTTATTGATAAGAGGTATAAGGAATCTGAGGCCGAATATGATTTGCAATTTCAGATTGTTCATTGCAAAATAGAGATTCTAATTTTGAAGCAAGCCTGAGAAGTTTAAACCAAAGCGATATATAAAGAGTTTCAAGTACAGTGTGAAGACTCTTTAAAATAGTCTATAAGAAATTGTGTTACTGATGGTGGAAATAATGAAATTGTGGAGAATCCAAGACTCAAACAAAGTTCTAGAAATAGAGTCTTGTGTTCTAAACTCATTCGTGTAGCATCAAGAGCATTGGAGAGTGAGAAGGCATATGAGCTGGTTGTTGTGGAAGCTGAAAAATTGGCAAAAATGATTGAAGATGTGTCGCGTTTGGAAACAAATGGTGATAAATATGTGAAATATCTAAGCCAGAAGGTATCGGCCGATTGCATTAATGATAATAATGTGGCAAATACAAAGGGATTCAAAAAAAGAGAAGCTACTTATCCAGGAAAACGCAGATGTAAATGACGTGTTTAACAAGAATTAAACAAAAGTAGGAAGATGTCTGCAAATGTGAGATGTTTAATCTGCTATTGAATTTGCTGTGAGATGTCAAAAATAAATATATTTATATATAACTTTAATTTGTAATTTTGACAATGATAGGTAATTGAAATTTCAAACTCTAATACAAGAACAGACGAATCTCCAACACCTTCTTCACAACAATCCCAGGTATATATAATCTGGAATGAATCGCTATATCAAATTTTTGTAGCATAAGTTTATATGCATAGATATAGATGAAGACGGTTCAAATTGGTGCTTCGGAGTGTTTACCCTTTCTTCTTTTTTTCCTTTTTATTTACAGGTCTCAATTTAGTGTTCAATGATAGTTGGTAATGCTTTATATATGCCAATGACCTATCATCCATACAATGTGAGTATGTGTAAAGTATCTTATTATTTGAGTATTATATGTAATTGTTTGAGTTTCTCATTTAGTGATACTTTTCTTGTTATTACTACAGATGCATCAAATGTTGAATAAAATGTCTTGGATGACTTATCAAGATTCCTCTAACACAAGTGCACAAACATTACAGCAAAATATAATGAGATTTTCTGTTGCATTGTCAGACCCTAAAGCTTCAAATAATGAGCAAAACCTTAGAACTTCAGATAATGAGAAAGATTAAATGCAATAACATGTGATTCCAGAACATCATACTATATAGTTTGACTAGAAGAAAGACTATTATCTTGGTCTTGTGTTATTGTGTTATGTTATTCATCTTGCATAGATTGGAACAAATATCTTGTGGAATTTGATTTGTTTTTGAAATAAATTTCGTCTGATCTTGTACTATGGTTTGTGGAATACTAAATTTTCAATATAGACAAAACTAAGTTTGTGGAACGGACAAAATTTTCAATATAGAACTGTTGACAATTCATTTTTTGATAACAAAAAGAACTTGTCGAGATATCCCTAATCTACAACAGTACTTAGAATTCAAGTTCATGATCCAAACTAAGAAAAAGTATCCATATGAAGTAATCAAGTCTATAAATTCATATACATTGCTATAAATTTGCTCAATCTGTAACTGGATAACAATACTAGTATCTTCATATACAGAAATACCTCATTTGTTCTTCATGTTTTACATATAATCTTTTTAAAAGAAGATCAAGTTCGGCCGAGAGTTTCTCATTCTCATGAGCAGAATACTCCTTCTCTTCCTCCATCCTCTTTTTCTGCTCCATGATCATAGAAACGTTCTCATTCAAGCTGGAATTTTCTAATTGCAAAGCTGATACCAAAGTTTTACTGTCAACTAGTTTCAGTTGGTGATGCTCATACTCAGAAGAATGATGCTCCTTCTCATCCTGAAGCTGCTTTCTTTATCTGTTGCAGAATCCAAATTCTCATTTAACGTTGATATTTGACATTGTAGAGTTGCCACTAAACTTCTGCAGTCAACCAGGTCTGTTGAAAGCTTCTCCTTCTCAACAAGGTTGATATTATTTTTCTCAATAAGTTTACTTCTATCTTCACCCACAGATACTATAGTCTCGTTCAAGACCTCATTCTCCACCTGTAAAGCTTGCACCAAAGTTCTACAGTCAGCTAACTCTGTTGTCAGTCTCAACAAATCTTGGTGTCCACTTTCTAGGTTCTTATGCAAAAGAATGTCAATAGATGATTATTTAGTAGTTAAACTTAGAGAAAGTAAAATAGATTAGTAATAACGTATTCAAGGCATATATACACAAGTGTTTCAACAAAATTTACTGAGTCAATTACTGATATCCTTGTCACATAGCTCACACGATTTAATCTGACTTCAATTCAATTTCATCAGAAAGTGAGGTACAATATCGAGAATGGAGGGATTTGGGTTCAATCAAGGTGCTCTGTTATCCAAAACTGTCATCCAGCGTCTCTATGGTGAATTGCCATAAAATGTAGTAACAATAGCACTGCCAACTATTCAGTGTGACCTTATATCCTGAAGATAATGAACTACTTGTTGAACACCAAGATATAAGGCATCAGCAATGAGAAACATTCAAACTTGAGCCAAAAAGAATCCAATATTAAATTAGCCTCCTGGAGGTAAGCATCACCATATTTAGGAACATGTGATAGAGATTATGTACCCAACGGGCAGAGAACATAAATTGGTAATTCTAACCTTCTTTAGCAGCTTGATCTCTTTGTTGATCAGTCAATTGTACATAAGGGATTCAGAAATAAATACACTATCCAATAAAGTATTAAAGAAACTGCTATGCACATTAGTATGCATATGTGGTGACTATAATGGTGACATTATCCAGTTCATGATTTTGAGGAAGAGATTGAGTAGCAAAAATCTTGCTATATATACACCTAGTTGACAGGGAGAATTCAACTGTCATGTTCAAGTACGCTTACAATTCAACATTCAAATCAAGTTTGGCAGCATATTTTTCCAAATCAAATAGCAACCTACTACTATTTCCACCCATATACAGTTGGACTTAAAGGCACGGTTTATTGGTATTATTTTTACTGCCCAATCTTGAAGAATATACTTTTCCCTATTTCTAACCTTACAGTCTTAATTGCTTATATTGGTAGCTGGTTCAGAGGCAAACTCTATCTGATTATGAGAAAGCAATACGCTATGTCAACTCCAATGTCGCAGTAGAAATGACCGAAATGAAGACTTCCCTTGCCAAGTTATCAAAGTATACAACAATACGATGATGATCCTAATCCAATGACTAACAATATATAGATGGTTAAAATTACTGCACTATAATCCCTAAGTTTCCTTAGAAAATGATCCCGTTTTTCCTATACACAACATAATATACTGCACTACAACATGCTGCAAAAAAGATTAAAATTTTCTTCTCCGAGTGATGTATAATATACAAGCACTTACCTATTATGTGGTAAAACATAAGACAGATACATGAAATAAACCAAATTAATGGTAACTATTCAAAAACAAAGGAAAGGAAAAGAGAAAGAATGTAAGCAAGTTTTTTTTTGGATAATGAATCATTTCATAAATAGACCGAAGTAAGCAAGTTATATGTACAGAAGTGATCAATCACAAACTTGGATAGTGTCACCGCACATGCAGTTGGATGACTAATACAGTTGATGGATCTATACATTTAGTCTTTTATCTATTGAAAAGGAAATGAGGGAAACCTGTATGAATTCCAGACTGCACACATTATGGATAAAAAGATAGCTAACGACCAGATAATTACCCGAGAAACTTAGAGAGAGAGAGAGAGAGAGAGAGAGAGAGAGAGAGAGAGAGAGAGAGAGAGAGAGAGAGGGAGTAATTTGGGATTGAAGAACTGCGAGATTTTGAGCGTGAATGAGATGAGAAGTTGAGTGAGTGACGAGAATAAGAAGACGAGAATAAGAAGAATAGAGGAAGAAAAAAACAAAGAGAAGTAATCTGGGCTGTCCATTAAATCAGACGGGCAAGAGGATTAGGTTAGGTGATGGTTGAGAGGATCCTAGTCCGAAAAGACACTGGCCAATAGTTCCAAGCTGCTCTATATATACATAGATTTTATATATAGCACCTCCTGTCTCGACTCCCGCCTTCTGTTCATCAACCTTGTCACACCAGCTGTGTTCACCTTTCTCTCTCGATCATTTTCCCTTAATTTTCTCTACACCTCCATATCGATCCAAGTCATCAAAACAATACCCCTAAACAGCTAAACCTCGTCCTCCATCCCATGAGAGACGAGATGTTTGCCGCCGACGACAGCAGCTTACCTCGTACCACCTACGGTAGCCTCGTCCATTCGGACACCATTGCCGCCACGTCCATGTCCGCCTCCGACCTCATTCACGAATACCCCATGCGTAACAGCAGCGCCGCCTCCTTCGACCCTAGCCGACTCAGCGCTGAGGGTTCTCCGATGACCATGTCGCCGTGGAATCAAACTGCCTTTACTCCCTGGAGTCGGTCTTTCGAAGAAGAAGCGGAGGACGAAGACGCTCAGCGCAACGGCCTCATCGGGTCGTTGGTACGCGAGGAGGGACACATCTACTCCCTCGCCGCCACCGGAGATCTCTTGTACACTGGCTCCGACAGCAAGAATATAAGAGTGTGGAAGAATCTCAAGGAGTTCAGCGGCTTCAAATCCAACAGTGGACTCGTGAAA
Organism: Geum urbanum; assembly: GCA_946800695.1. Taxonomy (NCBI): domain Eukaryota; kingdom Viridiplantae; phylum Streptophyta; class Magnoliopsida; order Rosales; family Rosaceae; genus Geum; species Geum urbanum. Next base: position 1,013,334 of record OX326998.1, on the reverse strand, counting down.
GCTATCGTGATCTCAGGAGAGAAGCTCTTCACGGGTCACCAGGATGGGAAGATTAGGGTTTGGAGAGTCTCCTCCAAAGACCCGAGCGTGCACAAACGCGCAGGGACGTTGCCGACTCTCATGGACATTTTTAAATACTCGGTAAAGCCGAGCAATTACGTACAAGTGAGAAGACAGAAGACTCTATGGATCAAACATTCCGACGCTGTCTCGTGTATGAGTTTGAGTCATGACAAGAAGCTTTTGTACTCGGCTTCATGGGACCGTACCCTAAAAGTTTGGCGCGTGGATAACTCAAAATGCGTCGACTCGATCCACGCGCACGACGACGCGGTGAACTCCGTCGTGACCACCGTGGACGGGATGGTATACACCGGCGCCGCCGATGGGACGGTTAAGGTGTGGAGGAAGGAGCGGAACGGGAAGGTGATAAAGCACTCGTTGGTGCAGACGCTGCTGAAGCAAGAGAGCGCGGTGACCGCACTCGCGGTGAGCGCGTCGGGGTCGATCTTGTACTGTGGGTCCTCCGACGGGTTGGTTAATTTTTGGGAGAGAGAGAAGCAGTTATCCCACGGTGGGGTCCTCAAGAGTCACAAGCTGGCCGTGCTGTGCTTGGCGGCGGCTGAGAGCTTGGTGTTTAGCGGCTCGGCTGATAAGACTATATGCGTGTGGAGGAGGGAAGGCGTGACCCACACGTGCATGTCGGTTCTGACGGGCCACATGGGCCCGGTGAAGTGCTTGACCGTGGAGAAGGATCGTGAGCCGTCGATCAAGGGTGATCAACGGTGGATCGTTTACAGCGGGAGCCTCGATAAGTCTGTGAAGGTGTGGGGAGTCTCGGAGCAAGTGTCGGAATTCTCGTCAATGCAGCATAACCAGTCGATTTCCGATGTTGAATCGCTACCGTCCGATGGGAGCTACTCTTCTTCGAGCCGACCCAATCAGGACAGGAGGTACTGATTCGGTAGTTCAGCACGCTATGACCTATGAGTCTATGACCACTTGTATGACGCCGCGTGTCTCAATGAGCTTCTGCATGGATTAGATGTTGAGCTATGAATGAGAGGAGATAGGTAGAATGATTGGTTGACTAAAAATGTGACTATGTAAATAAAATTCTCTCATTTCTCTTAAAATGCGAGCAAACAATATAGGTTGTGTCGATCCTTTTCAGCTGAGAGGTCTGCACGCGGTGCAAAACCGTTATATATATACTACTTTAAGGATAAAATTTGAGTCACAACTAGAAAATTGTTTGGTGATTTAATTCGTTTTATCCGACAATTTTTAAATTTTTATTTGTTTGTAATGTTTTATTATTTTGGTTGACCAAACGACTGTCAAATTAGCTAAAATTTTATATGTCTACTCTTTAAAGGGGTATTTATAACATCAACAATTTAAATTGTTCAAATCAAATATAAGATGATAAAAAAAATCAAATCCGCACCATCTGCACTATTAGGACGTGTAAGGACGTCCTTATCTGATCCTGGCTGTTTAACTATTACATACACGTCCTTACCTGATCCTCCCTGTTTAACTATTGCAATGTAACTAGAGTTCAGTACGTACCAATATGATCTACACATTTGAAATAGGAAGGAAATCTGGAATGGACCAGATTAAAATGTGTGTCACTTCTTTCTGCTCAATAGATATATAGGTGTTCAATGTGATAATCTACGAGAATGGTTTCCTCTAGGTTTAGGCGTGCGTTGAGAGCCTAGTCCAGGCAAATGGCCACTTCTACTACCAGCTGTGTTCAAGTCCAGTCCAATAGGAACAACTGGATCTCCGCCTTCTAGTACTCTGATTAACTGTGCAAACAAGGACACAATGTAAACTCATCAACAGAATTGGTAGGGTTATGATTCCGGTACTAATGTCAAGGAATGTAAGTTGGAGCACAAACGGTAATCAAGCTACGAACCTTAGACATTGAGGGTCTGAATTCAGGGTCTCGACGAAGACACAACGAAGCAGCACGAGCCATCGCCTGTAGTTGGTAAGGGAAGTCAGGGGAGTCAGAGACCATGTTTGGATCCAATAAGTGACAGGAAATTGGCGAGATGTGGTTTGGCTCTAAAGTAGCTAATCGGTGCAACCATTCTTCTAAATACTGATGTCCCCTGACATAATGCAATTCACCGATTCTCCGCCCTGTCATAAGTTCTAATAAAACCACTCCAAATGCGTACACATCAACTTTATGTGTAATTTGACCACAGTCGACATACTCTGGTGCAAGGTACCTGCAGGGTCAAATGGAAAGCTTCATCAGCCACATAGAACTGATAGTTATTCATATACTTGTTCGACATGTAACAAGTAGGTGACTCATGTGAAGAGAGTACCCTGAAGTTCCGATAACTTGGTGTGCAGTGCTAGTCTCCCACTCCGAGTGCCATCTAGCAAGGCCAAAGTCCGCAACCTAATGAAATCGCAAACGAGTAAAGGCATATAAAGCATAGTAGTAACACGACTATCTACAAAAAATGAAGCTTATTCTCGTGTCAACAGGAAAGTAGAGTTCAATTCTATATATCAGAATGAAATGGGACCTTATTCAAACAAGTGAACATTGTTTTTTAAGTAATGACATGAAACTCATGAATGTGATTCAATTACCAGAGGTTCGAAATCGTGTGTTAGAAGAATATTGTTTGGTCTGAGGTCTCTGTGCACTATAGAACCTACGCGGCAATCTTCATGAAGATATCGTAATCCACGAGCAGTTCCAGTTGCTATTTTTAGCCTTGATTCGTAATCTAGGGGAGTTCTGTTTCCTGCGACGCCTTAAAAACATATTCAATGTAAGACTATTTTCCGAAAACCTAGAGATAATGACAATGAAGAAAGAAAGAAAAAAATCATACCATGTAAATGGTAATCCAACGAGCTGTTGCAGACGTACTCATAAACCAGTAGCCTCGATTTGCCTTCAATGCAATACCCGATGAGCAACACAACATTCCTGTGTTGCGCACAGCTCAATACTCGCACTTCCCTGCAGAAATCGGCATCTGCTTGACAGCCACCACAAAACTTCAACTGCTTCACAGCCACAACTTGGCCGTCTCCCAACACCCCCCTGTGAACCACGCCGAAACCACCTTCTGCCAAGAAGTTAACCTCCGAGAACGCGTCTGTAGCTTCCTCTAACTCTTTGTAAGAGAACTGTTTCGGAGGTTTCCCAAAAATCGGTGTCTTATGCTGACATAGAGAACATAAAGGAGGAGGTATCGACGAAGTTCTACCTATGGAAACAGCATCCCTGATGTTCGAATTAGTAATGTAGCTTTTGTTACGGTTTTCCTCAAGTCCAAATCTGTCACTCCTTGCATTATGATCAATCTGTGCATACTGATCAAACAAAGCTTGGAAGGTAGGAGAATTCAATTTCTGTGTTTTCTTACACTTTTGGTTGTGGTTTTGGGGGATCCAAAAGACACTCTGATTCGACTCAACAGGTGATGATGTTTGAGGCTTGGACAGAGTTATAAGCCTTTCTCCAATTGACTCAAGCTCTTCATATGGATCTTCCAAATGATCATAAGGTCTGTGATTTCTCGCTTGTCGTTCGAATAGAGGATTCTGCTCATAGACAAGAAAAAGAGAAGAAGTCACCGTGTCGTAACTTGACGATGAACCTTCTTCTCCTGTGGTTCTCGTGCAGGAGGTACTCGAAGCCTCGGGACTGCTCACCGGAGTGGTATTCATCCTACTATGCTCTTCCAATTTCTGAAAGCGAGTTCCTGGCGAAGAAGCGGCAGAAAAGAATTGGGTTTGGAGCTCATCCGAGCATCCGAGATTGAGCTTCAGGACTTTAGGCTGAGTCCCTTTCATCACAACAATGTTGCATACAAGTTCCTCCATGCAATGCTTCCTCTCTTGCTTCAATTTTCTGTTATAAATTGACAATGAAGAGAGCTTTATAACATGTAACTTAAGTTAAAGCTTTTGAATTTGCTACTGAAGTACAAGATCATATATACAAGTTTAGGACACCATTAGGATTAAATGTGTGATTGTGTGATTGTGTGAAGGATGACCTGAACGAAAAATAGCTTAGAAATAATACTTTTTGTTTATGTTTAATTACTTGTCCAGTATGATCCAGTTGGCTCCATTGGATGTTGCTTCAGCTGCTACAGCACCACCAGGTGTGCTTAAAACTACCTTAATCCTCACTGTTACCTGCAGTTATGATCAAAACTAGTTATTAAACTAATACACTCAAATATAAAGTATGATCAATCAGAGTTTTACTTTGTTACTGTATCTACACATTGTGAGTGTAATTTAGAAGGTACTTTTCTCAGCTGTAACATTTGAGCAAACAGTAAAATCACTAATCAGAATCCAAGTATTCATGCCAGCTTTCAGGAAAAGTATGCATCTTTTTCACACATTATTGAGAGGATCTAAGGTATCCAAGTGATTATATTTATGTTCAGCCAAAAAATAATTGATATTTCAACCCAGAAACCAGATGTTAGCACATGCCATGTTCTCCTCAATCATTATCTTAACCTATCGTGCATAAAAACCAAACAAAATCCAGAATCTACCGATTTCTGACAGCCAATGATCCTCTCGGAGAAAAAAATGAACTAGGTGCCAAATGCAAACTATGCATGTCTATTAATTTTTTTTGTTTTTGTATTCATGTTATTGAAAAAATTCAAATGCAAAAGAAAGTCTATGTGCTACTGGAAATGGATTGTAGAAAAAAGGAAAAGGAGCATACACACTCCCACCAAGCAAATTCAAAAGAGAGCAAACATGGACAAAAGCTACTTCTAAGTTCTAAGTCCACGTGGTCTTCTCTGTGAAAAAAGAGAAGCAAGCTACGTGGTGTTGTCGCTAAGTTCCAAAAGAAAACAGAGGAAAAGGAAACAGAGTAGAACTGTTGTTTTAAGAAACAGAACTGTTGTTTCACCTGGATTTTATTGTGAAACTGAAGTACCATCTGAGTACAAGATTCCGAGATCTGACAAATCCTGTCCGGCAAATCCTCCCGCCGACGACTGCCGCAATCTCCGGTAAACCTCGGAAACTTCCAGAATCTGTTGCCTGAATGAGGATTGCAAAGTTAGCTAAGGCCTAAGGGCTTCAATTCAATTCAGATAATTAATCAAAAGTGATAGGAGATTAAAACTTGACTCACCGGATTTAAGAGGAGAGATGACGGCGAGTAAGGTGACGCAGTCGCCGGGCTGAACGACGTGAGTGAGAGCCCAAGCCAATGCGACGTTGGAAATTACCTTCTCCGCCTTCACCGCCACCACTACTTTATCGGAGCGTTCGCCGCCGACCATGGCTGAATCTGAATTCCCAAGTTGGAATTTGGAGTTAGTAGCGACAGTGTGTGTCGCTCTGTTTTTAGTTCTGTTCGTTATGGAAAAAGGGAAGGTCGTATTAAGAGAGTTGTTAACCATGGTTAAGTGACCGCAGTTAGGCAACGCGGGCATAAATAATGCAAATTCGTGTAATATACTTCACTACTTTAAATGTGGATTTAGGGTAACGTCAAAACTGTGTGTATGTTGTCTCCTTGTGTGTATATTTTTTAGTTTCAAACTTGCAATTATTATCTTGTTTATTGAAATGAGATTCTTGTATAGTTTTTTCTATTTTATACCTACAAAACATAACATTAATCGAATCCATTTTAAGGTGTTTATCCATAAACAGTCGTGTCTTCGTGATAAGTTGGTTCACAGTTAATTCTGTTCATCTGTTGTTAGATCTGCATCTAACAGTAGTTGTACCACTGGTCACCAAATTCACTTACTACAAGGTAGTAATATTATTATATCCGGACATATGACTCTTCAATTTAGAAGTAATATTAGGTAGTCAAATTAGAAAAGATCTTACCTTTGCTCTGTTCATAATATCTTACTATATTTTCTTCAATGAGTAATAATCTAATTATGTAGTCGAAGTTATTTTGTTTCTTTTTCGTTGTGATAATATTGTGAAACCTAAATCATTTCACCAACTTTCAAAACAAATTTAATCTATAGATTAATTTGATTTTTTTTATACTATAGATTTATTTGATGTATGTATACTTGTATAGAATCAAGGCGAGAGGAATTATTAAGATGAGGACAATGACACTGGGGTGTTCTATAGTACTCTGAAGTATTAAAACTCTCTGATCTTAGAAAGTTGGATAATTTCATTTTTCAAAAAATAAGGATCTAAAAAATAATCTGATACTTCGGAGTACCATAAATGATAAATGTTTCGAATGGCACTCCATTTAAAGTGAATATTCTGGACTCACTTTTTGTACTAGTAAGACGAAGTCACAGATCCTATTGGACCTCCAAAGTCCACAATTTATGAACGATTTAGCTAGCCGCCCATGGCCCCATGAACGGCCCAAAACAAACTTAATACTTTTTGTCTCTTTCATTTACAATCTACATTCACTATTTTGTTTTTGTTTTTTGTTTTTTGTTTTAGTCATGAACTCATGATCAAATTAACTTCCTCGTCCTAATAACTTAGCAACCTTCGTTTAGTGTAAATCATATAGTGACATTGAACAATTGATACATGATTGCGTGCTCGGTATGGTTGAAATATTTTTGTATTGGGACCAATTGAGAAAATGTAGGAACTCCACAACCATGTGATTGCAGTAATGGTAACGTGATGTGTTGTTTTCCAAATTAAGGACCACATGATCATATGAAAGGTTTTATGTGGCATACTAAAATAAAACTACAAAGACGACACGGAAAGGAAGCGTGTGCGGCATAATGAAAATGGATGTTTAAGGACGTATATGCAAATAAATAATTAGTTGTTGGCAGTGCACTGATTGATAATCTGATGTTGTTCTCATAAGTTGAACATATGAATGAAAGACTAGCTACTTTACCTAGTTACTTAACTCATATTGTCCTTAAAACTTCATGTTTTTTTTCGAAGCCAGATGATCTAAATTTCCAAATCAAACTAAGAAATGGAGGAAAAAGTTGGCTTTAACCATTCAGAACTGTGGAATTTCATATACATCTGAGACCAAGGTTCTTATCAAGGAATAAAAAAAAAAACTTTGCCGAAATATCAGCAAAAATTTCGTTTTTCACGGTGTTGATATTGATATTATCATGAGATTTCAGGGCACCAAGTATAATCGTGCCAAATATTGAAGGCCCAAGCCTAAATCTTGTGGTGCAATAGTATACACCGAGCAAAAACATAAGCGCCACCACCCAGAATCGAACTCAAGCCTCGAAATCACGTATCCAACTACTAAACCAACCTTGCTAAGTAACTTTTGAATACTTTTTATCATATGTTATTTATAAATTTTCTCTTTCCTTATAAGATATGAAAGAAAATCAACAAATTATAACTTTTAAATCTCTATAATATCTCTCCTGAAATTTTATTAATATCGATATTTTCTAATATTTTTATCGAAATATCCATATTTTAACGTGTCGATATATCTTTGATATTCAATATTTTATTCTCTGATTCTATTATTATAATAGGAAGAGTAAAACATGTTCATATATATGTGTTAGCAGGAAGGCGTGGGGTGAGGAGGACCTCTAACGGAGTGGCCTTCATGTTGGTTACACCAAGAGATTCACTCATGTTGACTGGTTCGTCCGATGGAGTGGTAATTTCAAAGCCATGTAACAGATGAGCTAGTGTCAGCTGTAAAACTTGAAGAGCTAAAGAAACTCCTGGACACATTCTTCTCCCACTTCCGAACGGTATGAGCTCGAAATTCTGGCCCCTAACATCAAAATCCTTGTGACTCGTAAGAAATCTTTCGGGTCGGAACGTGGACGGATCTTGCCAGACATTCGGATCCCGGTGAAGCTTCCATACATTAACCATTAAACGCGTGCCTGCAGGTACATGGTATCCACCTACGGTGCAGTCTTCGATGGATTCATGGGGTAGGAGGAATGGACCAGCAGGGTATAAACGCAAGGTTTCTTTGATAATAGCTTGGAGATAGACCAAGTTCTTCATGTCTGATTCATTCACTTGTCTATTCTTACCAACATGAGTGTCTAATTCATCTTGAGCTTTCCTTACGGTATCAGGATTGTTCACTAGTAATGAAAGAGCCCACGTTAGTGTAACTGCTGTGGTGTCCGTTCCCCCTAAAATTAGAGCCTGCAAATAGATTTGAAGCACAGTGTAACTACTAATTAAATAAAGATATTAAATTATATGTTGCGATAATAAACAAGAAGTCAATTGTGATGTGTCATGTGTGACAAACATGGCCTAAAGTCTCTAATTCCCAATCAAGAATACGTTCGTTGCTTGCCATGTGCATGCATGGTAGCAACACTACCACATATTTACCCATTGCCGGCGATTTAAAAAATCGTCGGCAATGTTTTTTAACATTACTAGCGATTTTTGCCGAAAAAATTGCCGGTAATGTATTTTTTTTTTTATCATTACTGGCGAGTCGCCGGCAATGTTCCGTCGGTAATGCAAAAAAAGAAGAAGACATTACCGGCGACGAAAATTTATGTCGCCGGCAATGTCTTTTTTTTTTTTTGCATTACCGACGGGACATTGCCGGCGACTCGCCGGTAATGTTAAAAAAAAAAATACATTACCGGCGATTTTTCCGGCAAAAATCGCCGGTAATGATAAAAAACATTGCCGGCGATTTAAAAATCGTCGGCAATGGGTAAATATGTGGTAGTGCAAGTATATTATGACGGGTGTCAAATGACATTTTAAAATTTTTGGATATATATTTTTTGTATAAATAATTTTATTAATTGGTAGTGATTTAACAATATAAACTAATTTTGAGACTGTTAAAATCAATCTGTTTTATACTATTAACCAATTTAATTATTCCTAAACTTATTAAGATAAATAAAATATTTTTACTTAATTTTAAGTTTTAAAGTTTTAATATCTTATTTGATTGATAAATATAAATTTATTTTTAGTGTGTATTCTGACTCTTTCGTACTCTTTTTTTGTAGGGAGGTGAATTTATTTGTTAAATGTATTGTATTTATTTTTCTAGATAATAAATATAATGTAAGACGATTGAGTAAAATTTCTGGTTAGGACCATGTGCCCACCTAGCTAGCCAAATCCAATATATTTTCCACAACGACTTGCATACTATGACATTAAAGGCCTACCGAAATGGGCAATGTTTGGACCAAATTAATGAAATGTATGAACGAACAGTGCATGCATTAATTAGTAGCCTAATTATTTGTAGATGTATAGCACGTACCAGGCAAGGCATGCATGCATTAATTAATTAGTAGCCTAATTATTCGTACGTAGATGAATAGCACGTACCAGGCAAGTAGCTTTGTTAATGGTATCAGCAGTTGTGTACCCTCGAAACTCTTGTGTAGTATCATCAAGAAGAGAAAGCATCATGGCCATGAAGTCGTCCGATTCATGAGAAGTAGAAGTAGTTCGTTTAAGCTTATGTTCTTCCAACCATCTCTCCAACACACGATCCAGTTCTTTTGCCGTCTTCTTCATTGCCTTCTCATGCCCGCCAAAATCGAACCACCTAAGGAATGGCACTGCATCCGCCATCACAAACTCTCCCGTCAATCTGAAAAACTCCCTCATCGCCTCTCGATATCTTTCGTTCTCTTCCTTCTCACGTTCCGAAATACTCGCCTCAAGTGATAATCGCTTCCCCACAATCATCCGTAGCACAGTGTTCCCCGTTACGTCTCCGAACCACCTCTTCATGTCCACCAAGACACTACTGCCTTTGCCCTTGTTAATCTCCCACAAATCGTATATCTTTTTCGTACAAGCTTTCACCTCGGATTCACGAAGGTTCTTGAAGGACTCCAAGCGGTGGTTTGAGAGAAGCTCAATCGTAGCGACCTTGCGAATCTGGCGCCAATAAGAAACGTTCCGACTGAACCCAAACACGGCATAGTTGTAGCCCATAACTTCCGAGACCAAGAGCTTGGAGCGATTATTAAAGATTCTATCGTTGGTGGTGAAGCACTCTTTGACTATATCCCGTCTGCTGACAACAAGAGCTCGGTGCACGCCGAGTTTGATCGTGAAGACCGGTCCGTACTTGTCAGCCATGTTGCCTAAGGTTATGTGCGGCGGAAGTGACCCGCCCAAGAGGGGAAGGTGCCCAACTAATGGCCACGCACCGGCTGCCTCCGGCGCTCCTCTCTTTTTGGTGGCCCAGATGGAGGTTTTTGATACCCATAGCAAGAATGAGAGAGCAAACAGTGCAAAGCTAAGTAGGGTAGATGGAGACAAACTGAGATATGGAAGATGGAACTCCATGAGAATTAAGAGAATATGGAGAGAGATGAAACCTCAGCTACTTTTATAGTTGATAATCTGAACCCTAGGCGGTCTAGTGAAGATAAGAATCTACAAGCGTATGCGTACGTGTTGTGAATTCGTGATACTACATGCACCTACTTATTCATGGATGAATACGATATCGCGCTGTTAATATCGCATCGAAAATCGAAAAAAAATCGAACGAAAACGAACCATAACCAAAAAAATTGAAATCGAACAAATACAAAATCGAAAAACAAAAAAACCGAATCGAACCAAAAAATTTGGTTCAGTTTCGATTTTTGGCTCCAAAAAAACTGAACTGAATCGTTTGAACCGAAATGAATAAAACAACGTCGTTTTACAAATGTCAATCAAGTTTGATGTTGTTGGGGTATGTTGTTGAATATCTCTCTTTGTCCCATATGAAAGTAGTATTTGGTATGTGCCATAGTTTGATACTTAACAATGATTATTGAGATTCTTTTAGGTTTAAAAAAATGAATGCTAAGTTTCCAAAGAAAAAACCTCCAAGCTGAGAAAGTGAGAATGGTAGACAAGTTGAGTATAGTTTGAGAATGGATTCAATTGAGTGTTTTTATGTGATATTTGGATTGTATTTTTATTTGGATGGACTGTAGATTGTTTTAAACTTGGACTATGGAGTGTGGACCTTGATTTATGTTTGTTGATGTTTAAAACTTTGAATTTGTAATGTAAACTTTCAGTAAACATTTGGCAATTTGCTATGGTTTGAAACTTTGAATGTGTGATTTGTGACTAATTATATTTGTTGTAGTTTGATTCGATTTGACATAAACTATGTTTCACACTTTCACAAAGTTATTGAAAAAAGTAGCTAATAAAGATCTTCGAATTTTTGAAACTAATAGAAAACAACAGTATTTTTTTTAGAAAGTTTTTTTTTTATTAAAAAAAACGAACTGAACCAAACCAAACCATTCAGTTTTTGTAAAAAAATCAGGAAAATTGAATCGGACCGAATCGATTAAAAAATACGATTTGATTTTCGATTCGGCCTAATAACCGAATCGTTTGTACCGATTAACAGCCCTATTCGCTATCTTATACTTAATGGACTTAATTTCATTATTAATTAACTTACTGGTATCATAATTAACGTGTTGCTCCGCATACAAATTTTAATTACTATTGAGATGCTCTTAATTATACATACATATATTTATATATATATATTTAATGGCGGGATCTACACTAAGGCAAGGTTGGACAATTGCTTAACCTAAATTTGGAGTTTAGTTTAAATTTTATAGGTCACGTATGATTGATTTGGACTAAAAAAAGACAAAAACTCTGGCAAAATTTAATTGAGGAAGAAGATGAATAGTACTTATTCATAATAGACGACGTCGTTCTTATAAAAAAGGCTAACCCTCACATTGTCATTCGGTGGATAAACCAAATATTTTCACGTGCTCTCTGCCATTACTTGAATCCAAACTTCAAAACGTCATCTTATTTTTTATTTATTATTTATTTTATGACGTACTTTTAGTTGTATTTATAGGCTTTAAATCTTGTAATTATAGTGCAAACTGATAACAATGTCTCATGCATCTCCCTTTTATTGTGTGTGCTTAATTGAATAAATTTTATTTTATTTTCCCTTTGGCCGTCAATTATCAGATTCAGGGGTAGTTGATAGCTTAATGAGTCACCAACATTTTTTGATTAATCATATTAAATTTCATTAATCGGAAGAAATCGTTAGAAGCATTGTATTTGCAATTTTGATGGCAAAATTATATGCTCACTTATATGTAATATTTCTCAACCTAATAACAGTTTCTAGATCGGCCACTGGAGAGAGATGAAACCTCAGCTACTTTTATTGTTGATAGTCTGGACCCTAGATGGTCTAGTGAAGATAAGAGTCTACAAGCGGATGCATGCATGTTATGAATTCATGATACGACATGCACCTATTTATTCATGAATGAATACGAGATCGCTACAGTTCCAGAATAATGATTTTAATCGACGATCAAACACTACCGTCACAAATACTATAGCCGACGATATATGTAAAACTATAGCCGACGATATAAAAATTTCGTCGGCTATAGTGGAAAAATGAATTTATTATTATTTTTTTTAAAAAAACTCGTCGGCTATAGTACTATAGCCGACGATAATGAATAAAAACATCGTCGGCTATACTATTACCGACAAGTTTTAGCCAGCCGACTTTAGCCGACGGCCCTTAAATCGTTGGCTAAAGTCCGTTGGTTAAAACCTGTCGGTAATAGTATAGCCGACGATGTTTTTATTCATTATCGTCGGCTATAGTACTATAGCCGACGAGTTTTTAAAAAAAAAATTAAAAAATTCATTTTTTCCACTATAGCCGACGAGATTTTTATCTCGTCGACCTATAGGCTTTAAATCTTGTAATTATAGTGCAAACTGATAACAATGTCTCATCTCCCTTTTATTGAGTGTGCTTAATTGAATAAATTTTATTTTATTTTCCCTTTGGCTGTCAAATATCAGATTTAGGAGTAGTTGATAGCTTAATGAGTCATGAACATTTTTTGATTAATCATATCAAATTTCATTAATCGGAAGAAATCGTTAGAAGCATTGTATTTGCAATTTTGATGGCAAAATTATATGCTCACCTATATTTAATATTTTTCAACCTAATAACAGTTTCTAGATCGGCCACTAGAGAGAGATGAAACCTCAGCTACTTTTATTGTTGATAGTTTGGACCCCAGATTTTTAGTTGTATTTATAGGCTTTAAATCTTGTAATTATAGTGCAAACTGATAACAATGTCTCATCTCCCTTTTATTGTGTGTGCTTAATTGAATAAATTTTATTTTATTTTCCCTTTGGCTGTCAAATATCAGATTCAGGAGTAGTTGATAGCTTAATGAGTCACGAACATTTTTTGATTAATCATATCAAATTTCATTAACCGGAAGAAATCGTTAGAAGCATTGTATTTGCAATTTTGATGGCAAAATTATATGCTCACCTATATTTAATATTTCTCAACCTAATAACAATTTCTAGATCGGCCACTGGAGAGAGATGAAACCTCAGCTACTTTTATTGTTGATAGTCTGGACCCTGGATGGTCTAGTGAAGATAAGAGTCTACAAGCGGATGCGTGCATGTTATGAATTCATGATACGACATGCACCTATTTATTCATGAATGAATAAGAGATCGCTACAGTTCCAGAATAATGATTTTAATCGACGATCAAACACTACCGCCACAAATATTATAGCCGACGATATATGTAAAACTATAGCCGACGAGATAAAAATCTCGTCGGCTATAGTGGAAAAATGATTTTTTTTTAATTTTTTTTTAAAACTCGTCGGCTATAGTACTATAGCCGACGATAATGGATAAAAACAGCCGACGATAATGGATAAAAACCTCGTCGGCTATACTATTATCGACAGGTTTTAACCAACGGTCTTTAGTCGACGATATTTAAGGGTCGTCGGCTAAAGTCGGCTGGCTAAAACCTGTCGGTAATAGTATAGCCAACGAGGTTTTTATCCATTATCGTCGGCTATAGTACTATAGCCGACGAGTTTTTAAAAAAAAAATTAAAAAAATTCATTTTTTCCACTATAGCCGACGATATTTTTATCTCGTCGGCTATAGTTTTACATATATCGTCGGCTATAGTATTTACGGCGGTAGTGAAAAGTCGTCGGTTATAGTCTCGTCGGGAGAAGGGCGTCGGTTAAAGAATAGCCGACAACTTTTGTGGCCGTCGTCGGGAAAACCTTCCCCGGTGGTCAAAATGGTTGACCCAAATAAGACAATAGCCGATGACTCCAAAATCATTTCGTCGGCTTTAGTATTTGAACGTCGTCGACTATAGTATGCAAGTCGTCGGCTATAGTATGAAACTATAATTTTTATTTAACACTTTAGCTGACGAGTGAGACTAATGTCGTCGGCTATAATTGGTGATTTCTAAAGAAAAAAAAAATGCAGATTCTGGATTTCTATTCCCATAACCTGCAATTACACAATTATATTTACATAATAGCCAACAACACATATTCACCAACAAACATAATGGTCACCAACAGAACACATATTTACCCACATTAAACCTACACTAAAGGTAATCCTAATCTATGTTATCGAAAATATATGCATTACCACCAAGAGCTTGCAGATCCTCCTGCGGCTGTGGAGCAGGAAAAGGGAACAGAGGTAGGGCCAAGACCGGGATTCTAGAAGCCTGAAGCTGTGCAGTCCAATCCTGAAACCAAGAACCCAACGACCGCTGCATCTCCTATATCCGTCTCTGAGTCTCTTCCATCTCCCTTTGATGCTACATCGCCTTTCTCTGAAACTGTTCCTGTAGCTGAGAAGCCCTGAAAGTTTCTGACTTGTGTGAGAAACTGAGAGTGTTCTTCAAGACCCTGTCACCCATCTGTCCTAGACCCCTTCAGTAGTAGATGTTCCATCGTGGTGGGAAAACGTGACCCATGATCCTCGCTGCTACCATCAGATCAGATTGATTAATATGAGAGATGGCCCGGGGGATGTCCTCATCCTAGATCTCAAGCCATTGCTCTCTCACGATTTGAGTAAACACCTTCGTAGTCACCTCCTGCACTCTTGCCTAATTGACAAGGAAAATAAAATAACATATTAGTAAACTTACGTAATTTTTTATAGAGAAAATACATATATAAGCAAATATGTAAATTAAATTATAAGGGTATAAGACTGACAATATCTTCGGGACACTGAGGATACGCTTTCTGTTATGTATACTCCAAATGGGGGACTTCGGGGTGTTAGGCAGCCTCTTCCATCCATCCCGCAAAGGATCTAGAATTGGCATGATGGTTCTTTGTATTTTTCCCCAGTTCTTTGCGTTTATTTTAGAAATGGCTTTGTTGGATAAACATATATCAAAAAAAATTAATTAAGAAACAATTTTCGCCAAATTTGATACAAGTAATTAAACACAAATATAATGTTGCATATCCCAAATTTTGGGTTGTTGAAGTGGGCGAGAAGCCATTGCCACTTGTACTCCCTATACATAAACTCGCTAGGGGTACCCCCACGGAGGTTATCGTGGTTCTTCCAGTGCCTTTTGAGCTTAGCTTTCCACTCCTTGTACATATATTAATGCGACAGAAATGTTAGAAATTGACAATAAATGATCAATAAAATATAACTCGGATCCCATCACCTTTTTTCTTGCACGTCATTTGCCCACGTGCATTTGAGCTCCTCCGGCACAATAAACCATACATGCAAATATATATATAAATGATAATATTTCTATATTTATTTAGACTTAATTAATAAAGGTAGACATACATAATTAATGAATATATAATTAACTCATCTACATTGCATTATTCACCATGTTCTTCACACACTATGGCACAGAGAACCACTCTGCGCACAGAACTGGGACTCTATCACGTATGATACTTCCTACTTGATCAGAGTACCTGTGCGCATTCCTTCCATAAATCACTGATCCATCATGCCCGGTCTCTATGACCACTCTCCCATTGTCGCTGATCGTCCTCTCAAGTAATTTGCCGGTGACGGGGCCTCTAGTCTTTTCTTTCTTACCTCCGACGTCTGTTTCGGCTAAGACAAAGTAAAAAGATTAAAACATAAGCACCCAATTTAATATACAAATTATTAATATGTCTAAAACTAAGTAACCAAGGCCGTTAATATTTACCCGATTCTGACGTCGATGTGTTTGATATCCTAGCACTAGATAGAGGTGTATCAAACGACTCATAGACGTTGCTTGTTCCGAGGTAGTGAAACCAAGTTATCCTAAAAAAGGCACTCCCTGATCATCGAGATAATGTATGGCAGATATCTCCCGGGGTAAGAAGAGGTGATTCGACGGACCAAATACCCCCGCCGAGGAACTACATGAAGCACCAGCCTCAGAGGAATGTAGAGCTTGAGCCGTAGAGGGAGAAGGCTCCGACCGGAAAATGTGTGGCATATAGACACCCGAAGGAACGAGACATGTAAAGGCGGTCGATGAGGGGCCGTCTTCGTTCCAGAGTCGCCTCGTGCTGGCGGATCGGCGGGCCACTACATCCAGCTGCGACGTGTCCTGATGCAGTTCTAGGTGTCGAGAGATCTTAGGGCATGCGATATATATATATATATATATAGATAGATAGATAGATAGATAGATAGATAGATAGATAGATAGATAGATAGATAGATAGATAGATAGATAGATAGATAGATAGAGAGAGAGAGAGAGAGAGAGAGAGAGAGAGAGAGAGAGAGAGAGAGAGAGAGAGAGAACCTGGATGGGCTGCGTGGCGGCAGGCTAGGGTTTAGGCGGCGGTGGTGGGCTAGGGTTAGGCAGCTGCGGTGATTAAGGGAGGATTTTAGGGAAATTTTCGAACAGGAGGCGCGGTTTGTGCCGCTCTGGGGTTTAAATTTCCGAAAACTATAGCCGACGACTTTAAATGGTCGTCGACTATACTATAGTCGACGACCTTCATGTATAATGTAGTCGTCTATAGTATAATCGACGATCGTGACACGTGTTGTCGACTATAGTTACTATAGCTGATGATATCAGTCAAATGTCAAAGAGTATATTGTGAAAAAAATTTGAAAAATTAGGCTCATATGAAAATGTTTCTCATAATTACCTGTTTAACTAAATAAAGAACAAGAACTAATCAAAATCGTTATTTTTAGAAGTGTGAAAATATTTTATAAAAATATATTCATGACCAACAAACACATTTAACACAAATTCATGTTTAACTAAGGCTCATAATCAATACCCACCAGTGGGCAATGACTAGCTCATATGGTTTCAACTGGTATGACTTTGGCAACTGTCCATATACTTCAACATCACAGGAGATGATAGAAAGATTGAACTGTGGTTCATCTTATGTTGTGGAGGGTCCTCCAATGCTCCTAAATACAACTTGGTGTACGTTACGCACTCGTGCACAAGATATGCTTCAGCTATACACCCTTCAGGTGCAGATTTATTAGCCACATAGTCTTTGTAGTCCTCCACTTGTCTATCAAATTACAAAGTGCATGTGATCATTATTAAAAAATATAATTATATAAAAACAGACTTAAAATTCAGATGTTGAATCGTACGTACCTTTCCATGAGATACATCCAAGTGTAGTGTACTAAATCAGTAAACAACAATTGTTCGGAAAGATAGATCCTCAGATGAGGCATGATGTCAATTTTTTTTAGGGGAAATATCCTCTAAAATTTGCACATGATAAATATGATGTCCTCTTTCATTGCCATGAGATCTGATTTTTTCACTTCGCTAGTGCATAACTTCTGAAAGAATCTTGACAACGCTACTAACAGCTCCACCACCTGACGGGGCAGGTAAACGAATGAAAACAGGGAAGACACATTGAAGTAGTATATGACACTCATTACTCTTTAATCCGTACATCTTATTATCCCGGAAGTTAACACACCGGCCTATATTTCCTGCATAGCCTGAAGGATACCTAACATTACCCATCCACCTAAAAATTTCATTCTTTTGATAAGGCTTGACGGTGTAAGGAGGTTGAGGCATTTTTTTCTTCCATTCTCTCAACCACAAATGTTTTCGTATACCCATTATTTTCATATCAATGCATGTCTTATGACCGTCTTTAGTTTTTCCTTCACAATTCAGCACCGTGCCCACCACACTTTCGCACACATTTAGATAGTGCTTGATCAACAACTTGGACCAGTACGGGAGTTCCCAGAATATGTTTTTGTGTGTCCATAATTTATACTTGTGGGTCTGTCAGGTATTTTCGTCACTACATCATGATGATTGTTGAGTTTCCCAAAATCATATTTATTCAGTACTTCCAAAGTTTCATCCCTCGTCCATCTCATAGATTGCACATCAGTTTCTACAGTCTCTTCAAATGCCTGATCATCCTCCCGCCATGGGTGATCAAGTCCTAGCCAACAACGGTGACGCATCTGCACAATCTTCATGCAATGAAGTCTGCCGTAATTAACAGTCATGCACTCTGGACAATCCATGTAACCCCTGGTAACATTGCCCGACAACATCCCGCGGACAAGAATAACACTGATATTACCAACAAGTATGGCATGCATCTGGAACATCTCGTTTTTGTACTTTTTGTAAGTGGGATGACCAACGTTACTCAAGTACTTCAGTTCCTCAATCAAGGGTCTCAAATACACATCAAGACACTTTCTTGGATAACCGGTCAAAATATGCAGAATTTCTTACGTTTCATGGAGGATTAGATCCAGTAACTGGAGGTCTATGGCTAACGGATATTGCACACCATCATTTAGCTATTGCAATTCTTTTCTTGGTAGCAGGTCACATGTATAGGACCAACTGGGGCATTTGAAAAATAAACGGATTCGTTCTGTCGCGGACCTCTTACAAGACCAATTCGGATTGGCCCTGGTTCGTTTAGAAAATATGGTTAGAGGGACTATATGCGGAGCAATTAAGCATAAATTGATACCCACTCCTCAGAATTACCGGCCATGGAATTAACATAGTCAGCATATTGTATTCCTTTATCATGCACATCCTTGGAGGAAGGTTGTACGGTACCAAAATAATTGGCCATATACTGTATTGAAGACTCATGTTGTCAAAATGGTTGATTCTGTCAGATGAGAGCCCGAGCTAAACATTTCGAATCTCTGATGTAAAATGAGAAAACTCCCTAACCATGTGCTTCCAAGCCTCTCCGTCAGCAGGGTGTATAAGGGTACCATCGCCAGGCAAATCCCTCTCAGCATGCCATCTCATAGCTTTGGCCGTGTATGCAGACATGAACAACCGTTTCAGCTTATCAATCAGCGAAAAATATCGAAGTATATTCACAACTTTCTTATTCCATGCAGGAATCAACTTATACCTATCTATGTGACATATCAGACACGTATCAAGGTTTTAAAGATCATTCCCGTCAGCATCTTCACCCCAAAAGAGAACGCAATCATATCTGCATGCATGAATTTTAATGTAGGTAAGGCCAAGATGTTTCAGGATATGTTGCACCTTACGATGAGTGGTAGGAAGACGATGACAGGGAGGGGGGTGGCAGCATCGAAGTAGACAACGCCAAATAATCATCAACAGCCTTGACACTCAATTTGTTCTCTACTTTGACATTCATTACTCCCATGACATTTTCAAGAACAGTCTTATTACATCTATTGTACAATAGGGTCTGTTGGAAGATAATCAGCTTGTTGTACTTTTCAATACCAGCAGTGTTGACAGCTCAAGGTAATTACTGGACTGGCTCAATAGAAGGGAAACCCTCTAAAACGGGAGGGATATCTTGTGCTTGAGAAAATACATCGTTCTCATAAAGAAACACATCGTTGATCAACCTCATTGTTGGATCATTGGATGTACTGACCCTCTCAGGAAATTTCTCATGATCATGCTGACCCGTTGATGATATTTCACCGTGATAAATCTAACATTCTAAAAACTCATTTTTCTTCGAGTGCTCCCATACGATATCATTGAAAAAAAGATACAAATCGCTGCGACACTGACATTTCGTACACGGGCAATAATGAATTATTTTTCCGTTAACATTAGCCTTCACATATTCTACAAAAGTCCACATTCTAATGTCATATCTTCGATCCCATTTTGGAAGACAAATCTAACTCTTTTCCATCTAAAAATTCCAATTGTATATATATACACATGCACCAATTAAAAATTCATCATTATATATATATATATATATCGATCTTTAAACTACATATTACATTAATTCTTCTACTCCGCGCGCGCGCGCACGCGCACACACACATATATATGCATGCATATACTATATATCAACGATTAACATAATATTATATATATATTCATTGAATTCAACTCAAAATCAACAATCAAAACACACACACACACACACACACACACACACACACACACACACACACACACACACACACGCACGCACGCGCGCGCGCGCGCGCGCGCTCGCGTATACGTACCTACATATATGTAGCGGGATATAGCTTCACGAACTCATTTTGGACAGCTTCTGACAACACCCAACGATTTGAGAGCGTTTTATGTTTTTCTTACCGATTTTTTTTTGAATGATTGGGTTGTTGCCCAGATCTGTAATAAAGAACTATAGCCAACGACTTAATAATATTGTTGGCTATAGTTTAAGAAGTCATTGACTCTAGTCGAAACTATAGCTGACGACTTTGCCTTGACTAACATTTTCATCGTCGATTGTAGTATTATATCCGATGACTATTTTTGTCGTCGACTATAGTATACTATACCCGACGACAAAAGAAATCGTCGACCTATTTTTCTTCATGTCATCGGTTGTATTACTTATTCTGATAGTGCTAGCTTATACTTAATTCCATCAGTAATTAACTTACTTGTATCATAATTAACGTGGTGCTCCGTATACAAATTTTAATTAACAAGACTAATGAAGATGTTGTTATACATATATTTAATTTCATTAGTAATTAAGTTAATTACTTGTTTCATAATTAACGTGGTGCTCAACATGAGGGCTTATACAAATTCTAATTAACGAGTTATCCTGTTGGGATGCTCTTATACATGTATTTATACATGCATCGACATAAACGGCTAGCTAGCTAGTGGTACATATACTATCAATTTTTCAATTATATCAAAGTTTTCTTTGAAAGATAGAATGCACAGTTTGCTTAGCTCGTTAATTTATAGGTAAAATTTAGTACACAAACGAGGTTTGATAAGTATTTCAAGCGGAGTGGCTTTTACATTTGTGAGTCCAAAGCTCTCGGACGTATCAACGAGGGCATCAGAAGTAGAGATTTCAAAAGCATGAAGAAAACTAGCCAAAGCAAATTGAAGGGCAAACGATAGCCCCGGACACGATCTTCTACTGAAAATGTAGCACTGAAGATCAATCAAGACATGTAAACACATCAATCATGAGCTGAAGGAGATTAGAAGCTTACCAGCAGCATTTATCGAGACTGCCATCTTCTTGAGCTTTTGTCTTATGTTCTTCTCTCCTTAAGCCTCCTTGAATGGGATTAGGACTGTATGCTAAAACGTAGAGAGAACAAGGACAAGTCTCACATATATTTATAGAGATGCAACAAGGATCTTGCCCATTGAAGAAGCCATGTTGCAATCAAACACATATTACATAATTATGTGATCATATCTGTAATGTACATGGATTCCTAATACAATGTAAACAGTATATGTTGCTTACATGTACACTAGGATCAACTACATAATCATGACTCTCATTACAGTGTCCAAAATTCAATATAATGCCAATATCACATAAACACAATTGTACAATGTTCACTCTTTCATCTACCACTTCCAAAAGGGATTAGTTCAAAATGCTTACCTCTCAAATCAATATTCTTGTGGGTGGTGAGAAATCTCTCTGGCTTGAACTCTAAAGGGTCGGGCCAAACTCTGGGGTCAATTTGAATCTTCCAAAGATTCGTGATCAAGCGGGTCCCCTTTTTGACATGATAGTGCGCCATTTACGATGCAGTCCTCCGTGAACTCTTGTTGTGTTGATAATGGTACAATGGGGTATAGACGCGCATGGTTTCTTTCGCATTGATCCATAGTTAATTGTTGTCAGTTGTCGTTAGATTTGTATCTAACGACATTTTTATCACAACTGATCACCGAATTTACTGACCACTTGAATATTTTTCTAACCGGACATATAACTCTTCAATTTGGAAATAATAATTAGGTGGCCATATTAGAAAAGTTTTTACTTTTTCTCCGTACATAGTATCTTACTATGTTTTCTTCTATGAGTAATATTCTAATAATTATGTAATCGAAGTTATTTTAAGGGAAAATAAAAAAACACTCAATTTTATTATTCTTTTTCCTAAAAAATCTAGCATAAGTTTTCAGTCCAAAAAAAACTCATTCTGTTTTTAAATATGTAACAACTCAATATTATTCTCATATTTACTACATATACCACCAATTTCTGAATCCCCAACCCTTTATGAGAAATCGTCTCTCTCTCTCTCTCTCTCTCTCTCTCTCTCTCTCTCTCTCTCTCTCTCTCTCTCTCTCTCTCTCTCTCTCTCTCTCTCTCTCTCTCTCTCTCTCTCTCTCTCACACACACACACACACACACACACACACACACACACACACACACACACACACACACACACACACACACACACACATATATATACACACACACACACACATACACACACAAAATTGAATCTCCAAACCGAGCTCCCAGCTTGTTGTCACCTCTTCAGACTCTGTCGTCGGCTTCCATCGGTCTCCTTGCCTCTGTCACTGACTTCCAACTCCATACCTGATTTGGACAGCAGCAACCAGAGCCTCTCCTCCATCCTCAACAATCTGAACATCTCAATAATGGAGATGATTTTGTTATGGAGGTCCTTGATCGGAATCTCATATCCAAAATTTTCTGCGGCGAGGCTGGCGCTGTTTGGAGCCTTCACTTTGGAGCCGTAGACCGACGCCTCCGTCCTGAAGCCGCCGACTCCGGTCATTCTTCAAATTTGAAGATGTTTTTGGTCTACTATTGGAGCACAAATTCTCCAGCAAAACCCGAGCTGAAGAACTATGAGGTCAACCTCAGCGACTACGGCCCTATGGTCCTCGTCGCGCTCATCATGATAAAAAAAGAAGAGATGGATCCCTCCTTCACTTTCTGCCACTTCTACCGAGAAGGGATCTGTGGCTCGTGCAAGATGAACATCGATGGCTGCAACAACCTGGCATGCTTAACCAAGATCAAAGGCGCAGGTGACGCCACGACGATCACACCATTGTCGCACATGTACGTGATCAAGGATTTGGTGTTAGATATGATGAATTTCTATAACTAGTATAAGAATATAAGAGTATGTAGTGTGTTCAAAAGGCTTTTTGTTTGTCGTATTAGTTGTTGTTGTTGTTGTTGTTGTGTTTGTGATAAAAGTCATTTTTCTGGATATCTGTCTTGATATCCTTTCAAATTTTTTGAAATGTATGTTGTTGGTGCTGTTGACATTTTTCTAAGATTTTCCGTATGATTTTTGGTTGTTATACTAGTTTGCTGCTGTTGTTTTGTGTGTGATAGAAGTTCTTTTTTCTGGAAATCTTTTACGTATCTGTCTGAGTATTTGTTTGAGTATCTATCTTGATATCCTTTCAAAAAAGTTGAAATGTATGTTGTTGACATTTTTTTAAGGTTTTCAGTTTGATTTTTGGTTGTTGTACTTGTTTGTATAGCATGAGTTGTCCGATTAATATACTTATCCGCTTAAACAGATTATCAACACCTACCCAATCACCCGCAAGACCACCAAGGAGGCTCCAACTTCACTCACAAGACCGACCCCACCCGAGCGCGCACGCGCCCGTGGGGCGCATGCCCGAATGCACGGATCAACACAACAGCAAGTGCATCAGTCCCACATCGAAGAACACAAGTGAGCACCAATCTCAACCACCTATATATGTAAGGTATTTATTTCAGGTAAGACCACGAATTCACTCCAACTAAACACTACTTACACGCATATTCGCTTGACTGTTATATCCAATACACCATCTGACTTAGGCATCGGAGCGTTGAAGACGGACCACCCCCGTCTCGACCCCTGACCGCCCGTTTGTTGTTGTATTCTTCTAACAGTCGCACGCAAACACGCATATCCGCCCATCTGAGAGGAGCCCGTACGCCCGAAGAGAGAGAGCTAGCGCCCGCCCATCCGAACAGCCCGAGCGTTCGGACGAAGAGAAGGAAGAGGGAAGTCTGTTCGTACTGTTCCCCCAGATTACGCCCCCGCGCGTAATTCGGTAGAAACAATACTAATTTGCTACTGTTGTTTTGTGTGTGATATAACTTTTGTTTTTCCGGATGTCTTTTAAGTATATTAGAGAACAAACGCGAAAGCATTCGGTGGGTCAAAGATTAGAATATAGACTTTGACAAAATACATGTGCAGTCATTCAGCAACAGTCCCCAACATCCTCCTGGCCTTGACTTCGGAACTATTGTTTGCTAGATGATGTATCACATTGCTCTGGACAAGGAAATAAAGTAAAATCTGAGTCGTGAGGATGTTGCTAAGTTCAAGGCCAGATTGTTGAAATTATTTATGGATCATGATCTATCATAGGTATCGAAGAAGAAGGATTGAACTAGTTCAGGAACAAGTGTATGACATTAACTAATGTGTATATTTTTGTTGTAGTGATCATTTTGTGAACATTTTTATTAGTTGTAGAAGTCTGTCTTGTAAGTGCTACAATTTAGAGAGCATTATGAATGTGATCATATTACTATCTGATTGAGTATCTGCTTGAGTATCTTCTTGGGTATCTGTTTGCATAATACTATTTGTGTTGCTCTGGACTTCTGAATGAAAGAATCAATGCATTATGACTATGAACTAAAGTGTTTGATTTGCACTCTCTGATCCATTTTACAACACAAAACCTACTTAAACCCGTTTGTATAGTTGGTATTGGGACACAGTCAGATACACAAACAGCTACCTTGACATCGATCCATGAATTTTTGTGAATCAATTCATTAACTTATGCAATACTATTTCTATATCTTTTGTTATTCAGTTTTATGTTTTCAAATGAAGTTTATGAATAAATATATAAAGCCACTGAATGATACAACATCATCAGCCTAGTCCAATCAGATACTTAGGCAGATAGTTAAATAGATACTCAGACAGCTTTTCTTGAATTTTATTGAATCAATGCATTAACCTATGCAATAAAATTCTTGTTTTCCCCTTCTTTACAATGCAGTATAAAATAGAAAAACAAGAGACCCGAAAATAACCTCAAATTTGTGTTTGTATTTGCCAGTAAACAAGTTGCAGATCTGAAATTGGTATCCAGATATCCAGACAGATACTTAAACAAATATCCAGATAGATATTTAAACTTTTAGAAAAATATTTTGACAACATCTCTAATAATCCACATAGACTTGTATGTTTAATCGATAGGGTTGTTGCAGGTTCTAACTCATATTGCTTTCACTTCTAGCATACGCACATTGCATGAAGAGTTAAGAAATTCTATCTTTCAAGTGTCTCCTATAGTTGTCTTTGAGATTAGCAACTAAGTGTCGAAAACAGTAGCCATACTCATCATTGAGGAACACCTCTAGAAGAGAATGCATTAAACCTATGAAATAAAGTGGTTGATTTGCACTCTCTGATCCATTTTAGAACACAAAACCTACTCAAATCCGTTTATATTAGTTGGTATTGGGACGCAGTCATATACACAAATAGTTACAGAGACAGCTACCTAGACGTCGATCCATGGATTTTTGTGAATCAATTCATTAACCTATGCAATACTATTTCTGTATCTTTTGTTATTAGTTTTATGTTTTCAAATGAAGTTTATGAATGAATATATAAAGCCACTGAATGATACAACATAATCAGTCTAGTCCAGTCAGATACTTAGGCAGCTACTTAGAAAGATACTCAGACAGCTTTCCTTGTATTTTATTGAATCAATGCATTAACCTATGCAATAAAATTCTTGTTTCCCCCTTCTTTACGATGCAGTATAAAATAGAAAAACAAGAGACCCGAAAATAACCTCAAATTTGTGTTTGTATTTCCAAGTAAACAAGTTTCAGATTTGAAATTCGTATCCAGATATCCAGACCGATATTTAAACTTTTAGAAACATATTTTGACAACATCTTTAATAATCCACATAGACTTGTATGTTTAATCGATAGGGTTGTTGCAGGTTCTAACTCATATTGCCTTTCACTTCTAGCAGACGCACATTGCATGAAGAGTTCATAAATTCTATCCTTCAATTGTCCTCTGTAGTTGTCTTTGAGATTAGCAACCATGTGTCGAAAACAGTAGCCATACTCATCATTGGGGAACACGTCTGGAAGAGAATGCATTAAACCTATGAACTAAAGTGTTTGATTTGCATTCTCTGATCCATTTTACAATACAAAACCTACTGAAACACGTTTATATAGTTGGTATTGTGACGCAATCAGATACACAAACAGCTACACAGACAACTATCCATGAATTTTAGTGAATCAATTCGTTAACCTATGAAATACTATTTATGTATCTTTTTTTATTCAGTTTAATATTTTGAAATGAAGTTTATGAATGAATATATGAAGTCATTGAATGATACAACATCATCAGCCTGGTCCGGTCAGATACTCAGACAGATACTTACACAGATACTCAAACAGCTTTCCTTGAATTTTATTGAATCAATGCATTAACTTATGCAATAAAATGCTTGTTCCCCCCTTCTTTACGATGCAGTATAAAACACAAAAATAACCTCAAATTTTTGTTTGTATTTGCAAGTAACAAGTTGTAGATCTAAAATTCGTATACAAATATCCAAATAGATACTTAGACAGATATCCAGATAGATATTTAAACATATATCCACACATATATTCAAACTTTTAGAAAACTATTCTGACAACATCTTTAGTAATCCACACAGACTTGTATATTCAATCAATAGAGTTGTTGCAGGTTCTTCTGTTGTGACCAGTTTGGTGACATCTTGAGCACTCTGTTGGCATTGTTTGTTTTTCGCCATTTTCCTAATTCTCTTTTTCTTTGGTCTTCCCAGTTGTTTCTTTGTTAATGGAGACCTAACGTCCAATCCGTATTGTGACATATTCTGAAGCGATTTGTCAAGAATGCAGCACACCATTTTTTCGTTGGGAGATCCTTGAAGAAGTCAATTATCTCTGCATATCTGTTTCTAGCTTAAGATGGTTAAAAAAAGAACTCATATTGCCTTTCACTTCTAGCATATGCACATTTCATGAAGAGTTCAGAAATTCTATCATTTAAGTGTCCTTTGTAATTGTCTTTAAGGTTAGCAACCAAGTGTCAAAAACAGTAGCCATGCTCATCATTGGGGAACACCTCTGGAAGAAAATTCATAATACCATTATAACGGTCTGAGAGGAGTGTTATTTTTCTCTGAGTATTAGTTTTCTGGTTTATGCTGTGTCTATCTATCTCATCTCTTAGGTTCATCAAGAGCCACCTTCAATTGCTGTCATTTTTGGCATCCACTATCGCACATGCAATTATATAGAGTCTTGAAAAGAATCAAAAATGTGAGGTTCATAGTTGTATAGTAAGTACTAAAATGCCGTTTATAAAAAAAAATAGATATTCAGACAACTTCTCAGTCAGCTACCCAAACAGCTACCCAAACAAATACTCAAACAGATACACTAATAGATGCTCTAATAAATGCTCTGACAGATACTTACACACATCTTCAGAAGCAAAATCATATCCAAACCTAATTAAGTAGATTTCAATCTCGTAATATTTATAGTTTGAGGAGCAAAAATAGATACTTAAACAAACATAATTAAGTAATCAATACTATCATGCAATCGATTAATACAACTATGAACTGAAAGAGTTTCGTGCAAAAACAGAGTGAAAATGGATATACAACATAACTTAATGTATGAAATCATCGGTAGCGAGTTAGAAAGAGAGACAGAGAGACAGAGCGTTGAAACTTACAGCGCTTAAATTTTTTAATTTTATATGACGTCTAGATCGAATTGATTTTTTGTTCCGGCGAGATTTTTATCACAATCACAAGAGAGAGAGAGAGAGAGAGAGAGAGAGAGAGAGAGAGAGAGAGAGAGAGGAGAGATTCACTTCACTTCTTGGCAAAAATGGAGGAGGGAAGAGAGAGCTTCTTTGCAACTATATTTTAAAGACAGTTGAATTCAAATTATGAAAGAAGGACAAAATGGGTATAAAAAAAATGAGTTTTATAAGTTATTAAAAATTTTTTGGAAAAAAATGATGTCAGCTGAATTTTTTTTAAAAACAAAAGTATCATAAATTAGATATTTTTTTTCCTTAGTGTCATAAGTTAAGAAAAATTTATCTGTTTTTAAACATTTAAATAATTTTCCCTAATTTTAATTTGTTTCTTTTTCATCGTAGTACCAAGGAGGTTCTCAAATATGGCGAGTGTTGGTACGCGGCTTCCACGCGCAGGACTTTCTAGTTGGGTTAGGGTTAGTTGTGGCTCTCCCGATCCCGTTTCTGGTTGCTCCGCCGCTTTTTGTGGCCGAAGTTTGTTTCATGTCCAACGACAGTTATGTTTTTAGGGGGAAGGTGGTAGCCTGTGATGGATGGGGTTTACCCAAAATCTGGCGAAGTCTTGGTGTCCATGGTTCCATGGTACCCAGGGTTTTCATTTGCGGCGGCGGTGACGGTGCATGTGACGGTGACGGTGTATGTGGCGGTGACGGTGAGGCCGTGGATGCGGTCGAGTTGGTCTGGCTGCCCGCGGCGAGTTGGTTTGGCGATGTGGGTTTGAATTCACAAGATCCGAGAAGGTTGACGTCGGATCGATCGATAGAGGGTTTTGTGGGACTGCCTGGAGACGGCGGTGTTCGTGGAAGCCTGGACTAGGCGCGGTACGCCGGCGAGCGGGAGGAAGTAGCAGGGACGCGCCGATCGGGTCAGAGCGGAGCGGCAGTGGAGGTTCCCGGTTCTTTGTGAATGGGCCGCGGTACAATGACTGGTGCATGGGCTGGCCTAAATGATTTTGGTGGGCTTCGTCATGGGCTTGATCTCCTCTTAGGAAAAAGGGCTTCCATGCCCGGTATGGACCTACCTGTTTGGGCCTCACTAAGGATCATCTTCACGAGGCTTGTGCTGCTGTTTTTATTCCCTCGGCGAGTGGGGGGGGGGGGGTCATCTCTTATCAGAAAATAATAATACCTATTCATCAATAGCTCTATTAATTTGAAAACATTACTAATCGATTAGAAGAATAGTATATAATTTTTAATTTATTTTTTTATGAATTTGTTGATTTTGTAATTTATCGGGTATTTCTGCATATTTATATCATCATTATAGCGATGAAATTTGACACTCCCTTGTGTTTAGTCTTTTCCCACCCTAGAATAATTTTCTGGATCTTCCACCGTCCCTCGGCATGGGATCCGGATGACGAAGTTCTTTAGTATAAGGGGGCCCTAGCTAATTAAGGAGTGATGCGTCTGAAAATTTGATAGTTAATAGCGCTACTCCCTTTTATTAGTCTAGGACATGTTGTTCGGTTGTCATTAGGTGTAGTAGTACCATTGAATTTCTCATTTGATTGTGCCGGGTAATCCGATGGAATTACGTATGGTTACCAATTTTTTTTCCTATAGTGGATGTATTTGCACACCCTCTTAAAAAAATTGTTTCTTTTTCGTTGTATCACTCCTACATTTTTAACCTTTGCCGGCGATTTTTAAATCGCCGGCAATATTTTTTATCATTGCCGGCGATTTTTCCCCAAAAATCGTCGGTAATGTCTTTTTTTTATCATTGCCGGCGATTTTTACGGCAAATAGCCGGCAATAGTCCGCCGGTAAATAAATAAATAAATAAAAAGACATTACCGGCGACTTCCATGCAAGTCGTGCCGGTAATATATATTTTTTTTTTATCATTGGCGACTTACGTGGAAGTCGCCGGCAATGTCTTCTTTTTTTTTAATTACCAGCGGACTATTGCCAGCGATTTGCCGGAAAAATCGCCGGCAATGATAAAAAAAAAAGACATTGCCAGCGATTTTTGGGGAAAAAATCGCCGGCAATGATAAAAAACATTGCCGGCGATTTAAAAATCGCCGGCAATGGTTAAAAATGTAGTAGTGTATATTTATTGCAAAACCTAATTAAATCATTTCATCAACTTTCAACAATTTAATCTATAGATTTATTTGATTTATTTGATGCATGTATATTTGTATAGCATCAAGACTTGAGTAATTACTTAGAGCAGCTCCAGCAGATTCCCTATAAGTTATTTTTAGCTAAAATATAAAGATTTTCTCTTAAAATTTACTCCAACAGCTCCCCTATCTTATTAGCCAATTTAGGGATTCCCTATATTTCATGTTTTCATCCCCTATTCTTATACCGAAAACATGAATTATAGGTAACGAAACATTCAATATTGTAATTAATTATTTCCTTCTAGATTGCAAATGTAATTAATAATTATATTAATAAATAAATATGTTATTATCAACCAATCAAAACTAAGCATGTGTTTAGATCTAACTACATTTTAAGTAATATTGTTGGAGTAAATTTATACAAGTGATTAGCTAAAATAGGTTTCGGCTTTATTTTTGAACAAAATAAGCAAACTTTTCGTAACATTGTTGAAGTTGCTCTTAGAGCAACTCCAGCAGATTCCCTATAAGCCATTTCTAACTAAAATATAAAGATTTTCTATTAAAATTCACTTCAGCAGCTCCCCTATCTTCTTAGCCAGTTTAGGGATTCCCTATATTTCATGTTTTTATCCCCTATTTTTATACCGAAAATATGAATTATAGATAACGAAACATTCAATATTGTAATTAATTCTTTCCTTCTAGATTGAATTGTAAATGTAATTAATAATTATATTAATAAATAAATATTTTATTATCAACAATCAAAACTAAGTATGTGTTTAGAACTAACTACATTTTAAGTGATATTATTGGAGTAAATTTACACAAGTGATTAGCTAAATTAAGTTTCGACTTTATTTTTAAACAAAATAAATAAATTTTTTATGATATTATTGGAGTTAGCTCTTAAATGGGGCGATGGCACACCATCCAAAGTGAAATATCACAGTACCTTTTGTACAAAGTAAGACGAATTCGCAGTTCCTATTGGACCTCCAAAGTCCACAATTTATGAACGATCGATTTAGCTAGCCCCCCATCGCCCCGTGAACAGCCCAATAAATTTATTACTTGTCTCTTTCATTTACAATCTACATCGACTATTTTGTTTTTGTTTTTTTTTTTGTTTTAGTCATGATCAAATTAAGTTAATTAACTTCCACGTCCTAATAACTTAGCAACCTTCGTATAGTGTAAATCATATAATGGCATTGAACAATTGATACATGATTGCGTGCTCTGTATGGTTGAAATATTTTTGTATTGGGACCAATTGAGAAATGTAGGAACTCCCCAACCATGTGATTGCAGTAATGGTAACGTGACGTGTTGTGTTCCAAATTAAGGACCACATTATCATAGGAAAGTTTTTATGTGGCATACCAAAATATAACTACAAAGACCATATGGAGGGGAGCGTCTACGGCATAATGAAAATGGATGTTTAAGGACGGATATATATTAACAATTCACAGTATACATGCAAATAAATGTACAAGAACGCATGTACGTTTAAGGACTATGAAGGTATATGATTATTGACATGTCTTATATGGTTACAAAACATGATTTAGAGGACTCTAAACAAGTGAAGAAACAAGCAAGAAGATCAAAGAAACATCATAAAGAACTCATGGGCTCAAAGGTAAAAACATGCATACATTCATTGTTTTTCACAGAGGATACCTGCATAGGTTCCTATCCCAAAAAGTCCCTGTCATCACAAGTTCTTCATGTTTCAGGATTATTGAATCAGCTTTTTATGAATATAAAAACCTTTTCCAAAACATATCTATATATCTTTTACAATGTTGTGTTGGTTAAAATGATGCTTATGTTTTATACAAAACATACTCTCACTTTACCTTGAAGATAAGAAAGATATTTTGGTAAAGTTTCTTAGCTGTCTATAGCCCATTACATGGCTGTAAATTTCAGAACAGCTTGGATACAAGGCTGTGAGCTGTGCTCTCTTGGCTAGATCTTTTCCCCAACATTAAAGAATGTTTTGTGTGGTGATCAAAACTCAAATACATGGCTATGAGCAGTTTTGTTCTTTGTTTTAAAAGCTGTCTACAGCTCAAAACCTTGCTGAAAATTTCAGTACAGCAAGTGTACTTGGCTGTGAGCTGTGCTCTTATGGCTAGATCTTTTCCCAAACAATAAAGAATATTTTGTGTGGTGATCAAGCCTAAAATACATGGCTAGGATCAGTTTTAACAAAAGCTCTCTCCTCCATCCCGTTGCTATATATATCAAACAACAACCCATGTTGTTTGTTGGTTGTTTTAGATTATAGTCACTCTGTTTTTACAGAACAGTTGCTAAGCTTGTGCTTATTACTTTGTGTTGTGCTTTATGTTTTAAAGTCTACATGAAAACCCTTTCATCTCATCTACATACATCTTGCATTACATGAGTTCTTTGTGGTAGATGCAAGCAACCCGGAAAGTTTCCAAATGAGTTAGTTGTGCGATAGCTAAGCTCATTGGTTAAATTGTTGTAAACTTTCGTGTGTAAAATTCTTACTTACAAGATGGAGTATAGCTCTTAGTCTAGTGCGCGAGTCTAGATAGGATAGCACCGTTTCCTTGCTATTATCGGAACTATAGTCTTGTATAAGTGTTCTTACATATTGGAAAGCTTTGGCCTTCAAGAGAAAGGGCCACGCAGTTTTCATCCCTGATTGCAGGGTTTCTGCGAGATAAAAAACATACTTGTGTTATTTGTCCTCTGTACTTATAGCATTGTATGTTTACTATGTTCATCTAATTGTCAGAATAGTTCCACATAACTATCTCTGATTATTAATCACCATACTTTTGAGAAAAAGTCGTTAATGGTCTATTCACACCCCCTCTAGGACCTTCAGACTAGCTACTTTACATAGTAACTTTACTCATATCCATAAAAAGTCATGTTCATTCCCTAAGATAAATTATCGATACTACAATGACGGTGAATTCGAAACTTCATATAAGTCTGAGACCAAGGTTCTTATGATGGGAATTGAAGTGAGTTAAACATGTTTATATGTGTTAGCAGGAAGGCGTGGCGTTAGAAGGACCTCTAAGGGAGTGGCCTTCATGTTGGTTAATCCAACAGTCTCACTCATATCGACTGGTTCATCCAATGGAGCTGTAACTTCAAACTCATGTAACAAATGAGCCAGTGTCAGTTGTATAACTCGAAGACCTAGAGAAATTCCGGGACATATTCTTCTCCCACTTCCGAACGGTATGAACTCGAAATTCTGGCCCCTAACGTCGAAATCCTTATGACTAGTAAGAAATCTTTCCGGTCGGAATGTGGACGGATCTTTCCAGACATTCGGATCCCGGTGAAGCTTCCTTATATTAACCATTAAACGCGTGCCTGCGGGTACATGGTAGTCACCTACGGTGCAGTCTTCGATGGATTCATGTGGTGGAAGGAGTGGAACAGCAGGGTATAAACGCAAGGTTTCTTTGATAATGGCTTGTAGATAGACCATGTTCTTTACGTCTGATTCATTCACTTGTCTATCCTTGCTAACATGAGTGTCTAATTCATCTTGAGCTTTCCTTAGGACATCAGGATTATTCACTAGTAATGAAAGAGCCCACGTTAGTGTAACTGTTGTGGAGTCCGTTCCCCCCAAAATCAGAGCCTGAAAACATATTCGAAGCATATAATGTAACTACTAATTAAATAAGATATTAAATTATATGTTAAACGACAAGTCAATTGTCATGTGTCATGACACTCTAAAGTCTGGTTCACCGTAAGAATATGTTCGTTGCCTGTCAAATCCAATTTTTTTTCTACAACGACTTGCATACTCTGACATTAAAGGCCAAATGAAATGTATGGACCAAATATATCTGACTATATGATTCTCAATTTCTAACATAGGCAATGTTTGGACCAAATGAAATGTATGTACCAAATTTTTATGAACGAACAGTGCATGAATGAATTAGTAGCCTAATTATTTGTAGATGCAAAACACATACCTGGCAAGTAGCTTTGTTAATGGTATCAGCAGTTGTGTACCCTCGAAACTCTTGTGTAGTATCATCAAGAAGAGAAAGCATCATGGCCATGAAGTTGTCCGATTCATGAGAAGTAGAAGTATTACTACTATTTCGTTTATGCTTATGTTCTTCCAACCATCTCTCCAACACACAATCTAATTCTTTTGCCGTCTTCTTCATTGCCTTCTCATGCCCGCCCAAATCAAACCACCTGAGAAATGGCACAGCATCCGCCATCACAAACTCACCCGCCAATCTGAAAAACTCCCTCAACGCCTCTCGACATCTTTCGTTCTCTTCCTTCTCACGCTCCGAACTACTAGCCTCAAGTGATAATCGCTTCCCCACAACCATCCGTACCACAGTGTTCACTGTTATGTCTCCGAACCACCTCTTCATGTCCACCAAGACACTGCCTTTGTTCTTGTTCAGCTCCCACATATCGTATATCTTTTTCGTACAAGCTTTCACCTCGGATTCGCGAACGTTCTTGAAGGACTCCAAGCGGTGGTTGGAGAGAAGCTCTGAGGTGGCGACCTTGCGAATCTGGCGCCAATAGGAACCGTTCCGACTGAACCCAAACATGGCGTAGTTGTAGCCCATAACCTCCGAGACCAAGAGCTTGGGGCGATTATTGAAGACTCTATCGTTGGTGGTGAGGCACTCTTTGACCATATCCCATCTGCTGACAATAAGAACTCGGTGCACGCCGAGTTTGATCGTGAAGAGCGGTCCGTACTTGTCAGCCATGTTGCCCAAGGTTATGTGCGGCGGAAGTGACCCGCCCAAGAGGGGAAGGTGTCCAACTAATGGCCATGCACCGACTGCCTCCGGCGCTCCTCTCTTTTTGGTGGCCCAGATGGAGGTTTTTGATAACCATAGCAAGAATGAGAAAGCAAACAGTGCAAAGCTAAGTAGGGTAGAAAAACTGATATATGGAAGATAGAACTCCATGAGATTTACGAGAATATGGAGAGAGATGAAACCTCACCTACTTTTATTGTTGATAATCTTCACCCTAGATGGTCGACTAGTGAAGATATATAAGAATCTACAAAAGCAGAGGCGTCCGTCTTTAGAATTTTGTGATATGACATGCATCTAATTATTTATGGATGAATACGATCTTTTTTGGACTTAATTCATTAGTAATTAAGTTATTCAATTGTATCATAATTCAAGATTTCAAGTGGTGCTCCGCATGCATGACGGCTTTAACATACAGGCATTGAGATAAAAATGCTAGCTTAGCTTAGCTAGTGATATACTGCGGGTTCTGCGGGTTCTCAGTTAATGGTGACGGGCAGGTAAGTTCATCCAACAGTGACTTACATGGTATTTGTTGTGGAAACCAAGCGGGGCAGTTGTGAGGAGAAGACGAAGAAGGCCAGTGGAAAAATTCAGACATAGCGTCGCCTCTCCGATATACACAAAAATGAGTCTCCCCATAAGAAGTAGGGATGTGAGCCTGTGACTTCTGAGCAAGAGAAGGAAGCAAGTCGTATGAGGTTTATAGAATGTTGGGCCCAATTTTTTGTTTTGTTATTACTCTACATTTAGCACGTTCAACTATGTTCAGGTACTAGAAAAAATTGTCTTATTATAGATTGTATAGGAGGTTTCTTTGATCGATCAGGCCGATAAACAGGTATATCTCATGTAACCTATCAGTTTCATCAATGGAGTACCATCATCGTTTCAGATATATACGACGAAACCTAAATTATTTTACCAACTTTCAGCAAAATTTAATCAGCTATATTGATTTATTTGATGTATGTAAACTTGTATAGCATCAAGACCAAATAATACTAAGATGGGGGAGCTGTCACAATATCTAAAATAAAAAATTCTCGACTTTTTTGTGCCAGTGGAATTTCAGATACATCTGAGACCAAGTTTCTTATGATATATTGATACATAGCTTTAAACATATTCATATATGTTGGCAGGATGGCGTGGGGTGAGAAGGACCTCTAAGAGCAGCTGTAGTGGAGGGAGGTTTTGGAGACGTCCGATGTGGGATCCGCCAAAAATAGGACGTCCGGCGATGGAGATCGGTGCAGTGAGGGAGGGAAGCGACGTGGACCGGATGTTGACGCGAGGGACGTCCTCGTCGGCGTCCTCCGGAGAGGAAGAGCTCGAGATCGTCCACCTAGTGGGCCCCACTCACGTGGGTGACGCCAGGCTGACGTCAACTTTTTTTCTACCAGGCGCGTGTAATACACGCGTCGGTTAAAAAGTTTTTTAAAAAATTACGCGCCAATCGCGTGGCGACACATGGCAGCATTAGAGCAATGGACAGATCAATGGATAAGTTGATCTAGGCTGTCCATTTCTAACGGATATGAGCCATCCGACGGCCTAAATTTAAATGCAACGGCCATTTCGGCCAGAAATAAAATAATTATAAAAAAAACCCAAAAAAATTGCAAAAAAGTCCCAAAAAATTACAAATGACCCATACATTTTTTCAATAAATACTACCTTCATTTCATTCATTTTTCACACCAATTTGTGCACAACAAATTCATTCTCTCCCTCTCTCCATCTCTCCTCTAAATCCTTTGTTTTTTTGTGGGAAAAATGACAACAAATTGGCTTCTTTCTGAAGATGTACAATTGAGCATATCTTATTATCGATTTAGTGTTGATTCCATCACCGGAAATCGACAAAAGGTCGAAAAATTGTGGAAAAAAGTTTATGGCGATTTCAAGGAGAATTGGGAGCCAGGTTATGGTAAATCTATGTTGGCCGGAAACTAGGACCCAAAACACATTAACCTCTCATTTCGCAAAGTTGAAGCCGACTTTGAAACTTTGGGGTAGTGCTCTTTCTTTCGCACGAAGGAATGCATCTTCCGCCTCCAACGTACACGATGAGGTAATGTTTTTGATCTCCAATTTTTTTTGTAGTTTTTACCATATTATTTCAAATTATGTTGTCTAAATTTTATGAAATACATGTTATTTATTTAATGATATTTATGAATTACAAGTTATTTGTTTCATGTTATTTAATATAAGCTATGTCCATTTTATTTAATTTTATTTAGGGCATGTTATTTATGAATTACAAGTTATTCATTCCATGTTATTATTTTATTTTTTTAGATGAGATGTGCTCAATCATTTTATGTGGCAAAAAAGAAGAAAAAGTTTAAAGACTTTGCTTGTTGGGAAGTGGTGAAGAATCATCCTAACTTCATCCATGTCGAAGCTATACACCTCCGCCTTACTCATCATCACATCCCGCAAGCTCAATGCCTCCCACCGTCAACTTGGACGAGGATGATGCATTTGCCACACCAATGAGCAACCAATGTCCATCTTCTTCGAGGCGTACTATGGGAATGAAAGCGGCTAAAGAAGCAAAAAATAAATGGAAAAAGGTCGTAACGCCTACAAATGAAAGAGCCGAGGCTTTGAATAGGATTGCGATAAATCAAAAATCTTATGGCCGCAATCAAAAAGATAGTGATGCAATTGAGGTTTCCCTTATGCAAGAGCAAATCGCTCTCAAAAGAAAGACATCCAATTTAGGGCTTTGGCGGAGGAAACTCGGATTATGTCAATGGATACTGAGAGCATGACTCATAAATCCAAGAGGTATTTCACAAAGTGAAAAGCCGAAATCTTTTCTCAATTGGATGAGGTTGAAAAAGAAGCTAGCAAACAAGGCTATTCCAATTGTTATCGCCCCCTTTTTCCAAGCACTTAAATTACCCCTTTTATTTTTTTCAAGCACTTAAATTATCATTTATGTAATTTAAATTTCCAAGCATTTAAATTATGTACTATGTAGTTTCCCTTTTAAAGAAATAAAATTTCATTTTCTTTATTTCCATCAAGTTCACAGACATTACAAAAATTGAAACACACTTAATAGAAAGACATAATTCAAACACACAACAATGCAAACAAATAATTAAAACAACATATTTATTGTTGTTCACCGGTCTCAAGAAACCAGTTGTGCTTTACTAAGTCCTTAGAAGCTCTCCATGGATGTAAGCAGATTGAAGATCTACAAAACGGTCATTAAATCGTTGTTCATTTTGTCTATCTCTTCCAACCGGCTCGAAAGGAATCCGGTTCCTCCCTTCATCCACTGGTCCATCATAAGCTCTGAATGCGGTAGATTGGTTTTGGAGATCTTCTTCTTCGGTTTCCTCAAACTCATCCTCCATGAATTCGTCATCAACGATCATATTTGTGCATTATGATGCAAGCCAACATGATGTTTTTTAATGTCGAAAGGCGGTGACACCGAGCTACATGACGAATTATCCTCCAATAAGCTTGTAAAATGTCAAATCACCTCTCCATATCCTTGCGGTACGACTCTTACTTCCTCGCAAAAAGATTTTGTAGAAGTTGTTGAGGATTAGAAATCGTTTTGACAAACGAGGAGTACCTCAGATATATTCCGTCAGCAAGGTAATAAGTGTTACGGTATGTCATACCGTTCACTTTATAAGTCACAGTTGGACTTCTTCCAGAAAGCATTGCATCGAAGACATTTGATTAGTACAGCACGTTAATATCATTTTGAGCTCCTAGTACCCTAAAGATACTGTACCAGATCCACGTGTCATATGAGGCCACTGCCTCTAAGATGATAGTTGGACGACCCTTCCTCCTTGAGTACGCCTCGGACCATACGGTTGGGCAGTTCTTCCACTCCCAATGCATGCAATCAATGCTTCCGATCATACTAGGAAATCCTCGATGTATATCCCTTCTTAGAAGCCAAGTGATGTTTGTCTGATCTGGAGCGCGGAGGTAACGGGTACCATAAAGCATTACAACTTGGGTGCACCACTTCTTCATGCACTCCATAGTTGTTGATTCCCCCATCCTTGTGATTTCGGCACACTGATCAACAGCTGAGCCGTAGGCTAACATCTGAAGAGCACCGGTCATCTTTTGTTGGGGAAGTAGTCCGACCATTCCAGTGGCGTCGGCTCTTTAATGCCAAAAGGGGTCGTTGTTGCAGAGATCCGTCATTATATGGTTGAATATATTTCGGCTCATTCGGAACCACAGACGAAATTCGTGGTCGGTGAAGACTGAGTATTCGATGAAGTAATATTGCATAAGATTTTGGCCCCTAGCTAGACTCCCTCATCCTTTGTTGATTTGCACGGCGGCGTGGTGGTGGTTCATCATCAAATTATGCATCAGCCGCCACCGCGTCAATAACGAATTGATTGGCAGTTTCTGCATTTCGCCGACGTTGTTGTCACTTCTACTGAAAAAAGTACCGAAATCCATAGGATTCGTCTTGATGAAACCAAAATGTGAAGAAGTGTTTAGAGTGACTTAGATACAAATAGAACTACAAGTGATGTGTAGTTGGTGTGAGTCTTCCACTCCTATAGCTCTTTCTTTTATAGCCATTTTGAATTACCAGATTTTTTTAAATAACGACACGTGTCGACCTCGATTGGTTGAAATTCTTACCAGAAATCTTACCAAATATCTTCATCAATAATTTTGCCGACACCGACAGGTAGACATTACACGTGTCCCATTCTCATTGGTTTGTAATCTTACCAGAAATCTTACCGAATATCTTTAATCAATAATATTACCGACACCGACACGTAGACATGACACATGTTTCGAAATTACTTGTCGAAAATCTTTTCGGAAATCCGTTGCCAATTATCTGATCCGAAATGACACGTGTCGGCTAATTATTAGGTGAAATTATTAATCGAATTTTATAAAAAATAATTACATAATAATGAATAGTAATAGAAAGTCATATTTTTGACACCACTGCACGAAAAACAGAAACATGACTTCCTATTGAAGAAGAATTCCTCAAATGAGTGAGAAACTTCGCAAAATAAGACTATCTTTTCATAAAATGAGTGCGGATGCACTCCTTCGTGTTGGTCAAACCAACAGTCTCACTCATGTCGACTGGTTCATCTGATGGAGCTGTAACTTCAAAGCCATGTAATAAATGAGCAAAAGCGTCAGTTGTATAACTTGAAGAGCTAGAGAAATTCCTGGACAAACTCTTCTCCCACTTCCCAACGGTATGAACTCTAAATTTTGGCCCTTAAAATCAAAATCCTTGTGACTCGTAAGAAATCTTTCGGGTCGGAATGTTCTCGGATCTTGCCAGACACTCGGATCCCGGTGAAGCTTCCAAATATTAACCAGTAAACGTGTTCCTGCGGGTACATGGTAATCGCCCACGTTGCAGTCTTCGATGGATTCAGTAGTAGTGGACCAGCAGGGTATAAACGCAAGGTTTCTTTGACAATGGCTTGTAGATAGACCAGGTTCTTCACGTCTGATTCATTCACTTGTCTATCTTTGCCAACACGAATGTCTAGTTCATCTTGAGCTTTCCTTGAGGTATCAGGATTGTTCACTAGTAATGAAAGTGTCCACGTTAGTGTAACTATTGTGGTGTCCGTTCCCGCTAGAATTAGAGCCTGCAGATAGATATTGAAGCACATAACGTACTAATTAAGTAAATATATTAAATTATATGTTACAATAATAAACCACAAGTCAATTATGATGTGTCATGTGTGACACCCTGATTCACAATCAAGAATACGTAGAATACGTTCGTTGCCTGCCATATGCATGTGCCCATCTAGAAAAATCCAATTTTTTCTTTTCCAGCTACTTGCATCAACGACTTACATGTATACTCTGACATCAAAGGCCTACTATATTTGACTCTATGGTTCTCCTTTTCTAAATGGGGCAATGTTTAATTTGGACCAAATGAAATGTGTGTACCAAATTAATATGACCCAACAGCGCATGCATGAATCAGTAGCCTAATTATTTGTAGATGCAGAACGCATACCTGGCAAGTAGCTTTGTTAATGGTATCAGCAGTTGTGTACCCTTGAAACCCTTGTATAGAATCGTCGAGAAGAGAGAGCATCATGGCCATGAAGTCGTCCGATTCATGAGAAGTAGAAGTAGTACTACTAGTTCGTTTAAGCTTATGTTCTTCCAACCATCTCTCCATCACACGGTCTAGTTCTTTTGCCACCTTCTTCATTGCCTTCTGTTAGTATAGCAGGATTAGTTCTCCGATTAAACATACTTACCCAATTAAGCAGGAGATCAACACTTACCCGACCACCCGAAAAACCACCAGGAATGCTACAACTCCGTTCAGAAAATCAACCACATCCGAGCACGCACGCGCCCGTGGGGCACACATCCGAATGTGCGGATCACATAAACACAGAAGGAGTCCAGTCCCACATTGAGGAACACAAGCAAACAACAAACTCAACCACCTATATATGAAAGGTATTTATTACAGGTAAGGGGGATCTGATTTCAAGCATTAAACACTCCAACTTACTTTCTCGCACGTTCAGTTGACTGTTATATCCAATACATCTTCTAACTTAGGCATCGGAGCGTTGCAGGCAGGCCACCCCTGTCTCGACCATCTGACTGTCTGTTTGTCGGTGTATTCTTCTAACAGCCATACCCGAACAAGCACACTCGAACACCCGAAGACCCAAAGAGAGAAGAAGCGTCCGACCATCCGAACAGCCCGAGCGTTCGGACGAAGAGGGAGAAGAAGCTCGTACTTGCTTCTGCTAGATTGCGCCCCGCGTAATCTGGTAGAAACAGTTGGCGCCCTCTGTGGGAATCCTACAAATTGCAAACCTCGTATAAACACCACCAACCAAAAGCCCACATGCATACCCAGGAGACTAATGTCGGCAACACACCCGCCGAGGAAACACCCCCGAGCGCGCAGGCACGGCAAGTGATGGAACTGGGAGGGAGCAGCAGTAGCGAGGAGCGCGTCGACTGCTTGCTCCAGGAGCTGCGAGAGGCAGCGCTCGAAAGGAACCAGGAGCGCCAAATCCGACAGAGACTAGAGGAACGGCTGGACGCGCTCGTCAGCCAGCAGCAGGGGCAACGAAATTGGAACCAAGAGACCACCGACGAAGAGCAACATCCGTTCGGCAGGGCCGACACCCGGGCAATCCGCACGCCCACACCGGTAAGAGAATCGGCACCCCTGACAGACAACACCCTGATCCTTCAGAGAATGGAAGAGTTGGCAAAGGAAGTCTCGCGCCTACGGAAAGACAAACTTGCCGGGCAGGGTGGGATGTTCACCCCCCGGGTCAGCCCGTTCTCAGCGCGTATACTAGAGATGGGAAGAGACCTCCACGCGAAAACAGCGAAAATCTCCCGATTCGAAGGGGGTGGGGATCCCCATACGCACATCGATGAATTTCGATCCGCCACGGACGGGACCCGATATTTGGACCTGACCCTGTGTTTCCTGTTCCAGGAGACGCTGACCGAGGAAGCACGGAGTTGGTTCTACGAGATTCCGCCAGGCTCCATCCACTCGTTCCTCGAGCTGGCGGAGAGCTTCCAGAAGCGCTACAGGCTCCAGGGAAAGTACAACACTACGGAGGGACGAGAGCGTATCGAGCTACATAAACCGGTGGAGGACGCTCGCGAGCACATGCAGGGATCTCGACAAGCGAGTGGTCAAGGTAGCCCTTATGGACAACATGCTCGCCACACCATTCGTAGAGAAGCTGGTACGAAAAGAACATCTCGACTACGACGAGATCATGGACCTGATCGTACAAAAGGTGTTAGTAGAGACGCGAGTGTACTGGTCCACCTCCGAGTCTAGCACCAACAGACCGGAGAAGGTAAGCGCTCAACCGCGACAACCCGCGGACGACGACGAGCCAGCCGGGAGCTATAAGAGGAGCCGAGACACGCAAGAACAAAATCACCAGAGGCTATCCTCCCGCAACTATCAGAGCAACCGCCACAACCAGGCCAGGGGACCGGCGGCTCAAGGGGCCCGTCTACCGTCAGCGCCACGGCACCGGCCGGCCAGACAAGAGGTCTATGCGATCAACCGGCAGTCAAACGAGCAACTGCTCCGCCTGCATCGATGCCAGATTCTACCACCAAACAACATGTCGAAGGAGAGCGCCCCGCTCGGCCGAACCCCCCGACATCTGGTGCGAGTACCACAACACAGCCACCCACCACACCAACGACTGCATCATGCAGAAGAAGGTCCTCACGGATATGCAGAAGGACGGTCGGGTCACCCTTCCTAGGGCGGAGGAGCGACCGCACGAGGCGAATATCGAAACCCGGGGGACTATCAGCACGATATCCGGGGGAAAGCGTAAGGAGGGGACTTCGTCGCCCGATCGATCGAGCAGGGAGGTGCTGACGATCGGGGCAGGAAGGGCGCCCAAGTCAGGAATGAGGGAGTCGCCAACCATCAGTTTCACGGAGGAGGACGAAGAAGGGAGCCTGAAGGACAGCACCCTACCATTCGTGATCGACGCGATCATCGACCGATTCCTCGTGAAGAGGGTGCTGGTGGACAACGGGGCATCCGTGAACATAATCTATCTGGACGCGTACACGGCGCTTGGCAGGCCCGCACACAAGATGACGCAAGACCACGAGTGCGTCGCCAGCTTCACGGGCGAGACATCATACCCAATTGGAAGCGATAACATTCGGGTCGGGATCGGCGCCCCCGACTCCCCGCACAGCGAGGTCCGGACGGACTTCGTCGTCATGGACACCCCCTCCCCATACAACGCCATACTCGGGAGGCCGGGGATCAACAAGTTGAGGCTGATCATTGCAGGGCACATGCTCTTGGGACGATTCCCAACCGAGCACGGGTTCGGACACGTCCGGGGATACAACTATGAAGAAGCAGCGAAGCCCCGAAATAGGCAGGAGGTCCTCGCCATGGAGGAGTCGGCACCAGAGACGGAGGTATCGGATGACCCGCGCGACGGGCTGATGGCAGTGTCACCCGCTCTTGAGCGCGAAAAGCTGAGGACGATTCAGCTATCCTCCGAAAACCCGGAGAGGACGGTCCAAATCGGAGCATCATTGGCCCCCGCGATAGACGAGCGGCTGGTCGCGCTGCTGAAGGAGAAGCAGGAGGTGTTCGCGTGGTTGTACAAGGACATGCACGGGATCAGCACAAACATCATATCCCACAAGCTGAGCGTCAGCGCCGGCGCACGGACAGTGAAGCAGAAGCGGCCGGCGTACAAGGCGGAACACTACACGGCGATGCACGAGGAGGTGGACCGATTGCTGGGCATCGGGTTCATTCGCAAGGTGGATTACCCGAAGTGGATCTCCAACGCTGTAATGGTGCAGAAGAACAACAAAAAATGGAGGATGTGCATCGATTACAGCGACCTCAACAAGGCGTGCCCCAAGGATAGCTTCCCTCTACCAAGGATCGACCAGTTGGTGGACGCGACAGCCGGGCACGAGCTCCTGTCCATGATGGACGCGTACTCGGGCTACAACCAGATCTTCATGGACCCCGAGGACCAGGAGGCGACGACGTTTTTCACGGACAAAGGCCTATATTGTTACGTCGTTATGCCATTCGGGTTGAAGAACGCTGGCTCCACATACCAGAGGCTCATGAACGCGATCTTTCATGGCCTGATTGGCAATATTGTGGACGTGTACGTGGACGACATACTGGTGAAGAGCGTCCGGGCGGTCTACCACGTCCAGAACTTGGGGACTGTGCTCGACGTCCTCATCGGGAACGGTATGAGGTTAAACCCGGCTAAGTGCACGTTCAGAGTCACCAACAGCAAATTCCTTAGGTATATCGTTAGCCAGCGGGGAATCGAGGCTGCGCCCACCAAGGTGAGGGCAATCATCGACATGAAACCGTCCGTCAAGAACGCAAACCTGCAGAGCCTCACGGGCAAGCTCGCATCACTGAACAGGTTCATATCTCGCTACTCAGACAGATGCGCC
Source organism: Geum urbanum (assembly GCA_946800695.1). Lineage (NCBI taxonomy): Eukaryota > Viridiplantae > Streptophyta > Magnoliopsida > Rosales > Rosaceae > Geum > Geum urbanum. Next base: position 968,373 of record OX326998.1, on the reverse strand, counting down.
CCATTCTTCAAAGCCCTCCGAACGACAAACAAACGGGAGGTCGCATGGACACTCGAATGCGAGACATCTTTCCTTCAGATCAAGGAGTACCTGGCCTCCATCCCACTCCTCTCCAGGCCCGTCCGAGGGGAGATACTATACATCTACATGGCCGCCTCCCTCACAGCCGTCAGTTCTGCCCTCGTCCGCAGGGATGACTGCACGGAACTGCCCGTTTTCTTCTCAAGAAAAGGCATGACAGGCGCTGAGACCCGATACCCGACGATAGTGAAGATGGCGCTCGCGCTCATCATCGCCGCCCGACGGTTGAGGCCATACTTCCAAGCGCACAACATCCACATCCTCACGAACGTACCACTGCGCCAGATCCTGCAATCGCCCGATCACAGTGGCCGCCTGGCGAAGTGGGCAGTCGAGCTCAGCGAATTCGACCTTCAGTACAAGCCCCGAACGACAATCAAGGGATAGGCAATGGCGGACTTCATCGCCGAATACACGGAAGCAGAGGCAACGTCGGTCGACGCATCTGACGGCCCGGCGGTAGAGGCATCCGACAAACCGGAGGTCAATGAGGGACCATTGTCGGAGTGGAACCTCTACGTCGACGGTTCATGCACAAAGAAGGTGAGCGGCGCCGGGATCATCCTAACCGGGCCAGGAGGGGTAAACACGGAGTACGCCCTCAAGTTCGATTTCAAAATAACCAACAATGAGGCCGAGTACGAAGCTCTCATCGCGGGCCTACAGCTGGCCAAGAACTCGGAGGCGCCTGACCTCAATGTATTTAGTGACTCACAGTTGGTGGTGAGCTAGGTCAAAGGGAAATTCCAAGCAAAGGGGCAGTCTATGATCTCCTATCTGAAGTACGTGAAGGCGCTAATCAGCAGGTTCAAATACGTAAACATCAACCACATACACTGAGGACTTAATGCGAAGGCGGACAGGCTCGCCCGATTGGCTACGGCCCCCGTACATACGGGACCAGGGCAACGGATTGTCGAGGTGCTACGACGACCTAGCATCTCAGGAGCAGAACAGATCCTGACAATCGAACCGCATGAGCACAGCTACATGGACGTGCTCATCGCTTACAAGGCAAGGGGAGAGCTTCCAGAAGACAAGCGAGAGGCCAGAACCATCGTCGCATGGGCGGCAAACTTCAGCGTGCGGGATAGAGCGTTGTACCGACAAGGGAGGACTTGGGCGAGCCTCAAGTGCGTCACTCCAACAAAGGGCAACTCGATCATGCAGGAAATCCACTCGGGCACGTGCAGCCACCATGCGGGCGAGCCATCGATCGCACACAAGGCCCTTCAGTGTGGATTCTGGTGGCCCACCATCCACGCGGACGCCACGGCACTAACGAGCAAGTGCCACCAGTGCCAGTTGCACGCGCATCACCACTTCACGCCCGCCGTCCCACTATCCATCCTCCTGTCGCCCCTACCATTCGCACAGTGGGGACTGAACCTAATCGGAGAGCTCCCAAAATCAAAGGGGCAGTACAGGTACCTGATCGTCATCATTGACTACCACACCAAGTTCATTGAAGCCCAGCCAATGGCAAAGATCACGACAGAGAAGGTCGAGCACTTCCTCTGGCGCTTCCTCTTCTGTCGCTACGGAATGCCAATCAGCATCATCACGGACAACGGGCCACAGTTCAACAACCCCCAGCTCACGGCCTTCTGCAAGCGGCAAGGAACGGATCTCGTGTTCGCATCACCAGCACACCCTCAGACAAACGGACAAGTAGAAGCAGAGAACAAAATAATCAAGGCGGGCATCAAGAAGAAAAATGAAGATATTGAACCTGGGGACGCGGGATACGGGCGTTGGCCCGAGGTCATCCCAGAGATCTTATGGTCCATCCGAACCACCGCCAACTCCGCCACGGGCGAAACCCCGTTCAGTCTGACGTTCGGGACAGAGGCTGTGCTACCCTTGGAGATCACCCACCAGAGCCCACGGATCGAGGGGTACGATCCACGCACGAACAACGAGGGACTACGACTCAACAACGACTTGCTGGAAGAACGGAGGGACACAGCGCATCTCCACAACGCCGCGAACAAACAGAGGATCGCCCGATTATATAACCAACGTATTCGGGCTCGACCAATCCAACAGGGGGACTGGGTGATGAAGGCAATCTAGCAGAAGGTCAAGGCACTCCGCCCGTCATGGGAAGGTCCGTACGTCATGGACGAAGTGGTAAGCGCCAGCACTTTCTACCTTAGAGACATGCAAGGTCAATGACTGCGACACCCGTGGAACATCCAACACTTGAGAAAGTACTTTCATTAAATTTCGGTGTTATGTACTTATTCATTTTAAGTTCATTTTATTATTACGTTTGTTCTCAACCCGCCTGCCCGATACTCAGGGGACTGGGGCGAGATTGTTCGCGTTGGTGTAACGGTTAGAATACCATAGCAAAGAGTAAAGAGCGTATGTACACGCGAATCATTCAAATGATGCAAAAAAAAAGAACAGAAGTAAAAGGCACACGTACGGAAGCAAAAGAAATTTCATTAAAACAAAAGAGCGCTAGGCCCATTACAAAAGAGCTACACTATTACAAGAAATAAAAAAAATCTACATTACTGCTCCGCCTGCCCCGCCGCCTCCGCTGCCTGCCCGGGCTGCTCCGCCTCTGGCTGCTCTGGCCCTGCGGGCGCCCCACCCGCCAGCGACTGCAGGTGTGCACGGTAGCGCTCCAAGTCTAGGAACGGAGACACGGCCTCCTGGAACTCAGCCACTTGACCATCAGCTTCAGCGGCCACCAACTCCAAGAACTCCGAAGATTCCTTGAAGGCAGCAACCGCCTCCGCTTGGGCCCGCATGACGCGCTCCTTGGTCCAAGCCTGGCGTTCGGCCTCTATTAGGCGGGACTCCATCTCCCCCAGCTTGTTGGCCGCCTCCGCCCGAGCATCCTCGACCGCAGCAAGAGCGCTGTCCCGCTCCGCCTTAAAAACTGCCTTACGCTCCGCGGCATCATGGAGCTGACAGACCTGGCGGTCCGCCAACTCATTGGCTTGTAGAGACCGTGCTGCAGCTTCTTCCGCGACAGCTGGACCTCACGCAGCTCCGCCTTCAGCATCGCCACCTCCCGATCGGTCGTCTCCTGCATGCGCATTTTGAAGAGCTTGTGTTGCATCATCGCACATGCATTATAGGCCTGGTCCAGGTCATCCAAAGGATGCGGGCCTGGCGGCAGCAACCCATTTACGGACTTCACCCCTGAGGCAACAACGGCGAGGGGCTCACAGAATGCGTGCGCACCCCAGTGGCATCTGTCCGTGAACGCTTTTGCGGGCGCTCGGCACTACCCTCCAGCTCGAACGCATTGAAAGGGAGTTCTGCACTTGTTTGAGGCATGCGGGCGGCATCCCGTCTGTCCCTCTGCTCCACCCGGCACTGGTCGCGCTCCACCTGCCGCTGTTCATTCTTGCGGTGGAGGCGCTCACGCTCCGCCCAGTCCTGACCTTTGGAGGCAGAGATGTTACTTGGAGGCGGGCGGGGGACGGTCGTCTGGGACGCCCGGATGGGTTGGGCGCAGTCAGCCACATTGGGGATGGGGATCTTGGCCTGCATGCTGCTCCACAGGACGAGCCCGCCACACCCATCATCCGCCACGGGTGAACGTGTCGCCCTTGCCGGGTATCCTCAGCCTCACGGAGCTCGGGATGTGGTAGTCGCGTGCCCACCTCGCCATCTCCTTCACAGACGGTGCACGCTCGGGCTCTTGTACCGGAGTCCCATCTGGCAGCACCCAGTGTACGCGACCGCCTTCCGCGAACTAGGGAACGGACGACTCCTGCTGCACGTCCTTCTCGCCCCACGACCCAGAAGTGGGCGAAGACCCGCCCGACGACCTCGACAAACTCCCTAACCCTGCGGCAGCGAGCGCTCGTTGGGGATCCATTGACTGCACCACAGGAGAATTGTTAGGGATGTATCGAAGAGGCGTCAAACTCATCACGGATTCGGCCGAGGATGTACCCGACCCGCTCGAGGTTGGAATACAACTAACCCACCCTGCCCCCGGTACGTATATCCGCTCACGCGACTGTCCGCTCGATACCTCTATTGACTCCATCTCCTAGACGCACGCACGTGAAACCCACACTTAGTAGGAAAAAAACTACCAGAAACAACAAAAACCCAGAAAATCTACCCCAAACAAGATCAAACCAGGCACGCCTCAAGAACACGCCTTGTTCTTCAGACGCAAACCCAGAAAAAACCAAAAAACTAAGAAACCATGGGGGGAGAAACGGAAAAGCAAAAGAACAGAACAAAAAAGCAGAAACAGAGTCAAGGGACTCACTAGAGATTGAAGATTACAGTTGAAAGTTGAACATTGATAGTGAACTCCGGCAAGGAACACGAACAGAGCAAGAACAGTGTGCAAAGTGAATTTGACAGAGTTTCAGTAAATGTAAAAAGCGATGAGGAAGACGACACCACAAGGCCCTATTTATACTGATCACACGGAACACACCATCGAACGCCAGCCGTTCATTTTTGCGTGTCCACCGTCAGATGGTGACACGTGGCCCCGATGCGGTTTACTTACCCACCCAAGTAACCACGCTAACCCTTCAGCTTCCCGCCTCGTTTTCAAAACCCTAGCACGATCTCCCACGACTCACCACGTGTCATCCATGCAACACCCCACGCTCCCACGCGCCTGACGCCTGACCTTCGAGCAGTTACTACGTCATCAACATTTAATGCACAGGGCACGCCAGCATTAATTACGCCGGCTAGCATTTATTACACAACGATTCCCAAGAAGAAGTCAAAAGGAATGCCACCTCAAGCACCTCGTCAGACAAAGAATCACCCCACCTAAGACAAGACAACACACGTCACGCCTCCCGTTATTCGGACTAGCGCACACACCACCAGCACGACCAACGGCCCAAGAAACCTCACAGGCAAGCAAACGCCACCCCACCAGGTTAGTACAACACCATTTAGGCATCCCGGAAGAGGATGAACGTCTGCGTTCCCTTCCCGCGTGCACGCGCTAAAATGAAGAACTGACACTGCCACGGGCGTGGGGCACCTCCCATCCGTGTGCGTAACGGTAAGCGATCAATTCGCCGGATTAGGCGGCACATGCATGGGGTCTGTCCTCTCTGAGGGTACGGGGTCCGAACCTCTCCTAGTGTGACGACCCGGACCAGAATCAGCAGTGTGATCAGCTATATTCATGGGTTGCTGCGTAATCGCAGATTGCCGACAGTTATTTGAATTGCCAGATTTGTTAACAACTAAATTATTGGCTGAGAATTGGAGCTGGGTCTCTTCTCGAGAGTCGTTGTACATGTGATTTTGAGTTCGTGGGCGGTTCCGGATCGTTATTTGGACGACCGAGGAATAAGTTATGAATATTTGAAGTTTCGATATAATCGGGTTTTTAAGGCAGCCTTCTTAACGACTAAATTACCGGACGAGAATTTGGTTTCGGCTTCTTTACGGAAGTTGTTCAGAATTTAATTTCGAGCTTGTGGAACTTCCGGAGCATTATTCCGAGTTACGAAGATTTAGTTGTGAATATTTCCGATTGTTGATTATTTAGTCGATTAAAGAGTGTGTTTGGGTGAACTGTTGACTTTTTATCGGGTCGATGTGTTTGACTTCGGGTGATTATTGAAGAACATGTTGAGTCGAGTTTGTTGCAGCGAGAATTATCGGAATCGGAATTACGACGAGGAAGTTACGGGTGTTTAAAGTTTGTCGCAAAATGTATTTTGGAAGTTTCCTAATTGGGAAAGAATTTAATGAGTATTTAATGGGGGTGTCCCCTTTGGGAAAGTCAACAGAAGCATTATTGGGTTGACTGGTGTGTTGACCAGTCAACGCGGGGTGAGTTGGGGTGGCGCGACGGTGGTTCGGCTCGCCGGCGGCGAGGGGTATTCTGGCCACCTCCGAGCCTCCTTTTGGTCCCTATCGACTCGCCTCACTGTCCTCTACTCAACCCCGGCCACCACGCACGGCATGGCTCACGGAGGAGGAAGAATTTCCGGCGAGAAGTTAGTAATTTTTGGAGTGAATTCGGGTTCCATATTTTCGGCCGAATTAAGCTTAATCAAGCACTGGGTTTTGAAGCTCTCCTCTCCATGATTCTAACCATGTAAGTATGGAGTTCTAATTCGATTTGTGGATGGAGAATTTTTAATTTGAAAATTTGGTACCAATTCGGTTTTGCATGAAATTGAGCTAGTTAGAGATTGAATTGGCCTTTGTTGCAGTTGACAAAGTTGCTCAGTGGATGATTTTGAGTGGAATAGGGGTTGCTCCGCCGATGAATTTTTGGGTTGGTGGTGGCGCCGCTGTGGGCGGTGGTCAACGGTAAAAGTTTGACTTTTTGGAGTTCGACAAGTTGCATGTCATTTCACTCGAAATCGCGCCCCGATCGCAGTGGGGAGGTTCGTTTTTTGAATTGAGCATCCGAACTTACAGCGAGGTATTGAGATGTAATTTCCAGATTTCCGACAGTTTGTCGTAATCGGATTCCGTGTTTCCGAGAACGGTGGTTTCTCGTGATTTATCTTGTATTGTCGAGTTATGATTTTGAGAAATGGATTTTGTGAATATTCAGGAGTTCGTGATCGTTCGTTTGGCGAGAGACTTTCCGCCGGATCACGGGTTAACGCGAACTGCGTTACGCTAGTCTGGGAGTGGACAATTTCTTTTCACGGAAATGATTGCGAGTCTTTTAATACGATTTTCGAACTTGAGCATGTGTACGAGATTACAATTTATACGAGCATGTGTTAGACGATTATGCTTATATCACTATATATTACGTATATGCATTTATATGCTGTTTATTGCATTTGCATCGAACTGTTCATGATTTGGTTTACACAGAGCACAGTTTATATATGATGTTGTATCGATACACTTGCATCCCGGCTGATCCCCAAGGATGTGTGCCAGGGGAGGCTGTGACTCCTTACCCGAGGCCTTTACCGGGGGGAGGCAGACCTCTGACCTGAGGCCTTTCTGGCTAGAGTCACGTGTGGGTCTGGGATCCCGTGATTTGGACTGTACTAGCACGGAGGTGTCCATGAGTGACCCCGTGGGATTTTTACTTGCATGCTCAGTACGCTGGAGGAGTATGAGTTTACCTCGCGTATTTTATTATGTTTATTCATTCGACTCGCATATATTATTTTAAACATATATATGAACTGGTGAAAGACATTTATTTTCGTCCACTCACTCTAACAGTTTTCATGTCTTTCCCCTAGGCTTTTCGGTTTCCGTGCCCAGTTTGCAGTTCGGACTCTGATGTCGCACGTCGTGGTTGGAGGCATAGTGCTCGAGCTACCTTGTTTCTTTCAGTAGGTTTTTTGTTCTACCTACTGTGGTTTACGTATATGATTATACATTAGAGGTCGCTCTGAGTATACTGTTGTATATATTATACGATTTTACTCCGGATTTCAGTACAGTACAAATATATTTACTACTTTACGTTATTGTTGATATGTTGAGAAATCCGGATGGGATTGGTGCCCACGGTTTGCTTTTTGTGGCATAGGATGAAGTGTATTTTCCGCGTGCAGGTAATGGTAATTCCACGTTAGTAACGAAACTCTGCCAAAATTTCTATGGTTTTTGTTGGTTCGTGTTTTCAAAAGGGTTTGATTCCCGTTTAGGGAGTTAAATCGGGGTTGGTTCCTATCAGCTAGGGCATGGGGTCCGTTCTCTCCTTGCGCCCGCTATGCAAAGTTCCCATTGTTCCGAATAGATTGAAACCGTCTGTTGCAACTCCAAGGCGCACATTCCTGCAGTCCCGTGCGAAACCTGGAAAAGTTCTGTCAAAATGTTGAAACGCTTCTCCATCAGCTGGGTGACTGAGGCTACCAGCCACGCATATTCGCTCCCCCAGCCATCGCATATGCTTGGCAGTGTGTGAGGACATAAACAAACGCTTCAACCTTGGTGTTAGAGGGAAGTTACGAATCATTTTTTTGGGAATATCATTCGTATGTGGCCTATATCTTTCAAAATAACACACTGGACAAATCCTCTCGTTTACAAGCGCCCCCCTGAACAACACACAGTTAAACTCACACGCATCAATTCTTTCGTAACCGAGTGAAAGATCACTCAAGATTTTTTTAATTCTCGAGTATGAACAGGGGAATGTGTGCCATTTAGGAAGAAGTTTATTAATGTAAATACATAAAGAGTCAACACTTGTGTCCGACCATCCATTTTCATTTTTCATTTCCATTGCATCTAATATGGCACTCAAAACAGTTTCCTCACTGCCTTCATATAATGGGGTCTGTGACTCCTTCAATAATCTATCGTACTTTTCATAATCATCGTCTACCATGTCATTGAAGTTCATGCCAGAATTATCTTCCACTAATTGTTAGGGTGCATCTGCATGGTATCCAGGATAATAGGGATATGCATCATGTAGAATCTCCAACTGCGGGTTCACTGAAGGACCGGCACCACTAGAAGGACCGACTCTGTCTTGAAGCCACTGTATTCGTTGACTGAGCATTGCCGGTTCACCAGAAACTTCCCCGTGAAGGTGCCAGACTGTATAATTCGGACTCAAACCACTGTGTGATAAGTGATGATACATGACATCCATAGTAACCTTGAACGGACCGTTCTTACAACGTTTGCACGGGCAGTAGTGATAATCGGCTCTATTATTATGTCGTCGGGCAAAATTCATCAACTCGAATATGCCTGTGATGTACCTTGGATCAGCATGATGATATGTCATCCAAGTTTTGTCTGGGTGTCCGTCCATGTTTCTTGTCAACATAAACAATCAATATGAACAAAGTTACCACACCACAGTTGCTATTCAACCAAAACACCACACTTCTTCGGCTTATGCCTCCGGGTTGGGTCATATCCCCTTCAGGGGAACACGACATTTGTCAAAGCTCTTGCACCCATGCGTTTCAGCTCCAGTTTAGGGAAATTTCGGCAGTATCTCCCTACAGTTCCCCGAGTGCACACATATCTAAACAACCTAATTTGCACTCGAGGAACATTGAAAGGAGACACTATCAAACCATATCCCAAAACTGAAACTGAAATCACATGAATAGCAAAATGATCAACAAAGTCATGTTCACCTAAAGTGTCCAAAAATGGGACAATTCGAGAATCAACAACTCAACTCGATCAACTAGATGAGTTGTTGATTCTTAAACGGGAGTTCTAAGTTGATAAACACCACAATTATATATAACCATACGCTCGATTTCATGATTAACACTAATAACACTACTAATTAAGGCTCGAATATACCTAATCTACACTAATCATCAATAAATTTCACTAAATTTAACCAAATTTCAAACATTATTCATGAACCCATAACATGATTTATCACAATTCAATGATTCAAACACTAAAACTACAACATAAGACCAAATTCAATTCAATTTCAAAAATTTCACATCAACTTCATTTTCACTTCTAATCATCAATAAATTTCACTAAATTTAACCAAATTTCAAACATTATTCATGAACCCATAACATGATTTTTCACAATTCAATGATTCAAACACTAAAACTACAACATAACACCAAATTCAATTCAACTTCAAAACTTTCACATAAACTTCAATTTCACTTCTAAATTAACATATTATGGTCATAAAGAGGGTTAAAGAGATACAAATCAAACTAACCTTACTCAAGAATCAAATGAATGGCAAGAACAACCTTCTTTCTCAATTTCCTAAAATTTCTCCCAAAATCGCACAAGAACAGCTCCAGAACGCGATTGAACTGTTTTTCTAAAATTTTAACTTTATGAACGGTTTGCTTTTAAGAAGAAGAGCATATCCAGATTTTAAAAAAAACGAGGCGACGAAGATTGATCAATCTTCGTCGCCTCGATTTTCTTCGAGGCGACCAAACTCATCTTCGTCGCTTCGAATGTAAAAAGTGGTCGCCTCATATTATTGAAGCGACCAAAATCAATCTACGTCGCCTCAATTTTTTGAAGCGACGTAATTAATATCTAAGGCAATCTACGTCGCCTTATTGAAATTGGGGCGACGAAGAAACGTAACTACGTCGCCCCAATACTCTCCTCCAGTAGTGTCTAAAGTGGCGACCCTGCGAATCTAGTGCCAATAGGAACCGTTCCGACTTAACATGGCGTAGTTGTAGCCCATAACCTCCGAGACTAAGAGCTCGGGGCGATTATTGAAGACTCTATCGTTGGTGGTGAAGCACTCTTTGACCATATCCCATCTGCTGACAGTAAGAGCTCGGTGTGATTGTGAAGACCGGTCCGTACTTGTCAGCCATGTTGCCTAAGGTTATGTGCGGCGGAAGTGACCCCCCCCCCCCCAAGAGGGGAAGGTGCCCAACTAATGGCCATGCACCGGCGCTCCTCTTTTTTTGGTGGCCCAGATGGAAGTTTTGGATAACCATAGTGTTTCTACCGAATTACGCGCGAGGACGTAATCTGGCAGAAGCAAGTACGAGCAGACTTCCTTCTCCTCGTCCGAACGCTCGGGCTGTTCGGATGGTCGGGCGCTCTCTCTTCCTTCGGGTGATCGGGTGCGCGCGTTCGGGTGCGGCTGTTAGAAGAATACAACAATGAACAGACAGTCGGGGGTCAAGACGGGGTGGCCCGCCTTCAACGCTCCGATGCCTAAGTCAGATGATGTATTGGATATAACGGTTAAGCGAACGTGCGAACGAGTGTTTAATGCTTGGATCAGAATGGATTCAATGCTCTTACCTGTCATAACTACCTTACCTATATAGGTGGTTGAGCTTCGTGCTTGATGGTGTTCTTCGATGTGGGACTGGTGCACTTGCTGGTGTGTGATCCGCTCATTCAGGCGTGCACCCCACGGGCGCGTGTGCGCTCGGATGGGGTCGGTCTGGTAAGTGAAGTTGAAGGCTCCTTGGTGGTCTTTCGGGTGGTCTGGTAGGTGTCGATTACCTGCTTAAGTGGATAAGTATATTTAATCAGACAACTCATGATATACAAACAAGTCCCCCAAGTCCCCAAGTCAAAGATAACTTTCTTGACTGGGGAGTTAAAAAAGGGTCCGTACGATTAAACAAAATACTTATCCGGTTGAACAGTGGTGCGTGATCCTGTAACCCCCCCCCAAGTCCCCCAACTCTCCGGTCAAGGAAGGGCTCGCATGACGGAGTGGGACATGCGCGTCCGAGCGTGTATCTGTTCATGCATTCATGTACCTGTTCGTGCGTTCGTGGACCTGTGGGCCCGGCCTCCAAACAAGACTTGCTATTTTGGAGCCGCGCGCCCGGATAGAGTTGGTCTTGTAAACATGAATAAGTACAACAGATATATATGTATGCAAGTGTGAATGTATGGTATGATGCATGAATGTATGGTATGATGTGTGAATGTATGCAAATGCTGGTCGTAACGCCAGCGTTGGGGTGACACTGCGTATGTCGCACGTCAACGGGGATGCCGTCGCGTACGCTGTAGCGTCAACGGTACGATCAGGACCGCGATGTACAATGTTGCAGCACGCACGAACGCGTACCCGTGCCGCCCTTCGCATTTAGCGCGCGCAGAGGCCTCTGCCGCCTAAACCGGGAAGATTTCGCACCCGAAGAGGACGGACCCCACACCCGGTAACGCTCATCGGTCTCGGACCGTTCAAGGAGAGGACGGACCCCACACCCCTGCCAGTTCCGAGTCGGCGAGTCGATCGTTAACGTTACGCCCACGGAGGGGAAGAACCCCACGCCCGTGCCGCCCATCGAGCTTGCCGCGCAGAGAGGGGGCGGACCCCATGCCTCTGGCTCCACAGCCGGCTTGTATTTGCGCGGACGGAGAGGACGGACCCCACACCCGCCGCTTATTAGTCTCAGAGCCTGCAGAGGGAGGACGGACCCCACGTCCCTGTTAGGACTGAGTTGGCTCACGGAGGGGAAGAACCCCACGCCCGTGCCGCCTAACGATCTTAGCGCGCCCAGGGAGGGGGCGGACCCCATGCCTCTTTCGCCGTGGGCGGCTTGTATTTTCACGTACGGAGAGGACGGACCCCACACCCGTCGCCTATTAGTCTCAGTGCCTGCAGGGGGTGGGGCGGACCCCACACCCCTATCAGGACTGAGTTGGTGCGTCGATCGTTAACGTTGCGCACACGGAGGGGAAGAAACCCACGCCCGTGTCGCCCATCAAGTTTAGCGCGCCTTGCCTGTTGCCGCCTAAACCGGCTTGCCCGCGATCGTTAACGTTGCGCACACGGAGGGGAAGAACCCCACGCCCGTGTCGCCCATCGAGTTTAGCGCACCATGCCTGTTCCCGGCTAAACCGGCTTGCCCGCGATCCTTAACGTTGCGCACACGGAGGGGAAGAACCCCACGCCCGTGTCGCCCATCGAGTTTAGCGCGCCATGCCTGTTGCCGCCTAAACCGGCTTACCAGTTCTTACCGGTGTGCGCATGGGGGGAGGTCCCCAACGCCCACGATCGTGTTACTTTGTTCGGACGTGCGCGGGCGATCTTATTTCACTAGTCGTTCGGGTGGTGTGTGAGTTTTGTTCGATTGGCGGGAGATGTGGTGTGCCTTGCCTTGGATCTGGTGGGCGCTTGGCGAGATGTTTTTGAGGTGACATTCCTTTTGACTGCTCGTTGGGAACCGTTGTGTAATAAATGCGAGCCATCGTAATTAATGCTGGCGTGGGCCGGGCATTAGATGCGGGTGAACGTGATAACTGCTCGAAGCACAGACGTCAGGCGCGTGGGCGCGTGGGAGTGATGCATGGGCGCCACGTGTCGAGTCGTGGGAGACCGTGCCAGTGTTTGAATTCAAGGCGGGAAGCTGAAGAGGTGGCACGTTTTACTAAGGAGGGTTAGTAAACCGCCCCGTGCCACGTGTTGCAATCCGACGGTGGACACGCGAGAATGGACGGCTGGCGTTCGTTGGCTGACGTCGTGTGATCAGTACAAATAGGGGTGTGGTGTCGTCTTCCTCCTCACTTTCTATGATTTGTCGAAACGCTGCAGAAAATTATTTTGCACACTGTTCCCCTCGGAGCTCTGCTGTTTTTTGTTTCTTGCCGGAGTTTCCTCGTCGACTTTCAGCCTTTCTGCCGTCAAAGACCGAATTTGGTGAGGCTCTCATCCCGTTTCTGGTGTTTTCCATTTTGGTTCGTGTTTGGTTGTTTCTGGGGTTTTTTTGGCTTTTTCTGGGTTTTGCATCTCAAGAACAGGGCGTGTTCTTGAGGTGTGCCAGGCTTGATTTTGTTTGGGGTAGGAATTTTGTGTTTTTGGTGTTTCTGGTGGTTGGCCCCCCCTACTCTCTTTTGCTAAGTGTTGCCAATGTATCCTGGCGCGCCTCCAAATCTGCCTCGGCCTATGTGGTCCCTCACGGACCCGAACGTTGGTGGTGTTTTTCAATGTCCTCCGTTCGAGCGGGCTGGGCACCACACACGGGCGGAATGCCTCCATTTCTTCCGTCTGCGACACTCCACTCCGTCAGATCGAGTCCCCCAGTCCTTCCGTACACTCAATACGAACGAGTACCCGCTGGGCGCACGCGTGCCGTTGGGATTTTATTGGGCGCACGAGTGCCGCCAGGCCGCCTGGGCTGTGGGTTGTAGTTTGCTACCAAAAATAGGAATAGGATAATTTCACGAAGTGTTGTACCTGGTCGCTAACCTTCCGTTTGTGTGCCCTGTAGGTAAGATGACGAAGTCCAAGGCGACAGACAAGGATGACGTGCTCAAGCGCCGCCTGCTCGCACTGCGGGATGCCGCCGCAAAGGCCCGCAAGGTGGCGGATGACGGTCGTGGCGTACTCGTCCCGGGGGACAGTACCCAGCCCAAGACCCCTGCCGCAAACGTGGCTGATCCTGCCCCGCTCATTCGAGGGTCACAAGCGGATGCTCCCCGCCCGCCACCGGGTGATGCCGCCGGATCCAAGGCCCAGGCCCGGGCGAAGTGAGAGCAGCAGCAGTCCGAGCGAGATGATATCGGGGACAGGCGGGAGGCTGCCCATGCGCCTCAGTCTGCCAGTCGTGTGCACGTCGCGCCCTCGTCTTCGGATCGACCTTCAAGTCCTCCACGATACTCTTGCTCTCCAAATCCCTCGCTTCCGTCTTCCGGTCCTCCACAATTTCTTGAGCAGGGGGAGGGTGAGGAGCGTGCGCAGAAGCGCCCCCGGACTGAAGATTCCCCTCCCGGCCCTACTCCTGAGACGAATGTTGATGTTGTGGACGCCTTGCGCCGTGTGCTGGTGGATGGCGCTGCGTCTCTGGGGTCCCTGCTGCAGCCACTGGAGAATGCTGCCCCCGACAGGCTGGATGTGGTCTTTGTTGCATGCACCCGCCTGCTGCATCAGATCTTCCGCGTCCGCTCGCGGGAGAGTGTGGAACTTGCACGCGTCAGGGCCGAGGGGGCGAAGCAGCGGAGGATGACGGACAGGGTGGCGGCGCAGCTCGAACAGGCCAACAAATTGGTCCACCGGTACACCGCCCGCGCGGATGAGGCGACCGCCCGGTCCACCGAAGCTGCCGCTCGTGAAGCTGTGGCTATTGCTGAACGGGACAAGGCCGTGGCCGAGGTGAAGCGGGTGCGCGCCGAGCTGAAGCTCGTCCGTGCTGAAGCAGCTGCCCGGGAGGCGCTCTCAGAGTCCCGGCTGAAGGAGGCTGATCGCGTTGCTCGCACGGATGCTGTGGCGACGTTCAAGGAGTCTGACGAGCTCCGCGGACTGGTCAGAGCGGAAGTGGATGTGCAGGTGCCTGCGTTCCAGGCAGCGGTGAGTCCTTTTTTGAAAATGGAGGAGTACCAAGCGTTCTTGGAGTCTGAATTTGAGAGACGGACGGGCGCTCAGGTTCCTGCCTCTGAGAGAGAGGTGGAGCCCTCGGGGGAGCCTGCTAGGGCGGAGCTGGAGCCGGTGATCAGGCGGATGGATTCGGGCGAGCAGGTGGAGGCTGTTGTGGTAGCGTCGTCGGAGGAGGCTGAGGAGTTGGATGTTGACACGGGGGCGTAGTATATGGTGTTTCTTCTTCTTCTTTGTAATGGGATAGATTTTTGTAGTCGGGTATTGTGCCTTCCATTAATAAAGTACCTTCTTTCCGTATGTGTGCCTTGTCTGAAGTTTTTTTTTTTGGCATCTTTTGAATGACTCGTGCGAACGCGCGCCCACCCCTCTGCCTTGAATGGAATTGTAACCAAGTGTTACATTCACGTGCGCAGCCTATCCCCAGTCCCCCGAGTACTGGGTGGGCGGGGTAAGGACGAACGGGCGTGCTAACATAAACTAATGGAAAGAGTACAACAAAAGTACAATACAAAATTTAATTACAGTACTTCCATGGTACCCGTAGTCGTTGACCCTGCACATCTCGGAGGTAACAAAGTGTTGGCGCTTCCCTCTGCGGACGGGGTGTCTTCATCCCTTGCCGGATTGCCCCCAGTCCCCCAGTTGGATTGGTCGAGCCCGGATGCGCTGGCTGAACGATCGGGCGATCCCCGTTTGTTCGCTCCTTTGTGAAGATGCATCATGTCTCCTCGCTCTTCCAGCAGATTATTGCTGATACGTAGCCCTTCACCGTTCGTGCGTGGATCGTACCCCTCGATCCGTGGGCTCTGATGGGTGATTTCTAGGGGTAACATAGCTTCCCTTCCGAATGTCAGGCTGAACGGAGTCTCGCCCACCCCGGGGTTTCGTGGCTTCTTCGTGATTGTATCCCCGAACGTACCCGATTCCATGCTCGGTTGGGAATCGTCCCAAGACCAGGTGCCCCACGACGATCATCTTCAGTTTGCAGATTCCCGGCCTCCCGAGAATGGCGTTGTATGGGGAGGGGGTGTCCATGATAATGAAGTTCGTTTGGACCTCACTGTGCGGGGAGTCGGGCGCACCGATCCCGACCCGAATATTGTCGCTCCCAATCGAGTACGATGTCTCGCCCGTGAAGCTGGCGACACACTCGTGATCCTGCGTCATCTTGCTGGCGGGCCTGCCAAGCGCCGTGTACGCGTCCAAGTAGATCACGTTCACGGACGCCCCATTATCTATCAACACCCTCCTCACGAGGAATCGATCGATGATCGCGCCGATCAAGAACGGCAGGGTGCTATCCGGCGGACTTCTCTCCTCGTCTTCCGCCGTGAAGCTAATGGCGGGCGTCTCCTTCCTTCCCACCTTGGGCGTTCTCCCCGACCCGATCGCCAGCACCTCTCTGCTCGAGCGATCGGGCGATGACGTTCCATCCTTGCGCTTGCCCCTGGATATCGTACTGATAGTCCCACGGGTCCCGATATTCGCTTCGCGCTGTCGCTCTTCCACCCTGGGGGGGGGGGGTCCGATCGTCCCTTAAGTCCTCGAGGGCCTTCTTCAGCATAATGCAGCTGTTGGTACGGTGGGTGGCGGCGTTGTGGAATTCACACCAGACGTCCGGGAGTCGGCCGGTCGGAGCCACCGCTTTTGTCATGTTGTTTGGTGGCGGTATTCGGTGTCGATGCAGGTGGAGTAGGTGCTCGTTGGACTGGTGATCGACCGCACAGACCTCTTGTCCCACTGGTCGGTGCTGTGGCGCTGGCGGTAGACGGGCGCCCTGCTGCGCTGATCCCCTCGTCTGGTTGTAGTGGTTGCCCTGGTGGTTGCGGAAGAACGACCTCTGGTAATTTTGTCTGTGCTCGTCCCGGCTCCTCTTATAGCCCCCGGCTGGTTCCCCTTCGTCGTCCGAGGGTCGTCGCGGCTGGGCATTCTCCTCCGGTCTGTTGGCGCTAGACTCGGGGGCGGATCAGTACACTCGCGTCTCCACCAACGCCTTCTGTACGACCAGGTCCATGATCTCGTCGTAGTCGAAATGTTCCTTCCTTACCAGCTTTTCTACGAACGGGGTGGCGAGTAAGTTATCCATCAGGGCTACCTTGGCCACCCGTTTATCAAGGTCCCTGCATGTGCTTGCAAGCGTCCTCCATCGGTTGATGTAGCTCGACAGGCTCTCGTCCATCCCCTGGCGGACCTTGAGGAGAATACCCGTGGTGTTGTATTTCCCTTGGAGCCGATAAAGCTTCTGGAAGCTCTCCGCCAGCTCGATGAACGAATGGATGGATCCTAGCGGGATCTCGTAGAACCAGCTCCGAGCTTCTTCCGCCAGCGTTTCCTGGAACAGGAAACACAAGGTGGGGTCCGAATACCGGGTTCCGTCCGTGGTGGATCGAAACTCGTCCACGTGCACGCGTGGATCTCGGCTCCCGTCGAACCGAGCGATCTTCGTTGTCTTTGCGTGGGGGTCCCTTCCCCTCTCCAGTATATGCGCCGAGAACAGGCTGACCCGGGGGGCGAACGTCCCGCCCTGTCCGGCCAGCTTGTCCTTGCGCAAGCGCGAGCCTCTTCCGCCAGTTCCTCCATCCTCCGGAGGATCAGGGCATTGTTCGTCGGGGGCGCCGGTTCTTCCATGGGTGAGGGCGCTTGGGTCGCCCGTGTGCTGGTCCCGCCGAACGGGTATTGCTCCTCACTGGTGGTCTCCTGGGTCTCCTCGTGCTGCCCCAGTTGCCGGCCGAAGAGCGCGTCCAGCCGCTCCTCCAACCTCTGACGGATCTGGCGCTCCTCTGCTCTCTCGAGCGCCGCCTCCCATAATTCCTGGACCAGGTTGTCGACGCGTTCCTCGTCATCATTCCTGTCGATTGCTAATACATACCGCCCCTGCGAGTCTGGCGGCCTCTCCCCATCGGGCACGTTGCTGTCGTTAGTCACCGGGTTGAGCATGTGGACCTTTGGTTTTTGTGGTGTTTATACGAGGTTTGCAATTTGTAAGCTTCCCACAGACGGCGCCAACTGTTTCTACCGAATTACGCGCGAGGACGTAATCTGGCAGAAGCAAGTACGAGCAGACTTTATTCTCCTCGTCCGAACGCTCGGGCTGTTCGGATGGTCGGGCGCTCTCTCTTCCTTCAGGTGATCGGGTGCGCGCGTTCGGATGCGGCTGTTAGAAGAATACAACAATGAACAGACAGTCAGGTACAACAATGAACAGACAGTCAGGGGTCAAGACGGGGTGGCCCGCCTTCAACGCTCTGATGCCTAAGTCAGATGATGTATTGGATATAACGGTCAAGCGAACGTGCGAACGAGTGTTTAATGCTTGGATCAGAATGGATTCAATGCTCTTACCTGTCATAACTACCTTACCTATATAGGTGGTTGAGCTTGGTGCTTGATGGTGTTCTTCGATGTGGGACTGGTGCACTTGCTGGCGTGTGATCCGCTCATTCGGGCGTGCGCCCCACGGGCGCGTGTGCGCTCGGATGGGGTCGGTCTGGTGAGTAAAGTTGAAGCCTCCTTGGTGGTCTTTCGGGTGGTCTGGTAGGTGTCGATTACCTGCTTAAGTGGATAAGTATATTTAATCGGACAACTCATGCTATACAAACACATAGCAAGAATGAGAGAGCAAACAGTGTAAAGCTAAGTAGGGTATATGGAGAAAAACTGATATATGGAAGATAGAACTCCATGAGATTTACGAGAACATGGAGAGAGATGAAACCTCACCTACTTTTATTGTTGATAATCTTGACCGGTCAAACCTCACCACCAGTAATAAAAGAAGCATTTCATACGAAATTTGATACCACATAAATCTCAAAAGTCACAAATATCTGTAACGGAAAGTAATAGACACAGATATTCGTTCTATATTAGTATAACAAGGACTTTGCGAACAAGCTGTACATAAACGTAATATGTCTTTACGTGTCTTAAATCCATAAAAATGAACTTTTTTACACAAATTTTCCGTAACATAAACTACAATAATTCACATATTAAAATTTGTATTGAAAACTCTTTTTTCCAGCTGTGACCTAGACGGTTGACTTAGTGAAGATAAGAATCTACAAAAGCGGATGCGTACGTGTGAATTTTGTGATATGACATGCACCTAATTATTTATGGATGAATACGATCTCGCTAGCTTATACTTAACTCCATTAGTAATTAATTTACTTGTATCGTAACTAAAGTGGTGCTCCTCATGCATGAGGGCTTAATACAAATTTTAATTAACAAGATTATTAAGACTACTGGACTGGGGATGTTCTTATGCATGCATTTATACGTGCATGATGCATCGACGTAAAGCGGCTAGCTAGCTAATGGTATATATATACACTATCAATTATTCAATATATATTTATATATATCAAAGTTTTCTTTGAAAGATAGAAATGCAAAGTTTGTTCAGCTCGTTAATTAAAGGTAAAGTTTTGTACGCGAGCGAGGCTTGATGAGAACTTCAAGCGGAGTGGCTTTTACATTTGTGAGTCCAAAGCTCTCGGACATATCAACGAGGGCATCGGAGGGAGTAGAGATTTCAAAAGCATGAAGAAAACTCGCCAATGTAAATTGCACCATTTGTAGGGCGAACGATAACCCCGGACACGCTCTTCTACCACTTCCGAAAGGGATTAGGTCAAAATGATTACCTCTCAAATCAACATTCTTGTGGGTGGTGAGGAATCTCTCCGGCTTGAACTCTAAAGGGTCTGGCCAAACTCTCGGGTTGGTTTGAATCTTCCAAAGATTTGTGATCAAGCGGGTGCCCTTTTCGACATGGTAGCCATTTACGATGCAGTCCTCTGTGAACTCGTGTTGTGCTGATAATGGTACAACGGGGTATAAACGCAGGGTTTCTTTCACTATGGCATTTAAATACACCAGCTCTCCTGTATCAGACTCGCTAACGATTCTGTCTCTGCCAACTTTGGTATCCAATTCATCTTGAGCTTGTTTCAATACGTGACGATTGTTCAATAACAGTGATATTGCCCACGTCAGTGTAACCATAGTGGTATCACTACCTCCTAATATCATATTCTGCATGCAACAAAAAAAGTGAGAAAAATCGTCAATGTCGCTATCGATCATAATCTCACCACGTCACAAGAGAGAGCATCATATAATTGAACAAGTTAACTCATCAATAGCCGCCCCTACATATGTTCCACACTGACACAAAACATATGAGCTAGACCAACGTACCCTTTTTATATGGCATTCCTATGTTGACAATAGCATATACTGGATATGTACGTACGTCGAACAAACAAACAAAAATGATGGAATTATTGGAAAATTTATACACGTACGTACATACCAAGCATGTGGCTTTGTTGACTGTATCTGCATCGTAACCCTCAAGGTCTGCGTTTTCAAGCACAGTAAGCATGGCGTCCATGAAGTCGTGCTCGCCGGTTTCCCCTGCTCTTCTCCTTTGCTTATGCTCCTGTAGCCACTCCCCAAGTATTGCGTCAATTTCTTTTGCGGTTTTCTTCATGGCCTTTTCATGACCACCTATATCCAACCACCGTAGGTAAGGAACCACGTCACCCACAACAAACACTCCGGCAAAGTAAAAAAACTTCCTCACTGCATCTTGAACGCAACCGGCTTCTCTCTTCTCATCCTCATCTGCGCCGCCACCGTCGAAGGAGTAGCGTTTTCCGGCAACCATGCTGAGAATAACGTTGAGAGTTAAGTCCCCGAACCATTGCTTCAACTCCACCAACACACCATGGTTGTGATCATCAACATCCCCAGTAGTACTGGCACTCCAAGTTGTGTAGAGTTCTTTCAAGAAGGTGGCCACTTCGGAGACGCGAATGACCTTAAGCAACTGAACCCGGCGATTTGAGAGCAACTCCAACGTTGCTATCTTTCGCATTTCTCGCCAATATGGCCCCGATTGTGCAAACCCGAACATGGCGTGGTTATATCCTATGTGTTCGACTGCGGCCATCTTCGGCCGCCCCGACGCGGCCATGTCGTGGATAGTGAAGAATTCCTTAGCCAACTCGGCACTGCTGAGCACCAAGGTTGGATAAACGCCGAGGCGTATGGTGAAAAGAGGTCCATACTCGTCGGCCATGGCTCCCAGAATGATCTGGGGAGGTGTGGATCCTCCTAGCAAGTGAAGGTGGCCAAAAACAGGCCATGCTCCTTTGGGTTCGGGTACGGATAATCTGTGCTCCTGTGATGCTCTCCATTTCTGTGATAGGTAAGAGATACATATGACTGATGCTATTGCAGAGAATACTCCAGCCACGACATGCAAGTTCACATAAGCAAGGAGGAAATCCATTAAGGTTGATTTCTGGCTGGAATTGAATTTTTATCGGTCGAAATGGGAATGCATCACGTACGTTGTACACACATATACATAGACATGTAAAGATATATATTTCTGTGATGAGTACTGTGGCTTTCAAAAGATCGAGCCGGCCTGAAAGATACGTCCTTTATCGATAGTTAACAAATTAGCCACATCGTTGGGTAGGGTATGGGAGCGTCGCATCCATATGTGGTAAGGAGATGTACATTGGACGTTTCTATCAATCCATGATTTTTGGTAAAAAAGAAAACTACGAAACCTGCCACTAGCTTGTAGCAAATGACTACGAAAACTGCCTACTTGTAGCCAATCCATTAGACCAATCCTACTATCCTTCACTAGCTATCATGTCATTCAGTGGCAAAAAATCTCTCCCATGCTCACGCAAATTTAGATATATCAAGTGAATTTTCCTTATTTTATATGGAACAACTATTGAGATGATATTTTTCTGTTTTATGTTCATGTCAGATCAATGTATCTCGTTGTTTGATATTTCTTATCGTGAAGTGATACTATAAAGAAAGATTTGGATGCATTTTAAGTCTCGAAACCCAAATATTATTCATTAGTGCATCGACTATGTATGATTATTTTAAAAACAATGCCAGATCGAGATTTGAATAATCAAAAAACCGATTTATGTGACTCGAGTTAATTTTTTGGTTATGGTTGAGATAATCAATAGTCCATTGATGAAAGTGGTAACAGACAAGAGATCTATCAGATTTCCGGTTCTAGAGTATACTATATTAACACATTTTTATTAAGTAGCTAATATAGCTAATTAGCTATAATTTAATGTCTAAAAAAAATCAAGCTGCTACTCCCTATTTAGTTATATGTCTACATAATCATAAATTAAATAGGCCAAACTAAGTTCTTGGGCCAAACTCGAAAAAAGCCTTAATCAAAACCCTCCTCTCTCTCTCTCTCTCTCGATTCTTCCATTTCCGAATGTTGAGCGGTAAAAATAAAAATAATAATAATAATAATTTTTTGACTGCAATATATATGAAATATTATATATATATTTCATTTATGTCGTTGGGTCAAATACAAGCCCATCGTTTAAAGGGGCAAGACAATCTGATCCATATACAAGCTTGCAGAGAACAGAAAATATCTACAAATTGATGGCTTGACCGAGTCCTTGGAGATTTTGAAAACAGAAAGGCCGAACTAACAGATTTGACTAGATCCTCCCCCTACAATAGGAGCTGAGGCTTGGAGTATACAGTCAAAGTAGTTGAGGCTGAGATAAGGACGGGATCTTCATCTCATCGGTGATTTTAAATTCAAAAGCAAAAAACATCTTTGTGCAAGCTGCTCACTTCCCCTATATAAAAGGGCTGCAAAACGTCAAAAAAAAGGGAGGCAGAGAGCATCGTTAGAATTGATAGAGAGAAAAGGGGGAAAAAAACAAAACAAAAAAAACAGGAGAGAAAATCAGAAAAGCGAGACGCATAGAAAGAGAAGGTGAGATTAAGAGAAGGTGAGATTACTGCTGTGTGAGAACTTAAAATCACTGTTCTCAAAAATGGTCGTCTAGGTCACTTAGGAACCGACTAATCGAAAAAAATTATCTTATGGCCTAATTTTAGTCCTGAGCGGGTTAGTTAGGCGGGAATCGACTAATTGGCAGAAAAGCGCCGCGTAGGCGATTTTTTTTATTTTTTATTTTTTAAATTAAGAGGTACAATGTAAGTGAATGAATTCTAAACAGAAAATCCAATCCAATTTCTTTCACAAAACGTCGTCTCTCTCCCTCGGCAAACGCCGCAACTTGGACGTCGCTCGCCTATCACCGCCGTCGCCGCCACTTGTCGTCCACCGCCGTCATCCTTGTTTTTTATATGTTGATAATTTGATATGGTTAAATGTGGGCAAGAGCATAGTGTCTATGACTATCACACAAACAAAACTTGATTCCGTGAAAGAGTCATGGTTGATTCCGTGAAACTTTATGTTTAAATGGTTTCCATGGTTGCAAGTTTATAATGTAAGCTTCATTGTCATCAACTCATAATGTACTGTGATTTGTGAATTATCAGCTTCGAAATAGACAATTTCATATTCTTGAGATTCTTGTTTATACACATCTATTTCAAAAAATTGAGATGGATGGTTAATTGGATTTCTTTATAAACTTAGTTTAGAATTTTTATGATATTTCTATTATAATTTTTACTTTATGTTTCAAATTACAATATACCATATAAATATATAATTAATTAAATATATAAAAAATGATCCGCCTAATTACCGTTTAATTACCGATTAAATTTCGCCTAAACGCCTAGGCGATAGGCAGTAGTTCCACCGCCTAATTCCGCCTAATGCCTTTTAGAACCTTGCTTAAAATAATATTTGAGAGTTCAATACCTGGAGATTTCAGAAGAGGAGGATCTTGATCAGGTATCATGTTTTAGGCTTTCTTACTCAACTTTACTCCCATTCTCAAATACAAAAAACTGCTTCTTTTCTGAAACATTCTCAAAGAACAAAACATGGTTTTTCTGTTCATCGTTCAAACTCCAAACTAAAAACTCTTCCATTCTTTTCAAAGTGAACATCATTGACATCCTTCTTTCATCAAATTCTCCAAAAACTCCCAAAGGCCGTCCTGTATTCATCACCATACAAAATCAAACACACTTCCTATTTTTCCTTTGCACTAATAAAATATGCAGGAAACATATTTAAAGTAAACTTGATGAAATTCAGGCCTTCAAAATAAGAAGCAAATCTGAGAGGAGTTTTACATTCCCGAAGGCTGAAAAACATAGGATGAGTGATGCCAAAAGCTAAATCCAAAAGTCTGCAATAAATAGAAAGAAAATTCAGAGGCCCCTAATTGCAAATATGAGACTGAAGAAGGCTTTATAATTCAGTTCCAGAATATTACTTGCGGCAATATTATTCCGAAACAAGGATCTGCAGCAAAAAGAGCAGTTTGAAGCCTATGGAGTTGAAGCCTATAAGATTGCAGTAGCCTCTACAGTTACAGCCTTACAGTCTCCCCATTTCAGCTCCGAAGCCGGCGTTGAAGCCTGAAGCAAAGATGGTACATGAGCCTGCAGCAGAAATGACACTAGAACAACAATGTCTGAAGTAGAGGCAAGCAGCTATCCTGATGCACCTACACAATGGAGAAATAATGAGTTTTTGCCTTATATCGAATGTCCCTTGTTGCCTAAATTCGAAATTATACTGGTTACCTTGTCAAAAAATCATATTGGTTGCCTTGTCAAAAAATCATATGAGTTGCTTCGTTGAAAATCATATGAGTTGCCTTGTCGGAAATTATATTGGTTGCCTTATCAAAAATTATCCTGGTCATGAACAAGGCCTCTGTTTATAATCATTCTTTTGTTCTAAGCAAAATAATGGTTTATAAACACTATGGCAGTGGCATCAGAAACAATGATGTTCAGTTTGTGATCAGTAAAGAAATCAGTTCAAATTGAAAGGCAGTGAAATTGCAAATTCAGAGATATAATGATTCCATGTCAAATGATTACGAACAACAGAAGACACAGCAAGCAGATGCTCATATTTCAGTTTCATATGCTTTAATCAAGACGATGAGGATACTCACTAACCGTTTATCGACGAAGGATCGCAAGATACACATCAGTCCTAAATTTCAACTCTATCACTCACACAAAGAGGAGGACTCACTGTAGCCAGAATCCCACTCAGTTGCATACAAGAAGTCAAGAAGGAAATCAGTGTCTCTATTTCAATCCATCACTACGAATTAGAAGAAGGAGAAAGAAATTCTGGTTTACCTAGCAGCCGCATACTCTGTCCCAAATTCAAGTCTTCATCTCGGCTAACAAATAATGAAGATGACTTCCTTGGAAAGTGGCAATGATCTCGGCGAAGGGAGAGAGGAGAGACGCTATGTATGCGTGAAAGGAGAAGAAAATTAGTAAAGGGAGATGAGGTGTTCGGCGGCTGCAAGTTAAAGAAGAAAGATCATTTTTGATGTGGATCTTTGTCTGAGGAGTAGAGAGAGGACCTTTGCGGGGTGTCTGAGATGAATAAGGGCATCTCCAATAAGAGGTTCTAAATTCTATAATTTTGGGGTACTAAAAAAAATTGAGCTCCAATGGTAGTTTTGTGAAGTCCTAAACCCTATATTTATAAGACTTTGTCTCATCCCAAGTCTTATTTTGAGACTCCATATGAGACTTGGTCTTATAATTTTGGGTTGGGGCCACTTGGTAGAGGGGAGAGAAATTGGAGGGATAAGACTCCATTATAAGACCCCTACCATTGAAGTTGTACCAAGTTTTATATGAATAGTATTCATTTGAGGTCTCATAATAGGTATAAGACCCCATTATGAGACTTTTACATTAGAGATGCCCTAAAGAAAGGTCAAAGAAGAGATAGGGGCAACAACACGTGAAGAAGAGAAGGAGAGAAAGAAAATAAAGGAAAGAAAAAGAAGAAAATAAATTAAATGGAAAAGAAATGAGCTAGGCTGCCCAAACGTGAGGAAAAGAAGAATTTGGGCCGGTGGGTCTTCCCATCAACATAAAGGTTCAGAAAGTTGTACATCTGTCCATTTATGTCTTAAAAGAAAAATCTTGGCTTCATAGATATAAAGCTGAAGGGTGACACGAAGTAAAAAATCATTCATGAAGTTAGGTTACAAAGTTCGACATGGGGAATACTTCAAGTCAAATTCTAACTGAATATTTACAAGTTTTGAAAGGAGATATGTGACTCAAATTTTGTAAACTAAAATACTCACGGGACAAAGCCAAAAATCACTTTTGTGAACTACAATTGTTTGATCTCTTCAAATGGTATGTAGGCAATCCGGCACAAAATATGAATGCAACCACAAAATATATTTGAACCTCTGGTTATCACCACTTTTAAGAACTATAATGGTTTGAACCCTCCAAAGAGTATGTAGGCAATCCAGCACAAAATTTGGATGCAACCACTAAATATATTTGAATCCATGGTTATCTCAAAACCAAATTCGCCTCACCACTTTTGTGAACTACAATAGTTTGATCCCTCCAAAGGGTATGTAGGCAATTCGGCACAAAATCTGGATGCAACCACAAAATACATTTGAGCCTCTGGTTATCCCAAAACCAAATTCACCACACCACTTGAAAGAACTATGATGGTTTAATCCCTCTCAAAATGGTACATAGGCAATCTAGCGACCTACTAGATGCAACCGAAATTTCAAACAGAATTCATGATTCCACAACTCAAATTCGGCCAGCCTAAAAGTGAACCTCTAGTCATAAAGCTTTAGCACCACAAATAACCAAGCCTATCCAAAATTCCCAAATTGCCTGGACTATATTGGTTTGATCCCTTCAAAGGGTATGTAGGTAGTCTAAACGTAAAACTCTACATGCAACCACACTTTTATAATCAAAATACCTCCACCACCAAATGGCAAATAGACCCAAACGACCACAAAGGTCTACCATAAGTCTAAAAGGCCGAATTCCAAGTCTTTTGATGGGTCATTCATTCATCAAAAGTCTGCACTCATTTTTTCTTTGAACTACGAGTGACTTGATCCCTTCCGTGGTACGTAGGTAGCTTGTTAAACCTCTCAGGTGCAGTTACAAAAATATAAAAATCCCACACATTGAAGTTTGTTTACTTCATGTTTATAATCAAAAGGTTTTCTCTTAAATTTAATAGTTGTAATTAAAAGATTTCCTTTTTATCTTGAATGGGTCGAACTCAAATAATAAAACTCAATTTCCTTCAATGAGATGGAGTGAGATTATGTCGAGTAAATATTTTGACAATTTTTACGCAACACCGAAATGGCACGGAGAAAGCGACCTCTGCCGCTGCCAACGCCACCACCTTCCCCCAATGATTCAGTTCCCGCTAAGAAGAAGCTCGAGGGAAAAAATGTCGTTGTTGAGTCGGCGTTCAAGTTCATCGAGTTGCCACTGAGAAAGCAACCTCTGCCACCGCCGACGTCACCTCCTTCCTTCTCTGACAATTTAACTCACTACCAGAATAATGACTCGTTGTTGGATCATTGGATGTACTGGCCCTCTCAGAAAATTGCCCATTATCATGTTGACCCGCTGATGATGTTTCATCGTGATAAATCCAACATGTGTACTTATCTCAAAACCCTTTTTTTTTCAGGTGCTCCCATACTGTATCAATGAAAAAACGATACAAATTGCTACGACACTAACATTTTGTGCACAGGAAAAAATGAATTGTATTCCCGTTAGCATTAGCCTTCACATATTCCACAAAACTCCACATTCCAATGTCATATCTTCTATCCCATTGGAAGGCGAATCCAACTTTTATCCATCTTAAAAATTTCAACTGTATATATTTGACAACCCGAACCAAAATCTACGTATTAATCAGTACAGAATTGAATTATCGCAGATTAGTCGCGTAATTGGAGTTGACGACTATTTCACCAGGCAAGAGTTTGTGTTGACTTCCTTCACGAGAACTGTAGAGTATTTAATTCCGAGCTCGTGTGAATTTTCGGGGAATTTTTCGAATAAGCGAATTATGTTTTATTGAGTTTTCAAGTCGGTTGGTGAAGGTATATAAAATGTATTGATTTAATTGTTGATTTAATCGTGACTGTCCGATTTGAATCAGATTGATTTATAGCCATCAATTTGGGGATGGTATGTGTACGGTATTAATACGAGACAAAATTATAAAGTTTCCATTTTGGGAAAATGCCCGTTGACCATGGGTCAAGTCGACCCGTTTTGGTCACAGAACTTGTCGCCGGCGGTGTGCTCTTTTCCGACAATATTTGGCCTTGCTTCCTTGGTGAAATTTGTTGGGCTTTGTTCCCTCTTCAAGTTGATAGGTGGATCATCGAATTTGGTGGCCGGAGGAGGAAGATTCGACAGGATGAAGATTGGAGTTTTCCGGCGATTTTCGGCTGTGGACGGAGGCGACGTTACCGGCGGCATGGAGGTCGAGATATTGGGAGTTTTATAGCCCATGGAAGGGTGAGTTGAACCCAAGTGGTTTCGACCCTTGCCGTGGCCGGTGATGACCGATCGGAGAATGTAATTTCAGCGATGAGTTTTCAACTTCACGGTGAGTTTTGGACATTTTCCGGTTAAAATTGGGCTTAGCATTGAACTACAAAGCTGTTGAAAATATTGAGATCTTCAAATTCATGTATAGGTCGAAGTTTTCTGGGTTGGTGGAATTTCGGCAACCAGCAGCGGCGGGGATCTCCGGCGAGATGAAATTTTCGAAAAGTTTTATGTCGTTTCGCTCGTTTTCGCGTGCCGAACGCAATGGTGAGGGTTTTGAGTTGAATTGAGTGTGTTAATTTGGGACGAGGGTTGTTTGGGTGTATTTTAAAAAATTTGTTATCCTCGTTGATCGATATTTCGAGCGATACGTTTTTCGAGAACGTGAGGTTCTTGACATATTTGTTTCGTATGTTGAAAGTCAGTATTTATTGATCGTATCCTTGTTATTCAGGTGATCGTAATCGAGTGTTTGGCGAGGGATCTTCCGCCCGACCTAAGAGTTAGCTTCGTACTATGAGTGGACATTTTATCCCACATTGATTTTCATACTTTGATTTTCACAGTGGATTTGAGAGTCTATGAGTATGCTTTACGATTATGCATTTACGAGTATGCATTTATGATTATGCATTTTATGAGCATACATTGATTTAGAGGCACATGTGAGTATGGATATATGATGCATCGATGCTATGGCCTCTCGGTAGATCCCCGAGATGCTCCGGGAGGGTTACGTCTATATGAGCACCTAACCCGTGATTCAAAATAGCTGGGAGAGTTACGTCTTTATGAGCACTTGACCCGGGCGTGATGTAACTTTGAGGAAAATGTACTCAAGTTACTGCCTCCACACACACAGTACCCAGGAGAGTTACGTCTTTATTAAGAAGAATGATTTTTAATTTTGTTGGGACACTGTAAAATAGAGCAACAAAACAACAAAAGTGAAGAAAAATAAAAGAAAATAAGAAGAATATTGAATTTTTTTTGTTTAGATATTGACTTTTTTTTCTATAAACTGTAAAAGAGAGTAAAAAAACAAAATAATAATAAAACTACCGTGACATAGCAGAGATTCAAACGGAACACCATCACAAACCTAGTTGTAATTAAAGACTTTCCATTGAAACAAGATAGATTTCCATACATCTCACACAAACTATACATACATTAGAAAAAATAGATTTCCATACATCTCACACAAACTATACATACATTAAAACTACTATGCACACGTAAAGGTGAGTTTTGGTTGCACCTAACTAATTTATGTGATATATCTCTTAACCCCTAAGCTTGTGTGTGTGTTTTTTAACTGGATATAAGTACAAAACTATCCAAAATTGGTATGATGTGATGTATTCTTGATCATGGTTTCATCACTTCATGTCTATTTCAGGCTGAGGAAGGAAAGCCACACTGTGTGTAGGATTGTTGAGATGTTTGAAGCTGTGGTTGGGACTCAGGCTGAATCACCTGAGACATTGGTTTCTCTCTCTCTCTCAAATAAAAAAAGAGGGGAGTATTGAAAAATGCACCCCATTTTTAATTTTTTTTTCGACCATGTATTGAAAAGTATCTTCATAAGGATATTGAATTCGAACAAATGATCTGTAAAGTAATTTTTTGAAAGGGTATTAATTAAATAGTACAAACTAAAATTCGGGGGTATTGGAAAGTGCACCCATTCTTAAAATTACTTTTTAAATGTGCAATCCATTTTTAAAATAGTTTTCAAAAAGCATATTAAAAGAACACATAGGAAAACGTATATTGAAAAGTGCATCCTATTTCTAGATATAATTTTTCAAATGTGTATTTCCATTTTAAAAATTCATTTTCAATAGTGTCCAGAAAAGTACACTTAAAAAAGACATCTTGAATAAGGCGGCGATTTTTAAAAGGCCGGTGCCCTGAATAAGGGGGCCATTTTTAAAATGTGTTTTCAACAATGCCTTGAAAAGTATACTTGAAAAATGCGCCCCGAATAAGAGGATCATTTTTATAAAAAAAAAAAATGGCGCCCTGAAAAGTACGTCAGTTTTTAAAAATTGATTACACATTTGAAAAATAATTTTTTAAAATAAGATGCACTTTTCGATATACTTTTTCCTATGTGCTCTTTTAATACGCATTATAAAAACAGTTTCAAATTGTAGTGCATATTGAAAAATTAATTTTAAGAATGGCAATACGCCTAACTTTTAGTTTGAACTTTCCAATACGCTTGCGGAAAATAATAATAAAAAAATGTAGTGTAATTTTCAATTTGCATATATAAAATTATTATTTTTTGATAAAATTAGTGAAGAGATTTTATTTGTAATTCATATCGAAACCAGAACAAATTATTTGTGATAGTAACTCGAATAAATGGTCTGTAAAGTTATTTTTCTAAAACGTATTAATTAAATAGTACAAAAAATTTCGGGTGTATTGAAAAGTGCACCCATTCTTAAAATTAATATTTAAAATGCACTCCATTTTTAAAACAGTTTTCAAAAAGTATATTAAAAGAGCACATAGGAAAACGCATATTGAAAAGTGCATCCTATTTCTAGAAATTATTTTTCAAATGTGTAATCCCCATTTTTAAAATTTGTTTTCAACAGTGTCCTTAAAAAAGGCACCCTGAATAAGGGGGCCATTTTTAAAAGCTGGCACCCTGAATAAGAGGGCCATTTTTAAAAGTCGGCGCTCTGAATAAGGAGACCATTTTTAAAATATGTTTTCAATACTGTCCTAAAAAGTACACTTAAAAAAAGGCACACAGAATAAGGGAGCCATTTAAAAAAAAATGGCGTCCTGGAAAGTATGTCGGTTTTAAAAAAGGGATTACACATTTAAAAAATAATTTCTTTAAATATGATGCAGTTTTCGATATACTTTTTCCTATATACTCTTTTAATACGCATTATGAAAACAGTTTTCTAAATGTAGTGCATATATGAAAAATTAATTTTAAGAATGGGAATACACCTAATTTTTAGTTTGAACTTTCCAGTACGCTTGCGGAAAATAATTATAAAAAAATGTAGTGTAATTCTCAATTTGCATATATAAATTTTTTATTTTTTTGATAAAATTAGTGAAGAGATTTTATTCGTAAATCAAATCGAAACTCGAACAAATTATTTGTGATAGTAACTCGAACAAATGATCTATAAAGTTATTTTCCTAAAGTGTATTAATTAAATATTACAAACTAAAAATCAGGTGTATTGAAAAGTGCACCCATTCTTAAAATTACCTTTTAAATGTGCACTCTATTTTTAAAACAGTTTTCAAAATAAGTATTAAAAGAGCACATAGGAAAAAGTATATTGAAAAGTGCATCCTATTTCTAGAAATTATTTTTCAAATGTGTAATCCCTATTTAGCTACCCGAGAGGACATGGTCAAGCCGAAATAATAAACCGGACCATCTTCGATGGGGTTAAGATAAGACTTGCAACAAAGAAAGGAAGATGGCTGGTGGAGTTGTCAAGAGTTATATGGGCTTATAGGACCACACCAAGAAAGTCGACGAACAAGACACCGTATGCTATAGTATACGGAATGCAGACAGTTATCCCCATGGAGAAGTTGGTGCCAACGGCAAGAACGATCGCCTTTGAGCAAGGTGGAAACGAAAGTCAGATTGCACAAGAGTTGAATTTTGCACATGAAAGAAGAGATGCAGCAACAGCTCACTTCCTGAACTATCAAAACCAACTTCGAAAATATTTCAATCATTGGGTGAAGCCAAGGTCATTCGAGATGGGCGAGTGGATCCTTAAGCGGATAGTAAAAAGCATCAAGACACATGACTCAGAAAAGTTCCAACCGGTATGGGAAGGACCTTTCGAGATCACAAAAGTCTATAGCAAGGGGGCATGTCATTTAAGGAACATCAGGACCGGACGACGCCTCCCAAAACCGTGGAATGCAATATACTTGAAGAAGTATTACAAGTGAAAGCTTAGGAGGTACGCATGTTCGAATTTTTTGATTGCTTGCAAATAATGAACTTGCTAAAATACTTAGCAAAGTCTGAATTGTTATGGGCTAGCTAGCTCTTATTTGGGAGAGAAATTGGCTCTTTTGAATATTTATTTGAATCTAAAGTTTGAATAGATCATTTGCATGCAATTCCAATATAAGTTTCTCACTTTGATCAATTACATATCTATGAGTGTCAGATGTTTAAATGTATGTGTGGAAACATCGATGATGAAAAAATCATAATCGGCTAAAGTTTGAAACTCAAAAGGCTAAACCTATGGTCTCAACTAGAATCAAGTTCGAGAGCTAAAAGAGTCAGAAACAGATTTGCTGAAAGTAAATTTAAGTTCGAGGACTCAAAAAAGTTGAAGCTCTAGTCTCAACTAGGATCAAGTTCAAAGAGCTAAAAGAGTTAGAAACAAGTTTGAAAATTAATGGTTAAGTTCGAGAAGCTTTAGAGCAAAGAACTTCTGGCCAAAATAATGAGAGTCAGGTTCAAGAAGCCAAAGGGCAGAACCCATGACTAGAAAGCTAAGTCAAGGTCGAGGGGCTATAGAGCAAAGAACCTCTGACTAAGGAATGAGAGTCATTCGAGAAGCTTAAGTGCCAAACAAATGACTAAGGATCAAGAATTGAGATCGAAAAGCTTAGAGAGCATAGCGATTGACCCAAGATCGAGATATCAATTACAATAAGCTATTGAGCAAATAACCGTTGAATGAGTGATAAGAGTCCGTTCGAGAAGTTTAAGTGCCGAGCAAATGACTAAATGTCAAAGGTCGAGTTCAAAAAACATAAAGAGTCGAACTTTGACCCAAGACCAAAACATAAAGCTCGAAAGGCTAATTAAGAGCCGAGCTTTGAATAATTTTTTGGAGAAGATTCAATGAGGCTTAAAGAGCAAAACCTTTAACCATGTATTAAGTGGAATCCCAAAAGCTGAAGAGGGGGACAACCATACAATAATAATATTTTAAAGGCTTCTCTAGAACCTCGTATTACAGCTAAATCTCAAGACGAATGTAAAATTACATGAAATACATATTCAAAGAAGTCCCAAAGTCACAGCTTCAAGAAGAGCAACGAGGATAAACTTCGAGATTAAGCTTCGAGATCGAAGCTAGCTGCAAGATAACAATTAAGTTTTCCATACACGTAGAATAATACTCCCTTCAATATTTAAAGATTGAAGAATAAGTATTGCTGGGGGCATGAGGTATGAAAGTTCTGTAAAAGAAAATACTTGTTATTTACAATTATATGATGCAAAATTCCTAGAAATTATTGTGCCACCAAAACTCTTAGTGGACTTTTGAAAAGTACGGTACAATGATATAAAAAAAACTGCAAATACGAAAAACTAAAAGTGCAAGAAAAACAATGTTATTGTTGAAGATCGAGATTGCATGAGAGCTGTTAGCAACGAGTAGCAAGGCCTTGGTGAGAGGGCAGGAAATGTGCAGGCACACCCTTCTTGATGAGTTCAAATCGGTAAGAGCTGACTCCGACATTGAAGACGCAAGAATATTCCATGCCAATATTAGCCCTAAGGCCTCGAACTGTATCCAAGAGGCGATGAGTGGTGTCGTCATTACGAATCACATTCTCTACAAGGCATAACAAAACATCTTTCAAAACACCAACTTTGGCCTTCCTAGCTTCGAGTTTGAGCTCAAGCTCACGAGAGTCACTCCGGATGGGAGAAAAGCAATGTCGAGTAGTGGCAGGTTCGAAGTGGTCCAAGCTGCAACTCCTGCTATCACAGAAGATGAGAAATCACTCTAATCGTGGCCAGATTCACTGGGAACGTTGGGATAACGAGAGCGTAAAATCTTCTCAAGGCGTCTCACTCTTCGTTCTAAGGTCATGTCGTATGTGCTATGACTGACAGAGTTAGAACGAGAATAAGGCGACATCAATTTGTCAGATCAAGATCGAGACCTATAAGAAGAAGAAAAAACAAGGAAGTAATAATACGTGCAAAACATGCAGAGATTACAAAAGGCATTACTGAGCAGAAGCCTTGGGCGAAGAAAAAATTATGGGCATGCTGGATAGTTCTTTTCCCTTTCCATGCCGAGGAGCAAAAGTACTCTCCTATTGTGCGGATGAGACAAAATTAAACTTATAACTGTTAGAAGATGGAGCCATCTTTAATCTATCCTAAGAAGAGCTAAATGAAATAAACTGGGGATGGAAAAAGTTTGGTTATGGTTTTATAAGAGGAATCTCATGTAGGATTTCCTTAAACCCTAACAAGTTAAAGTTTAAAAGTATTTTGGATAAAGTTAGAAATCGAAAGAAGTCAAAATGGTTTTTTGATTTAATTTGAAATAAACCTTTTCGATTGAGCAAACAGTTTTGATTTGACTTGGTCGAGAAGTCCAAGTTGAGAGAGGACTCTTTGTGTAGGGATTTCTCCTCGAAGTTCAAAATCAAAGAAAATTCCTCGTTTCGGGATAACTTCTCGAAGTTAAAAATTGAGAGAAGGATCTTCATCTAGAGATCCCATCTCGAAGTTCAAAATTCAGACAAGATCTTTGTCTAGAGATCCCATCTCGAAGTTCAAAAATGAGAGAAGAATCCTCATCTAGGGATTCCATCTCGAAGTTTAAGCTGATAGAAGATTCCTCATCTAGGGATTACTTCTCAAAGTTTAATTTAAAGGAAGACTCCTCATTTAGGGATTCATTCTCGAAGTTCAAAAGATCAAACTATGGAATCGAAGTTGTTCATGACTTCGAATGAAAAGGTTCGAATGAAAGTTTCAAAGGTAAAAGAAGTTGTTGGAAAAGATAAAGTTATGTTATTTAAGCTTCGAAATTAGAAAAGTTAAAGTAAATGAAGCAGTTTGCCCAAAATAGACACTTGAAAGTGTCACCCAAAAGGGCCAAATATATTGTTTAAGTTACAAAACTAAAGAGTTGGAAGTTGAAAAGACCAAGAGACGGCCTAGCAAGAGTCAGAGCTCTCCGGGAACTTCATGATAGGATCAGCCAGAATGGATGAGGCACGAGCGGTGGCAAGTACGATAACTAAGTTGGAAGAGGGAACTTGAGGCCGAAGAGAATCCACAACATAGTGGATTCGGGCTTCGAGATGATCCTCTTCATCGATGATTTGGATACATTTTAAGTGTGAAAACCTAAATATTCTTAATCAATGCATCAACCATGTATGATTAATCTTGAAAACAAGGCCAGAGGTTTGAATCATCACAAAACTGATTTATGTAAATGATAGTCCATTGATGAAAATTGTAGTATAAAAGAGACCTACCGGATTTTCAACATGATTGATAATGACTAAAAAAAATTGAGATCTCACACACTATTTAGTTATACCCTCAAAACTTCATAATAAGAAATAAAATAGGCTCAACTAAGCTGCTGCACCAAATATTGAAAAAAGCCCAGCTCCATTATTGTAGGTCTAAAACATCTCTTTATGAAGAACAACCAGCGATGGAACAGAACTATTCAATCTGTGGGAAATTCTCGGGCAATTTCATCAGAGGTCCTTCACGAGTCCAGCCATTAATTGTTGCACCAAGGGCGTATGTACAAGAATTGATGAATCTATCATGACGTATATAGAAAATTATAACTCTGGCTTCTTTGAAATTTGGATAGAGACACAATATTGGCATGATTCGGGCTTGACTTGGTCCAACAAAAATCATTAATATCATGCCACACACCTCCTCAAGCAAGCAAATAATGTAACTCATAGATTAGGACACTTTGTTAATTGTAGTGATAGTGATGAGTTGTGGTTAGAAGAAGCGTCTGTGATGATCTAGAATGAATGTTGTCTTTGAGGAAATCTGTATTAGTAGGTCTCGAAACAAGGCTGTTATAAGCGCGCATGCAAGAAAGAAGTTTAAACTTGATGTAAATAACTAAAATATCTTCCGTTTTATATCATTATCAATCAAATAAAAAGTTATTTTATCTTGTAATTCTTACATCCCCTATCACAAGTGGAGTGTCCTCCTTGGAATGTGTTTTTCAATTCAATAAATGAAATCAGAGGTGAGAATTAACCTCTTAGCGATCTAACATAACACTTGACTAGTTACCAAATCCCTTATAAAAAAATAATTTTTTGTTTGAATAAAAAATAATTTTAATTTTGAAATTCCAAAATATGCACTCAGATTTTAAATTTTATAATTACATAAATGCACCCAAATGATTCAAGTCTTAAATAGTTAAAGTCTTACAAAAATAGCAAATCGATTTTTAGCACTATTTCATGTAACATTGAGTGGCCTGACCCTTGGGCTTTGGTATGCCTCAGGCATGGGTTTGATCACTCCTAAAGGCTAAAGCAGCTCCTTTGGAAGTTTCTTATCAACCCTACGCACGGTACGTACGTTGTTCTGCATGGAATATATACGCGTACACTTTTGTTTGTGACACATGCAGGTACTAAAAGAGTACAGCACTACAAGTTTTACTGGGATATTGAATTCTTGATGTGCATGACCAGCAAAACGATAATTCAATTCGATCAATTCTGATGGCTAGCTTAGCTTCATCATCTGAATTAAACGTATCGTCTATTTTGGTTTCCTTTTTCTCCATGCGAAGGTCTTCAAGTCCAGTTTTTTCTACTACTTTTGTGCTGATTAAATTAAGGAACCACTGTAAAAGAAGAAAATGACGATCAACAGTCGATAACATTATATTGTCAAAACATTCTTATCTGATCACATTTTTCGATCCATTAGATAAGTTTAAATACAGTTATGAAGTTTGTAGTTTGCAACATATATATATAGTGATTAGAGTCCCATATATGCACCCTAAGGCTTTAGATCGACCATATTATTAGCCGCAATGGAATCCCTCCCTCTTGTAATCCTACTAGTTGCAATACTCTTGTATTTCTACTTGGTCCTGAAGATCCTGAGGTCCAGAGCGGATTGCTAGTATCTGTTGGACTTCAAAATCTTCAACTTCATCACCATATTTATCACTGTCATCTGCTTCTTCAACCTCAGTATCTTCTTCTTTAAACAGATCAAACTGGGTCCCTGAATCTTCGGTAGTAATTAATTTGAAATAAGCACACAATTTTTCCCAGTACATGATCAATGAGCAGAAATCCTCTGCAGATTCATGTCTGACCTGAAATGTTATGTTGAGTGCACAGGATTCTTTGTTAGATTTATGAAATTAAACACCCGACACCAAAGAAAAAATATATACAAACATGAGAGAGAGAGAGAGAGAGAGAGAGAGAGAGAGAGAGAGAGAGAGAGAGAGAGAGAACTTTACCAATGTCTCTGGGTGATTCAGTCTAAGAGTCTTACATACCTGCTTGTCAAAATCCACTGCCCATTTCTACATGATATAAGACAAATTGAGACATATAAAATCATTGCATATTAGCACAAAAAGAATAGACGATGGTGTGGTGAAATCATTGTAGTAGATAGAATACACAAATTCTACTGTCAAACAGAAGAGCTCCATGAACAAAATGAAAATAGAGTCTTCATGTATGTGGAGTGTTTTGTTATGTTGTGAACTCAACTTACCGTCACAAGTTCTATGCTGGCCTTCTTTGCACCGTCGCATAAACCAGTGGACATTGCTCCACATCCCAAGTATAGGTCAAGCATTGACATCTTTCTCGGATTGCGTACTGTAGATGACGAGGCTCTATCATTTTGCATAGTTGCTGCAAGTTCACAAAAGAACATAAACTGTAAAAGTAAAACTACAAACACAGAAGGGAGTTCAAAGAACCACGGGTGAAAGCAAAACAATTGACAATAAGAAAAAGAAAATCAACCTGCTGGTAAGTTTACAAAACTTGAAAATGGTAGCAAGTACACTGAATCACAGTAATATCCTGTCTTTGGAGCATCTTGGTTAACCTGGGAAACCAAAAGAAGTTTATGTTGGATTTGGACATGTATATAGAGATTGAGAAAGAGGCATAAATCTGAAATGCTTAGCTTAGTAACGTTGACTGTTTCAACAAGGCAGGACAACGGATTGATATCTTTCATCTCTGAAAAGAACAGTCCCCAGCACTACAAGAAAACATCACTTAGATCACGGAAACAGAATTGCTCCGTGGTCCAAGTGACACCTGGACGACGGAAATGACTCCGTCGTCCACGTACCACCTGGACGACGGAGAATACCATCTCCGTCGTCCAGGTGGTCAGCTGGACCACGGAGTCTTCTCCGTCCTCCAGGTGGTCACCTGGATGACGGAAAATACAATCTCCGTCGTCCAGGGGATAACCTGGACCTCGGAATCATCTCCGTCGTCCAGGTGATCACTTGGACAACGGACCGACACGCCGTCGTCTGAGTATACGAAACGTGCTTCCACTTAGACGACGTACCGACACCTCCGTCGTCTAAGTGAAGCATTATATAAGCTGATCGAATTCATTCCTGGCCTCGATCTATTCATTCCATTTGAAGAAGAATTGAAGAAGAAGGGAGAAGGAGAAGCTAGGTAGGCCGAGAAGAATCAGGATCGATAAAGGATCTCCGCTGACTAGCTAGTTAGCTTAATTAACGTACAGATATCGAGAAGGCCAGCAGGTACGTATACGTACGCAGTTAAAATTTGCTTAATTAATTAATTAATATATATTTAGTGAAAACGTACGTACATATATACATGCAAGGATGTTAGCTGATGTTAGCTATATATATATATACAGATCGATTAAATTACGTACGTACGTATAATTGATGGATCGATGTAGATCGAGTACGTACGTATAATTAAGCGTAAATTAATTGACAAATATATATATGTAATAATTAATTAATTATAATATTTTGTAGCAGTATGGACAAGAGTTGGATGAAGTTGAAGAATAGATGTGATGTTCGGTATATGGATGGAATTAGCGAATTTGTGAATTTTGCGATAGAACATGGTCAGGGAAAGAAACGTTTCAGGTGTCCGTGTCAGAAATGTCTTAATTGTCAGTATGCGAAGGTTAATGTTATGGTGCAACACCTGTACGAAAATGGTATGATGTGGAGTTACACTACATGGAGCGAGCATGGTGAAGCAGTAGAGTTCAGCGCAGCAGACTTCAGCTCAGGGTACAGTTACCATGGTGCCTCATCCAGCGGCAGTGGTGCCGGACCCCCAGCTTGCAACCCAACTGCAGATTTGGTCCATGATGCGTTTCCGGGATGTAGTCATGGTGGACACCAACACCAAGACGGAGGTTACAGTACCACTTATGAGCATGATGACACATTCCTCGCAGCTAGCTTGGCCACTGACACCAGTGAGATGGAAAAGTACAACTGGATACTACTTGAAGCGCAGACCCCGGTGTTCCCTGGATGTCGAGAGAATGTGTTGCAATATGTGATGGAGCAAATGAAGATAAAAGTCAAGCACAAAATGTCAGTGAGTGCTTTTGACGAAATTCAGGAGCAAATATGTAAGTTGCTTCCTGATGATCACAATCTTCCTAAATCGAGAGAATGTGTTGCAATATGTGATGGAGCAAATGAAGATAAAAGTCAAGCGACGAAGCTCATTTCGACGGTACGGTAGAGAACAATCCTAAACCCCGTAGTTGGTCGGGCGAAGAGATTTTAGAGAGGTTGAGCTATTTCGACTTTGGTGTGTTGAGCAATGACGCGGATGTAAAGAAATGCAATCCAATTCCTCCACATGATCTGAGCTATTGGGATCACAAGAGTATATTCTTTGAACTCCCTTACTGGTCGAAGTTGAAGCTGAGGAACAACTTAGACGCGATGCACATAGAAAAGAATGTGTGCGACAGCGTGGTGGGAACAATTCTCGGTATTAAGTTCAAGACTAAAGATACTCCCAAAGCGCGCAAAGATTTGGAATCAATGAATCTACGTCGTCCCTTGTGGTTGAGGAGGGATAGGAAAGGAGTGTACAACAAGATGCCAGATGCACCTTACACAGTAAAGTCGACGCTTAGACGTTCTGTATTTCACTGGTTTAAGGGCGTTCGTTATCCAGCTACGTATGCAGCTACTATAACTGGAGCAGTGGACGAGGTGCAACACAAGTTTGTTGGTCTAAAGACACATGACTATCACGTTATGCTGCAACGTCTGATTCTAGTGGTAATTCGACCATACTTGCCTCGGGACGTCGTAGAACCAATAGTGGCATTGTGCAGGTGATGGCAGAGGTTATGCGCCAGAGAATTAAAGAAGTCAGATGTGGTGGAATTGCAACAACAAATTGTGCACATCATTTGCAAACTAGAGAGGATTTCCCCCCTGCTTTCTTTGACATCATGATTCACCTAATGATCCACCTGCCCGAGCATGTGCTTATTTCTGGTCCGGTCCATTACACTTGGATGTATCCTCAAGAAAGGTACGTACAACTAATTAATTAATTTGTTCCACTGGAGATTATATATATACTAGCCAGCTAGCTATATGTACTTATGTAATGTGTGCGTTTGATTTTGTAGATAGCTTGGACAGTATAAGTCATTCGTCAAAAACAGGTCGGCCCCGGATGGCTCCATAGCAGAGACATACCTAATGCATGAGTGTGTTACTTACTGCAACATGTACCTCAAAGATCCACCCCCTCCCACTGCCTCCGATCGCAGTGCCCGCATCAATCTTTCTGTCGTCACCAATGTCGTCCGACCGTTTAGAGGAGTATTAAAGGAATCGTTAACACAGGAAGAACTTATTGAGGCACATTGGGTAGTGTTGCGAGACTGTGATGAAGTTGAGCCGTACATGATGTCATACAGGGAGAGGCTTCAGGCGTTAAATCAAAACAAGAGTTCGGCGTGGATTGAGAAAATGGTTAAGAAGAAGTTTCCTGATTATTTCTTCCAATGGGTACGTACGTACGACTCGGTATTAATTATTTAAATACATATCGCTCATGTTTGTAGAAAGTAAACCCTTATATTAATTTGTCCATTTTCGCAGATGATTGATCTGCAAAAATCTGATAACCACGGAGGGTGGTGGTCATGGCCAAAGCACTTGCTAGCAGGGAAGCCGGTTAAACACTATATTTATCCCGGATGTTTTGTGAACGGTGTAAAGTTCCATTCATTGGCCCGAGACGAAGGAAGAAGAACACTAAACAGTGGGGTAGCGGTTGGGAAAGACAATGATCTATATTACGGGGCTATTGTATACGTGGTTCAGCTATGTTACGGGAATGATGTCAACGTTTTCATATTCAAGTGCAGATGGTTCAAGCGTACAAAGGAAGACCTGGGACTATTATCAGTCGATACAAACTCGCACTGGTATGAGGATGAGCCATTCGCTCTCGCCACCTTAGTTCGGCAGGTGTTCTATCTCGACGATCCGAAAGCCGGTGAATGGTGGAAAATAGTGAATCATATCTCTCACCGAGGAATATGGAATACAAAGACAATTGAAGGGACACCGGCGACGACTGAAGATGCTGCTGAACCAGAAAGAGACATTCCTGCCTATCAAGAGCCTAATATTTCTATGGTCCGCTCCGATATAATGGACCTGGTTCAAGATGGTGAACGGTTGTACAGATCTAACTGAAGATGAGATTATCGATGAGGTAGATGAAGAAGACGAGCAGGAATAGGACGCGGACGAGGACTCAGGTTATTCGTCGGACGATGTTGAGTACGATGACGAGGATGAGCCGTCGACTAACGGGGATGAGGACGATGATGATTATGACGAAGAGTACGGTTATACGACGAGGGAGATTAATTGGTAATTAATTACTGTAATTATTGTAATATATATATGATCGATGCCGGTTTACGGTAAGAAATTAATCTGAATTATATATCCTGGCCAACGGAGAAATTAATAAATATTGGCGCCAAATCTCAATCTCATATAAAATGTACCCTAGCTAAATCCTTGACCCTAAATCTAGCAGTTCGATCGGATCGATCGATAAATTTTTTAATTATATTTTTGAATCAGAATATAATTAAACGGACACGTACACAAATGACCGGGGACGACCTAAACCGTAATCCCTAAGGCCCTAACCCCTGAAATCGGGGTCTATGCACCTGGACGACGGATAATGGTCATTATCCGTCGTCCAAGTTCAGAAACCCTAAACCCTAAACAGTAAGTCCCTAACCCCTGAATTCAGGGTCTATACACCTGGACGACGGAGAATGTCATTCTCCGTCGTCCAGGTCTGCACCTGGACGACGGAAACGCTCATATCCGTCGTCCAGGTGCAGATATCGTAATTTTTTCTAAGACAAAGACCCTCTATACCTTCTTCCAATGCATTTTCTTTTCATCAAGACTTTAGAGTAAACAATTCTTGGTGTGTGAGCTTCGACGGTTCGAAAATCGGAGTTGCGAAATGCTTTGTATCTACGTTTCCGGTTTGTGAAATTATCGGTTTTGCGGTTGACTGTGCCGATCAAACCCTTCCCGAACTTATTATTTTATGGTCCTTTGAAGACAATTATATATTATGTTACGACGAACATATCCAACGGTTGCTTTGTCGAAATTCAATTTCGTTAATACTCTGCTGCAAATGAGCGTCTACTCATGAACACTGAAGTCGTAAAGATTAGTCGATACTTAACATGTTTCAATACGTAAAATTAATCGGCGGTTCAAATTTAACTGTTCATATATACGATGTGTTCATCGATATTGTACGACTATTTCACTCGAATGACAGATCGCTAAATTCCTAGCGAATTATTTTTAAAATTTTTTTGACGTAATATGAACCTGGAGTTCACCTGAACGACGGAGAATGACCATCTCCGTCGTCCAGGTTCAAAAATCATGGCGGTTCAATTTTTTTTTTGTTTAATTTTTTCATGTAATTTTCACTTGGACGACGGAAACTTACCATCTCCGTCGTCCAAGTCCAAATTTATGGCGGTTCAATTTACCGCTTCCGTTTTTGGGACCGCTTGAATTTTCACTTAGACGACGGAGAATTCATTCTCCGTCTAAGTCCAATTCCATGGCGGTTCAAAACGTCCTGCCCCTTAATTACGCGCCGTTTCAAAATTTTGAAACCGCCACCTGGACGACGGAGAACACTGTTTCCGTCGTCCAAGTGCACTTAGACGACAGAGAATAGTGCTCTGTCGTCTAAGTGAAACTCTATAAATAGAGTACGGCTCATCTTCTTTTCCTCATCCCTTACAATTCTCTCCATCTCTCCTCTCCTCTCTCTCTCAATCTCATTCCGGCGATATTCTCCTCCGGCGACGACGCTCCGACGATACAACTCCGGCGTGGTTCGATTCCTCCTCTCCGACGACACAACTCCGGCGAAATTCCCGAAAACTTCGATTCGGTAAATTTCTATTTTTCCCTTATTTAAATAATTTTCATTTTATTAATTAATTAAATTCTAAATATAATTAATTAGTATAAATTAATTTAGTAATTAGTTTTAAATATTTAATAAATGATTAATTGTTGTTATTAATTAATTAAATCATAATTATTGTTATTTAATACTAATTAAAAGAATAATTGTAAATTTGTTGTTATTAAATAAATAAATAAATAATTATTGTTATTAATTAATTAATTAAATAATTATTGTTATTAATTAATTAAATGGTTAATTATTGCATGCTAAATGGAAAATAAATTATTGCATGTAATTACGTGTATTTTTTAGTAAATTAATTAGTAGTACGTGTTCGATTTAAATTTAGTACATATGCTTGGTGTAATTAAGTCGCACTCTTTGGAATAGATGGCGCCTCTTTTCCTTGCTTATCTCCTTAACCCCTCGTGATGTGTGGATTTCATCACCGCACACCATAACCTAAGTGAAGTTATGGACACGAGGTTGAGGGCGGAGTTTGCAAAGGATTTGAGGGAGTATAAATTTTTGAAAAATTGGCCGAATGTCGGACATGGTGTCTAGAAACGGGTTATGACTGGTGACAGGATTTGGACTAAGAAAGACTTTTGTCGAAATTAGTCCTGCCTCTCGCGTTATCTCTATCCCTAACTGGCCATGTTTTTCGATTTAACCAAGGCTGATTAATTGAAAATTTACACTTTATCGCGCGGGTCGCACGTCCATTGAACGACCGAAAATGCCAAGCTAGTGTACTCTATTTAAATCTTAAACGTACTTAATTAATTAGCGTAAATTTTTAAGTTGTAATTATTATGGTAAGTAGGTATT
Source organism: Geum urbanum (assembly GCA_946800695.1). Taxonomy (NCBI): domain Eukaryota; kingdom Viridiplantae; phylum Streptophyta; class Magnoliopsida; order Rosales; family Rosaceae; genus Geum; species Geum urbanum. The sequence continues at coordinate 924,044 of OX326998.1, read as the reverse complement.
TTAACCCCGTACTCTTAGGTTTAAATGGCTCCACCAAAGACGACATCCGGCAAGAAGAAAGCCCAACAAGAGGCAGAAGATGTCATGCTCCGCCGCTTGGCGGACTAAGTCGGTTGGGAATTACCACCGGAGGGCAACGACGCTCTCAATCCGGACGGATCATCTGGTCCGTCCGTAGCGCCCTCTGGGGAAATTCCCGCTCCCCCATTCATCTCGAGCGGTGATGACGTCGACTCCTTCCAATCTCCGACGCCCGGTACCCATTCAATGGGAAGTACTCAGGCGTCCTCGACCGCCGAATCAATCATGTACAGCGCCCGCCGTAGGCAAAGGAGGGCCCCCACTGACCCGGAACCGAAAAGGACTCGGGGTCTCGTTAAAGGGGGCAAAGCGGAGCGTATTTGCAAGGCGACCGGTAAAAAGATCGACTTGCCGTACGACGAATTCACCGGTGGCCCTCCCACAGCTCAGCTAGCAAGTCTCTCGGCGCATGGGATAGGGTCAATCATCCGTAACCGGGTTCGTATCACTGCCCCTACTTGGAAGGAGGCGCCGGATCATGAGAAGGCGAAAGTCTTCAAAGATCTTTCGGTACGTAATACGTTCAATTTAGTTATTATATAATATTGTTAATCTCGGCCTAAAATTTCATAATATATACGATTATAATTTTCTATTTATTTTTGATAGGAACAATTTGACGTGGATCCGACACCGGCTATGTTAAGGCATATCAATCAAACCGCCAACTCCATCTACAAAGATTGGAAATACAGGCTCCATAAGTACTTCAAAGATGTCGGTCCCGTGCCTCCCCCGGTAAAGCTGCAAGGGGAGAGAGAAGATGAGTGGGAGTGGTTGTGTAACCACTTTGCCGATGAACAATTTAAGGTATTAATTTTTTTTTTATTTCAATTAAGATAATTGAATTATTTAAATTGTAGTTATTCATTTTTTAATGATTTAATTATGTTGTGTAACAGAAATTCTCCGGTGTCAACAAAGCCAACCGGGGGAAGAAGGAGAAACACCATACTACCGGCGCCAAGCAGTTCATTCAAATTGCCCAGGAGCACAAGGATAAGGGTTCCAAAAACCCTTATCTTGATGCAAGCGTAAGCGCGTACGTGACGCCAGGGCTCGATAATGAAGCGAGTCAATGCGGCGTAAGTGATATATATATATATATATATATATATGTGTGCTTTTAATTATAGTAATTATTATTTAAATATGATTTCATTATAATAAATTAATTATTCTTTTGTAGGCAAGGGCGATAGAGCGTGCGCATGAAGAGTTGGCTAACACTCAGCTTGCGTTCCCAGATGTGCCGCCGGAAGACCTGCCTCCTCTATCCTTAGAGAGTCAAATTGCAATCGCGAATGAGGTCTACGGTCGTAGAGCTGGCAAGGAGGTTAGGCACTTTGGGCCTAGGGTGGTACGAGATTTGTCGACGACCTCCGGCTCATCATCTACGGGAGGTTCGGGGCAGCGGAGAAGGAGTCAGGCTGCGGCCGTCGAAGCAGCCATTCAAGAGACTCGACTGGCACGAGAGGAGAATGAGTCAATGCGGCAAAGACTTGACGAACAACAAGCACAAATAACCCAACTCATCGCCCTCATGCAACAAAATCGAGAAGTATGTCAACCTCCTCCGAACCCACACCCCGACCACCCGTGGCGACAGGATGAAGTTCATTTCGACGGTACGGTAGAGAACAATCCTAAACCCCGTAGTTGGTCGGGCGAAGAGATTTTAGAGAGGTTGAGCTATTTCGACTTTGGTGTGTTGAGCAATGACGCGGATGTAAAGAAATGCAATCCAATTCCTCCACATGATCTGAGCTATTGGGATCACAAGAGTATATTCTTTGAACTCCCTTACTGGTCGAAGTTGAAGCTGAGGAACAACTTGGACGCGATGCACATAGAAAAGAATGTGTGCGACAGCGTGGTGGGAACAATTCTCGGTATTAAGTTCAAGACTAAAGATACTCCCAAAGCGCGCAAAGATTTGGAATCAATGAATCTACGTCGTCCCTTGTGGTTGAGGAGGGATAGGAAAGGAGTGTACAACAAGATGCCAGATGCACCTTACACAGTAAAGTCGACGCTTAGACGTTCTGTATTTCACTGGTTTAAGGGCGTTCGTTATCCAGCTACGTATGCAGCTACTATAACTGGAGCAGTGGACGAGGTGCAACACAAGTTTGTTGGTCTAAAGACACATGACTATCACGTTATGCTGCAACGTCTGATTCTAGTGGTAATTCGACCATACTTGCCTCGGGACGTCGTAGAACCAATAGTGGCATTGTGCAGGTGATGGCAGAGGTTATGCGCCAGAGAATTAAAGAAGTCAGATGTGGTGGAATTGCAACAACAAATTGTGCACATCATTTGCAAACTAGAGAGGATTTCCCCCCTGCTTTCTTTGACATCATGATTCACCTAATGATCCACCTGCCCGAGCATGTGCTTATTTCTGGTCCGGTCCATTACACTTGGATGTATCCTCAAGAAAGGTACGTACAACTAATTAATTAATTTGTTCCACTGGAGATTATATATATACTAGCCAGCTAGCTATATGTACTTATGTAATGTGTGCGTTTGATTTTGTAGATAGCTTGGACAGTATAAGTCATTCGTCAAAAACAGGTCGGCCCCGGATGGCTCCATAGCAGAGACATACCTAATGCATGAGTGTGTTACTTACTGCAACATGTACCTCAAAGATCCACCCCCTCCCACTGCCTCCGATCGCAGTGCCCGCATCAATCTTTCTGTCGTCACCAATGTCGTCCGACCGTTTAGAGGAGTATTAAAGGAATCGTTAACACAGGAAGAACTTATTGAGGCACATTGGGTAGTGTTGCGAGACTGTGATGAAGTTGAGCCGTACATGATGTCATACAGGGAGAGGCTTCAGGCGTTAAATCAAAACAAGAGTTCGGCGTGGATTGAGAAAATGGTTAAGAAGAAGTTTCCTGATTATTTCTTCCAATGGGTACGTACGTACGACTCGGTATTAATTATTTAAATACATATCGCTCATGTTTGTAGAAAGTAAACCCTTATATTAATTTGTCCATTTTCGCAGATGATTGATCTGCAAAAATCTGATAACCACGGAGGGTGGTGGTCATGGCCAAAGCACTTGCTAGCAGGGAAGCCGGTTAAACACTATATTTATCCCGGATGTTTTGTGAACGGTGTAAAGTTCCATTCATTGGCCCGAGACGAAGGAAGAAGAACACTAAACAGTGGGGTAGCGGTTGGGAAAGACAATGATCTATATTACGGGGCTATTGTATACGTGGTTCAGCTATGTTACGGGAATGATGTCAACGTTTTCATATTCAAGTGCAGATGGTTCAAGCGTACAAAGGAAGACCTGGGACTATTATCAGTCGATACAAACTCGCACTGGTATGAGGATGAGCCATTCGCTCTCGCCACCTTAGTTCGGCAGGTGTTCTATCTCGACGATCCGAAAGCCGGTGAATGGTGGAAAATAGTGAATCATATCTCTCACCGAGGAATATGGAATACAAAGACAATTGAAGGGACACCGGCGACGACTGAAGATGCTGCTGAACCAGAAAGAGACATTCCTGCCTATCAAGAGCCTAATATTTCTATGGTCCGCTCCGATATAATGGACCTGGTTCAAGATGGTGAACGGTTGTACAGATCTAACTGAAGATGAGATTATCGATGAGGTAGATGAAGAAGACGAGCAGGAATAGGACGCGGACGAGGACTCAGGTTATTCGTCGGACGATGTTGAGTACGATGACGAGGATGAGCCGTCGACTAACGGGGATGAGGACGATGATGATTATGACGAAGAGTACGGTTATACGACGAGGGAGATTAATTGGTAATTAATTACTGTAATTATTGTAATATATATATGATCGATGCCGGTTTACGGTAAGAAATTAATCTGAATTATATATCCTGGCCAACGGAGAAATTAATAAATATTGGCGCCAAATCTCAATCTCATATAAAATGTACCCTAGCTAAATCCTTGACCCTAAATCTAGCAGTTCGATCGGATCGATCGATAAATTTTTTAATTATATTTTTGAATCAGAATATAATTAAACGGACACGTACACAAATGACCGGGGACGACCTAAACCGTAATCCCTAAGGCCCTAACCCCTGAAATCGGGGTCTATGCACCTGGACGACGGATAATGGTCATTATCCGTCGTCCAAGTTCAGAAACCCTAAACCCTAAACAGTAAGTCCCTAACCCCTGAATTCAGGGTCTATACACCTGGACGACGGAGAATGTCATTCTCCGTCGTCCAGGTCTGCACCTGGACGACGGAAACGCTCATATCCGTCGTCCAGGTGCAGATATCGTAATTTTTTCTAAGACAAAGACCCTCTATACCTTCTTCCAATGCATTTTCTTTTCATCAAGACTTTAGAGTAAACAATTCTTGGTGTGTGAGCTTCGACGGTTCGAAAATCGGAGTTGCGAAATGCTTTGTATCTACGTTTCCGGTTTGTGAAATTATCGGTTTTGCGGTTGACTGTGCCGATCAAACCCTTCCCGAACTTATTATTTTATGGTCCTTTGAAGACAATTATATATTATGTTACGACGAACATATCCAACGGTTGCTTTGTCGAAATTCAATTTCGTTAATACTCTGCTGCAAATGAGCGTCTACTCATGAACACTGAAGTCGTAAAGATTAGTCGATACTTAACATGTTTCAATACGTAAAATTAATCGGCGGTTCAAATTTAACTGTTCATATATACGATGTGTTCATCGATATTGTACGACTATTTCACTCGAATGACAGATCGCTAAATTCCTAGCGAATTATTTTTAAAATTTTTTTGACGTAATATGAACCTGGAGTTCACCTGAACGACGGAGAATGACCATCTCCGTCGTCCAGGTTCAAAAATCATGGCGGTTCAATTTTTTTTTTGTTTAATTTTTTCATGTAATTTTCACTTGGACGACGGAAACTTACCATCTCCGTCGTCCAAGTCCAAATTTATGGCGGTTCAATTTACCGCTTCCGTTTTTGGGACCGCTTGAATTTTCACTTAGACGACGGAGAATTCATTCTCCGTCTAAGTCCAATTCCATGGCGGTTCAAAACGTCCTGCCCCTTAATTACGCGCCGTTTCAAAATTTTGAAACCGCCACATGGACGACGGAGAACACTGTTTCCGTCGTCCAAGTGCACTTAGACGACAGAGAATAGTGCTCTGTCGTCTAAGTGAAACTCTATAAATAGAGTACGGCTCATCTTCTTTTCCTCATCCCTTACAATTCTCTCCATCTCTCCTCTCCTCTCTCTCTCAATCTCATTCCGGCGATATTCTCCTCCGGCGACGACGCTCCGACGATACAACTCCGGCGTGGTTCGATTCCTCCTCTCCGACGACACAACTCCGGCGAAATTCCCGAAAACTTCGATTCGGTAAATTTCTATTTTTCCCTTATTTAAATAATTTTCATTTTATTAATTAATTAAATTCTAAATATAATTAATTAGTATAAATTAATTTAGTAATTAGTTTTAAATATTTAATAAATGATTAATTGTTGTTATTAATTAATTAAATCATAATTATTGTTATTTAATACTAATTAAAAGAATAATTGTAAATTTGTTGTTATTAAATAAATAAATAAATAATTATTGTTATTAATTAATTAATTAAATAATTATTGTTATTAATTAATTAAATGGTTAATTATTGCATGCTAAATGGAAAATAAATTATTGCATGTAATTACGTGTATTTTTTAGTAAATTAATTAGTAGTACGTGTTCGATTTAAATTTAGTACATATGCTTGGTGTAATTAAGTCGCACTCTTTGGAATAGATGGCGCCTCTTTTCCTTGCTTATCTCCTTAACCCCTCGTGATGTGTGGATTTCATCACCGCACACCATAACCTAAGTGAAGTTATGGACACGAGGTTGAGGGCGGAGTTTGCAAAGGATTTGAGGGAGTATAAATTTTTGAAAAATTGGCCGAATGTCGGACATGGTGTCTAGAAACGGGTTATGACTGGTGACAGGATTTGGACTAAGAAAGACTTTTGTCGAAATTAGTCCTGCCTCTCGCGTTATCTCTATCCCTAACTGGCCATGTTTTTCGATTTAACCAAGGCTGATTAATTGAAAATTTACACTTTATCGCGCGGGTCGCACGTCCATTGAACGACCGAAAATGCCAAGCTAGTGTACTCTATTTAAATCTTAAACGTACTTAATTAATTAGCGTAAATTTTTAAGTTGTAATTATTATGGTAAGTAGGTATTTTAACCCCGTACTCTTAGGTTTAAATGGCTCCACCAAAGACGACATCCGGCAAGAAGAAAGCCCAACAAGAGGCAGAAGATGTCATGCTCCGCCGCTTGGCGGACTAAGTCGGTTGGGAATTACCACCGGAGGGCAACGACGCTCTCAATCCGGACGGATCATCTGGTCCGTCCGTAGCGCCCTCTGGGGAAATTCCCGCTCCCCCATTCATCTCGAGCGGTGATGACGTCGACTCCTTCCAATCTCCGACGCCCGGTACCCATTCAATGGGAAGTACTCAGGCGTCCTCGACCGCCGAATCAATCATGTACAGCGCCCGCCGTAGGCAAAGGAGGGCCCCCACTGACCCGGAACCGAAAAGGACTCGGGGTCTCGTTAAAGGGGGCAAAGCGGAGCGTATTTGCAAGGCGACCGGTAAAAAGATCGACTTGCCGTACGACGAATTCACCGGTGGCCCTCCCACAGCTCAGCTAGCAAGTCTCTCGGCGCATGGGATAGGGTCAATCATCCGTAACCGGGTTCGTATCACTGCCCCTACTTGGAAGGAGGCGCCGGATCATGAGAAGGCGAAAGTCTTCAAAGATCTTTCGGTACGTAATACGTTCAATTTAGTTATTATATAATATTGTTAATCTCGGCCTAAAATTTCATAATATATACGATTATAATTTTCTATTTATTTTTGATAGGAACAATTTGACGTGGATCCGACACCGGCTATGTTAAGGCATATCAATCAAACCGCCAACTCCATCTACAAAGATTGGAAATACAGGCTCCATAAGTACTTCAAAGATGTCGGTCCCGTGCCTCCCCCGGTAAAGCTGCAAGGGGAGAGAGAAGATGAGTGGGAGTGGTTGTGTAACCACTTTGCCGATGAACAATTTAAGGTATTAATTTTTTTTTTATTTCAATTAAGATAATTGAATTATTTAAATTGTAGTTATTCATTTTTTAATGATTTAATTATGTTGTGTAACAGAAATTCTCCGGTGTCAACAAAGCCAACCGGGGGAAGAAGGAGAAACACCATACTACCGGCGCCAAGCAGTTCATTCAAATTGCCCAGGAGCACAAGGATAAGGGTTCCAAAAACCCTTATCTTGATGCAAGCGTAAGCGCGTACGTGACGCCAGGGCTCGATAATGAAGCGAGTCAATGCGGCGTAAGTGATATATATATATATATATATATATGTGTGCTTTTAATTATAGTAATTATTATTTAAATATGATTTCATTATAATAAATTAATTATTCTTTTGTAGGCAAGGGCGATAGAGCGTGCGCATGAAGAGTTGGCTAACACTCAGCTTGCGTTCCCAGATGTGCCGCCGGAAGACCTGCCTCCTCTATCCTTAGAGAGTCAAATTGCAATCGCGAATGAGGTCTACGGTCGTAGAGCTGGCAAGGAGGTTAGGCACTTTGGGCCTAGGGTGGTACGAGATTTGTCGACGACCTCCGGCTCATCATCTACGGGAGGTTCGGGGCAGCGGAGAAGGAGTCAGGCTGCGGCCGTCGAAGCAGCCATTCAAGAGACTCGACTGGCACGAGAGGAGAATGAGTCAATGCGGCAAAGACTTGACGAACAACAAGCACAAATAACCCAACTCATCGCCCTCATGCAACAAAATCGAGAAGTATGTCAACCTCCTCCGAACCCACACCCCGACGACAACGACCCGGCTGGAGGCGGAGGACTCGGCGGCGCATCTGCTCCTCCAGTGTATTAGCTAACTAGTAGTTTATTATCTCGTTTCTTTCCGCATTCCGAACAATATTTTAATTTTTAATTTATGGGTTTTTTCGTATGTACAAATTAATTTACTTTGATTATTTAATAATTAAGTTTATTAATTAATATTCAAAATTTAGTTTATTTATTTAATTTTAGCATTTTTCATTATTTAAATTAAAATAATAATATTTAATTTCAATTTATTTAAAAAAAAAAAATTAAATATTCATTTGGACGACGGAGATTATGTTCTCCGTCGTCCAGGTGCAGAACCCTAAACCCCTAACCCCCAAACCCTAAACTCTGTCTTTCTCCGTCGTCCAGGTGAACACCTGGGCCACGGAGATTGTTAGCTTCTCCGTGGCCCATGTATGCACCTGGACGACGGATTACTATTTATCCGTCGTCCAGGTGAACACCTGGGCCACGGACAAACGAGTAATATCTGTGGCCCAAGTTTTCACCTGGACGACGGAGACTTAGAGTTTCCGTCGTCCAGGTGTCTACCTGGGCCACGGATAATGTCCGAGGTCCAAGTGAACTTGGACGACGGATCACTAAATCTCCGTCGTCCAGGTGCTTGGACGACAGCACTTGGAGCACGGACCTTGAACGACGGAGTTTCCGTCGTCTAAGTACTTAGACGACGGAAAACTGCACCTAGACGACGGAAATGGTCCGTGGTCTAGGTGCAATTTTCTTGTAGTGCAGGGTCCAGAGGGGCGGTCTCCATTATGATCTGAAAGAAAATATAAAATACTTTAAAACTTAGAGATGAAATTAATGATAATGATAATCATAAAGAGCTATCTGTGGATGTATCTTACGGTGTCTTCTGCTCTATAGTACCACTGTGCAGTAAAGCATAGTGCCCCATCGACAGCTTCAAACATCTCAACAATCCTACACACATAGTGTGGTTTTCCCTCCTCTGCCTGAGATAGACATGAAACATGATCAAGAACACATCGCACCACAGCAATTTTGAAAAGTTTTGTACTTATATCCGGTGCAAAAACAAAACAAAACAAACAAGCTTAGTGCTTGAGAGATAATCTCTTAAAAATTTCTAAGGTGAACCCAAAACTCACTTTTACGTGTGCGTCATCACCAAGATTAAAGACAACACGGTCCTCCTCTGCCTTTGTGTAATGGAGTCGAGCCACAATTGTGCAGTCGCCAACTCTGTTTGTACATCAAAATTCGCAAAATGTGAACACCATCAATAAAATCATACTTATATACGTGGTTGAAAAACTGAAAGAAGTCCCTCAAAAAGATCAATGATATACAAAATCAAGGGTTTAAGACCTAGAGAACTATTCTGAAAGTTGAGTAAATGGAACTCTCATCTTACATAAACATACACAGACACACATAGATTATGTCAGATTAAAAACCAGCAATACCGTTGATGCATGCTTTGATTCATTTTTGTTTACCTTTTACAATTTCCAATATAGAAACCTCAAGATAAACACATCATACGAATAAATTGATTTAGCTACAATAAGGTCCGCGGACTTACTTCTTCTTTGAGCTACTTGGCCCAGGATCATGTTTCCTTTCCTGCAACAATAGCATTAAGATGGCATTATTAAAAGACATTGCATATAAACCCGTAGCAGGAATAAAATATAAATTAAAATTTCAAATCTACAATAACAACACTCTATTGCTCTACCTCCTTCCCTCCTTTTTATAATTAAACATTAACTCAAAAACAAAAAAATAAATAAATCTCTACATGACTGGTTCGCTTTGAAGCAAATTATCATTTGTTCAATGTTTTAAGTTTCAGATAAAATAAAATTGCTGCTAGTTATGAAATTCAAATCCATCTCTACTCTGCATAACAATTATGAAACGAAATTAAAAGAGCGGAGAAAACCCTAACCTCGTAGCGCTCAGGCCAGCGACGGCGAGCCTCCTCTTCTGGAATCGGCTTGTCGATGAACTTGAACGCCGACTACTCAACGACGGCGGCGCTCTTACCCTTGAGCTTCCTCTTATCTGCAGCAGCTGAAACATCGGAGGAAGGAGGAGTCGGCGACGGCGGAGGTCGCTTTCTCGGCGCCATTTCGTAAATCAAAGAATCTAGAGAGAGAGGGGGGGTTTTGGGTTTGTGGGAGAGGAAATGGGTTCCGATAAAGAAGGGGCTGTGGAGACGTGACTGGCGGGAAGTGGAAATATTGGGAAAGTGGATTTGAAATTAATTTAAATCCCTACCGCGTTTTTTCGGTTTTTGGTACTGTTTTTAGTAATATTTTGTCCACTTATCACAATTATCACAAACTGACGGTATGCAAGAAAAGGAAATAAGAAGAAAAAATCAAAAATGACTACAGAAAATCTAGAATCACAGAAATTGTGGAAGATTTTAGCATATTTTTATGCGATTTGTTTTTTTTATTTTTAAATATTGAGTGCATGGTAATTCGGTAATGGGAGGCTACAATAACGAAGCTAGGGTTTCAGAAGCTAAAACCCTAGCGGGCTTTTTTGAATATTTGGTCCAGTATCGTAGTTGGGCTTATTTCATTTTTTATTATGAAGTTTTGAGAGTATAGCTAAATAGTGAATGGGATCTCGATTTTTTTCAGTCATTATCAATCGTGCCAGTAATTTGGTAGGTCTTTTTTATACTATCACTTTCATCAATGGACTATCGTCTGCATAAATCAATTTTGTGATGAATCAAACCTCTAGTTTTTAAGATTAATCATACATGGTTGATGCACTGATTAAGAACATTTAGGTTTTGACACTTAAAATGTACGTATCCAAATCATCTTTTATTGTATCACTTTACAAATAGAATATCAAACAACGAATTGGCTTAATTAATATATCATTAACATAAAACATAAAGATATCATCTTAATATATAGTCCTTCGATAATCAAATAAGGAAAATTGACTTAATAATGTATGTCCAAATGTGCGTACCGCGTTTTTTTTTCTTTTTTGGTACGTGTTGTCAGTAATATTTTGTCCACTTATATGAGTTATATCACAATTAGTCAATTATCACAATCGACGGTATTCACGAAAAGGAAACAAATTATTAGAAAAAAATAAAAAACGACTACTGAAATCTACAATCACAGAAATTGTGGAAGATTTTAGCATTTTTTTAGGCGTTTTTTTTAATATTGAGTCATGCTAAATCGGTACTGCCTTGGCAATTGTTTAGGGCACAAACTTAGCTTTCAATCCTTTCCATATTAAGAGCAACTCCAGCAGATTCCCTATATGTCATTTCTAGCTAAAATATAAAGATTTTCTCTTAAAATTTACTCCAGCAGTTCCCCTATCTTATTAGCCAATTTAGGGATTCCCTATATTTCATGTTTTTATCCCCTATTCTTATACCGAAAACATGAATTATAGGTAACGAAACATTTAATATTGTAATTAATTCTTTCCTTCTAGATTGCAAATGTAATTAATAATTATATTAATAAATAAATATGTTATTATCAACCAATCAAAACTAAGCATGTGTTTAGGTCTAACTACATTTTAAGTAATATTGTTGGAGTAAATTTATACAAGTGATTAGCTAAAATAAGTTTCGGCTTTATTTTTGAACAAAATAAGCAAATTTTTCATGACATTGTTGGAGTTGCTCTAAAGAGCAATTGGTTTACTGGTAAACATTGACATGAAAACATATATTGCATCTGACTAGTGGATGCTTTCTTGAGCTATACTCATTGTTTCAGTCTTCAATGAATTAATGCTTGTATTATCACATTGAATTGCTGGATTGATTTTAACCTTCTACCAAAAAAGTAATATTAACTGATGGAGTTGGAGTTCACGTACAATTCAGACTCGTTAGATTACCACGTACTTCTCTAGTTCTCTCAACATACATGGAGTGGCATCACGATAATAATCTTTATTCATAGAGGTAGTGTTTTTTAAGAGTAACAGAAGTGCTTAGGTAAGTAAAAGAGCACCCTAGCCTTAACTTCTTTTCCCAAGTTTGGTTATCATTGATAAAGATACGGAGGCAAACGTGGTGCTAGGAGGACTTGTAGTGGAGTGGCTTTCATGTTGGTAAGTCCGGCGCTTTCAGTCATATCAACAGGTGCGTTGCCCGGAGTTGAGACCTCAAATGCATGAAGTAAACCGGCCAAAGCCAGAAGTATCATTTGAAGACCAAAGTTAATCCCAGGGCAACTTCTTCTCCCACTCCCAAATGGCATGAGCTCAAAATGCTGACCCTTAACATCGGTACCCTTATGAGTCGTAAGAAACCTCTCTGGCTTGAACTCCATAGGGTCGGTCCAAATTCTCGGGTCAGTCTGGATCTTCCACAGGTTGACAATTAACCAAGTGCCTCTTGGAACATGGTACCCTCCTATAGTGCAGTCCTCTGTGAACTCCCTTTGACCTGAGAGTGGCCCAGCTGGGTATAAGCGCATTGCTTCTTTAACAGTGGCTTGTAGGTACTCCAGGTTTTTGATATCTGATTCGTTAACTAATCTTTCTCTCCCGACATGGCTGTCTAGTTCTTCTTGGACTTTCTTCAGTTCTTGGGGATTGTTCAGCAATAGTGATAGTGCCCAAGTCATGGTCACCGTCGTCGTATCAGTGCCTCCAGCTACCAAGACCTGAAAGTCAATCATCGTTTCCAATTTAGTATTACTGAACTTGGAGTAAATACCAACATGTCTCATTATGCATGAGGTGTTTCGTTAAAAAAAAACTATTTTTTTTGAAGTTTACGTATAAGTTGGTCACATGAGAAAACGTACCAAACATGTCGATTTGATAACAGTATCAGTATCAATGCCTTCAACATGTGATTTGTCTAGGACTGAAAGCATAACATCCATGAAATCTTGATCACCATTAACATTCCCGGAGGCAGTTCTCCTCTGCTTGTGTTCCTCCAGCCACTCCATAACCAGAGAGTCGAGTTCCTTTGCAGTATTTTTCATAGCTTTCTGCTTCCCATCTATATCCCACCACTTAAGCCATGGAACAGCATCACCTAACACAAAACCACCCACTAAATAAAAGAACTCCCTCATGGCCTTTTGACACTTCCTTGCCTCTTTTTCCTCACTCAGATCACCATCGCTAACATTGAAGCTGTATCGTTTTCCAGCTATCATCCTTAACACTACGTTCAGAGTAAAATCCCCGAACCACTGCTTCATCTCCACCAAAACTTGGTCGTTGCTCCATAGCTTGTGTAGCTCTTTCAAGCTAGTCTTGACTTCGGATACTCGAACGTGTTTCAGTAGCTCGAGCCTGCGGTGTGAGAGTAGCTCTAGGGAAGATAACTTACGTATTTCACGCCAGTACGGACCGTAGGGGCTAAACGCGAACATGGCATAGTTGTAGCCCAAGAGTTTGGCGGCTACCGTGGCGGGACGGGAGGACACGACGGAGTCGTTGGTGGTGAAACATTCCTTGGCCGCCTCCCAAGTATTGAGCACCAGAGTGGAGTGGCTGCCAATATTGATGGTGAAGATTGGTCCATACTTGTGAGTCAAGGCACCTAAGGTCACATGGGGAAGCTGCTCGGATTTTCCAAACAGGTAGAGATGACCTAGCAGAGGCCATCCACCTGTGACTTGAGGAAGTTTGGTACCCTTAATGGTCTTGGAAGACCTCAGGATCTTCAGGACCAAGTAGGAATAATACAAGAGTAGGGCAACCAAGAGTCCTCCTGCTGTTGGGATATTTAAGTATTGAAGAGGGAGTGATTCCATTGCGGATATATGGTTCGATCTAAAGCCTTAGGATATGCACCATATATATATATATATATATATCTTGCAAACTACAAGCTTCATATATTTACTGAGGTTGTCTGGAATGGCACAACCGCACAAGTGCGCGCATTTCATGTTGATTATCCTTATCTAATGGAAAACTTTATGTGGTCAGATAAGCATGTTTTGACAAAAAAATGAAGTATCAAGTTTTACTGGCTATCCTTAAGCACTTCCAAAATCCAGACTACTATTGCTTAAAGTAAAGATCGACCATTATTGTCTTTAATTAATCAGCACTGAGACAAAGTAGTAGAAAAAACTGGACTAGTAGAGATTTGCATGGAGAAAAACGGAACCAAAAGAGACGATACGTCGAATTCAGATGAGAAAATTAAGCATACGTTACGTACGCAATTTCTCAACTTCTGTGAAGCTAAGCTAAGCCATCACAATTGATCGGATTATCGTTTTTCTGGTCATGCACATCAAGAATTCAAGATCCCAGTCAACTTTGTAGTGCTGTACTCTTTTAGTACATGCATGTGTCGCAAACAAAAGTGTACGCGTATATATTCCAGGCAGAATAACGTACGTATCATGCATAGGGTTGATAAGAACTTCCAAAGGAGCTGCTTTAGCCAAGTGATCGAGCCCATGGCCGAGGCATACCAAAGCCCAAGCCCAAGGGTCAGGCCACTCAAATGTTCACATGAAATCGTGCATAAAATTGATTTGCTAGTTTTATGACTTTATCCATTTAAGACTTTAATCATTTGGTTACGTATGTGTAATTACAAAAATCTGAGTGCACATTATTGGAATTTCAAAATTAAAATTATTTTTTATTCAAACGAAAAATCATTTTTTTAAACGGAGATTTTGTACTTAGGTGTTATGTTAGATGATTAGGAGGCTCATCTTCACTCTTGATTTCATTAATTGAATTAAAAAACACATTCTAAGGAGGACATTACAGCCTTGAATTGCTTCGAAGACTACTGATACAAATATCCTCAAATACAGCATTCTGGATCATCACATACGCCTCTTCTAACTACAACTCATCATCACTGTCACTATAATTCACGAAGTGTCCTAATCTATGAGCTACGTTATTTTCTTGACGAGGTGTATGGCATGTTATATATATCGATGGTTTTTTTTGGACCAAGTCAAGCCCGAATCATGCCAATATTGTGTCTCTTTCCAAATTTAAAAGAAGCCAGAGTTATAATTTTCTATATACGTCATGATAAATTCTTCAATTCTTGTATAATATGATGATAGCTATCGCATTTCTTTTCCATGAAGGAATCTAAGTACTAGTATCCCATTAGTTTTTTGTCTTTGACAAAAAATAAAAAGTGGAAAACAGTCTTCTGAGTTTTTGATAATGAACAAAAAGAACACATGATGCAGCCGTACATGTCTTTGATAATGCATACTTGTTGACCGAAGAAGGTACACGATATATCGAGCTTCAGACCCATCAAATATAAGCAAGTTGATGAAATGATGAGCAATTATCATTTATTCTCGTTCTTTTTTTCTCTTCAGCTTGTTGTACGTGTAATCTCTATTAATTAAGGCAACCTTCCTTAGGGTAGTTATTTAGGTAGAACATTCACATTCCCTGATTTTACCCTTTCTTCTATTTAATTTGGTCAAAATTAATTTTAAAAAATAAAGGATAAAACAGTAATAAGACAGAAAGAAAAACCCAACTGACAAAAATTTCGATAGAATGTAATTTTCTAGAAATTAGTTTTTTTTTTATCCGTGCTTCATGGCAGATAGAAGTAGTATGACACATTTGTAAGTGGGTGATAGGAGTGTGCTTTGAGTTTGTAAGCAGGAAAACTGTATGTGTGATACAGTTCTGTGGAATATCATATAAGCATGAGAGGAAGAAAAAAAGGGATTTCAATGAGGTGTGGCACATGTGTGCTGTATCATGTGATTGCAATTTGATCAGAATTCTCTATGTGACTATGGTTAAAGGATTTGGGTTGTTTTGCAGTTTTTCTCCACGCGTGGTTTTATTGTTCCCTATTTTTTCTGTTTCTTTGATATTTTGTGTGTATGAGTTGCTACAATGAATATAGAAATTCTGCCATGTTTAGTTTCTTTTGAAGTGTTCGAAATGCTTTTGTGTATTGCTCACCAAGTGTTTGACAAAATGCCCGATACAATTTTGGTATCACAGAATGTGGGTGTGAGTCCTCGCCTGTGCTTAGTATGATTCGTTTTTCAAATGTAAGCCTTAAAGGTTTTTAATTGATTGAGAAATAGTTGGGTAGTGACTGTTTTTTAGTATTGATGAACTACTGAAGTTATAACCTTTCACATTATATACGGAGAAGATTGAAAAGGAAGGATTTTTATATATGTTTGCTATGAGTGTGTTATCTTTATGAACTATAACAAGTGGGTACACGTTGTGTGATTGGTTGTGTTAATTTTTCAGGTGATGTGATGAAGAAGCATCACTTTCGGATGGCTAACCAAATAAATCCCTGTTCTTCAGTTATTGCTTCAAATCTTGGCACAGCATTACATGCTTTACAGGTGCCGTAAGCTATATCAGTTTTAGTTGACCTCATCAGGAAATTTACGTTTTATATATACTAACTAATAAATTATGTTGCTGCAATTGTGTTTGTATATGTCAGAGAAGTGACGAAGCTTTAGCAATAATGGAGAAGGCTATTAAAGCAGATGAGAAGAATCATGTTCCCATGTATCAAAAGGCTAATATACTAATGAGCTTAGAAAAGTTTGATGAAGCTTTAGCAGTCTTGGAGGAGCTTAATGAATATTCTCCCTGTGAAAGTAGTGTACATGCTTTGATGGGCAGGATCTATAAGCGGCGAAACATGCACGACAAGGCAATGCTTCATTTTGGTATTGCATTGGATTTGAAACCGTCTACAACCGATGTCACTGCCATTAAGGTGATTAGCTTTTTCAGCTGCTTTACTGCATTTACAGTTATAGATGGTTATATGTTACCTGCAATATTCAAAGTTTTGGCCGTACTGCCATCGATTCTCATCAGTTGATGTTCAACAGGCTGCCATTGAAGTGTTCGAAATGCTTTTGTGTAATTCTCAATTCATCAGGCAAGGTAGTTGCGGAGCTATCACAGACTACTTACATTCGTGCAGGAGTATTGTTACATCCCTATAATGTCACTCTAGATGATATTAAAGGTACAAGTCCATTGCATAATTCGATCACTCCTACCCTATTTTGATGTTCTGATGAAAGATCTTTGCATTGCCTCTGTTTTTTCTGATGACTGCACTATCATCAGATCAGCTTCTTTTAATTACGACGCATCCTGCATTTTGTTTGTTTTTGTTCATCTTCATCAGAAGTTAAGGATCCAATAGCTATATTGGCTGCTCAATTTGACGATTTGACTCCACCTGCATTTTGTTTGTTTTTGTTCATCTTCATCAGAAGTTAAGGATCCAATAGCTATATTGGCTGCTCAATTTGACGACCGGTTGCCCGATCCCTCATGATAACAGCCTCCACCACCTCTCCATATTTCTTAAAGTACTCTTTAAGCTGTTCCTCATCTGTGTCCCAAGAAATCCCACCAATGAAGATCTTGCCAAGATCTGGTTCCATCCTTCTTCGCCGCATAACGAACTGGAGTGTTGGATCTTAGTCATATCCAACGGGTGTTAATGAGAATGTATTTAGTGATGGCTCGGATGTTATTGACGGAGGAGCATGACAAAAGAAGTGATATTTTTGGTACATGTTCGACGAACCTATCCAAAATGCACAGGCCCAATGATAATCTTCGTAGCCACATGATATCAACAGATACTCGAGCAGCTCTTCCATGTCACAACCCAAGTCATAATTCGTGTAGCTGATGCATTTCGATTAGGTTTGTCGACTGTACTTGGTGTGTTATATTGATGAACATGGAGGCGTGGTTACAGCTTATCAGGTGTCATTTCGTGTCTGGAATTTGAAGTTTATTTTTTGTGATTAGTGGTGTCACTACTCACTACACTATATAATTTTGTATTTTAACTCATTAATGTTGTAAAACATACTTGGGCACTGTCAGAAGAGATCATATTAATGATCCCATTTTGAAATGTTTAAAAGTTATGCACTGTACAGTGAACATGGAGTTCTGAGTTGTGATCTTTCACAGGTTTAGTCAAGAGTTCAAAGTGATTTAGAAAAGAACCCTAAGGTAAACAAAGTGAGCAATGACGAACCCATGATTTTTAATTGGGGTGGATTAAATTTTATTTTTATCCAAAAATAATTTTATTTTTTTATTTTATCTTATAAATCACATGTTAAATTGAATATATTAAATAACTAAGTTTGACTAACCACAAGAATTAACAATAATATTTGATGAAAATTCGTCAACATAAGTCTAATAGTGAATAACGTACTACTCAAATTGTACTATTTAGTCTTGAATAGAAGATGTTAGTTTGATAAATTAGAAAAATAAGAGACAGGTACGTGGGTGTTGTAACCCAAGGAAAAAAATAAGACGTATAGATATACATTCCAATAAGAGAACCTGAGAGACGCAGGTGGTCAATCTAGGAGGCATGGAAACAACAACTCTATCGGAGCATCGAATCTCCACCGCAGCTCCGATCGTCTTTATAATCGTCGTCGTTTTCCAGTTCATCTCCAAATGGCTCGAACAATTAAAAAAGGTATAACCGGTTTCAACAATTTGTTGACTTTGATCATGCAATTGCTAATTCGATTGTGTATATGAAGACTCAATTGTGATGGGTGGTTTTGTTGTTGTTAGAGAGGAGGACCGAAAAGTGCTACGGAGATTCGGTTGCGTAAAGAAATCAAAGAGATGTTGAGAGAAGCAAGCACATTGTCACAGCGAGTAGTGTTTTTGTTTTAATTAAACTACTTGGTTTCTCCAATCGAATACATAGCATTGTCACATTTTTGTTCATATATTGGTAATTCTTTAGATCTGTGTTCGAATAATAGAGATCTCAATTAGATCAGTATTCGAATAATAGAGATAGGCCTGAAAGTGCACGATAGTATCTGTCGTGAGCAATGAACTTGGACAATTAAGTGAAGACGATATAATTGCACACTTTTAAGTATGCCACCGAAAAGTCGCACGCGCGAGCGCGACGCCTTTCGCACGCGCATATGCGCGTGCAGAAAGGCTAGTATATATGTATATATATAGTTTTCTGGATTAATTCTAGCTAATGCTTACATGCACCTCGATCTTCATCTCCAGCATATATTGTTTTACTTAAACAGTAATTCGATCTCCATAGTTGATCTGTGAGCTAGAGACATGGGATCGAACGTTCCAGGCATTAGATCCAGGCAAACTATTACGTGCCAAAGTTATATACAGGCAACTAAAGACAAAACTCGAACTAGCTAGGTAACATGATCGATGTTAACAATTACATAGTATATCCAGAAAGATCGATGCAGGCCGGAAAATAACATATATTTGTTTCGAGTCAATTAAGTTTAATTAATGGACTTAATTATCGAGGATAATTAGCTAGCAGACTAATGGTAACTAGGCTAGATGGGGATTTTTATTAATTTGAAGTCATTTGAAGGTTGAGGGTGTTGAGCTTAGTCCATTCGCCACTTGGCCTCCCAAGGGTGAACTCTAGGTTAGGATACATATGATCCGAAGATGACAAGGAGCTACAATCCAACCGGCCGCAACGCCCTGAACCGGACTCCTCCGTCTCCTCCTCCTCCACCTTTTTGCAGCTGCCATTTGTCTCCCTTGTTGATTGCCATAATGACCCTCTGCTCATAATCATATTGAAGAAAAAAAAAACTCAGTTGGGCAATTTATACAAATCAGTTGAGTCATATTGAGAGTTACTTGCATCTTATAATCCAGAAGGAAGAAAAATATGCCTGTTATTAATTCGAATTCCTATATATTACTAGCTGCTGGTATAAAATGCAGTCAAAGCTATAGTTTGTTCATTATTGCTCAATGTTATATATACAAACTGAAGTAAACAAATGAGTCCTACGGACGATTTTAGGCCAATACATTGGACAATATAAAACCTAGCTGATACTAGAATCTTATAAGTTGTTCCAAGCTCGCTATCACGTACAGTTTGATAGTCACTAGTTCATTATAGTCAACTGATCTTTATGTTTCGAGATTTGAAGTAGTTAACATTCCTTGACTTTTAGGGACATATATAAAGATATATGATGACGTCGTTAATATATTAGCCGAGCTAAATTATATAGGCTAACCAGGCATTGACGTAATAGATACATTTCATATTTTCCGGCTAGTTTAATAGAAATTAATCGCAACTCCTAGCTAGCTTCATTATAATCAATGTGCTTTGAGAAACATCCAGCAATAAAATCCCTACAGACCTAAAGAGTACAGACACCATGTTGGACTTGGACCAAATTAAAAAAAGTTAAGAAGATAATTTAATCCATCTATATATTTTAGCCCTATATTTTGTAGATGCAACTCGTGTAATACGGAGATCCACATTTAGATCAATCATGCATAAAAGTATGTATGTATATGTCAAAGATATGATTAAGCTACCGGTTGGGATTATGCAGCACCAGCTCTGCTGAAGGTGAATTGATAGCAGTCTCACAAGATGCTACAAAATTATTCCCTGGAATATGGTCCAACCCCATATCTATATGATGCCCTTCATGGCCTGCAACAGTTCATATTGTAGTGAAATGATCAGGTAGCCATTAATATTTTGGTCTTTTTTTTCAGACACCAACCAACTAATAATTCGCTTCACATGGACTACTCTGCATGCATAGATCTCTCTACAGACGAGTGATGATTAGTATCGATCGAGTATGAAAGGAAGAAGCTAGCTAGTTCCAATAATGATGATCATCAACAATCCTTTCTGGGGTACGTATATTTCATTTTGTTTAGACTTAAGGCTAGTGTTTGATCGATACGGACATAGTGGATCAAAATGGTCGATGATAATTGAGTAGAGTACTATGTCCCACTGAGATCGCCCCAAGCTCCCAAACAAAGAGAATAATAGAAGAAATTTTAAGAGCTGGGGTCCGATTCTTCTTCAGATATCATGATCGATCGAAATGAGTAGTTGTATTATTTACCTGTTCCTTTGTGGTCAGTGCTCTTCACTGTTCTATACATCTGCATGATGATCAAAACCAAAGGAAAACATGAGAAAAAAAAAGGTCCACATTGCTAAGATTACTTCTTCTAGATGCCTTTTTGTCATTTTACCCCTTGTTGTCTACCCCCCACTACAAATCAATCATGCAAAACAAGAAATACGTACATACATGTAAAATATACAGAATTTTTTTAGACTAGCTAGCTTCCTCAATTTTTAAAAATTACGAGAACCAAAATTGTTAATAATCTGGGTATTTATATGTTAATTAGTATGTTCTTATCCAAAAGCAATGCAAACAAGATTGAGCACAGTGTAAGCTAGCCCACCTGCAAATGACTCTTCACGTGAGCAAGAGTTAGATCCTTCACATTCATCAACTCTAGCACCGATTTTGGCGTTGCTCCTGCATTTCCATTCATTCCCAAGATGGATATACAGATTAATAAACGAAACTCAATTTGCATAACTAGACTATTTTGAGACTCACATAATTTGTATTTGTATTATTACTTTCATGGCCGCCGAGAAGCTGGACTGCATGAACGAAATGGGCATGAAGAGTTGTAGTCCACCGCATCCTAGGAGCTCTGACGCTTCGTTTCGCATTCCCGACCGTTCTGGCGCTTCTCTTGAAATCTCGGCCGTAGATTTGAGGGTGGAACTGCTGACCGAACCCTCTGGGATGAAGCGTTGTCGTTGGACTAGTACTGCTTCTACTCATCATGGCATCCTTCACTTCGAGCCCTAGACTCAAATCGGGTTCGACGGCCTCATTACAATTCGTCATCTGATCTAAGTGGTGCAAGCCGTTTTCATGACTCAAGTCACTCCGACTGCTACCGGAGTCGGTAGGTGAGTGGTTCCTATTACGAGACTTTCTCGCCGGAAAACCGATGTCGTAGTGATCGGACGGTGGGCTGATATGTAAAGAGAGATCAGGCAAGGGTGAAGAAGTGGTTCTCATTATAGGGTTTGAGTTTGAACTCATGTACATCTTGAGTGCTAGGTAGAGAAGTGGACCAAATAAAAGGTAGTAACTCTAGTGATTATATGGTGACGATGTGTGGGTTATCATTTAAGAAACTAATGAACGGAATGGAGAGGAGAAATATATAAAGCTGGAGATATATAGACTTGTATAAAAAAGTAGTACTAGAGAGTTACATAGGAGAATCTATTTAAAATCTGAAAACATAGAAAGCTGGTGGACACCAGTACTCGATCAGAGAGAAATATGCTACCTAGCTAGCAGCTGAAATGAGATAGCTAGCTTCTGAAGGGGAAGAATGGTTGGAATTCGAGAAAACAAAAGAGCCACTGTTCATTGCAATATCGGATCCTCATCCATCTCATTTTAATTTAATCTCATGTTACGACTGCGCAGCCCGGACCTGAGAATTTGGAATCTGAGACTAGAATAAAAAATTGTGTTCTTTCATGATCATACTAAGAAAAATGACAAATAAACAAAATTATGTTACATAAATATTCAAACTAATCTACTCTTATATATGTTGTTCTCGTATCTACAAGAACAAATTCAAATCAATGTACACTAACTAACATTTATGTGTGATTTATTAATTATAAGCGAAATATAAAATTATAATCAAATACTTAAAACTAAATAAATATAAGTTGATGTTCCGAGGTAGTACATTAAAAAATAAAACTAGATATTTGATTTGTTAATCATAATCCAAATACAAACAAATAATCAAGTATTTATGAACCAAACTAATATATATAATATATATAAATTGATGCTTAAACATATGGTACATAATAAAATTAACAATATTCTAACACCGTACAAAAAAAGAAAACTAACGTTCATAACAGTACTAATAATAATAATAAAAATTCACATGTCATAACATATTTTCTCAAAGACATCACAAAAGTACTTAAATTTTTTCGTCTTGGCGAGATTTAAAATAATTAAACCCTTTAGAATTTTGATGCCTGAGACAGCCGCCTCCTTTGCCTCACCTCAACTACAAATTTGCGATTGCCACCTCACATTTGATTTAATTTCCACAACATATATATTATGTTTTTTTTTCGGAACGAAAATTCATGCTCGATTATATTTCTTTAGCTAAGAATTTTTTCCATTTTTTCTTCATAAACGAGGATTGACCAACCTTACCATATTGATCATTTCGTTCTTGTCCTTATCAACGTGGCAAGAACTACATCCTTTTCCATCGAGGAACATCAAAAGTATTAATTTCTAGTCAAATTTTGCATTATCGTCGCTCGTGTGATCGATCTGTAAGAACCAATTATCGATTCCTATGTCCAATTAATATAATAATTAAGTTTTCAGTCCAACCCTAATTAGTACATAACTACGTACAGAATTAACTAATTAAACCAACTGTAGCCAGCTGATCGATCTAGGACATATGCAAGTGTGCAATTCTAAACTCTATATAGATTTAACAAGTTTTTTCTGGCCGGTGACCTACTGAGGATTAATGCAAGTTTTTTCTTTCATAATTGAGCTGTACACGTGCGAAACCCCGATCAAGAACGAAATATTATCGATCAGATAATTAAGAAACACCGTTTAGACCTCCTCAATCGATTTAACAAGTAGGAATGTGTATTATGAGTCGTAAGATATCAGGAAATGGCACGAAGCAGAAGGGAATAATATCATCAAATCATCGATCAGTATGTATGAAGTGTGTGTGTATATATATATGAATTGAAGCATGTATATAGAATATATATGGTGATGGATTAGAAGAAGAGAAGGAAGCTAGGTCATGTCAGAGTGGCCGGGGTGTCCGGCGACACCAGGGTCGCAGACCCACATGCGACGACTCTGACTCCAACTTAACCTAGCTAGCTAAGCTAAGCTTATCTCCGACCTCCGATCAAGTTTGATCAGACGGCGAAGAAACAGTGCGTGAGAAGAGAGAGCGCGTGACCGGGAAAGATGTTGAGAGTTCGAACGGCTAGTATTTGTCGGATCTACAGTGTTCGATCGTCGTCCCCAATATCTCTCCATGTCGCAAGTAAAACTAAAACTTAGTTTATATATATTGCCAAACCAAAACCAGACTCGATCGTGCATGCACGAGTAAATTGGTTCAAATTAAACTTCAAATCCAAGTTCAGATACAATTAAACCTCTATAAATTAATAATTTTAAAATTGATAAAAAAAATTAATTTAACAAAAAATTAATTAATCGATAAAATAATAATTTATTAATTTATTAGTTATTTAATAACTTATTAATTTAAAAAACTATTATTATTGTATTTTGTTCAATGTATATTATTGTTTAAAGCTCCCCTTAAATACCTTAATTAATGCATCAATACAATAAAATTAAATGGTTTACTAATTGTATATTGTTAGATTCTCAAAATAAGTAGACTAATCTTCTGAAACAAAGAATTACATGGTTTTTTAATCATACGTAGTCAGTTTCACAAAACAAGTAGAATGACATTGTGAAATAAGTAAACTAAAGTGATAAAAATCAGTTTATTTATTTCACAATGTCAGTCTACTTATTTTGTAAACAGACTATCTTACGTTAGTAAACCACTCAATTTTAATTTACTTGTTTCACGAGATTAGTTTACTTATTTTGCGAAGATGACTATGCATGTGCGATTTGCAAACCATCTAAATTTATTGTATCAATGCATTGACGCATGGAAGAATTTGCCCATTTTTATAATTTATCGTGATACATTAAAAATGTGCTATGAGAATACAACACCAAAACTCGTACCATATTAAGAAAAGTGTAAGATGAGATTTAAGGTGACATCTATTTCAAGAAACAACAAGTCACATTCTTCATGAAATCATGATAAATGCATAATTAATTATATGTACGTATTAAGTCATTATTAATTTATATATTATATGGGGTCTATATGAATGCTCGAATTCCTACTATCTTATAAATTTAGCGAATTATTAATTTAACACGTTATCCTCAAGTCGGGACCGGCAAAAAATATTATTTTAGTGAGGTTATTAATTAATCGAGTATTAAATTATTGAGGTTCTACTGTATATAGTATTAGGGCAACTCCAACAAGGGATATGAAGTTGAAGTTGAAGTTGGAACATATTCCAATTTTTTTTTATCTTTGATGGTGGAAATTGGGAGTTGGAATTTGGAATTGGACTCAAAATGACAGTTAGAATGAACCAACTCTCAAACTAACTCCAACTCCTGTAGATTCCACAAAAAAACAAGTTGTTCACTTGCGAATCCGCGACAAAAAGTTGGTTTAATTGAATAGAAATTTGTGTGAGTTATTTTTTTTTAATAATGAGTTAATTTTAATTTAATGAAATTGTATTCCAAATTTTTTTTAATAGAACTCACCCGTTGGAGATATAGAAGTAAGAGCTAAATAAAAAGGTAAAGTAGTAAAGAGGAGCTAAAATGACTCAAACTCTCCCAAATGACTCTCCTGGTTGGAGTTGCCGTTAGGAAGTGAAGAGAATTAGGCAAAGAAGTGATCGAGATGGGAAGCTAAGTTAGCTAAGGACCATATCCGTCGGCGTTAACATGGGCTTTGGTGGTCACGTGACATATGGACGTGACCTTGTCTAGGCAATAAGCTCTTGCTTTGTTCTCTTCTATTGGACTCTTCAACGTTGATTCTCCTCCTCCTCCCCATGACTTTTCCCCAATTTGATGGCATTTGTTTATACCAACATGATAATGGTGATTAGAGAACACCAAGATACGAGTAGTACGTTAATATCATTTTGTTAATAGTTATTTGGAGCCACGGTCAGCGCCTGATGCGCTCTAGATTCTCCGGGAAACGAAACATTTTTGTATTCCATGGATGCCATATCGATCTCTTTCTTTTCATGATCTCTCGCTGGCTTAATTTGTTAGCAAAGCTTAGTATATTGATATAATGCCGGGCTTGTATTTTTTTTCATTCACTAATATTCCTTCTTGTACCCTCATGTTGTTGGATTATTGTGTAATCAGGTTGCAGGAGGGCAATATCCGGTCAACATGTCTCTCTATGGCTCGAACCGATCACTTACTTGTGATGTTGTCAAATGCATGCTTACTTGCTTGTGCTTATATTCCCTCTCATATATTCCATGTGTTTGTCTTGTAACACCACCCACGCTCCATGCAACCTCTCCCATATTTTCTCTAATATAATCGTAAGGGATATGAGGACATCCCTACTTTTTAAAGCCTTTATAATATCTTCACCACAAGGACCCGATTTTGGTACGTTAAGAACAATTCAAAATGACTACTACTTTCATTTTCATGTGCCACCTACTCTAACTTTGTACTTTATACCCAAGCTTTGCCCAAAGACATGTAAACAAGCTATATTTTAGATTACGTACAGAGAGTCGATCATCGCATAAGTCAGACTTTACCACAAAAAGCTCATATTTTTGAATATATTGATTTCGGTCTGTTTTACTGTACGTTTAGATGCTTCTCAAAATGACAGTTCTATTAACTTATGTACCCACTTGATATACATATATATAACACCTCTGTCACGTCTATACCACGTGTTGTAGGCCAATATACAGTATGTATATGAGAGTTTCTATTTAGAACTTGCACCTCTCTTATTTTAATTTTGAAGAATTTACATAGTAATCCTCATGTAGAATGACCATTATACCACCGAATTATTTACAGTGATGAACAAGCTCTTTCCGGAATCCGAACCATGAAAAGCCACCGGAATTCTAGACCTAATCAGAACAACCTTCACTACTAGTACTACTAGTGATGACGTCATTGATGACCATGTATAATCTCCAATAATTAGTAGTATCCCAAACCCAAATCGAAACACTAGCAACCCAGCTTTCAAATTGCTCATCTTTATCACAACTCAACCAAGTTCACACCCATATAATCAGAACCCAGTTTCTTCATCTCTATCCGAACCTATTTCACAACAACAATCTCATCAAACCATACACTAGAGGAGGGAATGCTCCCACCGTTTCACTGTCCACTTAAGTCACCATGTCACGCGCCGGAGTATTGTCGGACCGGTACACCCCATTGTGTTTGAAAGCTCTATGTCAGACTATGGCGGTGGGTATCGGTAGACAACTTAATTTTGCGGAGGCCGTCGCCTCTTCGTCACGGTTGAATAATAGGAATTCTCTGTGGAAAGTGAGGGTATTTTAAAATTTTGAAAGGAGCATATTGAGCAAAATCTTATTTGTGAAAAATATAAAGGAGGTGTAGAAGTAGTAGAGGTTTAGTGAGAAAATTTTGAGGTTCCAATAGTAAAACTCTATGTATATACGTACCACTATGGCATATTAACATCGATCTATATCGATATTTAGAGAGCCAGCTAGCTAGTCCCAGTGTTATAATATCATACAGCTAAATTTATATGAAGATGTACTAGCTATATATATCATGTTATCTCAACGGACTTACTCGAGTGCATTTTCTTTTTTATCGTCCAAATTTATATCACATTAAGGATTTGAGGATTAATTAACACTAAGAAACGTACGTACAGCTAATAAGACTAGATAGATCAACTAGAGCAACCACGTATCAGAAGTGATGATCACAACTAGTGATTTATTTACTGTCCTTGCGTTAAGAACAATAGTAGTTTAACTAGTCGTTCGGGTTCTGTGCTAATTGATCAGGACTCGGGAGGGAAAGCATATAAACGTTTAATTAAGAGAAGATCGAGAGAAGAGTGTGTATATATTTTGTTGATGGCGAATCGGGAGATAAGGATACAGCCATACAAGCATGTGTGACTTCTGCTTTGAGATTTGAATCAAATATAAATCCTTAATCCTCACGTACATCTCACCACCTTCTTCTGCAAATTCGGATAGATCTCTTTTCTCTTCGAGTATCAATGAAACGACAAAAGAGAAAAGGAAGGAATCACCGGAATCAGCGCCGTTTAAGCTAACGTGCTCCTTTTTCACACTGCATCAAATTCTTTTGCCCTAAATTAACAATTCAAGGAAATAATAATAGAAAAATATGACCTAGCTAGCTTATTTCATATTCATATGCATGCATGGCGCGCTTCCCCTCTCACTCCGTCGTCGTCTACTGCCCTCGTATTAATTAGGGCATTCTGGTTTCTGCAATAGGTTGCGAAAATAAAAATGAGTACGTTTCGATTGTGTTATACGAGACATGCATTTCTCTTCGATCTCAAGGCCGCCATAGAAAGACAGATCAACTCAGTTTGCGTATGCAGCTCGTAGCTGAAGATCGATGCTGCATGAGAGCTATATAGCTGGCAATTATAACCATGGGCGAAGCTATTCACGGGCGAGGGAGAACCATGATCCCTTGAGATTTTAGATAACAAAAAATTATTACACTATTTTTCAACAAGTAAAAAAAAATTGTTACTATCTGTCGACTCAGTTTAACTTATAATTAAATTAAGCTGTGAAATCTTCTTCCTACGTACAACAGTGACTCATTTTCCGAAGCCATTCCAATTATAAGAGCATCATGACATAATGAATAGCGGCTCAAAACATGCACAAATTAAGTGAAAAGGTTCAAAACTTCCATAGAAAGCTAGCTAGGGTTTGGTCGAGCTATAGAGGTGATATATATTCAGTCTGTTAATTTTTACATAATGAAAGGGGACCGTAGAAGAAATGAGGTCTGACCTTACGCACCCATCCAAAACTTCCTAGAAACTTGAGACCTGAATATATGCATCGTTTTTAAAATTGGCGGGTAGCTATGCTGTGTACGTTGATACCTGCATCTCGATCTGATTGTTCATCGATCTATGGTAGCCAATTTCATTTCTTAATAAGCCTTATGTCGTAACCATATTCCAAGCTACAATATATATATATATACACACAATATGTCAAAAGTATATATGTATTATTTCGATCTCCCTGGCTAGTCTCATTTTCAATATATCATCATGAAACGTTGATGGTTTTTCACCAGGCATGGATCGAGTTGTGTAAATGGAAATCATGCATGCAGAGGAATATATAGCGACACCTTTGTTTCTGTCTCTCTCTCTCTCTTTTTCTTCCTTTTCTTTTATTAATTAAGCAAACAACTAGGAGCTGCCTGTTCTTGTTTGCTTGGGAAAGTACTTGATGCATTCCCGTGACACTGCCCCTCCTATTCATTTTTCCAGTACTTGTTGTTGCCTCTGCACAACACACAGATCAAAATTCCAACATGCAGTATTGCAGTCGTCTATTGTAATCTACATATATGTACTTGCTGCCATATTTTTCTTTTCCAAAGATTAAAATCTTGAAATTAAGGACCCTCATCTTTGGACTCTTCTCAAGTTCTTATCATCAATACCCTGAACAAAAAACACTAAACCTCCGTGGGATATTCTTGAATACCCAATGAGTATGCCATATATACTTTTGTTTACAACTTGAAAAATCAAAATTATCAACAAAAATTTATAACATTCAAGACAATATTACCACAATGACCACATATTTTTTATGATTATTTATGATGTTTACAACTAATTGAATCAAATTACAATTTTAAGACCAATTTTATTCAAAAGTACGTGTAACATTGTAACTAGATTCTAATTAAAGTAATGAACTAAAATACAATTAAAATTACACAAATAAAGACTCAGATTATCATCATGATAACAAAAGTTGTTCTCAAATGCTAAATGATACTAAGTACCTAAAAATTATCCAAACCTCAATTATCATGACATCCATCCAAGACTCTAAGTGATCCAAACATAACTTCCACATGAGTGACATGACACATTCATATATCCCCTTCAAAAAAAAACAAGGCCCATTAGCAAAGAAAAGAATCTCTGGTGAAATCTCATTTTGAAGCCCAATAAGAACAGGATTTACGGATTGATTTAAACTTCAGAAAGCAAAAGAAGGCTTTGGGGAGGCCTTTAAGCCCATAACGCGGCCCAATTCCAACTCTCAAACTCTGGCGAAGTCGCCCAAATTCTTAGCTCAGATTCGCAGTGAATCGGAGACTGAAGAAACCCACTCTGAGACAGAGAAGAAGAAGAAGACGACGAAGAATAAGAAGAATGACGGTGTTTCACTTCTTCAACTGTGCGATTCTCACGTTTGGTCCTCACGCCGTTTACTACTCCGCCACTCCTCTGTAAGCTTCAAATTCTTATCAGACTAATCTAATTTCAATTCAATTCGATTCGCATTTCATGTTCTTCATGAGCTCAAACCCTAACTCAGTTCTCTTTTTGACAATTCAAAATCACAGATCGGAGTACGACACACTCGGCACCTCAGTAAAAGCAGCTGTAGTTTACCTTGGTACTGCTCTAGTGAAGGTTAGTATTATTCACTGTTTTCATATTCAAGAATTTCAGTAGCTTCATTGTTACTAGTAGTAGTTGATAATGGAACTTATCTATCAATTTCGGCAGCTCGTTTGTTTGGCTACTTTCCTCAAAGTCTCTGACAATGAAAGCTTTGATCCGTATCAGGTATGAATTTTAGTATCAGATTGAAATTTACTCTTGAAGTCTTGATAATATGTAAGAGAGTTAATAGGTAAGAAGAGTTCATTAGGTTGTTGTCGTCTTCGTCGCGAAGTAGTAACTTACGGATTGTTATATTGCTTGTTTTGTTTTGGTTATCAGGAATTGTTGAAAGCTTTGATTGGTTTCATAGATGTTGCTGGTCTATACTATGCTCTGACAAAGTTGACACATAGGAACATCTCTCAGAATCATAAGTTTCAAGCGGTGGGGCTTGGTGAGTGAACTTTGATAAAAAGCCACAAGGGAATTAAGGAGAAAGTGAAAAAATTGAAATCGAGTTTGTTTTGTTTAAAATTGCATAGCTTTTGACTGATGGATTGTCTTGTTCAGGGTGGGCTTTTGCTGATTCTGTTCTCCATAGATTGGCGCCTCTGTGGGTGGGTGCTAGAGGACTAGAATTCACCTGGGATTACATTCTGCAAGGCCTCGAGGCAAATGCAAATTTGGTATTACTCATTTTCCCGTTATTTTGTGTTTGTTACCTTGTGACGGCATGTTTGATTATATAGTGATCCAGTTTCATAGTCTCGAAGAGATGGTTATGTCTCCAAGAGATGGTTGAGATATATCGATTTCTTCCTTTTTATGTAAAAACATGGCTTGTAATTTGGTCTCGATTTGATTTTGCTCTGTCATTCAGGTTTTGAGCATATCTCTTGCTGCATTGGGGTCTTTGATGTGGCTTCGGAAAAACAAGCCTAAGACGCTGATTCCTATAATATACACTTGTGCTGGGATTGTGGCAACCATGCCATCTATCACAAGGTCTGCTACTTAAACTGCCTAACGACTATCAAACTTACCAAGAATTCTTAATTTTGTTCTTTCATTTTCATATATTAGTTCATACAAGAGCTGTAGTGGTTCGTTTTGTACGTTTCCCTTCCTGTTTAACATAGTGATTGTTTATGCAGCTATCTTAGGCGAGGCCTGGGCTGGCACTTTCCAGAAGTGGTAGGATTTCAGCTCTTTACCTCCCTAGTGATGGCATTCATCAGTTGGCAGCTGTTTTCTGCTTGTCAAAGGCCCTCTGCATCAAGTCATTAAGCACTGCCCCTAACACGGACAGTCATTCAATGGTCTTCGGGAACAAAATGTCCTCAGTTCTCCATTCACACTGTTGCCGTTTTGTTATTAGTCCTTCCGATTAAGATGTAGAGATTGTTTTATTCTATCTAAATTGATCAGCGGATCCTTGGGAGCCGAAGAGTATTCATTAAGTCTCTTGTGCTGAAGTCACCAGGGATTTTGGAGGTGAAGTCGAGACAGTAAGCTTACTAGGAACTGATTATCTCATACTCATATTGCCACACTGATGCCTTATACAACTTTGTAATCCTGGTCGACAAAACAATCATGTAATCTTGGTCGATTTAACTGTCTTCCCTTGTTACCGGTAATTTCATGGATTTAAGGCGCAAGTATCTTCTTTATGTCACATTTTAAACACTCAATTTGTTTCAGATTCATCTGCAAAACGCTATTTGACAATATATTGGTTAAACAGATGAGCATCGTATACTCTTTTGAGCCCAATATGTTGTTGACAAACATGAAGATGAAAACCAACAATAAGAAAGTACCTGAGTATTCGCATTACAACTTCTATATGTTATTCACTAGGATCATGCATGAACTGACTAACAACACTCATAGCATACGCAATATCAGGACAAGTACGTGACAAATAGATTAACTTACCTACTAATCTTTGATATCTGCTTTTGTTTGTTGGAACCTTTCCAGGACACAACTCCAGTTTGTGGTTCATCTCAATGGGCGTATGAGCAGGTTTACAATCCAACATT
Organism: Geum urbanum; assembly: GCA_946800695.1. NCBI lineage: Eukaryota > Viridiplantae > Streptophyta > Magnoliopsida > Rosales > Rosaceae > Geum > Geum urbanum. The sequence goes on along the minus strand of OX326998.1, from coordinate 891,717 downwards.
CCAGTCTCAGTAAGAAGATCAAGTACATACTTTCGCTGTGACAATATGATTCCCATCTTTGATCTTGCAACTTCAATTCCCAAGAAATATTTCAGCTGACCCAAATCCTTCATCTCAAATTCTTGGGACAAACGCTTCTTCAAATCTTCCATTTCAGCTGGATCATCACTTGTAACAACCATCTCATCTACATATACAATCATAGAAGTTATCTTACCACCCCTGTGTTTAATGAACAAGGTATGATCAGAGTTGCTTTGCCGATATCCAAATTTCCCCATGGCTCCAAAAAATCTCTCAAACCAAGCTTTAGGAGATTGCTTCAATCCATACAAGAACTTCTTCAATTTGCAGACTTTTCCAACATCACATGGTTTACAGTAGGGGTCGGCAAAAATCCCGGTCCGGCCCATGTATAGCCGGCACGGGCCGGGCCGGGCCTGGCCAGGCCTCAACAACATTTTAATATTTGCGGGCCGGGCCGGGCTTTATCTTTTATATAAGGATCCTGGCCCGGCCCATTCAAGCGGGCTTTGTGGGTCTTTGCGGGTTTTTACGGGCCGGACCTTTGCGGGCTTTAACGGGTCGGGCCTATCGGGTTTTAATTATTAAAAAATTAAGACATTTCAAAATAAATGTAACCTTCATCCATGCACCGGAGTTTAAACGTACTCCGACGAGTCTAAATTTTACGTACGGTGTTTATCACTATAAGATGGACCTTTCTACATGTCCTCGTTTATCATTAAAACATATTTAATTCTCATATTGCTTGAATTCTCCATATGTATATTAATGTTCTTACGTTGTTCCTTTGTTATATGGAATGAAATACATTTATGAAACTTAATCGGACATGTTTAATTATTTTATAAAATTGACCGTTGGATTGATTGGTTAGAATATTATAACCATGCCTTTAAAATTTTATAAATTTTGGACTTGATTTAGACATCGATCCATGTATTTCGCCAAATTTGACCGTAGTATTCTTACAACTAAAATGGAAATTACCCCTCCCGAAAATAATTTTTTAACATCAAATTTTGGACACATATTCTTATGGAATACATATCTATCTCATAGTGTCAAAAAAATTGACATAAAAAATTGATTTATCTGCTCCCCCCATAGGAAAATAAGGAAAATAAGATGAGTGTATTTTAGTGTTTCACAAATTTTGTTTAACTGTATTGACCGGGATCCAAACGTACTTCGATTAAGCTAATTTTTACTTACGGTGTCTTTTATTACAAGGTGAACTATTATATATGGCCTTCTTTATTGTTAAAACATATTTAATTCTTATATTGCTTGAATTCTCTATATGCATACTAATGTTCTTACCTTTATTCCTTGGTTATATGGGTTGAAAGACCTTTGTGAAACGTAATCGATCATGTATCATCATTTTACAAAACTGACTGTCAGATTGGTTGTTCATAATATCATAATATAAGAGAAGGGTATTGATGTCATTTCACACACTCTCAATTAAACTCTCACCATTGAAAAATTACAAGATCTAATCTGAACCATCTATTATATTTACTGTTTTACTGTGTAAGGTAAATCGATAAAAAAATTACAATGAAACCCTAAAACCTAAAACCTAAACCCTAAATCCTAAACCTTAAACCCTAACTTACTCTAAACCTCAAAATTCCTAAAACCTAAACCCTAACTTACTCTAAACCTCAAAATTTCTAAACCTTAACTTACCTTAAATCTCAATCCCCTAAACCCTAACTTACCCTAAACCTAAACCCTAACTTATCCTAAACTCTAAACAATGATTTAATAGTAAAATAGATACACAAATATAACTATATATGGAATTCCTATATTTGATCAATATATATATATATGTAATATATTAATATAGACATATGTATATATTATACGTTTAGGGACGGGTAATCACCATATGTATATACTATGGTCACATTTACATATATATACATTTGTTAATATATCCCGCGGGCCCGGCTAAACGTAAATTATTATATATAAGTGTAGGTATAATGATATATGTACCACTATCTTATATATATATATAAAAAATTGCGGGCTTTGACTGGCCGGGCCTAACGGGTTTTGACGGGTTTTTGGCGGGCCTGGCCGGGCTTTAGATCTTTAAACTAAGTGTAGCCCACCAACCACCTTGGCGGGCTTTTGCAGATTTTTTTTTCGGGCCGGGTCGGGCTTTTAGCCCACGGGCTTGCGGGCCTCCACCGTCCCACGAGGCCCACGGGCCAAATGATGACCCCTAGTTTACAATTAACACCTGGAGGAATATCCATCTACACCTCTTCCTCCAAGTCTCTATTCAAGAGAGCATTCTTCAAATAAAATTGGTGCAATGGCCAATCATGTCTAGCTGCTAAAACTATGAGAATGCGTGCAGTGGTGATCTTTGCTACTGGGGTGAATGTCTCTTGATAATCTACTCCATATTGTTGAGTGTAGCCTTTTGCAATTAGACGAGCTTTAGAGCATTTGCACTTATGAGCAGAGCAAGAAGCAAAGCAAGAGCGTATTTTGCTTCAAGCAAAATACATCCATAATTTACTCAAGCAAATCAAGTTTTGCACACACCCATTCACTATTTGCTTCAAGCAAATCAGGTTTGTCATGTTGTGAAATATTTAAAAAATATTTACCGGATAGATTTATCACCAATAAAAATGTGACACGTGTCTTTATCGGTAGTAATTATACAAGATTTCCAAAAATATTTTAGACTAATTAAAAATGGACACGTGTCACCGCCACGTGTCATTGTCGGTAAAATAATTGGACTAAATTTTCGGTGAAATTTTCGACCAACTACAATACGACACGTGTCACTGCGAGATAGCGTTGTCGACCAAATAATCGAACCAGATTTCCGGTAAGATTTTCGACCAATTACGATGCGACACGTGTCACTGCGAGATAGCATTGTCGACCAAATAATTGAACTAGATTTCCAGCTTGATTTTCGTCCAATGACGATGTGACACGTGTGTTCATCTATCACTCATTCTATACTCACACCATCTACAAGAATCCGAGCAGATAACTCATATCTCTAAACAATTAGCAAAATTTCCTTGTTCATCACTCTAATAGATCCTTTCAGCTTCCACAATTTTTTCAGGCAGAGACAATGTCAACAAGAAGAGAATGACGATATGCAGCAATCATTCATCAATCAGGTGGTCATAGCGGAAGCACAAGACGACGATGAACCACCACGACCAAGCGGTTCACGTCGCGGTAAAAATTGATCAAAAATTAAAGTAGTATTTATAGGAAAATTTTTGGGAGAGTTTGAGATTTTTTTACTATTTTTTGGAGATTTTTCAGTTTATTTCTGTTCTGATTTTTCAGTACCCGTTTCCTTTAAATCTCAACCGTTGGATCAAAATTTCTGATTCAAAATGGATGGTCCAGATCAATAAGACTGTTGGGGGTTAATAAATCAGCCGGTAAGCCACGTGTCAGCATCTCATTTGCCTGTTAATTTTTTTTTACTCTTTTACATTGCATGCGCTTGACCGAAAAAAAAGCTACTCGCCTGACGTCACCCACGTGTCGTGGGATCCGCCAGGCATTCGAGCAAGCTCCGGAGCAAAACTTGCTCATCCATTTGCCGGAGCAAATCGTCAACGATGACTGCTGGCCTTCGTGCTCGCCGGTGCGCGATCGAAATCCACGGTGCTCGAGCAAATTCGGTCGGCCCCACCTGAAGCTCAAGCAAATCCTCCCCGGGTGCTCGCCGGAGTTGATGCTCTTATACCGATCAATGTGTCCATCTGCCTTTAGTTTCACTGCATAAACCCATCTACATCCAACTATCTTCTCTCCAGGTGGAGCAGGAACAAGCTCCCACGTTCCATTCTTCTGTAGGACTTCTAATTCTTCATTCACTGCTTGCTTCCATTTTGAATCCGCAAAGGCATCCTGCACATTACTGGGAATAGCTACTGTAGATAATTGTAACAACAAGTGCATGTGCTCTAGACAACCTATGGTGAGATACAAAGGCAATAGGGTATTTGGCTTTGGCTTCCATAGTTGGCTCATATTGCTTCTTTGGAACCCCCGTTGTTTCTCGTTGAGATCTCCTTTGAGCAACCTCTACAGTGCCTGATTCAATGTTATCAGTATATACCTCATGTGAGACATTATGGGAAGGTTCTTCAGTTGATGGAGTAGAATGGGGGTCTTTATGAAATACTGCTTCAGAAGAGGTTTAAACTTCAGGTAATGATGTTTCAACTTCAGTTCTCGACGTGTCGAGGATTTCTTCAATGATTTCTCTCGACGGGTCGATGCATCCAATCTGCTCCGTTTCAAACCTATTCCTTGATGGGTCAAGAATTATTCTGGACGGGTCGATGTGATTGCTCTGCTCCATTCCGGACACCTTTTTCGATGGGTTGAGAGGAATTTTTGACCCGTCGAAAATTCCTCCTGTACATTCTTTTGTTCGGCTTCCTCCAAGTTGTTCCTCCAACCTTTCTAAGTCCTCAAATTCATCCAAAATCAGAGGATTGCCTTCACGTATACTTTTCTCCCCCTGAAGAGAAGACTCTGAAACCCCCCCTGAGTAATATGGTTCAGATTTACGAAATGAGACATCCAATGAAACATGCATCTTGTTATGGAGCGGATCATAACAATGATAATCTTTTTGGAAGTCAGCATACCCAACAAAAATACACTTCACAACACATGGATCAAGCTTACCTCTCAGTTGTTTGTTGATATGAACATACACAGTACACCCAAAAAATCTTGGCTCCAAATTCGGCAAGGATGGCACATTTAACAACTAATGTAACTTCTGATAAGGATTTTAAAATTCAATGACACGGGAAGGAGTGCGGGGTTGATCAAGTATGCATCAGAATGAACAGCTTCTCCCCACAAGTTCGGTTTCACATTCATGCCAAAGAGAGAGGCCCGAACAACTTCCATTATCTGTCTATTCTTCCTTTTAGCTAATCCATTTTGTTGAGGAGTATATGCAATTGAAGTCTAGTGTCGAATTCCATGATAGATCAAGAATGCAGAAATTTCACCATTCACATATTCGCCACCATTGTCAGATTGAAATACCCGGATTTGCTGTTGATACTGGGCTGTCACCATCGCATGAAATTTAGTGAATCTGGAATACACTTCATTCGTGTGCTTCATTAAGGAGACCCAAGTCATCTTAATACATTCATCAATAAAAGTAACAAAATACCTAAAGCCAGAGCGGGTAGAAACTTGTGCAGGACCCCAAACATCAGAGTGAATTTTCATAAAAGGGACAGAACATTTGAATAAACTTGGCGAATAAGTACTATGGTGACTCTTGGCAAATTCACATATTTCACACTGAAATTTTGAGGTATTCACACGTGAAAACAATTGAGGTTGAATCTTTTGCAGATATTGAAAATTCAAATGACCTAGACGACAGTGCCATAACCATACATCTTCCTTAGCTTTATCTAAACTTGTGGTATTATTTGCCTGTCCCGATGATTTCAATTGTTGTGTTCCACTGCTTGTCAAATCAAGATAATATAATTTCTCCCTTCGAACACCATAACCAAGAATTTTTCTAGTCACAAGATCCTGAAAGATACAAAAATTTGGATAGAAAGTGACAGAACATCCAAGCGTTGTAGTTATCTGACTAACAGATAGAAGGTTATAGGCAGAAGATGGAACAACAAGAACAGAATCAATTGACAGATTATCAGATATCTTGACAGAACATTCACCAATAACAGGAGATGGAGAACCTCACCAGTAGACACAACATATTGAGGGAATGGTGTAATGGTCTGTACCAGACTGGGGGTGTTCGTCATGTGATCAATGGCATCAATATCAATGATCCAGGTAAGGTTTGAAGATAATGCAAAGAGGGATGATGCATTACTCTTTATCCCCGATTCAACTATATAAGTAGAGACAATTGATGATCCACGCGATATCTTCATGTTTCAAACAGTAAGGTTTTTTCAAGATTCAGGGTTTCAAGAGTATAATTCGGGATTTACGAGTTTTCAATTTCAAGAATTCAAGGATTTCAAGTGCAACGGAAGAAATAATTTAGTGGTGATAATTCAGTATTTTAATTCAATTCAGGATTTTTCAAATTTTAGGAATTCGGCTCGGATACCAAGTAGAAAAAGATTTCAGAGAGAATTCAATAATTTCATTCATCCTAATTTTGAGTTAATAAAGATGTACAATTGATTTCCTTATACAACTTTAATTCTAATTACAAAAATAATATTTACCATAATACTTTCCAACAATGGATACTCAGTAAACAAATTGAGTGGCCCTTATAACACAAATGCCTCCTCACTCAAACAGCTTTCTAGTGTTCCAAAAGTTGAGACCCAAGTTCCAGCCACATTGCATATGCTGTCTGATGTCAACTCTGTACCGAGTGCCTATAATCCAAGCTTGAGAGTAGACACAAGTTCAAGCATTTCGGATTTCTCGTCGGTTACAGTACAGGGAAATGGTTTCTTTGGTGAGGATGCTGTGATTTGAATGGACTAGGATTGCCTTATGATGGTTTCAATCAGATTTGGTTTGAAGAAAAAGCCAGTGAATTCAAGTTGCTCATCCAACTTGCTCTACAAGGAAAGAGGCTGGTTTCTATTCGTGCCTGGAATACAAGTATCAGTAGTAATAGAAATCAGCCCCTATCCTTGTAGAGCAAGTTGGATGAGCAAAGGCAATCCTCCAAAACCAAATTCCATTGAAATCCCAGCATCCTCACCAAAAAAAACCATTTCCCTGTACTGTAGCAACCGACGAGAAATCCGAAATGCTTGAACTTGTGTCTACTCTCAAGCTTGGCTTGGATTATAGGCACTCAGTACAGAGTTGACATCAGACAGCATATGCAATGTGGCTGGAACTTGGGTCTGAAACTCATCATGGGTCTCAACTTTTGGAACACTAGAAAGCTGTGTGAGTGAGGATGGCATTTGTGTTTTTGGTCTCATTTGCTGTCAAAGCTTAGTTTTTGTTCCCAGTTTCTTATCCCACAGAACCTGTCCCATAACAAAAGGATCAAACCTGTCCCATAACATAATCTGAGTGATCATACCAGGGACAGTGTTACTTTCCAGTGTATTTTGTACTAGCAAATCTCATACAGTTCTCGAACACTTTTTGCACCATTCAAAGGGGTCAGGTTCAGCTCCTGCTAGCTCCTTATCTGAAGCAGGAAAAAACCATCCCAGATGCTCATCGCTTTCTTTTGTTCTTTCCCAGATAGGTTTGACCAACTGACTACATATAGCAACAAACACAAACGCGAGATTAGATTATACTCTTAACAATGTGAATTTAACCAGTAACAACTCAGTGAACAATGCCTTAACCGTGAAGCTGATGGCATTCTGAAGTCCTTTAATATTCAAGTATGCAAGGCACCTTGACGCCCACGGGCAAGCATATGATACATACAGATGATATATATCCCAGATTCTGCCGGAAAACTGTGAACTCGGGTCTCGTGAAATGAAGTTACGGAATTCAGAAGCACTTCTCACAAACGCACCAGTTTGTGAGACCTCCTCATCCAGCGCACACCGAGCCATGTGATATAGTGTGCTGAAGAATCAAGACATGCAATTTGATCACTTGTAAGGATTAAGCTGATACAGCAATATTGATGTCACAGACACATTCACAAGTTCTAAATATACCAGCTAAATTTAAGAACTCAAATTCTTACTAGTAACTGCGAAAGTTACGGACAAACTGAAGCCTTTCTTTAGTTCCTCTCTTTTGCAATCAACTGATAATCTATTCATTCTTTTTTCACAGTTAGAAAAATCCAATTCCACTGTACAGATATTCAACAATTTACAATCGCCAAATGAATCAATTTTACGAAGAAATAAACACCCAGATACGACAATCAATCATCAAATAAGCAACTATAACTTGGATCATGTAAGCCAAATTGAACAGGATCCTACCCTTCTGTTATTTTACCTGAAATGAGATCTGAGCTTGAGTTTGATTTTGAGCTCAAGTAAAGGTGAATTTCTTTGTTGAAAGTTTTCAGAACCAAGATCCTAGTATAATACTTGCTTGTTCAGTCTGGTGTTCCAATAGTTCTTCGCATCATTGTCGGTCCTTCCAGGCATCTTAGAAGCTATGATTGACCATCTAAATTAAACACACACACAACATTCAATCTCATAAACTAAAAGGTTGCAACTCTAAAGCCATTAAATTGACAACAATTTCAAAACTCACCTGTGAATCCAATTTATCACAGCATCATTCTATCCTCCTCAGCAGACCAGTGCCCTCTCTCTCTCTCTCTCTCATTTTTTTTCAATCAATGAACTCTTTTCACTTCTGAGGTGATATGGTTTATGGTCCAAGTGAGCAAGCTCAATTGGGAGAGACGTATTTAGATAATTTCCAACCTAACACCACCCCAGAATAGAATCCGAGTCATAATCGTCTGTCATTGTAGATTTAAACACATGAAAATTGATAATCTCACTCACACGTTAACTATCTACTCCGTTCTAATTGCAAGCTCCACAAAGTAATTCTGTGGGGATTGAGTTCACCAACCCAAGTTTTCTGTAAAAGACAAAATGATTGGAAAAAAATTACTGAGAATTATGGACCGTCTGAATATGATAATTTTTACAAGTCCTACTTTCCTAGTCCTACTAGGAATCTAGGATATTTCCGTTGGTGATCGATCGAAATGATGGAATATCTATTTCCATGGTACACTCTTTTGAGCCCAATATGTTGTTGGCATACATGAAAACCAATAATAAGAACCTAAATTTGGTCCAGCTGCTAACAATATGATGCATTCACATTTACAGCAAATGATTCACTAAAAAAATACTTAAGGGGAGGATGAACTTTTATTTACTGGCTAAAATTCTATCAACATGAGTTCACATTCACTACAAATAAGGATGATTGCTTACACTCCTACATGAAAAAGCCAGCATAACGATAATGTAATTAGCAGACACAGGATCGAGCACAACATAATAGCTCACCGGTCACCAGACTTCAAGGAGGGTTGAGCTAGAACCATGTGTCAAAATGTACAAGTTCTGGTAGATTACACAAGCTATACTGCATTATTCGTGGCTTCTCCACCTTGATCAAACCCATCTGCCCCTGAAATGTGCACTCGCATCTCACGCTTACCAACAAGTTCAAATATGCAAACGTCTCCAAAATTGATATTATTCCCACGTACGAATGCCATCCACCCGCCACAGAAAGTATGCCCTGATCTCCCCTTTGAGTCTGGGACAGAGTTCACAGTCCAAGATTCCCCTTTTGAATTTCGAAGCACAATCTCTGTTTTACAGTTGGGGAGATGTTCCGTGGAAAATTGGTACGGGATTTTCTACAGAATGAATCAATCCATAATTAAAAACATTGCCAAAGAAACCATTAAATACAGAAATTTGAGTATGTACATATATATAGATATAGAAAACTCACCAACGTATATGAACCAGTGATATTGAACTTCTTCATGATCTTCACAAAGCTAGGGAAGCAGGAAGTGAAAGATCGAGCTACTTTTTCTTCATCGAGACTTAATTTCATCCTCAATGCAGCTTTCGATTCTAGTTCCTCTTTAACACCTTTTTTCCTGCAAATCACTGTCCAGAATATGGTTTAGAAAGATAGAAGTTAGAGAAGAGCGTGAACATGGCACCTTGAAATCACTGCCCCACCTTCATCACTTTACCCGATTGCCCGTAAAACCAATCTAATCCCCAATTTAGTACTTTTTCTAATTATTAAGGAACTTAATGTTCAAGAGTTAGCACAATGAAATATAAATGCATGAGCCAAGATGAATTTCAAGTCCAATTTAACCAAGGACATGCCTTTCTGTACGTAACATGTATAAACTTGTTTACAGGAAATTATAAGACCTACCCAACTTTTTACTGGCTTGTTTTGACTGAGAGCCATGTGCACCTTTTGAAATAGATGTTGATGTGCTACTGTGTTTCCTTGTCTCTGCCATCTCTATCTTCCTAAGGCTCTTTGTATGAACCTTAGGAGAGCTTCCATTCACTTTTTTTGACAAACCTTTAGAAGCTAGCCCAGCACATACCCTACTAGAAGTTTCTCCACTTTGAATATGGACAAGAAATTCACACTCGCGTACAAGTTCAAAAACGCAAATATCACCAAGCTTTAAGTCATTACAACGGACGAAAGCCATCCATCCACCACAGAGAGTATGACTAGTATGCACTCTTGTACTTGGCACAGAATTAACAGTCCAACTTTCTCCTTTTAGATTTGAAAGGACTATCTTGATTTTGCAGTTTGGTAGATGTGCCACTGAAAATTTATATGGTATATTCTGCAAGGCATAGAGTAGTTAGTAAATACATAATTCACACGCACCCCACCAATGACCACATTTAAACACAAGTAAAAAATTATTTACAATTAAATTGCTCATTATTTTATCTGTTGGTGCTCAAGAAGAAGGAAAAAAAGTTTTGCCAAGTGCAGTATGTTTATTTCAGGAAAATGAGTAGACGACCCCCAAAAATTTGAAGTAATAAATCCCACAAACACCTAAGGTCATAGACTTCCATGTAAAGAGAAAAGGACTGATACAAGGATCTGACAAAGTGAGAAAGGCCAATAAGGCTCATACTTATTAAGATGTTTGATGCAAATAAAAACATAGTAATACAGATTTACTAAATTTGAATCACAATAGAATAACACTGCAAAAAAGTTTGCTTGATGCAAAATGTCGAGCTTACATGAATAAAAAATAGAATCGAACAATAAACATAAAGGAAAAATATAAGAGGAGCTACCCACCAGAGTATATGAACCACTGATGTTGAAACTTTTCATGATTCTCAGAAAATAAGGATTAGTGGAGCTAAATGATTGAGCTACTTCAAGTGCCGGCATACCAACTCTATCATTCAAATTATTTAAATTATGTTGGATGGCTGCCTTTGCTCTGTATAAAATAACATCCAAACCTACAAACCAGAATAAAAATATCACAAAATGCTCAATTACAAAGACAAAGAAACATTCATCTCTTTTCCTCCATTGTTGACACATGCAAACATTTGATCCACATTTTCGCTTTAGAAACTAAAACTAATGACAGAACTCAAAAGATCAGTTGGTTTCTTTACCAGGACTAGGCTTTGTCTGCCGGGAAGAAGTTGATTCTTCACATAGAACCACCTCATGCCCAATCCCTTCCTCCCTAGCCCTTTTCCGTCCTATGAGTTTCTCAAAGGAGCTCGAGCTTTGGCCAGACTGGCAATGAAACGTGCATTCCTTCTCACACGCAGTCTGATCGAAAATCTGCACAGTGAAACACAAATCCCCGTCGTATCTGAAAATCAAAAAGTTGCCACATTCGAGGGAATGGTCTCTCACAAAAGCCGTCCACCCATTGTAAAAGAACAGATCACCATTATGCTCAACCAAGTCCATATTCCACGTATTGCCGCTAGGGCCGTACAATGCGACTAATCCAGAAGATCTTCCTTCCATGTGGATCATGAACCTCTCCGGTATTTTCTGTAAATCACATTACACAACTTTTTAACAACGATAACACGAAACAAACACCCAAGCATAAAACCAACTCCAAAATCAACCAACATTTCTTGTAATCAAAATATCAACATGCAATTTCAATTAAGCTAAAGTATTCCAGCTCAAATTCAAAGCCTAATTCACAAATCATTAACGAAATTTCAAGGGACTAAACCCTAATCGAAGTAAGACAATATAAAACTAAATAGTAAAAACTGTAAAAAAAAAAAACATTAAAGATGAAGTACCAGTCGTTCTGAGCTCAAATCGGCAGAGAAGAACGCAAAGAAGTGAGGCTTTCTGGGACTAGGCATCATCGTCCTTAAAGCTTCGACCGCCATGGGAAATTGTTTAGCTCACAAAAAACCAGAGATTAAATTTCGAAGTCAAATTTTTCTAAAAGCCCTAAAGCAAAATCAACCTAGGAATTTAATCATGGAGACATTGATTTTGGCTGGGGAAGAAATTAGAGAGACATTTCGATGCGAAATCCAGACTCTCTCTCTCTCTCTCACACACACACAGACACTTACTCTCACACAGCGAGGTTTCTCACACGTGCGTGTAGGCTCGTTGGAGATGAAAGGTGATAGTTACGCGCCAAAACGCGCGTGGATCTGCTATAACGGGAAGACTGACTGGGTCACGTGCTATGTAGCGGGCGGGGGTCAATGTAAGGATCAATATTTTGCCCACGGGCCCAATAAGACTGTGGATGGCCGAGACCTATTGGGTCCAAGCTTGGTCCGACTAGAATTTCGGCCTGGAAATGTCCGATCCTATTTAGGTTGAGGTCTCAAAGTCTATGACCCCGAAAAAACATGGCCAGTCTTAAAAGTTTTAAAAAAAATCTCGGCCCAGCCTGACCTATGAGAGACTTGTGATATTCAAATTTTCAAAAACTTGATCCGGCCCAAATTTTAGAGATATTATGTTTAAACCTGGCCCATTACCGAGGCCTAGGTCAGTGGATCTCTAGCCCAAAAGCAATAGGCTATTGAAGACAAGTTCAATATAGACTAATTAGCCCTCTTCCTAATTTAGCCCAACAAAGCTCATTGGGATTGACAATTGTTCAATACTCAATAAACTTGTTTCCGAAAACTTTTTTTGTCATATTGATTATGAAAACGCACACAATATTTCTAAAAATATGAGTTTTCTTTCTTTCTTTTAAATTAGCAAATCGGGCGTTAGAGTTAAACAACAACAAGCATGACATATAGATTTTTATTATAGTATTAATATTGTCTCAATTTGAACTATATTGAGTTTTATATTAAAAGATGTCTTAATTTTAAACATCAGGTATCAGTTCATCCACTTATAAGTTATAATTTGAGAGATACAGGTACTTTGTTTTCAAAAAATCTGTGATAATGTTCCCTCGCGACTTTAAAGCTGCCGGGAAAACCTAGCGCCTTTCTAGGGTTTGAGACACGTTGAAACTGTTGTGTTGGTGACGAAGTCATGATGTGGTCGAGATTGTGGTTGTGGGTAATTATGGTTATAGGGCTTGGAGTGGCTGGAAGTATGAGGCCTCAGAAAGCCAAATCACTTCTGACAATGGTGAATAGAGGAGGACGGCGGGAGGACGCAATCGGGATTGGCACAAAATCAGGGCGGCGGCCTCTGAGAGCGAGACTGCTAGTTCTGAGGGCGGCTCGGGATGATAGGATCAGGGACTCGACGAGTGCTAAACGGAGAGGACGCGGATGTTTTGATGCCAAGCCGAATGAGGCCGCGACGACGGGTTGGGATTACACCGGAAGTGGCGGAGGGTGGCGGTGGCGAGGAAACAGGTGGCAGTGGTGCAACATCATAAGGCAACCTGTGCTGGGCCGATGGAGGCGAGGCTGGCCCTCCACTCTCGGTCAACTCAGTTAACAAGAAGCTAGGGCAAGGGATGGACTGGTGGGCCTGGTCAATCATGGACCTTGGGCTTGTCACCCAATATGCTGGTTATGGGCATTGGGCCTCCCCTAGTATGTGGTCTTTTGCTATGACTATATGGACCTGGTTGACTTTGTGGGTTGGAATACGGATTGGGCCAATCACAGGGCACCTTTGTTTTCGTATTTGAGAATCGGGCATTGTTCGTGAGAGTTATCAGCGTAACCCCGCGCGCAAAGATCCGCTCTCACAGGTGATTGTGCAAACCGATGGACAATACCTCAATAGGCCGTAACTTTGGGATGCATAACTAGATAGAATGTGGGATCCAGATTTTTTTCAGTCATTTTTCCTACGTCTAACCCGTTTAGTTATGTATAATAATATTCTTATAATAAGCACGATATAGTATAAGTTGTTATAAAAAAAATTTTTATCGAACCGACAATCGATATTCTCTTTTATAACTCACCACACCCATATATTTTCTCTTTCACCTAAAAGAAGTTATAACTTGGGCCACTTTTTCTGATGTGGATCTTCCATTTTCAAGAATTGGGAGTCATAATCGGCAAAAGCCAAAGGCCAACACTCCACTGCCCCAAGTACCACAGGGACTCGCTGCTCAACTGTACGACAGATAAGCCACCCACACTCCCTTACTCAGCACTTTTGACACGTTAATATTCCAGGGAGTGAAATGCTCAAATGAGAGAGACTTAGCTAGACCCGTTTGGTTCTAGAAACGTCAACTGACATGAATCATATCGAAGACGCCAAAAGAGGAATCTCTGTAACAAGCATGAAATCATAAACCAACATGAATATAATAGATTCTATCAGGCTCGCCGGTGCCGGTGACGTCCTTACTCGATTAGCATATTCGTTTTTCCAGGCGTTACTAAACTCGTATAGAAAAACGACGAATTCTCTATATGTTAGTTTAAGACTATAACAATGGGCACAAGTTTCCAAGTATAACATTCGTGGATTCATAATCCTTCGGGTAAGTGTCCTTCTCTGTCAGTCTTAGCTTGCTTGCTTTCTTGTGAGTTGTGTATTTCTCTGTGTTTTCAATATCAAAAAGCAAAAGAAGCATATCTCTGAGCAACAATGGCCGCCAACTTCCATCAAATCCGTGAGGATCTTCAAGCAATAATGCCCTTTACAATCCCTGTTGTGCTAGCTCTTCTGTCTTGGCTGTTCTTCTATTACGTTAAAGCTTCGTTCTTTACCAACAAGACTTCTTCTTCTTATGCTAAGCTACCTCATGTTCCAGGTACTTGTTGTAAACTTTGTAACTAACTAATCTGCTGTTCTGTTCTGTTTTTTTTTCTTTCTGTTCTTTGGATCATCATGCATGTGTTCAATTTTGTGTCTGTAATTAAATTTTGTGATTTGGAAACTGTGCAGTTGTTCCTGGCTTGCCGGTGATCGGAAATTTACTGCAACTTAAGGAGAAGAAGCCGTACAATACTTTCACGAGGTGGGCGGAGCAGTACGGACCAATCTATTCGATCAGCTGAAGTTTAAAGACTTTCACGAGGTGCTTCCACTATGGTTGTTCTCAATTCAGCTGAAGTTGCCAAAGAGGTACCTATATATTTTTGGGCACTTCTATTTCTATGTCTTTGCTGCTAATATATATCTGAATGTTTTATGCAAAATGAGAAATTAAAGAAATTGTGTGAGCTTTAATTTTTATGCAATATTGGAAATGGTCATGGTTATGAGCTATGTTGTGGCTTTATTGTTGTTACTTTAGTTTTCTTATGTTCTATATCAGATTGAAAGTGCTGTATAGGATTCTAGATTCTGTGTTCTATAGAGAATACGAAAAGCAATCTTACTTGATGCATCCATGTCAAGTCTTCTCTTTGTTCCACACTTATACATCTATTGGTAAATGGATACCAAAACAGTTAGATGCAGCTTGTGTACAAACAGGGACGAGATGGCTATTTATAATGGCTGTGTTAAAGTGATCAATGATCAGAATCCTCCATAAAGAAACTGCCATAACCTTAACTGCCAAAACCAATTCAAAAAGAGTAACTGTATTGTCTGATCTTTAGTTTAAATTCAAAACCAATCAGAGAAGACTTGTGTTATACATCTGTTATCTACGTGCTGTATATACATCAGCATCTTATTTATAACTACAGCTTAGAATAATGACTTGTTCAATTTAGATTTCTAACAATCTCCCCCAGAACAAGACATGGTTCTAAAACATAGTTTATGTTTATGTAGAATAACTTTTCAGATACATAGTGTGCACTATAACACAACAGATTCTGTCAATTACAGTTTAAGAACAAGAATGTCAGTTTAACTTGTCAAATTAGAAATATGACAGTATACTGAAATCACATTGCTTTCAAACAATAACCACATGAACCTTATACAGTAAATATGCTTCTAGACTTTATAATCGATATCATGTATAAGCATATACAAAACTTCAAAATTTCTAACTACATCACTCAAAACCATCATCTGCAGATTTATCTTAGTAAAAGATCTTTATTTTGCAAACTTTATATCACAGATGACAATTGAGTAAATGAAATTTATAATGAAGGTACTGATCACTTTATTTCATGAGATAAATAAGTAATAGTCACATAATGATACAAGGAAATGCAATTTATATCATTTCAATGCTTAAGGTATCTGACATTCCCATATTTTTCACATGCTTCTGAAAATCTGAAACTGGTAAAGCTTTGGTTAAGGGATCTGCAAGCTGCTCCTTTGTTCCTATCTTCACAACTGTAATTTCTGCATTTTCTACTGCTTCTCTTACTGCATAATACTTCACATCAATATTTTGAGACCCTGAAGACCTTTTGTTGTTCTTAGAAAAGAACACTGCTGATGAGTTATCACAGTATATCTTCATTGGTCTTTCAATCGACTTCATAAGTTTCAATCTGCAAATGAAATTTCTCAACCACAAGGCCTTTCCAGTAGCATGGAAAACAGCTATATATTCTGCTTGAAACGTTGAGGTTGCTGTAATAGACTGTTTTCCTGTCTTCCATGAAATTGCTCCTCCTGCCAAAGTGAAGATGTAACCCGAAGTGGATTTTAAGTCATCCAGATCAGATTTATATGATGCATCAGAATAGGCTTCCACCTCTAAATCTTCATCTTCAATTTTCCTGAAGACTAACATATGATCTTTAGTCCTTTTCAAATATCTCAGAACCTTCTTACCAGCCACCCAATGTCCAGGTCCTGCATTTGATTGATACCTTGACAACATATTTACTGCAAATGCAATGTCTGGTCTTGTGCAGACTTGTGTGTACATCAAACTCCCTACTAATCTTGCATAAGGCATATTCTGCATATTTCTCTCTTCTAACTCATTTTTAGGACACATACCTTTGTGCAGTCTGTCTCCTTTTGACATAGGACAGTCTCCACCTTTGCAGCTCTGCATATTGAATCTGTGCAGAATCTTCTCTATGTAGTTTCTTTGAGACAACCCCAAAACACAATCTGTTCTATTTCTACTGATCTCAATTCCAAGCACATAGTGAGCCTCCCCCATATCCTTCATATCAAACTGCTCCATTAGAAACTTCTTCGTATCTTTCAACAAATTAACATTGCTGCTTGCAAGCAATATATCATCCACATATAAAACCAGAATGATGAAATTGCTTCCACTGGTTTTAAGATATATACATTCATCAAGTTTATTTTCCAGAAAATCATAGCTAGTGATAATTTTATCAAACTTTAGATACCACTGCCTTGAGGCTTGTTTAAGCCCATATATTGATTTATGAAGCTTGCATACTTTATTTTCATCTTCAATGAATCCTTCAGGTTGCAGCATGTATATTTCTTCATATAGCTCACCATTTAGAAATGCTGTTTTGACATCCATTTGATGCAATTCTAAATCCTGGTGAGCTACTAGAGCCATAATCACCCTTAATGCATCTTTAGTTGACACTGGTGAGAATGTCTCATTGTAATCAATGCCTTCTTTCTGATTATAGCCCTTTGCCACCAGCCTTGCTTTATGTCTTTCAATACTTCCATTTGAGTCTCTCTTTGTTTTAAAAACCCATTTGCACCCAATTGGCTTCTGACCATCTGGTTTATCCACCAAAATCCAGACTCCATTTTTATCCATGCTTCTGAGTTCATCTTCCATGGTTGATTTCCATTGTGCACTGTATTGAGATTGCATAGCCTGTTTCACATTAACTGGATCATCTTCTTCTTCAAAGTCTCCATGTTCACAGACATTGTAAACAACATAATCATTTGAAATTGCATGCTTTCTTTCTCTTTCTGATCTTCTCAATACCACTGGCTCAGCTGCAACTTCATTTTCATGCATCTGATCATCATTTTCATTCATGACTGCATTTTCTTCTATTATCTCATTCTGAACAGCATCTTCTATATCAACATTAGCATTTGGATTTATTTCTAAATTTTCTGGATTTATTTCCAAATTCTCAGAAACTGTAACATCATTAGAAACTGAATCTGGATAAACAAACCATTCTTCTATTGGTCTTGTTTCTGTATTTTCTAAATCATCATGGATAGTCACTTGATTTTCAACCATTTCATCAAAGAAAGTGGCTCTATGAGATTCCATTATTCTAGTCCCTTTTCCTGGACAGTAGAATCTATATCCTTTGGATTTTTCACAATATCCAATGAAATGAGAACTCACAGTTCTAGAATCAAGTTTTCCACTGTCTGCATCATAAATCCTTGCTTCTGTCTTACATCCCCAGACATGTAAATGATTCAAGCTGGGTTTATAACCACACCATAGTTCAAAAGGTGTTTTTACTACTGCTTTAGTAGGTGTTCTGTTGCATATATAGTTGGCTGTTTTGAGTGCTTCTCCCCATAGAAATTTTGGTAAACCTGATCTCAGTAACATGCTTCTTACCATGCTCATCAGTGTCCTATTCCTCCTTTCAGATACACCATTTTGTTGTGGATTGTATGGTGTCGAGTACTGAGCAACAATGCCACAACTTTGTAAGTATAATGCAAAAGGTCCCATTTGCTGTCCCCTTTCTGTGTATCTGCCATAAAACTCACCTCCTCTATCTGATCTAACAACTTTAATGAGCCTACCTGTCTGTCTTTCAACTTCAGTTTGAAAGACCTTGAACATGTCTAAAGCTTGGGATTTTTCAGATATAAGGTAAACGAAGCAAAATCTTGAAAAATCATCTATAAATGTGATGAAATAATAATTCCCACAGATAGTTTTAATAGGAAAAGGACCACAAATATCTGTGTGAATTAGTTCAAGTAAAGCATTACTTCTTTTAGAATTAAATTTTCTCAAATTTGTTAATTTTCCTTTCAAGCAATCAACACAGGTTTCAAAATCATCAAAGTTGAGATTAGGCAGAATCTCTTGTTTTATTAGATCCTTCAATCTGTTCTTCGAAATGTGGCCTAATCTCTTGTGCCATAGAAAGGATGAAGGTTCTTGTTTAAACTTTCTCTTTTTTGAAGAACTTTTGCCTATTGAAAATACTTCTGTGTTGTCATTTGAAATCGAAGAACTAATGTTCATAGAAACAAAATCACAGTTTACTAACCAATAACCATCTATTATTGAAGCATCACCAAAACACTGTGATTTATAATAAAAAGTCATAATTTTATTATCACTAGCAAACTGATATTCATGTTTTGATACAAACTGAGAACCTGATATGAGGTTCTTCTTTATTTCAGGAATACAATAGACATTGTCTAATACTAGTACATAGTTATTCCTAAACAGAAGTTTGACAACACCTACAGCCCTTACAGCCACTTGTTGTCCATTAGCTGTGCACACCTTTGTTTCTTCTTTGCTTGGGATTGTTATCCTTGACAATCCCTGCAGAGAATTAACAATATGAATAGGTGAGCCAGTATCAAACCACCATGAATTTTCTGAAATCAGTTTGTGTGAAGTAAAAGCAAAAATAGATTTTGTCAAAAAATTACCTTTCTTATATAACCAAGCTTTGAATCCCTCACAATCCCTTTTGAAGTGACCACTCTTCTTACAGAAGAAACACTTCATATGTCCAGGTTTCTTGCTCTTGTTGTTCTCAGATTTTTCATTTTTGGTTCCAGAGGTACTTCCTTTGTGAAATTTGTTGTCTTTGGATTTCTTCTTGAAATGTGGCTTGTCAACCAGATTCACAGCTACTTCCTTTCCTTTTTCTTTCTTCTTGCATTCTTCTTCAACCTCTACACAAAATGAGATAAGTTCATCAACATCCCATTTCTCCTTTTGTGTTTTGTACAATGTCTTCAATTGGTCATAGGCTTCTGGTAGTGAATTCAGCAACATGTGAACCAGAAATGGTTCTTCTATTGACATGTTAAGGTCCCTCAATTTTCCAGCAGTATCAGAACCTTTCATGATGTATTCCCTTACACTTCCTTTTCCATCATATTGCATTCTGATCAACTTGTTCATCAAAGTACCTGTCTCAGCCTTGTCTGACCTCTTATACTTTTCAGCAACCGAGTTGAAGAAAGTCTTTGCCAACTCTGAATCAGGAACACTGCCTCTCACAGTCTGAGTCATGCTTTTCTTGATACAGATCAGGGCCATCTTGTTATGCTTGTACCATCTGTCATACATTTCTTTCCTTTCTTTGCTAGGATTTGCTGGTAATGGTTCTGGAGGATCTTCAGTCAACACATGGTCATAATCCAGAATTCCCAGGTTAAGTTCTATGTCACTTTTCCATTTTTGGAAATTAGATCCATGCAGCAGTTCAACTTGTGAAATGCTCATAGGAAAGTGCATACCTGTAACATTTGATCAGTAAGATATATTCCAGATCACTAAATACCAGACTTGTCTTAATGTCCCTTATTGAAAATTCAATCTGAATTATTCACTATAACTGTAGATTCCATGTTTATACAATGCAAACTTTATTATATTCAAGATTTAGACATCCTTTGTGGAGTACGAATCTCATATAACATAATCTGTATGTCTACACAGCAGTATATATATTTGTATATACATGGGAAAAGATAACCAAACATTCATATATAAAGCAAATTTCTTTGGAAATTAGATTATATTGATACAAGGCAATCTGTTAACTGTAGTTGGATCTAGTTATACTAAGCCATTTTGACAGCATGAAGTATAAAGATTAATGATCCATTTTTAAGAAATACGCAGTTCATATCAGAATCTCTAATTTTCTTACTTATCAAGCATATACTGATTACTAACAGAACTAATATCAAGCATATACACAGTTTGACATAAAAGTAAACAGATTGCAAAAGATCATATTTTGTTATGATGTTGGATGAATATGTATATGATAACAAGAAATTAATTTTATTTTTAAATGCGGATGATAATGAATCAGAATTCCAGAATCTTTCTCTTTCAAGGATACATTAAAATACAGCAACTTTAATCCGAATATAGTTGCTCTGATACCATCTGTTGTTACTTTAGTTTTCTTATGTTCTATATCAGATTGAAAGTGCTGTATAGGATTCTAGATTCTGTGTTCTATAGAGAATACGAAAAGCAATCTTACTTGATGCATCCATGTCAAGTCTTCTCTTTGTTCCACACTTATACATCTATTGGTAAATGGATACCAAAACAGTTAGATGCAGCTTGTGTACAAACAGGGACGAGATGGCTATTTATAATGGCTGTGTTAAAGTGATCAATGATCAGAATCCTCCATAAAGAAACTGCCATAACCTTAACTGCCAAAACCAATTCAAAAAGAGTAACTGTATTGTCTGATCTTTAGTTTAAATTCAAAACCAATCAGAGAAGACTTGTGTTATACATCTGTTATCTACGTGCTGTATATACATCAGCATCTTATTTATAACTACAACTTAGAATAATGACTTGTTCAATTTAGATTTCTAACATTTATGGGAATGATTTTATAGTATAAGTGAATGTACTGTATTGTTGATTTCTATTTGGCACGAAATGAAATCAGGTTGTGTATATCTCAGACATTGTTTTGCTTGTAATGTGTGTTTCAGGATATGGTGACCAGATATTCATCCATCTCAAGTAGGAAACTATCAAACGCACTAAAGATTCTTACTGAAAATAAGTGTATGGTTGCGACAAGCGACTACAACAACTTTCACAAATGTTCTTGGAGCAAATGCTCAGGTTGATTGTTATAGCTTCTGTTCTCGTTCAACTTATGTAGATCCTAATTTCATTACCATAGTATAATTTCTGTTATTATCATTGCATTTGATATTTCAGAAGCGACACCGAAGCAACAGAGATAACCTGAGAGCAAACGTATTGAGCAAATTGCATTCTCATGTAAAGGACTCTCCTCAAGAAAGTGTGAATTTCAGAAGAATTTTTGAGTTGGAACTCTTTGGACTTGCCGTGATGCAAGTGAGGTGTTTTTTTTTTCGTCAGACTACATTCTTTATATATTGTGCTTCTTGGACTTGGACATTATGACTGCTAAGAAAATCAAGAAAATAGTATTAACTAGCGAGCGGGACATGCAGGCCTTCAGGAAGGACGTAGAGAAGCCTATTAATGTGGAGGAACTCGGCACCACACTGTCAAGAGAAGATATCTTCAAAGTTTTAGTTCTTGACATGATGGAGGGTGCAATTGAGGTTGATTGGAGAGATTTCTTCCCTTACCTGAGATGGGTTCCGAATAAGACCATGAAAACAAAGATTCAGCAATTCTGACCACAGAAAAGCAGTGATGACTGCCCTGATTAACGAGCAGAAGAAGCGAATTGCTGCTGGAGAGGTTTGTCTTGCATTCCGTCACTCAATGCGTACTCTTTTCCAACTTGGAAGCTTATTATGAGTTGGATCTCTAACATGTTTGGGTATTTAACAGGAAATCAACTGTTATCTCGACTTCTTGCTTTCCGAGGGCAAAGAATTGACGATGGACCAAATAATTATGTTGCTTTAGGAAACCATTATCGAGACAGCAGATACTACAATGGTAACAACCGAATGGGCTATGTACGAAATTGCTAAAGATCCAAAAAGACAGGTTCGTTTTAGTTCATCAATATTCTGCTTTGTGAAATTGTAAATGAGAACTTCTCTATTTCATTAGTAGCTGTCATTGACTGCCTGTCTCTGTGTATGCATCGATCAGGATCTTCTCTACGAGGAGATAAAAAAGGTATGTGGATTGGAGACGGTTACTGAGGAACACATGTCCCAACTTCCCTACCTGAGTGCAGTTTTCCATGAAACTCTTAGGAAACATAGTCCAGCAGCGCTAGTTCCTTTACGATATGCACATGAAGACACCCAATTAGGAGGCTACTTCATTCCAGCTGGAACCGAGGTATAACTGTTTCTTCACATACGTGAATATTGTTCTAGACTTCTAGGTGTCTTGGTGAATTATGTTGTGCAGATTGCTATAAACATATACGAGTGTAACATGGACAAGAATCAATGGGAAAGCCCTGACCAATGGAAGCCAAAAAGGTTCCTAGACCCAAAATATGATCCGATGGATTTGTACAAGACCATGGCTTTCGGGGCTGGAAAAAGGGTATGTGTCGGCTCCCTGCAGGCAATGCTGATAGCATGCCCGACGATCGGGAGGCTGGTGCAGGAGTTCGAGTGGAGGCTGAGAGATGGAGAAGAAGAAAATGTAGATACTGTTGGGCTCACCACTCACAAACGTGATCCGATGCAAGCGATTCTCAAGGCAAGAAGTTAGTTTGCATGTGTTAGGTAATTAGGCCACAAAAATGGTTTATGTACTCAATTTCATAAATAGCTTGTGGCTGAAGCTATGTCTATGTAAACCTCTTCTCTTTTCTAAGTTGATACTGGTTCAATTCATTGTCCATGCAGCTAGAACCTTATGCAATGTTATCCTTTTAATTTGACTAGCTAGCTTGAAAATTCTAGTGCAAAAGCAGAGATAGTCGAGAGATAGTCCAAACTGAATTCTTTTTAGAATGTCGATCAAATTCATTAAGAAAATTCAAAAAAGTGACTGTGATGCAGAACTCTGATCGGGTGTTTAACCACCCTCAAAATTATCCTATAATGAACTTAATATGCTTGTCAATGCAGTACAATAGTATAGGGGTCAATCCACAGGGAAAGATGAGACTCAATATTCTAAACTACAAACAGACGCGAAAATCAGAAATCTGACAGACTCGACCACGGGACACTAACGTAATTAATTAAAATATCTAAACTCAACCTAAAATTACGAAATTAATACTGGACACTAAAGACACACTGGCGAACTTCGATGCGAAATTTCGATGCAATCGGAGTTCGCTTGGTTGGCGAACAAAATTGTGCAAAACAGAGTACTAAACTGAAACAGAAAACAGAGTATAAGTAAAACTGACAATTAATAATAAAATGAGTTAAGGGAAGTGTTATCCACCATCGTCAATCCATCTAGACGACAAATGCTTAACTAAATAATGTAATTGTTATGAATGAAAGATTCCCAGGAAGGCCCCGAGTTGTGAACACAACCTATTACCCGATCCTTATGTTTACAACATTGAAGGTCTGCTTATCAATATTGTCTATCCCTCAAAGAACCCGAAGTCACGGACTCGAATTTACTAAGAGAAAATCATTAAGATTTAGAAAGGGTTTGAGAATCTACAAGGCTTCATAAGTACACTACGGTCGTGTCTTACTAGACCTAGGGTTTCTTATACCAAGCATGTATGGGTTCTACTATTGAAACTTGAGGAAGGTAATAATCACCAACAGCCATCAACTTTCTTAGAAATAGATTCCTAAACATGCATACTAAGCGTGCACTCAAAGCATACATAATCAAGAATCATCACCGTATAAATAACAAAGAAACCTCATTCAAATAACAAAAACAAAACTTAATTAACGTGCATAAGCAATCTAGATATCATGAACGGGGCTTCAAAACAGCCCCTTAACAATGGAGTTTAGCTCCTCATGGAAGCCATAAAATTCTAATCTAAAAAGAAAAGAGAAAATTATCGAATGGTCTCCGTCCGTCCTCCCTGCGTACGTTCTCTTCTTAGCTATTTATATGTTCCAAACTAGCTAGGTTAATTAACCTAGCTAGCAACCCACGTGCAAGACATCAATTTCAGCCCATCTCTTCTTAATCTCATTATTATAATAGGACTCTTCTCTTCTTCTCCTTGCTAGCAACTTGCCAGCCCATCGAACTTCGCTAGCCATATATATAAGTCCAAGTTGATTCACTTGCTAGAATGCATCACGTGCAAGACTCCTCTTTTCAATCCACTTGATATATATATAAATATAAATATGCATGCATGCAGCCATCCTGACACAAACCACTTCCTCCATGTACGTCTCTTTGGCTACATAAGTATATATATATATCACAGCTTCTCTTTTATCACATGCTCGCTAAAAACCAAACCTCCTCGCTAAGGACTCTCGTTCCTTCGCCAAGCTGCATTATATATTTAATCCCTTTTTCTTCATTTATCTCCAAAATACCTAAGAATAAATAATAATGTTAAATTACTTAAAACATAACAAAAGAGCTAAATATAAGGTTCGGTTAAGCACATAAACGTTGCATAAATATGCAACTATCAGAATACCCCACACTTAGCTTTTGCTAGTCCTCGAGCAATACACTAAACTAAGACTCTGAAAAGACTCAACAAAACTCTAACTACATGACTCTAACGCCCTCAACAAATTTTCTCAGCAATCTTCCACAATTGTAACACCAAGATAAGTGACTCCAAATTAACATTCCGCAAAGTTTCGAAAATTAATTTTAATGCATGACACACATGTAATATGTAGGACGAAGACATAATCATGGTGAATGTAAAGCTGTAGCATGCAACAAACTTGTCAAGATTCAACCTCACAAGTATATGCTCTCAAAAGTGTTTCTTTCAAAGTATGTCTAAGGTATTCACTCAACTCAACTACTTGCCAAATGGACCACACCATATGCTTACACTTGTGACAAATCTCCACAGATCAAAGGCTGCTATCTTGAGGATCAAAAAGACTTTCATGGGTTGTAATGGGGCTTGGCTCATAGGTTAAAGAATAAATGGATAAGGAATTCAAATATAATTCTAGAACCCAGTAGAGCACCAAATAAGAGACTTCTTCAAACTTTACAACCATGAATTTTCTCACTTTTGTGGCCGAATTTCATCTTGTTGGGCCTTCGCGTCATTGTTTTTGTCAACAGTTAACTCGGGTATCAAGCTAGACATCACACATTTTTTTTTTCCTTTTTTTTTTACACTAGCTTGATAACCCACACTTATTTCTTTGCATCACTTTTCGACATTGTCGCCGTCTTCACATATCTGTCTCATGTATAGCTCTACCAAGTCCTAGAACAAGGGTAAAGATATAACTATTCTAAGGTTTAAGGTCAAAGATATGTGGGTGATGACATAAAGTTTAAACATGTAGGCTCAAAGTGGTTAACTAAGGAGTGCACATCTTGTGTACACAAAGTCGGGACACAGGCTTATATGGCTATGGTGGTGTTCCCTAAATGCCTTTATCACTTCCTCAATCAAAACAAGTATTGACTATAAGTTTCGAAAAGTACAAGAGCAAGTTCTAGTAATATCTAGAGTCCATTAACCTAATCTGTGGCAAGCAATTGGCACTCAACAAAGAAAGCATGTGTAATCACATATAGGCTCAATCGCTCACAGGTTAAATGAATCTCAACAAAGTTTAAGCATGCCAAAAATCTGTACCATGTTAACTTTTTCTACATCCACTACACATTCGCATATGCATCATATATCAAGATTAACCAAAGAAACTTAAATAACATGAACATCTTTTAGTCACAATTACGGAAGATATAATCACATCATGGACTAGTTAAGGGCACCTAAGACACAAAACAAAAGACTCTTTTTATGTTTTTCTTGACACTTTCTACTTTTGTATTTGGTTTTTTTCAAATAAGACACTAAAATACCTAAGGAAAATAAAGAAAAACTCAAAAATACCAACATCAGGCGAGCAGCTTGCCAGATACATTGTACTGCACAGTACATCTCGCCAGAATTTTACAAAATTAATCACTCATCGTAATTGGCTGAAATTTCGCGAACACTAACTAGACACATATACAAACCTGCCCTCAAAATTTCAGAAAATTACGAGCCTTATAACTCTGTCAAATAAATTATACAAAACAGCATAATGTTTGCTCGCCAGCCCATCGAACTGCGCTGGCGAACAACGTGTATCGAAGCTCGCTAGGATTTTACAAAATTATTCATACATCTAAATGAGCTCAAATTTCGCGAGCACTAACTAGACTCATTTACAAAACTGCCCTCAAAAGTTCAGAAAATTACAAGACCCCTAGATATCGAAGATGAATGACACGAACAGGTTACTGTTCAGTACTGAGAACTGTGCTCGCTTGACTCAGCTCCACTTCGCCAGAATTATATAGAATTAATGACAGAGTGGAATGAGCTGAAATTAGAGGGAACAAACTAGACACATTTATATACATTCCCTCAAAATTTCAAAAATTTACGAGACTTCTAGATATGTCAAACAAATCACACAAAACATCAAACTGCACAGTACACAAGCGAAGCTCGCCAGAGACTCATTCCCTCGATAGAATTTTTCAGAATTGATCACAAATCGGAATGAGCTGAAATTTTAAGAGCACAATTTAGACACATGTAAAAACATCCTCTAAAAATTTCAGAAAATTACGAAACTTCAAACTATGTCACTAAATTGACACGATGCAGGATACTGCTTAGTACCGGAAAAAAAAATGAAAAATTTATACATAGACGCTAAGGATATGATATAAGCCCCACCCCACACTTGAAATTTGCATTGTCCTCAATGTAAAACAAAACTAAAACATATAATACATCAAACAAGCATGGAATAAGACACATAACACATCACAAATCACACTAATATGGAGAAAAATAAAGAAAAAGAGAAGGGATAAGAATTCAAATCTGGCAGCCAGGCTTCTCCATCAACATGGGTTGCCTCCCAAGTAGCGCTAAGTTTAACGTCCTCAGCCAGACATCTTCAACACCATCAGGTGGCTGTGGTCTTGGCTCGATCAAGTGCTTGGTCCTTAACAATGATGTCCTATGAGCTCTACCAAGCAACTTGGGTACCCTTGGACTCCCACACATACAAGACTCCAAGTGTCTTCTTTCTTTCTTCTTCTTTATCCAAAGCCTCCTCCTCTTGAGTCCAACAAACAAGGTAAAGAGAATATCCATGTTGGACATATGGTGATCAGGTACCACCATCTCAATATGCTCCAAAATATAAGGGGGCTCGGTAAGTAAATCCTCAAACTCAAGTGTTTCTTTGGTGCAAGGAACATGTGCGGAACTTGAGTTTGGCATTGATAGCTCATGTGGTTGTTCATGTAGTGGCAGCACCATCTCAATATGAGGAATTTCGATGGACTCCTCCTCAAGGAATTCGCATAACTCATCATCATCAAAGAATGCATCCCCTTCTTCCATTGCAATTTCAGCCCCAGTAGTCAAATTCGCTGGCCTATATTCAAGAAGAGCTTCAAGCTCATCCAAATCTTGCTTGATCGGCTTCCATTCTTCAATTTTTGTCTGACTTGATTCAAGCACTGTCTCCAAAATATCCTCATTCTTATTCACCGAGTGCTGCATAAATTCCTGCATAAAATTATCAAATGTATCAATAGAAAAACAGGAATACAAATCATTATCACTAGGATGCCTCATTGCGTCGAAGATTTTGAAGCGGATCTTCTCTTCATCTACTTTCATGGAGAGGGTACCATTGAAACAATCTATCTTGGTCCTAGCGGTCCGTAGGAATGGACGACCAAGTATCAATGGTAGCTCTGATGGTTGAGGCTCTGCCTCCATCTCCAAAACGAAGAAATCAGCTGGGAATATCAACTTACCTACCTGTACTAAAACATCTTCAACAAAACCTCTGGGGTAGCAGTTAGATCGATCAGCTAATTTAATTGTAACACCAGTTTGTTGTAATGCACCAATATTCAAAGTTTTATACACAGAGTAAGGCATTAAATTTATTGATGCACCCAAATCAAGTAAAGCTCCAGTAAAATTAGTGTTACCAATTGTACATGGGACGGTGAATCGTCCAGGATCACCCATCTTGGGTGGTAGCTTCCTTTGAAGTACCGCTGACACCTTGTCACTCAAGGCCACGATCTCAGTCCCTGTGAACTTCCTCTTCATTGTACAAAGTTCCTTAAGAAACTTTGCATACTTCGGTATTTGCTTAATCGCATCAAGCAACGGAATGTTCACTTCCACCTTCCGGAATGTATCTAGAATCTCTTGCTCCAACTCATCATTCTTCTTGTTTTTCAACCTGCTAGGAAAAGGAACACGTAAATGAATTGAAGGAGAAGGTGCAGAAATTGACTTACCTGATTTTTCATTTGATGAATTTTTCTGTCTAGGTGCACTCTTCTCTCCTTGATCCTGCAGTAGTGGTGGAAATGGCAGCACCTGTTCTAGGACCGGCTCATCTTCTAAAGATTTTTTTGTAGGCTTTTCAACCTCTTCAATCACTCTTCCACTTCTCAATGTGATCACATTAGCTTCATGTTGAGATCTTGGGTTCTTAACCACATTGCTTGGAAGAGTACCTTATTCTCTTGTTGACACTTGTTGCTGCAAGCTGTTCAGCTGCTTCTCCATAAGCTCGAATGCCTTGCTAGAGTTCTTGTTGTGCATCTCGATCCCCTCTAGCCTAGCCAATATTGCTGCCATGATAGGATCAGGAGCTGGAGCTGCAACCGGTTGTTGTACCTGCTGATATTCAGGTCTTACCTTGAATCCGGTGGGTGGGTTCAGCACATTGTTTGTGTTTCCATAGCTGAAATTGGGATGGTTCCTCCACCCCGGATTATATGTGTTTGAGTAAGGATCATTTCTTGATGCCCGTTGTTGCACAAAATTCACATGCTCTTCATTAGGAATAAAAGGACAAGATTCATTAGTATGATCCGACATAGAGCAAACAGAACATACCTGAGAAACATATGATGATGATGTCGTTTGGCTCTTGATGGCAGTAGAAATGGACTCCAACTACTTCTCTATTGCTTTCATTCTCTTGTCCATGTCTGGGTTGGTGGCAACCTCAAATACAGCTTGCTGTTTCTTGCTCGCCAACGTCCTTTCTCTTGTATAGAACTGCTTGGTGTTCTCAGCCAATTTCTCTATGGTATCATGAGCTTGCTGACCTGTTTGGTACATAAACATACCACCACAAGCGGAATCCACTCTTGTCTTGTTAGATGGCTCCAGACCTTCATAAAAGAAAGTCATCCTGTTCTCTAGATCATACCCATGATGTGGGCATTTCCTCAACAGCTCCTTGAAATGACTCCATGACTCATGAAGCATGTCACCATCTTTTTGTATGAAGCTATTAATCTCCTTCTTCAACTGCTTAGTCTTCTGGGCTGAGAAATACTCCTTCATGAACGTCACCTTCATCTCATCCCAAGATTGTATAGACCTAGGAGCCAAAGAATTGGACCACATCTTCGCTCCTTCCTTCACAGAAAAAGGAAATAAAATTAGTTTCAACACATTAGATTCAACATTTTGTAAGTTTTGTGTTGATGCTAAAGCTTCAATCTCCGCCAGATGTTATTGCGGATCTTCTGAAAATACCCCCCTATAATGAGGTAGGGCAGAAAGTAAAGCAGGAGGTACATAATATGTCCCAAGAGCTGGCAACACTATTGGTGATGAATTCCCCTGAGCACTAGGTACAAAGGAATTCATCAACGTTCCTGGTTGTTCTCCCATTGCTGCTCTTTGTGGTGGCGATTGAGGAACTTCTTCTTCTGAATCTAAACTTGTTTCCACCTCAATCTCAGGTTCTGGCACTGGGCCACTCGTGTTTCCAACCTCCAGTTCTGCTTGCCTCTTCTGCTTCCTGTTTTGCTTAGCTGAGCGCTCAATCTCTAAATCAAGCAATAGTGGCTCAGTTCTTCTTGACCTTCGATTATGCATGCACTAGGTACCTGCACACAAGAGACACGTTACACTACAAAAGAAATGAAACAAAACAAAACAAAACTGAAAACAAAAGACACGTTAGAATATAAAGACTAGATCTCTCCCCGGCAACGGCGCCAAAATTTGATCGGGTGTTTAACCACCCTCAAAATTACCCTATAATGAACTTAATATGCTTGTCAATGCAGTACAATAGTATAGGGGTCAATCCACAGGGAAAGATGAGACTCAATACTCTAAATTACAAACAGACGCGAAAATCAGAAATCTGACAGACTCGACCACGGGACACTAACGTAATTAATTAAAATATCTAGACTCAACCTAAAATTACGAAATTAATACTGGACACTAAAGACACACTGGTGAACTTCGATGCGAAATTTCGATGCAATCGGAGTTCGCTTGGTTGGCGAACAAAATTGTGCAAAACAGAGTACTAAACTGAAACAGAAAACAGAGTATAAGTAAAACTGACAATTAATAATAAAATGAGTTAAGGGAAGTGTTATCCACCACCGTCAATCCATCTAGACGAAAAATGCTTAACTAAATAATGTAATTGTTATGAATGAAAGATTCCCAGGAAGGCCCCGAGTTGTGAACACAACCTATTACCCGATCCTTATGTTTACAACATTGAAGGTCTGCTTATCAATATTGTCTATCCCTCAAAGAACCCGAAGTCACGGACTCGAATTTACTAAGAGAAAAGCATTAAGATTTAGAAAGGGTTTGAGAATCTACAAGGCTTCATAAGTACACTACGGTCGTGTCTTACTAGACCTAGGGTTTCTTATACCAAGCATGTATGGGTTCTACTATTGAAACTTGAGGAAGGTAATAATCACCAACAGCCATCAATTTTCTTAGAAATAGATTCCTAAACATGCATACTAAGCGTGCACTCAAAGCATACATAATCAAGAATCATCACCGTATAAATAACAAAGAAACCTCATTCAAATAACAAAAACAAAACTTAATTAACGTGCATAAGCAATCTAGATATCATGAACGGGGTTTCAAAACAGCCCCTTAACAATGGAGTTTAGCTCCTCATGGAAGCCATAAAATTCTAATCTAAAAAGAAAAGAGAAAATTATCGAATGGTCTCCGTCCGTCCTCCCTGCGTACGTTCTCTTCTTAGCTATTTATATGTTCCAAACTAGCTAGGTTAATTAACCTAGCTAGCAACCCACGTGCAAGACATCAATTCCAGCCCATCTCTTCTTAATCTCATTATTATAATAGGACTCTTCTCTTCTTCTCCTTGCTAACAACTTGCCAGCCCATCGAACTTCGCTAGCCATATATATAAGTCCAAGTTGATTCACTTGCTAGAATGCATCACGTGCAAGACTCCTCTTTTCAATCCACTTGATATATATATAAATATAAATATGCATGCATGCAGCCATCCTGACACAAACCACTTCCTCCATGTACGTCTCTTTGGCTACATAAGTATATATATATATATCACAGCTTCTCTTTTATCACATGCTCGCTAAAAACCAAACCTCCTCGCTAAGGACTCTCGTTCCTTCGCCAAGCTGCATTATATATTTAATCCCTTTTTCTTCATTTATCTCCAAAATACCTAAGAATAAATAATAATGTTAAATTACTTAAAACATAACAAAAGAGCTAAATATAAGGTTCGGTTAAGCACATAAACGTTGCATAAATATGCAACTATCAAACTCTACTGGTATTGGACCGACAAAGAGGAGCCATAACATATAAGAAAATCTGAAATGTGACGGTAATATAGAACTCCACCAATAAGAAAGAAAATCTGAAATGTGATGGTAATATAGAACTCCACCAGTATTGGTCCGACAAAGAGGAGTTATAATGTATCACCAGAATACAATGTGCAACACAAAACTCTAAAATAGCGCAAGTAACTCTCAAACTCAATATGCACCACTCAATTAATTAGTCGAAACTATATTAGTATAAGGTGAGACTAGTTTTTTATGTTTGGAGTGGAGTGTGACTGGGTTTCAAATACGAGGGGAATTGGATTATGGAAAGTGATAGAAAGGCCAACGGAAACAGAATCTCTCACAGATGGGTTTTGTCGATGATGTTGGGCTACTTGGGCTTTAGACGGTCCAATCCTGGAAACTATTTCAATGGTTTTTTTTTTCACCAGGAAAAGAAAAATTACAAAATAGAAAAGCCCCTTGGACAACCTAAGCTTAAAGAATCATACATATGAGCCCTATTTTAGCAGTAGCAGGGAGAGATTAATTCCAAATTCTGAGATTAGGAGAGGAGTGTCCAATACTAGCAAATCTGTCAGCCACAAAATTTGCTTCATGAGGAATATAGGTGAAGATAATATTCTCAAACTCAATGGAAATTCTTCTAATATCTTGAATGATGATTTTAATCCTCCGAGAAATTGTACAGTTGCCTTTAACACAGTTGATAATTAGGAGAGAGTCTCCTTCAGCAATGACATTGCTATGGTTGGCTCTCTTAGCTTGAATCAAACATTCCCTCAAAGCATTTTGCACATGCAGAAAAAACAGCACCCTCTTGATTTCAAATGATAAAACCTCCAACAGCTTTTCTGCCTCCAAGAAAAGAGACAAAACCATCAAAGTTGATTTTCACACTGTCCATGATAGGAGGCATCCACTTGATTATTTTAGGCATTTCCCTAGTCATACCAGAACCAGTATTATTTTTTCTGTAATTGTTCCAAATGACAGCAGCTTTAGCAACAATAGAAGTTTGGATGAATTCCTCATTTCTAAAAATGACATTATTTCTAGCATGCCAAATATTCCAGCAAATATTGAGAATCATTGCCAAGCAATCTTTATCAGAGATTTTTGAATCACTAAGATTGTACAGTTGATCAATCAGGTCATCATGATCATTGATGAAGCCAATATGAGATTTTTGGTTTACTACAGCTGCAAGACAAATGAGTTACAGATTCTTCTGCATTACCATAAATAGGACAAGTATTTGAATTAATTAACTTCATTTTCTGAAACCTGTCTTATGTTTTTAACCTTCCTCTAATCAGAAGCCAGCTAATTTTTTTTGCCTTGGGAGGGATGTTGAAAAGCCAAACTTTATTCAGTAATTTAGCATACTTATGTTTAGGATTATTTTAAAATTTAGGTCAGAAGCCGACTTAATGGAGAATTTATCTGAGGGGACGGGACCCCAAACAAATTCATCATCTTGAGGATCGATAGGAAGAGGTATGTTGCATATAACATTAACGGTATCAATATCTAACACATAAAGAAGTTTAGATTTGTTCCATTGCCCATTCATGATATACTCAGCTACAGACTCATCATCATTGATCTGGATATGCCTTGTATGGTCAATCAACTTATAGAGTGGAAAATGAAAAGTCCAATTGAAATTTTAGAAGTTAACGTTATCACTATTGCCAATAATCCATCTTATTCTCTCAACCAACAGTTCCCTGCAATCAAGAATTCATTTCCAAGCAAAAGAATTACCTGGCTTATACTTAGTTTGAAAAAATTTTGCTTACTTAAATACGTTTTAGTCATGATTTGAACCCACCAATTCTCCTTGTCAGTGAGCATTCTCCAACCTAGATTAGTTATAGTAGATTTATTGAAAGTACTTACTTTCCTTACTCCAAGACCACCATAGGATTTGGGGGACCAAATCTCATTCCATGCAATAGGGGAGCTGTAAGAGGAGTTACCCCAGAAAAATTTCCTGGCTTCAACATCTAAATCTTTGGCCAATTTATTTGGACATCTGAAACAAGACAACACATAATTAGGAAGACTAGAAAGACTTGATTTGATGAGAACTAGCCTACCATCTCAAGCAAGAGTGTCTTTCTTTCAACGAGCAAGCTTCTTAGTGGTCTTTAGAACTAACTCTTTATAAGATCTTTCCAATTAATAACATTATGTATCCCCAAATAGTACATTTTGGTTGTATGCTCAAGATTAAAACAATTCTATTCTTATCAGTTGTAGCAACATTAGGGGGAAATAGAGAGAAGATTTTTGGAAGTTAACTTTGAGGCCAGAAGATTTAGAGAACATGTCTATTGATTTCTTTACCTGATTTGTAGCTTTTGTGGTGGCATTACAAAACGCCAAGTAGTCATCCGCAAATATTAGATTTAAAATTCTGAAACCATTATAAAATGCCTACATTTGACTTAGAATTCCTAGCTAAGAAGTTCAGATGTCTAATAAATGGTTCAACACAAAGCATGAATATATAAGGTGATAAATGATCTCCCTTTCTAATCCCTCTAGTGGGAGAGAACATACCATGAGCCTTTCCATTGATAAGAACTGAGAAGGAAACATTAGTAAGACAATTCATAACTCTGTCAATCCAAATTGCATTGAAACCAAATTTCTGTGAACAAGACTTAATATAACTCCAGTTGATCATGTCATGAGCCTTTTCGAGATCAAGCTTAATGACCAAAGACCCTATACTATTCTTCTGTTTCTAGAAATTAATGAAAATTTCATGAGCAATTAGTATGTTATCATGTATAGATTTGCCAGGTGCAAAGGCGCCCTGATTCACAGAAATGTAAGAGCTCAAAAGAGGTTTCAGTCTATTTACAATAATTTTGGTGATAATTTTGTAACAAACATTACAAAGGCTTACGGGTCTTAAATGATCCACAGTTTCAGGTTGACCAACTTTGGGGATTAGAGCAATATTGGTGTAGTTAATCAGCTAAAGAGAGGTACCTTTTTCAAAGAAGTTTCGTACCATATTGTGGACAATATGTTTTACCTCAATCCAACATTTTTGGTAAAAAATGGCATGAATGCCATCAGGTCCAGGGACCTTAAGCCCACTAATGGAGTTAACAGTAGTCGCAATTTCCTCATCAGCGACCTGCATGTTAAGTTTATCATTATCAAAATTAGACACACAAGGTTCAATGTAGTTTAAAATTTCATTCATGGCTTGCTGATTAGGCTCATCACACCGTGAAATTCTTTTCTTGAAGTCTTTCACAATCATATCATCAACTTCCAAAGGATTATTGTGACAAAAGCCATTGTTATCTTTGATTTTGGTAATCAAATTCTTCTTTTTCCTAATTTTTGCCTGCAACTGGTAATATTTAGTATTTTTATCCCCTAAAGCAACCCCATTAGCCTTTGCCTTCTAGGCCCAAAAGATTTCATAATCCTTTTGTAGATGAAGAAGCTCATCATTAAGTCTGTAATTCTTTTCCTGTAGATAAACAAAAGTCTGATTAGTCATTAGTTGGTGCTGAATAATTTCTAATTGGTCCTGTAAGTTTCTTAGCTTGTCATGAAGATTTCCAAAGGTATTTTTATTCCAGGTTTTAGCTTTGGCTAGAAAGCTTTTGCATATAGTTACAATATTTTTGATAGGCTCATTATCATAAACATTAGACCAAGACTCTTTAACAAGATTCATAAAATCTGGTTGATTTAACCACATTGCTTCAAACCGGAACATAGATCTAGCTGAATTATGTGCAATTCCAAAGTCAAGAATGATAGAACCATGAATAGGCAAGTTGGTGACTTGCATTTGCATAATCATTCAGAAACTCAGGGTTAGCACAGGCACGATCAAATAGCTCAAACATTAGAGTATGATCTTTATGATTATTTGACCAAGTGAAAGGCATACCAGAGTAAGTAATGGTAGTCAAGTTAAGAGAGTTCAGAAAATGTGCAAAGTTAATCATATGCCTGTTAACAATGTTATTTCCTCCACATTTTTCATTTAAAGCTAAAATATTATTAAAGTCACCCATGAGGATCCAAGGGAATCCCTGAGAGGGTTGAATTTGCTCAATAATGTTCTAAAGATCCCTTTGTTTTTCCTTTTGGGCATACACATAAATGAAAGTGATATAGACAGACTTTGCAATATGTAGATCAGTAACACAACAATGCAAAAAATGTTCATGATGGAAAACAACATTCATATTAATATTTCTAGATTTCCAAAGCAAAATGAGGCCACCACTTTGGCCTAATGCAGGTTCTACAAAATGATCGTCAAAATAAAGTTTGCTAGCCACATTATTTCTTAACTCAGTTGATGCCTTGTTATCCAAGATACACAAAAACATCGAGGGCGTACATAGTTGCATAAAAGTTTGCCTGCACATGAAAACCATGCGAGGAACTACCCCGACTATTCCAAGTGACAATCTTCCTGGGATAATAACATCATTAAATTTGGGGTTGGACTCCAATTCGTTCAGATCACAACAAATTCCTTTATTCTTTCCATATGACTCTTAAAAGAAGTAATTACAGGCAATATCCTTACCATATCATAACTAATTACATTCTCTGAAGCATAAAAAATTCCCAACGAAGTGGTGGCTTCCAAAGCAGTTGGAAGAAATAGTTGTTGGAAGTCATTCCGTAGATATAAGATAATACAATTAACACCATGTAGAATAAGAAGAGGATTAATGAAAGAAGGAGAAAGACTTACCTTGGTCGAGATGGGACCTTTGCACCTAGCTACGGGATATCAACTTACCAAGACAGCGACGACCTGAACTCTTGCACCATGATTTCCAGAAGACTAGTAGATTGAATTGACTGATGTCATCTAGGTAGAGATCGGGAATTGGTGTAGCACAATTTGGCCACGATGGCCACCACCACTCACAGCACAACCAAACCAACTTCGATTGTTACAATCCAATAAGAAAAAAAGTCTCGATCTTGATCTTCCAACTAAGAACTTGAGGCTAATTAATCGATAGGGAAGACGAGAGAGAATCGAAATCCCCTTGAATAACCGGATTAACCAAAGGAAATTGAACAGAAACCCTAAAATTCAATTTTTCCAAATCTTCCGTCCCTTAGCACGTGAAGCGTGTAAAACTCTTAATCTCCACTGCTTCATTCTTGCCATAGATCTAAGGTGCATGTAAGAGAGGTGGAGATCCCAAAGTCCAATCTCAAGTCTGGCTTCGTATAAGCCAAGGAATTTGGAGAGCCACAGTGTTCTCCAAACCAATGTAACAGTGAAATGGTGAAAATTAATTGGGTCCAAATTCATTTGGACACCAAGGTTCAAATTACTCTCATTTTTTCCACTTTTCGAGTTGTGATTTCAAATTTTAGACCGTCTATTCTATAGATTATTTGATGAAGATCAACTCTACAAAAAATGAATAAAAATGAAGATCATTTGGGTATCCAATCTTGTCAAATTAATGAACGATTATGGTGAATTTCAGTATTACAATAACAACCGTTCATTTGTTTTGCAAGATCGGATACTCAAATGATCTCCATTTTGATTCATTTTTTATAGAGTTGATTTTCAACCAATAATCTATAGAATGAACATCTCAAATTTAAAATCACAAATCAAAAATAGTAGAAAATAATGAAATTTAAACCTTGATGTCCAAATAAGTTTGGATCCGATTAAAGTCCTGAAATGATTACACTTAAAACATACCTAGGTTTTCTCAAAACCAAAAATCTGGACATTAACATTGCTCGAATCATCGTTTCTTCTCACATGGTTTATGTGCTCAATGCTCTTGACCCTTGGATGCAAATGGTGGACATAAAAAGAGAGGTTTAGATTATGGATTAGATCGAAGGAGGATTTAGGGTTTTGAGCTAAGAATTGAGGTAATCGAGAAAGAGGGGTTAACTCATGATTTTGTAGGCTGTGATATCTGGGAATTGTAAAAGGATGAAAGACGCTAACAAATGCAGGAGAAGATGATTCATTAGGCCATGGAGGGATCCACAGATCAATCCATTCTAGGAAGAAGAAGATGAAAAGAAACTCTAGCAGAGCAGTTTGAGACCCAGCGCGGGGAGCGTGTAGCATTCTCATGGCATGCATACAATCACTTGACGCATAAACTATTTCAATGATGCAGATTGCAGAGACCGAGTCGTTTGAAATGAGCAATCCGCTTTTGCAGAATTTAGGGATGGATGGGACTTGTTTTACCTGAACGCACAAAAAAGACTTGTTTGGCAACAACACCAAACTAAGGTTATAGGGGCCGACTAGAGAGAGAAAGAACAGTGTAGTATTAGAGCAGCAGTAGAGAATACAACAGTGCTTATATCCCACGCTACTCCCGACACCCATCATAGCGTCGGTTCTCTTCAACCCATGCATGACAAACAATCTTATATTCTTATTTTCTCTTCTCCATTATTTATCATTATTTAACAACACTTCTTCGTCATCGTAAGTACAACATTGGGTAAAGAGCTTCAAACCTTCCCCAACATCAAAATATTCAATCAAAGAAAAAAGAAAAGTAATGAAGCATCATTCCTTGTTTCGTTTGTAGCAATATATTTTCAGCCTATAACATATCAGATAAACACGATCCAATATAAACTGATGAAGAATACAGAGAGAGGTACGCATTATAAATTTATAATGGAGTAGGATTCACGCCCAGACTTAGGGTAGGTTACGTTTGGTAAAATTTCTCTTATAAGTGAATGAGTTTTTTCATCAATTTTTAAAATAAGTAGTGTTTGACAAACTGTTTTTTTATAAGAGCTTATAAACAAATATGTTTTCTTTGCTATTTCAAAAAACACATTCATATGAGTTTTTTCTATCTTTTCAAAAAACACGCGTGAACAATATTTTTAATGAAATTTATATAATTCTTAAACTACCCTTAAATAATTCTAAAATGACGTGTTATGTTTTGTCTCTTCTTCGTGCCTTTTCCGTATTCCTTTTTCTCCCATTTTGCGTCTTCACAGATGACACAAGTCGGTGAGCAGAGAACTCTCCTCCATGGAAACAAGCTTCTACATAGCACTATAGCTTCATAATCGTCATGGGAATCATTGGGTGACCTTGGAATTACATAAATAAGTAAACTCTCCCTAATCTCACGCTCAATCAATTCCAATTTTAGGTTTTGTTCTTTCAAGTTTAGGGTATTGTTCGAAACTGTAAATCTCTTGATTGGTTTTGAATTTTTTCATTTGAAATAGAGATAGCATATGAACTTTTTGTGTCGATTTGAAGACCGACAAAGGATTCGAAGCCATTTCTCAACACTTTGGTCCAGTCAGTTCTTACCTCATTCAACAGTTTTGTTTTTCTGGGCTTGTTTATTGTGATGGGTGAGATTTTAACATTTGGGTTTTTTGATTAGGATTAATGAGTGTTGTGGAATGCCAATTTTGGCTACAGGGTCTGTAAAATGCCACACTGCCATGTTGATTGTATGTAGCTTAACTTCAATGTGCTAGATTTGATGGGTTTCCTATTGGACAATTGGTAGGAGTTGAAACATGTTTATTAGTAAAGTTGAAATGCCTATAGGGACCTTATAAATCATATATAAGCTATTAGTTGATTAATTAGGGGAGCAGGGAAGTTAGTTCTGATCTTTGAAGTGCTAAAACAATCAAGTAAGCAACTTTTAAGTATTGAGTGGAGTATTGAGTTGAATGCCTGATGATTGTAGTTTAACTGCAATGGGTAAGCATGAGTGTGGTTTATTTTACTTTTGTACAAGGGTAAGTGCAATGCCTATAAGTAGTTGGTTAGGAAACCTGCATTGTCGAAAATGTTAAAAAGAGTTTGTCTTTGTGGAATGTGGTATGATGTTGTTGTTGTTGAAGTAGAGTACAACGTTGAATGGTGTATTTGATTTTGAATTCCTAGCCTATGTGGTTAAAAACTGCACTGCAATTTTGGTTCTTCGGGCATGTGAAATGGATCCTGCTGCAGTTATGTCAGTTAATGTGTCGTCCTTTTTTGTGAATTGGTTATCAAGCTTAGAAAAGAGTAATTCTCTTCTGATCCATTTGTCAACTGATCAAGTTAAGTTCTTTTAAAGAGTCGTTGTGTAATATATTGGCTCATTTGCCTACTTCAAATTTGTTGAGTAAGTATGGCTCATTAGAATGAAAGAAGACAAAATAGGAAGAACAGATTTACCACATACTATTATCTTCTTGAGCCATCTAACCAACTTTCTTAAACCTTGAGATACAGACATAAATGGTATTTATAATTGCATCCAGATTTCAGTTCATAAAGTTTCTTTCAAAGTGTCAAGGGCTTGCCAGTTGAAGTAAACAAGGTCAAGGAAAGTATGATCCAAATTGTTCGGCTAATTAATATAACTTTGGTATCTACTTTTTTCATTTTGTAAATACTGCTTCACCTGAAAGGTGGAAGAAGTGAAGAGCCTTTTAGTGGCAAGGACTTTTCATTTATTTGTCATCCCCTACTACTTGAATTTGGTCTCCGTCATCTTCACCTCAATTTTATGCTATGGTTTTCAGTTTTCACCTTTTCCGTGTAACACAATTGAGAGTTATATCTCAAAGAATTATACCTGTGCAAGGATATGTAAATTCACTAACATGTAGTACTTGTCTAAGCATCATCTCATGTGCTTTCATTCCACTTTTCCACTTTTCCACTTTGTGAAGCAAGACAACATCCCTGTTTCAAACATTGCTTTTCATTGTTTAACCACTATATATTATTACCTTTGTGCTAAATATATACTCCTAACAGTGACTTTGTGATATCCGGTCTGTTTATGAAGGGTTAAAGTCTTTTTAATAATCACTTCTTTCTTTGATATCTTGTTATATATAGGTGGCGTTAAAAAATTATCCAACCTTGCTATAGTATTAATATGTGTACGGGGAGCAAAACTTAAAAGTAGGGGATACTTTTCTCTTTCCTTTCGGTGAATAGGAGGATTCACATAAGTTATATTGTATACCATTACCATAGATTTTGTTTATGACTAGCTTCCTCGGTTTTTAAATGCTTAAGTGTTGCCCACCACCACCTCAATTCATGGTTACGGAGCAGTGAAGTACCAATACTTGATACTAGAAGGAACAAAGAGTTTTCAACATAAATGTCACGATCACATACAAGTAAGTGGAGATTGTGATTGCGACTATGACCCTTCACAACCTATGTAAGGAGACATTTTCGTCTCGATAAACATTTTGTTGACACTGGAGAAGGACCAAGTGGCAATACAAATGATGAAGATGATGCATAAGAGGAAGGATATCCCGCTACCAAAGGTCCAGGAGCACGGCATATGAAAATAGTGAGGAACAACATAGCACAAAGTCTAATGAGTAGTCGAAATATTTGATTAAGTGCTTTATTTATAGTTGATCAATATACTTTAAATTCTATTTTGAAACCAACTTAATATTGTGGCTCACGGTTTGTTTTGTTGGACTTGTTATATTCGGAGTTGGAATGTAGATCTTCTTGGTTGTTTTTGAATTTAAGGGGAGGTTATCCCAAATTTTCAGTAGACTTCTATGTGTCGAGTTATGTCGTTATGACATAATCTTAGTTTAGCATTTATATTGGAGATGAGTCCCTTCAGTGATATCGGTTATTTAAAATATCAAGTATGACATCAAAAACGTATGTAAGATGGTTTGTAATATTACAATCTTTATTATTTCTATTATTATAGGTAATATTTAATCAAAAATATATATATATAAAAAATGAAAAAAATATATAATTAGTGACTTTTATTTTTATATTTTACCAAATACTTTTATTTATAAAAGCCCTTTTGAAAAAAACATGGTCAATCACCCTCTTCATTTTCTAGTAAAAAACTTATTTGGATGGAAAAAAAAAATCCAACTTTTCTTTTAACAAAAGCACTGTCAAACATAGCCCTAAGGGCATCTCCAATGGGAGGATCTAAAATGGGGTGCTAGATCTATATTTAGGACCTCAATTTAGGACTTATGATTTAGGATTTCACTATCTCCAATGGTGAAGTCCTATATTGTAAATATCTTTATTTTATGTTATTTTTAATGATTAATTTATTTTGTTACAATATTATTATGTATAATAAATATTAATTATGATAATTTTTGACCGATACATGGATTATTTAACGACTCTCCATTTTAATTTGACACCGATATATGCATTTTTCAAGGATGATTTCAAAATTTCGAAATGGTATATCATGATCTTATCTTTAAATATTAATTTCAAAATTTCAAAATAATTAGAAGTTATTGTTCCAACGGACTAATTAATATTCCTAAAAAATAAAAAATAAAAAATCTATTTGTTTCTGATTATTGTATAGAAAATGAGAGTTTGATTGAATAATAATCGTTGGATCGATTTCGGAATATATTCGTAGCCGTTGGATCAAAATCAGAAATTCAAAAAAAAAAAACTAAAAATAACTGAGATTGAAATCTGGCCGTTGATTTCAAATGAAATTCAAATCGGGCCGTCCATTTTGGGACCGTTGTGAGCAACGACTAAGCTGCTTCTACACGTGGGCGGGTCCCGCTCCATCAGTAGCTGTCTGCTACTCTCCCGGCTGGTCCAGCGCGTGGCGCGTCTCTCCCTCATTCTCTCTCCTCCAGCGCTCGCATGTCTCTCTCTCTTCCCTTCCGGCGCGTGACGGCTGCTCCCTCCTCTCTCCTACGTCAGCAACTCGGTAGCAGCAAAATTTTTAGATCGATGCTAAACCAAGATCTATACTAGGACTCCATCTAACACTCTAAGCTATAATTTATAGAGTTTGGATCCTTCAATACAACTATTAAAGAGCAAATTTTTCAACCAAAGCTATATTACTTGGGTTTAGGACTCTCTGTTGGAGATGCCCTGACCACCGCACAATTTCTTGCTCCAATGAGTTTTAACCTCGTCCCACCCTACTTCCACCACAGCCTCAGTAAAAAAAAATTGATCCCATCGATTATTTACTGGGCACACGTCGCGCCACCACTCAGTCTTTGTCTCCACTTGTGTTTGTGTGCCTTCACTTTCATTCCCCCTCACACACACACCACGCCAAAACCCAGAACAAGACCAAAAACACAACACAACACAGAGTACTAGTACTACGACGATGCCCAACAACAACAACAACAACACTTGTCCTCTTCTTCCTCCTCCAGTTTTTGAGACCAGAGGGCCGCCGAGAGTGACACAGAGCATGGGCTACCCGCCGCCGCCGCCGCCGCCGGAACCTCTCCGGTGCCCGCGCTGCGACTCCGACGACACCAAGTTCTGCTACTACAACAACTACAACATGGCTCAGCCCCGCCACCACTGCAAGGCATGCCGCCGCAACTGGACTCAGGGTGGGTCCCCCCGCGCCATCCCCGTCGGCGGCGGAATTCGCAGAAATAACACCAACAAGAACAAGAACAAAAAGAAGCCCAAGCGCTGCGGCACCGGCGACTCTTCCTCCACCGCCTCGCTTCCGTCTTCGTCACTGACACATGACACCACAACCACCACCGTGGCTCCGACTACGGAAGTGGAAAAGTCCGTTTTGACCTCGCAACAGCTGGTGAACCTGGACAGGAGCATTGCCGCTGCGACAAATGTTGGGTTTTCGTCTCTGATGATGACTAACAACAACTCAACACCCGGGTTTCTGTCGCTCGGGTACGGGCGGGGTCCGGTTCATGGGCTCCTTCAGGGCTTTGGGTACGGCAGCAGAGCTCCGGTTTGGGATTTTCCGGTTGAGAATGTCGGTGGTTTTCCTTTTGCTACTGTCAATAAGGCGGCGGTTTCTTCTGGGTTCGACACGTGGCAGGTAGCTGCTGGTGGTGATCATAAAGTGGTTCCAAGTGATTGGCCGGAGACAGTTGTGGAGGAGGAGAAGGTGGCTAATTCCTCATCAACTGAGCTTCCATGTCTGAATTTCCCTCCATTCTAAGGTAGTGATGGGTTTAGTGGGTCTCCAGTCAATATTTAGGTTTGCGGTTTAAAGTTCGAATTTCAGAAGCAACTTTTTTTAATCAGGGCCAGTATATGGCGCCGGGGTTAATGGGTATAGATCT
This sequence comes from Geum urbanum, assembly GCA_946800695.1. Lineage (NCBI taxonomy): Eukaryota > Viridiplantae > Streptophyta > Magnoliopsida > Rosales > Rosaceae > Geum > Geum urbanum. Next base: position 847,277 of record OX326998.1, on the reverse strand, counting down.
CATCAACAACCCTATATAACTTGATATAGAGGTTTAGGTTACAAATGGTTTAGTTGATGGGCTTTGCTTCTGTCCATTAGGTCTTTTGTTTCTCCTGGGGCTCTTCCTGGCTTAGTAGTAAATCTATTGAGACTTACCTGGTCTGTAGTTCTTGGGTTGGAAATGATTACTGTGTAACTTGGTTACTTTTGGATGCAAAGTTATGGAAATGGAAAAATGGAACTTGCAAATGAAACGTCATATGTATTTTGTTTTGTTGTTCTTGATAGTTCAGGCTTTGTCTCTTAATATGCACCAAATATGGCTCAACTCATTCTACTATCGATTCTCCTATAAACAGCTGCTTATGCAGGTCTCCATTACAGTTTTACCATGAACAGCAACATTTATACACGTACAATTAAGAACATAAATATGAAGAAATCAACAATACATAAGGTAGAAATTGCAACAAAGATTACAGAGTTCTAAAACAGGAGGATGGGTCAACAAAGCTTAGCTAGGTGGCCTGAAGAACTTCAATTTAAGTCCATTATTGACCATACTCCAAATGCCTCCAATCGAAAACGCCACACTAAAGGCAATCCCCAACCAGCCCAATATCCAATTGAAGTACCAATTGAAGCTGTACTTAGTGGGCTTTTTTATGAGAACCCACATGAAGCAAGGGTAGGCAAATGTTACTGGAAGTGTGAGTCCTCCTAGTAGTCCTGCAAGACTAGACAAGAAGGGGAGTGCCACACCTATGAAGAAGTTGATGAAGCCGTAGAAAACCCGGAAACCGGAACGGACCCAGATCGAACAAGGGCGGTTGGTGCGACTAGTGTAACCAGCTTCGAAACTGTCAAACACGGGCATGGAGTATATCTGGAAACTGCTCAAACAATTGAACACAACTAGTAGGAAACACATTGCAAGTAGTCCTCTAGGAATGTCATGACTGTGGAATCCGTAAAGTGCATTTAGTATCCCTCCGGAAGGCATCTGTAGCAATACAAAACATTCAACAATGTACCTAAGCAAATCATCAAAACAATGCTAGGTATTATGAGGTTCGAAAAGCTTACAAGGTTGCCATAGGCCCAGAAGCCTCCGATAGCAACAGGGAATAAACACATGGCAATGAAGAAATAGGCAACCTTTGCTCCTTTCCACATCGGGACATGAGCCGGATGCTTAAATGTTGATGGCATTGTTGCCTAAACAAGTACACAAGTTCTCCATCAGATAAGAAATAGAGCAGATTAACTACCAGTCAGTGTTGAGGTCTAGGAGTATGTGTATATATACCTGAATCTCTAGAACTAAATTGTGGCCTCTAAATGCAAATGCTACGATACCAAGTGCGTTCAAGGATGCAAAGAGGGAAGTGGAAAAGGACGGCAACTCAAGTGGTTCATAAGAAATTGTGGGAGGCCTTGGTTGGCTTACAGAGAGAACCCAAACCATTGTGGAGTAAGTGATGGCTGTGACAGCTCCTACTAGTGAAAGTCCTGCAATTGAGTTCAGGTTTGGGAGCTGAGATAGAACGATACACAGCAAAGTGAATACTAGATACCACTCGACTGTTGTCAGGGGATTCGAAGAACAAAGAGGCCCGCAAACTATCTGGAAAAATAGTTTCATGGTCTCTCCTCCTATGAGAATAAGAGCCGTTGCCGTTCCTGCTGAAAGGTACACCGTTGGGAACAGAGCAAGCCAAACACCCAATCTTTCCCCTGCAAAACAGGAAATGTACATGATATGTGTGTCAAGCACTTGTTCATGAATTTAAGATCAAGCATAACAAGTTTGCAATCACTGAATTTAGCTACTTACCAAATGCTGCTTGAGCAAGCTCCACATATCTGTTGTACCTCTTTCCCGGAACAGCTTCGTGTAGCTGAACTAGAATCCACAATGTGTATAGTTGCCAAATGTAGGCTATGGTCAAGGAAAATGTTCCCCAACTCCTGTAAAAAACAACAATTTAAGACAAAGAACAACCAAGTCAATTCATTTCAACACTCAACTTGCAGCTTCTTCAAATTTTCGAATATGCAATTCGATTCAAACTTCTGAAGTTGATTATAGTATGTAAGAACTCAGCTGAAATGACTGCTGTAAAAACTTGCATAAAACAAAAACAAACAGATAGCAAAGTAGTCCCAGCAGCCCCTAAATAAACTACTGTCCTTTTAGTTAGTGGGATACAATTAGGCGAAAACAGAGAAAACTGTGACAAAGGTATAAAGGGTTCTTCTTCACTGTGTTAAAAGAAGAAGATGCAGAATAACAACGGGACAAGGGCAAAGATATTTCCACAAAAACTGAATTGAGCTTCTGAAAAAAGCAAAAGATAAAGTGATCGATCGAGGACTTGCCTCAAAAATGTTCTTTGTATATAACTGATATGGATTATGCTTAACCACTTTATCTTTAAGCAGTTTTAGACCCACAAGCCATGAGCTTTAGTCAACATTCTTATAGACAGTATCATACAAAGATTATACTTTGACCCCATATCACAGTCATTGTCACTAAGTCATAATCAAGCACAAAACGCCAATTATTTCAAGTGTTAATTAATCTGCAAAGTAGATATTACAGAACAGTAATTTCGCAACAGTTAGTTTAAACAAATTACCAGCCAAGAAATGAGAAGGCAACTGGAAGAACCAGGGCCTGGAATCCAACACCAGCATTGAGATTATGAAACGCAGCATAGTGAGCGTTCCCATTTCTCGACTCTGTGATCGGAAGCCAAGCGTCTTGAGGATTGAGCTTAGTGAGGTGACCCATCTCTTCCAAGTAACCCTTCATGTTAATGAGGACTCTCTTCATCGGAGTCCCAATGGGACTCAAGAACCTGGGGGATATGAACGACGTCGGTGTCCACGCCGTCGACCTTGCCCCATCCTTGGGCCTCCTCGGCGACCTCTGTCCGGAGGGTGTCTGTATCTCCGGCGTCGACACTCCTCGCGGCGTAGCCGGTATCGAGATCAGCTCTGTCTCCGGCCTCTCGTCCATAGCTTGATAACTATGTGCTAGTTGATATGGTCTGCTGTTGCTCTCTCTTTGTGTTGTGTGTGTTGGTGTTTATAAAGAGTGAAGTTGGAGTTGGGAGAAGTGTATAATGGTGAGTTGGAAGTAGCTGTTTGTTTATTTTTTGGGATTCAGGAGTGTGTCGGATATAGCTTACTATGGTCTGGTCATGATAGCCTGAAGAATTATGAATGGGGCCTTCGATCGAGTGAGTGAGTCAGTGAGTGAGTGGAGTAGACAAATATGAAGACAAGCACGTGAGTTTAAAGTTTGTAAACATAAAAGTTTGAGTAAGCTGATGACCCTGACCTCTCCTCTGGTTTATACGTACGTTACGGTGGACTACCGTACCCCTCAGTAACACTGGTGAATGAGAGAGAGAGCATGAACATGATAGTTAGGGGTGAAATATTGTATCGAAAATCGAAAAAAAAATAAAAATTGAGTCGAAATTGAGTCATAACGGAGAAAATTTGAACCTAATATAACCAAAACTGAAAAAAATCAAGATATTTGGTTCGATTTTCAAAAATTGAACCGAACATAAAAATTAAAATATGCAAAAAACAATAATGTGTTGGATATTTTGTAATATATTATATAAATATATGCAAAATAAAAATATTAAACTCTTAAAATCCTAATTTTGTATGAACATGCAATTATTGTCAATTTATTTTGTAGAGACAAATTAAAATATTAGATGACTAAAAAAATATAATTTTTATGCATTATGTAAAAAAATTGTTATTATGCATTAAGTAAAAAACTGAAACCGAAAAAAAAAAAATTGAACCGAACCAAACAATCACAATTTTTTTTTAAAAAGTAAAAAATTAAACTGAACTAAATCTAAAAACAATATTCCAGTTTGATTTTAGTTTTATTCTAGTGATGGTGATGGTGGAGTTTAAAAGACCAAAGGATCCTTGAATACACTGTGAGAGTGAGGGAGGCGTTGTTTGTAGGGAGATTAGGTCAAAGAGTGAAGCAATCGAGCGTTGGGGAATCTGAGAGAGAGAGACCCAGGACCTGCGGAAATTGCGGTTCTTGAGGGGCACGGGGAGTGATGGTAAATGATGAGATAAGAGAGAAATTATTATTTCATTTACATATAGTAGTGTTGGCGTGTGGACAACCTTGTTGAGTACTACTACTGCGTATACATACTCTTTGGTCTCTACAAAGTAGGAAAGAATCGAGCAAGTAAGAATGGCGGTGACAGTTATATTCACTGCAAGTCTGAGAGTGGTGAAAAAATCATATATAGATTGGGAAGGTGCCAGACGCCAAGACATGCTCACGTGCAAGCTTCCATCTTCCATCTCGTGTTCACTGCTCGTTTCAACTCTTTTTGATGTTCTTGTTTGTTTGGGGTATAATCTTTATTTTGATGCAGTAAAGTGGTAAGGTTTTACTTTGACTGTCACGCATAATTTCTTTCTTCTCAAACGCATGGCATGGAAACGGCTCGAACGTTAATATGCATGCGTATCCTCCCACTCTAATTATTCTCCCGTCTGCAATGATTCATAGGCCGGGACATATTAGGTTCGGTTCAGAAAATGACCAAAATCGACTTCGAACAGCTCAACTTGGAACGCACAAATTTAGAACCAAAGCTGAATTTTTCTGGGTTTTGCCCAAAAATTTGGTTGATCTGAATTTTGGGTCGTGTCGATTCGTTTATACCGAATTTTCATCGCTGTTCTAGTCGAAATTGATGGGGTCAAAATCGTCCAATGACGCCATCAAGTCAAGATCGTCGCCCGGGTGAAGTGGATCTTTGGTCGCACACTCTCACGTCACCGTTGAGCCGCATGACTATGAAATTTTGTCGATTTTCATAAAATGGAATCAAGAGAGAAGACAGAATCAAGGGTTTGAGAGACGAGATAATCGAGGCTTAGGGGTTTTATAGGCGAGAGAGGCGAAGCGGCACAAGGTTCATGAAAAGAAATTGGTCACTTTATGTCGGTCGGTTTTAGACCTGGAACCGATCTCAAACCGAATCTATTTGGTGTCGGATCGGTCTCTCTCTTCACTCACCCGTTTTTAATTGGTTCGGTTACTGAACCCAAATTTTTGTGTCGAATCGGTCAGTTTTTGACGTAAATTGTTCATATATGTACTATATTAATTACCAAGTGTACACATACCTGGCTAAATTATCTCATACCATACGTACTTAACACATTTTAATACTTTTTAATTATATCTCATCGCTCACATAACAGCACTCACCAGCAAGAGACCTACAACTTTGATGACAAGCCCGAGTTCTATCTTTGCATGGTTACCGCTCACGCACCTGCCAAGGAACCTGTCAGGAAGCATCTCAACAAAAGAGTAAGAGCACTGATTCCACATCGAAGAATTGATGAGAGCTCTGAATCCAACAACTTCATAAGCCTAGTGGTTCAGCATTAATGGTATGTTCCGATTATACTTTTACGTCGTTACTCTATTCAAATACTATCTCGTTTCTGACTTAGGCATTGGAGGGTTGAAGGTCGGCACACCCGGTCTCTCCTTAACGACTGTCATTCTTAGCAGCGAGAACGGTTACGAGAGCGACAGCGATATCAATTACACTATAGCGACAACAATATCAAGTACACTAGAGCGACAACGATACAATCCATGTTCGCCCGACAGCGATACCAATCAAATCCTAGCGACAACGATATACCTAGGGCTGTTAATCGGTACAAACGATACGGTTATTAGGCCGAACCGAAAATCGAATCGTATTTTTTAATCGGTTCGATTCGATTCGGTTTTCTTGATTTTTTTACAAAAAACCGAATGTTTCGGTTCGGTTCGGTTCGGTTTTTTTCCGGTTTTTTGGGTTTTTTTTCGGTTTTTTTTTCAAATAAAAAAAACTTTCTAAAAAAATACTATTTCTTTCTATTAGTTTCAAAAATTCGAAGATGTTCATTAGCTATTTTTTTCAATAAATTTGTGAAAGTGTGAAACATAGTTTATGTCAAATCAAATCAAATCAAACTACAACAAATATAATTAATCACAAATCACACATTCAAAGTTTCAAATCATAGCAAATAGCCCAATGTTTACCGAAAGTTTACATCACAAATTCAAAGTTTCAAACATCAACAAACATAAATCAAAGTCCACACTCCATAGTCCAAGTTTAAAACAATCTACAATCCATCCAAATAAAAATACAATACAAATATCACATAAAAACACTCAATTGAATCCATTCTCATACTATACTCAACTTGTTCACCATTCTCACTTTCTCAGCTAGGGAGTTTTTCTTTGGCAACTTAGCATTCCTTTTCTTAAACCTACAAGAACCCCAATAATCATTATTAAGTATCAAACTATGGCACATACCAAATACTACTTTCATATGGGACAAAGAGAGATATTCAACAGCATACCCAACAACATCAAACTTGATTGACACTTGTAAAACTACGTCGTTTTATTCATTTCAGCTCAAATGATTCGGTTCGGTTTTTTCGGTTTTTTTTTAGACGAAAACCGAAACCGAACCGAATTTTTCGGTTCGGTTCGGTTTTTTTGTTTTTCGGTTCGGTATTTATTCGATTTCGGTTTTTTCGGTTACAGTTCATTTTCGGTTCGATTTTTTTTTCGGTTTTCGATTCGGTATTAACAACCCTAGATATACCTACAGAAAAAGTTGTATTAGTTATTTCTGTTCAATATTAACTACCTTACGGTTTTGAATATTAACATTGATGTCGTCTATGGGAATCCACACCGGAAATTGTTTTCCTAACCATGCAGCATTCAGTGAGCGATGAGCATGGATACTTTTCTGACACTTGGCATGACACCGAGCATTCAGCAGGAACTTCTCCACCAAACGCCCGCCATAAACGAAAATACCGATGAGTCCGCCTTCGCAAGGCGACCGAGAAAGCAACATGTTACTCATGACTAGCAGGCATCTACCGACGCTGAGAGGCATGCCAGCGATATGGAGCAGCGGTATGAATTAGCGATGCAGAAATGCCTTGGGCTCGAAAAATCTCAAGAGTTCGAACATCAGCGATATATGCAGTCCGGGTTAAGGCTGAGGGCCGTCGAGCGAGGACAATTTAATTCAGAATCCACGGCGGAGTCCCTGAGCATGGAACCTCACGAGGTGGTCCGTCAGCGAGAGGTACTCATCCGATCATCATTACGCCTTCCATAGTTGCAGAATGCCGGACCACTGCCGACAATAGAGAGACTATAGCGAAACCTTGAGCCGGAGTTAAACAACACCGCCCATATGTCTCACCCGCATATTTGGGTACAGTCGTTACCTTTGCCACCCCCGCTTGAGATCGCACCAATGGTACATCAGGAGGATGCGGGGGTAGCAGCAAGGATTGCCGAGTTGGAAGCTATATTGCGATAGCTGGCGCAGCCAAATGCAAGCTACCGGGATCGAATGTTGCCAACGGTCCGTGTTGAACGCTTCTCGGCCGGTATTATGCTCCGAGGTTGACACCCATTAGCCAAAGTAAAAATTGAGCGATACAGGGGGAAGACGAACCCATCCCTTCATATCGATATCTTTGTCTCAGTGACTACCGGCAGAGGATATGACGACGCGATGAATTACTATCTGTTTATGAAAAGCCTCACCGGCGAAGCACTAAGCTAGTTCTTCATCCTACTGCCGGGATCCATCAACTCCTTTCAAGAACTCATTCGAACGTTTCTAAAGAGATACATTACATCAGCTAATTGTTCTCTCACCTATAACAATTGCAAGCCATACGACAGGAACCGTCCGAAGGACTATTTACCTTCGTCTCACAATGGAACACCACCATCGCAAGTTGTCACGACATTACATGCGACTCAGTTTTTTGCGTACTCCGGAATGATTTGCAACCAGGGTTGCTAATGTGGAAACTCAACGAGAATGCTGCGATCACCTACGACGATGTGGGACTGGTGTGCATGCTCCTTTGTTGAGGTGTTGTCCGACTGGTCTTTGGTCTGGCACGTGAGCACTATCCTGATCGAGTATCGCGCGGTGTTGGTCATTGGGGTTGGAGTCTTCCCGGCGGTGGTTCCTGTCATGATGGCAGTGAGACATATTTATAATTTATACTCAAGCCGTTAAGTACATACTTAGAGGTGATTTAGCCAGGTATATGTACACCGACCGATATGCTTCACCGAGCTGAGAGACTGCTGACACCACTACTGCCCACATTGAGGGACTTCGAGTCCGGTTTGCTTCTGGTTTACTTCTCGAACTGCAGCGACGTGAGCGGCAACGACATACTCGGTATGCTTCCTCGGTAGGGCTGTGTCCGCCCGCATGGGGGATTGAAGGAAAATAGCTTGCATGGCAGATCTGGGGGGCGGGGGGCTGCAAATTGCAAGAGAGGGCCATTGAGCATTGACCATCCAATCTCGTCAATTGGCGCAGTAAAGTAAAGAGGAAAAGAGAACAGCGACAGTGGCAACAAAAATTGAGAAAAAAGGTCAACATTTGTGGCTGGGTTTTTCTTTTTCGCTAGGCCTTTGTCTTGGAGCTCCTACTTAGCCCGCTCGGCATGTATACCTCTATGCTTTTTCAGCCACCACTTAGCATCTCGGGCCTTTGTCTATAGGCCTTACCACTCACCAATAAAATGGAGGAGTCCGCAAGGAAGGAAGTATCTCTTCTCCTATATCAAATTATTAATCAAACCATGTCTACAGTAAACATGCCCGTAATTGAGTATATATATGCCCGTTATGCATGCTGTTAATATCCGATACTGATATAGATATCGGGTATTGAACAAGAAGATTAGATGTAATGGAAACAGTAATAACTATATCGTCGACGTTGCCTTGGGATCGATATCGCTGCCGCTTTGTTGATTTATGAATACTTGTCGCTATCGGTCACTTTGCTTTCAATATCGGTCCACGATTACTCTGATCCAGATTGCTCCTGCTACCAAGATCAACAACTGTTAAGGAAAGACAGGAGTGAATGCGTACCATTAATGTTGAGTATTGAATAATGAGAAACGAGATGTGAGCTTTATAGAAACGAGATTGAGTATTGAATGCGTACCATTAATGTTGAGCTGACCAGTATATATAGGTGGTTGGGTCTTTGGGATTTTTGGGTCTCTAGTGACCTAGGACTTTGGGGTTTTTGGGTCCTTCTCACCTAGTGACCTAGGACTTTGGGGTTTTTGGGTCTCTAGCAGAGCCACAGAAATCGATACCTCACACTACCCTTTACGAGTGCAAAGCAGAGCAACTTCTTTAACGATGTGTCGAGAACACTACTTCCTTGGATATTCGAACTCTCACTCGATATGTGACAAGCCCTTCAACCTTCCAGTTGCGTTGCTTCCTTTGATCGCGATACTCTCACTCGATTGGTGACAAGCACTTTGATCGTCTGGTTACAGTGATAGAATCTCTGACGAGATGTCTAGGTGTTTGCGTATTGCAAAGCTTTTGTATTTGATCGGTGACCATTTCTCAAGTGCTCTTACTCTCCTTATATAATGTTTAGTAGTCGTCTTTCAATTCTCGTGAACATCTTCTGCTATTTGAATCTCAATATAACTCTAATATCTTCCAGCACACGGGTCTTATCTTTATATAGTTTCAACGTTATCACAATTCCTTCATGAAGGAAACCTAACCGAAGAAAGAAAGGTACAATAAACACTAAGCCGCAAGGATCAGCTATCTTAATTTTACAGTCCTAAGTCGATATGGAAATGGACTATGTTATTCTACTTGGACCTTCACCAAACTTTATTTCTAACCGGGCCGCTCGCCAAGACTTCAGCTCACTTGGGCCACTCGCCAAGACTTCAGTCTTTCAAGCCCAATATGAAATATTTATTCCAGGCCCAAACATTGCCCCTCAAGCCTTGAGCTTAAATTACCTATGCAAGCGAAAAGACTTAAATATTACCTGAATGACGTGCTGTTATTCCAAACGGTAACATCACACGCAAGCGCCACGTTACACAACTCCTCTAAAAAGTTGCATCACTCGAATGATGTAATATAAAAGCACGAGTCCATATCAACAAATCTCACTTCCCAACAAAACTCCTCGCTTGCCTTGATTTTAATCTTTCAACCTCCTTAACCAAAAGCTAAACTTTCATTCTCATCGTCGTTCACCTTCTCGCCAATGGGCAATATCACTCACCAGACCAATTCTCCTTCTGTAAAACTTATGCCCCCTAGTACATTTATCATAGGCACGAGCCACTTTTTGTTTTTTAGCACATAGACTGTCATAAGTTTGTATTTTCTTTTCATCTAAGTCTTCATATTCCCGCCACATCGTCTGCACGTAATCTTCACCGATCAGATTGTTTTGTTCCATTACTCATAAAGATTGCACGTTAATTTCCAAAGGCAGGACTGCATCGTGGCCGAACATTAATGCATAGGGAGTGGTACCTGTGGGTGTTCATTTTCTTCTTCGATAGGCCCACAAGGTGTTGAATAACTCTTCATGCCACAATCTGGCATTGCTCGCAAGCATACCTTTAAGGATGTGTATGATGATCTTGTTGCTTGCTTCAGCTTGACCATTGGATTGGGCATAATATGGAGAAGAATGTAGAAAATGTATTCCAAAATCCTTCATAATTAAGATCATCTACATCTCCAGACATGAACGTTGCCCCTCAGTCTGAAACAAAACTCTCAAGAATACCAAACCTACAAATAATATCTTCAAATAAAAATTGGCGGATGGCCTTTGTTGATGATACCCTGAGAGGTCGAGCTTTAACCCATTTTATGAAGAAATCAGTAGCCACTATGATGTATTTGTGCCCGTCTGATGAATGAGGATGAATCATTCTAATTAAGTCCACAGCTCATCCTCGAGCTGGCTAAGGCTTAATTATAGGTTGTAATGGTAGTCTGGGCATGCAGCTGATTGGACCATGTTTTTGACATTCTTCACAACCTTTAGTGAACGTGATGCAATCTTTGAGCATTCCTGGCCAATAATAGTTGTGTCGTCGTATCCACCATCTCATCTTTGGACCGGCATGGTGTGCCTCTGCTATCCCCAGATGGACTTCCCTCATTAATCGCTTAGTGTCACGTCTGAAGACACATCTTAAGAATATGCCTTCCTCCCCTCTTCTATACAACTCATCATTCTTGAGTATATAATTAGGAGCTAAGAAACGAATCCGCTTGTCTACCGGATCATTAGGATTCTGGAGATAGGAAATAATAGACTGTCTCCAATCCACATCAATGTGATCGAGTGTAGCAATGTACCACTCATTGTTTACCTCTTGGAGAGCAAAGAAAGATGGCAAGGTTCTTCGTTCAACCTTTAATATACGTTCACGTACTCCATCTTGCAAGTTCACGCCCGTTGCTAGTTGGGCCACTCATTTTCTGCATAATTTCTCTCGCAAGGAACATGGCTCAACTCCACTTCGGTAAATAACTTAAGTAATTCACAAGTTCATTTAGCGTATGGTTCTAATACTGATCCAACGTTATATTTGGTTTCAAGTTGTCGGATTACTAACTGGGAATCTCCATATATAGAAAAAAATTCCAAGCCAATGATAAGTGCCTCATATTCCGCTTGGTTATTTGTGCACCAAAAATCCAACCTGAAAGAATAAGAAAATGTTTGGCCGCTTGGAAAAACCAATGCTACTCCTGCCCCAACCATAGTACTCATACTTGACTCATCAAAGTATAAACACCAAGGTGCTAGATCAATACGAGTGAGTTCTAGCTCCAGCCCCTCACGAACATCCTTCATTGGATGATGAGCCAGAAAGTTAGCCACTGATTGGCCTTTGATTACTTTCAGGGGAACGTACTGCAAGGAGAACTCTGACAAAGCCATAATCCACTTCCCAATCTGTCCCCTGAGTATGGGTCTCAAAAGCATATATTTCACCAAATCAGTTTGTGCTATTACACACGTGGCGAAGGATAACATATAGTGCATCAACTTACATCCTGAGAAATACAAAGCTAAGCATAGTTTTTCCATTGGCAAGTATCTTGTTTCACATTCGGTTAAGATACAACTGAGATAGAAAATAGCACGTTCTGTTCCTGATGTGTCGTCCTGAGCTAATAAACTCCCAATAGAATGATCAGTAGCTGAGATGTACAGCTTGAGAGGAACCCCTGGCCTTGGTGGTACCAAGACTTGTGGGTTCGCTAAGTATGTTTTGATGGTTTCAAAAGCCTCCTGGTAGATAGGCTCCCAAACAAAGTCTTTCTGATTCTGAAGCTTGAGCAAAGTGGAAAATGGTTGTGTTTTTCAAGCAGCATTGGCAATAAACCATCGTAAGAAATTAATTTTTCCCAATAGGCTCTGTAGTTCTTTCTTAATCTTTGGCGGGATTGCATTAAGAACCGCTTCTTTCTTGTCATCCGGTATCTCAATCCCACGTTGATGAACCAAGAATCCCAAAAAATCTCCTCCTTGGACCCCAAATACACATTTAGTTGGATTCATCCTCAACTGATGTTGCCACATCCGGCTAAACACTTGTCTCAAGTCTTCAATGTGATTAATTCTACATTTCGTTTTAACTACCACATCATCGATATAGACCTCCATGGTTTTGCCAATAAGGTCATGGAAGATCAAGTTCATTGCTTGCTGGTAGGTTGCCCCTGCATTCTTAAGTCCAAACGTCATGTCTACATAGTCAAATACTCCTACAAAACCTGGACACCAAAACACGGTCTTATGTCTGTCTACTTCTGCCACTGGTATCTGATGATAACCAACCATCTCATCCATGAATGATAACATTTCATGATGAGCCACTGAGTCTACCAACAAATCCGCTACTGGCATTGGGTATGCATCCTTCGGGGTTGCATTGTTCAAGTCTCTATAGTCAATACAAACTCACATCTTACCATTCTTTTTCTTGACTGGGACTACATTGGATAGTCACTCATTGTATTTGGCTACTCGTATGATCCCTGACTTGAGCATTTTTTTCTACTTCTTCCTTGACTAGAATTGCTGTTTCTATATTGCACTCTATATTCATCTGACGCATCTCTTGTTTTACCAGCTTCTTTCCTTCCATAATGGGTAAGTTGTGACAAACAAATTCTGATGACAGTCCTGGCATGTCATCAATTTTTTCTGCAAAACAATCAGCGTACTCTTGTAGCAATTCAATAAGTCTCAATCGTTCTTCAGACTCTAGGAAGGTACTAACAGCCACAGAGATTGACTCTTTTGCGTTCCCAATATTAACTTTTTTTAATGGGATCTTTGACTTTAGGAGATATATCATCTAAGACAGCTGGTGATAATTTGATCTCTTCCTCCTCGTCCAATTCGTTCAATACATCCTCATCTACATATTCCAATGTTGCAATCATTGGAACCTTCTCGTAGGCTTGACTCTCCATTAAGAAATTGTTCAAGCATTCGTACAAAGAGTAACAAGCATCGGTCTCTATTCTTGATAGAGACCCACTCATTGAGATGGTTTGGATGGTAGCCCAATGGTGTAGGGTCTACTACTATCATGATCTGCTTGAATGATATCTCATTGAGCTAGTTCAGAGGCCGTAACACCAACTGAGCGGCCTTTGTTGTCGATGCCACATACCTCCAGTGGTCTGAGGTCACTGTTGTAATAACTGGCTTCTAAAGAATTAGCAGACATGGAATATGGACGAGGGTCTGCATCAACAATTTCTGCCTCGCCAGACTCCATATTCTAAAGTAACATCTGCTGATGAAGGGATGAAGGTACACAATAGCTTCTATGGATCCAGTCACGCCCAAAAATTGCACTGTATAGAGTTGTACACTCCACTACAAAGAATGTGTACGTGCCAATGGCTGGACCAATGTGTACCTTCAAAAAGACAATTCACAAAGTCTTAGATATGCTATCTTGAAATTTTCTGACGTTGAAGGTTGTCTCTTGAATAATAGACTTGGGAACGCCTAGTAAGGCCATCGCTTTGACTGTGATGATGTTCACCGCTGCCCCAGAATCCCCTAAAAGCTTATTAATTTGAATTCCCTAGATCATTCATGTCATGTATAGTGGCTGCATGTGTATGGCCATGTTCAAGGTGGGCTTTGCGAATATCATTTGTCCCTTTGACGATGGTGGATCAATCTCTGGTTGTTTAGCGAGCGCTGACTGTTCTATCAATATCGATTCATCCTCTGGCGCTACCAAATTATTAACATCTCTTCTCAAGACTGACTCAACCAGTGCTGGTTTCTGTGAAGATAATACATATTTAGAGGATAAGACAAACACCATGTTTATATTGGTGTCGACCTCATCCACATATTCCTCTACCTCTATATCATCTACTTCATCTTCACCATAGTCCAACAACTCTTCATCATCCTCATTGTTGTCTTCTTCGAGCTTCCTTTCCTCGACATCCATGTTTACGCTAACTTCAAGGGAAGCAACATGCTGCATCTGATCCTCAGGTGTAGGATCTATGGTTGTTGGCATGAATATTCTAGAACTTTATTTTTGGAGTGGGGGAAAGGTCTTGTCAAGACTGGCATTCTTCCGTTCGTCTATAATTAAAGGCTTCAGTCTCTATTGTAGGCCTTTGGTCTCGCTTGAAGTCACATTCCCCTTGACATTTTCTCTTTCCTTTTGTTGAGTATTTAGCCCCAGTGCTTTCATTGCCTCATCATCAAAACTGAGACGTCGTCTCGTTGATTTACGCTTTGGGACTTCGCGATGAACCTCATGAATAGGTTCTGGTGTCTTGTCTCTAGACCATAGTTCTGGGTTACGGTCAAAGACACTTGGTTGTTGTGCTCGCACTTTAGGCTCACGAGACTGCTTCTCAAAAACCACCAAATGGTTTACTGCAAGAGCATCCAACCGTCTCTGCAGCATCTCTAGGGAGCAGACCAATTCTTCTTCCTTGAGAATGCTCACCTCATAAGCTTCCAAAGCTCTTTTGGCTTCTCCAAATCGTCGTTGAAGGTTCTGCCTTCTACTTGGAGTCACCTCAATGGTCTTTTCCTTCTCTTTCATGTACCATACATTCTCCTTAGTAATGTTCCTTGAAGCTGGTGAAACGTATGGCCTGGCGAGCATGTCAGCTATCTCTGATTTGGGCTCCTTTGCTTCACTGACCTTCTCTGTCGTCCGCGAATGCTCAGGTGGTGGGGAATCTCTTTGTCTTACCCCTCTTGGGCTACATGGCTGATAATGATCTGAGTTTGAAAATAATTTTGGGAAAACCTTGGCTACTTCCGCCAATTCTTCGTAGGAAATCTTCAGCCAGCTCTTAAGCTTATAATTAGCACAAAAGGCTACTGGCGACTCTGCTTTTGGATCCACTTTCTCTTTTCCTTTAGCTGATCTTATCGGTTGTTTTCTTGGTGAACTCTCGCCAGTAGTATTGATATCGAAGGTCTGTTTCCTCTTGCCTGGGTTGACTCTAGTCAATTCTAACATCCTGACCGTCAATGATTCCTCGGTCGCCAAGCTTGGCGAGGGCTCTTCTATCAGTATTTCTCCCTCGTCAATCCACTGCTGAATTCTAAACATTAAGTCAATGCAGTAGTTTGTGGAATGGTGACCCCATCTGTGATGATATCGGCAGTAAGGTAGACCCCTTACATCCTCAGGATACGGGTCCGGTGTTCCCCAGTTGTCTGGAACCACTGCTATCCCTGCCTAGAGTAGCTCTTCAAAGATCTCTTCTCGCCTGGATATATCATAAGTTATCTCAGCTCGCCTAGGTTGGATAAAGGCAATATTGCGTTTAGGCCTAAGAAGAGATGTTTCTGGGGAAGGCAATGGAGTTTAAGGATGTCATGCTACCATTCCTTCTTGGTTAATTTTAACCACTTCCCAGTTGATCAAGCCTTGAATTTTATCTTTCAAGGTTGATTACGTTGCGGTTCAATGTCCAAACTTGTTGTGGAACCTACAAAAATGGTCACCTAGATGTTCATACTTTAGATGTTTCAGTTTAAACACTGGCCAATAGATGATAAGCTCCATTTCATGCAACTTGTCTAAGATCTCCTCCACCTTATCCTGTCAAAAGGTATAACGTGGAAAGATCAGTATATCTTCTTCCTTAGCGCCTTCTACAAGGCTAATGGCTGACGACCAACCGATATCGATCATATTAACTTGAGGTATTATGAAAGGTTTGGAATCGACTAATGCTTTTGCCTTGGTCGTTCCCTCCAATTCTAGCCTACCTTCATTGATCCATTTTTGGATCTGATCTTTCAGCTTGATGCAGTCCTTCGTGATGTGATTCCATGCTCAATGGAATTTGCAATACTTTTTACCTTTTAACTGCTCGGCTATGGGGAGAGGTTCGAAATCTGCTTTGACAGCTCGCATGTTGTAGAGTTCATCCAGGATCTCATGAGCCATATTGGCATCGTATGTGTATGTTTTGAACTCTGGCTTAGTAAAAGTCACTATCGAAAGCTTAATGGGGCCCTTAGTCTTCTGAAGCTTGCCGGATTTCAAAACCTTGGTTGTCGATAAATTTATTACTCCCACTTGGTCTCCATCGGAGTCTGAATCCTAGTCGTCAATGTCTTCTATATAAGCCACGATCTTTGGCTTTAGTCTGTCGTAAGACTTAGCAATGTACGTTCCCTTGGACGCATTCCTTCTGTTGTCGCGTTCTTGCATGGTGCTGTAAGCTTTAGTTACAGCCGTAATAAGCTCGTTTAAGGAAAAGTACTTGCTATTCAAAAATAATTGGTGGTATGTATCCTCCAAGCCATTCTTGGCCATCTCTACGACCTCTTCTTTGCCTAATAGAGTCTTACATAAATTGTATTCTGACCGGAAACGGTGCAGGAAGGTAACTAGACTTTCTGTCGCCGATTGGCTTAAGAAAGCCAGCTTTCCAACACTAGTTTCAGGTATTGCCGTTTCGAAGTGATCTATGAACAAAGCCTCAATGTCCTTCCACTCGTTGATCGAGTCCTTTTCCAACCCATATACCATACGAGGGCTAATCCTGATAAAGATGATCCAAAGACTCTCAACTTGAGTCCATCGTTATCGGCAAACTGCCCTAACTGTAGTGTGAAATACTCTAAATGAGTTGTCGCATTGGAATCATTATCGCCAGAGAAATTCTGGAAGGTTTGATGTCGGTAGTACCTTGGCCATTGCCAAGGATCTGGATCGTCTTTCTGCATGGGAAGGAATGGTGTCTCGTATGATTCATACTTACATCTTGACGAGATGTATGTCACAATCATTCATAAATCTATTTAATCTTTGTTCCCATGTAGGCGGGAAAGACTCTGCTTGTCTAGTCTTTCTAGCGAGATCATAAACAAATTTTGTTAGAGACGTTATGTCTATGTCTGTACTTTGAGACAGTGTCTCCGCGTGTCGGCGGTATTCATCCAAACTTGCTCCCAAGGTTTGCATGATGTCGATCCGAAATTTGTCCTGACCTTCTCCAAAACTTTATTTTTGTTAAATTTATTAACTATGTAAATGAGGATGTAAATGATTTTTGTTTTTTGTTTTTCATTAATTTTTACAGAAAGTTGATTGGGCTGGTGAAGCACTACGGAGTAAGAAAATGGGCACAGATAGCTGAGAAGCTTGTGGGTAGAGCTGGGAAGTAATGTAGAGAAAGGTGGCATAACCATTTGCGCCCTGATATCAAGGTTTGATCCTTGTGATGCTATTACTTTCGATTTAACAATTGTCTTCGTGAGATCTATGAACTAAAACATTTCATTATAGTTCTTAGTTTTGTTGTTCGTATGTGCTGGATTCTTGGATTTGGTTGTTTAATTACTTACTAGCTAGTTCATACTCTATGGAAAAATATGTGCTCTTAGTCCACGAAGTCAACTATGCAAGTATAGACTGTGAAGATTATAAGGATCTATATGCTTAAATCCAAGAGATTTTCTCTCTTTCCATTTAGGTAACTCAAATTTCATCATTGTTACACTATTCGTTCCCTCTAATTTCTTCTTTCTTGTATGTTTTGAGTTCATAAAATTAAAGTTCACGTTCTTTTTACAAAATTATCTTGGTTGTTTTACGAAATTATAGGGTTTTGTTTGAACAATACAAGATTGTAGATATCTATTTTTACATTATTTGTATTCATTCATTAAGCTTCATTGTGAAGTATTCTTAATAATATATATGTCATTTCTTCTTCTTTGGTAGTTCCTCATATTGACATGGACTTCCTATTGACATATCGTAGTTCCAAAATTTTCACATAAACGGGACTTGTTGGGCCTACCGTACAAAAATTGATAAAAAGAAGTGTTGATGGACCAATAAGTTTTATTAGGCCCATAATGGAAAGGACGCAAAGAAGGTCCAGCGTATGCAAGTGTGAACGCTTCAACCTGGTCTTAGTATTCTCCTGCGGATAAGTCCCGCTCATTGTCAGAGTTGAAAATCTTAAGCTTGTCTGGTTCACATTAGATGGTAGCTCTCGACAACTGAAATATGAATTCCACAGGCAATTGATCATAAGTTTATCGATCGTGTTAAATCGTCAATATTTCTACTTATTATTTCATGTTTTATAATAAGAAAAAGATTAATACACGACTGAGTCCAATTTATTCACTATACAAAATCGTCATTTCCAGCAGAGTCGTGATGAGCAATGGCCAATGGGACTGGGTCTATGCTGCCATGCTGGTTGGTGTTAGTTTAGTTAATTGGTAAGGTGATGGTACCTAGCTACATGATTCAGATAGTATTGGGTCTTATATACGTATCAATGATACTGATGGAATCACACGTTTCTTAATCCAGTCACTAACTAGTAACTATGATGTTGCTGATGCATGCGCTTCCGTCATCTACCGCCTGCCCTAAATACCAACTCTATTCCCTCATCATAGCACATTGGCAGGTCGCCAAGGTTACGAGAGTCAACTGCAAATGGTCAATCACCTAACAAGTTTTTTTTATTATGGAGGTGGTGTATATTCTTTTTGTTGATCTCTCTTTTAGGTTTAAAGATTAAAAGTAAAATATAAATGTAGATATATACAATTTAGAGAGTCAAAGAGAACCGTTAGAGCATCTAATAACTAATAATAGAAGTTATAATTTTTAAAATTATAGTTAAATGATATTTGATTTTAAACTATTTTGATTAATTATATTTAATTATAAAAGAGAAAAAAATAGCTCAAAAGTTGTATTTTCTACCATCCAAAAATGGTCTCACTATCTAACAATTGATCAAATGGTTCAAAAATTTAAAATGAAGTCAAAAATATGTGAGCTACATTTAGCTTTTTAGTTTAAAATAGTTATAGATATAACTCTATTATTTGAGATGTTCTTATGACGACTAGTGAATTCTATGATTAATTGTTGAGTCAATTGATCTGCATGTAATGATAAATAATTAAAAATAAGTTGAAATATAGTTACATATCATATGTCGGATTTAAATTTAAGGATAACTGTCAATAATTTACCACGAACCAACTGATCACTAGAATATAACTGTAATTAAGAAACTTGTAGTTAAATTATTTTGTAGCATGGACGTCGAATAATGCATTTTAATTCAACGAGAATATGATCAATTAGATAAATAGACATATTTTTAAGGAGTATCATATGCGATGAAAACCTCTCTACTAAATTTGGTGGCATCGAGATGTGGTATCACTGGTCTTCCTCGTTGGTTTGGAGGAGGAGCGATGACATTTGAGACGATGACACGACGTCAAGGATAAGGAGAGGCAGGTGTCTGGGTCGGTTTGACCGAGTTGTGAGATGATGTGGCCGCGAGGGTCATGCTTGGAGGGTGAAGGCAGTTGTTATGGCGGCTGTCGGTGATCACCTAGGAATGATGAGGGTGATGAACATTTGTCCAAGATTTTATGGGTGTGGGCCCGAATTTGGGCTTGGGAGCTAAGCGGGGTTCCTTGGATTTGGGTTATTCCTTAGTTTTAAGTCGTGCTCATGATATCTTCAGAGGTGTCTGTTTTGGAGAATGCAGTGATGTCATATTCAAAAGTTCCTATTTCGATGGTGAGTGTGAGGGAGGGCCTCTGGAATCGTCTATGAAAATTTGATTCTCATTGTCAATTAGCTAGTGACTATATTTCAGTTAAAATTGTTTGTTTGGGGTAGTTGTTTGGTGATTGAAAGAGTTTTATGAAAATTAGACTAATAATTTTAACTAGTAGTCTAGTTCTACTTAGATAACGTTTCTTTTGTCAGCTCTACGTAATGGAATGTTATGTGTATGAATGTTCAATGAATAAGTTGATGTTGAATAATAATAATAAAAGGTTAGATAATTAGATATGACAAAAAAAATGAAAGATACTGCGACAGGATTTTAACTTTAATGACACCGCCATTCGGGGCGGAGGGACTTCTCGTCGGCTCCGGAATCCTTCAATCCGTACGGTGATGAAACTTTTACTAGAATTGTGTGCATGTGACTGTGTAAAAAGGGAAGTTCCCGGGAAGGTGGATGTAGGTCCCATAAAAAGATGATATTTTTAGTCAAAGTCAACTATATAGGAAAGGCCACAAGTACCCTCGGTATTGTATACATTTTCGACTTGCCAACTTATCCAACTCCGCAGCAACTCCGAAGAAGATTCAACTCCAAAAACACTAGTTTAATTCGTAGGACAAAATCTTGAAAATCAAATCCAACTCCAAATGACCCTAATCTTATATCTTTTTAAGGATATGATTTTAATCTCGTCAGATCAGAGAATTAATTTCTATAAAACAACGAAATTGAATTTACTAAGAATCAAAGATTTACACCATGTCAATTATTCAAATCATTCAAATTGATGTATATGATCACATCATCCGATTTGGATGCAAACTTATTATGCGTGTGAATAAAAAAAAATTCGATAATGAACATTAGTTGACATTTTATTGTTATTTTGGATAAAAATATAATTGATATAGAGTAATTATATTAGTGGTCAATGATGTATGTAGTCAATTGTTAGCAAGTCTGCGTCTAACAATAGGTGATTAAAAAAAGATAAATTATACATAAGGTCATATACATAAGATGTATACTAGATAAGGTCACCTGAGATCAAACCTAAAATAGATAGAAGCTTAAAATTCAATCTAATTACTTATATACCATTGTATATAAACATAAGAATCATTCACAAAATCACCTACTTTTTCATTTGTTCAAACTCAAAACCCTAGAAGAGCAGTTCATCCTCTTCATTCGCAGCTCTCTCTCTCTCTCTCTCTAAATTGTCAAGCCATGGCCGCTCTGCAATACGTTGAATCATCTCGCAAATCTGTACCATAAGAAGCTATGGCATCATGGGCTCATTCTCAAGCTCGAACAATTCGTTGCCTTCGCCGTATTTCAGGCATCTCTCTCTCTCTCTCTCTCTCTCTCTCTCACTCTCAGCGTTTGAGTATAATCTGTGGTGGTGTTTGTTTTGGTTGTTATGCAAAAGTTGTGTTTTGGTTGTTACGTACGTAGTAGTGTCTACAATAATCTGTGGTAGTGTTTGCGTTAGTTTGTAGTAGTGTGTACATATTGGTATGCTTTGGTTTTTATGCAGTAGTGTCTACAATAATCTGTGGTAGTGTTTATGTTACTCTGTGGTGTGCTCTGTAGTAGTTTGTAGTATTGTCTGTGAGTAGTATGTAGTGTGTTCTGCAGTAGTTTATAGTATTTTTTGTAGTGTTGTCTGTGAGTAGTATGTAGTGTTCTCTGTAGTAGTTTGTAGTGTGCTTTGTAGTAGTTTGTAGTGTTGTCTGTAGTAGTTTGTAGTGTTGTCTGTGAGTAGTATGTAGTATTCTCTGTAGTAGTTTGTAGTGTTGTCTATAGTCGTTTGTAGTGTTGTGTGTGAGTAGTATGTAGTGTTGTCTGTGAGTAGTATGTAGTATTCTCTGTAGTAGTATGTAGTGTGCTCTGTAGTAATTTATAGTGTTGTCTGTGAGTAGTATATAGTGTTCTCTGTAGTAGTTTGTAGTGTGCTTTGCAGTAGTTTGTAGTATTGTATGTGAGTAGTATGTAGTGTTGTCAGTGAGTAGTATGTAGTGTGCTTTGTAATAGTATGTAGAATTGATGTAAGTAGTATATAAAATTTATGTGAGCAGTATGTAGTATTTTGATGGTCTATTTTTTTTTTTTGCAGAGATGACACAAATGGAAGACCCTGAGAAACCCAAAGTCCAAACAAAAACAAACTATCCGAAGATAAGTACAAGTGTGTGGATGACAATGTACTACTTACATAGTGTTAAAGTAGTACCATGAATATTTTGAAGTAGTACTTACTAGAGACAGCAGTAATGTTAGTATACTAAAATATTTTGAAGTAGTACTTTCTGTTATAAAACAGTAGTACATACCATGTTTTGAAATAGTACACTAAATATTTTGGAGTAGTGCTTATTGGAGACAGCAGTAGTGTTAGTACACCAACTATTTTGAAGTAGTACTTTCTATTGCGAATTAGTAGTGCTTGCTACAGAAATAAATAGTACGTTTTACATTGATGTAATGAGATGAACCAATGTTTTTTAATAGTAGTGCTACTTTTGTTGTATGATGAGTGTACTACTACTATTGTTGGTTTCAAACATAAAACGTTGTCACATACAAAAACACACAATTGACCAACACAAAATCGCAAACAAAAAAACAACAAACTCGAATGAGTATGTTAAACAAATTGCACAAGGGAAGAGTACAATACATTAAAGTAGTATGTATTATATAATGAAGAATCACATTGTATGTCTGTTTATCGAAAAATATTTGATGAAAGAGATTCAGATCAAGTATACTACCAATGACTTGTATGGTTGTACCAACTATATATTGTGACTAATATAGTGTATGTAAAGGAAATGGACATGCCTTATCAAAATTATCTGTTCAGGCAGAATGTACTATTGTAGACTAGTGAAAACACTACTTGTGACTAATATAGACACTAGTTGGAAAAATTATCTGTTCAAACAGAGTGTACTATTGTAGACTGGTGAATACACTAACTGTGAGTAATATAGACACTAGTTAGCTGTTGATGACTTTGATATATGTCATTATGTTGTGTCTTCATTTTTCGCCACAACAACCACATCTGATTGACCTCGTCGACTTTCCACCTTCAGCGAAAGACTTCATGCGAGCATCCTTTGAACGACCGGATGAGATTCTTGTAAACGGAGGCTTTACAATGGGCAGTTCATTAAGAGCATCATGGTAAAACTTCTCAATGTTTGGTATTGGCTGAATACCATGGCTACCAATATGCAAATCAAACAAAAAATGGTTACAGAACAGAAGTAGTATCCTTAATAGTCATCAATAATGTATTCACTCAACACTAATAGTACTATCACAGAATAGATTTAGAGCTATCAAGTCCAAACACACACAAAACACACAGAACAACTAACTAGTATATTCAATGGGATGCAGTAGTGTACTCACAAAATAGAAGTAGTACTATCAAGTCCAAACACACACAAAACACACGGAACAACTAACTAGTATATTCAATGGGATGCAGTAATGTACTCGCTAAACACTAATAGTACTATTAAGTCAAAACACACACAGAACACATAGAACAATTAACTAGTGTTAAATGGGATGCAGTAGTGTACTCACTCAAAAGAGGTAGTATTATCAAGTCAAAACACACACAGAATACATATAACAGATAACTAGTGTGCTCAATGGAATGCAGTAGTGTACTCACTCAAAAGAGGTAGTATTATCAAGTCAAAACACACATAGAATACACATAACAGATAACTAGTGTGCTCAATGGAATGCAGTAGTGCACTCACTCAACAGAGGTAGTACTATCAAGTCAAAACACACACAAAACACACAGAACAAATAACTAGTGTGCTCAATGAGATGAAGTAGTGTATTCACTAAATAGTGGTAGTACTCACAGTCTGTAAAATCCCATAATTTATACGAAATATCAAAAACAAACAAATCAGCCACATTAATCACACAAAAACACATAAATCAAAAGAGAAAACATACAATAATATCATTACAATGCGCCATACATAATCCAAAGTACCAAAATCAAATCGAAAAATCGAAATTCAAAATCAGTTTATCGCCTGAATCGAATCAAACAACACTTCAATCAAAAACATCAATCAAACAAAACAAAGCATAAAAACATCTATAGGTGAACAAAATGGAAGCCTTACCCACACTTATCACCGGAATCCTCCGATTCGCCGAAACTTCTTCCCACAAATTTCGCCAAAATCTCCTCTCTCTCTCTCTCTCTCTCTCTCTCTCTCTCTAACACACAAACACATAGATGATGGAGAGAATCAAACTTCGTTTTGGAGCTCTCTCTCTCTAGAACGATCGCGCTCTCCCTCTCTTTTTGTTTCGGTTTAGCCGTTTAGTTTGAATTCAATTTGAATTCAAAATTAGTAGATAGTTTATATATTGAGGGGCAATTTTGGAAACTAATTTTTTAAAGGAATGTATAATGACTTTATGTGTGTAAAACTTATACAATGAACTTATGTGTAATCTAAGGTCTCTAAGTGACCTTAGGTGTAATTTTCTATTACAAAATGATTGAATTATAATTTAATTTTTTCAGTTGGATGCATATATGATAGTAACTGAGCACAACTGACTATGAACTCATTGACCATGTCACATAATATGACTAAGAGTGGAGTAGTGTCATTTTTCAGAAAATCATATAAATATAGTGAGTTATGTCTTATTTCATGAGTTAATAACAAGTGCACTTATAGTATGCGGGATATTTGTCATAATCTCAACCACATTAAATTTAAATGAATACTGCATGAAAAAAATTAGATCGCAGATTACTCATTTACACATTTATATTTTGCACATTGTATAAATACGCGATAGATAAAGAATATTGATATAAAGAATATAATCAATATCGGCAGAAATTGTAAATATTGATTATCGACGGATTGACATACACAATAAAATGGTGGCAGAAATTGTAAATAGAAAGAGAATCCAAACCCACTCTCGGAAACCGAGAAATTAGCCGCCGCGCATAATGTACCTAATATACTTTTTCCCCAGTCGAAGCCAACCCTTTTAGAATTGTTGGCAACCCAAAACTCCACCAGCTCCGACTGGTCTCTCTCTCTCTCTCTCTGAGCCACAGCCACAGCCACAGCTCAGAGAAATTTGATCTCCCCCCAAACCCTCCAATTGCTACTTTCGTCTAAATCCACACCTCCAATTCAACCCCTCCATCTCCAATTCACCTTCTTCTGCTTCCAAAATGGCATTCCTTGCCTCCTGTTAGCTCTCTCTAGGTCGATTTTCTTCGTCTCCGAGACAGCACTGTACCAACTCCTCATCGTTCTTTTACGATTTGCTATTATGTCGATCCGTGTAACCCTAGGGTTCTCCGGCTATGTGGCCCAAAACCTAGCCTCCTCCGCCGCCAGGGCGAGCAATAATTGCCACCGCGGCGTTCATGAGTGCTGGGTTAGGTCTCTGCTGTTAGGTACCACACAGAAAGCCGATCTCGATCCCTCCGGCGTCGACTCCTCCAGATTCCGGCCTCCGAAGAATGCTCCGGCGACGAATTCGATCTACAGCGCACTGGCGGAGGAGTTTTTAGGCGGGAGGTCGCATACTCCGATCATGTCCGCCTTGATCTCCGTCGTGAAGTCAACCACTGCTGGTTCTTCTCAGTCGTCTTCGTCGTCGCTGGCTCTTGGAATCTCGCCGGTGAAATCGACGTCGATCATGCCGTTTTTGCAGGCGTCCAAGTGGCTCCCTTGCAACGAATCCTCCGTTGCTCCGGTCAAAGTCGTCAGCCAGAAAATTGTTGCTGACAGGAAAGCGCCACGTGTTGAGGACGACGTCAGCAGCCACGTCGTCGTTGCTGCTGACGCTGCATCCTCCGCTGCGAAGATGAGCAGCAGCGGCGGAAAGAGCGGTTGGTTGTC
Source organism: Geum urbanum (assembly GCA_946800695.1). Taxonomy (NCBI): domain Eukaryota; kingdom Viridiplantae; phylum Streptophyta; class Magnoliopsida; order Rosales; family Rosaceae; genus Geum; species Geum urbanum. The sequence goes on along the minus strand of OX326998.1, from coordinate 821,301 downwards.
GCGGCTGTTGAGCTCGTGCTCGGACGACGCGAAGGCCGTGTTTACTGCTGTCACTGTCAGCGTCTTGTTCCGGTCGTCGTTGGCTGAGCCGAGGTCGATTCCGTCGTCGTCTATGTACCCTACTCTCGACGTCGGCGATCGTGTTTTGGCTGAGAAGGTCAGCAATGCACTTATAAAATACTCTTTGAATTTTGATTAGAAATGGTTAAATTGCTGTGGATATATGTTTTGCTTGCGTATCTGATAAATCTGTTCTTATGTTTTCGTGGGATCAGGTTTCATATATCTTCAGGAAGCCCGAGGTTTCAGATATAGTGATTTTCAAAGCACCTCCAATTTTACAGGTATAACACATTAGTAATATGAAAAATGAATATGCTGTTTTTTGTTTGTGAGAGCTTTCGAATTGCGACATCAGACACTTTCTTATTGTGTGTTTTGGTTATGGAATGTGTAGGAAATCGGTTATAGCTCAGGCGATGTATTTATAAAAAGAATAGTGGCCAAGGCTGGAGATTACGTTGAGGTACGATACGATATCTTTTGATTATTGCTCAGATGATGTATCAATTGAATTTGTGTGAAGATAGTAGAAGCTCTATTTGCATTTTGTAATGTTTGTGTGGTTCTGTGCAATAGGTTCATGATGGGAAACTGTTGGTGAATGGTGAAATTCAAAATGAAAATTACATCTTGGAGCCTCTTGCCTATGAAATGGAACCAATTGTAAGCATCCTGCTTTGCGGTTCAATTTATTTTCATTCAGACATTTATTATAAAAGCGTAATTCCTTATGTTGTTCTTGTTGCCTGCTTTGTTCGATTTTGCAGCTCATTCCAGAAGGCTATGTCTTTGTAATGGGGGATAACCGCAACAACAGTTTTGACTCTCATAACTGGTATGATTGCAACTCTCATTATTGCATAGAAATGACGTTTGGTTTCCTCCAAACTTCCCATTGATGTATCAAACTCTGACATGTGGGATGTTGCTCTTTTGTGTCCAGGGGTCCCCTTCCTGTAAAAAACATTCTTGGGAGATCCGTATTTCGGTACTGGCCACCCTCAAAAGTATCGGACATTATGCATGAACCACAGGTAGAAAAAACTGTGGCCATCTCTTGACGATTGCTCTCTGATTGCTGGGGAGAGGATCTCAGACATACATAATCTTTTTCTTTAGTCTAAACATTGACTATTTATACCACTCGTTTGGCTCAGTGCTGAGCATTTTGAACATGCGAGCCCTTCTGTCTGCATCGTGAGGCTGCATGACTGCAACACTCTACTAAAGATGGGTCTTTACTCCATCACTCTGTATCACATTGAAACTTTTGTGTTAGCAAACGAGTGAATGAACATAAAGATGAAGCTCATTTGTTCATCTTCTATCATTCAATCAATTGTTTTTGTTTCTATCTGTTTGGGGAGGTTCAGGCGCCGCCATTACTGAGGCGAATACTGAGTTGGGCGAACGCGGTAACTGTAATTCGCACCTGCTGTACTGAATCGATGGAAGGTCTCATGGTCTGTTTGATGGTGGGAGAGTAATTGTTATGAGGAAGAGCATCATGAGATGATCGATATACACAGATGGTTTTTTACAGTTTTTGCTGATGGCCCCAATGAATTTAGTTTGGCTTCCCATTTTTGTGTTGCCTCTCTAGGCTTTCTTCTAAGCATCTTGTTATTCTTTCTTTGTAATTAGGTGCTTGGAGTTGACTATCCTTTTCTAATGACAATTATTTTCTTCGTTCATTACTTCTTCTCCTGTTGATTTCTTTCCATGATTGTGCCCTTACTTTGAGTTAATCGTACATATTGAATCATTACCCTTAATAACAAAGCAAACTTTGAGTAATGAATCAAATATGTCACGATTGATCTTTATCAAAACAAGTTCTACAACACAAAAAAAATAAAAATGCACCAGGTGGAGTTTTTTCTAGGCACTATGTTCAATCATATCTATTTAGAAGCAAACTTCCTTGCTGATAGTCTTGTAAAGCTCGGACATTTTCGCTCGTCGATGATGACGCTTTGGTGTTCCAGTATTCTGTTCTCTGCTAATCACGCATTTTTGTTTGATCTGATGGTGGTGATTGTACTCGAATTTTTGTTTGTTTATTCGTTTCTCATCGAAAAAAAAACAAAAACAAAACTTGGACCGTCCGATGAACAAAACAAACAACAATAGTAGTTTTTGGGTTAACTCGCGGGAACAGAGAGAATAGGATGAGATCGACAAACAAGTAAAAAAGATGATCAGAGGAAGCGGTGGCCTTTCGCTTCTCTTCTTCATTTCCCTCCTTCAATCAATCCTCGCGTTCAATTCTTCTCTCTTAAACAACACCAACATATTACAGGTATCTATCTATCTAATCTTACCTTATTCATTTTCAACCTTATTGGTTTTCTTATTTGTTTTTGTCGAATCAAGGACGTTTTGAAGCAAATCTCGGCGAAGCAGAGGTGGGATTTGCACAGCGTTAAAGTCTCCCGATTGGATTCCGGCAAAGTACGCTTCGGGAGTGCTCAGCGCTACGAGTTCCGAATCGGATTGGGCAAGTCTCACCACGTTGTTGTATTGTTCTCTGACGACGTCGTTTCATGGAGAAAGTTCAAGAGACCCAGAACCCATATCGGCTCACTTGTCGAGGACCTCACTTCCATGGCTGCAGTTGACAGGTTCAAGATGGTGGGCCCTTTTGAATTGATAGTCGGTGGACACCATCACCTCTCACTTTCGTTGCCGGTGAGGTTTCTATCGATTTCTATTTTCGTTAATGCTCTAATTCATACATGCGATTTGGTCTTTGTTATAGTATGCTTGTTTGTCTATGTGTAGATGAACACTAGTTATAGTAGAGGGTTGAAAAGGGTACTTGTTGGTGAAGGCATTACAGTAGATGTGACAGGAGCAACAGAAGTCTCTGTGTTTCATGCATCTGATTTTGGTTTACAAGTAAATGCTACTACTACTAGTGTTGATAAGGAGAAGAGTGAATTTGGGCTCTTTCGGCATTCGTACTGCGAGCCATTAGTTCCCATTCGCGTGTTGGGCCCTGTGGCGTTGGTTGCATACAGGACTCGGAATCCTTCTGCGCAGATTGAAACTAGGTTCATGTCGAAGGAGATAATTGAGTTGTTGCCGGAGAAATGCTTCGGCAGTAGTCATCGTAGGTCTAAGAAGCGAAAGCAGTCTTGTCCCATTGATTCATTGAGTTTGAGGATATCTATGCTGGAAAGAATTTGGAAAGGCTTTCTTGGTGATAGGATTCGCCAAAGAGGATTATCGGGGTTTCTTGAAGGGAAGATTAAAGCCTCAACTATTGTTCGGTTCAAGCTTCAGATCGAAAGGGATTTTAGGAGGAGGGGAATACTTCAGCAGCAGGACATTGCAGGATGGAGGACTAGACCAGCTGTGGAAAGGGTCTGGTTTGAAGTGTTGGCAAGAGTTGAAGCAGAGAGGTTGAGGTTGAGACCTATCTTGGTTAGAAAGATAAGGCCCTTCATTATAGCAGATTCATCTGAATGGGATAATCCTACGAATACTTCCTTTACCAAATCACAGTCTATCCTTGTTGCTCCTGAAGCGCTTACATTGGATGTGAAATGGTAAAGAGTAAACTTGTTGTAACATAGTGTTCCTCGTCTGAGATTGTTTTACAGACTTGATGGTGGATGTGAATCATGTAATACAGTGTTGTAAGTAAATGAAAACAACAGTTATATAGCATTTGGTGACATGATTGGTCTCAATTTTTGTTTTTGGCTTTACAGTCCTGAATAATAGTGTCAGGGTAAAAGAATGGCACTAAACTAAAGAAACGCAGTCTGTAGCTATGTTGCAGTTCCAGCATATATAAATTGTGATGTAATGAAGCAAATGAAGGAGATTCCTACAACCATGTCTGAATTTACCATCATAAACAACCATGTCTGAAACAGGTAAAAGAACCAGAAGAGACACAAGTCTATAAAGTTAAAAGAGAGTTGAGCATAAGGAGAAGTGAAAAGGAATCCAGCAGCTGGTTTCTAGTTGTTGTATGTCTCTCCTCCTATGCTGCTATCATTGCGACTTGAACTTGCATTGTACCGCTAATCAGATTAAGCACCTTCCTAAGTACTGCAAAATTCAGTTGCCATTAGTAATGCGAACACAAGGAACTAAAACAAGACCAAACAAAAGGACTATGATGTAGGGAAGTAATATGTGCAATGCAAATGCAAATGCAAATTAGAACTCCCAAAAGCAAATGGCTTGTTGATCACTTGAACCTAATTGACTTATTAAACTGATTGAAGTAGTCACTGCAAAGGTATTGGTATTCTCATGCTGTATGAATCAGCAGGATGAATTGAGATCATTGGAACAAAAGTACTTGAAAATGAAGATGTCCTATGATGAGTTAGCTTATGAAGTTTCCACAATTTACATTAACACTCAAGTAGCTACGACATTTGTACTTAAGTCTCATATATCAGACAGCCAACAAATAAGAATGCACATTTTAAAGATCGAAACTGAGAGGAGAGTAAATGTGGGGGGATTAATAACTGACCAGCAAGAAACAGTGGCGCCATGTCAAAGTACTGAAAGTAGAGTCTCCTGATATGCATAAAAGTTGAATTTCCCAATCACAGGAAGCAGTTGTATTATGTTGTCGGCATTGCCTTGTTCAACATCAATGCTGATCAAGTCGGTGTCTCTGCCCTCAAGTACGAGAGATCTCATGATCACCACCTCCAAGTTCAAGGTGTAGAACCTAGTCCACTCCACATTTACTCCATACTCATTTATAAACCACAATTGAGCAGTCCGTATATCATCCTCCTCATAACGCAGTACATACAGTGATTTTCCCTCCAAACCCCCATATTGCTGAAATACATTCATCATCATCAGGTTCATCATTATCAAAATTCGGCAGCAAATTGATTCTCCTAAACTCGTGTTGAACCAGATCAAATGCAAGAATGCCCAATCCACACTCGTCTTTCTCCAGCCGGTCCTCATCCTCATCATAAGAACCCGGATCCATGCGAATCATATCATCAAACCAGTGAAGATTGTTATTCACAAAAACATCAGTCCTCTCTTCCATGATCCTTTTGAGCCAATGGTTGAATGAAGACTCAATCTTGGTCCATGTTTGGCTTCTCCACGAGTAGACATAGACCCAATTAATCCACCCTTTCACATCAAAATTTTGTAGTCATCACTCTCTGAAACGTAGCCGAAACCATAATGATCACACTCAAACGAATGTGGCCTTTCCAAGGGCAGAGGCAGTTGGGTGTTGAATCCGGTGGAGGGATTCCAAATGTAACAGTTCAACGAGTAAACCGTTGCAAATGGAGAGGAGTCTGATTGGACTGTCAGGTTTCTTGAACGGGCAGTGAAGGCTTCTGTCTTGGTCCGGGTCGTCCAAGTTTAATAACTCAACCCCATCAGCGGTGGAGACGATGAGCTTACGAGTGGGGGGCGTGAGTTTTGCGGAAGGCTTTGTCGGAAATGATGTGGAGCCACTCTCGGCATACCATTAATGGCTTCACGGCCAACTTCAGTAGAATTTTTCGCATAATGTCTTCTGGGAGGTCGTCATAGCTTCTCTCCGTCTTCTTCCTCGTCATAAGCTACACTATGATCAGTAAAATTACAGCAATTTTAGCCTTTTTTATACAATAAATAGGAATAATGTACTTGGGTTACTCGTAAAATGAGTGGGTGTTACCTCTACGATGGAGCGAGCGTCGTTCTCTGCCGGAGCTGTGACGAGTTTGGTTGGTCTGTAGAGTCTACGTTTCACAGTCGTAGTCTACTAGTCTTTTCTACCTTTTTCTTCGTTAATTTCTCTTTTTAGGTTCTGGATTCTCTAGCTTGGGCCTTTGTTTTCTCTAACCGTTTGGGCCCAGAATCTGAGAGCCCATTTGTAGCCTGTTGAGATTTTTGATTTGGATAAACATCAAAATAATAGATCAAATTGTGATTTGTGAGATTCATTAAGTGACTCTTGCAAGTTATAATGGACATCTAAAATAAAAAAAATACTCAACAAGATCTCATAATAGAAATGTTCAATGCAGATTCCTCAACGGTTGGAGCAACAATTATGTCTGAAATAAACAATTTAAGTATTCAACATTCATGTCTGAAATTGCTAAACAGAAAATGACATGAATCGAAATCTAGACAGTTAAAAGACTAAAAGAGTTGGAGCATAAGAAGAACTGAAAGGAATTAGGCAGCTGACTTCTGTGTTGTTTGTCTCTCCTCCAAACAATCTCTGGTAACATTCTGACTTGAACTTGCACTGAATTTGCTCATTAGAGAAAGCACCCTTCTTTTTTTTCATCATGAAAAAGTACTGCAAAATTCAATTGCATTACGAATGTGACCAGAGAAGGAACTAAAACAGGAGGATTATGGAAATATAAGTGTAATTCAAAGTCCAGAAATGCAATGTTCACATATATTTGGAAAACTAGAACCCACAAAAGCAAAATGCATGTCGATCACTTGAACAACATTGAATCGTCAACTAAATGAAAGAGTCACTGCATCATCACATACGGTAATCGCAAGGCTGTATAAAACAGCAGGATGAATCGAGATCATTAGAACAGTAAGTACTGAAAGATGAAGATGTCCTATGCATATGAAGTTTCCACAATATAATGATCATGTGGCAACACATTTGATCTGAGTAGTTTCATAGTTCATACAGCCAACAGATAACACTACTTATCACATAGTGCATGTTTAAACATTGAGACTGAGAGCATGGTATATATGGGGGAACTAGTAACTGACCGGCAAGAATGTGGCGCGCACATGTTTTGGTCATTTCAGACTTCTCCTCTTCCTCTTGAGACTTCTCCTCTTAATATTCTTGTAAAACATCAAATTGGGTCTGACCAACCTCTCGGGGACAAGTAGAGTCTCCTGATATACAATATAATTACTTTTCCCAGGATGCACATGTATTATATTGTCTATATCGTCTTGTTTAAGATCAATGCTGATCAAGTTGGTGTTTCTACCTTCCACAACAAGAGACCTCAAGATCACCCGCTCCGGTGGATTGGACAAGTTCACGGCAAAACTAGCCCAACACTTATCCACGCCATATTCATTTATAAACCACAATACAGCAGACTCTAAATGTCCCTTCACATAACGCAATATATAGAGTGATTGTCCCCTCCAAACCCCGAAACGGGTCTTATAAAAGCGATCATACCACCGATCAATATAATCAAATTTAGGCGGCAACTGGATTTTTGAGAACTCGTGCCGAACCAGATCAAATGTAAGAATACCCGGTCCCCGCACGTCCTCATCTTCCCTTAAAGAAGAAATGTATTTGTCTGGTTTCTGTGCATGGACATCATCAAACCAATGAAGTTTGTTGTTTACGAAAACACTATATCTTCTCGGGATCTGTGTAAGCCAAGGGTTGTATGGCGAAGACTCAATCATGGTCCAGGTTTTACTTCTCCATGAGAACACGTAGACCAAGTGATTCCGCTCCTTCACCAGATCAAAATGAGGTGTTATATCTACAAAGACCTTATAGTCGTCACTCTCGGAAATATAGCCGAAACCATAATGATCCAGACGAAATGTATGTGCTTGAGAATGCTCGAGGAGGCAGGGCAGCTGGCGGAAGAATCCTGTCGACGGATTCCATACATAAAATTTCATCCAATCAGATGCAAACACTAAACCATTGCAGGTGGAGAGTATGGTGATTTTACTACTGTCAGGTTTCTTGAAGGGGCAGCGAATGGCTCGGTCTTGGGCCGGGTCGTTCAAGTCCAATGATTGAAGCCCTTCTGCTGCGGTGGAGATGAGGATTCTTCGAGTGAGGGAAGCTCTCTGTTGTTGGGTGTGAAAATTACAGAAGCTTCGATCAGAAATGATACGAAGCCATTGTGTTGAAACACAACGGCATACCATTAAAACCTTCACGGCCAACTTCAACAAGATTAGTCGGATAATTTCTTCCGGGAGGTCGGCGAAGTTTGTCTCCGTCGCCGTCGCCGTCATTGTGAATTGCACAAGACGATGATCACTGAGTAATAATCAAATTGTATAAAAACTGATTAAAATTGTACATATTTAGCTACTGAATTACAAAGAATGTAAAGAACATTATAGGATTAAATCATAACATCTCAAATGTATAACAGTAGCATCCAATAGACTGAAGGAGAGTGATTCTTTAAGACACATGTGGGATTAAGATACTTGGGTAGTTGGGTTTTACCTCTTAGATAGATCGAGCTTGCTTCTTCGCCGGAGCTGTGGCGAGTTCGGCTGGTCTGTGGAGGAGGGCAAATCCCAAGTTTCTCACCATTTGTAAGTTCTATTCTGGGCCTCTGTAATCTTTTCTGACCATTTGGGCCTTCCTATGGATTATCATTCAGAGTCTTTCACCCTTGGGTTTTGTGCTGAAATTGTTGAGTCCTTATATGTAGTAGGTTGATGCCCGCCCCTGGGCGGTGTTACGAAATATTCATCTGAAATATCAGCACATTGTCAATGGAAATTAATCACTGGAAATGGCAATTTATGATCTGTTTTTTGGGTTAGCATTATTCCTTATAAAGGTTGGTATTTGAGATCAAACTGAGCATACCATAACCTTCTAAGCTATTATATCAACATGGTATTCTTTGGCAGTAAATCATACGAAAATGGACATATTTGTCCACAATATTAAAAAAAGAAAAGAAGTCAAATGGTGATAAGTATTGTAATTCTGCAGACATACATTATGCATAATGCAGGATATGTATCGAAGATGTTTGGATGTAAGCCCCAAAAGTGTCAACATGATGAATCATAATAAACATAGCATACGTTCTGCTTAATTTAACATGATGTCTATCAAATATTTGACTAAAGTTTCTAATAGGCTATTTAGAAACAGATTGAATTGAAATACAATATTTTTAGAAAGACTCCAATATGTTGAACTGTTTTCAGAGGATGCTGTATGAGCTGATGGCATTATTCATAGTGCTGCAGTTTAGAAAATGATGCCAACAATAAGGCAGGTCAGGTCCTGTGATGAAGAAAACAAAGCAAAAAGTTATAGCTAAGGCATACCATATCTTGATAATCACTGCAAAACAGATATCTCAATGGAGCAAAGAAAAGTCATCAGTGAATGATCAGTTTCCACCACTTGCCATAGTGGATATTATGCAAATGAACAATCTACTCATGTAAGATCATAAAATACAAATATAAAGGTGTTCAACCAATTGTCAAAATAAAAGAGTGAGATAGAGAGACAATCAGTACTACTTACACGTTACTATTTGTACAACATGAAGTTTTATTATCTCCTACAATAATTCATCATAGACCAAAAACAGCTTCAAAAGGCTGCATCCCACATCATAATATATTATGCAAGATTGAGATCTATGTATATCAAAATTATACTAATTGTGTATTTTGGTATACTCACACTGGTTTAAGTGATCACCTATCTACAACCAAATTTACAATAATCGTCTAATATTTTGCAGCTGATAAATAATCTGGAATAGACTACTTATTAGATGATGAGCTGAACAAATGTTTAGCCTTCTGCCATATTACATTCAATGCTACACATCATAGCAGAATTGTGTGGGCTCAAAATGAATATTACATTTATTTTAACATTTTAGGCTTCAGAGACGGACCACGGGCCGATCACATGCGGACTGATTGGAGCTGCGAATCAGGAAAAGATATGTCTATGCGATTCCTCAATGATGTAGGAAAATTCAGAGGCAAGATAATATCTCTTTCTTTCCTAGTTGAGAATGTTAGTTTGTTAAGCCAGGATAATTAGAGTGCCAACCTCTTTAAATAGAATAACCGAAGAAGAGTTGAAGACCTCTACATATACATAAAATTTGGGCACAAGCAAATCTTACTCCGCTGCGAGTAAAACAACCAGCGAATAGCGAGGTCAGGATCTAGGCCACCCGACAGAGCGTGGGGATTCAAAGGTTCACTCAAGCTACACAACCGGCAACAACGAATTCAGGATCTAGGCCACCCAACAGAGCGTGGGGATTCGAAGATTCACTCGAGCTAGACGATAGCAATCGGAGGAGTCCAGACCACCCGACAGAGCGTGGAGATTCTAAAGATCTACAAAGTCACCATATCATGTGTTCTCAACACTTTGTCCTAAGGATCGCTCCACTTTATACTCACCCGAGTGTGTAAAGTATCGATTCTTTGTGGCTCGGCAGAGAGACACACCCTATCCTATGTTCTCAACACTTCGTCCTTAGGATTGCTCTACTTTATACTCGCCCGAGTATGTAAAGTATCGATTTTTTATGGCTCAGCAGAGAGACACGAAACTTACGTCTTGCATACCATCAAGACAAGTAGGACTCAATGAGCGAGGTTGCCAGGTTGGTGCTCTCCTCGCTCCAATCGCTTGACAAGAAGCAGAGACTATGCGGCACACAACACAACGACATTCTGCCATCGGCAGTGGCACGCCTTGTACACAACACACCGACAACTGCGGATTCAAAAGAGACAGTTTGCGACATCTCTAATCGCGACAACCTGACTGGAGTAAAATTGAAGCCAAACCTTTTGGCACACCCAGTAGGACTCAGGTTTAGAGTCTTATAACCATTGGTCCGTATCAGAAAACTTTCATAAGTTTCCTCAAACATCCAACACCTACATTCCAGAAACACAATCCAGCCACTTGTAGGGGTTTAAGCAACGAAGAAGTACTACAAAGGTTCAGAGTAACGATGACTAAAGGTAGATCATCATCATCATCAGAACCTAGAACTACAGAAGAAATCAAGGCCATGGACTTTGAGGCCTATAGAGATTATTCACTCGAACAGGAGCTGCAGAGAAACGTTAACATTGAACAAATGTTGAACAATATGGAAACAAGTGATAAGGCGGTGCCTAGGATTCAGAACATACTGGATAACCTCTACGGAGCTTGGGAGGTCGACCGCAAAGATAACAACAAAAAGTTTGATAACCTTACAGCAGCCCTTGCGAATCTCACTAACACTATGACAGCTAGCTTCGCACTGATCAACGACAGATTGGGAGAATGAGAACCTTTGTTTTATGTTGAAGAAGAGGTCAAAGATGATGACGTACCAGTTCTACCTCCTCTTACACCAAACCCTGAGCGAGAATTGGAGGAAAGTATCAATCAAATCATTATTCAGAGGCTTCCAGATGCGAGAGAAGCTCAAGTAACCTACAACGAGGCATTCCCACCACCACCACTCGGTTGGAAGTGGCCAAAGGGTTACCGACCAATTTCGATCACTCGCTTCAGCGGTGAAGGAGCAGAGTCATCATCCACCCACATTGCTCGATTCAGGGTAGAATATGGACCATGGGGAAGGCTCAGCGAATTCAAGCTAAGAGTCTTTGCATCCTCATTATCAGGAGCAGCGCTATACTGGTATACAAACTTACCAGAAGGCTTGGTCCACGATTGGGCAATGATGGAAAGGTTGTTCACTGAACACTTTGGCGAATCTGAACCAACTGTAAAGCTTGGTAAGTTGTCTCAAATGGTGCAAATGCCAAGTGAATCTCTAGTGGCATACTTACATAGGTTAAGAACCGAGTATACCAAGACTAGGACTTCATGGAGTATGGAGAAATTGGTGGACATCGCCGTAGGAGGACTCGAAGAACGTTTTCATACGAAGTATGTAAATGTGAAGTTTATATCATTAAACACTCTTATTGAGGTAGTAGCTCAGACACATGCCGCATACGAGGAAGATGACAATATGCGTAACGCATCCATGGGGACATATACTCCTAAAATACCATACCGAAAACGTCCTAAGATGATTGCAGCAATGCAGGAAGAAGAGGAGTATGATGAATATGATTCAGACGATGCAACAGCAGCTGGTTTGGAGTTAACATCCAAGAGTACAGTCAAGTCAAAGAAAATAATTCCCTCGAAGGGACAAGTACGAGTTTTGACTAGTGCTTTCAAAAAGCCAGAGTTTAAGTCATATACCTATGATGCAAACATAGCTCATGAAATCATAGAAGACTTGATTAACAGGACTTTGGTGCATACCCTACTGCGGAGCAGTTGAAGGGAAATAAATATTGCAAGTTTCACAACATGTGGAGCCATACTACCAAGGATTGCATCAAGCTGAAGGATCAAATACAAAAGTGGATTAACGAGGGAAGACTTGCAATAGATGCATCACCACAGATTGCATTATTGGATCATCAATCTTTCGCGGATACTTTGGTAGGAGCAGTAGATCTAGTAGAGCCAAAAGCCATACGTACATTCTACAACGATAGGATGGAGGAAATCTTGGATGAATTAATCAAAGTAGGCATCGCAAACGTACATGTCCCAGCAGCTTCATCTTCACAGAAAGGACTATACTGTAAGTTCCATCATGTTTGGACACATAACACAAACCAATGTGAGGCTCTGCGAGACCAGATCCAAAGGTGTATAGATGAAGGGGATATCATAATTCCGGGCTGCTAGGAAGAATAAGCTTCTGAAGGAGCATTCATGGTTGGTACTCTAGAAGTGTCTTGGCGCGGAGGAGTCAAGAGGAAGCAAACATTGGATTTAAAAACCACCAATGAAGTAGTTCCCAGCAATAACAAAAAAGATGAGCCCAAGGAGAAACAGAAGGAGGTCTGCAGAGACGCAACTCCAGTAGTACTCTATACTCGATGCAAGTTAGAGTGTGGCCTCAAAATGACCTATGAAGAGTTCATGGCAAAAGTGCGAGCGAGGCCACCAGTCAGGTCTCCACCTAAAAATTATCAGCTAGCAAGCCCAAAGGAATCACGTACAGTTGCCAGGGAGTCTAATCTATTCAAAAGAATACAAATAGCAGAGGAGAAAACGGTGGCAGTTGGTGATAGGCAGCGAGCAGAGTCAAACAAGTCTTACATCCCTCTAGCAAGCAGATCTGTGATTAAAGAAGACGTGTTGTATGTATAGTCATGAGAAAAGGCCATGGAGATTACCCCCTCCAGAAAAAGGAAGCTACATTGTCAGTACGAAGCAGCGAAAAAGATTTTGGAAGCCTTGGACAAAAGGTTGATCGAGCCAGATCAGTTAGTGGAGTCACCGGAACAAATTCAGAGGAGAATGAATAGGCTCGCAGCTACCCTGATGATTGCGTTTGACAAAGACTCCAACAGACTAAAGATGCGAGCGGCTAGACCAAGGGTGTTTTCCAAGATAGAGGCACAATAAATACCAAAGAGAGCTCAAAAGGCGGTTGAAGACAAGCCGGTGCAAAAATCAGTCTTCTAATGCATAGAATCAAAGGTAGAACCAGTCGCTGAGCCAAGAAACAAGCCGGTGCTATGATGGAGACCAAAGTCTTTGGTAGTTGAAGAACAAAAGAAACTCGCAAAACTTTCTTCCAGCTTCAGTACCGAGGAAATGCCAGCTAGGGAGTTAGAACTTGCAGCAAAGGTAGACTGCTCAAGAGGACCTAAATCAGAGGTTCACACAAGAAAGCAACAGACCCTCCCATTGAGGATCGACAACAAGAACCATTGTTGGTTGAAACTGAAGCAGATAACAATGAGTAGGTGGTCAACTATGGGGATGACAGTGAGGACATAGAGGAGGCATACACTAAAGACATGCACGTAGGCATGGTGTACATGTTACATGCCAAATTTGCTAAACCAGTCAAGGCAAAGCAGGTGGCTATCGTGAGCAAAGCAGTTAAAGGAGTAATTCTGGCAGAGATAGAATAACCAGAGGAACATGGACTAATTGTGGATCCTGTTGTGCGAAAATTCTACATGATGTTATCCAAACCAACAACCACAATGGCATTGCACATGAGGCCATTATACATTACTGCGAGCATGTGGGGCATCAAGCTTAGCAAGGTCATGGTAGATACCGGAGCAGTAGTGAATGTCTTGACTACCCGAGCAATGACATTATTGAGCATTCCAAGATTAGCCATTCAAGAGACATCCATGACAATCAAGAACTTTGTAAGTACAGTCTCGCGGACACTAGGATTGTTGTTCATAGAAGTAAATGTTGGACCTACAATAGGGGTTCATACTTTCTTTGTCATTGAGTGCAATTCACCCCTTCGGTGTAATACTAGATATAGATTGGATCCATAGGAGCTACTGTGTACCTTCATCGCTTCAGCAATAGCTCCTTATCTGAGACATGGAGACATTTGAATCGCACATTGTCAACACAGACCCATGACCTTACTCAATCTCTGTAAATGCATTAGATGCCAATTACTACAATGGAAACCTCCGACCATTGAAAGTGTGCAGCGTCGAAAAAAAGGGCCGACCTGTTGGAGTAACGACCTCGGAATTAACTTTTGATTTTTGGGTAGGTTTGATCTTCTTGGGGTGGTGCGAGTTGGTAGGTTAGTGTTTGGCTGTTTGATGGGCGAGAAAATGGCTTACTGCCTGGATACTTCGTTTAGCTTATGCTCATGTTTATTTTTCTCTTAAGACTATGGAACTTGTATTTGTATCAAGCGATGAGTCCCTTCCACGTACCCCTAGGTCCTGTGTAGGGTCTATTAGCCATAACTACGTCTATAGTGTTTCGGAATCCTCGTCTGATAGCGTGTTGAGTGTATCTTTGCTATCCATTAATGTTTGTGGTGCTTTACATAGATTCTCCAACCCGTCGATGAAGCTTGCCATTCAATCCAAAAAGGCAGCCACTGGTTTGGTGCCCAACAATGAGGGGTCAAGCTCAGAGTCTGGTGGGTCACACGATTATCATATCGCGTGTCGTGGTGATCGTGTCATGGGTGCTGCTCTTCCCATTTATCTGAAGGGTGGTCCCATATTTTGGCATCTTTCAGATGGTCAGGCTGTTTAAGAGTCGGAGGGGTCCCCGTCAATAAAGGAGGTTGAGAGATGGTACAAGGATTACCATATCCCCTGAACGGTGAAGCTGAGGGCCCTTCATGAGGGTGAGTCGTTCACGCCCCCTACTCGCGGTCACGTGTGTGTGAGCGAGTTCTAACTCAAGGCGGGTTTGAAGCTTCCCCTTTACCCGTTCTTCCAGTACGCCCTCTCTCTCTCTTTAACATCACATTGGGCCAGTGTGGTCCTACGCTAACGTGTGTGTCGATCACATTGCACAACATCTGGAAGCTTAACGGGTTGTGGTATCCTATCCGTGCAGAGATCGGGCATTTCTTCTGCTTGAAGTATTCCTCGCGTATGAAAGACAAGAGCACGATGACCGTAGAGCCCCGAATGAAGTGGTGGTTGATGAATCCTCCTACGTTCTCAACCGCATGGTGTCGATACCATTGCCTTGTTGGGGGTGACTGGGAGTTCGATAAACCGGATGGTTCGCTCTCTCACAACCGCGATAAGATAGATCAAGTCCCCGAATGGTTTCAACCCCTAGATTTGCTTTTCGTGTGTCTTTTTTCGTTGCTTTTTCTTATTTCTGTTCGTGATTTTATTGATGATGTTTTGCTTTCAGTTTACAGACCAATGATCATATCCTCTTATGCAGTTGGAGGAGACAAGGCTTGATCGCATCAAGTTTGTGTTTGACCCGGCTCCGAACGCCATGAATTTTTGGGCTACTAACCATTGGGAGTTGATCGAACGTTGTGGACTCTCTTGTCCCCCCGGTATGTTCGTGGCTCCATGTTGTCTTTTCGTGCGTTGTCTGTGTGGTTCTTGTTCTGACTTCTTGTAATTCTTTTGTATCCAAAATGACTAAGTCTTGTTCGACTGTGAAATAGGATGTCGTACACCAACGGATGCTTGCACTGATGGAGAAGGCCAAGCAACCCTGGATGGCCGTGGATGACGAGAACAACAATTTTACTCAGGGCGATACCATGATCGAACCTCCTGCCTGCAACCAGTACATCGACCCGATAACGGAGGTTGACGCTGAGGTAGAGGTGATTACTGTAGCCGTTGGGTGGCAGCCGGTGAGGGGCCTAAGCGCTTGGACACTCCCGCAAATTTTTACTTGGACACTCGCTGAACGGAGGAGGGTGTCGTGGAGAGGAAGAATCGCTTATGCCAGGAGAAGGAGCTGAGGAGCATCAAGCGGCACCAGAGAAGGCTCGAAAAGAACGACCGTCGTGAGAGTGACGACAAGGCTCGTTCCAGCTCTCGAAGTAAGTCCAATTCTCCCTCAAAGTTAGGGTCTTCAAAGAGCTCCTCCGAGATTTCGCCCGTGCGCTAGCCCGATGGTGCGGGTCCCCAAGTTGCGGAGGTGGACATGAGGTCATCCCGTCCTGCTAAGTGCCCAAGGCTCCAGTCTGGTGAGGGCCCAGCAACCGTGAGTATTGTTGTTGCGGGTGAGACTGCTCTCTCCTCAGAGTTCCTTGCTCATATCCAAAGCTCTATGGGCGCGGGCATCGAAAGCCTTTAGAAGTGGCGTCAGCTTGGGGCGTCCCCCAACGAGAGCCTGGCCCATGCATTCGACATGTGCACCTAGCTCCAACATCATCTCTTCTTCCTCAAGGGTCTGGAGGGGTCGATGTTGCAGATGTCCTTGCTGTCCAAGGCGAAGGCCAAAAACAGGAAGCTATCGGTCGAGCTCCTGAAGCTGAAGCAGGCCCTGACCAAGTTGAATGAGCTGGCCAACAAGAAGATCTCCCGTGTGCACGAGCTTAGCCGCGAGGTTTCAGAGTTGAAGATGGATTTGGGCGAGGCTAAGTCTAGCTGTTCAATCTTGGAAGAGGACATGGCTGCTCTGAGGGAGTCTAGCGCGCCCATCGGATTTTGGAGCTGGAGCAGCAACTTGCAGAGCTTCAAGGGTGTGCCCTGATGGACGAGCTTCATCAGAAAGTTGAAGAGGATGTTGTTGCTGCCTTCAAGTCCTCGCCCGAGTTCGAAAAGGTGAAGACCGACGTGGTTGAAGCTTTCAAAAATTTGGAGGAGTTTGAGGAGTTGGTTAACACTGAGGTGAACGCCCAGTGTGATGACTTCTTAGATATCGTGCTTCCCTTCGTCAAGGTGAATGAATTCGAGACATGGCAGACAGTTGAGGTCGAGAAGCTCAGGCTTTCGCTGGAGAAGTCTTTGGCCGATCGGGAAGGGCCAATGCTGTAGGAGGGGCCCGTGTCAAATGCTGAGGAGAGCGGTGCTGACGAGGCTGGGGAGAGCTGATCTTTCGGGATGATCTTTTCTTTGTGCTTTCGTTGTTTTTCTTTGCTCTTTATTTTTTGTAACCCGACTCTCAACGCCTTTGTACGATTTTTGCGTTCTCGGAGTGAGAACCAAGTAGTGTTTTGGCGAAGTACTCTACTTCCGTTTGGCATGTTTTTGTCTTAACGGGAGGTTTTTTTGTGTGAAAATTTATCCGAGTATCATCTTTTCGTGCATACATGTAGAAGATCGACATCGAAGACCGCGGTAGAGTTATGTTGCCAAAATCTCGAGTCTGCAAGCTTGACGGCTCGGGAGTTGAAGCTATCATAGATCACGTTTGGTTGTCTCAACGTGATGAGCTTGTCGGCCTGAGTTTTTTGAATGGGTGAGTCTCTGATGCGGGCTTCGAGGTTGATATTTGATGCTCGAGGTTAGGCCAATCATCAAAAGAGGACGGCCTCGGATGATTGATGCTCGAGGTCTGACCCGGATGTTTGATGTTTAGATCTTGTCGGAGTTGATAAGGCGGGGTTGATATTTGAAGTTGTTCGTGCCCGGATGCTTGATGTTCGGGCCAAGAGTTCGGAGTTGAAGTTCGGGTGGCGGCAGTACCTAGTCCCCCAAGTACGGAATTTGAAATTTCGGGTGCTTGTGGCGACGATTTTGCAATTTCAGCCACATATGGTGTTAGTATAGCACCATTAGTTCATGGATTAAACATACTTACCCACTTAAGCAAGTAATCAACACCTACCCGACCACCCGAAAGACCACCAAGCGGACTACAACTTCACTCGCAAGACCGAGCCCATTCGATCAGGCACGTGCCCGACAAGCGCACGTTCGAATACTCGGCCTACATGACAGCAAGTGCAGCCCTATCCCACATCGAAGAGCACAAGCAAGCAACAATCTCACCCACCCATATAGGTAAGGCATTTACTGCAGGTAAGAGGACAACTTATTGATAGACATTGATTCCAATCTTAAATACTCCAACCTACTTTCTTACACGTTCGCTTGACTGTTATATTCAATACATCTTCTAACTTAGACATCGGAGCGTTGAAGGCAGGCCGACCCTGTCTTGACCATATGACCGCCCGTTTGTTGTATTCTTCTAACAGTAGGAGCCGAACACGCGAACCCGAACACCCGAACACCCTAAGAGAGAGAGAAGACACCCGATCATCCGAACAGCCCGAACGTTCAGACGAGAAGAAGAGATTACTCGTATTGCTTCTGCTTGATTACGTCCCGCGTAATCCGGTAGAAACATATGGGATGTTGTCGCTCGTCCGTTCGTCAACATTCAGCTAAATATATTCGAGAGAAGTAAAAGCCGTGCGCATAGTATGCACATACGGGATATTAGTGTTCGTGTATGGCATAATTGACATGAGTGGCCGACTACGTCCGTTAGATGCATGCATATGTACGTGACTAATTATATATAGGTGATCCTACAGTTGTTCGAATTCGAACATGATATCAACCATTGACATGCATGTAGATAAGCTTCCCACGTTAAAACACATGCAAATAGCTAGAATTTAGACTGACGCGAGTTGCTACGTAAGTGCTCGTGAGTCAAATTTCGAACATTATTATGTTTTCGCGTTCCGGTTCAGCATGCATTTCTAACAATCATGGTATTCATGGCATTGATGGCATAGAGTATCATGAATCATTGTACTTTAATCATAACACTTGGCAATTAACTTACTGCATGGCATTTTTTACATGGCATACGTCCTAACATAACGCACGATATTATGAGATGAAGTAGCGTGAGATATGGAGTCTATGCATGCACGAACATGCTAATTTGACAACGCATGGTATTTAAACGTATGTTTGGCCACATGCTTGTCGTATATGATCGGGCTCGATCCGAACATGAAAAAAGGTACTTATCTTTCGAAGCGGAGTCGGGGTGTTGGCATGTTGCAGTCCCGAGCTCTGGTTGGGGCCGTGGTATTGACGGTGATCGGAGGTCGGAATGATCGAGCTAACGTAACAGATGACCTTTTCGGATCGAGATGCCTTGTTATATCTGGATCGAGCGACCAAGATTTAACGGATCGGAGTCCCCGAGCTTGACGGTCATCGGAAGTTCTCATTTCTCGATCGGGTCCATCATCTTTTCGGGTTTGACCCGACAGCATCTATGCTCGGCTCCTGTGTGGTGCTTGTCGGTGGTCGAGCGTTCGTTGGGAGAACCTTCTCATATTGAGTTCGAGTCGGGGTGCTCGAAGTGACAAGCTTGTCGGAGGTTTGACAGCTCGACGCTGTCGGGGCAAGGAGCCCGTTTGCATTCCCCTGTGTTTGCAAGTTCGGAAGGCGCTCAAAGCTATGTGCTCGGATTCTTTTGGGAGGTGATGTTTGGAGTGACGAGCTTGGGGGCTCGAGGCTGTCGGAGTTCGAGTGTCGCCTTTCGGACAAGGATGCCTTTTTCGGATAGAACGACCTTTTCATAGCGCATGACCTCTCGGGTTCGGGTTGAATGACCATTTTAGGATCGAAATCAGATTTTCCGGGGTGGGCGTGAAAATCGGGTGCTCGATGTTTGAGATTGGGTGCTCGAGCGCCAGTTGTTCGGGCCTAGGTGGTGTTCGAAGATTGGACTCCCAGTCCCCCAAGTTGGTGGATTACGAACGGGAAGTGAGGTGCTCGACGATTGAGTCGAGTCCCCGAGTATACGGCGGGTCGGAATGTCGGGGTGAGTTTTCGGATTGGGATGACCCTTCGGGACCGACCTGAGCTTCAAGGTTGGGATGATGGAGTTGCAGCAGTATGTATTTTATACTTGTCTGGGTTCGGGATCATCAACCTTTTGAAGTGACGGGGAGCCATGTTGCTCGGGCTAATCATTTCGGGATCGGGTTGTATGGCCTTGGCAACAACAGATGGAGCACAAGGGATACTGGTGTTTGTACATGGTTTGAACTCGACGTTTCGGTTTTCACAGGCGTCAAATATTTTTACCGATTTCCGTAAAGAGAATTAGTAGAAGCACGAGTGAGGCTATTTCGGGCTGGTCTAGTCTGCAGCGCGTATATCGTTATTCACCTACTATTAAGAACAATACACAAAACGGGCGTTAGGAGTCTTGACGGGGATGGACCCGTCTTCGACTCTCTGACGCTCTAGTTAGAATGTATCGAGTGTAATAATAATGTTGGTAGAGTAACGGACGTACCTTGTCTTAGTCATAAATGAGGTATTTATATTGATGGTTGAGTATGGTTGTTGCTGTCTCCCACCGATGTGGGATTCCTGTCCATGGTCTCCCCGATATGGATGTTGGCGTATCGAGGGCGTGGATGCTCGGATGGTGCTGATTCTTTGTTCGGAGTTGAAGCCCGTGCTGTTATCTTGCGTTTGGTCTGGGTGGTGTTGACCGGTTTAGTGACTAAGTGTGCAGTAATTACGTGTTACGGGAGTACACACCAACACTATGTATGTTCTTAATGCGTTGGGTAGTGTAGGATGATTGCGTTAAGTCTCTCGTCTAGAAGTTATTCAATGATTCTTAGTTATTAAGGCGTTAAACTTTAAAGCACATGGCATGTTAATATGAAATCTTGAGCATGAATTTCGTAGATAAATTAATTTGTAAGGAAAATTGGCTAGGTTAAATAAGATGATCACATGTAAATAATTAGCTTAGGTTTGTTTTTGTTGACATATATGGCAAGGGTTTTGGGGTTCTTTGTATGTGTTTTTCTTGTCTATGAGTCTATGCATGTTAGAGTCCTAGGATTTTCCTGCTACGTGGTTTGACGTTTTTAGGTAACTAATTAGATAATTAATCAACTCTTATACCCCCATTTTTATTACACAATTATTACATGCATCATTCAATCCGGTTTTGAACGATACCCTATTTACCAATACTACACCTACAACAAAAAAGTTTTAAATTACATATGATTGATTTATATATACAATGTTTATTTAATACATGTTTTAGTCTTTATCACCACTCAAGATCATCATCAGGTAACAAAAGAACATTGCTTCCTGATTTCATCATTATTCCCAGTGGGAACTCCAATTTTACCCATCTTCACCATGGATTCAGCAAAGTCTTGTGCGAAAGTGGATCCGTGAGTGATAGCTTGGGTTGTAACGTAGGTTTTTGTCTCAGCATCATCAAGAAGAGCTGCATCAGACTGGAAAAGCCCTCTTCTTTTGGACACTATAGTGTAGTAAGCTTCATCAAATGATTTGAAGCTTCCAGGGTCCATTTCAACTAGTGTCGAGGTGTCTCCTTGCTTACATTTGTTCTTCAATAGAGGTACGTAGTTTCGGTCCAATGTCGGGTCTGTGTCACCTTTACCGGTGAAATTGTACAATCGATTTGTGAATGATGGGCAGTGAGATGTGCCAATGGTGTGTGCTCCTAATTAAGATGGAATTAATTCAAATTTCTTGAAACAGAAACATATATAGACCATAAAAGTAGAACAAATTATTCACTTTGAATACTACGTACCTGATAGAACCACCAGGTCTTTAACACTTAGACCCTTTGAGGCAAACTTTCCTTTGAGCTGAGCAATGTTAGCAAAAGGAGAGGGCAATCCTCTCAATGCCTCTGTGACATTTGATACTCTTCCATCTCTACGTCCTGTAGGAACTTCCCAAAATGAACCATGAATCTGAAAGAAAATATTGTAATGGTGATTTAATCAGTTTTTGTTGAGTTTATGTAGAACAGGTATCTAGTTTTGTGCATCATGAACAAGTTTTGTTACCATTGCTACGGCGTCACGAGCCACAAGGGCCAAGATATCAGCAGAAGAAACAACACCAGGACACCTCTTTTCTACTGCAGCTTTAGCAGCATCTACGACTTCAAACCCTCTTAAGCTTTGGTTGGGGATTGCATCTCTCTCGGCTTGATTGGGGCCAATGGATTTTAATAGCACAGAAGCATCACAACCCTGCACAATTAATTAGCCAAATTAAAATGAATCCCAAAGTCACTTAAAAGAGCTCTGTAATTCAATGTTGTGCAACTAATAGGGAAAAAGAAACTATGGTAGCTAGCTTATTTACATACCCTAACAAAACAATCATGGAAGTGCATTCTCAACAAAGGAGCAGCAAGAGTTGGTATCCGAGATATGTAGTTGTAAGTAGTAGTAGACACAATTTTCTCGAGATCTGGGCATTTGTACTAGTAGAACCCAACTTGCAAGTTCTGCGCATTAGTAGTGAAGTCTAACGTAAGCAGAACGAACAAGAGCTGAGCCAAGAAAACTGAGACAAGCTTCTGATTACTAGCCATTGTCTCTACGTACTCTCTAGATAGTAGATAGACGTGGAGAACAATTCAGAAATGAGATATGATGCTATGAGACATATGTCCGGGTTTTATAGGAACGTTTAGGACTTGATCTGTTCTTGATGAAGGTTCTGTCAAGATATCTGATAATTTATTAATTGATTTTGTCCTTATTGTTCCCCCTTTTGCTTATAACTTTCTATCTGTTAGTCAGATAACTACAGCGTTTGCATGTTCCGTCTGTTTCTATCCAGATGTTTGTATCTTTCAGGATCTTTTGACTAGAAAAATTCTTGGTTATGGTGTTCGAAAGGAGAAATTATATTATCTTGATTTGACAAGCAGTGGAGCACAACAACTGAAATAATCAGGACAGGCGAATAATACCACCAGTTTGGAAAGAGATAAGGAGTGGTTGTGGCATCGTTGTCTTAGTCATTTGAATTTTCAATATCTACAGAAACTTCAACCTCAACTATTTTCAAGTGTGACTACTTCAGAATTTCAGTGTGAAACATGTGAATTTGTCAAGAGCCACCGTAGTACTTATTCGCCAAGTTTACTCAAATGTTCCGTCCCTGTTATGAAAATTTACTCTAATGTTTGGGGTCCTGCACAAGTTTCTACCCATTCTTGCTTTCCGTATTTTGTAACTTTTATTGATAAATGTACTAAGATGACTTGGGCCTCCTCAATGAAGTACAAGAATGAAGTGTATTCCAGATTCACTGAATTTCACGCGGTGGTGACAATCCACTATCAAGGGCAAATCCGGGTATTTCAATCTAACAATGGTGGCGAATATGTGAATGGTGAGATGTCCGCATTCTTGATCTCTCATGAAATCCGACACCAAACTTCAATTGTGTATACTCAACAAAATGGATTAGCTGAAAGGAAGAATAGAAAGATAATGGAAGTTGTTCGGGCCTCTCTCTTTGGCATGAATGTGAAATCGAACTTGTGGGGAGAAGCTGTTTGTTCTGTTGCATACTTGATCAATCGCACTCCTTTTCATGTGATTGAGTTTTAAAATCTTTATCAGAAGTTGAATCAGTTGTTGAATGTGTCATCCTTGCTGAATTTGGAGCCAAAAGTTTTAGGGTGTACTGTGTATATTCATATCAATAAACAACTGAGAGACAAGCTTGATCCATGCGATGGGAAGTGTATTTTTGTTAGGTTTGTTGACTTCTAAAAATGATATCGTTGTTATGATCCAATTCTCAATAAGATGCATGTTTCTCTGGATGTTTCATTATGTGAATCTGAACCTTATTACTCAAGGTGAGAGAAGTATATGTGAAGGAAATTCTATGAACTTACCAGAATTTGAAGAATTTGAGAATTTGAAGAGAAGTTTTGAAGCAGCTGAATCAGACCTGAGAGCCCCCTTCGATGGATCGAAGGGCACTCTCGATCCATCGAACGATATCCTTGAATTGGACCCGAGAGCCTCCTTCGATGATTGAAGGACACTCTCGATCCATCGAATCGAAACTTGGAAAGGTAGGTATCAAAGGTTAGTAGGGAGATTGATATATTTGGCACATACTCGTCCTGATATTACATATGTTGTAAGTGTTGTCAGTCAATTCATGCATGATCCTAGTAAAGAGCATATGGAAGCTGTGATGCGAATACTCAGGTACTTAAAGTCCGCATTTGGAAAAGGTCTACTGTTTTCCAAGGATAGTGAGTTTGGTGTCACAGGATATACTGATGCAGATTGGCCTGGTGACAAAACTAATAGGGCGTCTACTTCTGGATAATTCACATTTATTGGTAGAAGTTTAGTTACTTGGCAGAGTAAGAAGCAGAATGTGATTGCCCGCTCTAGTGCTGAAGCAGAATACCGAGGAATGGCAAATGAAGTGTGTGAACTGATATGGATTCGGAATGTATTGAAGGAGCTAGGTTTCAAGCTCCATAAGACCATGGGTTTGCATTGTGACAATATCGCTGCAATTGAAATTTTTCATAATCTTGTACAACATGATCTAACCAAGCATGTGGAGATTGATCGACATTACATCAGAGATCACCTTGATAAGAAGAATATACGTTTTCCTTTTGTAGCTTCTGAAGAACAATTGGTGGTGTACTCACAAAGGGGTTGTCACACCATGCATTTGTAGGATGGATTGACAAGTCGGGCATGATTGACATCTATGCACCAACTTAAAGGGGAGTGTTAGAAAGTAGATTATTGTGAGTATTTTTTTGTAATTAGAATTAAAGTTATGTAGATATGATAGAAATATAAATATCATTTTCTATTAAGAAACCACTTGTACATCTTTATTAATCTCAAAATTAAAATAAATAAATTCATTAAATTCTCCCTGAAACACTTTTCTACTCCGACTCTTCATGCACCTGCCTAATTCCTCCCCTCCGTCAAACATCATGTATAATTAGTTTTCGTTCTTTAATTTTTTGTTGGGTTTGATTTTCATTGTGTGTGCGCTTCGATCTCTATCTTATATATCCTCAACCTACCCCAGAGGACAATTACGTTTAACGATATTATTCCGTCTTACGTACCTATTGATATTTTCTTCATTTATACCAAATTGACTAATTGAATAATTAAAATACTCTAGTGTGCATTGGTTTTCATTTGTGTATGTGCTTCTCTATCTTATCCTCAACCTAGACTAGAAGACAATTATGTTTAACGCCCCTTATTTAAATTGTTAGTACGTATTGATATTTTCTTCATCTATACCGAATTGACTAATTAAATAATTAAAGAGTAATGTTATAGGGTTTTAAGGAAAATCATATTTTGTGGCTTTAAATTTATGTGCCATGCCACATCATTAAATTGATTATTATTTATAATTTCACATAATCTAACATGCTATATCATAATCAATTGTAATACCAACATCACCCTTTTATATTCGTTATTCGTTATATTTGATCGATTGAAAGTATTTTATTACCCAATCAATATTTACCAAATGTAAAAATCAATGTCAAGAATCCTAATTGTCTGCATCTCTTATTTGTCCATTCTCTCTCCTCCTTCACGTTAGTTTTTAGACTCATCTCTTTCAAAATCAATACTATATATATATAATTTGATTTGATTGAAAGAATAAACCATGGCTGAGAATCTTGTTGATTGAGATCGAGATCGAAACTCTATATGTAGCTGTTAGTTGTAGCTCATGGGATGGAGATCGAACAATTATTTTGACACATTTGAAAGAAGTTGGAGATCGAATATATATAGAATTATTGGAACGAAACGAATAGCTAGATAGAAGAACAATTATAAAACCTAAAATTCTGGCAACAATATTAAGAAGATGAATATGCTTTAATGCTTACAATATTGAAGAATATCGATCTGAGTTTTTTACCCTTAATTGATAATCGATATGCTTGCAATTAGTGTGTTTTATATATCTTTGATTTGTGTTGAAGTAATAACGTAACATATTTTTCAGGATCGATCTACGTAATCTCAAAAAAACCTAATATGAATACATATTAGAAATTAAAAAGAGTGAATACAAATAAAAAAGAGTGCATCAGAAATAAAGTAATCTAGAATTTTTCTTTTTTAGACATTAGATCATTAAAGGATATGATTGACTTTTAATATAATGATGTGTTAATATATAGATATATGAATTCAACATATAATGGCATGTCGTACCACATAGATGTAAGGCCACAAATTTGTGGTCTTCCTTAAGGCCCCAAATTATTTTTCATAATTAAAATACTCTAGTGTACATTGTCAACATATGACATACACTTGATTGTGTCATAGTTGCACTAAAACTCCTTTGAGGGTGAGATCTATTATTGAGATGTCAGAAGTATTTTGCAAGGATTTGAAGAGTTCTCAATCCATCACGTGTATAGAGAAGCTAAATTTGTTGCTGACAAGATCGCTTGGGGCATAAGATAAGCAACAATCAGATTAAGACTATATCTATTCCTGACTGTGCTAGGTATGCTTTTCTTTTCGATAGGGGAGGCTTAGGATGTCCTAGCTAGAGGCTTTAGCCTCTAAAAACGCTTCTTTTGTTTTTCGGTTTTGTATCAAAAAAACATATGACATACACTTGCAAATAATAATAATAAGGGTAAATTTCTGTTTAGTGCCATGTGGTTTTGGCTACTCTTCATGTCACTACTTGAGGGTTTAAATTTTTCAGTTTACTACTTGATGTTTGAATTTTTCTTCATATTACTACCTGAGGTTTTAAATTTGTCAGTTTAGTACCTGACCTTTCATTTTCTCTTCACTTTTATCTTTTTATTAAAAAATTATTTAAAGAGAGGGTATTTTGGTCAATTTATTTATATTTAATAAAAAATAATTTTATAATTTTTTTATTCCTACCTAAATAAGTTTTATTATTTTTTTTAAATAGTCGATTGGCGAAATGTACCATGTTTATCCTTGACTGTTTAATTAGTGTCGTACGGATATCAAAACATATAGGCTGACGACATAATTTGTGAGAACTCATAAGGCTGACTTATTTGTTGGCCGACCCTTACTTTTAAAAAAGAAAGTTTAATTTTTTTTTCTTAACAGCCATTAAGTCACCATTTGTATTTGACTATAAAAATTTTATAAGCATGGTTCAGTTATTTATTATAATTAACAAGTTTATCAAATCACTATGAGCATGATTTTAATTTAGAAAATTAGTATCATTTATTTAATTAGTTAAGAATAACAACTTTACATTTTTTTCTATAAAATAATTTAGTTAGCCAAGCGAGTCAATCTTATGAGTTCCTACAAATTATGTCACCGGCTCATGTGTCTTGATATTTATACGGCATTATACAATCAAGAGTAAGCATGACATATTTAGCCAACCGACTATTTTATATAGAAAATTAATATAATTTATTTTGCTAGAAATAACGATTTTAGAAAATAAAACTTTTCTTTTATTAAAGATAAATAAATTGACCAAAATACCCTCTCTCTTTAAATAATTTTTAATGAAAAGATAAAAAGTGATGAGAAAATAAAACCTCATGTAGTAAATTGACAAATTAAAAACCTCAGGTAGTAAAGTGAAGAAAAATCTAAATTTGAAGTAGTAAACTGAAAAATTTAAAACTTCAGATATAATATGAAGAACAACTCAAACCACAGGGTACTAAACTAAAATTTATCCTAATAATAATATAAGAATATATATGCATCAGCTATTTAGAAATGAAAATTGCAGAGCAAATGGAGATTGCAGATTCAAAACCAGCAAATGAGTTGCTCAACTGGGAAGACATACATAAGATGAAAAATTCATGGAATGTACGTAGCATGTGAAGTGTTACGATTGCAGCCACCATCTAGCGGAACTTTTAGGGAGGCCAAAACTGACTCCTCTACTAAGGGTATCTAATTCTGAATGGAATGAAGGCAGGTACATACATAGATATATATTTCTAATTTTATCATAATCTCCGTTAACATATATATATATATATATATATATCAAGTTATCAACTACGTACTTTAGCTTCAGTTTCTCATTCATATGCATGTTGCAGTTGCATTGGAATGTACACTACTAGCAAAAAAAAATTAAAGAGCAATCCACACTGTACTATAGCACACAGAGTTCTTTTTATTACACTTATGTCAGTGTGCAATGCAATTCACACTGTACCAATGGAATCTAGTTTTGCCTACAGAGTTAAGTAAGAACATACCCACTGACATCTGTGTGAAGAACATACCCACGGACTCCATGTCTTTTGGTATGTATATCTCGAACATTAGTGTGCAATATGTCCACACATATTTGCTATTTGATATAGTGCGACTCATATCAGTGCAAGACTTTTAATTGACAGATGATGTAACTATTAATGTTTACGAGGTGTGGTGTTATCTTAATTATAGAAGTCCGTGGTATTTACTAATATGTGCATACAGATGACTGTGGTATATGCTTTATTATGGTTCTTAATACCTTATTATTACACTTCCTTCTCTTTTCACCGGTTTATCACTTTATCCCTTTGTTTGTCTCATCTTTATTTTTCTTCTTCCCCTCTATTGCTTGGCTCATTATCTCATATGGGATCCAAGACCAGGCCAGTGCAGTGGCAAGCAAATGACGAACAATAGCGGTTGATCGACTCTCACTTTCTTGGCTCCTTCTACAGTTAAGCATTATTACTTTTTTTTATTAAATTGTTGTGCCTTGGGTTGTGCATTCCCACTGTTATATGTTGTTATAATTATATAAAATTTATTCTAATGGCGCTGGATTTCATTAGGGAAGTGTAGAAATGTTACTGAGGCTAGAAGTTGAAGCACAGTCCATCACCAAGTGCTTTCTTATTCTGGAGAAGCAAGTTTCACCATTAAGTTTCAGTTCACTAATTCGGGGTTTTTATTTAGAATTAATGTAAGTTTCAAATTCTCTTTCATATGGAGTAAAAGACAGTACCCTCACATATGTAGATCTATGAGATGAAATGGCAAACCCAGAAGACAGAAAACATCTACAGATGAACAAAAAGGACAATCTATCCACCATAAACCTCATGCACAGGAGGATGAACATCAAAAACTTGGATGTTGGAGGATAAACCCAAAAATGGAAGTCATGTGTATCTTTGACTATTAATACACAACAATTACAAATGCCAATTAAGACCCAAATGTCTGAATCATATCTAGATTCTGGAATTCGATAATTGTGAATTAAGGAGACAATACACACGTACTGTAGGCGGTGTGAAGTATGGAGACCAATACACACTGACAACTGTGTAACTGTGAAGCATTACCCCCGGTGTTTCACAATCTAGGAAAAAGACAGATGGTAGGGTCAATATTCAGAGTCTATACGGACAACCGTGTGAAGTGTGACTTCCACAGATAAGTGTATGGATTAAGCATTCCACATCCCTCTGGAAGTCACGGAAGACTTATCTGTGTCTGCACGGTGACTAAAACCTTTTATACACCGACTTCAGTGGAAAAAAGCATCAATTCACACTGATAATTATCAGTGCTCGAACCTTCTTTGGTTAGTAGTGGTATTTGTCACACATAAGAACCCAGAATACTTTCTAGATCCAAATCAGTTAACTCCGTCAAGATTTGAAGGGCGTATTTGTCACATCTCCTTGCTGGTATGTTCCATTCGGAGGTGGACCTCGAATGTGTCCTGGAAAAGAGTATGCTTGATTGGTGATATTAACATTCATGCATAACCTTGTCACAAGATATAAGTGGGAGAAGGTATTCCCCGACGAGAAAATGTTGATGAACCCACTTGCGGCTCCTACCCAAAGACTCCCTATTCGGCTTTTTCCTCACTAGCATCATCTTTGTGCGCTCTATTAGTATATTTCAAGAATGAAATGGAAATATATAGGACTATAGTGGTCACTATATATTACAATAAAAATAAAGGGAACTCTATTTGGAGGACCCCTAGATGGAGTACCCTGCACCAATTTGATAGGCGGCAACAAAGTTGACAGCATAAGATAAGGAGAGATCCCACATACGGGGGATGCCGGAGGTTATGTCCATAATCAGCCACTTATCGGCAATAAAGTTTGCTTCGTCAAAAATATGTTTGAACTAAATTTATTGAAATTAGTTAACTTTCAAAATAAAGTGTTTAAAGTGTTACTACAAAATTGATTTGGAGGTGTAAGAAAAAATAAAAACTTTGATTGTAACCACTTGCTAATTGTTATTGATGGGATTCAATTATTTGGGTAAGGTTGTTCACTTAAATTTCATAGACAATAAGCCCAATAACACAACACACACTAAACCAAAGTAAAGGTACGCCGGCGACTACTTCGTGACCGTCACTACTTCAACCTTTCTGTACTTATAGCTCCATGCACAAATCGCATACGCCCCGAGATTCATGACACTCAACCCCGACAGCAACCAATAGAAGTAGTTGAGCTTGTCTCTGTTGAGATTATTTCCCGCCAACCACCCTCCGCTCGCTTCGTTCACAACCTCCACCACCACCGAGCTCAAAAAATACCCGAACGCAATCGAACACCACGACATTGCCGTGCCAAGTGAGTTCATCCCCGCCGCGCTCTCGGAGTAGAAAAACTCCAACATCCCCACCAACGTGAACATCTCTCCAGCCCCACATATCGCGTACTGATACCCTAGCCAGAACACACTCATCGGCAGCGCCTCTCTGGAGTCCACCATGTTGTGCTCTACGGCCACGGACTTGCGTCGAGTCTCTATTATTCCCGCGACGGCCATGGATACGGAGGTGAGGAAGAGCCCGACCGCGATGCGCTGGAGGTGGCGGATCCCAGTGGGGATTCCGGTGAGTTTTCGGACGAGTGGGACGAAGAGACGGTCGTAGATTGGGATGAGGAAGAGCATGAAGAGGAGAGGAATGATGGGGATGGATGGCCCTGGCATTTTGAACCCTAAGATGTGTGTGTCCATGGTCATGCTTTGTTGGATCGAGAAAGTCTGGAGCTGTGCCAGGCATGTGTTCATGAAGACAGTGCTGAATATGATTGGGAGCATGCGTAGTAGGAGCTTTAGTTCTTCGACTTGTGTCACTGTGCATAGGCTCCATGGCCCTCCTCCTCTAGTTTTTGTTGAGCTCCGATCTGTAGATGAAGAATCACAACAAACTGCTGCCCGGTCCAAGAATCTGAGACATAAAAAAATATGGTATATAATTATGTAAGGTACGTATTGTAAATTTGACCTAGTTCGAGTAGACGAGCGCCCAAACTACACTACGTACTACTAGTGCATGCGCGAAAATTTTATAGTTGTCTGAAGTATTAAAATTGCCACTTTTGATATCGTTAGAACACTTATGCGATCCTCATTTTTCTAGAAATGAAGTGATCCAACGCTTCAAAAAGTGAAGAGTACTGTAGAACAACCCTACTCAGTTTGGTGTGTGTTGTGTTATAGGAATAAACTTTGTGACAATTTACTACGTACCCTACAAATTTCTTCTCAATTTGCTACCTTGGCCCGTATTGTAATTACTTTGACCTAGCTCGAGTACGTACGCAAGTAACGTAACTACGTACTAGTAGTGCATGCATGCACATGCATGGTAATTTTCTATTAGAGTATGTAATATATGTGTTGTTATGTACCTGAATTGATCTGTTCTCTGAAGGATTTCATGTTCTTCCCCTCCTTCATTTTCATGGACTTCATGTAACTTCTCTGTTAACTCTGGAATCGGAAGCTTTCGGTTTCGGATTGCAGCTACACAAACCTGGATCAAAGAACATAATGAAACAATTTTGTGACATACATTACGAACATCATAACATATGCACAATGTTAATGTACCTGCAGTAAACTTAAAAGGGGGCTTCTCTTCTGATTGATCTTGTTGTTACGGTAAAAGGACTTGCCTATACATAGCGATATGACAGCGAAGAGGACTGCCACTGTGCACACACCAAATGCCAAGTCCCAGCCATGGTTGGAACTTATCCAAACCACAAAAGTGACGCCAAATAGAGCCCCGATGGTGAGGCTGAACACGAACCAGTTAAAGAAACTTGACAATTGAGCTGCCTGCTTAGGGTTTTTGATATCGAATTGGTCAGCTCCCAAAGCCGGCAAGGCAGATTTAACGCCGCTGGTGCCGAATGCAATTAGGTAGAGTCCAGTGTAGAGAAGAGCAAGTTGGCTTGTGTCTGCCGCCTCGCATTGAGGTTCTGCAACATCTAGTTTGCAAGGAGTTGGTCTCAAATGGGGAAAGTGTGCTTGTACAGTTAAGAGAACATATCCCTGCAAATCATATCATGTTTTCATATATATTCGGTTGTCAAATACAAATAATATATATGTTTTCAGAATCTGAAATTGACATACCACCAGCTCTATGAGTATGAAGATGAGACAAGTTTTGAAACGTGACCAGTAGGTATCGGAGATGTAACCGCCGACTAGGGTGAGAAGGAACGCAGTCCCTAAGAAGTTGGTGAGAGTGGTGGCGGACTTTGACATGCTTAAGTTCATGAATCCATTGAAGTAAGTTACGAGGCTCATAGCATTTGCTATCCATGCCATGTTTTCGAGTCCCTCAGTTGCTGCATGATCGACATCAATACATATCGAATTCGGTCGACATTACAATCGATCATACGTAACACGAACAATATTAAAGCCAAGCTAGAGTACTAGTCTAAATGTGTAATCTCACCATAAACGAAAAGTACAGCACGACTGCCTCCCCGGCGAGCTTCCTTATTCTTAGGTTCAGTTTCGACGATGTCCTAAATGTTTGATCGACCATAGTGTTAGACTAAAAGGTTTGTTAGAAATTGTTACGTCAATTATGAATAAATAACACGTGTACGGCCTGGATCAGCTCGATCTAACATGTACTTGTTAGAGAACACACAGCTCCTGTGTGAGCTTAATTATATAGACTATACTTTGGCACCACACATATCTTATCGTATTGTGAATCTGGGAATATAGAATAGAGAGAGTAAAGCTTGTATGAGATGGGAGATATATATACAAAGATATAGAATTGTGAGATTATGTGCATTTGAGAGAGAACAAAGTATATACACTGTAATTGTTGAGAGATTCAATGGAAGATTTTACTGAGATTACTACTGTTGTTTTCTGTGTATAAGTGTATCATATATGTATATTATGGTTAATTCCTATCACATAGTACTGGTTATTACGCTATCTAATGAATTCCATACATGACATAGCTTAATTAAACTGATCAAATTCTTGGACTAGCTAGCTATATATATATGTATATGATGGGAAGACTTACCATTGTGCTGAGTGCTTTTCCTAACCAAGAAGAGGAACTACGTTCGAGCTGAAATATACAGAAGGTTTGCTTCTCAGCTTTCTTGAGCTGATGATCGAACAAGCTTGCAGGCACTGTTTGCCCTGATGCAATTATTGTGTGCTTGTGTTAGTTGTGTACACTTCGTATTGAACCCCCAAGGTCTAGCTCTACATCTATAGACACAAATCAAACAAGCTAGCTACCACTGATGTAATTATTTATATATATACTAATTAACTAGCTAACAAATTAATAGAGAATTGAATATGCAAGTAGCATCTTTGCATTATTTCAAAGTCTTTCTCTTCGATCATTTCGTTTCTTTATAACACCTCTCACTATCTCAATACTATTATATAGACGAATAATAGCTAGATATCACAGGAGTCATCCCGGGAAAATGAAAAATGCCTCAGTAATCATGAAAGTTTGCTAGATGTCTAGCTTAATTTAGTCAAGAGATTCGATCAATTGAGCACAGATGGATGGAGATCGACAAAAGCTTGTCGAATAGAGTCAAGTACATAAGTTAATCAAGTAGATTGGTTAAAGGTGACACATCAAAGCTATCTAGACATAATGTATATGAGCTGTTTGAATGTTTAATTTAGTAGTTTCTGTCTCTATATCATGAAAGTGAACTAGCTGGCTAGCTGAGTACTCTTGTATTGGGGTATTACTGTAGGAAAATATTAATTAATTTAATTAATTAGATTAAATAAAATTTCGAGAATAAAATTCAAGAAACTATGAAATTGTTACCGAAATGTTGGTGATGATAATCTGAGTAGAGAAGGAAAGTCAAGTCACGTGTATCACACGTTTTCCTTAAGAACGTTTACGCCACCTACTCCAGCGCACTAAGTTTGCTTGGCGTACGCCTCCCAGGATACAAGGACTACTTGAGTTTTGTGTTTGCACTACGCAGCAACTCATAGACGAACTGGAGAACACATTTCTGTATCACCGAATTTGAGAACTCAACTAAACTCACTGAAATGAGACTTTGAGAGGATGAGATGCTTTTGTGAATGAGTCAGTTAGTGAGTTAAGAATGAGGAGGAAATTTTTTCTATTTATAGATGGAGGAATTTGATGGTTGCATGGTATGGCTACCGAGAGGTTTTCCTGTTACAAAAATTAATGGATCAATCCTTAATTAATTCAAACATAACCTAAGTATATGTAAGGCCAAAGGTTTTTCCATTTAATTCAATAAATTATTCCAATAATATAAAAGGCCAAATGTCTTTCTACTAAATTAAGTAACTATTTTCGGAATACGAAAAACTATTTTCCTTACTTTCAAGTAGTCAACTTGTCATATTTGGTTGACAATTTCTCATTCACCCATTTAACTATTAGTCAAGATAAATATATTAATTTAATTGTCTCAAAATGGTTAAAATAGTGTTAAACACTTATAACTTATTTTCCCAACAATTTTCCATATGAATGAAATTGGCGATCAAAGACTCGATGGACTTGGTGATAGAGTCTAAGGTTGAAAACCTACATAGGATAGATAGGGGTAAATCTTTGAACCTTCCCTTATGAAAATATGCTTACTTTACTGAATAAATAGTAGACGCGATGTCTTTGAACTGTTCGCCGTTTGTGTAAACGATGACATACCTCACACATGTATCTTCCTGATATTTATAATTCTCGATCATTATTGTGTCTGTTTTGGCTCTAAACACCCGCTTGGTTTTGTAAGAGCTTAATAAGAATTGCGCCATGAACAACTTCCTTAGAAGCGGTTCCACTTCTCTCTTACATAGATGATTCTTATTTTAGAGTAACCCGCATTACTCCGCTCGGATTACCAACTCATAATAATCATTAAAAGCTTTTAGCTTAACCTTATTTTATTATTTTCATCATAGGAATGGACATGAAGAAGATCCCCACAGTGATGCAGCACAGTCTCTATAATTTAGTTGTCCCTTTTGAACCTAGATCCTGGGATCTTCAGTCATCTGGGTTAGGTATCCACTGTAAAGACTTTAACTCTTGGGATTTAGTCCTATTCCCCTCGATGATTTGTCAACTATCTCTCTATTTAACCATTTGGTTAACGGATCCATTATGTTATCTTTTGACTTCACATAGTCAATGAAGATAACACCAGTAGGGAGTAGTTGTCTGATGGTATTGTGTCTTTGAAAAATATGCCTAGGCTTACTATTGTACATATTGGTTTGTGCTTTACCAATTGTAGACTGACTATCGCAATGTATGCAAATTGCAGATACATGCTTTGTCTATTTTAGAATATCCTTTAAGAATTGGCATAACCATTCTGCCTCCTCCCCACATTTGTTTAGGGCAACAAACTCAAATTCCATCGTGAATCTGGTTACAACATTTTATTTTGAGGATTTCTATAACACGACTGCATCCCCTAGTGTGAACACGTATCCACTAGTGGAGTCTTTCATGTAAAATATCCAGTTGCATCGCTGTATCCTTTTAGGATAGTGGGGTATCTCCTATAGTGCAGCCATAGGTACGAGTATACCTTAAGTAATTGAGAACTCTTGCAATTGTTTGTCAATGCATTCCTCTAGGATTACTCGTGTATCTACTTAGCTTATTCACAACGTAAGCTAAATCGGGCCTTGTACAACTCATTAATGAGTCATATCTATAAGAGATTACGAGGTCTAACAACTCCAGAATTCTCTTTGTCATATTTCCCGAGGATATTCTCCATGTAATGTATCTTATTTAATATCAGCCATTTTAACATTCTTGGGATAGTTTTTCAAGGACTAAAACACTTTTGCAATCCAATATAATACCACTGCCAAAATTCCTTTGTTAGCAGACGAAACAAATCCGTTTTCTAACAAAAGTTTTCTGTTGCCTAAGGACTTTAGGCAACGCACATTCCGTTGCCTAAGATCCGTCTGCTAAGCGATGTCGTGAAGATGGTTAGGCAACAGAAATTACAAATTCCGTTGTTTAACAAACTTGTTGCGAGACAGATGCTAATGTGTTGCCATAATGTTAAGAAATGGTATATTTCAGGTTAGGACGACAAAAAAAACCGTCGTTTGACAAAGTTTCTGGCAGACGGAAACACAATTTCCGTTGGTGAACAATTCATCCAAAATGACGATTATGATGTCGAATTCCGTCGTTTAGATGACTCGTTACTAGACAGACATTTTGTTTGAGTCTGTTAAGGAGTGATCTAAATGACGGAATAATTGTCACCTAATTTACACCTAAGTCTGTCGGCTAATAATCATTCTGTCTCTTCAGAAAGAATTAATAAAATAAAAAAAATAAAAATTTTATTATAAATAATATAATATTGATTTGAAATATTCATGATTTCATTCGATAACTTAATATTAATTTTACGATTTCGATCGATAATATAATATGAATTTTAAATATTCGATTCCTGGGTACGATTTTGATCGATAATATAATATAATATAAATACTGTACAAAAGAGACGTCCCGATCGAAAACTACATAATATACATGCAAATGATAACTAACTAGCTACACCGGTGGTGTGGGTCCTCCGAGCTTGCTATCGCTATCATCCGGGCATAACTGCTGAGATGGCGTAGTGGAAGTCGGCGTAGAGGAAGTAGGCATATAACCAGTCATCATCTGCATAAACTGCAACCGCATCTCCGCCTGCATCTCTGCTCGTAAACACGCCTCGAAATTTCAAGCCTGCGCGTCAGCGTCCGCCTGCATCGCGGCTAGATGCACCTCGGATTCTCTAGCCTAGTCCTCAAACTCGCGGATTCGCACCTCTGATTGCTCCTGAACCTCCCGGATTCATGCCTCTGATTGCTCCGGGATCTCCTGGATTCGCGCTTGACACCACCAGAACAAGCGCGCGACGTCGACGTCGACGTCAGAGTCAAGACTCGAACGCCTGCATGTCTGAGACCTCGAATCTCTCTACCACTTCGAACTCCGAGCACCTTCACAAACATCGTGGTCTGTGTGGGCACATCCAAATGCCCAAACTGCTCACGCGGAGTGTCAGGATTTTCTGCAGCTTTCTCAGCAAACTGCTCACGGCCAACTACATCAACCTCTCTTACATTAACATAAACAATTGAAAATTAATAAAAAAAAAAAGATTAATATGATAGACAATTTTACCAAAAATTTGATATAATTTCTCCTAAAATATAAGGCTACCAAAAACCTGAAAACACATAAAAATTCAACCAATATAGCACGAGAAACATTCCACATTCTCATTATAACAATAGATTACCACATAACTATTTTTATGAACTACAAGTTTAGATAAAATAAATTTCATCCGGTCACCATCTACTCTAACCTATGTGCATATCAGGAAGATGCTTATAAGGTTTTCTCGCATAAACATTCACAGAAAATAGTAAACTTCTGTTAATTTTGAATTTAGTGGTCATTTACCAGATTCTCAGGGGTGGACATACACATCTCGGTACGTGTCGTTGAAGGGCACAAGGGAACCCTTCGCCATATGTTTCACCATCAAGTAACTGATTGGAGTTTACCCGGAGTGGTGGTTCGCATCCTTCTTATCTCGGTTCTTCACGTTCCCCCCCCCCCCCCCCCCCCCGACATTAGTTGTTACAAAAAAATAAGTATTATATTCGAAATTCTGCAAATTTTCGATAAATTTGACTAATAACTAAAAAATAAATATTATATTCAAATTTTCGAACCATTTTGCAAAATTTCGTAAAATTTCACATATTTTGCAAATTTTCGCAAATTTTCACAAACCACATAAATAACCAAACAATAAATATTATATTCAAAATTTTACAAATTTCCACAAAATTTCGCAAATATACAAAAAATAAATATTATATTCGAAAAAGACGTTACCATAAATTTAGGGCTCCGAAAGTGCGCCACCAACAAATTTCATTGATCTTCCCGATGCGCAAACTCGAAAGGGCTTGATTCCACCCCCTGCATCTGATAGAGCACGTGGCAGACACTCTTCCACTTCCGATCGATAACGTTTCGTCGCTTTCTTATTGATGTATTTGAACATCTCTGGGGTGTTTGGATAATGGAAGTGGGGCTACAAAAAATATAATTGACATTAAATCTATATAATATATGTTAATTATTCAATTTCAATGTATGACAGTAAACCGTTGAAATACGCTTACCGAGAGAGCATCGTAAACCTTTTTCCGCTCGATCTCAGAGAGGTCCTTCCAGGCCAGCGTAATCATCGCTACCTTCTGACGTATAGTACCTCCGATGTTATGGACGATCAAACTGTTAAGCTCCTTCATCTCAGGGCCCCAGTGGAAGAAATCATAAGGGACCGCGATCTTTCGTTTTGTCACCTTCACGATATCACCTGATTTTGTCCCCTTGCATAGCCCTCATGTGCGTTTGGGGGTAGGTCCTACAAAAATATAATCCAAAATTTGTTAGCAATCACCATTTATTATAATAAACAAAAAAATGAACATATTATGTTAAATTATAGACGAACCCATAGTCTTTTTTCCCTTGCGACGAGCACTTAACCGTGCTATGACTTCATTCACCTCTGGGTCATCTTCTGTTCCAGTCGACGCGGGTGGAATAATGACAGGAGGACCTGGCGGCGGTACATCGCCTACACGCAGTTGTTGAACCACCGGATCATCACCTATTGCTGTCTCACACCGCAAACTAAATGCGGTCATCATATCAATCTCCAACTGTGTCAACCGAGATGTCCCTCCTGGCGCTATCTCTACCAACTGTCATAGCAGTAACCAATTCGAATAAAAATCATAAAAAGAAACCAAAATTCTGCAAAAATAAACGAAAATTATTAAAAATATCAAAAATCAACCAATAACCAAAAAATTAACAAAAATCAACAAGATTCACTAAAATTCCTCATAAATAACCAAAATCATTAAAAATCAGCAAAATTCAAAAATTCAAAAATTACCCAAAATTTACAAAAAAAAACATATTATCCAAATTATCCCAAAAATTTACAGATTAACCAAATAATCCAAAAAAATTAACAAATCATCTCCAATTTGCAAAAAATTAACAAATTATCGAACAAAATAACCAAATTAAAATATATATAATTAACAACCTAACAAATCAACTTATATATAGATATATCAATTAATAATCCAATAATATCATAAAGAAATTACCATTAATAATCCCACATTAATCCAATAATCACAAAATCCAATAATCCAATATTCAATCTATAAGCCAATATTAATCCAATATAACCTATTTCGATCAAAAATTACGTAAATCACCGAAATTACCCAAATTAACCAAAATTC
The DNA here is from genome assembly GCA_946800695.1 of Geum urbanum. Classification (NCBI taxonomy): domain Eukaryota; kingdom Viridiplantae; phylum Streptophyta; class Magnoliopsida; order Rosales; family Rosaceae; genus Geum; species Geum urbanum. The sequence continues at coordinate 781,729 of OX326998.1, read as the reverse complement.
ACCCTAATTCACCATAATTCCAATACAATTAACCAATCACAATTAAATTCACCAAATTCCATATAAATAACCATTACACATGCATTAGCCAAAATTAAATCAATTAATTACAATAACCAAAATTAAATCAATTACCATAAAAAATAAAATCATTAACAATAATAAATATATAACTAATTAATTCATCAATTTCTACAATCCAATAATTAAGCAATCAAACCAGAAAGAAAAAAACACACACAACCGTACCTTAACGGAGGACGGAGGCCGGAGGCTGTTTGGAGCAAGGCGAGGTGGCAGACCGCTTGGCAATGGACGAGGCGAGCAGAGGAGGCTCGGGTAGGGCCCTAGGCAGCAGAGTGACTGGCGGCGGAAAAAGAGGAGGCTCGGCGTCGCCTAAATCCTGATTGGCGAAGGTGAGCTAGAAGGAGGAAGGCGGCATCGCATGGAGGAGGGAGAGGCGGAGGAGAAGCGCCGGAGTGTGGGTGTTCGAAATCGAGGCGGAGAGAAATCGGCTGGAGCTGCTTCAAAAATCGATCGAATGAATTTATCGATCGAAAAGCCCCAATATGGGGATTATATCGATCACTGCTAAGAGACGGAATTGGGAGTCTTCCTGTAGAATAATTTCCATCTGCTAACCCCTCTTGATAGACGGACAAAGGGAATTTCCGTTGCCTAAGAATTCCCAAAATATCCGAAAAAAGGCGCAAAAATGTGCGGCCATGATTTTTTCACTGGTAGATGGAATAGGGATTGTCCGTCGCTTAAGGATTTTCAAAAATTCACCAAAAAAAGGGCGCAAAATAATACTGCCAAATATTTATGTCCTGGCCGATGGAAATAAGGCCTTATGGTCTTTTAATGTGTGCTACGGTAACAGAACCGTAATATTTCCGTCGGTCAATAAATTTTAATTTTAATTTTAGGAAGAGTATTGTGAATAATTCATATATTTTAGATGATCGAAAAAAGGACTCATATGTACAACACTACATGTAGAATTTGAAATCATCGGAAAAAAAAAACAAAAAATTTTCCTAAAACTACCGATCGAGTTCTACTTAATTACCCATGCATGCATATATATATATATGCAATGTGAAGACCGTGCCTATTTATAACAAACCATAATTTTTAGACGTAAAAAGATAAAATAGTAATTTATAAATATTCATTGGTAATATACTATCTCATGCACGCAATGTCCAAAACTACCAAATTTAGTGATCGAATCATAATGTGGCTTGGTTTATGATCACTTGCAAATATCATAATTATAGGTCGTACATAATATATTAATTACTTATATCGGATTGGAATTCCAATCCGGACCGAAGACGCTATATATATGCGTTATGTCCTTGAGGAAACAATTATGCCTTTTAAAAATATATGGCGTCGTTTTTTGGTGGCAGTCAACTCATCATAAGTAGACGGAAATGTGTTTGTTCCGTTGCCTAAGATCTATAAGGCAACAGAGATTCATGGTTGCGTTGCCAAATAATACATGGTTTAGGGTTTAAGGTTTAGTTTAGGTTAAGTATAGGGTTTAGGGTTTCATCATGTTAACCGACGGAATACGAAAAATTATGTTGCTTAGAAAAACAAGGTTTAAGGGTTAGGGTATGTGGTTTAGCGGTAGGTTTTAGGGTCTAGGTTTTCTGTAAGACAACGGATATGAAATTTCCGTTTGCCTAGTATTTGGTTAGCAGACGGACAATGACTATTCCGTCAGTTAACGAGTTTGTAAGCAGACTAAATATGAAGAGTCCGTCCGCTAAGTGGTGAGTCAGATTTTGGATGGAGTTTTGGTATTTCGCTGCATCTTCTATACTTGTAAATGTTCCTGCGTAAAACAATTTACATCATTCATATAAATTCAAATCGTGATCGATAAATATAATTCGCACGCGATCAAAATTAGCTAGAATTAATTATTACAAATTCAAATAATTAAATTATGCATGTGATACATTATTCACTTTCATAATCACTGTTATCCTCATCATCCTCATCCTTATCCTCTGACTCTTCATCCTCTGACTCTTCATCCTCCTCATATTCATCTTCCCCAGCTTCCTCTTCATCCTTGTCATCAGTGTGGTCATTAATGTGTGAGAGTTCTTCGAGTTCAGTCGAGTTAAGCGGCCTGATCTGGAGTTGTGTAGTTCCTGGATCTTCGTTCATGTGTAAAAGAGCCGTTTCTGGAATAGTAGCAATATCAGGCTCTTGATATGGATTGCTAACATCAGTCATGTCACGCACTTCTGTTTCGAACAACCCCTCAAGCGTTGTTGCGTTCCAAATATTACGATGACACATATGGTTAACTACTTTTCAAGCACCCCCCTCATTCGGGTCACCAAGATAGAACACCTGCTTAGCTGATGTGACAAGAGTAAATGGATCATCATCGTACTAGCTTGTGTTACCATTTACCGATAACAAGCCAAGATTGTTCTTCGTACTATTTCGCATGTTTGGGTCAGTATTGAACCATTTACATTTGAAAAGCACGACAGGCATTCGATTTGCGTATATTAACTTGACGACGTTGACAACAACCCTATAGTATAAATCATCTTTTTCTCCTACTGAGATCCCACAATCTTGTGTTATGTTGCCTTCATCTTTGGCTAATGTCCGAAACTTTATCCCGTTCACATCACATGCTGAATAAATCTCATATCTTTGGGGCTTGCTGGCCAAATTGTGCAGGGATGTTGTGTACCAACCGCGGTGGTCAATTCTTTGAAGGCTTGTCATCTATAAAATTATGAACATAAGCTAGGACAAACAATATTTTGATGCAATATATAATATATAATTTACATAATCACACATACCCATCCTTGAAAATAATCTGAAAATAGCTGCTTTTTTTGTTATTTCAATTGTTCATGAGTAAGTCTCGGAGCTTCTTTATGAAGTGCTTTGAAATATGAAAGCATAGTTGATCGACCTCGGTACAGTCCCGCAACACAGCCCAGTGTGCCTCAATGAGTTCTTCTTTAATTAATCTTTCTGAACTCTTGTGTACAGGTCCGAAGGCTCGTACAACATCTGTGACAACGGAAAGATTGAAGCGATCAAGTTTATTGGAGGAGTCAGAAGGGGGTGGCTCGACGGAGTCTTTGAGATACAAGTTGCAGAAGGTCACACACTCATGTTTAATGTACGTTTCTGCTATAGAACCTTCCGGGTTAGAGCGATTTTGACATATCCTTTATATTGTCCAAGTTGTCTACACATAATTGTGATGAAATTATTCAATAATACTTTTGTATATATGTAAAAGTCAGCGATAAGAAGTGATCCATAAATCATGAGTAAGACAATGTACGTACCTTTCCTGGGGATACATCCAAGTGTAGTGTACCAGACCAAAAATCAATACTTGTTCCGGGAGGTGGATGATTAGGTGAATCATGACGTCAAAGAAAGCAGAGGAAAAAAATACTCTCCAATTTACAAAGAACGTACACACTCTCTTCTTTCAATTCAACTACACCTGACTTCTTCAACTCTCTTACACATAACTCACTACCAGAACAATTACTATGACCGACGACTTGATGTCGTCGGTCTGTTTGGGATTCTCGTCGGTCATAGGTATATCCGACGATGGGTCGTCGGATATAGTACCGTCGGTAATAGACCGTCGGTCATACTATATCCGACGCCTCGTTAGGGTTTTCGTTGGAAAAAAAGTACACTATATCCGACTATGGATTATCGTCGGTCATAGTTTTAAACTATAACCGACGATGTCATCGTCGGATATAGTATTCTCCATGGTCAAAATGGTTGACCATGGAAAAAACTATATCCGACGATATTGACACATGTCGTCGGATATAGTGAAAAAATTTAAATTTTTTTTGGCAGGTTTTGGGTTTCATCCCAAAACCTGCATGCACAAAAAATCACGCTATCTATATATTGTTCAAGATCAAAAATCAACAACCATTAATTGAAACTAGAGTACGTAGTAAATAAATTAACCGAAATCGTTCAAATCTATATACATATGCGGTGTAAATAATGAAAATAAAAATGAAACCGACAATTGTTCAAATGTAGGGGGGTCCTGGTCCTAAGTCTATGTGGTCAAACGGATTGGAGAGAGTTGGTTGGTCCTGGTCTGGCTGAGGCTGAGGTTCAGGTTGTGGCTGTGGCTGTGGCTGTGGCTGTGGCTGTGGCGCACCGAAAATGGGCGGGGGGGGGGGGAGGTATCTGGATTCCAGATGCTAAGAACTGTGCATAACAGTTCTGCATCCATCGCTGCTCTGCGGCTCGCGCCTGCTCCAGCTCCTCTATCTGACGTCGTTGATCTTCCATCTCAATTGATTGCCTATGCACAAGGTCATTTAGCTGATTAGTCCTCGAAGATGATGATGATGATCCCGATCCGCGAGAGAATTCAGGGGTCTGCTTCAGCAGCCCTTGACCCCATTTTCCGGAACCCCTGCAGTAGAATGTGTTCTTCCCTGGAGGGATCGCAGTTGACGTAATCCTGGCCCTGACGATCGGATCAGATCGATCAATCTAATCAATCGGGAGTTCCGCATCGGGGGTGTCGGGATATCGCTCTCTCGCCACTTGAGTCAACACCTCCGGAATCGCCTCCTGAATTCTCGCCTAATTGACAAAGAACAATAAAATATTAATTAAAAAAACAATCTAAATAAATAAGAAATAAGTTTATTTTGTTATAAGGACACTTACAGCATATTCGGGATTCTGCGGATACGCGTGCTGCATCGTATAGACAAGGGGATCATCTTCTGGGTGGTTGGCCGCCTCCTCGATCCAACCCGAGTATGATCTGGTACAGGCATGATGATTTGTTGTGTTTTTGGCCCGGTTCCTTGCGTTGATTTCAGAAAGAGCCTGCGCGATTAAGTCAACATAAAAAAACACTCATTAGCCAAATAATTTACGGGAAGTACGATAAAACCAAAATTAAATCGATTGAAGGTTGCGTACCTTTAATCGAGGGTTGTTGAAGTGAACCACAAGCCATCGCCACTCGTACTCCCTATAACGAAACTCGCTAGGGGTACCCTCACGATCGTCCCCGTACTTTTTCCAATGCTTCTTCAGCTCGGCCTTCCACTCCTTATACCTATATATACCCATAAAATCAAGCGTTAGTAACTAACAACATTGTATGAACATAATCAAAAGAAACGAAAAAATTGAAACAAATGGTCGTCTGCAAACCTGCTCCCATGCACTTCATCCGCCCACGCGGAACCACCTCTGCAATGCATATATTTATATATATATATATATATCAATAATATTAAAAATTTATTATTGAAAATTTTCATAATGAATATACAATTCAACTCACCGACAACGCATTATTCAGCTGATGTTTGACGGCTTGTGGCACTGAATTCCAATCTTGCCACAACATTGGGACTCTATCCCGTATGAGGCTGCCCGCCATCCCCGCGTACTTTCGAGTGACCTTTCCCTCGATCACCTGCCCTCCATCCCTGGTCGGAATCATAAGTTGGCCACCACCGCTAGCCTGAATGGCTTCGTCCAGTAACTTGCCGACGACGGGGCCTCTGGTTCTCTTCTGTTTGGCACCGGGCACGATCTCGCCTATCACATATATATGTAGACGATTTTGTAAACATCAACACCTAATTGAATTTAAATATTAGGGAGTAAAAAGATATCACTAATTAATATTTACCTGATTCGTCGGTGCGTTGTCCCGGAATCCGTGCACTCCAGAGAGGTGCCGGGAAGGGTATATACGCATATGCCTGCTCCGGGGTAGTGAACCCTAGCTGTCCCGGAATAGGCATCCCGTCGGAATCGACGTGAGGTATCGTCGGGATTTCCAACGGTAAGAATAATGTAGGCGGCGGGCACAGTCGCATCCTCGCCGAGGACTGAGTAGATCCACCAGCCTCCTCGGAAGAATGAGGAGCTGTCTGGTGGATGACGGGGGAACCCTCCTCGCGATGAATGTCTGGCATTCGGACCGAGGATTGAGTCGCACTATCCGTTTCCGGCGTGCGACTGACCTGCTGAACCCTCCTCGCGCCTGAGGATCGAGCCGGCTCGAGCTGCTGCTGCTGAGGTTGTCCCTCGCCCATCAGCCGACGGTGTCGAGAGGTCAGCGGAACACTGTAAGTGTTGGGGACACTGGTGGATCCTGATCGGACCGACTTCCGGTGCCATCAGGATCCCCAGCTCCCGAGCCCTCATCCCCACGTCCCGATCTCCCTCTCCCTCTGGACCTCCCCCTCGAAGTACTCGACCCGGCCCCTCGGGAAGGTCCGCAACTAAACCATTGCATCGTTGCTATAAAATTATTAAAATTAAAAAAAATTCCTAATTCATCCAAAAATTCGAATACATATTCCAATATATATTAATAATCCAATACATAAAAATTCCAATATATATATCCAAAAATTCTAAAAATTCCATAAAATCTAATATATAAATCCAATATATATTCCAATTTATAAATTCAACACAAAAAAATATATTCAATAATATCCAACAATCCACTAAATTCAACACACAAAAATATATTCAATAATTAATATCCAATATAATTAAATTAATAAGAACACAATATATATATATATATGTATATAAACCAATTAATTAATAATTCTACACTTAAACAATCTAAAAAATAATCCAATAATTCCTAATATAATCCAATAACTCCCAAAAATCCAAAAAATCAACACAAAAATTCCAATAATTCCATCAAATCCAAAAAAATGAACACTATGTATATAAACCAATTAATTAATAATTCTACACTTAAACAATCCAAAAAATAATCCAAAAATTCCTAATATAATCCAATAACTCCCAAAAATCCAAAAAATCAACACAAAAATTCCAATAATTCCATCAAATCCCTAAAAATGAACACAATAATTCCAATAAATCCCAAAAATTAACAATAATTCCCATTACTTACAAAATTCAAGCAAAATTCAATATATATTCACACAATGAACATAATGAATCCACATTATCGATAAACAAAGTAAAAAAATTAAAATCTAACCTAAAATCAACATATATAGGGATTTAGGGATTGAGCTAAAACCTGTTTTTGGTTTAGAGAGATCCTGTTGATGATGGAGGGCTTGATTGAGATTGAGAGAACCTTCCTCGATCTTGGTTGATGGAACAAGAGGGCTTGACTGAGATTGAGAGAGAATGGATGAAGATCGATCGAAATGAAACTGCCCGAAACGGTGCCAGTTCTGGGATATAACGCCAACTATAACCGACGATATAAGTATCATCGTCGGTCATAGTATACCCGTAACTATAACCGACGATATTTGATATGAATATCGTCGGTTATAGTTTTTTTATTTTTTCATATGCCGGTTATATATATATAGTGCGTGTACTTAATATATAGTTATTAATATATAATAATACGAAATTATTATTAAAAAAACGGAAATTATGTTAAAAGCCTAATTAAATTAAAATGACATTTAATTTTTTTGGCCCTATATATATATATGTTTAAATATTAAAATTTATTACTAGCCTAGCTATATATTTAATAATACGATATTTATTTGAATATCGTCGGTTGGCCTGTAGCAATGCAATTTAATCGACACAATTTAAAGTCGATCATCTGAATATAATTTCCGTTACATTGCACGTTCAAACTCAAAATAACATACATATATACACTAAGGCGCATAGTCAGAATCATCGCTTGAGTCTGACTCTGTTTCCGAGTTAATTTCAGGTAAGATGTGTATGCCCTCGTCACTTGAGTCTTCATTGTCTTCATTTTGATTAACATCAATAAGATTCGGTTGAGGAATTCGTACCACACTGCCCTGTCTCACATTATTAAGGCGAATTGTTGAGGTTTCAGGAATAGCTGTTGCGTTCGGCTCTTGGTATGCACTGACTTCTTCATTATCCGAGGTCACACCAAGGGTTGAGGCACTGTATATGTTTCGTGGAAGAACATGGTTAACCACTTTCCACGCGCCTTTATGCACAAGATCATCAAGATAGAACAATTGTTTCACCGCCGTGGCCAACACAAACGGATCATCTTCATACCAGCTTGTGGCAGTATTCACCGAAAAAATGCCGTATTGATCGGTCCTTGTGTTCTGAGGGTCGGTATCAAACCATCTACACTTAAACAAGTGCACGGTCATGCCTTCCCCATATATTAATTCGACAACTGAATGGAGAACACCGTAATAGTCAACTCCATTCTGCCCACCATGCACCATTACCCCAGAATTCTGGGTTTTTCGTCTGACATCTCTATGTTCACAAATAAATAGCACGCCATTTACCTTACACATAGGATAAACTCTGGAAGTTACCGGTTTCTGCGCCAAGAGCCTCAATTCGTGTGACCACTGAGGGATACCATCATCTTGTACATGATTCATCTGAAAATAATCATTTATTAACTTAACTATAAATAGGATGCGAGACATGCACTTAACATCGATCATATACAGGTCAATTTAAGTATCAACTTACCCAGTTGCCAAAATAGTTTGCGAACGTCTTGTTGTGGTACTCAACATCACCGGAAATAGCAGGGCAGTAAAGGTGCAAATTTTTCCAATATTGAACTTCTGGACAGTTAATCAATACCGACCAATGGGCAATGACTAGCTCATAAGGTTCCAACTTGTACGAGTTGGGCAACTTTCCAGAAACTTCAACATCATCGGAGATGATCGAAAGGTTGAACTGCCCTCCATCTACTCGCATATGTTGTGGAGGGTCCTCCAACGCTCCCAAATACAACTTGGTGTACGTTACGCACTCATGCGCAATATATGCTTCGGCGATACACCCTTCGGGGGCAGATTTGTTCATCACATAGTCTTTGTAGTCCCCCAATTGTCTGTAAATTGGTAATTACAGATCGAGCATGTTATGCGTATTGCAACAATATATAAGTGAATAAATAATATTAAAGATCGACATATATATAGCCAGATTCAGAGATGCATTACGTACCTTTCCATAGGATACATCCATGTGTAGTGTACTGGACCAGTAAGCAACAATTGTTCCGGAAGATGGAGCATCAGGTGAGGCATGATGTCGAAAAAGTTTGGAGGAAATATCCTTTCGAATTTGCACATGATAAAAATGATGTCCTGTTGCATTTCCAACAAGTCCGATTTGTTCACTTCTCTCGTGCATAACTTCTGAAAGAATCTTGACAAAGCCACTAACGGCTCCACCACCTCTTTGGGCAGGTACCCTCGAATGAAAACAGGGAAGATGCGTTGGAGCAGTATATGACAGTCATGACTCTTTAGTCCATACATCTTGTTGTCTTTGAAGTTAACACATCGACTTATATTTCCGGCATAGCCTGAAGGATACCTGACATTACCCATCCAGCCAAAAATTTCACTCTTCTGGGCAGGCTTCACGGTATAAGGAGCTTGTGGCATTTTTTTCTTCCCATCTCTCAACCACAAATGTTTTCGCAGTCCCATCCTTTTAAGATCAATGCGTGCCTTCGGGCCGTCTTTAGTTTTTCCCTCCCAATTCAACACTGTGCCGACCACACTCTCGCACACATTTTTCTCTATGTGCATGACATCTAAGTAGTGTCTGATCAGCAACTTGGACCAATAAGGAAGTTCCCAAAAAATACTTTTGTGTGTCCAGAATTTATACCTGTCGGGTTTGTCAGGTATTGACGCCACTATCTCAGGATGATTGCTGAGCTGCCCAAAATCGTATTCATTTAGCACTTCTAAGATTTCATCCCCCGTCCATCTCCTCGGCTGCTCACCTGTTTCCACAGTCCCATCAAATGCCTCAATATCCTCCCGAAATGGGTGATCATGTGGAAGCCAACAACGATGTCGCATCTGTACAATCTTCCTGCAATGAGGTCTGCAACACTCAACCGTCATGCACTCTGGACAAGCCCTGTATCCCCTGGTAACGTTGCCCGACAACATCCCGCGTGCAGGAAAATCGCTAATGGTGCCAACAAGCATGGCATGCATATGGAACATCTCATTTTTGAACTTGTCATAAGTGGGATGACCATGCTCACTCAAGTACTTAAGCTCCTCAATCAAGGGTCTCAGATACACATCGAGACACTTTCCTGGATAACCCGGCCCTGGAATGATCATAGTGAGCATATTGTATTCTTTCTTCATGCACATCCATGAAGGAAGGTTGTACGGTACCAAAATAACTGGCCATATACTGTATTGAAGACTCATGTTGCCAAAAGGGTTGAATCCGTCAGATGAAAGCCCCAGCCAAACATTTCGAACCTCTGATGCAAAATAAGAAAACTCCTTCACCATGTGCTTCCAAGCCTCTCCGTCAGCAGGGTGTATAAGCGTATCACCGTCGGGCAAATTCCTCTCGGCCCACCATCTCATAGCTTCAGCCGTGTGTGCAGACATGAACAACCGTTCTAGCCTATCTATCAGGGGAAAATACCGAAGTATCTTCACAGCTTTCTTGTTTCCGGCAGGAGTCAACTTATACCTATCTGTACCACATACCGGGCATTCATCAAGGGATTCAAGATCATTCCCATAAGCATCTTCACCCCAGAAGAGAACACAATCATATCTACAAGCATGGATTTTAATGTAGGAAAGGCCAAGATGTTTAAGGATCTGTCGCACCTTACGATGAGTGGTAGGAAGACGATGACCGAGGGGCAACAAAGAACCAGACCACTTCAGCAAATCATCAACAGCCTTCACACTCATTTTGTTCTCCACTTTGAGCTTCATTACTCCCATAACACTTTCGAGAACAGTCTTATTACACCCGTTGTACAACGGGGTCTGTTGGAAGGCAATGAGGTTGTTGTACTTGTCCATACCAGCAGTGTTGACAGCTGTAGGTAATTGCTGGACCGGCTCAATATGAGGGAAGTCTTCAACGGCGGGAGGGATATCGATATCCGGTGCTTGAGCAAATATACCGCTCTCATGAGGAAACATATCGTTGATCAACCTTGTTGTTGGATCATTGGATGTACTACCACTCTCAAAAAATTGTCTGTGATCATGTTGACCAACTGTTGAGCTCTCACCGTGATAAATCCAACATGTGTACTTATCCCAAAACCCGTTTTTCTTCAAGTGCTTCAATACTTTATCGATGTGAAAACGATATCGCTCGCTGCGACACTGACATTTCGTACACGGACAATAATGAATTGTCATCCCTCCACAATTATCCTTCACATATTCTACAAAACTTCTAATTCCACGGTGATATCTTACATCCCATCTTGGAAGACATATCCAACTCTTGTCCATCCTGAAAATTATAACTGCATGTATATATACCCATGATCTTATTAATTCAAATTTCACAGCTACATATAAATATTTATTATTTTTATTCCCATAATTTTAATATATATATACACACACATGTACAAATTGACTATATATATATAATCGATCACAAAAATATAAATATATATATATATAATTGCTATATATATATATTCACAATTAATAATCAAATTAAAATTAATTAACAACAATTAATATATATATATATATTTACGATCAATCACGCATACGTAATCAAAATCAACCATCATATCGATCAATTACTCAAACTCAAGATCGATCAATTAATTAATTAACTCGATCGATCGATCCATCTATTAATTAATTCAACAAATTAAATTAAGCAATACATGCATATGCACAACACATATATATATTAATTAAGCACACGTACCTAGCTATATATAATGCATGCGCACGAACTCATTCTCGACATCACCCAAAGATCGATTTCAGAGCATTTGTTGAAAAAATGGAAAGTTTTTTGAATGACAGATCGAGCTGCTGCCCAGATCTGAAATAAGAAACTATAACCGACGATATGAAACAATCGTTGGTTATAGTCCAAAAAATTTCGTCGGACATAGTCGACAACTATGACCGACGAGATTCCGGCGACTATAACCGACGACATGATAATCTCGACGGTCAAAAAACTATAACCGACGAGATTATCATGTCGTCGGTTATAGTTAACTATAACCGACGAGTTCTTTTCTCGTCGGTCTGTTTTCCGGCAGCTCGTCGGATATAGTGATTCTGCCAGTAGTGACTTCTGCCATCACTTGGACTACGTTACTAACGGCTCTACCACGTCACGATACAAATAATTATGAATTACCACTGGAAGAAGACGTTGCATCATAATATGACAATCATGAGTCTTGAGATTTAAAAATTTGTTGTCCCCGTCATTTACACAATGAGATATATTTGCTGCATAGTTGGAAGGATATCGAACACCTCGGAACCATGCGAGCACTTCCTTATTCTTGTTTGGTTTCAGTGTGTAAGTTGCCATAGGGATCTCGGCCTTGTCAGACCTCCTATTCTTTAACCACAAGTGACGGTATATGTTCATTGCCCGCAAATCTTCACGCGCTTTAAGAGTGTCTTTATTCTTGTCATAAAGGCCCAGAATTGTTCTAAGGACGCTATCTAATACATTATTCTCAATGTGCATGACGTCAAGGTTGTTCCTCAGTTTTAACCTTGACCAGTAGGGGAGTTCAAAGAAAATACTCATGTGACTCCAATACCCAACTTCGTCGTCAACCTTAAGTGGGTTTGAGGCCATCACACGTGGACACTTGCTCAGTACTCCAAAATCAACGTGTTGGAGCCTTTGGAAAATCTCTTCACCGGACCACTCTCGGGGTTTCGGATCATCCTCTATCGTCCCGTCAAAACTCGCCGCTTCGGATCTCCATTAGTGATTTTCGGGAAGCCATTTACGGTATCCCAAGTAACACACATTTCCTACGTGATAGCTGAAGTTGACGTCATCTAAGCATATAGGACAACCCTTGTACCCTTTAGTCCTGCAAGATGCCAACAACCCGTAAGCCAGAAAATAGCTAATGGTCCACATAATGGCTGCTCTCATGATGAATGACATTTTAGTGTAGCTACCTCCTTCAACTTGTCAATCAAATGTCTTATAAACACATCAAAACACTTTCCAGGGGAATATTTACCTTGAATTATCAAACAAAGAAAATTAAACTCATTTCTCATACACATCCAGGGAGGCAGGTTGTACGGCATCACAATAACGGGCCAAGTGTTGTATTGGCCCTCATTAAAAGGATTGAACCCGTATGTGGAAAGTCTTAGTCTCACATTTCGAACCTCTGATGCGAAGTCCGTAAACGTCATGTCAAAAGACTTAAAAGCCTCCCCATATGTGGGGTGTCTAAGCACATCGTCATCCAACTTCTTTTCACCATACCACCTCATTGCTTCTGTCGTGTACGGAGACATGTACAATGCTCCAGTCTAGGAATCAACGACAAATGACAAAGAACCTTCCATGGAAAAAATTTCTACTTCTTTTTCTTCTGCTTGACCCGCCATCTTGACTCGCCACAAACCGGGCAATACTGGAGGTCTGCGTGTTCCTTATAAAACAAGACACAACTGTTTTTGCACACGTCAATTTTCGTGGAAGAAAGTCCAAGGTCGTTCAATATCATTTTTACTTTATAATAACTGTCTGGAAGTTTGTGATCATTAGGAAGCAGACTAATTATGTGTTGCTGGACATCGTCAAACGTTGCATTCGACAATTTGTGCTTTACTTTATACCCAATTTCCTCCATTACCACACTCAAAACAGTCACTTTACCATGTGGGTGCACTGGTGTCTGGACTTCTAGTATAAGTCTATTGTACTTGTCATAATTAGTGGATCTCATGAAATCGCATGTTGGTGGAACAATCTCATGGTTGAGAGTATCGTAATGGCCCTCGGAAAACCCGTATCCACTTGAACTATACGATAGAAATGCATCGTGGACAAGTTCCATAATAGGGTTTGGAGCAGATCCATCAATATTGTTGGATGAGCCAACATGATACCCTGATCCAAACCCCGTCATCGCAGTACGAGCACTGACTTCTGGTTCTTCACCGTGTCCAGTCCATGAAGTGTACTCCCACATCATACCGTATTGAGACAAGTGTTGGAACATATCTGCAACTGTATGATACTCTAATTCTTCAAAAGTTGGTTATGGTTATGGTGAAGTCGTAAATTTATTGTATATACGTTTGATCACCTCTCTCCAACCATAACCAACTTTTTTCCATATTATGCGTAAGTACGTAACTTCTAATGAGCGAAATAATAAATTGTCTGGCCAATCGCATTTATAACCTTAATTCTTCATATATCAAGCTAGCTAGAACATATATATATATATATATATATACTCTAATCTTTATATCAAGCTAGCTAGTTAGAACCAATAATCATCCCACGCTTCGATTCGATTCGTTCAATATATATACCTAATCTTCATATATATTGATCAAGCTAACTAGAATTCGAACCATGCAATAATCTTCATATATATCGATCAAGCTACATACCTAGCTATGAATTAATTTTCTGTCCATATATATCATGCATGTACGTACGTACATATATAATAATCTAGCTACGTACCAATGTATATATCGATCAAGAATCTTTCTTCCATATATATATACACCCAAAAATTACTAATTAAATTGCGTAACCCAAATTAAACTAATTTATTAATAATATATATAATTAAATATCCAAAAATCCATAATTTGTCAACATATATAGCTACTAATTGATCTAACATTTCTGCAAAAGTTAGCATTATACATGCATCAAGAGCGGGATTCTAGCTACCTATCACAAATTTCGCTGAAAAACTATCGCCGGAATTTGATCAATCACCGGTTAACTTCACAATACACCGAAATATATATTACAAAAAAAAATTAGTATATACAAACACGTACTAACCGATACATAAAGCTTCGAGAATGCTTTGGGGGCTTTATCGAAGCTTTTTCGTTGTAAGAGAATTTAAATTCCGTCTTTTTCATGTTTCTTGGAAGACAAAACTTGCTAACGTAAAAAATTCATCATGTAAAAACGTTCTTGGCCGTTGGATTTACGACGGAAAATATTTTCGTTTCCTAACAGGTTCTTAGAATATGGATATTTTTTCAAAACAGACCGTTCACATATCCGTCACCTAAGAGTTGGTTAGGCAACAGATTGAAAAAAAATTCATTTGCTAACGAAGGTATTCTGGTAGTGTACGTGGATGATTTTGCTAGTAATTGCGACTTCTATAGTCATTTGGGTAGCTCTTCTCACTCATAACCAGGCTAGGAGAAAATCGATGTAGGTGGGGCGAAACCCGCTTAAGTACACTATTATCGAAAATTTTCTTTTCTAGACATTATGAACTATTAAGGTGATGCCTATTAGAAAATAGAATCAGAAAGACTACAAAATGAGTACTTTACAACATTGTCTTTGTTTGACCAACTTATCATTGCTTCCAATGATAAGTATGTCATCTACGTATAAACACATAAAGAAATATTCATTCTTCGTGTATTTGATATATACAAATTTATCACCTTCATTGATTTTGAAACTATTGATGATCATATTTGTCAAATTTTCCATGTCCTTGTATTGGATTTTTTTAAGCCATATAATGACTTCACCAATCTACATATTTTGCATTTTTGACTTGGAGCCGAGAAACTCTTAGGTTCTTCAATATAGATTTTATCTTCTATATCTCCGTCCAAGAAAGTTATTTTTCATATCCATTTAATGTACTTCATAAATTAAGGTGGCAATAGTAAGTACCATTCTGATGAAAATAATTTGTCGTCACTAGAGATTAAGAGTCAAAATAATTCAGACATTCTTTTGTCCGTAGACTTTAATTACAAGTTTTATCTTGTATTTTCTATCGTCACATCCGATTTCATTTTCCTCTTGAAAACTCACTCGAAACTTAAAGTTTCACAACCAACCGAAAGATTTACCGATTCCCAAATATGATTCCGCTGAGTTAGAATTCTGTTTATGCCTGAATGCATGCTGAGCTTCCCTTACAGCAACTGTGGTACTGTTTTCAAGCACAAAAGGTCTCTTATGCAGAAAACGTGCGGCGGCGGCGAAGGTGGTCAGAAGAATGATGATGATGGGAACCCGAAGGAGCATGATGATGGGGCGGCAACCGTAAGTAATAGACAATAAAAGCCACTAGATGTTGTATTGGTGGTCGAGAGTAGGGGTCGACAAAAAGCCCGGCCCGGCCCATGTATAGCCGGCACGGGCCGGGCCGGGCCGGGCCGGGCCTCAACAACGTTTTAATATTTGTCGGCCGGGCCGGGCCGGGCTTTATCTTTTATATAAGGATCCGGGCCCGGCCCATTCAAGCAGGCTTTGTGGGACTTTGCGGGCTTTTATGGGCCGGGCCTTTGCGGACTTTTACGGGCCGGGCCTATCGGGCTTTAATTATTAAAAAATTAAGACATTTCAAAATATACGTAACCTTCATCCATGCACTGGGGTTTAAACATACTCCGACGAGTCTAAATTTTACGTACGGTATTTATCACTATAAGATGGACCTTTCTACATGTCCTCGTTTATCATTAAAACATATTTAATTCTCATATTGCTTGAATTCTTCATATGTATATTAATGTTTTTACGTTTATTCCTTTGTTATATGGAATGAAATACCTTTGTGAAACTTAATCGGACATGTTTAATTATTTTATAAAATTGACCATTGGATTGATTGGTTAGAATATTATAACCATGCCTTTAAAAATTTATAAATTTTGGACTTGATTTAGACATCGATCCATGCATTTCGCCAAATGTGACCGTAGTACTCTTACAACTAAAACGGAAATTACCCCTCCCGAAAATAATTTTTTAACATCAAATTTTGTACACATATTCTTATGGAATATATATCTATCTCATAGTGTAAAAAAAATTGACATAAAAATTGATTTATTTACTCCCCCCATAGGAAAATAAGGAAAATAAGATGAGTGTATTTTAGTGTTTTCACAAATTTTGTTTAACTGTATTGACCGGGATCCAAACGTACTTCGATTAGCCTAATTTTTACGTACGGTGTCTTTTATTACAAGGTGAACTATTATATATGGCCTTCTTTATTGTTAAAATATTTTTAATTCTTATATTGCTTGAGTTCTCTATATGCACAATAATGTTCTTACCTTTATTCCTTGGTTATATGAGTTGAAAGACCTTTGTGAAACGTAATCGATCATGTATCATCATTTTACAAAACTGACTGTCAGATTGGTTGTTCATAATACTCTAAGCATGCCGTTAAAATTTTATAAATTTTGGACTTGATTTAGACCTACATCTATGAGTTTCGCTAAATGTGACCGTAAATTACCCATCTCTAAAGGAATTTTTTAAGATCAAAATTTTAACACATATTCTTGTAAATTACATATCTATCTCATAGTATCAAAAAAATTAACATAAAAATTTGATTTATCTAGTTTCTCCATGGAAAAATAAGCAATATATAAGATAAGGGTATTGATGCATGTCATTTCACACACTCTCAATTAAACTCTCACCATTGAAAAATTACAAGATCTAATCTGAACCATCTATTATATTTACTGTTTTACTGTGTAAGGTAAATCGATAAAAAAAATTACAATGAAACCCTAAACCCTAACTTACTCTAAACCTCAAAATTCTTAAACCTTAACTTACCCTAAATCTCAATTCCCTAAACCCTAACTTACCCTAAACCTAAACCCTAACTTATCCTAAACTCTAAACAATGATTTAATAGTAAAATAGATACACAAATATAACTATATATGGAATTCCAATATTTGATCAATATATGTATATGTAATATATTAATATAGACATACACAAATATAAAATATATATCTATATAGTACTATTTACTATATTATATATATAAGTGTATGTATAATGATATATGTACTACTATCTTATATATATAAAAAAATTGCGGGATTTGACGAGCTGGGCCTAACGGGCCTTGACGGGTTTTTGGCGGGCCGGGCCGGAGTTTAGATCTCTAAACCAAGTTCGGACCACCAACCACCTTGGCGGAATTTTGCGGGCTTTTTTTCGGGCCCGGCCGGGCTTTTAGCCCACGGGCTTGCAGGCCTCCACCGGCCTACGGGCCAAATGATGACCCCTAGTCGAGAGTGGTGTAGCATTCTGTATTGGTCTCGAGTGTGTAGTTGCATGTCACTATAAATATTGCATGAGCATATTAAATTTATTTTCTTTTGGTTACACCTTTCATCTCTTGTCACTTCTTATTTTCAGGTCATGTGCGGTGAAAGCCTCTGTGCAGATTCGTACCTAATATTTATTTGTGACGTAGATCCCTATTTAATATTTTTGTGTGATTTGTTAATCATAAATGAAATATAAAATTATAATTAAATTTTTAAAAATTAAACTAATGTAAGTTGATGTTCCGACAGAGTACAATAAAAAATAAAATTAAATGTTTAATTTGTTAATCTTAATCCAAATACAAACTTATAATCAAGTATTTATGAACCAAATTAATATATAAATTGATGCTCAAACATAGTATATAATAAAATTAACAATATTCTAACACCGTACAGAGAAAGAAAACTAACATTCATGACAGTACTAATAAAAAAGAAAAGAAAACAATCCACATGTCATAAAATAATTTCTCAAAGTTACTTATATTTTTGGTCTTGAAGAGTTTTAAAATAATTAGGTCATCTAGAATTTCGGTGCCAAAGGTGATCACCTCCCTTCGCTTCACCTCAGGTACGGGTCTGCATGAAAACATCCCTTTTATCTACACTCCATAACGTGCAAAAGTACGTAAACGTCAACTCTACGCATTTTTTAGAGAAGCGCAATAAGAATGTTCAGAGAATTTTCTTGAATTAGTTTCTCATTATAATTTGTCTAAGAAGTGCTATGTAAATTAATTCAAATGATGATCTAATTTGTTATAATTTCAAACTCATGGGTACCAAATTCAAATAGGTTCAAATAATTGGTAAAGATTGATGAGTACTCAACACTTGAAACACAAAAAAAAATAACTCATGAATTATAACAGGGAAGTATACGAGAGTGAGAATCAGTTGTACAAATGGATACTAATGTCTCAAAACGTACCATATTCACATCATTAAATCAAGGAGGAGGAGGTCTCCGAGCCGCAACACCTTGTGGCGGCACTTAGGGCTTTTGATTTCAATCTCTCCAATGATGAGGAGGAGGAATGGGTTTATGCAGTGGTCCAAATATTTTTCCACTCTCCTATGCCGAAAGATAGAGTTCAAGCCTTCAAGATTTGAGTGATTTCATTGTGGCGTGATGCTTGGGGCTTCGGGATCATCGGCTTCGATCGAATCTCGGCCGATGTTCGACCGGTGAAGGGCCATCAACAACGGTCTGTGGTTCTACCTCTCCTCCACTATCATCGTCAAAGTCTTCGATGGCATGTCCAATCCTTTTGTGGTATCAGCGGCCAAAGGGCGGACTTAGGCGATGATGCGTCCAACGGAGGGCCCATGGACAACATGAGTGTTGCAGGTTAAATGGTGCAGGAAGATAGGGAACGCCCTCGACAGTTTCTTCTAATATGAGTGTCACAGCCTCCACCACAAATCGGAGATCAAGCTCCGCGTTGAGTTGGATTTCTGACGTCCATTAGTGGTAAGAACTACCTTTAATTCTGCTGGAGTATTGTTTACAGATGTTGTGGTGTCTTATGAGAAAATAGAAGGATTCTATGGAGATTGTGGTTCTTTTGTGCATGGATCAGATGGTTGTGTCATGCCTACAGTTACATGTTCGGATTCAACCCGGCCTAATGCGGCAGACCGGTCCACTTCAATAGCGGCTTCTAGTTCAAATTGGAAGGAATGCCTGATTCATGGTGTACCACGAACACCATTTGGAGGTAACCCGGAGGCTGGTACAGGCCCTATGACGAATTTGTTGGAGGCTATGCAACGGCCTCACTCATATGCTTTTTCGGTTTAGTCTTCCATGAGTGTGGCGATGGAGGAACCACAGATGCAGATCACGTCGATGACAATTTTTCGACATACACTACCACATATTTAAACATTGCCGGCGATTTAAAAATCGCCGGCAATGTTTTTTAACATTACCGGCGATTTTTTCCCCAAAAATCGCCGGTAATGTCTTTTTTTTTTTTTTTTACATTGCTGGCGATTTTTCTGGCAAATCGCCTGCCGGCAATGTTCCGCAGGTAATATAAAAAAAAAAAGACATTACCGGCGACTTACATTTAAGTCGCCGGTAATGTCTTTTTTTTTTTTTAACATTACCGGCAACTTAAATGTAAGTCGCCGGTAATGTCTTTTTTTTTTTTACTACCGGCGGAACATTGCCGGCGATTTGCCGGAAAAATCGCCGGCAATGTTAAAAAAAAAAAAGAAGACATTACCGGCGATTTAAAAATCGCCGACAATGTTTAAATATGTGGTAGTGATACCACTATGGGGCATGTGGCCCACATGCAGGGCAAGCCTCTCTTTGAGGGGTACCCATCTAACAAAGTTACTGTTTTGCAGGTTGACCAACAAGGTCAGCAACCTTTCTCTGAACTGGTGGGTTCTATGGTGGTGGAGGTGGAGCTAAAGTTGGCCACCTCAGACGCACCATTCTCATTAGTGATGCAGACTAGGGATACCAACACGGATCCCACATGTCTCTGTTTCTATGGACGATGCCTAGAACTCGCTTGGAGGGCCGAATTCGATGGTCGCAGTGGTGGCGGGGCCATCAACGGTTATCTCTGAGCCGATGGTGGAGGCAGTCTAGTCAGCGGCACAAGCAGAGGATATCTCGAGTCAGGGATCCAAACCACAATTTAGCTCTCTTGGCTAGTCTACAATCCTGGAGAGTATGGGAAGTTTCGTGTCGCTAAGAAGGGCAGATCCAAATTGGGGCTTCCCCCAAAATCGCATAAAAGGGAATCCCCTCAGAAGAAACCTATCATGCTTCCAGTTGACATGGATGCTAAGGAGTTGCGACGGAACGTAACTCAATAGAGAATGCGCCTAACTAATTAAGGAGTGATACATTGATTTTACAATAGTACGCGTGCTTTGGTTTGTTAGACTATAGCTTTTGTGCGTTATTCAAACGCAGTAGTACTTTAGGACTTCTCTTTGTCGGACCAGATAATCCGGTGAAGCTTTGTATTACTGTAACCAATTCAGTAAATGATATCTTGATCACCTTCTCCAAACAAACAAAAAAAAAACATCAAGGTGTTCGGGTTTAATTATTAGGTGACAACCCCAATCTTGGTATTGGGCTACCGCCAAAGATCCATTACCCCTGATCCCTGAAATTTGATGCTTCATTTGAAAAAAGAAGCCCACAAATAAACGAGTATGGCCCGGCCCGGTATAAGCGTAATGTCGAAAAAGTAGTGAACGGCGAAGTTGCACCCCACTCTCTCTTATTCGTTGTCAGTTTTGATTCATTCGCGACCGACACCGACCACCGCCTACTCCCAATCTTTAATCTTTATTTGTCTCGATTAAGATACCAAACAAAAAAACGAAACCTAACTGCTCCAGTCCGACCAGACCAGACCAACAACTCAACAAGTTTTATGGATCTAAGAGCATCGATCGCGAACCAGACCGACGTAGGTTTGGGGATCACGAAGCAGCTACTGCTTAAAACCGAAGCCAAAGACAAGAACGTGGTCTACTCGCCGCTTTCAATCCACGTGGTGATCAGCCTGATCGCCGCTGGGTCAAAGGGTCCCACACAGGAGCAGCTCCTCTCTTTCCTCAAGTCTAGCTTCGCCGGCGACCTCAACTCCTTCGCTTCCGAGCTCGTCGCCGTCATATTCGCCGATGGGTCCCCCACCGGTGGTCCGAGGTTGTCGTTTGCTAATAGTATCTGGGTCGATAAGCCTCTAAAACTTAACCCGATTTTCAAGGAGGTCGTTGACACTGCTTACAAGGCTGCGCTTAATCAAGTTGATTTCCAAACCAAAGTAAGCATCTTTTGTGCTTAAACATGTTTCAGTGTATTATACATAGATGATTTTTTTGATTGATTATAAGAATATTTGTAGTAAGCTAGTACTGTACTTTGGTGCTCGATATTGTGGATATGCGATAGTATGCTATTTGAGGTAAAGGTTGTGGTGCTACTTAAGTATGTTGATAGTGTGCTGCTGTTTGAATTTGTTGATCAAGGCAGCTGAGGTGGCTGCGGGAGTGAATTTGTGGGCGGAGAAGGAGACGGGCGGCTTGATTAAAGAGGTTCTTCCTGTAGGGTCGATTGATGCTTCGACAAGGCTGGTGTTTGCGAATGCCTTATACTTCAAGGGAGCTTGGAGTGAAAGGTTTGAAGCATCGTTAACGAAAGAGTCTGACTTCCACCTTCTTGACGGGAGCAAAGTTAAGGCGCCGTTTATGACTAGCAAGAAGAAGCAGGTTTTGAGTGCTTATGATGATTTCAAGGTGTTGGGGATTCCATACAAACAAGGGGAGGACAAGCGGCGCTTCTCCATGCACATCTTTCTTCCCGATGCAAAAGACGGGCTACCTGCTTTGATTGAGAAAGTTGGTTCTGGATCAGGGTTCTTGGATCGCCATCTGCCCAATCAGCAAGTCGATGTGGGTGACTTCAAATTGCCGAAATTCAAGATATCTTTCGGGTTTGAAGCTTCCAGTTTACTGAAGGATTTGGGACTGGTCCTGCCTTTTGGTGGTGAAGGAGGTTTGACAGAGATGGTGGACTCACCTGTTGGTCAGAACCTATACGTTTCCAGCATATTCCACAAGTCCTTCATTGAAGTAAATGAAGAAGGCACAGAAGCTGCAGCTGCCTCAGCTGGTGTCATAAAGTTGAGGGGTCTGCCTATGACCACAGACTTTGTGGCCGATCACCCATTTCTCTTCCTCATCAAGGAGGAAATGACCGGAACTGTGCTCTTCATCGGTCATGTGCTCAATCCCCTCGTAGAATGATAAACTTGTTACACCACTCTCTTGTACTCTGCCGGAGAAACTGTGTAAGTAGATCAACATCAGACCTTAGTATTAACATAATGTATGTTGTTGATGTGCTATTTTCAGCTACCTGTTTTTTGCAGTTTTGTTCGCCATGTGCTGTATTTCATTCTGCCATGACTCTTTTATGTATTGTAGTAGAAGCTCTGATTCTCAGTACTTATTATAAGCTTTGTTAAGATCTTGAACTGAAATAAAATTTGAGAGAGTACAGTTTCTAGTTTTTGAACTATATATATGTCCTATGTTGACTAGGGAACCATTGTGTACGGAGCTTCATTTACAGGCACATGTTTGCGATCCGAGTTTATGGTAAGTGCCAAAATCACCAATTCTGGACCAGAATGTGCTTTTGTTTGTGTGGCGTGTATGGTCCGATATTGACATGCTTCACGCTCTCTATTTGTTTGATTTTGTTTAAGTAGCCGACATTTTCTATATATTAATACTCCAGACTAGTAGTAACATGAGCACATGCTTACCCCGTTCTGACGGACCGCGTGAGTTCACGTGGCTGGCGCGAAATTTAGCACTATTATAAAGTGCTAGTTACGGAGTGACTCACCCGTTAAGTTGGCCATTCTCGTATTTAGGTATCATGGTGTTGTGATATTACGATGATGCCATGAGAAGATTTTAATGGGAGTAGAAAATGACTAATGATGGGGTTTAGTACTAAGCAACTGTGCCAAAATAGTGAAGGCCAATCTGAGAGGATATGTGGGTTAGGTTATGAGTAGATGTTTCACCAAGCCTAATGATCGATCAAGAGACTCCTCCTCTCATATTGTCGGTTGATCTATCACAAGATCACTATAGCTAAGTGCAAGTATTGCGGTTCAAATTAAGAAGGAAAATGCTGCAAACACTTCATACAGAAAAATGATACAAAATGAATTGGTAATTGCCACCTCATTTACCACTTTACTGTTTCGTGCCAAACTGTATTTCGAGTGGAATTTCTTCTAATTTTTTCATTATTAAATACAATAGAAAGATTTTAGCTTGACTGCCAGTTTCAACTATTAAGCCAATCGGCGAGGTCGAGCAGACATGGCGGAGATCCCGGATGATGACAAAGAAAGAGGGACAGTGACGAGTCAGCCCCATGAGCTGGACACGGGGACGCGAGCGAGGCTTCATAGGCGAGCTCGACGCCGAGAATTGTCTGACCTCTATGACAACGTCGTCAACGGATCGAAGCCAAGTCCTCTATGACATGGCACTACTCAATTACGAACCTAAAAATTATACTCATCTCAAAATTCTAAGAGATACGTGAAGGACATATTCTTTTTGTCGTCATATATAGAAATAAGCGATTACATAAATTTTAGACTAATCGCTTTTAATATCTTGATTAAAGTGATCAAATTTGCTGATACTTATAATTACATGAGTGCACCTATAATAATGTTACATACAAGTGTGGAGAACACACATATATTCATAATTACATTAATATTAATATTAATGTGTGTCCCGCACATAATATATACTCATATTTGCGGAAGATTCTTTAATGCATCAGGTGCAAGTACATCACACATGCAATATACAATCTCAAATATTCATTATTTTGATGTTAACATTGATATTAGTATCATATAAATAATTAAATTAAATAATTAATTAAGATTATATTGCATATATCAAATATAAGTGCATCCAGTGTATTGAAGATGCTCTCCATAACCACGTTAACAATGCAAACTTCATAAGTTGAAAAAATGGAAAAATGAAAATAAAATATCCGATTGTACTACCACCGCATCGAATTGGAAAAGCCAATAATAAAGCTGAAAAGATAGAGGATGCTCTCTGAGTCTCTGTGCATGGAATAATCCCCAGGCCCCATGAGAGGGGCAGGATCGTTATTATCACCAAATGAAGTGTCAATTCGGGAAATAAGGGTCGTACCTGAGTGGAAGTTCCTCGAAAATCTGTTAGGCCATAAAGTATGCTTCTCGGAAGACGACAATCCCATAACGTAATCCAAACTTCGACCCATGGTCTCCTTCTCTCTCTGGATTCTATGTACTTGATCGTTCAGTAATTCATATGGAGCTTCAGCCCATAAATTAACAATTATGAGAAATATCTAACTTTCTGTACTGGCTTTACTTCGTAGCTTGGAAACATATGAGTAAAGACCTCTACTTTTCTATGTCACAAACACTCGAGAGGAGACTTTCTAGTTTTCTGGTTCATCTCATCAAGTCGGTGAGTTACAACTTATATAGTACGAGTGTTTGAGCAAGAACAATAACAAAGAATTAAGCTTTAGGGAGTTTCAGAAGTTCGAAGAGAGAGAGAAAGGAAAGTAAGATGGTGGAAACAGGGCATCACCATCACGCTCCGACACCTCCGACGGCTCCACCGCCACAACGACAACAACTGCCGCTTGGAGCCGCAAAGGGTCCCCAATGGGTTCCGGCAGAGCAACTTCACCAGCTTCAGTATTGCATCCACTCCAATCCCCCTTGGCGTTAGTCTCTCTCTCTCTCTCTCTCTCTCTCATCTTTTGTTCATATTTATTTTGAATATTCTGAATTGGGTTTTAAAAGGTTGATTCTTTTAGGTAGTTCCCTTTTAGTTTAGTTTTTTAGCTGCATGGAATCGTTGTGTTTTTGATATTTCTTTTTAGGGCCTTTAATTTTCCTTCCCAATTTTGCAGCTCTCCTTTATTGTCTTCGATTCTCTTAATCTATTTACCTATGTTCAAATGCTTGATAGTATTTCCCTGTTGTTAGTGTAAATAACTATGAATGATCATATCCATTGTTATTTCCATACTGATTTGTTACTTGACAGTTGGAATCATTTAAGAATCTTGTAACTGATTGGAATTTGCAGCGGAGACATGCTTACTGGCTTTTCAGCACTATATTGTGATGCTGGGATCTATAGTTTTGATTTGCAGTAATCTTGTGCCTAGAATGGGTGGGGATCATGTAAGTAATCTCAACCACAAATAATATTACATCATTTACACTGTCATGATTTTTGATTAATAATGGCCTAGCATTAGGGATCAAACACTTAGCTGGCTTTGATGTTAATGTTCTTTGTTTGGATAGGGTGATAAAGCTCGGGTGATTCAGACGTTGCTTTTCATGTCGGCAATAAACACGTTGATTCAAACGTTTCTTGGGTCAAGGCTTCCGACGGTGATGAATGCTTCGTTTGCTTTTATGCTGCCAGTTTCATCGATCATCAACGATTACTCTAACAGGACTTTTAACAGTGAACACGAGGTATGTTGTTACCTTGCCATTAGTTTACTTTCTTAAATTATGTTGCAATCTCAATTTGAAATTTTGGAAAACGAAGTAGCTTGATGTTTACGATAAATACAGAGGTTTGAGGCTACAATGAGAACGATTCAAGGATCCCTTATTGTTACTTCCTTCATCAACATCTTCCTTGGCTTTAGTACAGCATGGGGAAGTATTACAAAGTATGTCATCGTAATCTTTAGATTTTATGTGTTGGCTATTGTTCTCCTTACTGGATTATGTTATTATGCTAATTCTGTGGTCTTCTATATCAGATCCTTTAGCCCCGTTGTGATTGTGCCCATGGTCTGTGTGGTTGGTCTTGGTCTTTTTGCGAGGGGATTTCCACTTGTAATGTCTCTGATCAGACACTCAATTTCTTTCATGATATTCATACACTATTGTCAAAATCAGTCTCACTCTTGCGCGTTCTATGCAGCTTGCTAACTGTGTGGAGCTTGGCTTGCCTATGCTGATTCTGCTGGTCATTAGCCAACAGGTAGATAATCTTATCCAATCTGCCAATCTTGTACAAATGTACATGTCATTGTTTGCAAGTATGACAAGGCTGCACATTGTTTGTACAGTATCTTAAGCGCTTTATTCCTAGAGCCCATGCCGTACTTGAGAGATTTGCTTTGCTCATCTGTATTGGGCTTGTATGGTCCTTTGCCGCTATCCTCACCGAAGCTGGAGCTTATAACAATGTTGGGGAGCAGACTAAACAAAATTGCCGTACAGATCACTCTTACCTCATCACATCCGCTCCTTGGTATGTGCAGATGTTGAAAATATATGCTTGCAAATTTAAATTCAAAGATTATTTTCCTTAAGAATATTCATGGCTAAATGATATATATCTTTTCTCTTCCCAATAAAGGATTAGATTCCCATATCCATTTCAGTGGGGGGCGCCCATATTCAGAGCCAGCCATGTCTTCGGGATGATGGGAGCAACGATAGTCGCATCTGCAGAGGTGCATTTAGCTACAAATCTGATGTTGGCTGTAGTATTATGTTCTGGGTCCATAAGTTAGATTCTGATGAAGTTAGCAATGTATTCTGTGGCAGTCTACTGGAACATTTTTTGCGGCAGCACGACTTTCAGGTGCAACCCCTCCTCCGGCACATGTCTTGAGCCGCGGCATTGGCCTTCAGGTCTAGTTTCAAATGTTCCTGCATACTATTTCTTCATTTATCATCCTTACTCTCCATCTGTTGATGCGTTCTAAGAGCTCAGACAACTGCTTTATATTACCAACTGATTAGATAATTTAGTTCTATATGTTCAAATGCAGGGTATTGGCATGTTCCTTGAAGGACTATTCGGTGCTCCTGTTGGTTCCACTGCATCTGTGTAAGTATATGTTGTCTTTTCCACGAAAGAGTAGTTGCCACTTTAGAAACAATCCAGCATGTATCTGATAAATGTGTAAGAAGCCCTTATAGAATATTTTTACCTAAGTTTATGATCTCGTGACATCCTTGTTTGCTGAACCTACACTTCTACCCTAAAGAAGAAAAAGAAAAGCGTATACTTCTGTTAGTTTTGGTATTTTCTGGAAATGTGTGACCCTTCTCTTTGTTTTTACTTATCTCTTGATTTTCCCTCGCTATGATGAAACAGAGAAAATGTTGGCCTCCTCGGGTTGACACACATAGGGAGCAGAAGAGTTGTGCAGATATCAGCTGGTTTCATGTTCTTCTTCTCTATATTTGGTTTGTGACTTCCTATCATTCCAAATTTTGGTAAAAGTAGTACTACTTATGCCATGTTGTGTCTGAGCATGTTAATTTGTCTTTCAGGAAAATTTGGTGCTTTCTTTGCTTCTATTCCCTTACCAATCTTCGCCGCCATATACTGTGTTTTATTCGGCATTGTTGGTAAGCTATACATATAGCCCGATACCGTTTCTACATTGTTTTGGTCATTCACATTCTAAGCATGCGAAAAATCATCCTCGTTTCTTGTATATATGCAGCTGCTGTTGGAATCTCATTCACACAGTTTGTGAATAACAATTCCTTGAGAAACATGTATGTATTGGGGCTTTCCCTGTTTCTTGGGATATCAATACCTCAATATTTCGTCACGACAACAACTGCGGATGGCGTCGGACCAGTTAGAACAGATGGCATATGGGTAAGTCACAATAGTTAAAACACCAGTTCACATTTCATTTTCTCATATGAATTGAGTTATTTCATTTTCTCGGGTGCAGTTTGACGATTGGTTGAATACGATCTTCTCATCAAGCCCGACTGTGGTAATGATCGTCGGGATAATACTTGATAACACTCTCGACGCCAAGTCTGCAGTTAATGACAGAGGAATTGCATGGTGGAGACCCTTCCAGAAGAGGAACGGAGAACCAAGAAATCAAGAATTTTATTCTTTACCTCTTAGAATAAACGAGTATATGCCCACCAGATGGCTATGAAACAATAATGAATAAACTCACAGCCTGCTCATATGTATGTATTTACACTTATTAGCAGATTCCTTTTGTTTGCTTATATGTATAAATATACACTTGTCCCCCGATATGTATGTTTTTCTCCTTGTATGAAAATGGTGAGGCTTTTTAAAGCTTGTCTAAATCTCCAGAATTTTGATAGATAAAACTAAACACAATCAATAAAAACAAAAGAAAATAAATTAACTTGGACCTAGGGTGGAAAATAAATTAACTTGGTCCTAGGGTAAAAAAGGCCCTAGGGTTACTCAACCAGAGCCCCACGAAAGACCATTAGAGACTTAGAGATCGAGATTCTCATCCTTCAGAGACTACGAGTGGAATAGGAGCCCTCAAAAACCCTAGCCTCAGAGAACAAGAAGAAGAAGAAGAAGAACCGCCACCGATGAATAAAAGACAATGATGCAATGCCAACGACGGAGTTGATGAGGATACGAACTTGCAATAGTAAGTCCGACAATTTTTACAGTAAGTCGAATTCAAATAACGTACGGAATATAATTCTCGTCCGTATAATTAAGCTGCTGCGTAAGTTTTAGGGTTTCTACACTCTCCATCATAGTTAGTTTCATCCTTAGTCTTTACAATGCTCCAATTAATCATGTTTTTCAAGAGTCGTACGATAACCGGCACGGAGGAGAATATAAAAGACATATTGTTGATTGACAATCTCTAGTGAAGATAAAACACACTTTGTTTGAATGATGGTAAAACAAGAAGATTGAAATGAAGAATCTACTAATCTCAATGATAATCAAGTAAAAGCATGCATTTGCATATCATAGTTTTTCACTGAGGATGACATACTCGCCACATATCTCAAGTCAGTCTATTCTTGTTCTAAATACTTGTATCTGTTTGAACCTCGTTTCTTTTCTTTCTATTATTTGAAAAATGCTTTAATTAAGACAGACTTGTTGTGACTTGATGCCCAAGAAGATTTTCTGAAAGGAATGTTCTTTTCTTTGAACCTGTGACTCCTCCTTGTTGTAGACTCAAAAGGTCTAGCTACTTTTCAGATGTTTTTTTCTTTATCCAGCTAGTTTCTGTTTTCTGGGTTCTGAAAAGTGTCTTACCCTATTATGGTATAGCTTCTTCTAGAGTTGAGGGAAAAGTTGGTTGCTTTTGTCTTGAAATCAGGTTTACTTTTTGGCTGCTTTTGAAGCATGTCTCTCACCTGCCACTTCTTTCTCCTTTGGACAAGAGCTACTCTCCAAAGCATGCTCTGCTACTTTGCTTATGTGGCAGCTCCCTTTGCAGCTTTCGTTTCGCTATTTAAGGAGAGCCAACAGCTTGTGGCACTTTGAAACAAGAAATGGAGTACAATTCCTAGAATAGTCTGATAGACTGGAAAAGGCAGTCACGTTGAGTGCTATTAGCAGAGTTGTAATCTTGTGAGAAATGCCTTTGCATGTTTTCTTAAGGATCGATTGTAAGAAGCATTTCATGAAGAATCAGTTTACAAATAGCTGAGTTATGAGATGAAGCTTCTGATAACCTTTCATTTGTAAGCACTTAGAGATAAGAGAGAGTGTAGCTATGTTAGGACTAGTAGAGAGACTAGTTATGATAACATACAAGTTATGTATCCCCAGAATACAAGAGTCTTGTAAGAAGTGGTTTTCATATAGTGGAAAGGTTTGTCCCTCAAGAGTTAGGGGCACGCAGTTTTTCTCCTCGGTTGCAGGGTTTCTGCGTTACAGAAAAATATCCTCGTATTATTCTTTACTTATCGTTTTTTCTTTTTCATTACTCGTATATTTGTTAATCAGGATAGTTCACTACTTAGCTATCCCCAAAAACAAACGTAGGCGAAAAAGTTGACAAGGGCCTATTCACCCCCCCCCCCCCCCCCCACCCAAGGACCTTTAAGTGGCATCAGAACGACCACTAGCTCTTGCTGGTGAGATCCTCCGAAGGCTTAGAATGGACTGTGATAGAGGTCCTACTTCCATTAATGTCCCTTCTTTCTATGATAAAACTGATTATTTGCAATTAATGGAAGATTATGATGACTGCTTTCCTTGGTTCTCAAGATGATGGGTTACTGT
Source organism: Geum urbanum (assembly GCA_946800695.1). Lineage (NCBI taxonomy): Eukaryota > Viridiplantae > Streptophyta > Magnoliopsida > Rosales > Rosaceae > Geum > Geum urbanum. Next base: position 750,923 of record OX326998.1, on the reverse strand, counting down.
AGACTATGGTTGATGATGGTTGGAAACATCCGGATAAATGGATTGTAGAGTGGTCTGCTATCCTTGTTTAGAAACCTAAGTCTGAATGGGATAAAACTTTGGCCAAAGCTAACATTAAGGTTTCAAGCTGTCTTTTCAATGCCTTATGTAACAGGGAGAACCAAAGGATTATCCACTGCCCCACTGCAAAGGAAGCTTGGGATGTACTAACCACTACTCATGAAGGTAATACTCGCGTTAAACAACAAAAACTTCAACGTCTTATTTTTGAGTTTGAAGGATTGTCCATAGGTGATAATGAGTCAATTGATAATTTTTATGGACGTGTTCTTTGCATTATAAATTAGTGTCATTGTCTAGGAGAACCTATTGAAACTAAGACAATTGTTATAAAGTTTCTTTGTGTTTTACGTTCTCTCTTTAATTCAAAGATGAATGCCATCGAGGAAGCTCATGATCTAGATACTTATGCTCTAGAGGAGCTAGTAGGCAATTTGAAAACTTATGAAGCTATCAAGAGAAAACCTAGGATGGCTAATTCAATTTCTTTGAGTTCTAGATTTTGTAGAAGTAATGATTTTTCAAATAATGGGAATCACAAGTCAAAACCTTTTCACAATGATGATAGGTGTCTAGAGTGCAATGGTGTGGGACATGGAGATGTTGATTGTGCAAACAAGATAACCAAGTTCCACAGAGTACTCAAGGATACCTAGAGTGATAGCGATCCCGAATAGTTTTCAGATCATGAAGAAGAAACTATTATTTTTGTTAGTTCTATTGCATTAGATGAGTCTTTTGAAGATGAGGATTCTGATGATGAGGGTCAAGATATGTACACTGAATTGTGTGTTGCGTCTAAGTCTATGCTCACTAAAATTGAAGTTCTAACTAATGAACTCTCAAAAAGTGAGAAGGCAGATTCAGGGATACAAAAGAAGTATCTATCCCGAAAAGCTAAGTGGAAATCAGATCAAGCTTGTCTTGAAGATCAAGTGAAATCTCTTAAGGAAAAACTTGACCATCAAACGAATCTGGTAGACACTTTGACCTCTGAGAAACTTGCCTTAGAAAAATCTCTTAGAGAATCCTAACAACAGTTAGCTAAATTCTCCATAAGTTCAGAAAAGTTGTCAAAAATGTGTGGGATAGGTAAGGTGGATGGTAACAAGAATGGGTTAGGTTTCGAGAAGAGTGAGGCTTCTAAACCTAGTGGTAAAATGTGTTTGTCAAGAGTAAATAATCCATTTTAGGAGAGCCTCCAAAGTTGCCAAAAAAGTTGAAAGCTGAAATACCTAGGTTCTTTAAACCTTTCAAATGATACCTTCCCACCTGCCATCATTGTGAAATTGTTGATCATATCCGACCTTTTTGCAACAAACTTAGAAGGCATCAACCTCACTCTAGGAATCCTCAAAGTAATGATCTTCTCATGTCTTTTCATTCCTCCTTAAAAAAAACTCTAAAGGAACTGTCTAGGATTACTCAGTCTTTTTCTATCCCCAAACATAATGAGTTGAAATGGAAACCAACTTGGAAAAAGAAGTCAATCCCTAGAACTCAGGATGTCATAATTAACTTCTCTCTCAAAGTATCTGAGGTAAAAAAATAAAGAGAATTATGAAGATAATGTGGTGAAATTGTCCTAAAAAGAAGGAGCTCGAAGTCTGCCTAAACCTTCTGGAAAGGCAGCAAGTATGTATCGGGATTGCAGGATGAGTATGGATGATTTATGCATAGAGGCTGCATAGAGGCTGAATCCTCTTCTCCAGTTGTAGACATTCCCAATAATGAGCAAGATCTAGTCCTAGATGATGTATCCTCGGATGTAGAATTTGACACAGAAGGTGTTGGGATAGATCAGATGCTTGCTATCCAGAAACCACATTGCACTAGAAAGAGAAAGGATATACAGTACCTTGGTTATCCCACCTATTCAATTTTCCAGTCAAATCAGACACAGAATGAGAAACTATGCTTCAATCCCCGCAACGTGTGTTCCCAACACAAGTCATGGTTTGCAAAGAATGGAACCTCACCATCTTGCGGCTTCATGTATTGGGGATTGAACTTTGATCTTCTTTGTATTATATATGTACATATTTGATTCTAGGGGTGTACTTCAGTGTGTTAACGTAGTATGCATTAAAACACATGTTATAAAAGTGACATGATATTACAGGTTAACCATTAAACGGTAAACATATGTTTTAAGTTAAGGTGGTATGTAAACCTAAATAAGTAAATGTAAGACCATGTTTTGGTAACTTGCCAAAGTTACAAGTTTAAGGTTGAGAATGAACATAAATAAGAAATTTACAACATAAAAGACAAGTTTGTAGTCTTATGGTTCAATAAACACCTTAAAAGGTAACTCTAACAACCATGCGTAGTATATCTCGTAAATCTACCGTCTGGGTTAAACCACTCTTCCTCTTCCTCTTTTGTGGCCCGAAGCAACTCACGATAACCAAAACGCACAGCTTTGAATAGTAGTTTGATAGAACGCGTTTTGCCGAAGAACGAAGTCCCTCCGACTCTGTCTAGATTGTTGCCCTTGCAGGTAGAGCAACAAGTGAACATGGATGACGTCTCCAAAATACGAAGCGAAGAAGCAGAACCCAAAGTTCTGAACAAAGTAGGAGAAGTAATCTCAGAATTGAACAAGGCCAAGCACGTCGACCAAGTCATCTCCGCTCTTCACTCCCTCGCTGCTCTTCTCTTCCCTCTCGACCCTTCCCTTTTCTCAGGTCTCTCTCTCTCTCACCTCAGCTTCGTCTCAAAGTCTCAAACTTTCTTAGATTCTGACTGAAAATGTGGAATTTGAATTTGCAGGAGCTATTGGCGAACGGTGCAGAGAGCAGGTACGACTTGTCGTTTAATTCGTCTAACATTTGAGCTCTCGCTGCGAGTTGGAATTGACATTTTAGAGGATGCTTTTTTTTCGATTGTTAATGTGTGTAGATTGTTAGTGTGGAGGCTGCTTTGTCGGTTGATGAGAGAAGCGAGTGGTGGCGCGCATTTTATACAGGAGCTGGGTTTAGAGCATTTGCTCGTGTTTTGTTAACTGGTAATTTTCTTTTTACTCATGTCCACTTGTTGTTTTGTGGCTGTAGAAACTGAAACAAAAAAAATATGAACACTTTTAGGAGACGAAATTAATGGATTTTTGGCTGGTCATTGACTGTTGGTTTGTTATATGTTGTTTTGTACAGACGTTGCTTCCGATTGGCTGTCTTGTTTCCCATTTTCGGCACGGAAACATCTCTATGATGTTTTCTTTGTTAATGAAGTTGCTAGCGAGGTTGTTCAGATTTTGGTCCCTTATCTAAAGCAAAGTGGAAGTGGTGATGTTAATGATAATGTTGTGCAGTCTAATGTTGAAAGGTGAGGATGCAATAAGAGGTTCAATTGTTTGACTCTGTCTGCAACACAGTGATGGGTCATTTTTTACCATATCGCAGGTTACTCGTCCTTTGCTTGCTTGAACATAAAGGGGTGCTCCAGATGGCTAGAGAATTTGGGGGACCAGTCCATTCTGAAAACTATGTCAATGAAAATTTCAAATCAACTGTATCTAGAGTGGCGCAGGTGGTTGCGTCCATACCTGACAAAGCACAACTGAAGGCCCCAACTTCACTTTCATCACAGTATCCTTTATATCTTTTAGGTTGATGAGCTTGTGTGTACTTTCCCGGTTTTGCAAACTGTATGCTATGATGTACTTAAAAGCTCAATTTAGTACCATTCTGGAAATTTGACTTCAGAGTGGAGTAGAGCTATACATACTTTTAGAGTGTTAATATCTCTATATTGTTTATTCTTGACGTAGTACTATAGCTTGTTCTTCAAGCAAGTTTCCATTCAGCTTCTTTCTCTTACCAGTTAATGAATGAATGAACGAAGAAAATTCTGTAAATGAACGAAGGAATACCAGTAAATGAACAAATATATTGGCATACTATGATGGACTTATCAAATTCTTTAATCTGAGAACGAAGGAATACCAGTTAAGTGAATCACACCGTTTGCCAAGATGGACAAAAACCTTTCAGTGACATAGCTGTTAGCCATCTTTTTGCGTCACCTGTCCTCTTATGCTTCAAAAAATCATGTACTAAGATTTCACAAGTCCATCGGATTCGACTTCAAACCTTTCTGGCACATCCTATAGAACAATGCAGTGGCATGGTCCATATTGCTTTTAGTGAATCTTCTGATTAACAAATTATATGTGTGCTCGTTCAACTGAAAGCAGTCTGCAATTAGTTCTTCGAAGTTTTCGATTTGTTCGCTCACCGTAATATGACCAGAAAATGCAGCAATAAGCAGACCAATTTTTGAAATACTAGAGGTCTCCATTTGCACCTCTCTTAGACGAACCCAAGCATCGTAGAACTCTTCATCTTTTAAAGAATGCAACAGAAGTATGTTGCCAATAAAGGTTGTAATGTGGCAGCCAACATATTCTAAGTCCGTTATGAGGTTATTGCTGTATCGAATTCTTTATTCCAGCAGTGCAACTGTATAAGATACTCATAGCAGACAAGGGTAACAGGTAGCATGAATGGTGGCCTCCTGAAACATCTTTAACAGGTAGCAGGTAGAATTTTTAAATATAACACAACCGTTAGATCGAATTAAAAAAATATGAATGGTCAAGAATAAATTATAAATTTAAAATAAAAATTTACCTTTTTAGGTTTAGTACTATTCCTTAGAAAAAAACTAAACTAGAATTTTCAACCTTAAAAAAGTAACTTAGTTTACCATTTTATGGTAAACTTATAAACATGTGTTTTAATGCATACTACGTTAACACACTGAAGTATCCCCCTTGATTCTATATCAAAGTTCTTGTCATATGTTATTGTTGCATAATTAGAATAGTTTCATGCATTCTCAAATTATGCATCTCATATTAATGTACGACTCATGCATGTCTTATCATTATGTTTCTTCCATAACATCTCTTTTATGCTGAGGTTGTGTTAAATGATATTGATGAGCACGATCTTAGAATATAAGTCTACAAGAGCATTGATATAGTATTCAGTACCTTTTTGGATTGCAAACATGTTTTTATCCTAGGTTCAGTTTACCCTGTTGACTTTTATGACTTATCATCCTCTGTCCTATTTTGGAAGAAAGGTTGTTCGTTTAATGAACTCAGCACTGCATGGATTTCATGTACAAAAAAAAGAAAAAAAAAGTTTTCTTTCTTTAATTTGTTCCTTCTACTGCATGTGTAGATCTCCTAGGTAGTTCATATAGCACACAATGATGTTGAGTTGATTGTTGTGACAATAGTTTGATAGCTAGTTATGTGTCTGAAGCCTTGTGCTCTCATTGTTACATGATTGATACGATTCATTACACTTATTCATTAATATGATCAAATATTACGTGAATCTTTATTCTTCGTATCACACCATGCTTTACGACATTTTCTACTTCTAAGTGATGGTGCAGCATACTCAATACATGATTGATGAATGTTGATGATCGAAAAGATTCGAGTACAAGCTGAACCAAATGATAGGTGTGGGATGGAAAGCTATGTTGCAATCCTGAAATGGAGCTTTGGATGAACAAACAGATCTTTTTGAAATCTTCTTGGAGCTGTTCATAGCAAGGTGGTTCATGTAGTTCCAGGTTTAGTCATTCTGGGTTGCAGTCGAACTTGAGGTCTCTCTCGTATTAGACCAACGGGATTGATAATACTTCAAGAATCCTGAAGTGTGAATGTGTTGGTTGTTGGGAGCTTTTCTTGGACCCCTTCGTGGCTGGGTTTAATGAAAATTGATACTTAGCTCCGTCTTTTCAAGACGTCTCTTCCGCTGCCTCGACATGCTTCTATAATCACTCACTTCACCTCAAAGGATATGATGGTACTCAACCATCAATGAATACGTATGAGAGTTTCAAAGCATATCAATCATCTCAATATGTTATGTCTGTCACCAAAGGATGCCACCTCGTCTAAAGACAGATCAAATGTTGCTGGATGGGATACCAAGCACCAGATCCGTCCCAGAAGGAGAACAACAAAGTGTTGTTATGATACCAGTTGCAGCCTCTATCTAGAAAGCTATTCAAATTTCTTTGACAAGAAATGTTGGTGATTACTTGGGATATTCAATGGAACTGCAGTTTATGGTGAGAAGCTAGTAGGATACAAGATCGCAAATGGGTTTGCAATCCTAGGCCAAAGGATAATGATTGAATCATTAAGTTGAGAAGTTGAGAATCAATAAAGAACGAAAGAGTTTGCCTCGACTCTCTGGGATAGATGAGATCTCTGCATATCAATGGAAGCAAGCTCGTTCAAATCTAGGATCTGACTCTCTCTTGCTATCCTAACTGGCTCGTGATTCACGATCACCTATTCTCTCATCTGGGCATGGTGGGGCTTCTCTTGGAAAGTGCAAAGCTACTAAGGATCGTACTGTGGCCTCCTTAAACTTTGTACAATCATGTTTATCAACTACCTTGAGTTTGATATTCTGCTAGGAGGATTGAAACAAACTATGCCATCCTCAGATAGCTCATTGGGATCGCAACATCATTGGGTAGTTATGCTTGAATACAATACTTGCAAGTGAAGCATATGCTTTGTGATTACTGCTTGGCACCGTGCCAAGTAAGTTTTCTCTGTTTAGTGACTGTAAGTGCTAAAAATATCTCAAACAATCATATTCTTCACTCTCACAAAATACTTTGAGATATCACTTCATTATGAATCTTGTTGAAAATAAAATGTTTGCAATGTCATTTATTCCTATTGAAGATCACTAGGCTATTTTGAATGTTCAAAAAATAAAATTGACAACTTACATGTCGAAAGCCTTAGAAAAGTCATTGGTGCGTGCACCATTACTTGAGTTCTTCCCCTATCAGTTCTTAGTTTTAGTAGAACTGTACATTTGTCTCTATTATTCCACAGAAAAAAAAACAAAAATGTGTTAGTATCATCTTTTCAGGTTTGGGATTTGAGACTCATTTGGTATCCCTGGATATGTTTTTGAACTTGACATAAGTGATGTGTCCTTATTTCATCCTTCTTGGTCTTATTTGCTGCATTTCTCACCTGCATGTATGCATTTGTGCCTCAAGATCTTTGTTGTATGTGGTCTTAATCACTCTTGAAACTATATAGACTTACTTGTCACAAACCTTGTGGGTTGCACGAAGTTGAGCTAGAAAACTGAGATGAGATGAGTTGTTGAGGAAAGACTGTGTTCTGATAGAAGCTTTTAAACTGTAAATTAATTGTCACCAAAATGGTGAATGTGTTAAGTATTTTACGAGCTAGTCTTTCGTTGGGTGCACATTTATAGAACCAGTAGGAATCCTTGAGATGCATTTTATCCTTCGATGGGTTCGAAATAGTTATCCGCCTTGAGTGTCCTTGTTACACATATTACCTCTTTGAGCATTTGCTCAGGGCGTAATGATAACTACTTGGCTACATGGACCTATGAGGACGATTTCTCAAATGAGTTCTTGGCTAAATTAAGTAGCAAAATGCCTTGAACTTAAATGGTTAAAGCCCAAAGGGATGAATGTGACAAAGTCACTTAAAATGATTGTTCTTTGGAGGTACAAGGTTGTTGTGACAAAGTCACGTGGTTACTTTCTCTCATCTCATTTGATGCTCCAACTTTGCCCCATGGGTCAAGCTTTTGCGCGCACACACACACACATCTTGATGTTCCAAAATCTGATTATTAGGACCATGATAATGATGTTCTTTTTGCAGTCATGCATTCATGTGTCAAATTGGAGCCACCAAGACATGTGAAAGTTTGGTGTCACACTCTGTGAGTCTATTCTGAAACTATCCTGAAATTGAGATTTGACAACATCTATCCATCCCAGACTCTGTTTAGTCATATTTTTTATGTTTGTGTATTTTAATATGTTATTTCTCTTCTCTTTCTTTCTTTCCTTTATGCACACTCTAAGGGAGAGTCTTTGAAGTCTTGGTATACACATCGATACCTTTTTATTTCCTTGATAAAGGTTGTCAAAGACTTTACAATATGTTACTTTTTGTTAAAAGTTGATTCATGCCTTGTGTGTTCTTCCAATCTCATTTTCTCTACAATTGATTGAGTTCTGATACATCAAACATGTTTAAATTCCTGCATTGTTGCATAATTTTGAGCTTCATTCCATACTTTTATGTGAAATTTGTTTATTGTTCCCCATGACAGTTATTTGTTCAACTGCTCTTGACACATGCTTAGTTGTGGGTCTCGCTTACATTCTTTCCGCTACATCTAACGCTCTGCATGTAGTCATTTTTTCGATTCTTTCGATTGGATATGTTGTCCATTCTGTTGGGGATACATCTGCTTCTACCTCTCTCGATTCTGAGTTCTTCATTAAAAGCAAGGTTGCTATGATTGAGGGGGAGTATGTTGACCTCTCTGATGCGTCCATTGTTGTATTTGAACAACATTAAGATTATTGGTTGTTCTCTGGTTCCCTTTGTCATTCCTTGTCAAAAAGGGGGAGAACTAATTGTAGGGCATTTGTTTGTTGTTATGATGTTGTTTCTTCACTTGTTCTTCTGAGAATTTGTGCAGGTTCTCTACAACACTGAGGTGGCTACTAAATCTTAGGACTAGTACACTCATTGTAAATGTGTGTTTTATTAAGGAATGCCAAATGGGGAGATTGAAGATATATTGTTGATTGACAATACTTAGTGAAGACAAAACACACCTTGCTTGGATGATGGTGAAACAAGTGAAGAAAATTGAAATGAAGAACCTACTAATCTCAATGGTAATCAAGTAAAAGCATGCATTTGCATATCATGGTTTTTCACTGAGGATGATATCTTTGCCACCTATCTCAAGTCAGTCTATTCTTGTTCAAGATACTTGTATATGTTTGAAGCTCATTTATTTTCTTTCTATTATTTTAAAAATGCTTTTATTAGGACAAATTTGTTGTGACTTGGTGCCCAAGAAGATTTTCTGAAAGGAATGTTTTTTTCTTTGAACCCGTGACTCCTCCTTGTTGTAGACTCAAAAGGTCTAACTACTTTTCAGATGTTTTTTTTATCCAGCTGGTCTCTGTTTTCTGTGTTTTGAAAAGTGTCTTGCCCTATTATAGTATAGCTTCTTCTAGAGTTCAATGAAAAGTTGGTTGCTTTTGTCTTGAAATCAGATTTACTTTTTGGCTGCTTTTGAAGCATGTCTCTCACCTGCCACTTCTTTCTCCTTTGGACAAGAGCTACTCTCCAAAGCATGCTCTGCTCCTTTGCTTATGTGCTAGGTCCCTTTGCAGCTTTCATTTCGTTATTTAAGGAGAGCCAAAAGCTTGTGGCTCTTTGGTTGTCAAAATAGAGACTTTAGCATTTTTTCTAAAAAGAGTCCAGAGCTATCTTACTCTGCCTATTCTAGTTTTCTCTAAGCATTCCCTTCTGGTGTATGTAAGTCTCAGAGTGCAGCTCAAACAAGTTTTATCATTCATACTCATATATATCTTGCACGTCATTGAGATTGGTATGGTGGTGTAGCAATCAAAGAAGTGTTCTTAAGAACCAGCTCTGTGATAACTGTGTTCTGGATATAAACCTTCTGATATCTACATAGGTAGGAACGAAGAAAGAAGACCGCTTGAATTTCATGCTAGTATGAAAGACTAGTTGTGATAGCATCGTGTCTTGTGATCCTCAGAAAGATTTGCATGTGTAAGTACTTAGAAACAAGAGAGAGAGTACAATTTCTAGAATAATTCGATAGACTAAAAAGAATAGCTGTGTTGAGTATTATTAGCAGAGTTGTAATCTTGTGAACGAAAAACGTGAAAGACCAATGAATGTGAAAGCTCCATGGCTCTCGGCGACTTTGGAGTATGAGTCACTTGAAACCAAGGCTTGATTTGACTAAATATTAAGCAGTCTACATCTAATAATCTCATCTCTGGAACCCACACGTTTTCTTTATGTTCTTACGCATTGGTCCCAATAATTACTCTAATTTTTTCTTTCTTCTGATCCATTATCATGGCTTTGACAACACTGCAATGTATATATCAAATGCAGTTCCAAATTTCATGTCCTAACTTTTGGCTTCATTCCAAACTAAACTTCATGTCTCGATTGCTCCCTAGTCGCCTTTCAACATCAAGTTGGTTTAAAGATGGTCAAGAATTTTCATGGTTAATGAGATTAATTGGAAATTTACAGAACTAGTACATGTGCTACTATGTACAGATCAACTGTTTACATCAAGCTAACTATTATTCATGCACCAAATTGTGAGTTTGTTTACTCTTCAAGCCAGTCGAGATGGAAGCGTTTCTCGGCAACTTGAACATGGACGTCCAGCAATGCCTTGTTCCAGAACCAAGAAATCTCTTCATCACAAACTACGCGACCGAGAGAGCGCAAAGCTGTTATAGAGTTTGGAAGAGTCCTGATCTGTGAACATTCCCTCATGTCAATCTTCTCCAAACTCGACAAGTTGCCAATGTTCGTGGGAAATTCCCTCAAGCCACAACATTGCGAAATGTTGAGATATTTCAAGCATACGAGCTCGCAGATGTCAGGAGGGAGTTTCGGCAATGATGGACATGCATAAAGCCTTAGGATTTGTAGACATTTTAGCTTACTCAAGTCCGGTGGCAGCTGCCATAGGTAGTGACAGTTGGTTATGCTGAGATTCTTGAGCAAACGCATGTTGCAGATGCTAGAGGTGAGCACGTATAGTAGAATTTTGGTTTAGAGATAATTCATTGATTCATTCATCTCAAAGTTTTGGGTTAATAAAGATGTACAAGTGGTATCCTAATAGGAAAAGATATTTACAATCCTATACATCTATACAACTTTAATTCTAATTACACAAAAATACATACTATAATTATTTCCAACACTCCCCCTCAAGTTGGTGCATAGATGTCAATCATACCCAACTTGTCGATCCATCCAGCAAATGTATGGTGTGACAACCCTTTAGTGAGTACATCTGCCAACTGTTCTTCAGACATTACAAAAGGGAAACAAATATCTCTCTTATCAAGGTGATCCCTGATGAAATGTCGATTAATCTCTACATGCTTGGTTCGATCATGTTGTACAGGATTATGAGCAATTTCAATTACAACAGTATTATCACAATGTAAATTCATGGCTTTATGGAGCTTGAATCCTAGCTCTTTCAATACATTTCGAATCCACAGCAGTTCACACACTCCATTTGCAATTCCCCGGTATTCAGCTTCAGCACTAGAATGGGCAATCACATTCTACTTCTTACTACACCAAGTTACTAAGCTTCCTCCAATAAATGTGAAGTACCCATATGTAGATATTCTATTCGTTTTGTCACCAGCTCAATCTGCATTAGAATATTCTGTGACACTAAACTCACCATCCTTGGAAAACAGTAGACCTTTTCTAGGGCAAGACTTCAAGTACTTGAGTATTCGCATCACAGCTTCCATATGCTCTTTATTAGGATCATGCATGAACTGACTGACAACACTTATAGAATATGCAATATCTGGACGAGTATGTGACAGATAAATTAGCCTCCATACTGATCTTTGATACCTGTCTTTGTCTGTTGGAACCTGTCCAGGACACAACTCCAGTTTGTGGTTCATCTCAATAGGAGTTTTAGTAGGTTTACAATCTAGCATTCTTGTTTCAGCAAGAAGGTCAAGTACATACTTTCGTTGAGACAATGTGATTCCCAATTTGGATCTTGCAACTTCAATGCCCAAGAAATATTTCAGTGGACCCAAATCCTCCGTCTCAAATTCTTGGGATAACCACTTCTTCGAATCCTCCATCTCAGCTGGATCATCACCTGCAACAATCATGTCATCAACATATATAATCATGGCAGTAATCTTACCACCTTTGTGTTTAATGAACAAGGTATGATCAAAGTTGTTTTGTCGATATCCAAACTTCTTCATTGCTCCAGAAAATCTCCTAAACCACGCTCTAGGAGATTGCTTCAATCCATACAACGACTTCTTCAATATGCAGACTTTTCCAACATCACTTTGTTTACAGTTGACACCCGAAGGAATATCCATGTACACATTTTCCTCCAAGTCTCCATTCAAGAAGGCTTTCTTCACATCAAATTAGTGTAATGACCAATCATGTCTAGCTGCTAAAGCTATGAGTATGTGTATAATGCTGATCTTTGCTACTGGAGCGAATGTCTCTTGATAATGCACTCCATATCGTTGAGTGTAGCCTTTTGCAACTAGGCAAGCTTTATACTGATCAATGTTTCCATTTGCCTTTAGTTTCACTGCATAAACCCATCTACATCCAACTGTTTTCTTTCCAGATAAGATTAAGCAGTTATTCTAGTGATGGTTACTCAGTGATGTAGATAAGAACATGTGGTTATGTTCTTCAGAAAATCATCGTTAACTGCCGATGTAATCTCTTATATAAGGAGCCCTTGATTATGAATAAAAACAAAATGATTTGCTTCTAGTTTACCATTATCCTTAAACAAAAAAAGATTATTTTTTTCAGTTTAGGAATGGCGTGACAAATGTTGCTAGTTAAGCTATAGTGTTAGTAGTACAGGGAACGACAGCATCTGGCTCATTGGATTTTGCCAAAAAGTAGCAACTCAACGGATGTGTTATGTCTCAATTTATGAGATTCAAGTTGTAGAACTAAGAGTTCGATTTAGCGAGTGCACTGATTGACCACCTTGATATTGTTAAGAAATCAAGAGTTCAATTCCTAATAAAATTAATTTCTTGGTGGATTGATTTAAAAAAAGAAGTTGATTTAACGTGATTACCAAAAGGAAATAATGTAATGAATGTGTTTATAGAATACTTCTACAATGTACGGAACAGAAATGTGTAAGAGAGTAATCTACGATCTAACTTTCTTCATGCACTATTCATCTAAACCTAACGCGGATACAATTCTAAATATTAGAGTTGATTTAACGTAAACGAAATTCTAGGGGATGAGACTGGTTCCACGCAGAACCGGAGAACCGAACCGAATAGAATCGAAACCGCTAGATTCAATTCGGTTCTTTGAATTTTGCAAAGTAATATTGATGGTTCGGTTCCAAGTGCAAATGTTTCGGTTTCGGTTTCGGTTCTGGTTCCTTAGTTACAAAATTTTAAGGAATCGAAAAGAACAGGTAATATGAAAATAACACATGTCAATATATTATTGATAGTCTTGTAAAGTCTATTATGTACTATAGACATGGGTATAGAGGACCATTCATTTCCAACTATAAAGTATATGAAAAAAAACTCTCAAAATGCTAAATTTAGTTAATCTACATAGTCGACAACTCTCACACTCTTACCAAAACACCCTCACGCTTAAAAAAAAAGCGGATGATGCAAGGGCAACAAAAGTTACCAAAAATTAGTTTGATAAATAGAATGCAACTTTGAGGTACATATGCAGTCTTTGGTTTAAAAGTTTTTGTGGACTATAGTTGCTGCCTTTAATTGTTTTATTCAACAAGAAATTCAAAGACTTGTTTGACGTAACTTATTTAGCTTGCAATTTGTAATATATTTGAACTAAAAGGAATCGATGATTGTTGGATACTTGCGGATCGAGTGATTTGTGGATGTATTTAATTTCCCATTTTGTAGTTTTTTTTCTTTTCAAAATAGGCTATTTATTGAATTTTTTTTTATGTATTTAGGAACCGTTAGAATCGTAGAACCGAACCGGTTTGTTGCAGTTCGGTTCCATACAGGTTCCTCCTAAAAAATACAAGGAACCGAACCATATATACATTGAACATATCTGATTCCGGTTCCTGAAAATAATGGATGAAACCGAATCGGTCCCTTCCAAGCTCTCTTTGAGTTTATTTTGGGCGACAGGATTTTTGTTAATCCAGCAATCTTAGGAATGAAGTCTCTTTCATAATTTATGACTCCTAAAAATCTCTGTAGACTTTTGGCGTCAAGAATTTTGTCTTGGAATTTTCAGACCTTCTCTAGGATATGCAGTTGAAACTTAATGACTCCGTTTTTTATGTTGATCCCTAAGAAGTCAATATCATCCAGGACAAGAAAGACTTTCTTTTCTCCTAAGATAATTCCATGATGCATGATGAGCTTGAATACTTTGAAGAGATGATTCATGTGTTCTTCTTCATTCTTTGAGAACACAAGCATATCGTTTATATAGACGACACAGAAGTCTGCCACTTACTTGAATATGTTATCCATTTTTCTCTGGAAAGTGGATGGAGCTTGTTTCAGTCTGAAATGCATTACTAGCCATTCGTAATGTCCTTGTGGAGTTCCAAATGTTGTAAGAGAAATGCTGTCAGGATACATTTTGACTTGCCAAAATCCTGATTTAGCATCGAATTTTGAGAACACCTTGACTCCTCTAAGCCTGCTGATTAGCACTCTTGCTTGTGCTATATGGTTACCGCCTTTTACGGTTTTCTTGTTGATGTCTCTGTAGTCTATCACCATTCTTGCTTTCTAGCGAACTTCTTCGACATGGTTTATGACATAGAAAGCTGGGGCATGATGAAGACTCTTTGAAGGTCTTATCAATCCTTTCTCTAAGAGATCAGCTATATCATTTCTGAACTCCTTTTGATATTCTTCCTTGTTTTGGGGAATAGCTTTTAGGTGACAGATGGAATTCATGTCATGTAATTTAAGCTCACAGACCACTGGGTCTTTCTCCCAAAACTTCAGGTGATTGATATCGGTATTTTGTCTGAGCATTTCTTTGATTTCTCCAAGAGTAGCTTCTTCTGTTTTTCGAGCTTAGCCTTGAAGTGCTTGAGATTATGTTCTCTTACGAATGCTGCTTCAATTGTCTCATCATCGTCTTTTGATGATTCTTCACTGGGAAACTCTTGTTGCTCGTGTTGTTTCTCAGAAGCTTTATAAGACACATAATAATGATACTTGTCTTAATCGTGAAGTGGCGCAATGTAGGATCTCCATTCTCGAATCTAGTCTTCATATTAGGTTTCTTGGAGTTTCTTGTTTTCTTTTTAAGGATTTTCTCATGTTTACACTTGTCACAGTGTGTTCTTTGAGTTGGATTCTGGTAGGGGCCTAAGGTGGAGCATCAGGATGCTTGAATTCTATGTTGTCATGAAACCTACAGAATTCCATTTCATCAAAATCTTCTTCTTCTGATGATGATGATTCCTTGATAAGCAACTCATCTTGTTGCTTATGTTGCAGTATGGTTTCGAATCTTGGTGAGTATCCACCACTATTCTGTTACAATCTCTGATATTGCTCTGTGAATTCTGGACCACCAATACTTTTGGCTTCTTTAAGCCTTTCCGTCCAGAAGAATTTCTTATTCTTCTTGAAGCCCAATAAGTTCACTTCTGACTTCTGGATGAAAGTTTGTTGTAGCAGAAATCATTGCCGATTAGAACATTGGAGTCTTGGCCTTCTGATTGCCAAATTTTTTCAACAATAAAGGTTCATCCTCCTATCGAGACTTGAACCTTCTTGGCAAATGTTTTCATCAAGATTCTTCTTCCTTCTATAGTTTTTCCAATTGCACTCCTCTTTGGATCAGTTATTCATAACTCTTTTGGATAACAAACTTTTTTGCTAGACTGAAACCATAACCGTTATCTACAAAGGCGTGTAGATGATATTTCTTGTATCCTGAAAACTTTAATTCAATCTCCATGTAGTTACTGAATCTATTTGTAGAAATAGTTGCTACCTTACACATATTCTATTTTGAAGAACTTGCTTCCTCTTCTGTAAAATGATTGCATTGCTTTTCTTCACAGTCAGATACTACTTCTTCTTTTGTATCATGGACTGATTTATATTGTTCTTCTTCCCAGTCAGATAATACTTCTCTTTTCATATCTTGGACTGGAATTTCTGCAAGTATTACTCCTTCTATAGTAGTAGTATCAAACTTTGTTCTTTCTAGATCTCTTTCTATAATTTATTGCTTCTCTTCTATCTCATAGAAGTAGTCTTCATACTCTTGTTCAATAATCTAGTTTATTGAACCATTCTTCGTCTTTCTCCTTGCTTCAGCTATAAAGCATTCTTTGTTATATGTTTTCCCCGATGCTTCAAAACATAGGGAGTTCCTTCTTCTCCTTGCATTGACA
This sequence comes from Geum urbanum, assembly GCA_946800695.1. Classification (NCBI taxonomy): domain Eukaryota; kingdom Viridiplantae; phylum Streptophyta; class Magnoliopsida; order Rosales; family Rosaceae; genus Geum; species Geum urbanum. Next base: position 734,808 of record OX326998.1, on the reverse strand, counting down.
GTAGTTGTAGATGAATGATCCCGGGTTGACCTTTTAGGAAGAAATATTTTCTTCCTCTGTTCTTTCTTCCCAGTTTTTTTTATCTCAAGAAGATAAACCTTTCTTTTTCATACTCTTCTTCAGACTTTGATTCTGACTCTTCTGTCGATTCGTCTTCTTAACAGACTGAATAGACAGACATCTCTTCATCATCTTCCGATGAATAGACTACCTCGTAGCCTTTCAGATTTTCCATCTCCATGGATTTTTCATACTCTTTAAGAAGAGCCTTTGAACTTCTTTTATTTTTCTTGGGGACATTCGTTAGCATAGTGCTCTTCGGCCTTGCATAACCAACATCTGCAAGTTTTCTTCTTTTCTGGTTCTTGATGGATTCTTGTCTTCTTGAAAATTCTCTTTCTGAGATTTTGTTTTTCTCTTTTGTAGTTGGATCTTCTCTTGAACCTGCAATTCTTCCTTCCGTTTCTCTTGAAACATTTTTGGAAGTGTTTTTTCTGATGCCTCTTTTCTTCGCATCCCCAGTTGGTTGGTGCATCTATCATTTTGGAACAGAAGTCACTTATTCCTCTGAGCTGCTTCTTGGCTACTTTTGCTTTGGTGTTAGCTTTACACTATTCGCACATCAGCTGCCTGATTCTTTCTGCAACTCCTCCGATTGAAAACCTCTCTAGAGGTTTTTCTTCTATGCTTTCTCTCATAGCTGTTCTCCATAGTTTAGGATGCTTCTTGTGTAGGAGGTGTACCAAGTCTGTACTTTTAAATTCTCCTATGGTGTAATAGTACTCTTGGAATTCATTCAGATATTCTTCGAAGTACTTCGTGTTTCATATTTTGAAAGCATATGTGTTGGTTTTTGCTATTTCTCTGGTTTTTTCTCCAACATATGAGATGTCTCCGCATAATTGATCATATAGCGGAGAGGCAAAAGTATAGGGATTCGTATCATTCTTTATGTCTTCCAGCCATTGCTTTCCTCTGATTGTTTCTTTGAAAGGAAAGTAATATTTCTTTGTCATTCCTAGGAGTTGATTCATAAACTGTATGCAAGTCTTTTGTTTCAAATCTTTCGTATGTTGTGTAGATTGCCATGAGTAGACTAGCTTCCCATTTATCGATGGCCTTTTTCTTGTCTAGAGCTTTGTCTAGATCAAGCCATACTCCTAGTTGGGTGATTGACACATTTGGAGTATTTTCTTATGGAATGAATCTGTGGGATCTTCTTTCTCCCTTCTTTCCACTAAGACCTCTTTCGTGTGGAAGTTTGGTCTTTCCACCAATCCTAAATATGGTGGTTTGTGAAGGTGATGGTTGTGAAGATTCTGCTTCTTCCATGTCCTCATCTTCTGCCTCTTCATGTAGAAGAAGAAAAACCTTTCTTTCCTTTTTAAAGGTAAAAATTTTGATCTCTTTGATCAATTGTTCCAAGCGCAAGGAATCTTCACACTATTTTACTTCCTCATAAAGCTTGAAGAGTTCTTCTGATTTTGAATTTTCTGCTCTTAGCATGCTGATGTTTCTTTCTAACTCAGCATCTAAGTCTTCTTCCATAATTGGGTTAGCCCTTATAGAGATTCTGGTACTTCTAATACCAATTTCTTTGGTAGAGTTGCTTCTCCTGAGCGGTCTAGAGCTTTCTCCTCTTAAGATTTCGAGGGATACGCCACTGATTCTGTGTCCTTCGAACTTGAGGTTGACATCTCCAGTCTTTCTATTCTCGTAGACTACTGCTTTCGAGCTTTCTGGTTTCTCTCTTAAAAACCAAATAATTTCCACTCTAGTGGGAAAGTTACCTCATCCCATGTTACCTTGTGAATCTGTTGATTATGGTTCTTGGGATTTGTAAGAAAAGCAGTAGTAAGGCCTGAAATGTTTGTTATCCTAGTCTTTGGCTCTACTGTTGTGCTCATTAGTTTATAGGAGATTCTATAAACTACTACAAGCTCTTGCATGCCTTCCTTCATAGACGTGCCGTCTGTTTTGACTCTTAGTTGTAGACAGTAAGCGGCGTCTACTAGGCTAGTCAAAAAGTTTGGGAAGCAATTGAAGTATACAACTTGATTGCATAGTGATCCTTGAAGCGTTCCCAGTAGACTTTTCTGAAAATCGTTCAGCTTATTGTCTTGTAAGACGTACATGACTGAGTAATTTAGGCTTTCTCTGGTTAGTAACTTTATGCCAACTTGGACTGCTCCAATGTGCATAAACTAGAAGTTTCTATTTTTGGACTTAGAAACTTCCTCAGGTGTTACTAGAAGGAGATCTGTTTCTCTTGTTGTTGTTGGGATAATGAATTCTAGAATCTTGAATTGATGGATTTCCATCATATCAAAACTTCCTTTTTTATAGATCTAGTTGAATTCAAATTTCGGAATTGAAGTATTTTGGACATTGCTTTCTATTTCTTTGAACTCAAACTCTTCTGAGTTCAACAACTACACCGATTTTTTCTTGAAGATGCTCAACATCTTTATGTCTTGAGTATCTTCTTGTTTAGATTCTCTTACTCTGACCGTTGGCAGATTTGTTGGAGAATATAGAAAAAATGACTTTAGCAGTGAGTTTCCTCTTGGAACTTGTAGTGATTTGAAGTCATTAGTCTTTCTAATGATTGTTCGAAGTTGACTATTACTTGATTTTTTTTGTTTTCTCGAGCTATCTTGTGAACACAATCAAGGATCTTCATCTGTTAAAGATCTAGTCTCTCGATTTTACTATTAAATCTTGTTAATAGTTCTTGCTTTTCTTCCAGCTGATTCTGGATGTAATCCACTTTGGCTTCCAATCCATGTAATTGGTTGTTAATAGCTGGAAGAATTTCTAAATATTCTCTATATCTAGATATTTCTAATAGAGACTCTTGTTGTCTTGCATCTATTAGGTCTAATAGATAATCTAGTTTCTCAATTATTACCTCAGATGCTGATCCTATCTTTAGAATTTTGAGCTATAACAAGCTCTGATACTAATTGGACTGGGGATCTAACTAATGCTCAAATAGACAGTTGATGCAAAAGCATTTCTATTTTTGCCTTATCTCTTGACAGGCCTTCAAGAAAAGATTGTTCTCTAGCAATTTTGAAGTTAACAATTGCTTGCTTTCAAGGACGAGGATTAATTGCTCTTGTTCTTTTAAATAATTTTATTTTCTTTTGTATTAGTGATGAAATCCCATAAAAGTTTAAGTCTAAACCTTAGATCATGTATTTTTGGAAAGTGAGAAATTTTTCTATGGTGAAAAATAACTGTTTACCTTTGAGTATAGAGGATAGATCTCCAGTTGCAGGTGTTTAAACAGATAAATTATGGGCCCACTTCGCTTTTGAAATTGTAATAGCATAAATGTACCATGCATGACATGCAAGGGTACTATCTGACTTAGCTAATGGTGCTAAACTGATGATGCTTTTGATAAGGTGAATGAATGCAAGTGGATATGTGAAATACATAAGTGGATGAATTAAATACACAAGTTTGGTGACGTGATGGTCACTAAAACACTATTTATGTTACCTATTGGTAACTTAGAAACTAGTATGTGAATTTTGGGTAAGTATATGATGTATAAGTGACTTTTAGGTGATTTGCACATTAAAAAGGACTCTAATTACTCGTAGAAAAAGTAACATTTTATATCAAGCGTAAGGACATTAATCTAAATCCAATGGTCGTTTTCACCTCACTCCATTGTTACTATCTTACAAAGTCTTTAAACCGAAAGTCCCACATGTATGCTTCCCAATGTGCCCGAAGATACCATTCAGGTTTTTACATTAGGAACATATTCGTGTAACATATACCATTGTTACACGAACATAAATAGTACTGACAATAAAAGGTCCGATATATTTTTTATGTTAATTGTTAGTTTATATTTGTTCTGTTCTCTTAAATTATGAAACTGATAAGATAGAATGAAATGAGTACATACGCGTTTGTAAATGATTAAAACAACTCATAGTACACTGAGAAAATAAGAAAAATGAAGAAGAAAGCTTGTATAGTGTAAACAAATGAATGAAGAATGAAAGATGGAAGAACAAATTGACCGAGAATATACCTCCATGCTCGAGAGTTGAGATTGACAAAGAATTAAGGTGCTATAACAAATTGATGTCAATATAATTATAATGATCAGTACCTATTAGATTAAGCTAAACACAAAATGTCAAAGCTAAACTAAATGCATAAATGAAATTATGGTACACTAGAAAAAAGTCACACACTGTGTGTGCGCATGATAGATAAAAATAAAATATTTTTTTGAAAAATTTAAACCTAATTTAAGAAGATGATAGATACCGTAAATTAATTGAAATAAAAAAAATAAAAATAAAAAACTGGAGTAAGTTATTCGAGAGAAGAAATAGAAGAATTTTATTTTTTATTTTTTATTTTAACTCTTTATTATTTAACTCTTTCGCTCTTTTTTTTATTAAACTCTAATGCATTGAACCTACATTTTATTAGGGATATCTTTTGGCATTATGAATATTTGGCCATTTAACTTATTAACCATAAAAGCTCCATCTCTTTTAATATATAGAGATTAATATTTCGATACATGAAATAGAACTAATTCGATGTGTTAATGTACAAATGAATTTATGGTACATAATGACTGGTTCGCTAGAGAGTTGAGGAGCTAATTCATACAGCGTATATATCACAAGAGACAAAATATTTAAGTAAAAAGTCAAAACCAAATTAAGCGTTAAAAAATGAATGTACGAATATTAACACATTTACATATAGATGGAAAATAGTTATCTCTAGCTATATGTGTTAAAGAAAAAATTATTCAAATGATTATTCATTTTTTGATATTTTAGTCACTCTATTTTTCAAAACATCATTTTAGTCACTTAATTTTATTTCTGTGTATCAATTTGGTCACTATGTTTAAAATAAACATCACTTTAGTCATTGAACTAATTATTTATATATCACTTTAGTCACTATGTTATCCCTCATATATCAAAAATTTGATGTATAAAACTGACGGAGTGACCAAAGTAATACATGGAAGTAAAATTGAGTGATCAAAGTGATATTTTAGAAAGTAGAATGATTAAAGTGTCAAACGTGACAAAGATGAGTGACAATTTTAATAATTTTTCCTATGTTAAATGCATATCGTAAACTTTTGCAAAAGTCAAATTCCATTCAAGTGGGAATTCAGGTGAAGATGAGAATACACGGTCATCAATGATACAATTACCAAAAATTCTTGTTGGTACCATTGGGTGGAACATGTCGATCCTCGCGAAGCAGATGGAAGTTGTACCACAGCCAACACATTGAGTTGGCACTGGACAACTGAAATTTATATAGTGCTCCAGTGAGACTGCACAAGATCGATCGATGTACTTCTTTCCCCTACGAAGTATATGTGCACACTTGCCTACTGTTGGGACAACTCAAGCACTGTTGCTCGAAGTGGTACATACATACTTGTTTCCGTCGTCGTCGTAGGTGGAGTAGCTGGCCGTGAGATTGACGTCGATGGGTGCATGCCAAGTCCATATCGCAAAGCGGGCAGTAGAGAATCATTGTGTGCACTAGATGGGGGTCGATCGCTCCAGCAGTTGTGGAACTGTTCGCAACAACCATCGGTGGCATCAAGAGTTCGAGGAGCAAGAGAGTTGCAACTTCTCATGCGTGCCAGCAATAAGAGTTTTGATTTTTCTCCAAAGTCTCGATCTTTTTTGTTGCCAATCCAAAAAAAATTATTCAAACCTTTTTCTAACCAAATGATCTTGTCAGGATATTAATCATGAATGATCTTTATCAATCTATATGCATGCTGGATTCCTAGAGGAAAGATTTCTAGTAATTATGTTGATGTCTCGCCCCACAGATCTAATAGAGTACATGAAACTACATTTAATTTTGTTTTTAATTTTTTCACTGCAATGGGGCTATGAACCCATATAAATGTGAGACGATATAAACGAGTTGGCCTCCATTTTTTAGAAACGACATCAAACAACCTTTTGATTGCATACAATTTTGGATAGAGATGGATAAAAACCTAAATGAATTGTCAAATCAAAGATTGAGATTTGACTTGAACGAGTTGCCAAAAGAAAGAGATCCAAACGGTTTGTCCGGCAAAAGATTGGAATTTGACTTAAATAATTAGCCGGATTACAACCTGAACAAACTAATTCGACGTACGATTGCATGTATATTGTGAATGGATTGAACATATTCAATACAATATTATATTCCACTTACTAGACTTTAATTGTTCCTATTTTTTTTCTTATATGTACAATATTTTAAAAAATACATAGGTGAGAATGTTAAAGTGGCATGGTGGAGAATATTGATAAGGAATTCAATGACAAAGTAGAAGAAGGCAATAATTCAAATCGAAGGAATACGAGTGAATTATCTTACGAAGAAATCATCAAATACTACCACTTAACTCAGGCTGAAGCAGTCAAAGAACTCAACTTTACTCATCCTAGTTTCGTTAAGAGGTGTCAAAAATTGAAAATTCCTTTGCTACACTACCAAAGATACACTAAGTATACACAAGCGCAGGGGACGCAATGACATATACAACCAACAAGAGATCCCTCGAGAGAGTGACGGGAATTGAAGAGATTGAACTTTAGTGTCGTTTATCATAGTCTAGGTAGTTGATTTTCACAATGTTAAGTTGTGGAAAATACATCATCTAAATAAAATTAGATGACAATCATTGTTTCATAGGTTTTCTATCAACGCCTCTAGAGGAAGTGTCTATCATGTTTAAGAATAAATAGTCATTACGTGATTATGCTCATTAACAACATATTAGTTCTATAATGTATAATTAAGTAATTGATAAATAAAGATATTCCTTACTACATTAAGGGGGCAGACTATGGTACCTAAGGAGTATGCCATACCTTTATTTATCACTTTAAGAACCAAGTTTACAATATACATGAGCAAAAATTTATAACATTTATAACAATATTACTACAATAACCATATTTTTTGGATTATTTTATAATGTTGACAACTAATTATATTACATTTACTATTTTGAGAACAACTGATTCAAAAGTTGTAACTAAGTTTATAAATAAAGTAATTATCTCAAATACAACTAAATAACCCAAAAAATAACTCATACTACCACAATGACCACCTAGTATTCTTAAGTGATAAAATAAAATTATCATACTCGATACCTAAGAATGATCCCTACATTAATTCATATTCATATGAAAATCTGATTTGTCTACTGCATTAATTCATATGTACGTCTTTCCCCTACGGAGTATATATATGCGCACTTGCCTACTATTGGGACAACTCGATCGGGCACTGTTGCTCGAAGTGGTACGTACTTTGTTTCCGTCGTCGTTGCAGGTGGAGTAGTTGGTCGTGAGATTGTCGATGGGTGCCAAGTCCATATATATCGCAAAACGGGCAGTGGAGAATCATTGTGTGCACGCACTAGATAGGGGTCGATTGCTCCAGTAGGTGCCAAACTGTTCGCAGCAACCATCGACGGCATCAAGAGTTCGAGGAGCCAGCTAGCAATGAGAGTTGCAACAAGCATGCAGGAATTTGAAGATTCCGGCCTTGAGAGCCATTTTTCGATCTCGATTCTAGCTCACCCAACTTCTTGTACGTGCTCTTTGGTGAATACTTCTTTGGCAGTCATTCCCTCTTTGTTTTTATACTGCTTATGGTAAGGGTGATCGAATTAAATCCTCCACCACCTAAACATCGAAGAGAAAAAATGAAAGAGGTATATATATATATGTATAATGTCAAAGCTGCACGGTAATATGAGACAGCTCCAAAAGAATATTGATTTTTCTCCAAAGTCAAAATCTTTTTTGTTGCCAAAAACAGAAATTTCAACTTTTTTTCTAACCGATTCAAATGATCTTGTGAGGATATCCGGGAAGGATTAATCATGAAGGCATAAATGATCTTTACAATCTATATGCACGCCGGATTCCTACTGAAAAAATTTCTAATAATTATGTTAAAGATTTTTCTAGTAATTATGTTGATGTCTCGCCTCACAGGTGTAATAGAATACGTGAACTTAAATTTAATTTTGTTTTTAATTTTTTCACGGTAGTGGCTATGAGCCTATATAACTGTGAGCCTATATAAAGGGGTTGATCTTCATTTTTTAGAAACAACATCAAACAACCTTGCATACAAAATTTGATAAGAGATGGATCAAGACCTTAATGAATTTCCAAAACAAGGGTTGGGACTCGACTTGAATGAGCTGCCAAACGAGAGAGACCCAAATGATTTGTCGAACAAAGAATTGGAATTTGACCTAAATAATTTGCCGAACGAAGAATGGCAACCTGAGCAAACTAATCCAAGGTACAATTTAATATATTCGAACATATTCAATACACTATTATATTTCAATTACTAGACTTTAATTACTCATATTATATATATATAATATTTTTGAAAATATAGAGGTGAAAATATTCAAGCGGTGGAGAACATTGACAAACGAATCAATGATAAAATAGGAGAAGGCAGTAATTCAAATCAAAGAACGGGGAGTAAATTTACTAAATTATCTGTCGAAGAGATCGAGAAATACACCTACTTATCTCAAAGTGACGCAGCCGAAAGACTTGGTGTTTCCTATTCTAGTTTCGTTAAAAGGTGTCACAATTTGAATATTGTTTGGCCACGCCGCTCAAGACAAAGAAGAGATCCCCCTATAGCCCCCAATAGACTCCGACAAGAATGGGAGATATTGAACTTTGGTGTCATTCACCATAGGTGGTTATTTTCAAAAAAGTTAATATATGAATCCCTAAACTCTAAGTCTTGCATAAAATAAAATAAGATTGCCGATCATTGTTTCATAAGTTTTTTATCAGAGCCCTTAAGATACACTCTCTATCCAAGCTAAACACAAAATATTAGTTTTTTTTTAAGCAAAGACGTCACATTTAATAATATAGTAGGTTATATTATCATAGACCTATCATAAGGATACGACTTGGGCAACACCAACATTCCTAAATAATCTATCTAATCGAACATGATCTTGATAGAAAAATTACAACCACTAATATAAAGCACAAATAAAACTATGTGACCATGATTAAAGACATTGTCAAGACGGGCAGACTACCAGGCCCCGACAAATCAAAGCAAACCATTTAAGTTTTAGCCTCCTACTGGAGCGGGCACAAAACAGCCAGGCCCCAATAGAAGTCTAAATCTAAAATTACCTACAAACCACCCGGATCCCAAGTCAAGATCCAAAATGAATCTGAACCCAAGACCTAGACCCAAGACTCAGCAAACCAAAAGGAGCAAAGGTCAAGACCAACCGCCCCAACTGTAGTCGGGTGCACAGGATCCACACCCAAGCCCATCAAAGGCAACTGCCGTCGTCGAACACCAACCACTTGCACCTCCTTTGGGGACTCACTGACAAAACTTCAAATTTCGGAAGCCAATCTCCGGTCGCCGTTTGGTCCACCAATAAAAGACATGTGCCACGTCGAAGACAACTTGCCTCTTGTGACCGAATGACACCGGAAGCCACCGCCCCTGGTCCACACACAAGAACTCATTTAGCCGTGCCCTTGGTGGACGCCGAGCAACGGGATCAAACTCCCCGACCAAGAACCTGTGACAGGTCGACCACCTGCAAAGTGAGGCGAAGCAAAACAAGGACCTAACTACCACTGCCGACGCCTTCAGCCCTCAGCTGCACAACCCACTCGGAGCTAACTTCGGCAACCAAAATTGTGTCTAAGACACCATGAAATTGGGAATCCTGGACCACCACAGATTCATCACCTCTAGGGGGAGGCGAATGAGCGGCTAGCCTATCAAAGGAAGTTAGTGACGTCTTGTGACAAAGCCTTAAAGCCGCCGCCAAAACTCTAGAGGAGTGCCAGAGAGCTTTCGCTCTCAACATGTAGCAGCGTATATTTTTGTTTAATGCATTCACAAAATATAAAAATTAATTCAAGTATAAAAGGTTAAATCATGGTACATTAATTCATCAATACATGAAATAGAACTAATTCGATGTGTTAATGTAAACTTGACATTCCCAAAGTCAATACCAGTTCGCTAGGGAATTAAGGATCAAATGAAATACAATTTCTAATTCAATTCATGCACACAAAAAAATGAACTCAAAAAGTCAAAACCAAATGAAGTGTTAAAGATGAAAGCTAGTACGGATCATTAACACTTCTATTATATTTTTTTTAAGTAAGGGTTTGTGGCTATCCTCAAGTCTCGATTAATGAAAGAGTAGAATACAATGGAGGACATAAACCATATACCCCATAAGAAGAGCCACATCCGACATATTATCAGGCAACTCGACTAATACATTGTATCATAAATTGCATAATTTAGTAAAGAATGCATCATTGACTACTCTATATATTTGCTTTACGTTTGAGGCGACACAGTAACGAAAAATAACTTGATAATGAAGACGCATCAATTCCCTTTGAACAACTTCACTACTATATATGTTGCCAAACGAAATTTTCGTCGGCACTACATCTCATTCTATCATTAGGAGGGTGCGCCTATTCGACGAACCGAAAACTACCTAGAACAGACAAGACACCAAATGTACACAGCCTGAAACAAATCTCACTTCTGCCAATCTCATTAGAGTATTAGCTTATTTTAACCAGAGCTACTAATAAAAACAAAAACTCAATTTTTAAGTAAACATAATAAAAATAGGAAAATAAATGGGTTTGGGCTGGGCACATCTATTATATATATTGATGGAAATAGCTATAAATCTAGCTATATGTGTTAATGCAGATTGTAACTTTTGTAAAGTCAAAATCCATTCTTTTGGGATTTAAGGAGCAGATTAGAGAATACACAGTCAACATTATCAGCTAACACGGTATCAACGAGACACTACTAGAATTGCTAGCTTTTTAGTAAAACCAATACCATTTTCTATCAAGTCCCATGACTCCGATCCAGTTCCGCCTTTGGTCCACCCTATATATATTGCTATATTTGACAAAGTCTCTCTACTCCTCATCAAGAAATGCCACGTAGGGATGTACGCCTTGCAGTACGTATCATGACATTTTTTATAATACTTCGGAGTATTAAAATTTTTCATATTTAAAGCGTAAATAATTTCTACGATCTCTATTTTCAGATAAATAAAGTGATCTAACGCTCTAAAACTCGGAAGTACTATAAAAAACTGGCACATCATACATATATTTCATCAATTATAATTTTTCCTCTTTTCCTTATTATTATTTTTAATTTCTCGAAATCAATAGCAGAAGGTCGTCTCATGCATTGACATTGTAAAGACAAAGCAACAAAAACACAGTGTATGAGTCTACGTAGAGACTAGAGAGATTATATACGCGCCAATTTTTGGGTCATCAGTCGCTGACTTCGACCTAGTTCGATCTCTATCACCATCGTTAAGAGCTCATACATGACCACGATGTTAATTTTAGTCTCGAAGTTTTCTGGGCTGGTTTTAGCTTAAGCGAGACTTTTCCGGGAGTAGTATCCTGTTAAGAATATAAACACGACACTTTCCGGGAGTAGTATCCTGTCAATGCGAAACTGATTAACAAATAGTGTTGATGAGCCGAAGTGGGCGGAGCACCGAGCCAATGAAGCTGGCCGAGTTGAGCTGACCGAGACTATGTCACCATTTGACTGTCGTGGGCCGCTGGAACTTGAGTTTCTGTTTATACACTTCGCTTCCTTCTCCTCCGACGAGTTGTTCATCGGAGCGTGACGTGGAAAACCTAGCGCTGATAACGGCGGCGGCTGCGGAGGAGGTGGAGGAAGAGGGGGTTGGTTTGTTTAACGAGGATATTAGACGAAGGGCTCTCATGTGATGAAGTGGACGGCGGTGGTGGTGATCTGATCATTGATTCAAGTTGGGGTTTGGAGGCGGCGCGTGGTTAAATTTGGCGGGATATTTCCTGAGTAGTTGGTTCCCCACATTCTGATTCTCTCGAACAACTTTGATCTTCTGGGAGGAACAAGAGAGAGAGACAGTGGGCTTTTGTTGGGCTTGGAATCAGCCCTCTTCGTAGTCTGCTTTGGGCTTTTGTTCCTCAGTTTACCCACAAAGCATCGTCCGTTGTTTTACTCAATTAATGGGCTTTAGGTAATCCAGTTTAAAACTTTAAATTTGTATAGCAGCAAATTGGGAAAGTTCTTCCATACCGGGTTTGATGCATTGTTTTTGTTTGAGAAGTGGTTTGTCTAATTACCGGAAAAACTGTTCGGTTTTTAAGATTTGTTGTCATTATCAAAAAACAAATAAAACAGCCGTCGATGAGCTCTTTTCTGTTATTTGGTGTGTGTTTATCTACATAATTATCGTAGAATCTTGTTATTATTTATGATATTTTATGTGTGCTCATTGTAACATGGGGTGCAGGTTTTATGTCTCTCCCCCCCCCCACATGTATTCTTCACTCTCATTAAACAAGATTTGAGGGCTGCTACATCACCCTTATTTAAAAATAAAAAAAAACCTAGCTTGATCGGGTAAATAGGTTGGGTTCGGGTCTTATATATCCGACGGGTTCAAATCAGGTAAATACCCGAACTAATTTTTTTTATTCGATTGATCGAGTTTATTTTGAATTCGGATACCCAAAACCCGACTCCGACCCGACCCATTGATATCCCTAATAGCTGTGGGAGTTTACCTAATTGAGGGCATGGGCGTAGGATAAGCATAGCTTTTATGATATAAACAAAGAAGGAAAGAAAAAAAAATTGACGAGAATATTCATCAACGCCTAGTTTGCTTTTATAATGTAAACAAAGAAGAAAATAAAAGAAAAAATATATATTTACCGAGACAATGACTCGGAAAGATTAATTAAGATCATGTAATACATTGATGTTGATGTATCTCAATTCAATTCATATGTACATACCACTAAAAGTTCACCGCAAAATGTCAAAATTAAATTAAGCTCAAAAAGATAAATACGGCATACTAATGTATCAATACAGTACAATACTATAAATATTTTAAAGTCAATGTTCTACGGTGAAGATTAATACACAGTCATCAGCTACACGCGATATTAACAAGACTGTAATTACCCCTAGTAAAAGTATCATTTTACATCAAGGTAACGACATCAATCTATTTGGATGGTCATTTTCACCCCACTCAGGGGGCGGAGCTACTTGTACACAAGCCCAAACCCTCCTACCCCTTCCCCCCTCGAAAACTCAATAATTAGTATTTTTTTCTTTGAGTATACTGTAATGTTGATATGATAGTGGAAATGTCTTTGTTTTTATTCATCGAAATAGGTTGGATTCAATTCCTCTCACACTCTCAGTATTTTAACCTCTTTATTTCTAGCTAAGTAGGTATTGCTTTTATTTTTTATATTATATTTTTGTATAACTTGTTGATTTTCTTATTCTATAGATACATATCAACGTTTTCAATATATAATTTGTGAATTTCATGTCAACTTTGACATTCAATCTTAGCTTCGCGACTGCTCCACTCAATTGTTACTATTTCACATAGTCTCTAAACCAAAAATTCAGATCTTTTATTATTTCACAGGGTCCCGAAGATACCATCCAGATCTTTATAATCCATGTACTGAAATATGAACTATAAAAATTGAGGATGACAGCACTTAGACTTGACTTTACCCCCTTTTTTTTCCTGGTCCAATATTTGTTCACGAAAGCTGTGTCGAAACAAACTCTACAAATTTATGACCAATCCCAACCTTAACTTAACGAGCATTTTCGGGAACTAGCCCGCTGCATAAAAGGAATAAATAAAAGTAGTGGCTGTGGCGCGTCGAGGCACTTCTTCGACGGTCCCCTTCCGCCCGGCATGCCGGCCCGATCTGAAGAATTCATTGGTCGGCAGGCAGGCGAGACAGAATGGGCGGGCACTACTTCATTACTTTAATTTCTTCCATTTCGCCGGAAAAAAAAAAGATAAAGAATGGTCGATTCACCATTCAGAGCATTAACCTCAAAAGGTCGAATATTGTGGTGTTCTAACAGCGGCAGATCAAACAAGAACGTATTTGTTTCTAGATGAATTTGTTTCAACAACCGATCCTTGTCCGTGCGTGGAAGGAGGAGAGTTGTAGCCGGATCGAATTCCCTTGACCTCTCTTCTCGGCATGATCCAGGCGTTCAATCTAGCAGATCAAATCATGGGTTCTCATCTAAGAAAGATAGAAAGACTTTATGACGTTTCGGTTGAAAATTCGATTATGTCTGACCTCGTGAAAGCAGCTATCCGCCACTCTCCGCCCAAAAAGCCAGCCCCGGGCGCATAGAATGAGGGGTCCGTCCCTCATGTTGTGTTGGCAAAACGGGTTGCGGGCGGGGAAGAGCAGACGTGGGGAGGTCTCTATCCAGCTGCAGGGTAAGAAGGCTATCTTATCCGTAAACTGCCCCATTGAATGTAAATCGTATCTATTGCTCTAACCGTCAATGGAAACTCATGATCAGCGCGTGTCATTATGAGGCTTGTGATCGATCCGTCACTTGAGGCCTCAACGTTCGACTTGCATGTGTTAAACATATAGCTAGCGTAGTAGGATGGAGCCTTGACTTGAGCATTGTACAATTGCTTAAGGCTCCTTCGGACCACGGCAACAAACAACTATTATATAAGGCAAGGCTTGGAAGCAAGCTACCAGCGCCTATCAGCGAGAACTAGGCTTGGGTAGTTCAATCCTTTTGATTCTTCTCTTCATAGTAAACTGATGGGGGGATGCGGAGCAAGAGGTCGAATTACTGGCTCGATCAAAGCGAGATAAATAAATGATAGAGCCAGTAAAAACATAAAAATTAAAAAAGGAAGGAAGAAAGCATAAAGAAAGGATGAAAGAAAAAAATGACCGAGAATATTCCTCTATCCCTAGGAATTGAGATTGACAAAGACTCAAGGAGAATAATTAAGGCGCCGAAACAAATTGGTGTTAATGTCAAATATAATGTTAAGTACCTATTAGACCAAGCTAAACACAAAATGTCAAAGCTAAATTAAGTCTAAGAGGTTGAACTATATTGTACATTAATATATCCATACATGAAATAGAACTAATTGGATGTGTTAATGTAAAATCAACATCCTAAAGTCGTTGCCAGTTAACTAGGGAATTAAGGAACAAATGAGCACATCTCTAATTCAATTTATTATACGGCGTTTATATCACAAAAAACAAAAAATGTAACTAAAAAAAGTCAATTGAATTTAGTGTAAAAGATGAAAGTACGGATCATTAACACATCTATACATGAAATAACTAAATCTAGCTGGATGCGTTAATGCAAGTCAAAATCCATTCTTTTGGGAATTAAGGTGCACATGAGAATACGCAGTCATCATCGTCATCAGTTAACACGGTACGAACAAGACTAGAACTGCTAGCTTTAGTAAAAACAATACTATTTTTCTATCAAGTCCGCTGGTCCACCCCTTATTTGCTATATTTGACCAAGTCTCTCTACTCAAAAATAAAAACACCACGTACGCCTTGCAGTACGCACACGGCGGCATCATACAAAGATTTCGTCAATTCTAATTTTTCTTTCCTTAAATCTATTATTTATTTTCATTTTTCGTTTATTTTTTTCTTTTTAAAATATAAATATATAGAAATTTCATCAAATGATACCTGATTTTTTTTTATCATTTTAAATATTCATATCGCAATTTTATAAAATATTATAATCATATTTCAACTTTTAATTTTGACAAAAAAATCGTACTCACGTTACTAATTCCGTTTATTTTAATGCCACATGTCATATTTTCAGGGAAATAAGATTGACGGTGTCAGTAACAACGGCCATGACTTTTGCTCATTCTATATATTCATATCTCAATTTTATAAAATATTATAATCATATTTTAACTTTTGATCCGACCTAAAGACCGTACCCGCCATTCCTAACTCAGTTATTTCGGTGCCACATGTCATGTTTTCAGAGACATAAAATTGATGGTGTCAGTAATAACGATATAGTTTTTGAGTCGGGATAAAAAATTATAGTATTGTTATGATATTTTATAAAAATTTAAAATGAGAAAAGTTCGGATTATTTGTTGAATTTTCCTGAACACAGAAGGTCGTCTCATGCATTGACATTGTAAACACAGAACAACAACAACAATACACACAGGGAGAGGAGTATGAGTCTATGAGAGACTAGAGAGAGAGATACGCGCCATTTCTGGTCATGAGTCGCTGACTTCGACCCTAGATCGATCTCTATCATCACTGTTAAGCTCCTATCATCCAGCTCAAAAGCTCAAAGATGACGACGACGATGTCAGTCTCTTCAGTTTTCTGGGCTCTAGCTAATTAGCTTCTTCAATCCCAGTAAAGTATTGACCACAACGATTCAACATGTTTGAATTATTGATGGGTTGGATTGAACTAGTAAAGTAAACCAAACAAAGCAAAGCCTCCCTTCTCCGATCGGGAAAATTAAAATAAAGGAAGGAAACAACGGAGCTGTTTCCTTTTCTTTTTTCCTTTCGTCGATGAGTTATTTCGATATAGGAGGTATTATTCTGACATTTTAGACCGACGGCTACAACAAAAACACCGCCACCGCCACCGCCACCGCCACCGCCACTTGTTTCCACCACCTACCAGCTCCACCGTCTCTCAACCACCACCCAATGGCTTCTTCTTCGTCTTCTTCTTCTTCAGCATCTCCATCTCCATCTCATAAACACTTCCCTTCTTCTTCTTCTTCTACTACTCGTCGGAGACCCGAGACAATCAACAGAAGCGGCAGCGACGTCAAGAGTCCACGGCGGCTCACGCGCCAGAGGAAGCTGCGTCATCTCAGCAGCCACGACCTTGACTCCTACGCCCTCCCGGAAAAGTCTCGCTCTTCTCCTACTTCGCCGGAATATTCTTCCACCACCCGAAACAGCATCAACAACAACAGCAACTCGAGGTTTTTGGCTGCCGAGTCCAACCCGAACTCCCGGGTCCCCGACCCGACGACGGCGCCGCCGCGAAAGTCGTGCAGTTCGGCTCTGCCTCAGCCGTTGCCGCTCCCGGAAACGATCCACCGCAGCTGCAGACCCGCCGCCGCCGACAACAACAACAACTCCGTAGCTAAAGAGCAAAACAATACCAGCAACTTCAAAATCTTCGGCCCAGCCTTCGCTAGGTAAATTTAACCCTCTCATTATTATTCGGATTATCAAGAGTTTCCATTCATTTCTGGTTAACGATGTGAGTTTCATCACTTTCATGTGACCTAAAATGAAGCAGGAAAATTGCGGCCGCAACAACCTCAGCGAAAACTTGCAAGGCTCGTTTGCAAGAGCTGAACACTTCTTCCGGCGGCGGCGGCGGCGGAGGAGGAGGAGGAGGAGGAGGAGGTTTTAATTTCAACTTGGGCCTGAATGTTCAATCTAGGACCAAGAATAATAATAATGGTAGTGCTCCACGGAATGGTAGCTCATGTCGTTATCCTCATCATCATCAACCGATCAGTCCACAAAGAGCAAACACTCTTGATATCTTGCCTTCATATTATTCACATGTAGCAGCAGCTGCCCCTACCTTAGCCAACGGTGGTGCTTCCACCAATCACAACAACACTAAGGTGATCTCACCGGAGGCTAGGTTTAGAGACGAAAATTTCAATTTGGGGAGCAAGAGTGCACCGACGAGTGTTTTGTCAAGTCCTGCAGTGAGTCCACGGAGATCAAACGTTAACGATCCGTTTCCATTGTTTTTCGATCAGTATCAGTGGGGGACAGTGTTGTTGTCACCTAACAACAAAAACAACAAGCCTGCACTACTTAGTCCAAGCCATTCTCCACTTCAAAGCCCCACGCCGCGGAGTCCACGGTTTAGTCCTAATGATAGTATTGCCAATGCTCACCCTCTGCCTCTGCCTCCGGGAGCTGCTGCTGCTGCTGCCACCTCGGTGCCAGCGCAGCTGCCGTCTGTTGTGATGCCTCAGAATGTAGGACAGAATGGAGGCCTAACTTCGTCGATGAAAGCTGGTCAATGGCAGAAGGGGAAGCTTATTGGACGGGGTACCTTTGGCAGTGTTTATATTGCAACCAACAGGTATACTAGAGTCTTCATTTTCATTTTTTTGGTATGTATTTGTTGATTTCTTGTGTTGAGTTGTTGTACTTGTTTTACAGAGAGACCGGGGCCTTGTGTGCAATGAAGGAAGTTGATCTCATTCCTGATGATCCTAAATCTGCTGAATGTATAAAGCAATTGGAGCAGGTGTGTTTTCGGCAGCTCTTTATAACTCCTTTGTTTGAGTCACAGGAGTTATATATTGCCATCTACCACGCATCTGCTGTAATTAGTCTTAGGAAATGCTCATTATTTACTTTTAATGGATCAAGTAAGAAACTTTAGGCTATGGCACTATGGCAGCATTGCTATCTAAGAATTCGAGTTTATGCTTGCCACATATAATTGCTGACACTGATGCAGATATGTGGTGATATTACACTTGCATTATGATTTTCTGCCCCATAGTATAGGTTTTGTCTTTAATTTGCTCTACAACTGTTCTTATGAGTTACTTTGTTGCAGGAAATTAAAGTTCTTGGTACACTAAAGCATCCAAATATAGTGCAGTATTATGGTAGTGAAGTGGTGCGTATCTTGTCTTTAAGTTCATATTTGTTAAAGAATATTGCTTGCACAGATGCTAATACGGACGGAAATGTTGTATGTGATTGTTCAGATTGATGATCATTTCTACATCTATTTAGAGTATGTTCATCCTGGATCGATAAATAAATATGTCCAAGAACATATCGGAACTATGTCAGAATCTGTAGTTCGGAATTTTACACGACACATCCTCTCTGGGTTGGCTTTTCTGCATGACACCAAGACAATTCACAGGTGATGATGATGCTTTTCCGTAGAATGTAACCTAAATAGAAAGAGCTTGTTACTCTATACACGATAAATGACGGTGGTAATTCAACTTTTTGGGAATTGGCTGTTCTCTCAGAGCAGTTTAGACGGTAGTCAATCTTATAAAATCCTCAAATTTGTCTAGTTAAAATGGGAATAGAAAGTTTGCATAACCTTTTTGCAGGTCTTGCATGTCTTAAAATGGCTATATTTATTGAGTGGAGTTTTGATGATTTTGATAGGGATATAAAAGGTGCAAATTTACTAGTGGATGCATCAGGTGTTGTGAAACTTGCTGATTTTGGGATGGCAAAACATGTGAGTAATCCATCTCCAATTCTTTGTTCATTTATAGTATGTTATGGTAAAGGAAAAAAAGTGACTCCTACTGTAGCGGGGATTGTTTTATCCTTCCATTACATTCCATTTCATATACACTATTCTTTTGCTTTCAGCTTAGTGCGCATTCATTCGAGCTTTCCTTGAAGGGCAGTCCATACTGGATGGCTCCTGAGGTAATCACGTCGTTGCTAATCGCATTAATTTGTAATTGGTTGTTCATGCTGTACATGGAAGATTCCTTATTAGCTGTTGTGCAGGTCATAATGGCTGTGATAAAGAATGACTCCGATCCCAATCTTGCTTTGGCTGTTGATATATGGAGCTTGGGTTGTACCATCATTGAGATGTTCAACGGAAAACCCCCTTGGAGTGAATTTGAAGGAGTAAGTACTCAAACTTGTTATGTCCAAGTTAATCTGTTTGAGCATATATCGTTGTTGTTTTCTTACATCTATTGTTATATGTTTCAGCCTCAAGCTATGTTTAAGGTTTTGAACAAGTCCCCGGATATACCAGAAGCGTTATCCGCAGAGGGCAAAGAGTTCCTCCGTTTGTGCTTCCGTAGAAACCCTGCAGAAAGGCCATCAGCTAAGAAGCTACTCGATCATCCTTTTGTACGAAATTCAAATGATAAAAATGCCTCATCCTATACTCGTGCCTTCTCGCTAGTAAACATAATGGTAAGGAACTTTGTATTTCCTAAATCTACTCTTGTAAAGTATATATTTCAGATAGAAAACATAAACGAAACAAAGCATCCAATGACTGTTAAATTTGATGTGCTGCATTGTTTGTAGGATAAAATTCCGAAGGACCAAATCAAGAACAAATTTGGTCGAATGCTGGTCTCACCGCGCACTTCTAACTGAAAATGTCATGGACTCCTGAGCATCTTTTTATCCTTGTTGGATAACATTTTCGACTTTTCTTCTCTCGAGTGTTTTACTCCTCCGATTAGACATGATGGGGTGGAAGTCCAGAACTTGAGATGGTTCATGGTTTACGGATTAAATGGCATGATGCAGCTGATTTGATTAGAGATTTTTTACCATTTGACCGTTTTATCGGCACACGGTGGGGATTCAGAAATTGGGGAGCAGCTGTTTTTACCACCCATGATCAAGTTGAGAATTTTCAGCTAACATCAAACTTGAGAGGAGATGCTGATCTGACAAAAGTAGTCTTAGGAGGAAAAATAGATTAAAATGTGCACATACATATTTATTCAACATAGAACTGATAGAAGGGTGTAGTCATATTAATTTGTAAATATTGATTTGTATTGGCTCTCTCAAAAGAAAGTCCCTCATGAATCTTGTTCTTCCAATCTTGTTCAAAATGTGTTGTACGAATACGAAAAATGTTGGCTTCTTTTCTTTCGGAACAACTTCAATTTCACCGTTCAGATCGTATGTATAGACAGTTAATAATTCTAACTTTTTTATAAAAAAAATTAAAAACAAAGGGCGGGATAATTTCCTATGCTATAATAATAATTGAAAATAAAACTAAAATGAAGAGACTTTCAACGACGAAAACTTCGCGCTGAAAGGGTGTCTCTATTTAAAAGCCCCTTCCTTCATGTTCTTTACTTCCACTGTCTTCTTCACTTTTTGAAATCGATCGCGGCGGTGACACTCGTCGAAGCCCAAACCCTCTTCCGTTCAATTCTACTCCAATGGGCAAGCCTCTCTGCTACGGTAACCTCTCAACTCCATTTTCTCTCTTCTCATACTTGTTCTCTAATTCTCGCAACTCTTCAAATTCCGTAGCAAATTTCATCGTCCTTTGATAATTCTACAGATGCAGGTAAAGCACAAGCTTCTCAAGCCTTAATCGACAAGATCTACGGCGCTTTCTCCGATGGAATCCACTTCGCAGCGCCGATTTCATCATCCAAAACCGACGAACTTCACGTCGTAATAGCCTCTCCTCATCCTCCTCATCCTTGTGTGTTTATATAATTAGTGTTTGTTTAATTGTTTAATTATGTAATTATGTGTTTGTGTTTGTTTTAAATTTGGTTTTGAAGGTTAGGAGTGTGTTGCAAATGTTACAAGGATATTGTAGCTCAATATTTCACTGGGATGATAATGGAAACTGTTTCCAAGTTAAGACAAGTGTGTATGTTAGTCACCTATCACATACAAGTCTTCACGGAATTGTGAGTCAGTTTGTTTATGCGGCGACGTGCTTGCAACTGATTGAGATTCTTGTGAAAAAAGTGGGGAGATCCGTGCCACCTACTGTGCGTGCTTTCACTTCTTCTGTTTCGGCCTGGCTTAAGGTAATGGAATGGATTTTTTATGCGATTTGTTGAAGTTGGGTTTGTTATTTATGTTGTTTTGTTTCGGATTGGATAGAGGTGGCGCGATGTGGCTTTGAAGGAGGAAGTGAGGATAAGTAAAAATGACGATGGGAGGACTCCTACATTGCTGGGATTGGCCAGTTCGTTATCTAGGTTTGTAAGCTGTTAGCTCAAAAGTATTATTAGTGATGACGATAACTGCTTAGTTTATATGTGATGGATATCACTGATGACGGTTCATTGATGTTAGTCTATGTACAGGAGCGGAATCGCTGTTGCAAATAGTGCATGATGCTATCCCCCAAATGTATTTTGAGTCGAGTTCTTCTCTTTCTTCTGCAGAGCTGAGTCTTCATGTCCTTGACTATCTTTACAATAAACTAGATCAAGTGTGCCTAGTCCGTGGTGGTGAGGTTGTGACTTTGTCTTTTTTGCAATGTCATTGTTTTCTAGTTTATGATCTTTTCACCTGGTTGTGCAGTCCTGATTTAGAAGTTTATTTTTATTTCAGGACGAAGATTACCAGATGCTACTTCATTTATTTATTGGAAGTATATTGCCGTACATTGAGGGTCTTGATTCTTGGCTTTTTGAAGGAACTCTTGATGATCCCTATGAAGAGGTAATTGTTAATTCCCGAAACTCTATATATGTTTGTGTGTGTGTGTGTGTGTGTGATACATCCTTGGAAAATGATTTCCTGGGCGTTTTTGTGCTTGCAGATGTTCTTCTATGCTAATAGAGCAATTTCAGTTGATAAAGCTGACTTCTGGGAGAAAAGTTATTTATTGAGGCAAGCTCGAAGTCAAACCTTAGAGGTTGGGTGCTCTGCCCCATCTGGTGCCAGTGACCGGGCATCTGTAATAAATGACAAGAAGGGAGCCGGTCAGAGGGAATCCATCTCATGTCCGCTGTTTATTAAGGACATAGCTAAGTCGATCGTTTCAGCTGGAAAGTCACTACAGTTGATCCGGCATATTCCTATGACTTCTTCGGGTGAAGGAAATTACTGTGGGATTGAAGGTTTTGGCAGTTCAAATAAAGGTGTTGACCGTGGGGAGAGCATTGCAGGTTTAACTTTGTCCGAAGTGTTTTGTGTGTCATTAGCAGGACTTGTAGGACATGGCGATCATGTTTTTCAGTGTATTGCAAGTAAAAAAAAAGTAGAAAGTGACGATGGTGTGATTGAGTCAGTAAAAAGCTCAGAAAAAAGTTGGTGTAAGTTCTTGGTTGATACGCTGGTGGAGAAAAGATTGATTGAAACCAAGTCTACACTTGCGGATGGAAAGACATTTCCTGATGCAGAAGAAGAGAATATGTTTGCTGGTTCGGTAAACAAGTTCCCCCTTTCAAGATCCTCCTGTCAAGAAAATCCGGTTACAACAGTCTGCCAAAAGATGCTCTCTGAGAATGGAGATGCATGGAAAACCTTGAACTTATCTAGAAATTTTAGTCTGCCCCCTTTAAATGATGAAGGTCTACGGGAGGCTATATTTGGCGGGGAGAGTGGATCGACTTCTTCAGCCA
Organism: Geum urbanum; assembly: GCA_946800695.1. Classification (NCBI taxonomy): domain Eukaryota; kingdom Viridiplantae; phylum Streptophyta; class Magnoliopsida; order Rosales; family Rosaceae; genus Geum; species Geum urbanum. The sequence goes on along the minus strand of OX326998.1, from coordinate 711,714 downwards.
AAGGAACCAACTATGCATTTGGTTTTCGGTTTGGTGAATCTGAACATCTTCGTTTGCAAGACGACTCAGAAATGTTACGAATGTTGTTTCCTTTCCCCACACTTCTCCCTTCTTTCCAGGTATCGCTGATGGATGGTCTATGATCATATGATATAGCATTCCTTAGGTGTGTTTTTGATTGTTATTCTTTTCAAAACAGGATGATCTTCGCATGTCAGAGCTCTTACCTTTCCAGAAAAATAGCACTCTTCCATCAAGAGTTCTTACTTGGATTCAATATTTTGAACCAAGAACTACTCCACTTCCTGTGGCTATAGTGCAGGAATGTCTCACTGTATACATTCAGAAGCAGGTGAAATGCTCAAGCCTCTTGACCTAACTTGACCTTGTAGCTGTGTGGTTAGTATGATGTGGTGATTTGAAAATATCTTGTATTGTAGGTGGATTGTATTGGCAGGCATATATTGTCAAAATTGATGAATGATTGGAAGTTGATGGATGAACTGGCTGTGTTGCGTGCCATTTACTTGTTAGGGTCAGGTATCATCTTAGATATTGGGTCTGTATTATCCTGGTCTATCAACACGCTTATCAGGAAAGTTGACATGTTTGCTTGTCCTTGCTATCTTTAGGTGATCTACTACAGCACTTCTTGACCGTAATTTTCAATAAACTGGATAAAGGAGAAACATGGGATGACGATTTCGAGTTGAACACTATATTGCAGGTATGGTTACTTTCCAGCTGAAACGGTTGAGAAATTGGAACATCCAATTTGCATCCGTAGAAGCCCTTACAGCTTATAGTTGGATAGAATACGAACTGTTTCAGATTGTACTAAAGGTGGCCAACTTACCTGCCTTTGCTTCCTTCAAATAACGTAGTGTTCTCTGTTCATATTCACTGCAGGAATCTATCAGAAATTCTGCTGATGGAGTGCTACTAAGTGTTCCGGATTCATTGGTTGTATCCCTCACCAAAATTCAAGATTTGAATGGCAACGAGCAGCCAAGTATGGCTTCCCTTCCCTCAACTCCTCGCAAAAGTCGTGCACACATCTTTGGGATGGATGGACTTGATCTACTACAGTTTACCTATAAGGTAGACTCCTGGTGGTCATATTAGTCTTTTCATCTTATTATCTGTTGCAACCACTCTAAATGTTGTATGTTATGATTGTCAGGTCTCTTGGCCACTTGAACTTATTGCAAATGCAGAAGCAATCAAGAAATATAACCAAGTTAGTTCATATCATGGTTTACTTTTGTATCCTCTCTCCTTTTTAGAAAATCGGTAGTTTGATTTGTAATAGGTATATTGCCATTGGAAGACAGCATGGTTACCAATTAGAGCTATTCATCTAAATATGCTGCAGGTCATGGGTTTCTTGCTTAAGGTCAAGCGAGCAAAATTTGTATTGGACAAAGCTCGAAGATGGATGTGGAAGGTTAGCTTTATCTAGCATACAAGTATAATGAAGTTTTGCTCTTCCTGAACCATAAGACGCGTGTGATATGAAGGCCAATATTGTCCTGGTGAATTTAATGATCATTGTTTTCTCATCAGGGTAGAGGCAATGCTGCAAACAACTACAAACGTCACGGGTTAGTGGAGCAGAAACTTCTCCATTTCGTTGATGCGTTTCACCAGTATGTGATGGACAGAGTAAGTCTTGTTTTTTTTTCCCTGTTGTTTTGCTTTCTCCTTGAACTTACATTGTGCAACTACGTGCAATGTGCTGGTGTGTATTCGCTTCTGACAAGATCATGAAGTGTTAGATCACTAAGTACTTCTTGGCAAGCAGGTGTATCACAATGCATGGCGTGAGCTTTGCGAAGGTATGGCAGCCGCTCGTTCTCTTGATGAAGTAATAGAAGTACATGAATTGTACTTGCTGTCAATTCAGCGGCAGTGCTTTGTAGTCCCAGATAAGCTGGTTGGTTAAATCTTGTTTCCGAGCTTATGAGTACTTATATTGTCATTAGATTGATAAGAAATGGAAGACGAAAGCTGAATTGTGTTGATTTGATCTGTTTTGCATCAGTGGGCTCTCATTGCATCCAGGATAAACAACATTTTGGGATTAGCATTGGACTTCTATTCTACACAACTTACACTCAGTGGTGGAGCTGTTTCTGCAATCAAGGCCAAATGTGAAATGGAAGTCGAACGTATTGAGAAACAGTTTGATGATTGCATTGCCTTCCTCCTTAGAGTACGTTTCTCTCGTTCCAACGGTTGTGTTTAATATTGATTCGAACTGTTGAAATTGCATCTAACCAGTGGTTTTTACTGCTTGAATCTGATTTTGCAGGTGCTCTCCTTCAAACTGAACGTCGGACACTTTCCTCATTTAGCAGATTTGGTTACTAGAATCAATTACAATCACTTTTACATGTCGGATACTGGAAATCTAAGGACGCTTCCAAGTTCTGAAAATATTACTTCTCGACTGGGAAAAGCTTTTCTAGGCAGAACAGACTAGTCATTGTACATAAGTTACTAATTCATCAAGTTCAGTAATCAGAAGTAAAACCTTCTCTCTTCTCTTGCATTTATCAAATTGTCAAACTTACATAAAGATATCCGCATGAGTATTATCACAGGCAAATTGTAAAGTTGTGCACAAAGAGAGAATCATATACTACTACTAGTTCATCTCTATACAGAATTGGGAAACTATTTGCAAATCCCATGTGATTTCGATGGAAATAAATCGAGGAATGGGATACTAATTTGTCTAGGAACAAAGCGAAACTAATCCTGATAAACTGGTTCTAGCGTTCAATGTCGATTTCAGCTTGATCTTCCGATAGGATGTTTCATCTTGAGAAGATGAGAGAGAGACCTGCTAATACATGTAGTCGACTATTTGGAATACCAGTCTTTGCTAGTGCCCTCCCCTTCTTGTCGAGTAACACAAAGCAAGGTACATATGGAATGTCATAATGAAGCATCTGCATTAACAACAGAAAAACTCAATTCCTTGACACTTAGAACTGAACATTGAGTTAAAGTGAAGAACCATTCTTCAAGTATTTGAAACAAAATGGAAAACAACATTAGAAAGAAGAAGCCCCATGAACAAGAATCTTTTTATTCCCAACTACTATCAGAATGGTTCAAGACCAGCAAACTCTCATGCTCTACCAAGTTCAACACCTCAAACTCCGAAAGGTAATGCAGATATATAACACATGAAATCGCAAAGCATAATCAATTCTAAGTTTCCAACCCAAATCAATATCATTCACCAAGCAACCATCCACAATGTATTCAGTATATAAATCTTTTCCGACACAGAGGGCGAGTGAATCCACGGACCCAGGATACCTAGTAGTCTAGCAATCGAGCATGCTCAATGTAATGTCCAGTGCATTTCCTTCACAATATATACACTAAGCTTCCGAGGCATAGCAAATTCTACAGCAGGGCCGGCCCTGAGATTCGGGAGGCTCTAGACATAGTGAATTTATGGGGCCTCATCAAGAACAGAATCTGAACGAATTAAACGAATAACGTTTAAAACAAAACATTAAAACGTTAGATTTAAAGGATATAGAGCACTATGCTTCTAGAGTTACATAATCGAATTTGAAAGAATAATATTTCACTTCGATTGATGACAAAATTGTAAAAGACTTCGAGAAAATAGCAAAGAAATTGCCTACGAAAGACAGAGAATAAAAATTACAATTAGTAAATAAAACCATATAATAAAATTTACAACAAAATTGTATAAAAAACCCACAAAACAGTTAATTTTGTTTTTTTTAATTAATTTTTTTTGGGCTGACTAAAGTTTTTTGGGGTCCTCTTGGGGGGGTCCCTAGGCGCAGGCATAGTCTGCCTAGTCTCAAGGTCGGCCATGTTCTACAGTTAGTACTGTTGGACAAAACAATCAGAACCTAAAAACACACAGATGCAAATACTAGGATGCAGAATCTTAATCAAGAAGGAAGGGTACCTCGGGCAGCCATTTCTCATTCTCGGCGTCCGCCATGACAATGTTAAACCAGTCCGAGTTCCTACGCTCAACCTCCACAACCGAATCGAGTAACGAATTACACAGCCTGCATTTGGGTGAGTACAACTCAATCATTGTAGCCTCTTTTGCACTTGCCAATGCACACGCAAATGCTCGTTGCTCGGCTTCACCTTGCCCTCCAGGACTCAACATTGTTTTCGACACGACACTCTTATTCTGGTTGGTTCTTGCATCCAAATGCAATGGCTTAAATTGACAGACCAAGCTGAACGCAATGGAGCCAAGACTTTGCATAGATTTAAATAGCCAAGGGGTCTCAAATTTGCAAACATTATTAGTCTGCGGATTATTTTGATTCATATCCCATGGCCATTTTAAGCAAAAGCTAAGCTCTTTGGGCATTGTTATATCTCTCTATCTCTAAAGTTTCAGCTTCATCGGAAATCGTGCCCTGCAGTTTTTGAGTTCAAAGCTGAAGTGTTCAAAGTGTGTTCCCCTTCGTTGTCTTTTGAAACTGAAAGCATAGAAAACGATTCATAATTTCTAGTTCTATTTATCTAATCTAGTTTTAGTCAAGGCAAACGTACCTTGTTGTTTCAGAGAGATTCAACGGCTTGTGTTCAGAAAGTCGAAGCTTGCTTTCTTTACTTCTCTGAACTACTTCCGTCTTCAGGTTCTTTAGTTCTGTACTTCTTGTTTGGGCTTGGTTTTTGGCTTTTAATGGGGCTCGGTGATTGAAGACTTAGCCCACGATATGTTCGTCGACATAGGTCATAGGCTAGAGTTCTGTGTTTTTTTTATATGGCAAACGAAAATCATTCAAAAAATACAACTAAAGATGGTGTAAACAAGCACCGGACACACAAAAGCAACGTAAATAACTATAACTTAAAGGAACGAGAAAATAATGCTGAGGAGCACCTAAGACTGCACTATAAATCTGATAAGCAGTGTAAATGTCAAAGTAACTACAAATGCCGGGGGTTAGAGTTTTGTGGTTGTTCTTCATTTTAAAGGAAGTACAAAACTGAACAATTGTACATAGCAATGAATGTGTTCTTTTTTATTACAGAAATTATCTCTGTGTAGTTATGCTTCACCTCATCGGAACATTATTATTACAAGATTAATGTCTGACGAGGCTCCTCTCTGCTTTCTACAAACTCGTAAGATCTTACAAACTCATGAGCAAGATCAAAGATAGTAATAGTAACAAACTGTTTTGAATAATAGGTACACCCAAAATTTCTTAAGCATCTGCTTCAAACTTAGTACAGCAGCTAATTAACCAATTGTTCTTCAACTGACATTGTGGTACGAGTCGATGATGGCATCTGAAAGGTATTCACACTTGGCCAAATTCAATCCAGCCAGGGATATTCTTCCATCCTTTGTCATGTATACGTGCCATTTGTTCGTCATATTCTCGGTCTGACCAAGCAAAAAAAAAGTAAAAGGAGATCAGAATTTAATCTCGGAAAAACTGAAGAGAAATTGTAGCGAATTCGTGGACTTAATGTAGACATGATATGATGAAGAAGGTTCTTATAGTTTATATGTAGCAAGGAAATCACGTACAAGGCATTAAAAGAAGGAAGAGAGTATTGGTGCCATCACTCTAGATAAAAATTTATGACAATCAGTTTTGCCTAGACTAGGATAGATTCCGTGAAAGATGATGATCGTTAGCTGAGGACTGAGTAAATTACCTGAGTTTTGTTCAAGCCTGTGAATGAAAACATGCCAATTTGCTTCAGTATAAATGACCAATCCTTTCCACTCTTATCTTTTGCACACAGGCTATCGTAAAGTTTTTGCCTCACATTCTTTATTCTACCAGCCATCATTTCCATTTCTGCTTTCCATTCTCCGAAAAGTGTAGGATCTCCAACAATATTGGCCACGATCTTTGCCCCATGAATAGGAGGGTTCGAGTACATAGGTCGAGCAATCCTCTTCAGTTGGCTCTTTACCCTGTATACATAAAGCTATTATCATTCAATCCCTAAAAAGCTTTGGGTATGATCACATCATATATGGTATTCCATCACCATTTAAAAAGATAAGGCATAAATAGCCAAAGCTATGCTTGTGTTTCAATGGACTTGAACATAAAATGAACCCATGCCTTCGAATTTTAGCCAACGCCCAATGTAGTAATTCTACCTTATGCACATGATGGAAATCATATACGAGAAGATAAAGGCGTAGTGTACTTCATACGCACCTTGCTGCTGTATCAGCTGAGTTCAAGACAACATTGATTGCTCCAATTCTTTCTGCATAGAGGCCAAGGTTTTTACTGTATGACTGAGCAACCAGAAGCTCCATACCTCGCGCAGCAAACAATCTGACAGACACAGCATCGGCATCCAGGCTTCCACTAGCAAATCCCTACAGCATATTCACAAAGTTCACATATCAAAATCCTACAACTTTAGAAGACACTTAACAAAACCATAAAGATTAATATCATTACCCAAAAATGAATATTAAATAGATACTCTCAGGCACAATGAACTATCAAATTTATAATCCTGAAGTTGCAGTATAAGCAATGTTACAACAATTAACAATGGCTTCCCTTCGACCAGTAGTATTTACCTGGTATGCAACATCGAAAAAGGGAATATGGTTTTTCTCTTGAATGACATCAGCAATTCTTTCCCACTGTTCAGGGGTTGGATCTATGCCAGTAGGATTGTGAGCACAGCCATGAAGCAACACAAAAGAACCGTCAGGTGCAGCCTGAAATCGAATACAAATTACATAGTATACCCATATTACAACTAATGTCATCACAAGATCCAGAAGGTGTTCGATCAGAAGAACAAGTTTTCAAAATTTTAAAGCTCGAGTGTAACGAGGGGGGTAAACATATTTTACCTTTATGTCTGATATCATCCCCTCAAAGTCCAACCCAACTGTTTTTGGATCATAGTATCGGTACTCAGACCATGAAACTCCAGCATCGTTAAAAATATTCTTGTGATTGCCTGCAACACATTTTTGTTACACATCAAATTAATAATCTTGAGATGAATGATGCGAGTAATGATTTGGAGGTAAGACTACAGACCCCATGTAGGAGACGATATTAAAGCTTTTGCCCCAGGAAAATATCGTTCTATAAACGCCGCAGCAAGACGAAGAGATCCAGTTCCTGACAGACCTTGAACAGTTGCCACCTGCAAGAAAACCAAACTCAACACTTCAAACAACAACACGTTCAATCAGTGAAATGTCAAATTGCAAGATTTCCGATTTTTCACTTACCCTCTGCTCCTTGATTACAGAGTTGTCTGCTCCAAATAATAACTCCGCAGTTGCTTTGTTGAATGCCGCCAAACCTTCAATCGGGAGGTACTACAGAATGCAAAATCAATTACACTTAGCATAAACACCTCGATATAACTTCAATTCATTTTAAGTGTCAAGTAAATTGACCTCTTTGTTCTCCCCCTTCTCAAGCATAAGATTCTCTGCCTACATTACAACATTCGGGTATCTCAATGTAAGTCAACGCACTTCAAGAATCTCTTATCAAAAACATAGCTTTATTTCATTCATTTTCAAGATAAAATCTTTACCTTCTTAACAACATTAAGCACATAAGGCTGAAGCTCTTCGGTCCGATAAGCCCCGACTCCAAGATTGAGCTTCATCTCATGTGTACAAGCTTTGAAAGCTTCGGATACTCCGAGAATCGGATCAGGTGGGGCCATGGTGACACCATCGAATCGAGAAGTCTTCACAGCAGCAACCATAGACACTCGACCAAAAGACTGCAAAAAGACACAAATTGTAACCACATTAAACTCATGGTTTTGCAACCGAACCAGTTAAGAGATAATTGATCATAATTCTAAGGGGACACATACCTCTGTCTTCATAAAAAGATTGGTTCTTTCCAAAGAACCAAGCTTGATCTTTCCCTATTGAAAATAAAAATCAAACACGTTTACTGAATAGAATTGTAGATAGAATTGTAGATGAGAAATAGTCAAAATAGAGTTTTTTTTTTTTTTTTACCTTGAGAGATGACTCATTGATGGAGAGGGAAGCTGAAGGAGATACAGAAGTTAAAGACAATAACAGGGTTGAAGCCATATCTCAACTCAACTCAACTCTGAACTCCGAAGCGAAAATAACCAAACGCGTGATCTTGGCGTCAGAAAGTGAAGAACTAAAAAGTGATTCTAATTGATAGATAGATGGATGTGATATAGATATTGGAGAGAGAGAGAGAGAGAAGAGAGGGCGATGAGTGCGATGAGAGAGCTCAATTAACTCACTCAAAAGTCAAAACTAAGGCTCAGTGGTGAACTGGGTGATCAGTAGCAGCAAGCTCGTTGTTTTGTAAGGATGGATTTATTGGTAGTGGACTTTTCGTGGAGCCACAATGCATGGTGTAATAGATGTCTATGGATCTGTTTTAGTCAATGAACTGAGATGGGCTGACCAAATGGAGGCGGCCCATTTCTTTATTTTCTAGATTGGTATGGTCTGGTACTAACCAAACTTCATTTTGAATACCGGTGCGTCTAGTTCATCGTCAACTGAAGTTTGTTGTATGAAGCTTGGACCTCAAAAGCTTAGATTGTTTTGAAAACATGTTGCTTTTCAAAATTTGGGAGCTTGAGGCTATACCCTAAACCATCATATGTAAATTAAACTAGCTGCGGTTCTCACAATTCGAGCCTAATATAACGTGGGTGAAGCCAAGAAAGCCTAATATGGATATACCCAAATTGAAATGATGTCCAACCTCTACAACATGAAAGTAACTCATCTATCATAATCCCATCAGAGATATCAAACAAGAATATTGCATTAAACTACCACCTTAGCTGGATCAGATATCATACACATTCAGAAGCAGCATTCATTCAGATATATAGAAATTCCTCAAAGTCGAATTTCACCGGAAACGACACCACGCTATTGTTAAAGAAACATAGATCAATAAGACTGACTGACTGAGTGACTCTTATGAGTTCTTACATATGTAAAGCAACAAAGTACGAAACATAAAATTGTGATCCCAATTATCTATTAAAACTGACACATGTCACTGAGAGAATTGGAGCAAAAACACCTCAGAACCCAAGCTTGGTGCGACGCCAGTGCCTGCGCTTAGCATTGTACCTGACAATCACACAACAAAACCAAAATGAACTACAACTATAAGCATCTACAAGTTGAAAACAGAAATTACAAACTACAGTGTAAGCCAAAAATATACACACATGGAGAAAGTAACTTTGAGCATTTGGGTGGTGACGAACCTGATTTTGTTGTCAGTCCTGAGACGAATCCAGTGAGGGATGGGCCTGTTCTGCCTCATCTTCTTCCCAAGCTTCTTCTTGATCATGAAGCTCTTGTGTGAAGGCTGCGTATCAGATAATTCAGATTTTTAAGATTTACTCACTCTATCAAATCCCATAAAGATATTAACTTGCAGAAAAGGAACTTAGACAAAATATATAGATGAGTACGAAAGAAACAAACAAACCATGGTGCTCTTCTTCAATTTTGGTGCTCTGTGTTTGCTTGGCTTAGCTGCTCTGCGGCGACTCTCGTAGTGAAGAGAGAGCAAAACAGCAGGAGCCCTAATAACACTTCGCGCTTTTATGGGGCGGTATTGTTAGCCCAAGCCCAAATTATATATCCACATAAAGGTTCAAAGGCCCAAGTTCATTAGTATGATAAACCCATTACTAGCCCATTCTTTTAATTTTGAACTAGAAAAGGAGGAGTTGAGGAGAAGGGAGAACAATGCTGCTGCTTCCTAATTCTATTGGGAGATGGTGAAAATGTTAGCCTCTACATCTTGGGGTTGCATTTGGAGGGTGACTGTGTGTGTCACCGTATGCCGAGGTTGAAGCTTGTAAGTTTTTGTAACTCTATTGATTTATGTGGAGACCTCTACTTTGGTGTTTCAAGTGTTGGTTACTGGTTAGTAGTCACTCCTCATGCTTTGAAATCTGATTAAGCCTGTTATGGCTACTCTATTTTTCCAACAAAAAGGAAGTGTGTAAATGGTTTCCTACGTAGAGCAGGAATCTTAGTCTTGTTCTCATTCTTACTAATGTACTGTTTACCAAAGAGGTCATTGAATCAAATTATGCATCTTTCCATTTGATCTCATTCTTATAAATTGGGGAAGAATCTAACAGCATGTAACAACTCAAACAAAAAATTATGCACAAATCAGTACAAATTAAGTTTATCGCGAATTAATCGTATCGTGTGGTTTGTTAACAAATTTTTCACTGAGCAAGAACTAGACTTTATTTTCTTCACAAAAGTCGTAGAGTATTTTATTTTGAGGTCATAGAAATTTTCGGATAAACGAGCTATTTTTTATGATTTTTGGAAGTTTGAGTGAAGAAAATACAAAAAAAAAAAATATTTGAGGCAGTTTGGTCTGGACCGTTGGATTTTGATCAGATCAAACCTTCAGTCGTTGATCTAATCAGCTGCTTGGGGTTTAAATATGAATTTTTTTAAAATTTAAATCAAAAAAGTTGGGCTGACCCGTTTTCAGGCAAGACCCGTTTTGCAACCCGACCCGTTTCGAATTCGAACCCACCTGAAAACGCCATCGTTGCTGGCGTTCTTGGTATGGTTTTGAAGCTCTTGCTTCTCTCTTTCGATTCATGTATGTATTGTGGGTTTTTGGGATGATTTTGGGAACGAACCAATTCGATTTATCCGTCGGTTTTCAGGTTAAATCGACGGAGGTGCTCCGGCCACTTTTCGTTGGGGTGGAATCAGTTGAGATTCACCCTAAGAGTCAAACCCCTATGGTTTGGGGGAACTAGAAGCGATGACGACGTCAAACTCGACCGGGAAAAATTTTCGGCAATTTTCGAGCCGTGGGTTTTTGGGTCGATTTCTGGCTAAACGGCGGCAAGTTGGGTTTTGGGTTAGTTAGGAAAGTTGTTTGCTTGGTTGAGATATTTCCAACGAGGGGTCAAATGCTCCCATTGGAGTAGTTTGCACCAGAGGCGTGCGTGACTCACGCGCCGCTGCATGTGGAGGCGCGTGAGGGTCACGTGCCACAGTTCACGGCGAGCCGAAAATTCAAAATTGACCGGGGGGTTTTCGGGATAGTTTCTGAATTGATTTTCATACGTTTTATCGAATTTCAGTATTAAATGAATCTGTTATTTATTCAGGAGACCGTGATCAAAATTTTAGCGAATGGCTTCCACGGGACCACGGAGCTAGTTGTATACTGTGAGTGGACACTTTTACTCTTACATTTGATTAGCGAATCTATTTATTATTTATATTCAGCTCAATTTTCAGTTACAGTTTCAGTTTCAATTTCATTTTTTGAGGCTAGATATATACATACATTCAGTATTGCATTGATGCATTGGTTACTTGGTTGATCCCCGAGTGGCTTTAGAGAAGGATCAACACTTCTCTCTGGTATTCACGTCGTCTTTGTGTTAGGAGTCACCGAACGATTCTAGGTGGCTAGAGGTTCTGAGATTCTCATCACCGCTTCCACTAACACATGATACTCGAGAATGGTCAGATGTCCCCTCGACGTATTTTTTATACTACTTTTACAGTATTCTTGACTCGCTATAAGTTTTAATATTTCTATTCATGGAAAGGCATATTGTAGATTCTATGTTACATATCTTGGATTTATTATCGTCCACTCACTCTAACCTTTTTATTATTTTATGTGCCTTTCCTTAGATTTTTCGGTTTTTTCCGCCCAGTTTCCGGTTTATATCGTGAGATAGCATGTCAGTGACGAAAGCATAGAGTTCGTGTCACTGTACTCATCTAGTAGGTTCCTAGCTTAACCTGCTAGTCCTGTGTATTATGTAAATTATAAGTCACTCTAAATATTGTATAGAGTTTACTTCCGTTCTGTTGTATTTTCTCATTCAGTCTTCAGATTTCTTCTCACCTTCTGTAAACAATTTATATTTCTAGTGGATTCGGTGTTTGATTTATTTGAGAAATTCGGATGGGATTTAGTGCCCACAGTTTATTTTTGTGGACATTTTAGAAGTGTGTTTTCTTTGCAGGTTTTTAGGTTTCTTGAATTTCAGTGGAAACCCTAGCAATTTTTTTGTAGATTCTATTGTCGTTAGGGCTTAATTTCGGTTTAGAAAACTAAATCAGGATCGGGTCCTTTCACAGTAGCAGCATCTTAAATTGAGGCGCAATTCTTCGTCTCATCGTACAAAGGGAATGAGAAAATACTCGGCATAGAACAGTTCCAAATATTTTAACTTTAAAACACTTAACCAACATAACCAATAGAATAAAATAGATCTAGAAACCACTCAATGGGATATAAATTCCAAATGAACATGTAGAAAGATGTCAGGGAGGCTTTATAGGTTATATCTGTCGATTGAGCTCGAAGCCACAGAAGGGAAGCCAGTGCACTGTGGCCTATTATCTATTGCAAATAAAACTCAATGTTAATAGCAGCTAGAGCGAACTAGTATGATGATCTAGCTGGATGAGTTTTGAAGGTCCTTGAGGAGGGGTGATTAGGCCATTAACTACTATTTACCAAAAGTAATGTATGACTGTTATATTAACACAAGGTGGAGCAAATACTAATTGCTTTTCGAAGGCTTTCAATACGAAGATTGTCAAGTGGTTTGATAAACAATCAGCCAATTGAGTCTCTGTTGGAATAAAAGTCATCTCAAGCAAGTTATCTTCTACTAGGTTTCTGAAAAAATGATACCTGATCTCAATATCTTTAGTACGAGAATGTAACACAGAATTTCTTGAGATATTTATGCCACTTGTATTATCACAAAACAAAGTAAGTGTACCTTGAGAAAATCCATAATCATGTAGCATATGCTTCATCCATAAAATTTGAGTGCAACAACTTTCTGCTGTAATATATTTTGCTTAGGCAGTGGATAAGGAGACACAGTTTTGATTCTTACTATGCCATGAAACCAGGTTATTGCCTACAAAAAAAAGCTTCCTTCTGAAGTGCTTTTTTTCCCTGTAGCATCATTAGCCTAATTAGAGTTTGAGTATCCTGCAATTTCAATGTTAGAGTCAGTTGAGTACATTATACCAAAATCAGTTATTCCAGAAACATATCGTATGATACGTTTAACAGCTTTGACATGAGATTCTTTGGGATTAGGTTGGTAACGTGCACAAACTCCCACACTGTAACAGATGTCAGGTCTACTAGTAATGAGGTATAGAAGAATCCCAATCATGCTTCTTTAATATGTAGGATCAGTATCAATTCCTGCAAGATCAGCATTGATTTTATAGCTTGTTCCTATTGGATTTCGAACAGGAGAAGATGTCTCCATGCAAAAAAATTTAACCAAATGTTTGGCATACTGAGTTTGAGAAATGTACAACCTGTCATTTCTTTGTTGCACCTATAACCCTAAAAAATAGTTGAGTTTGCGACATTGGCTCATTTTGAATTCATTCTCCATTGTGTTAGTAAATGTTTGACTGAACAAGAATAATGGTAGAACCAAAAATAATATCATCAACATAAAACTGAACAAGAATAACATGTTTAGAATTACTTTTAACAAACAAAGTTTTGTCAATTGAACCTCTAACATAACCATTATCAATGAGATAATAGGATAACTTGTCGTACCAGGCTCTAGGTGATTGTTTCAGTCCATACACAACTTTTTTTAATTTGTAAACATGATCTGGATGACTTGTTTCAGGAAAGCCTGGAGTTTGTTTGAGATAAACTTTTTCCTTAATGTCCCCAAAGAGGAAACCACTCTTGATGTCCATTTGATATAGAGTAAATTTCAAATGACACGAAATATCCAACAAGACTTTTACTGATTCTAACCTTGCAACAAGTGCAAAGGTTTCATCAAAGTCTAAACCCTCAATTTGATTATAGCCTTGAGCTACTAATCTTGCCTTGTTTTGGGTTATAGTGCATTTTTCATCAATTTTATTTTTGTAAACTCACCTAGTTCTAATGATGTTCTTGTTAGAGCATCCGCACCCATTTAGGACTTCCTATTAGCGAGGAATTCCTATTTTCAGGACTTCATGTTACTATTTAGCAAATAGGACTTCATATTCAGTGTTTTTGCGCAGCAGTGCAACAAATATGAATTCTTATTACTATTCATAATCATAAAATTAAATTTTGATTAATTATTTGTAATATGTTTATCCAATAACTAGGCGACACATGTCATTATCGTGTACATTATTGAACCAAATTTTCGATAAGATTTTCAACGACTCATATTGTGACACGTGTCACATCCACGTGTCACTATCGGCTAAATTATTGATGAAGATTTCCGGTGAGATATCTAACCAGTGATAATGCAACACGTGTCACATCCACGTGTCACTGTCGGCTAAATTATTGATGAAGATTTCCGGTGAGATTTCTGACAAATAAGGATGTGACACGTGTACTCATCCACGTGTCACTGTCGGCTAAATTATTGATGAAGATTTCCGGTGAGATTTTCGACAAATGAGGATGTGACACGTGTACTCATCCTTCAACATCAGATTATCATAATTTTGCTATAAAATCATCATCTCTGGCTCCTAAAGATTGAAACCTCACAACACGCATAAGTCACTTGATATTCTATACCTAAACACAATTCTTCCGTTTTTCTCATCCAGAAGATGAATCATAACGATTACGAAGAGTCTTCCAGGAGGAGGCGCCAACAAAGTCGGCAAGCTACCACAATGATGAATTCTTTCATCAATGATGCAACCATGGTAGTTGCCACGTTTGATGATGAGCCACCCCGTCGCCGCCTTCCAAACCATCCAAGGCAAAGGGAACCTAGGGGTTAGAATCTGCTTGAAGATTACTTCATGGAACGCCCTGTTTTCCACGAGCAAGATTTTCGCCGGAGGTTCCGAATGAGCACGCACTTGTTCAACCGGATCAAGACAGACCTCTGTAATCACGACCTATTTTGGCATCAAAGAGCAGATGCCACTGGATTGCAATGACTCCTCCCCGAGCAAAAGATGACCGATGCTATACGAATGTTGGCGTACGGCGCAGCCGCAGATCAGTGTACTGAGTACACAAGGATGGGGGAGTCAACAACGTTGGAATGCATGGAGAAGTGATAAAGAGAAGTTGTTATATATTTATATATACTTATATTGCCAAAGAGACGTACGTGGGGGAAGTGGTGTGTGTCAGGATGGCTGCATGCATGCATCTTTGTTTATATATATGTCAAGTGGGTTGAAAAGAAGAGGCATGCACGTGATGCATGCTGGCCAGTGAATCAACTTTGATATATATATATATATGGCTATCGAAGTTCGATGGCTATCGAAGTTCGATGGGTTAGCAAGGAGAAGAAGAGAAGAAGAGAAGAGTCCTAATTTAATAATGAGATTATGAAGAGTTGGACTTGGACTTTGGGAGTCCATTTGCTTTTGGACTTTTTGCTGGCACGTGGGTTGCTAGCTAGGTTAATTAACCTAGCTAGTTTGAAACATATAAATAGCTAAGAAGAGAACGTACGCAAGGGAGGACGGACGTATCGAAGAGCAAGGAAGCTGCAAGTTTCTCCTTCATCCGTTTGTATCAATTTCTTTCATGGATTATTTGAGTTTATTTTCTGATTCCATGAGGAGCTAAACTCCATTGTTAAGGGGCTGTTTTGAAGCCCCGTTCATGACATCTAGATTGCTTATGCACTTTAATTAAATTTTGTTTTTGTTATTTGAATGAGGTTTCTTTGTTATTTATACGGTGATGATTCTTGATTATGTATGCTTTGAGTGCACACTTAGTATGCATGTTTAGGAATCTAATTCTAAGAAAATTGATGGCTGTTGGTGATTATTACCTTCCTCAAGTTTCAATAGTAGAACCCATACATGCTTGGTATAAGAAACCCTAGGTCTAGTAAGACACGACCGTAGTGTACTTATGAAGCCTTGTAGATTCTCAAACCCTTTCTAAATCTTAATGCGTTTCTCTTAGTAAATTCGAGTCCGTGACTTCGGGTTCTTTGAGGGATAGACAATATTGATAAGCAGACCTTCAATGTTGTAAACATAAGGATCGGGTAATAAGTTGTGTTCACAACTCGGGGCCTTCCTGGGAATCTTTCATTCATAACAATTACATTATTTAGTTAAGCATTTGTTGTCTAGATGGATTGACGGTGGTGGATAACACTTCCCTTAACCCATTTTATCATTGATTCTAGTTTTAGTCATACTCTGTTTTCTGTTTCAGTTTCATACTCTGTTTTGCATAATTTTGTTCGATAACCTATCGAACTCCGATTGCATCGAAATTTTGCATCGAAGCTCGATAGGGTGTCTTTAGTGTCTAGTGTTAATTTCGTAATTTTAGGTCGAGTCTAGCTATTTTAATTAATTACGTTAGTGTCCAGTGGTCGAGTCAGTCAGCTTTCTGGCTTTTGTGTCTGTTTGTAGTTTAGAATATTAAGTCTCATCTTTCCCTGTGGATTGACCCCTATACTATTGTACTGCATTGACAAGCATATTAAGTTCATTATAGGGTATTTTTGAGGGTGGTAAAACACCGATCAAATTTTGGCGCCGCTACCGGGGATAGATCTAGTCTTTATATTCTAACGTGTCTTTTGTTTCTGTTTTGTTTTGTTTTCTTTCATTTCTTTTGTAGTGTAACGTGTCTCTTGTGTGCAGGTACTTAGTGCATGCATACTCGAAGGTCAAGGAGAACTGAGCCTTTATTACTTGATTTAGAGATTGAGCGCTCAGCTAAGCAAAACCGGAAGCAGAAGAGGCAAGCAGAACTGGAGGTTGGAAACACGAGTGGAACAGTGGCAGAACCTGAGGTTGAGGTGGAAATAAGTTCAGATTCAGAAGAAGAAGTTCCTCAATCGCCACCACAAAGAGCAGCAATGGGAGAACAACCAAGAACGTTGATGAATTCCTTTGTACCTAGTGCTCAGGGGAATTCATCACCAATAGTGTTGCCAGCTCTTGGGACTTATTCAGTACCTCCTGCTTTACTATCAGCCCTACCTCATTATAGGGGGGTATTTTCAGAGGACCCTCAGCAACATTTAGCTGAGATTGAAGCTTTAGCATCAACACAAAATTTACAAAATGTTGAATCTAATGTGTTGAAACTAATTTTATTTCCTTTTTCTGTGAAGGAAGGAGCGAAGATGTGGTTCAATTCTTTAGCTCCTAGGTCTATACAATCTTGGGATGAGATGAAGGTAACGTTCATGAATGAGTATTTCTCAGCCCAGAAGACTAAGCAGTTGAAGAAGGAGATTAATAGCTTCATACAAAAAGATGGTGACATGCTTCATGAGGCATGGAGTCATTTCAAGGAGTTGTTGAGGAAATGCCCACATCATGGGTATGATCTAGAGGACAGGATGACTTTCTTTTATGAAGGTCTAGAGCCAGCCAACAAGACAAGAGTGGATTCTGCTTGTGGAGGTATGTTTATGTACCAAACAGGTCAGCAAGCTCATGATACCATCGAGAAATTGGCTGAGAACACCAAGCAGTTCTATACAAGAGAGAGAACGTTGGCGAGCAAGAAACAACAATCTGTATTTGAGGTTGCCACCAACCCAGACATGGACAAGAGAATGAAAGCAATGGAGAAGAAGTTGGAGTCCATTGCTACTGCCATCAAGAGCCAAACGACATCATCATCATCTGTTTCTCAGGTATGTTCTGTATGCTCTATGTCAGATCACACTAACGAATCTTGTCCATTCATTCCTGAAGAAGAGCAGGTGAACTTTGTACAACAAAGAGCAGCGAGGAATGACCCTTACTCAAATTCTTACAATCCGGGGTGGAGGAATCATCCAAATTTCAGCTATGGAAACAATAGCAACATCTTGAATCCACCCCCAGGTTTTAAGGTAAGACAGGAGTACCAGCCGCCACAACAAAAGGAAGCATCCTCAGTACCAGATTCCGCTTTAGCTGCCATCATGGCCAAGCTTGAGGGAATAGAGGTTCATAACAGAGACTCTAGCAAGGCATTCCAAATACTAGAGAAACGGATGAACAACATGGAACAACAAATGTCTACTAGAGAACAGGGCACCCTTCCGAGTAAAGTTGTGCAAAACCCAAGATCTCAACATGAAGCTAATGTGATCACATTGAGAAGTGGAAGAGTGATTGAAGAGGTTGAAAAGCCTACAAAAACATCTTTAGAAGATGAGCCGGTCCTAGAACAGGTGCTGCCATTTCCACCACTACTGCAGGATCAGGGAGAGAAGAGCGTACCTGGATAGAAAAATTCAGCAAATGAAAAATCAGGTAAGTCGACTTCTGAACCTTCTCCTTCAATTCCCTTACGTGTTCCATTTCCTGGCAGGTTGA
Organism: Geum urbanum; assembly: GCA_946800695.1. Classification (NCBI taxonomy): domain Eukaryota; kingdom Viridiplantae; phylum Streptophyta; class Magnoliopsida; order Rosales; family Rosaceae; genus Geum; species Geum urbanum. The sequence continues at coordinate 693,359 of OX326998.1, read as the reverse complement.
AGAACAAGAAGAAGGATGAATTGGAGCAAGAGATTCTAGATACATTCCGGAAGGTGGAAGTGAACATTCCGTTGCTCGATGCGATCAAGCAAATACCGAAGTATGCAAATTTTCTTAAGGAACTTTGTACAATGAAGAGGAAGTTCACAGGGACCGAGACCGTGGCCTTGAGTGAGAAGGTGTCAGCGGTACTTCAGAGGAAGCTACCACCCAAGATGGGTGATCCTGGACGATTTACCGTCCCATGTACAATTGGTAACACGAACTTTACTGGAGCTTTACTTGATTTGGGTGCATCAATAAACTTAATGCCATACTCTGTGTATAAAACTTTGAATATTGGTGCATTACAACAAACTGGTGTTACAATTAAATTAGCTGATCGATCTAACTGCTACCCCAGAGGTTTTGTTGAGGATGTTTTGGTGCAGGTAGGTAAGTTGATCTTTCCAGCTGATTTCTTCGTATTAGAGATGGAGGCAGAGCCTCAACCATCAGAGCTACCATTGATACTTGGTCGTCCATTCCTACGGACCGCTAGGACCAAGATAGATTGTTTCAATGGTACCCTCTCCATGAAAGTGGATGAAGAGAAGATCCGCTTCAACATCTTCGACGCAATGAAGCATCCTAGTGATAATGATTTGTATTCCTGTTTTTCTATTGATACATTTGATAATTTCATGCAGGAATTTATGCAGCATTCAATGAACGAGAATGAGGATGCGTTGAAGAAAGCGATTGAAGAAGGGGGGAGGAAATCTGAAACTTCCCCATGCTCTAAAGTGTGGGATGAACTTGAGGATTTGATCACCCAAGTTCGATCCATGGATGAAGAAGAAGAAACATTGAGAATCAGCTCAGCTGAGGAGTTAGTGATGGGTGAAGCGTACGATGATGTTGTGGCAGCCCTTGAGTCATTGCCATACATAAGAGGTAGTTCAAAATCTCTTCCTCTTCCTATTACTAATGACACGCTTCTTCCTTCCATTGTAACAGCACCAAAGCTTGAGCTCAAGCCTTTGCCTGAGCATTTGAAGTATGCATTCCTTGGAACTGGTGAGACTTTACCAGTCATTTTATCTTCAAAACTAACCATGTTACAGGAAGAGAAGCTAATCACTGTGCTCAGAGAGTACAAGGAGGCTATTGGCTGGACAATTGCAGACATTAAAGGAATAGATCCAACATTGTGTACTCATAGGATATTCCTTGAAGATGGAGCAAAGCCAACGAGAGAACCACAACGGAGACTCAACCCACCTATGATGGATGTGGTGAAGAATGAGGTTATCAAACTTCTCGATGCAGGTATTATTTATGCAATATCTGATAGCAAGTGGGTGAGTCCTGTGCAGGTAGTACCCAAGAAGTCGGGCATCACAGTGATTAAAAATGATGAGGATCTGCTGGTGCCAAAGAGAGTTCAAACAGGATGGAGAGTCTGTATTGACTACCGCAGGCTTAATGCCACAACCCGTAAGGATCATTTTCCTCTTCCTTTTATTGACCAAATGTTGGAACGTCTTGCAGGTCATGCGTATTATTGCTTCCTCGATGGTTATTCTGGCTACAACCAGATTGCCATTGACAGAGAGGACCAGGAGAAGACTACGTTCACGTGTCCTTTTGGCACGTTTGCTTATAGGAGGATGCCTTTTGGGTTGTGCAATGCACCAGCTACTTTCCAGAGATGCATGATGAGCATCTTTTCAGACATGATGGAGAAGATCATCGAGGTATTCATGGATGATTTTTCTGTTTTTGGTGATTCTTTTGATACATGTTTGAATAATCTGTCCCTAGTTCTAGAGAGATGTGTAGAAAAGAACCTTGTGTTAAATTGGGAGAAATGTCATTTCATGGTTGAACAAGGTATTGTTTTGGGACATGTAATTTCTGAAAAGGGTATTGAGGTAGACAAGGCTAAGGTTGATGTTATACGTACTTTACCACCTCCCACTACTGTGAGAGAGGTGCGCTCTTTTCTTGGACATGCAGGTTTCTATCGCAGGTTTATCAAGGATTTCTCCAAGATAGCCCGACCTCTCAGTGCATTGCTCCAGAAGAGTGTGACGTTTGATTTTACTGAAGATTGTCTTGCTGCCTTTTAGTAGTAATAGTAGATATGAAACTAAACCAAATTAATGCAACCTCAGGAGAAACAGCTCGCTGAAGAGGTTGCATTCCACCCTGTTGTATTCCACCTTGAGAAACTCAGTCAGCAAGTGGATGCTCAAAGGCAACACCTTGGACAGTTGAAGTCACAGAAGTAAGCTATATATCTTAATATTTTTATCCAATATCGAGTTTCATTTCAAAGACATAGAATGTGCCTAAAAGTAGGTGTCTGGTACAAAATGTGCAACCGTATAATTTTTCAAGTGTAACAGCAATGTGTATATATTTGTATACACTGATAACTATAATCGTCCACAGGAAAGTAGTCAGAAGGCCTCTGGTAGAAGAAGAGATAGGTCTTCAGGAGTCACTGTGTGCAAATAACCCAGATGCTCTGGAAAAGCTCCAAAAGCTGAAAGATCTTGAGTTACGAAAAGATTCAATCATACATGAAACTCTAGAAAGGTATATTTTCTGGAAACTAAATAAATGTAGCTGGATCATGTTTATCTCTGGTCCTTATGTCCTCAAATTTATGTGATGACTTCCGTTGCCTGCTAGCTGGTGATATTTTATCATTCTGTAGGGAGAAGGAACTTTCTAAACTTTCTATGGATCTAGGGAAGCTGCCGAAACTGGCATCAAGGAGATCTTATATTGAAAGGGTCAAAGAGATCACAAAAAATAGTAGGAAGCAAGAAGCTGACATAGAGCAAATCTTAAAAGACACTAGGGAGCTTCAACTAGAGAGTAATTCTATCCAAGAACACCTCCATCGTACATATGCTGTTGTAGATGAGCTAGTATTCAGGTACAGAACTTGTCCCATGACTCACTATGATATAAATGATGAAGAAGTAGTATCCGTGGTTGTCGGTTATTCACTTTTGTCATTCCAAATACTATTTTCAGGGAAGCAAAGAAAGATGCAGTATGGAGGCTACCGAATACGAAAAGAAGCTAGTGGCAATGGCTTCACGGAGCTTAAATGCAGACAAACTACAAGCTGATCTTGAGGTCATTAGGAGGGAGAATGAGTACCTAGAGAAATCACTCCAGGGTAATTAAACATGTAAAACTCTTTGCTTAATATAATCATTTACTTAAATATTTGTATGCACACGATTGCTCGCTCAAAAGGACAAAAGAAAGAAAAATAGTTTGCCGATTAGGATTACATTACTGTTACTTTAGGCGGTCCTCAAGCAGTTCAGAGCTGGAGGATACGGAACTTCAGATAATCTTGTTACTGATGAAGCAGAACTACTGCAGCATCAGAAGCTTGAGAAGCTTTACATATCAACACGTGTTGGAAAGGTTGCCTACTTTCTCAATGCTATCTGCTGAATCAATTCATTTTCTGATCTATTACTAAAAAACTATTTAATTCATGGTTTAGCATTATCAAAGAGACATTGTTCGTGGTGTGGAGGGATATATTGTCACTGGCTCCAAACAAGTTGAAATAGGTGAGTCATAAAACTTATGTCATTCGTAAACCTCAAAAGGTAAGCAAAATTAAGGTAAAAATACAACTAGTTTCTGAAAGAGACAAGCAGTATGTAATCAGAAATACTCAATCAAAGACTACAAGAATGACAAAAGTGTGTCAAATTTTATTCAGTATAAAGAACACCAGCATACCTCTCCTCTCCTAAAAATGATTCCAGAAGTCCAACTAATTGTTTCCCCTGTTTGCTGCTGATCAGGAGACAATGTATCCTTCTGCTTCTTCAACCAGCACTGAATTTTCAAAGTTAACAGATATAAGAACCTTTATACACTTACATATACACAATAATATATAAAATTAGAAAACTTGAAAAACTAGTTTTCCCCTGCTTCAAGTGATTAGTACGAACTACAAGACCTGTAGTTTCTGTATACCACGAGCTCAATCACTTGTATAATATGGTCTTTAAAAGTGGATTTTACTGACAAATGAGTATTCCTGATCCTCATTTCTTCTACTGTTTCTTGTCTTAACACAAAAAATGGCATACCAAATCATTCCTTAGCTGAATGACCAAGTTCTTCTATATATTTTATTAGCAACAAGTAGTTCTGATTTCAGATGTTCCAATAAAGCAATGTACATGTAACACGCAAGAGTACAATAGTGATTAAAGCAAGTAGTTCTGGCCATATGTAATATGTAACCTAAGAGTGATTAAATAAGACGCTGCTTTTTTATGCATATAAATGTATTGTACCTCTTGAACAGGTCAGTGTTGAGCATCATACACTTGCCAACTTGCCTAGCTTAGAAATAAGATATAAGATATCTAAGTCTATCAGCATAGACGCATAGTGCAGACCAGTTTAACCATTTAATTAAGAAGTGAGCAAACCAGAAGCATAGATATCTTAATTAATTGATCAAGTACCAGACTACCAGAACTAGCCAATACAATAATATGTGATTAACTGAGAGTCTCAGACAATGAGTACTGAATCACAACCACAATTATATCGATATTGTTTGATCATAATTATATTGATCTTCATTTTAATACCAATTATATCAAACACGACAAATTGCGTGTTTCATATTCACAGACCTAACAAAAGAAGATATATCCACATGACTCTTACACAAAGATACATGTAATGCAGCTGCAAAACCACCCAGACTAATTGACTAATTGGAGCAAAACAAATGCACTACATTTACACAAGTATAAAAGAAAACCATGCACCATCATTCTCGGACACAAGTAAATGTCCTGGATCAACAACTTTATGTTTCACACAATTCACCATATGAGGATTCATGTTTCCAGTGTCGTACTTATTCGAACAACACAATCACTCTTTACAAAACCCAATTCTAAGCAAACGATGGAAGCAACCCAATTCAATTTAACCAAAACCCAATTGCATAAGACCATAGAAACTAGTATAGCAAGAATGAATTCGTCAAAGCATCTCATTTTCATAGATTTAACAAAGCCCTAATTCTAAAAATTGAAAGAATGAAACCCAAAACAAGGATTTGATCGAGCTCGAGAGATAAGGGGCTCACTGGTCTGGAGGAAAACAGCTATGAAAAGTCTTGATTCATGGCAACGAGGTTTTCAATCTTGCGGCGAAGAAGAGAAGAGGCGAAAACTGAGTGTGGAAATAAGAATGTTAAACTGGTTTCCCGTCGAACTCGCGAAAGGAGAGAGAGAGAAGAGAGAATAGACCGAAGGATGTGCGTGTCATTTAGAAATTGTATGAGGGCAATTTTGGAATTTTAGTAAATTTTCATTAAAATAGTACTGTTCACGCGTGTTTTTGAAAAAGCCAGCTTTTAAAAGCACATCTGAACTTCCTTTTCAAAATAGTAAAGAAATCCCCCTTTTTTATAAGTTCCTAAGAAAAAAAGTCAGTTTACCAAACACTTCTTATTTTAAAAGTTGATGGAAAAGCTCCTTCTCTTAAAAGAGAAGCTTTCCCAAACACACCCATAGTGTATACTAGGTATATTGGGTTTGTGTAAATATGCTATTGCTGGCATATGGGGCTGCAGTTGTGATGGGAGCTTCTTCTTCTTTCCTACCAAGCAAGCTTCTCACTATAAGTGTTCCTTTTGAACTTGAAGGTATATGAATATTGACATATCTTAAAGTCTAACAAAACATAAATCAGAGGTCTCAATCAAGTGAAGATTCAAGATAGAAGATTGAAGTTAAAAGACCAACATCATTATATCATGAAAACTACATGATCTCAAAGTAAAAAATTTGCATATTCATTTCACTATTTTTACTAAGGATAACAAACGTGTTTTCTATCCTGAAGTCCCTGGATCATTATTGTTCCATTCCGAAAAAGATCTCATGACTTCAATCTGTTTATAAAACACTTTTAAAACACTTTTCTGGTCAAGTTACTTAATCATTAAGATAAGTTTTTGTTCCCTTAAAAATTTTGTCTTTAATTTTCATTCTTATCTCTTATAAAGTGAAGATATTTTCTGGTCAAGTTACTTGTTTTAAACTCCTTTTGATTTCCTTGGCTGAAACGTGCTGCTCTTCTTCAAAAGCCATTTCGTTTGGCCTATATAAAGCATAAGCATCCCTTGTCTTTCTTGGTGGTTTTAGCTTGATATTTTGCTTAGTTGGAAAAATTGCTTTTGGTCATTTTATCTCTAAAATTGAGTCTGTTTATACAGGCTCTTTTGTGCTAATATTTATGTTTTAAAGTCTTCACAAAACACCTTTTAAACTCAAGCATACATCTTGTATACCATGATGTTGGATTGGAAGGTGCAAGCATCTCAAGTGTTCATAGTAAGTTAGTTGTGTGATAACTATATTCATGTCTGAAACTTGTGTATCTTTCTATTGTAAATCTCTGTACAACAAGATGAAGTATAACTTTTAGATCTAGCGCACGAGTCTAGAGAAAGGATAACACCAAAATTTTTCTATTATTAGAACTATAGTCTTGTAATAAGAGTTGTTGCATAGTGGAAATTTTTTACTGTTTTCATCCCTGAATTCAGGGGTTTCTGCAAAGAGAAAACATTATTGTGTTATTAGTTTCATCTACTAATAAGCACTATTTGTTTCTTTCATAAACTGTTTGTCAAGAGAGATGCATATCTTGCTATCCCTAATAACAGTCATACATTACTTTTGGTAAAAAGTAATTAGGGCCTAATCACCCCTCCTTAAGGACCTTCAAGTGGTATCAGAGCGGCCACTAACTTTGTTAGTGAGATCCTCTATGAGCCGAGAATGGATCGAGACTCTACCTCTATAAATGTACCACCATTCTTTGATGGAAGTGATTATTTTTAATGAAAAATCAGGATGTTTTTTTTAATGTTACAAGATGATGGAAAACAATGGGATGTTGTTGATGATGGATATACTCCACCAAAGGTTCCATCTACGGACAAACCAAATTTGCTTGTCTTAAAATCCAAAAATCTTTGGACCGATGCTGAAAAAATTTCAGCAAGAATGAATATTAAGGCTCTAAACAGTTTATTTTCAGCTGCCTAAAAAATAGAGAAGAAGAATCCTCCATTGTCCAATAGCTAAAGATGCATGAGATTCATTGAAGACTACTCATGAAAGAAACTCTAAGGAAAGAGATCAAAAACTCCATAGCTTGACTCTTGATTTTGAACAAATATTTATGCTACAAGAAGAATCTATTGATGATTATCATATCCAGCTACTTAGCATAACCAATCAATATCAAGGCCTAGGAAGTACTCTTGAACCAGAAGCTATTGTTTCTAAGTTTTTAAGATCTATGAGTTCTTATTTTGCTCCTAAACATCTCACTATTGAGAAATTTCATGATATGAAAATTTACTCTCTTGATGAGCTTGTTGGTAATCTAAAGACATATGAAGCTAAATGAACTAAACCAGGAAGAAACAAAACCATTGCTGTTAGTTCAATTAAGCAAGAATCTAATGTTGATGAAAAAATTTCATACTCTGTTGAAGAATGTGCATACATGACAAAACAGTTTGAGAAGTTTCTCAAAAATAAGAAACCTCATTTTTCATCCAAAAACTCTTCAAAAGGTTTTAAGTCAGGCTCTAGCTCTAGAAATCCTAGAAGCAATGATGTCTCAAATGATAGATCATTCAAACCAAAATCTTCACAAAAAGGGGATGATCAAATAAGATGTTTTGAATATACTGGTGTGGGGCACAAAATCGCTAACTATGCAAATAGGAAAGGCAAAACCCATAAAATTTTTAAAGCAACATAGAGTGATAGTGAATCGGAATCTGATTTAGAACATGATGAGGAAACAATTTCTTTCATGACATCAGTTATCTCGGATGAATCCCTAGAGGATAGTGAATCTGAAAATATTTTGGATAGCAAGTATGTAGAAATGTGTGCTGCATCTACGTCTATGATCACTAAGATTGAAACTCTTCAAAGTGAGTTATCAATAAGTGAGAAGACAAAAGTTGAAATTCAAGAGAAGTTTGTTTTTATAAAAACCAAATGGAAGTTGGAAAAAACTTGTCTTGAGAATAATGTCAAGTGTCTTCAAGAGAGCTTGGACACTCAAACTAGACTTGTATCCAGCTTATTGAACGAACAACTTGATCTAGAAAACTCTCTAGATGCATCTCAACAACAGTTTCAAAAGTTTAACATAGGTTCAAAAAAGTTGACCAAACTATGTGGTCTTGGCAAAACTGATAAAAATAAATCTGGTATAGGTTATGAGAAAGATGAAAACTCACAACCCAAAAACCTACTGTTTTTGTCAAAAGCCAAAATTTAGAATCTGAAAAAAATTTTAAACGTTTTGTTCCAACTTGTCATCACTCTGGAGTTATTAGTCACATCAGACATTTTTGTAGGAAGTTGAACAGGAGTCAGACAAATAATTTTCATCAAAATGACTTAATCTCCTCTTTTCAATCTTCTTTGGAAAAATATGTCAAAGAACTTTCACGGATAGCAAAAAATCTTACCATCCCCACATTTGGATACCTGAAAAGAAAGACTATTGAAAGGACTTCAAAACCTTTTAAACCTTTTCCTAGCTATCAAAAACCTTGAGATCTTTGTGAAAACAGTTCAGATAATGAAGAAAATCATGTAAGTAATTTTTCATGTGTTAGCCCTTCACCTAAGAAAGACAATGAGATTGTTGCTATCTTTAATGTTGCTCTTACAGCCCTTACTGCAAGAATCATGGTTCATGAATAGTGGATATTCTAAACATATGACACGAAACAAAAAATGTTTTACTTCATGAATGAGTCTTTTCCATCTGGAAAAGTTGTGTTTGGTAATGGTGCTCAAGTTAGCATCATTGGTTGTGGAACGGTGAACACTCCTGGTCTTCCAAATCTTAACAATGTACTTCTTGTTAAAGGATTGGAAGTCAGTCTTTTGAGTGTAAGCCAAATTATGGATGAACATGATTATGTGACGTTTGATAAAATAAGATGCATTGTCCCAGATGGAAAATAAAGAATTTTTAGGAAAGGTGAAAAAACAAAAGAACATTGTTACTATGTTCTTGCAAATTTGAAATTTTCTTCTGAAATATGTTTTAGATCACTTGTATCTACAAACATGTTAGAACTATGGCATAGAAGAATGTGTCATCTGAATCATCAAGACATTGTCAAATTATCAACCAAATAAGTGGTAAGGGGTTTGCTAAAGCTTACTGGCAAACCAGATGGTATGTGTGATGACTGTAAAATTGGTAAGTTTACTTGTACCTCTCATTCTTCTTTAAATGCCAAACCAACTTCAAATGTGCTAGAACTATTACATCTTGATTTAGTTTGTCCAGTTGAAACTCAAAGTGTTCATGAAAAAAATTATGCCCTTGTTATTGTTGATGTTTTTTTAGGTTTACTTGGGTGAAATTTCTAGCTGATAAAACTGAAACTTTTGATCAATATTTCAGTCTTGCAAAAAGAATTTGAAATGAAAAACTTTCTGAAGATAAGAAAATCATTAGAATTAGATTTGATCATGGCACTGAATTTGAAAATGCATCTTTCCGTGAATACTGTGATGACTATGGCGTGTTTCATGAATTTTCTACACATATCACTCCTTAACATAATGCGATTATTGAAAGAAAGAATCGAGTTCTTGTTGAAATGGGAAGAGTTTTGATTAACTCTGCAGATCTTCAACAATTTTTTTAGGAAGATGCTGTATCTAATGCTTATTATACTCTAAATCGAGTCATTTTCAGACCAGGAACATATAAGACACCCTATGAACTTTGGAGATGAAGAAAACTAAACATCTCTCACTTGAAATTTTTTGGAAGCATCTTCTACATCTACAATGATAGAGACTATCTCACTAAATTTGATCCCAAATGTGATAAATGAGTATTCCTTAGATATGTAACGAATAGTCGCGCATATATAATTTATAACAAAAGATCATGAAAAATTATGGAAACTGTTATTGTTGCTATTGATGATGATCCAATTTGTACTCACTCATCGTCCACTCTTGATCAAGTTGTCACTGCCTCATCTCCTTCAACTATGAAGGAAATTTCAATAGATGATCAAAATCTCATATCAGATGATGATGAAAACGAATGTGAACTAGAAACTGATCATGCCAGCACAGAGATAAATGCTACCCTTTCTATCCAGCCTCCACACAGATCAAGAACTCGACAAGTGAGGAAAGATTGTTGGAAAATGGTGGTTTTCCACCATTTTAATATGACAATTTAAACAAAATAATTGAGTGTGTTGCACTTAATTTTGATGTGAGGGAAACATGAATTTGTGTTCTCCTATAAGAGTACATAAAGATTATTTATTCATTTGTTTAAATTGGTTAAGGGGTGAATGAGAAATTGTCACCCAAAGATGGCTACTTGAAACAAAAGGAAGGAATGTGATCCTACATGGGAGAAATTAGAAATGTGGAGGTCTTTATATATGATTGCACCTTAGTATACCTTGAGTAAGTGAGTAGAGAGGCTCTCTCTTACGCGCGCAGGGGATAGTGCAAATCTTGGGTGAATTGAGTATGTGATATAGACTTGTGTGCGCCCGCGTCTTGCGGACACGAATGTAGTTCCGATATGGGCCGGGCCGCATGAGTTTCCTTTTGCCCTCTGGAAAGACTTTTTGCATTCCTCGAGACCTTTCAACTTCACCAGTTATAGTGGTTATTGGTCGAATTATGGTGGGTTTTCTCACAATTATTGGCCGGATTTATGTTGCATGGTTAATGAGTGATAACTCACAACCTTTTGATGGTCGGCCATTATGTCATTCTCCATCTCCTCCATGTATAAATAGAGGCACCATCCTCCCTCATTCTTCATCCCATCAGAAGCAATCTCATCTTCTGATCACTTCTCTCCCTATCTCAACTCAGAGCAAAACCGGTGATAGAGAAATGTATTCTTCAGTTCGAAGAGAAGTTCTTGTGTTGCGGTACAAAACTTTGAAGTTGTTTTATCCTAGGAAAACAACGTCATACAAGCATGTGGGCGGCATAAAAGTTCTTAAGGAAAACGTGTGATACACGTGAATCAACTTAGTTCATCTTCTTACCCAGAATTTGTTCTTCGTTCATATGTTTGTTATTTACTAATTATTTAATTAGTATTTTTTTTTTATATTTAATTTAATATCACTTATTTTTCCTACAAAGATCACTCAACTTCTGATGTTATTGGTAATGTGTTTGAACATAAGAAAACCAGAACTGCATCACAAAATGTTATAAGAAATTACACAATCCTTCAATCTTTTCTTGCTTGTTTTCAAAAAGATATTAACGTCATATCACACTTTGGTTTTGTATCTACTTTTGAACCAAAAAATATCAAAGAAGCTTTATGTGGTGTTGAGTGGATTACTGCTATGCAGGAGGAGTTGAATCAATTTGAAAGAAGTGATGTTTGAGAATTAATACCTAGACCTAGTAAGAGCAACTGCAGCGGCAGCGTCCTCCGAGAGGACGTCCTGCAAAAATGGTGGCCCCCGCCGGAAAATAGGACGTCAGGAGGTTGGGGGACGTGCACCAGTGAAGATGGGAGGGGTTGACCGCACGGCGACCTGATAGTGCATATTTATGCATCTATTTGGTATTTAATGTGTTCCCTATATTTAGTTTATTGTTATTAATTGAGTGAATTAATTATGTTTATTTGTTTTTAGGTGTTTGGGAGATTAATGGAGAAAAGGAGATTAAACAATATGTTTTGGAAGTTTCTTGGCGAGGAACTGTCTGGCGAAGCTCGATGGGTTTAATGACTGCAATCATATATGCCTTGGCGAGGTGATTACGTACGTTTGTCCTATGCCAGCGAAGTTGGTGAGAGAAATTAAATAGAAAGCAAAGAGGAAGTCCACTTGCATTAGGATTAGTGGGCTTACGTACGTAGAGCCATCGAGCAAAGCTGTTGAAAGAAGAGATGGGTTGCATGTGGATATTTATATTATATTTGCAACTTGGACTTGGACTTGGAGAAGGAATCATGCACGTGCTCCACTTGCTAGGTTAATTAACCTAGTTTCAAGACATATATATAAAGCAAGTGGGGGGTTGAAGTTACGGACGCTGGAGAGACAAAGCTGAGGATTCATCGAGCACGATCTCGACGTCGTCAAGAGTTCTTCCTTCTCCATCTTTTATTTATCTTTCATGAATTCTTTGATGTTTTTATTTATGACTATGAGTAGCTAATTTTCCTTTGTTAAGGGGCTGCTTGAAGCCCCGTACATGAAGTCTTTTTAATACATACACTTTAATCTAGTTATGCATATTCTATGAATGAGGTTTCTTTCTCTGAATGATCACCGTATGAATTCTTGTATGTTTGCTTTGGTGCGCAACTTAGTATGCATGCTAGGGTTCTAGTTTCATGAGATACGGGCGACTGAAGATAATTTCTTCCACCGGATTCTTTATAGTGATACACCGATTTTACCGTCGGGAGATTGAAATCCATAGGTCTAGCGAGACACGCCCATAGTGTACTTGTGAACCCTTGTAGCTTCTCAAAACTTTTCTTGAACTTAATGCTTTCTTCTTTGTAAACCTTGGGGTCCATGACTATGGGTTCAATAGAAGGATAGATGTAGGGGAGGTCCATGACAAACCTGCATAGGCATAAGGATTAGGTAATAGGATGTGGTTGTAACGATCAACTCTTCCTGGGAACTTTCATTCATTGGATATGTGCATTAGATTAAGTATGTGTTAGAAAGATGGAATGACGGTGGTGGATTGCATTCCTCTTAACTCTTTAATCATATAGTTTAAACCCATTTGCATTCATTAGCATATTTACTTTCAGCATTTATTTTCTGCATTAGCTGTAACTTCGCCGATTTATTTCGGTAACCAAATCAACTCCGAATACCCTCAAATTTTGTGTGGTAATCCGCCACTGTGTCTAGTTTATTGTGTCAAAATCTCGCTGCATTTGAGTCTGTCTAGCTTAGGTTCGATAGCCATTAGTGTTCTGTAGTCGAGTCTATCAGCATAGTAGTGTGTTAGGATTTAGTTTCACCAATTCCTTGAGTTCGATAACCCCTATTTATCTTGCTACATTGATATATCCAGGTTGAGAATAGGGTATCTTTGAGAGGTATTAAACCGCCTTGTCACGACCTCGAGGACGTCCTCTAGCCCGTGCTAGAATCAATCACCGGAGAGGACTTCCCCCTGGCGGATCCCACGCTCGTGGGTGACGTCAGGCGGGAATTAAAAAAATTTGAATCTAGCGCGTGTATTACACGCGCCAGTAAAAACGTAATTTTTTTTTACAATTAAACCGAGCCAATGACAGCCCGCCACGTGGCAGGCTGTCGACCCACTAAATCGGCAACGGCCAGATCAATCTGGTTCGTCCATTTCAAACTTGACTTCCAATCTAGCGGCTATAATTCAAACAAAACGGCTACTGACTGTTTTGATTTTTTCAGAACGGCTACCACAAAAATACCCCTAAAAAAATCAAAAAAATCCCAAAAAATTCCAAAAAATTTCTAAAAACCCCATACTATTTTTCTATAAATACTACCTTCATTTTCTCAAATACTTCACACCAATTTGTGCAAAACAAATTCTCTTCCTCCTCCCTCTCTACTCTCTCTATCTCACAATCTCTTTGTTTTTTTTGGCGAAATATGTCCACCAATTGGCTCATGTCGGAAGATGTACAACTATGCATATCATATTGTCGTCATAGTGTATGCTCTATCTCTGGCAACAAACAAAAGGTCGACAAATTGAGGGAAAAAATTCACGGCGATTTCCAACAAAATTGGGTGATGGGTCAAGGTGAAGCGAGGGCGGAACCTAGGTCCCAAAATGCACTTGCCTCCCGTTTTGCTAAGTTGAAGCCAAATTTATCATAATGGAAAGCGGCTCTTGCATACGCGAGAAGGAATCCGGAATCCAGCGGAAATGTGTATGATGAGGTAATGATTTTTTTATGTTGGTCCTTTCAATTTTAATTAATTTTATGAGATATATAAAACATGAAATATTAATTCGTAACCTGTAAATTTTTTTTTTGTAGTTAAGGAAAGCCCAAACGTTTTATGTGGGGAAAAAAAAGAAGGAGTTTGCGCACTTTGCGTGTTGGGAAGAGGTCAAAAATCATCCTACCTTTAGAGTCGTCGAAACTACCACTCAACCTTCTTACAATTCATACTTCGAAGAAACACCTACCGTTAATGAAGTATCTCTTATCGTCAACTTGGATGAAGATGAAGTGATGTCAACATCACAAATCAACCTTGGAAGAACCTCAAACCCGCCTAGACCTCAAGGAGTGAAGGCGGCCAAGGAAGCAAAAAGAAGGGGAAAGAAGGCCATGACACCATCGAATGAAGTTAGAGATGAGACTTTGAAGAGAATTGCGGCTAATCAAAAAATGTTTGCCGATTAGACGAGGGCAAATGATGAAAATCAACGAATACTTGATGAGAAAAACTACAAATTGAGGGCACGAGAAGAAGAAACAAGAATCATGACAATGAATTTCGAGGCTATGACCCCAAATTCAAAGAAGTACTTCATGAAGCGGAAATTGGAAATCCTTCAGCAAGTAGATGACGATGAAGAAGAAGTCGGCGATGCTAGCTTTACCGATTGTTATCGTCCCCGCAACCTTGATTTTAGTGATTAGTTTAGTTTGTCTTAATAATAAATCTATGATTGGCATGTCATTATGTAATTTTCATTTTCAAGAAATAAAATTGCACTTTATTATTTAAGAGATCTTCAAACACATTACATTTATTCATAATTAAAGGCAAACACACATACAAAAGGGAAACACACATACAAAATGCAAACACACATACAAAAGGGAAACATATATACATCGCGCACGTTATTTACAGATGTTCACCGGTTTCAAGGAACCAGTTGTGCTTTACTAAGTCCTTTTGAATCTCACCATAGAGATACACTGATTATGAATCGACAAGACAGTCGCTAAACCGTTGATGATTTTGATCTCTTCCAACTGGCTCAAATGGAATCCGGTTACCATTTTCATCCACCGGCCCATCATAAACTGTTGGAGCAGTAGCTGGATTTTGTAAATCTTCTTCCTCGTACTCCTCAAAATCATCTTCCACAAATTCTTCTTCAACAATCATGTTATGCATGATGATGCAAGCCAACATGATCATTTTCAATGTCGATTTGTGATGACACATGGCTGAGTGACGAATGATAGCCCAACGAGATTGCAAGATGTCAAAGCACCTATCCACATCTTTACGATATGACTCTTGTTTCCGTGCGAACAACTTCTGTGGTTGATCTTGCAGATTGGAAATTGTCTTGACAAACGAGGGATACCTCGGATATATTCCATCCGCTAGATAATAAGTGTGGTGGTAAGTCATACCGTGGACTTTATACGTCGAAGGCGGACTTCTTCCGGTAAGGAGTTGGTCGAAGACATCGGAGCTGTTCAGCACATTAATATCATTTTGTGCTCCAGGCGTCCCAAAGAAGCTGTGCCATATCCACGTATCATATGACGCCACCGCCTCTAAGATTATTGTCGGACGAGCCTTTCGGCCCGAGTATGCCCCTTGCCAGGCTGTTGGACAATTCTTCCATTCCCAGTGCATGCAGTCAATGCTTCCAATCATACCAGGAAATCCCCGTTGCCTAGCCCTTCTTAAAAGTCGAGTTATGTCACCCAGATTTGGAGCGCAGAGGTAACAGTCAACTTTCAGAAGGGCTACTTTCTATCGAAGCTCGCCAAGACAAAACATCATCGAGAAGGTTTCTTCGCCAGGAAATATTATTTAATCCCTTTTCTTCATTTATCTCCAAAATACCTAAAAACAAATAATAATGTTAAATTGCTTAAAAACATAACAAAAGAGCTAAATATAAGGTTCGGTTAAGCACATAAACGTTGCCTAAATATGCAACTATCAGAATACCCCACACTTAGCTTTTGCTAGTCCTCGAGCAAAACACTAAACTAAGACTCTGAAAAGACTCAACAAAACTCTAACTACATGACTCTAACGCCCTCAACAAATTGTCTCAGCAATCTTCCACAATTGTAACACCAAGATAAGTGACTCTAAATTAACATTCCACAAAGTTTCGAAAATTAATTTCAATGCATGACACACATGTAATATGTAGGACGAAGACATAATCATGGTGAATGTAAAGCTGTAGCATGCAACAAACTTGTCAAGATTCGACCTCACAGGTATATGCTCTCAAAAGTGTTTCTCTCAAAGTATATCTAAGGTTTTCACTCAACTCAACTACTTGCCAAATAGACCACACCATATGCTTACACTTGTGACAAATCTCCAAATATCAAAGGCTGCTATCTTGAGGATCAAAGGGACTTTCATGGGTTGTAATGGGGCTTGGCTCATAGGTTAAAGAATAAATGGATAAGGAATTCAAATATAATTCTAGAACCCAGTAGAGCACCAAATAAGAGACTTCTTCAAGCTTTACAACCATGAATTTTCTCACTTTTGTGGCCGAATTTCATCTTGTTGGGCCTTCACGTCATTGTTTTTGTCAACAGTTAACTCGGGTATCAAGCTAGACATCACATTTTTTTTCATTTCATTCTGTTTTTTTTTTTTTTTTTAAACACTAGCTTGATACCCCACACTTATTTCTTTGCATCACTTCTCGACATTGTTGTCGTCTTCACATACCTGTCTCATGTATAGCTCTACCAAGTTCTAGAACAAGGGTAAAGATATAACTATTCTAAGGTTTAAGGTCAGAGATATGTGGGTGATGACAAAAAGTTTAAACATGTAAGCTCAAAGTGGTTAACTAAGGGGTGCACATCTTGTGTACACACAATTAGGACACAGGCTTATATGGCACTGGTGGTGTCCCCTAAATGCCTTTATCACTTCCTCAATCAAAACAAGTATTGACTATAAGCTTTGAAAAGCACAAGAGCAAGTTCTAGTAATATCTAGAGTCCATTAACTTAATCTGTGGCAAGCAATTGACACTCAATAAAGAAAGCATGTGTATTCACATATAGGCTCAATCGCTCACAGGTTAAATGAATCTCAACAAAGTTAAAACATGCCAAAAATCTGTACCATGTTAACTTTTTCTACATCCACTACACATTCGCATATGCATCATATATCAAGATTAACCGAAGAAACTCAAGTAACATGATCATCCTTTAGTCACAATTATGGAAGATATAATCACATCATGGACTAGTTAAGGGCACCTAAAGACACAAAACAAAAGACTCTTTTTATGTTTTTCTTGACACTTTTTACTTTTGTATTTGGTTTTTCAAATAAGACACTAAAACACCCAAGGAAAACAAAGAAAAACTCAAAAATTCCAATATCAGGCGAGCAGCTCGCCAGACTCTGTGTATCGAGCAACACTCTCGCCAGAATTTTACAAAATTAATCACTCATCGTAATTGGCTGAAATTTTTGCGAACACTATCTAGACACATATACAGACCTACCCTCAAAATTTCAGAAAATTACGAGACCTATAGCTATGTCAAATAAATTATACAAAACAGCAGACTGTTTGCTCGCCAGCCCATCGAACTTCGCTGGCTCATCGAGCAGCGAGGCTCGATAGAATTTTATAAAATTGGTCACTCATCGAAATAAGCTGAAATTTAGCGAGCACTCGATAGACTCATTTACAAACCTGCCCTCAAAATTTCAAAAAATTACAAGACCCCTAGCTATCGAAGATGAATGACACGAACAGGTTACTGTTCAGCACTGAGAACTGTTGCTCGCTGGACTCAGCTCCACTTCGCCAGAATTATATAGAATTAATGACAGAGTGGAATGAGCTGAAATTTAGAGGGGACAAACTAGACACATTTATAAACATTCCCTAAAAATTTCAGAAATTTACGAGACTTCTCGATATGGCGAACAAATCACACACAACATCAAACTGAACAGTACAACAAGCGAAGCTCGATGGAGACTCATTCCCTCGATAGAATTTTACAGAATTGATCACACATTGGAATGAGCTGAAACTTTAAGAACACAATTTAGATACATGTAAAAACATCCTCTTAAAATTTCAAAAATTTACGAGACTTCAAACTGTGTCAAATAATTGACACGAAACAGCATACTGTACAGTACCAAAATAACGAAAAATTTATACATAGACGCTAAGGATATGATATAAACCCCACCCCACACTTGAAATTTGCATTGTCCTCAATGTAAAACAAAACTAAAACATACAATACATCAAACAAGCATGGAATGAGACACATAACAAATCACAAATCACACTAAACATGGAGAAAAATAAAGAAAAAGAGAAGGGATAAGAATTCAAATCTGGCAGCCAAGCTTCTCCATCCACATGGGTTGCCTCCCAAGTAGCGCTAAGTTTAACGTCTTCAGCCAGACGGTACCAAGTATCACTCTTTATCTTATGGAACATCCTCGAGAGGTACTTGCTCGACGATATGCTCCATCATCAACTCGTGAAACGGCTTCAATCGATGTCCATTGACTTTGAAAACTTTCCCTGTTTTGTCACTTTTCACAACTACAGCACCACTAGGGAAAACATTAGTAACCACAAATGGACCAATCCATCTAGACTGAAGCTTACCTGGAAACAGTTTCAACCTCGAGTTGAAAACCAAGACCTTTTGTCCTACCACAAAAGTCTTGCTCCTGATATTTTGATCATGAAAAGCCTTGGCTTTCTCCTTGTAAATCCTGCTGGACTCATATGCATTGTTCCTGATTTCTGCTAGCTCATTTAGCTGCAGTTTCCTGTGAATCCCAGCCTCATCAATATCGAAATTGAACTGCTTGACCGCCCAATAAGCTTTGTGTTCAAGCTCGACCGGCAGATGACAAGCTTTGCCAAAAACAAGCCTATAAGGGGACATCCCTATAGGTGTTTTGTAAGCTGTTCGGTAAGCCCACAAAGCTTCATCTAATCGCTGACTCCAATCCTTCCTGGTAGGGCCTACGGTCTTCTCAAGGATCTTCTTGATTTCTCGGTTAGACACCTCCACTTGTCCACTGGTTTGAGGATGGTAAGGTGTCGCCACCTTGTGTTGAACATTATATTTCCTCAAGAGCGCAGCGAACGTGCGGTTGCAAAAATGAGAGCCTCCATCGCTAATGATGTACCTAGGTGTGCCAAATCTAGCAAATATGGACTTTAAAAACCTAAGCACAACAGCAGAATCGTTAGTTTGGGTGGCAACTGCCTCCACCCACTTCGACACATAATCAACTGCCAATAGTATGTACACATTAGAATGAGAAGAAGGGAAAGGACCCATGAAATCAATACCCCACACATCGAAAATTTCAACCACAAGAATTGGGTGTTGAGGCATTTGATCCCTAGGACCTAAGTTACCTGTCATCTGACATCTTGGACATGCCTTATAGAATTCATGAGCATCCTTAAAGATGCTAGGCCAATAAAATCCACACTCCAACACCTTGAGTGCAGTTTTCTTTCCCCCGAAATGTCCTCCACCTACATGTGAGTGGCAAAAAGAAAGAATAGAATAAATTTCAGATTCGGGTACGCACCTTCGAATGATGGAATCTGGGCAATGTTTCCATAAGTATGGATCATCCCACACATAATATCTGGCCTCCTTCTTCAACTTGTCCTTCTGAGCACGGGTAAAGTTAGTAGGTACCAGTTTTGAAACCTGGTAGTTGACAATATCCGCATACCACGGCTCAGAATCCTGGATAGCAAAAAGTTGCTCATCCGGAAAGCTCTCACGCAAAGGGAGTTTATCCTCCTCCGCATTGGACCCGTGTGTCAACCGACTCAAATGGTCTGCAACCACATTCTCTGTTCCTTTCTTATCTTTGATTTCCACATCGAACTCCTGAAGGAGTAGTAACCACCTAATCAACCTTGGCTTTGCATCCTGCTTTGTCATAAGATATCTCAATGCAGCATGGTCAGAGAAAATAATTACTTTAGTTCCTAACAAATAAGATCTGAATTTCTCTAAAGCAAAGACAACAGCCAAAAGTTCTTTCTCAGTTGTTGAATAGTTTAACTGAGCATCATTAAGAGTTCGAGAAGCATAATAAATCACATGTGGTAACCTCTCAACCCGCTGTCCCAACACAGCACCTACAGCATATTTCGATGCATCACACATCAATTCGAACGGAAGGTTCCAGTCTGGTGCTTGGATGATTGGGGCGGTGATTAACAGCTCCTTGAGCTTGTTAAAGGCAGCAAGACAATCTTCAGTAAAATCAAACGTCACACTCTTCTGGAGCAATGCACTGAGAGGTCGGGCTATCTTGGAGAAATCCTTGATAAACCTGCGATAGAAACCTGCATGTCCAAGAAAAGAGCGCACCTCTCTCACAGTAGTGGGAGGTGGTAAAGTACGTATAACATCAACCTTAGCCTTGTCTACCTCAATACCCTTTTCAGAAATTACATGTCCCAAAACAATACCTTGTTCAACCATGAAATGACATTTCTCCCAATTTAACACAAGGTTCTTTTCTACACATCTCTCTAGAACTAGGGACAGATTATTCAAACATGTATCAAAAGAATCACCAAAAACAGAAAAATCATCCATGAATACCTCGATGATCTTCTCCATCATGTCTGAAAAGATGCTCATCATGCATCTCTGGAAAGTAGCTGGTGCATTGCACAACCCAAAAGGCATCCTCCTATAAGCAAACGTGCCAAAAGGACACGTGAACGTAGTCTTCTCCTGGTCCTCTCTGTCAATGGCAATCTGGTTGTAGCCAGAATAACCATCGAGGAAGCAATAATACGCATGACCTGCAAGACGTTCCAACATTTGGTCAATAAAAGGAAGAGAAAAATGATCCTTACGGGTTGTGGCATTAAGCCTGCGGTAGTCAATACAGACTCTCCATCCTGTTTGAACTCTCTTTGGCACCAGCAGATCCTCATCATTTTTAATCACTGTGATGCCCGACTTCTTGGGTACTACCTGCACAGGACTCACCCACTTGCTATCAGATATTGCATAAATAATACCTGCATCGAGAAGTTTGATAACCTCATTCTTCACCACATCCATCATAGGTGGGTTGAGTCTCCGTTGTGGTTCTCTCGTTGGCTTTGCTCCATCTTCAAGGAATATCCTATGAGTACACAATGTTGGATCTATTCCTTTAATGTCTGCAATTGTCCAGCCAATAGCCTCCTTGTACTCTCTGAGCACAGTGATTAGCTTCTCTTCCTGTAACATGGTTAGTTTTGAAGATAAAATGACTGGTAAAGTCTCACCAGTTCCAAGGAATGCATACTTCAAATGCTCAGGCAAAGGCTTGAGCTCAAGCTTTGGTGCTGTTACAATGGAAGGAAGAAGCGTGTCATTAGTAATAGGAAGAGGAAGAGATTTTGAACTACCTCTTATGTATGGCAATGACTCAAGGGCTGCCACAACATCATCGTACGCTTCACCCATCACTAACTCCTCAGCTGAGCTGATTCTCAATGTTTCTTCTTCTTCATCCATGGATCGAACTTGGGTGATCAAATCCTCAAGTTCATCCCACACTTTAGAGCATGGGGAAGTTTCAGATTTCCTCCCCCCTTCTTCAATCGCTTTCTTCAACGCATCCTCATTCTCGTTCACTGAATGCTGCATAAATTCCTGCATGAAATTATCAAATGTATCAATAGAAAAACAGGAATACAAATCATTATCACTAGGATGCTTCATTGCGTCGAAGATGTTGAAGCGGATCTTCTCTTCATCCACTTTCATGGAGAGGGTACCATTGAAACAATCTATCTTGGTCCTAGCGGTCCGTAGGAATGGACGACCAAGTATCAATGGTAGCTCTGATGGTTGAGGCTCTGCCTCCATCTCTAATACGAAGAAATCAGCTGGAAAGATCAACTTACCTACCTGCACCAAAACATCCTCAACAAAACCTCTGGGGTAGCAGTTAGATCGATCAGCTAATTTAATTGTAACACCAGTTTGTTGTAATGCACCAATATTCAAAGTTTTATACACAGAGTATGGCATTAAGTTTATTGATGCACCCAAATCAAGTAAAGCTCCAGTAAAGTTCGTGTTACCAATTGTACATGGGACGGTAAATCGTCCAGGATCACCCATCTTGGGTGGTAGCTTCCTCTGAAGTACCGCTGACACCTTCTCACTCAAGGCCACGGTCTCGGTCCCTGTGAACTTCCTCTTCATTGTACAAAGTTCCTTAAGAAAATTTGCATACTTCGGTATTTGCTTGATCGCATCGAGCAACGGAATGTTCACTTCCACCTTCCGGAATGTATCTAGAATCTCTTGCTCCAATTCATCCTTCTTCTTGTTCTTCAACCTGCCAGGAAATGGAACACGTAAGGGAATTGAAGGAGAAGGTTCAGAAGTCGACTTACCTGATTTTTCATTTGCTGAATTTTTCTGTCCAGGTACGCTCTTCTCTCCCTGATCCTGCAGTAGTGGTGGAAATGGCAGCACCTGTTCTAGGACCGGCTCATCTTCTAAAGATGTTTTTGTAGGCTTTTCAACCTCTTCAATCACTCTTCCACTTCTCAATGTGATCACATTAGCTTCATGTTGAGATCTTGGGTTTTGCACAACTTTACTCGGAAGGGTGCCCTGTTCTCTAGTAGACATTTGTTGTTCCATGTTGTTCATCCGTTTCTCTAGTATTTGGAATGCCTTGCTAGAGTCTCTGTTATGAACCTCTATTCCCTCAAGCTTGGCCATGATGGCAGCTAAAGCGGAATCTGGTACTGAGGATGCTTCCTTTTGTTGTGGCGGCTGGTACTCCTGTCTTACCTTAAAACCTGGGGGTGGATTCAAGATGTTGCTATTGTTTCCATAGCTGAAATTTGGATGATTCCTCCACCCCGGATTGTAAGAATTTGAGTAAGGGTCATTCCTCGCTGCTCTTTGTTGTACAAAGTTCACCTGCTCTTCTTCAGGAATGAATGGACAAGATTCGTTAGTGTGATCTGACATAGAGCATACAGAACATACCTGAGAAACAGATGATGATGATGTCGTTTGGCTCTTGATGGCAGTAGCAATGGACTCCAACTTCTTCTCCATTGCTTTCATTCTCTTGTCCATGTCTGGGTTGGTGGCAACCTCAAATACAGATTGTTGTTTCTTGCTCGCCAACGTTCTCTCTCTTGTATAGAACTGCTTGGTGTTCTCAGCCAATTTCTCGATGGTATCATGAGCTTGCTGACCTGTTTGGTACATAAACATACCTCCACAAGCAGAATCCACTCTTGTCTTGTTGGCTGGCTCTAGACCTTCATAAAAGAAAGTCATCCTGTCCTCTAGATCATACCCATGATGTGGGCATTTCCTCAACAACTCCTTGAAATGACTCCATGCCTCATGAAGCATGTCACCATCTTTTTGTATGAAGCTATTAATCTCCTTCTTCAACTGCTTAGTCTTCTGGGCTGAGAAATACTCATTCATGAACGTTACCTTCATCTCATCCCAAGATTGTATAGACCTAGGAGCTAAAGAATTGAACCACATCTTCGCTCCTTCCTTCACAGAAAAAGGAAATAAAATTAGTTTCAACACATTAGATTCAACATTTTGTAAATTTTGTGTTGATGCTAAAGCTTCAATCTCAGCTAAATGTTGCTGAGGGTCCTCTGAAAATACCCCCCTATAATGAGGTAGGGCTGATAGTAAAGCAGGAGGTACTGAATAAGTCCCAAGAGCTGGCAACACTATTGGTGATGAATTCCCCTGAGCACTAGGTACAAAGGAATTCATCAACGTTCTTGGTTGTTCTCCCATTGCTGCTCTTTGTGGTGGCGATTGAGGAACTTCTTCTTCTGAATCTGAACTTGTTTCCACCTCAACCTCAGGTTCTGCCACTGTTCCACTCGTGTTTCCAACCTCCAGTTCTGCTTGCCTCTTCTGCTTCCGGTTTTGCTTAGCTGAGCGCTCAATCTCTAAATCAAGTAATAAAGGCTCAGTTCTCCTTGACCTTCGAGTATGCATGCACTAAGTACCTACACACAAGAGACACGTTACACTACAAAAGAAATGAAAGAAAACAAAACAAAACAGAAACAAAAGACACGTTAGAATATAAAGACTAGATCTATCCCCGGTAGCGGCGCCAAAATTTGATCGGTGTTTTACCACCCTCAAAAATACCCTATAATGAACTTAATATGCTTGTCAATGCAGTACAATAGTATAGGGGTCAATCCACAGGGAAAGATGAGACTTAATATTCTAAACTACAAACAGACACAAAAGCCAGAAAGCTGACTGACTCGACCACTGGACACTAACGTAATTAATTAAAATAGCTAGACTCGACCTAAAATTACGAAATTAACACTAGACACTAAAGACACCCTATCGAGCTTCGATGCAAAATTTCGATGCAATCGGAGTTCGATAGGTTATCGAACAAAATTATGCAAAACAGAGTATGAAACTGAAACAGAAAACAGAGTATGACTAAAACTAGAATCAATGATAAAATGGGTTAAGGGAAGTGTTATCCACCACCGTCAATCCATCTAGACAACAAATGCTTAACTAAATAATGTAATTGTTATGAATGAAAGATTCCCAGGAAGGCCCCGAGTTGTGAACACAACTTATTACCCGATCCTTATGTTTACAACATTGAAGGTCTGCTTATCAATATTGTCTATCCCTCAAAGAACCCGAAGTCACGGACTCGAATTTACTAAGAGAAACGCATTAAGATTTAGAAAGGGTTTGAGAATCTACAAGGCTTCATAAGTACACTACGGTCGTGTCTTACTAGACCTAGGGTTTCTTATACCAAGCATGTATGGGTTCTACTATTGAAACTTGAGGAAGGTAATAATCACCAACAGCCATCAATTTTCTTAGAATTAGATTCCTAAACATGCATACTAAGCGTGCACTCAAAGCATACATAATCAAGAATCATCACCGTATAAATAACAAAGAAACCTCATTCAAATAACAAAAACAAAATTTAATTAAAGTGCATAAGCAATCTAGATGTCATGAACGGGGCTTCAAAACAGCCCCTTAACAATGGAGTTTAGCTCCTCATGGAATCAGAAAATAAACTCAAATAATCCATGAAAGAAATTGATACAAACGGATGAAGGAGAAACTTGCAGCTTCCTTGCTCTTCGATACGTCCGTCCTCCCTTGCGTACGTTCTCTTCTTAGCTATTTATATGTTTCAAACTAGCTAGGTTAATTAACCTAGCTAGCAACCCACGTGCCAGCAAAAAGTCCAAAAGCAAATGGACTCCCAAAGTCCAAGTCCAACTCTTCATAATCTCATTATTAAATTAGGACTCTTCTCTTCTTCTCTTCTTCTCCTTGCTAACCCATCGAACTTCGATAGCCATCGAACTTCGATAGCCATATATATATATATATATCAAAGTTGATTCACTGGCCAGCATGCATCACGTGCATGCCTCTTCTTTTCAACCCACTTGACATATATATAAACAAAGATGCATGCATGCAGCCATCCTGACACACACCACTTCCCCCACGTACGTCTCTTTGGCAATATAAGTATATATAAATATATAACAACTTCTCTTTTATCACATGCTCGCCAAAACAACTTTCAGAAGGGCTACTTTCTATCGAAGCTCGCCAAGACAAAACATCATCGAGAAGGTTTCTTCGCCAGGAAATATTATTTAATCCCTTTTCTTCATTTATCTCCAAAATACCTAAAAACAAATAATAATGTTAAATTGCTTAAAAACATAACAAAAGAGCTAAATATAAGGTTCGGTTAAGCACATAAACGTTGCCTAAATATGCAACTATCACTTGACAAGTTATTTTATGGGGTTTCCGCCACTGGATCTCATGCTTGGGCACCATCATCTGGTCTACCGCCTCCTAGTAGTTTGAATACCTCTATTGATGATTACACTCTTGAAGGTAGTGGTGACTCTGATGATCTTTCAAATATGTCAACTTCTCAAGTAAGAAAAAGAAAAACTTCAAGTGCCGGAACATCTGGTGGAACATCTGAGTAGAAAGAGGAAGGGAGGAGGTGTTGCCCATATTACCGAACAAATTAATAAGCTTTGTGAGGCCATTGGCAATAAGAATGTTGAACTGGATCCTACTAGTATTAAAAGTGTGATGAGTGTGGTCACCTCATTACCAGGAGCTGGAACAAGAACCCCTCTATGGTATTTTGCTACTTGTATGTTTCTCAACAAAGAGAAGAGAGAGATGTTTTGTACTATGGATGATCCCGAAGATAAGTTGGCGTGGCTACAGTTTGAAATGTCGGAGAAAGACATCTAGAAGTTAGGAGAGAGAGAGAGAGTTGTTGTTTTTGTTATGTGTAATGACTATTATGTTTTTTTAAGACTATCTTGCATGGATGTTCTGAGTTAATGTGGAATTGATAGCTTCTAAAGCTTTAGTTTGGTTTAGTCACTGTACTCAGTGTTATTATAGGCTGAACTGTATGGAGTTTGTGCATACATTGTTTGGCTTTTCTGATTTAGTGTTGTTTATTTTATACACATTGTTGAAAGTCTAATTTGCTGTTTCTCTGAAGTTTGCCACTTTTATTTTTTTTATTTTCAACTTGTGTGTTATGTTGTCTAATCTGTGTTCTTTTCCTAACTTATATGAACAGAAGCTAGCTTGAATATTAATTAATTGGTGTAATAACTTGGTTTTACACTATGGACACTCGAGCATCGGATGAAACAGAAGAGCTGAAACGTGATGCTGGAGTATTAGGCGTGTGTCTTTTGGCTCAACACTATTTTGATACCTATGTTCACAAGACACCGTGCATGACATCCACGCAAACGGGAAATAAATGGTTGATGGAAGTTCTAAGAGGACATGAAAGTCGTTGTTATCATATGTTCAGAATGGATAAGGAGGTTTTTGGTAGATTATCTAATGATTTAGAAGTTAACTATGGGTTGATGGGTTCAAGAAGCACGAGTCATACTAAAGTGTTGGGGATGTTTTTGCATATACTTGGACATGGGATTGGAAACAGATTGGCCCAAGAGCGCTTTCAACACTCTGGTGAAACAATCAGTAGGTATTTTGGACAAGCCTTAGATGTCGTTTGTCGTATGGCTCAAGATATCTTGAAACCAACAGATCCAGAATTCAGAAGTATTCCTCCAAAGATTCTAAATGATAGGAGATACATGCCTCATTTTAAGGTATGTAAAGAATCTTACACTAATACTTTAATGTATAGTTGTTTGTATTTGATTGCATCTTCGTTTGTCTAGTGTAATATTTTCATATTGAATGTAGGATTGCATTGGTGCCATTGATGGTGTCCACATTGAAGCTTCAATTCCTCCTCACAAGCAAGTGCCATATATTGGAAGGAAAGGAATACCGACACAAAATGTGATGGCTGTTTGTGACTTTGATATGCAATTTATATTTGCATGTGCTGGATGGGAAGGATCTGCTCATGATACTAGAGTTTTCCTATCGGTATTACGAGACAACGCCATGAATTTTCCAAAACCTCCACAAGGTAATTGCTCTTACTCGCTTTTGTTTGTTAATTCGACTAACATGTAATACGTCTTTGTACTGTTTTTATCTGATTTATTATGATTGTCAACATTATATAGGTAAATATTATCTTGTAGACTCTGGGTACCCACAGATGAATGGTTATTTAGGACCATACAAAGGTGCAAAAGCTCATCATCAACAATATCGAAGGAGGCAACCGACTAATTCTGAAGAGTTATTCAACCAGAGACACTCTTCCCTTAGAAGTGTTATCGAGCGCACTTTTGGAGTTTGGAAGAAGAAGTGGAAGGTTTTGAAGCACATGTCAAGTTTTTCATTCGACAAGCAAGTGAAGATTGTGATTGCGACTATGGCCCTTCACAACTATGTAAGGAGACATTCTCGTCTTGATAAACATTTTGTTAACATTGGAGAAGGATCAGGTGACAATGCAAATGGTGAGGATGATGCAGAAGAAGAACGATCTCCAGTTACTGAAGGTCTAGAAGCACGACAAATGGAAATAGTGAGGAACAACATAGCGCAAAGTCTAATGAGTAGCCGAAATATTTGATTATGGCCTAATCAAACATTTTCGGTAGATTTTTATTTGTCGAGACGGTTGAGTTATGTAGTCAAAGCCTAATCTTAGTTTAACATTTAAATCGGAGACGAGTCCTCATTTGGTATCCGTCATTTAAAATATCGAGCATGATATCAAGAATGTATGTGAGATGATTGATATTTTTACAATCGTTATTATTTTTATTATTGTAGGTAATATTTAATTAAAATAAAATCAAAATGAAAAGAAAAAAATAAAATAAAAAATAAAGTACTTGTGACTTTTATTTTTAAATTTACCAAACACTTCTATTTTTAAAAGTCATTTGAAAAAAAATATTTACCAAACACCCCCCTCCTTTTCTATTAAGAAGCTTATTTGAATAGAAAAAAAAAACTAACTTTTCTTTTAAGAAAAGCATTACCAAACATAGCCTATATGTTAACAATTTAAGCATAAGCCAACATTCATCTTACATTTTACATTATAAGTACTAGTGCATTGGTCATGAAAGTGACCTTTTCTTGCCCTAGGCTGACACTGAAGGAGTGGATGCCGAAATCCCTGTCACCATCTACATCAGGTATATCCTGCATGCTAATCGAAATCAAGATGTGAATGCGAATAATATAATAGTAACTCGATGTATATACATGTATATAATAACTACATATAGCTTAATTCAATTCTGTCCTAACCTTGAACAATGCAATAACAGCGGAGGCAATGGAATAAGCACTTCCTAGTAGAAAGCTAATGGCAAGGGCAGAGAATAGAGGTGGAGATTTAAACATGACTCCCATAGCAAAACTCTGAAAAAAATGTACCAAACTTAGATAGTCACATGTTTCTTAACTATAGATTGATGAGGAAATTAATCTAGGAAAGTCTAGTTAATTACCACAGCAAAACTGAAGAAACGATTGTGACCCCAGTTCCCATGGAGAATTCACCAGAGGCTAGTGGGAGCTCAGGTTTGTTAACCTAAAAGATCCAACATATAAACAACACACCAATGTATTAAACACTACGTACATATAGAGACATAGTCTCTTTGAAGATATAGAACATTCCAGTACCTTGTCTATTTCGACATCATACACTTGATTCAAACCGACAACATAAATGTTCATCAACACGGAGGGAACCAATGCCTACGTACACCATTTGATCAATTCAGAGAAAATCTTGTTAAAACATGTGTAAGCAATAGTACTTGTATATACAGCAGTTTACCTATACCTTCAATAATCCTACGAAAAATGCAGGAGACAAATCGCCAACTTGTTCCAGCGGAAGAAGACTCACTGATAATATACCTATAACCTGCAAATTAACAACATAAAATGGCATTGTTTTGAAGTTACAACATTCTAACAAAACGTAATGTTAAAATCTCTGTAGATATGTTTATATATACTCACAGTGCCGATTACAGTATGAGAACGGTGTTCGAGCGCAAAATATCTCTCGCGGAGAGATCCTTCCGCGAAGCAGTCTCTTTTAACAGGTTTGGATAACTTTAACCGCAGGTACCGGTTTATCTTGTATCGTGTGCTTCGTATACTGGTGTGCCACCGTTCTTCAACGGAATATGGACAGTTTACAGCCGCCTGACTTCTTAATAAAACGATTTAGACAGGGAGAGCACCAACCCTGTCTGAATAGGTCATTTTTGCCTAGTAACCTAGGACTTTGGATATGTGTCTCTAGCAGAACCTTCGAAATCGATACCTCACACTCCCTTATCAGTGCAAAGCAGAGCAACTTCTCTAACGGTGTGTTGAGAACACTTCCTTCCTTAGAGTATCCAAACTCTCACTCGACAGGTGATAAGCCCTTCAACTTTCTAGTAGTAAATTGTTTCCTTGGGATCACAACACTCTCACTCGATAGGTGACAACCACTTTGACTCTCTGATTGCAATGAAGATAGAATCTCGAAGACGAGATGTCTGTCTAGGTGTACTTGTGTATAGCAAATGTATGTATTTGATCGGGGACCTCTTCCACAAAGCTCTTACTCTTCTTATATACTCGCTCACTAGTAGTCATTCAATTCTAATAAACTCATTTTGTTCTTGCTCTTAGAATCCCAATATAACTCTGACACCAGCACACGAGTTATTAATCTCATAAATATTTAATACTATCACAACTCTTCTATCAAAGAAACCTATCTGAGATAAAACAGGTATGATAGACATCCAAGCCGCATAAAATCAGCTAACTAATGAATTATAGTTCTAACTGAACTCAAACTCCTACACTTGGCCGCTCGCCAAGACCTTTATAATTCATGGGCCGCTCGCCAAGACTTCAGCCATTCAAGCACAATATGAAATATTTATTTCAGGCCCAAACAGACGGCAAAAGCAATGAAAAGCATCCCATTGTTTAGAAAGACTGGTGGTGCCACTGAGAAAATGTCCCTCGATATTAATCTCTAATTGTGACTTTGAAACAGCATTACCAGTACCTACAACATCATATGTTTTACGACCATGGCATCCTCTTGATCTCCGATCGTGGTGAACAATGTGACCGGTTAAAGACGATGAATAACAACGATAATGGTGCTGATTGATGGAGAAGGAGAGCGGCTTGTGGTTCTTGGTGAATGAGAATAGTACATACATTACATTAAGTAAAGAACCAAAGACTTTATTCTTGCCTGATTCAAGTTCATATTAGCATCATCTGAGTTTGAGGCTTTGAGCATCTTCTTTCAAAGGTCAAATTTTGACCGAGTCCTTATTATATGTGGTTTGGTTTCGAAATCTTATACTTAGTTGAAACTTTCCTAGTCCAAAGTTCTTAACTTTTAGCTGCCCTTCATTTCTTCATTGCCTCTAGGATTTGATTTTGCAATCATGTGTCAGCTGGACTTTTTTGTCCGGAGGCACTTTACAGGTATTGATTGAGCTCATGAGCTTGACTATTAGCACTGGCATGAAATTAAGACCAAACTGAGTAAACTGAGTAGGTACATTTCATTTTCATTAGACAAAGACAACCACATATTATACCATGAAACACCTTTTTCTCTTATACCTGGAAATTAATGGGAAAGTTCACATAGCTGGAATGGAACTTCATTGTTATCTTTAACAAGTTCTCAATGTAAATATGCTAAATGATTTCTGGTCGTGGGACGAGAAGGACCTAGCTTGTTGGGTTTGAGGCTTTGAGCACCTTTGAAGAATTGAAGGTCAGAGTTCTACTGGCTCATTATTATCTTTTGGTTTGAAAAACTTTTAATTTGTTTGGGATTTTCATCTGCGGTTGTTTTTGTGAACTTAATTATGTCTCTGGTTATAAACTTTTTCTCGGTTGAAGTGATTTTACTCCTATTTCATATAGCTGTAACTTGCTTGGCACCGATCATGATTCGTGAGTCTACGTTTGACAGGGGTATGATTGTGTGAAAGTTCATATTAGCTTCGTCCGAGTTTGAGGCTTTGAGCACCCGAATCTCCTTTCAAGGTCAGATTTTTTACTGAGTCGTTATTATCATTTGGTTTCGAAATTCTTATACTTTGTTGGGACTAGATTCTGAGTCCAAAGTTTTAACTGCACTTCATTTCTGCTCCGCCTGTGGGATTTACTTGTAATCATGTGTCAGTTGGCTATGAACTTTTTGTCCGGAGGGCCTTTACAGGTGCTGATTGAGCTCATAAGCTTGACCATTAGTACTGGTACTAAATTTAAGACCAAATTGAGAAAACTGAGAGCGACTTTAAAGTGTTTTGAGCCACTGATCATCGAACAGATAAGATTGCGGAACATTGAGTTGAGTCTCCCTGTGAACTTCAGAGGAGAATAGAGGAGGGTACTGTTTTGGTTGCGCAGATATCAAATCTTAGGAATTGGAGTTTGCATATCTGGCTAAATTGTTGTAATTGTATAAAGCCGGACTACGCAGGCCAACTTGATGAACTTCATGATTCTTTCAAAAGCATACTAGGGAGATTGAGAGTGCGGGCAGTACTTCAATCCGATGAGCTTGTGATTTTGGCTCGGCAAACCAGGGATAAAGAAGATGAAAACAGACGAGAACTGGCAAAGATTTGGGACAGACTAAGTAGTTTATCAGAGAACCATCAAGAAAGATCAGAGAGGAATGAGAATGATGGCAATGCACCGACATCAGGTGAAAGAGGAGGAGGAGGAGGGACTCCTACTCAAGTTTTGCATCTATCATCTGTATTTCTGAGGCTTCATGAGGCCATTACATTAATGAAGGTCAAGAAGCACAAGTTCAAATGTGTCCTTGAAGATTTCAAGTTCACTATGGATTGCTTGAAGCCACTGATAACGGAGATTGCACAACCTAACTCGCGATTGCATCTTCCGAAGGAGGGAGTAGAGAATTTCATAATGCAACTAGAGAAAGGTGTGGAACTTGTATACAAGTATTCCAGCTACAAAAAGTCTGGCTACATTAAAGGACTTTCTGGATTAAATGACGATTGTCAAAGGATGTTTGATACACTAAGATTGCAGATAGAAGAGGTCGTGATACAGTCTTCGGTTTCAGCTAGGCCTGGCAATTGGGCAGGTTAATAAATGACCAGCCCGTTACCGCCCGATAACGACCCATTAAAACCCGCCCATTAACTAATCGGGTTATTAATGGGTGACCCGATAACAACCCGTTATCAAAACGGGCGGTTTCGGGTGAACCCGTTAGCCCAATAACAACCCGATAAGAATTCATAAAACCTAACTCTAAGGTTTTTTTTAAAAAAAATAATAATAAAAAAAATGAAGTAATAAAATAATTTTTTATTTTATTTTGTAAAAAAAGGCTTAACGGATTTTATCGGGCCCCAATGGGTAACCCGTTATCTTATCGGGCTAACCCGATATAACCCGTTAAGCTTAACGGGCTATATCGGGTTGAACCCGTTAATGACCCGCCCACTAGTAACCCGCCCGAACCCGCCCGTTTGCCTGGTCTAGTTTCAGCAAGTAACTTGTGGAAAGAGATCAAGGAAATCGAAGGGACTGAGGTGCTACAACATCAGTTTGAAGTTTCAGAAGCTGAACCTCAATCACCTACACTGGGACTGGATGTTAACACATTAAACTCAGATGTGGCAGTCAACCAAATTCAATTTGGAGTAGCCAAGCCTCTATCACTTGTAATTGAATCAGATGTAATGAACATATATGAAAACTGGGATCTAGCAAGAAATGTGGATGATGAAGTTGAGGAAATTGGAGGAATTAATGGGACAATCAACCGAATTGAATTTCGAGTAGCTGATCCTGCAGTATCCCATACACATGTATTGCATACAAAGAACATGTACAAGAACTTGGATCTAGTTGCAAGAAATGTGAAGGAGGAAGTTGAGGAAGTTCAAGGGAATAGAGTGGCACAAAATGAATCTGAAGTTTTAGTAGATGAACCTCTATCAGATGCAATGAACACTTGCGAGAACTTGGATCCAGCTGCAAGAAATGTGAAGGAGGAAGTTGAGGAAGTTCAAGGGAATGGAGTGGCACAAAATCAAATTGAAGTTTTAGTAGCTGAACCTCTATCAGATGCAATGAACACTTGCGAGAACTTAGATCTAGCTGCAAGAAATGTGAAGGAGGAAGTTGAGGAAGTTCAAGGGAATAGAGTGGCACAAAATGAATCTGAAGTTTTAGTAGATGAACCTCTATCAGATGCAATGAACGCTTGCGAGAACTTGGATCCAACTGCAAGAAATGTGAAGGTGGAAGTTGAAGAATTTCAAGGGAATGGAGTGGCACAAAATCAAATTGAAGTTTTAGTAGCTGAACCTCTATCAGAGGCAATGAACACTTGCGAGAACTTAGATCTAGCTGCAAGAAATGTGAAGGAGGAAGTTGAGGAAGTTCAAGGGAATAGAGTGGCACAAAATGAATCTGAAGTTTTAGTAGATGAACCTCTATCAGATGCAATGAACACTTGCGAGAACTTGGATCCAGCTGCAAGAAATGTGAAGGAGGAAGTTGAGGAAGTTCAAGGGAATGGAGTGGCACAAAATCAAATTGAAGTTTTAGTAGCTGAACCTCTATCAGATGCAATGAACACTTGCGAGAACTTAGATCTAGCTGCAAGAAATGTGAAGGAGGAAGTTGAGGAAGTTCAAGGGAATAGAGTGGCACAAAATGAATCTGAAGTTTTAGTAGATGAACCTCTATCAGATGCAATGAACGCTTGCGAGAACTTGGATCCAACTGCAAGAAATGTGAAGGTGGAAGTTGAAGAATTTCAAGGGAATGGAGTGGCACAAAATCAAATTGAAGTTTTAGTAGCTGAACCTCTATCAGAGGCAATGAACACTTGCGAGAACTTAGATCTAGCTGCAAGAAATGTGAAGGAGGAAGTTGAGGAAGTTCAAGGGAATAGAGTGGCACAAAATGAATATGAAGTTTTAGTAGATGAACCTCTATCAGATGCAATGAATACTTGCGAGAAGTTGGATCCAACTGCAAGAAATGTGAAGGAGGAAGTTGAGGAAGTTCAAGGGAATGGAGTGGCACAAAATCAAATTGAAGTTTTAGTAGCTGAACCTCTATCAGATGCAATGAACACTTGCGAGAACTTAGATCTAGCTGCAAGAAATGTGAAGGAGGAAGTTGAGGAAGTTCAAGGGAATAGAGTGGCACAAAATGAATCTGAAGTTTTAGTAGATGAACCTCTATCAGATGCAATGAACGCTTGCGAGAACTTGGATCCAACTGCAAGAAATGTGAAGGTGGAAGTTGAAGAATTTCAAGGGAATGGAGTGGCACAAAATCAAATTGAAGTTTTAGTAGCTGAACCTCTATCAGAGGCAATGAACACTTGCGAGAACTTAGATCTAGCTGCAAGAAATGTGAAGGAGGAAGTTGAGGAAGTTCAAGGGAATAGAGTGGCACAAAATGAATATGAAGTTTTAGTAGATGAACCTCTATCAGATGCAATGAATACTTGCGAGAAGTTGGATCCAACTGCAAGAAATGTGAAGGAGGAAGTTGAGGAAGTTCAAGGGAATGGAGTGGCACAAAATCAAATTGAAGTTTTAGTAGCTGAACCTCTATCAGATGCAATGAACACTTGCGAGAACTTAGATCTAGCTGCAAGAAATGTGAAGGAGGAAGTTGAGGAAGTTCAAGGGAATAGAGTGGCACAAAATGAATCTGAAGTTTTAGTAGATGAACGTCTATCAGATGCAATGAACGCTTGCGAGAACTTGGATCCAACTGCAAGAAATGTGAAGGTGGAAGTTGAGGAAGTTCAAGGGAATGGAGTGGCACAAAATCAAATTGAAGTTTTAGTAGCTGAACCTCTATCAGAGGCAATGAACACTTGCGAGAACTTAGATCTAGCTGTAAGAAATGTGAAGGAGGAAGTTGAGGAAGTTCAAGGGAATAGAGTGGCACAAAATGAATCTGAAGTTTTAGTAGATGAATCTCTATCAGATGCAATGAACACTTGCGAGAACTTGGATCCAGCTGCAAGACATGTGAAGGAGGAAGTTGAGGAAGTTCAAGGGAATAGAGTGGCACAAAATGAAATTGAAGTTTTAGTGGCTGAATCTCTATCAAATACAATGAACACTTGTGAGAACTTGAATCGGGCAAAGGATACAAAGGTTGTAGCAAAGGTAACTTACTAATTTCCAATGCTACTTACATTAAAAATAAAAATAAAACAATAAATTTATTGGAACTCTTTAGATTAGAATTATATGGGTTTTTTTATTGGAGCTCATTAGATTAAAAATAAAAATAAGATAAATCTTTTTTCTGTTTTCCTTAGAGTAAGGGATTAGGATCAATACAAGGATCACCAATTCACCATAGAAAAATTACCCTCAATTTTTCAACCCCAGCCCCAGAGTACATCGCATGCAATAGACATTTGAACATGAATATTCCACAAGATTAAAAGAGTCAATATTACCGATCATGGCTTTTCCCCCTCCTAATCTACTTGGAGACTTTGAATTTCAGACAAGGTTGGTTGTTCAAAGATTGCGTTTTTTAAACAACCAAGAGTGAGCAGAACGCACCAGAGCTTCGCGTGACATGCAAGAAGATGGATAGATGGCTTTGTTTAATCATACAACTGCTTCATGCTCCTTAAAGGACCATGGAGTCTCTATACTGAGCTAGCTGAGCTCTCTCTCCACTGTTTACATTATACATACTCAATTCTTCAACAATCCATTTTCTCTTTCTCTTTCCTATTCTGCATTGCTTGTTTTGATTCGGATTTTTTTCTGGTTTCACCACCAAGTGTGTCCAAATTCCCCACCCTCCTTTCTTTCTCTCTAATCACCTCCCATCCTTTTCACCAAAGCATTATTCGATTTTGTCTTGGCCTCTCTTTTCTCAACCCAAACACACCCATTTCTGCAATTTGCTACTATCCCCTGTTTTCAAGTTTTCTCTTTGGCTCTCATTTGTGGTTTTGCTCTGCTTAGTTTCTGAGAGAAGGATTGGAAATGAAGGTTGGAATCTGAACTCCTACTTTAGAATTTCTGAATATTCATTCTTTTTTTCTCACAAAGTGTGCCAAGATTCTTCAAGGGCTTTTTTGGTTTGTCTTACTTCCTTTTTGTGTTTTTCATCGACTGTTATGTTTTTATAAGGAGCTTAAGGTCTTATTGGTTTGGTTTAAAACTTTTGTTTAATTTGTTTCTGGGATTAGTTAATCAAGGGTCTCTGTCTGGGAAGAGTGGAATTGACACTGTTTTTTATCTTATAAAAAAATAGTTTCAGATTTACTCTGGTAGTGTTGAAAATTAGACTCTTAACCGGATCTCTGTGTTTGTTGATCTGTTCTTGCAGAAGGTGATACTGAGATTGGATTTGCATGATGACAAAGCCAAGCAGAAGGCACTGAAGACAGTCTCTACTCTTTCAGGTAGAAAATCTGAGATTCATCTCATTTTTATCGATGAACAGGGAAAAGGAAATCTGTGATTTAGGTTAGATGGAAAATAGTGGTTGGAAGATTTCACTACTTTCAGCTAATTTTTTAAAGAGAAATGAGAAGTGGATGGGAAGTTGTTTTAACCAAAGAGGTTATTTTTTGTTCTTAATCACCTATGGCAATTTGGTTAGAGAACCAAAACAGAAAGAGGAGCAGGCAGAATGAAAATGATAGATTTCTCAACATGGCTGTTTCTGTGTATGCATGAATTGAGGGAATGATGACAGCTAGCTAGTATATTTGTAAAGATCTGCACTAGAAATGTGTGGATTTATGTGCCATCATCAATGAAGGACTAGATAAATGTGTAACACTTGTACTAGTTAATGAGTGTGATCACTATTGAAGCCATCTGTTGTCTAGTTTTGCCAGTTTAAGTTGTTTGGTTTGTTGCAAGTCTTGGACTTTTAGTGCAGTTTGATTATTTCTGTTACTGATTTGATCATGTAATCTGTAGGCATTGATTCCATCGCCATGGATATGAAGGAGAAGAAACTAACAGTGATCGGATTAGTGGATCCGGTGAATGTGGTGCGCAAATTGCGCAAGTATTGGCCGACGATAGACATACTTTCAGTTGGGCCTGCAGTTGAGCCTAAGAAAGAGGAGCCGAAGAAGGAAAAAGCCAAGAAAGAAAAGGGGAAGAAGGAAGGAAAGGAAGCGAAGAAAGAAAAGCCAAAGAAAGAAGGTGCCGAGAAGAAGGATGAAGCTGAGAAGAAGAAAGAGGCTCCTCCTCCAGACCCTGTCCTAGAGCTTGTCAAGTCTTACAGACAATACAATCCCCACTTGACTACCCATTACTATCCGCAAAGCATGCACGAGAACCAAAATGCTTGTGTTATTTGCTAAGCAAGTAAGAGCTCAGTGCGTTCCTCAGAATGAGGGACTGAAAATTATCTTCCCAATGCCAATAGGAGGCCGAAAACCCCAGACATGCATTAGGAGCTGTTCTACCCGCCTGTATATAGAATGGTAATGCCTCATTGAATTGTGGAATTAAACATTAGTAATGTGTGTAGAGCAAATAAATATGAATCCTAAATGTTTTGATCTCAGCATAAGTGTACTTCATGGTCTTTTTTGTCTGTATTGAGGAACAGATCCAAAAGGGTGCAAGTGTCAGCAAGCGCCCCCCTCGGATAACTATAGAGTATATCATTACAATTTACAAGTATATAGTAGCTCTCTTTTGTAAAACTAGAAATATTTTGAAAGTAATATATATTGAAGGTACTAAAATGTGCATTAGGTTATATTTTGGAGATTTTCCTCTTCATCACTAGCAAACTAGCAATCAATGAGGAAGAAGAGTAAACTTAGTTACCGCGAGTGTTTCTTGGCAGCTTGAAATTACGTACCAACTGGTCTGAACTATTTAGTAACTAGGCAAGAGTGACTAACACCGAGTATGAATTAAATGGTGGCATAGGTATGGGTCATGTGGGTTTCTCTTCTTTCAGGTGATTCTTGTCTTTTCTCTGGGTACTTGCGCTTTGATTGAACTGAATTTAGAGCTCATGGACCTCATGTGGCTGTCATCGAGTTGTCTCTGTTTTACAACATTGGCGATTCAAATTCATGGTCCCATAAAGGATCATAATCTGGTCATTTTTAGTGATCATACATATTCCTCTTCTTCTTTATCCGATCCTCTGTACTTATTGTTCGAAGCTAGGAGGAATGGGGGGTAGCACTACTTCAATAGGAAGGTATATGTTAGCTGATGGAGCTTTCTGTTTCAAGAATCATGCTTTGTTTGGTTGCTTACAGATCTTTTTCGAGCTATTCCAGCCACTTCTTAAGATTAGGTAACTTCTACTCCTTAGAATTTCCCTTTCTTTTTTGCTTTCCGAATGGTCAATTATCTGAGGCAAAAATAATCGCAAAAATGAAAATAGAAAAAAGACTGCTCCTAGAGTTTTCGTTCTGGTTTCTTCATGTACTAGTTTTTGCTTCCATATCATATTGCTCCTGCATTTCACATGAGGATTCTTAATATTTAATTTGTAAAGTGATTTACCCTAAACTACTAGAAGCAAGTGATTAAGTATAATTTTATTGTTTGTAGCTGCAACAGATGCACAGTTCATACTAGTAGATATATTCTTCTGACAAATAATAATACTTTTCAAAACATAGAATACTTTCTGAACATTCCATATTGTGTTTAGAAAGCAATGATCAAGATTGAAGACCATATAAAAGAAAAAGTATTGGTTGATATGGATCTGGTCATTTCCAACTCCAACTCTTTTGTCAGCCATTTTCTGTCAATTAAACTTCAGCTAGCTAGGGTGGAAGATGGAGAAATATTTCTCCCTCACAGGCACCAAGTTCATTTATCTATGGATTATGATGTGAATGTTAATTTGAATTATGAAAAGGTCAAAAGATTTTGTCTGAAAAGTAGTGGTTTTATTCATGGTGTGAATGGTTGTAAGATGGAGTCGATGTTGGGCTCGAGTAAGGCTACTTTGGTGAGAAGAAGCCATTGGTTGAAGCCTCAAGATCTTGCTCTAGGCTCGAGTTGGAATGTGGGTTCTATTGAGGGTGTGCTGGCAGAACGTTGGCCTAGATGGGGCATGGGGAAACATATGGACGGGATTGATGGTATTTTTCTGCCACAGTTGCCATTTGAGGCTATTAGTGCTAGTGAGGTACCTATGGAGGTGGAGACAAAGGAAGATAGAGGGAAGAGATGGCGGTACCGGGAAACCCTCCCTTGGAGGGGAATCTCACTAACTATGATGATTTTTCTTAGGTGGCTAGAATATGCATGAGGTAGTTTTGTATTAGAACCAGATGGCCCGATGGTGCAAAACGTGGAGCCATACTTGACCGTGCTTGAAATACAAGATTCTTATGTCATGACACCAAGTGGTGTCTTTGGTGTCCTTGCAAGAGTTTCATGCTTACCCGCTAATGATAGCGACTTGGACATTCAAGTTCTTGGGTCGCCCATCCGGGATCCAATGTCGGTCAGGTCTGTTGCAAGTGTGGTGTCTGGAACTCTAAGGACACTAACTGGGTGGGACGATGGAGCTTTTTCGACCTTCCCCTTTGTGGCCGAAAATGGTGGCACTGATTCGGGAAAGCCCACCATCTGGCTAGGAAGGGTGAGCTACAACCGCCCATTTGCGCAGAAGAAAGGTTGCTTTAAGTTAAGATCTACCCGTTATATCGCCAAGCAGGGACTAGTCAAGTGAAAGATCTGAAAAACGCAGGCTAGTGTGTTTGCCTAGAGATGGTGTCTAGACATCTAAGGAGTGGTGCTGCCGAGTTTTTTTTAGTCTAGTGTTATTCTGGTTTGTTTGTCTAGGTAGAATCAAACCTTCACAATGGTGATGCTATATGGTTTTCTTTTATCAGGCTGGGTAATTCGGTGAAACTCTGTATCGTCGTTATCCTTTAATTAAATTTAACACCATCTCAATATATATATATATATGATAATTGGTTTCAATAGCGATCAACTTTGTAAATCTTGTGAAAATTGAAACTTCATTTTATTTTTTCAAAAATGGAATTTCGCTCTAAATAGAGACTATATATAGTTATTAATCCGATTCGTGTGCATAAATAGTAACTAATTGACCTCAGAAACACCAAGCTTGTTCATGATGATGGCATAAGTAAATTTTCAAGCACGTTAATTTAGAAGAATGTACGTGTATAATCCCATGACTTCATGAGCTTTATATATAGTAGCATTTATAAGACCATTTCTAATGGTGAATGTTCTATACCTCATAATAGAACTTTTGAAAAAAAATCTCATCTCCAATCCATGAAGATCCTAGTTCTATATCTTAAAACTAAGTCTTATACCCTATTTTGGGTTCTATAATAGAACTTTTGATGAGGTATAGAACCTTACAAAAATTGGTGGGTCTAGAGAAAAGAAGAACATGTGAGGAGAGAAAAAGATGAGTCTTAAAAAATGAGGTATGAAACATTGATGGTTAGAGATGGAAAAGTCGTATAATAAATAGTGATTTTATAAGGTCTCATAATAGGGTATAGGATCTTAATGATTGGAGATGCTCTTAGAATAGAGAGAACCTTAAAATGGTAATGCATTGATTAAACTCATTTTTTGTTTTGTTTTGCATTATGAGTTCATACTATCTGTAAATTTAACATAGTTGGAGTTCAATTTTTTTACCTCCTAAAAATAGTAGTTACTCTCTATATTTTTAATAACATAGAAAGTACCATTGAACATGCTTCTTATAAAAACTATTTTTCAAAAACATATTG
This sequence comes from Geum urbanum, assembly GCA_946800695.1. Lineage (NCBI taxonomy): Eukaryota > Viridiplantae > Streptophyta > Magnoliopsida > Rosales > Rosaceae > Geum > Geum urbanum. Next base: position 651,964 of record OX326998.1, on the reverse strand, counting down.
GAAGATCAATCATTAATATATATGAGTTATTATTATGTAAAATGTTAACCATTTAATTGTTAATGTGTCCAACAAAATCAAATCAATGACCGTACTAAATTTATAAAATTTGAATATTCATATTCATAATTAATAAATCATGAGCATAAATTCTTTAACAACTTTCAATTTAGTTGAAACTTTGCAAAAATGATCTACAAATCTCTCACGGTATCATGAGAAAAGTTGTGTTGAAGTTGGATTTACACGACGAGAGGGTCAAGAATAAAGCCATAAAAGCCGTTGCCAGGCTCAAAGGGGTGGAATCGATTACGATGGACATGAAAGACCAAAAGATGACGGTGACAGGGCACATAGATCCAATGAGCTTGGTGAGCAAGTTGAGGAAGCTATGCCGAACTGCTGAAATAGAGTCAGTAGGATTAGTAAAGGAGGAGAAGAAGAAGGAGGAGCCCAAAAAGGGAGACGAGTCGAAGAAGAAAGCAGATCCTAACGATGAGTACCTCAAGTTCTACAGTCAACAGTACAATGCAGAAGAGGATCCCAATGACTACTACTTCCTTAGAAGTGCAGCAGAGGATCCCAACGGCAAGGCTGCGTCATCTGCTAATTTATTATCCGAGGGCTAAATAATGCAATATCAAAGAGTCATTAGTTTATATTACGATGAGGAGTGGGAGTGATTTGTATTTGTTTGTTCTTTCATTTCTTTGAGAGTGGCTACTTTGATGTAGCTAGGAATTTTCTTTGTTTTGATCGTTTTTTTTAATGTACGTGGTGTCACTTTGAAAAGCCTCCTCTGTCAAACAAGAAAGCACTCATAATGCAATCAGGAATCAAAGCCATCCAAGTTTGGTCATTGCTTATCTTAGGGGTCGACAAGAAGTTCAGTTCGGCTCATGTATAGTCGGCACGGATTGGGTCAGACCTCAACAACGTTTTAGTATTTGCGAGTCGTGCGGATTTTTACGGGTCGGGGTTTATTTTTTATATAAGGATCCGGGCCCGGCCCATTCAAGCAGGTTTTGCGAGCCTTTGCGGATTTTTACGGGTCGGGGTTTTACGGGCCGGGGCTATCGGGGTTTAATTATTGAAAAATTAAGACATTTCAAAATAAACATAACCTTCATCCATGCACCGGGGTCTAAACGTACTCCGACGAGTCTAAATTTTACGTACGGTGTTTATCACTATAAGATGGACCCTTCTACATGTCCTCGTTTATCATTAAAACATATTTAATTCTCATATTGCTTGAATTCTCCATATGTATATTAATGTTCTTACGTTTGTTCCTTTGTTATATGGAATGAAATACCTTTGTGAAACTTAATCGGACATGTTTAATTATTTTATAAAATTGACCGTTAGATTGATTGGTTAGAATATTATAACTATGCCTTTAAGAATATTATTTTATAAAATTGACCGTTGGATTGATTGATCGATCCATGCATTTCGCCAAATGTGACCGTAGTACTCTTACAACTAAAACGGAGAAAATGGTGAAAACCCATTAACTATGCAACATAAATCCGGCCAATAATGGTGAGAAAACCCAAATTGGAACGACATTCGTGTCTACAGGACGCGGACGCACACAAGTCCATATCGCATACTCATTTCATCCAAGATTTGCACTCCCCCTGCGCGCGTGAGAGAGAGCCTCTCTACTCACTTATTCAAGGTATACTAAGGTGCAATCATATATAAAGACCTCCACATTTCTAATTTCTCCCATGTGGGATCACATTCCTTCCTTTTGTTTCAAGTAGCCATCTTTGGGTGACAATTTCTCATTCACCCCTTAACCAATTTAAACAAATGAATACATAATCTTTATGTACTCTTGTAGGAGAACACAAATCCATGTTTCCCTCACATCAAAATTAAGTGCAACACACTCAATTATTTTGTTTAAATTGTCATATAAAAATGGTGGAAAAACCACCATTTTCCAACACCAACAACAGCAGTTTTGTTAGCTCTAATCTATTCGGCATCCTATCAACAACTACATTTTCCTGCGAGGCTAATTTTCGATCATCCAGAACACCCTTCTAGCCACAACTAAGAGCATATAATAGCATAACATGATCTCAGCAATGATCAATGTGAGACATCTTTGTGATCCAAACACACACTGTATGCTCTAAATCTATCCACCATCCTATCAAAAACTAAATTTTCCTGCGAGGCTTAGTTTTGATCATTCCAAAACACCTGTATCGCAACGCAACAACTAATAGTATAAACTAGCATAACATGACCTCAACAATACAATTTCATGATCATAAAGTGGAGGAAGTACCTATTAAGTGTGGGTTTCACACTTGCTCGCTCTCTCTCTCTTGTCTCATGTGACATACACGTGAGGTGTATGAGTCGTGTGCTAAATATTTGTTTGGTTTCAAAGCGTACGTAAAAAGCTTTGAGAGTCTTTGGCGAGGATTTAGAGTCCTTGGCAAGGAGTAGAGTCTTTGGTGAGTAAGTAGAGTTGTTGGTGAGAGAGTTGTGTTGAGATAAAAATCAGAGTTGATTTTTTTCTTTCTCGGAAGAGAGTGAGAAGCTTATTGTTGTTGAGAGCTTTCTCTATTTGTAAAATTCTACATTTGATAGTGAAGTGATCTCCCGTTGCTCCGTGGATGTAGGCTATTGCCGAACCACATATATCTTGTGTTCTTATTCTTGTCTTGTTATCTTCTATTTGTTGATTGGGTTGTTGATAATTTCTATTCTGATCCTATTGTTATTGTGTTCATTTATCTTGTTGTTGGGTCATTTGGTGCTGGTTCGCACGACAGTACCTGTGTGCCTAATGTCAAAAGGCAGCCAATACAGAAAATTGTAAGACACCAACTTTGAAAAGAATAGGCAGAACGCAAATGGTGCCTCACCCGGTAACCTCCACGTCTCCAAAAACCCACTCGCAGACAAAGACTCTGCAACATCACCCTCCTCCACATTCTCCTCCTTAAGCAGCCATGCCTCTTCTGACTCCACCTTCTCAATTTTCATCATCTCGACCTCCTCCTCGGCCTCTTCTCTCCCCGGAGACCCAAACCCTAAATAGCACCCAAACTAATACGGGTACGATGATACGATACGAGGAAACGTTAAAAAATAAGAGGATATGATACGAAAAGAATACGACTAATAAATAATATATATTAATATTAAATTATATTAAAAAAATATTAAGTATTTTGTTTCAAAAGGGAAGAGTGAAAGACTATATACTCTAGGCATCAGTGCTTGTGTAAGTGTGTAACGCATGCATATATTTTTTTTTGAAAGTGTGGAGACATGGCTAAGTAGATAGCCTCATACTTGGTCAATATCGCATCCGCCCACAATAATCTTCATTTGCTATCTCTCTCTCTCTCATCATTGTCTCTCTCAAACCAGCATCAAACAAAGGTAGCAAGATCTCTCCCCCTCCTCACAACCAGATGGAAAACCCAAATCGGCCGGCGATTCGAATATGTGGATGAGAAGAGATTCAAAACCCCCATCAAATGTGAATGAAAGGAGACGATTCGGATACTCGCGGATCCAATTCGGATACCCGCGTACCCAAATCATGTCAAAACTCAAATCCCGTATCGGACCGTATCAGGCCGTATCCATGTCGTTTCGTATCCATATCCGTATCTGGTAAGCGATGCGAAAGCTTAACCTCGTTTCGGTGCTTCTTAGGTTGCAGTGTATTAGCCTCAGTGGCGCCGCCACTACTACTTGAAGAAGTGGCATTATGCAAAACCAAAACAAAAACTATTTTCAACGATGACTGATTAACACAAGCAGATAACTAGGTTAGGATAATTGGGTAAGAATTTAGAAACTGTATAAATATTTTTTAGGCTAATTACTCAAAAGTCACTAAGAAATTATCCATGTGACCCAAAAGTCATATTGTTTTTTAGAAAGTATCCACATAAGTCATCAAACTATGGTTTTAATGACCAAGAAGTCATTTTAAAGCCTATACCTTGAAATAAAAGCCTTTTCTGCTTTGACCATTTTACCCTTCCTTTTTTTGTCTAATTTTTTATTTCCAAACAAAAAAACTTTAAAAAAAATCCAAAACTTTCTTTTCCGGAAAAAAAAATTTCGTCCAATTTTTTTTTGGAAAAAAAGTATTTTTCATTATGCTTTACGACTCAGCACAAACTCAAAAAATAAAGATATCAACTCCAGTACATAAGTGTACCAACTATAGTTCATAAATATACTAACTCAAGTTCGTAAAGATACCATGAATAATTTTTTATTTTTTTTATTCACGACTCAACACAAACTCAAAAAAAAGAGGATACCAACTCCGGCACATAAGCATACCAACTGTATTTCATAAATATGCTAACTCAAGTTCGTAAATATACCATGATTTATTTTTCATTTTTTTCTTCACGACTCAACACAAACTCAAAAAACAAGAATACCAACCCCGGTACATTAGTATATCAACTGTAGTTCATAAATATACCAACTCAAGTTTGTAAAGATACCCTGCCTTATTTTTCGTTTTCTTTCTTCACGACTCAACACAAACTCAATCAACAAGGATACTATGTTGCGTTCATGGGATACCATGATATTAGAGAGAGGGAGAGAATGGTACGTATATGGTTTAGGGTGTCAGGTGTAGGGTTTTGGGTATAATGTCAGGGTATAGGGTATAAGGATTTAAAGTTTAGGGTATAGGGTATAAAGGTTAGGGTTTAGGGTATATCGTTTAGGGTGTAAGATTTAGGGTTTAGGGAAAAAGAGTCTTGACGTCAAAACTCATCAGGGAGGAGAGGTCAACGCGGGTCAGCCCCTGTCTGGCCCAAAATGGTGAGAGAGAGAGAGAGAGAGGAAAAAGAAAAGAAAAATAGAAAAGAGAAAGAAAAAAAAATAAGAAATAAAAATTATAAGGGCAAAAAGGTCATTTCGATCAACAGTAACTGCCACGTCAGCATCATTACCGGAGACCGGGAGCTCAGTCGGTCCGGGCACCCCTTAGATAACGTTTTGAATTTTCAGGCATCACTTTGATCATTTTTTGAATTTAGGCATCACTTTGATGTTTTCGGATAATCCCCCGCATCATGGGTGAATTTAATCCTAGATTTTATCTTCTCAGCTTTCAAAATTCTCTTATTTTTTCAATTTTTAATCTTGAATTCTTCTACTTTAGTCTTAAAATTTTCTATAGTTGAAGATATTTCTTCGATTTTCTTATATATATATATATATATATATTTCTACAAGTTTTCCTTGTTTGATCTATTAACCTCACCAAAAATTATTGAAAATTAGTTAAAATTAAGTCCACTTTAACTTTAATTCCTAGATCCGCCTCTGATTAACACTAAGATCGATCATCATGATTCACAAAGTAAATACATGAAAGGTTCAAAAATGTTTTCAGCAAACATTAATGCATATAATTTTCATTTGGATATCATGGTAACAATGACACCTTCAGTGGCAGAGCCAGAGCTTGCTTGGTCTGGGGGGGGAGGGGGGGAGTCATGGCCTGGGCTCGTCTCTAAATGGTTGGACACCTGTTTAATCTTGCCAGATATTCACTATTGAACATTTTACCTTCCTTATAATTTTTCTGTTTTAGCACAAGCCGTTATGCTACATTTAGAATTTCATTTTGAGCGAGGAGGACCATATCTAAAAACTAAAATTAGAAAGTTATCATAGGGTTATAATGTCATAACGGTTCTTAATATATGCATGGCTGGTTATTGAAGGTTGCTTAGTTTGTTGCTAGTCCTAGACTTTCCTAGTCCTACTAGGAATCTAGGATATTTCCATGGTCTCGGGGACACAGATACGCAATTAACCGGCCGCTGGTTAGTATATATCTTCACCCTCCTGCTATGGCTAGGCAGCCAAGATTGATCACAATCACCATGTCATCACATCTTAATCCACATTATACGTATATATATATATATAATCTCCTCCTCTTGTTTATACATACGTATACGTTAACATTTCGTGTTGATTCCGTATTTTCAATTTGTTGACATATTTATTCTCAATCTAATAGTCCAATGGCTCACACCAGAATCCCCCCCCCCCCCCCCCAATGTGTGCATCAATTGCATGTGCAAGTGCCAAGTTTAAGGTACATGTTGGGAAAGAGATGACGAATGCCATGTTTGGATTTATAGAGGAATTCAATGTACATGTACAATATAATATGTTCCTTCTGAGTTCTATTGTTCTAACTTCTAAGGCTCTATGTGCGCGGGCCCTTATCTGTGACACAATTGTGACCGACAGACCATATTTCTTAAGGTTGATATAAAATGTTCTCAGTGTTCCATTCCATGCATGGATGGTCGCTCTATCTGCAATTTGTGTTTGCATGTGAGTAATGTAGTCCCTAATTAAACCCTGAAATTGACAATTGACGTGGTCTTGACCGGACCGTTCGTCATGGGCCAACAAAACCGTGGGTATGATCCATCCAGGCCCTCCCAATCTGCAGTCTTTGACTAGAGATTTGTATTTGCTTTCATCACCCATGTTGTGTTCATGATGTGTTTCATGTTATATCTATTTTCTTGTCTGGGTCCCCCTCCTCTCTCCTCATGACGCGCTTTATAATTTGGTCCTTAGCTATATTATAGCTAGCTGTAAACCAAGAAAATAAATTGTAGTTGGTCTCTCAAGTCTGTGACAAAGATTGATTTCTCGAATGGAAATTAAATGGTATAATCGCATATAATTTACGAGAATTTTATAATTTGCAGAGCATAAATTTATAATAATATATTAATAATATACGATATAGTTTTTTTCGTACATTATTTATCTAAGTTCAACATAGGTGACTGAGATGAGCAATAACGGAATCTAAAACTAATTATCAAAGGGGTTAATAAGTAATAAATCTCATTTCGGAGGGACCATAAATTTGATTTAATGTATTTTTACAAATAATTTCTGTATTAATCATTATAATTAGTATAATTATAGGACTTCTTGGCGGGGGGCCATGACCCCTTTCATACTATAACTGTGTTTCACATTATTACAAATGTTCTGCATTAAGCTCTAAAATTTACACCATACACATTAAAAATGTACGGGGACGCTCTCATATACACTGATTCTGCTGTATCTCACTAGTCATCTGATTTACTTTTACGTAACTTCTTGGACAAATTACTTCATATTAATGAGTGTGTTAATTTCTTCCACAACGTTAAAGTATAGCAAAAGCTATTGCAGTCATTGGCATGCCGATGCCTCAAAATAAGGACGCAGGAAAGTCCTAAATAGCAGCTCGAGACATATATAATTGGGAGGTAACTATACACACACCTCGATCATCCCCTTAATTAGTCACATGCATATGCATGCGTGTTCTATCCATCAATCAAATTATAACGCGTTCAAAATTAGAACCAAAATCCTGGCAGGAAATTTGCACTACGAAGAAGACTGGTTAAGATCAACTGCACTATAGTCTTCGACATTGAGCTCACTTTGTCTTCTCCCCCCATATGCCTATGTTTCCCAAACCAAACCACGTACAGCTTGATCCATGAAATTAACCATGCAAATGCCAAAAAACCACCTGATATGTACAGCAGCTAGCACACCATGTATTGTGTTGCTACTTGTTTGATATCATCCACTAGCTAATTCCAACATATCTGTTGGCTGTTGTGTATATGCACATTTCAGATATTTTATAGCTCTTAGAAATTGAAATAGTGCAGGAGATTCGATCATATATATGCGATTGGGATTGATGGCCAGCTGCTATATATATATATATATATCTTAGGGTAATAATTATGGTCCACAAATCTTTAATCACTTTGTCCCTGCAGATTAGTATTGACTCCAATCATCATCATCATCATATATTGTTAGAGGACCTTATTTTACTCCAGCCTTAACTGTTTCTTTTGCCCTAGCTCTGAAGAAGAAGAACGACAAAAAAGAAAACAGAGCCAAAGCCAATGAGTAGTGCTGAGAATTCCAGTCATGTTCGCTAGCTAGCACACATGGAACTGAAATTCCAAGATTCCTCAGAAACAAAATTATAACATAGATCATATTATTATAAAAGCTTCTTAGTATATACACGGTAATTATTTGCAGATAGATAGCTATGTGAGCGTTATCTGTCACAGGGCTCTGCTTCTTCACATGAACAATACTGTCGGACAATGACTTTGGATTTTTCTTGCCTCGTGAGTCATAATGCATAATGAGGCAGCATGGATCATTCATCTTCAATCGTGTGGCTAAAAACACTTAACACTATGTTTTTCAACAGATTGAAGTCATTGCTAACAACCAATGATCCTAAACTATTAATCTCTTTTTTTGGTTGAGATGACGATAATATTTTATTTCAAATATAATAGCAATACATAATCGATAAAAGGGAAACCTTTAGTGCATTCATTATTATTGTAGAAACAATCGATAAAAATTCGACCTATACAAATAAATCAGAATAACGAAAAAGTTATCAAAAAAATTCGAGAACACCACTTCTTATTTATCTAGGCGACATATTCATTGAGCAACGGATTGCCGCATTTCCTCAACGTCCGTTCCTATCAGCAACATAACTGGCTTCTTTGTTGGCGACTCCCGCTAGAGTGCTCCATTAATCTTTGTTGGTCACAAAGATTAGGATCAATGGCTCATATTCTCCTTCATTAGGTGATCATATGATATGCAAACACATATCACTTAGAAACAATTCGAGGAACAGAACAAGTTCCCGGGTAGAGAAAGCAAAGCAAGCAACGGTACAATAATACATATAACTTAGAAACAAAAACTACAATACTATATAACATGATAAGTCGGAGTCATACATGTGAACTGAATATGGTCAGTTTGAGATTTTTGTGGCCATATTTTTATTCAATAATCATCAGTTATAGCAAGACCTGCAGAAGCCAGCCAACTGGTAACAACTGATACAAAAGAAAGCAGAGTTTTACACCCAAAAACTCTACTCCAAAGGGACCCCATTCTATTCAATTTGTTTTGTCCTTTTTATTATCTCCTACTGCCAGGACAATTGGACAAAGAAAGCCCCAATCCCTCCAACTACAAATTCAGTCTCTCTTCCCCCTCCTTCCTCTGGCCTCATCTCCCTCAAAGACTCCTACTTTTTTCACAAGTGCTTGTTCAAGAAGCAGCTCCTGAGCTACTACTAAGTCACAACACAAACTCAGAGTTGAACATTTTCTTTCATACACTTTTTTCAAACAAGAACGTTTCTTTCGCTTTGCTAACAATGGCAAGACCGCAACAGAGATACCGAGGCGTTCGACAAAGGCATTGGGGATCTTGGGTCTCTGAGATTCGCCACCCTTTATTGTAAGTACATCATAAAGATTATAAAGATTTTATCTTGCTTCATCAAAGTCTTTGATTTTGTTATGAAGATTTCTATATGGAAACTAATCTAATAACGTTTTTTGTTTCATTTTTTGCAGAAAGACTAGAATATGGCTGGGGACTTTTGAAACTGCCGAAGACGCAGCAAGAGCTTATGATGAAGCTGCGAGGCTTATGTGCGGACCAAGAGCCAGGACTAATTTTTCTTGTAACCCAAATGCATCACAGTTCTCTGCTTCAAAGCTTCTCTCTCAAACTCTGACTGCTAAACTCCAGAGATGCTATATGGCTTCTCTCCAAATGACCAAATCATCATCACTACTCAACGAGACCAACAAGCCACAGCAAGTTGGCATTGTTGAAAATGAGAAGCTGAAACCCAAGATTGAAGTGGCAGAGGCAAAACCAGAGCCAGAGCAAGAACTAGAGACAACAACTTGGGGACTTCTTACTCAAGTTAAAGTGGAGAGTAGCAGCAGCCAAGATGAATCATCATCATCATCATCATCCATTGAGCCTCTTGAAGATGACCACATTGAGCAGATGATCGAAGAGTTGCTTCATTATGGCTCCATTGAGCTATGCTCTGTTCAGTCTGTTGTGCCACCACCACAACCACCAAAGACCTCTCTGATTTAAGACCACCAGAAAACTCAGTATTTTGATTACTTTCTCTCTGCCAATATAACCATGTCATTTAGCAGAGATTTAACCCAGTTTTCTCTCTTCGGCTCTATCAGTTAATTAGGACCCAACTAGCTTTTGAGTAGTAGTAGTAAAACTAGTAACCCATTTGATGATGGCATCCTGCTATTTCTATATGTACATTGTTCATTTATATCCTATTATATATGATATTATTATTTGTTGCTCTCTTCCAGTTCCATCTTCTACCAAGTTCTATACATCTCTGGCTCTCGTTCTCCACACAAAAAAAAAAGGGACTGGCTCTCCGCCATAAGTGGAGTGATTTTGGTGTTGCACATGTTGGTGGTAGTGATATGATTAGAGTGCAGCCCTAGGGCCATGTTTGGTTTTACTAGTTTTTTAGGTTGAACTTGAAACCTAAAAGGACCACCATGTCATTTGGTTCGTCTCTCAATCGGAAGAAGAGCTTGATCGATCGATCGACCAATCCTTTTCTTTGGGGATGCATAGCTTTCAGATGTCAATGAACTTCTGGCTTACGCCTGCATTATAGAAAGGATCATTCTCCATATATACATGTCTGTTAGAAGGGCAACACTTTTCAATTCTACAAAAGAAAAAATACCTGATGAATTACTTACAAGTGCACTGTACACTCATCACAATTTCAACTGCATTAGGCTTACATGAATAATACATAAGAGAAACAACTAGATCGTAGCTTACTCCTTTGCACATTTTGTGTTCCACATGTTGTAGAATTCCTTCGATATTTACTGTTATGAATAATATACTAATTGCAAATTTAGGCAACAAAAACCAATGTAAAGTCAGTACTTCACTACCTTCGTACTTTTCTCAACCACAGAAAAAAAATACTCATGGGTTTTGCTCGTAGTGCTCTTCTGAAAAGATGATAACATTTTAGGCCATCCGACCACACATGGTTTCATGGCTTCTGTAAAAGCAGCTCTGATCTTGTGCATGCATGGTCAATATATTAGAATTTACTTGCTTGCTTTAGTGACAATGAAGTTACTGGTGAGCAATATGAACTCTGAAGAGGGGAGCTAGGATGGATTTTCAAGCCAATTTCAACCTTGGTTTCTTTTTTCCTCGTATCTTTGGGAAGTGGGAAGACTTTTATCATCTTATTTGAAACAACAGAATTCCTCATACTTCGTTTCTATTCCTAGTTGCTTAAGTGCTAGCTATATATGTTCATGATCTCAACTATATACAGAGATGGATTATTGAGGCAGAAAAAAGGGCCTTTGTAACTTTTTCCTGCAGATTTATGCTTAAAAAAATTAGATGTGCGCGTTATATTGTTGCTAGCTGCATGCCATGCTAAGTAGTTTTTTTTGTGTGTTAGATTTTCTTCTGTTGTCCCATCTCTTTCCAATGAAACTTCATCATAGTTCACCTGTTTGGGAATTGATTTTGCTCCCCACAACCATCAAAAATTAAAAGTTGTTTTACTCTCATTATATTGTTTTTGCTTTTCATTCAGCAAAGTAAATAAATAAAAAAGTGCCCTAAATAATGGCCAGTTAGTGAGTTTACCATCATCAGTAGTTTGAAAAAAATGTCACCATTTCATCATCAATTTACACCCAATCAACGTACAGCGGCTACTTGCTTTATCCATCCCCGGAAAGCATTCACATCTGTTTTCTGCAAAGCAACGAAAACTGTGAGGATAATATGATCCTTACAAAATATTGTTATGAACAAGTTAAAAGAATCTCTGTCATGTTACTCTTACTGCTTCGGTCAATACATACTGAGTCTCTGAGCCAGAGTACAGTAGTACTATAATACTACAGCAGTAATGTGATTCATCTGCAGTAAGCTCTGTGATGATCTAGAGTCAAAGATGAGATCGATCTTCGATATATCTTCCTGCAGAGAAGAGAAGAAAAGTGGTCAAACACATGATGGTGTATCCATTTGACTAAGGCAGGTAAATATTTTTCAAAAATATTCTATTCACAACTTAGATATATTAATATAGTAAGATAAATAGGAGTTGTCGAATACAAGGAATTAGTGAAACTAAATCTTAACACAAAACTGAAATGTTAACAGACCCGACTACAGTACATTAATGACACTACGAACCTAAGCTAGACAGACTCAAATGCTAAGAAATTTGGACACAGTGAACTAGACACAGTGGCGGACTACCACACAAAATTTGAGAGTTTTCTGAGTTGATTTGGTTACCGAACTGAATCGGCTAAGCTACAGCTAATGCAGAAAATAAATGCTGAAAGTAAAATGCTAATGAATGCAAATGGATTTACACTATATGATTAAAGAGTTAAGAGGAATGCAATCCACCACCGTCATTCCATCTATTCAACACATACTTAACCTAATGCACATATCCAATGAATGAAAGTTCCCAGGAAGAGTTGATCGTTACAACCACATCCTATTACCTAATCCTTATGCCTATGCAGGTTTGTCATGGATCTCCCCTACATCTATCCCTCTATGAACTCATAGTCATGGACTTCAAGGTTAATAAAGAAGAAAGCATTAAACTCTAGAAAATATTTGAGAAGCTACAAGGGTTCACAAGTATATTATAGGCGTGTCTCGCTAGGCCTACGGATTTCAATCTCCTAACGGTAAAATCAGCGTATCACTATAGAGAATCCGGTGGAAGAAATTATCTTCAGTCGACCGTATCTCATGAAACTAGAATCCTAGCATGCATACTAAGTTGACCACCAAAGCAAACATAAAAGAATTCATACGGTGAATCATTCAGAGAAAGAAACCTCATTCAAAGAATATGCAAAACTAGGTTAAAGTGTATGCATTAAAAAGACTTCATGTACGGGGCTTCAAGCAAAATATATATATATAGCTAGGACCAGGTCAAACATCTTAATTAATGGTCACGTGCCCCTCGTCAAAACCAATGCCATGCAATTCAAATCTCACTCAAACTCCACTTCTTCTTCTCTTTGTTTCTTACTTGATCTCTTTCTTTTCTCTCGCCAGGTATCTCCTCGTCAAAACCAATGCCATGCAATTCAAATCTCACTCAAACTCCACTTCTTCTTCTCTTTGTTTCTTATTTGATCTCTTTCTTTTCTCTCGCGAGGTATCTCCTCGTCAAAATCAATTTCAAGTTGTATTCTCGCCAAGAACTCCAGAATATATTATTTAATCTCATTTTCTTCATTAAACTTCAAAATACCTAAAAACAAATAAACATAATTAATTCACCCAATTAATAATAATAAACTAAACATAGAGAACAGATTAAATACCGAATAGACACATAAATATGCGACTATCACCATTATGGTGTATATATAGAATCTCATGAGCAAAAACAACGGGTAGAACCAAGCCATGCAATGTTGCATTTCGGTGGTGTTGGTGTGCAGTCTTTTCATAAACCCAACCAGACAACTTTGCATATTTCCTTCGTAATGCATGTGTTATTGATCTCAATTTTCTTTAGTTTCTATTTGCATTGGATCAAGTGAAGCAAAGGCAAATCACTTTGTTAGGGACGACAAGAATAGGAACGAGAGAAAGTCGATCGATATCGAACAAAAAGTTGGTGATGCATGGGTGATTGGCCTACTCTTTGAGCCATACTACTCGATCCGAACCTGTTTAATTAATTTGGAGCACAATTTTCTTTCTTTAAGGTTAATCATATACTACATTAGCTGGTTTCAATTTGTTTCATCCAAGTAAGTCTCTCTCAGAATGATGTGTTTGGGTCTGAAATAAATATTTCTTATTGGGATTGAATGGCTAAGGTCTTGGCGAGCGGCCCAAGATTGGCTGAATTCTTGGCAAGCGGCCCATGAATTATAGAAAGCTTGGCGAGCGGCCAAGTACAGGAAATAGAGTTCAGTTAGAACTGTGATTCATTAGTTAGCTGATTCCATGCGGCTTGGAGGTCTATCATATCTATTTTATCTCAGATAGGTTTCTTTGATAAGAGAGTTGTGATAGTATTGAATGTCTATAAAGATTAATAACCCGTGTGCTAGTGTCGGAGTTGTATTGAGATTCTGAGAGCAAGAACAGAGGAAGTTTAGTAGAATTGAATGACTGCTGATAAACAAGTATATAAGGAGAGTAAGAGGTCCCCGATCAAACATACAAATTTGCTATACGCAAGTACACCTAGACAGACATCTCGTCTTCGAGATTCTATCTTCATTGCAACCCGAAGGTCAACGTGTTTGTCACCTGTCGAGTGAGAGTGTTGCGATCCCAAGAAACCAATTTGCTACTGGAAAGTCGAAGGACTTGTCACCTGTTGAGTGAGAGTTTGGAGGCTCTAAGGAAGCAAGTGTTCTCAAACACATCGTCAGAGAAGTTGCTCTGTTTTGCACTGATAAGGGAGTGTGAAGCATCAATTTCGAAGGCTCTGGTAAGAGACACATATTCAAAGTCCTAGGTTAATAGGCGAGAAGGACCTATTCAGGCGGGGTTTGTGCTCTCCCTGTCTAAATCGCTTTATATAGAAGTCAGGCGGCTGTAAACAGTCCATATTCCGTTGAAGAACGGTGGCACGCCAGCATACGAAGCATACGAAGCACACGACACAGGATAAACCGGTACCTGCGGTTAAAACTATCCGGACCTGTTAAAAGAGACTGCTTCGCGGGAGGATCTTTTCGCGAGAGATATTTTACGCTCGAACAGGATGAACAAGCTCGTTTGGCAATTTGTTGGATTCGGAATCTTCATCGGTCTATTTTAACCATTGTTTCTTGCTTTATAGTGTACCAGAGATCCTATAGCTCCTTTTATGTCCTTATAGACTTAGGAAGTTAATGTCGGGAGTTAGTTATGACTTTTGTTATAAATAGTCAATTAGTGACTCCCGTGTGTACGTATGTACTATATACTTGTAATGAATTTCTTCCAGATTTTTTCCAGTTGAATAATATTTAACATGATTAATCAAAAAGTTTTGTTTCATGCGTTATTAGGTTCATATATGTGTGTGTGTGTGTGGCTAAATTACGTATAAAGTCATTTACATAACATCTATACTAAATAAGGTCACCCAATGTTTCTTTTCCAAATAAAGTCACCTGACATTAAACGTAAAATAGATACTGACAAGGCGGGTAAACACCTCTCAAAGATATCCTATTCACAATCTGGATATATCAATGTAGTAAGATAAATAGGGGTTGTCGAACACAAGGAATTGGTGAAACTAAATCTTAACACGAAACTAAAATGCTGACAGACTCGACTACAGTACACTAATGACACTAATAATCTAATCTAGACAGACTCCAATGTTATGAAATTTGGACACAATGAACTAGATACAGTGGTGGACTACCACACAAAATTTGAGAGTTTTATGAGTTGAATTGGTTACCTAAATAAATCGTCTAAGCTACAGCTAATGCAGAAACTAAATTGTTGTAGATAACCAATGAGATATGAATGTTAAGAACTTCTCTCCACCCTAGAGATACTTACGACCTCCTCTATATATTTTTGAATTAACCATGGATGAATACTCCCCACACGAGAGCTTTGGTTAAGTCATCTTGTGTATTACACTCTTTTACTTGGCATGAAAGAGGGAGGGACAATTCGCTCGATCTTGATCCTCACTTAACCGACTTATACATATGGTAATGTAAGCTTAGAGAACTGAAGTTATTACGTTCTAAGAATGTTTGAAGAATAACAGAGCTTTAACGGTTGATAAGATGGTCACCCTTACATCACTAAGGCTTGTTTCACACAAATTCATGTTTGTCTCTAAAGAATATTCAATGATAAGGTGGCCATATACATAATCAAGACTATAGATCCTAAGCTACACATCTAAGAGTGCGCTCAAAGAAACATGAACATAGAAATCATACGGTGAGAAAACAGTGAAATAAAACTCATCCAAATAATTAATAGAATCAAAATGGGTTCAAAATCGTAAGCATATCTAGAGCTTCAATCAGCCCCTAACAAAAGAAATTTAGCTACACATAGTCTTGGATAATAATATCAAAGAATTCATTAAATATGAACAAAAGAAAGAGAAGAAATAAACTCTTGATCCCCGTCGGGATCGTAGACTTGCAGTATGGATCTTCTCTTCCCGTTCAACTTCTTATTTCTTCTTATTTTCTCTCTTCTTGTTTTTGTCTTTTTTCTCTTAATCTCTTCTCTCACGTCCCTCTCTGCCTCCTGCTTCTTTAGTTAGCTATATATGTATAAGCATGGAACTAGGTCAATTTCTAGCTAGCCCACGTGCCAGCAATCCAACTCCAAGTGGAGTTCTTCTTTCTAATTTTCTATTTTGTTACGTATCTTGAAGTCCAAGCTTAATTACTCACCTCTCTTACCCAAAACAGCCTCACTAAGAACCAATTTCAAGCTACATATATATGTCTCGTACAAAAACTCCTCGCCAAGCTTCCTCTCGCCAGACAGCAAAACCAAGCTGCAATATATATGTCATCAATTAACTTAATTAATTAACTCACGTGCACTCTTTCATCACATGCTCACCAAACTGTTGCACTTTGTATTCTTCTCAAATTAGGATTCATTGACCTTGTAAGTCTTCCTCTTCCCCAATTACTCTCAAATTATATTATTTAATGTCTTTTTCTTCATTAATCTCCAAAATACCTAAAAATAAATAAACATAATTAATTCACTCAATAAATAACAATAAACTAAATATAGGGAACAAATTAAATATCAAATAGACGCATAAATATGTGACTATCAGATACAACCTTGAAATTCCATCTATTTACAAATATGTCATCATATATAACCATAATAATTAGTCATGAAATCCATCTACTCTCTCATTTGTTCATAACCCAAACCCTAGCAGAGCAATCCATCTCTCCTCTTTACGTCGTCGCCGCCGAGAGACGTGACTTCTCCTCCACTCAGATCCTCAACCTTCATCTCTTCGACTTCCTCGACTCACGACAGCCTTCGTCGTCGTTGCCGCCAAGCTTTCCTCTCTCCGCCGAACTCGTCACCAAGACATGCGACTTCTCCTCCGCTCGTCTCCTTGGTTTCCTCGACTCACAAAAGTCTCACTCTCCTCTCCACGCCGTCGTCGCCAAGCTCGCCGATTAGTACAACTCTCTCTCTCTCATATGATTCTCTCACATCTACAACATGTGAATGTATGAGTGTTTAATTTCTGATTTTGGTACAACATTAGGACGTAGAGTTTATGAATGTAATTGTGACCTATCTACTCTTAGTTTCTACTCGTTCTTGTTTATGTTGAAACTGATATGTTGTGTGAGATAGAACTATAGTAATGTGTATGGTTATCTGAAGTGATGTTTTAGTTTGTGGGGAGTAGTATATTAGATATCAATAGTGTGTATGGTCATCTGAAGTAGTATTTTAGTTTGTGGAGAGTAGTATGTTAGATGTATTGATGTCAGTAGTGTGTTAATTGGTTTGGAGTAGTATTTATGTTTGTAGAGAGTAGTATGTTAGATGTCAGTAGTGTGTATGGTTGTCTGAAGTAGTGTTTTAGTTTGTGGAGAATAGTATGTTAGATGTATTGATGTCAGTAGTGTATTAATTGGTCTGAAGTAGTGTTTTTGTTTGTAGAGAGTAGTATGTTAGATGTCAGTAATGTGTATTACTGTTTGAAATAGTATTTTTGTTTGAAGTGAGTAGTATGTCAGATGTATTCATGTTAGTAGTATGTATAGTGGTCTAAAATAGTGTTTTGATGGTCCATTTTATTGTTTGGCAGAAATGGAAGACACTAAAAAAACCAAAGTACAAATTAGATCAACATTCAGAGGCTTTTTCAACGTCATGGAGCAACATCGTAGAGCATTACCTCCAAAAACAATGCAAATACTGCAGAAAACACCATTTGGAAGTATCGTATGGCTCTTTGCACAGGGCTCAATGACGTTTGATGATTCTCACAAGGTTGTGGATGACATCCTAAGAATGGCACGCTTTTGGGATGTCGAAAACAAGGCATTTTTGATTGGTGTCTAGGCACATTATCTCACACCAGATGATGTGAATAAGCTCTTTGGTCTTTCGGTTGAGGGTATGATTCTTCTTGTTTAGTGTGTTAGTACATTTGACTTTTTAAGTGATAATATGTTCAATTGCCTATAGAAGTTTATTTACCCGCGTATTGTTTCTGGTCTTGATGCTCCAGGGATGATTCATGATAGGGATTCAAAGACCGAGAGAAGACGCGAGTCAATCTTCTTAAACAGATATAAGATTCATGATTCTATGCCAATTTCAAAGCTTGATGATGCTCTAGCGAAGACTGTCAACAAGAAGGATGACAAGGACGTCGCGATTTGATTGGTCATTTACGTGTTGTTGACATTCTTCTTTGCAAACTCGTCTTCGTCAGTCTCGTGGAATGTAATCAATCTGGCTCAAGATATTGATGGCCTCAAGAATTACAATTGGTCGAAGATGCTTCTGAAACATCTAGAGAAAGTCCTGGACAAGTTGAAAGAGAACCCGACTTATCTCTGGCTATTTCTCGCTAATAATAGTACACCTTTCTTTCCTTGTTGTATATCTTAATGGTAGAATCTTTATTGGTCTCTGATAGTATCTATCTTGGTATCTAATAGTGTATTTGCTGGTCTCTGATATTGTATTTGTCGTGGAACAGTATTGGGTCACAGAACAGACACAAATCTGCGAAAGAGTTGCAGCAAGAAAGGGATATCCTCTCAGATTTGCACACTGGAAGCTGATGAAGTTGCACACCGAGTTAAGAAAGCTCACTAACAAGGAGCTATATGAGAAGATGTAGATTAAGGATGAGATGGTATGGGTGAGAGACGACAGCTTCCTCTAGTTTGAAGAGCACATGGATGCTCTGTCATTTAATATGTGGGAAGTATTCACTGTTTTGAACTAGTACTATTTTCATTGAACACTAGTAGTGTGTTCTGTTGTCTAGATTATTTCTTCATGTGTTATGTTGTTTGATTTAGTGTTTATATTTTAAACTTGAAGGAGGAAATATCAAGAGAAGAATTGATGCAAAGGGAGAAGAAAGCACAGGAGAACCTCGTAGACATCATCGCGTCAGTATAGGATATGACAAAATTATAGCCGTCTCCAACTTAGAAAGAGGTTGATGATACACAAGAGGTAATAAGCAAACTTGAAGACCAAAAACAAAAGATGGTGGAGCAAAATCAGTTCTGGATGGGAATGGTCGACAAGTTTATGCGCAAAAAGGAGGAAAGTGACAAGAAAATAGTGAATATGAAGACAAAGTTGAAGGGAACGTGCTCCACCAAAGATACCTCCATGAATAAAAGAGACCAAGCTCTCAAGTTGCTCGTAGAAGCACATATGAAGATTACTTCATTACAGTCGAGGAACAAGGAGTTTCAGCATGAGGTAGACCAAATTAAGCTTTCGGATTCTCAAATTTCAGTTTTGGAGGAAAACGAATTTGAGGAAGTGGATGTAATTGTCTCTCTCTGATATATGTACACGTGCTTGAGTTATTATCACTTAACTGGAGTAGTATTTTTGTTTGAAGTGAGTAGTATGTTAGATAGTCAGTAGTGTGTATGGGTGTTTGAAGTAGTGTTTTTGTTTGTAGAGAGTATAATGTTAAATGTCAGTAGTGTGTATGGTTGTATGGAACAGTGTTTTTGTTTGTAGAGAGTAGTATGCTAGTGGCATAAAGTTTAATATGTTGTTCTCTTATTTCAATTTCCAAATTTTATACATAAACATTCTCTGTGGTTATTTTGCCGTATTCAGTTTACAACTTATAGCTAGCTTTCATGCATGTTTAACTCATTTCATTTTAAGATCAAGTTTCTTGTATGTCAACTGAGATTAGTTTCCAATGTAATTACAGAATGAGAAAGAAATAGAAGAAGAATCACAAGAAGAAGAAGAAGAAGAAGAAGAAGAAGAAGAAGAAGAAGAAGAAGAAGAAGAAGAAGAAGAAGAAGAAGAAGAAGAAGAAGAAGAAGAAGAAGAAGAAGAAGAAGAAGAAGCTGAAAGAGGAGGAGGAGGAGGAAGAGAAGAAGAAGAAGTAGAAGCAGAAACAGAAAGTCAAAAAGCAACAAAAGAAGAAGAAGGAGAAGAAGGAGAAAGAAAAGAAGAAGAAGCTGAAAGAGGAGGAGGAAGAAGAGAAGAAAAAGAAGAAGCAGAAACAGAAAGTCAAAAAGTAACAGAAGGAAAAGAAGAAGCAGAAACAGAAAGTCAAAAAGTAACAGAAGGAGAAGAAGGAGAAGAAGGAGAAGGAGAAGAAGGAGAACGAGAAGAAGAAGAAGAAGAAGAAGAAGAAGAAGAAGAAGAAGAAGAAGAAGAAGAAGAAGAAGAAGAAGAAGAAGAAGAAGAAAGAGAAGAACATGAAATCAGTCTGGTATGTTGTGCCTTAGTGTATTCAGTACTCATTTTCTAGTACTCTTAGCAGCCCACTGAAGTGTATTCCAAAATTTGATTCTTATTTCTTTTATTTTTTTAATGTAATGACATATAGGACATCAACGACATAAGGTATGAGGTCAGGTCAAAATTTAAAAATGATAGGGTGGCACAAGCAGTGACACGTCAATTGAGGTCCGAAACCAAGAAGGCCGAGACAATCAAACGGAAGTCACCTCCTTCCATGATAAAAGAAGTGAAGAATAAGAAGAGAAAGACAACGACAAAGGACCTGCATTGCGACTACACAACAAGAAGAAGCAAACCAAAGTCCAAGTAGTGGTGTTAGTGTATACATTGTGTTAGTGTCTAAGTAGTTTACTAGAGACAGCAGTAGTACTTACCATGTTTTGAAGTACTGCCCTGAATATTTTGGAGTACTACTTACTAGAGATAGCAGTAATACATTGTATTACAGAATAGTAGAACTAACCATATTTTGAAGTAGTACCCTGAATGTTTTGGAGTAGTGCTTACTAGAGACAGCATTAATATTAGTACATTACATGTTTTGAAGTAGTACTTTCTATTGTGAAACAGTAGTACTTACTAGAGAAATCAGTAGTATGTTTAATATTGATGTAATGTGATGAATATTTAAAAGTAGTGCTACTTTTGTTGTATGATGAGTGTACTACTATTGTTTTTGGATAGTACCAATGTAGTTGGTTTCACACACAAAGCGATGTCACATACAAAAATGCATTATTGACAAACACAAAATCGCGAACCAAAGAACAACAAACTCGAATTAATATGTTAAACAAATTGCATAAGGAAAAATTACATTAAAGTAGTATGTGTTATATAATGAAGAATCACATTATATGTTTATCGAAAAACACTTGATGAAAGAGATTCAGACCAAGTGTACTACCAATGACTTGTATTCGTACCAACTATATCTTGTGACTAATATACTATATATAAAGGAAATGGACATGCCTCAGGAAAATTATATGTTCAGGCAAAATGTGCTACTTTAGACTAGAGAAAATACTACATGTAACTAATATAGACACTAGTTACTCAGGTTTCAGCTGCTAATGACTTTGGTACATATCAATCTGTTATATCTTCATTTTTCACCACAATAACCAGATATGATTGGCTTCGTCGCCTTCCCACCTTCAATAGAGGACTTCATGCGAGTATCCTTTGGACGACCGGATATGATTCTTGTCAACAGAGGCTTCACAATTGGTGGTTCATTAAGAGCATCATGGTAAAACTTCTCAATGTTTTGTATTGGCTGAATAACTTACTCATAGACAGCCCTGTTACTTCCAACCTCATAGAAATTCTCGATGTAAGAGTAAATAAACTCACTACCAGCATGTTGTATAACAGCAAGTGCATGGGGACAAGGAAAAGCATCAATTTGCCAATGTCAGTAGCTGCAAGTGTATACCCCAAGATCAACTGCCACATTCTTTAAAGCCTGGAATTCATACACCGTCTCACTGGACCTTCGAACTGTCCAGTGCCTCCCCACATTCATCCTAGCCTTCAAATTCTCCTCCATTTTAGGACACAAGATAGAGGTCCAAATTTTCGATCTCCTCTTCCTTTCAGCCATGTTCACCATTAATTTATGTCTCAAACCCTCAAGCATCTCAAAAATAGAAAGACGAACTAATTCACGTGTCCAATTATTGAAAGATTTAGCCACTTTGTTACACATTTTTCTATATCGATTATCTTTGAACAAAGCATTGCACCACTTTTCCAAAACCAGATTATTCAAGAAGATCTTCACAAGATCTTGGCCAAAACTCATCAACTTTTGAAGGTTGAATTAATAGCTTTCTACCGTTGCCGAGTATGCCACAGTCTTGAAATTGTGAACGATGGTTTCCACATCATAAATACTCTTTTTCTTCTCATTAAGCTTTTCCACATTCTTTTTTAAGTGATAGTAACAGTAGGAATGAGGAGAGGAGAGTCAAGGAACATCGTAGCCATAGCATCCAATAACCCTTTATGTCGATCCATGAAGAAGGTAATGGTATTTCCTTGTATGTGGCAACAAAATAGTGTAGAGATGATCGAAAAGCCATTACCAATTGGTTTTATTTTCAGAATCCGCAACAGCAAAAGTAAAAGGGTAGAATTTTGTAAATTATTAAGGGATGGAGTTAGAAAAAAATACTTGGATAATTATGCTATCACATGAAAAACACTACCACATTTTGTTGAATACACTACCACATTTTGTTGAAAGCATTACTCTACTGGGACTTGATGCATTCTAGCTAAAATTTTGATGCATGTACTACTATAGTTTTCAAAAAGTACTATTGTAATTTTCAAAAAGTACTACTCTACAAGGACTTGATGTTGGAAATTTCGTGTTTGTGGGTATGGTAAGAGAAGGAAATGCTTCAAAGGCACGTAAAAGTTTACGCTTTCCTTTAGAATTTATTTGCCCCACTACTTAGTGTGCAAAGGAGAATAATCAAATAAGGCTTTAGAATACAATGAAGCCTACCAACTTGCTATTTGTTGATCGACAATTTGCACTAACGAAGATCCACCTAACACTCAATCAAAGGTTTTACAAGAGACTCAAGGTTACTAGAAACTATTTTTGCAAAATAATAGTTTCTAGATTTTCTATCTTAAAAACTAGAGAATGATTGAGAACTTGAGAAAAGAGAATAAACTTTTGATTATTTGAATCCGCAGAGAATCACTCCTATTTATAGAAGTGATTATGTCTTTTCACCATGAAAGAATACATCTTTCTGGTTATCTTCCAATGAACATGCATCTTCATTGACAGTTTATTTGGTTTATTTCCAATGGACATATCTCTTCACTAAGAGTTGTATCTATTTGATTTTTCATTAGACATGTCTGTTGATTTTTAACAGACAAACCTCTTGCTCTCTTTATTTTATATTATTGAAAATTATTCCAACACTTGATGCATTCTAACTAAAACTTTTTTGCATGTATTGCTGTAGTTGTCAAAAAGTACTACTGTAATTAGTTTCACACATTATCCAGTAACTGAAAAACGCACATTCGTTCTCATTCTTTCCAGTTGCACAAAGCATGTATCCATTGTACTTTCCCTTGAGATGAGCAGCATCAACAAATAAAATAGGCATGCATGACACAAACCCCATAATACAGCTACCAAAACATTAGAAGAAACATTCGAAACGTCTAGAGAGTGGATTCACCTCCAAGATGTAATGAGAACCTGGGTTGGTAGCCAACACCTACTCACGATACTAAGACAACTAAAAGTAGGAGTCACCTTCGTTACCCCGTACAGAACGTGTAACCAACTCTCTTGCATACCAAGTTTTGCGAAAGGACACATGCAAGCCATAAGAATTTTGCAATGTTGACATGATTTCTCTTGTCTTTACAGAAGGATTGGACTTCAACTCTGAACAAATAATGGACTTGATAGCATGAGAACCAAGATGCTTACTTTTTTGGTCACGAATACGAACAGTACATGTATGAGTGTTATTGAGCTCTCGGATGACAAAAAAATTATTTGCCTTACATCTTAGAGCACGAACTTTTCAGGGACAAGGGCAACCGCCTTCCTTCTGAGAACAGTGTGTAATAATCCTTTCCTTGTGATTTTTGGAGTACTTGAAGGTAAAACCTTACTCGAATGCATGACGATTCAGCTTCTCCCAAAACTCAACAACACCACCTTCAAATTTTTGATTGACATGGCTGATATAACTTGTCCAATCATTCGTCAAGTAAAGAATCGGAGCTTCTGGCCTAAAGCAATCCAATTAGTCATTTGGATCAAGCAATTTAATCAAAGATGACGACGTGCAATTCAGAGAAGAAGAAGCGTCATCGAAAAAGGATATGCCGGAATGTACATGAGTACCTGAACTACTCTGCCCACAATCCCTGGAAACAATATCCATAGAGGCTACCTCATGTTTAATCATGGTCTTCATAATCAACTTCAAGTCTCTATCACCAGATATCATGCAATTCAGATAGCGTGGCAATGAGAAACCAAGAGTGAACAAATTTGGTCTTAAACTAGGAAAACGCGATGATACTTTCATCACCACCTCAATGAAAATTTTAGTAGGCGTAAGATCGAACATAATTGTATGGTTGTTGTAGGTGCACTTCGCATACAAATCTAAATCAATGGCTACCAATGTGGAAATCAAAGACAAATTGCTTACATAACAGAAGTAATATCCTTAATAATCATCAATAGTGTACTCACTCAACACTAATGGTACTATCAAGTCCAAACATAGACAGAACACACAGAACAGCTAACTAGTGTCTCCAGAGGGATGCAATAGTGTATTCATTCAACACTTATAGTACTATCAAGTACAAACACACACACAACAGCTAACTAGTATTTTCAGAGTGATGCAGTATTATACTCTCTCAACATAGGTAGTACTCCCAGTTTATAGCATCTCATAATTTATTTGAAATGTCAAAACACACAAATATGCCACATCAATCACACACAAACACATAAATCACAAGAGAAAACATACAATAATATCACTATAATATGCCAAACATAATTCATAGTACCAGAATCAAAATCAATAAACCGAAATTCGAAATCGATGTGCGTATAGGAAATTCGAAATCACAGCTCAAACAAAAGCATCAATCGAACAACATAAAGCACAAAACATATACAAGAAAGCAGAATCAAAGACTTACCCAATCTTATCTCACTGAAATCTTCCGATTCGCCAGAATTTTCTTCTCACTGAGCATTATCTCACCAGAATCGCCTCCGTCGTTGATGATATTCAGTCTGCGCCTCTCTCTCTCTCTCTCCCTCCCTCTCTCTCTCTCTCTCTCTCTCTCTCTCTCTCTCTCTCTCTCTCTCTCTCTCTCTCTCTCTCTCTCTCTCTCTCTCTCTCTCTCTCTCTCTCTCTCTCACACACACACACACACACAAACACAGGCAGTTGAGGAAGAGAATGGAACTGTGTTTTGGAGCTCTCTCTCTCTAAGCTGCGTTTTGATATGGAGCTCTGTTTTGAATTTGAAATCAGTAGCTACGTTTAAATAAGAGGACAATTTTGAAAACCAAAATTTGTTAAGAAATTAAAGATGATCTTATTTAAAATCTCTTATTCTATAACGAGCTTATTTGTAACTAAGACAAGAGACGTTAAGTGTAATTTCTTATATATACATCTCATATTTTTGATCGAAGGTTCATATATCTTAAATAGCCACACAGAAAACCTAGCTAGCTGAATAATTGACACGATGATCGAAATGGGGCATGTGTATGATCGGTAGTGCATGCATGTTATATATATAAGCCGATGGCAATCACATGGGTCCTCAACCAATGTTCTTGCTTAGTCTAAACTCTTTTCTAATAACCCTTCTCGTCCTCTGGGCAGACATTAATATCTTTGCCCATGACAGGTTTCATCATCTTATTAGAACACAATCTCGCAGCTTAATATAGAAAACGAAGAAGAAACAAGGAGGGATGAACCTGGCTCCATCATATAATAGTGTAGACATGTTTCTTCTGCTCACTCACGGTCGTAGCTCCCCGTGGTATATATGTGCCGGCCCTAATATGTCAGTGTCGGAGATTTGGACCTAGCTAGTTTTGTATGGAAAGCCCGATTACGGATGGGGACCGAAGGAAGTTGAAGCCCATTTGTTTTGTTTAGACCATGATTAGGCCCATTACTAGAGTGGATATGTTAATTTTTGGCCCGGAAGGGATAGGGTTGAAGAGTTAAATTTAGGGTGTAGGGGTTGATCGATCGGGTAGAGAAGCGAGGTAGCGTGCTCAATCGGATACCCAAAACCAAAGCCGAAGGAAGAACGAAAAAGAGAGTGATCAAACTAACAAAATTAAGACTAAGAGTGCATGTATAGCTAGAGTATAGTACTAGTACGCAGTGGCGGAGCTAGTATTTACGGTCAAAATTAAGACTTTATAAATAAAATAAAATAAAATAAAATAATTATATAATATAATATAATATAATATAATATAAAATATATACTATTCGTGAAAAAAATACTATTATTACAAAAATTATAATAGATATATTTTTGTCAATGTAAAATATCAAATAATCATTCATTAACTCGTCGCTCATTTAACTGTGTAAACAATTCTTCACAATATTTATTGCATAAAATATTTTTTACAAATATTGTTTGTTATTGATAAAATTAATGATAATGTTTAAAACAAGTGACCTAACTAAAATTAATGATAATGTTTAAAACAAGTGACCTAACGTATTTTCCAAACTAACCCATATTTACCAAAGCACTTATAGATTATAGCTAGATTACTTGTACATATTATAACTGATGTTCTGATATAGAAAAGTGATGCATATTATCTTGATTCTTAATTGGTTCCTATCATATCATAATCGATGAGTTATATGCCTATATAGCTATATCTTTTTTTTAGGAATGCCTATATAGCTATATCTAGTTGTACATACGAAAGTTTGCCAGCTTGCACCATTGATTAATTAAATTTAATTACAAGTTGGACTGAGCCGACAGACAGCAACAACTTTTTCTGACTTGTTGAAAAATAGTGTAATAATTTATTTTATCTAAAATCATGGGCCCCCCCTCGCCCGTGAATAGCTCTGTCGGTGCTAGTACGTGTATGGTACGTAGAGTATGCATCAAGTATAGGGAATCTAATCCAAGTTAATTAACATATATATAGCACCCTTCCATTAAGATATACATTTTATTTTGTTATTTTCAGGTATAGAGCATTACACCAATTTTTCGATCATATTTTACCATCTCTACTGTTCAGATTTTAGGTCTTAATGTGTAGATCAAGCTTGTAAGTTTTTAGCCAAAATGATGATTGTTAAGGTATTCAAAACTGCAATTGAAGTGTATAAGTATGAACAGGTTTGACAAATTTGGTCAATCCCTTGATTTAATAAAGTTTGATACCTGAATAATCACCATTGTGGCTGAAAATTTACAGGAATAATCTACTCATATAGACCTAATAATTGAACGATAAACATGTTAAAATATGATCAAAATATTTGTATATTGCCCTAAAAATGACCCCAAAAATATACAATTAAGAATAACCTTTTCTATATATATAGCCTAGCTAGTTTGATTATGATCGATCTTCCTACATGCAATTGTTAGAAAATATTTGGACTTAAACACATCTGTGGTAAACATTGATTATGCAGCAAGGACTTTTACAATGTTGCTCTAATTCCGGTTACCTATCTAATTGTATATTGCTATTAGGAGTAGGATTCCCACTATGTTAATACACCTGATTAATGCATCATGTTGTGATAAGATTAGGTCTCTACGTTTTGGATAGATTACAGCAGATACAGACTCCTTATGGGATGAGTTTGCATCTGATTCTAGATCTTATATAAAGAGGAGAAGTCCCTGGTCATAAACACAGATATACACATTGAGTTTCTGCCCCATTACAGAAGCGGTTGTGTGTGTGAATCCAGAAGACATTCCTTGGTGTTTCCAGCAGTGAATTAGAACCAGAAGTGATGGTTGATATGTTCCAGAGAGGAGTAGAAGTGCAAGGTTCAACATGAGGTACTTTTCTTGATCCAATTAGGAAATATCTTTTGATGCTTTTGATTACAGTTCGTTTTTGATTCATTGTATTGAATGTGAGTCTTGATGTGTTAAGTGTTATTCTGCAACAATTGGTATCAAAGCGTTGGTACTCACAAATATAAATCAATTTGTTCAGTCTCTCTCTCTTCTACTTGAGTTAAAACCAGAATGAGAAAAAATTAAGAGGTTCTAAAAGTACTGGTTTGGTTTTTCTTTCCGTCTTTTGTTTGCAAAACCGATCCACATAAAACAAATCATATGGTGTTTGATTGCTATAAACTAACCCTTCTGTATCAGCGCTGTAGTAGAGGCAAAGGTTAGCAAGTTCTGTAATGAATTCATGTATGTTTACACATAAAATTGTTAGTAGTAAAAAATTAAGATCCTGGTATGGTGTGATCATTCTATAAGTTTTGTTGAACCTATTCTAAAGACTCATTCTGTGTCGATTTGATAATATCATCATGAAATATAAGAAACCAATCTAGTTTTGTGAAATTCATGAAAAGTAGTGTTGATCATGTTGCACAAAGCAACTGTCATTACTGGTTTGAAAACATTCAGCATAAAACTAAAACTTGTATTTTTTCTTAAAATTGCACTTATATTATGTTCTTCCAAAGAAGATGTTTATTGTGTAATCTTGAGACTCAAACAGCATCACACATTCATTAGATATCCATTATGATTTCTGAAACTTTTAATCCAAAGGTTAGATTGTTTTCACCAATAAAGGATATTCTATCTTGACATGGTTTGATGATTAAGAACTTAAGCTGGTAAGTTTTATATCACAAAGACATTACTTATCATGACTACAGCTGGGGAATTTTCAGATCATTGGCTAAATACTGTTATGATTAAATTAAACAATTGCATCTCTTGTTTGATAGTATGATTGTCTATCTGATATAAGTATAAACATTACACACAATTGTATATTATAGCTTACACTTTTGTATTTTTCTTTAGGAACTGTCATTGTTAATTTAGGACAGATTGAGATGTTGAATGGGAACAATTATAAGAGGTGGAGGAACCAGGTTGAGTTTTATTTATCTATGCAAAACAATAGCTTAGATATGTGTCTTATAGAGGAGCAACGTACTGAGTTACATGAAGGCTCCACCACTCAGAAGAAGACTTATTTCTGGGACTGGTATAACAACAATAGGAAAGCCAAGAGTGTAATCAGAACCACCATATTAGAAACTATTAGAGGGTCTGTTGAGGAACCTGAACTAGCCTGGGATTATTTGGAGGCAATCTCAGAAAAATTCATAGAGAGTGACAAGGCTGAGGTAGCTAGGTTGTCCAGAAAATTTAATAAGATGAGTTTCTCAGGAAAAGGTTTAGTCAGAGAGCATATTCTGGGTATGATTGACATCAACTCCAGACTTAGGGATCTCAGTGTAGGACTTAGGGATGAACAGGTTGTGCACATGGCACTTGAGTCATTGCCTAGCACATACAGTACCCTGAGAACTTCCTATAACACTTCAGATACTAAATGGAATTTGAACAAGCTCATCTCTGTGTGTGTTGATGAGGAAGAGAGGATCAAGAAGGAGTCAGTGCCTACCCCTACAGTAAATTTGGTTGGAAAATCAGAAGGAAAAAGGCACATTAAGAAACTCCAAGTTAAGAAAACCACCTCTACCAAGCATTCTGGAAAACCTTCAGATAACAAGAATGGGAAAACCTTTAA
The DNA here is from genome assembly GCA_946800695.1 of Geum urbanum. NCBI lineage: Eukaryota > Viridiplantae > Streptophyta > Magnoliopsida > Rosales > Rosaceae > Geum > Geum urbanum. Next base: position 622,158 of record OX326998.1, on the reverse strand, counting down.
GTAGAAATGTTTCTTTTGCAAGAAAACTGGGCACATGAAGAGAGACTGTACAGGCTTTAAAGCCTGGATGATCAAAAATGGTGAGTGTTCTCAAAATCCAGTATTTTCTCTAGAAGTTAATTTCTTAAATGCTGATACTCACACATATTGGTTAGATTCAGGCTCACCTATTCATAATACCACTTCATTACAGGGTATAACAAACAGGAGAGTGCCAAGGAGGAGTGAGCAGCATGTCTGAGTAGCAAAGGAAACCAGGGTAGTAGTTAGAACAATTGGGACCCTGGAGCTTGATTTAGGACTAGGAAAGTCTATTTTTTTTTACAATGTTTTTTTCATTTCTTCTCTAAAAAGGAATCTTATTTCTATAGGTCTTTTGGTCAGTATTGGATGTAAACTCGTTATTGATTTTAGTGGAATAAAGTTATTTAAAGATTCTGAGTACATTGATTGTGGTATGTTTTCAAATAACTACTTGAGATTGGATTGTTCTGTAATAAAGCAAGAAGTACTAATGATTGAGAATTCTGAAAACATTGTTTCAGATACCAACATCTTGAATAAAATCTCAGGAACTAAAAGATCCTTACTCAATAACAAATCTGCTAACCTATGGCATAGAAGACTAGGCCATATCTCCAGAGAAAGACTTAAAACACTTGAAAAGAACAAAATTCTACCTGCATTGGATTATACAGATTTGAATGAATGCATAGAATGCTATAAAGAAAAGTTGACTCAATTCAGAAAGAAAACTGCAGAAAGAAGTCAGGAACTTTTACAGCTAATTCATACAGATATATGTGGTCCATTCAATCATAAAACACTTCGTGGAAATTTTTATTTCATCACCTTCATCGATGATTACTCAAGGTACTATTACATCTATCTCCTATCTGAAAAATCACAAGCCTTGGAAGCATTCAAAATCTATAAAACTGAAGTTGAATTGTAGCTTGAAAGAAAAATTAAAATGATAAGATCAGATAGGGGTGGGGAGTTCTATGGAAAACATACTGAGCATGGCCAACAAAAGGGACATTTTGCAAAGTACCTACAGGACTGTGGCATTAGGGCTCAATACACAACTCCCTACAACCCATAACAAAATAGGGTTGCTGAGAGAAAGAACAGAACCTTGCTAAACATGGTGAGAAGCATGATGTGCAGTACAGGTTTGCCAAGATTTTTATGGGGTGAAGCTCTTAAGACAACAAATTATATTTGCAACAGATCACCAAGTAAATCTGTTGAGAAACCACTGTTTGAATTATGGTGTGGAAGAAAACCAAGCCTTCATCACTGTCATGTATGGGGATGTAAGGCTGAGGCAAAAATACCACACAAACTCACAAAGAAGCTAGATCCAAAAACAGTAAGCTACCATTTCATAGGATATTGTGAAAGATCTAAAGGTTATAAATTTTATTCACCATATCACACTTCCAGAACTTTTGAAACAAATCAGGCAAAATTCTTGGATGAAGAATACTGTAATACAAGACCTGAAGACTTGTCTACAGCTCTCAATGAGGTTACAGAAAGTGTGAATTCAGAATATACCTTAGTTTCTATACCTCAGGATGAAATGGGAAAGGAAAATGCAGGAACTACATTTCCATATCAAGCTCCAGAAGAACAAATACCTCTAGCTGATTTAGACCTTATTCCAGCTCCCTTAGAACAGCTAGAGAATGCAGAACAACCTATTATAGATGAAGTTCAGCCAAGAAGATCACAAAGAGCCAGAAAACCAACTTTTGGACCAAAAAGTGAATATGAGGTATACCTACAGGAATTAGATGTCCTTACTGAAGATATTGATCCCCTTAGCTATAAACAGGCCATTGAGAGTGATGAAGCTCATTACTGGTAGATTGCAATGGAAGAAGAAGTTTTATCAATGGATACCAACAAAGTATGGGAATTAGTTCAACCTAATCCTAAACAGAAAGCTATAGGATGTAAATGGGTATTTAAGACTAAGAGGGATGAAAATGGTGATATAGAGAGATATAAAGCAAGATTAGTAGCCAAGGGTTTTACACAAAAGGAGGGCATTGACTATACTGAAACCTTTTCTCCAGTGTCAACAAAGGACTTATTCAGGATTATTATGGCACTAGTTGCTCATTATAACATGGAGTTACACCAAATGTATGTAAAAACAACTTTTTTGAATGGAAAATTATATGAAGTCATATATATGAAACAACCAGAAGGTTTTGTGGAAACTGGAAAAGAAAACCTTGTATGCAGACTTAATAAATCCATATATGGATTAAAACAAGCTTCTAGACAATGGTATAAGAAGTTTGACTCTGTGATATCTTCATTTGGTTTACTGAAAACATTGTTGATGAGTGTGTATACATTAAGACAGTAGGAAAAAACTTCATTTTTCTTATACTGTATGTAGATGACATACTTTTGGCCAGCAACAATGTCAGACTACTTAAGGACACCAAAACCTTTTTATCAAGCAATTTTGATATGAAAGACTTAGGTGAAGCCTCTTATATATTAGGAATTGAAATCAAAAGGGACAGAGCACAGAGATTATTAGGTCTATCCCAACAGAACTATATCTTAAAAGTTTTAAAAAGATTTGGGATGGATACCTGTGCTGGAAGTGATACTCCTATGTCTAAAGGAGATAAACTGTCCAAGAACAAAGATAAGAATTCCAAAAATAGGGGGAAAATGAGTGATATGGACAGCAAACCCTATGCTCAACTCATTGGAAGCCTAATGTATGCTCAGGTCTGTACCAGACCTGATCTTGCCTTTGCAGTAGGAATTTTATCCAGATTTCAAGCAAATCTCACCCAGGAACATTGGATAGCAGGAAAAAAGGTACTCAGATACTTACAGAAAATAAAATCTTACATGTTGGTCTATAGACATGTGAAAGAATTAGAATTACTTGGATTTACTGATTCAGATTTTGCTAGACACTATCCGAATTCAAAGAAATCAACATCTGGATATGTGTTCATGTTAGCTGGTGGGGCTGTAGCATGGAAAACCATGAAACAAAAATTAATTTCAACCTCAACTATGCAGACAGAATTCATAGCTGTTTATGAAGGAGTTTGTGAAGGTTTATGGATTAAAAACTTTCTGTCACAAACTAAAGTGTTAAATTCAGTATTTTCAGCTGCACTTATGATATATTGTGATAATGAAGCTGCAGTATTTTTTGGAAAAAACAGTAAGAGATCCAACAATTCTAAACATATAGATATTAAGTACTACAGTGTAAGGCAAAGAGTAAAGGTTGGTGAATTGGATGTTTTGAACATTGATACTGAATCACAACTTGCAAATCCATTTACTAAATTAAAGCTCTCTCTGTGGCAGTCTTTAAAAGACATATAGAAAGTATGGGGATTTTACCTGAATTCAACTCTTGAGTTCAGTGGGAGTATTAGTCATTTTTAGATTTCTTACTTATGATGTAAAGTTTATCTCTAAGTAGTTCTGTTTAGGAAATGTAAATTGACAAGTTAAATAAAGAGATGAATTCGTGAAATTTTAATTCTGCAGTAGGTATGCTGTTTTTCATTATATATTTTGCGTGTTACAGATGAGTAGCTATTAGATATATAACATCAAGTTTCAGTAAGACAGTACCTTTACTCACAGGTCTTTAGCTACTGTCATTTAGGATTCTGAAGTTTTCAGGATCATTGAGAGGACTATGGAAATGGATTGCAGGTAATATATTGTCCTTTATATTTCCATACTTATCACTAAGTAGCTTATGTGAATGCAGTGATCTTGTTAGTGATTGCTAATCGGCTTATTCATCAAGAATTGGTTTGATTCTGAGTTCTACATGATTGCTGTGATTTGACCAAGCTAAGTGAGATATGAGTTTTGCAAAAGTTCAGTGCACACTACATTTGTTGTTTCAGTAATCATTTCAGTCTGTTATAGTCACATTCTGTGTTTAGTCCAAGTGGAAGATTGTTAGAAAATATTTGGACTTAAACACATTTGTGGTAAACATTGATTATGCAGCAAGGACTTTTACAATGTTGCTCTAATTCCGGTTACCTATCTAGCTGCATATTGCTATTAGGAGTAGGATTCTCACTATGTTAATACACCTGATTAATGCATCATGTTGTGATAAGATTATGTCTCTACGTTTTGGATAGATTACAGCAGATATAGACTCCTTATGGGATGATCGAGTCTGCATCTGATTCTAGATCTTATATAAGGAGGAGAAGTCCCTGGTCATAAACACAGATATACACATTGAGTTTCTGTCCCATTACAGAAGTGGTTGTGTGTGTGAATCCAGAAGACATTCCTTGGTGTTTCCAGCAGTGAATTAAAATCAGAAGTGATGGCTGATATGTTCCAAAGAGAAGTAGAAGTGTAAGGTTCAGCATGAGGTACTTTTCTTGATCCAACTAGAAAATATCTTTTGATGCTTTGAATTACAGTTCGTTTTTGATTCATTGTATTGAATGTGAGTCTTGATGTGTTAAGTGTTATTCTGCAACAGCAATTGCACATGGTGGGTAGTATGGAGCTCCTCTCAGCTGTCTCTCTGCTATCTCGATCTTGTTCTAATATGTCTCATTAATTGTTTGACTTGCCCTAACTAATTCGACCAAGACCAAACGAATACACGTGATCGTAATACTTACCCTCTCCCCTCATCCAGAATCAAGCACGGTTTCATTAATCAAAACTCGAGGCCTGTAGCACCATCCTTGTTTCAAAAAATAATCAATAATTAATCACCGTTCGAAGTAACCCATCCTCATACATGACAACAACAATATTGTAAAGACAAGTACAGACTCTTCTGGTCTCATATTACGTATATACCTGCGCATGCATGCATGAAGCCATATACGCAGCACGTAGCTGTATAAACTACGTACGCATGCATGTGTCTTCTTCTAACTTCAGATCGTGTACGCTTCTGTACCTAAACAGTACCTTCCATGCATGCATATGCGTATCATGTATATGTATTATACAAATTGGCGATGGCTGTCTGTTTCTGTCTTCGATCATGTCCCGGGTTTCAGTTATACTTAAAGGACCGCCGTGTGCCACTGCCGGTCAGCCTCCCCCGGCCATTCTATTTCTAATCTAACCCGAAATTGATAATGTAACATGCTTATCTCCATGACTAGATATCTAGAGTAGTAACCAGAGGCTATCTGTAAGGCTTTTCTTCGTCAAAAAGTTTGCATGCAAAAACATGTGGAGTGTCTGGACAACTTAATTGATGAGTTTGTCTGCGACTTTTCTCTGGCCACACTCTACGTGATATATATAAACATTGATTACGCATTTACGCATATACGCATGATCTATTCGTCAAATTCACATGTCATGTACGTTTCAAATGGAAAAGTATAGCTAGCCAGTAGGACGGGGATCATATAATTAGTACGCACAACACACATATATATATAGACACACACACTTGTACAAGTAATTAATTAAAGATACCATGTACGTAAATGTACTGTGTTTCAACTTTTCATATATATATATATATATATTAAAAATGTCGTATATATTGCTAGATGCATGATTGAGACTTGAGAGTAGTACGTTATAAGCTCCTACAAAACACGGTTTAGTTCAGAGCGTCGACTTTGGCCATTTCAAACTTTGGATTCAAAATTCAATTAGGGTCAAATGTATTCATTGCAAACGTCCATTCATGATTTCTTCTACCTTGACCTTAATCCTTGACTTTTCTCCAAGATGTATGTTAATGAAGTTTCATTTAGTTAATAAACCATGAGTTTTCAAAAGTTTACCACAATTAATGGCTTGTAACTAAATCATGTTGCTTCATGGCTCATGGAGGCCAGGCTGAACACTGATTTCTCCTCGATCTGGTTTAGTCTCGATCAGAGGGTCTAGATGTAACCGTTTCACATTTCTTTTATATGTTGTCAAAAAGACAAATTTGACCATCACATGTGGTTGAGTTAGTAAATATCAAGCGTGGTTCACCTTAGGTTTGGTCCGCCACGGTTGGTTCAAATCTCGATAACGTCGATTGAAAAAAAAAAAAAACAGGAAGACTAAGGCTAGCTACACTGGAAGAGGTTTTAGAACAGAACTTCAATATGCAAGAAGTGCAAGCACCACGAGGTGTGAAGCGATCTCATACTAAACAAATTTACCTAAAGTGTTCCCTCATTAATACGAAAAATTCTCCTCGTGGTGAAGATGACAGCCATTTGACCAGTTGGCCAAGTAAAAAAATCCTACCCATACCACTTAATCCCGAGAAAGGGCTAAGCGTATTCCTTCGGCCTTAGACATAAACCAGAGACGATTAGATAGCACCATCCGACTTTCTTAGCGAATGCTAGCTAGAGCCATCCTCAGACACTGAAGTCATTCGGAGATATATATATTCGATACAAGCCCCCCCCCCCGTAAGGATCATAATATGGATCTCCTCCGTTCAACCCCTTGTCTAAAAAATAGACAAACACAATCTATTCCCTAGGCCTAAAAAGTTTATGAAAACAACATGTGATCAAAATATAAAAATAAAAATTAACTATTGAACAATAAAAAGGCAGATAGTTGAGTTCATATTTCTCGTCGTCAATCATTTTCACGACTTAGTATACATTGAACCAAAAAAAGGATGTTAGGTCTCTATATTGTTCCGCAAGTGATTCTCGGCCATATATAGACGATTGTTGATCGAGGTTCGTGAACTATCATTTACATTTTTTTTTGAAGTATCATTTACATATCTTTCTTAGAAAACGCAAATTGAGTTTTCACCTTAATCGACCACATATATTTCTAAAAAAATGTATGTGAAAGGTAAATTGTATTGAAAATGTCTACAAAATCAAAACTAATCAAAGGACACTGGTACACGTTAGAGTACAAAATATCAAAAATTCTGTAGTGTTTCAGACTTTCAATACAAGAGGCGGATCTAAGGGATCGCCAACCCAGCTGTCGATGGGCAAGTTTTCTGTATATCATGTGTAAATTTCATTTTTGCTGAGAAAAAATATCTGTAAAAATTGCATTATGAAGGGAGACGGAAGGAGGAGGAAGACGAAGCGAGTAGTTTCAGCATTTCTAGGTTTGAACCGATTCATTTGAGGAAGACAAAGTGGGTTGTTTTGTTCAAGGAAAAATTGCTACCACTAGATTTCTTCCATGTGACATGTTCATGTTGCCTAATATATATTTTTATAATTAAAAGGATAGATGTAAATGCTATTTTATAAAAGATAGGTCATGAGTGTGAAAACAACACAGATAAAACACCACATGTATGTATTCGAGAGAAAAAAAATTGACTTAGTAATTAACATAATATTGCAATTAACTCGGTAACAATATAATTAAAGTCAAACCGCGTCTCCCTCCACTAGCCTATACATCAATAATCAATTGAATAGCTATATCACTACAAGAAAAACGCACTTAGACGACGGAAATCGTTTTCGTCGTTCAGGTATGACTTAGACGACGGAGATGTCTTTTTTCGTCATCCAAGTGGCCACTTGGAGAACGGATCGACACACCGTGGTCTGGGCGGCCACTTGGACAATGGCGTCTAGGTCTGTCGTCCATGTATCCACTTGGACGACGGAAAAAGACATCTCCGTCGTCTAAGTACCTTAACCCTAAACCCTGACTTTTCACTTAGACGACGCAAATGCACATTTGCGTCATCTAAGTGGGTACTTGGACGACGCAAACGTGTCTTTGCGTCGTCTAAGTGCTTACTTGAACGACGCAAATGTGCCTTTGCATCGTCTAAGTGAAAATTTTGTAATTTCATCTAAGACGAAGACCATCTAGACCATGTCCCAATGCATATTCTTTTTGTTGAAACCATAGAGTAAACAATTCTCGGAGTGTGACCGTCGACGGTTCTAAAATAGGACTTACGGATTTTCGTGTATCCACGTTTCCAGTTTGTAAAAATTTCAGTTTTGCGGTTGATTGTGCTGATGAAACCCTTAACGAACTTACTATTTTGTGAAAATTATTCTATTTATATATTGTCTTATGGAGAATTTATCCAACGGTAATTTTATCCAAATTCAATTTCGTCAATATCGATATGCAATGAGCCTATACTTAATAACACTTAAGTTATACACATTAGTAGATACTTAACAAGTTTAAAGATGTAAGATTATTCGTCGTCTTAAATTCAATTGTTTATATATACAATTCGTTAATCGATATTTTACGACTATTTCATTCGAATGACAGATCGGAAACTTCCTTGCGAATCATTTTTAAAAATTATTTTTACGGAAATTTCATCTGGACGACGGAGATGTCCATCTCCGTCATTTAGGTTGAAAAAGATGGCGGTTCAATTTCCACCGCCAATCTTTTGGGGAACGGTTCAAATTTCACCTGGACGACGGAGATGCCTATTTCCGTCGCCTAAGTGAAATTTGAAACACTACCTAAAATTAGGACGGTTAACTCCCACTTGCCAAATTAATTGGGAGCTGGTTCCAAAAATTTAAACTATTCACTTAGACGAAGGAAATGGGTGTTTCCGTCATCAAAGTTCACTTAGACGAAGGAAATTGGTGTTTCCGTTGTCTAAGTTCACTTAGACGACGAAAAAAACAGCTCCGCGGTCTAAGTGAAACTCTATATAAAGGACCCATCCGATCCTTTTTCCTCATCCCATTCTCAATTCCTCCTCTCCTCTCTGTCATTCTCACTCTCTCTCAACAATCCGGCAACTTTCCAGCGACCCAAAATCCAGAGACTTCTTACCTCCGGTGACTCCCCTCTCCGGCGACTCCCTCCCTCCGGCGACTCTGCTATCCCGCAAGTTTAAATTAATTTATTATTTTACGGCGACCCAAAATCCGGCGACTTCCTCCCTCCGACTACTCCCCTCTCCGGTGACTCCGCTCTCCTTAGTATTTTAATTAATTTATTAATATTTAAATGAGAATTTAGCATTTTAATTAAATTATTAATATTTTACTTTAAATTCAAATTCAAATTTTAATTAAAATAAATAAATAATCACTTAGACTACGGACATATTCATATGCGTGGTCTAAGTGTTCACTTAGATCGTGAAAAAAAAATCTACGGTCTATGTAACCACTTAGACGACGGAATTGAACTTTTTCGTCATCCAAGTACTTGGAGGACGTACCTTAGACCACGGATATTCCGTCGTCTAGGTACTTGGTCGACGAAAGTGCTCACCTAGACAACAGAAATTGTCCGTAGTCTAGGTGCATTTTTCTTGTAGTATATACATCATGTGAACATGTCTTTGGTCACTTGTAAATTTCTTGTTAAAATTCACCAAGATTCATCAAAATTTCTATGGGCTATTCGCAAAACAATTTCATGTAATTTTAAAGTTTCTTTGATTTGACTTAAAAAATCTCCATTCTACAAGTTAGTATATTAAAAAAATTCTACTCGGTTTCAATCTTGTCTGACCAAATTTCTTTTTTAATACACTATTTTGAATCTTTGATATTGTATTTACTTCCATCCATTGTAAATTTTTTTTTTGCCCACCTAAGTTTTAAAATCTAGATCCGCTACTATTCAATATTTTTCAGTTTTCGAAAGTTAAATCATTTCTGCAATAGTTTATAATTTTAGAAAAATAAAGTGATTAAAAAAATATGCAGTATTAAAACTTGGGGAGAATACTGACCCCATAGACAAAAATATAGTGATCGAATACAAATTTCGTAATGACCTGAAGTCCTGAACAAATGGTGAAAATTGTGCGCGACAGAATTATGTTTATGCCTTTATGGACGTTGAGAAAGTCCCTACCTGATATTTGATATTTCACGTAGTCTCCTTTCTTGAGTTCTTCCATCTTCTCCGTCTTTGCTGTCGTCTCTAGTCAGTCTGTGTTTTTTTCTTCTTCTCTACTAGTCTCTCTAGTCTCTACGCTATAAACCACCCCATATAAAAACCCTATTCCTATTTTTAGACTTAAACCATTTCTCAATCCAAAGAAGAGTCTTCACACATTTCCAATCTCTCTAGCTCAACCCAAATGTCCCCTCACCACCACCACAAGTCCTCTTCCCCTTCTTGCTTCTTCCGCCCCTCATCCGCCGCTGACCACCGACCGCCGCCAATCTCCGGCTGCCCCAACCTCACCACCTGTCTCTACCACACCGACTTCGCTCTCTTCTCTCTCACTTGGTCCCGCTCCTTCCTCGGCGGCCGCTCTCTCCACCTCACCCTCCTCCACCACGCCTTCGACTCTCCTCCTCCTCCGCCGCCGAAGCCGTCGTCTTCTCCCTCCTCCGCCGTCCACGTCAACCTCAAGCCTTATCTCTTCTGGAACCGCCGCGGCTCCAAGAACCTCGCCCCAAACGTCGTCGTTTTCTGGGACTTTTCCCGCGCCAAATTCGGATCCTCCTCCTGCGGAGGACCTGAACCCGTCTCCGGTTTCTACGTCGCCATCGTCGTCGATAACGACATGACCCTTCTATTGGGTGACATGAACAAAGAAGCTTACTCAAAAACTAAAGCCCACCAAGTGCTCGACGAAATGCCTCCACCGCAGTGTCACGTCCTCAAACGCGAGCACGTCGTCGCCAAGAACGTCTACGCCACCAAGGCCCAAATGGGTGGCAGAATCCGCGACCTCCAGATCGACTGCGGCGGCGCCACCGGCGACAACTTCAGCCACCTCACTTTCTCAATCGACGGCGAGAAAGTCCTACAGATCAAAAGGCTCAAGTGGAAGTTCCGAGGCAACGAGCGCGTCGAAATCGACGGCGTGGGGTTGCAAATCTCGTGGGACGTTTACAATTGGCTGTTCCACAGCGACGACGGACATGCAGTGTTCATGTTCAGGTTTGAAGATGAAGATAGTAATGACGTCATTAATGGTAATGGTAGTAGTGTGGGGGGAGGGCAGTTTTGGAATTTCGGGATGAGTGGGATTGAGTGGAGGAAGATGATGGGGAAGAGCTTGTCGGGTTCTTCGGTTTCGATGTCGTCGGCTGGGTCGACGTGTAGTTCGTCGGTGATGGAATGGGCTACGATGGAAGAGAGCGAGCTCAGTGGTGGTCCTTCTGGGTTTACTTTGCTCGTTTATGCGTGGAGGAGGTGAAAATTATCATTAGTGATTCATTATTGGCTAGTTTAATTTTGGTAATTCAGATTATAGTGTTACGTACTCTCTCGAGTCTCGATTACTAACCCCATTTGTTTTTGAACATAATCAAATAAGTCCCAATTAAGCTATGGAATTCATAGATACATATACAATGGATGATCTAACAATTAGTGTTACTAGGAACAACTTCTTCTGTAATGTAATGTAAGAGTTGATTATGTAAAGTAATGTCTATGTTTGATCTTGTTGTCGCTTGTGGTGTGGTGGGGTTCGGCATGGCATGGAAGACGGGACGAGTTTGATGAGAAATTTGGTAGGGTAGTTCCGTAGTTGTTGCCATTTGATTTTTCTCCAAGCTTCCTTTACCAAACAAACAACGACAAAAGAGTGAGGAAGCACGAGACAAATTGCATGTGAGGAAGTGGGTCGTTTTGTGCATATATTTTTCTCTTGGTTTGTAGTAGAAAGGTCTTCAATTTTCTAATTCGATTTACTCTTGCTGTCAATGGAACCGTTCCTTGTGTTGTTGACCTGACCGTCTTGGAACAACTGACATTGGGGCGGTCTTAAAAAACACGACGAAGTTTGATATTGTGTGGCAAAAAGCCTGGCCTGAGCTGCTCCTATGTGAATGGGAGTAGTGGGAAGCAAATAAAGGTCCGACTTTCTTAAAAGGGTTTGGTGTTGAAATGTAATCAAAGTATCAGGGAACAGTTGAAGAAAGATTATTGAAGTTTTCGATGAAGAAAAGTAGTGATGTTTGGTCTAAGATTCTTCTTCTTCACAAGGAATGCAGTCAGGGAGTCGTTGATGATGGTGGAGCAAAGGTTGCAGAGTTTGTCGACGATGATGTTGCGAGATTAGTGATGACATCTCGGAGGGATGAGAGGGACGCATGCAGACCCAAACCAAACGATTAGAGCAGAAGCTCCCAAAGCTAGCTAGCATGCATCACTCACTGCATTACTTTCAGACTTCACATGCTAAAGCTCTGCCCTAGTCTTGTCTTCTCCTTAATTGGATGTCATCACTTACTCGATCCTGTCCATTCTTTTACAATACTAGGTTTCTTTCTTCACTTTTACACATTAAATTGCAATTTAAAGCACCTCCAACTGGTACTTAAACATGTTATTCATTCTATTTTAGAATAAAAACATCATATTTTTGTTCTAACAAATACTCTGAACCATTATCTATAATAAAGAAAGTAGACAGAGAGAGAAACAAAAATTTCAAATCTATAAAAAATAAATTTAAAACTTTAAAATTATGAAAAATCTTTAAATTTTAATGTTTAACATTCAAAGTTCATAATTTTTTCTCCTCTCTCACTCTTTTCTTTTATTGATCATTCTCTCTTCATTGAAAACACAAATAAACATATTTTTCAATTAAAATAGGGATTGATTATTAAATTGTGAATACAATATTAAATTATAGAGAATGAGATAGGAAATATATTTGAGTTTAAGGCTAGTTTTTATAGAGATTTTTTTATTTTGCTACTCTATTATAGAGAAATTTGAATAAGTTGTTGGAGATACTTTTAGTAGTTGATTTTCAGAGTGCACTTCACAAGTGTGTGAGACGTTTGTCGTAATCTTAACATTATGTTGAATTTTGATGAATAGTACATGAGAGAAACTAAACCGTAGATTACTTCATTACACATTTATGTTCCACACATTATAAATCGACCCCATCTACAAATGCGAAACCGCCCCCGAAAGCATTTTGATGATTCGAACCCTTCGGTCACATTATGATCAAGTGAAGAACTTGTGTACTGTGGGGACTTGAAGCTCAAGGTCTATCAGCGATGTCATGATGACTTCGTTCAGTTCGTCATAGTAAGAGCCCAAACCCAAACAGCTTTGGACTGATTTCAGCGAATAAAATTGAGCTAGGCCCGAAAAGGAACCCCATACCCGACCCGACCAGAATAGAACCTACCGACATGCAGTAGATAAGTTTTCCGACCAAGAAAGGGACCATCTTTCTCCACCTTCATTATGAGAGGAAATGAACTATAGGAAGGACCAGGGTCTCCCCACCCACCTTAACTCTACTTGGGGAAATGTCTTGGCTACATTCATTCATATATATAAACTCTCAATGTGTCACCAAGTCGGCAACAATTGACTTGATTTGATTTCACTCACTGCTCTACAAATTTGCATATAGCTATAGATACATACCTCTACAGTCTAATAGTGTTGTAGATCTCTCAAGATGAACGAACAAACCGAAAATTTGAAAAAAGGCAGACCTTGGTTTCTCCCCCAATAAAATGAAGAATTTTACACAACTAAGAAAACACCAACACAATTTTCAAGCAGATGACTGAGATGGGGTTAACATATGACATTCTAAAACTCTATATAAGCTCTCCAAATCAAATAAATAGCTAGGGATGTCAAAGCTTTACAGTCAAAGCCGGAGTTGATGAAGAATGGATTAGAGATGAAGATGGAGGAAGACAATGTCTTTGTCTAGAACTCGGGCCTCCAGAACCTCCTTCGTATGTACTACTCGAATGGCTTCTCAATTTCTTTTTATCTCCATAAATCGAACCATCTGATCTCACTTGTCGAACCTTGGTTTCGTTGAGACCAGCCGGAAGAACACAATTGCAGAACAAACCTAAAGTTCATTGCCAAAAAGACATACAAAGATTGTTAGCATAGTCACTATGAAACTACTTCCAATAGCAATCTTCTTAAATCCAAAGAGGTCCAAACATACACATATCTAACAGTACAAGATTCATCTCCAATCTACATTTTGTGTTTCTCATTCTAATTTTTGTACTTGTGATCACAAAAGAGATAACAAGAACAATACTTTTTTGTGGCATTGTTGTACATACCATGAAGGAACTTCTAAAGAGATAAAAGGACTTCTTACCAAGTCGAGCAAGGCGATTGACCCACCGAGGAATAGGCCTCTCCGTCAATCTGAGGCACACATCGTTACAGAAGTGGTTACAATTCTTGGTGATAAGATGGTAAGTGTTTCCGGAGTAGTCTTCTGCGAGTTTCTCCATGAATGCACGGACCTCTTTGGGACCCAAATCTGTTCTTCCTATCAAAATTGACTTCCTGAACACAAAACCGGGGCATTTCTTTGGTTCCACTTCAAAAATCCCAGTTGTTGCATGATCATGTGCTCCAAATGCATACTCAACACCATGTACTGAAATACACAGAAGTAAACACAAACATCTACAACAACTACATACATCATATCAGCCAAAGACTAATACTTTATTATACAGAAATTAACCTATATATTTTCCTCACTTCCTGAATCTACATGATGTCAGCTCTCTGTTTAAGAATTATAAATACAAAATCTTTTTCTTAAAGCAGCATAGAAGAAACTGATCTGATGACTCAAAGTCTCAATCTGTAACTGAGTTCCCATGTTGATGATGTGATCATGAAAAATCCTATTGAATTTGTCAACTCAACCAAAACTATCCATGTCATGCAAATCTGAATATCGAGACTATCCACAAATGAATCAACAGTTACTCTTTTGAATTTGGAATTTGCAGATCTCAGTTGTTTACGCAGCCCAGAAAAGAATTCAAGGATTGGAATTAATTTACCTTGAACGCCAGAATGGTAGACACCAAGGCCAAGCCAATAAGCGTAGCCATTGATTGGTGTGAGATCGTAGACATTGAGATAAACAGGAACTTTGCCAGTCTTCTTCTTCTTTGGCATCAACACCATCCTACACAACATTTTGTTTCTCTTCTCTCTCTTTTTCTATCTCAATTCTCAAACTCAACAATTATATTCTTCGTCTTCGTCTCCTTGTTCAAAACAGAGCACGAAGATGCATAGAAAGAACCCAACACCAGAATAGAATATGTCGATCGATTAGAATACAACTAAAGAATTTTAATTTGCTGAAAGCGATATATTCGGAGGGCAAGAGGGTTTGGTTTGGCTTTGGCTTTGGCTTTGCTTCAAGCTCCGGCCGCCGAAAGTGTTCAAGCTACGGACTCTCTGTTTTTATATATCTCCAAAAACCAAAAGCAAAGCAGAATATGCGATTCCGGGTTTGGGTTTCACAGTTTGATTTGGTTAAGAAAAAGAAGGAAGCTAGTGGTGAAAGCAGGACTTACAAGTCTAAATAACAACGGAAGCTGCTGCCCCTTTCTACTCGGAAACTCCACTACTAATAATATGTAATATGTGCGCTGTGCCACGCAAGTAGCCAAAACTAACTAACTAAACAGTAGCTGCTTCTAAAGCTAAACTAAGCTCGTAGAACTCTACAAAAAGAAGAAGGAGAAAGAGAACTAGAAGATGATGATGTCGTTTCGAGTAATTTTATAATATGAAGAACATAAATATTATAAGGAAGTAATCTATGATCCAGTACCAGTATTGGAGTTTGGAAATTTTTTCTACAGGGCTAATTGTAAAGGGGACGAATTCATGATTTTGAAATTAAGAAGTTTTACTGTGGGATTGCACAATTTTTTTTTTTAGATAACATTTTATGTGATGACCAAATTGTTTAAGCAATGGTATAGTTTTATACTATGAGAGTTTTGAGTGGTTTTCTCTAAATGTTTCATTTATATGCTCTTTAAATTGTGAATAATGGCGTGAATGTAATAAATGTTGATTACAACTAACTGAAAATAAAGTTATCAAATTTAAATAAATGAGAGTACATGCTATAATAAATGAGATATGATCGAAATGCACATACAAATACCCTCCCTAAGCTACTCTCTAAGAGCAACTCCAACCCTAAATGTAAATTTTACCAATAATTCTATCAAATATTCAAATAATAGCTCCAATAAATCTCTTAGGGCATGTTTACTAATCAGGAATAAGAATCAAATCTCTGAGAATGATTCTAGGATTAAAGAGTTCTGTTGTTTACTTGCACATTTGGGAATCGGAATAGAGGTGAGTCTCATCTCCTTATCAGGAATCATTCCTAAATAAATCCCGAATTTGATTCCCGGGGGGGTAAGTGAATTTGAGAATCATTACTATAGAATCAACTTTTGTACCAATAATACCCTTACATATATATTTTTTAAAACCTTATGTATTATTAAATGACTATAAAATCTTTAGACTTGATATTTTAATTTATTTTCTAAATTTCTATTACGCATGGTTATATTTTAAATTTTTCTAAAGGTACTATGATTATTATTTTGTTGAATTTGAAACTTTGTTCAGCTATAGAGTTTGCTAGATTTGACATTTTACTTTTAGTTTTTTTTTTTAGTCAGCTCATAAGGTTTTTTCTTATGCAGTATCATTTTAATCATTTTTTCAACAAACTTTGCTCAAATTGATAAAAAGGAAAAAAAAGTTATTGAATATGAAAATATAACTATTGTTTTGTGTGAGTATTTCAGTAATCAAACTAGTTTTGATTCTGATTCTTTTCAATTCTGATTCCTGTTGATTCTGATTCATGGTAATTCCGATTTGAAGTAAGTAAATATGTCCTTATATCAATCCCTCATATAGGGAATCCTTAAATTTCATGTTTTCATCCCCCATTTTTATACCGAAATATAGAAATATAGGTGATGAGAATAAACAAAAGTGTCATTAATGGTTTCCTTTTATGTTGCATTTGTAATTAATAATTACATATATTTAATAATTTATAAAAGTTAACCAATCAAAATTAAACATTTGCTTAAGTATAGCTAAAATATATGTAATGCTGTTGAAGCAAATTATCAAACTTGATTAGTCAAAATAATTTTGAGTTTTATTTTTGAACAAAATAATTTTATTTTTGAACAAAATAATTTTATTTTTGAACAAAATAATTTTATTTTTAATAATGTTGTTGAAGATGCTTTAATGAATAAAAGAATATTTTCTCAATAACTGTCTCAATTTTACTACAATCTACTTCTTTCATATAGTATTCACTTAAACCCAACGCGAGTGGTCCTGCGACAGAACTCCTCGGAGCCTAAAACTTTAAACAGCTGCGACACCAAAAGTGTAATTGTGCTTTTTAAGAAAATAAAGTTGGAAGGCATAATAATAGCACCTGGTCCAAAACGTTGGTAAGTTTGGGTCGTTCGATCATTTCTTTTTCCAAACGTGTAAGTTAAGACATGTTGCTGTTGGAGTGGTCTACTACTTTTCTTCACATGGATTTCATATATTAGTTGGGAAATTGGGGATCTTTACAGCGTGCTTAAAGCCACCAAAGTTGGAAGGGGAATGAAATTATAAGGTATAGTTTATTTCCATCTCTTTTAGTTTATGAAATCACTACTTTAGGTTAAGTTATTATTTACAGACATGACATTTTGATCTAGTCTTGTTTTTAACAAAATTATTTATCGGGCGAAGTGAATCATGAGGAATAGAAACTTGGGTTCCATCGTTGATGGCATAAGATAGGGTTTTTATATGGCCATGACCACGAGCCATTGCCACGTACAATAGAGACACACCATTATTGGACATCTTCTCTCCTATTATTAACTTATTCATCGTATAGAAGTTTCTCATTTTTTAAAGTTTAAACTCGAATCCAAATATGCCAACTGCATTCGAAAAATACAAGTATGCCAACTAATATATATAGTCCAACTACAGCTATTAGTTGTAAATACAAACAACTATATGGTAGTACTTAAAAACCTATTATAGTGTTTCGTATGACATATCTTGACCAAGGTCATATGCTAAATACAAGAGAACACCCAAAAAAAAGTCACGTCAAAATCTTAATCTAACTATTTCCTCCCTTAATTAAGTTGGTGTCTATCCAATTATTCAAAGTCTTCAACAATCGAGATTGACCAGTCTTAATTAGGAGTTTTAGACAACGTTCACATTTGACTTTGACGTTAATTAGATGTTTTACATGATAAACATAGAGTTGAGAAATACAAAATGAAGAACTTCAAAGGAGGCTTCAACTTGGCACTAGATATACAAACACTCCGTACGTCCAACTTGGACAATGAAGATTAGAACCATACTCGGACATTGTATTTTTGTCCAATGTATACGAAACAAAATACAACAACTAAATCTTTACCTCTTTCCATTATCTAGATTCATAAAATGTATGATTGAATCCGGTCATCATATCGGTCCACAATATTAATAATTGATTCATGCATGTTTCTTCATTTTAATTTGTCTGTGATTGAGGATGCATGTCGCATGCAGCGTAGCTCGTATATGACACTCCTACATGGATCTGTTATCCATATAGATACACAGACGCGTACACCAGACGTATATACGTAATAATAATTATCTTAGGTTCAAATTGGGAGAGTTGTACCGTGTAAATAATTAGTTGTGACTTATAGTTTTTGAAAATTGCATATTCCTAACTTATAGCTTATAAGCTATTGTAGTTTATAATTTTTCTGTACAGTTTTTTGGAATAAACTATGGTTGGTTTAATTTACTAAACACATCAACAAACACCTTAAATATGAATGGCTTCTTCGTTAATTAAGAAATTTGGATTTCCATGTTGGTCGTCATTTCCTCTAGGCTAGGAACTGTAAAAGAAGTAACAAAAACAACTGTAGCAATGAGATCGAGTTGCAACGACCATGCAGGAATTTGTAAGTATCCTTGAGACATTTCTCGATCTCCATTCTAGCTCGGCCAACTTCTCATGCTCTTTGGTGAATACTTCTTCTTTGTTTTTATACTGCTTATAGTAAGGATGATCGAATTAAATCTTCCACCACCTAAACATCGAAGAGAAAAAAATGAAAGAGGTATATGTACACATATATATCAGCGAATTTGAAGTAGACCAGTCTATCTGTCTATGTGACAAGGAATACGTTTTTTAAACAATGTCAAAGCTGCACGTTGATATGAGCCTCTAAGGGCATAAAGAATATTGATTTTTCTCGAAAGTCTCAATTTTTTGTTGCCAAAAGTAGAAATTTCAACATTTTTCTAACCAAATGATCTTGTCAGGATATCCGGTAAGGGGCAATCATGAATGATCTTTATCAATCTATATGCACGCTGGATTCCTACCGGAAAAATTTCTAATAATTATGTTAAAGATTTCTAGTAACTATGTTGATGTCTCACCCCACATTGTAATAAAGTACAAGAACTTAACTTTAATTTTGTTTTTAATTTTTTCACAGCAGTGGCTAAGAGCCTATATAACAAAGAGCTTATATAATGGGGTTGATCTCCATTTTTCACAGAAGTAAAGAGATTAATTTTTCATAATTTTTTGTGTGTGTTTTGTTCTATTTAGATACGGATATTAATTAGATAGATACATGAAATCTCTGTCATATCGGGACACTTATTGTAATAGATTGTATCAGCCTGTATTTAAGGCATTTTATCAATGAAAGAACTACAGTTTTCCCGTTTACATATTTTCTCCTACAACACGTTATCAGCACGACTCTTAGAGTTAATAAAAAAAACCCAAAACTAGGAGAAAATTGCCGACCACCATCGACCTCTTTCCTCTTCTTCAGCCAAAATCAGGCTTGTGCAGTTCAGCAAACTTCGACAGAAGATTGTGAGCAGTTCAGGACGAACCAGAGAACGATCTTCATATGCACGGAAATCCCCAAGTGTTTAGTTTCTAGAACATCCAGAAAATCTCAATTCGGAGGTGTCTAGAGAAAGTTATTGCCATTTGAGTGCACAAAGGTCATACTGCCCGGAAAAAAATTGACAAGATTACACGACTTCCAAGAAATCATTTTAGAAGAACTTCTTCTCATTCAAAGGTAACGGTCATACCGAACATAACACCCATCGAGGTAAAATTTTCTAAACCATCAATCTCTAGATCTAGCAAACTTACTTATCGCAACACCCTAGATCTAAGTTGATGATAATTGTAATATGAGTTGCTTTCTATTACATGTTCTTGCCCTAGTTCCTATAGACCTATATCCATAGAGTATAAGTGACGATCCTGGGGGAGTCACGGTTTAGAAAAGAAAAGAAAAGGGAAATTGATCCCATGTGACAGTTAGTCACGGTAGCTGGGTGTGGTTTTTGCCACCGTTTATGATCGATTTTGTGAACATATATCATGGATCACGTTCTTATTCATAAAACGTTTTTGTGATCGTAGTTTTTCGATCGTTATTAACAAAACATCTCTGTGTGTTTTTGTAGATGAGTTCGAATGAGCCAGATATGCCAGAATTTGACATCCTTGACTTCCAAGGCAAGGAATATCACCGTTGGGTCTCTGATGTGGAAACTACATTCATCGGAAAGAGATTGACCAACACATTCAAACCCTCTGGGCCTGGAATGAATCTGCTGCCTCCCACTGAAGAGTCAAAAGCTCAAGCTCTCATGTTTTTGAGGCGTCATATTCATCCAACTCTCAAGAAGCATTATCTAAACAAAACAGATCCCATGGTATTGTGGGACGTTCTGAAGCAGCGCTTCACCAATGTGCATGATGCACAGCTTCCTGAGTTGACTGCTAGATGGGAGAACACTAGACTTGTGAATTTTCCCAAAATCCAAGAGTTTAATAAATCCATGCTAGACTTGCAGTCAGAGTTGAGTTTTTGTGGGGTGGAAAAGTCTGAGAATGACATGATTGAGAGGGCGTTACAAACATTCCCAACTTCCATGAGCATTCTCGCACATCAGTACCGAATTGAATACGAACAAGGGAGAATTACCACCTTCAGTGATCTCATCAATAGCCTTGCGAAAAAAGAACGGCATCATGAGATCATCCTCAATAATAACTCAAGACCGGCTGGTACTAAAAAGCCTGAGAGTTACCATATTGCAGGAAATGCCCGCAAAAATAAGAAGGTTGCTCGTTCAAAAACTTATATTCATGGAGGACATGCTCCACGAAGGGGTAGAGGAGGGCGTGGGCGTGGCCAAGGCCATAGCTGAAATCTGACTTGGCATAGAGATCAGAACGCCAACTCCAACAAGGACCAGTCTGGTTTGGTTTCTGATGGTGAACGGTCCCAACATTTTGGAAGATACATTTGCTTTAAATGTAGTTCTAATAAGCATATGCACAAACAATGCCGTGCTAGTAGAGAAATCCATAACATCTACAAAAAGCACAAGCAATATTTGGCTCAAGAGTCAAATTATGCTGGAGATTTAGAGATGGAGGTTGACACCAATCTCGTTCTTGCAGATGACAAGGGGAAAGATCTTGCTACCTCAGATTTTGATTAAGCCTACGTAAAAGCTATTGTCTCTGTAATCTTTCAAGTTTTTAGTCTTGTTTTTGGCTTACTTTTAGGTCAAGAATTTTAAAGACACTTGTCTTTGTTTTATGAATAAGGACACATCTATGATGTAACTTTTGTTGGCAATCAATGAATATTTCTCTATTTTCGGTATATGAAAGTGTTTTGAGAATGTTCTATTCCATGCAATTCTTATGTATGGTTCGATGTTAATAAGTATATGGTAATATGAGACAATGATACGGTCCAAACGTGACACAAAGGAGAGGATGTTATTTTGAACTCGGTGACATTTTCGATCCATCGAAGTATTGCACTTCGACCCATCGAAACTATCTCTCGGGTTGTTTTCTCGCATTTTTGATCCATCGAAAAAATATTTCGACCCATCGAAGCTTATCCTCGGGTCCTTTGGTTGCACATTTCGATCCATCGAGCAATTCTTCGACCCATCGAAGGGATGTCTCAGGAAATTTTTTTCGACCCATCAAAGGAATGTCTCAGGTCAAATTTTTCGACCCATCGAATACTAATGTCGAAAATTCGATCTCGTTTCTAGGTTCCTTCGATCCATCGAAAACCTACTCGACCCATCGAAGACATCGTTCTGGTCATTTTTTTTCGATCCATCGAAAATTTATTCGACCCATTGAAGAACTGTCTCAGGTTAATTTTTTGACCCATCGAAAATGGTATTGGAAAATCACATGAAAAAAAATTTCAAAATTTTTCGTTGGAAAATTGTTGGTCTAAATCGACCAACTTGGATTTTAACACCAGATGTGGTTATACATCAGTTTGTGTCATGCCATATTAGCACTCAACAAGGGTCACACCCTTATTCAAATCTTTGAGTGTATACTTAAAGTATATGCCTGGTCTTTAGTACAAAGACTTACTTATTTACATTAATTTTGTAGATGTCTCAAGACGAAATTGAGGGTTTAGCAGATAGTGGTACTACTCATACCATTATGCGGAATAGGCAACTATTTGTGGATATTTTTCCATACAAATCTTCAGTGACAACCATGATTGGTGCAATGCCCGTTATACAAGGGCGTGGTTCTCCAGAGTTTCTGCTGCCCCATGGTACAAAATTATATATCACTGATGCCTTATACGCGCCAAAGGCCAATCAAATCTTGCTAAGTTTTAAGGATATTCGTGCCAACGGTTTTCACTTGCAAACCTATTGTGAGAATGGAAAAGAACTATTGTGTATAACCTCTGTTGAATGTGGCCGCAAGCGCATTCTAGAAAAGTTTCAGGCTATTCGTAGTGGTTTATATCTAACTACAGTTAGGATCATTGAATCCAGTGTCGTGACTCACACTACTATGTGTCATTCTGTGTCATACAAGCTTTGACACTTTCGACTGGGACACCTAGGTCGTGACATGATGATTAAAATCTTAAAAAATACTCATTGTCATCCCTTCTTTAGAGCGAAAAAACATGTAGGATCTATCTCCATCGGTTTAGATGGTGAGGATGAGACTACTTCTCTTATTCCTGGCTCGGTCTCCAAGATGAATGCAACACCATCCCAGCAAAACACCGCTAAGGCGTTGTGCGTTATCTCACCAAATTCTTATGTTGCAATCTCTGATGCACATCGCTCGTTCTGCAAAGCTTGTTCTCTAGCAAAATTGACGGCTTGTCCTTCTTTTGCTGTTGATAATAATGACAATATTCCATTCTTACAAAGAATCCAAGGTGATATTTGTGGACCTATCAAACCCGAATGCGGACCATTTAAATATTTCATGGTTTTGATAGATGCATCAATGCGATGGTCACACGTTGCTTTGCTATCCACAAGGAATGTTGCGTTTGCAAAACTTCTGCCTCAAATCATGAAGCTCAGGGCTCACCACCCAGATCATCCAATCAAGTCTATTCGATTGGATAATCCAGGAGAGTTTACATCAAAATCTTTTGATGATTACTGCATGTCTCTTGGGATTGAAGTTGAACATCTTGTTCCTCATGTTCATTCTCAGAACGGTTTAGCAGAGGCTCATATCAAGCTACAATTTGTGTCTAGAGCTTTGGTAATGTATACAAATTTACCAGTCTCTGCATGGGGATATGCAGTGTTACACGCAGCCATGCTTCTTCGTTTTAGACCCGTAGCCTGCCAACCATTCAGTACGTACCAGTTGGTTACTGGATATGAGCCTTGTGTTTCACATTTGTGCATTTTTTGTTGCGCGGTTTATGTGCCAATTGCGCCTCCACAGCGCACTAAAATGGGTCCTCAAAGAAGATTAGGCATTTATGTTGGTTATGAATCTCCAACGATAGTCCGCTATCTTGAACCTTCGACATGAGATCTCTTTACTGCTAGATTTGCAGATTGTCACTTTGAAGAGACATATTTCCCGCTCTTCGGGGGAGATAGGTATGTTTCCATTCCAGTGGAACGTCAGGAATTGGTGTGGTTTAATCCCATTGTGTCTCTTCATGATCTTCGCACGTCTCAGAGTGAGATGGAAGTGCGAAGAATACTTGATCTTCAGCAAGTAGCAGACTCTATGCCTGACTCATTTGCTGATATCGCTAAAGTAACGAGATCGAATATACCTGCCACAAATGTTCCTGCAGGGTTGGAAATCCCGAAAAAAGGATTCGTTAGTAGCAACACTGGGTAAGGAGACGTTCCTCTTGCTCATGTGGAAGGTGTTGCATCGGCCTCGGCTCCCACCAGGAAAAGAGGGAGACCAAGAAAATCCACTAATGAGCCGCCGGTTAAAAGGCAGGCCATCAAGGCACAAAAAGATCCATTAATCATCAACATTTTGAATCCTTCACATGAGATTGTCTCTGACTACAGTTATGTCCTTGAATCACAATTGGCAAGTCTGGGGGATGCTTCAGAACCTTTTGTGATGTCAGAGAACAAAGAAATCTCGCTTAGAACAAATGATGCACGCGTTCTTATGGATAGATCTTCCATTTTAGTTGATAATATGTTTGCTTATTCCGTAGCTCATGAAATTATTGACGACGATGAAGTGGAACCCGGCTCTGTTGTTAAACGTCAATGTAGAGCAGATTGGCAGAAAATGGAAGGTAGCCATCCAGGCTGAACTAGACTCCCTGTATAAAAGGTAAGTTTTTGGTCTGGTTGTGCTATGCCCACCGAATGTTAAGCCTGTTGGACATAAATAGGTCCTTTTTCGGAAGCGTAATGAGAAGAATGAGGTCTTGTGTTATAAAGCTAGGCTTGTAGCGTAGGGTTTCTCTCAGCGCCCTGGAATTGATTATGAGGAGACGTATTCTCCTGTTATGGACATCATCACCTTTCGCTACCTAATAAGCTTAGTAGTATCTGAAAAGCTTAACATGCAGCTTATAGATGTGGTTACTGCAGATCTCTATGGTGATCTTGATTCAGAGATATACATGAGAGTGCCAGATGACATTGCTTTACCCAAATCAAGTAACTCTAGACCATGGAGTGCTCATGTTATAAAGTTGAGACGTTCACTGTATGGATTGTAGCAATCCGATAGGATGTGGTATACACGCCTCAGTGACTACTTGATTGGGAAGAGATATAAGAATGATGACTTCTGCCCTTGCGTGTTCATTAAAAGAACAAGTTCAAGATTTGCTATAGTAGCTGTCTATGTTGATGATATGAATATCATCGGAACTCTTGAAGAGATTAATGAGATTGTTTGCTACTTGAAATCTGAGTTTGAGATGAAAGACCTTGGTAGGACTCAATTTTGTTTTGGATTAGAGCTGGAACATCGAGTTGGTGGAATTCTTATTCACCAGTCTGCTTATGTCCAAAAGATGCACAGGCGATTCAATATGGACAAAGCACACCCTGTTAGCAAACCTATGGTTGTTCGCAGTCTGGACCCCAAGAAAAATCTGTTTCGTCCGCTAGATGACGATGAGGAGATCTTGGGAGCTGAAATTTCATATCTTAGTGCTATTGGAGCTTTGTTGTATTTAGCTCAGTGCACACGTCCAGATATTGCCTTCTCAGTGAACTTGTTGGCCAGATTTAGTTCTGCACATACGCAATGTCATTGGAATGGAGTAAAACAAATATTTAGATACTTGAAAGGTTCCATTGACATGGGTTTATTAGTCCCTTATAAAGAATATAGAGAGAAGCATGCAATTCTCGGTGAAGGGAATGTTGAATCACAACACTTGAGTTCTAAGCATCTTAATGCTTTATACTATGCTAACCCGAGCAGGCCCTTCGATTCATCGAATGATTTCCTCGATGCATCGAAGGATGCTTCCTGAACGGATCAAAGTAACCCCTTCGATCCATCGAAGGAGTTTTTCGACCCATCGAAAGATGGAGCTGTTGTAAGTGATTTTCATGCTGTCTCCTATTCCAATACACTGGTTGATGTGTTGGTTGGATTTGCTAATGCTGGGTACCTCTCTGACCCACATAAAGGTCGTTCACAGACCAGTTATGTTTTCGCTATGGGAAACACGGCGATATCTTGGAGATCAACAAAACAAACCCTTGTTGCTACTTCCTCGAATCATTCTGAGATAATTGCTTTACATGAAGTAGTTAGAGAATGTGTTTGGCTCAGGTCAATCATAGGTCATATTCGAGGCTCTAGTGGATTGAAATCTACTGTTACTGATCTCACTTGCATCTATGAGGATAATGTTGCATGCATTGAACAGATGAAGTTGTGTTTCATTAAGGGTGGCAATACAAAACATATATCACCGAAGTTTTTATTTGATCAGCAACAACAACAGCTATTAAATATCAAAGTGAACCAGATTGGTTCCGTTGATACTGCAGACTTATTTACTAAGTCACTTCCTAAATCTACTTTTGTGAAACATGTGAGAAGCCTTGGTATACGCAGGTTATCAGAACTCCTAAACTGAGTTTACAGTAAGGGGGAGTTACATTTCTTTAGACGTCAGGGGAGTCTACATCACATGTAGTAGCTTTAGTAGTTGGTGCGTTGTACTCTTTTTCCCTTATACCAAGTTTTTGTTTTACCCATGATGTTTTTGTTTGCTTGGCGAGGTTTTTAATGAGACAACAAATCATGGATCATTCTTATGGCCATCGACACAAGGAGGAGTGTTTAAGGAGATTAATTCTCCATAATTCCCGGTGTGTGTCTTGTCCTATTTAGATACGGACATTAATTAGATAGATACATGGAATCCCTGTCATATCGGGACACTTATTGTAATAGATTGTATCAGCCTGTATTTAAGGCATTCTATCAATGAAATAACTACAATTTTCCCATTTACATATTTTCTCCTACAACTGTTTTTAATTTTTTCACAGCAGTGGCTATGAACCTATATAAAGGGGTTGATTTCCATTTTTTAGAAACAACATCAAACAACCTTGCATACAAATTTGGATAGAGATGGATCAAGACCTAAATGAATTATCAAATCAAGGGTTGAGATTTGGCTTGAACGAGTTGCCAAATAAAGGAGACCCAAACGATTTGCCGGACAAAGGATTGGAATTTGACCTAAACAATTTTTCGAACGAAGGATGGCAACCTAAACAAACTAATTCAAGGTACAATTGCATGTATATAGTTTGTATATCAAAGCCTGAACATATTCAATATAATACTATATTCCACTTACTAGACTTTAATTGCTCCAATATTTTTTTTAATATGTACAATGTTTTTGAAAATACATAGGTGAGTATGTTCAAGCGATGGAGAATATTGACAAGGGAATCAATGACAGAAGAGGAGAAGGGAGAAGTACATATGGAAGGATGACGAGTGAATTATCTTACGAAGAGATCATCAAATACTACCACATACCCATGCCTTAAGCAGCCAAAGACTCGACATTCCCTATCCTAGTCTCAGTAAAAGGTGTTAGAAATTGAAAATTTCTTGGTCACACTACCAAAGATCCACTCAGTCTACACAAGCACAATGGACAATACAACCAACAAGAGATCTCCCGAGAGAGTGACGGGAATTGGAGAGATTTGAACTTTGGTGTGGTTCATCATAATCTAAGCAGGTGATTGCCATAATGTTAAGCTGTGGAAAATACATCATCTAAATAAAATAAAATAAAATGACTACTATTATTTCATAGGTTTTCTATCAACAACTACAGGAGAAGTGTCTATCATGTTTAAGAATAAATCTACATGATTGTACACAACAAGCAACTTTGTTTCCAAATCAAAATGAGATTGCAACATGATTTAAAACTTAACTAATGGTGGCAAAGTAACATACATCATGTTCACTATTAAAATTCATGTTAGAGTAATTGTCGAATTTTTAGACTCACTATTCGTTCTTTCTTCTCTTGTCAATTTATCGACCCACCTTACACTATCAACATACTTAGGTCCAGTTTGGGAGAGCTAACTGTGAGAATAATCAGTTGTGGTTTATAGTTTAGCTTATGAAAGCAGAAAGGGTTTATGTTTAGTTTACCAAATACATCAAGCAACTTCAAGTTTAAGTTAAGTTGCAAAAGCTGAGTAATTCTACAATGTGCGGAACACAAATGTGTAAGAGAATAATTTACGGTCTAGTTTTTCTCATGCATTATTCATGTAAGTCTTAAGCGGTTGAGATTATGACAAGTGTCTCGCACACTAAAAATGCATTCAAAAAAGCTGCTTTATATAAGTTGCTCCAAACTGCGCTTTATAATTCACTCAAAAGCTTTTTTTGCCCATAAGGGTGGGCACGGGACGGGTCGGGTCCAAATTTGACCGTCCATATCCCTATCCCGAGTGGGACGGGATGTGACGGAATTGGACATTTTAAAAATCTGTCTCGATTGACCCGAAACCCGAACGGGACGAGATGGGACGGGTCAAATTTCGGCTTCAATTTTAAATGAATAATTAATAGAGTATGTAACAAAAAAAATCCAAATGATATGGGAGCAACCAAATTTTTTGCTCAATATAAGATTAACGTAATTTGATAGGACCTAAAAGTGTACAATTACACAATGTAATACCGTTTAACTTGATTTTTAATTAAATGCAATAAAACTACAAACATTTATTTCATGTTTAATTGATACATTTAGTTCATATTAAGGTAATTATATTTTTTAGGTTAGATATTGTTAATTATTTGATAATTTAATATATCAACTCTTAATAAAATAAATGATAAAATAGACAAAATATATTATTCGGGACGAAACGGATTTATCGAAATTTCAAAATCAAGACCTGATCCCATCCTGAAAAAACGGGACGGGTCAAGACATGACGAAATAGTAAAAATTTAAATTTTTATCCCGTTCCAAGACGGAATCGGGTCGAATTCAGAATTTACGGGATTTGTATCCATCCCTAGTTGCCCATGCCATTGCTCTCGAGCCTCTCGTGGTGCTCTGAGTCTAGTTAACTGTGACAATAACTCGCTGTCGGGTTTCAGGATTCACAGACCCACTGACCCACGTCGTGTGGGCTCCCACTTCCAGCCCATCCTCACTTATTTTGTTGTTAGCAAAAAGAAATTGGGCCTAGGCTACAAGTTTGGATTTGAGCGATTGACAGACCAACTTGGACTTTTGGCTTTTTCTTACCAGCTTCGGCCCAATAATATTACTTCACCGTGTTCACACTAGTGAGAAGCTGAAGTAGTATTTGCTTCTGTTTACCAGCATAAACCCCCAAATCCTTAAACCCTAAACACCAATCAATCATGGCTCGTTTGCTCCGAATTGCTCAGGCTACAATTCGCCGGCATTATTTTCCGACCAGAAACTTAATCAATGTCCACCCAAATCAGTTTTCCAAACCAATCACACCCACTCTGTTTCTGAACAGAGCTTACGCTTCTGACGCAATGATTCCCACATCAGTGACGACATCACCGTTGACATCTAACATGCTTAGAATCCTAAGGACAGAGATTGAGTGCCAGTCAGAGTCTGCTCCTCCTCATCAGGTTCGGTCTCTTTAAACTCAACTGATGTGGTTTCTGTTCTGTTTGGTTTGTGAGGAAATGTGTTAGTTATGTTTTGGTAGTGTAAAACTAGAGATTATTAATTTTAATGTTTACAGCCTCCAACGAGTTTTAATTCGTTTGCGGTGGAAGATCGGCCCGGCGAGCAGTGGATTACAATGAGTGGGAAGTTTGGAGAGACAGAAGAGATTAAGATTGAAGTGACTATGTTTGATGGGTACGAGACTGTTCCGAAGTCTGGAGATGATGACAGCTCTGGTGTAGATTTGCGTCTACACCTCAGTGTGATTGTTGATATATCGAAGGGCGATGGCTCCGAGAATCTGGAGTTTCTGTGTTCTGTGTGGCCGGATTGTGTGGAGGTTCAGAAAGTTTATGTTCTTCAGCCTGGTAGAGTAAGAGCTAAGCCTTATTTGGGACCTAATGTCAGGTATCGAATTTGTTGTTATACAATGTTTGATGAGTTTTTATGTTGTGAACTGTGAAGTAGAGTATTAGATTGTAATGATATGCTGTGAAATAAGCTCAAGAATGTTGGCTTATTGGTGGTGAATTTGTTTGGTTTTGGTTTATCGAATAGGGGTTTGAAGGCGGAGATTCAGAAGAAGCTTAGTGATTATTTAGAAGCAAGGGGAGTAAATGATGAACTTTGTGTTTTCTTGCATCAGTATATGATGAACAAGGATCGAATAGAACTTATTCGATGGTTGAAAAATGTCATGTCGGCCGTGGACAGATAGAATGAGGCATTACTACTGCCTAATACTCAGGTTACGCTATAATTGAAAGCATGTTAGTACTCGAAAGTCTCTACTCTCTAGGTATGTAAAGCATGTATCTTCAAATATCTGAGGTATATTTTCAGTTGCCCCGCGCCTTTCTTGCGGATTTGAACTGAGCAAAGTGATGGGAAATTGTCAAGGCATTAACATCGCTAGGTTTCGTTCATGTCTGTCTCTGTTTCCTTTGTTGAATGGATCCTGATATTCAGCCATTGCCAAACTTGTAAGTCTCAGCTTCTATTTGCACTTTGAACTTGTATTCATTGAAATACTTTTAACAGTGGAATTGCTGGTGCGATGAGGTTTCTATCCTGTTTGTCATTAGCATTAGCTAACTATTGGAGTATGGAAGATACTAGTGCACAAACAAACAAATCAGTTGGCGGGTTGTGCACACTAGGTACAAGACTAAACGAATAAATTAGTAACTAATCGAATAATAGAATTACAAATGAAGATGTTTATTGGTACTGTTTTGTTGCAAATTGGGGAAAACGTTGTTTGTTTATTGAGGGTGGGGAGGCAGGTCTAAAAAGCTTTTGGAGAAGAAAATGTAAACTATGACGCATAGCAGAGACTAGACTAACTCTTTAATCATACATGTTATAAAATCTCTAACTAAATCTTCTGAGATCAGTTCATGATTATGACACACCAGGATGCTCCCTCCAAACTCAAAAGAGGACAAAGATACCAGAGCCAGCTATAATATTTTCCTCTCAAGTTTAAAGAGTATCACGCTAAGAGAAAGCAACATGAAAAAAGTAAGGTCATTTTATAAACAACAATCACGACAACAAACTTTGGTTAATCTAATAAGTACATGACAATTATTTTTTGTTATCTTGAGCTTTGTTTTAATGCCAAGTTGACAACTTCACATATTCCACCCATCTATGTAATTCTATGTGCTTATATAGTATATGAAGTGGTATTTTTGTAGGATCAATCCTTTCTTTTTTGAGTGAGTGGGAGCTTTGCTTGCTTTGTTTGAAATTCATAATCAAATGCTTGAAATAATGTATGCATCATAATGAATGTATTCCCCAACCAAAACTACTTAA
Organism: Geum urbanum; assembly: GCA_946800695.1. NCBI lineage: Eukaryota > Viridiplantae > Streptophyta > Magnoliopsida > Rosales > Rosaceae > Geum > Geum urbanum. The sequence goes on along the minus strand of OX326998.1, from coordinate 591,013 downwards.
ACTAGTGATTGATACAGACTGTCTTCTTCATGATCAACTGACCGTAGTATGTCTTCTACAAAGTACAAGAAAATCATATATATGCTTCTTGCTGTTATTTGTTAATCTTTTTAACATATATGCTCTTTAGGCATTGTAAGCTTTGTGAAGCCAATTTAGGAGTTATGGTTCATTGGTTCATTGGTTCACAGGCTTTGATGTATCTTTGGCGATGTTAACATGTGCACACTTTCGGCTCTATCTTAGTGATCAATAGATTCGAGGGTTGGTTTCGATCATCAACTTGCAGTATATCTATATCAAGAGTAGTACTTTATGAAACCAAGTAAGGAAATTACAAATCCCAACTGATGACAATGTTAAGCAGGCAAACCAAAAGGACATAAACTTCTTACTTGTTGTTGCTATCACGAATCAAATTTACACAAACAATATCCTAATTAACTGGTAGAAACAACATCTATATATCTCAGTGTCTTGACAGAAAACAGATGAGAGCACATATGATACAATGAATTAAGAGAAGAAGAGGAAGAAGAAGAAGAAGAAGAATTGCTGCAACTAGAGCTTGAGGGACAAGTCTAGTTTCTTCATTTCTTCCTGTTGACCATTCCGGAAACGATTGCCGTTCGCCAACCAACCAACATTTTCCGTGTCGAATCTTCCCACACTACTACTACCGATACTAGTACTGCCTCTGGATGCCGATGTGTTTTGGAAGTTCTGTGGAGCCAGTTTTCCGATGGCCGGTTGTTGATCGAAACTAGGTCTCGACGACTTGTACCCTTGATTTCCATTTCCAAGACCAATAGGCTTGTGAACCATAGAGTGTACCTGAATATCCAAAGACTTGTTGTTGTTGTAATTGTTGTTGTTGTTGTAGGCACCGTGAAGAGGAAGAGAGGCCATGCTCGAAAAGTAAGGATGGTTTTGATGATGCTGTTGATGATGATGATGATGCTGATGATGATGGAAGTAAGGGTAACCGAAACCGGCTGCTGCAGCTGCCGAGGCCATCAACTGCCTATGTCCTCTCTTTGCCATAGTCCTCTCTCTTTTGTGAGCATTTTGGTGTCCTCCTAGTGCTTGTGAGCTGTAGAACTTTCTTTGGCAATAGTTGCATGAAAAGACTCTCGGCTCTGGGCCGGGGCTGCTTTGATCCGTCGACTCCGATGCCGTACCGTCCATTTGTAGACAGTCGATGAGGTTCAGTCCCGGATTATTGAATCCGCTACTAGTGTTTGAAGTCGAGTTAGGAGTACTAGAAAGCTCTAGATCTAATAACAGGATACTGCTACTACTACTTGGATGATGATGTTGATGATGATGATGATGATGATGTTTCGCCACCTCTTCAGTCTCATCTTCTACTTCTTGATCTTTGAAGACATCTACTCTCGGCTTGCTTTCGATTGGCTCTTGCATAGACATAACAACATGCAAGGAATAATATTATGAGGGCTAGAGCTAGCTTTTGATCTCTAAACTCGAAAGGAAGAATATTTATGAAAGTTGAGGTACGTGCTGAGGCAAAAACCTGGCCAAAAGGATATGGAAAAAAAGAAGAGGTTTGATTGATGGATGGGAAAGTTAAATGTTTTTGTGGTATTTATGGTATATGGAATATGGATAATAACAGAAGAAGAAGAGAACAGAATGCAGAACAGTTCTTCTACTATAGATTAGCTTTGGCTTTATATTCAAAAGCATATATGTATATATATTTGTAATTTGTGTATTGGAGGAAGGAAGGTTAGGTTTACTTATTGTCATGCATATATAGACTTTTGATGGGGATACGTACGTTTGTTAAATCGACAAAAAACTTAAACACGTTGTTTATAGATTGGGAAAGTTAGTGTCGTTTTCCAAGCTCTCTCCCCATATTAATATCCTGGTATGTTTGTTTTCTTGGGTTGCTTCAAATCGGATCGAGGATTCAGTTTTACTGTGCTGATGGTTTGTTAAATACTTGTTTGTCATTTTCGTAAACCCTAGCTGAGGTGGAGATGAATAATTAACTATGATTGGCGCACTAAGTAAAAGCATGTTTATCTTTTGTTCGTCCTCGATCTCTTTGCTTCATGAGAGCTAGCCGTTGCCTACTGTCTCTAGGGTTTAATTATATAAAATCGAACTTATAAACTATACAGTCCACGTTACTGGGCTATATAATTAACTGGACAAATTAGTTGATGGCACATATATAAAGCTAAAGATGCTTAATTTTTTTTCACGAAATTAAAGATAGTTTGGAAAGAAAGGAAGAAAAGGAAATCCACATGTACATGTGTATCTATATAGTTAAATTAATGGATGGATGACTTGTCAAATTAAGCAATGGAGACAAATGCCCGACAACTTATAAAGGAGAAGATGATGATGATGATCGAGTTTGCTCATGCCAACTAATAAGCAATGATAGTGCTGTTTCATGCTCGTTATCTGCATTATTAGTACTTAAATCTCTTAATAAGATATGTATAATCTAGCTAGCTTTGCACGGGTTTAAAGTCATTTTAGATTTTAGTACTAACAAGGGGCAACTTTGTTTCACTTTCACCTCCAATGATCACTCATATATATATAGAAGTAGTAAAACGAATTTAAGTTTGGTAGTAAATCAAAGATAGATGTCGACTCAGGCAACTGGTGATTGGAGTCATGAAATATCATATATTTTGGTGTATGGTCCAATCTAAATGGGGCCATAATATCTTTTACGAAGATCTCTCTGTCTGTCTAAACGAGCTCCAGAGCCGAAGTTAAAACCAATCTGGAATAATCCTAAAAGGAGGAAGAATGAGACCCACAAAAACAAAAACTAAGCTAGCAGTTGTTCCAATAAGCTAGTTTGAATCCATCCATCATTTCCAATCTACCTGATGACTCTGCGGGCTTAGAATAATATCAAGTGCTTGAAGTTATGATCAGAACTACTTGTGAAAACGACTTGCACTCAATTCCCATTTCCAGTAGTTTGCAGACAGATATACATTGAGAGTCAGATCAATACTATCTTGTGGGAACTTGCGTTGGAGTAAAATATATGCATGCAAAATTGACTATATGTTAGTATGTGGCTCATCCCGTTTAACCAGTACTCTCGTTCCACAACTAACTTGGCAAAAGGGTCTACGAAAGATGACGGGAAAAAAAGAATAAGTAACATTTAATCGAGGAACATGCAACCTTGCAGCATATATAAACAACACCACATATACTTCTTTGAAGTCCAACGCATAGAACTCGCAGCATAGTTCTGTATCCATAATCTTGTGCCATGAACCAGATCGAACCGCAGAATTTTTAACAAGATCGAACAGCAACAAGGACATCTCTAACAGAGAAATTAAAGACTATGAATAACAGTTATCCCTCCTCTCGGATTTCAGCTTGGAAAGTTCGGAAAATAGTAAGAAACAATTGCTAACCCATTTGACTTTTTTGAGCCCGGCCCATTTTCCTATAACTATCTTTTCTCTTCTTTTGGTTCCAAGTTCCAAGTTCCAACTCCCTAGTTTCTGGAAAGTGTGAAACATCATATCTATAGTACTTGATCGAGATGATATCAGATTAAGGTATCAAACGTCATTATCCACACTCGACGGGAGGACGTTCGAGCAGATGGAGGATCCTGTCGAAAACTACTCGAGTAGTTCGATTTTGACGACGGACCAACGAGCAGGAGGGGAGGCGAGACCAAGTAGCATCAACGAGCAGAAACGGGTCGAGATGAAACTCGATCAGCTGGTGGAGCCCACTGGCACGTGGGTGACGTCAGCTGAAGTTGTTTTTACTGGTGCGCGCCAGTAAAAGGTAAAAAAAACTAAATTACGCATCAATCAGGTGACGACACGTGGCTTACCTAACATAAAAAAAATCCAACGGGCCAGTTGATCTGGGCCGTTGATTTTGAAATCAAAATATGATCCAACGGCTGATATTCTAACAGAACGGCTACTTTTTTTCCAGAACAGATATAAACGGGAATACCCAAAATATTTGCAAAAAAAAACCTAAAAAATTGTTAAAAAATCCCCAAAAATTGCATAACACCCCCTAATATTTTTCTATAAATACTACACAATTTATTTCACAACTCACACTAATTTGTGCACAACAAATTTCACATCTTCATCCATCTTTTCTCCATCTCTACTCTCATTTTCTTGAGCATTTTTTTCGAAAAAATGTCACCCATTGGCTTTCTTCCGAAAATTTTACAAATGTGCATCTCTTTCGCATGTCATAGTATTGATGAATTCAACGGCAACAAACAAAGGAAGGATAATTTGTGGGAGAAAATTCATGCCGATTACATGCAAAATTGGGTGCCATCGGAAGGAGAAACACGTCAAGAGGAGTCTAGGTCTCAAATTGCGGCTGCGTCTCACTACAATAAATTCAATATACCATTGCAAAAATGTGGTCAATGTTTGCGAGACGCACGTAAGCGTAGAGCTAGCGGCACTTCTCAAATGGATGAGGTAACTTCTTATACTCATCATCTCATTTTTATTTAATTTCTACTATGTAATTAATTTAGTGAATTAATTCTTAATTGATTTTTTTTATGTCATTTTAATCTAATTAATGTACTGCATTTTTTTAGATTAAGCAAGCTCAAGCATACTACTATATCTCAAAGAAAAGACCGTTCACCCACTTTGAATGTTATGAAGTTCTTAAGGACCATCCAAGTTACTGAGATGTTGAACCAAGTACTCATTCTTCGTATGTAAGCTCATATGAAGAGACACCCTCCATTACCGAATCATCTCCAATCACAAATTTGGATGACGAGGAAGTGAATTAAGCACCACCAGATTACGTTGTCGGTCTGTCGAGTCCGGTTAGACCAATGGGATGCAAGGCGGCTGTAATACCCCGAAAATTAGTATAATAGTTTAGATTATTGTATGACTCGTTAAACTTAGAAATCACCATAATTTAGTTTGACCTTAAAGCTTTTAGAAAATTCGATAAAAAAAGTTGTCTGGAGAAGACAATGTATAAAAACGAGATTTAGAGAAATATTAACGAAGTGGGGCAAATGGTCCAGTGGATACTCAAGTTCAAGTCAGGTACTCCCCGGTATTAGGTTCGAGGCCACGAGCTGGAATCGTGAAACATTCCATTTTATAGGTTAGTAAAAATAATAAAAATATTTTTACTCCAGTTAGAAACAGTAAGAAACTCTAATTCCAACTAGCCGATTTTCGGAAATAGAATTTTAGCAAAACGACCAAATTTTCCTTGTTCGAATCTCTTCTCCGAATCGAACTTTGTATTTTAAGATTGCAATTCATACTTTTAGAGGTCATGCTCATATATCAATTTGGTGCTAATTATTATTGGTTGATATATATATATATATATTACACTACATTACACTTAATTAGTAAAATCACACATTTTCACACATCACATTACATATTGCATTCACATGCATACATAATCACATTTCAACATTTCAATCAGATTTTCAACCACATTACTATTGTTTTTACAAGTGCATTTTAACCCTAGAATTAGTAGCCCAACTACTCCATTGTCAACTTGTCTACAAAAGTCTACAAAAAATAATTATGAATTTATTTCCCATGTCTCCTCCCATGTCTATATAAATCACCCTTGAGTTCAATCTGATTTTTGCACCACTTCAATTTTCCCTTACGTACTAATTTGAAGTCCTCCCAAAGTTGCAATGCAACTCCCCTAAAATCTCACATCAAACTACATTTCTTCCAAGTGCTTTAGTAGTTAATTCATTTGCTTCAAGAATGTCACTTGAGTTAATCAAATACCTCCATCACCTACTAAAATTCTTGAGTAAGTACATATATACTTCTTTATCTTTAATATTACATCAAAGTGTATGGCTAAGAATAAAAGAGAAATAATGAGCCTTAGTGTAAATTTAATATTTTCGTTTCTGTTAAAGTTTTAATTAGTCAAATATTTTTACATATTCAGATTCCACACAAAAATTTATTCAACTTTGGCTTTTGAATCACTTAAAAAGGTTAAGTAATGAGAAAGTTATGGCTAAAACAAGTTTTGCTAATCTTTTCTTTAACCATTTTCGAAACCTCTTAATGTGCTCTTAACTTGAAATATTAATTTCTCACTCATTTCTTAACCAAATTTAGTGTTCTTTATATCAAAAAGAAGCTTAGGAGTTCAACTATCAATCTAGAAAGTTTGAAATACATTAATTAATACTTACTAACTAATTAATTCGTGCAAATGAGTTTAATAACGAGCGTAACCATTTCTGGACAGGTTCTAAACATTTTTGTTTCTGGACTTGAGAACTCCCTACCAAACTTTGTGATTATTACCATTGAATTCCTCTCGAAAAACACTTCGAGATGGTATACTCACTTCATTGTTTTGGACATAATATGGATTAATTATAAAACGGATCAAATTGAGGATTTCGGACGGACTACCACCGAATGATACTTTTGGTCCAAGGATTAATAATTTTATTTTCTGCATTTATACTTTATTTTTATTTACTTACTCGTATTATTTACTTCTTAAGTTTGATTTGGGACTAATGGAGGATTTCGGACGGACTACCGCCGAATGAAACTTTTGAACCAATGATAACTAATTTTTATTTCAAGTTTATTTACTTAATCGCTCTATCTATTTACTCTCAAATATAATTTGGAACAAATGGAGGATTTCGAGCGAAGTATCGCCGAATGAAACGTTTGGACCAAAATTGTTAATTAATGAAATACGTTTAAATTTGATTTTTCTTCCTTTACAAATTCTATTACGTATATATTCATTACAAAATTATGATGTAAATATATACTCTATGATCTATATACATAGTCTTAATTAAAGACTTGTTGTGATCGTTATGGTTGAAGTGTGAAGTCGGGTGTATAGTACGAATTAACTCGTGCTTAAGTGAATTGTTGGTAAATTATTTTGTTATTGTGGGAGTTAGCCAAGGGCCCTAGTCCCTTACAGATAGTGCACTATTATACTCTAAGGAATGAATTGTGTCAAACCGGGAGTATACATGCTTTGGCAGGTGGCCTTAGAATGCTGTGGCTCTTTATGTGTATTGGTGTTGTGAGACTAAACACATGATTTCTTTTGAGTAATTACCAGTTAATCTAAAAGAATTCACTTCGGAAGTATTGGCGTGCTTATGTGTAGATGTGAAGTTATACAAGTATATATATATATATATATTATGTACCTAATTGTATATATTACAAAGACGCAAGTATAAGTATGGAAGAATAACCGGTTTCAATATTTCACCTTTTTGAATTGGTTGTTCAATTTGATGTTTCTTAGAGATAATTTAGTATATGCTTGTAAGTTGTACTTACTGGGTCAGTGTGACTCATGGTACTACATCTTTCTCCTTTTCAGATGAGGAGTAGAATGCTTGGGAAAAATGGGATACGTCGCCTACTAAATAAACGAATTATTTTCTACTTGTATTTTGAATTGAATAAATGTAATAATTATTATTTTCAAAAACTTCGGTATTGTAATATTAGCACTTTCTCTTTTCAATAAATGTACTATTCAGACACCTTGATTTTTGAAATTATTTGGGTTTCTTATTCACATCACAAATCCTTACATCATATTTCCGTATAATACTGGCCCCGGATTTGGGGGTGTGACAGTGGTAAAGGAAGCAATGCGTCAAAAGAAACAAGGTAAGACTCCTATTGAGAAACGCACTGAGGTTTTGCAAACCATAGCAAGTGATCAAGGTTCGTGACATTCCGCGAGGAAGATGCATAATGAAAATAAGCTCAATTTTTACAAAGAGTATATGCAACTTCAATAACGAAAGGAAGCAAGGGCAGCAAGTGAGTACCAACTCAAGAAACAAGAGGAAGAAACAAGGGTCATGACAATGAATTTGGAGGCTATGACCCCGATCTCCAAAATGTACTTTACCAAGAGAAAACTATGTATCTTTAAGGAAGCAGAAGATAAGAAAGGTGAAGTTGCCGATGATACATTTGCGGATTTTTATTAACCACGCGTACTCTTTTCAGAGTAATTTTAGCAATTGTATTAAGAATAAATGTTGTCATTTATGCTTTCATTATCTTTCCATTATATATTTAAATTTTCAAGAAATAAAATTGTAATTACTTTATAAAATTACTTGCCAAAAAAGTATATCATATTTATTTTGTCGAAATTGCAATTCAGAGATGACACGTGTCATTTTTTCATTGGTCATCGAATAGTAACTGTTCAAGCATTTTGTAAACAGCTACATTCTGTTTTGCTCTTTCTCAAATAATTTGATGATTTCAAGTTATTCAAACAGCTTCAGGAATTGCTCAAACAATGAATGCATTTCCTCTTATAGTCAAGCCCGTTGGCTTAGTTTACCACTCTACCATATATAGCTTTCATGCCGAAAATGCTCGATCGTGAAATGTCATCATTCATCACTTATGTATGTACACCACTTGACTGCTAGCTTCAGTGGCCTTAGGAATTTGGATATGGACCAACAATCAAGTAGCTAGTGCATGTTTATCACAAGTGTATGCTTCAATCAACACATAAAAGCTTACATATATATTATGCATGCGCATATAATGGTCTGACCTGATGAATTGAACGATAGGTCCCCCAACTATGTTTCTCGAAGTTTTAAGTCTTCTCCATCCACAATTCTATAATGGAATAGTGAGTTGAATCGAAGCAGATCAAGTTGGACTTCTACCGCAAAGAACCATTCAACATCCATTATCTGCAAACTAGCTATATATCTAGCTTGTGTATATAATAGCAGCAATATACAAAACTCTTCTCCCTGCTTAATTCATGCCTTCATTTCAGATAGTTAGACCTCGTCTTATGCCAAGAAACTTCCAACACAAAAAATCCTACCCAAAAACAATCTTACAAAACTTGTCAAGTCTTCTAGAGCTCCACATGCACTTTGTTGCTCTATAAAAATCGACCATTTCGATCTCAAGGCTTCGATCATCATCTATCATCATCATCATGGGTGCCCTAACATTCATACCATGGCTTCTCATCCTTGTTATCCTTTGCAGCATTGTAGCACATAGTGATTCACATCCTCTTCCTCGTAAACCTAGCAAAGGAATCAGAGCGGCCTATTATCCTTCATATAGTTCCTTCCCGCCTTCTTCAATAGACACGTCCTTATTCACCCACATTTACTACGCCTTCCTCTTACCCTCTCCCGCCACTTTCAAACTCGACGTCACCTCCGACGACCTAACCAAGCTCCCAAACTTCATATCCGCCCTCAAAACCTCCCGCCACGTCATCAAAACCCTAATCTCCATCGGCGGCGGCGGCAGCAACTCGACCGTCTTCTCGCAAATGGCCGCCACCGAAAAAAGCCGTCAAGTCTTCATCGACTCTTGTACCGATGTCGCCCGGAAGTACGGCTTCCACGGCGTTGACTTGGACTGGGAATTTCCGGCGGATGACTTGGACATGTCGAACCTAGGTTTACTATACAAACAGTGGCGGAAGTCTCTAGACCACGAAGCGGTAAAAAGCGGCAAGCCGAGGTTACTTTTGACCTCGGCGGTTTACTACGCCTCGGAGTTTACTTTTTACGGCGGGCCGCGGTCGTACCCGGCCGCGGCGATACGTAAATACTTGGACTGGGTCAGTCCGATGTGCTTCGACTACCACGGCTCGTGGGAGAACTTCACCGGCGCAAATGCGGCGCTGTACGACTCCAAGAGTAACATCAGCACTAGCTACGGACTCGGGTCGTGGATTCGGGCGGGCGTGCCGGCCCAGAAGCTCGTGATGGGCCTACCTCTTTATGGGCGGACGTGGACATTGAAGGACCAGAAAGCGAATGGACTCGGGGCGGTGGCGGTGGGGGTGGGGCCTGGAGATGGGGTGTTGCTTTATCGGGAGGTAGTTGAGTTCAACGCTCGAGTTAAAGCCACGGTTGTGTTTGATAGGGAGAGCGTGTCGTATTATTCTTATTCGGGTCGGTCTTGGGTCGGGTATGATGATGTTGGATCTATCGAGTTGAAGGTTCGGTTTGCCAAGTCGTTGGGCTTGCGTGGGTACTTCTTTTGGGCTCTGGACCAAGATAAGGATTGGACCATATCAAAACAAGCTTCCAATGCTTGGAAATAGGTGTATCAGAATTTGACCAGTTAGCCCACCATCACCATTCATATGTACTCATATTCTAGCATCACATTTTTAATACTAATAAGGGCCTAATTGAACATGTTTATTGCATCGTGTTGTGAGAGTTCGGTTATGGAAGTCATATATGTGGTAAGTTACTGTTATTAGATTTACATATAATAGTAAATAACTAAAAATTAGTTGAAAGACTTTTAATCATCTGTTAGATATAGATTTAACGATAACTGACCACGACAAGTAGCCAACCGACACTATTCTCATTCTACCATCACATTTTTAATACTAAGATGAGCCTAATTGGAGAGTAATTCTACTATGTGCGGAACACAAATGTGCAAGAGATTAAAAAGAGTAATCTACGATTTAGTTCCTTTCATACACTATTCAGCTAAACTCAACGCGGTTGGAATTGTAAAAAATATGTTACACATTTGTCATTTGTGTTCTGCATACTATAAGTGATGTTTATTTTATCATGTTGTGATAGTTCCATATATCGTGCATAAAAAGCTTGGTCATTAGCTTGCCATGTCCTCATTTGCTCATCCTTTTATACATTTGTATTTTTATTAAGACATATTTGTGGCCTCAAACATTTTAGCACCTTTTTTTTTGTATTAATCGTGTTGTTGATGAAGTGGAGTGACAAAGACATTGACTGATGAGACATGAGAGGAGGGATAGAGGAAGGTTGTAGGAAAGTTCCTCGACATGTTTAGAAAATGAGAGCCTATAACATATATAATTAAGTTTAGAAAATTGACAGGTTATGGGAGACAAGATTAGCTAAGCTTCACATTTCATAAGGCTTTATATATGACCAAGTTGCCTAGGCAGGTCTAGCTATATGGATTGTGCTTTCTCCTCTCATTGCTCAAAGCTGAAGCTAAGCTAATCACAATGGGATTATATATACATATATACTGCTAGTCAGTGATGCTAAATGGAAATTAAAGTCCATGTGACTCAGAAAGCAAGGGGAATCTCAAAGATTTTGCACCCAACATAGAATCTTGTAAATATGCATATCATAACTATATATGCCAATAGAAGCAGCTTTAGTTATCATGCTCATTTTGTTTTAGAGTCGTTTTTATATATGAATTGCTCTGTTGGCTTGTTGGGTCGGGGTCAGACGGTCAGTTAGTCAAAATGAAAGACGATGCCCGTTGGTGTTTTGTGTTGTTTAATTAGGGCAGGCCAGATAAGGCTAGGCTTTCCATGATTTTCGATTCGCAGATGCGATTGCAAGCGAAGCTAAGCTATCTAATTGACATGTATTATTGCATTAACCTTAATCTTTGATGTTAATGAAGACTTGGTACAGCATTTAGTTTAATTAATTTCTCTCTGCAATTCTGCATCATCATGCACCATCGATCATCTCGAAAGCTAGCATGCAAATATTATACGTAGCAGCAATCGATCTCTTCTGAGAAGAAAAGGTGCACGTACATCGTCGATCTTCGACAAATTTCTACCATGAGAACACGAATGAGCGAGGGAGGTTGGTTTTTCTTAAGCCAACATGACTATGAATACTGTAAAAGAGTTTCAACTTAATTTCAAGTTTCAAGTACGTGTAGGCAAAGGCCGGCCATGATATGGTGTCATATATACGCATGACAATCGTATCTAGAGAGCGCAATAATTAAGTAAGGTTTGCTTATCGGAATCCTTTTTGCTTTGGAAGCCAGGGTTTAAGTGATAGAAACCCCTTAATATTATACATGTTTACATGCAGGTGGGATTAATTGAAACACATCGATATTCTTATCTATCGAACACGATATATATATATATATAGTTCATATAGCTAGGTAGCTTTCTAGATGATCGAGTACTCGATCGAGCTAGATACCTGAAAGGCAATATATAGAGATTTTGTTTGATATATATATATACAAGCTAGGCAATATATAAAGATGGACGTGCTACGTAAGTTCATTATACCCCTTCATATTATACGTGTTTACATGCATGCAGATGGGGTTAATTGAAACACAGGTAAGCTTTCTAGATGATCAAGATCTCGATCAATATATATACCTTAAAGGCAATATTGCCAATATATAGAGATTTTTTTTTTTGACACAGGGAAGTATATATAAAGATAGACGTGCTACGTAGTACGTAAGTTCGTTTGAATTGACACTTTGACATATATACTCCGATCCACTAAATTAATATGTATGAATATATGGAGAAAGAGATAGAATGCACGACAAAGACCACAAGAAATGAAGTGGGCGATCCATTCATCTTGAAGCTGATTTGCTGAGCTACCTTTTGCAAAAATACTGCATATGTGCATATGATGGAACTCTCTCACCTTAATCATCACTGATCACTCTAGCTATGTCTGTTTCCCCGGTCAACTCCTCCCGTGGGATCAATTATGCCTATATATATCGTATATGTAAAACATAATTTCAGAATTCAGAAACTCATTGGGAAAACTTATATAATTATCAAGAAGCCAGATCGAAGGGGTAGAGTAGAAAAAACTAACATGAAGCAAGCTTTAGTGACTCATCGTGTGTAAAATGAAGGACGTTTTATGCATGCATGAAATGGTCCAAGGTGGTTAGCATGCAGCTACTGAGATCGATCCAAGTCTCGGGGAAGAATGTTGATCGAGAAACTAACTAATTAGCTAGGGAAGCATATTGCTGATGGAAGAACCACCTAATATTGAAAGAGGCCACGTTCATTACTCGATCTAGCTACTTAGATACATACATACATACATATATATATGATCGATATGTCCATCCTTTGGTTCTGTACTTCGGTTCGATCGGTTGTATGATTGAGACTTAATTTGTTTATATGAAACATGCATGATGCATGCAGTTTCCAACTCACATTTGCTATATACGTACGTACGTAGCTCGAGCTCCCTCCGCATGCCACTTGATATTATAACTCACTCTATATATCGATCATGTTCATCGACCAAAATAATTGACTCCTAGTTCCAAATCGAAAGAAAATGATAAAATTGGAGGAACATTCTTGTCCATCACTAGATGTCTACATGCACTTCATATATATACTTCTATAAGTGATGATTTGAACGTCTAATATATTAATTTTGCCAACTATGTGTATATCATTTGTGAGTTCGGTACTTAGATAGTTATTGTTAGTATAGCATTAGTTGTACGATTAAATATACTTATCCACTTAAGCAAGTAATCGACACCTACCAGACCACCCGAAAGGCCACCAGGAAGGCTTCAACTTCACTCACCAGACCGACTACATCCGAGCGCGCACGTGCCCGTGGGTCGAACGCCCGAACGCATGGATCACATGACAGCAAGCACACCAATCCCACATCGAAGAACACAAGCAAACACCAAACCCAACCACCTATACATGTAAGGTATTTATTACAGGTAAGAGCATTGAATTCATTCATTACATTCTGATCCAAGCATTAAACACTCCACACGCACGTTCGCTTGACTGTTATATCCAATACACCATCTGACTTAGGCATCAGAGCGTTGAAGGCGGGCCACCCCGTCTCAACCCCTGACCGCCCGTTTGTTGTTGTATTCTTCTAACAGCCGCACCCGAACACGCGCCCACCCGTTCACCTGAAAGGAGAAGAAGCGCCCGCCCATCCGAACAGCCCCAACGTTCGGACAAACAACAAGGAGAAGGAAGATCACTCGTACTTGCTTCTGCCAGATTACGTCCCCGCGCGTAATTCGGTAGAAACAGTTGGCGCCGTCTGTGGGAAACGTACAAATTGTAAACCTCGTATAAATACCACTAGCAAAAGCCACATGCCTACCCAAGAGACTAACACCGGCAGTACACCACCCGAAGGAACACCCGCGGACGCGCTGGCGCACCCGCTATTGGAACCCGGGACGAGCGGCAGCGGGGAGCACGTCGACGGCCTGATCCGAGAGCTGCGAGAGGCAGCGTTCGACAGGGACCAGGAGCGTCAGATCTGACGGAGGTTGGAGGAGCTGCTGGACGCACTCGTCGGCCCACCGCAGGGGGAACGCGAGCGGTCCCAGGACACCACTGACGAAGAGCTACGCCCGTTTGGCGGGGCTGACGCCCGAAGAGCCCACTCGTTCACACCAGAAGGGGAGTCGCTACCCCCGACGGATAACGCCCGGATCCTCCGGAGGATGGAAGAGTTGGCGGAAGAAGTTTCGCGTTTGCGCAAGGACAAGCTGGCCGGGCAAGACGGGACGTTCGCCCCCCGGGTCAGCCCATTCTCGGCGCATATACTGGAGAGGGGAAGGGATCCCCACGCGAAAATAACGAAGATTACCCGGTTTGACGGGATCGGAGATCCCCGTGCGCACATCGACGAGTTTCGATCCACCACGGACGGAACCCGGTATTCGGACCCAACCCTGTGTTTCCTGTTCCAGGAAACGCTGACCGAGGAGGCACGGAGCTGGTTCTACGAGATCCCGCCAGTCTCCATACATTCGTTTCTCGAGCTGGCGGAGAGCTTCCAGAAGCGCTATCAGCTCCAAGGGAAGTACAACACTACGGGTATCCTCCTCAAGGTCCACCAGGAGATGGACGAGAGCCTGTCGAGCTACATAAACTGGTGGAGGACGCTCGTGAGCACGTGCAGGGACCTCGAAAAGCGGGTGGCCAAGGTGGCCCTGATGGACAACATGCTCGCCACCCCATTCGTAGAGAAACTGGTGAGGAAGGAGTATCTCGACTACGACGAGATCATGGACCTGATTGTGCAGAAGACACTCGTGGAAACACGAGTGTACGGGTCCGCCTCCGAGTCTAGCACCAATAGACCAGAGGGGAACGCCCAGCCACGACGACCCACGAACGACGGAAGGAAGCCAATCGGGGGCTACAAGAGAAGCTGGGACGCGCAAAGACAGAACTACCAGAGGCCGCCCCCCCCCCCCCCGCTACAACAACAACCGCAATAACCACGCGAGGGGACCAGCGCAGCAGGGAGCCCGCCTGCCGCCAGCGCCACAGTACCGACAGCGGGGCAAGAGGTCTATGCAGTCGACCACCAGTCCAACGAGCAGCTGCTCCGCCTGCACCGACACCGGATCCCTCCACCAAACAACATGACGAAAGCGACGGCTCCGACCGACCAAATCCCGAGCGTCTGGTGCGAATTCCACAACGCCACCACCCACCGTATCAACAGTTGCATTATGCTGAAAAAGGCCCTAGAAGATTTGGAGAGGGACGATCAGGTCACCCCTCCCAGGGCGGGAGAGCGACAGCGCGAGGCAAGCACTGGGACCCGGGGGATTATCTACACGATATCCGGGGGGAAGCGCAAGGAGGGAACATCATCGCCCGATCACTCGAGCATGGAGGTGCTGATGATCAGGGCTGGACGAGCACAGAAGGTAGGAAGACGAGAGGCGCCTGCCATCTGCTTCACGGCGGAAGACGAGGAAGGAAGCCCGAGGGACAGCACCCTGCCGTTCGTAATCGACGCAATCATTGATCGTTTCCTCGTGAAGAGGGTGCTGGTGGATAATGGGGCGTCCGTGAACGTGATCTACCTGGACGCATACGCAGCGCTCGGCAGGCCCGCCCGCAAGATGACACAGGATCACGAGTGCGTGGCCAGCTTCACAGGCGAGACGTCGTATCCAATTGGGAGCAACAATATTCGGGTCGGGATCGGTGCGCCCGACTCCCCGCACAGCGAGGTCTGGACGGACTTCATTGTCATGGGTACCCCCTCCCCTTACAACGCCATACTCGGGAGACCGGGGATCAACAAGCTGAAGATGATCATCGCGGGGCATTTGCTCTTGGGACGATTTCCAACTGAGCATGGAATCGGATACGTTCGGGGATACAATCGCGAGGACGCCGCAAAACCCCGGGGCGGGCAGGAAGTCCTCGCCTTGGAACCTACGCCAGGAACAAAGACACTGGACGATCCACGCGATGGGCTGATGGCGGTATCACCCATCCACAAGCGCGAGGAGCTGAGGATGATTCAGCCATCTTCCGGGCATCCGGAGGGGACGGTCCAGATTGGAGCATCGTTGGCTCCCACGATAGCCGAACGGCTATGTTACCCCTGAAGATCACCCATCGGAGCCCACGGGTCGAGGGGTACGATCCGCGCACGAACAGCGAGGGGCTACGTCTCAGCAATAATCCGTTGGGTTACATTGTCGCGTTTGTTTGTCCTTACCCCGCCTGCCCAGTACTCGGGGGACTAGGGATAGGCTGCCCACGTGAATGTAACACTTGGTTAAATTCCACCCAAAGGCAAAGGAATGGGGGCACGTTCGTGCAAGTCGTTCAAAAGATGCAAAAAATATCCGGACAAGGCATACGCAAGGAAAGAAATAATTCATTAATGGAAGGCACAAGGCCCGACTACAAAAATTCATTCTATTACAAAAAAAGGGAAGAAAAATCCTACACTACGCCCCCGTATCCACCTCCAACTCCTCTGCCTCCTCCGACGACGCCACCCCAGCAGCCTCCACCTGCTCGCCCGGATCCATCCGCCTGATCATCGGCTCCAGCTCCGCCCTGGCAGGTTCCCCAGAAGGCCCCACCTCTCCCTCAGGCGCAGGAACCTGGGCACCCGGTGCCCCTCCAGACAGCATGAACGCCCGGTACTCCTCCAGCTTCAAGAAGGGAATCACCGCTCCTTGAAACGCAGCCACCTGCTCATCCACTTCCGCTCTGACCAGTTCGCGGAGCTCGTCAGACTCCTTGAACGTCGCCACAGCATCCATGTGAGCAACGCGATCAGCCTCCTTTAGCCGAGACTCTGATAGCGCCTCCCGGGCGGCTGCTTCAGCACGGACGCGCTTTAGCTCGGCCACGGCCTTGTCCCACTCAGCAATCGCCACAGCTTCACGAGCGGCAACTTCGGTGGACCGGGCGGTCGCCTCATCCGCACGGGCGGTGTACCGGTGGACCAATTTGTTGGCCTGCTCAAGCTGTGCCGAGACCCTGTCCGTCATCCTCCGCTGCTTCGCCCCCTCGGCCCTGACGCGTGCTAATTCCAGATTCTCCCGCGAGCGGACACGGAAGACCTGATGCAGCAGGCGGGTATACGTAACGAAGGCCGCGTCCAGCCCATTGGGGGCAGCATTCTCCAGTGGTTGCACCAGGGGCCCAAGAGAGTTGGCGTCATCCACCAGCGCACGGCGCAAAGCATCCACAACATCAACATTCGACTCAGGAACAGGGTCGGGAGAGGAATCGTCAGTCCGGGGGCGCTTCTGCGCACGCTCATCACCCTCCCTATGCTCAAGAGATTGTGGAGGACCGGAAGACGGAAGCAAGGGATTTGGAGAGCAAGAGTATCGTGGAGGACTGGGAGGTCGATTCGAAGACGAGGGCGCGACGGGGGCACGACTTGAAGACCGAGGCGTACGAGCGGCCTCCCGCCTGTCCCTAACATCATTTCGATCGGACCGGCGCTGCTCGCGCTCCACCTGGCGCTGCTCCTTCTCGCGCTGGTGCTGACCGCGCTCCGCACGGACCTGGGCCTTGGATCCAGCAGCATTGCCCGGGGGCGGGCGGGGAGCATCCGTTTGTGGCCCTCGGACGGGCGAGGCGAGGTCAGCCACATTGGGGACAGGGATCTTGGGCTGGGTGCTGTCCCCCAGCACGAGTCCGCCACCTGACGAACCTTCTCAGCAGTTAACAGTAGCGCAGCCATCCGACGCTTGAGCACTTCATCCTTGTCCGTGGCCTTGGACTTCGTCTTCTTAGTTGCAGAGCACACAAACGGAAGGTTAGCAAACAGATGCAACACGGTAAAATTATCCTATTCCTATTTCTAGCAGAAAACTACAACCCACAGACCAGGCGGTCTGGCGAGGCGCGTGCGCTCAATAAGGTCCCAATGGCACGCCTCCCAGAAATATCTTGACTCGGGCGCGGGGTCAAAAACGAACTTGAGGCGGGCAATCCTGGCCTCTTCGGCGGGCGTGAGCGGGTACTCATTCGTGTCGAGCACATGGAAGGATTGGGGGACTCGATCAATATGGTCAGCATGGGCGGCATAATCGAGCGGGAAGGCTCCAAACTCCCAGTCTCCCCCCACCAAACAATTGATTGTGCGCCAGGAGGTTGAAGAGCTCGGTGGGTCCACCAGCCACCACTTCACGCGAGGCTCCACCGTGAAGGTCCCCGAGTCCCTCTGGCGCGAGGAATACCGCAGACGGAAGAAGTGGAGGAATTCCGCCCGTGTGGGGTGGTCCAGCCCGCTCGAGCGGAAGATATTGAAGAACGCCACCAACGTTCGGGTCAGTGTAGGCCCACACTGACCAAGGGAGATTTTGAGGAGCGCCAGGATATATTGGAAGAACGGATGGAGAGGCAGCTTTATCCCCGCCTTCAGGTGGAACTCGCTGACGCACACGTGGCCAGCCGGCGGTCGGGTAAACGTCTTTCCTCTCCCCGGGATCTTCAGCCTAACGAACGAAGGAATGTGGTAATCCCTCGCCCACCGCGCCATATCTTTCACACTCGGCGCCCGTTCAAGCACTTGCACGGGCACTCCGTCGGGGAGCACCCAGTGAACTCGCCCACCCTCAGGAAACTGGGTCACGGGTTGATCTTGTCGCACACGCTCCTCACCCCACGGACCGGACGACGAGGATCCGCCCGACTATTCCCCTAACCCTGCGGCAGCAAGCGCTTGTTGAGGGTCCATTGGCTGCACCACAGGAGAGGCGTCAGGGACGAATCGCGGGGGTGTCACACTCATCTCGGACTCGCACGACCATGTGCTCGACCCACTCGACCCACAACTTCACCACCCCACCCCTGGTATGTATATACGCTCACGTGATTGCCCACTTAATATTTCTATTTACTCCATTCCTAGATGCATGCACACAATACCAACACTTGGCAAAAAAAAAACACAAAAACCCCAAAACTCCTACCCCAAACAAGATCAAAACCACCACCACTCAAGAACACGCCCTGTTCTTGAGAACAAAACCCAGAAAAAGCCAGAAAACCCAGAAACCGCGACAAACCAGAAACAAATAAACACAAAACCAAAATGGAAAACAACAGAAACAGGATGAGAGCCTCACCAAATCGAGATTGAAGGTAGAAAGGTTGAACGTCGACAAAGGAACTCCGGCAAGAAACAAGGTACGGCAGAGATCAGAGAGGAACAGTAGAGGGGTGATTTCTGCAGCAATTCGACAAGTTGTAAAAAGTAAGAACGAAGACGACACCACACCCCTATTTATACTGATCGCACGATGTACGCTGATGAACGCCAGCCGTCCATTTTCGCATATCCGCCGTCGGATTGCAACACGTGGCACAGGGCGGTTTACTAACCCTCCTTAGTAACCGAGCTCCCCTTCGGCTTCCCGCCTTAAATTCAAAACCCTAGCACGGTCTCCAACAGCTCGACACGTGGCGCCCATGCACCACTCCCACGCTCCGACGCGCCTGACGTCTGGGCTTCGAGCAGTCATCACGTCATCAGCATTTAATGCCCGGCCCATGCCAGCATTAAATACGACGGCTCGCATTTATTACACACCGGTTCCCGAGGAACAATCTAAAGGAATGTCACCTCAAACATCTCGTCAGGGCACCACCAAACCCAAGACAAGACACGCCACGCCACATCTCCCGCCAGTCGAGCAAAACGCACACGTCACCCGCACGACCAGTGAACAAAGAGCGACCGCGAACGATCGAACAAGGCAACACCGCCACGAGCGTAGGGCACCTCCCCCCGTGCGCACGCGGGTAAGAACTAGCAAGACGGATTAGGCGGCAAGAGGCATGGGGTACGTCCCCTCTTTGCGCGCGCTAAGACAGATGGGCGGTACGGGTGTGGGGATAGTACCATCTGTATGCGTAACGTTAACGATCGACCCCGACTCAGACGCAAGGGTGTGGGGTCCGTCCTCTCCTTGCAAGCTCTGTGGGGTCCGTCCTCTCCGTGCGCGAAAAAATACAAGCCGGCTGTCATAACGGAGGCATGGGGCCGACCCCTCTCTGAGGGTGCTAAGCTCGATGGGCAGCACGGGCGTGGGGTTCTTCCCCTCCATGTTCGTAACGTTAACGATCGACTCGCCGACTCGGACCGACAGGGGTGTGGGGTCCGTCCTCTCCTTGTGCGCTCTGAGACCGATGAGCGTTACCGGGTGTGGGGTCCGTCCTCTCCGGGCGCGAATCTTCCCGGTTTAGGCGGCAGAGGCCTCTGCGCGTTCGTGCGCGCCGCAACATTGTACGTCGCGGTCCTGATCCCACTGTTGACGCTACAGCGTACGGAACGGCATCCCCGTTGACGTGCGACGTACGCAGCGGCAACCCAGCGCTGGCGTTACGACCAGCATTTGCATACACACATCATACCATACATTCATGCATCATACCATACATTCACACATTTGCATACCTATATATCTATGTTATACTTATTTATGTTTACAAAGCAACACCCCATACAGGCACGCGGCTCCAAAATAGCAAGTCTTGTTTGGACGCCGGGCCCGCAGGTACACGACCGCACGAACAGGTACACGCTCAGACGCCCAGGTCCCACTCCGTCATGCGAGCCTTTCCTTGACCGGAGAGTTGGGGGACTTGGGGGTTACAGGATCATACACCACTGCTCAATCGGATAAGTATTCTTGTTAATCGCACGAACCCTTTTTCAACTCCCCAGTCAAGAAAGGTCTCTTTGACTTGGGGACTTGGGGGACTTGTTAGTATAGCATTACTTGTACGATTAAATATACTTATCCACTTAAACAGGTAATCGACACCTACCAGACCACCCGAAAGGCCACCAGGAAGGCTTCAACTTCACTCACCAGACCGACCCCATCCGAGCGCGCACGTGCCCGTGGGTCGAACGTCCGAACGCACGGATCACATGACAGCAAGCACACCAGTCCCACATCGAAGAACACAAGCAAACACCAAACCTAATCACCTATACATGTAAGGTATTTATTACAGGTAAGAGCATTGAATTCATTCATTACATTCTGATCCAAGCATTAAACACTCCACACGCACGTTCGCTTGACTGTTATATCCAATACACCATCTGACTTAGGCATCGGAGCGTTGAAGGCGGGCCACCCCGTCTCGACCCCTGACCGCCCGTTTGTTGTTGTATTCTTCTAACAGCCGCACCCGAACACGCGCCCACCCGTTCACCCGAAAGGAGAAGAAGCGTCCGCCCATCCGAACAGCCCCAACGTTCGGACGAACAACAAGGAGAAGGAAGATCACTCGTACTTGCTTCTGCCAGATTACGTTCCCGCGCGTAATTCGGTAGAAACAGTTCTCTCTTGTGAACCATGCAAGTTTGCCATGAAACAAAACAAAATATAAAAAAACAGCAATAATTATCAATCGCTTCATTTGGTATGGACAACACATTTGATTTGATTCAAAGTAGACTAGGTTCACGAAGTCAGAATTTAGAAAAGCAACGATTTTTATACGTAACCTTTTTCATATATGAAGTCCGGTGGAGATTTCACACCTAAGCTATAAATTCTTACAAACTCGATCAATAATCGTCATGTTTATCAATAAACTTTTATTTTCACCTAAAAAAACACATGATTCTTACAAACTCGATCAACTGCAACAGTAAATGGTAGAGACTTACAATGAATTGAGTCAATCGACTGCATTTCACCAAAGTTTATCAAAGGTAGAGATTAGTAATAAGGTGTATATATATATATATATATATATATATATATATATATATAAAGGTAAATATCCAAAAGAACCACTCCTCCCGCGTAATCATCTCTCTCAAAATCTGCGACCAAATATTTTCGGTTGCTGATAATAAGTGTGTATTAACGAACCCCAACTTTGGTCATAAAAGATTCTGGGATTTCTTTCAATTCCCAATTTTGACACCATCAAACAGGGTTGTTGCGTGGAAAAGCACGCGCTTCAAACCCAGCCAATGCTAATTAAAATTAATTATTTCTCCAAATCTTTTCGAGATTCTTCTTCTCACTGCAACCGAAATTAAAACCCAGAAAAAAAAAGGTTTATTTCTGGCAAAGTCTACGCAGTCCTTAGTTTTTGTTTTTTTTTTTTTTCAAGCTTCAATTCAGTCCTTCATTTTGCATATAATTCTCTCTCTCTCTCTCTCTCTCTCATTACTAATATTCCTTATTTACCACTAATCACCCATCTCCTTCATTATCATTAGTCTCTCTCTCTCTCTCTCCACAAATCCATTCCTCCCCTGTTTTTTTTTATTCTATAGATTCTGGGTTTTGTAGAGAAAGCTTCAAAGATTTCAACTTTACTTTGATTTGTGGTGAAGTTGTCTGCTTTTAAGGAATCAAGAGATGACTGTCGAGCAGCCTGTACCTGATGACCAAAGAGATCAGTTTCCTATAGGAATGCGTATCCTTGCCGTCGACGATGACGTCACTTGTCTCCGGGTCTTGGAGACTATGCTTCATAAGTGCCAGTATCATGGTCTGTGTTGCTTCTTTTGCTTTAGTTTAGTTTAGTTTGATTCAGTTTGGTGTTCAATTTGTACTAAAGTTGTGTTCTTTGAGAAGATTTAATTCTTAGTTAGATAGATGAGATATGGTGTTCAAATGGGTTATTGGCTATGTTCATATTCAATTCTTTATTGGATGACTTGTTGATTGCTCTATATGCTTTTGAGTCTGAAGTTTGATTTGGTTTATGACACTGTAGAAAGATTGGTTTTTTGTTGAGATAGTTTTTCTGTATTTGATTTTTTTGCAGTTACGGCTACCAGTCATGCATTCACTGCATTGGAGTTGTTAAGAGAAAACAAGAACAAGTTTGACCTGGTTATCAGTGATGTCCAAATGCCAGACATGGATGGATTCAAGTTGCTCGAGCTCGTCGGGCTCGAGATGGATCTCCCTGTTATAAGTAAAGTCTACTACCATTGCTTCTTGTATTTGCTGTTTTTAGAGTTTCAATTTCTAACAATTGAAGGAAGACAGCATTGTGATACTGCTATGTACAATAGTTTCTGACAAGTTTGAAAAATGTGGTATGTTTTTAGTGTTGTCCTCGAATGGGGATACCGAACTTGTGATGAAGGGTGTAACCCATGGAGCTTGCGATTATTTGGTAAAGCCTGTGCGCATTCAGGAGTTGAAGAATATCTGGCAACATGTTGTCAGGAGAAAGAAAGGTGATTCCAAGGAACAGACAAACTCTGGCAATCATCATCAGGACAAGTCTCATAATGGAACTTGTGGTGGAGTCCTGGGTAATTCGGATCAGAATGTGAAGCTCAATAAGAAGCGGAAGGATCAGAATGAGGACGAGGATGACCATCGCGATGAGGATGGTTATGATAATGATGATCCATCCGCCCAGAAAAAGCCTCGTGTTGTTTGGTCCGTTGAGCTGCATCGCAAGTTTGTTGACGCTGTTAAAAAGTTGGGCGTTGACAGTATGTTCTTCATTACTCGTCCAATGTATTGGAAGAATTTTCTTTTTCATTTCTGTTACTCAGGCTTTCTTTCGTAAATGAAGTTTCTATAACACTGATTCCTTGGTGTAAAATTTGTTTTGATGCAGAGGCTGTACCCAAAAAGATTCTGGATTTGATGAATGAGGAAAAACTTACTAGAGAAAATGTGGCGAGCCATCTCCAGGTAGGTATACATGCTGGTATTTCCTCTATTCAATACAATCCTTATACTCTATTCCAGTGAGCTTAGCCTTGATTAATTTCGCATTGCAGAAATTCAGACTTTATCTTAAGAGAATCAGTTGTGTAGCGAACCAACAAGCTAATATGATGGCAGCTATAGGTAGTTCAGATTCTTCTTATCTTCGGATGAATTCTTTCAATGGTGGTCGAAACTACCATGCATTGACTGGACCTGGGCAGTTTAACAACACTGGTTATAGAACAATGCCACTTAATGGGATGATTGGAAGAGTGAACACTCCTCCTGGTTTGGGTCTGCATTGCCTTCCCTCTTCAAGACAAATATCGAGCAACTCCATTCTTGAACAGGGAGTTGTATTTTCTGGAAACTGTAATGGAAGTATGCTTCAAGGAAGTTTGGGACTGGATCAACGGCATAGCAAGAGTGCTGCTACCTCCTCTGTGGACCTCTCTGCTGCCATCAATGTCACGCCGATTTTCCCCATTTCCAGTGGTCTTCCAGATGCCATGACCATCAACAACAGTTCTAGTGATGCTCTTGGGCTTACTGACAACACAATGTTAAGACACCCTCGAGACTTTGAAGGTGTAAGCAAATATGTAAGCCAGTCTTCGGTTTTAACACTTCCCTTAAAAACCGAAGTTTCATCTCCTTACCTGGACCATGGTAGGTTTAATGACAGCTGGTCAAGCACTGCACAGTCAAGCACTGCTCAGTCATCTGCTTTCAGGTCAAATTCTTTCCCATCAAGTAACCCGAGGAACAGTGTAACGGTTGCATTGTCCTCGCAAATTAGCAATTGTCAATTTGATGGTCCTTCAGTCTCCAGTCAATTGCATGATCCAAGAACAGAAATGCCAACCCAACCATTGGCAGTCAGCAGTACTATTCATGGCCAAATGATTGATAGTGATCCAACGCCGTGGGTGTGGATGGATCATCATAAGGAGGATCCTGCTTTCGACCAGAGTTTGAACTCAAAAAGCACCACCACCTTCCAAGACTTCAACTCCATTGGCCAATCAAACTATCTTGATCCTCTCCCCATAAACTTTAATGAGGTTGAAAGATACTTGGATCCATCTATGAACATAAAGCCAGGTTATGTCATTGACCAAAGGAAGCCCCAGGGTGGGCTAGTGTCTAATAATTATGGCTCATTGGACGATTTATTGAGTGCTATGACAAATCAGGTATAACATTCACTGAAGTTGAAAAATCGAAATGAAGAATTTGTTGCTTTTTTCATATGTTTCATTTTACTTTCTTGATCTCGGTGTGAAATAACACGAACTTGGTGTTGCAGCTGGACAAGAGGTGAGGAGAAATCCCGTGGAGTTGCCAGTCGAAACCAGAAGAATTGGAAGCTGATTTAGTCGGTACTGTTCTTTCGTGATGAGATTTTGAACTTTGTGTAGTTTCATAGCGTTTGTCTGTGGTGGTGTCTCTCTCTACATTCATCAAAAAAAAAAGTTTTGTATTCTAATTAGCAGCAAAACTGTGTTGTTGGGACCGTCCCAACTTAATTAGCCAGTAAGTCTTTTTAGTTAGATGACCTTTGATGAGCAGTCAGTTTCTTGTTGTTACTGGAACAAATAAGGGCGTTGCTCAATCTGTACCGTTTCTAGAGACTAGTTAATCAAACTGCCTCTTTGATCATATGATCGATGTTTAACCACCTTTAAAGTTATCCTATAATGAATTTAATATGCTTGTCAATGGGTCAATCCACACGGAAAGATGAGACTCAATACTCTAAATTACAAACAGACGCGAAAATCAAAAACCTGACAGTTTCGACAATTGACACTAACGTAATTAATTGAAATAGTCAGACTCAACCTAAAATCACGAAATTAATATTGGACACTACAGACACAGTGGTGGACTACCACACAAATTTTCAATGCAATCGGAGTTGGTTTGGTTGCCGAATAAAATTCTGCAAAACAGATTACGAAACTTAAACAGTAAACAAATTAACAGTAAAGTAACAATCAATGATAAAAAATGGTTAAGGGGAAGTGCTATCCATCACCGCCACATCATCTAGACCACAAATGCAGAACCAAAATCATGTTAATGTCATGAATGAAAGTTCTCAGGAGGATTCAAAGCTATGAACACAACCTATTGCCTAATCCTTACGTCTACAACATTGAATGTCTGCTTATCAATATTGTCTATCCCTCAAAGAACCCGAAGTCAAGGACCCGAATTTACCAAGAGAAAACATTAAGATTTAGAAAGGAGTTGAGAATCTACAAGGCTTTACAAGTACACTACGGTCGTGTCTTGTTAGACCTAGGGTTTTTTATACCAAACACGTATGAGTTCTATGATTGAAACTTGAGGAAGGTAATGATCACCAACAACCATCAATTTTCTTAGAATTAGATTGCTAAACATGCATACTAAGCGTGCACTCAAAGTATACACAAATAATAATCATTGATGTATAAACAACAAAGAAACCTCATTCGAATAACAAAAATAATCTTCAATTAACAAGCATAAGTAATCTAGAAGACATGAACGAGGCTTCAAAACAGCCCATTAACAATGGAGTTTAGCTCCTCATGGTAGCCATAAGAGTATGAGAGAAAGATAGAAAAATTACACTATGGAATGGCCTCCTTTTTCTCCTCTTTATTTCTCCTCTCTCCTTCACTTTTTGCCTCTCTCTTTCACGGCTTGCATCACGTCTTCCCTTCTCTTTATTTCACGTCTCTCTCTCCACTTCCCACGTGAATCAGTTTTTCTCCCCTCTTATTTGATTTGGTCTCCCCTTTATTTAATAAAAGCAGATTTGGTTTGGGCTATTAATCTCAAATGGGCTGAGTCCACATTCCATAAGGCTTTAGTAGTCTATATTCAAGTTGGACTTGATCCATTTGTCTCTTGACTGCCATTTGCTACTCCTTGTTGAGCTAGGAAAGCACAATTACTCGTATTTTATTTATTAATCTCAAGTTACCTACAAAAAAAATAATAATAATAAGTTGCTTAAAAACGTAACAAAAGAACTAAATATAAAGTTCGGTTAAACACATAAACATTGCATAAAAATACAACTATCACTATACATGCTCTCTATGCCTTCTTCTGTTTGGTGTGAACTGTTTACACAAACTAGCATTCTCGATAACTCTTTCTAAAGGAACCCCTTTTAGTCCTCACTTCACTACTATACATGTCAGTCTTTTTGGAACAACATGTCAGTTCACAAGTGACCAGCAACCATACGAGCACAAATATGCAAGGCAGAATCTACAGATTAAAAATTCTCATTCACTATTCATTTAACCTCAAAATTTCCTCAAAATTGTTGGGATTGTTACAAGTATGCCGGCACACATTGCTGAGTTTGTGAAATGTGCCTTAACAAACTCAATCATATGATGCACAAATCATTTTTTTGTAATCGAAATTAAAACCCATCTAATAATGATGTTTTTCAAAGACAACTTTCCCTCCAACCAATCCCATTAGTACGAAACTAAGCAAACCCAACACACTTCTTATATATATAACAAAGCTTCAAAAGGTACATTGTGGGACTTGGGAACTAGTTAGTGATCGAGGAAATAGCGAGTGAAGGCATCAAGGTGTTGAGGAAGCAACCCAATTCTCACGTCAATGCCCTTATCCTCCTTCGGATTCTGCATGAAACAAATGACCTCCGGTACCGGAGCAACCAGCGGAGAAGCATAGGCAGCTTCTCGTGGCAAGAAGCCAACTCTGTGGAAGGGCATTCTGGTCCAATCAGACACCAACGTCAGCTCCTTGAGAGGAGGAAGAGAGGTCGTATGTGTCCCACCATCAAGTGCATCCATGTAGGACTTGACGTACTTGTTTGTGACACACTTCTTGGCTTGCCTTATCTTGTCCACAATGGCTTTGTGATCTGACTCATTAACGAGTTGTGAAGCTGTCAGGGCAACAGAAGCCAGCACGTAAGCGTTGCCGGTGAAGCCTTGAGGAAGTGGAGGGTCTACCTTGTTCCTCGCATCTACAGCAAATTGTAAACACACCATTGTTTCCGGATTGCTCAATCCTAAAGCCATAGTCTTCGCCTGAAACAGATGTGACGATTCCAATATGTAATAGTAATGCAGAGTTTCACCAGATTAAAAATAAAACGAAACCCCTAATGTATATTATAACAGATCTAAGACCAAAACCTAGAGAAGCAAAAACAGGGTAGCACGGGACTATCGAAACAGTATGTGTTAGTAATTAACATATGACATACATCAACTTACAGCGATAAATTGGTTCTCAAAGTTGTAATAATAGTCTTTTCTTCTTGTACTTTTAGTCCATTAGTAATAATTACTCGATCGGCGGCATTGTTATAACTCTGTGACATTTTCCTATTAACTCGATCAATTATTCAGTTCAAGTTTGGCATGCACTTTGAATTTAGTTACCTTCCAGAGGTGAGCTGCGAGGAGTTCGAAGGAGGAACACGAAAAGTTATCAGCAAGAACTTGTTTCTTCAAACAATTTATGAATGCACCACTCAAACGATAAGTCTTGTGAACATAAGCATTCGCATCATCAACACTAGTCTTTATAGTCATCGGGAGATCTGCTCCTGCTGTTTGCATCATCAGCTGATATAGATGATCTATGGCTGTAGCTTCATCACTACCATCTTCATCATCACGTGAAGAATTGATCATCAACAGCGTCTCTCTGTCGTGCACCGGTTTAACGAGTTTATGCTGCTCCATCATGTGTGAATTGCTTTGAGTTTGTTGGATAGGGAAGAAGACAGCGGAATTAGAAGCCCATGCACACATGAATTCATAGGCAGCTGGTCCATCAAACAACGAGTGGCTTATGCCAATGCCAATTGAGTACCCTCCACATCCAAATTTGGTCACCTATACATTATTTCATGTAATTAAAACAAACCCTAATCATCGATCAGACATTAAAAATTGATCAGACATTATAAAACAAACCCTAATGGTACGTACCTGGGCAGCAACTAAAGGCATCAGAGAGAAATGATCACCATGTGGGTCATCATCATACACAGGAGGCTTCTTGTAGACCAAGTTTTCGAAGAAGTGATTGTACTGCGAGAGGTCTCCGAGCTCTGATAACTCAACCTCCGTTACCGCCTTAACAAGAACAGCACCTTCGTTGTTGCACAACAAGTTAAGACGACGAGATTTGACGACGTTGTTGTCGTCGTCGTTGGAGGAGCCGATCATGATCAATCTACCAGCAGCAGGGTACCAAGAGGACAAAGTCTCTTCCAAGCCGGACTTCAAGCTTTCGAAAACCGAATCGAGCGACGACCACAGATTGTGATCGTGGTCATCAGCAGAGGTGGGATGTTCGTAAAACAAGACCAAGTACATAAGATGAGGACATTGACGGTCCAAGTTTGAGAGGTCGACAACTTTTGGAAGCGGCTGCGAAGCTGCTAAGGGAGACACCAGTACCGTCTCTTTGAAAGAAACACTAAACTCATCAACACGAGAACCTAAATTAGTATGACTACTGGCCATTACCGATCTATGAAGTAACTAATCAAACTGTTTCTGTTACTAGAAGACTAGAAGTGCTAGCTGTGTGTCCTGTGAGAGAATATAGGCAAGGAGCTGGTAGAGATATATAGACATACGAGAATGAACGTCAGTATACCAGTGTTAATTACTTAATTACTGTATGAAATCATTTTAGTAATCGTTAATTTGCAGTTGCATGCTACTGTAGTAGTTTCAAAGTTGTTCTAATTAAGCTATAGTATTATTAGAATTAAGATGATGGATGCATGATCTGTCTCGCACTCGCAGTCGGAGGAAGACAATGACCCACTAACTAGCTTAGCTACTGATAAATATATTGTCTATATATGTGGTACATATCTATGCATGGTCATTTTGAATTTTCATTTTTAACAGTTAAGTATTATGATTCGAAGTACAGAGAGAAACTATTCAAACTAAGCTCTTTGTTTCTGCTTGTGGTAGTGAAGTGAAGTCGTGAAATGATGGATCGGGAGGAAGAAGCTAAGGAGTTTGTGGGGTTGAACAGGTTGTCCATCGTTTTAAGTACGTCTGAGACGTCCTGGGGCTACGACTAGTCGGGTAGCTAGGGTACGTAGGGTAGAGGGGGGCTTTGCTGGAATGGTGGCTTGTTCAATCTTCATAGTTTAAGGCAAAGGCAAAGGGCCAAAGGCAAAGACAAAGCAAAGGCCAAAGGCAATAATAATATAACAAGCTAAGGGAATGCATGCGTGATTTCAAAGCCTCATTCTTGTCTTCTTGGTGTTTCCACTTTTTCGAGCACTTCTCCTTATTTTGTGGTTCTTATGTAGATGAGGGAAACCGCAAGAGACGTCCCCTCATGTTACTCAAAAACCAAAAGCAACAAACCGAAATACATATATCGAAAATTACGTATGTAATACTGTATGTATATAATAAAAAAGGTTCATATTAGAATCCTCAAAATGAAATGTTTTGTCTGTTTTTGGCACAACAACAAACACAGCATAATTCTATACTACTTTGATCATCACATAATTGGATTATACTATACACTACGTGTTTGTGGGCGAGACCATGTTTAAGAATACAAGTATACAACAGGGTCCGATCTTGACAACGAAATAGCTGCATTAGAAACCATGATGCTTATCTTAAACTAACTTGACTAATTCCACCACAGAAACTAAGGTAAGAACTAATGCTATGAATCCTATGATGATAAAGTTGTTAGGAGTATGGGATATGCAATACTTAAAAGTCGATTTAATAAGTAAATGCAGAAACTTCACCTCAAAAGAAGAGGACCGTGAAACATACTGCTGCTTCTTTTGTTGGTCTGAAAAATGAATTGTAAATCCAAATTCACACATTTAAAATTTTAGGGAAAGATAAAAGTTACTTTTATTATAATTAAGATGAACAAGATGGCACAGCTGTTTTTCTATCTATTTCACTGAGCTTGATCAACAAAAGAATTCTAGTATCATCACTACATTTAGTCATCCCTCCCAGTACTATGATCCCCTGGTCAGCTTTTTCTACGCGTCCCTCTTCAGAACAACCAACATTCTTCCAGTCTCTTCGGCAGTGTTGGACCTGACTGAGGGAAACAAAATGAACCTCCAGGAGCCGGAACTTCATTCATCTGCGGTGTCCCGGGTTTCAGAGTTGGGTTCTCTTGCCGAATCTGTTGTTTGAATATCAGCTGCAGGTGCAGCTTGAGCAGAGGGTGACTTGGGAACTACAACTTTGCTCTTTGACTCTCCTGATAGTTTATCTGCATTTGATAGTGGCTGCGGTGAAGTAGTAAAATTTTGTTGCACAGGGGTATGAGTCCTGCTTATAATATCTTCACAGATGGTTTCAAAAGAAGTCTGCGCTGACTGCGGAGCACTTCCTTCCACAAGTTTGCACATCTACCAACAAAATGGAAGACAAAAGGAAAAGTTAGAAACTGACGAATTTCTCACATTAAAATTACAGTATTACAATTTGGAGAAGGTTTATGCTCAAAGCCATCACCAAAATGTCCATTAATGAATTAATTTACCTCGTTGAAAAGCTGAGGCAATTTTATACGATCTGGATCGTTGTCACAAGCTGCAGCTAAAATCTCTTCCGAACCTGCAGAGCATAAACATGCATCATTAACAAAATTAATGCAGAAAGAGAATACTGATTTTGATCTATTAGGAAGTGCTTCAAGAAAGAGGAGTAGACTTACCAATTTCTTGCACTCCTGGCAACTGATGACCCATATGCTTCTCAGTCTTCCCAGGATTTGGTATACTTGTAAACTTGGTTTCCTTCTCAAGATCTCGACTTGCAAGCTGATTTTCATACAGCTCTTCCTGAGAAAATAAATGGAATGACCACAATTAGGAGCTAAATTCAGATTAAGAGTCATGCAATCACAACTTCACAAGTGAGATTGTATCACATTGGCATAAATTCTTCCATGCTTACTATCAAAATAGTGACTACTTGACATTTAAACCCAAACTCCAAATGGTATGCATAATAAAACCTCAAGAGAGTTAAAACCAGTGGACTACAGCATATGTTCTAACACGGTAGACAGTTTCAGTTTGCCTATGTGCAGGTTAGATGTGACATCTCAAACTTACATAGTATTCTTTCTGCGCAACTGCAGTGAGACCTTTCTCCAAGAGAAGCACTCTTCGCTTGATAAATTCTACCAATCTTCTCTGCATGTCTCGAAAATGGTGCAACGTAGAAGACTCTTGAT
This sequence comes from Geum urbanum, assembly GCA_946800695.1. NCBI lineage: Eukaryota > Viridiplantae > Streptophyta > Magnoliopsida > Rosales > Rosaceae > Geum > Geum urbanum. The sequence goes on along the minus strand of OX326998.1, from coordinate 558,923 downwards.
ACAACTGAGGTTGGTTTTCTGGATCAAGGATCCCCTGAGGAACATTAGCACCTAATCCTATGCCACTTCCATTACCGTTTCCACTAGCATTACCAGCTGCTTCAGTACTAGCTGTGTATACACCATTTTGTGTTTTGATCATCCCTGGGACAGGTAGATTCATATATGGAAGACTCAACTCTTGACAAATAATTTCCTGAATCCCCAGGTCCTTGTCATCAACAATAGCTTGCCATCTTCCATAGCCATGCCTTGTTATCCAAGCAAAAGGAAAAAAAAATGAGTGAAGAATGACCCGACTGCATATTAAATTGAAAACACAGGAAAAGTGTTCACATGAACATCAAAAAGAAATCAGAACGGCATAAAACCACTCAGTTATGGCCGGCATGGAAGTGTGTCCTATACATGCTAAACAAGTACATCATGCCTCTCACTTTCGATACATTCCAGGAAAATAGAAGTTTTGAGTGTGTTGCTAGTGTTAAGAAGTTCTACCAAAAAAGAAAAAAGTATCAAAAAGTACTGTGCTTGATTATGTGAAGCACTTCAATTGATAACTTGGCATATTAATAGACAGAATCAAAACATACATATCAATGTGCGAGTGTGTGAACCTGTTATTTTCACTGTTGCTTGTGTTAAAAGGTACTGCACTCGATTATTCTATTAGGCTCAGTTTTGTAATTTTTTACTCTAAGGCTATGATATAGTAACCATCATCGATGAATTCTTACTTCAAAACGGCATGCAGTAGTATTACATCATGATTCTCCTTCCAAAATCTGTTACCCTTCAACCCTGGTAGTAGCTTCAGGATATCATCGTCGAACAACGAAGCGCCTGGATTTTCTGCTGCAAAGTTCACCTATCATTCAACCATAGAAACATACAAGATTAAATCAAATGAGATGAAATGAAATGTTGTTGGAAACGGTTACTATACAGAAAAAAAAAATTCCACACAAGAAACTAATCCTCTTTACTCAGGTTTCGAATAAATCTAAATTCTCATATAAGATGATTGGGGGCTCTCAATGGCAAATATTATATCTGTTGGTATTGCGAAGACACAGCATGAAGGAATGGTGGTAGCTGGGCTTAGAGGGCAATTCGAGGCTCATTATTTAGGTTTTCTAGTGGCTTGTTGTTTTAAGCTCCATTAGGCCTGAGTTTTCTCTGAGCCCTGTCTAGTTTCTCTAGTTTTGCTACCTCTAGTTGTCAAGTGTCAAAAGTTTATAGTAATAGGTGATCATTAGTTTCAGATTTGATTCTGGTTAAGTCAAAGAGGGTAAAACTAATGTATTTCAAACTTTTGAACTTTTTTGGCCATAAATAATTATCATTTTACTTCCAAAAAAAACAAACACATATATGATGTAGTGCATAACAATAAAATTGAGAATTATTGGCAACTTACTTTGTCTTGAATCATTTGCAAAACAGAAATTCGAACTAGTACATCTGATACTCTGAGTCCTTCTTTAGGAACACCATCTTTAACAAAAAAACAGGACAGCAATAAGTTCCTGGTCAGTAATGGTAACTTATGAAGAAGATGAAAATGAGCTGATAAGACTGACAGGAGTGGTATGGATTATCACCTGAAAAGTTTGGGGAGTCTGTCGCATCTTCAATTATGTGTTCTAAAAATAGTGCACCATATCTGAAATGAACCCAAAAAACAAAACCAAAAAACCCACTGGAATTATAAAGCAAGTACACTACTAGAAGAAAGTGATTATGTACTTTGTCTATGACAGACGCACGCATGTTTTTGTTCCTTATAAGGGATAAGAAACAGAATACTATAAAACAAGATATGGGTAAAAAAAAAACAATGTAGTATGAACTATGAAGGATGCAAGTACTTTATATCAACTTCTAAGATAAGATGTAAATAGGAAATGAAAAAGAAATTGCATAAGGAAATTTTTATATGGCAGCGCTACGAAAATAAGTACAGTTGCAATTAATCTGTATTCATTCATTTGTCACACCTTTGTACAGATGCAAGTAGGAAGAACTTACTGTCTTATTTCTTCATATGTTTTCTGCTTCATGCGTGGCATAAACTCCTTCCAGTCATACTCCCCCACCCCGAACCTACAGGTGTTCCAAATCTTCCAGTCAGATGCATTATGCACAAGATTATTAGAAATGTGAAAACAGATGCATTATACACAAACACAACAATCTGAAATGTCGAGTTCTAGATACACCCTCTTTCGAAGACATCAGCAATGTACATCATATATGGAAAAGGAGGGTAGGCAGGCAATTAATGGTTATCACACAAAACTATGCAGATGTAATGGAAAATAAATTACAACTGTACCTCATCAAAATTTGCACAAATGCAGCCCTCTGATTTTGATTGAAACCTAGCACTTTGAATGATCGTCCTTCTCCTTCCATCAAAGGAATGGGCTCTGCACTATCCACTGCAATATAATTCATTTCAAATTTGTAAAAAAGTTATTAGCAAAAGTGCAACCAACTGTGAGATTATCAATAAATTACTATGTCTGTCAATTTACCACGACTTCTCTTTCTACTAGGCTTTCTCCCAAAAGGAGTTCCAGAAAGGGTTCCAGAAGAAGCTGTTTCACCGTCTGTCACTTCAGCTTCATAGTTGTCGTCCTCGCCATCAGAACTTACATCTTCCAAACCAGCAAGATCATCGTCTTCAACAGACACCATCTGAACAAATTCACATGATTAAATCTATCCAAATTTCAGACACTATAAGTTTAACTTTCTGGCATGTCCATAGCATAATTAATGTTAGATATGAGCTAACTGAAAATTTGGGTTGAATAAAATAGTAATAATAATAACCAAACACAGAAAATATTATCCATATAGAGTTTCGTTCAGATGTTCAAAGAGCATAACCGATGCAAGCACGCAAAATAAGACCCCATAGATTTAGCAGGCACAAGTATCTCTAGTAAGAGAAAAAGAATAGAATAAAAGATCCCAGCAATCAGCAACTTAAAGAACTACCTGCTTACGGCTTCTCTTCCCTTTACCTAAAGCATTAAATTCCTCAACTTTATGAACTTCGTATCTGTCCTTTAACAAATCTTCCCAGAAATTTGTTTTTTCTGAACTGCTTTCGATAGGTTGACTGTCCACCGCAGCCTTTTGAGGATCCTCCTCTGCTATGGCCTCTGCTTCATCAATGTATTCAAAATTTGCAACCTATATAGCACATGATGCAAATCTATATAGTTAAAGGCAAGAATATTTAACAGAAAAAATACAAAGGAAACAGAGGACACAAGATTAAACAATAAAGGGGATCTGTGAAACATGATTGCTAACAAGTCAATTATTTTGCTATCACCTATTTATATCAAAGGCCAAAGGGAGCTATGAAAAATTCGAGACCACAACGCCTAACAAGTATCTTTACTCTTATCACTTCATCTGACAGGGATGACTGATGAGCCAACAAAATCGAGTAGCGCCATAACACCTTTATAATATAGCAAAGGTAGATCCGTTATAATACTCTCAAATTTCTAAAGCCTTACTGTTTTCAAACTTTTCCTGTGACACTGTTTTCATCCGACAGGGATGCCTTATGATACGTTAACACATATGAAATGTCAAATGCTAATTTGCATCTTGAAATCAACAAAATCGATGTTCAGTTGAGCCAATTTACCTTCGTATAAATAGCCAAAAATCTTCAGTTATAACTTCTATAAAATGATTTAAAATAAATTCCATAGAAAATCTTCGACATTTTCAAACTTTGTCAAATGTTTGACTAGCGCGATTTATTCAGATATAACACATAAACACACACAAGGAAAGCCAATTATGATAAAAAGGACCGAGAAGGTAGGCAATCAAGAGTATGACAACCAACCCCCCTGCCCCAGACAGGGAATAACCAGTAAAACTATGCCATATTTACTAATTAACGTAATACACCAGTCAATTCTAATAATATAGAAACCTCTCGAGTGTGTAGAGGCATTGAAAGTGGATAAAGAGAAAAAGATGATTGAAATTTTTTATGATTTATGCTGATAACGAAAGTTTGGAATGGTCATCTAGGTTCATCTTTTGTCCACCTTGCTATATTGATTTCTTTTAGTATTTTAAATAAAAGCTGCTTACACTCGAATAGATATGCTGATAAAGGAATTAAGAGTATGTAAACCACCACTGAGTATTAAGTATCTAAACTATAACCGCAGTAATAATAAGATTCATAAAGCACTTGCCTTGAAGGCCTTTAAAAATCCATCTTCATCTTCGTCCTCCAACAGAGCGTCATCATCCCCTGCTTGTTCACGATCAAGTAATCTATCAACAAAGAAACAAAATCAATATAAGTATATATATAATATCACATGCATCTAAATACTGTCAATCGAGACAACCAAAAGCTTGCTACAAAATGCACCTATCTATTGCAGCATCATCATAATGAATTTGACGGGATTTTCCTATTTCATCGTTTTCATCAGCAAATAACTCCTTGGATCCATATCTGATGATGTCATCCAACTCTTCCTAACGTGCAGTCATTATAACTTTGGTCATATATCAGTGGAAAACAATGACTTTGCTCAAGTACAAATAGATATATTTGCAAACCTGATTGATGTTTTGAGCCTTTAACCTTCCTACAACCAGATGTTCCAATACCATTTTCTTCTTAGTCAGTTGCATCATTCTTTCTTCAATCGTTCCTCGGGTTATTAGTCTATATATCATCACCTGCGACCCCCGGCCACTTTAAGAAAAACTGGAAACCCAAAAATAATAGTGCTAATAATTGATACCATTGAAATATAGAATCCAACCTTGTTAGTTTGCCCAAGTCGATGAGCTCTAGCCATAGCTTGTAGATCAGCATGAGGATTCCAATCACTGCAGACAGATATTAATCAAAATCTGTCTATAATACATCCTTTATATCTTTTATTTATATCAGAATACAGAGTTTCGGGTGAAACAGTTTCACTGATTTCTGAAAGGTGAGAAGATGTTAGTAGTACTTCACCTATCATATATGATCACTGTGTCAGCAGTTGCAAGGTTTATACCCAATCCCCCGGCTCTAGTGGAGAGCAGAAAGCAGAACCTGGAAGAATTTTTGGCATTAAATCTATCTATCCTTATTTGTCTCTCAGCTCCACCAACTTTACCATCTATTCGTTCATATTGCCATTTCTGATACAAATTGACATGTGTGAAGCTGTTAGATATAACCAGAAATTTACCCCAACTACTTCATTCAGTAAAACCAAATGCTATATATAAGAATTTAGACTTAGACTAAAAGAATTATGCATTCATACTTTGTATGTACAGTAGTCTTCTAGCAAATCCAGCATGTGTTGAAATTGTGAATAGATAAGCACCCTGTGCCCTTGCTGCTTAAGTTTAACCATCATTTTGTCCAACACTTGCAGCTTTCCAGAAGATTCCAAAAGTTGCCTGTCAAATGGTAAAAGAGAAGTGGAACAGAATGCACAAATGTAGTTAATAGAAGAACATTACATCAATCATCGTAATTCAGACTGTTTTAAGTAAAGCAGAAGACTCAAATAACCTACTACAGCATTAAAACTCATGTATGTAAACTAGCATGCTCCATACATCAACTTCTTTATTAGACAGAATAAATATTTATCTTGAAGATAAGGCAAGAAAAAAAAGTACTTGTGAGCTTCAATGGCATCTTCAATGTCCGGTTCCACTCCCTCTAGCATATAAGCATGACAACAGAGCTTGCGCAATTCCATGACCACATTGATAAGGGAGATCTGATAATGACTAGTTAGGCTAGTAACTAAAAATGGGAAGAAAAACAAGTCGATTCCACTATATCACACGATATTACCTGTGCACCTCCACGACGAGTCAGTATCTGATAGTTACGAGTCAGAATTGCTTTGTAATATTCTTTCTGTTTGCTGCTTAATTCGATACGCAATATGAGTTCCTTTTTAGGAGGCAGTTCCTTCATCACATCTCTTTTCACCCCTGCAGTGTCAATTACCAATTTCTCCACATTTCAGCACTTTTTCCATACAATGGTTAAATTAAATCAGAGAAATCAGACTTGAACCCTAGAATGGTCAAGAGAAAAGAGAAAAAACAATTTGTATTGAACTTTAAAATAACAGAGAGGAACAGAGCTACAGAAACTACACAAGGGAGCAATGTGTTCAATGGGTATAATTACATAACTTTTCAAGTTTAATACATAAGAAACGTTGTTAACTATAATTCTTTCACGAAGCAAAAAACCTGGGAACTAATGGATATAAAGAAGACGGAGATTTCATACCATAGTACTATCAATAGATTAGGGTGTGGGATGATATAAAATTAAAAGGGACCTGAGAACAGAACAAGATAATTTGGGCTCGAAAGCCACAGTAGTCTATCCATTGATGGACCAGTGACCAATATCAAGAGACCAAAAATTCCAGTACCCCAATTGTATAGCCTTTAACTGAACTATATTAAAAGAGCAAAAAATTTGAAGTTGAATAACAATCCAATATTGTTCCAGATCAAAACTTTCAAAACTAGTCTGGATGTCTTCAGCAAACAACAAAAAGAAGATCCAAAAAACAATAGTTAACAAATCATCTATTAAGAAATCAAATGTGATAATGTTATTAGTAAAGGACAAATGTGTTCAAGATGAATCTATATAGATGCCAGAATTCTTACTTCTAAGAAGATGGGGAGCCAGCATTTTGTGAAGCCGGGAGATCTGTTCTTCTTGATTGATGTCCTTAAACTCTTCCTGGAACTCCTCTAGACTTCCGAACTGCAAGTAAATTGCACATTTGAAGTATGGATTACAGGTAAGATCATTATTTCAAAATAGCTGAATTCAATTTTAAAAGCACCAGCACACAAGTACACTCACCTTGCCAGCGTCAAGGAAGTGCATAAGCATGAAAAGTTCATCCAGATTATTCTGAAATCGCATTACACATGTAACCAAATGTGAGTTTGAAACGCATAACCAAATGTTTGTTTGAAACGCAAGACACAGTATAATATCACACAAGAAATTGGGCTAGACCTGAAGAGGAGTTCCAGTCAGAAGCACACGATGATTAGTCCAGTACTGCTGTAATGATGAAAACAATTTTGAATCCTTGTTTTTAAGACGATGTCCTTCATCAACAATCTACATATGAGTGTCAGAATTAGACAATCCAAATAATAATAAAAAATAAGTCTGGAGTGTACATATAGAGTACCAAAGAATTACCATACACTCCCACTTTATTGGTTTCAGTGATGTCGAGTCTAAGTTAATCATCTCATATGATGTGAGAAGAACATCAAATTTGATCCTATCTTGCTTGCTTTCACCAACAATCTGACCAGATTTCTTTTTCTTGATCTTTTTGTGATTTTTAGGGAAGTAAAATTCATACTCCCGTATGACCGCACGGGCTTGGGAAGAGCCAACATACATCACCTGGACCAAGTGAACTTTCATTCAGAATCACACTTCAATGATGAATTATGATATATCATACAAACATGTAAAATGCACTTACAACATTCATTTGAGGTGCCCATGTTGCAAACTCCCGTTCCCAATTTCGTAATGTTGAAAGTGGAGCCACCACAAGATGTGGATAGACTTTCTCCTCAAAGAGAGACGCCAAAAAAGCTATACTCTGTATAGTTTTTCCTGCAACCAAATGAAACCGAAGCGTTTAGTAAAATATACCTATCAAATAAGAACACTATATTGTAGGAAAGATAGACTGACCAAGCCCCATCTCGTCTGCAAGTATCACATGAGTTTGTTTGGACCAGGAGAAGCGAAGGAAGTTCAACCCTTCAAGCTGGTAGGGATGCAATGAGCCTTCACATACACCAAAAAGCACTCAGGTCCCCGTCAAACAATTACAAAGGAAAAGTGATACATGACAGATTCACAGAGTTCAAAACAAAGTAATTTACCTCCAGAGAGAAATTCAGGGCTGTGCTCAAACTGTTGGAACTCTTTTTGCTTCTTCTTTGAGTCAAGAGCGTCTTTAAGACTGCTCTTCTGCTTACCAGATTTGTGAGCCCTGGACTGTATTGTATGAAATTTCTCTATTTCCGGCTGAAATGTGGAGATATCTGATTCAACCTCCCAATAGCACTCGTCGTAAGAAAGTTCTTTCCACTTTACAAGATATTGCTTCTCTTCATCATCGCCCCTGTTGAATCCAATAAGTAAGAAATTTAACTCGATAACCCTCTGATACTGACATGAATCTTCAATAGCCAAAGCCTACAAACTTTCACTCGGAAATGATATTAGTACACAATAGACAGAAGAAGTTTGATATCAGACCTGCAAGCAATAATCCGGTCGACAGTTGTCCATTCAGGTCGAATGGCAACAAATTCGTCCTCTGTGTTATTAGTCGCTGCTTGACGATTGAAATTGTTAACCTTCTGTTTTAGACGTGGATATGTCTTGAAAGCTTTGAAAAATTCTTTGTCAGGTATCCTGATAGAAATTGAATTAGCAGGTAAATGGATATTCTCAAATAGTCAATTGTCACGTCAACATAGCTTAGTACTAAAAAAAATTACAATTTGCTAAAGTAGCATGAAGGCAACCAGCTTGCTCTTAAAGAAGGTTTTCTAGATAGAGAGAACTTTATAAGCCAGTGACTATTCTTAAATAAAATCTAAGAGGTCCAGTAGCTCCTATACTTAGAGATAAGCTGAAACAATCAACAAATTACCATGTGCAATGTAGATATGATAGTCCCTTCCACTTCACAAGGTATTGTTTAACAAAAATCTGCTTTGAACCCAGCTTTGAGGCATCACTATCATCAGCCACGGTAGGTCGCATTTCACAATCCAGAATCTTTTCAATATCTGTCAGAGGGCTCACCTGCAAACACACAATTTCTCGTTCTCAGCCATCACCAAGGCATATCATCCATAAGTGGTCTGACCGAAATAAAAATAGGCAAGGAGCATACACATTCTGGGCATCGCCAGCTTTCAGGAAAAGGTGGCTTTAACGCAGGCAGTAAACACTTGGGATGATACGCATAATTGCAAGTCTCACATTCCACAAGATTTTCAGATTCCCCACAGGCTTGACAGGAGTTATCTTTCTACATAACCCAAAAAGAAGTATAAGAAAAGTAGTTTGTGTATCATCTAAACTCAAACTAATTATAACAACGACAGACTTTGAAAGTGATAAATCAATTAATTGTTTCTAAAGAGGTGATAAACAAACCACATCACTCCTAACAATCTTCTCGAAATTTTCTTGATCTCTCCCAGGTTTTCCAGGACCGAAATCAGCATCGTCATCTGACTCATCGATATTATAAACAGGCTTTCGGTCTGATCTAGTCCGCAGCCTCTCAACCAAGCTACTCATATTCTGCAGAGTGGGAGTGTAAACTAATCAGCACACAATGATATCATTGATATGTGAGGACCTTGAAAAGATCCTTAATTGTATTACAACTATCATTCAAGCTTATTGTAAACCAAATGGTCTAGCGACCTGTATCAGTAGATGAAGTGAGAGGCATATACAAATATTTATACGAGAAAGTCCCATCTGGAACTATCCCATTTTCATTTGCTAAAGATTGTTTCGTGATAATGATAGGCCTTAAAAGGCTCGGGTACTCTCTTGGAGTACATGAGTGATGATTCCTTCATCTGAATAATCATCCATAGATTATATATACATTCTCAAGAACTAAACACAAAACTCTATGTGCATAAATATCAAAACGAAAGCAATAAATGCTGCAAAATACATATAAAGAAATGATACTGAACCATCTATCTCATTATAAACTTTGCAGTACTGTAAGGAAAGTCGTTAATGAAATCTACAGTCATGAATAGTGCAACTACGATATACCAAAATGCTACATGTATACATAGATAACATCATAAGTATCTGGTATGGTTATAACACTAATACATAAAACTATATACTCGCACGCGGCTCATAAACACACATGCAATATAACAAAATTAGCTAATCAGGATAGCTCAATTCCTTCCTTTCCGGCCTACAACGCTATAAACTCATACGAGAACCTCGTCGATAACATCGGTGTCATTATAATTCACAACAAAAATACCTCAATTCTCTAATTCCATACATATAACAGCTGAATCACATTGATAAGTAAACTCTAACAGCTCAAAAAAAGTCAGTACACAACTCCAAATTGAAAAAACACAAATCAACAGTGGTTGAGATCAATGAACACAATTGAGCAACGTAACAGTGATCAAATTCGTCGGATGAACCCTAAAATTGGGGACAAATTACTCGGCGAATTGTGCCGCCATTTTTTTGTAAAGCAGAGAGAGAGAGAGAGAGAGAGAGAGAGAGAGAGAGAGAGAGTGAAGTGAGAGACTAATGGAGTGATGGAAATGCTAAATCGAAGCAGAATTACGAGGAGGGGGAAATTGAGAGAGAGTTACCGGAGTTTGACGGACCTGGGCGGACCTAATATTTCGAATGTGTTGCCTGAAAATCCCCGAACCCGATTCCGGAGCGGGTTAGAGGAAAAAAATGTGAAAATATAGGTAAAAAGAAAAAAGAAAAATAAGGGCCGTCTCTCTCTCTCTCTCTCTAGAAAATAAACCACGGTTAAAGTATCTTTAAGGCTCCGACAGTAAATGTATAAGTTATTTATTTTAAGCTGTTAAATGTAGTTCGTCATATTGGACTTCAGTTTTAACGGTGAAAGTTATAACTAATAGGACCATTGGAAAAATTAACTTTTGAGTCATTTTCTCTCTCTTTTCAAGTTAAATATAACTACTCAAAATAACTTTAATTACATTTAGCTTTAGATTTAACTACTCTGTTATAAGGCATAAAAGTTATAATTTTTTAAAAATTATAATTTTTAGTTACTTTGTTGGAGATGGTATTAAGGAGTGTTGTTTATATAGCCCTAATCCTCTTTGGTTAGAGGCGCTAACATGGGGTGTCATCGTCTTTGCGGGAGGGGCGGTCAAATTTTGAGATTTACATTTTGTTTTGGGGTCTCAAATATAATTTGGTGGAAACATAGGGGTTGTGTTACGATGATGAAAAAGTTTGGAAGCATTTTGACCATCATATATTTACCATTTCACGTCTGATTACATTAGTTAGTGCATGTAGCTCTTTTGAAACTCGATTGCATGCATTCATATATGTTCTTTTGGTTCTTTTTTGTGTAGTTGAAAGTGTAGCAGGTTGTATTGGAATGAAATTAGGCTATCATGTGATGATATGGTATGACTAAACCTTGTTATTCTGGTTGAGTATTTTACGATGAAAACAATTTTCGGAAAGTTATGATAATCGTGCATGATAAGTTTACCTTAATCATACATATATATCCGCAGGTTTAGTAAAGGCGTGGTCTCTAATGGGATTGAGTCGGGTGTGAACTAAGCAAGCACACATTAATTATAATTATAAACCAATAATATAACGTGTCATGTCGTTAGAGCATTCACACACACACAAAAAACAAGTTTCTTATCATAATCATCTACACTCTGCTATTATCCTTCTTGTTGTTTTGCTTATTTGGTTCTTCGAATAGCAACTTTATAAACATCTTAATTCTTTCAACCGTGTTCAACTATAACATTAAATCGTGATATGAAGTTCAATTGTACAAAATACAATTATTTATTTTTAATTCAACTAGTGACGTATAATTACAAGTTACAACCTTCACCTTTATAAAAGAATATATATGCACGTTCTATATTATACTGAACTCTGTGTATGTATTGTTTCAGATAGGTAACGGGAAGCACACTGTCTAGGCTACTTCGACCAATTCTAAATACTCACAATAGAATAAAAATATATATAAATCATGGAAAATGAATAACTCAACTTTTCAAGGACCCTTTTACAAATACCCAAAAAATTAACATTGTATGAAATGTCAAATATGTACATGGGTGGCTATCTGAGTAGGGTTTATCATAAAATGTAAACCTTTTTAAGGAGATTTATTCTCCATAATTTTTGATGTGCGTCTTGTCCTACTTAGATACAGATATTAATTAGATAAATATAAAGAATCTCTGTTATATCGGGACATTTCTTGTAACAGATTGTATCAGCCTGTATTTAAGGCATTCTATCAATGAAAGAGAAATAGTTTACAGTCTTACATATTTTTCTCTTGCAACACGTTATCAGTAGCTCTCTGAGTTGATAGTCATCACCACCATAGAAAAAAAAATCCACCTTTCGAGAAAGCTAGCACCACCACCGTCGGCCTCTCCTACTCACTCTCGGTGATTTTTTCAACAAGCACACACTCCTAAGTTGTCAAGATTACTCGTCTTCCGAGGAATCATTTCAGAAGGGCCTCTACTTCAAATCTTTCATCAAATGTAGCGGTCATATCGAGCAAAACACCCACCAAGGTAAATTTTTCTAAACCATCAATCTCTAGATCTAGGATCAAACTTACTTACCGCAAAATCCTAGATCTAAATTGATGATAATTGTAATATGAAATGACCCAACCCCGATTTAGTTTCCTAAACAGGAAACAAACCCCTTCTGAAAACACGAACTTGCAAAAACCATAGAAATTTCGGCAGAGTTTCACTATAACGTGGAATTATCATTAACTTGCACCCGAAAATACACTTCATCCTAAGCCACAAAAGCCAAACGGTGGGCACCAATCCCATCCGAATTTCTCAATATCATAACAATAACTTAAAGTAATAAGCAAAACTGTACTTTACAGAAATCCGGGGAAAAACATATAAAAGTATAACATAAGAGTAATCAAAGCGACCACTAGTGTATATATACAAAAATATACAACAGTAGGCAAAACAAGAAACCTACTGGAAAAGAAAGGTAGCTCGAACACTAAGCCTCCGACTGCGACGTGTGACACCAGAATCCGAACTGCAAACAGGGCACGGAAACCGAAAAGCCCAGGGGAAAGGCAAATAAAATCGTTAGAGTGAGTGGACGAAAATAATCATATGCCTTTCACCATTTATACAATATAAAAACAATGCGAGTTCTTAAAATGAATGGAGGTGTCAGACGAATCTCTCAAGTTCGACGGTGATAGACTAGGCAAATATCTCAAGCCTAGTGGGCACATAAGGGGAATCTCTCAACCCTGGATCTGGACTACCGGTGATCAGCCGAGTAGCCAATGCATCGATGCTAAGTAAATGTCATCACCATATAAAATATAAAACAATACCTCCAAAAATAATAAATAATCTCAATATTGTACTAGAAATAAATACTGAAATCAAGAACTCGCTACGACAGTGTAAATAAAAGTCCACTCACATATAGCACAGCGCGCAAACGCGCTAATTACGAGATACAGCGGAAGATCCCTCGCCCAACGTACGATCTCGATCCCCTGAATAATCACAAAATATAACTGATCAAAATCACAATTCATTACTCTGTACCACACCTCGGAAACCAACCATTTTCGGAAACATATAACTCAGATACAAAATAATCTACGAAAATCTCCAAATTCTCCACATAAACCCTCGACTAAAAATCCGATTTCCAAATTAACTCAAAAACCTCATGGTGATTATCGGGGCGCGATTACGAGCAAAACGGCATAAAACTTGTCAAAATCCAAAATGTCAACGCCTCGCCGGAGCTCCGCCGTTGACCGCCGCCGCCAGCGGCGGCGCGCCGTCACCGGAGGAATTTCCTGGCGAGGAAAGCCCAGTTTTCTAGTTCTCCTCGAGCCCAACATAACTCTCCACTGCACCATCCACCAATTCCACCTAAAACTGCCGGAAATCAGCTCGAAAAACTCTTGAATCCAAATCGGCAGGCGACCCCGATCACCGACGAAACTCCGGCCACGGCGCACGGCGGCCCTCGAGGCCATACCCAAAAAATCTGTCGTGGCCCCATGAGCCAAACCCCCCTAATCTCTGACCACCACCGTGGCCGGAGCACCACCGTTCGTTGACCCTGATTCCACAAAACTTCAAGCATCTCATTCTCCCTTAAAACCTCACAAAAATTCACAAATCAACGTCCTAATCCATGGGAAATCAAGAGGAGAATCGAACCATACCCAAATCGGAGCCGGAGGTGGCCGGAAATGAAAAGTCACCGGCGAGTCAAACGGTGGTCCGGTTGCACACGGTCAACGCGGGTCAACGGCTCTTGATATGGTCAACAACGGTCAATGCGATGGTCACACATTGTTTTACTATCCACAAGGAATGTTGCGTTTGCAAAACTCCTGGCGTAAATCATTAAGCTCCAGGCTTACCACCCGGATCATCCTATCAAGTCTGCGTTTGGATAATACAGGAGAGTTTACATCAAAAGATTTTGATGATTACTGCATGTCTCTTGGGATTGAAGTTGAACATCTTGTTCCTCATGTTCATTCTTAGAACAGTTTAGTAGAGGCTCATATCAAGCGGATGCAGCTTGTGTCTAGAGATTTGGTAATGCATACAAATTTAGCGGTCTCTACCTGGGGATATGTAGTGTTACACGCAGCCTTGCTTCTTCGTTTTTGACCCGTAGCCCGCCAACCATTCAGTGCGTACCAGCTGGTAACTAGATACATATGAACCTGATGTTTCACATTTGCACATTTTTGGTTGCGCAATTTATGTGTCAATTGTGCCTCCACAACGCACTAAAATGGGTCATCAAAGAAGATTAGGCATTTATATTGGTTATGAATCTCCAACGATAGTCCGCTATCTTGAACCTTTGACAGGAGATCTCTTTATTGCTAGATTTGCAGATTATCACTTTGAAGAAACATATTTCCTGCCGTTAGGGGGGGATAGGAATGTTTCTATACCAATGGAACGTCAGGAATTGACGTGGTTTAATCCCACTGTGTCTCTTCATGATCTTTGCACGTCTTAGAGTGAGACGGAAGTGCAAAGAATACTTGATCTTAAGCAAGTAGCAGACTCTATGCCTGACTCATTTGTTAATATCGCTAAAGTGACAAGATCGGATATACCTGCTGCAAATGTTCCTGCAAGGTTGGAAATCCCGAAAAAGGGATTAGTTAGTGGCAACACAGGGTAAGGAGGTGTTCCACTTTCTCATGTGGAAGGTGTTGTGTCGGCCTCGGTTCCCACCAGGAAATGGGGGAGACCAAGAAAATCCACAGATGAGCCGCCGGTTAAAAGGCATGTCATCATGGCACAAAAAGATCCATTCATCATCAACATTGTGAATCCTTCACATGAGATTGTCTCTGACTATAGTTATGTCCTTGAATCACAATTGGCAAGTCTGGATGTTAGTTGATGATGCATTTACTTATTTCATCGCTCAGAAAATCATTGATGACGATGAAGTGGAATCTCGCTCTGTTGCAGATTGTCAACGTAGAACAGGGTGGTCGAAATAGAAAGATGCAATCCAGACTAAACTAGACTCTCTGGTCCAATACTGCTATGCCCACCACATGTTAAGTCGGTTGGACATAAATGGGTATTTGTTCGAAAGTTCAATGAGAAGAATGAAGCTTGCAATACAAAGCTAGACTAGTGGCGCAAGAATTTTCTCAACGCCCTAGAATTGATTATGAGTATACGTATTCTCTGGTCATGGACATCATTACTTTTTCGCTACCTAGTCAGTTTTGTAGTGTTCGAAAAACTGAGTATGCAACTTATGGATGTGGTTACAACATATTTCTATGGAGATCTTGTGATAAAATTGAGACATTCACTATATGGATTAAAGCAATCCGGTCAGATATGGTACACATGTCTAAGTGACTACTTGATTAGGAAGCGATACAAAAATGATGAGTTATGGCCATGCGTATTCACTAAATGAGCAAGTTCAGGATTTGCCATTATAGCAGTTTATGTCATTGACATGAATATCATCGAATCTCTTGATGAGATAATGAGACGGTTGGTTACTTGAAATCCTTTAAGATGAAAGACCTTGGAAGGACTTGATTTGGCCTCGGTTTAGAGATAAAATATCGAGTTGGTGGAATTCTTATTCACCAGTTTACTTATGTCCAAAAGATGCTTAGGTGATTTATCATGGATAAAGCACACACTCTTAGCACACAAATTGTTGTTCACAGTCTAGAACTCAAACAAGATCCATTTCGTCCGAAAGATGATGATGAGGAACTTTTGGGACCTGAGATTCCATATCTTAGAGTTATTGAAGCTTTGTTATATTTAGTTCAGTGCACACGTCCATACATTGCATTCTCAGTGAACATATTAGCTAGATTTAGCTATGTGCCTATCATTGGAATGGAGTAAAGCATATCTTTATGTACTTAAATGGATCCATAGACTTGGGTTTATTCTTTCCCTACACAAAAACAAGAGAGAAACTGGAAATTTTGGTAAATAGATGCCAGAAACGCAACTCTCTGATTCCGGGATTTTTGACCAGTCAAAGAATCTCCCAGCTTCTAACATTGAATCTTCTTTCAGTCTAGTCCCCTATTTCGCACCGAATGATGTATTGGTAGGATTTACTGAAGCCGAGTATCTCTCTGACCCGCACAGAGGACATTTTCAAACTGGTTACGTTTTCACTATTGGAAACACGGCGATTTCTTGGAGATCTACAAAGCAAACATTTTTTGCTACTTCCTCGAATCATTCTGAAATCATAGCTCTGCATGAAGTTGTTAAAGAGTGTGTTTGGCTTATGTCAGTAATACACCATATTTGAGGGTCTAGTTGATTATTATCTACTATGATTGCATCTTTGAAGATAATACAGCTTGCATTGATCAGATGAGGTTGGATTTCATTAAAGTGACAATACGAAACACATTTCGCCATCGAAAAATGGTCCTGTTTCGAACATTTTTCATGCTATCCCCTATTCCAAAACAATGGTTGATATATTGGTTGGATTTGTTAATGTTGGGTACCTCTCTGACCCGCACAAAGGTCGTTCACAGACCGATTATGTTTTCACTATGAGAAACACGACGATCTCTTAGAGATCAACAAAGAAAACCCTTGTTGTTACTTCCTCGAATCATTATGAAATTATTGGTTTACATGAAACTGTTAGAGAATGTGTCTGACTTAGGTCAATCATATGTCATATTCGAGGGTCTAGTGGATTAGCATCTACTGTTACTGTTCCCACTTGCATCTATGAGGATAATGCAGCATGCATTGAATAAATGAAGTTGGGTTACATTAAGGGTGACAATACAAAACATATATCGTCGAAGTTCTTCTTTAATCAACAACAACAATAGTTGTTGAATATCCAAATGAACCAGATTGGTTCCGTTGATAATGTTGCGGACTTGTTTACCAAGTCGTTACCTAAATTTATATTTGTGAAACATGCGAGACACATTGGCATGCGCAGGTTATTTGAACTCCACGACTGAGTTTACAATCAGGGAGAGTTATATTTATGTAGACATCAGGGGGAGTCTATGTCGCATGTAGTAGCTTTTGTAGTTGATGCGTTGTACTATTTTTCCCTTAGACCAAGCTTTTGTTTTACCCATGAGGTTTTTGTTTGTTTGACAAGATTTTTAGTGAGACAACAAGTCATGCATCATTCTTGAGGCCATCGACACAAAGGGGAGTGTTCAAGGAGATTTATTCTCCTTAATTTTCGGTGTGTGTCTTGTCTTACTTAGATACGGATATTAATTAGATAGATATAGAGAATCTCTGTTATCGGGACATTTATTATAACAGATTGTATCAACCTGTATTTAAAGCATGCTATCAATGAAAAAAAAATAATTTACTGTCTTACATACTTTTCTCCTGCGACAAAATCTATATTCAACCAAATCATATTCACATCCTTTTACCATTATTATAATAAGTTTTCCTTTTAGAGGTATGTGCTTAAATCAAATTTATTACCGAAAAGATGAGTTTTTATTTTATTTTTTAAATGATGAGTTTTCTATTAAACTCTTATAACGGGTATGTACCAAATCATGGTCATATGCGAAAATGATGAGTTTCCTATATAACAAATATGCTATAAACAATGGTCATATAGGAATTCATGAGTTTTCCTTTTTGCAAATTACTATACAAGGCAAAATTTATTGATAAATAATCTTATGGAGAAATTCAACAATGATATTTGTTAGAAAGTCCTAGCATTAATCGCTAGTTCTATGGTCTGCGGAGCACAAATGTGCAAGATGGAATATAGTGCACTCATTAATTGCATCCCCTTCTTTCATCTATAATTATTTTTTTGAAAAGGGAAAAAAAGATATCAAAATGCGGTGAAGGTGGATCGAACACCTGACCTTCAGATCTTCAGTCTGACGCTCTCCCAACTGAGCTATCCCCGCTTTTGTGAGCTGATTCCACCATGTTCAATAAGCCAATGTGAAGACGCCAATAGCATGCTGATGAGGACATAATTTCCTTTGTTTCAATCCCAAATTACAAAAGTTGGCATTCATCAAACGCCCAAAGCCACATTGTTTATTTTCTGGTTAGATTCTATAGCAAGTCAGGTAAAACAACACAGCCAGAAAGAGCAGTAATCATCTGATGTAGGTTGCAAAGTATTATGCATCTCAAATTCTCAATGAGCAACTATTTTTTCAAAATGCATGAAAAGCATCCTATACTACTATCCGTCAAAACCCAACTCTGCTATCGTTTGATAATACAACATATAAAAAAATGATATGAACTACAACGGTGTAAAAAAAAGATGTATCAAAGTATACAAAGAGTGCACGCCATGGGGGTGAATAATCTCCAGAGCAACTGGTTGGACGGAGATGTCGCGATCATTGAATTTGCACATCTTCTACAAAGCAAAAAGGCCTCTTGAACCTTGTATTCCCTCATATATGTGAGAAAACACTCAAAATCGGGGAAGACGAAGAGCAGTAACTCATGTCAAAGAATAACTACATGTCTATCTACCTGTTCAAAGGCTCTAACTGAACTTCCATTCTTCCTGATGTATGTGATTCTTTCTCTGCACGCGTTCCATTTGGACTCAACAAATCAACAGAGTCATCTTCCTCAAGGTTCCCCAGAACCCAATTGCTTCTGCTTAAACTTCTGTCCCTCCTCCTCTGTCTTTGACGGTATTCCAGATACAAAACTATCAATGCACACATCAAGAACCAAACTATCAAAGCCCAATTGAGTCCATGAACATTTTCGCCGCCATATCTATCACCTAAATGGTTCATTCCTGTGAAAAGTGCTCCAATTCCTACAACAACGGCACATCTGCCCCCGATCACATGAAGGTACTCCCACATAACCCTTTTCGAGGAGATTTCCTCTCCATTATTTGGTTTCTTGGGCCTTGGGAATGCATTTACCGGTTGCATACAAAGGAACAAAATCGCAGTAGTTCCAAATTTAACATGTATTGAACCAAAAAAGAAACCTCGGAGCTCAGCAACGGCAAAAAGAAGGGCAAGTAGAACGATTGCCAGACCTGAGTACTGCAAGTAAACATGAATCCGGTACCAACCATCACCCTTCACATGTTTCAAGTATCTAGCCGACAGTATTCCAGCAGGAAGCAAGATACCCCAATCGACAAACATCATAAATCCATGGACTGCCAACACTGGCTATAAGAACCGCGTAAGCAGCACCCTAATAGGTCTACTGCTCGTAACAAAATGCATATTTTGATCGCTAAGATGGTCATCTGTCCACGTAGCACCCATTGCCCAATTAACTTTGAGAGCGTAGTTGGATCTATTATGTTCTTACACTCGGAACTCGAATGTCATGATCCCGTTTTCTGACCTGCACCTCACACATGTCAAATTCTCATTCGTCGGATGCACACTCGAGGCATCCTTTCCGTCAATCAAGTAAGTATTAACTCTCCCTGTGCCAATACTATCAATCCAACCCACATAAGCATAGCTGTTCGCCACTTTTCTTCCAGACCCAGACCCGGACCCGGACCCGGCTTCCTATCTGGTATCGGGGCAGACCCCTTTAACCGACCCGTCCTTCTCCGCATTGCACTCACTGTACTTGGTGATGAAGAAATCCTTCTCTTTGAATCCGGCGACCGCCACGTCGGCTCCGAGCATGAGCTGGGGATGACTCATCTTCGGGTCGGCCCCACCCGAAAGCCAGGTAATTCGTAGTTCCAGTAGCTGCCTCCAACCCTACCTCAATCAAATTCTGGGGAATATTCAGTGCCCATCTCACTCTGAAATTTTCAGACAAGACCTTGCAATTCATCAGCATACATTGGCTTTTAAACGAACGGTGAAAGTGGCGTTCTTGTAGGTCTCGTTGAGTTTGTGGTCGGAGATTATAAAGCCGGCGGTGAGGTTGTCGAAGTCGGAGGCGGCGGCGCCCCACCAGTGGACGTCGGAGCCGGAGAGCATGTCGAAATTGGAGACCTTGAAGGAGCAGTCGTCGAGTATCTTGATTGAGCCGCGGAGCTGGTGCTGGAGCATTTTGAATTCGGAGGATGAGTTGACGAGTGGGCTTGTTGATTTGGAGCAATTGGGATTCTCGGCACGGCTGAATGTGAAAAAGAAGAGAAAAAACCCTAGGAAGACGATGGTGATGGTGATGGTGATGGTGTGCGAGGCATGAGATCCGGGATCAGATCGGATTTTTTTTGGCTTGTGTGTGTAATTTGATGATCAGATCACTTGTTTGTGAATGTAATATGTATTTGAGAGAGAGAATTAGTTTGCTCGGAAAAATTAGTTACAGGCGAGGTTGGGGAGAGTGGAGAGAGCAGAGAAGAGGAGGAGAAGAAAATGGAGCGACTTTGAGGGACGTGTGTGGCGTAGGAAGAACAAGTGTGCGACTTTTAAAGGACGGTTCGCCACGTTCTCACCGGAATTTGGAGAATGAACGATTTCACATGTACAATTACATGCTACAATTTTGATACGTATATACACACATTTGTTGTATTTGAATTCTAACAAGGGGACGTTATTTTACTGAAAACAGAGATTTGGGTCGGACTTTCCGAGGTGTTTGCGGTTGGAAGTTTTGAGTTGTGTGATCTTCACCGTCGACAACGCCTCAACGTGACAAGCTGTGACAAGGACAGGAGCCAATGCTAAAATCAATTGTTGTTTCCTCAGACTCTTCATTTTGGCCAATCACCATAGACGTATCTTCCTTACATTAATACATTCAAACAAACGTATACTGTAAACGCTAAATGGCACAAATGCTAGTGAAAACTAACTGTAGCCCTTCAGGTGCTGCTTCAACATCTAGAACCTTTACAAGCTTCCCCTTCATTCATGACCAAATAACAAATAAGAGTAGCACCTTATAAGCACCTATTTTAAGAGCAAGAACAAGAATGCAACACTTTTCTTGATTGGAAACGCCAAGAACTTTTATTGAAACACTAGCTGCAATAATATACAAGAAACTCAACGCTACAGAACCAGTTAAGGTTTCGGTTACAAGCAAGCAAAGATGATAAGTTATAACTAAAACAACAAACTCTTTTTTTGCCAACAGTGTACAAGGGAAATGCTACATGATGTCTCACACTCAAATAGTCTACAAATATTCATCAATCTTTTTTGACACAATTATTTTTTTCTTTCAATTAGTACTCTGTCCGTTTTCGACACCTAGACCGTACAAAACGCCTGCATACTTCTCCGCCGACCCACTGAAGAAGGTATCCCTCAGTTTCCTAAAGGTGCACGCTGTAAGCAGGCTGTCCGAGCCTGCTTGATGGCACACACCAATTCTCTCAACATCTAACAATTCCGCGAGCTTGTTCAACCCTCCATGGAGGCTGTTGCAGAACTTCATCAAGTGCTTGATATCATACACCACCGGGAAGTATATCTCGATCAAATCAAAGAAACCTGCTTGCGTATCGGGCAAACTCCTACAAGTCAATAGCTTAAGCAGGTATCCGAAATCATACCCGCTGTGGAACGTCACCCAATGCACGTTCTCATTCAACACAACCCCTGAAGACATCAGAAGCTCAGCAAACCGATTCACATCAATACCTTCCTCACTGTTCTTCTCGAAGTCAATCCCACATTGACACAACAACTCAATAGAATCGCTGGCGAAGATGTCCTCGGTCACATTGAACTCGCGGAAATTGAACTGCCAAATGAAAGAGTTCTCGGTACCACAGGTCGGAAGATTCCCATTCTCATCAGAGAAAGTGAGACCCAACTGAATCAATTTCAACATATCAACATTATCTTTCAGTGTCTGATAGTTGTAATCACTTATGTTCTTGAAAGCACCCAAAGGACGAAGAACCACCCCTGGAAACTCAGTGTCCATAGCTACATAGTTATACTGGTCAACAATCCCACGAATTATATGAAACTCTTCTTCCAAATTATCATTCCACACCTCCCGGATTTGAATCGAATCGCCTTTCGGTAAAATCGACATTTCCAATACAACAAATCAAGCAACAACAGAGTGACCAATAGTATAAAGCCCAGATCTTTAAACACGGGCCTAACCGTAACTAAAACCTCAATCAACAAAATCAACAACAAGTTCCCCGCTTTGAACCAGATCTAAGCATAAAGATGAGATTTTCAACAAGCAGAACAGACCCTCAGAACCTGAAACTGAAGATCTCCCCGTAACACAGCTCCGGTCGGAGTTGGGATCTGAAACGAAACACATACAAAGAAAAAAAACAACAGAACCGTGAATTGAAGAATGGAGTGAAGTTGTAAATAGACTAAAACACTATTAGTTAGTAGTATAAGAGCAACAGTGATCGGAGAGATGAGATTAAGAACAGGAGATCTGACCTATTTGAGGCTTGAGATTAACGGATCTGGTACTTAGGAACAGTTCCGGTTAGGAACTTTGTAGGTCAACGAACCTAAAGAGAGGACGGGGGGGGCGGGGGGGGGGGGGCGTGGTGGCTTTCAGAGACCTTTTAGTGAGAAGAAGAGGGGGGTTGGGTTCTTTAACGACTGTGAGGACAGGGGTGGGCCGAATTGGATGAAGGTTCATGCGAAACGACATCGTTTTGGTTGCCCTTTTGTGGGGATGTGAACGACGTCGTATTGTACGTAGCTTCTGTTTGCAGTGATTGCTAGATACTTTTGATTCGTTCTAGCTCACTGTTTTGCTAGAAACTAAAATAATCAAAGAATTATTATCTGTTTTATAGAATTTTTAAGTTAATGCTTATTTTCAGCTGAACAGTGAATTAGTTATGATATGTTTATATAATTTGAACAGTGAATGTGAGCGTATGTTATAGTTTTCGTTGACGATACAAAATTATACTCACGTGATATGTTCAAACTTAATCATACGAAAATAGAGTTGAATTAGAGCCTGCTAATCATACGAAGCAATTAATGCTTAATTTCAGCTGAAACTAAAGTCATAATCTCATGTGAAAATGTTGCATTTTACAGTGTATGACTTAATTCACGCAATAAATCTATTACTAGTTTGTTTTTGTGTGTCCACAAATAATTTGATTCACACGTCATTTTTTTCATTAGTGATGCAATTAGTGGATGGTATAAATTGGAGCCTAAACACGAACCATACGTTTTTTTGGGATCGGACAGAATTATACAGCTAATGGTTTGGAAGAAACAAATATCTAGCTATATTTATTGGCTAGAAATACATTCTTATCCAATTTTGCTTCATGGTTGTAGTTGATAGGCCACTCAAGGACAACCCTATGAAGTGACTCAAGTCATCATCATAACTCTTTCTCAAAAAAAAAAAGTCATCATCATAACTCATTGGATTTAACCCTGAGTTTTGGCATTCCACGGCGATCAAACCCTATTTAGTTGACTAAAGTGCATATAGGTATAGAATAGGGTCGAATCTCATGATTGAGTGTTTTTCTCAAATATGAACGTGGTGTCCACTTCTTATTTCGAGTCATGCATTTGGAATTTTATAAAATTTCGAGATTACTTACATATGAGAATAAGTTGAAATTAGTTTGGTGCATTCAAATTGGTGGATATTGACTAGGGGGAAGGTGGTGGAGTGGTGATTTTGATTGTGGCAACCCGTTTGAAAATGAAGAGTTACATTTTGATAGTAAATAACGATCGTGTGTGTATAAATATGATCATATGCTATTCGACTATTTATTTGATGAAATAAGTGGAGGGAGTATTAACATTATTATGTATGTGTGCATTTTATTTTTTTTCGTCAAACAATTTATTGATATTAAAGTTCACGTAACATTTGAGCATTTGAGATTTGCTATTTTTTTTATATATAAAAACAAAACAAAAACCAAGGAAAAGCCCTAAAGATTAAACGGCCATGATTATGAGAATCAAAGGTATCAGCTAAGCTTGCTTCCACCAGGAGATGTTAGTCCAAACTCGAGGATGATCTTCATCAGAATGTCCTAACTTGGTCAAGTTGTCAGCTACAAAATTTGCTTCACGGAAGACATGAGTGACTTTTGCCACAGCAAGATTGACAGCTTTGAAGACTGGCACTACAACATTTTTTAGTATTGCCGGCGATTTAAAATCGCCGGCAATAGTTTTTCAAGTATTGCCGACTTTTTTTTAATTATTTTTTTATTATTTTTGGGGGAAGTCGTCGGCAATAATTAGTCGGTAATAAAAAAATATAAAAAAAGTATTGCCGGCGACTTGCATGGAAGTCGCCGGCAATACTTTTTATTTTTATTTTTTATTGCCGGCCAATTATTGCCGGCGATTTCCCCCAAAAATTGCCGGCAATAATAAAATAATAATAATAAAAAAGTATTGCCGACAATTTTTGGGGGAAAAATTGCCGGCAATACTTGAAAAACTAAAATCGCCGGCAATACTAAAAAATGTTGTAGTGTGGATTAGCAAAGTGGAGTCCCCACCCATGCGCCGTTACCGGAACTTCTGGGAACATCGATCTCCATCAACGTCCAAATGTCCTCGATGATGGTGGAGATTTTCCATGGAACATCCGTCTTCCTATTAATGGCATCCACTAAGGTCTTGGAGTCACCTTCAATAAGTAATCCAGTAATCAGTTCATTATCCCTTTGAGAGCTTCTTAATAGGTTTAGACCATCACGCAGAGCAAATGCTTCTGCAATAAGAATATTTGTCCGGCCTAATTTACAAGCGGAGGCCGCCCATTTTGGTCACGCACCACAGAACCAGCAGAAGCCTGATTATTAATAACTGAGCCGTCGAAATTTAATTTAAGAACCTATGGAGGAGTCCATTTGATAGTATCCTGTCGGGGAATTTTCCTTTTTTTTCAGGGCCTTGAAGATTCTTGAAGTCACGACAGAGATTTGTAGCAGCATTAATGATCGAATAATGGTTGAATTCTTGTCCTTGGAATATGAACTGATTTCGAGCTCTCCAAATGAAGTAAGAGACTACAAGAATGTTTTCCAGAACGCTCTGGCCACAAGAGCTAGAGGCAATCACATCCATCCACTATTTTCAAAATCAGGAAGGCCCGACAAATTCCAGATTATCTGAGTCTTACCACAACCACCAAAGAGATGAGCCATAGATTCAATTTGTTGTTCACAGAGAGCACAAATGGACAAGACATTCCTAATATACGTGCTGATCCTATCCCGGGTTTTTAGTCTTTTGCAAATCACTAGCCAACCAAATACTTTAATTTTATTAGGAATATTTAATTTCCAAAGAACCTTCAAAAGATGAGCATAGTGGTGTTCCGGAGAACAACTTGAAATAATATCAGCTGCACTCTTTATAGTGAATTTTCCGTTACCTGTAGGTCGCCGGACAAAGTTGCCTTTCTTTCCAAAAACTGATAAAGGAATGGCCTTGATCTGATTAAGAACGTCTTCCGAAAGAACAGTTGCTAATGAGTCAAGATTCCATCTATTATGAGCAATGCAATTATCAAGAATTACAGAAGTGTCTAAGGTATGTTTTAGATCATCCAAAACAAGATTAATAAGCGGGAAAGGCAAAACTCAATTAAAAAGTCAAAAATTAACCATAGAACCGTCGCCAATAACCCATTTCATTCCTTCCTGCAAAAGAGGTCGAATATTCAACATCCCTTTCCAAGCTGTCGAAGATGTACCGCAGGATTTTGCTTCAAAGAAAGAATAAGTTCGTAAATATTTTTTGGTAACAATTTTGGTCCACCGATTCTTCTTGTATGTAAGGAGTTTCCAACCTAATTTAGCCAGAGTTGCTTGGTTAAAATGAGATGCTTTTCTGATTCCTAAACCACCTTTCGTTTTAGGAGAACAAACCTGATCCCAAGCCATTGTTGACTGTTTGTTTCCCCAAAGGAACTTTCGAGATCCAACGGAGAAACTTGGAAGGTGAAAATGGAAGAAGATGAATTTGGCACAAGTTTGTGAAGCATCATTGTTTGGAAGAAGGAGACTTGTTGGTGTTTTTACCGAATTACGCGGGACATAATCTAGCAGAAGCAAGTACGAGTAATCTTCTCGCGTCCGAACGTTCGGGCTGTTCGGATGATCGGGTGCCTCCTCTCTCTTCGGGTGTTCGGGTATTCGGGTGTTCGGCTTCAACTGTTAGAAGAATACAACAACAAACGGGTGGTCAGATGGTCAAAACAGAGGTGACCTGCCTTCAACGCTCCGATGCCTAAGTTAGAAGATGTATTGGATATAAGAGTCAAGCGAACGTGTAAGAAAGTGGGTTGGAGTATATAAGATTGATTAGTGATGATTGGGTCGAATTTCATGCCCTTACTTGTAGTAAATGCCTTATCTATATGGGTGGTTGAGATTGTTACTTGCTTGTGTTTTTCGATGTGGGATAGAGCTGTTTTGCTGTCATTTGGTCCGAGCATTCGGATGTGCGCTTGTCGGGCGTGTGCCCGATCGGATGGGCTCGGACTTGCGGGTGAAGTTGCTGCTTGTTGGATGGTTTTTCGGGTGGTCGGGTAGGTGTTGATCACTTGCTTAATTGGATAAGTATGTTTAATTAACGAACTAATGCTGCTATACTAACACTTGGTCTTCTCTTATTCTGGTAAATTAAACTTTGATGTCGTAATTTATGATGAAATTGCGTGCGAGATGGACCTAAGAAGTACTCAAGAGGAGAAGTGATGCCAAACTCGCTGTTGAAACTAGTAAGTTATATGCTGGCATGGGACTGTTTATGTTTGGTGTTTGTTGTCTTCTTAAATCTTATGTCAATTTGGTTTTCTACAGAGGGCAAGCAAGTTATGTCTGAGATGGCTGTAATGGAAGAAACACCAACAGGAATCATAGTGTTCAAATCCAAATATTCATGTTTCATGAAAACTTTTGAGTATTACAGACAATACTATTTGGCGAGTGTTTTATCAGAAAATTCATTAGCCAATAATAATTTTTTTTCTTCCTATTGTGATTGATCCTTGAAGCTCGATTCATACCAGCAGACATTTGATAGTTTCCGATTGCAGATGATTCCGAAGAGAATAGTCATAGCTGAGGGTCTCATGGAACACAAGTTTCTAAAGCTTCAAGGTCCAGACAAGAAGAGTCTTCCAAAGGTGGTTAAAACTGGTATGACTAAAGATGATCGTATGAAGTTAATGGAAGGTTTGAGTGATTTTTCGAAGGCGAACAACATCGCAACAGGGGACAAGCTTGTTCTTGAGTTTGTCAAGCCAGGATTCAAGTTCATATCTTCAGAGGCAAAGATGTGGAACTTGAAGGACCTAAAGTTGTTGACTCTAGCAACTGTAAGCATATCTAGTTCACTTGCAGCGTCTCTTAAATCACCTTGACCCTGTAATAATGTCACTCTTGATGAACCATTTTGCTTAGAGATGGATCTTGTGTTTACTATTTATCCAGACTATATCTACTTGCTACTGTACTTTGTTGTTGTGCTAATATCATTTCTGTCAGAATCTATGTAATGTTTTTTCTTTGATTTGATCCCATTCTCATAGCACTCCTTGGAACAAACTATACAAAAGAGCCCAAATCCGGGAAGTTCTCATATGAACCGGGTTCTCTTGAATTAAGACAATGTTTTTGTAAAGTAGTTAGAATCCTCAACTGTCCATGTGATCTAGATATGTAGTGAAATTGAGTCTGGTTCAAGATGAAACAGGTTCACCCAAGTCATATCCTAAAAATCCATTACAAAATGGTCCGAGTTAATAGGAATCTTCTGATATGGAACTTCGATTACAAAGCAGCTAAAATCGTTAAATACAGTACTTTGTACGTACTCATTTCAATTGCGTTTAATGTAATTTCGTTTCTAAAAAAAAAAAACCCTCAGACGGGCCTCATATTTTGAGATTTGGGTCAGGTCTGTCTTGGATCTCTATTGGGCTTGGCCCCAATTTTACAAAACGCGGCAAAAGCTTTAAGAAAAAGAAAGTGAAGAGTAGAAATAGCTAGTAGACACCAGAAATCCGAATTCGGTTTTCGTTTCTTCTACAACGTTCTATATTCTCGGTTCATAAAAATCTTGTTTAGTTCTCTCTCTCTCTCTAATTTCTTCAATAACCAAAAACCCAGAGATTTCATACGCAGTTTCAAAAATGGCCAGCCGGCAAACGACAAAGCTCAGCAAATCGGCGATGGTTTTGGCGACGAAGCTCACCAAAACCTCAACTAATCCCTTATCACGGTGTCGCGGCGCAACCGCCGCCTCCAGATTGTCCTCCGCCGTCGCGCCGTCGTTCTCTCGAGCCGGTGTCGTTTGGGACAGAAACAATGTCGTTTCGTTCACTCGCAGCATTCACTCTTCTGCTCCTTCGTTCTACTCCTCCGCCGCCGCCAGCTCAGCCCAGGTCACCACCAAATACTCAATTCAATTTCCGATTTCTTTAGTTTTAATTCAATTAAAATTTAATTGAAGTAAAAAGTAGTGGATTTTGGTTGTAGTTTTTCTGAGTTATGATAACTTTGCAGGCGAATCAGAACGAGTTCACGGAGATGGCGTGGGAGGGTATACTCGGCGCCGTCGACGCCGCTAGAGTGAGCAAGCAGCAAGTGGTGGAGACTGAGCACTTGATGAAAGCGTTGTTGGAACAGAAGGACGGTTTGGCTAGGAGAATCTTCACCAAGGCTGGTGTGGATAACACTACTGTTCTGCAGGCCACTGATGACTTCATTGCTCAACAGCCTAAGGTAAAATAGATTTCTCAGCATTTCGTAAATTCGATATCGCAACACTAGTGTAGATTATGAGAGATTGGATGTTTGTGTTTGTTGTGTGTTAGGTGAGTGGTGGCACCAGTGGATCAATAATAGGCTCACATCTAGGCGGTCTGTTGGATAATGCGAGGAGGCAGAAGAAGGAAATGAAGGATGATTTCGTGTCCGTGGAGCATCTCGTGTTGGCATTTCAGGTGGACACGCGGTTTGGCCAGAATTTGTTCAAGAAGCTACAGATTAGCGAAAATAATTTGAAGGAGGCTGTGAAACATGTTCGTGGGAATCAGAGAGTCACCGATCAAAGTAACGATCTGTATTACCTTGTTCTTTGTTAGGTATTTATTATGTGGTATATAGCATGTTTGAATCTTAAATGATGCATATTGTGTGTTAATAGATCCTGAGGGGAAATATGAGGCTTTGACTAAGTATGGAAACGACTTGACTGAACTTGCTGGTCGTGGCAAACTTGATCCTGTTATTGGAAGGGATGATGAAATACGGCGTTGCATTCAGATATTGTCCAGGAGAACGAAAAATAATCCCGTTATTATCGGGGATCCCGGTGTCGGAAAAACTGCAATTGCTGAGGGGTAAGTATATGTGATACTTTATAACGCCTCTTTATTAACAAGGGCAATTGATGACTCAGCATACCTTTTCTATTGTCTACAGGTTAGCTCAACGGATTGTGCGCGGGGATGTTCCTGAACCTCTATTGAATAGAAAGGTAGTCATTCATATTGTTTATCAATTGTAAAAAAATTGTTCTCTTACACATAATAATAAGACTAGTAGTTTTAATGTGGAAACACAAGCTTCAAAACCTTTGTCACAATTGGTAATGTGCAATGTTGCTTACGATGGACTGAATTTGGTTTCAACTGTACACCATTGGCTGTATAATTGTGTTATATGAAATGGCTTCTTCCCTGATGCTATTTTGGATATACAAATTTGCATTCTGCCTTGTATATTCCACAGTTGATTTCCTTAGATATGGGTTCATTGGTGGCTGGAGCCAAGTTTCGGGGTGACTTTGAAGAGAGATTGAAAGCTGTCCTGAAGGAAGTTACTGCTTCAAATGGACAGATCATATTATTCATTGATGAGATTCATACAGTAGTAGGAGCAGGTATGTGTTCTTCAGAGTTCTGACCGAGAAACTCATTTTCTGGTGGCTAGCTATGTGAGAATTTTTTAATATCCATGTAAATTTTTTTTGTTGTTAGGGGCAACAAGTGGTGCAATGGATGCTGGTAACTTGTTGAAACCAATGCTTGGGCGGGGTGAGCTTCGATGTATAGGAGCAACTACGTTGAATGAGTACAGGAAATATATAGAGAAGGATCCTGCACTGGAGCGTAGATTTCAGCAAGTTTTTTGTGGCCAGCCATCTGTTGAAGACACCATTTCCATTCTCCGTGGACTGCGTGAGCGCTATGAGCTGCATCATGGTGTAAAAATATCAGATGGTGCCCTTGTTTCATCAGCAGTTCTTTCTGACAGATACATCACAGGACGTTTTTTGCCTGACAAAGGTAAATTGGAATCAATTTATATCAATTATTTTTAGTATGCTATACTCTATTCAGTTTTATAACTTATCTTCTTTGTTCCAGCTATTGATCTTGTTGACGAAGCTGCTGCGAAGTTGAAAATGGAGATCACTTCTAAGCCAACCGAGTTGGACGAGGTTGATAGAGCTATACTGAAACTGGAGATGGAGAAGCTGTCATTGCAAAATGACACGGATAAGTCATCGAAAGAAAGGTTAAGCAAGCTGGAGAGTGACCTTGCGTCGCTGAAACAGAAACAAAAAGAATTCAATGAACAATGGGATCGTGAGAAGGGTCTCATGACTCGAATACGATCAATAAAAGAAGAGGTACTCCTTCCTCTAGTCTGTAATATTTTTTGCGGCACATTGTACATCCCATAGTGGGTTGAATTTCTGATAGATGGGTTCTAAATTTTGCAGATTGATAGAGTAAACCAAGAGATGGAAGCTGCTGAACGTGCGTATGACCTAAGCCGCGCTGCTGAGCTCAAATATGGAACTCTTATGTCCCTGCAACGCCAGTTAGAAGAGGCTGACAAGAACCTTGCTGAGTATCAGAAGTCTGGAAAATCTTTTCTTCGAGAAGAAGTCACTGATCTCGATATTGCTGAGATCGTAAGCAAATGGACTGGTATACCTTTGTCAAACCTTGAACAGTCGGAAAGAGATAAGTTAGTCATGCTAGAACATGTACTTCATAAGAGGGTAGTGGGTCAAGATAAAGCCGTTAAATCGGTAGCTGATGCCATCAGACGTTCAAGGGCAGGTCTATCTGACCCAAACCGACCTATAGCAAGTTTTATGTTCTTGGGTCCTACTGGTGTGGGTAAAACAGAGCTTGGAAAAGCCTTGGCCAGCTATCTCTTCAACACTGAAAATGCTCTGGTTAGGATTGATATGAGTGAGTACATGGAAAAGCATGCAGTTTCGCGTTTGGTGGGTGCTCCACCTGGTTATGTTGGTTACGAAGAAGGTGGACAACTAACAGAAGTGGTTCGTAGACGACCCTATTGTGTAGTGCTATTCGATGAAATCGAGAAAGCACATCAGGATGTCTTCAATATTTTGTTACAGCTGTTGGATGATGGAAGGATAACAGACTCCCAAGGAAGGACAGTGAGCTTCACTAATTGTGTTGTGATAATGACCTCAAATCTTGGCTCCCATTATATACTTGAAACTCTTCGCAATACTCAAGACAGCAAAGATGCAGTTTATGATCTGATGAAAAGACAAGTTGTTGAGCTAGCAAGACAAACTTTCCGACCCGAATTTTTGAACCGTGTGGATGAGTTTATTGTGTTCCAGCCTTTGGACTCCAAGGAGATCTGCAACATAGTCGAGATACAGGTGAAGCAGTCTCATCTTACTAATGTTTTTTTACTTTCTGTCACTTAGTAAGTTGTGAGTAAATTGTATACTTAAAATGTTGCTTCATATCGCATTGCAGATGAGCCGGGTGAAAGATAGGCTGAAGCAGAGGAAAATCGAGCTTCATTATACAAAGGAAGCTGTGGAGCTTTTGGGCACATTGGGGTTCGATCCAAACTATGGTGCGAGGCCAGTCAAGAGGGTGATACAACAGCAGGTGGAGAACGAAATAGCAATGGGAATGTTGAGAGGAGATTACTGCGAGGAAGACTCGATTATTGTTGATGCCAACGTTTCCCCATCTGCCAAAGACCTTCCTGCGCAGAAAAGGTTGCGCATCAGGAAATTGGAGAACACCTCTTCTATCGTAGACAACATGGTTGCAAATGACTGATCTGGTACTTCTCGTCTCCGAATGGTAAATTTTCACAGAACCCGTTTTTATTTACTCTATGTTGAACTTTCACTAGCATGTAGAAAGTAAATTTTTACCTTGGATTCCAAAATTGACACTGCCTCGTACAGACAGATTTTACCATGATGTGAGCTGAGTGAAATGAGCTAAAGGTTTACTACGTGGTCTAGGAGGGGACATGTCCTTCCCTAGAGTTGATTAATTTCCAAAGAAGATGATGCAAAGGTCATGTAATTCCGGACGTGCCGGGAGGCCCTTGTTTCTTTCATAACTTTACCCCATATCAATAATGTGGTGAATACAAGGACTGATATTCACGTGGTGATTTCGTCGATCGAACATGATCGGCTCCAAAGTAGATCAAATGAAGTATTGCAACTTGCAAAGTGTAGAGTCTATATCAACATGTATGATTAAGCTTTCCATGTAATGAAACTGTTGTTTTCAGAGGACCCCGGCGGCCTTTGTGGCTAGCTAGCTGCATCCCATCATAAAGCATCAGCAATATTGTTTTTAAGAAACAAAGGCTATAGGCACCAGTGGACAATATGCATGGCTGTGGCCAACTATATATATATGTAGAAATGGATCCGTCGTTGTCTATCTAAACAGAGAATGTTCTTAGATCAGTATCCAGCTCTGGGTGTCTATCTAAAGCTAAAGTTAAGGCGTTGCATCTATATTGTTAGTGATGAAGGTTACGCGTATCTCAGCATGCAATCGCAATCGCAAAAAAGCAAAATTTGCGAAAACCTACGCCTCAACAATTGCACCCCGATTACCTCAACATTTGCAATACCAACTGCCTCTACATTTGCAATACGTATAGAGTCTATATAGACCGCGTGGATTGCATGCATTTTGGGCTCATAAAGAATCTTGGCCCGATCGAACTGACCATCCTGTGCCATCATCATACACATAAGCCGTGCCATTATTAGACATTGTTATTGCCAAAGCTTCAAACAGAAATAAAACCAACCGAGCCCAAATCTGACCAAAACCAGAGGAGCTTGCATTACGCACGTGCTTGTCTTGCTAGTTTATAGTATACCTTCCCATAAAGAACAAAGTAGCATTTGCTGACCATGGGGTCATGTAGGCCTGGGCCATTGAACCCGAAACCCGTAGATCCGACCCAGATCAATCCAAAAAATTGACAGATTTATTCAGTTTGTTGAAAAAATGATGATTTGTTGTATAGAACCAAATCGTATTAATTAAAATGATTTGGACTCGCGAATCATACTTTCCTTACAAAGTTAAGCCCGTTTGGAACCGACATGTGCTTAAAAATGACACTTGTCTTAGTATAATTGGCTAACTCTTGTTCTCCATGATGGATTGATAGACACGTTGCACCTAATCATAAATCCAAGTATATAATCTATAACCAAAAGCCCTATTCATTCTATACTCTTATTCTCTCGGCACAGCCCACTCCCAATCCCACTTAACTATGTCGAGCTTCACATTTGAAGCTTCCCATAAACCAATCAATTGAAATCAAAACCCAACAATTCATCAACCTTCCGCATTTCATCCACCTATATCCACCAATTCTAGTTAAATATATACCTTAATCCCATAATTGTGAAACACTGAAACCTACTTTTCCAAACCAGTCGGGTAGTGTAATAATTGCAGCTTATTTGAAGTATTTCAATTTTTCCCTGATCTTTCAGCTAGCTAGAATCAAATAATGCCTTAAATTGCTTCGGTTTATTTTATTTTATTGAAAGTTCA
Source organism: Geum urbanum (assembly GCA_946800695.1). Taxonomy (NCBI): domain Eukaryota; kingdom Viridiplantae; phylum Streptophyta; class Magnoliopsida; order Rosales; family Rosaceae; genus Geum; species Geum urbanum. The sequence goes on along the minus strand of OX326998.1, from coordinate 524,705 downwards.
ATTTTTGTTGAATTTATTTTTTAAAAGATCTCTGCCTAAATAATGTCAAAAATGTTAAAACCTGAGGACTGGAACCAAAACCGTTCAGATTCGTTTTTAAATGGGTAGACCTAAATAGTGCGAACCCGATCCATTTTGATGCGTATATTATTTGATCCGAATTCATGTCTTTTTGGCCCAACCCAATTTAAGCCCAGGCCCAGGGTCATGAAGAAGCTACTGGTTTTATTGAAGGATAAAATGTGTCATAAGGCGGAGAGGCCGGGACGGTGTAATAATTGAAGAGCCGGTAAGTGACGGTGTTAGTACTCAACACATAGTATAGAGTGACACGACTCTCCATGTAACACTTATGGCTTTGCTTTGGAAGGAGACCCCTCTTTCTTCAGTTCTAGCTCATCCCCACATCAATTTACAGTTTCCTTTTCCGGTTCTCCATAAACTTTCTTTTAACATGGGAAAATATAAAAAGATTTGTTTTTTTTTTCTGGTTTCTATTATATCGCTTTTTTTAATGTGAGTGGAGAAAGAAAATGGTGGGAAACTCACACATTCCTTGTCTTCAAAACAAAGAAAAGGTTTCCAACAAACGATTGATCAAAAACAAAAGTAGAATTTGAAGAAGAAAAATGGAAGACATTTTCATATAGATTATTTTTTACAATTTTTTTATCTACATTGTAGACAAATATCATAGTTGGTCATAATTTAGAATTGTAAGTTATCGACAGAAAAATAAACGGCTTAAAATAGAGAACTAAACAATTACGAAGAAAACTGAATGCGTGATTAAATTGTTTAATATCAAATATTGACAATAACGTAAAACATACATGTTCGGTTGGTCGGTGAGACAATTCGTTTCTTAGTTTGACGACGGTTATTTTATTATAAAATTGAATAAAAAAAAGAAGGTTATCATTTATAAAAAGATGATTTATTTCCATTATTTTTTTTGAAAGAGGATTTATTTCCTATTAATCCTCAAATAAAAAGAGAAAAGAGGTTTTTTTTTTTTTGGTTAAAGAAATAGGAAAAGCCTATTATATCCATCTCTCCCCTTCCTTCTCTCTCTCTCTTCAGTATCAGTAGTGCTCAGTATAAGAACAAAATGGTCGATCAGAGACTCGTCTCTCGCTGGCACTGAGCTCAATACTCAACAAAACCAGCAATATAACCATTTGTAGTTTACTCTCTCTCTCTCTCTCTCTCTCTCTCTCTCTCTCTCTCTCTCATTGTATCTCGCATTTTAGTTGCTCCTTTTTGCTCCTTTTTGCAAATGTAGTTTCACACTAGTAGTGTTGTGTACTCAACAAGCTTCTTTTGCTCTATCAAATGGCCAAGTGTCACCGGAACGACGTCGGATCTATACTACTTGACCACCGTAATCATCACTCCTCCGGCCACCACCACCACTCCTCCCGCCTCTGGTCTTCCTTCTCCGCCGCCTCCTTCCGCCGCTTAATCTACGACGCCGTCAGCTGCGGCGGCAGCTCCCGCTACCGTTATCGCCACCGCGAAGACCAAATCCATTCCTCCGCCGCCGTCGACGCTCCCGCCAGTCCTCCTCCGGCCTCCGTCGCCGGATCAACCGCGAAGTCGGAGAAGCTGCCGGAGAAGAATAATAATACTAAGGCGAAGTCGGAGAAGCTGTCGGATCTTCTGAACCTCGCGGCGGAGTGGTCGGAGGCGGAGAGCGAGGCGGTGACGAAGAAGAAGGTTGACACATTGGAGGAGCTGAAGCGCGTGGGGCGTGAGTTACAGGTCGTCGTCGGAAACGACTCCGCCGCCGCCGCCGACGTAGCGGCAACAAGGAGAGAGGCGGCGAGCAGCGTGAGACGGCTGGCCAAGGAAGATACGGAGGCGCGTGCAACGCTTGCGATGCTCGGCGTCATTCCGCCGCTCGTCGGAATGCTCGAGTCCGACGATGACGTCACCTTCGTCGACGTGGAGGCTCAGATCGCATCACTGTATGCTCTTCTTAATCTCGGGATCGGCAACGATGTGTGAGTTGTTTGTTCATATGTCATTTTCTGAGGCCATGAATTTTTATTCCTTGTGGTTTTTGTTGTTTGCATGCAATCATATATAAATTTTCTGTCTTAGCTTTTGATTAATTTGTTGAAAGTCGAATTTGTTTTTGTATAATCCCCCCGTTTTGGCATTGGTCTGAGTCATTTTCATAGCCGTAATCAGCTGTCGTTTTCTTTGTTCATGTACAGTAATTAGAAAATTTATGTCAAAATTGAGAAGGTCTGTTCATCTCTTCTTTTGAATTGTTTTGAAGGTCCATTTATGTGCTTAATGATTTTTTGGGACCACTGTTTGTTTGCAGGAACAAAGGTGCTATACTCCAAGCAGGTGCTGTGCACAAGATGTTGAAGCTGATTGAATCTCCAAATGCTCCAAGCTCTTCAGTCTCGGAAGCCATAATCGCAAACTTCCTGGGCTTGAGTGCTTTGGATTCGAATAAACCCATTATCGGATCCTCGGGTGCTATACCTTTCTTGGTTGGCACTCTCAAGAATTCGGACAATGCAAGTAGCAGCCAGGCAAAACAAGATGCATTGAGAGCTCTGTACAATCTCTCACTCGTCTCGTCGAATGTTTCCTACATATTGGAGACAGATATGATCCCATTTTTCTTTAACACATTGGGAGACATGGAGGTGAGCGAAAGGATGCTTGCGATTTTGAGTAACATGGTTTCTACTCCAGAAGGTCGAAGGGCAATTAGTAGTGTGAGGGATGCATTCCCTATTCTGGTCGATGCGTTGAATTGGAATGACTCGCCGGGGTGTCAAGAGAAGGCATCTTACATTCTGATGGTAATGGCGCATAAAGGGTTTGGGGATAGGCAAGCCATGATCGAGGCAGGTGTGGCATCGGCATTGCTAGAATTAACGCTTTTGGGTAGTACATTGGCTCAGAAGAGAGCTTCGAGGATCTTGGAGTGTTTGAGGGTGGATAAAGGGAAACAGATTTCGCAGGACTTTGGTGGTAGTGCCGCGGTTTCTGCTCCGATTTGTGGGACTTCATCGTCTTGCGTAAACCCTAACCTAGGTGCCAAGGAGTGTCTACAAGAGGATGAGAACATGATGAGTGACGAGAGGAAAGCAGTGAAGCAATTAGTGCAACAGAGTTTGCAGAGCAACATGAGGCGGATTGTGAAGAGGGCTAATCTCCCTCAAGACTTTGTCCCATCGGATCATTTCAAGTCACTCACCTCAAGTTCAACTTCAAAGAGCTTGCCATTTTGAGATTGATGTGCAGCAGATTGAAGAGAAGAAACTCGAGAAGTTAGTCTTCTTTCCAATACTGTCATTACTCTTATTCCAGCACCTAGTTAGGCTTTTATTTTGTAGCTTTTGTTAGGTAATGAATCTAAAAAGGATCCATATTCAACTGTAGTTATCATAAATTCCAATCTGGGTTTAATTCTTGTTTGGTATCATGTACTAATCTGTGTTAAAAATATAGTAAAATCTAAAAGCTTGACCTTCCTACCTTGCATTATGATCAATGGCATGGCTTTGCAAAATTAGCAAATACCAAGGATGGTCTAGGCATATATGATACTTTGTTCTTAAAATCCCCACCATCCCACAATCAACAAAGTCATGGCCACATGTGGGGTCACTTAACTTTCGACGTATTAGTATTCAGTACAGTCTTTGGGCCTACATACCCAAAGACTGAAAATTGCCAATACAATACACCTTAACTCTATAGGAAGAGGTGTCGGTCATTTTCTAATGCATTGTAACAGGGACTGGTCAGGAGTCAGGACCCTTCTTCTCGATTCAATTCACTATGGCATCTGAGATATGTTTTCCATTGTTTTTGTCTTTCAAGATCTTGTTTAGTTTAGAGCGTTTATATTTTAAAGAACATGGATTGTTAATGTCAAACTTCCTTCTCGATCTAGTTTCTTAATTTTGTGTGAATGTTGGCTTTGACCTTGTTTACTGAACCTGTCTTTGAATTTTTTTGATTTACAGATCTGAGTAGAATTCATACAGGACTTTAGCAACCAAGCAAGAAGACATTTTGGTCTGCAGAGTTTGAGCTGTTCATCACCGATGAAAGTCGTCGACATGTCGTCCCTACTGGTGGAGGTGCTCGTGAGACTCAGGTATTATATATTCAAGTAATATATAGTTATATACTATATATGGTACGTACATGCATCTTCGTGTACAGTGAGCTGCCGTATCCGTATGGGCATTTTGAATAAAAATTTGCCTGGATCAATGTGTTCTGAGTAACTTAATACTGTAGAATTGTCTCTTTTGGTGTAAATATTTGCAATATTAGATTCATGACCTGGAGTCATCAATGGACAATTTAATTATGTGCTGCAATTAGATCAGGATCTCATGAAATTTATCCACATGCATAGTTTACAGTAATACAGAATGTAGATCTGGATTTTTCCTTTTTTATTTTTTTACAGGGAAATCGTGCTTGAGTGAGACAATTAAACTATAGTGGCCTGCAATTTATAGTGGTATTTTTCAATCATAATCAGGCTCGGACCACCTGATAGTGGATATAGTCTGATTTAGAGTTATATATGGTTTAAATTCTATTAATGTTTGCTCTTGGCAGTAGAAAGTGGCATATGGGTAGGTTGAACACTAGGAGGTCCTTCTCTTCTAAAACTGTCTGCAGTATGGTCCTGGTTTTGCTTTGCTTTGTTTATGCATTTGCATGTGGGAGGCATTTTTTGGGTGCTTCCATTACACTAAAAGGTAGTTCAAGACTTTAAGTACCTGTCTCTATAGCAACTTAAGAACCTCTAGCTTCGCTTCTAAACTTTGTTATCAATACCATTCATCAACAAGCTAACATATATGATGAAGCTGGAATACATAAACGTGATGTATAGCTAGCAATGAGCTAACGGCTATTGAGTATTGACCTATTGTGACAGTTTGGTTTTGATATTAATAGCTTTACTGCCCAACTGTCTTGGCGTTTTGCAAACTAAAAACTCCTCTGAGAAGCTTCAACAACCTAACCAAGCTACTTATAATATACCCTTTGATACCTGATAACTTTGATAAGTGCATGGACTTGAGGTAGACAATAAGGTTCTTTTAGACAGTTATGGTGTTACCAAGGGAGTTAGTTGTAGACTAATGCCATCATCCCTTATGCTCAGCACTATAAAGTGGACCACTAAGGTCCATGTCAGAAGAACAAAGGACCTTAAGACCAAGCCACATGGTTAAAAGGCTTTTAAAGAAGCAAAGGGCCTTCACAAACTCGAAATTGGATCCATACTAGCTAAAGCTGGCTACCCAAACAATGTTCTATCGTTATATAACAGTAAAAAGAAAACTATATTAGATAACAACCTCAATAACAGGACTAGACAGCATTGTATACTTAAACATCTACTACAAGTCTACACAACGGTTAAGGTACCAGGTGAAATAATTCCAAAATTCATATGCCTGTTCTTGATAGAATAATGCATTCTGAAATGAATAGCTTCTACTTGGTTTCAGTTACCGGAAGGTATACGCCTTCTGCTGCCAGCCAAATATTGTCAGCACGCTTGTCTCTCACACCACATACCTGCATCATGGTGAATGAGATTTAATTACCAGATAGTTCATCGCCACTATTATTCCACATTGAAATTGTACTTTTCATAATGATTCTTCCACAGCTTAACATGAAGAAACACTTGACCACTATTATGCATAAGTTGTTGAATGTTCATCTTCGGTGAAATTCATGAGTCGGAATATTTGCAGTTAGTCTAAATGTCTAATACAAGCAGAAAACCATCCATGGTTCAAAGTAGGAGCATGAATAAACATTATGCATTCCAAACATGAATCTATCATCGTTTCATAGGAGTATAGGCTACTGTGGACTTATGCGTTCTAGAACAAATCAGGATTTTTTGATTTGAACAAGCTAACATATACAGAATTTTTCAATATTGATCAACTGCCTTATATATACATATGTGGGATTGGTTTAGTTCGATATTCTCACCTCCTGCTGTCCCCCAGCTATGCGTTGGTATTTCTTGTCATGGCTGTGTAGGTAAGCACCTGTGTCAACATGCTGGAGTCGAACCCTTTGATCTTGCTTCCAGGTCTTCCCCGTTCCTTCAATCAAAACCCTGTGAAAGCCGCACATTACATGAGCAATCAAAACTTACAAGCAAGGCCATCATGCCTCTTCTATTTACATCATCAATATGCCTCTCACCTCCAGTGATCACCAGTGTCAGATTCATTTTCTCCCCCGAAACAGCTCACCTACACCCCCACAACCAAAATCGCGGTTATACAATTCATTCGATATGCAACCATGGTCCAACAAACGAGACAACATATTGTAAAACGTTAAGCTCAAGTAAAAAAGAGAATTTACAAACCTCTTGGTTGCCGGATATGGGCGACGCGTGCAAATGACTGTGCAGCCATTTCCTAGTCTTCATGTGTTGCAGCCTCACAATCGTCCCGCTCGGAATGCTGTCTCCTTGCTTCGCTGACGTTTCAAGCTGAGGTCCAACAACCTTCGCAAAAACCAATTCCACATCAACCAAATAACACATACATAGAAACCAATTCAACAAAAATGCAACATCATTAATATACACATATTCATACCCAGTAGCTATTAGCATCATCAACATTGGGAAACCCAGTAACAGACTGCTGACCACTCCCAGAGCCATACGGCACGTCGTGTGAATGCAACCGAAACTTGGTCTTCTCGTGCATAAGCTTCAGTACTGTTCCATAAGTGATCTGCTTCACTCCACATACATACACAGATAATTTACATCATCATTATAATCTTCTTCTTCGGATTATTAGAAAACTGGAGAGTTGTTGAAGGGTTTCGAACCTGTACGCCCTCGGATTTAGGTGTGGCGGGAGCAGCGTAGCTTGTATGATCGGAATCGAGGCCGAGGAAGAGGAAGACAGCTAAGCAGAAGAAGCCTAAAGCCATGGCCAAGAGTGATGCTATGAACCAGGTCTGTTGCCAGAAAGGAAATCCAGGCTCCGAAACACGACGACTCGTTCCAACGACCCGACCCGAATCAGTAGCAGCAGCCGAAGAAGATGACGTGGATTTTCTTCGAGTCAAACTCGGCGAAGCTGAGGAAGCCACGGTTTGATCTGAGACACTCCGGAGAGTTCTTCGTTTGTTTTCTGCAAAATCTCTGACGATTTTTCTTCACAGTTTTTTTTGGATTTCGATCGATCTGTGATTCACTCTTTTCGTTTCGTTTTTGTGTTTTTGGGAGAGAAGAGAGCAAGCACGTCGGCTGTGGCCTATTGGAATGATCCACGTGGAAAATCGAATGACATGGAAGGCTATGAGTGGATGGGTTATTTGAAGCCACGTTAAGATCGAGTTTTGGATCATGGGCCCCTTGGATCATTCTAAGTCGGCCCAATAACTTTGGGAGTAGTCTGGTTGGGTCCATCCCAGCCCACCAGTGTCCATTTAGGAATCTTTGTTGGCTATTGTGATTTTGGGCATGTTTAAAACATGAAAAAGTATTTTTAACAATTTTAGAGTATTTGGTTATAGTCAAAAGTGCTTTGTGAAATTTTAAAGAATTAATTATAGGCCTTAAAAGCAGTTTTGTATGAAGCACGTTGAAGGTGTTTTCTCTTGAAAATATTTCATCATGAAAGCGTTGATAGTAAAAATCTCTTCGAAAATCCATCACAAACAAACATGCATTTTGTTTAGAGTTTATAAGATTGTGAGGGGACAAATTGATGTACTGCAGTCGATCCGTTCCAGAGAAATTCTAAAAATGATAGGAGTTGATAGTGTTGGAGGTACCAAAAGAATCAACACAAGTATATCTCAATCTTCATGTGTATTGGTGTCTGATCATTTTCATGGCTCAAAGAGATTGAAACATTTCTCATCAACATCAGAGGCCGATGCCAAAAGAGTCGACAATAACATTCATGATCTACCATAGTCTATATTGGCTTAGATTCTCTGCCGACTCCCTCGTTATAAATACATTGCTCGGTGAAAGCTTGTGTCCAAGAGATGGTGCACGGGCATGTCTGATCCTTGTTTTATCAAACGTTTCATGTGTCTGCAAAGTGATGATGCCAATAAGCAACCACCAGTAGTACGTACCGTGATAAACAACAATGGGTGGGAATTATTAGAGTCGCCGTCCCGCTACCCACTAGCTCAGTTGTTCAAACAGATCATGGTTATGCATCACTTGGAAAAAGAGCCAACTGTTGTGGGCACTTATAATGACTTGGTTTTGTGCTGTGCGAGCTGCTCTCGTGAATGTGATTATTACATGTGCAATCCACACACATGTCAATGGGTTTAACTTCCTCGCCCTCCTGAAACCGACAATCCTTTTCGATGACGCCCCAAACTATAACAACTCATGTTACTCTCACAGGTTGCCTCCTGTTTTCTTGCCATCACCACCAGCTGCTTCCTTCGTCGGAGATGGTTTCTGCCCACGACCGCCCAATTTCCCACCTGCACCTTGACCCGCCGCCACGCCCTCGGTGAGGCATCATAACATTAGCCCCATCTCCACTGGACGTATTCGCAGGTGTTGTGATAGGAGGCCGATCCACCTCCCTCGCCTCCCACCAACATACAAGCCGGCCACACCATCCACTTCCTCTCTGCCCTATTCGTCTTCCAAGGTACCTCCATCACAAATTCCTCGACCAAACCTTCTCAATAGACTCAAGATCCTCAACACGCTCACCGTCAGTACAAAACCTAGCACCGCTAGATTGTTCTGATCGCTCACGGGAAATCCGGAGCAAGAGAGAACTTTGGCAAATATCTCAAGAATCATTTGTTTTTGTCTCTTCCTTAGAAAATACTATTCGGGGTGTATTTTGAAGGATTGTTTTATACTAGGTCAGGCGCGGTAATGTAATCACTAAAACAATATATATTATGTATGAACTGAAAATCAAAATCAAAATTCATGCAAATATCAAATCATAAGAGTAACATAACATCAACCATAGTACAAACTGATTGAAACATCAAAGCTTTCAAAGAACATAAATTGATACATAGTCTCATCTGAAATTTAAGTTACATAACCAAAAGCTGATACATTGAAAAACTGATATAAATAGGCTGATTTGGAGTTCACACACAAAAAATATATTAGTGCCACCAAAAACTCCAATGCAGACTTTATGAAGTGTCATTGGATCACAAAAATGACAACTCAAACAATAAAAGTTACTGGAATCACTTGCAACTGATTGAAGCTGAATCAATCTTTCTTTTTCTTTTGCTGGTCCTACTTCTTGTATACCTGCTGAAACTCATCCTTTGCTGGTGGAGCTGCTGACGATGATTCTTCATCATCTGTTTGCCTATAGACAAAACTATTCAGGGTTAGTAATCATTACACTTTTTAATCAACTAACAACTTTAAGACTGAAACTTTGACAACATAGCCAAACTTCAGATTTTATGGTATTTACCTCTTACTTTTTTTCTCCGACTCAGAAATGAACAATGTCCTTGCACAGGTTTCACTCAGCCGCTTCTTTTCATGAGGTGGATGGGCTGGTATGAGGACATTTGGATGCACAGATGGGGCTGGATTTCCAAGAATGTGTCGAACTACTAAGTCGATTTTGAAGTTGACATTGATCTCAAAGAGATAAGCCTCTCCGAGTTTGTCTGTCATCTCAGGTGCCAAAGTCTGCTCAGTTGGATAAGACCTCCTACTGAGCAGTTATTCGCAGGTGGCTCCAAACAACTCATCATCCTGCTTTCCCATGAGGACCAACCTCGCTTGGTCATCCTTATCTTCGATGATCATACCAACTCTATAACTGTATAAAAATGAAAAAATAACATAAGTAATTGGATTTGTATTGAAATGATGAGTTGAAACCAAAATAATCAAAGACACCCCAGAACTAATTGGATACTGTCACTCTATTAGGTGAGCATATATAGTGCCTTTAAGGGGTCCAGAGTAGATTCTGTGTTACAACGACGAACAGATTTCTGATCGAAGTATTCGTTTCAGCTCAACTATTATGAGCATAACCAACCAGTTAGTGGGGTTCATCAGTTTTTTTTTTTTGGTCTGAAGGGGTTCATCAATTGGATGCTGCTAAATGCTATATGACCCCACACCGACCTTAAATGAAGTAAGACCAATTATTAACATAACTCGACAACATATAAGCATACTAAGTGCAACAGTTACGAAGAAAAATAAGTTTATCAGCTTTCAATTATCAGTTGGTGAAACGAAACTAATTCAGCAACCCACATGTGTAAGATGCAGTGTTCTAAAAAACGGCCGCCTAGGCGCCGACTAATCGGAAAAAACCATGTTATGGCCTAATTTTGGTCCTGGACGGGGTAGTTAGGCGGGAACCGACTAATCGGCTATTAGGCGGGCGACTAACGACTAATCGGCAATTAGGCGCCGCCTAGGTGGGTTTTTTTGTTTTTGTTTTTTTTTTTTAAATTAAGAGGTATAGCGCAAATGAAGGAATTCTAAATAGAAAATCTAATCCAATTTCTTTTGTGAAACATCGTCTCTCTCCCTCTGAAAACGCCGCGACTTGGACACCGCTCGCCGAACACCGCCGTCGCCGTCACTTGTCGTCCACAGCCGTTGTGCCCGCTCGCCGTCCACCTTCGAGAATTTTCTCTTCTCACTTCTCTCCCTTATAATCTCCTCTTCCTCTGAATCCTTTCTTAAACATCAATTGGTACGTTTCGAGACAGACCTGAGTTGGGAAAAGATTCATCCTTGTTTGTTATATATTGATAATTTGATATGATTAAATGTGGGTAAGAGCATAGTGTCGGCGGGTTTGAAAATGGGTGGTTATGGTGGTGTTAATGAATTATCGGCTTCGAAATAGATGATTTCATATTTCTGGGATTCCAGTTTCTGCGCATGTATTTCAAAAAATTGAGATGGATGGTTAATTAGATTTATTTATAAACTTAGTTTAGAATTTTTATGATATTTCTTTATAATTTTTACTTTATGTTTCAAATCACAATATACCATATAAATATATAATTAATTAAATATATATAAAAAATGATCCGCCTAATTACCACTTAATTACCGATTAAACTCCGCCTAGGCGCTAAGCAGTAGCTCCACCGCCTAATTCCGCCTAGCGCCTTTTAGAACCTTGGTAAGATGATTACCAAAGCAATCATGTGAGAAGGTATATATGTAGGAATTCCATCATCGCTAATTGGGTCTATAAGCAAGATGTTGACTGAAAATTAACATAGCAAATAATCAAAAGTATAAATCCAATTCCACATACAAATCTGATGAAACATATAGACAATATCCAGAAAAGTTTTTGTCTAATAGTTTATGAATCAAGATATGAGTTTGGCTATATTATCAAGTTATCGGTTCTGATGTCATGTATTACAAACGATTATGGGGTCTTAGGCCTTTAATAATACAATCAACCATTATCGATTGGATATTTATAGTTGTTGTAGAATTAGGCAGCTTACAAAAGTAAAACTATTGGTATTCGGTCAGTTTGAATTGCTTGCATATATTATTTTTTCATTGTTATTACTGGAATAAAAAGACTACACTATATTTTGCTACATTATTTTCCATTCATGTATTTTCTGACCTTGGGTTGGGCTTTTGAAGACCGTGGAGTGCACATGAGTATTTACCCTCTGCTTCTTCTTGCTTAAGAAGCTGCTTGTAGTAGTTTTGGATCGGGCAGCTTCTATACCACCACCCACTGTTTTCGGTGAATCTCACAATTCCAGCAAAGCAACACACAGTTTTGTCCTGCAACATTTGGTAAATATGTTAGATAACAACTGCTGTACAATTTGTACACTCAAAAACAAAAGTCATTCTCATCCAGTTGGGAAACTTACACTATATTCTTGAGGGTCAAGCGTATTCAACTCACTCACAGATTTCTTTTCTCGAGAAACCTCTCCTCTTGTCTGGTTGTAGGACGGAGTGCCATATAGCTTAACCTTGTCTCCTAGTCTCGAGAACCTACAAAGAGAGATTAGCATAATCAAAGAAAGTTCATTAATCACATTCATGCAAACAATATCAACTTTGAAATTCAAAACAGAAGAAAGACATAAATAAAATCCTACGAAATCCAGATTATCACATATTTGAGTGCACTAAATCCTTTAAAAAAAATCTGACCTTTATAAAAGCTACAAAATAAACAAAATTGTCCTACTGTATGAGATTATGAATACCCCTACAATATTTTCCTACTATGTCCTGCTTCTTAACCAATTAAGTTTAACATGTATGTTATCACAATTCAATTTCACACAATAATACATGTTAAGAAATCAAAGAAAGCAGAACTTCATAAGATTCCTAAAAATCCCAAACTTCAAAACAACAACAAAAGAACTGATAAATCAGTAAAGGTACTTACTCAGTCTCAAAATCCTTAGTCTGTGGAGTTATTGCATTCAGTATGACAAATGTATGGCTAGAGTTATAAGCGCTCATACGGTTTGTACAGTGTCGAAACGAACACTTAGTCGCAGGGAGAAAACTGAACTGACCAATGAAAGGGAAAATAGATGTATACCTTGATACTTGTTGAGTCTTAAGCTAGTGAAGATAGCAAGTGCCGGCGGAGGTAGGCTGAGCATGCTTTCCAGATTGAAAGTTCTTGCCATGTCGCCCCAGAGTGTTATTTTGAGCTCTTCCCTCCTGGACATTGAATTAGCAATCTTTGAATTCTAGCACTACTCATGATTATCTTCTATTTTACTATATAAAAGACTTTCATTTTAATATCTCACCCATCTGTAATCTATTGTACTGCTGTCAAGTTCATCATTAACTAAATCAATACTTAACTATATATAATATAGACTTTGTACATCCTTAAACATAGTACAGAAACAAAACCAAGTCTTCAACTTCATCATAAAAATATAGACTCTGTAATAAGATAGCATGATAAATTGAACTCATACATGACTCTAACTTTGTCCGCCATTGATGTTGCTTATCACTTTTTGCTAAGCACGATAAATGTACCACTTGATACGAATTAATCCAAATTAACTAATAAGCAAGTGCAAGTATATGTGTATATATAATGTTCTATGCAATATGATCAGGTCATGATCGACTGTATTGCATGGGTTATATATTTGAGCTAGGCAAATTCATGTGTATAATTATACATAGTTATGCTTTAAGATTTCTCATTCTTAATCTGGTACATAAGTAACATAGTATATAAGTATCACTTGTAGATTTAAAGTTCACAAAAAACAGTACCTTAGATTTTCAATAATTATTTCCAGCTTAGTTTCTGTACTCTTCTTGTTCTTGACAGGAGTCTCATGAGCAGGTTTAATTGACTTGACACAGCCATAGACATCTTCAATGGAAGCAAAAGAGTGTTAGTATGCTTTAAAAGGTTGAACACAGGTTTACTGATTTTAATAGTTTACTAATTTAAGATAAGACAATAAATAGTAAATGTTGCTTGCCTGTCAAAATTGTTTGCTGCTCAAATTCTCTTGCCAAGGCTTGAAACTCCATAAGTCGAAAGGAGTGTTTTGGAAATAATGGAATGACCTCCTCCACTTTGATGAACTCAGTTCTCTCCGTGAAATACAAAGCTGCTTCTGGAACAGCAACTCTATATTTTGCATAGTCTTTCCTTGCAGCAAACTTAAAGATATCATAGATCTCCCCTTCCTCCATTTTATATGGCATGCGAGGGAAGTGGTTCTCATCTATGATACCATGAATGGCATCTCCCTGTATTTATTTGTTGCAAAAACATCAAACAGACCATCAATCATTTTTATTATTGCTCAAATAAACTAAGCTCATATGAACTATGGAGAGTGTTGTGAGAACTTACATTTTGGTCCACTAAAAAATAGTGCAGACCATCAAACAGGTCACTATTGAATTTCTGTGGCCTCCATATTCTAGATGCACAGACTCTTACGTTGAAGCTATGCTTAAATGCTTGTATGTCCTTGATCATTGTGATAGTCATGTTTGTTGAATCTGAAAAGGACAAGAAAAATGCATCAGATGATAAGAAAATAGAAACACTCATTAACATGTTCAAATCTCTGATGATAACAAAATAGAAAGAAAAATCATTGAAACACAAATAGAAAGTCCCAATTAGTACATGAGTTGCAGTAAACTACAGCACATAAAGCTCCATCTATTTAAACACCCATATTTACATACAGATTACCCAACACATCAAATCCATAACTAAATAAAGCAAGCTACACAAAGTAGTTATACAGAACCTTATTTACATACAGATTACCCAACACATGAAATCCATAACTAAACAAAGCAGGCTGCATAAACTACACCACACAAACCCATTAACTCTTATCACATACAGAACCTTAGCTGCAAAGTTACAATTTTGATTTTCTTGTGCTTGTCCAAAACCCTTTGTGTATTCAATAAACCCAGAACAAAACATTGCAAGTAAATATGTGAGTTTATATATAGGCCTCACTCACCCAGGCATCGTGATCTTCATGACATCATCGAGATGGGTCACCGGGAAAGCTGTAGCTGCTTTTTCTTCACTGACTAACGTAGCCATGGTCAGTGTCGATAATGTGAGAAATCGTGTTTTAGGGTATGGATTTACTGACTTAGTCAGTGACTAAGCCAGCGGCATGGCTGTAACAAACCGGAAACCCAATAAAGCATCTGTCACCTCGAACGATTCAATCGCTATTCGGTATGGCGATGAATGTGGGCGTGATTTCTCTAATCTTTGATTTGACAATAGAAGAGATCCGTTTGGGGAGAGAGAGAGAGAGAGAGAGAGAGAGAGAGAGAGACGGAGACGAAACAGAAGGAGAAAGGTGATTTAGGCTTGACAGAGAGAGAGAGAGAGGAGAGAAAGAGAGAGAGACGGAGATGAAACAGAAGGAAAGAGGGAGGTGAATGATAGTCTAGGTCAACTGGTTCAGCCAAAATAGGCTGAAAAGATTATGGGCTGGGTCTGTGGATCACTCAGCATGCAATTGTCAACTGGGGATGTCCATAACTGTTGCCGAAGCTTTGTCGTGGGCCCAAAGCACATTTTCGACAAAATGATGGGTTGGGTCAACATAAATTTGTATAAATGTCCATAGTCCAAATTGATCCCATTCTTTGTTCCATTTCTTGCGAGAATTTCTTTTGGCTCGTGAAAATTCTATTATACTATTATGAATGTTATATCATGTATTTTGTAAAACATCTTTGTATACTATATTTTTTGTATAGTTATTTGGTATATCATCGCAATTAGTTATCTGAATTCTAAGACCTTTTTTTGACGTAACTCTAGATAATGCAACATATAATTGCCCATGAGTGAAAACAGGTTGTGACAAATATATTCCAACTTGATTTAACGATTGACCTTGGCTCTTGTTAATTGTCATCGCATAACATGCTTTGATAGGAAATTGACATCTTTTAAATGTGAATGGCCATTTTGTTTCATTCGCAGTAAGCACAATCCTTGGAATAAATACTTTTTCACCAACGTTATTACCAGTCAATATTTTTGCTTCTATGAGTTTTTCGAATAATTTTGTGACGATTAATCTTGTTCCATTACATAAACCACATATTTGATTTAAATTTCTTAATAACATTATCGGCATACCGACTTTTAATATTAGTTCGTGTGTAGGCAATCCACTAAATTCAAGTTTATTTAAAAACTCAGTTGGATATAAAACATTAATATTATCACTGTTACCTGAATTAAAAAAAAATCGTATCTGAAATGAAATATGTGGTTTTATCACCTGGCAATAAGCTGATGGCATATTTGTTGATGTCATGAAAGGTTAAGTTTCGAGGTGTGACAATAGCACGCTCTTTTAAATATTCAGCATTATTGTAGTTAATGTTAAAGTTCGGATAAGTAGCCAAAAAAATAGATTCTATAGGATCTGTTGTTGAATTCGTAAGTAAATCTTTAGGAATACTAATCCAAGATGTATCTTCATCGTTTGTGATATAATTTGATTGCAATTGATCTTCTCCAATTTGTAGCATCCAACTTGCAAAATTGACAATTTCTTTTTTTTCTTCATCCGATAAATCGGTTCTCGATAATCTCATGTTTTAAGTTAAACGGAATATTATTAGAGAATGCCATAAATACAAATTATTTAACGAAGCTTGAATAATCTGTTCTTTTGTTCCTCCTTGTATGACTGGTAAAATTTGTCTAAAATCTCCACCCAATAAAATGGGTTTACCCCCAAATGGTCTGTCAATTTTTTCTTCGGAAGATGTCGATAAAATATCACGGAGTGCTCTATCCAATGCTTCAAAACAGTACTTATTACACATGGGAGCTTCATCCCATATAATTAGCTCTGTTTTTTGAAGTAAATTTCCAAGATGAGTGTTTTTAGTGATTGAACATATCGAAGTTTCTTTCAGTTCAAACGGTATTTTAAAACGTGAATGTGCTGTTCTCCCATTTGGAAGCAATAATGAAGCAATACCTGATGAGGCAACTGCCAAAACAATTTTTCGTTCTGATCTTAATTTTGCAATTATCGTATGCCACAAAAATGTCTTTCCAGTGCCTCCGCTTTCATAGACAAAAAATGATGTTGATTTTTTTTGTTCAACAGCTTCAATTACGTTGTCGTATACAACTCTTTGACAACTATTTAATTTAGCGATAAGCTCAGAATGCTCATGCTTTAGTGCTTCACAATCGTAATCGAGTTCTTCTCTTATTAGTTTATTATTTAGTTCTAATATCTTTTGTGCATCTGGCATCGACAAATGATGATTTTTCAGCGAAGTCGCTGACATGTTGAATATTTTTTCAAGTTCATATAGAACACTATTTTTTAAGTCCTGTTCAGGGATTGTGAGATTAGGCATATTAAATTATAATCGTATTTTGTGTAAAATATCATCAGACATATTCCGCCAATGTGCATCAAGTAAATATTGTGGGTTTGAGACATTACAAAAGAGGATAAGTGTAACAAACAGTTGGCGGATTTGGTGAGATGTTGCGGCAAACGAAGATTCAGTCAGAGCACTATCCCATTCTTTATCGTCATCTAATAATCCAAATGCTAAACATGCTTCTCGATAAGTACTGTGTGTAATACCATGTACAGTTTTTATTGCATTGAAATTAAGACATCCTTTTTGAATATTTAATAGAATTCTCATGTAATATAATTCGCCTACCATTGGTGGTACATGTGCAATTCTGCCTATAGTTTGATAACGTTTTCTTGGAGTCCACATTTTGCTTGATGTATCCCACACAAACTTTGTAGGAAATTCTTCACAAGTCAATTCAATTGCTTTTCTATAAGTAGCATTTGCATCAAACCAAGCAGTGAGCATTGTAGAGTCTATATTTGGATTATCCAAAACTTTTTCGAGTGATTTAGCTTCATTAAAGACAATATTTTGTTCTGAGGGCAAATGAATTTTTAAATATTGTACCGCAGGGTATCTAGAATGAATTGAAAATTCGAACAGTCTCCACACTGCTTCATGAGGAGTTAAATATCGACAATTAAGGTAATTTTGGATTTCATCGTTTATATTATTACGAAACAAAACTCGAGCTCTATCAGGACTTTTATTTATGTATTTGAATAAATATTTAATAAGCATAGATTGAGAACATGATTCGACATTAATGTGAGCATTTTACCTCAATAATAAATTATGATTGTACGGAACAACGAAATTGTTCCCAACATGAACTCCAGCTTTTGTTACAAATTTCGAATCATCGTCACGTCGTCTATATACAGGAGCTCTCATCGTTTCAAAAATAGTCTCATCATTATATGATTTTGGAAAATATTTTGTACATTTTCCCTCGCGCATGCAGGGAGATTTTGAATTTATTTGTCCGCAAGGACCATGAATCATACACTGAGTCACAATTTGAAATAGTTTTGGATTAATCTTTTCATCTGGGAGTTCTGCTGAGATAATGGAATCAACATCATTTGATGTATAACATTTGTAGGTTTTGTGAAGCCAAAATAAAATATGAGCATGTGGTAATCCTCGTTTTTGAAATTCCACCGTACAAACATGAGCATCGATTTTACCAAATGGCACTCCAGATTTAATATGAGTAATCATATCATCTAATTATATTTTAAAAATTCTGCAAATTATATATGGTCAGTCTTCTGGTTTGTATCCAGGTTTCTTTTCAAAATATCTTACTATCTCTGGCCATTTTACATTGCAAGTGAAAGTTATGAACAAATTTGGATTTCCATAATGTCTACAAATTGTCATTGCATCTTGATAATTATTGATCATATCTCTAGGACTTCTAGTATGAGAACTCGGAAGAAATATTCTTTGTCCTACATTGCAAGACTCCGTAGTTCCGGCTGAAACAGAAGCAAAAAGTTCATTTCGTTTTTCAACTCTTAATTTGGCTTGGTTATTCCGAATATAGTCTAAATGGTTTTCTTCAACAGTTGCATAAGAATCGACTAAGTATTGTTGAAAAAGTCTTCCACCTTTTAACAAACTACTTTGGTCATGTTTCCTATCATGGAGTTGATGGCATATGTATTTAATTATTGTAAGTCTGATTTGTTTTTTCTCGTATTTTTATGTCGTTCGTTGTAATGACATATCAACTCGAAATCCATCTTCACAATAAGGAAAAAGTAATGGGTACTATAATGACATTAACTTTGGATGAATTTTGGAAATACGCTTTAAATGTCCATCATTTGATTCAACAATGATATCTCTATTGGAATTAAATTCTCCGATGTCACCAACAATTAACCCGCCAATTTCAGAAGTAGTCGGTAGTTCATATTGTTTACTATCAGTTGATTGTTGATCAAGCACTGTCATGTTAAATGTAGGCAATGTACTATTTTCAAAATTGTTTTGGACAGTGAGAAATTTTGTAGTTAATTCATTTACTTCATCAAACATTTGAACTAATCCCTCCACAATGTTGGCTTTTATTTTTTGATTGAGATGATTCGGGTCAATAGCATTAATACGGTTGGATGTTTCATTTATAGTGTCATAGACATATAATTGAGCATATTTAGGACATTCTCCTGGATGAGGTAATACAGAACCCATTAAATGATGCACTTGTCCACATATTTTAAAAACATAAGGAGTAGAGCCATTGTTTATACTCTTGTCAACTTTTGCACCCATCGAAGTAAAAGCAACCATTGAATTGTACACTCGAATATTTTCACGAAAGAGTATGCTTTCTCGACCATTAGTTGGATCTAAAAGATGCGCAAGAAATATTGGTGGTGGATTAGATGATGGAAGTTTAACTTATCCTTCATGACAACATGTTGTGTAAATTGAATTTCTTTTAAGTTTTTTCTTGAGGGCTTCATCAAGCTAAAAACAGGCTCCACAATCTTTGCATTCAAATGAATCATCACCAGAATCTTCATACTTGATAATCACATCTGTGATTACAATAGTTAAAATTCAGTTACCCCTTTTGATGTATGTCTGAACGATAGGAAAGAAAAAAAAAATTACTGACCTTGATAATTTTTTTGATAGGATGCTTGACCAAATTGAGTTGAAGTAATAACTGGACCTAATATAAAAATTAAAAAAATCTCATATTCAATGTTCAATTAAATCTTGCAATGAATAGGAAGCTCTATGACGGTAAAAGAAGGTTTGCTCAATGTACGTTACATGACTGTGCTTACTTGAGACTCTTTCATCAACACCATACATGCCAAGAAAATGAAGACTTTTTCGATTAATTCTTTTCTTCTTCGTAGCTGGATTTGATATAATGCTGACCTCAATTTGAATACAGCTTGATGGTGATGCTTCCTCATAGGGTGGTAACCCTTGGACAAAGTTGTCCGAGTTTGCAAAAAAAGCTTTCCTTTTTGTTAAAGGCTCTATCAATCAAAGCAAATGTCATCAATTGTTAAACATTATTAACTATTGCAGTAAATAAAAAAAGTTATCACGGTAAAAATGATTTTTTCATTATATGCTACATGACAGTTTACCAGAGACTCTTTGGCCAACATCATACATGGCAACAGATTGAAGACTTTCTTCACGGGTTCTTTTCTTTTTCTTAGATGATTTTGATCTACTTGCACTCGCATTTTGGATGCAGTTTGATGTCAATGTTTCCTCGTGGATTGGCAACTCTTGGACAAAATTCTCCGAGTTTTCAAAAAAACCTTTCTTTTTCGTTAAAGACCCTATCAATGTAAACAAATGTTATCCTTGTTAAACATTTCATTATTTATTACATTGAACTACACATTTGATCATCACAACTTTGTTTTTGATTGAGCACCTTATGCCCTACCCACCTAATTGACATTCACTAACATCATGCATGTCTAAATACTGTAGGTTTTCTTCGTAGGCCATGCTTTGCCTTCTCTCATCCGGCATTGGCTTTGAGCTCTTTTTGAAAATGGATTTTGACCTCGTAGCTGAAAATTGCAAAATGAAACCATTTGAATTAGACAGGTACAAAAATTTGCTTAGTGAAGATGATCTTGACAAATTTAATAATCAACATGCAAACATCTTACTAATACAAATCAGCAATAAAAAACACTCATGGCCATTAACCAAAGGACTTAGAAGTGACCATGACAATCACTTAACTATGGATATGTGTATTCTACAGCAAGCCCTAGTAGATTCCCTGTGCGTTGAAATTTCCAAACTTAGTAAATGCATGTGTCAAGGGCCTGGCAAGGTTATACCCTTGAATTGGTACGCCATTGCTAGACAGTAGTAATTTATAGGATCTACTACTGAATTAAACAAATTCATTTTGGCAAACAGTTCGAACTGAATATCCGCACCAGAAGATACGATCAAATAGAAGACCTCTAATTTGAAGCTAATTTGGAGCCCAGGTAATACAGATGCTAATGTTCCAGTCTAACATTGCCCAAATATGAGAAATCTGTACAGTAATCCGATAAAAAACATTGCTTAAGCGTGAAATATAGATTCTTCAAAACATTAACCGAGTTAGTGCCTTTATATTAGCATTAAAGACAGATAAACAGTTATAATTAGTAGTTTCACTTATAATCCAAGTGATCAAAGAACCGAAAAACTCTATCTACAATTATTTCCTCAAATCCAAAAATGTCAAACGAAGCTTTAGCATACCTAAAAGAGACCTAAGACACAAAAGTCATGAAGTTACCTTTTCTATCTTTTGGCTCCACCCACAATCGGTTTCATGTACATACGTATAATTATGTGTTGGACGATCAAAATATAGAAATTAATGACTTGGGATCTAAGTAACCAAGCTGACTAAGAGTAGGTTGGACTTTTAGGTCAGTGGTACTACAAAAGGTTTTGAGTCGGTTACGTACGTGGATCAATTTAAGTAACCACTTGAATTAAGAGTAAACTTTCCTAGCCAAATGAAAAGTAAAGAAACCTCTATTTTGGCAAAGAGTACATACATATGCTCTAACAATAAGAATCCACGCACGACCAACCTCCAACCTAATTCAAAACTAAACTGGAGACATGAAAAAGCATGGCCACTGGAACTATTAAAGCAACTCTATATAAATCTCAAGATAAAAACTTCGTACTTAGTAACACTTCCCATTCATAGATATGACATGCTTAAGCTAATACATATGATTATTGTACAACTCACATTAGTGTGGCCTGCATCTACTGTCCTTATACAATCAATTCACTCCCAATGATGTTCAAAATTAGGATCGAGAATTCTGTGAGGCAGTTCTCTTACCCAGGCCTAGGGGTAAAAAACGCTGCTCCATCATTCAAAGAACAACAAATTTATATAAACCATGCCATGACTTGACCTGATGAAAACAAAATCATCACCTCCGGAACCCAAACGGTGCAACACTAATCAAAAGAACAACAAATAAAAAACACAAAGACACAGACTTGTAAGCAATTGGGGCGGGAAAATGACTAAAGCAAAGAAAATCATAAGGGCATGCTAGCAAAAGGTTCTCGGTCAAAAACGATAGATTGACAGGTCACACAGTCTTGCTGGGCTCTCAGCACCCGCCGGCACATACACTTGGCAACCATATACCGAAATCGAAATCACAAAAACAATCCATACCAAAAACAATCACAAAAACAATCCATACCAAAAACAATCACAAAAACCAATCATATATAGCAACCATACACCGAAATGGAAATCAAGGCGGTGACGAATCAAAACCTTACAATCGTGCCGTTTGAAGGAGGAGAGAGGAGAGGACAAAAAATTGGTACCTTGAATGAGCAAAAGTTCAAACTCAACCAACAAAACTTATACGCTGAAATTGGGAGATCCAACCCTGTAGAGCAAACAACTTTTGTTAATTATGTAATAGCTTTACGATACACATATTCAATCCCTCCCTCCATTCATAGAAAGCTTAATGACAAAAAAACACAAAATTACACTACATATATATAAGCTTCGAAAACACACATAATCACCATCTCCATATATATAACCATATATATCAGCGAATCCCCTCACCATCTCTATATATATACATCACCACTCCACCCAATCTTAATTTAACTCAAATAACCTTCACAAATTCACAATCAAAAACCTTACAAATATGGAATCAGATGCTCCTATACAGTTCTTATACCCTAGAAGTTGAGCAAGATGGAGAGGAAACAAAGACGAAAGACATAAACAATAAAAGTTCTTATAATTTTAAAGAACAAACCCATCACTCGATGTTGGGATTCAAGAGGTTCGGTGCAAAACCACGGCAGAGATGGAGAGAGATTCCTAAGTTCTCTATTTCAGCGTTTTGTGTTCTGTTTTGAGTTTGAATAGGTACCAATTATATCATCTTTGCTTTTTCGTTGGGGTTTTTGGGTATAGTTTTAAAATTTGGATTAAAATTTGAAGTATGGAGGTGAATGAAGGCATTAAAGACAGTTGAGGGATGTAAACAGATGTTCATATCAAAACACTATTATTATTGGAATATGAACAAACACATTTTCTCCTTAACAAACGAACAAACACATTATTATTGGAATATGAACAAACACATCAAACCAAAACGTTATCTAATTGGAGATGGCGACGTTATCTAATTGAAGATCTTCAACATCAGTCCAATGCTAAAGAAATGGCCATTTTAGCCGGGAAGATAAAATAAAAAATGAAGAGGAAAAAAAAACTTAAACCATAGCAAAACCTCAGATATAGATCTGATTAACAACTTCGGCATCAAAAACACAAAATTAGAAACAATTGAGGATATAGCAATCTATGGAGATCATACAAAATAATTCAAAAGGGAATTGATCGAAAAACCATAAACCCCCGGCCAGGATCAACTTGAAGAACCCACAATTCAGATTGGATTCACAGAAGAGACAGAAGAAGAAGGAAAAAAAAAGAGGGATTGCGATGAAAGCAATGAATTACTAGACCAAAAAATCAGATCGAACCACCGAATCCAATTTTGAATTTCGAAAACAGATCACACCGGAATATCAACAAACATAACCAAATCACGTCACAAACAAAGACCCATTTGACAACAAGAAAAAGAAACCCAGAATTCTCTATTTTGCTCGAATCCCACGTCGAAAAAAAAAAAAACAAACAAACAAATCCCATTGCTGGCAACGTCTTCTACAGACAACTTTACTCCATGTTTTTATCACATTACTCTGATTCCAGTAAAAGAAAGAAAACAACAACTTTTAACATTCAACTATATCTATGGAAATACGACACTAACAACAGCTACATCCATAACTATGCTTGATTGCGCTTATTTATAATAACAAATAAACTTGAGCTACCAGTCTATTTTCTCACGCATAAGAGGAACCAAATCCCACAATGCCCATACACATGGATTGCTTAAAGACTACATCTCTTGCTATTAAAATGAGAACATGAAATCAAAGCAACTGATACACACTATCTAGATACATATATCTAGCAAAAATTTCAAAACCTACCTCACTTGAGAATCCTGGTCAGTTAACAAATGGGTTCTTATGGGTTTGGGTTTAGGTCTCCTTTGGTGTGCCGAAAGCCAATATTGTGCTACCCTGGCCCCTGGTCGAGAGTCTTCAGATTCGCAGAGATGAACCGAAAATAAGAAATTGATCAGAGAGACAAAAATCAAATTCGAGATCAATGATAAGAGTAAATTTGATCACGCCTACCTTGGCCGACAACGACACGGTCAGCAGCGAACGGATGAGGATCGACGAAGATGAGAGCAGCAATACTATGAGAGAGAGAGATGAGAGAAGCAATACTATGAGAGAGAACAGAGAGAGAGGAGAGAGATCGAGGATTTAACTTTGGAGAGGAAAGGTCTTTGGAGAGGAAAGGGAGAGGGAGAATAGACGGAAAACTTCTATGAATAGGGAAATGTACAGTAACTTGCAAGGAACAGTAACTTGGGAGGATGATTGTTATATAGGAAATAAATTTAAGTATTCATTAAAATCTTGATTTTAACAAAAAATTTAAAATTCTGATATATTCGATTCGAATTTAAAATAATCCTTTTAAATTTTATGTATTAAACAATCCACCGATTTAAATGGATTTTTACAGATCCCTGATTTTGTAGGATTCGAAGACACCGGGTATAAATACCAACCCTCCTCACAAATCAGGCCCCTCACCCCAGGGAATTTCCCGGATTCTGGTTTTCTTCTATGAACATTGTCTCTTCCACAAAACCCACTCTCTTCTCTTCTCATCTCTGAACCCACCCAATGCCGAACGGTCGCCTAATTCTCCCGAAACGCCATCGTCCGTCGTCCGATCGACTGTGTGAAGCGAGAAGACGGTACAGATGAACAAGAAGCTGAAAATCGAGAACAACCCAAGTGAGAATAGCGAAGGAGCTGTCGGGAGTGGCGAGTCGGGTCCGGAGACCAAAGAGTTACCCACTGCTGTTAAGCTTGAAATGGAGAAAGCCAAAGAGTACAAGCAGAAGAAATGGATTGTGGATTATGCTGCGCAGAGTAACAGAACTTCAGGTAATTGCTTCATTCTATTCAAAGAAAGGAACTTTAAGTTTTAAGTAGTTTTGTGAGGTATGGTGTATGATATGTTGGTTGAGATTTGAGAATGAGAAATGTAATGCATATCGAATTTGGGTATTTGAATCAGTGAATAGGTTTTAAGCAAAATGAGTCGAATGAGAGAGTAGAAAAGAAGTAGGGGAAATTGTCTGTGTCAAGCATGGATTTTGTGGGACTTGGCTTTGTGGATAAGGAGGGTACCGCACCCAGCTGGGTTGGTTCCAAACTCCGGTAGTGGGCAGTTTTCTACAAGGCAGGGTGCCGGAGGTTGAGATTATTGGAGACTGAATTATTCTAACACGACGGAGGATTCGAGGAAGGATTATTCGGAGACCGGAGAGTGTAGTGTAGACGGCGGAGAAAGTCGGGAGCTTTGGAAGTGGAGGTGTTGAGGCTTTTGGATGTAAAAACAGGAGAGTCGTCGTCGAATGGAGATGAAGGAGTTGAGGCTGGTAAGGAGGTGGCTGAGGAATACACAGAAAGTCGTCGAAAGGAGATGAAGGAGTTGAGGCTGGTAAGAAGGTGGCTGAGGAAAATTCAAAGTCGCCGATGATTGCAGGAAAGTTGTTAAATGGAGATGAAGGAGTTGAGGCTGGTAAGAAGGTGGCTGAGGAGAGCTCAACGTCGACAATGATTGTTGATGAAGATATGAGGTGATCATGGTTTTTTTTTGTGATTTGGGTTGGTTTGGTATTGCTCATCATTCATCAGTCTCCGAGAATTATACCAATTGATGATATATTGTGTCTCCTTAATATGCAGGGCAGCTCTTGAGAGGAAAAATAAGAGGGTGGTGTGGACCGATGATGAGGTAGAGGCTTTGAAGGTAATGTCTGTTGTCCTTTCGTTTGATTTCATCATCTGAAATATTATCAGCTAGTTCTGTTATGTTTCATTATTAAGTAGAAACTCTTATGGTTTGTTTATGTAAAGCACAGGGGCTAAGAGGCCTGAGCAGCCTCAAGGAAGTTAGTTCATGTGGAGTGTTTCCTAGACCGAATGACATTTTGAAAACGGCTTGATACTTACAATGTTGAACATTGGTGTGTCACCAGCATATTTTCCGTGACATGTTGGTTACTAATGCATTTCTTCATTCTCTACCTTTCAAAAGAGAAAGATAAAATGGAACTGAACAATCCCTTGTAGCCCATGTGCTTTTGTACTTCTTCATTGAGTTTCACGGATACATTTGCTGCCATAGATTAGTTAGTTTCCTATAGGTGGGTTTCGTATAAACTACATTGACTAGTTAGTTTCAAACATGTAATATATCAAGGTAATGATGCTTTAGGTGAAACGTAAAGACTAGCTAGTTTAAATCATGTAAGACATAGCAATTAGCTAGTTTAAAACTTTAAATCACATCAAAATATATAACACTAGGGTTATAAGTTTAATATAATGTTGGTTTGTACTTATAGTTGCTTCTATCTATTTGTTTTGTACATGTATGTCTATCATTCTTTTTATAAATAGACATTTATATACATCAGCATGTATGCTTCTGTTATAAGTTGGTGGTTACAATTGAATTTCTGGCGAAGATACATTATATGGTCTTGCATTGGTAGTATATAGGAATCCATTGGTCATGTTATGTGGTCTTGATAGTATGAAACCATTGTTGCTATTTAGGATGGTGTACTGTTATATGGCCTATTATCAACCATAAAGCAACTTAGGGCTTAAATAGTTATATTAGTATATATACATAATCGATGCGTTATGTATGCTGTTTTTTACTCAGAGACTGATTGTTTACTTTTTTTTTCCTGTATTGAATGACTATAGAGTAGATGCTATCTACTTAGATGTGTTGCGGTTGGACTTGCTTATTTGTCTTCTGTTTGAACTTCAATTTGATCTTATTTCTCTTTTGTTGATTAATGTGCACTGATTTTCATGCTTTAGCACTGATGCTTATCTTTTCTGTAGAAAGAACCTCCAAAGATATGCACCATTGTGTTCTCAGTCTTTATAACCAGTCTAGCGTTAAGATCAAAAGATGCAGGGAAGTGGAAGATAATGGTTTGGTTTTTATGATTTCAAAGAACGTCATGGAAGATTTGTTTTGCAATGTGGCAGAAGCGAAGAGGGTGGTGTTGCATCTCATGCATGGTTTAAGTTATGGAAGCTTCCTTGCATGAATCGTTCACTCTAAAGGGATTCATATATGCAAAGAGGTTATAATATGCCTACACATTTATGTATTTATGTAAGGCTTCAGTAAATGGCTAAGGACCATATGTATGTCCTTATTATACATGATTCTCTATTGGAAGAAATCTTATGTTTCCTTGGAAAAAAAGTTGTCTTTTGCAATAATTTTTTTATATTATTCGTATTTTTGGTTAAGTAATTTGACATTTAAATTCTTGGATTTTGCATAATCCCAAGAAATCATGATAAGACAATACAGAAGAATCCCATCCGTGAAGATTTAAAACAATAAACAATCTACAAGGATCTATAGATTTTATGAAATCCTTAAAAAATTTATTAAATTCTTGATTGAGTACACCCAAATACTTTGTAAAACTTTCCCCCAAAGCCTCCAAAAGACATGCACCTTCCCGCTTAAAATTAGTATAATCCAAAGAGGGCATTTAGTCTATCAATATCACAGCAATTATGATGTACCTTTTTTTCTTGTCTAAATGACATCTAACTTGCTCACATTGGTTTTGATGTAATTTCCGACGGACGGTCAGAGAGCATTGATTTCCGATTGGGTTTACTGTGGAACCCACGTGGGGGCCTGTCAATCAAACAAAGAAATCTAATGGGCGGATTTCAAAGCCCACATTCAACTCCAATTCACAAATCCCCGAAGATTCCGACCCACACAACAAAAAGCTTCGTTGGATTCTCTCTTCTTTAAAGCACCACAACAAATTTAATTTAACCAATTACTGTACCCACAACAGTAAAATAAGAGCGAAGGTGAGTGAGCTACAGTGCGACACACACACACACACATATATATATATATTTTTACTAAACATAAATATCGAAAGCTGCTGAAGCGCTCTCTCTCTCTCCGGAAACAAAACAAACCCTAACTTTCTCTCTCATCGATTCCCCGCTCGGTCAATGGTGTAACTTTTTTTAGGGCTCTGAGATTTCCAGGGATCTAATCTCTTTATCTCTCATCTCTCTAATGGCGTCGTCCGAGCTGGAGACGCAGCTTCTAGAAGCTGGTAATCGCCTCTTGGACCCTCCGTCCTCCGTCGTCGACCTCCTTCGTCTTCTCGATGTAAGCCTCTCTTTCTCTCTCTCTCGATGCTTCATCCTCTACGATTTCGATACTGTGTTACGATTCCAATTGTGTTTTTGTTTCTGTTTTTGAGATCCATGCCCGATTTGAAATTTGAATTGAGAGCTTGAATTGAACTGTTTACCTTCACTTGATTGCTTACGCTACGCTGACGTGTGCATTTCGTCGCTCTTAGCTGGAGTTGATAAGATGTCTCAGTAGTGTAATATGATACAATTGAGGCTGTAATTTTTGATAATGGTCAAGTTTTTTTAGTGTTGTTGAGGTCAGCACTATGTTTTTTCTTGTTTTTGCTGTTTTTTGAGTTTGGTTTTGCGAGACTAATTTAATGGAGGAATGGTGATATTTTAGAGGGTTGAGAGTTGTCTATCAAAAGTGGAACAATCACCAAACAAGTCGATGCAAGCAGCACTTGCTCCGTCGCAGAAGGCTTTGGTAGCTGATAAGCTTTTTAGGCATTCGGATCCCGATGTTCAAGTTTCCGTCGCATCTTGCATTAGTGAGATAACTAGAATAACTGCACCCGATGCACCATACGACGATGATCAAATGAAGGTAACATTAAGCATTCGTACTGGTTTGGTATTTCTTTTGTGTTTTGCTTAATTTCTAGAAACTAATCTTTTAACTCTTTGGTATGTAGGAGGTATTTCAGCTGATTGTGTCTTCATTTGAGAACCTACATGACAAGTCCAGCCGTTCATTCACAAAGAGGGCTTCGATTCTTGAAACCGTTGCAAAAGTCAGGTCCTGTGTGGTAATGTTGGATCTCGAATGTGATGGGCTGATAGTTGAGATGTTCAGGCATTTTCTCAAGGCAATAAGGTATATACTATATAGAAACTGGAGCTAAATCTTTTTGCTATTACTATTTTTCACTTGTGGAGTGCGACTTTAAGCTAATATGTTCTTGCAAACTAATCATTGCTTAATCTGCTCTTATTGTTTTCCAGGGAGTATCACCCAGAGCATGTTTTTACATCAATGGAGACAATCATGACTCTTGTTATAGAAGAAAGTGAAGATATATCATTTGAACTTCTTACAGCCTTATTAGATAGTGTGAGAAATGACGATGAGGTAAGTTGCTACTTTTAATGACAACTGATTCTTCCTACATTCCTTCCTTTAGGCTTTAGTAATTGATTGATTTCTTCGATTCTCAGGATATCCTGCCAATTTCTAGGAAGTTGGGGGAAAGGGTGATCGAAAGCTCTGCCATTAAACTTAAGCCTTACTTGGGACATGAAGTTGAAGCAGCTACGATTTTTCTAGATGATTACAGTAAAGTTGTAGCTTCAGCCTGTCTAGATTCTCCTAGTACCACGGAGGAGAATGATGTGCAGGATGCTGAAGAAGATGTGGTAAGACTTCCATAGTTAAATTATTGAGTCATCCCTAAGTGTTTTATTTTAAAAATTGAGAGATGACTAATAATTAAAAGGACTGAACAGGTGAACACTAATGATTAAAAGGACTGGCTTGTTGTTTTTCTCATCATTGTTTGGACTTCTTCACTTACTAGAGTCTGTTCATGTGTTTTTGTTGTTATCTAGTAATAAAACACTACTGTTTACTTTTACATACCTCTAAGCATGCATTGGTTTCTTGGAAAATGGAAGAGAGTGCTCCTCTTTTCTTCTTTGTAATACTTGGTTCATAATAGTGTTCTAAAATTGGTTCTGGTATTTACTGTTACTTCAGGAAGAGAAGTCAACAATTAGGGAATCTTCAGAAGAAGCACCCCAGGTTGGTAGCTTTGTTCTCTTCCATCAATGTCTTCATTTCTCTAGCCAACTACTTTGTTGGCAGTATAATTTTGTTGAAACTCTGATCTGTACTTGCAGGTGGATAAGGACAACTCCACTGCGGCAGTTCCTTCTGACCAAATTGATCCATCTTTGGCTGGTCTGAACAATTTAAAGAAGCATGAGCAGGTTGAAGACACGGAGGAAGTGAAAGGTTTTCCAAATACTTCAACTGCTGCTGAACCTGATCATATGGAGATTGATAAGGCTGTCGACTCAGAACAAATGCCAGAACAAGTTAGTGAGGAAAAAGATAAGAATCCTACTATGTCAACCGTGCAACCTGCAGACAGTCTTCAAGCTGATGATGAGGAAAAAATCGAGGCACTTCCGATCCCTAAGAGTGGCTCTGAAGATGTTCCCAGTTCACCTCGTCACGGTCCTGATGTGGAGGCAGCTGCGCCTGCAGAGAGTGAGAAAGGGTCGGATATCAATCCCTCTTTGAGTGCATTGGAGAAGGAATCAACTGATGTTGCTCCCCAATCGTCTGGGAGCCTTCCTGATGAAAGCCATCCCCAAAAGGATGAACGGCATACAAAGGAAGATGATTCAAATATGGAGGCTGCACCTATTGCAGATGATGAACCTGAAAAGGCAACTGATGTAACAAGTGATTCAGAATCAAAACCAAGTAAGCGCTCTGGGAAGAAGGTCTCTTCTGGGGGTTCAAATGAGAATGAAGGACCTGTGGTGATTGCATTGGAGAAGGAATCAACTGATGTTGCTCCCCACTCATCTGGGAGCCTTCCTGATGAAAGCCATCCCAAAAAGGATGAACGACATACGAAGGAGGATGATTCAAATATGGAGGGTGCACCTGTTGCAGATGATGAACCCGAAAAGGCAACTGATGTAACAAGTGATTCAGAATCAAAACCAAGTAAGCGCTCTGGGAAGAAGGTCTCTTCTGGGGGTTCAAATGAGAATAAAGGACCTGTGGTGATTGCACCTAAAAAGGAAAGTGGCACTGCTAGTGATTCAGAGGCGAAGCAGAAATCGTCCAAGAATGAATCTACCGGGAATTCCAATGAAAATATAACTTCAGTTGCTGTAGATGCACCTCAAAAGGATAGTGACACCACGAGTGATACAGAGGCAAGACCAAAAAAAGTTGATGGAAGCAATAAAACTAGTGATGGATCTTCTGTAAAGCAGTCAGAAGATAAGAAGGGCACACGTAGTAACGTTGCTTCAAGAAGAAACTCAACAAAATCATCTGCTGTGGACAAAGATGACAAGGTACCATCTTATTTACCTGGACTTATTCCTGTTGTCTTTATTTTTTCATTGTTATTGCTAATGTTTTATTGCCAATTTGTATAATATTCCAGGAGATGTCGAGACCAAAGTTAGCTAAAAAATCAACTAAAGATGAACTTCCATTAGAGGAGACCCCCAAGACAAGTTCCAAAAGGAAGCGGGCCTCTGCGGAAGAAAAGGTATGCATGTTTAAGCCTAAAGCACTGTAGTTCATGTGTTTCAAAGATTACCATTTTTTGTGGTGTGACATTTGATATTAGAAATCCTTTTTGTAAAACAATCTCCCTCAGCTACTGTTTGCGATATGGATTAAGATACTCTTTTTCTAGCTGTAGGAGTACATGATAAAGTTTCTATGACGCATGTGTTCAAAATTACTAAATTAGGCCGCCACATTATCAATTAAAGAGTTTTGGTAGTTCTAATATAACATGCTGCTATACCGAAGGGTGGTTAGAAGAACAGTCAGTCCCATGGTTTGGTCACTTGACTTCAATCCCTCTCTCTGTACCTACTTGTTATTGCTGAAGTTTCTAGATATTGAACCATCCAGCAGGATTCTGAAGTTTGGGAGCCTGAGTGTTTATAAGGCAGGGTGAATGTATGATACTAAAATGGACATATAGTTTTATCACCACCACACTAAATAATTTCACCCCCTTTCGATGTAAGCTCATGAGCACGTAATCCTGCCATGAACTTATAAAGGGACTGCCCTTAGTTTTGGTTATTTTAATGAATGCAGTTCAAGGAATCCTGCTTGTGTTAAGCTCTTTCAATTAGTTATGAGATTCTTTGATTTTACATGCTTATTTTTTTTAATGATTGCCTTCCTTTTATTTAGCAACCTGGTGGAAAGGAGTTGAAAGACGTTGAAATTGGTTCAAGGATCAAAGTTTGGTGGCCTGATGATAAAGTGTAAGCACGGATCTCCCATTTTTTTTAAATTTTCTCAAACCATTGCTTGAGATGCACTGGGGGCAGGACTGTTTTGGTCTGGTTTGAAGTTTTCTATACATGTAACATATTAATTCTTGATCTGTGCAGTTTGGTAATAGTTTCTCCATATCGCTGTAGCCAATATGATTCTAAATGGCTTCATTTGTACTAGCTTTGCAATTCATGTTCTACTATGCGCCTAAATTTCATTAGTATCAATCATTTAAACATTTTTATTCATTACAGATGTTCATGGACAATAGTTAAATCTCCTAAGAACAAATCTGTTATAGAAGATTCTAAATGGCTTATTGCTGGTTTTTTTCTTTTTCTTTTTGTCTTGATTTCTCTTTCCTTGACAAATAGTTCATGCTCCCGATGATATAAAGCAGGTCTCTAAAAAGTATGATAGAATTCCCTAATTGGGATCAAAAGCTTTCTAGAGTCTAGATTTTCATTAAGATTATACCCTTGTAAGTGTAAAAACTTACCTTTCTAATTGTGTTGATGTTCCAATTATTGTTTTGCAGGTATTACAAAGGTGTTGTCGCTTCTCATAACTCTACTACAAAGAAGCATCTGGTGCGATGCTTACTCCCCAACTTTATTTTTGTCATTTTAATGGAGGCAGTGTAAATTTGAGACTTCCACCGAAATATCTTACTGGAAGTTAACATTCTTATAATTTTTTGTATAATTGCCATCTTGTACAGGTGAAGTATGATGATGGAGAAGAAGAGAGATTAGTTCTAAAAGATGAAACTTGGAAGTTTGTTGAAAGTGACTCTGAATTGGATGGGGTAGGTGACTGTCATATTCTATGTGTTAGTTTGAGTTCTGCCCTACTTAAGTCCGTGATACCATTTTGTTAACAGGAGCAAGAAGCTGAGGCGTCAAGTCAAGATGGCTCTTCCGAATTGTATGTGCTCGTCACTTCTGATATACACTTGCTAATTTCAATCATTACAGTCTCAAACATGTCTTAATCTATCCAGTTTAAAGTTTAGTTTGGTTTTGTATCATTTAGTTTCTGATGAATAGCACACATGTGCACTTAATCTTATGGCATGCCTTGTTGATCATATCGAGTTGGGCCAGATCTTTATAGTCCCTCATCTGCATTTTTATTGAATTGAGAAGTGCTTGTTGCTGTTCAGGGTCCAGTGTGGTGTTATAAAAAGTCTAGTCAGATATGTATAAATAACTATTTGAAACTCTATTCCCTTGCCAACCATGTCACTTGGGGATTGGGCTTCTGCAGTGTTGGTATCTTTTAAGATCCACACAAGGACTTGTATTCTATTCCTGAAGATAGGTTGTGGTTTAGGTTTTTGTTGCGTCCTATGATGCAGTGTTGCCGTACTTTTTGTATAGCACATAAGCACTTACATTTGTTCCTTGCTATATGTTCTGTAAATTTATTCTTACATGTCTCAGAAGTCGAATATGATTCATTGTGCTGTTGTATGATTTCTGTTTCTACATAGGACTGCCAAGTAAACCAGTTTGCTTCTTTTATGACTAATCTACTTTGCGGTTACACTATTAAATTGTCACCAGGCCCCTGAAGAAAGCAAGAAGCTCTGGATCAACAAAGAAAAAAAAGATGGATGCTGCACCCAAATCGTCAGTGCTGTCTTGTTTTAACGTAGAGATTTCTGGTCATTTTTTTGTTGCTGGATTTCTCATGTTGAGTTTGATTTTGTAGGGTTGGAGGAGGTTCATCCAGCAAATCAAAAGGTAGAAGCACTACCAAGTCTGGTCGTAAATTGGGAGATAGCAAATCCAAGGCTGTTGACAAATCAGAAGATGACCGCGTAGAAAAATCGAAGGATCAAACTCCAAAGAGTGGTGGCAGAAAATCAAAGAACAGTGAGTCGCAGACACCCAAGAGTAGCAAATCCAAGGAGGTTGCGAGCAGCACCCCAAGAGGTTCTAGCAAGTCGAAGCTAGTTGCAGAAAAGAGTGGGAAGTCAAATCAAGGAACACCAAAGACTGCCTCGACTCCCAAGGGCAAATCCTCCCTTAGTCGTAGCAAAGCAAATGGCAAGACTAAATCTGGTTCAAAGGCAAGAGAGAGTGAGGATATGGAGGTGGACTCTACCGATTCCGAGAAAACACCAGAAATGACCAAGGGGAAATCAACAACTCCGCCCAAGGCACAGGGAAGCCAGAGCAAGTTTGGTAAGAAGAGAAGGAGAGGAACCAGGAGTTGAGATTTGTTGCATCCATCCAGAGTTTGATAGCCTTGGCACTCTAGCGGATGTGTGTCGGTAGTAGGGATTAATATCTAGTTTTTATTTGCATCTCTCCCATGTTTATTTAGATTTAAGTTATTTTGGAGGCCAAGAGTAGAGAAGTTTGAGGTTAGCTTTGTTAATTTCATAGCTAATGTTGATATTGTTTGTTAGGCTTGAGAACTTTTGCTGGCGGAGTAGCATAATTCTAATTAAACGCTCGTCATCGTGTTCTAGCTCCACCGTGGGTTAGTTCTGATTGAACCTCGTAAATTTTGCTAAAGGCTACGAGCTTGTTTTCCTGATATATATAGGAAATTGGACCTCATAAAGGATTGGTGAAGAAGAGATTATAACCTTTTGATTTTCTTCTGTCCAAAGTCCACACAGAGTCACAGCATACGAACGCAATATTGGATCCCGGCCCTTCCATCGGCTTTGAAGGCTAGCTACATGCATTGGGGGGGGGGGGGGGGGGGGGGGGGGGGGTTGCACGAAAATTCTATTACACTTTGAAAGTTCTGCGTACTTCCAAGTCATGTGCGGTGCACATGATTGCCTAATAAAACTATAGCCATCAGATTTAATCCAACGGACAAAAGGAGATTACCGGCTAAAACGGTAGCCTAGAACTGATCGAACGGATATGTGAAAACGTTCGTGCGAGATTGAGAGAGAGTATTTTGAAGGGGGCTGTAGCAGACCTCAATTTGAAGTATTACATGAGATGGATGGGAATCGTTTGGGTTGCCATGCAAATCGATTGGGTTTCAAAGCTCTGATTCTGTAATTTGAGTTGAATCGATCGGGAACTTCTATTGCTCAACATCGTACGTCTATAGTCGATCGTCTGCTTTGAAGAATCAATATCAGCTTCAATGGTGAGAGAGAAGGACTCACTAGCCGGGGAATTGTAGACCTCTCGCCGGTCTCTCTACCGGAATTGCTATCGGAATCGTCGTAATCCCGGTGTCAGGTAAAAGCTAGTTCAGTTGCTTTGAACTGTTGTCGTTGTTTATGACGTGAACTTTAGTTAACTACTTTACATTTGGATAGTGTTGGTTTCATTCTAATTTGATTATTTGCTCCAAGTCACATAATGGAGCAACGAAACCAACGAAGAGGAAGAAAAATAAATTAGAACAAACAATATACATATCGAGTATCTTGAACACCAAACTTCAAGCTCTCCCAAGACACAAACTCAAAACACGAGAGAGAGAGAGATTTGTGTAAAAACATTGTTGAATTGAAGTTTCGATACTCTTGTTTCGGAGTAGATTGATTAAGATGATGACTGAGGGAATTGGCTAGCTCATAAGAGATCCTGGCTGATTTACTAAGTAAAGCTTTGTTCTTGTTTTGTTGAACGTGTCATGCTTGAGATAGTGTAAATACATTGTTGAGGTTTTTGATACTCTTGTTCGGAGTAGATTGGTTGAAGATGATGAGTGAAGGAATTGGCTAGCTCAGGATTTACTCATCATAAGATTCCTGCCTGATGTAATTAGTAAAAGCTTTGTTCTTGTTTTGTTACCCTGATGTTTGAGACATTTAAGTCTTAAGTTTGTCTTTGTTTTATCTAATCTGAAATCTGAATATTTGATTGCTAATTAAGATTCAAGGTCTCTTGATTAGAGAAAGAAGCAAGAAACGGGCATCTTTGTTGTTGTTTTTTTTGATGAAAAAATGTGTTTGGTGATCTCACTGCTAGGTTGATAGATGCTTGAGGTCCTGTTAAACAAACCAAAAGCAAATATATAAGTAAACAAACAGAATTGAATATCAATAGAGGGAAACTTTCAGCCCCCAAATCCAAGCACTCCTGCAAGATGCGTCGGTGTATTGCAGAGTATTAACGAATATAATTAATCATGATCCATATGTTTTCATATTTTATTGATTAATCTGATGATGGTTATGTGTAAATGGATAGTGTGTTGTATGAGTTTGCGTCTAAATTTGTTGAATTGTGTATACGATGTTTGTGCTTGCAATAGAGGCTTAAGAAATTGAATCGGATGGTCTTACATTTGCATTCGTGTGGTTGTTTATGAGATGATCTTTGTTGATAAGCCGTGATTATTTATCGTTTTATTGGTGCAATGAGTAAAACAAAATCTACGAGTTCGAACAAGTATAACATATTGTGATATTGATAACTCCTTGACCCTTTTGTTGTCATTTGGCTACTTTTCATATGATTGTTACGAAGTAGTGTGTATTGGGTTTGTGCTTTCGAGTTCAGTTGCAGTGTTATGATACGCAATTTATTTACATTGCAGCTTGCTTAATTCTCATTATGTTGATAATGGTTCTTCTGTGCAGAATAATCCTGAGGGCGGTGGTCTTGAGGCTCTGTCTAATAAGGTCGAAAGTCACTCTTCCAATCCACAGGTATATTACTGATAGCATTTGGTCATTCACAGACACACTGGTAATTTGTTGTAGACTTTGGTTATATTGGTAGGTTGTTTTTCTTTTGGTGTTAGATTTAGGAGGAGGAGAAGGAACATGTATATATAGAGGAACCATTTTACTGGAATTTTTGCATAAAGCTTGAAAGTTTATTTGTAATTCAGTTGATTGCTGAATTAGTGAATTTACATTGGTAAGCTTTTAGTAGTTTTTACTTGAGGTGAATGGTTGTTAAAGCTTCAGTCTTTGGCTATCCTCTTTATGAATGTATGACAATGCAGTGTAAGTTGTGGAGTATGTTTCTATGGTAATGTAAATTTTTTGTAAGTTTTAATAGGTTGTAGATTGTGGTAGTAGAAATTTACGAATCAAAAGATATTAGATATGAAAGTTGGACATGCAGTCTTTTTAACAATGGCTTGGGGTGTTTATGCAAGAGCGTAATACTGATTCAAAAGACTGAAATTTCATAGGAGCAAAATATTGTTACAATCGAAAGACTGAAATTTGTCAAGGTAGAAGTTATGAACACAGAATTTAGTTTTTTTATTATTTTTTAATCAAAATTTGGTTTAAATATTATAGTATATTTATGTTACATTATAATAGGCAGGATAAAGGTGCAACATAAGAGGGTCTAAGATGGAGCATGACAAAGAGGAAGACAAAGCCGGTGAAGGCAACTACAATGGAGATGAGGGTGATGATAATTTTGCAAGAAGGAAAACTGATCTCCAATTCAATGGGATCTATTTCAAGAATTTGCAGTCTGAAGACATGATTGGGCAGTCTTTTAGCTCACTAAAAGAAGCGGAAGATTTTTATCTGTCTTATGGCCGTGTACTTGGATTTGGTGTACGAAATGATTTCTGTCGTAAGGCCATTAGACATAATGAATTAGCGTCCAAACAATGGTGTTGCTCATGTCAAGGGCATCGAAGAGAATGAAAAAATGGACAACTAATGATGTAGCCTGTCTTGCACGCTTAAAGGTTAACTATGATATGGTCAAGAAGAGGTACAATGTTACAAAATTTGAAGCGGCTCACAATCATAAACTAGTGTCTGAAGATGAATGTAATTGCAAAGATGCATATGTTGCTCAGGCACAAGTAATGAAAAATGTGTCTATTCGAACATGCAAGATCTATGAGTATATGGTGGATCAAGCAGGTGGTTACTCACAAGTTCCTTTCACTGCCAAACAACTGTATAACAAGATGAATGCGGTGACGAGGGACATTATCTTTGAAGGTGACACTGAGGCTGCACTTTCATATTTGAGCGGAGAGGGTGGTAGTGACAAACGGTTTTGTTGCAGAATCAGCATCGATGAAGACAACAAATTGTGCAACCTATTTTGGAGAGATCCTACATCATTGATGGACTATTCCTGCTTTGGAGATGTTATCTTGTTTGACAGCACTTACAAAACCAACTGCTATGGCAAACCACTTGTCTTCTTTGTTGGATCAAGCAACCACCTCACCACTGTTGTGTTCAGTTGTGCTTTATTGATGAATGAGACCGTTGAATCCTATAAATGGGCATTGGAGACCTTCTTTTCTTCAATGGATGGAAAGAGACCAATAGAAATACTAACAGATGGTGACCAGGCAATGCGGAGTGCAATAGAGATGGTTTTCCCCGAGTGTCCCCACATATTATGTTCTTGGCACATCGGTCAGAATGTCACTACTAATAGTAAGTGCTCAAAGTTGATGTGGGGTTTAATGTCTCCGGTTGAATTTGAAAGACAAGGGGCTGAAATGATGGAAACTCACAGACCAAATAAAGTTGAATGGTTTGAAAAAAAAGTATAGAAAGCGTGAGAAATGGGCGCAAGCTTATTGTGCAGGAAAGTTATTGGCAGTTTTTTGCCAATATGCGAAGTACATAACAGTGTGAAGGAATAAATAGATATGTGAAAGACTTTTTGCATTCCGGGATAAAGTTGGTTGATCTGGTGAAAGGCATTTTCAGAGCACATCGTCGATTGAGAAATACGTATAGAATGACAAATTTTAAGTTTATGTACTCTAGCCATGAACTCACCACGCATCTATCTACTCTTGAGGAGCATGCAGCAAACACATACACTGATAACGTGTTTTTTCTGGTGAAGAAGGAATTAGAAAAAAATGGTGGCCTAATCACAGACAAAGTCGTAGAATTTGATGGAGGTCACAGGTACTTAATGTACAAGCACAGCAAGCACAAAAAAAGACAACCACAATCTACTCACCTACAGACAAAGAACGACCTCTGGTATGTTCATGTATGAAGATGGAGTATGAGGGTATACCATGTTGTCACATACTAAATGTCTTGAAATATGAAGAGAAATCTGAGATTCTGGCTGCATTAGTTTTGAAGCGATGGACGAAGATTGCCAAAAGAGGTATACACAATGATGAGGAGCGACCCAAAGCCCCAAAAGAAGAACCAGATGCTAGGTTTTGCGATTTAACCGGAAGGCTATACAAACTAGCATACCATGCTTCGCGCTCAAAGAAAGGATGTGATTTGGTGAATGAAGAACTTGATAAAATGGAAGAAATAATAGAAGCGACTATGGTTGAATTGGAAGTAGCGCCCAAACCCGAACGACATGAGAATATTATGAGGGACCCTGATGTGGTAAAGTCGAAGGGAAAGAAAAAAGTTGCAGATAAGTCACAAGACAATGCCGCTGGTGTTAAAAAGCCAAAAAAGTGTAGTACTTGCGGAAATTATGGTCAATTTAAGAACAAATGCAAGAAGAACACTTCAAAGGCAAGGGATAATGATAAAGGGCAAGATTCCAGCTCATCCTTGCCTAATCAGAGTATGGAAGATCAGCCCAAAAATGGCAGTGGAAATAACAGTGCAAGGACATCAACTATGGCTAATGCATCTGGTGCTTTTCAGAATGGACCTATTAACAGTGGTGTGATGAACCCTTTCCTAGTTGGCTATCCTGGCAGTGCTCCTCACTTGGGCCCAAGCGCCCCCCCCCCCCCCCCCCCCCCATGCCTCCTCTTATGCATCCGAGTTATATATATGGTGGCTTTTATGGCCCCCATGAGATATTCAAGTACTATGTACGCAAATGGAGTGATGCCCAGAGTCTCAACCAATGGTGGAGGTAATGGTCTCGTGCATGGATCACGTAGTGTTGCTTTGTAGTAGATGATTTGTAGACTTTGAAATCATTGATTGGTATTTTGAAGAATTCAACATGTACTTGAAATTCTATATATGTATGATTCACCTCGTGGAGAATATGATAATTTTGGTGCAATGGTGATATATGTTGATAAATATGATGAATCATTTTTATTATGATTTATAATTTGTGTGTAGTTGAATGTTGATGAATGCAAGTTAATGAAATAAATTGTCTTGGTAGTATTAAAAAGTTAGAAATGCAAAACTGCATTCCTTATCGGCAATAAAGGTAAACGAAAAATCAAAAGATCTTTGTTGTATGGCAATGTATAGAAAACTTGCAAAACAAGTTTCTTGTTTGGGAATTTTTTTAAAATAAGTAATTTGATTTCTTCATGTGGAGAATATGATAAATATGATGCTTTACTTTGATTACCATAATTTGAGAATGTGTACGGTTGAATATTGATGAATGCAAGTTATAATAAAATAAATTGTCTTGGTGTAGCATTAAAAGTACAAAGGTACAAAGCTGCATTCCTTATCAACAATAAGTGTACAAGTAAAAACTTTGCAAAAAATCTTTTTCGTGTGGCAATTTATAGCAAAACTTGCAAAATAAGTTTCCTGTTTGGCAATAATATTTGTATTGTTTTGAAATAAAGTTTTTTTTTCTTTATGCAGAGAATATGATAAATATGATGCTTCACTTTAATTACTATATTTTGAGAATGCGTATAGTTAGAATATTGATGAATGCAAGTTATAATAAAATGAATTATCTTGCTATAGCATTAAAAGTGAAAAATGCAAAACCACGTTCCTTATCGACAATAAGTGTACAACTTTCCAAAAGATCTTTCTCGTTTGGCAATTTATTGAAAAACATGCAAAACTAACTTCCTGTACGTATGGCAATAATGTTTGTATTTTTAAAAATAATTAATTTTTTTATTCTCGTAGACCATATGATAATTATGATGATGTTAGGACATTAATTAGGTGACATTTGACGACATGTTAGGACATTATATGATGTTATAAGACCTTCTATGGACATTTTACGACAATCTATAATATTTTATGACATTCTATGAAAATTTTATGTGACATTTTATGACATACTATGGACGTTATATGGTCATTTTGTGACATTGAACGACATTCTATGGACATTATGTGACATTCAATAATGTTATTCGACGATTTGTGACATTGGATGACATTATACGACATTCTATGACGTTTTATGACATTCAATGACCATTATGTGATATTTTTCGACATTTTATGCCAGTCTATGGACATATTGTGATAATTTATAAACGTTTTATGACACTCTATGTACATTTTATGACGTACTATGAACGTTCTATGACCATTTTGTGACATTTTATGATGTTTTATGACATTTTATGTACATTTTATGACATATTATGAACATTCTATGACCATTTTGTGACATCGAACGATATTCTATGACCATTTTGTGACATTTTTATGATGTTTTATGACATTCTATAACCGTTTTAAGACATTTTATGAAATTTTATGGACATTATGTGACATTCAATGACGTTATTCAACGATTTGTGACATTTTATGGCCAATTTGTGACATTGGATGACATTTTATGACGTTTTATGACATTCCACGACTAATTAGGAATATTTGGGTTTTTG
Organism: Geum urbanum; assembly: GCA_946800695.1. Lineage (NCBI taxonomy): Eukaryota > Viridiplantae > Streptophyta > Magnoliopsida > Rosales > Rosaceae > Geum > Geum urbanum. The sequence goes on along the minus strand of OX326998.1, from coordinate 482,808 downwards.
TTCGACGTTTTATGACATTCAATGATCATTATGTGACATTTTACGACGTTTTATGTCATTCTATGGACATATTGTGATAATTTAAGACTTTTATCACGTTCTTTGATGGTTTGTGATCTCTTGGGAAGTTTGAGGTTTTTCTTCACTACCACATTAAGTACCATTGCCGGCGACTTTAAGTCGCCGGCCTTGTTTTTTTTTCCGCCGGAAATGACATTACCGGCGACAAGTCGCCGGTAATGCTGTGGCCGGAAATTGGCCGCTGGTGAAAGCATTACCGGCGACTTATTTTTGATGTCGCCGGTAATGTCCTTAATCATTGCCGGCGACTATGCTAGCTCCGCCGTGGCCGGAAAATGAGGACATTGCCGGCGACTTTGGTCCAAGTAGTCGGCAATGGTTGGAGAAATTTTTCAAAAAAAAGCCGGTTCTAGATTGGGCCCAATTCCAGAACCTGCATTGAAAAACATAAACCGTACAAATACAAGTTCAACAGTACACACATAGTTGTCCAACGTACAGTACAAATAGCAACAATCCGAAAATAAACTACAACTACACGTCAGGGTCGAGGAACTCTCGGGTCAGGATCGAAGAAATCCATGTATTCATTTGAACTCCGGTGGCTACCCTGGTCTTGCTGTGGCGGTGACTGCTGCAGTGGTGGATAATTGTGGAACACAGGTACCGGGGGAGGTGTGAGGAGCGGTTGTCCAGTAGTCTGAGCCGCGTACATCGTCTGCATCCATGTGAACATCTGTGTCTGCTGCTGGACCATGAGTCGGTGTTGCTTGATCATCCCCCGGTACTCGGCATCTCTGACTGCCTGCTGCTCGGCCATCTGCCTCCTTTGCTCCTCCAACTCCCTCTGCGTCCTCTGAAGCTCCGCTGCTAGGTTACGACTAGAAGTTGAACTTCTTGACCCGGTAGAGTATTCCGAAGTGTTCTTCAATACTCCTTCGCCCGCCGAGCCCATTCCCCTGCAGTAGTAGGTATTCTTTCCAGTCCCGCACGCTTTTGCCATGATCTGAGCCGCTATAGGGCGATCAAGCGGATCGCTCTGAGAGGCATACTGGGTCACTTCTTCCTCCAAGCAGTCAGGATGGTTGTTCCGAGCTATATTCATGGTGACTTCTGTGGCCGCCTCCTCCACTCTCGCCTAATTGAAAAGCGAATATGAATAACGTATTATTTAACAAAATAAATTAATATCGAAAAATAGTTTTATTAACACATGCATATGTGAAGTACAAAATACAGAGGCGAAAGACTTACCGCTTCTTCAGGGCACTGCGGATAGAACTTCTGATGAATAAACACCAACGGGTTGACTTCTTGTTGTTGTTGCGCCATACTCGACCAACCTAAATAGTTGAGTGAACCTGCATGATGGGCCTTGGTGTTTTTCAATCTATTATCCCGGTTCATCTTGGAAATTGCCTTGTTTGATAAACATATGTAAAAAAATTAGTAACTAACTATTTCAATGTGATACGATACATTAGGGTTGTAAGATATATTCAGGATTCATACCTTCGCTTTGGGGTGTTCGAAGTGGGCTACCAGCCACAGCCACTCATACTCCCTAAACCGGAATTCGCTAGGGGTAGAACCTCAGCCTAGCTCCTTGTACTGTGCGTAATATTTGGAAAGCTCGTTCTTCCACTCTTTATACCTATATTAACACCAGAAAAAAAGTTAGAGATATTAAAACACTTGATAAACAAAAATATAACTCGATATATACTCAAATAACTCGAATCACATCACCTGATATGTATTTGACACTTTACCCACGTGTGAATAAGGCATTCATCCACGTCAAACCACAGCTGTAAGATGAATATATAAACGGTAAAATTATATATTTATTCGGACTTAATTAATAAATGTAAAATTTACGTAATGAAAATACGATTTAACTCACACTCAGTGCATTATGCACTTGCATCTTCACGTAGAGAGGCACAGATTCCCAATCTGGCCAAAGCATTGGGACCTTGTCCTGCACGACGGCCCCGGCCATGCTGGCATACTTTCGCGTGGTGTCAAATGCCTCGATCACCTCGCCATGCTTATTGGCGCGCCCTAATGAGCGTTTTCCTTCCCCCGGTGACCTGCTCAAGTCTCTTCCCGGTGCGGGTGCCTCTAACCCATTTCCTTTTTCCAGTGCCATTAACGAAATTGCCTAATAATACAATGTCAACAAATTGATATCATTAATTAAACCTATCGTAAGTCTTAAGTAATAATTAAGTAATCAATCTTTTTAAATAAACTTATACATGCATCGTCCGTTTTCTGGTTGGTGCACCTCGCACTCCAAAGATACACGGGGTCGAACGGGATGAAGTTGTATGCTTCCTCCAAGCTCAGGAACTCCGGCCGCCCTTCAATGTAAATAGGCCTCTCCCTATCATCGAATTCAGGGATCACATGAATCTCGTCGGGGAGGAAGAGACCGGACGGCGGAGAAAGATGAGGCATGGACGATGAGGCGCCAGCACCATCTGCCTCAGATGATTCCCGTGAAACGGGAGTAGGCACCGGGCCAATATGGGGCATTCGGATGGAGGGAGTTTCTGATGCCCCCGTTGACTGTCGCTCGTCTGAGGGTCTGCTGACTGAGGCTCGAGGCTGGACTGGGGGTTGCACGGATCCGGATCGTGCAGCTTCCTCCTCTCCTCGCGCAGCTAGCAACATTTGTGTGCGAGCATTCATAATTGGCCCACTGCGCGTGTTGCTGACTGCGGCTGCGGAAGCTTGACTACTGCTCCCTCCACTATTTCTAGAACTCTCCGTTTGATGCCTTCAAGCCAATTTGCAGAAAAACCTCCTGCACATCCAACAATTAGTCCTGGTTCCAACCAGTTACGGTTCCGGTTCCGGTTCCAAACGGGTCCGATTTCAAACGGTTCCGGTTCGAAACAGTTATCGGTTCCAACAATGAGTCATGGATTCGGTTCTATGACAAATCGGAACCGGAACCATTTGGAACCGGAACCGTTCGGTTTCAAAATGTTCCGGTTACAAACAGTTCCGGTTCCAAACAGTTCCGATTTTAAACCGTTCCGGTTCCAAACAGTTCCGATTTTAAACCGTTCCGGTTCCAACCAGTTACGGTTCCGGTTTTTCATACAACCTAATCGAGGACTAATTGTTGGAACCGATAACGGTTTGTAACCGGAACCGTTTATAACCGGAACCGTTTGATACCGGAACCGTCTGGAACCGGAACCGTTCGATTTCGGTTCCGGTTCTAGCGGTTATCGGTTCCAAACCAAACGGTTCCGGTTCTAAACCAATCCGGATCCAAACAGTTCTAAATGCGGTTATGATAGCGTACATTAAATTAAACATTAAACATTAAATTAAATTGCATCATATCATATCGATCATTACGAATATAATTATCAAAATATCAATTAATTATTACCCAAATGCTTATTTAACCAATTAATATACGACTACAAATATACCTTAAATTATCAACTATATCAATTAATCCAAATCACCTTAATTTGCCCAACACCCTAAATTACCTTAAATTACATATATCAATGAATCCAACCCCTAAATTAATTTGCCCATATATGCAACACCTTAAAAATACAATATAATTATGAACTATAACCCTATATCAATTAATCCACGTACCTAAATCACCTTAAATTACCTAAATATTTGCCACATATATACATCATCTTAAATTATCAAAAATTATCAAAACTTAATTAAATTACCTTAAATCACCTATACATGCATCACCTTAAATAAATTTTCCACATATATATACATCAAATATATATATACATCACCGAAATTAAATTTTCCAAATATTTTCCACATACATACATCACATATATATATACATCACCTTAAATTATCAAAAATTAAAACATCACCCAAAACTTAATTAATCAAGTTAATTAAAATGCATAAAAATAAAATTAAAATTGAGAGAGAGAGAGAGAGAGAGAGAGAGAGAGAGAGAGAGGGGAGGAGAACCTGTCATGGTCGAGCTCCAAGTAGGCTTCCCGAGAAATGAGGTGAGGGGAGGAGGTAGAGGAGGAGGGGAGGAGGAGAGGAGGAGGGGAGATTTGGGGTTTTTGGGTGTTTGTGTGGAGAGGGGAGGGGGGGAGAGGGGAGGAGATAGAGATTTGAGGCGAGGAATATAATTGGGGGGTGAGGTGAGGAAGAGAAGGGGAGATTTGAGCGTTTGAGAGGAAAATGTGGAGAAATGAGGTGATGGGAGGAGGAGCAGCCCGATCTGGAAATTATAACATCACCATTGCCGGCGAGTTACTCATGAACTCGTGGGTAATGACATTGCCCACGAGTTGATAAGCAACTCGTGGGTAATGATAATGATTCCCGGCAAAAGAAGTTCCGACTACAAAGTTGACTACAATTTCCGACAAGAATTTCCGACTACAATTTCCGACTATAATTTCCGACTTTAATTTCCGACTATAATTTCCGACTAGATCGATCAAATTTCCGACTACAATTTCTGACTAGAATTTACGACTACAATTTTCGACAAGAATTTCCGACTAGAATTTCCGACTAGAATTTCCGACAAGAATTTCCGACTACAATTTCCGACTAGAATTTCCGACTATAATTTCCGACTATAATTTCCGACCACAATTTCTGACCACAATTTCCGACTACAATTTCCGACAACAATTTCCGACTACAATTTACGACTAGAATTTCCGACTACAATTTCTGACTAGAATTTCCGACTAGAATTTCCGACAACAATTTCCGACTACAATTTACGACTACAATTTCCGACTACAATTTCCGACTATAATTACAATACGTACATCATTAACGTACTAAGGATGATAATCGTAATCATCTTCATCACTTGAGTCTGACTCGGTTTCATAGGTAACCTCTGGCAATATGTGCCGCTCCTCGTCATCTGAATCAGCGTCAACTTCATATGGATTAACATCAAGAAGTTCTGCTCCAGTAATTCGAATCACACTCCCAGATCTCACATTATTAAGGCGAATCGTAGATGATTCCGGAATGTCAAAAGCGTTCGGCTCTTGGTATGCAGTAACTTCCTCATCATCTGCGGTCTCACCAAGTGTGGTAGCACTGTATATGTTTCTATGAGCAACATGGTTAACCACCTTCCACGGGACTTTGTTCAGAAGATCGTCAAGGTAAAACACTTGTTTTACTGATGTGGCAAGAACGAAAGGGTCTTCTTTATACCAGCTTGTAACAGTATTCACCGAAAATGTTCCGTATTGATCGGTCCGTGTGTTCTCCGGGCTAGTATCAAACCATCTACACTTGAACAAATGCACTTTCATGCGGTTCTCATAATTTAGTTCAACAACTGAATGATGGACACCGTAATAGTCAACGCCATCCTGCCCACTATGGACCATCACCCTACAATTCTGTGTTTTCAGTCGGTCGTCTCGATTTTCACATATAAATTTCACGCCATTGACCTGACACATCGAGTAAACTTTTGAAGCTATCGGTTTCATCGCCAGGACCCTCAATTCGTTTGACCACTCTGGGCAACCATCATTTGCTACATGGTTCATCTGAAAACGATAAGAAACCACACAAGAAATTATGAACATAGAAACCACAAAACCACGTACGTACACACATACTATATAAGGATATAAAAAATAGATATATACACATATACCCTTACCCATTGACCAAAGTAGTTTGCAAACGTCCTGTTGTGGTAATCAACATTTCCGGCAATAGCAGGGCAGTGAAGATGATAGTTTTTCCAATATTGTACTTCTGGACAGTTAATCAGTACCGACCAGTGGGCAATGGCTACCTCGTTTCCATCCAACTTGTACGACTTTGGCAAGCTTCCCTGTACTACCACGTCATTGGAGATGATAGATAGGTTCAACTGGGGTTCATCTATCGGAATCTGTTGTTGGGGGTCCTCAAGCGCTCCCAAATACACGTTGGTGTACGTTACACACTCGTGCGCAATATATGCTTCAGCGATACACCCTTCAGGTGCAGATTTATTCTTCACATAGTCCTTGTAGGCTCCCAATTGTCTACAAGTTAACAAGTGCATGTTATGATACTTAAAAATTAAGAATTTACATAGGCTAACCAAATGTATGAATCATTTGTACCTTTCCATGAGATACATCCAAGTGTAGTGTACGGGACCGGTAAGCAACAATTTTTCGGGAAGATGGATCATCAGGTGAGGCATGATGTCGAAAAAATTTGGGGTAAATATCCTCTCAAACTTGCACATGATAAAAATGATGTCGTCTTGCATCTCCCTGAGATCTGATTTTTTAACTTCCCTGGTGCATAACTTCTGAAAGAATCTTGACAAGGCCACCAACGGCTCCACCACCTCTTTGGGCAGGTACCCTCGAATGAAAATAGGGAAAATGCGTTGAAGCAGTACATGACAGTCATGACTCTTTAATCTGTACATCTTATTGTCCCGGAAGTTAACACACCTGCTTATATTTCCTGCATACCCATAAGGATACATGCATATATATATATATATATATATAGTCATAGGCAACAATTATATTTCTCGCATATAACCATATATAAGTAAAAATTTAAGGCCAATTTCCTGCATAGCCATAAGAATATATACCTGACATTACTCAGCCACCCAAAAATTTCATGCTTATGCTTCGGCTTGACGATGTAAGGAGCTTGCAGCATTTTTCTCTTACCATCTCTTAACCACAAATGTTTCCGCAGTCCCATAGCTTTCAGATCAATGCGTGCCTTAGGGATGTCTTTTGTTTTCCCCTCCAAGTTAAGAACTGTGCCCACCACACTTTCACACACATTCTTCTCTATGTGCATGACATCTAGGTAGTGTCTGATAGGCAACCTGGGCCAGTAGGGGAGTTCCCAGAATATGCTCTTGTGTGTCCAAAACTTATACCTTTCGGGCTTGTCTGGAATTGACGCCACTATCTCAGGATGATTACTCAGCTGGCCAAAATCATATTCATTCAACACTTCCAAAATTTCTTCCACTGTCCATCGCCTGGGTGCCACACCTGTTTCCACAGTCCCATCAAACGCCTCTGGATCCTGACTAAATGGGTGATCATATGGAAGCCAACAACGGTGACGCATCTGAACAATTTTACTGCAATAAGGACTGCAACAATCAACCGTCATGCACTCTGAACAAGCCCTGTAACCCCTGGTAACGTTGCCCGACAACATACCGCGGGCAGGAAAATCACTGATGGTGCCAACAAGCATGACATGCGTCTGGAACATCTCATTTTTGAACCTATCGTAAGTGGGGTGGCCACACTCACTCAGGTACTTAAGCTCCTCAATCAAAGGCCTCAAATACACATCGAGACACTTTCCTGGATAACCCGGGCCCGGAATTAACAGAGTGAGCATATTGTATTCCTTCTTCATGCACATCCATGGTGGAAGGTTGTACGGTACCAAAATAACTGGCTATATACTGTATTGAAGACTCATGTTGCCAAAAGGGTTGAATCCGTCAGATGAAAGCCCTAACCAAACATTTCGGATCTCTGCTGCAAAATGATCAAACTCCCTGACCATGTGTTTCCAAGCCTCTCCGTCGGAATGGTGTATAAGGGTGTCATCGTTAGGCAAATTCCTCTCAGCCCACCATCTCATAGCTTCGGCCGTGAAAGCACACATGAACAACCGCTCCAGCCTATCAATAAGCGAGAAATATCGAAGTATCTTCACAGCTTTCTTGTTGCCTGCAGGAGTCAACTTATACCTTTCTGTAAAACATACCGGGCAGACTTCAAGGTCTTCAAGATCTTTTCCCCAGAAGAGAATACAATCATATCTGCATGCATGAATTTTGATGTAGGAAAGCCCAAGATCTTTCAGGATATGTCGCACCTTATGATGAGTGGTAGGAAGATGATGACCGGGTGGCAGTAGCGAAACAGTCCACTTCAGCCAAGAATCAACAGCTTTGACAGACATTTTGTTCTCCATTTTGAGCTGCATCACTCCCATGACACTTTCAAGAACAGTCTTACTACAACCGTCGTACAACGGAGTCTGTTGCAATGCAATCAAGTTCTTGTACTTGTCCATACCGCTTGTGTTGACATGAGCTCCAGGTAATGGCTCGACTGGCTCAATATGGGGGAAACCCTCAACGACGGGAGGGAGATTTGGTGCTTCATCAGCAAATACACCGCTCTCATGAGGAAACATATCATTGATTAACATCGATGTTGGATCATAGGATGCACTGCCCCTCTCAGCAAAATGTCCATGATCATAGCGTGGACTGGCCCTCTCACCAAATTGTCCATGATCATGCGGACCCGCTAACGATGTTTCACCGTGATAAATCCAACAAGTGTACTTATCCCAAAACCCGTATTTACTCAGGTGCTTCCGGACTTTATCAATGGGAAAACGAAATCGATCGCTGCGACACTTACATTCTTTACACGGGCAATAATGAAGTGTAGTGTCTCCACAATTAGCCTTCACAAAATTCACAAAACTCCTAATTCCCTGGTGATATCTCACATCCCATCTTTCGAGGCTCATCCAACTCTTGTCCATCCTGAAAATTCTAACAATATTACGTACTATATATATATACACACATTCACTACTAATTATAAAATAAATCATCATATACACATGCCTGTATATATATATATATAGACATATTAACAATTAATATTCACAAAATCATTTTATATCCATACATATATATATACACAAATTAACATATTTTCATCGAAATAATCTCAAATCCACTCAAAATCAACAGTCAATCACTCGAAAGCAACAATATATCCACTCTATTTGCGTATCAAACCAATAATCGATATCTCAATCAACTCTAAATCAACACATGCATATATATATATATATATCGATCTAATTAAATCAACACACACACATATATATACATACGTATATACGTACCTATATATAGCGCGCTACGTATATATATATATATATATATATATATAGCTTCTCGAGTGATCGAGTTTTCGACAATACCGAAGGATTTCAGAGCGTTTTCCTTCTTTCGATTTCACCGGATTTTTTTCTATCCAAATGAATGAGGGGCCGCGATCTGCATCTGATATAAGAGGCATTGCCGGCGAATCATTAAATCGCCGGAAATGGAGTCATTGCCGGCGAAATTCTGGCGAAAAGTCGCCGGAAATGTTTCAAACCATTGCCGGCGACCTATTCCGTCGCCGGCAATGATTGGGCAACCATTGCCGGCGATTTAATTTCCGGCCGGAATTTCGCCGGCAATGGTTGCCCAATCATTGCCGGCGACGGAATAGGTCGCCGGCAATGGTTTGAAACATTTCCGGCGACTTTTCGGAAACATTACCGGCGACGGAGCAAGTCGCCGGCAATGATGACCCCGGTCGCCGGCCTTGTTTTTTAAAGAATCGCCGGCAATGGTACTTAATGTGGTAGTGCTTCGACATTTTAGGCATTTTTCTTCAATGCTTTTGATCGATGCTTTTTGACACGTGTTATCTTTTATGTTGGTTTTAGTTCTATTAAGAGATACAAAGTTGAAGTGAGGCGGAAGAAAGCTAAATGGATGAACCTTTCGGTATGTGTATTTTGTTGCTCTGCTATCAAAGTTATTGTGTGACTAGGCTGCGTGTACATGAAATCTTTATTATAATCCAGGGCATTCAAGAAGAAGTGTATGACAAGTCGTTAGGCTTTTCGATCATGCGTTACATGAAAAACATCGCAGAGGATCCAAATCTCTCGTGTCTTAAAAAGGTACCTCGAAATAGTTGGCTGAACTTGTTGTTTTGGATGCGACTTTCATTCTTATACTGCTCCAATTTGTTCTCAGTGACGCAGGCGGGGTGCAAGAAACATAGAGCTGACGGATGTAATAAAAAAAAATTAAAGATGTCCGAGTAGAGTGGGCCAAGTGTGTTATGAAAATAGCCGAGTTACATCCGCAGTAGTTATCTATCTATAGAGTTGTTAGGCTAACTAGTTTATGGCTATAGAGGCCTTTTTGTTTTGTTGTCCCATTAATTATAAAGCCAGTTGGGTACTCTATATCATCTTTTGTTAGGTTGCATGTGCTTTATGCATAGAAACTTTGATTTCCATTTATGTACGAATCGCTTTCTATAAAAATTTGTTATGTTAATGAACGAGGTGAATGCTAAGTTGTAGCATTATTAGTAATGTATATATACATATATATTGTGCTTTATTCCTGACGTATAGAGTAGAGGAAAGTAAGGCAACTTTTCCTATTGAAACGGTTATTTTCATTATTGTTTGTGTATTTCTTGGTATGAAATGCAAATTTGAATTTAAGATAGAACGGAGAAGTTTTCTCCTGTTTGCATTCTCTGGACATTAAGCCATTATTGAGAGGCATGGGAGAATCGATCTTACAAATAATTCAAGGAGTAGTACAAAGAAGTTATTACATCAAACTTAGTACTTTGTCTAACTAAAATCTTACTACAAAGAATAGGTCCTCCATACGTAAGTTAAGCCTTATACAAAAAATTCGGCCAATATTCAACTATAGCTAGTTACAATTTATCTTCAAGATGCAACTTCAAAAGTCACATTAATTGCTATTGCAACCAAGTGCATTTCTGAAATGGTAAATGGAAAAGGTTTTAGATGTACATGAATTTGAAATGGTCACGATCAAAATGTAGTTCAAACACTAGCAATAAGGATTAATATGCAAGTCTCAATGGCTAATTCCAACTTAGTCCAGGCATTTTAATATTTATATCTAATCAGATTACACAGTGAGATCACTCTAAACTACAAATTGTAGAAGTTAAGACATTATAGACCACCGCTTGGCAAGATATGCAAAATATATTCAAGTTTATCCCATAATTGAAAAAACATCTCATAAATGATAAAATCAGGCTGATGCGTCGCAAGCGTTAATGGCATGATTGCTGCTAGTTGAAACAAGTCCCGCACATAAACTCTATCGCTAATTTTATGCGTCCATGCTAATAATATCATACAAACTGAGCTAAAAAAGGAATCAATAACTTTAACACAACATATTTCTTCTCCAGTAATTTGTTGAGTAACGTTTTCAGCACGAATGATAACCCGCGGGTCGAGTGATATATTGATGTTTGTTTTGTCCTTGTAAGAACCTGCTCTCTCTAGTAAATGTGGCAACGTGTGGCTGAGAGGTTCCATCATTTTCAGAGCTATGAAGACTCGTTAAAGAGTCATACAAAATTACAGTGTTGTTCTTAAGGTCCAATACGGCTATAATCCAATGAACATCGGACAAATTTATTGGGATAAAAACTGTGTCGACAGTTGTGCAAGTACGACCAAATGCATGGGTTCGAGCACCACTGACATATTCCAGGAGACTGCCCACTTAAAAGAATCCACCATTGTTGCGAATAGTCGGAAACCAGATGACCCGGCAAGTATTGGATGCCATCAAGGGTCGATATCAATGTCTATATGTACATATACATAGGATTTGTATATACAGACATGTCTTTATATATGTGTATCTATATTTATCTTTTCGTGAATGATTTCAATCATAATGTAATCCAATAAACATATACGTTGAGTTCAAACTTACATGGAATCGACAATCAACTGTAGTCCACGAGTTCCCAAACATATAGGGATAAAAATGTTGTCGCTTGCGCAATAGCATCGGCCCTATGTCAATATGCTGCAACATTCATAGCAGTTACAAGTCACTACTCGTAGAACTTGGTTAATTGAAAGCTCAACAGTGTTAGACCACAATGTTCTGAACAACAAAGAACATACCGTGATATTTTAAAAGGTCCTCATATGAACAAGATGAAGAATGCATGAACTGTTGATCTACCCATTGGCCACAAACATCGATGAGTGCGCTAAAACAATTTCAACGAGAGGGGTTAATGAATTACCAAAAAAAAAAGTTTGTATACAAACAATGGAGACTTTAAGCATACATTGGTGTTTGCCTCCAATTATCAACAATTTTGTAGAATTCAAGTTTCTTATTTCGGGGAGCAGATGTGAATCATTTCTCATTAAGTCATCAAATCGTAACTCACGAGAGAATTTATGGCGATTGTTTTGTATTTCAATAACGTAATATACATTGGTATAAGTTTTATTCAGATTTCATCAACAAGTCGATAAATATGAATTCATTACCATCATTCCTCGTGAGTAGCTCATTGAAATCTTCGGAGCAACTTTCCTGTAATTAAATAAGTTGGCAATGAGTAATGCAACATGCTAAGAAAATATATTAAACATACTTTCCTAAAACAATTCCATGCTCACCGAAGACGTACACGTTCGTTGCTACAACATTGTTGATATCACCGACATCACTTTTGTTGGCTGTATAAAAATAGTGAGAAACAATGGTTGTCAGTTATAAGTAGGCACAGCCACATCATAATTAGTTACAAAACAAGTCTAACAAATCTGGAGTCCATAAAAATACTAATTTCATGAATACGAATTACCTTTTTTTCTTTCCGAATATAAGTTCAACAAGGTCGTCGTAACACGGAGTTTTCTTTGGAGATTCCCAATTGAGTATTCTTGGAAATACAGGTGCTCCTTTTTTCCTTATTGCAAACTTGTTCTTTGACAAATCAGGAATAATCTCGTAAGCTCGTACCTGTTATTTTATATTACATTATTAGCATGCAAACCTATTGGTGTATTAATATAACCAAAATACATGAATTAAGAAATACCTAAAGCGCTAGCGGAAAGCCTTTTAGATAATATTGTTCTTCATCGTGATTTTCTTTTTTCATACGTCGTTTTTCAAACCCCTTTTCACGACTTTTCATTGAAGACTTCAAACTACTAATAGTATTTTGATATGAGAACGTACCCCATGGATATTCCTTAAAATGGTCATAATTCTCAACCAAATTTAGAAATGCAAGGTTTACATGTACGTCGCTATCCAAAATATTTTGGACAAAGAAAACTAAAGCAAGTTTAAACATGTCTTCGATGTCCTCACATGCTTGAAAAACTTCATTTAAATCGGGCACACGTATTCTATCCTTATTCGAGAAGTATTTTAGATGAAGCGTACTATACGGAACCTCTTCAAATGTAGGCAACTCACTGAATTTGAGTCCCGTGACTATTGCAAAGTCTTGTTCACCAAATGTAGTCAATGTATCTCCTATCAAAAACTCCATACACTCATCAACATCATTCATCGTCTGCCTCAGTAGTAAACAATGTGTCAATTGACCACTAAACTTTAGTGGTTTAAGTCGCAACATATGACCAAAGCAAGATGTCTCAAAGCTATCCCATTTTTTATCTTTTAGTTTTTTAGAAATCAGATCAATTGTTTTGTGGGGATGCGACGCGGAAGACACCTGAGCAGGGAACCACTTATTTTTCTCTAATCTATATTGTCATTCATTTGTTTCGTTTATCTGCACCCGTATGTAAATCTGTTTTTTTGTTCCAAATTACAACACTTTCACATCTTCTAAGTAATAGAAACATATGTGTTGTTAAACAAATTAAACTATGACATGTGAAATAGACATTAATAGTTATAAAATTAACTATTGTTACAAGTAGTCTACTCAAACTATCATATGCTTAAGAAAATATTAGTAATTAGATTACTCTAAAAAATAATTGTTAATACATATTTACTTACCATGGCCTCAGATTCTACTGCTCCACTTTGTCTCTTTTCTTCATTAAGTTTAGCTACATCCACAATATGTTGCTTCCTACGATCATCAAATTCATGTGCAATAAAAAAAAATACTCATCGTTACTGTGGGATTCATTAACAATTTGCATAAATGAACAAATGCACATAAAAATTTCATCGAAAAGAATAATGCTTTTTATACAAATTTTTGCTCCCACTGAGTTCTTCCTCATCACCCAACTTGTTTATATTGATCCGCTTTCTTTTCATTTTCTCATTCGCATCGGACTTCAAAATTTTATCTTCTTTCTACATAGGTGTTTCACTTGGTCATCAACCACACAAGAATACAATATCATAAAGAAGAAAAACCAAAAAAATAATGCTCAAATCATAAGCCAAGCACTATGACTAATTCTATACTAGCATAATCAAGCAAAACAATCATCCCAATCTAATTTTTGTCCAAAGAACCTACGGAAGAACAATTTATGAAACTTATATACTATGATAGTAATTTACAAGTTACTTTTGTATGTCAAGCAAACAGAAAAATAAAATTGCTATTTCAGGCAACAATTATCGAATACAAAGGCAAATATGCCATCACATATAGGCGTAAAGTTTCCAGACAAGAAACAACATTTTTCATTTAGACAAACAATTTCTGGATGGCAAGGTGAATTTCTCAATTGCATTTGTATGTTTAAACTGTCGTACAAAAATGAAAAAAAATATTTTTTCCACAAACAATTGATTAAAGGGAAGGCGAACCGCCAAGTGATCCCTGATATACTCCCTTCAAATCACTATCTAATTTAGCGTTATCATTGTTGGTTTTACACAAAACCTTAGCATGTTGAAAACTAGATAAGTTTCTTTTTCAAGATTGCATCTCAGAAAAACAATGATGCAAAGGAACAGAGTTGTGAGCTATCCCCTAATTTTAGTTTTTTTTAACACATTTTTCATGTAAGAAAAAGAGTCGTCTTATCAAAAATTTGTGATTTACCTACTCGTTTCCCATTTTTACATGGAGTATCACATTTAACAGCCAAACATTTTTCCAGCAATATATTAGTAAAATTTTATTCAACTTCTTTCTATTTATTTCTTCTTCTTTCTCCACATTCCAAGTTTTCAACAATATCAAACACCAGCTCTCAAGGAAAGCCAAACCGAAGGAAAATAAATTCTTGTCACATAACTACCTTGACACGACAACATGAAGATTATCTGGAAAAAAAAATAATAGTATTTAAGAGATATATTATAGTGAGCAATTGTTGGAAAATTTATACCCCCACACTTAGTAAGCTATTGGTTAACTCATAAATGCAAGAACAATCTTCACCCGCAAGTCTACGGGGACAAGTAATAGTATAGAAAAGGAAATCGAATGTCAAACCCACGAGGATTAAGCACTTAGATTCCGTAGCTTGGAGTAAAAATCACAAAGACTATGGCTCACTAGTCAATACTTGACACTAAAAAAGAAATAAAATGTGAAAGTATATCTCACACTACCAAGTCCTTTGGAGACTTGGCATTGCAAGGGATGATGCAATTACGGTGAGTGATTATACGAGTTGATTGGTTGATTAACTAACTAAATAAAGTGAAAACATAAAGTAAAACAAATCAAAGGAAATTTTTGGTCGGGTAGAGGCATCGTTACTAGCCAACTCAATGTACCAACAATGTCCAAGTTATGAGTTTAGTTTAGTTCACATGCGCTTGTCTAACTTATGATCATTCCGAATCACCATTGGCTGTAAACCTAATCTCCTAGGCCATTAGGGCACTAGAAGTGTTCGACCCAACATTCAAATATAAAGCAAACCGAAACTATAATGCAACTCAATTTTGAATCGTATCCTAATCATACCGCATGCCTAATGAGTTCAATGTGTGTTCATTTATGATGAATGTGAACGAGTTTCCTTCCTATGTCCCTATTAGAGAACATAGAAGTAAGTTCTAATGACTTTCCTAATCCACACCATTTAGAACATGAATTAGAAGAAGTAACGAGTAGCTACAGAGCCCTTTCGAGTCAATGTAAGTTTGACCGAAGGTCCTTGAATCATTCAGACTTCAAGAAGGCCTCCGTCCATTCTCAAGCCCAATGGAAACCAAACCTTAGGCTTATCCTCTTAAGTGTAGACCTAAGTTATGTTTACATGCTTATCTTCCTTAGGTGAGTGACTAATTCACTTAGGTTTATTTTTAGCTTCCTTAAACATATCTCAACTTAGTCATAGCCAAGACATGAATAAAACATTGAACAAGCCCAAATATGCAAACATACCACAATCACATCATAATCTATCAAACTCATTCACAATATGTAATAAACTAAACCAAATTCAAATCTATAACTCAAAACATAGTTGTATATACATCAAATTGGCTAGGGCTAAGCCCTAACCTTCCATAAGATAGAGTATCAATACATAAATTAGAGACAAATAGGAGAATAGATAACGAAAGAGTCCCAAAATCTCCAAGTTCTTCAAGCTCTCATTCCCTTCTTACTCCAAAAAATGATCATATGCTCCAAGAACTTGAGTCACCCACCTTAGGCTTTGGAGAAGATGGTGTAGATGGAAGTATGGTGGTGATGATGGAGGTATTCAAGCCTTTTGGTGGTGCTAATGGGTGTTTGAGAGGTGGAGGAGATGGCTATATAGGTTGGGTATGGATGGAGGCCTAAGAGAGAGACTAAAACTATGAAAAACTAAGAAATGAGGTGAGTTGTGTGTAATGCCCCGAAAATTAGTATAATAGTTTAGATTATTGTACAACTCGTTAAAGTTAGAAATCACTATAATTTAGTTTAACCTTAGAGCTTTTAGAAATCCAAAAAAAAAATTGTCTGGCGAAAACAATGTATAAAAACAAGATTTAGAGAAATATTAATAGAGTGGGGCAAATGGTCCAGTGAATACTCAAGTTCAAATCAGGAACTCCCTGGTCTTGGGTTCGAGGCCACGAGCTGGAATCGTGAAACATTCAATTTTATAGGTTAGTAAAATAATAAAAATATTTTTACTCCAGTTAGAAACGGTAAGAAACCTTAATTCCAACTAGCCGATTTTCAGAAATGGAATTTTAGCAAAACGACCAAATTTTCCTTGTTCGAATCTCTTATCCGAATCGAACTTTGTATTTGAAGATTACAATTCATACTTTTAGAGGTCATGCTCATATATCAATTAGGTGCTAATTATTATTGGTTGATATGTATTTATTTATTTTACACTACATTACACTTTATTAGTAAAACCACACATTTTCTTCACACATCACATTGCGTATTGCATTCACATGCATACATAATCACATTTCAATAAGATTTCCAACCACATTACTATTGTTTTTACAAGTGCATTTTAACCCTAGAATTAGTAGCCCAACTATTCCATTGTCAACTTGTCTACAAAAGTCTATAAAAATGGTTATGAATTTATTTCCCATGTCTCCTCCCATGTCTCTTTAAATCACCCTTGAGTTCAATCTGATTTTTGCACCACTTCAATATTCCCCTTACGTACTGATTTGAAGTCCTCCCAAAGTTGCAATGCAACTCCGGATCCCCTAAAATCTCACACCAAGCTATTTTTTTTCCAAGTACTTTAGTAGTTAATTCATTTGCTTCAAGAGGGTCACTTGAGTTAATCAAATACCTCTATCACCTACTGAAATTTTTGAGTAAGTATATGAGTACATTCATATACTTCTTTATCTTTAGGATTACATCAAAGTGTCTAGCTAAGAATAAAAGAGAAATAATGAGCATTAGTGGAAGCTTAATATTTCGTTTCTGTTAAAATTTTATTTATTCAAATATTTTTACATATTTAGATTCTACACAAAAATTTATTCAACTTTGACTTTTGAATCACTCAAAAAGGTTAAGTAATGAAAAAGTTATGGCTAAAACAAGTTTTGTTAATCTTTTCCTTAATCATGTTCGAAAACTCTTAAGGTGCTCTTAACTTGAAATATTCATATCTCACTCATTTCTTAACTAAATTTAGTGTTCTTTATATCAAAACGAAGCTTAGGAGTTCAACTATCAATATAGAAAGTTTGAAAGGCATTGATTAATACTTACTAACTAATTAATTCGTGCAAATGAGCTTAATAGCGAGCGTAACCATTTTTGGACAATTGCTAAACATTTTTGTTTCTGGACTTGAGAACTCCCTACCGAACTTTGTGATTATTATCATTGGTTTCCTCTCAAACTTTTCTCGGATTTTGCTCATTCTTCTCCCAATGCTTAGGAAACTTGCTTGGCTTCTCTAAAAAGTGATTAATTTCCATCTTTTAGCTCGTTTCCTCGCAAACTCTCCATTTTCTATCATGACAAGGAAACGTATTAAGAACGATGATTTATTCTAAGAAGGAAAACTTTAAGAATAAGGTTAGGTACATAATTGGAACACAATTATGGTCCTAACAAACTACCTCACACTGAAACATTGCTTGTCCTCAAGCAAACTAAGAAGAAAATAATTAAGCTAAATTAGACTCAAAGCATTAAAACAGACAAGTATGTAAGTGCCCCAAATGGTAGATTGTTTTCCCTCAAAGAATCAATGCTAGATGGATTGAACTAATTTTGAACAATACTTTTAAAACATGAAATCAATGCATATGTAATAAGCCGAAATGAGATATGCTGCCAAATGCATCACAATGAGATGTATTCAAATTGATATGTTTCTTAACCATCAAACTCACTAGAAAGCACTCAATGCATACAAGTGTTTGAGGGTTGGTGTTTGCACTCATAAATCACATCAATAAAATATTCTCCATAAGCTCGATTTTCAACTAATTCTCCAACAATCCAAAATCATAAGTATTTCAAATCAAGAGGACTTTATTCGGGTTGTAACTGGGCTTAAGGAAATAGGTCACATGAAAGAAGGGTATAGGAATTCGAGAACCAAGCAACCTGGCAAACAACTCACATGTTGAATTTCCAACATAACTCTAGGTGCTATTAACTTTTCTTTTTTCAAACAACTCTTTTCCAAAAACACTTATTTCTTATGTACAACTACTATCTTTTTATGGACCTCTTTTCTATTTTATGTTTTTCTTTTTTCTTTTCTTTTCTTTTCTTTGGTAGTCTTTTACTTTTTCTTTTCTTTTCTTTTTGAGCAAGATACACTAAAATTTGAGCATCACAACAATCTTCTCCACCTTACACTTATCTTTTTGACATTTTGCTCATAAACACAACATTAAAAGCACATCCTTCTAGGAATTCATCATTGCTTGCTAAATTACCAGGTTAGGAATAAGATAAATGTTTAAGCTAGGTAGAATTTTGTGGTGTTCACGAAATGAAAGGTCAAGTAATATAAGGCTCAAATTGGCTTACTAAGGGTACATGCATCATAGGTTTAATAAGAAATTTGGCCATGGTGGTAATCCTAATGCCTCTATCATTTTTGAAAATATCTCATGATTTGAAAAATGATTCGCACGGTTTCAAGCAAGTTCTAGATTACACAATGATAAATTTATATCACACATGAAAGAATAGGTGCATAGTGTAGCTATGCATGCACAATTAGGCTCAAAGTCTCACATGGGGCATGGATAGCTTGAAAACATGTCAATCCTTCTTTTTCTCATGTACGCATTTTGAATAACATATGCACTTTTCAAACCGATTAAACATGCATTGTTTTCTGTTTTTAAACATGCTCAAATAATGCAATCTATTAGCCATTAATTCAAGTCTCATCATTAGGAGTGATTATTCGGAACACAAACACATACAAAGCACACATATTTTTGTGTTACATTTTCTCAAAAAAATTCAATTTTTATGGTTTTTCGGATAAGGAGTGAAAATGACTTAGCCGCCTACCTCACACTTTAGAATCAAATTGTCCTCAATTTGCATAAAGCCACATTGAAAACAAAAGTGTAAACAAGATATCAAGGCATCATCATTTCACAAGATTATTCACCTGACACATGTTTTTCTAGGCATAGTAACTAGCATGCATTCACACTTAAAGGGTTATATAGTCTCTAAGAAGTAATAAAGCTATTAAAGTCCTATCAACCACGATGGGGTCATGCATACTAATCACATTTAAAAGGAAAACAACAATGTAGTCTAACATGTAGCACGAGGGGACCTCACACTTAGAACTTGAATACCCTAGCATGGAATCATTGGACAACTTATGAAGGTATTTAGTTCAAAGTAAAGAGCATCACAACATGCATCACATTAAGCCTACCACATGCGAACATGACTCGATTAGACATTAAACATCATTCTTAATAAAGACGTGTCATGCGAAAGGATAAGGAGAGAGTAGGGAGAGAGTGTGTGCAAACGCTTTGACATCCGACTCCTAGTTCCAAGTGGAAGAGTATGTAAACCAACGAAGGCCAAGTTAGGCCTCGCCATCCAAAGGTTGCATACGGGTTGGTTATGAGTCTCCAACAGTGCTCTCGGACTTGTTTTGGCCTCAAGGGATTACTCTATGCTCCATGCCTCAAAATCCCAAGCTTTTGGTCTTCAAAATATGCTTGAAAAGCTTGAAATGGTAAGAGACATTCGATGGATCGAAGATCTTCTTCGATCCAGGCCTTAGATGCAAAACTGCCACTAGCTTTCGATGGGTTGATAAAATCCTTTAATCCATCGAAGCAGAGCCTCGGGTTAACTTTGCTGAGTAGAAAATTGGTCTTTGATGGGTCGAAGGATTACCCCAAGTTTGCACTACATCAGCATTTTTAGAATTTTGGCTCTTCTTCAAGTTATTAACTTCCTTGCCCATTCCACGATGTTCTACACTCCTTCAACCTCACACTTATTCTTCTAGCATACCAATAGTGTCCGACCATCATGGATTTTTGTTTAAGGATGAAAGCATGGTCCATGAAGAGATGAGGAGGTCAAGCCATCATGGTTGGGTCTTTAAAGTGATTGACCTTCGCACTCCACTTTGTGTTTGGCTTGAAAGCCTCAATTTGTGTCTCATGGAGCTTCAAAGTTCTCTCATTCTTTAAATTCATCAAATGGACGAATCCTTGAGGACATAACTCAAGAAACTTGTAATTAGCACTCCTCAAGGGATTAAGGCTCTTCAAGGTGACCTTGCTACCAACTACCAATATTGGTTTCTCAAGCTTGTCCGGCTTCAATTTCTTTTTCTTTTCGCGGCACTTGCCTCTACTCGGTGTCTTGACTTCTTGAACAACATTAGCCTTGTATTCTATAACATCAACACTATAAGCTTGTAGTGCCGGAATCGATGGAAACTTTTTAAATATCTTGAAAACTTTTGCCTTCTGGTCAATCATAGCTTGCGTCCTTCCTTTGGTATTGGATGGAGGAAATGGTAGAAACTCAAATGCATCCAATTTCACCTTAGTCTTTACTTGGGTCTTGACACCTTCATGCTTCCTTTTGGCTTCATTATCAAATATAGGAGGTATGCGAGGTACACCCAATGTGCCTACGTTCTCCTCATCATCACTTCCACAATCACTTTCTACCAAAGGGACATCGATCATCATAGTTGGTGAAGCACTTCCCGGATTGCACTACCGCATTCACCACCTTAACTTGATGCTTGGGATCCTTTTTATAGCAAGACATGAATTCATTCGTTCTTTCATCTTGTTGAACTTGATGTGCCTTTGCAAATTGACTTAATTGTTCCTCCATCTTCCGGAGTGCACATTGGTTCTCCTTCCGGATCTCCTTGTTCTCTTCCATTAAGCTCTTGAAGATATCCAAATACATCGTCTTATCCTCCGCTCTTTGAGCTTCCAATTTGCTTTAAAGAAGTATCTCATGTTGTGAAGATAGCTTGATCATTTACTCCTCCAAGTTGGACTTTGACATTTCTCCTTGAGGTGGAGGTGCTTGTGGCATCGAAGCTTGTTGTGGTATTGAAGAGAAACATGTTTTTGGTTGGTGAGAGTTGCCTCCCATAGCATTAACATACTCTCCACTAGCCCTTGTAACTCTGGTAGCTTCATGCTTAAATTCTTGACCATTTTCTTGACCACAATGGTTGGCTTGGCTAGGATCATCCCATGAGAAAATAGGATTGGTATGCCAACCTGGATTACTCCTTTGTGCACCCAATGACATGTGCTTCCACTCTTCAATAGTCTCCAGATGGTGTCCTTGATGTGGGCAACATGGAGCCTCATGCATCAGACTCTTACAAATCATGCAAGGTGTCACACTAGTCTCCTCAATTTGATTAACATAGCCTCCATTCCGAGTTTTCTTCAACAAGAGGTCAAATTTCTTGTTTATGGTCTCTTCAAGTTGCTTGATGGCATCCTCTTGTACATAAGCGGCTCCCTTGACTTCATGCCTACTTCCCCGGTTGGCTTGGGTGACTTCTCTCAATGATATTGCCGACTTTTGAATATTGGGCTTGACATCCCATAAGGAAGACCATTCCGACATCTTTTCGAGTAACATACGCCTCCTTCGCGGTTTTGTCCATGAAATCTCTTCCACATGCATTGTCGACCTTCATTCTCATCTCCATGCCTAATCCTTGGTAGAAGAGAGACAATAAATTGTCTTGGGTTTGACCATGGTTAGGACACCCAAGCTCAAGCTCCTTAAAACGCTACTAAGTCTCATAGAACAATTTCCCATCTTCCTCACAAAATGTCATCAACCTTGTCCTTCTCTCATTGATCTTCCTGGGTGGAAAATACTTGGTGATGAACTTGCGTTGCATCGCCTCCCATGAGTAAATCGAGTTAGGAGCAAGTTTGTTGAACCAAGTCTTTGCCTTATCCCTTAAACTTGAAGAAAATACCCGAAGCTTCAATTTTCCCGGATCCATGTTCCAAATGTTGAACCTTGTACATGATTTATCGAACTCCAACAAGTGAGAATAGGGATTGGAATGTGGATGTCCCATGAAGATTGGTAAGGTTTGGAGAAAACTAGTATTGATCTCAAAGGATTCACCCTCTAAAAGTTGAAGAACAATGCAACCGGTATGCCTCAACAAAGTTGGCAAAGCACTATCCCTCAAAGGTCTTGCTTCAATGACGTCCTAGTCCATAATGAGTTCTTCCTCGAAAAGAGGATTCGAAGGCATGACACATAAAATCCTACTAAGTAACCAATAGAGATTAGTCATCCAAATTCTTAAAGTACTCAAAGCCTCGAGGGCCTTCCACGGTGCTTCTTTAACACCCCTCTCAAGGAAACATCAATAAGCACTCTAAGAGTTCGAATTTGATTTCGGTACGTGATGTAATGACGTTCACTGTGCAATGGACACCGAAGTGAACCAAGGTAAAGGCTTACGTGATCCAATATACTGGAATCACCAAATAAAGTCCTAAGAATCTAGCGTGTAGCAGAAATTAAGTTCGCTAACTCTAGACATACACTAACTACAATGCATAAAAGTAAGATACTATTTAATTATGCTCCAAAAGGATATAGATAATCAAGGAAAAGGAGTAGAAATGAAGTAAAACAACTTTAGCACAGCACACTTTTGATGGATCGATGCATAGGTTGCATAATTTACACAGAATTAATCACACATTTGAATGAGCTGAAATTTTATGAGAATAATTTAGACACATAAATAAACACTCCCTCAAAATTTCAGAATTTTATGAGACCTCTAGTTATGTAAAATAATTTCGATGGATTGAAAGAAATTTTCGATGCATCAAATGAAGCTTTCGGGTCTTTTCTACAAACCAGCTTCGATGAGTCGAAGGAGATTTTTCAATGGATCAAAAATTGTCCTGCAATAAAGGTTAGAAAACAAATCCTCACACACTTTCACCCTAAAATACCTACCAAAGTATCATATGGAACAAAAACAAGCAAAACAAAGTTCTAAGTGATAAATTGAAAAAAAAAACTAAAAGCTACAAAACAAATCATCAAGTCATAATGTCCGGATAATCCGCAATCAAAGGCCAACCGAGCTAAGGAATTAAGATAAACTCAATCTCCGGAAACGGCGCCAAAAACTTGTTGTAAGATTTATACCCCTACACCTAGTAAGCTATTGGCTAACTCATAAGTGCAAGAACGACTTTCACCCGTAAGTATACGGGGACAAATAATAGTATAGAAAAGGAAACCGAGTGTTATACCCATGAGTATTAAGCACTTAAATTCCTTAGCTTGGAGTGAAAAGCACAAAGACTACGGCTCACTAGACAATACTTGACACTAAAAGGAAATAAAATGTGAATGTGTATCTCACACTACCAAGTCCTTTGGAGACTTGGCATTGCAAGGGATGATGCAATTACGGTAAGTAATTATACGAGTTGATTGGTTGATTAACTAGCTAAATAAATTGAAAACATAAAGTAAACCAAATCAAAGGAAATGTTTGGTCGGGTAGAGAACTGCCACTAGCCAACTCAATGTACCAACAATGTCCAAGTTATGAGTTTAGTTCGGTTCACATGCGCTTGTCCAACTTGTGATAATTCTGAATCACCATTGGTTGTGAACCAAATCTCCTAGGTCATTAGGGCACTAGAAATGTTCGGCCAAACATTCAAATATAAAGCAAACCGAAACTAGAATGCAACTCAATTGCGAATCGTATCTTAATCGTACCACATGCCTAATGAGTTCAATATGTGTTCACTTATGATGAATGTGAATGACTTTCCTTCCTAAGTCCCTATTAGAGAATATAGAAGTAGGTTCTAATGACTTTCCTAATCCACACCATTTAGAACATGAATTAAAAGAAGTAACGTGTAGCTACAAAGCCCCTTTGAGTCAATGTAAGCTTGACCGAAGCTCCTTGAATCATTCGGACTTCAAGAAGGCTTTCGTCCATTCTCAAGCCCAATGGAAACCAAACTTTAGGCTTATCCTCTTAAGTGTAGACCTAAGTTATGTTTACATGCTTATTTTCCTTAGGTGAGTGACTAATTCACTTAGGTTCATTTTTAGCTTCCTTAAACACATCTCAACTTAGTCATGGCCAAGACATGAATATGAAAACATTGAATCAAACCCAAATATGCAAACATACCACAATCACATCACATCACATCACAATCTATCAAACTCATTCACAAGATGTAATAAACTAAACTAAATTCAAATACATAACTCAAAACATAGTTGTATGTACATCAAATTGGCTAGAGCTAAGCCCTAACCTTCCATAAGATAACTACTCACTACCCATAGCTAAGACAGGGTATAGATACATAAATTAGAGACAAGTAGAATAAGAGATAACCAAAGAATCCCAAAAGCTCCAAGCTCTCATTCCCTTCTTTCTTCAAAAATGCTTCTATGCTCCAAAAACTTGAGTCACCCACCTTAGGTTTAGGAGAAGATGGTGTAGATGGAAGTATGGTGGTGGTTATGGAGGTTTTCAAGCCTTTCGGTTGTGCTAATGGGTGTTTGAGAGGTGTAGGCGATGGCTATATAGGTTGGGTATGGATGGAGGCCCAAGGGAGAGACTAAAACTATGCAAAATTAAGAAATGAGGTGAGTTATGTGTGGGTGAAGTGGGGAGCTCGACCCCTATATCTTTGGATGAGATATTTTGGCATCAAATAATTCAAAATTAAGGTTGGACATGATCCACAATTTTAGGCTTTACTTAGTGGTCCAAAGATGACTCACCAAACATGTGAGTGACACATGTTTCTACCAACATATCTTCTCCCTTGGGCTTGGACTTGAAATTCTTAGGCCTTAAAACATTCCGGCAAGGGGTCGCTGGAGTTGACCGGCCGAAGTTGACTTTGACTGACAGTTGACTTTTCATCCTTTTCTTAGATTTTGCTTATTCTTCTCCCAATGATTAGGAAATTTGATTGGCTTCTCGAAAAATTGATTAATTTCCATCTTTTAACTCGTTTCCTCGCAAGTTCTCTATTTTCTATCATGACAAAGAAACATATTAAGAACGATCGATGTTTTATTCTAATAAGACAAGCTTTAAACATAAAATTAGGTATATAATTTGGTCTTAACGACTATCCGCGGCATCAAACATATAAATATAAATAACAGGTAAAGGATAGCATTTCATCCGTTTATTGCATTGTGGACCATGCATTTTGATGACGGTAAGAAGCATTGTGGAGTAGTAAACTTAATGTACGTAATATAACAACATGCAATTATTGGAAGGACCGTGCTTGGGTAACCCTTCAGTAACTTGTCTAATAAGGAATTGAGCATATTGATGGTCTAAGTTGCCGAGCGAGGAAATAAGCATATTGCCTGACAATGATTATCCAGTCTGAGGAAAATAAAGTAGTTCTTCATACAAGTTGAGCTCTATAGATATATAAAGGATAATTTCATAATTTGGAGATATTATGGGGTGCCTTATGATGAGTATCACATTTTGGATGATCTCTGTATATGTATTACATCATTTTCATGTGGCTTCTTCCGATGCTACGTACTAACAAACTTATATCTGTAGTAAAAAATACATTAGAAGGAGGGAGTGGAAGAAACATTAACCACATTGAGTGTCAAGCTTCTCAAAATACTTATTCCCAACTTTATCAACACCAACAAGCATTGCCCCTATATTGTGGATTTTAGTTTGCCTACAGGATAAAAAAAAAACTAATTAAAGATGCTAAAAATAGAGATCAAGGAAGACTGTTGTCTTTATATTTCACAATAGAATACGGAGAAACAATATACAAACACCACTAAGTTTCACGAAGCAACAAAAGGAACCCTTCACATACTTCTAATTTGTCACCCCAGACAGTTTGTTGCAGCTGCTTAATAGATTATAAAATAATTGAACAAATTAAATGATTCCTAAAAACTCTCACATTACAGAGTTCTAATCACAAGTCCTAACTACAAGGACTGCTCCTTCCTTTCAATCTTACTTGGGAAAGCATTTTAGAATCTACGTACAGATTATGAGCCCAGCAGACTGTCCACAGTTACCAGCATTGTGCACTATCTATATCCAACACGCCTGAAAGAACAAACAAGCTAGACTTTCCAGACTTTCTCATTCTGCAAAGTTTACCCATATTTTCTGTAACTCAAAGCGGGATTGAACAAACAAGCTAGATTATTGAGCAACTCCAAAACTGTGACCGTTTGGAAAGCCCGAAGTAGATGTACATAGACCCAACCAGTTGTGCTTCTTTGTCAAACATCATCGGTAATAAACAAAAGGAATCAAGATTAAGGAAAACAATTACTTACATAAGGTTCCCATCAGCTAAACAGCTTCTGAAAGACGAAAACGGTATGAACAGTCAGTAAAAGTAAAGGTCCAAGCTTCAAAACAACCACATAACATCCCTTTAATTCAGAAAAAGCTCCACAAATCCATAAACCAATGCTAGCAAATACAATACAAAAAGCACCAAATGCTAAAGCTTATCATCTGAGGTCACCTAGGTAGCTAAGAAACTCATCATTCTTCAACAAAGCTTCATGCGACTGATACATCAATTCGTATAATTAGGCATCTGATTCATCAATTCGTAAAAAGGCTATACGTTGGCTCAGATTAACAACAAACAGTGTGTATTGAGTTTTCCAGATATTCGAGTAAAATTTTCTCCTCTTACAAACTTCTAAACCACTTTATTAGAACAATATCAATTGAGATACTCCTTTTTACCTTAAAAAGAGATTCTTGCACTTTTCCGTCGATCGATTCAAACGAAGATAAGTTCGTCCCTTCTGCTTGGCTCAATGGCTTTGGCTCATCTCCAACCCGATCGACTGGAAATAAAAATTCAACTTTGAAACCCGAATTAACATCGATTCTTCTATGCAGGTTTAGGGGTTTGAAAGAAATTGGGAAGGAGAAGTCATATTTCGGAGACAAGCAACAATATATAGGTTTGAAAATAATTGGGAAGGGTTTTGTGAAGAAGAAGAAGAAGAAGAAGAAGAAGAAGAAGAAGTTGAAAGTTGGAGACGTTATGGGTCTGAAAGTAATTGGGAAGGGTTTTGTGAAGAAGAAGAAAGTTGAAGTTGGAGACGTTCCCTTGATCAAAAACTCAAATATGGAGGGAAGAGTTCTCACACGTGCGCATGGGTACCGGTTGTACTGGTTCTGGTGACTGGTTAAGTATCACGTGCATTGCACATGATCTGAAAGTACACTAAACTTTCAGTTGGCTGAAAGCACAATAGACGTTCCCGGGTTTGCAATGCAAAAGATTCCAAGACAACATTACAATTCAATATTATACGACCTAGCTAGCTCGTTTTGCATATCAAACCCATATTGATACTAGCTAGTAGATCGATAAAGGACCACTGATTTGATACTAGCTAGGCTGAACAAGAAATGGATCGTAGCTTCTTCGATCAAAGCCATGTTAATTAGTCCGTCAAGCTTGGGTATAGTTAGGTGATCGACTTGGCCAAAATGCCAAATGAACCAGTTTTTATTAGCTAGCCAGATAGTGACCAAAGTCGACGGACGGACCCTTTGAACTAGCTTCGAGCTAAGCTTAAGGCATGACACTAATAAAACCTTCAAACCTGTCAAAGTTGAAACCTAAAGATAGATAAAGCTGTCGCCAATAGATATAGATCGATGCTTTTATATTTTAGGTTAATTAGGTTATAGCGCTATGTTATAGGACCATACATATGGGTCATGGCCACATTTTTATGGTCATAAATCTAGGTAGCATACATGTTATTATAATATTAAATAAAAAATACCACAACATAATATATAGTACAATTTTGTCCTTTCTTATTTTAATTTTGATAAATCAAAATATTTTATCAACATTTATCTAATAAAAAAATATTTATGCAATCAACTTATCAACTTTAATTAGGTTTTTATTTTAAATATACCAATAGATCATAATTATTATTTTTAAATAAAAATGAATTGATATTTAAGTAACCGAAAAATTAAAATTATTATTTGTCACTCGATCATTTTATTTTGTTGATTCGAAGATTCAAATAACTTGTGATTTAATTTAATATTTGGAATTAATATTGTTATGTGAACCCTAAACGCTAATGGGATCTATAAACCCTTAATTAAGCATAAACCCTAAACCCTCTTATAACATATAAGTTAATTTTAAACCCTAACCTCTAAACTCTAAATTTAACCCTAACTTCTTAAACCCTAAATATAACCCTAATTTTAAACCCTAAACCCATACAATATTAGTCTAAACTGTAAACTCGCCCCTAGATATTATTAGTGTAATGCCTAAACAACGAAATTTATAATCTTTTATATATTATCGCATTAAACCATAAATCTTATTAAATAGATTATGAAAGACTTGACTTTAAATCGTAAAACTGAAGTAATAATCCTTATACGCTTACTATAATATGCGTACACACTTTAAAATTATGACTAAGCTTTTAATATTTGTATGTATGATTATTCTTCATGTCGATCATTTGTATGATGAGATGATATTATAACGTGGATTAAGAACTATACTAAGATACTTGATGAATGATAATATATGTCATGTACATTCTTGTTTGTTGTTTACGTTATAAAAACACATACTTTTTATATTATAATAGTATGTTTTAAATCATTAATATGATATATACTCTATATGAATACATTTATAGTGTGCGGGACACATGTCACAATTTTTATCGCGTTAGACTTAAATACATACTGTACGAGAGAAAGTAGACTGTCCATTACTGTCTTACACATTTGTGCTTCGCATATTGTAGAACTACTCTATATTACTCATGTAAGTTAATGAATATATACAAATATTAAATTAAATCGCATGTTATTTGAATCTTCGGATCAACAAAATTAAATAAGCTAGTGACACATAATAATTTTAATTTTTCAGTTAATTATATATCAAAAAATGTTTATTTAAAAATAATAATTGTGTTCAATTAGTATACTAAAAATAATAATTTAAAGTTGATAAATTAATTGCTATTTTTTTAATTACATAAATGTTGATAAATTTTTTTGATTTATCGTAATTAAAATAGCTAGAAAATGGCAAAGTTGTACTATATATTATGTTGTGACCTTTCTTATTTAATATTATAATGACATGTATGTCACCTAAATTTATGGTCACAAAAATATAATCAATCATATCATTTTCCTTAGGTTATAAGGTATGTTGGCTGGGACCGAGTATATACATAATACGTTACATATTTATTATGTAAATTAATGAGGCTGATTAGGGCATAGCTTTACAGGCGTGGTATACCATCTACAAATTCCCAGATCGACCAGATTATAATTAAATTTCGTTCCTTTTTCATCTTACACTCTTTGTTTTCTTCTTGAAACGAAGCTAGAGATCGAGATCGAGATTGAAGAAAATTATAAAACAAAATAGTTGAAAATACCTGTAAAACGAAAACTGTACGTTGTATATGTCTCCCTAGATGGCGCAGTTTCAAGGCCCAATTCCCCACAATACATACTTGGGGGAAACCCCACTTCATGATCATCGGACGGCGGAGAATGAGGGTTTGACGTTGGGGGCAAGCACTATTAACGGACACGATTGCTCCCCAACTAACCCCGTTGGTTTTTGTAGACAGAGACACATGTACCATCCAAGTAGACTAAGCTCCAGTCGACTCGATCTCTTTGGATTTTACTAACTCACTCTCTCTTTGTTTATCCGAAAGTTCACTCTTTTTGATTTCTTCTTCCAAGTAGTCTGTATTATGTAGTCGTCGTGATAATAAGTGGGGGAGAGCCATTAAATAGAAGATAAGAGGGCAGAGCCGTAGAGAGTCTGAGAGAGAGAGAGAGAGAGAGAGGTACAGTACACACTGGTCTTTTCTTTCTCGGTTTGTTTCTATATTTTGGCCTTTTTTCTCTGGAGGCGGTGTGGTCTCGATCGCCATTGAAGAGTCATCTTTTCTTTCTCTCTTTGGATAACAATCAAATCATTAACGTGTCACGGACACCACACACGCACCTGTACGTCTGTCATCTTTCTGCTTCTGCATGACAGAAACACATCACAACTCAGAGAGACTAGAAGAGAGAGAGAGAGGAGATGGCAACCACACAAGAGAGAGAGGTTTTTTTTTCTCTGTTTTTTTTTGTTTATATTTTTTAGGGGGTTTGTGGAGTTTGTGGAGTTTGTTGGCCTGAACGAAACCCTAAATCCTTCGGCCTTTTTAATTTTCTTTTGGCCAAGTCCCTTCCTCTATATATATCGTGGTTGACCTCTCGCCGTCAAGGATTCTCACATTCACCATATTTTTCTGACTCTTTCGTACCCTATTATCCAGTTATGCTCATAATTAATATCTCTGTGAATTTGGAGATCTGACCTGAAGTCACATGACTTTCTCCATAGTCATCTATCATGTTTTTTTTGGGATTTTGGTTTTTCTGCTTTTTCTTTCGTTCATTCCTTTCGTTCTTTGTTTGTTTTGTTTTAAATCAAATTTACTCATCTTTTTGTGATGTTCTGGTTAGTTTGTTTGAGAGAAACGTGTAAAAAGCTAAAAATTGTTTTTGGTTTTTGGATTTTGGTTGGGTTAGTGAAGATGGAAATTGACAGAAGAGAGTGAGCACACAGAGGTAGATGCCATAAAACTTATGTTATTGCTTCTGCGTGCTCATTTCTCTTCCTGTCACCTGCTCACTCTTCACTTGCCCCCAATCCCCTTGAGCTTTTATTCACTCTTCACTTTTCTCTCTCTCTCTCTCTCTCTGAGATCAAGGGTAAGTGGTCCTTTGATTATGGCTCTTTACTAGTTAACATGGTATATATATGCTATATATATATCCTATGTACAGATCAAGAGTATTCAAAACAAAGCAGAAGCTGAATCGATCAGCTTAATTAGCTTGGAAGGTGTGATTTAGTTTAACGAAGAGCCAACAACGTATAAGGAAGAGGAGGAGGAGACTGGTTACTGTGCCAAATTAGTGGGTAATCTAACTGTAGTGATTAATTTTATATATGTAGCTTATTAGCATGGGACCATTAATTCCCTTCTCAGCATAGCTTAGCTTAGCTTTGCTCTTCTACAGTCTTCAGTCTTCAGTCTTCAGTCTTCACTCACGTAGCTATATATAGCTAGTATGGTCCTCTTTCGATCACCTCCTATTTTGACTGTGCAGCGTCGCCTGCAACCAACCAGGCCATCTCGATCTGTGACTTATTCGACTTGTGTTTTCTTTTGACCAGAATCTAGCCGGAATCTTGTGCTTTCTGCACCTACACATTTCGTTAGTGTATATATTGATATAAAGGTTATAGGTTATATGATATTTCCTGGGAATTTCAGAATTTTATTTTATCCTGAATAGGGTTTACTCGATCAGTTCTCATAGGATCATAGCTAATGTAGCTATTGGTATTCTTTGAGAGATATTATTAATTACCTGTTTATATTGCTTATCCAGTTCTAAATGATTGCTTGATGTTTATGTATCTTTGCAGGTATTAACAATATGGGCTTTTCGATCACCATTATCATGTGCAATTAGTTTTCAAATTCATTCAGTCTCTGATGAAAGATGTAATTCTGGTGGTGTCGATCTCACTATAATTATTATTATCTATATGTATGTGATTTACTGTTTTTGTGGTTTGTCCAGGTTAAATTGTGTATCTTGGCCTCTGATTTTAATCTTTGATTCAAAAAGAATTTGTTGGCACAAAGCCTTGGCCGGAGAAACAAAAATTCTAACATTCTTGTATCACTTGGTAAACTTTGATTTTCTTTATAAAGTTTATATATATGATGGAGTGCTGGAGTCATGAAATATTATGTGCCAACCAATGTCTCAGTTATTCTCATCCGGCAGTACCATTTGACTTTTTATGTGTGTAGAGATAGTTTCCAAATGAAGAGAGGCCAGATATCTAGCAAAACCAATAATTGTTCATCAGGTGATTGAGTGGTTTTTGGATCTCTTTGACCAGCAGTACTTATTCTATCAACCAATAAAACTTTGTTAATGTTCCCTGCTTGTATGTCAATTCGGGTCACCATTTTGGCGACACTGCAAACTGGGTACAATTTTTCGACCAGGTTCATCCCTTTTATTTCTGTTAGTCATCCCTTAATGTTTCTTCTAGCTGATGGATTGCTTCTGGTTCAGATCTTACACTGAATGCTAGCTACATCAGCAAAAATGTATTTATATGTATGTATATTTCAGTAGTACATATATATTTGGTATGTGCGTAGCAGATGGAAGCTAAACTGGTCACATCGGTGTGATAGCTTACACAAACATGCGCATACACACGAACCATTTCTTTCTATGGTATGATTCATTTCCTAGATGGATTAATTTTAGTAAAGTGTGCATGAATTTATGTCAAAGCAAGACAAAAAAATTGAGCTTTTGCATGTGCATATGATCATATATACTGTAACCTGGGCATCTGTTGGAGTTGGATCGAGTGGAATATGATTGTCTAGTCTGAGTGTTTGTTGTCTCTTCACTATACTTAAACAAGATATACATATATATGTATATAGTGTCATTTATATCATAGGAGGATACTTTTTTGTAAATATCTAATTCAGCGAAGAATATGGAACCTCCTAATGGCAATTCATGTTAGCTAAAATGGAACCTCCTCACCATACAAGTATATATATACATGTTAATTGGATGCCTTTGCATTTTAGTAATTAATCTTAACAATTTTCTTCCAACAATTCAGCTTTATTTCTTGACTAATGTATATTTTATGATGTAGGTGAGGATGCCATCAACCATTCGGATATATTATACTATATGATCACTATAGTACGTTTTTGCCAGAATTATTTTACGTAAATTTTATTTATGTATGTCAATGTTGAATGTGAAATTGCACTTTAGAGCACCTTTTGTATGCTAGCTAGCTATATTATATGCCAAAGGTTCCATCAAATTCAATTGGTTGATTTGGTTTTTCTCCTTGTCATCACCTTAATCATATACTGGCTTATAGATTAGTCATTGGAAGAGATAAATGAGATAACAGCAAACCTAACTTGGTCTTTAATTTTCAAAGATGAAATGATTATCATGTTACTTACTAATCGTTAATGGGAAGATGAATTGACAAACAATATCTAACATTCAATTGGTAGATTTGGTATTTCTATCTCCTTGTCATCACCTTAGTGATATATGTCATATTCTGGCTTTATATATTAGTCATTGGAAGATAAATGAGATTATAGCAAACCTGACATGGTCTTTAATTTTCATAGATGAAATGATTTTCATGTTACCTACTAATTGTTAATGGGAAGATGAATTGACAAACAATATTTAGAATTTTAGCAGTTGTAGGCTTGTAGCCGAAAGTTTCTTATTATATATATGATCGAGTCTATTCACTCTTTTGTGATGATCTGTCTTATAATTATTTTTGAGTACTGTTTAGCATTTGGATTTTCGGATGGGTTATAATTCACTCTGGATGGAATGAAACAGTTTGGAACCAGCTGTACTCAGAGCTTTAACTACTGTCATCATGATCATCTGATGAACTGTACAGATATACAAGTGAAATTACAGTTTCTGATATTGATCGATTGCTCTTGAGGCGCAGTTTGCTTGTTCCACACCAAGTAATGGTTTCATTTCAAGGAAGAAGTTGGATGCTAGCTTGTCAATGAGATCATTTTGTGTGCATGGTCAACTAAACTTGATCGAGGTTGATCTGTTCTCTCCCTTTTTCCGTTTCCCCTTCTCTTTTCTGATGTAATGTAATTTAGTTCTCTTATAAACAAACAATTCTCAGGATTAGCCATGCCATGAGTGTGTAGGCAAGCTGCTGCAAATTTTAGTTGGTTAATTGTGGATGTAAATTATTATCTATGGTTACATACTTGCATCTGTTTTTCAGCTACGTTGGACACACACTTGTTTTGCCGTATAATATGTGTGCCAATATGAGCAAACCACAACTTTGTCTATTGCATGTTTTGGTCGATTTAGTAGAAGGTTGCATGTGTTATTAATAAACAAGTCAGGATGGCCGAGTGGTCTAAGGCGCCAGACTCAAGTTCGGGTCCTCTAACGAGGGCGTGGGTTCAAACCCCACTTCTGACATCTATTTCTTTTTGTTGGTCTCCATTTCTGTGACATTGATGCTTCTTCAGGCACAGAACAATCTGATGGTGTAGATCTAGTACATAAGCAAGCATGAAATCTCAACTTTTTATACCATAATAGGGAGTTCAATATAACAGAAGAACAGAGAGAGGCTCTACTATTTGAGTGATCTTAATCCAAACAGGAAAAAATAAGAAACCAAGAATGGAACTGAGTGGGTGTTGAAGTGTGTTACAGTGTCATCTAATCTAGCTAAGTATCACGCGGGACTGACACAGCAGTAATAAGGTAGGGAGCGAGAGGAGACTAAACGAGTATCTTGTCATTTGGTGGCGCATAATGGCAGAGCACGGGGACTCGACAGACCAACTTCAGTTTACTTCAGTGTCCTCTCCTCCAATTAGAACAGGTCTTTTTATCATACAATCTTTGAAAGGACACCGGCTGCAAACAGAAGATTCCTTCGAGAGAACTGCAGACCACAAAACTCAAAACATAACATATCCTTCTATGATTTACTATGAAAAAGAGAAAAGCTTTAGTCCTTTGTGAAAATTTGTGGAATTACCCGTAATGAGTAGACTGGCGTATTCTTGGTTGGTAAGGTCTTCAGTGACCTCAGTCTGCTAGCACTTCCACTTCTGCTGATCCAGGAATATTAGTTTAGTTTCTTTTCTTTACTTAGGACGGTCAGAAATAGCAACAGTTTGCTAAATAAACTTACTTTTCTTCTGCTTTTGGCACTTTTGTACTTGCAGTTACATCCCATAATTTTACCGTGCAATCAGCAGATCCAGAAGCAAGAAGTGTACCTTCACCACTGTAATTAAGACGAGGAGGCTATGTTAGAGATAATACATGTATACCACCACTCAATGACAATTCCGTTCATTGTGATATTCGTGGCACGAGAACAAAAGAATAAGTCACCTGAAAGCCAGTGTCCATACGCATGAGGTATGACCCATCAAAGGAGTAACACAGCGGCCACTTGAAAGATCCCACATCATGATTGAGCCATCTTCATCACCAGAAGCCATGTATCTACCATCAGGTGACATTGCAAGAGATAATATCATACTCCTGTGGCCAATGAATATTCGCACACACTCTCCACTTTGTACGTCCCATAATCTTACTGTTTTGTCACTAGAACCAGTTGCAATGTAGTTGCAGTTGGAATGCCATTGTACACACTACAATATCAAGTTCACCCATTAGAATTGTCTTGAGCATGTTCAAAATAAAGAACTCGACTCACCGCAATCAATGATACTGAAAGCAAAACACAACTTTTGCAAAGCATGAAAACAAACATAGAGAGCGAGTTACTTACATCAACATCAGATAAGTGCCCCGCCATTATTCTCAAAGGCTGAATCCTGTCCATAGACCAAATTCTTGCCGTTCTATCATGTGATGCACTGGCAAAATAATGTCCAACAGGGCTAAACTGCATAAGAGTAAAATTGGAAGATTTGAAACGGTCCAGAACAAAGAGGTTACAGAAGCAAGCAGATGCATTTCAAGACAAACCAAACATACCTGAACATCCCATACAGGGTAATTATGACCCTTGTAGCAAACAAGATTAGCATTTAGATTTGTGCTCCACAACCGAACTGCAGCATAGCATAAACTGTCACGGTCTAGTTTGTTGGAGCTTAAAGAACAATAAAAAGCCAAATAGAGTGGTTTAGATCAACGCACTAGTTGAGTCCGCTGAAGACGAAAGTATAAAATCACCAAGAGGATTAAAAGTAGCAGAATAAACTGGCCCTGAGTGGCCTTGAAATAAGGTATATAGCCGTTTTCCTCCATTTGAGCCAGCAACTTGTTCACTTGAATTTTCACCCTGCACATTTGCTGACACCAGCGTATGTAGATTTTTAATTAACCACAGTATCCAAGAAAACAATCAGGCAACTCTATAAAATAAGCAGGAGGATATAACAAGTTCAATGAGGGTAATGAAAGAAAATGATGTGACAGAAACCCATTGAAGGAACAAATGCATGTTAATTTCTAAATGAAGCAGAAACTTAATTGCTTTTGAGAGAAAAATCTTACATCCAGCTGATTGATGCCCAATCTTTGCCATATCCCACACCTGTTGAAAGATGCTTAGATACAAGCGCTCACATGAAGCAAAATGAGTAGAATATGACACAAAAAATCAGAAGATAATACCTTCAGTGATGAGTCAGAAAATCCACCAGCCACGAGGGATCCATCGGGGGATATAGATGAACAGTTTAAACTAACAAATTATTCAGCAAAACACAAGTTATGGAGTGCAAAATTGGACTCAAACACTATCAAATCACCATTGTAAAGGGAAAGTTAAGGACTTTACCCATTGTGCGTGTTGATAAATGTATAAAAGCTGACAGATGGCAGGGCAGTACTACTCAGTTGTACACGGTTTCTCAAGTCCTCAAGAATAGACTGTTCAACCTCTGTTGGACTGAAAAATTCAAGAAAGGTTTAGTCCATGGACTGCACTAGAACCTATACATGGACCCCCAGTTACAGTACCCCAACTATAAACTTAAAATTTTCTTGGCACTTAATATATGCCTCAGTTTCTAGTGAATACAGACATCTTATTTGAAGAAAGAGGGAAGAAACCAAAAGAGAGATAGAGTGAGAGGGATTCAGAAACTACATTACTGGCAAAGTAAGTTCTGGTTTGACTCGTGGTGCTGCGAGAACAGGGGTTGGCTCAGGACGAGCACTTTTCACCGTTGCAGTAACAGCCTTATCCTTTTTGAGCTTTTTTAGCGAAGCACCCTGTTTACCACCTTCATTTGATTTTTTCTGCAAGTAAGATAGAATTATTAAAAAAAAATATCTTCACAGTCAAAGCTCAGAGTTGGAACTCAGAACTATATACTCCAAACAAAATTATTTGTCAAGGAATAGTTAAAAAATGTTTAAAGCAGACCTTCACGTTATTTTCATCGCCATCCCCTTCTTTGGTGTCACCTTCTGCCTTTTCGGTATCCAAAGACACCCCCCCAGCCTTTTCCAAGCGTTCTTCCAAGGAATCTTCAAGCAACTATATCAATATGTTGTTATAAAGTGAGCTCAAAGTACAAGATACTTCAATGGTACATGACATAAACACTACTTCTCAGCAACATTACTGACTAACCCCCCAATGTATGTCCTTCTGGTTTATTTGATTAGCCGACTCCTGGCTGCCTCCGGTAAGTGTTACAGCCTCAGCATCATCAATAATTGAGCTGGGTTGTCCTCGAGAAACTGCAAAACCAATGGAAAACATAAATACAGGCATCCATATCAAAAATTACATCAGAAATCAGACAGTTATTATACCTTGGAAATTAATATGCTCATTGATAATCCCAAGCATAGTGGTGGACTGTGACTTGTGCAGAAACTGCAGCAACAGCTCATAGGAGTACTAAAAGGACAATTGACACAGTTGTAACTTGCAAGACTGTGATTGCGCTCTAAATATACACACATACTTGAAAAACTAGAATTTTACCTCACATATTTTTATGTTAACTTTGCTTTTCCTAAGAGAATGAGCAAATTCCATCTCCTGAATAAGAACAGATGTATGAGCAAAATCATATACGGTGTCAATGTAACCTTGAAGCGCAAATGCAATGAATTTGTGCAGAAAAAGCACCTCTAAATGAGAGGGAGAAAGAACTCCTTCTAACTTTTGTAGATCTCGTAGGTGCATCATCTCATGGTCTTCACGGAAGCTATTGAAAAACGTTCGAGCTGGTAGCATCCACAACAGTCATTTATAAAAGTATAAGCAAAGAACATTCGTGGCAACCCATTGAAATGCATATATGATCAACAATGACACGAAGTAAGACACGGACCTTCTTGAATATGACCTTTGGCAACCAGATCCATGAAACAATGAATAAATACTGGATAAAGAACCCGAAGCAACTCATGCTGCATACATATTCTTATAGTCAAATTCGAACTCAAAAGCATATTACTTGATTGAAAATAATAAAAATGATGGGAAAAAAAATTAAGTTTACCCTGTATAAATCTAGTGAACTATAAGTCCATGACCTCAACTTGGCATATCCATCATGGTACCGCGCTGGACCATCATCAAATCTGTGTGAAAAAACAAAACAATATCACTATCTAAAAATTCACTATCAAATCTAGCTCACTACATAATGCAATTTCTTTACAACAACAACAAAAATAATTCTAAAAATTCTAAAATGCAACAAAAAGTTCCAATATTTCATGATGCTTCTTCGGCTCCGATTTTGTTCCATTTTTTTTTTCCTGGAATCACTGACAATAATGGAGACCAAAGATGAAGACACATTCGACTTAGCTCATCCTGACTGGTTTGTACTAAAAATGATACTATTTACTAAAACCTGAGCTCGGAGAGAGAGAGAGAGAGAGAGTTACTCGGAGTAGGAGGAGAGGATGTGGCTGACGACGTCAGGGTCGAATTGAGCAGAAGAGATTGGTGACTTGGTGGTAGATGATTGATGAAGCTCTTCTTGAAGAGCGTGCTCGGTTAATTTGAGACCTTTCTTCTTCAAGTAAGCTTCCACGAATTTCTGCAGCTTCTCTTCGTCCATTGTAAAACCTCCGTCCGTCGTCTGTGTTCGTTCTCTCAGTCTCTCTCTCTCTCTTTCTCCGTTTGAAGGTATATCTAACCCCCCAGAGTTTGGGCCAGTCACAGCTTCGTGGGCCTCAGCTAATTATAACTTTGGTTGGGCTTTAAAAAAATGGGGTCCATAAAAAGATTGGGCTTAACCTTGGAGGGGTTTGAGATTATGTATTAAGATTTTGTAGTTAAGGTAAATTTTTCTCCCGCTCTACACCACATTTATATGGGTGGAGATTTTTCTATTTATATTGATTCGATGTCAGAGCCCCGACATTAATATTTGCCATTTTGACATCATTTGGTTCGAAAATAGTGATGATTTACGGTCTATATATTAATCATCGGATTCTTTTCCATATAGATAATAGCAAATTAGCAATTAAATCTCTTAATAAATTGGAGAAATGGAGACTTGGAAAGGAAATAGACAACAAAAACGCACATTTGTATATGATGTATGATAGGAGAAAATAATTGGAATGATGACTCAATTTTGTCAAAATTTAATTACTTAATTTTAAAACACATGAGAAACTGTATACTCAAGTCCCATTTGGACCTCATAGCTAGCATCCATATAAACTCTCAAGTCTCCAAAAGAAGCCAACACAATACTTAATGACATC
Organism: Geum urbanum; assembly: GCA_946800695.1. Taxonomy (NCBI): domain Eukaryota; kingdom Viridiplantae; phylum Streptophyta; class Magnoliopsida; order Rosales; family Rosaceae; genus Geum; species Geum urbanum. Next base: position 442,770 of record OX326998.1, on the reverse strand, counting down.
AAGATCAAGAATCCAACAGTAGTGCAAGCACAATACATATGTTAAATGAAAACGAGGCAGAAATTAAGCACACAGATGCCAATGACATATATTGTTTCAAACTTTCGATTCAATAATCCTTTCAATACGCGTACGGCTTAGGCTTCCGGTATATATCTTCCCACTCTTCCATCTCTACCCCCACCCCATATCCAACATCATCTTCCGCGCCAAAATGCCGTGCACTTGCATGTTGAATCATCCTGTCTCTAATCCATATACTACAATCACAATGGCAACATATTAATTATTTGCAAATTATGACGACTAGCCATTGCATGTCTATATGTAGCCACAAGATATGTATCAGAGTTAGGGGAAAAAAATAAGATGGATTATTACCCCATCACATAGTCTATTGGAATTGGAAGATTATTCCTTCCTTTGAGTCCATCCTGAGAAGCATCCATTATAGAGATTGATAAACAAAGTATATTGATAAATACAATGAAAATTAGCAAACCATAAAAGGAGCACATATATATAAGCTTACCTCATCTTCATCGAAGTGAAACTTATCTGGATAAACTTTTGAACTGAAGAAGTTGAAAAGGCTATTACTTGGTTCTACTACTTGTTGGACGACCAAGCTTTTAAATAACTTAACATGTAAAATGGATTCCACCAACTTCTGAGAAGACTTCCACTTTATATCAGTCCTGCACAAAAGGCCAAGCTCGATCTATAACAAATTCCTACATAGGAAAAATAGTAGAACACAATCATTAAGTAACTATGAGTTAAACCAAATTTATGTGTTACCCGACTGTCTTCGATGTTATACTCTGGTTGTCACCCTTGAGCTCAAAGGTTTTGGTTAAGACTTTGTTCTCAAAATAAGGATTGTCTTGAAAATAGAACGACAGCACAAATCCTTTCATGTTTTCCATTCTTTGGGATCTCATATCCTCCAAATACTTGAGAGCGTCTTTATCATCCGGAGACATCTAGGGCATAAGAAAAGAAAAGAAAAAACTAGTGATCATATGCACAAAATAAACGAAAACCTCTAAAACAACACCAAAGCAGAAATCTGTGCACCGCACCTTGCGCTGAATACAAACACTACTTGCAAAAGCTCTATCCCAAAAGTAAGCGAAATTTTTAGCAAGTTCACACCTCTGCAAGATGTCATTAACCAGGTGTTATCAACCAAAACAATGAAATTTCACAATTGAAATTTTGAAAAAGAAAAAAAAACAAGTCAATATACCTCATCATAAAGAGGCTTAAAGTTCTGAACTTTGTATTCATCTTCCAATTTACATCTGTTCTCAAAAGATTCATCCTGCAAAGAGAACAAAGACTTTAATTATATGTAATCGATCATGTAGGTGTTTTAGTAAGTTACGTCTATACATAAACTGACCATTGCATACCTTCTTGCTCATTTGCATTTTCAAAAAGTCTTCCTCCTGCTGAAGAATTCTGTCCTGCAAGAGTGTTGGTTGCATAGAAATGTAAATACAAACTTGAGTGAAACCAGCTAGGGCAAAATAACTACCGTAAAAACAAACTCACATGTAGATTGATTATATTTGCGTACACAATTTCTTCTTTGTAATACGCTTTGAATTTAATTAGACATTTTCGTACCTGCAAACTAACAAACATGTATAAATTTCAAAATTGTGATTTGACTTCGACTATTAAAGTTGAAGAACTAACTTCTTCTCTGCTGGCTGGCTTGTTATTTGTTAAGCTCGCCTCACTTCCTCATCACCAACTACGGCGTCCTCGACAATTTGCTTATTCTCCTCCGTCACGGTTATAGTACGACTCTTGAAAAACATTGATGGGAGCATCGTAAAGGGTCTGTAATGGGCTCTAGTGTAGTCACCCTAGGCCTTTTTACCATCATAGGTCCTAGCTATTTTACTAGGTGTGCTGCCCGCCCCGCGATCTATACAAAATATAGAATAGAAAAAAGAGTTAAATACTTGAATAGTGTCTGGACTTACTTGCCTCGGTCAACTTGGGGTCTGAACTTACAAAGTGATCAATATACTTAAGTTTCACTATATTTTTGGGGCCTCCGTGTATTTTCCGGCGGGTCGTCGATGATTTGCTGACGTAGCCGGCTATTTCTGGTCAACGCTTGGTATAATGACCAAAATATCCTTATAAAACGTTTTCCTTCCAAAATTATCACACCGCCCACATTTTTTTCCCGCCAAAATCACTTTCCATCTTTGTACTGTTCATATACACTGTTCATTTCCCTCCAATTTTTCTTTTCTTTTCTTTACACTACTCCATTTCCTTATAACATTACAACCCAAGAGGGGGAATTAAGAGAGAAAAATGAACTCAAGTAATACTTGCTATTGTGGGAGGAGGGTGGAGTTCCGTGCGAAGTCCAACCCTGATGTGAATCATGGATGCAAATATTGGGGATGTGGTTCGAATCGAACGCAGGTATGGCTTTTAACCATATAATCCTAGTTCATGTAGATTCAGTGACTTTGTAAGTGATGTTCAGTGATGATATTTGGTGTAGAGAAACTGTGGATTTATGTTTTGGATAGACCCTCCCCATTCCGATCGAGTCATAGCTGTGATTATGGCATTGCTTGGTAAACAACAATTCCTACAAAGTGAAATTGAAAGGAATAAGTCAAGGAGTAAAGAGAGGGAGCTATTGATCTGGGCAGTTGTTGTTGTTCTTTGGATGAAGCTGATCAAATGTGATGATGACTGCAATGATCTAGCTCTCCTGTATGGAGACATGCAATTTACAATCAACAAATGGATTGAGAAGATTGAGAAGATTGAAGAGCTTGAAGATGAAATCAAAGTCAGAAAGAAGAAAGAGAGAAATCTATGTATTGTTATAGTTTTTTTAGTTGGCTTATGTGTAGCTGTTCTTTGTAAGGTTTGAAGATGTAGAACATATGTAATGACTATTAAGAAAGATGTTCTTGAAGCACAATAAGGTAGCACACATCTTAGAACAACATTAGACCATCCAAATATCAAGGTCCTTAAACAATAACAACTTAAACACAACATCCGAAAAACAGAAATATGAACAACAACTTAAACAGAAATTAAACATAGATAAGGTCTAGAAGCTAAGAACTAGAACCAACAACAAAATCTAGAGCAACAATAGCAAAATGAAACGTAGATAAGCTCTAGAAGCTAAGAACCAGAACCAATAACAAAAACTAGAGCAACAACAACAAAGTAGTAGCCCCATAACTTCATGATCTTCCTGATGTTCCCACCCCTTGATTACTCGGCATACCCTGCCTCTTCTTATTGTAGTTTTTCTCCAGAAATTCCCTTATCGAATTAGAGTTTCTTCAAGTTTCTTCAAGTTGCTGACAAAGCCCAATTTGCAATAATAAACCCTAATTTCAAAACTCCCAATTAAATTAATACAATGAACCAATATAACTAAAATCAAACAATAAATTGATACAAGGAACCAAAGTTTACCCATAGATAGAATCAATAAATAAATTGATTGAACTCGAACAAGGAGGAGGGCCTAGCTCAAGCCAAATTGAGGTTACCCATATTGAGAGTAAAGCTAGGTTGAGATAAAGCTAGTTGGTGAAGTTTTGAGGTGTAGATCAATGGAGCTAATATGAGTTTGTGAAGTCTGAGAGAGATGACATATTGAGTTGATTGAAAAGTCAGCTGTGGGGGTTTATGAGAGTGCGATCGATATCGAAGCTTTGGGTTTGTTTGCGAGAGTGTGTGAAAGAAGTTGACCACCGAACCTTTGGGTTTGTAATTGTGAGTGAAACAAGTTGACTTTCTTCCATCTCCTTTCATTAACTCAGCTACCTACCGAAAAAAAAGGCCCAATCACTTAACATAATTTGGCACTCAGTTATTTGTTAGGGTAAGTATGTTTGAGTTTAATTCAAACAACTGACCGTTATAAATGTTGTCTAAATAATACAACTTTAAACCTTATTCCAACAACTCAATTCAAATATGTTGTCCCAACGATTTTATACCAACGTTTTGACAACTGAAATTTTTATCTCAGCTGTTTGAAATCTTCCACCAATTTCAAAACTTTTCCACATGATAAAACCACGGTTTAAACTATATTCCAACAACTGAAATTTAAAAGCTCTGTTATGTGAATTTTGGGACAACAAACATTGAAAATTCAATTGTTTGACCCCAGTTATCTGATGCACTTTTTGTACTAGTGTTCCCTCCCAAAATTGAACATTATATCATCTAAAAACAATCAAAACAAAGCCTAAATGTGTAGAAATCTAAAAATACAAATGATATGGAATCACCAAGCTGACACACAAAGAACAACAAAAACAAAAAGGACTACAGAGTGAAGATTCTATGTTTATACTTTTTATTTTGTGACAGCACTGTAAATATAAAGGCAAAGGGGAAGCTTTATGGTGGCGGTAGGAATTTTGAGGTGGTGGAGATTGTGTAGTCGAACCGGCTTTGGAGAACTTTGGTGGAGGAAGGTTTGTGAGTATTTTGGCAGCAAGAATGCTAGAATAAGAGATGATGTCTATTAGGGTTGAGACTCTTGTATATATATAGGCGCGCATTACAAAGTAGTTTTCCTCAAAAATCTAGGTTTTCCTACTTCACCAGGGTAAATCTGGCAGTCTGCAAAAAATTGAACTTCCCGGAGTTGTAGATCTCCCAAAGCGTACAACACCCTTCCACGGAGACAACTTCAAGAAAACTTTATCACAAACCTTAAACTCGAGATCTTTTCAACTTTTATCTGTATAAATCTTCTGTCGACTTTGCGTTGTCTTCAGTCTCTCTCTAATTATATCAATCCCCTCAATTGTTGTCTTTATATAGTCAGATCCTATAAGTCTTCTTTCTCCTACTTCACTCCAACATAAACTTATTCTACATTGTTTCCCATATAAATCTTCATAAGGAGCCATGTCTATGCTGGAGTGGTAACTAGTACTGTAAGCAAACATCATCAAACTCAACTGACTATCCTAGTTACCTTTGAATTGCATTAGAAAATATCTAAACATATCTTTTAAGATCTGGATGGTTCTTTCTAAAATGTCCATTAGTCTGCGGATGAAAAGTAGTACTAAAACGCAACTTATTTTCTAGGGCTCCATGTAATTGTTTCCAAAATCTTCAAGTAAAGCGAGCATCACGATCTAACACAATTGACTCTAGTACTCCATGTAACCTCACTATTGTATCTACAAACAACTTTGCTAACTTGTCAAGACTATTGGTCTCTTTAATCGCTAAGAAATGAGCAGACTTAGTCAGTCTATCCACTATCACCCAGATTCTATCATGACCATTGCGAGTACACGGAAATTTGAATATGAAATCCATAGTTATGTGCTCCCATTTCCACTAAGAAATCGAAAGTGGTTGTAAGGCATCTTTCATTCTGCTTTAACCTGCAGACAAATCAAGCAACTACTAACATATTTTGCAGTTTCTCTCTTCATTCTCGGCCACCAATAATAGTCCTTAAGAAGGCGATACATCTTGGTACTACCAGGATGCATTATGTATGTTGAACAATGTGCTTCCTCAAGTATTTCCTTTTTCAAGGCTTCAACATTTCGCACACATAGCCTATCTTTGAACAACAAAGTACCATCCTCCCTTTGAGAGCATATCTGGATCATCTTGTGCCGCTTCTCTCTACCTGTTCACAAACACGTCCTGGAGTTGGGCATCACGCACACAGTCAAGTAGTACAGGCTTTACATGAAAACTTGCGACTAAAGTAATTTCATTATCACCTCCTTCGATCATGTATATATAGTTGTGCTCCTGTTGTCCACTATTCATACAAAAGTGTTCGAACACATGATGTAGTGATTCTATATCAAACGTTCCCATGGAGGGACCCAATACTTCCACTGAACTACTGGCAGTGGTTAACCTCCAATAAGCTACTTTCATGTTCATCTAGAACTCTTATTTGCACTAGATAAATCATATTTCTATAAGAATTAATGTAGTAGAGAATATCTTTTTTAATTTATCAATTATTAAACCATACATTATTGAACTAATATATTGTTTTAATGAACATAATTAATGTTTTATTGTTCATTTATTCTTAAACATGATAGACACTTCTCTTAGAAGCGTTGATAGAAAACCTATGAAACAATGATCGTCATCTTATATTATTTAGATGATGTACATTTCACAGCTTAACATCATGGAAATCAACCACCTAGACTATGATGAACAACACCAAAGTTCAATCTCTCCAATTCTCGTCACTCTCCCGGGGGTTTTCTTGGTGGTGGCATTGTCCATTGCGCTTGGGGAAACTTAGTTGATTTAAAGTGGTGTGGCCAAGAAATTTTCAATTTCCGACACCTATGCCTAAGACTAGAATAGGAAACGTTGAGTTCTTTGGCTACTTGAGGTAGGGGTAAGTGGTAGTATTTGATGATCTCTTCGTAAGATAATTCAGTCGCACTCCTTTCATATATACTCCTTTCATATGTACTACTCCCCTTCTCCTCTTTTGTCATCGATTCCTTTGTCAATATTCTCCATCTCTGGAACATACTCGATCACCTCTATATATTCAAAAATATTGTACATATTAAAAAAAATTAGGAGCAATGAAAGTATATAGTAAGTGGAATATTATATTGTATTGAATATGTTCAATACATTAACAATATACATGCAATTGTACCTAGAATTAGTTTGTTCAGGTTGCCATCCTTCGTTCGGCAAATTATTTAGGTCAAATTCCAATCCTTTGTTCGACAAATTGTTTGGGTCTCCTTCGTTTGGCAACTCATTTAAGTCAAGTCTCAACCCTTGATTTGGAAATTCATTTAGGTCTTGATCCATCTCTATCAAAATTTGTATGCAATCAAATTTGTATGCTAGGTTGTTTGATGTTGTTTCTAAAAAATGGAGATCACCCCTTTATATAGGCTCATAACCACTGCCGTGAAAAAATTAAAAACAAAATTAAATTTAAGTTCGCGTACTCTATTACACTTGTGAGACGAGACATCAACATAATTACTAGAAATCTTTAACATAATTATTAAAAATATTGCCAGTAGAAATCCGGCGTGCATATAAATTGATAAAGATCATTCACGTCTTCATGTTAATCCTTACCGGATATCCTGACAAGATCATTTGGTTAGAAAAAGGTTGAAATTTCTGTTTCTGGCAACAGAAAAGATTGAGACTTTGGAGAAAAATCAATATTCTTTGTGCATGTTTCTACCGAATTACGCGCGGGGACGTAATCTGGCAGAAGCAAGTACGAGTACTCCTTCCTCTTCTCCTTCGTCCGAACGCTCGGGCTGCTCGGATGGTCGGACGCTCTTTTCTCTCTTCTGGCGTATGGGCTCTCTCTTCCGACGGTCGACTCTTCCTTCGGGCGCTTCCTCTTCTCTCAGATGATCGGGTGTGCGCGTTCGGGTGCGGCTGTTAGAAGAATACAACAACAAACGGGCGGTCAGGGGTCGAGACGGGGTGGCCCGCCTTCAACGCTCCGATGCCTAAGTCAGATGATGTATTGGATATAACAGTCAAGCGAACGTGCGAACGTGCGAACATGTGTTTGGGTGGAGTGAATTCGTCAAGATGGAACAAATGGGATGATCTTACCTGTAATAAATACCTTACATATATAGGTGGTTGAGTTTGGGGCTCACTTGTGTTCTTCGATGTGGGACTGGTGCACTTGCTGGTGTGTGATCCGCTCATTCGGGCGTGCGCCCCACTGGCGCGTGTGCGCTCGGATGAGGTCGGTCTGGTGAGTGAAGTTGAATCCTCCTTGGTGGTCTTTGGGGTGGTCGGGTAGGTGTCGATTACCTGCTTAAGTGGATAAGTATATTAATCAGAAAACTCATGCCATACAAACAAGTCCCCCAAGTCCCAAAGTCAAAGAGAACTTTCTTGACTGGGGAGTTGAAAAAGGGTCCGTACGATTAAACAAAATACTTATCCGGTTGAGCAGTGGTGCGTGATCCAGTAACCCCCCAAGTCCCCCAACTCTCTGGTCAAGGAAGGGCTCGCATGACGGAGTGTACATGTTCGTGCAATCGTGTACCTGTGGGCCCGGCGTCCAAACGAGTCTTGCTATTTGGAGCCGTGCGCCCGTGGAGTATTGCCTGGTAAAACACGAATAGGGGCAATTATAGACCGTATATGCAAATGTGTGAATGTATGGTATGATGTATGGTATGATGCATGGTATGATGCGTTAAAATGTATGCGAATGTTTTTCGTGACAGAAGCGTTGGGATGCCGCTGTGCACCACGTACGTCAACGGGGAGACCGTCGCGTACGGTGTAGCGTCAACGAAGTGATCAAGACCGCGACGTACAAAACACGTACAGAGGGGACGGACCCCGTACCCTTACCGTCTTCGGTCTTAGGACGCGCAACAGAGGGGACGGACCGCATGCCTGTGCCGCCTAATCCGGCTTGCCTTCAACACCCGGGGAGGGCGGGACCAATGCCCGCGGCGTTCTTCGGTCATCGGCACTATCAAGGGGGGACGTACCGCACGCCCAAGCAGTCCGAGTCGGCTTAACGTTCGTTAACGTTGCGCTCACACGGAGGGGCAAAACCCCACGCCCGTGCCGCCCATCGAGCTTAGCATACCCAGAGAGGAGTTGGCCCCATGCCTCTGTCATGACAGCCGGCTTGCTCTTCGATCGTGTAACGGTGTGCTCACGGAGAGGACGGACCCCACACCTGTGCCGCCCATCGGTCTCAGCGCGCGCAAAGAGGGGGCAGACCCCATGCCTCTGCCGCCTGATCCGGCTTGCTGTCTAACGTTTACGTGTACGGAGAGGAAGAACCTCGTGCCTGTACGGCGTACGTTCTTCATTCGGCGCGCGCCCGAAAAGGGAACTTGCGTTCAACCTCTTTTTAGGGCGCCTGAATGGTGTTGTGCTAACCTGATGGTGTCTTGTGGGTGCATGGGCGTGTGAGCGCCAAGCGCGCCAGCCCGGGAGGCGTGACGCGATCTGCCTTGGGTGGGGTGATCCAGTCTGACAAGGTGTTTCGTTGAGGTGACATTCCTTTTGATTTCTCCTCGGGAACCGTTTTTGCCATAAATGTAGCCGTCACCATTAATGCCGGCGTGCCCTGGCATTAAATGCTGATGTCATCATAACTGTGCGAAGGGCGAACGTCATGCGCGTGGGAGCGTGGGAGTGGTGCATGGGCGCCACGTGGTAGGCTGTTGGAGACCGTGTTAGGGTTTGAAATCGAGGCGGGAAGCCGAAGATTTGGCGCGGTTACTTAGGAGGGTAAGTAAACCGCCCTGGTCCACGCGTCACAATCCAACGGTGGACACGCGAAAAACGGACGGCTGGCGTTCGTTTGCGTGTCCCGTTCGAGTAATATAAATAGGGCTCTGGTTCTTCGTCTTTCTTCATCATTCTCAAGCTTTGCCGAAACTCTGCCGGAATCCCGCTGCAACGTGCATCCGTTCCTCTCTTCTTTGCTCGTGTCTTCTTGTCGGAGTACGCACTCGACGTCCAATCCTCAACCCACAAACTTTTACTCTGGTGTGGCTTTTGTCCCGTTTATTCCTCCGTTTTGTTTTTGTTTTTGTTTTGTGTTTTTCCGGGTTTTGAACTCAAGAACAGGGCGTGTTTTTGAGTGGGGTGGGTTTGATCTATTTTTGGGTAGTTTTTTGTGGGTTTTGGTGTTTCTGGTAGTTTGCCCCCTACTCTCTTTTGCCAAGTCTTGCATCTCCGCCCGTGCTGCCAATGTACCCTGGCGCTCCTCCAAATCTGCCTTGGTCGGTGTGGGCCCACACGGACCCGAACGTTGGTGGTGTTTTGCAATGTCCTCCGTTCGAGCGGGCTGGGCACCGCACACGGGCGGAATGCCTCCATTTCTTCCCCCAGTCCTTCCGTACGTTCGATACGAACGAGTACCCGCTGGGCGCACGCGTGCCGCCAGGCCGCCTGGGCTGTGGGTTGTGGTTTGCTACCAGAAATAGGAAGAGGATAATTTTACGAAGTGTTGTATCTGTTTGATAACCTTCCGTCCGTGTGCTCTGTAGGTAAGATGACGAAGTCCACGGCGACAAACAAGGATGACGTGCTCAAGCGCCGCCTGCTCGCACTACGGGATGCTGCCGCGAAAGCCCGCAAGGTGGCGGATGACAGTCGTGGCGAACTCGTCCCGGGGGACAGTACCCAGCCCAAGGCCCCTGTTGCAAACGTGGCTGATCCTGCTCCGCTCATTCGAGGGCCACAAGCGGATGCTCCCCGCCCGCCACCGGGTGATGCCACTGGATTCAAGGCCCAGGCCCGGGCGGAGTGCGGGCAGCAGCAGTCCGAGCGAGATGATGTCGGGGACAGGTGGGAGGCCGTCCATGCGCCCCAGTCTGCCAGTCATGCGCCCGTCGTGCCCTCGTCTTCGGATCGACCTTCAAGTCCTCCACGATACTCTTGCTCTCCAAATCCCCTGCTTCCGTCTTCCGGTCCTCAACAATTTCTTGAGCAGGGGGAGGGTGAGGAGCGTGCGCAGAAGTGCCCCTAGACTGAAGATTCCCCTCCTGGCCCTGCTCCTGAGACGAATGTTGATGTTGTGGACGCCTTGCGTCGTGCGCTGGTGGATGGCGCCGCCTCTCTGGGGTCCCCGCTGCAGCCGCTGGAGAATGCTGCCCCCGACGGGCTGGATGCGGTCTTCGTTGCGTGCACCCGCCTGCTGCATCAGGTCTTCCGCGTCCGCTTGAGGGAGAGCTCGGAACTTGCACGCGTCAGGGCCGAGAGCGCGAAGCAGCGGAGGATGACGGACAGGGTTGCGGCGCAGCTCGAACAAGCCAACAAATTGGTCCACCGGTATACCGCTCGTGCGGAAGAGGCAACCGCCCGGTCTAACGAAGCTGCCGCCCGTGAAGCTGTGGCTATTGCTGAGTGGGACAAGGCCGTGGCCGAGGTGTAGCGGGTGCGCGCCGAGCTAAAGCGCGTCCGTGCTGAAGCAGCCGCCCGGGGGGCGCTCTTAGAGTCTCGGCTGAAGGAGGCTGATCGCGTTGCTCGCATGGATGCTGTGGCGACGTTCAAGGAGTCTGACGAGCTCCGCGAACTGGTCAGAGCGGAAGTGGATGAGCAAGTGGCTGCATTCCAGGCAGCGGTGAGTCCTTTCTTGAAGATGGAGAAGTACCAAGCGTTCGTGGAGTCTAAAATTGAGAGACGGGCGGGCGCTCGGGTTCCTGCATATGAGAGAGAGGTGGGGCCCTCTGGGGAACCTGCTAGGGCGGAGCTGGAGCCGGTGATCAGGCGGGTGGATCCGGGCGAGCAGGTGGAAGCTGTTGTGGTAGCGTCGTCGGAGGAGGATGAGGAGTTGGATGTTGACACGGGGGCGTAGTGTAGGGTGTTTCTTCTTCTATGTAATGGGATTGATTTTTGTAGTCGGGCCTTGTGCCTTCCATTAATGATGTACTTCTTTCCGTACGTGTGCCTTGTCTGAAGTTTTTTTTTTGCATCTTTTGAATGACTCGCGCGAGCGTGCGCCCACCCCTTTAACTGGAAACTTGACCAAGTGTTACATTTACGTGCGCAGCCTATCCCCAGTCCCCCAAGTATATGGGCGGGCGGGGTAAGGACGAACGGGCGCGCAAATATAAACTAATGGAAAAAGTACAACAAAAGTGCAATATCACAATTTTAATGAAAGTACTTCCACGGGTGCCGTAGTCGTTGACCCTGCATATCTTGGAGGTGACAAAGTGCTGGCGCTTCCCTCCACGGACGGGGTGTCTTCATCCCCTGCCGGGTTGCCCCCAGTCTCCCAGTTGGATTGGTCGAGCCCGGATGTGCTGGCTGAACGATCGGGTGATCCCCGTTTGTCCGCTCCTTTGTGGAGATGCATCATGTCTCCTCGCTCTTCCAGCAGATTATTGCTGATACGTAGCCCTTCACCATTCGTGCGTGGATCGTGCCCCTCGATCCGTGGGCCCTGATGGGTGACCTCTAGGGGTAACATAGCTTCCTTTCCGAATGTCAGGCTGAACGGAGTCTCGCCCGTGGCGCTGTTAGCCCGTCGCGTGGATCGCCCGGTATCTCCGTTCCTGGCGTAGGTTCCAAGGTGAGAACCTCCTGCCTGCCCCGGGGTTTCGTGGTTTCTTCGTGATTGTATCCCCGAACGTACCCAATTCCACGCTCCGTTGGGAATCGTCCCAAGAGTAGGTGCCGTGCGATGATCATCTTCAGTTTGCTGATCCCCGGCCTCCCGAGTATGGCGTTGTACGGGGAAGGGGTGTCCATGACTATGAAGTCCGTCCGGATCTCACTGTGCGGGGAGTCGGGCGCACCGATCCCGACCCGAATATTGTCGCTCCTAATCGGATACGACGTTTCGCCCGTGAAACTGGCTACGCACTCACGATCCTGCATCATCTTGCTGGCGGGTCTACCGAGCGCCGCGTATGCGTCCAGGTAGATCACGTTCACGGACGCCCCATTGTCGATCAGCACCCTCTTCACGAGGAAACGATCGATGATCGCGTCGATCACGAACGGTAGGGTGCTGTCCTTCGGGCTTCTCTCCTCGTCTTTCGTCGTGAAGCAGATGGCGGGCGCCTCCCTTCTTCCTGTTTTCTGCGTTCGTCCCGCCCCGATCGTCAGCACCTCCTGGCTCAGACGATCGGGCGACGAGGTGCCCTCCTTGCGCTTGCCCCCGGATATCGTACTGATAGTCCCACGGGTTCCAATGTTCGCCTCGCGCTGTTGTCCTTCCGCCCTGGGAGGGGTTGTCCGCTCGTCCTTCAAGTCTTCAAGGGTCTTTTTCAGCATAATGCAGCTGTTGGTACGGTGGGTGGCGGCGTTGTGGAATTCGCGCCAGACGTCCGGGAATTGGCCGGTCGGAGCCATTGCTTTCGTCATGTTGTTTGGTGGCGATATTCGGTGTCGATGCAGGCGGAGAAGCTGCTCGAGCGGCTGCTGATCGATCGTAAAGACCTCATGTCCCGCCGGTCGATAGCGTGGCGCTGGTGGTAAGCAGGCACTCTGCTGCGCTGATCCCCTCGTCTGGTTGTAGCTGTTGCCCTGATGACTGCGAAAGAAATGCCTCTGGTAATTCTGCCTTTGCACGTCTCGGTTCCTCTTATAGCCCCCAGTTGGCCTTTCGTCGTCCGCCAGCTGTCGTGGTTGGGCGCTTGTCGCCTCTGGTCTGCTGGAACTGGGTTCGGAGGCGGACCCGTACACTCGCGTCTCTACGAGCGCCTTCTGCACAATCAGGTCCATGATCTCGTCGTAGTCGAGATGTTCCTTCCTCACCAGCTTCTCTACGAACGGGGTGGCGAGCAAATTATCCATCAGGGCTACCTTGGCTACCTGTTTGTCGAGGTCCCTGCACGTACTTGCGAGTGTTCTCCACCGATTGATGTAGCTCGACAGGCTCTCGTCCATCCCCTGGCGGACCTTGAGGAGGATACCCGTGGTGTTGTACTTGCCCTAGAGCCGATAGCGCTTCTGGAAGCTCTCCGCCAGCTCGATGAACGAATGGATGGACCCTGGCGGAATCTCGTAGAACCAGCTCCGCGCCTCCTCCACCAGCGTTTCCTGAAATAGGAAACATAGGGTTGGATCCGAGTATCGGGTTCCGTCCGTGGTGGATCGAAACTCGTCCACGTGCACACGTGGATCTCCGCTCCCATCGAACCGAGCGATCTTCGTCGTCTTCGCGTTGGGTCCCTTCCCCTCTCCAGTATATGCGCCAAGAACGGGCTGACCCGGGGGGCGAACGTCCCGCCCTGACCGGCCAGCTTGTCCTTGCGCAAGCGCGAGACCTCTTCCGCCAGTTCCTCCATCCTCTGAAGGATCAGTGCGTTGTTTGTCAGGGGCGCCGATTCCTCCACCGGTGAGGGCGCTCGGGCCGCCCGTGTGCTGGTCCCCCCGAACGGGTGTTGCTCCTCGTTGGTGATCTCCTGGGTCCCCTCGTGCTGCCCCAGCTGCTGGTTGACAAGTGCGTCCAATCGCTCCTCCAACCTCTGACGGATTTGGCGCTCCTCTACTTTCTCGAGCGCCGCCTCCCGTAACTCCTGGACCAGGCTGCTGATGCGCTCCTCGCCATCGATCCTGTCGGTTGCTAACACGTACCGCCCTTGCGAGTCTGGCGGCGTCTCCTCATCGAGCGCGTTGCTGTCGTTAGTCACCGGGTTGAGCATGTGGACCTTTGGTTTTTGTGGTGTTTGTACGAGGTTTGCAATTTGTAAGGTTCCCACAGACGGCGCCAACTGTTTCTACTGAATTACGCGCGGGGACGTAATCTGGCAGAAGCAAGTACGAGTACTCCTTCCTCTTCTCCTTTGTCTGAACGCTCGGGCTGCTCGGATGGTCGAACACTCTTTTCTCTCTTCTGGCGCACGTGCTCTCTCTTCCGACGGTCGACTTTTCCTTCGGGCACTTCCTCTTCTCTCAGATGATCGGGTGCGCGCGTTCGGGTGCGGCTGTTAGAAGAATACAACAACAAACGGGCGGTCAGGGGTCGAGACGGGGTGGCCCGCCTTCAACGCTCTGATGCCTAAGTCAGATGATGTATTGGATATAACAGTCAAGCGAACGTGCGAACATGTGTTTGGGTGGAGTGAATTCGTCAAGATGGAACGAATGGGATGATCTTACCTGTAATAAATACCTTACATATATAGGTGGTTGCGTTTGGGGCTCACTTGTGTTCTTCGATGTGGGACTGGTGCACTTGCTGGTGTGTGATCCGCTCATTCGGGTGTGCGCCACACTGGCGCGTGTGCGCTCGGATGAGGTCGGTCTGGTGAGTGAAGTTGAAGCCTCCTTGGTGGTCTTTGGGGTGGTCGGGTAGGTGTCGATTACCTGCTTAAGTGGATAAGTATATTAATCGGACAACTCATGCCATACAAACAGTGCCCTTGGAGGCTCATATCAACGTCCAGCTTTGACATTATTTAGAAAACACATTCCTTGTCACATAGATAGATAGACTAGTCTACTTCAAATTCGCTGATATAGTCCAGGATTAAATCTTGCCCATGGCTTAGTTTAAGTAACTTTTTTATGAATCTTGATTCTTGAGGAACGAGAGATCTTTTCTTTTTCTTTTCAAGCATTGATTGATAACATGAATACTTCTAAATGAAAAATAATATGTAATAAGCGATTTTTGTTGAGTAAAATTAATCAAAACGTACGAATGTTACGATTTATATTCGAGAGAAAACCTAAAAACTCAACACTTATTACTTAAGTATGCAGGGAAATGAATTGGATATCAGTTTATCACATAACTATAATTGCTAATTAGTTTGTATTAGGCTCAATTTTTTTCCTCCATAAAGAATAATATAGTAATAGTTTTACCTTTTGTCATTATAATGACAAGATTATTTAGTTTATATTGTGAGGTAATATTTTTTTTAATCTTCAAAATTTCACTGGGCTTAAGCCCCTAAAGCCATCGGGTACATCCGACCTTGATATATATACCGCTTTCATTTTTTCTCTTTGATGTTTAGGTGGTGGAGAATTTAGTTCTATCATCCTTACTATAAGAAATATAAAAAAAAAAGAAAAGGGAATGACTGCTAAAGAAGTATTCACCTAAGAGCACGTACGAGAAGTTGGCCGAGCTAGAATGGAGATCGAGAAATGGCTCGAGGATACTTCAAATTCCTGCATGCTTGTTGCAACTCTCAATGCTATGGTTTTTTTGCGGCTGCTCTTACAGTTCCTGGCCTGAAAATGGCAACCAAGCTACATGGAAATCCAAATTTCTTAATTAACCAAGAAGCCATTCATATTTATGGTGTTTGCAGTTTCGGACGTAATAACTTTGTTTTTCTTCTCTAACTTCTCTCTTGATGTTTTTATCCATCTTTACAGCACGTTTCGCTGAACAAGATTTCATGGACTCATAACCACAGAGCTCGATCAGATAGTGCTTGAAATGGTGTCATGCCAATGGAAGCATGAAAATTGGTTTTGTACAAAAACTCAGCCCAAGGAAAAACAATATACCTAAAGGACGGTCTTTCACCTGCTACACAACGAAGGTAATGCTCCAAGGACTTGTTGAGATTCTCCATCTGTCCATCCGTTTGAGGATGATACGTTATTTAGTCCTTTGCATTGTGAAGAAAGTCTCCCAAAACTGACTAAGAAAAATCGGATCTCTATTCGTAATAATACTCTTGGGCTTATCCATGTAGCCGAAATACTTCATTCACAAATAATTTAGCCACTATCTTAGCCGAGTAAGGGTTACTCAAATGCAGAAAATGGCCATACTTAGTGAATCGATCTACCACAACCAAAATAACGGACTTACCTTCCGACTTAGGAAGGCCGTCAATAGAGTCCATAGATATGTGATACGGGCAAAACATGCATCAATATTAATACAAACTAGACACTTAACACATAATTCACACATAAGCAATTTAAACCCTTTTTGTGTAGATGTAGTATTGATAAGTAGAGTACCGTTCTAAACCGGGGATTGAAGGGTGAATGCAATAATTATGTAAATAAGGGGGGTATGTCAAATTGATTTTCTAACCTATTAATAAATACCTACAAATTAACACAAAGTAAATAACCTAAGAATCTAGCAAGCATAAACTCATAGACAAGCAACACATAAAAGACCCCTAAGAACGTACTCTAATTCATGCTTAAGACAAAAATAAACATAATTAATTATATACAAGTGATCATTACATCCTAACTATCATGCATTTACACCGATTTTGTCCTCCCATTATCTATGAAATTCATAAATCCTAATTCCAATTACATGTTATGATAATTAAACTAAAGTACAATGACTGCATCTAAAGACCCTAATTTCATGAACATCGATTTAAATAAAGAAAGGGACTAACATGCAATGATCACATCTAAACATCCTCGTTACCCTATCTATACCTAAATCGAAGCATTAAGTTTGACACATAACATGCAATCAAGAATAAAAGACTCATAAACACATGGAAGATATATAGAATTCAAAAAATGTATAAAGCCAAAATAAACATGGAATCTCCAAGATGACACACAAAGAACAATAAAAACAAAAAGGATTACAGAGTGAAGATTCTATGTTTACACTTTTTATTCTGTGACATCACTGCAAATATAAAGGCAAAGAGGAACCTTTAAGGTGGCGGTAGGAATTTTGAGGTGGTGTAGTCGAACCGGCTTTGGAGAACTTTGGTGGAGGAAAGTTTGTGAGTATTTCGGCAGTAATAATACTAGAATAAGAGGTGATGTCTATTAGGGTCGAGCCTCTTGGATATATATAGGCATTACAAAGTAGTTTTCCTCATAAATCTAGGTTTTCCTACTCCACCCGGGTAAATCTGACGGTCCGCAAAAAATCGAACTTTCCCGGACTTGTAGACCTCCTACAATGCTTCTGAAGTTACAGTAGCATTAGCATTATCTGAATAATCTGCAGACACAGTTTCTAAATGTGCTTCAAGTTCTACAATGCTATCTTGAAAAATGTTCCCTAACTCTTTATTTATTTCTTCTCCCACTTCATTAGTTTCAATTGATTGTTCTTGATCTTAAACTACAGGAAGTACATTGGCTGTGTCATCAGCCTATATAATTTCCTCAAACTCAGAAGATAAATCTTCAAAGTTTGTATTATGAACTGTTGCACCTAAAAACTTAACTTGATGAGTTTCAAAAACTCGAGGTGAATGTTTACTTGAGTACAGTTTATAGCCTTTAGATTTTTCACAGTAACCAATGAAATGATCAGACACAAATCTATTATCAAGCTTTCCTAAGTTAGGATTATATAGTCTAGCCTTAACTTTACAGCCCCAAACATGATAATGATGTAAACTTGGTTTTCTGGCACACCATAACTCAAATGGTGTCTTTTCCACAGCTTTTGATGGAGACCTATTGCAAATATAATTTGCAGTTCTTAAAACTTCACCCCACAAAAATTTAGGTAAACTAGAGGTACACATCAGACCTAACCATGCTTATTAGAGTCCTATTGTTTCTCTCAGCGACACCATTTTGCTGAGGGTTGTAAGTTATGGTATACTGAGCTTTAATACCATTTTCTTGAAGGTAGATAACAAATGGTCCCATATGCTGTCCTTACTTAGTGAACCTACCATAAAATTCTTCCCCTCTATCAGATCTCACAGTTAAGATCTTCATTCCTAATTGAAGTTCAACCTCAGTTTTTAAGATCTTAAAATAGTCTAGCCTGTGATTTTTCTGACATCAAATAAATGGTACAATATCTAGAATAATCATCAATAAACGTAATGAGATACACATTTCCACATATTGTCTTATATCTGAGAGGTCCACATATGTCAGTGTGAATAAGCTCTAATAATTTATGGCTCCTATATGCTCATTTTCTTGATTTGTTTGTCATTTTTTTCGTACAGCATTCAATACATTCATTTAGGTTAGAGAAGTCTAGTTCTTGTAAAATTTTGTTCTTAACTAAAGTGTTTAGCCTATCTTTTGATATATGGCCAAGTCTCTTCTCCCATAAGTATGCAGATTTCTCATTGAATATTGGTATTTTAATACCAACGATGGTGTTAGTACTTGATGCTTCTATGTTTTCTATTGAAAAAACAGTAAGTGAAGGTAAACTACAAACAACTTGTAAATAACCATCCACTCTTATAGCTGAATCAATATGAACAAAATTTCTGAAAATCTTTACTCCATTCAAATCATAAAGAAAACTACAATTGTCTTAAATCAAAAGATCCCAAGAAACTAAACTTCTCTTAAAAGAGGGAACAAAATAAACGTCATCAAGAACTAACAAAATTCCTAAACCTAAATCCAAAACTAAGGTGCCTACTGTCTTGACTACCACGGGCATGCCATTAGCCACACTTATGCGTACCTCACTGCTTCTTGGTTTTCTCTTACTGGTGAAGCCCTGAAGAGATTTAACAATATGTGGGGGACTGCCAGAATCTAACCAAAAGGTATTTGGCTGAACATTTATGTAATTGATTTCCAGAAAATTAAATAAGGGGAAATTAAATAATTTAAAAGGTTTAAGACACTTACCCATCTTAACCATCCATGCTTTAAAACCCTCATAATCCTTTTTCATGTGTCCTAGTTTTCTGCAAAAGAAACACTTGAATCTGAATGGTTGATCAGGTTGGTTTGGCTGGTTGGGTCTAGGATTTCTAGCAATTACAGGTTGTTTGTTGATGGTTTTCTTTGGCCCTAACCTCTTCTTCTTCCATTTGTTCTTTTTGCTTACATGGTTCACAGTAGCCTCAGGTTTTGGTGCAATTCCATAGGTGGGATCTTCTTTCAGAATCCTAGATTCTTCTGCAGTAGCTACGACAATGAGTTTATTCATGGTCTACTTAGCCTTTTGAGTGTTATAACTCGTCTTAAGCTGCCCAAACGTGTTAGGCAGAGAATGAAAGACTGTGTTGACCACATGTTCATCAGCCATAACTATGTCTAGGTTAGCCAACTTAAGTGCAATGTTCTCCACTTGCAAAAGATGCTCCCTGACACCTCCAACACCAGTATACTTGAGGGTGTTGAATTGTTGAGACAATGCTGCACTTTCAACTTTGTCAGACTCTTTGAATTTCTCCTCAATAAGTACCAGATAGTCATATGCATAATCTACCTCAGGTATTGTCCCAACTATAGTGTCTGAAATGCAAGCCCTTATAATGTTTTTAGCAGAGCTGTTCTTCCTATGCCATAAATGATAATGCTCATAATCCTTAGGATACTTGTGCTTATCCTCTTCTAGGACAGGTTCAGGAACATTTTGATAGAAGGCAATGTCTAAATCATTCTTGTTGCTGAAGTAGGTATCTATTTGACGCCTTCAAACCTTATAATTAGAACCATTTAAGAGTTCTATAGTGTTCAAGGGCACAATTTGGTTACCTAAGAGCAAACAAAAGAAAAATCAATTGGTTCTTGTTACTGAAAATGTGTTAATGAATGCCAATGTTTTAAGTCTTGAGTGTTTTATGTGTTTTATGTCTGTGTGATATCTAAGACAAACAAGCAAAAAACAGAAAAACAAAAACAGAAGCTATAAACATAATTTTCAGACAATATCAATACATAAATCCATCAATACACCCGAATACTTAAGTTACATCCTTAACTACACTTTTGAGCAGTAAATTAAGATTACTGAAGTTGTATCATCATACCATATCACACAAACTCAAGTTATAATAAAGATTCACAACACCTTTGTGGCAAAAGAAAAATCTAGACTATCTGAATATGAACTTATGTAACATGTTGATGCGATGTCTAAATTAAAATCATGCAAGAATACTTCTTTGGAAGCCAAAATATGCATAGCTTTAAAATTGATAACACAAATTTTGAAACTAACTTAATTGGTGCAACAGCATAAAACAAGTTTACTTTGTACAATATATCGTTATATACTACAGTAAACCATAGTTTGAGTTTTGGAATTCAAAATCATCTTCCCTGTATTCAAGTTATTACTTAAGCTGGATTCTAAACACAAAATTCCATTACTGTAGACAATATATGCATATATGGAGAAAACATATGCTCAAAAAATCAAATAAATGTCTACAGTTGGATAAACAGATTGCCAATTCAACTAAATTGTCACTTATACGGCATGATTTTTGATTTCAGTTTCCAAGACTAATCCAATAGATGCTCATATGTCCAAAACGAAATCAAAATCACACAATGACATACCTTGACCGCTGTTCACAACGTTGCAATATTAGCGAAAGCAAACAACAGTATATAGATGCAACACATAATTTCAACCAATCAAGCACACAACAAGAACACAAAACGTAAGTTCCATCCGACCACCATGTACTCTAACCTAAGTGCATATCGGGAATGCTCTAGGGTCTTTAACATGTGCTCAATCAAAACTCAAAACTGAATTGAAACGAAAAGTAAAACAATTTAAAAATTGACCTTTTGCTTTAAAATTGCTACTGAAAGTCAAAATTAAGGACCCGTAACAATGTTTCCTTTTGTCCCACTAAAGCTCACGAAAAATCCAACTTTTTAAAGGAGATGTGTTGGACATCTAGCTTAAAACCCAGAAGCGACGACCTCTTTGCCCAAAATCTTGTTTTGTTCGTCCGCCTCCTTTTTTTTCTTTTCAACTTAATTGCTAGGTCACGTGAGAAGCATGATTGAGCCAACACCAAAACTTACTTAATGGCCTTTCAACCTTCTTAAAGCAAAAGAATTTTTTTTTTGTTTGTTTCAAAATCACCAAACTTAATTGTTTTTATGATTGAGTTTTCTTAATTGATTTATGCGATGATTTTGAGCCAAAGCTCTGATACCAATTGAAGAATATACTGTAGATTCAATCATCATCATAAACACATAACTCATGATATGAAACAATGTTGTAGAGTATAACTCATGATATGAAACAATGTTGTAGAGTATAGATGCTTACGAGTTGCATTGGTAGAGATGGCCATTGAATCTGCAAAAGTTAATAGGCTGAAGTCTTCTGTTCTCTTCTACGTTTGGCTTCTCTAATGGGGAAGAGCTGAAGGCTATTATCTGTAACAAGAACAGGGACTAGATCCTCATATATATATAGTGATCATATGGTGCCTGACCCATAATTGAGTTCTAATAGAACACTAACTAATTAATGAACTATGAGACACCATATCAGAATACAATATGTATATGGACTTGTATTACATTGATATACTAATCATACAAGCACACGAAGTAACATTACAATATAATCCTGATTAATTGATCACATCAGATTACTTATAATATAAAAAATACACTGATGTTTAAATCCAATACTTTCACTAAGTTGACGAAGTTAGATGAGGCAGATAAGGAAGAAGCTCGGAGTTCAAAGCAGCATCGTAACATTTACAAACAAACGGCCAAAGCCCCTCTGTGATCGGCCATCTAATTTGTGTTTAGCTAGTTGCTTTTGTTTATTTTTGGAAATTAATTGGATATATATATATATATATATATATATCCAGATTGAAGCATATATGAACTCGATCTTCCAAGTTCTTCCTTTCGAAAAAAATGACCTCCTTTCAGATTTCCCATTATAATGCTATACATACATATATGGATACCTCATTCATTACCCTACGTATCCTTACAACATAAATATATAATATTTCCAAATCTGCATGCACGTCAGACTTTTGAGTTTGAACCCTAACCTTGGCGCATGCCTTTATAACAAGTTCATCCGGGAGTGTTTCGCCTAGTTGTCATGTAGATATAGCTTCAAAAAAAGAAAAAAGTAAAAAATCAATACTCCAATGGTATTTTTTGCCTGGACAAAAACTTCCTTGGGTCAATCCCTAAGACACTTCTAACCTCTTGACCTGACTCAATTGCTACATAGCACTTTTAATCTCGACCGAATATACTTCTACGTTATCAGAGTGATGTTTGTTGACCGTATATACTTCCACATCATTTTAAATTGTTAATAAAAATAAAGTTCTGACCCAGACCCTGATGCAATAAGTAGAAAAAACTATTAAGAAATGAATGACACATCATTGACTTATTGCCCCAACGATTCTGACCCCGTGACCTAACAAGTGAATTTGCTCTTACATGCATGAAGCATTCATTCTGTTATAGGTTTTTGAAGTTGACCTACCCATCACGTCGTTTTAATTTTAGAATTTTTACCCTATCTATCAATTAAGTTTGTGGGAATAAACGTTCCTTAAAATAAGGTATGAAAAATAGTAGGAAGGATAAATCAAATCAAAGAATAAACACGATTGACATGATCACAACACTACAACACTATTGGATGAGATGACCGAGGCGACGAAGAAAGTTTGCCGCCCAAAAGAGATTCTGGTCGCCTAGAGGGGAGGTGATCAAGTCTTCGTCACTTAAGCGTCGTCGCCTCAAGTTAGTCTCTCCACTCTGGGGCGACGTAACTTTATCAATATTCGTCGCTTCATTCACATGAAACGACGAAGTCTAAGTTAGTCGCAAAAATATGGGGTGACGCAGATTGGATTTGTCGCACCAAATTGGAGCGACCAATATTGGTCATTGTCGCACCAAATTAGAGCGGTCTTTGTCGCACCAATTTGGAGCGACTAATATTGGCCAGGTTGGGGAGACGAAGGTGTAACACATGAAGCGACGAAGATAGGTCAATCTTTGTTGCTCAAAGTGGTAATAGTGAAAAAAAAATATTTAAATTATTACGTACCAAGTTACGACTGTACACAATTATGCACACAAAATAAGCACAAAACAAACTCAATGAATACACAATCATCCATACACAAAAATAAACAGCAAATCTAAACGTATACAGTTTTGATACCTATACTATTGTTCACAAATTAGAGTCATGGTCGACACCCAAATTGCAGCTAGATTTGGTGCCAGGAGCTGGGGTAGGAACTGTAGGTTGTTGACTCCCAGCTTGGAAAGATCGTACTAAAGCCTCCATTTGTTGCATCCTTTCGGCGAGCGCATTATAATCATCTCTAGACTTGCGCGCCACCTCTTTTGCTTTTGCGATCTCCCTCTTCAGCGTCTCGGTTTCCTCAGAATTGTTGTTCACCCGGGCGCCTCCTCCGGCCTTGGGTTCGCGTGTGATTGCGCGCCCCACCCCTGCCACGACGAACATGAATAAATAAATATGTATAAATCATACACGAAAAGCGAGGATACACGTAAATCGAGATAAACGACTGTAGGTTATGTAGTATTACCTTTGATAGAGGTCCCGGGCCTTGAACCCATCTCTTCCTCTATGATATTTATTTGTATATCAAGAGGAAGATGAAACTCTCAGGAAACCACATCGCCCTCATCCTTGGTCGCTGCACTATCTTGTTGCGACAAGACTTCGTCGAGCCTTCGCTTGACTGTCGCCTGCTCAATTAAAACATAATAATTAAATAATATTAAAATATTGTAAACAAAAATAATATTTAAGTAATAACGAAACTTAACATAATTCTCTCACCACTTTCTCAGCTGCATTCCTGTCCGGCTCATATACATCGATCTAAGTCTGGATGACCAGGGCTTTATGACCCTTGTTCTTCAACTGTTCGCTCCAGTATGAGAGGGCGAGGGACCCCAAATGGTGGTTGAGCATCATCCGGATCTTTGGGATCTTATATCCTCCAAATACTTGAGAGCGTCTTTATCATCCGGATATCTAGGGCATAAGAAAAGAATAAAGAAAATTCACCAAACTGTATCTCAACTTTCACTCATTCTAAGTTTTCATATCTAAATTTTACAAAATATTATAACGATACCCTAACTTTTGACATTAACCGAAAAATCATACCTACCGTTACTAACAACGTTAATCTTATGCCCTGAGAACATGACATGTGACACTGAAATAAAAGGAGTTAGTAACGGCTAGTCTTGATCTGATGGTCAATAGATTTCGTGGTCAGTCGTGGTCAATTACTGTTAGATCTTTATCTAACAGTTGAAAATAAATTGTCTTCCAACTATTTTTAATCACCTACCGTTAAATTTAGATCTACCGGTAGTTGACTACAACTGACCACATAATTTATTGACCACTAGTTCAGAACGGCGAGTATGGATTTTGGGTCAGAATCAAAAGTTGATATATGATTCTGATATTTTGTAAAATTTAAGTACGAAAACTTAGAATGAACAAAAATTGAGGTGTTGTTTGATGAAATTTCTCAACAAAAAAAACTAGTGATCATATGCACACAATAAACGAAAACCTCTAAAACAACACCAAAGCAGAAATCTGTGCACCGCACCTTGCGCTGAATAAAAACACTACTTGCAAACAAAGCTCTACACCAAAAGTTAGCGCAATTTTTTGCAAGTTCAGGCCTCTGAAAGATATCATTAACCATGTGTTATCAACCAAAATAATGAAATTTCACAATTGAAATTTTGGAAAAGAAAAAAATAAACAAGTCAATATACCTCATCATAAATAGGCTTAAAGTTCTGAACTTTGTTTCATCTTCCAATTTACATCTGTTCTCAAAAGATTCATCCTGCAAAGAGAACAAAGACTTTAATTATATGTAATCGATCATGTAGGTGTTTTAGAGTAAGTTACGTCTATACATAAACTGACCATTGCATACCTTCTTGCTCATTTGCATTCGCGAAAAGTCTTCCTCCTGCTGAAGAATTCTGTCCTGCACGAGTGTTGGTTGCATTGATAAAGAGAAATGTAAATATAAACTTGAGTGGAACCAGCTAGGGAAAAATAACTACCGTAAAAACAAACTCACATGTAGATTGATTATACTTGCGTACATAATATCTTCTTTGTAAAACGCTTTGAATTTCATTAGGCATCTTTGTACCTGCAAATTAACAAATACAAACAACAATAATATATATACTTCTACACCATATTAAACAAACATGTATAAATTTCAAAATTGTTATTTGACTTCGACTATATATAAAAGTTGAAGGACTTACTTCTGCTCTACTGACTGGCTTGTTACGCTGTTCATCCTCTTCACTTTCCTCTTCCTCATCACCATAACCTTCCTCATCACCAACTAAAGCGTCGTCGCCTAAGTTAATAATAATTTTTTTTTGAATTAAATAAATAATTAATAATACTTTTAAAAAGTATAAATTAATATAAAAATTAATTATATTAACAAAATATTCATTAAAGTAAAGAAAATACAAATTAAAGAAAATACAAGTTTAGTTTTTACAAATTAAAAAAAATACAAAATTAAACTATGGGGGGGGGGGGTGTAAAAAGGCCGCATATTCCGTCGTCGTCAGTCTGATCATCGTCGTTGGGCCCGTGAGGAAGGGGGGACGACAAGATTCCTCGGGAATGGGAAACCATGCGTGCACACATCGCGAAGAAGTTGGCCATCCTTTGGTTTTGCGCGTCTAGCTGCCCCTGCATCGATCTGGTCTGCTCACAGACTCGATCGTCTGACTCCTGTGCCAATCGAGCCTACTCTTGTGCGGCTCGGACCGCCTCGGCATCGACCCCACCTCGCTTACTCGACGACAATCCAAAGGACTGGGACGACAAATCTCTATGGCCCCTCCGTCCAACCTCGCGAACCTCCTTGCCAACTCGGCGGCCGTAAACAGCATCGACGATGACGATCTGGCTCTCCACCGATAGAGGGGGCACCTCTTCGGGCGTCATACCTAGGTTTTTCTGCTAGGTGTTCACCAATTGCTCTTGGTCCATTTCTATCAACTGCACCTGAAATTAAAAATGTAATTACCGTTATAATAAATTTTGATACATTTTGGAACTACGATTAAATTGAATTGAGTTAGGCAAGATGAGTCACCTACCCCTTGTGGGACCAACCATTCCCACTCTTGTTCCCTTTCGTCCTGCAGCTCATGTGTGACAGACGTGGCACCGTGTCGGAGATAGTACTTGTGGAGGTCGTACTTCCAATCCTTGAAAATGTTCTTGGCTACGGTGTTGATGTGCTCTATCATATGCGGCATGTCGTCGATATCAAAATGTGTCTAGAAAAAAAAATAAAAAAATAAAAACCTAAACATTATGCCTAGCTTCGTGGTTGGCAATTAATTATAAAAAATTAAATAGTATTACCTAGAGTTCGCGGTACACCTTAAACCTCTCAGATTTAGGCAGCTTGTTCCACGAAGCGGTAACCATACAGATGTTGTTCCATATGATTGAGCCGATGGTGTGCGACGTGAGGTTGCCGAGTTGCATGGACGAAGGGCCTCGGGTGAAATCGTCGAACGACATTGGGATCTTCTTCCCTGTCGACCTGACCATGCGCTCGGTTTTCGCAGCCTTCCCAAGTCCCTGACTCCGTTTGGGAACCTCATCTGACGGCTCATCTGACGGCTGCCTCCTTACCGTGTGTCGTGCGCTGTAGTGAACGGAGTCGTCGACCGACTCAGTGGGACATTTAGACGTCGCCACTGAAGTGGTGACTGGTGGGTCGTCGGTATGGGCAGTGGGCGCCTCATTTGGCGTATGAGGGATTGGGCCAGTCAGCAAACCCGAACGATTCGGAGGAGCCGAAACTTTCTCCTCCGACTCAGTTTGGCTCCAACCCATTGCTTGTGCGATGGAATGGAGTTCAGCTTCCCTCTCTTCTTGCGATCGCCTCTTTTTTGGCGTCATCGATCGTAATTAATGAAGCTGAAAAATTTGTTTATTAACAATATATGTCTAAATTAATTCATCTAAATTAATCCAAATTTTCACCAAATTTGTCAAATATAAATATATCCAATTATTTAAATTTCAAAAAAAATTGAATTTATCCAAATTTCAATAATAACATCAATATACGTACGATTAAATTCAATTCGATATATATTGTCAATTTATGAAAAAATTCGAATTTATCCAAATTACACAAATAACATCAATATACGTATGATTAAATTCAATTCAATATATATTACCAATTTACGAATAAATTTAATTCGATATATATTACTAATTTACCATCCAAATTTTATAAAATTATCCAATTTATATACATTTTACAAATTTATCCAAATTTCACATATATATCCAAATTTATCTAATTTATTCAAATCTTACCAATTTAATTATCCAATTCATTTGGGGGCATTTATATTACCAATTTATATTACAAAATTATATTAAAAATTTATTTATCCAATTTATATTACCAATTTACCAAATAATTAACATCAATATACTCAAAACTATATCTATACATTATATATACAATACTAAATACATTATATGTACTAAATACATGCATTACCAAAAATATATATACAATATACACAATTAATATTTTATTTATTAATTATATATCACAATATATATACACACACAAAATCTATATACACAATCTATATACGTACACAATATATATACACAATCTATATACATACACAATATATATGAAATACATTCACACACACATATATATATGAAATACATATATATATATAAAAAAAAGAATATATATATATATAGAGAGAGTGATCGAGATATATACCGGCGGCGGCGCAGGGGAGAGGAGAGGCAGCGGCGAAGAGAGCGGGTCGGTGGCCGGGAAGAGGGCAGGCCAGTGACCGGGAGGAGGGCGGCCGGAGATCAAGGACGGACATGTACATGATCGAGGGGGGGGGGGGTGACCGGACGGTGGGAGATGAGACGCGGGGAGGCGGTGGCAACATTGCAGGAGGAGGAGGAGGCGATTTTGGAGAGAGAGTGGATCAGAGAGATTGGTTTGAAACCGGTGTCAATTTCTGGATATAGACATTCACTTAGGCGACGAACCGATGGTTTTCGTCACCTAAGTGAGCTTAGGCGATGAAAAACCATATGTTCTGTCGCCTAAGTGAAATTTAATATGGCCCAAAGAATGAGGCGCATAGGAAAATGAACCCCACTTAGACGACGACATAGTTTGTTTCATCGCCTAACCCTAAACTTAGGCGATTAAACCAACTCTGTCATCGTCTAAGTGATATTCAAACATAGTCCCGAAAAAAGGTGCTCAGGAAACTGAACTGCCAAAATTTTGGTCTTGGGCGATGAACGTGAGATATTTCGTCACTTAAGTCGTTCTTTTTTCTGGTCTGAAAATTTGGGCTCTAGAACCGAACCGCAAAAAAATTTGGTCTTAGGTGACGAGCCAATATGTTTTCGTTGCCTATGTGAGAACTTCGGCGACGAAAACAACTTGGTTCGTCGCATACGTGAATATTTTAAAAAAATTGTATGAAAATTATTTTTGTGTAGTTACATATAAATTTTTTTAAAATAAACTGTTAGATATAACCATTATATTTGTACAATATTATTTAAAAAATTGAACCTAATTCGGATTAATTTAGGTTCCGATCGAATGAATTTAATTAGTGATTATCGAAAAATAGTTAAAAGATTGGCGCTATCGTAAAATTAATTCGTAAACCCGTTTTCAAAATTACGGGTGTTTAATACATCATAAAAACTTAATTAATCAACTAAAAAAATTTAATTGAAATTTAATGCCAAAATTTATTAGAGATTAAAAATTTGTGATATATCTACTAATGCTGTATAACTTAAGTGTTCGTACGTCTATATTTACTCAATATGAACATTAACGAAATTTAATTTTGACAAAACAGCCTTTAGATATATTGATCATAACATAATAGGTAAGTTCATGAATTTTCATTGAAAACGAAGTTCGTTAAAGGTTTCATCGACGTAGTCAACCATAAAACCGAAATTTCAACGAAACGGAAACGTTGATATGCGAATCTTCATAACTCTAATTTTCGAACAGTCAACACTCACAGTCCAAGAATTGGTTACTCTACGCCCTGAAGGAAAAAAAAATTATATTTGAAGATGATATGCATAGTCGTGCTCTTAGAGGTCAGATTGTGAAACTATGAGTTAAGGGACGAAAACAGTTACATTCGTCACCTAAGATCCTTTGTAAGCGACGAACACCCCTAGTTTTGTTACCTAAGTAATTTCGGGTCAGGGAAAAGGGTTTTAGTGTTTAGGGTATGTAGGGTTTATGGTATGACTTAGACGACGAAAAGAGTTGCTCTCGTCACTTAAGAATTCACTTTAGGCGACGAAAAGAGTTTGGTTCGTCATCTAAGTACCTTCTTAAGCGACGAAAGCAACTCTTTTCGTCACCTAAGTCATACCCCACATACCAAAGTGAAATTTGTGCGTCAAAGTATCATCCAAAGTAGATGCAAAGAAATACGATGTAAGGTTGTATACATATGATAATTAATAAATAATTAAGTGTTAATTAATTAATTAATTATTCAAATTCAATTCGTGAGGCCGATTGATCCGAACCAGTTCAATTTTGGATCCATTAGTTATGTCGGGAATGACAAAATAATTGTATTAGTACTCCGATCCTCATTCAAAAAATCTTCGAATTCATAATATTATTTATATTGTACTCCTCATCGATCATAATATAATTAATCATCATTACCTCAAAAAAGTGAGATTACAATAATTAATTACCAATTAATATCTCTCGTCGTTATATTATACTCCTCGTCATAATCATCATCCTCCTCAACACTATTACCCGATTGCTCCTCCTCATCATCATACTCAATGTCATCCGACGAATATCCTGAGACATCATCGTCATCCTGCACCTCATCTTCACTGCCATCATTCTCTAGATCTATAATCTCATATTGAGTTAGATCCGTAGAGCCATCAGGCAAGGGTAATCGTTCGCCAGCTTGAACCACTTCCATTATGTCGGAGCGGATGACAGAAATATTAGGCTCTTAATATGCAGGAATGTCCCTTTGCAGTTCAGCATATTCAGTTGTCGCGGTATTCCATATTCCTCGATGAGAGATATGGTTCACTATTTTTCACCCTTTACCAACTTTTGGATCATCAAGATAGAACACGTGCCTAACTAATATGGCAAGAAGGAAAGACTCATCCTCATACCAGCTTGAGTTTGTATCGACTGATCAAAGGCCCAGGTCTTCCTTTGTACGCTTGAACCATTTGCACTTGAATAGGAAAACGTTGACATCATTCCCGTAACATAGCTAAACGACATATACAAGAGCCCTATAATAAATATCATCGTCATTCCCAACCGCAATACCACTGTTTTGTGTTCTTCTTCCTTTATCTCGGGCCAATGAATGAAATTTTACACCGTTCACAACATCCGGGGTAAATATAGTGTCTAACCGGCTTCCCTGCTAGCAAATCCTTTGGCCAGGACCACACCCCCCGTGGTTATCGAATTTTTGTAGATTAATCATCTGTAACAATTCAGATTAAAATATAATTAATTAAAGTGTTAATTTCTACAAACATGTATATAATTAAATAAGTAAACGTACATACCCATTGAAGGAAATAATCGAGAAACTTCTTCTTAATCGCTTTTTCAAACCAGGCTGAACTCTTGTTCGAATATAATGCCTGGAGATTCTCCCTGTACACCTTCATGTAAGGCTCGACTTCGTCACAGTCTCGCAACACTACTCAATGTGCCTCGATAAGTTCTTCTCTTGTTAACGATTCATTTAATACTTCTCTAAAGGGTCGTACGATATTTGTGACGACAGAAAGATTGATGCTGCCACTGGGATCGGAGGTGGTGGGAGGTGGTGGATCCTTGAGGTACCTATCGCAGTAAGTAACACACTCATGCATTAGGTATGTCTCTGCTATGGAGTCATCCGGGCTGACCTATTTTTGACAAATCCTTTATACTATCCAAGCTGTCTATAAAATCCAACATTCAATTAATTAATTGTAGAATAGGTACATATAGTAATCTCGAGTGGAATAAATAATTGATCGGAAAAATTGTATAGTATATTAATTAGTTGTATGTACTTTTCTTGAGGATACGTCCAAGTGGATTGGACCGGACCAGAAATGAGCACATGTTTAGGTAGGTGGATCATTAGGTGAATCATGATGTCAAAGAAAGCAGGGGAAAAAATCTTCTGTAGTTTGCAGATGATGTGCACAATTTGTTGTTGCAGTTCCACCATATCTGACATCTTCAACTCTCTGACGCATAACCTCTGCCACCATCTGTATAATGCCACTATTGGTTCTGCGATGTCACGAGGAAAATATGGCCGAATTACTACTAGAATCAGATGTTGCAGCATAACGTGATAGTCATGTGTCTTTAGACCAACAAACTTATGTTGCACCTCATCCACTGCTCCAATTATAGTAGTTGCATACATAGCCGGATAACGAACACTTTTAAACCAGTGGAATACAGAACCTCTAAGTGCCGGCTTCACTGTGTAAGGTGCATATGGCATCTTATTGTACACTCCTATTCTATCTCTCCTCAACCACAAGGGACGACGTAGTTTCATATATTTCAGATCTTTACGCGCTTTGAGAGTATCTTTAGTCTTGAACTTAATTCCGAGAATTGTTCCCACCACGTTGTCGCACACATTCTTTTCTATGTGCACCGCATTCAAGTTATTTTTCAGCTTCAACTTTGACCAGTAAGGGAGTTCAAAGAATATACTCTTTTGATGCCAATAGTTGATATCCTGTGGAGGTATTGGATTGCGTTTCTGTACATCCTTGCCATTGGTCAACACACCAAAGTTGAAATAGCTCAACCTCTCAAAAATCTCTTCGCCAGACCAACTACGGGGTTTAGGATTATTCTCTACCATCTCGTCGAAATGAATTTCATCATGTCGCCACGGGTGATCATGAGAAAGCCATCTACGGTGACCCAGGTAACACACATTCCCCACGGGCTAACTAGAGTTCATGTTGTCCAAACATGTAGGACATCCATTGTATCCTTTTGTCCTGCAGGCTGCCAACATCTCATACGTTGGAAAATCGTTGATCGTCCACATTATGGTTGCCCTCATCATAAACATCGTGTCAGTGAATTTGTCATAAGTTGGGACTCCATTTTTCCACAACAATTTCAGCTCGTCGATCAAAGTTCTGAGGTAGACATCTAAGCACTTCCCTGGAGATTTAGGACCTGGAATTAGCAGAGTAAGAAAATTAAATTCCTTGTTTATGCACATCCACGGAGGCAGATTGTACGACATTAGAATAACCAGCCAAGTGCTGACGGTAGAGCTATTAATACCCCAAGGATTGAATCCGTCTGTACAAAGTCCAAGTCTAACATTTAGAACCTCTGCTGCAAAATCTCCAAATTCCCTGTCGAAATGTTTGAACGCCTCCCTATCTATGGCGTGTCTCAGCAAATCGTCATCTATTCACTTTTCTGTGTACTATCGTATCGCCTTTGCTGCATATAGAGACATGTACAAACGCTGCAATCTCGGAATCAATGAAAAATATCAAAGAACCTTAAAAGAAATTTAGTTTTTCGAACTCTTCATATTCCCCCGGTTTTCATATCTACACTGACCACATACAGGACAATAGTCCAAATATGCATACTCTTTATAAAACAGCACACAATCATTTGGGCATGCATGAATTATCTTGTACTTTAGGCCGATGCTGCTCAAGATCTTTCTAACTTTATAATGCGATTTCGGAAGATTGTGATTATCGGGAAGTAACTTACATATTTGCTCATGTATTTCGTCAAAAGCACTGTATGACATTTTGTTCTTCACTTTTATCTGCATTTGCTATATCACATATTGCAACACATTCTCTCGACATCTAGGGTACACCGGGGTCTGGGCTTCAAGTAACATCATGTTGTACTTATCCATCTCACTAGTGTCAGTGGCCAAGCTAGTAGCGGGGAATGTGTCATCGTGCTCATGAGTGGTATTGTAACCTCCCTCTTGGTATTGGTGTCCACCATGACTAAATCTCGGAAAGGCATCATAGACCAAATTCACAGTTGGGTTCCACAAAAGGGCGCCACTACCGCTTGATGAGGCACCATGGTAACTGAAGTCTGGTCCTGAGCTTAAGTCTACTACTTCACCATGCTGGTTCCACGTAGTGTAACTCTACATCATACCGTTCTCGTATAGGTGTTGCGACATAACATTAGCCGTCACAAACTGATGGTTAAGACATTTTCTGCAAGGACACCTAAAACTCTTATTTCCCTGACCATGTTCCATCGCAAAAACCACAAACTCTCTGATTTCGTCCATATACCGCACATCACTTCTATTCGCCAACTGTATCCAACTCTTATACATATTTCTGCATGCGTAATAAGTTAACAAATATATACATATTAATTATATTTTTTAACCAATATTTAATTAATCTAATATACGTACTATATATATACTATATATATATAGCTATCTAACTTACTACGTATCTAGCTTATATTAATCTCTATATATATACTATTAATTAATTAACCTTAACGTACTACCAAGCTTAATTAAACCATTAATTAGAGCGTTTATAGATTACCAATTAGCTTAATCTAGCTAGCTAACATGTTTTAACTAATTATATGATATAATATATATATATATTATACTATTAATTATTAACTAATTAACCAATTACCTTACAACTACGTACATTAACAATACAATACAATACAATACGTACAACAAGCTAGTAATTAAGCTACCTAAGATCGCCAAAAACTATGTATTCGCCGGAATATTTCACCGGATTTACGTACGTACATACGTACGGTGTTAAATTCAAATAAATGATTCATGGGAAACGAGTTAATACATACCTTCACCTAGAACGAGAGCAGGGGTTGATGAAAAATTGCAATCGATCGATAATTCGTGATGATTTATTCCCGGCCAGGATCGGTCTGCTGGGTAGAGTGAGGAGAGAGAGAGAGAGAGAGAGAGAGAGAGGTTGAGAGGAGAGGGTGAGATAGTTCGAGGGGAAAAGAAATTTATTGAGCTAATAATTGATCAATTTCGTCGCCTAAGTGATACGTTTCAGGTATGTTGGCGCCTAAGTGACGACCTAGGCAACGACCACACTATTGTCATCTAAGCCACTGACATTATGTCATTTTAGGTTTCTTATAAGGCGACAAAATAATAGTTTCGTCGTTTAAGATGTCACTTAGGCGACGAAATAATTGGTTCATCGTCTAAGGTATAACTAGGCGACCAAGTACATGTTTGTCGCCTAAGTAGACTTTTCTGGTAGTGTAGGTTAAGTGGGTGTATTTCATAATCTTTTCGTAAGATAACTCACTCCCCATCCTTGAATATGAACTACTGCCTTCTCCTATTTTGTCATTGATTCCCTTATCAATATTCTCCACCACTTGAACATACTCACCTCTGTATTTTAAAAATCATTGTACATATAAAAAGATATATAGGAGCAATTAAAGTTAGGCCTGGAAACGGTTCAGTTTCGACCATAATTTTCAGGAACCGGAACCAAACTGTTCGATGTATATACGGTGTAGTTCCTTATATTTGAAAGATATAACCATTTGGAACCGAACTGGTTCAGGAACTGATTCGGTTCCACGGTTCCTCAATTTGGAATCAAACTAAAATCTGTGATTATTGTTTCTACTCTATATAATTCTGTACTCATCAAATTATATATAATGATTAACATTAACAATGAAAGGACCCAACCCCGATTTAGTTGCCTAAACCGGAATCGAACCCCTTCGAAAACACGAACCAACAAAAACCAACAAAATTTTGGCAGAGTTTCGTTGCTAACGTGGAATTACCATTATCTGCACGCAGAAAATACACTTCATCCTATGCCACAAAAATCAAACCGTGGGCACCAATCCCATCCGGATTTCTCAATATCTCAACAGTAAAGTAAAACAATAAACATATCAGTACTTTACTGAAATTCGGTGTAAAATCATATAGTATATACAACAGAATACTCAGAGCGACCTCTAATGTATAATCATATAAGTATACCACAGTAGGTAGAACAATAAACCTACTGGAAGAAACAAGGTAGCTCGAGCTCTATGCATCCGACCACGACGTGTGACACCAGAATTCGAACTGCAAACTGGGCACGGAAACCGAAAAGCCCAGGGGAAAGGCAAATAAAAACGTTAGAGTGAGTGGACGAAAATAAACATATGCCTTTCACCAGTTTAAATACATACTCAATGTAAAACAGTGCGAGTTCGGAACACAACACACATATATATAGAGGTTGTCGGGCGACCTCTCAAGCCCAACGTCAGGTGAATCGCTCAACCCGACGGTGATAGGCCAGGGGACCTCTCAACCCCAGCGGCATACAGGGGACCACTCAACCCTGTCCAGATGAATCTCTCAACTCTGGTAGCATCGATGCAATAAATGCCATCACCAATAAACATATAACAACACCTCCGAAAATAACATATATCTCAATCATCGTATAAAGTAAACACGGAAATCATAAAATCCACGAACTCGCAAATCAACAGTGAAAATAGAAACTTGTCCACTCACAGACTAGCGTAACGCAGTTCGCGTTAACCCGTGATCCGGCGGAAAGTCCCTCGCCAAACGAACGATCACGAACACTTGAATATTCATAATGTCCATTACTCAAAGTCATAACTCGACAATTCAAAACAAATCACGAGAAACCACCGTTCTCGGAAACACATAATCCGATTACGACAAACTGTTGAAAATCCGGAAATCACACCTCAATACCTTGCTGTAAGTTCGGATACTCGAATCGAGAAACAAACCTCCCCACTGTGATCGGGGCGCGATTTTGAGTGAAACGACATGCAACTTGTCGAAAACCCCAAAAAGTCAAAGTTTGACCGTTGACCGCCGCCGCCGGCCGCGCCACCACCAACCTGAAATTTTCCCGGCGGAGCAACCCCTATTCCATGCAAAATCACCCACCGAGCAACTTTCACAACTGCAACGAAGGCCAATTCTCACTCTAACTAGGTCAATTCCATGTAAAACCGAATTGATACACAAATTTCAAATCCAAAATTCTTCATCCACAAATCGAATTAGAACTCCATACTTACATGGTTAGAATCATGGAGAGGAGAACTTCAAAGCCCACTACAAATTGTAGCTCAATTCGGCCGGAATCAAAACCAACAATTAACCCCAAAAATCTCAAACTTCCACCCAACATTTCTCTCTCCACCGTGAGCCACGCCACAAACGGTGGCCGGCACCACCACGGGGGAACCACGCCGAGCAGAACCAGCCCTAGGCCTGGCCGGAATCTATCGCACCACTGTGGAGCTCCAAGCTTCCCGTCGGCCTCCTCCACCACCGAGTTGACTCGGTCAACCTCATTTATGCCATATGTTGACTTTCCTGATATGGTAACCCCCCTATTTATAGCTTGCCCAAAATGGAAACTCCCATATTTAATTTTGCGACAAACTTCAAACACACGTATCTTTCACGTCGTAATTCTGATTCCGATAATTCTCGCGGCAACAAACTCGACTCGACAAGTTCTTCCATTATCACCCAAAGTCAAATACATCGGCCAAAAGGATAAAAAGTCAACCGTTCAAACCAACACATAATTAAACCGACTAAATAATCAACAATCGGAAATATTCACAACTTAATCTTCGTAACTCGGAATAATGCTCCGGAAGTTCCCACAAGCTCGAAATTATATTCTCAATAACTTCCGTGAAGAAGCTGAAACCACATTCTCGTCCGGTAATTTAGTCGCTAAGAAATCCCCCATTTAAACCCGATTACGTCGAAACTTCAAATATTCATAATTTATTCCTCGGTCGTCCAAATAACGATCCGGAACCACCCACGAACTCGAAATCACACGTACAACGACTCTCGAGAAGAGACTCAGCTCCAATTCTCGGCCAATAATTTAGTCGTTAACAAGTCCTGCGATTCAAACAACTGTCGTAACTCTGCGACTACGCGCAAGCTCGTAGATCAAGCTGATTCCATTGCCGATTCTGTTCTGGGTCGTCACAAACAAACAAATATATTTTATAGTTCTAGTGTTGAGTGACAGAAACAAATAAAAATATCATAAAAAATTTTAAAAAATGGTTGACCCATGAAATGATGATCACCGAATAAGTCATGTGAGTGACATAAATAAAATAACAAATGACATACCCAATATATGACATATAGTCATTAACTTAGTGATTTGAGTGACAAACAAAATAACAAATCTTTCATATATAATGATATAATGACATATAATTTTAATATTTAGACAAATATGGACTATATACGGTTTTCGACAGTTCCTTGCAAAATAAAAATGAGGAACCGGAACCGAATCGAACCGCCTGAATACGGTTTGGTTCTTGACAAAATATATAGTTTAAAATTTTGGAATCAAACCTAATCGTCCGGTTTTGATTCGATTCGAATCGGTTTTGCGGTTCCTGGTTCTAAAGTCCCAGGCCTAATTAAAGTCTAGTAAGTGGGATATAATATTGTATTGAATATGTTCAGTACATTTACATTATACATGCAATTGTACTTGAATCAATTTGTTCAGGTTGACATTCTTCGTTCGACAACTTATTTAGGTCAAAATCCAATATTTTGTTCGACAAATCGTTTCGGTCTCCTTCGTTTGGCAACTCGTTCAAGTCAAATCTCAACCCCTTATTTGGCATTTCATTTAGGTCTTGATCCATCTCTATCGAAATTTGTATACAATCAAATTTGTATGCAAGGTTGTTTGATGTTGTTTCTAAAAGATGGAGATCTACCCCTTTATATAGACTCACAGTTATATAGGCTCATAGCCACTCCGTGAAAAAAAATTAAAAACATAATTAAATTTAGCATGTACTCCATTACATATGTGGGGCGAGAAATCAATATAATTACTAAAAAAAATTAACATAATTATTAAAAATCTTTCTAGTAGGCATCGGCGTGCATGTAGATTGATAAAGATCATTCATGATTAATTTCTGGCATTATTTAGAAATTCGCTTATATATATACCTCTTTCATTTTTTCTCTTTGATGTTTAGGTGGTGGAGGATTTAGTTCGATCATTCTTACTATAAGCAGTATAAAAACAAAGAAGAAGTATTCACCAAAGAGCATGAGAAGTTGGCTGAGCTAGAATGGATCTGTATAAATTAAGGATCTGTTTAAGATTGTTTTATAAGCTCTAGAAACACATTTGAGAATTTTGAAAAGCGTTTTAACATCAAGAAGTAAATATAATATGTTTATCAAATTACTTCCAAGTACTTCTGAAATTCAATAAATATATTATTTATTAATTTTTTCATTTTTCATTTTTCATTTATAATTAATTTTTCTTAAATATTTAAAAGCGTCTTTTAAACAATCTAAAAACAATCTCAAACAACCCCTAAATGGAAGCAGCTTGGCTCAAGTAGCTCAACTCTTGTATTATATGTAATACATAAACCCAATCTTATACAAAATCTTTTATATACATTAACTACTGTACAAAACTACAATTATACAATATTTACTGAATACTGAATAGTAAGATGTTTCTCACTGTAAATACTCAAACGTACAACCGGCAGTTGCTCATCTATGCTCTGTGAAGGAGCAATTTAGGAGGAAAAAAAACAAACTTATTTTCTTTCATATACCTGCCTCAGAAAACTGAATGATTAATAGAAAATATACATCATAGTACCTAATATTGTTTATTGTGCATCTTTAGAAGAAGAAAAAATATATTATATAACCAATACAATTGACTATAACTTACTCATCAGTGAGACCCTGCAAGCTATAGGCCACGAGGTCGTAATCCTCTACGGGAGCACCAAGGGAGGCAAGTCCATAGACATAGCTTTTGACAAGCTGTAAGTAACCATTCATGGATAGAGTGGCTTTCTTCACATTAGGCGAGTCTTGAGTTGGAGAAGATGAGCCTAAGATTTGCAAGCAAATCGAGCCTCGAGATTGAGCTAGAGTTCTCGAGCATGAGAGAATCTAATGACATAGAGACTCCTAATTTATCATTGAGATACTACTCTGTAAGATCATCCTAGATCTTACGGTGAATATCGTTATGCCTCAAACTTCGTGCGTGCCCGACCTCTGGAGAAACTCTACAACCTGGGCGGTTAAAACTGAAGGACCCAGGGGAAAAGCATAATAAACATAGAAAACGTCAAGTGAGTGGATAAAAAAATAAATAATCAGAAATCGTAAAACGTAATTTTATGCCTTTCACCGAAAAATAACAAGAATAAAACTAAGCGAGTCCGAATAAAATCATGCAAGTGCGTGTGGAGGAGGAAAATATAAATC
Organism: Geum urbanum; assembly: GCA_946800695.1. NCBI lineage: Eukaryota > Viridiplantae > Streptophyta > Magnoliopsida > Rosales > Rosaceae > Geum > Geum urbanum. Next base: position 403,095 of record OX326998.1, on the reverse strand, counting down.
GTCGGGTGAAGCATTCCTGGGCCCCTGAACGAGTAACCGGGTTAGCATTCTTGGTCCCCTTGAGCGGTACTCGGTGATCAGTTGAGTAGCCGATGCATCGATGCATTATCGTATCCATGTCGTGCATAAAAATTATAAAACATGCAGTGCCTCCATGCATAATCATAACTTGTATAATCATGTCATATCATAATGCATAATCGTAAATCATATTTGATCTACGCATTTTATGCTTGATTCTTAATGTCTTTCTCTCTACATTTAACTTTGTTTTATGCTTAGTAAATATGTTTCTAACTTAGTTTATGTTTTTAGGTAGAAATAAAGGAGGCGTTTCGGAGCTAAAAGCGGGCTAAGGAGAAAAGTTCCTAATTCCAGAGAAGAAATGGTCCGAGGAATGGTCTTCAAATGGTTACTAAAATGCATTCTCATATGGTGTCAAGAATTTAAAACCAAATGTCAAATGAAATGGATACCAAAATGGTGGACAAAAAGATGAAGACATTTCTCCTGCGCGACACAGGAAAGAGCAAATATGGCGGAATATATGGAGCATATAATGGACGAATTTTAGGAGATATTATATGAATTTTCAGACCTAATTTGAGGGCCAAAATATGTTCAAGAATATGCTAGATTCGGCCAAGAATTATTTGGGAATAAGGAATGCAAGATTTGAAGATATGAAGATTTCCTTTTCCTTGAAGAAGAAGAAAACAGGGCAGCCAGGTCACTTAACTTCTAAAATCCGTAGTAAATCTAATTCAATTCCAAATATGGCGTTCCTTATATGGATTTTATAGCCCTTTGAATAAGCTTTCCAATGAAACAAGAATCAGAATTTTTCAAGATCTGGAACTCCAGAAAAACGCGTTTTACTACAGCTGGTCAGATTTCCCCGATTTTAATATGGAATGTCTTGTTTTGGTAGGAAAAACCCTACCCTTCTCCTATATAAAGGGGAGCTCGACTCATTCATGTGGATCACACATCATAGAGCTGAACCCTCTTCCAAACACTAACTCCTCTCATACTTAGTTAACATCAGCATCTCCCTAAACCGAAATACCATCTCCACCACCTTCCAAATAATCCTTTCTTCACTCGTGAGCCTACTTGTGCTAGATTTGGCATTGGAATCTTGCGTTCACCATCACCAACAAAGGGACGTGCGCTTGGAGCTTGCGGAGAGAGACTACCTCGGAGCAAAAAGTGTAACATGGTCTCTTTGTATTTATTTTCGGTTTATATTGCTTTTTCGAGACTTTGTAATAAAAGACTAATGTTTTAATGTAAAGATGATTATTTTTGACTTGTTTTGAGTTCTTCCATGTGTTTGTAGGTTGGATTCGAACATGTATGCTTGCTTACTGAGTTCTTAATGCTTTGAAACTTGTTAAGGATGACACTAGATGATTTGGTTCACGGTGTTCCACCGAATTAATCAAGATAAAATTGAGTTAGGAAGTTAACTAGATGATTTGGTTGCTCTCTAATTCGATGTAAGCATGTGTATGTGTTTTAATTAACCTAGAATTTTCGTAGGACTTAAACAAAGATGGGATAATCGGCTAGGTAACAAGATGTGATGATCAACGTGTAAATAATAGATTAAAGAACTTATTTTCGGCTAGATGCATGTTAGGATTATGTGTTCTTGATTGTTTGTTTGTCTATGAGTTTAAACATGTTAGAACTTGTGATTTCTTGATATGTATCTAACCATCTTCTTGTTTTATTTCGTAGGAAACTTAAAACCAACAATCTTGCACCCCCCTAAACAACCTTAGCATAGTTATGCATACACCCTCAATCCCCGGTTAAGAACGATACCCTATTTACCAATGCTACATCTACAACAAAGGGTTTTAACTGCATGCACGTTTTGAGTGATTTCTAAGTGTTTATTTAGGAGTTAGTTTTAGCATGTATCAATATTCATGTATCATAAAAGCGTAATCATATCATAAAGGTTTCATAAACTTGTAAGCGTAATCATAAAATCATAACCATAATCATGAATTGTAAATCATAAAGCTTACGAAAATCAATGCATATTCGTAATTCTAGACTCGCTACAATCAGTGAAAAACAAAGTCCACTCACCTTATTCACCAGAAATCTAACAGTTGATCTATTAACTCGTAATTTGTAATCAACGCTCCTAGGCCAAATTGAAAACTAAATCAATCACTATATTGTTTCGATCGCGTATCTCAAATAGATAAAGGAATTCGAGACAGGAAGTTGATCGAAAAATTTACCTTTGACCCAATATTTAATAATCGCTACTCTTACTCGCCCCTCGACGTCGACAATACACGTTTTCATTCAAATCATCACCTTGTGTCATTCAATCGAGTTAGTCTGAACTCGACATACGACCATCCACAATGTCGAAAGTCGGGTCACCCCAAAATATGTGTGTAAAAATAAATGTTATGAAAATTGATCAAATTCTATGTGACTACAACAACAATCGCCATAAATCGGATAAAGGAACTTCCCGTGAAGTAAATGGGGTACTAGTCGTCGAAGCTCAGCCACCCACGGCGCCCCACGCACCCCCGCAGGCAAGGAATGAAGTATCCATAATATCTTCGATATTTCCACGATATTTCCGTGTTTTGGATTTCCCGATATTAATTATACATATCAATATTTTTTGTCCGATATTTCTCGAAATATTTGATATTTTCCAATATATCGTCGAAATTCTCGACATTTTCGAATTTATCCAATATTTTGATTTTACATATATGTTGATTGCACTAAATCAAAAGCACAAAATCATCCACGCTAATAACCCAAAAGCTCAATCAAATAAACTCTATAAATAATCAACAAAACACAATTTACAAGTTTCAAAACACATATTAATCATATAAAAATCTCATAAAGTTCAAATACAAATTTTCATATATTTATCTCAAAATTCGTCGATTTTTTATTGAATCGATATTTCATCGATATTTCCGTCGAAATATCCGTATTTTGGACAGTTGATATATCTTCGATATTCGATATTTTACTCCTTGTCCGCAGGTGGCGGCCGGAATCCGACCGACTCCGATACCTGAAATTGATACACCATTTTTAAGATCTCATCACGTAGAACAACTTTCACAACTAAACTCGAGTCTAAATCAAACTGGAAAGCATCAGAAAATTACCTTGAAAATATGAAATCTCACCGGATTATGACAATGTTCGAACGCCGTCCTCGAGCCGAGTTGGATCTCGTGGTTGGTGTCAAACGAACCCTGAAAGTGTGAACTTCAAAACCCCTAATATGGCGCCACCTAATTCAGGCCAAAACGTCACCGTCGACGGCGACAGAAACCATGAGTTTCCATCGATCTTTGTGGCTTCGAATCATCATCAATCAGCAATGCATGGCGTTTCCAAGGGTAGATGGAGGTAGGGGACGGCTATAGCTTCAACTCCCGTTCGGAGTGGCGTCCATCGGTGGCCGAAAAACTAAGATCCGACCGGGTTGTGAAACAGGTCGGGTCCGCCGTTGGGTAGGAGATTCGGATCGAGCTGATTGGGTTCTACCCCTCCGGATAGAAAACTCGAATTTATACCCTAGGGTCAGAAATGAATCAACTACCCAGATTGAGCCTCAGTGTGATTGGAAGATCCAAACAATTTGACTACTGGTAGATTTCTAATTTAATTATAATGATAACCCAAACTTTTGAAAATCATAACAGTTAGCTCGGATCTCTGAAAAATCTAATAAAAATACACATGAACTTACAATAATATTATCTACAACTTTTGTGAAGAAAGTAAAACCAAAATTATAACTTATAAAAGTCAATTTTTAGTCGCGGTTGATCGCAATAAACTTCAGATATCCATAACTTCTACACTTGACGTGACAACGAATTCATTTAGATGAACCCTATCACTTCTAGAAGAAACACAAATCAAACTTGTAACTTATAAAACATCGATAATTATGCAGATAATGATGATTAAGTCGCTAATTTAGGTTCAGGTCGTTACAATGTAGAATAACTTTATGTTGGAGTGAAGTAGGAGAAAGAAGACTTTTAAGACCCGACTATATAAAGATGACAGCTGAGGATATAGTCGGGTTAATTAGTGAGAGACTCAAGACAGCCCAGAGTCGATAGAAGAGTTAAGCAAATAAACACTAAAATGACCTCAAGTTTAAGGTTGGTGATAAAGTTAATCTTAGATAACTCTGAAAACTTAAACACAATTCAGTTACCACTTAAAATTGTCCAAGAGCCATCACGCAGACTAATGAGAGAGAGAGAGCTCCCACATTTGGTGGTCAAAGTGATTATTTAATGTATTCTCAAGAAATTGAGAATGCCCTTATTGAGGAATCTGATCCTACATTGTTCACTGAAGCTATGAACAGTGAGGATTCAGAGAAGTGACAAAAGGTCATGGATTCTGAAATTGAATCCATGGATCAAAATAAGGTCTGGACATTGGTTAAACTTGATAAAAATCAAAAAGCCATAGGGTGTAAATGAGTGTTTAAGACTAAGGGGGATACCAAGGGAAATGTAGAAAGGTATAAGGCTAGACTAGTAGCTAAGGGTTTCACTCAAACATAAAGAATAGACTTTACAGAAACATTCTCTCCAGTTTCAACTAAAGAGTCAATTAGAATTGTTATGGCTCTTGTAGCTCATTTCAATATGGAGTTTCATCAAATGGATGTTAAGACTGCTTTTCTAAATGGAGAGCTTGAGGAAACCATTTATATAAAGCAACCAGAAGGGTATATTGAACCTGGAAAAGAAAACTTAGCCTGTAAGTTGAATAAGTCTATTTATGGTTTAAAACAAGTATCTAGGCAGTGGTATAAAAGTTTGATTCCGTTATCTCTTCTTTTGGCTTTAAGGAAAATATAGTTGATGAGTGTGTCTATCTCAAAACAGTGGGAGAAAGTTTTATTTTTCTCATTTTCTATGTGGATGACATTTTGTTAGCCTCTAGTAACTTGAAATTACTCAAGGATACTAAAAAATATTTGTCAAAACATTTTGACATGAAAGATTTGGGGGAAACATCCTATGTTTTAGGTATTGAGATTAAGAGAGACAGAACTCGTGGACTGTTAGAGTTATCTCAAGCAAGATATATTTCCAAAATTTAGAAAAGGTTTGGAATGGAATCTTGTGCTACAGGTGAGGTACCAATATCAAGAGGAGACAAACTAACTAAGAATGTAATTCCAAAATTAGATGGACAGAAATCTGAGATGGAATCCAAGCCATATGCTAGGCTTGTAGGCAGTTTGATGTATGCACAAGTGTGTACTAGGCCTGATTTAGCTTTTTCTGTAGGTATGCTTTCTACATTTCAGTCTAATCCAAATATTCAACACTGGACAACAGGAAAGAAAGTCTTAAGATATTTATAGAGAACTAAAAACCATATGTTAGTATATAGAAGAGTGAAAAATCTTAAGCTTGAAGGTTATACAGATTCTAATTTTGCAGGGGACTATCCTTCTTCAGCTAAATCTACTTCTGGTTATGTATTTATGCTTGCTAGTAGTGCAATTGCTTGGAAAACCATGAAACATACACGTGTATAAACCTCTACGATACAAGCAGAAATTGTTGCATTATATGAGGGAGTCTGTGAAGGACTTTTGATTAGGAATTTCATTCTGGAAACCAAGATTCTAAGTGGTATTGTTCTAGGCAGCCTAAATATGTACTGTGATAATGAAGTTGCAGTTTTCTTCTAGTTTTCTTCTGTAAGAATAGCAAGAGATCACCTAACTCAAAGCATATAGATTTAAAGTACTATAGCAGAGGGAAAAGAGTTAAAGATGGACAGTTAGAAGTTCTGAACATTGATACAGAGAGGTAACTAGCATATCCACTCACCAAAGCTTTAGTTGTTGGAGTTTTCAAGGAGCATTGTTCCAATATGGGAGTTATAGCTAGTTTTGACATTAGAGTCTATGGGAGCAAACATTAAGATAGAAATTTCAATTCAGCGTTTTAGTTTTTGTATTTGGTTTCTGAGACATTTATTTTCTCTAGATTATGTAAAGACTTGATGTTATTTTTAAATATATTGAATTTTTCAGATTCTGAATATATTGCAATCTTCTGTTTCAAATCTAACTTTTGATTATCATTTTGTCCTGTTAAGTTTGCATAAATCTCAGGTGGATGTTGTATGTAGTCTTGTGTTGTATATGTATGCATTTTTAGTTACAAACACTGATCCACTGGTGTAAAGAGGTGTTTGTGATTTTGGAGTTTTTGTTTAAAACCATTCAGCAGGACAGAGAGAATTTTGACACTTGAGTATAGATATACATTGTCGATAGCTCTTATTATCACATTTAGAACTCATGTGTGTTGCAAGAGCTGCTATAGTGATTCTTAACCAACAAATTTTGTTAAATTTGCTTAGTTCTGAGTTCTATAGTGGTAAGTGCATCATGAAAAAATTGTTCTTGTTTTGAATATTGAGCATAATGTGATTCATGGCCAATTCAGTGATTGTTGTTCATTTTCAGATTACAAAGTATGAAATGTATTGAAGTTCAGTGGGAGATTGAAAGTGTTGGACTTAAACACCTATGTATTTCTTATATTATAAGTAATATGATGTGATCAATTAATCAAGATCATATTGTAATGTTACTTCGTGTGCTTGTATGATTAGTATATCAATGTAATACAAGTCCATATTTATATTGTACTCTGATGTGGTGTCTCATAGTTCATTAATTAGTTAGTGTTTTACAGGTACTCAGTTATGGGTTAGGCACCATATGATCACTATATATATATATATGAGGCTTTAATCTTTGTTCTCGTTACATATAATAGTCTTCAACTCTTCCCTATTAGAGAAGTTAAACGTATAAGAGAATAGAAGACTTTAGTCTATTAACCGTTGCAGATTCAATGACCATCTCTACCAATGTAGCTGGTAAGCTTCTATACTCTACTAACATTGTTTCATATCATGATTTATGTGTTTACGAAGATGATTGAATCTAGAGTGCATTCTTCACCTAGATCTACACACTTCTCTTTTTTCGTTCTCTCTCGAGACTCGACTCTTTGGTCTCTCTGCTTTCAACAGCAAGTCTTAAGCCGGTTCAACCGTGTGCGCAGGAAGCCGACATTAATGCCCATCATCTCAGAAGCTTCCATTGTCCTATCCCACGTCGATAACTCGGACTCGCCCCTAATGTCTTGGCTAGAGTTTATAGTATCTGCAATGTTGGCCGTCTCGGAGATTAAACCGGCCACGAGTTTGGAGTTGAGGCTCTCAACAACATCTTGATGCAAGTAGGAGCTTTGACTGTAGCATAGCTCGTAGTATATCTTGAGGAGCGGTTTAGTAATCTCGGGAGTAATGTCAACTCCATCGAACTTGATATGAAACTCCTCTAAGCATGACACCTTCTCTTTAAAAGGGAGATCATGATCATCAGCAGACCCAGTAAGCAGCATAATTTCTTGGACAGTGTCTTCGTCATTGTCACTCAAGCTGATTTCAATATTGTCGATAATAGCCATTATATCTTCGACATCATTATTACTCTCTGTGAGGTCAATACAAGCCAATGTATCTTCATGGACATCATCGTCGCTCTTTGTGAGGTCATCATGACCCAATTCATCTTCAGGATCAGCTCCGGAAAGATTTGCATCATTTGACGATTCCCCGACTTGAGTTTCCACTGCACAATCTGATTTAATTTAATTAGTAAGTTGACATCGAAAATTCTATAATGTTCCGAAGTATTATACTCGTTTTTTTCTAACAATCTCGACCTAAACGTACATAGTAAGTCAGTGAAATAATTAGTGAATATATACACGTACGTAGTATCATAACATATATGCATCTTCAAGTGTGCATATATTACAAAAGGCAATGATCGATGGAGCAATTGATCATGATATATACATGAACATGCTCGCATCTGAGGTGAGCCAAGGAGATGGTCGCGTCAGGCACACAAATTTCATAGGGCCCAATTATTATTTTTAGAATATATGTATAAAAATTATAAAAAAAATTATGCATATAAAAATATTTAAAAAAAATTCTAAGACAAAAACATTTAAGTAATTTTGTGATGTCTTTTTTAAGGAAATAAGTTATGATTGAGGATTATTTTCTTTTCTTTTTTATTAGTATCATTATAAATGTCAGTTTTTTTTATGTACCGTGTTGAGATATCGTTAATTTTATGTATTTTTTATGTACTATGTTGAAACATTATATTAATTTGGTGTAAAAATACTTGATTACATGATTGTATTTGGCTTATGATTAACAAATCAAACATAAATATTTGTACATATGATTCGAATTAGTTGTTATAGATACGAGAAAAACGTAAGAGTAGATTGATTGAATACCTATATAAAATAATTTTGTGTATTTGTCTTTTTTTTTATGCTTATGAGAGGAAACTATTTTCGATTCTCGCCTTAAGTCTCAAATTCTCAAGTTCGACCCTGAATTGTACGTAGTTGGTTATTGTACTTTTTAGTTCTTTAGTTCTGAAGTACTCTTTACTACGGCAACACTATTGAAAGCAATAGATAGCTTATATGTACATTATAAATACATTGCAAACATGCATCTTATAAATGAAGAATCACTTGCCTTGAATTTGAATTTCTCAATTTTTTGGAAGACTAAGACGACTCCCTCGTGCAAATCATGGGCTTTGGAGAACCTTCTCCATCCCTCGCTAAGTCCCTCCCATTTACAAAGGTTTCGTGCTCTGTATTCTTTGCCATCACCAACGTCCAACTCGAAGTACTTGTCGGATTTCAGCATGAAAGCATGACAAAATTTGGTAGGGAGTTTCTTCGATCATGCCAATTTAATATCATTATTAAAACTGAACTACTTAAAAGAGCTAGAGTGAGTCATGAAATAAAGAAATTATTTGATCGATTAATTATCAGCCAGAAGCAACTAGAAACATGCGAGTATTTCATCTCCAATACAAACTCGGGCATATCATCTGCAAAATCATGTTCCCTCTGTAGAGCAAATGGTTTCATCTTCAACCGCTTAGGGAACAGTCACCACAAATATATCGTTCCATTGTTAACTATACGTCCTCTCACATTATATGCATCTAGAAAGAACGAAAGGAAGAAAAAATAGCCTAGCAGCCTTAGCTACATGTAACTTGACGTGATGTAACTAAATTTACTGACCTTTTGGAGGAACTGGTCACCTGATGTCTTCTCCTCTTACTGCTCTTGGAAGGCTAATCAGAAATATTGATCGATCAGTTACCAAGTACCAACTACTAATAGATCACAAGAAGGACGATAATGCCATGATGAAACAAACATTCGGGGAGAGATCCATATACCATTACCTGCTCAATCCTCTGTTTTGCCATTCGCTTTCTTTTGTTGATATAATGACTCGTTACATTTAATTAGAGTTAGCTTTGTCTAGTTAGTGTAACCAAGCATAGTTATGACAGCTCTTTTTCAGCTGTCTAGTTCTGGTTTGCTGTGTATAAATAACAACTGTGGCTATAACTGAAATAACACACGTGATACTATTCACATACATAAACAGAGCCTTTCTTCTTCCTCAAGCTTTAGCTATGGCTATTATGGTATCAAGAGCACATGTTGATTTGGGATCATGATCATCCTCGACGTCACAACACAATCAGCATAGCTAAGTCTCATATATCTCTATACTTGTTACAGATCAGAGATCAATTTCTCTATTCAGCACATCATATATAGTAGATCTTCATATCATACAGCCCTCAAATCACTCATCTACAGCTCAAATTCTCATCGAAGCTTTGGTTTTACATACTGAGTGTATTTTGTGAAGCAGTACAATCAATTTGCAACAGATTCATACTAGATCTACATTTGAAAATTTTGTGTCCGTACACTTCAGAACTAAGCCTATAGTTCTTTATATTAGTACACATATATACTCCTGCATACTCTCACTTACTGTGTGTGCAAATCTGTCATCTATTCATTCGATTTGTGACATCTGAAACCCTAAGTCAATTAATGGCACCAACTACATCAACTAAAGAGTCTGCTAGTACTATTGTGCCTACTATTACCACTGGTGTTACTCACACAACTGTGTACTTACCGAATGTTGTGCTTGACGAGAAGAACTATTCCACATGGAACTTCTGGATTGAATCCTTTCTCAGAGGACAACATCTGTATGGTTTTGTGGACGGATCTATTCCATGTCCACCAAATTTTGTCACTGATCCAGAAGGCAATATCAAGAAGTAAGCTGAATATGTAGCATGGAAGGCTCAAGATCAGAACATTGTGAGCATGCTTGGCAGGACACTAGGTTCCGGAGCTCAGGCATGTGCATTTGGAAGCAAATCTGCTCAACAAATGTGGGAAAACTTGAAGATCAAGTTTGCTGCACCAAACAGTCAAAACATCATGCAACTCAAATCCAATCTGCAGAACTTGAAGAAAGGCAATGATACAATAGAGGTGTACATGGACAAAGTCAAAATAGCTCGTGATGCTCTTGCTACTGTGGGTGTTTTTATTCCAGACGAGGACATAATTGTGACAGTATTAAGAGGTTTACCTTCCTCATATGCAGCTGTTAAGACAGTGATCCGAGCTCAGTATGTTAGCTGTACAATGGCAGAACTTAAAGATTTGTTGAAAGCTGCTGAATATGATATGGAGTGTGATGCTGAGGAGTCGTCTACACCTCTCACTGCAATGATGGCTAATCAGCTCAACATTCATGACTCAGGATCTACCTCAAATGCAGCATCTTCTTGCAACTCTAGTGGTTCTATCAACTCTGTTGGTACACAATCATCAATGAGTACTGTCTATAATCAGTCGTCTCCTATTATGGCATCTACATCTCCATCAGTTTTTAATGCCTCATCAATGACAACTCCATCAGCTTTTTATCCTAATGTGTTGCTACATGCTCTCTTTGCTGCAAGAGATAATAATGGTGGAAGGTTTGTTGGAAACAACAGAGCTGGTTTTAATAATGGCAGACATGGTTCATTTAGTGATCGGTTTGGTCCCAAAGGAGGAATGTTTGGTAGTGCTCCTATAGCTATGCCATTCAATGCTATGCCACAGAATCAAAACATCAATGGAGCCTTTTTACCTACTGCTGGTGATACTGTATGTCAATTGTGCAATAGGCATGGTCACATTGCAAGGAATTATCGTACCTATAATGCCCCAGGTGTTGAACCATGTGTTATTTGCCGCAAAACAAATCATGCAACTGCCACTTGCCACTGGCTTACTGGTTTTCCCAATCAGAACAACAATCTTGCTGTTCCTACCAGAAATTCTATTCAAGCTGCTCAAGAGTTATTTGCTGCTCAATCCCAGAATTTTCAAATGCCTACTACTCAAGTCAATCCATTTGTTGCTCAAGGTGCTCAAGCTATAATGGCTGCACAGGCTCAAGTCAATCCATTTGTTACTCAAGGTGCTCAAGCTATGATGGCTGCACAGGCTCTTACACCTCAATATTGGTTGGTTGACACTGGAGCCATCAATCACATAACCAATGAAGTACAATTACTTAACAATGTCACCTCTTATCTTGCTATAAATACAGTTCAAGTTGGGAATGGTAACCCACTCAAGATAACTCATCTTGGGGATACTACACTTGGTCCTTTTTCTCTTAAGAATGTGCTACTCATTCCTGAATTAGCTGCTCATCTCTTATCTGTTTATTAGTTATGTAAGCAGAATAACTGCTCAATGACCTTTGATGAATTTTGTTGTGTTATACAGGACAAGGAGAGAGAGGGCATATTGTACAAAGGACTGAGTAAGCATGGTTTATATCCACTGCCATTACATCTTCAACAACAAATAAAGCAAGGACAGTGTGCTATGCAATCAGATAATGGTACGGTGGTTGGCACAACATATTCTGGCAAGTTAGTTTCTCATTCTCTTTGGCACAAACGTTTTAGACATCCTTCTACAGATATTGTTAATAGCCTGTTGACAAAGTGTGACATCAAGTATGGTTCATCATCTTCTACTTCTGTGTGTGAGGCTTGTCTTCAAGGAAAGTTTCGTAAGCTTCCTGCATCTACTACAAGAAGCACTAAACCATTCACTCTTATCCATTATGATGTTTGGGGTCTAGCCTCATACTTTTCTATTGATGGCTATCGATATTTTGTAATCTTTGTAGATGATTGTACTCGTTACATTTGGATGTTCCCTATGAAACAGAAACTTGAGGTTTTATCTTATTTTCAAGCCTTATGTGCCTTTGTTAATAATCAATTCTATGTAACTATTAAGACCCTTATAACTGATGGGGGAGGGGAATATAACAGTAGCAAATTCAAAGAGTTTCTTACTACCTTAGGCATTGTTTGTCACATCACATGTCCATATACACCAGAGCAAAATGGTGTTAGTGAACGTAAGAACATGCATCTTCGAGAAACAGCAGTCACATTGCTACAACAAGCTTCCTTACCACCAAAATTTTGGTATTATGCATGTGCTACTTCAGCTTTTCTCATAAATCGCATGCCAACTCCTGTTTTGAATATGAAGTCTCCATTTGAAGCTCTTTATTCTCAAGTTCCATCCATTACTATTCTCAGGGTTTTTGGATGTGCGTGTTATCCACTTCTTGCTGCCTATAGATCAAATAAACTACAACCAAAAACTGCAAGGTGTGTGTTTATTGGTTTTGCTGCTGGATACAAAGGCTTTATTTGTTATAATATGTAGACCAACAAGTATGTGATCTCACGTCATGTTATATTTGATGAGGATTGGTTTCTTTATGCTGATGCTCTGACAAGGTCCTCACATGCTAGCACTATTGTACCTTCTACTGAGCTTTCTTCTACATCTACAGTACCATGCTTTACTCAGTCCTACTATCCACATGTTCCTATCCTTTCTTCTGTCTTACACAATGGTGGCTCTCAATCATCAGGTCAGTCATTTTCTCCCTTATCTTCTACTCAATGCAGGTCTACACCTTTAGCAGTTGTGCCTAGTACTGAGATTTCAAATCAGCCATGTATATCTCCTGCATCACCCTGTCATTCTCCTATTTCTCAAGCCTTTAGTCCCACTATACACACTCAAATTCAGTTCACCGAGGAAGAAGGGGACCTCAATATTCAAACATCTGAAGGCACTGGTCTCTCTTTGGCTATTGAATGCTCTCCTCAAAGGTCCAATCATCAAGTCTCAGACTCACATGTTCTTCATCACGTGGAAGGTGTTTGTCCCACAGTTTTGAATTCTCATCCTATGCTCACTAGAGGAAAACGTGGTATTATAAAAAAGAAATGCTTTATGATTGTACAAAATGACTGCACAAACTGAGATTATGACGGCACACCGGCTTAGAGATTATAATCAAAGACTGACTGTACAAAATGAGATTATGACGTCTGACACGATCCCAATATTCGTGCCATTTACCCTTTTTTAGGATTTTTTTCCATTTTGCAAAACTAATTTTAGTGGGAAGAATTATGGAAAAAATTCAACAACAAAAAAACTCCATAAATCACAAACTGATCGAGTAAATTACGTGATGCGTAAACAGTACTATAATTTAGCCAAAACCCAAAGACGTGATGGAGTTGGGGTAAATCACGTAGTGCGTGTTATTTTGTCCCACTAGTCGTCGTTGGCATTTCTTGCAAAAGAGGCATCAAGCCTTCATGGCTTCATCGATGAGATCGATACTTCTAAACCTACATAAATATAATTCATGTATATATATATATATAGTTATATACATCCATTTCATTTTTTTTCAAATCAACATCACAACATGCGCATGCATATATATAATTAAGTGATCATCACATCATGGTCTTCTTCAGTTCTGGGACCCTAAAGGCATTACATTCATCCAATCACTAAGTGAGCCAGTGATTACGTAACCAATGTAATCGATCGTGTGGTTTCTATCAACTCATATTAACACTTGTTGGAACTTAGTCCCACATGAAAAATGTATAAGGACTCCTACCTTTAATAAGGGATACCCCATGTTAAGTATTAAATAGAAGTGGGCTTGGATGAGAGAATTTCTGTGGGCTTCATGGAAAATTCCCTTGGGCTCATAGTGGACTATAAGGCTCCTAGTGGGCTATGAAGATTATTTTATAATCAAAGACTGGGCTTTGGGCCTTGGGGCTCTGGGGACTTAGTTAAAATCAGTATACGTTTTGAATACTGATCCTTTTTACGTAAAGACGTAATTGTTCATCGAACAAAGACGACGTTCTGCCGAAACGGAACAAAGACGACATTTTGTTCAAAACTCCGAACAGGCGTCATTCGTCTATAAAAGAAGCTTGAAGGATCAGCATCAAAACTACTGAAAATTCGAAATACATCTTCCTTACTATTAAGAGAAAAACACATATTGAAGTTCGAGATAGAATTCAAGGGAATCTGCAACACCTTGAATTTGAGAGTTGTATCCTAGGAGACAGACGTCAAGACGATTCCACAAGCAGAAGTGCAGGGACGAATTTCTGTCTTAGAACATTGCGTTAAGCGAGCCTCTCTCAAGAAACAAGTTAGTGAATTCCAATTGTTTTCTCTGTTTTGATCTCATACTTCATCCGAAGCATTCAATTCGAATTTAATTCTCTGCTATTTAGTTTCATTAAATTACGTTATAGTAATAATTACTGTGATTCATAGCTTCATCCATACTTATAATACATATTTTATAACAAACACTTACCCTTCTGCATCCAACCGTTGGATGAAGACTAGAAGTTTAATAACGTTTTGTGACCCAGCTAGCTGCTGGACAAAAATGACGACCCACCCTTAACCACTATCCCGCGTCTCGATCGGCTTAACGATACATACTCTAGCTGCCTTTTTTCATCATCAATCCTCATTCGTTTTCAAGCTTTCGAAATCCTATCCCAAACCCGAGCTCAATTACAATTGTATTGCCATTATGTTCATATGTATGTCCTATATATATCGCTGTCTCACTTATTATCTGAAACAGAGTCTGATGTTCATCTTTAAGAGTAATGGATATGTGCATAGTTATATGGGGTAGGTAGATTCTCAAAGTTTCATAATGCATCTCTTATTAATCTACGAATTTGTCTTCAAAATATCTAAAGAGAAAATTATACTAAGCATAGCTGTCGACTCTTTGACCTAAGTTTAGAAAAATCGATCTAAATATTATACGTAGAATCGTATAGATAGTTAAATGGTTGAAGCTGGTTTATTTTGAACGGCATAGACGTTGACAGACATATTAATCATCCAATAAAAATCAATTTAAAACCTTAACTTGTGGAGCACATCTAGCTTTGTATTTGCCGAACTGCAAGTGCTACAAGAGTGTGTGTAGTCACGACTCTATCTCCCAGAGTTTGACCTAGCTTGCCAACTTGCAAAACTTATAAGACATCATTTTTCTTAATTAGGTCGGCAACCAGTTTCAGTTCTAGGCCTACAAAATTAAGTCAAACGATTGAAGTAGAAACTATCAACCCACAGTGGTGGTGGCGGTATCAGGAATTTCGTTTAGGTGGAGCGGAAGTTTATGCGTACCCTCATTTCAATAGAGACTAAAGAGAGAGTAATTTCAATATAAATCGATCCTCCTATCATTTTGGTTGGAAAGATGGAACGAGAAGGGAAATATGGAAATGTAAATCCATGCATTAACATTTTAGTGGAAAGAGAGATTCTAGAAACAAGAAAAATAGGATAGACCAATAGAGAATGGGATATTTTTTATTTATTTTCAACAAAATTAGACTCGGTGAAACAGTCCAATCACTTCATTATAAAAAGCACCGAAATAAGCATAAATATGAATATATGATCATACAACTAGCAAGATAGTCCAACAATGAAAAAATTAATTAATTTAATTTATATAATATGACACTCTTCATGACTAAGATGAACAGAGGTTACAGAGCCATACCAACTAGCAAATAAACATAAGGTAGTGATGCTCTTCCCACAAGAGGCCGCAACTGCTCAAGTACGTACTCTGGATCAAGCCACTCCCTTTCTGATTCCCCATTAGCTAGCCAAGACGTTGCTTATACTAGATATGTACGAGTTTTTTCTTTCCTCCGGAATTCCATGTGGGGTATTGGCCTTACATGGCCACCCCTAGCTCCGCCCAGACCCAAACAAAATGCAAATTATAACAACTTATATACGTTACAAATTTAGAGAAATATAATATGTCAAATAGGATATGGTAATTCACATAGTTATTCGACCAATCAAGTATTGATAACGCCTATAAGATCTCACACGCTTTACAGAATTTTTATCTTTGTTTAAGGAGATTTAATCTCCATTAATTCTGGTGTGTATCTTGTCTTAGTTAGATATGGATATTAATTAGATAGATACAGATATATATCGGGATAATTATTGTAACAGATTATATCAGCCTGTATTTAAAATATTTTATCAATGAAAATGACAACTACTTTATATCTATTATACTTTCTTCTGCATCACTTTATCAGCACGACTCCCAAAGTTAATAGATAAAACCCAAAAACTTGGAGAAACCACCACCGCCGTCGATCACCGCCGGCTGCCAAGATCACCGTCGGCCTCTTTTCGTCTTCAACAAAATCCCACGAAATTTCAAGAAGTTGACAAAATTGCACGACTTCCAAGAAATTATTTCAGAAGAATTTCTTCTTCATCAAGTGTAGCGGTCATACCGAGCACAATATCTGTTGAAGTAAATATTTTCTAAACCGTCTATTGATAGATCTAGGCAAAACTTACTTACCGCAAAATTCTAGATCTAAGTTTATGATAATTGTGATATGAGTAGTTAATATTACATGTTTATACCCTAGCTCCTATGAACATATATCCATAGAGTATACGTGACGCTCCTGGGGGAGTCACGGTTTGGAAAAGAAAAAGAAAAGGGAAATTGATTCTATGTGACTGTTGTGTCACGGTCGCTGGGTGTGGTTTTTACCACTATTTTATAATCGATTTTGTGACCATGCATCATGGATCACGTTCTTATTCAATTAAACTTGAAATTTTTGTGCTCATAGTACTCAGATCGTTTCTAATAAAACATCTCTGTGTATTTTTGTAGATGAGTTCGAATGAGCCGCAAGGCCGGTATTTGAGATCATTGACCTTGAAGGCAATGAGTGCCATCGTTGGGTCTCTGATGTAGAGAACAAATTCATCGGAAAGAGGCTTACCAACACCATCAAACCCACTGGGCCTGGAACAAACCTCTTCCCACTTACTGAAGATACAAAAGCCCAAGCCCTCATGTTTTTGAGGCGTCATATTCACCCATCTCTGAAGAAGCATTACTTGAACAAGACAGATCCCATGGTTTTGTGGGATGTTCTAAAAAAGAGGTTCAATAATGTGCATAATGCACAGCTTCTTGAGCTGACTGCGAAATGGAACAACATCAGAATGGTGGATTTCCCAAAGATCAACGCTTTTAACTAAGCTATGCTCGATCTGCAGTCTGAACTAAGCTTTTATGGTGTGGAAAAATCTGAGGAAGACATGATTGAGAAGGCATTACAAACATTCCCCACATTTATGAGTCTTCTAGCTCCTCAGTACCGGATTGAGTACGAGCAAGGGAGGATTACCGAATTCAGTGATCTCATTAACAGTCATGCGACTAAAGAAAAGCATCATGAGATCATTTTGAATATTAACTCAAGATCGGCTGGTACCAAAAAGTCTGAGAGTTATAATACGGGAGGAAAGGCTTGAAAAGATAAGAAGGTTGCTTATTCAGAACCTTATAATCGTGGTGGACATGCTCCACATGGGGGAAGAGGAGGGCGTAGGCGTGGCAAGACCGCAGCTAAAATATGACTTGACATAGAGATCATAACACCCCTTCTCAAAAGAACTAGTCTGGTTTGGTTCCTGATAGTCAACAGTATCAACAATCTGGTAAACTTGGTTGTTTCAAGTGTGGCTCTACTAGACATATGCACAAACAGTGCCATGCTAGTAGAGAAATCCAGAATATCTACAAGAAGCACAAATAGTATTTGGCTCAAGAATCAAATTACACTAGAGATTATGAGATGGAGGTTGACACCAACCTAGTTTTAGCATATGACAAGGGGAAAAAACTTGCTACCCCAGATTTTGATTAAACCTATGTAAAAGGCAATTGTCTCTGTAATCTTCTAAGTTTTAGTTTTGTTTTTGGCTTACTTTTCGATCAAGAATTTTTAAAGACACTTGTCTTTGTTTTATGAATAAGAACACATCTATGATGTAATTTTTGTTAGCAAGCAAGGAATATTTCTCTATTTTCCTTACATGAAAGTCTTTTAGAATGTTTTACTCCATGTGATTCTTATGTATGGTTCGATACTTACACATATATATGACAAAAGCAAAGCCAAGATACCATTTTGAAAAGAAAAAAAATGTCGAAAAAAAATTGCAGCAGTCCACAAAGCAGCTTTGACCCGTTGAAAAATTGAACTAAACAATTTTCGATCAGTCGACACCAAGCTTCTGTCCCAAAGTGGTTCAAATTCGACCCGTCGAAAAATTAAACTAAACAATTTTCGACCGGTCAAAGCCATGCTTCTGTCCGACATTGGTTCGAATTCGACCCGTTGAAAAATTGAACTAAGCAATTTTCGACCCGTCGATGCCATGCCTCAGTCCCAAAATTGGTCCATTTTCGACTCGTCGAAAATATTCTCGACCGGTCGAAATTCTGGTATCGGAAAATCACAAGCTATTTTGGATCTTCTCGACCGGTCGAGGTCTTTCTTCGACCCGTCGAAAATCCAATCCGAATGTGATGTTTTTAGATGAGTTTTTCATCTATTTCATTGGTTTATGATGTTATTTATACATCAGTTTTATTGGAAAATATCAAAAAGAAATTCAGCACCAGGTGTTGTTATTACATCGGTTTATGTCATGACATATCAACACTCAACAAGGGTCACACTCTTCTCAAATCTTCGAGTGTATACTTGAAGTGTGTGTCTCATCTTTTCTATAAAGACTTACTTGTTTACATTCATTTTGTAGATGTATCAAGGTGTAATTGAGTGTCTAGTAGATAGTGGTACTATTCATACTATTCTGCAGAATAGAAAATTGTTTGTGGATCTTTTCCCATACAAATCCGCAGTGAAAACCATGATTGGTGCAGCGTCCGTTATTTTAAGGGCGTGGTAGTTCAGAGTTTCTGCTGCCCCATGGCATAAAATTATATGTCATTGAGGCCTTATATGGGCCAAAGGCCAATCGAACCTTGCTAAGTTTCAAGGATATTCGTGCCAACAGATTTCACTTGGAAACCTATTGTGAGAATGGAAAATAATTTTTGTGTAAAACCTCTCTTGATTGTGGCCGCAAGCGCATTCTAGAGAATCAAATGTCGTAACTCACAATACTATGTGTGGTTCTGATTCATATATATAAGCTTTGGCATGTACGACTGGGACACCCAGGTCGTGATATGATGATCAAAATCTTGAAAAATACTCATGGTCATCCGTTCTTTAGAGCCAAGAAACATGTGGGATTACCTATTTCTATTGTTTTAGATGCTGAGGATGAGACTACCCATCTCAATCCTAACTTGGTCTCCACGACAAGTATAGCACCTTCCGAACAACATACTGTTGAGGCATTGTGCATTATCCCACCAGATTCTTATGTTGTCATCTCTGATGCGCATCGCTCGTTCTGCAAAATTTGTTCTTTAACAAAATTGGCGGCTCGTCCTTCTTTTGTTGTTGATAACAATGACAATATTCCATTCTTACAAAGAATCCAAGGTGATATTTGTGGACCTATCAAACCTGAAAGCGGACAATTCAAATATTTCATGGTTTTGATAGACGTATCAACATGATGGTCACACGTTGCTTTATTATCCACAAGGAATGATGTGTTTGCAAAAATCCTAACTCAAATCATTAAGTTTCGGGCTCACCACCCGGACCATCCAATCAAGTCAATTCAATTGGATCATACAGGAGAGTTTACATCAAAATCTTTTAATGACTACTGCATGTCTTTTGGGATTGATGTTGAACATCCCGTTCCACACGTTCATTCTCAGAATGGTTTAGCAGAGGCTCATATCAAGCGGTTACAGCTTGTGTCTAGAGTTTTTACAATGCATACAAATTTACTGGTCTCTGCTTGGGGTTATGCAGTGTTACACGCAGTAATGCTCCTTCATTTTAGATCGGTTGCTCGTTAACCATTCAATGTGTACCAGTTGGTAACTGGATATGAGCCTGACATTTCACATTTACGCATTTTTGGTTGTGCGGTCTATGTGCCTATTGCGCCTCCACAACGTACTAAGATGGGTCTTCAAAGAAGATTGGGCATGTTGGTTTCGAATCACCCAAGATAATTCGCTATCTTGAACCTTCGACAGAAGATCTCTTTACTGCTAGATTTTTAGATTGTCAATATGATGAGACATATTTTTCGTCGTTAAGGGGAGATAGGAATAGTTCTATTCCAGTTCAACGTCAGGAATTGACGTGGTTTGATCCAAATGTGTCTCATCATGACCCACGCATATCTCGGAGTGAGATAGAAGTGCGTAGGATACTTGATCTTCAGTAAGTGGCAGACTCTGTGCCTGATTCATTTGCTGATATTGCTAAAGTAACGAGATCGGATATACCTGCTGCTAATGTTCCTGTAAGGTTAGAAATCCTGGTAAAGGGATTTGTTAAGAGCAACACTGGGCAATGAGGCTTTTCCCCTGCTCATATGGATGGTGTTGCTTCGACCTCGGCTCCCACTATAAAGAGAGGGAGACCAAGAAAATCCACAGATGAGCCACCGGTTAAAAGGCAGGCCATCAAGGCACCAAAAGATCCACTTATCATCAACGTTGTGAATCCTTCACGTGAGATTGTCTCTAATTATGGTTATGTTCTTGAATCACAATTGGCATCTCTCGGGGACGCTCAAGAACCTTTTGTGATATCAGAGAACTCAAAAATCTCACTTAGAACAAATGATGCGCATGTTCTTATGGATAGATCTTCCATGTTAGTTGATGATATGTTTGCTTATTCCGTCCCTCAGGAGATTATTGACGACGATGAAGTGGAACCTCGCTCAGTTGATGAATGCCAACATAGAGTAGATTGTCCGAAATGGAAGGAAGCAATCCAGGCTAAACCAGACTCTCTAAATAAAAGACAAGTTTTCGATCCGGTTGTGCTATGCCCACCGAATGTTAAGCCAGTTGGACATAAATCAGTCTTTGTTCAGAAGTGTAATGAGAAGAATGAGATCTTGCGTTATAAAGCTAGACTTGTAGCGCAGGGTTTCTCTCAGCCCATGGAATTGATTATGAGGAGATGTATTCTCCAGTTATGGACATCATCACCTTTCACTACCTGATAAGCTTGGTAGTGTCTGAAAAGCGCAGTATGCAGCTGATGGATGTGGTTATTGCATATCTCTATGGGGATCTTGATTCAGAGATATACATGAGAGTATCAGATGACATTGCTATACCCAAATCAAGTAACTCTAGACCATGGAGTTCTCATGTTATAAAGTTGAGACATTCACTGTATGGATTGAAGCAATCGGTAAGATGTGGTATACACACCTCAGTGACTACTTGATTGAGAAGGGATATAAGAATGATGATTTATGCTCTTGCGTATTCATTAAAAGAACAAGTTCAAGATTTGCTATAGTAGCTGTTTATATTGATGATATGAATATCATCAGAACTCTTGAAGAGATCAATGAGACTGTTTGCTACTTGAAATCTGAATTTGAGATGAAAGACCTTGGTAGGACTCGATTTTGTCTCGGATTAGAGCTAAAATATCGAGTTGGTGGAATTCTTATTCACTAGTCCGCTTATGTCCAAAATATGCTCAGGCGATTCAATATGGACAAAGCACACCCTGTTAGTACACCAATGGTTGTTCGCAGTCTGGACTCTAAGAAAGATCCCCGTTTCGTCCGTTAGATGATGAGGAGATATTGGGAGTTGAAATTCCATATCTTAGTGCTACTGGAGCTTTGTTGTATTTAGCTCAGTGCACACGTCTAGATATTTCATTCTCAGTGAACTTGTTGGCAAGATTTAGCTCTGCACCCACGCAACGTCATTGGAACAGAGAAAAGCATGAGATTCTCAGAAAAGAGAGAGTTGAAACAAATTCTGGGGATTTCAACCCATCGAGGGATTTTTTTGACCCGTCGAAGCCTGCACCCTGGACTGACCAGAGTCATTCCCTTGACCCGTCGAGGGATTCTCTCGACCCCTCGAAAAATGGTCATGTTTCAAATAGTTTCCATGCTATCCCCTATTCCAAAATACAGGTTGATGTGTTGGTTAGATTTGCTGATGCTGGGTACCTCTCTGACCCACACAAAGGTCGTACACATACCGGTTATATTTTTACTATGGGAAACACGACGATCTCTTATAGATCAACAAACCAAACCCTTGTTGCTACTTCCTCGAATCATTCTGAGATAATTGCTTTGCATGAAGCAATTAGAGAATGTGTTTGGTTCAGGTCAATCATAGATCATATTCGAGGCTCTAGTGGATTGAAATCTACTGTTACTGATCCTACTTGCATCTTTGAGAATATTGCTGCATGCATTGAACAGTTGAATTTGGGTTTCATTAAGGGAGAGAATACAAAATATATATCGCCGAAGTTTTTCTTTAATCAGCCACAATAGCAGCTGTTGAATATTCATGTGAGCTAGATAGGTTCTGTTGATAATGCTACGGACTTGTTTACCAAATCACTTCCTAAATATACTTTTGTGAAACATGTGAGAAACATTGGTATGCCTAGGTTACCAGAACTCCTAGACTGAGTTTACAGTCAGGAGGAGTTACATTTCTGTAGACATCAGAGGGAGTCTACCTCACATGTAGTAGTTTTAATAGTTGGTGCGTTGTACTCTTTTTCCCTTAGACCAAGCTTTTGTTTTACCTATGATATTTTTGTTTGTTTGACGAGATTTTTAATGAGACAACAAGTCATGTATCATTCTTATGGCAATCGATACAAGAGGGAGTGTTTAAGGAGATTTATTTTTCATTAATCCACGTGTATGTTTTATCCTTATTAGATATGGATATTGATTAGATAGATATAGTGAATCTCTGTTATATCGGAATAGTTATTGTAACAGATTGTATCAGTCTATACTTAAGACATTTTATCAATAAAAATGACAACTATTTTTTGTCTATTCTACTCTCTCTTGCAATAGTCATAAATTTTTTTCCCTGGAAACTAAATCTTTTTCTTTCTGAAAAATGAAATAAGGTAAGTTTATAATTTTATTTTATAAATAGTCACACTAAATGATTGAGAGCATGATTTAAAAAGATTGAAAAAAAATTGGTGAAAATTGATATATTGATATATAGGACTAATGTTAGGTTTAAACACGTCGAGTTGTGATTGGTCCACCTGCAGGCATCCTAATTACCCATAAGTAGGGACGATATTATAGTTCGAGTCTGTGTGCGCGACCTCGAGTCCGACAAAGAAGTTACCAGGTGCTCCAACGGGTTCAAGCCAACGTTCATTCTCTCTCCCCTGCCTTTCTTTCACCCAATCAAAACTTTCCTATAACCAGTAACTGTCACCACCGCTTCATTTAACCACCCCTTGAATGGAATCAATCCGCATCAGTTTCTCTGCTATTCTCTCTTGGATTCCAAACACCACCCAAAAACTTTGAATTGAGTTGAGTTTAGTTTAGCTTGAAGAAAAACAATGGGGGAAGAGAGGACGTTGTTGTTCGGGAAATACGAGATGGGGAGGTTACTGGGGAAAGGCACGTTCGCCAAAGTTTACTACGGCAGAAACACGGAAACTAATGATAGCGTGGCGATCAAGGTCATCAGCAAAGACCAGGTTAAGAAAGAAGGCATGATGGAGCAGATCAAGCGCGAAATCTCGGTGACGAGACTAGTCCGCCACCCCAACATCGTCGAGCTTAAAGAAGTCATGGCCACCAAGACCAAAATCTTCTTCGTCATGGAGTACGTAAAAGGCGGCGAGCTCTTCGCCAAAGTCGCAAAGGGAAAACTGAAAGAAGACCTGGCCCGGAAGTATTTCCAGCAGCTCATCTCCGCCGTCGATTTCTGCCACAGCCGGGGAGTCTCTCACCGCGACCTGAAGCCGGAGAATCTCCTCCTCGACGAGAACGGCGACCTCAAAATATCCGACTTCGGACTCTCCGCTCTCCCCGAACAGCTCCGCAACGACGGACTCTTACACACGCAGTGTGGGACCCCGGCTTACGTGGCGCCGGAGGTGCTGAGGAAGAAGGGCTACGACGGGTCGAAGGCTGATATATGGTCTTGTGGGGTCATACTGTTTGTGTTGTTGGCCGGGTTTCTTCCGTTTCAGGAAGAGAACATCATGAAAATGTATCGGAAGGTCTTCAAAGCCGAGTTCGAATGTCCGCCGTGGTTCACGGCGGAGGCGAAACGTCTCGTATCGAAATTGCTAGTGTCCGATCCTGACCGTAGGATCACCATCCCGGGAATCATGCGCGTTCCTTGGTTTCGGAAGGGATACACTCGTCCCTGGGCGTTTACGGCGCACCCGTTGGAACCTGAAAAGTCCGACCACGACTTGGGTACTGGTCTCATCAACAACAACGACAAAGTGTCGTCGCCGAAGTTCTTCAACGCGTTTCAGTTCATATCGTCGATGTCGTCGGGATTCGATTTGTCGAATTTGTTCGAGAGCAAGAAGAAGTCGGCGTCGATGTTCACGTCCAAGTTTACGGCACCGGCGATAATGGCGAATATCGAGTGTGCGGCGAAAGGTTTGAGCTTCGAGGTGGGGAAGGAGAAGGATTTCAAGTTGAAGCTGCGAGGGCCTAATGAGGGGAGGAAAGGGAAGCTGTCGGTGACGGCGGAGGTTTTCGAGGTGGCTCCGGAGGTTGCGGTGGTCGAGTTTTCTAAGTCGGCCGGGGATACTTTGGAGTACGTCAAGTTTTGTGAGGAAGATGTTAGGCCGGCATTGAAGGACATTGTTTGGACGTGGCAAGGTGACGACGGTAATAACAACAAGAAACTCGATGCTCATCAAGACTCGTCGTAAAAGGATTGCTCATCCGAATCGATCAAACATTACACTTAGGATCATCGATAGTTTGATTTTTTTTTTCTGTCACATTTTGCTTCTGCATGTGTATAGTTTGAACTGCTTTGTTGATCAAAAATAAAATAAAAATAGAATTAGGGAAACAGTACATATATAATCGAGCATGACTCGCTTCTTGTTCTAGCAACTGTGGAAGCCAGAACTAATATAACAAATTTTCAAGTTTGAATATCAATGCAGAACTTAATTTGCATAGCTAAGGACCCTATGGCTGGTAGTATATTGGGTTGAATAGAATGTTGTATTGTTGTTGCTTGCTTGCTTGCTTGCTGGTAGTTGGAGAAAAAAGGGTGAGCATTCTTAGCGGTTGTGCCATCATTCTCGAGTATTGACGTCGTTTCATTCTTTTTGTTTACTTCATCTTCACGTTAATCCCTAGGCCAGGTGGTCCGACTGATTTACAACGCGTGGCTGGCAGGTTTACTGATCAGAAAACAGAGTACTAGGCTAGTTTAATTTACCTAGTTATCATGATATGAGGCTAGAAATGAAACAAATCGAAGCAGTTTTTAACTTTCTTTCTTTTTGTTGCAAAGTAACGTACAGAGCCTTGTAGAAGGATGTGGATGAGTTTGGCTGCATGTATTCATTGTCAGTTTGGCACTATATTTGGAGGGAGAGTTTGCCTGGCAAGTAACTGACTAACTATTCATGGTCCATGCCAGTTCGAGAGTAACAAGATTCACATAGGCATGTGTCCGGTTCCGCGCAAATGCATATATTTCTTTGCATTATAAAACGGGAAGGAACAAGAAGCTTCTTTGTCTGCTTTGTATATAGTTAATAATAA
The DNA here is from genome assembly GCA_946800695.1 of Geum urbanum. Classification (NCBI taxonomy): domain Eukaryota; kingdom Viridiplantae; phylum Streptophyta; class Magnoliopsida; order Rosales; family Rosaceae; genus Geum; species Geum urbanum. Next base: position 377,086 of record OX326998.1, on the reverse strand, counting down.
TATATGGAGATTGATGGAGGGGGATTGGGATTTTTAGTTTCATGCCAAGTGGTGAAATCTTATGCGCACACCAAAGCAGACAGCACAAGATGTACAGAGATAAGATAACAGTATACAACACTTTGTGAGTTGGTGAATTAGGTCGACTAGAGGGGAAGGGACTAGCTAGCTTCTTCTGTTTTTTTTTTCCTCCTTTCGATCTCAAATTCTCAATCCAAATCACAACACAACACAACAGTGGACTCGACTACATTATCGGAAAAAGTCGCACAAAAAAAAACGGTGGTCTTGACTAGCTAACAGCTTCACATTTTTTTTTGACGAAAACAGCTTCACATTTAAAACCAAAGAAATGGAAGAAAAATCTTTCAGTCTTTTGGGTTGGGTGAATGGGTGGTGTTGGATACTCAGGTAGTATTGGTAGTTTTAAAGACAAAAGACAGAAGGCCCAAACTGATCTATTTTAAACAAGGTCCAAGTACGTTTGGGCTTCTTCGGCCCAAGTCAGAAGATATTATGATCACTTGTCAGGTTGAGGCCTGGTCCTTCAATTGTGGCAATAAGAAAAAAAAGATAAAATTCACTGATGTCCGTGTTCTTTGCGAACTATTAAAAAAATGTTCGAACTCTAAAAATTATCAATATAGTGCCCAAACTTTTAAAACACTATAAATGTGGTACCTCGAGCCATTTTTTGACAATTCTCCGACACTGGTACTAACGTGACAGTTACTGTTTTTAAATCAGAGAGTACATTAGGCATTTTGTCCTTAATTATATTATTATTATTATTATTATTTTTAATTTACTCTCTCTCTCTACCATTTCCTCCCACAACACAACCCTCCAAACTCTAACCAAACCCAGAGACTGCCACTGCCACCTCCGGGACCGAGTTCCGGGAACCTCTCCGAGACCGAATCTCAAATCGAGGTTCTCCGATTATGAGGGCACTTCCCATATCTCCACATTTAAGATACATATCTAGAATACCACTGTTCACACATAAGTCCTATGGATACCCTGTTTTTATGACATGGGCATGAATTTGCTTCCCTGGTTTGAACGCTACCAGGTAACTACTGGCCTTAGCAACAGGTGCCAAAGTAATCTCGTCCACCCTCTCTCCACCTTCATGAATCATCCTCATAAGTCTCAATCCTTTGTGACTGTCATTACTCTTTATATAACCAAACATTAATGCATTCCATGATGCCAGGTCGAATTTGACTTTGTTTACTAAAAGGGCTTCAGCATCCTCCATTTTCCCACGTCTAGAATTAACATCAACAAGAGCTGTTGAAACAAACTTGTCAGCAGCAATACCGGTTTTGATTGCATGTACAAGAACCTGTTTGCTGAGATGTAACCCTTCATGAAGTGAGGAGCAGGCCCTTAAAACACTTGCAATTGTAAATTGATCGGGTCTTAGACCATCATGTAATAAACCTATAAATAGGATTACTGATTCCTCTCCTAGACCACTCTGTGCACAACATGATATCATCGAGTTCCATGAAACCAAGTCCACCTTGTTCATGTAACACGCCTCTCGCCAATTGAACACAACGAGCCTTTGAGTACATATTGATGAGGCTATTTCCTACCGTAGGAACAGAACCAGTCACTGTCTCTGTACTCATCCACGACGTCTCCTGTGCACGTCGCCGCCACCAAAATTGACTCAAAGACCCAGTCTCTATCAAAACTCGACCATCCAGTCGAGAGCCTAGTCTCCTCCGATGGGTTCCGATTCGGGTACCGATTCGACCCGCACGCCCAATATGGACGGCCTCATCGCCAATGGTACAGAACACGAGACCGATCTGATTCCGATGTTACTATTTTTCGGCTTGAATGTCGACCCATCTAGTACACACACATTCAATGCCTTGGCCATAAAAAACGACTCATTATCAAACAAGTAGAAATAGATCGGCGGCGACATCGACGACGAACCGGTCGTCTCCGATTCTCTGCAAGCCTCGTGCGCCCCCTCTTCACCGATTTCGATCGAGACTCCTCGACGGTGCGACTTCTCGAGTTCCGTCCAGGCCTCGAACCCCGTCGGCATCCGCTGCACACAAGGCTCGAGATCTCACATCACCCTTTGCTTCTCACTGTTTTCATTTGCCTCTGCATATCTTCTGTACCAGATCGATCGAGGAAGATAGTTGGAGAGATCGAGATTGGCTCCGCCTCCAAGATTTGGTTTGATTTCGGTAAGGTGCGTTCCGGCATAAAGGTCGTTTGACGTCTATTTTTTTTTTAAAAAAATGCCACGTCAGCACCGATGCCGTAGAATTGTCGGAAAATAGCTCGAGGCACCACACTTATAGTGTTTTAAGAGTATGTGCACCATATTGATAGTTTTTAGAGTTCGAGCATTTTTTTGATAAGTCTCAAAGAATTCAGGTACCATGAGTGAATTTTATCAAATTATCAAAGCTGCGAACGTACGGAAGGAAGTGTTCATTATTTTTTTATATTTTTTGTAAGAGACGATAATTTCAATCCAATAAAGTAATAGTGATACAAGATTCTATCGGAGTTCCGGTCAGATAAAACGAAACCACGTATCATTATTGTTCCCTCAATTCTCATTTTATAACCTAAATAGACAGACCAGAATAGCACAAAGACTAAAAAAAATCGATGGCACCACTCCTTAATGTATCTAGGTATCTCTTCTATTGTGCGACACTCAGTCGCAGTTCCTCCACATTTATACCGGTTGGTAATTGTTTCTACAGAATTTCACACAGCGTAATCAGCAGAAACATGTACGGGTAAGCTGTATAGTGGTGTTCTTTTGTTTGTTCGGGTCTATCTTCTGAGCGCTGCTTTCCTTCCACTGTTATAAATAATACATATGAACAAATGTCAAAGCTAGACGGGATTAGCCCGCCTTCAACACTCTGAAGAGTAAGTCAAATAGTGTATTGAATATAACAGTAATAGTAATAACATAGTGTTCGAGGATCTCTTTCCTTGTCATAAATGAGTTGGTTATATTGGTGGTTGAGCTGGTGATTGACTGTCGTCCTTCGATGTGGGATATGCTGCCTTTGGACCGAATATTCGAATGGTTTGCTCGGGCGCGTGGTTGATCGGATGGGGTGATCCTTTGTACGAAGTTGGAGCTCTTGCTGCTGTCTTGCGCTTTTCGGTCAAAGCGGTGTTAGCCCGTTGAGTGACTAAGTGCGTGTTAATTAGGTGAAGTAATGACCTATACTAACAAGTCCCCGAGTCAAAGCGGTAAGCTCTTGATCGAGGAGTTGAAAGAATGCTCTTAATTAACCGCACTTAGTCACTAGTACGGGGTTAACGCCCCGACATCCCAAGTCCCCCAAGTCCGCGATTAAGAGCGGAGCCGGGTACTGGGATGGTGTTGCTTTGATTTTTCGAAGCGACAGCTGTCGGGCTAAGGATTCGAGTGATGTATCCTAAGTGGCGACAAGTGGTATTGTTTTTCCGATCACTGCTCGACGTCGAAACGATTTTGCTGTTCGGTGTTGCTTTGTATCGGGTGGACTCTGAAACAATCTTGTTGTTTAGAGCCGCTTTGCTTTTCGGGTGGACTCCGAAGCGATGTTACTGTCCGAACATACTTGCCGTTCGTTTATCGAATGCTCTTTCGAAATGTACTTGCTTGTTTCGAAAGCATCCCCATGTATCGAACAAAAGTGTTTTGTTCTATCATGCTGAGAAACTCCGAACAATTCCTGTCGTTCGTCAAACCCATGCCTTCTCGAGATGATATTGTCTCTCGAAAGCGTATTCATGTACCGAACTTGTGGGGCTTGTTCGATCATGGTCGAGAAAGTCCGAAAAATTCCTGCCAATCGTCTAACCCATGCCTTCTCGAGATGATATTGCCTCTCGAAAGCGCATTCATGTACCGAACATGTGGGGCTTGTTTGATCATGATCAAGAAAGTTCAAATAATTCATGCCAATCGTCTAACCCATGCCTTCTAGGGATGACATTGCCTGTCCCGAAAGCGCATTGATGTTATCGAACCGGTAGAGCTTGTTTGATCATGGTAGTGAAGGACCGAAAAATTCCTGCCATTCGTTAATCACGTACGCATTCCGAAGTCACTACTTTTGGAATCGCCCATCTGGCTCGAACCTGATATTTTTGGTTCGACCAAGACACCGATAGCCCGAACATACTTCCCGTTCGGCTATCGCAGGGGTTTTGGCTTTGAAGTGTTGCCTCTGACTGTTGGTTTCTTGCTTGTACTGGTAATTTATGGCGCGTGTGCCGCGCGTTGAGAGATGTGTAACGGTAAAATTCTGCACGTGTGACGCGTGGCTCTCAGAATTCAAAACGGGTTTTGGTAACAAAAAATTGGGCACGTGTCACTGTCCAACGGTGCGAAGCGCTAAAAACGTGCAGTTATTGTTCTCACAAGGGTGAAACCGGTTTCCTATAAATAGGGTTGTTTTTACTTCTTCGCCTCCACACTTTGTTTCCTTTGCTGAAGCTTTGCCGAATTGACCTCCCCAATGAGTTTTTGAAGGTTTTTTTTAGCTACACCACTCGTGAATCTTCCTCTTCCCTCATTTTTTAAGGTAAACTCTATTTCTTTGCTTCTTTAAAATGCCTTTGTTTTGTGTTTCGTTTCTTGTTGTGTTTTTTGTTTTGTTTTAGGTACTGTTTGGTTGGATTTCAATAACTTGTGTTGGTTTTTTGGGTATTTTCGGGTAATGTTGTATGTGTTGTTATAGGTGGGAGGGTAGAGTGATTTGTGGGGTTTTGGATTCTGGGAGAAGGAAAGCTGGATTTTTTGGGTTTTGGTTGAATTTCTGGTTTCGTGGTGAAGAACACAAGGCTGTTCTTGAGTGTTTGGGGCTATGGATCTGTTTAGTTTGGCTTTTCGGTAGTTCTTGCTATTTGTGGCCCGACCTAGAAAAATAGCTAAGTGTTTTTTTAGGTAATTCCCGAACATTCACACAATCCGAATTTCTTGTTTGATAAGACCATGGATGCTATTTCAATCTCGAGTGGCGATGACCAACCCGACCAAATGTCCGTGTAGGGCTGATTAGGACTAGGACTGACCCTAGGGATTCAGACAGCTTGTCCAATAGCTTTCTTAGTGTATCACCCATATCTCTTAATATTGTACATGCTGTTGTTTGGGCAGTTCGTCCAAACATGGAAAAGGTGAGAAGAGTTTCTGGAGTTGCTAGTGCTTTGAGTGTCTGAAAGGAATTAGGTTCTTCGAGTTCGGAAGGGGAAGATGATTGAATATCCAGTCCAAAAGTTACTGGTAGTCTTGCCTTGCCCGTGTATAGTTCTGGCGAGCCGTGCTTCTATCGATTCCCGGATGATCAAGCTGTGCAAGAACCTGAAGGCTCGACTTCGGAGAAAGAGATAGCCAAGTGACGTTCATTATACCGGATCCCTGATAGAGTAGGTCTTCGGGCTTTAGGTTCGAACGATAGGTTTAGTCAGCCTCATCTTGACCATATATGTGTGAGCGAGTTTCATTTGAAGAACAGGATTCAGATGCCCTTGAGGCCTATCTTCCAATATGTGCTTTCGATGCTCAGGGTGACGCTAGGGTAGTACGGGCCGATCATGACCCATGTGCTCGTGGCGATGTACAATGTATGGAAACTGAGTGGGTTGAGTTATTCCACTCGAGCAGAGATTCTATATTTCTTCCGGGTGAAGTACTCTCCTCGGGTCAGGGATCAGGGCACGATGACCCCAGAACCCCGAACGAAGTAGTGGTTCAAGGAGCCACCCACTTTCGGGGAATGAGAGTTTGACAATGTGGGGGGGGGGGGAGTGTTCCGATCATCGGGATGAGATTGATGGAGTCCCTCGGTCATTTCAACCCTTGGGTTAGTGTTTTAGGGTTTTTGTCTTGTCACTTTGCATTTTCGGGGGTCTTTGTATTTGTACTTAGTTTTTTTTTGTTTTTGTTTTTGTAGATCGGCGATTTTTCCCCCTCACCATCCTAGAGCAGCGAAGGATCACTCAGATAAGATTCGTGTTCCATCCGCTTCCGGACGCTCGTAACTTTTGGGCTTGCATTCGTTGGGAGTTGACTGAAAAGTTAGGTCTTGCTAGAGCTCTTGGTATGTTTGGTTAGTTTATGTTCGTAACCCGCTTCTTCGTGGTTCTTGTTTTCTTTACTTTTGCCTTGCTTTGTTTGTAGTGAAAATGGCCTCATCTCACCGTACTTTCGACAAGGAGAATCTCGCGTATAAGCAGATGTTAAAGACCATGCAAGCCACCAAGGAAGTGAGGAAGGTCGTTCCCATGGACGAGCATGAGAATTTGAGGATCAAGGATAAAGAACAGCCAGTCATCAAGTCTCCTCCTGTCTCGAAATACCCTAATCTGATCGGGCCGGATGCTTAGGTCAAAACGTCCGAACAAGATGTTGGGCATTCCAAGAAAGAAGCACCGAAGAAGACGGTGAGGTCACATTCTCCCATCCTTCAGCTAATTGATGACTCAGCCTTGGAGGCAGAGCGGGAGAGAAAGAATAGGAAGAGGTGAATAAAGGATGATCATAACTTGGAAAAGGTCCAAAATCTCAAAGATTCGAACGACAGGCGAGAAACCGATGGTCGTACTCGGCGAAATTTGAGCAAGATCTCTCCCAACAAGTCGGCCTCGATTACTCATGAGGTTGAGTCGGTCGTCAACAAGGGGAAAGATAAAGCGAACCTTGATGTGGCGACCGCCAGTGGTTCTCCTCCCTCGAAGCATCAGAAGCATACACTCCCCTTCCTTTCGATCCAGGATGTCAGTGTGGCTCTAAAGGGTAGCACGGACTATGCCTCCGACTTCATGGCTATGGTCTGAAAGTCCATGGATGTCGGGATAGAATCTTTGCAAAAGTGCCGCAAGCTCGGGGCTACCCCGATCGAGAGTTTAGAAAAGGCCTTCGAGACATGTACCCACCTGTAACATCAACTCTTCCTCATACGGGGCCTGGAAAGATCTCTGCTCCAGATGACCGAGCTTACAAAAGTCAAGAAAGAGAGAAAGACTCTGTGGTCTGAGCTGGGCAAGGCTAAGACCGCGATCACGAAGGCTAACGCCCTCGTGACCAAGAAAGGTGAACGGGTCAAGCAACTCAATAACGAGTTGTTAGACACTCAGAAGGACTTGAAGAAGGCCCAGGATGAGCTTTCCTTGGTGAAAGTCGAAAAAGAGAAAATCGAGGAGTGAATGGCTGATCTAGAGAAGCAGGTGTCTAAGCTGGAGAGTGATCATCTCACTTCCGAGCGCCAAGCTGAGATTGAGAAGGGTACGATAGTGAGCTTCAAACTTTCTGCTGAGTTCGAGTAGATGATTGTCGAGGAAAAAATGGAAGCGGTCACAGCTTTCAAAGACTCGGATGAGTTCAAGCAGATTCTAAATGATGAGGGGCAGGCTCAGGTGGATGAATACGCCAAGATCATCAAGCTTTTTTTGAATACGAAAAAGTTTGATAAGTGGCAGGATGAAGTAGTGGTGAAGCTCCAAGCCCAGCTCGAGCGAGAGGTGGTTGAGGAAAATGCCCAAGGTGACATCGATCAAACGATTGAGAAGTACCCCGAGCACCTGGAGACCCCGGGCGCGAGCAAAGATGAGGGGAGTGATGGTGAATATGAAGATGAAGACAAAGAGTGAAGACGTTTGGGGTGTTTTTGTTGCTTTTTAGTTAGGATTTTTTTGTCTTTTGTTTATTTGTAAATTACATTAACCCCTTCGTGGGATTTTTGCATTCTCGCCCCGAGAACGAACATGTTGTTTTCTTATGAGGTTTGAGAATGGTGCTCGACGAGTATCTAACCTCCATTCTGCACAGCTTTGCTTAACGGGAGGTTATTTTGGTAATTTTCAAGTATATCTATTTATTCTGTCGTAAATTCGTATTGCCATTTTTGGACATAAATGATGTTTCTGAATAATTCTAGTTTCATTAAGTTAGATGTTCCTTAGAAAAGTAGCTTGCAAATGTGAGCTGTGGGCTTCCCCTAACTCCCCCGAGCATTCAATGACTTGGGAAAGGACCAACAAAAGAGTACATATAAGCGGATAAAACTTAATGAAAATACTTTCGGAGATGACGAGTGTTCCATGGGCGACGAAGTTTTCGCCCCTCCATGTCACTAAGGTAAAACGTACCCAGTCCAACTATCTCGTCGATGACGCAAGTCCCTTCTCTGGATGGTCAGAGGCTCTTAACCTTCTTCTGTATTGCCTTCATGACCTAGTCCCCGAGTTGCAAGGGGCAGGCACAAACATGTTGATTGTAGAGCCGGGCTACTTGTTGTTTGTTTGCCACATTGTGCAAGTGTGTTGCATCCCTCCTCTCCTCGAGCAGATCATTGTTTAGTCGCAAGCCATCCTCGTTCTTGATCGAGTCATAGTTTTCGATCCTCGGGCTTTGATGGGTGAGCTCCAAAGGTAAGATTGCCTCTATTCTGAACGTTAGGTTTAAGGGTGTTTCTCCAGTGGCTGTTGTTGTTATTGTTCAGATGGACCACAGTATCTCAGGTATAAGGTCGGGTCATCGTCCATACCAGACATCTTCGAGCTCGATGTCAAAAATCTTCTTCTTGATGCCTTCCTTGATGATCTTGTTCGCTGCTTCGACTTTCCCATTTGTCTGAGGGTGTGCTGGTGATGCAAAGAGAAGGTCCATGCCCTATCGGTTGCAAAAATACTTTAGTTGGTCGTTGTTGAATTGTGATCTGTTATTCGTGATGATGTTGAACGGGGTGCCGTATCGACAATATAGGAAACGCTAAAGGAGTCTTTCCACTTTCACATTCGTGACTTTTATCATTGGCTGTACCTTGATGAACTTGGTGTGATAGTCAATTATCACAATGAGGAAGTAGTACTGTCCCTTGGATTTCGGGAGTTCTCCAATCAAATCGAGACCTCAATGAGTCAATCCATGTAGCTATCTGTGTGCGGCTTGATGGCAAACACCTCATCGAGTGACTTGGGCATGCTCGGGCTTTTGAGGACTTCAACCATCTTCCGCCAGAATGTCAAATGCACGGGGGTCGTGGTCAGTCGAGCGAGTTTGTCTGCCATGGTATTTTTGCTTCTAGGTATGTGGTTGATGTTGAAGAATTTGAATCTGCGAAGCAGTGCCTTTACGTACCTAAGGTATTCGACCATGGTTTCCCCCTTTGCTTGGAAGTCTCTGTCTATCTGGTTCACTATGAGTTGCGAATCACTTAAGATGTTGATGCTCGGGGTTCCTGAATCTTTAGCTAGCTGCAATCCTGCGATGATGGCCTCATATTCGACTTCATTGTTCGTGGTCTTGAATTTGAACATAAGGGTGTACTCCGCATTTATTCTTCCCGGTCCTGTTAGAATGACCCATGCTTCGCTTATCTTCTTCGTACATGACCCATCCACGTAGAGGTTCCAATCGGAATGGGGTAACGAGGTAAGTGCTTGATGGATACGACGGTCGTCATTGACGTGCACGGGGTGGCCGATTCTGATGTCAGGATTTCAGCTTCTGTGTATTCCTCTATGAAGTCCGCTACTGCCCGCCCTTTCAGCAAAGTTCGGAGATAATGTATATCGAACTCACTACCCCGAACTTTGCTTAGCTTGATTGCCCATTTGGCGAGACAACAACTATGATCGAGCAATTGCAAGACTTGTCTGAGCTATATGTTTGTGAGAACGTGGATGCTGTGAGCTTGGAAGTAAGGCCTCAATCGCTTGGCCGCAGCGACGAGTGCGAGTTCCATTTTCTCGATTGTCAGATAGCGGATCTCTGCATTTGTCATTCCCTTGCTTGAAAAGAAGACAGGTAACTCCGTGCTCTCCTCCTTGCGAACAAGGGCAGAGCTTACGACTATTAGCAAAACAGCTAAGTATATTTATAGAGTTTCTCCTTTTATGGTCTTGGGTAAGAAAGGGATAGATGCTAGATATTGTTTGATGCCAGAAAATGATGCCTCACAATTGGGTGTCCAAATGACATCCTTTTTATTGGTTGTTCGTAGGGCTTTGAAGAAGGGTGCACATTTATCAGAATAGCGAGAGATGAAGCGGTTCAAAGATGCTAGCTTCCCCGTGAGGCTTTAAAGATCGGCATTCTTGGTGGGAGGTTTCATGTCAATTATTGCCTTTATTTTGGCTGGCGAGGCCTCGATGCCTCTCTGACTTACAATATATTCGAGGAACTTGTTGGATGTGACCCCTAACATACACCTGGCCGAATTTAGCCTCATGTCATTCTTGATCAAAAGGTCGAGCACGATCTTTAGGTTCTTGGCGTGGTCGGCGGCCTTGATGCTTTTCATGAGGATGTCATCAATGTAAACCTCGACTATCCTGCCCGTTAAACGGCTTCCTTATCCTCGGGGTTCAAGAAAATCTGATTGTATCCTGAGTAGGCATCCATCATGGACAGTAATTCGTGTCTGACCGTTGCATTGACTAACTGATCAATCCTTGGCAACAAGAAGCTTTCTTTCGGGCATACTTTGTTTAGATTGCTGTAATCTACACATATCTGCCATTTCCCGTTGCTCTTCTCCATCATGACCACATTGGAGATCTAATTCGGGTAATCAACCTTCTTGACAAACCCAATGCTCAACAGCCAATCTACTTCCGAGTGCATGGCGGCATAATGTTCCGTTTTGTACGCTCTCTGCTTCTGCCTGACTGGCTTCGTTCCAGGGTGGATGTTGAGCCTATAGGATATAATATCGGTGGAGATCTCGGGCATGTCCGCGTAGGACCATGCGAAGACCTCTTGTTGTTCCCTCAAAATATGGCTCAGTTGTTCAAAAATCTCGGGTGCTAGTTGGGTGCTGATTTGCACAGTGTGTTCGGGATGTTCGTCCAAGAGCTGTATTATTCGGAGCTCGTCGTGCTCGACCATAGGTCGCACCACTGCCAACCCATCACGTGGATCATATGGTACACCGGCCTTTGGTGACACTCCCCCCATCGTTAGTACCTCCAATCGGGTGTTGCTCCCATTAGGTCGAGTAACCTTCTCCTCGAAATCATAGCCCCGAACATACCCCGTACCTCGATCGATTGGGAATTTTCCTAGGAGCATATTTCATGCAATGATGAGTTTTAGTTTACTAATTCTCGGTCTTCCTAAGATCATGTTGTGGGGAGAGTGGACACCCATGATTATGAAGTCCGTCCGAATTTTGCTGCGTGGAGAATCGTACACCCCAATTCTGAAATGCATGTAGTCGCTGCCCGTTGGGTAAGTAGTTTCCCCCGTGAAACTAGTAATGCTTTCGTGATCTTGGGTCATATTGGTCGTCGTCCTGCCTAGTGCCTTGTACGCGCCCCAGAAAATGACATTCTCTGAGGCTCCATTGTCCACTACTATTTGCTTGACGAGGTAGTGATCTACAATTCCATCAGTAACGAACGGCAGGGTGCTATTGTGCTGGTTATCCTCCTCGTCGAACGAGAAAGTCATGGGTGCCCATTCCTTATTTATTGCCTTGACGGGCTTCCCCGTGCTGATTGCGTATACACCCCTTGTTGTGGATTCTGGAACTTCCTAAGGATTCTCCAATTTTCGCGTCTCCACCCCCCACCCACCCCCCCCCCCCCCCCCCGGCGCGATAGTGTTGATTACCCCCCTCATCTCAACGATCGCGACTCGGTGGATTTCATTCGGTTTCAGGATAACAATCTTGTCATTCTTGTGTAATAACTATATCTCTTTAGAGAGTATTTCACAATCATTGGTAAGGTGGGTGTTACGACTCATGATACATGCACCACCTGTTTCTGTTGTTGAGCATTGAGGGCGTGCCAGGTGCCCTCGGGATCGGGGGTCGGATCTGACTCTTGTTGTGTCGGAGCAACTCTTTGTTTGTGGCTTGGGCAATAGAGAAAACTTCTCATTTACCAGCTCGGGGCTGGTCGGTGTTTCATTGATGGTTGTTCGATATTGTTGGTTTTGTAGGGGGTTATTCGGGCGGTTGTTAGACTGTTGGTATGGTTGTTGGAATGGTTTATGGTTATTTTTGCCCTGGTGCTGGTTTCCTTCGCGTTTGCGGCCGTCAAACCGAGGAGGAGGTGTTGTATTTTTGACTGGAGGTTTGATGATTGGAGTTTGTGGTGTTTCAGCCGATTGAGGGTGGGGTTGGACGTCTGTTTGGCTTGGTGGGACATGGTAGATTGGCAGATGAGTCGTGTCGTAGACATGCGTCTCTATGAGCACTTTTTGTACGATCAGATCCATGACTGCGTCATAGTCGAGGTGTTCTTTCCGAACAAGCTTCTTTACAAATGGTGTTCCGACCATATTTTACATCAAGGCTGTCTTGGCCACCTTATTGTTGAGATTTCTGCACGTGCTAGCCAACGCCCTCAATCAGTTAATATAAATTGACAGGCTCTCGGTTTCCCCCTAACGGACCTTCAAGAGAATGCTCATAGTGTTGTACTTACCCTGTAGTCGATAACATTTGAGGAAGCACTCAGTCAGTTCCTCGAACGATCGTATCGAACCAGAAGGTATATCGTAGAATTAGTTCCTCACTTCCTCGGTCAGAGTGTCTTGGAATAGGAAACACATGGTTGGATCCTAATATCGGGTCTTAGCGGTGGCGGATTGATATTTATCGATGTGGATCCTCAAATCTCCCTTCCCGTTAAACAGGCTCATCTTTATTGTTTTTGCATTTGTGTCCCTTTCGTGTTGCAGTATTTGAACCGAGAATGGACTGATTCGTGGGGTAAACATCCCACCCTGCCCGAGTAGCTTTTCCTTCCTAAGATAAGAGATTTCGGCCGCCAACTCCTCCATTCTTCGAAACATCTCTGAGGTATCGCCACTTCCTTATATTGCTTCGTTCAGCCGGTTTTGCTCGGGGAATGGGGGTGGGTTAATCTTCTGGTGGTTGCTATGCTCCCTGAGTTGATTCACCCGAACAACCTCTACATTATGTTCGGCTTCCTCGCTTGCCTGGTTCCAAACGTTCTATCCTTGAATGAAGGCCTCGATCATCTCTTCCAAACTCAGCCGCGCTTGCCGCTCTTGGTCACTTTTGGCCCTTGCCTTCTGCAATTCTTGGAAGATCTGATCTGCTGCTTCGTCCTCTGTCATGTCGCGGATGTTGCCTGCGTTCATGCCGGAGAGGAATGGTCGGGTTTTCGTGCTCTAGGATGTTGCCAGGGTGGAAGTGTCCCATATTTCGTGTGCCATCCCCGCTTTCGGTTTTTGGGTACGGGATTTTGGTTTAGTGGTGTTTGTATGTGGTTGATGATTGCTCACTTCCCACAAATGGCGTCAATTGTTTCTACCGAATTCCGCACAGGGCAATCAGTAGAAGCACGTACGGGTAAGCTGTATAGTGTTGTTCTTTTGTTTGTTCGGGCCTTTCTTCCGAGCGCTGTTTTCCTTCCACTGTTAGAAATAATACATACGAACAAACGTCAGAGCTAGACGGGGTTTGCCCACATTCAACACTCCAAATATTAAGTCAGATAGTGTATTGAATATAACAGTAATAGTAATATTAGTGGGATATGCTGCCTTTGGACCGAATATTCGAATAGCTTGCTCGGGCGCGTGGTTGATTGGATGGGGGTGACCCGTTTAGTGACTAAGTGCATGTTAACTAGGTGAAGTAATGACCTATACTAATGGTAACAAAACTGACTTCTTCTTGAGAGAGATCTTTTTTGGTCCATACACCGGCATCAACTTAGACTTATACAAAAATGTTCATATTAAGCTATCAACACATCCAAATTAATGCATAGTATGTCCTTAACATGCATGCACATATGAATTATAATCAAAGTAGTTTAGAGGTATAATTTTCAACAAAAATTAGGACATTTTAAATAATGTTGTTGGGGATGTTATTACAAATCTAAAACTATAACAAAACGAAAGTAACTATCAACATACAAACTATGCAACAGACGATATAGAAGATATCCTGTCGAAGAAATCTAACTTTGTAATCTTTGCACTATCGTCTTGAAACTTGTAAAAAGCCATCTCCTTGTATCCCTTCTTCATGAGTGCCACATCGTTTTTGCAAAGAGCTCCTATAGAAGAAGTACAATCATTTCTTTTTTTACTCCACACTTTGTTGTCGTAGTCTTAACCCAAACTTCTTGCAACTCATCATCTCCTTCCTCGTATATCCATGCCAACTGACCTTGGTATTCCACCAGCCGATTCCTATAGATTGTTAAGAAAGGTAACTCGAATATTTCCCAAGTCTCCTTGTCTACATGAAAAGCAAAAACTCGGTTATCCGACAAAAGCCAGTGTGACGCACTGCATGCGAACAGTTGAACTCAATGAGCTGTGAAGAACGAACAATCTTGTACCTAAGAGGTTTCGACCTTAACACCATTATGGAAATCGGTACGGTCTCGTACATTGTTTTTGGGCAACATATCTTTTCCCATTCTCTAGTCGTAGGCTTACGAACATAATACCGAGGAGACCTTCTGTTGTGTAGATCAAAGTACATAGAATCATGCCTTGGTGAGAGGCTTCAATGTTAACTGTGCAACTGGACACAAATGCGGATGATGAGTACTTGTTTTTTTGTGAATCCATTGAGCTAAGCTAGAGACTTGATCGATATATATTACTACACAGAAAAGTTTTAAGACCACATATATAGTGTTAGTATAGCACCATTAGTTCGTTAATTAAACATACTTACCCAATTAAGCAGACGATCGACACCTACCCAACCACTCGAAAGACCACTCAGCAAGCAACAACTCCACCCACAAGACCGAACCCATCCGACCGGGCACGCGCCCGACAAGCGAACATCCGAATGATCGGACCATATAACAGCAAAACAGCTTCATCCCACATCGAAAAACACAAGCAAGCAACAACCTCAACCACCTATATAGGTAAGACATTTATTACAGGTAAGGATATTCGATTCCATGCAATACAATTAACCTCTAGCATTCAATACCCCAACCTACTTTTGTACACGTTCGCTTAACTGTTATATCCAATACATCTTCTAACTTAGGCATCGGAGCGTTGAAGGCAGGCCACCCCTGTCTCGACCATCTGACCGCCCGTTTGTTGTTGTATTCTTCTAACAGTAGAAGCCGAACACCCGAAGAGAGAGAAGGCACCCGATCATCCGAACCGCCGGAACGTTCGGACGCGAGGAGATTACTCGTACTTGTTTCTGCTAGATTGCGTCCCGCGTAATCCGGTAGAAACAGTTGGCGCCGTCTGTGGGATACTTACATATTGCAAACCTCGTATAAACACCACCAACCAAAAGCTGACATGTATACCCAGGAGACGAACATCAGCGACACACCCGTCGAGGAAACACCCCCCAGCGCACGGGCGCGACAAGTAATGGAGCTAGGGACGAGCAGCTGCCCCGGACTGAGTGGCGAAGAGCGCGTTGATTGCCTGCTCCAAGAGCTGCGATAGGCGGCGTTCGAAAGAGACCACAAGCTCCAGATCCGGCAGAGGCTGGAGGAATGGCTGGATGCGCTCGTTAGCCAACAGCAGATACAACTCGAGCGAGGTCCCATCCAAGGAACCACAAACATCGAAGAACAGCACCCGTTCGGCAGAGCCGACCCCCGAGCGGTCTGAATGCCCACACCAGCGGGGGAGCCTGCACCCCCAACAGACAACACCCTGATCCTTCGAAGAATGGAAGAGCTAGCAGAGGAAGTATCGCGCCTACGGAAGGACAAGCTCGCCGGACAAGGTGGGATGTTCACCCCGGGTCAGCCCGTTCTCGGCGCACATACTGGAAATGGGCAGGGATCTGAACGCGAAGACAATGAAGGTCACTCGGTTCGGCAAAATCGGAGACCCCCGCACGCACATCGACGAATTTCGGTCCGCCACAGATGGAACCAGGTATTCGGACTCGACTTTGTGCTTCCTATTCCAGGAGACGATATCCGAAGAAGCGAGGAGCTGGTTCTACGAGATCCCGCCAGGCTCCATCCACTCGTTCTTCGAGCTGGCGGAGAGCTTCCAGAGACGCTACAGGCTCCAGGGCAAGTACAACACCATGGGCATCCTCCTGAAAGTCCGCCAGGGGACAGACGAGAGCCTATCCAGCTACATCAACCAATGGAGGGCGCTGGCGAGCACATGCAGAAGTCTCGACAAACAGGTGGCGAAGGTCGCCCTAATGGACAACATGCTTGCAACACCATTCGTAGAGAAGCTAGTGCGGAAGGAACATCTCGACTACGACGTGATCATGGATCTGATCGTACAGAAGGCGCTAGTGGAGACGCGAGTATACGGGACCACCTCCAAATCCAACACCGACCAACCAGAGAGCGTGAACACCCAACCACAACAGAACACCGACAATAGGAAAGAGCCAAGCGGAGGCTACAAGCGAAATCGGGACACACACGGGCAGAAGAACCAGAGGCCGACCTACCGCAGCTACCAGGGCGCCCGAAAAGACCGAGCAAGGGCACCAGCACCACGGGGAACCTACCCCCGAGAGGCCCCCCAGTACCGACCGGCCGAACAGGAAGTCTACAAGATCAATCGACAGTCGAATGAACAACTACTCCGACAGCACCAACACCAAATCCAACCGCCAAACAACATTTCGAAGGAAAGGGCCCCGATCGGCCGGACCCCGGACAGATGGTGCGAATAGCACCACACCATCACTCACCACACCAACGACTGTGTGATGCTGAAGAAGGTGCTCAGGGACATGTAGGGAGACGGACGGATCTCCCTCCCAAGAACCGAGGAACACCCACGGGAGGCGAACATCGAGACCAGGGGGACTATCAGCACGATATCCGGAGGAAAGCGCAAGGAAGGGACTTCGTCGCCCGACAGTCCGGCCAGGGAGGTGCTGACAATCGAAACAGGAAGAATGAACAAGGCAGGGAGAAGAGAGCCGCCAACCATCAGCTTCATGGCAGAAGACGAGAAAAGGAGCCCGAAAAATAGCACCATACCATTCGTGATCGACGCGATCATAGATCGATTCCTCGTGAAAAGAGTGCTGGTAGACAACGGGGTGTCCATGAACGTGATCTACTTGGACGCATACAAGGCACTGGGCAGACCCGCACACAAGATGACGCTGGACCACGAGTGCGTCGCAAGCTTCACTGGCGAAACATCATACCCAATTGGGAGCGACAGCATTCGGGTCGGGATCGATGCCTCCGATTCCCCACATAGCGAAATCCAGACGGACTTCATCATTATGGACACGCCCTCCCCATACAACGCCATACTCGGGAGACCGGGGATCAACCAGCTGAAACTGATCATCGCAGGGCACATGCTGCTGGGCCGATTCCGGACAGAGCACGGAGTCGGGGGGCACGTCTGGGGCTACGACTACGAGGAGGTAGCAAAACCCGGGAATAGGCAAGAGGTTCTGACTTTGGAAGAACTGGCGCCGGAAGCAGAGATACCGGATGACCCACACGACGGGCTGATGGCGATATCCCCCGTCCCCGAACGCGAAGAGCTGATGACGATTCAGCTATCCCCCAACCATCCGGAGAGAACGATCCAGATCGGCCCACAGCTGGCGCCCGCGATAGCCGAGGCACTGATAGCATTACTAAAAGAGAAGCAAGAAGTGTTCGCATGGTCATACAAGGACATGCCCGGGATCAGTACGAACATCATATCCCATAAAATGAGCGTCAACTCCAGCGTGAGGGCGGTGAAACAGAAGCGAAGGGCGTACAAGGCTGAACACTATGTAGCGATGCACGAGGAGGTGGACTGACTGCTGGGCATTGGGTTCATCCGAAAGGTAGATTATCCGAAGTGGATCTCCAACGCCATGATGGTGCAAAAGAACAACAAGATATGGAGGATGTGCATCGATTACAGCGACCTCAACAAAGCATGCCCCAATGACAGCTTCACTCTACCAAGGATCGAGCAGTTGGTAGACGCGACAGCCGGGCACGAGCTCCTATCAATGATGGACGCATACTCAGGGTACAACCAGATCTTCATGGACCCCGAAGACCAGGAGTGCTTTGTCACCGACAAGGGCCTCTACTACTACGTCGTTATGCCTTTTGGATTGAATAACGCGGGCTCCACATACCAGAGGCTCATAAACGCAATGTTTCACAGCTTGATAGGCAACATCGTGGACGTCTACATGGATGACATACTTATGAAAAGTGTTCAGGCGGCCGATCACATCCAAAACTTGGGGACTGTGCTCGACGTCCTCATTAGGAACAGCATGAGGCTAAACCCAGCCAAGTGCACATTCGGGGTCACAAACAGCAAATTCCTGGGGT
Source organism: Geum urbanum (assembly GCA_946800695.1). Taxonomy (NCBI): domain Eukaryota; kingdom Viridiplantae; phylum Streptophyta; class Magnoliopsida; order Rosales; family Rosaceae; genus Geum; species Geum urbanum. The sequence continues at coordinate 358,810 of OX326998.1, read as the reverse complement.
ATATCGTGAGCCAGAGAGGAATCGAGGTTTCACCCGCTAAGGTGAGGGTGATCATCGACATGAAGCCACCCGTCAAAAAGGCGGACCTACAGAGCCTCACGGGCAAACTCGCATCACTAAACAGGTTCATATCTCGCTACTCCGACATATGTGCCCTGTTCTTCAAAGTCCTCCGAACGACAAACAAGCGAGAGGTCGTATGGACGCCCGAATGTGAAGCATCTTTTCTCCAGATCAAGGAAGACCTGGCCTCGATCCTACTCCTGTCCAGACCCGTCCGAGGGGAGGTACTATACATCTACCTGGCCGCCTCCCTCATGGCCGTTAGCTCAGCCCTCGTCCGCAGGGAGGACCGCACGGAACTGCCCGTTTTCTTTTCAGGGAAGGGCATGACGGGTGTTGAAACCCGATACCCCACGATCGAGAAGATGGCGCTCGCACTCATCACCGTTGCCCGACGATTGAGGCCATACTTCCAAGAAAACAGCATCCACATCCTCACAAACGCGCCCTTGCGCCAGATCCTGCCATCGCCCGACCACATTGGCTGCCTGGCGAAGTGGGCGGTCGAGCTCAGCGAATTCGACCTCCAGTACAAACCCCAAACGGCAATAAAAGGACAAACAGTGGCAGACTTCATCATCGAGTACACGGAGGCAGAAACAACACCAATTAACACACCTGGCGGTCCGACGGTAGAAGCATCCGACAAACCAGAAATCAAGGGAGGACCACTGTCGGAGTGGAACCTCTACGCTAGCCAAGTACTTTGCCTTGACTGGTTTGGAAAATTTGGCCGGTAATATGTACACCATGCCTACGTGCATATCTTCAATGCAGACCTCCTTTATGTCCTCACTATCTCCCCCATAGTCCACTAACTTCTTATCCTCGTACTGAGATACTTTAGTCTCACCTAACAGTGGTTCTTGTTGATGGTCCTTAACGGAAGGGTTCCGTTGTGTTCTTAGGTAAACCTCTAATTTAGGTTCTCTTGGTCTTCATCGCAGCATCGGCTTCTTGCTTGGCTCAGTGGTTGGTTTTGCCTTTGACTCTATGCGTTGGAAAACCGATTTTCGAACCGGCTTATCTTCTGACCCACCCGAACGTCTTTCAAGCCTTCTTCAGTGTTCGTTGCACCTCTAGGATATGTTCTACTTTGTCTATCCTAGAAAGCACACTTGGTCTAGCCGCTTGTATCTTTGGTCTATTGAAATTTTTGTCAAATGCAATCACTGGGATGGCTGCGAGCCTATTCATTCTCCTCTGAATTTTCTTCGGTGATTCCACTAACTGATCTGGTTTGATCAACCCTTTATTTAGGCCTTCCAAAGCCCTCTTCACTGCTCCAAACTGACATTGTTGCTTCTTTTTTCTGGTGGGGGTAATCTCCACGATCTTTCCTCCTGACTTCATATACCATACGTCTTCTTTAATCACAGATCGGCTTGCTAGAGGGATGTAGGGTTTGTCCAGTTCTGCTCGCTTCCTATCACCAACTGCCTCAGATTTCTTCTCTGCCATTCGTATTCTTTTGAATAGATTGGACTCCTCGGCAACTGTTCGTGATTCCTTGGGGCTTGCTGGCTGATAATTTTCAGGTGGTAATCTGACTGGTGGCCTTGCTCGCACTACTTCTTCCAACTCTTCATAGGTCATCTTGAGGCCACACTCTGCCTTGCATCCAGTACAAAGTACTGCCAGAGTTGCTTCTCTGCATGCATCTTTCTGTTTCCCTTTGGGGTCCTCTTTTTTGCTACTGTTAGAGAATGCTTCATTAGTGGCTTTGAGATCCAATGTTTGCTTTCTCTTGGCTCCTCCGCTCTAGGACACTTCTAGAATACCAACCATGAATGCTCATTCAAATACTTTTTCTTCCTCGCAACCCAAAATTGTGATTTCTCCTTCATCTATCTGATGTTGGATCTGGTCTCGCAAAGCTTCACATTGGTTTATGTTGTGTGTCCAAGTATGATGGAACTTGCAATATAGTCTTTTCTGTGAAGATGAAGCTACCGAGATAGGTACGTTTGCGATGCCTACTTTGATTAATGCATCCAAGATTTCCTCCATCCTATCGCTACAGAACGTACTGATGACATTTGGCTTAATTAGTTCTACTGCTCCTACCGAAGTTTCTACGAAAGGCTGATGATCCAATAATGCAATCTGTGGTGATGCATCTATTGCAAGCCTTCCCTTATTAATCCACTTCTGGATTTGATCCTTCAGTTTGATACACTCCTTGGTAGTATGGTTCCACATGTTGTGAAACTTGTAATATTTCTTTCCCTTTAACTGCTCCGTAGTGGGGTACGCACCAAAGTCAGATTTGTTTAGCTTCCTATCAATTAAATCTTCTATGATTTCATAAGTTGCGTTTGCATCATATGTATATGACTCAAACTCTGACTTTGTGAAAGAGCTAGTCAAAACTTGTACTTGTCCCTTTAAGGGGATTATTTTCTTTGACTTGACCATACTCTTGGATGTTAACTCCAAACCAGCCATTGTTGCATCATCTGAATCATACTCATCAGACTCATCTTCTCCCTGCACTACTACAATCATCTTAGGACGTTCTCGGTATAGTTTTTTAGGAGTATATATCACTCTGGATGCGCTGGTCCTATTGTCAGCTTCCTCGTATGTGGCATGCGTCTGAGCTACAGCCTCTATAAGAGCGTTCAAAAATATACTCTGTGTGCAAACGCTCTTCGAGTCCTCATACTGCGATGTCCACCAATTCTTCCATAATGCATGAAGTTCTACTCTTGGTATACTCGGTCTTGAACCTATGTAAATATGCCACAGGAAATTCGCTTAGCATTTGCACCATTTGACACTGCTTACCAAGCTTTACCATACCCGCCAAAGTGAACAACCTTTCCATCATTGGCCAATTACGGACTGAGCCTTGTGGCAAGTTTGTATACCAGTGTAGCGCTGCTCCTGATAATGAGGACGCAAAGACTCTTAGCTTGAACTCGTTGAGCCTTCCCCATGGTCCACATTCCACCCTAAATCGAGCAACGTGGATGGACGCTAACTCTGTTCCTTCGTCGTTGAAGTGAGTGAACAAAATGGGTCGGTAACCCTTTGGCCATTTCCAACCAAGCGATGGTGGTGGGAAAGGCTCATTGTAGGTTACTTGAGCTCCTCCCGCACCTGGCAGCTTTTGACTAATAATTCGATTGATCCTTTCCTCCAACTCTCGCTCAGGGTTTGGTGAAAGAGACGGTGGAAGCGGTATGTCATCATCTCTAACCTCTTCTTTATCATGAAACAGAGGTTCTCATTCTCCTAATTTTTTGTTGATTAGTGCAAAGCTTGCTGCCATAGTGTTAGTGAGATTAGCAAGAGATGTTGTGAGGGTATTGAACTTTTTGTTGTTATATGTGTGGTCGACCTCTCAAGCCTTGTAAAGGTTATCCAACCTGTTTTGAACCCTAGACACCACTTTATCGGTGGTTTCTATATTGTTCAGCATTCATTCGATGTTAGTGTTTCTTCGCTGCTCCTGTTCGAGCGAATATTCCATATAGGCCTCGAAGTTCATGGCCTTGATTTCTTCTATAGTTTTAGGTTCTGATGATAAGGATGATGATGATCTACCTTTAGTCATTGTTACTCCGAACCTCTGTATTACTTTCTCATTGCTTAAACCCCTACAAGTGGCTGAATTGTGTTCCCGAAATGTAGGTGTTGGGTGTTCTAGGGAACTTATGAAAGTTTTATGATACGGATCAATGGTTGCAAGACACTAAACCTGAGTCCCATTGGGCATACCAAAATGTTTGGCTTAAATTTTACTCCAGTCAGGCTGTCGCAATTAGAGATGTCGCAAACTGTCTATTTTGGTCCGTTGATGTAGGTGTGCTGTGTGCGAGGCACGCCACTGCCGAGGATAGAATGTCGTTGTGTTATGCACCGCGTAGTCTCAGCTTCTTGTCAAGCAATTGGAGCGAGGAGAGCACCAACCTCGCTTGTTGAATTTCCTACTTGTCTTGATGGTATGCAAGACGTAAGCTTTGTGTCTCTCTGCCGAGTCACAAAGAATTGATACTTTACACACTCGGGCGAGTATAAAGCAGAGTAATTTTTAGGACGAAGTGTTGAGAACACGTACAAGATATGGTGTATCTCTCTGCGGAGCCACAAAGAGTCAATACTTTACACACTCGGGCGAGTATAAAGCAGAACAATCCTTGGGACAAAATGTTGAGAACACAAGATAGGGTGTGTCTCTCTGCCAAGCCACAAAGAGTCAATACTTTACACACTTGGACGAGTATAAAGCAGAGCAATCTTTGGTACAAAGTGTTGAGAACACAAGATATGGTGACTTCGTATATCTTTAGAATCCCCACGCTCTGTCGGGTGGCCTAGATCCTAAATTCGCTGTTGCTGGTTGTTTACTCACTGAGAGAGTAAGTACTTGCTTGTGCACAAATTTTTATGTATGAGTTGATCCCCTGAACCTTCTTCGGTTCTTCTATTTATAGAAGTTGGCACTCCAATTTCTCTGGTTTGACAATGTAATATTATCGACTAGGAAAGAAATGGATACTATCTTGTCTCTCGATTTCCCTAACTTAGTTAGGAATCGAATAGCTATATTATTTTTTGATTTGCAGCTCCAATTAAGTCGCATGTGGTCGACCTGTTTCGTTTTTAAGGTCTAAAAATATTAAAATAAATGTAATGTTTATTTTGTGTACAACCAGTATAGATAAGACTTTTGAAAACCATGTCTTCGGCCGCCGTCCTATCTACCTAGCAAGTTGATCGATGTTTCTATTCCACGAGTCATTATCATTTAAGTTTCTCGATCGATCTAGTCTCAGGTCTTCTAAGTCTAAAGATGTCTTAAATCTCAAGCTAGTCTCAAGCAAGCATCTATCATTGATGCGTACGAGCATTGCATAGAGCCGTAATGTTGGGCTACAGATAACCTACTACGTTCTATCTTGTCGCAACTTGAGGCTTGAACTTGACCTAGCTAGTTAATTAATTAACTTGATTAAATATCAATGTAGATTTAGACCGAGACTTTTGACATATGCTTGTATAATATATATATATATACCGACAAAATTAATGGCAATAAGATTTACAATATGCTTGTATTTTCGTCATTTCTATCTCTTTGATCTCATTTCCTCGCATTTTCCCTCCGACCTTAACCACAGTCCATAGCCTTCCCCACAAAAGCTATCTTAAATGGATTTCTCATGATCAGCCACCCCCGCAGATCGATCACTCCAAGGCTTCACAATCTATCCATGGATTCTTCAACGTGGTTGAACACCTCTCTTGGCCTCAGTAATATGCACCATGCCATGGACCAAGTTCATCAACCTCCTCGTCGACGTATCTGACGACTGTGAGTAATATATACACATATATCGATCTTGTCCAATGTTTTCGCTCAAAGAATGTTCTAGTTTCCTTGTAATTTTTACTCACTCGAAATATCCATCAGAAAAACCTACAAGATCGGTTTGAACAAGGAGAATGTGCTCTATTTGAAAGTACGCCGTCTAAACCAGATATACAAAAGGTGAGAATCGCTAGTGATGGAAGCTAGAACTAATCCTACTTAATTCAAAGCAAAGATATGTATGTATATATAGCAATATAATTTCTACCTTATTTAGAATTCTCGATCTCTCTGTGGATGTCGAAGCAGGCAGGGGACACTGCACTGATGGCTGAAGAGTTGCATAGGATAAGTTTGGAGAACAAAAAGCTGACAGAGATGCTTACTGACCTCTGAGAGTATTACACTGCTCTAGAAACATATGTGAAGGAGTTGATGATTACGAAACATCTAGAATCATCTACAAACGAATTGATCTCGCCAAATAGCCGATCGATCATGAAGCGAAAGTCGTCGGAGATTAACCATCAAGGCTATTACAATGACCATACGATGAATGGAGTTACTAATAGTTATACTGCAGAGACGAGCTCTTGTAATCAAGAACCATACAAAGGGCACAAGGATACGAACTTGAAGATTTCTAGGGTTCATGTTCGCACTGAGCTCTCTGATACGCGCTTGGTAATTATCCCAATTTATATGGTTCACCATGCATGTGATCGATGTCTAAATTAGCTTGTTTATATATGACGCACTATTAATAGTTGATTAATTAATTACTTAAAGACTGTGAAGGATGGATATCAATGGAGAAAATGTTGAAGTGGTTAAAGTCTGCAGCAACAAAAGCTGTCTTTACAGCTCCTTGTTTTCTGCATGGTTCACAAACACGTTATTGTTTCAATCTCTCATTTAGCAGCTCTTTGATTTTTGCTTGCTCCATAAATTAAGTTCTGTCACATGCTCCTTAAATCAAGCACCAGAGTCTGCTTCTTAGTAATCTTCTAGATTGACAAGGAAGCTTGTTATTCATAGGTTCTTTCGTTGTTCTTCTTTGTATACTTAAACCGATTGTGGTGATCAATTTATTACAACTTGAAATTATTTTATTCAAGCTTCTTTCTCTGCATTGTTCATACAGTAGCTAGTATGAATTTCTTCATGATATCAGAGCAGTCTCCTAATTAGGAGTTGCTTCTTACAAACCAAACCAAATCAAAGATGAGCTGTTGCTACTCTTCACTCAACCATGAGTGATCCTACAGAAAAAAAAAACTCTTCTCAAAATTCCTCCACCACCAAATATGAGTCAAACGATTCCAACTCTGTCATGCGTCTAACTTCTTGTGACAACCCGAACCGAAATGGAATGTTTATCGACTTGATTTACGAGTTTCACGATTAGTCGCGATTTTGTTGTAATTGGTTAATATAACGGCTTCGTTAACGACTAAATTATTGGGCAAGAATTTGATTTGAGATCCTTCACGAAAGTTGTAGAGAATTTAATTTCGAGCTCGTGGGAACTTCCGGAGAATTATTTCGAGTTACGAGGAATAAGTTATGAATATTTTTTGCCGTTGGATTTTGCCGTATTTATCCGTTTGGGTTTCGATATGTGTACGGTATAAATACGGACGAATACGTGACGAATTGGGAAAGTTTCCAAAAGGGGAAAGCAAGTGTTGACCCACGTTGACCATGGGTGGGTCGACCCGTTTGGAGGCCAAGATGTTCTCGTCGTCGTGGAGCTCGATTCCGGCAATGGTTGGCCGAGGTCTCTTCATGGAATATGTTGGGCTTGTGCTCCTCTTCAGCCTTGTATGGTGGCCGGAGGTGAGAGAATCGATGCGGCAAAGGAGGGTGATTTCCGGCGAGAAATCGGTGGCCTTGGGTGGCGGCGTTGCGGCTGAGATGGTGGTTGCCCTTTGAGGGGTTTTGTTAACCTTGGAGAGAGGAAGCTTTTAGAAGTGGTTTCAAGCCTTGTCGTGGCCGGACGGAGGAGATCGGAGGTGAAGAAATTCCGGCGAGGGTTTTGATTTTCAAGGTGAGTTTTGGACCTTTTCCGGTCAAAATTAGGCTTAACTTTGAACTAGAAAATTGTTGGAAATGTCGAGATCTTCAAATCTATGTGTAGGTCGAATTTTTCTAGGCCGATGACATTTTCTGGCGGCAGTGGCAGCGGCGGCGATTTTCCGGCCGAGGTGTTTTTCGACAAGTTTTATGTCGTTTTGCTCGGAATCGCGCACCAATCGCAGTGGTGAGGTTTATATTTTGAATTGAGCATCGGAAATTATAGCGAGGTTTTATGGTGTGTTTATTAGATTTTTGACGATTTCGTCGATATTGAGTTATATGTTTCCGGGAATGGTTGGTTCTCGAGATGTGGTTCAAGGTTTTGAATTATGATTTTGAGCGGTGGAATTTATGATTATTCAGGGGATCGTGATCGTTCGTTTGGCGAGGGATTTTCCGCCGGATCACTGGATTAACGCGTATTGCGTTATGCTTATCTGTGAGTGGACCTTTTTATTTACATTGTCGTAACGAGTTCTTGATTTCCGTATTTATTTACAGTACGATGTTGAGATTATTTATTGTTTTTGGAGGTATTGTTTTATCTTTTATATGGTGATGGCTTTTACTTAGCATCAATGCATTGGCTACTCGGCCGATCACCGGTAGTCCAGATCCAGGGTTGAGAAATTCCCCTGATATGCCCACTAGGCTTGAGAGATTAATCTAGTCTATCACCGTCGAGCTTGAGAGATTCTCCTGACACCTCCATTCATTTTATAAACTCGCTTTGCTTTATGATATATATAAATGGTGAAAGGCATATGATTATTTTCGTCCACTCACTCTAACGATTTTATTTTCCTTTCCCCTGGGCTTTTCGGTTTCCGTGCCCAGTTTGCAGTTCAGATTTTGGTGTCGCACGTCGTAGTCGGAGCCTTAGTATTCGAGCTATGATTCTTTTATGGTAGGTTCTTAGTTTGGCCTACTATTTGTATATATGTACATACTAGAGGTCGCTCTGAATATTCTGATGTTATACTTTTATATGATTTTTCCCTGGATTTCTGTAAAGTACAGTTTTGCTTATTACTTTACATTATTGTTATGATATTGAGAAATCCGGATGGGATTGATGCCCACGGTTTGGCTTTTGTGGCATAAGATGAAGCTTGTTTTCGGGTGCAGGTTAATGGCAATTCCACGTTATAGCGAAACTTTGCCGAAATTTTTATGGTTTTTGCAAGTTCGTGTTTTCAGAAGGGGTTCAATTTCGGTTTAGGAAACTAAATCGGGGTTGGGTCCTTTCACTTCTGTCCTTCTAAATCGTTTCAACTACTTTTCATGGTCTAGATCAATAACTCTGACACTATAAGGAAGGAGTAAACACTATCTCATCCAAGAGAGTAACAAGCCACCTAGTTCTACCTTGACTGAATACTCTGCTTGGGTTGTATAGGATCAACTTTTCATGTCATGGATTTTGAACTCCATGGAACCAAACATCACTGCCATCTTCAACTATTCCAGTTCATGCCTGGAGTTATGGAAGAATGTGGCTGGAATGTATGGAAATCTCAACAATGCTTCGAGAGTGTTTCAACTAAAGAAAGATTTGTCCGAGTTACAAAGAGGCAATCTTTCATTTGTTGAACATCTTGGAAATCTCACCACCAAGTGGAATGAGCTTGAGCTCTATCGACCTCATACTGATGATTCAACAACAATATAAAAAGAGCAGAAGAAGACAGGATTTTCCAACTTCTGGTAAGCATGGGACCTGAGTATGAAGACCTTCGAAGCCACTTTTTTATGGCCTCAGAACTTCCTAGTTTTGATGCAGTATATAGCGCAATCCAAAGAGAGGAGACCAAGCATGAAGTAATGAATCTTGAGTACACAGGAAGCACATCTTGCCGTGCATTTGCTGCTCCTAGACCCTACAAAGGAAAAAGGCCAGATTTGGAGTGCATTCATTGCAAGAAGATAGGGCGTTCTGGAATTGGACACCTAAAGGAAAGATGTTGGATATTACATCCTGAACTCAAGCCAATCTTTGGTGATGATACTCATCATATGCGAAGGACCACCTTCACTCCAAAAGCTAATACTGCTGCAAACAATGAACTAGTAGATGTGTCTTCAAATCCTATTCACCTGATAAATGAGTTCTTCAACTTCTTGAAGATAAAGAATGGAGTGGCTGATTCTGGAAATACATCTGCAATGTTAGGAAAGTTTGCTGGTTTTCTTGCTAACTCCAATATGGCAGCCCCAGAAGAAATACCAAGTATCGTCAATGTACTCTCTAAAGCTCTTGACCTTAGCAATAAACATGATGTGTGGATCTGTGACTCAGGAGCTTCTGATCACATGACAAATGAATCTTCTTCTTTAAAAGATTTTCAAAAGTTTTTAAAAACTCTACATGTTTCAGTTGCTAATGGAGCCAATGTTCCTATTATGGGAAACAGAAAACTCAACATTTTTTCAAAACATAAAGAGTCTATTGTCTTATATGTTCTTGAATTTCCTTTCAAACTTCTCTCAGTGGAAAAACTGAATCGTTTACTCGATTGTGTGGCTATCTTCTCGTCTTACAACGTCACTTTTCAGGATCGAGTCTCTCAGAGGACGATTGGTGAAGGTTTTTACACTGATAGACTCTACTGCATCTCTATGGATTTTGGTTCTTCTTTCAACTTACCTAGGACTCACCTTGCTGATTCAGCTCCTTCAAATCATCAAGTTTTGTGGCATAGACGATTAACACATCCCTCATCACATGTGTTATCCCTTTTGTTTCCAAATTTTTGTAAAAGCAGTAACCATAACTGCGAGACATGTCTTAAATCGAAGTCAACCAGATTACCTTTCTCTATGTCAGTTTCCAAGACTTCGAAACCTTTTGAAATTGTCCATTCAGATGTTTAGAGTCCATCTTCTGTTAAATCATTTGAAGGCTTTATGTACTATATTTCATTTACTGATGATTTCTCACGAACAACTTTTTTATACCTGCTCAAATCTAAACAGGAAGTTTTTCAAAGTTTTGTGGACTTCCATTGTCTGGTTAAAAACCACTTTAATTCAAACATTAACACTCTAAGATTAGATAATGGATCTGAATACACATCTCATGCTATGTCAAGCTATCTGAGTACACAAGAAATTCTTCAGCAAACAAGCTGTATTGGGATTCCACAACAAAATGGAATTTCAGAGAGAAAAAACAGGGATTTACTTGAAAAAGCGAGAGCATTGATGATTCAAGGAAACATTCCAAAATATCTCTGGTCACACGCAATCCAGACTGCTGCATATTTGATTAATCGCCTTCCTAGCAGTGTGCTACAATTTCGCTCTCCACATCAAGTTCTCAAAGACAGACCAATTGACATATCACATCTAAGATCGTTTGGCTATGTCTGCAACTCTCACATTCCAACTAAAGAAAGAGATAAGTTGATGAGAGAGCACTACGGTGTGTTTTTGTTGAATACTCCACCTCTCAAAAGGGCTACAGATGTTTTGATCCTAAGTCTCGAAAGGTCTTTGTTACTCGAGGCGTTAGATTCGATGAAACAAAATTCTATTTTCAAGAACCATCAAGCCAGGGGGAGCAATGGTCATATGGGGAGGAATATGCTGACTTGTTTTCATCTTTGCTGGTTCCGATATCTCAAGAAATTGAAGTTCCAGAGGCTATACGTGGAGTATTATCCAACTTCCACAAGGCAAGAAAGTTGTTGGTTCCAGATGAATCTTTAAAACTAAATTTCACTCCGATGGAAGAATAGAGAGGGCATAAAGCTAGATTGGTTGCTCGTCACTTTACTCAGACCTATGGTGTGGACTACAAGGAAAATTTTGCTCCAGTTGCGAAGATGAATATTGTGTGTGTCCTCTTGTCTGTGGCAGTAAATTCTGATTGGCATCTTGCTCAAATGGATGGAAAAAATTTCTTCCTTCATGGGGACCTCAAAGAGGATGTCTACATGCGAATTCCTCCTAGACATGAACAAGAGCATGAGGTTGGAGCTGTCTGTAAGTTACATAAGGCAATTTATGGACTTAAGCAGTCTCCTAGGGCTTGGTACTCCAAGTTGAGTTCAGTCTTGCTTGAAGAATGGTTCAAAAGTAGTGATGCAGACTCTTCTCTATTTGTACGCAGTGGTTCAAGTGGAAGGTTAGTTGTTTTGGTCTATGTCAACGACTTAATCAATACAGGAGATAACTCAGATGAAATGACTGCTCTTAAAACTTCTCTTCACTCCAAGTTCTCCATCAAAGATCTAGGTCCTCTAAGATACTTTCTGGGAATCGAAATGGATCGGTCTCACAAAGTGCTCTTCCTCACTTAACTTAAATACATTCTTGATCTCCTGAGTGAAGCTCACATGACTGAATGTAAACCAGCAAGAACACCCCTGCCTAGCAATTTCAAAGATCAAGAAACCAGTGCTACTCTTCCTGATGTCTCTGTCTATCAACACTTGGTTGGGAAACTCATCTATTTGACCATTACACGGCCTGACATCACTTATGATGTCAGTTATGTCTCTCAATTCATGCACTCTCCCCTTGTCCATCACCTTCAGTTTGTTAAGAGACTTCTGCGTTATCTCAAAGGCTCAATCTCTCTTGGAGTTTATATGCATAATCATGGCAACTTTAGCTTGGTTGGCTACACTGATTCTGACTGGGCAGGAAGTGTCATCGATAGGAAATCTACTACCGAGTACTGCACGTTTGTTAGAGGTAATCTAGTCACATGGAAAAGCAAGAGACAATTTGTGGTTGCACGATCCAGTGCTGAGGCTGAGTATCGCGCTATGGCAGCCACTGCGTGTGAATTAATTTGGCTCAAAACGCTGCTCTCTGATCTACATCTCAATTGTCCCTCTTCCATTACACTATTTTTTTATAGTCAGGCTGCTATGCACATCGCTGCTAATCCTGTGTTTCATGAGCGTACCAAACACATTGAGGTTGATTGCCATTTTGTTTCTACATCAGGTTCAGTCCAAGGTCCTCCAAACTTCTTACATACGTTCTTCCGATCAACTTGCAGATGTTTTCACCAAGGTTCTCCCCTCTGTACAGTTTGATCGTCTCCTTTCCAAGCTTGGCTTCAGAGAGTCTCTTCTCCAAGCTTGAGGAGGAGTGTTGAAGTGGTTAAAGTCAGCAACAACAAAAGCTGTCTTGCAGCTCCTTGTTTTCTACATGGTTCACAAACACGTTACTATCTCAATCTCTCATTTAGCAGCTCCTTGATTTCTGCTTGCTCCATAAATCAAGCTCTGTCAGATGCTCCTTAAATCAAGCACCAAAGTCTGCTTCTTAGTAATCTTCTAGATTGACAAGGAAGCTTGTTATCCATAGGTTCTTTCATTGTTCCTCTCTGTATACTAAAACCGATTGTGGTGATCAATTTATTAGAACTTGAAATCATTTTATTCAAGCTTCTTTCTATGCATTGTTCATACAATAGCTGGTATGAATTTCTTCAGAAAATATGGTCAAAAGGTCACAAGAGATAATCCATCTCCTAGGGCTTACTGTAAGTGCTCCTTTGGCCCAACTTGCCCCGTTAAAAAGAAGGTACGTACATATATAAATGTATATGCTTTGTTTCCGATCAATTTGTAGTAGCTTTTAATTCCAAAAACTAGCTAGAAGATGCATGATTGACGCGAATTAATTAAATTGTTCTATTTATTCGAGCAGGTTCAAAAAAGTGCAGAAAATCCATGCATGTTGGTGGCTACATATGAAGGGGAACACAACCACACCCACCCTGCTGATCAACCTCAATCGATAACAATAGATCACTTAGGCCAAGGTCCAAACATATTTACTTCTACTTCTCTGCCAGTTTTACTTAACAATGGCCATGATTCCATCAACTTCTTAGCCCTCAAGAGCTCATCAACATCTTCAAGTCCTACTATGTCGTCATCGCCTTTGTCTGACAGATGGAAACCGAAACAAGGAAGTGAAGCTTCCGATGATGATGATGATGATGATGATGATGATGATGATCAGAATGCCACTAATCTCCAACAGCTTTTGATACAACGTATGGATTCTTCCTTGAGAAAAGATCTCATATTCACAACTGCCCTTGCCGCTGCCATCAGTGCTGGAAGGTCTTAAAGAGTTTAGATGTCTCTCTTCATCCTCTCATCCCAGAATGGTGATCGATCGAACTTTTGTATCTTTATATATTCAGTATTTCAGTATATAAATGAAAGATGGAAGTATATAACTGCTCCCCCTGGCCTCCTAATGTAAATGAAATAAATTGTTCTTTGAAGAATGGGATTAGTTAACTCGTATAGATTGACAGATCGATCGAGTAATGAGCATATATGTATGTATTACAGGATCTAGTAGTTAATTATTATGGAAAGCAAACAAAGCAAATGAAAGATCGACTTACTATTTAATCAAGATCGAAGTCGTAGCTAGGAATATATATAGATCGATAGACGATGGCCATAGATGATGAATTTGAAGTGTACGTGCTTTATAAGATCGGATGATCGATAGAATATATGACTCTGCTAAGTATCGTAGGTTTTTCTATACTTAAAAGAACTAACGAGGACGTATAAAAATCCCCAAGTTGTGAATAAAATGATCGAGTCGCTAGGAATTAAGATGCATGGAAATTACTTTGTATTTGTTTAAGAGGTACCTATCGATAGGGGTCTTGGTCATTCTGGATCGACTTATCAATCATTCAATAAGTTGGTCTTCTTTATTTATGACCAATATCTGGTGGCCCATCGATCCTGAAAACAGCATCGAGCTAGAAGAAAGTCTTTAATTAGTCTTTACACGTGAAAACAGTATTTTTTTTCCTAAAGAAAAGAAAATTACAAGGAGCAGCTTTAGGGCATCCAAATGCTCTATATAGTAAAAACAATTAGTTTGGAATAGCTATATATATATAGTGACGTACACCAAATGCTCTAATCGATCAACTTCCTTGGAATATACGATCGATTTAGTCCAAGTCTGAATCACTCCATATATAAGTGCATGATGACTATGATCTGATCGAGGTGGCAAGATCTCGATAGACATACGGAGAAAGAAATGTCGAGTGGGATCGAGAAAGAAACCAGCAAAAACTAGCTAGCCATATAGAAAGACTTGATACAAAGACTTGTACATGATTCACGATGCATCAATGTGCATGATTACGTCCTCTTGCTGAGCTCATGAACTACAACGTCATCGATGCGATTCATGCATCTACTTTACAAAACACATGGATTGATTTATATCACATTCACACTCGCACTAACTAATTTAACTCAAAGGGAGAGAGCAAAGAGCCAAAGACGTATGGAAATTATATTGAGATGGAACCGCCTTTAGACGTAGTCAAGGCCAGGGAAATCAATGACCAACTTTTCTTTTATCTTTTTGTGTAGACTTGTCCATTGAATTCGTGTGAAATTTCCTCCCACCTAATTGAGCTTATATATATAGACTAGACTAGTAACACTAAATAAATATAAGCTATAACTCCTTATATATGTGTAATATACTAGCTGGCTTCATCGATCAACCTAGGTCTTCATCCACCATCAGCTTCATCACTACCAACCAGCTGTTACGTCTTCTCATTTCCTCTTGGCGTACCAATCTATGGAGTATAACTTCAGCAAAGAAAAAGTATGTAATTCGATCATCAACCTATGTACGTACTGTTTTGATGATGGTTATACATATAGATCAAATTTAATTAATTAATTAGCTAGGGCTAATGCATATATTGGTTGGAATGGCTAATACTTATTTATCATGGATCGTCGACTTTGATCAACAGGCACGTCGCATGGAGGCAGAGTTGCAATGCGTACGGAAAGAGAATGAAGCTCTAAGATTCCTACTCGAAGCCATGAGCAGCAAATACACTCGGCTTGAATCCCAGCTCCAACTCCAAGAAAGAAAGTCATCAAGGCATGACGATCACGATCACGATCGTGAGATGAATATTATTGATCATATATGTGATCTTCATCATGGAAGATTTAATGAAAACAAGAGAGCAAGAACAAGTACTACGTCGACTACTATCGATCATCATCATCGTCAGTCTCCGGTGGTCAATAAGACATCGCAGTTTCTTGTGAGAACCGACTCTAAAGACAATACCCTTGTACGTAAGCTAATCTTAATTCAATTCAATTCACCTCCATGTGCTTGCTTAATTAGTTTTGTTAAGGGTGAATTAGATAAATACCCTCACTGCTCTCTTTTTTTTTTGTAGAATTTAATCTTTTGACATTTTCATTATAAGATTTAGGACAATCATTAATTACAATGACAAGTAAAGTATTTTAATACTATTTGTTTTCATATTATTTACATCTCATGCCACGAGCCCACAATTAGAAATATAAATCAGAATTTAATTCAATCTTTAAACTATGTTTGTGATTAAAAAAAATTGTTATTAGTCAATCATATGCATAATCAATGAGAATAGATAATAATTAGTAAATCACAATATACTATCAAATTAGAAGTGAATTGAATCAATCGATAGAGAATATTAGGTGTGTCTAATTCTGAAAAAATTACATATATATTCATAACATGGGTAAATTATTTGTACAAAATTAGGTAAATTATATTATAATTTAGGTAAATACTATATATCATAGGTAAATTATATAAAGATTAGTAAGCATAGATAGATTAATGTGTAGGTATATTAGTTATTTCATATGAAAATGATTCATGTAGGATTTAGACAATACCGACTCTAAAGACAATACCCTTGTACGTAAGCTAATCTTAATTTAATTCGATCACCTCTACGTGCTTGCTTAATTAGTTTTGTTGTACTGGGAATAATTAGTGAATATTTATGCCTTACGTACATGCATGGCAGATTGTGAAAGATGGATACCAATGGAGGAAGTACGGACAGAAGGTGACCAAGGACAATCCATCATCCCCTCGAGCTTATTACAGGTGCGCCATGGCTCCGACTTGCCCTGTGAAAAAGAAGGTCCAGAGGAGCATGCAGGACAGGTCAATCCTTGTAGCAACATATGAAGGCCATCACAACCATGACGCCACCGATAATAATAATAATAATACTGCAGTGCTCGAACAAATCATCTCGTCGTCTTCACCACCACCACAGCCAGCGGCCTCTCTTTCTCGGCCGGAGCCTATCACTCTCGATCTGACTCTCTCCGGCTCCAAATCCAAACCCAATTTCAGTTCTAATATTAGAGAAGAGATGATTATTAATGAACACAAGTGTTCATCAGCTTCATCATCAAGTGAAAGTGAAACTGAGAAGATACACGAGTACGTTAAAGCTTGTTTAACCAACGATCCGAGTTTCAGTCTAGCTTTAGCTGCCGCTGTTGCCCGTGCTCTTCATTAATGTAGCTGATGCAGTCATGCATGCTTGCCTCTTCCATCAATAATATATATAATGGATCATTTGGAAAATTGATTCAATTTAATAAACTTGACTTTAACACATGCAGAGTTTTGGTCTTCAAGATGGCCCACATTCAAATTGAAAAGCATAAGTAAACCCTAAATCCATTGCATCTAATGTTCATATTGAATGCACCGAAACCCTACGCATACAATCACAATCACAATCACAATGTAGTTTCTTGAATGCCTCTACAATTTGAATCCATTCAACAAAAATGAAAAGAAGAAAAGCATCATTTCAACCAATTCAACATTAGTACTTAGATCAGTGACAACATCAAAACAAAAAACAAAAAGAAACCCAGAAACAACCACACTGAATTGGTGTTACAAAGAGGAAACTAAAAAACTATAAAAACAGAAGTAAAGATTTATTTGAACAATGAACACATCCAATAGGACAACCCAAACCAGACACCTAAACTCCATGTCCCCTCTCCAACCACAAGTTTTCATATTTACTTTGTATAGGTACTCAAATTGACTTGTACATGGTCGGGTCAGATTTGAGATACTAAGCTCAAATTCGGCCCATGGCCCGGGCCTATTACGTGCTTTTTTTTGTTGAGCCGGGCCGGGTCGGACTTAGACTTCTCGGGGCTCCGCGGGCCAAATAATGAGGCCTAACTGGCAATCATGCGTATCATCTCCCATATCTCAACTGGTTGCACAAATATGGAGCAACATAAAGTTAGTTAAGCTGCTAAAGAAGTTAACCTTGAGATGTTTTTTTTTAAGAAAAGAAGTTATAACTAAGGATTATTTTCTTTTCTTTTTTATTAGTATTATTATGAATGTCAGTTTTCTTTTTATGTACTGTGTTAAAATATCGTTAATTTTATGAATTTTTTTATATATTATGTCAGAACATCATATTGGTTTGGTATATAAGTACTTAATTATATATAAGTTTGTATTTGGCTTATGATTAACAAATCAAACTAAATGTTAGTGTACATATGATTCTAATATGTTATTGTAGTTTAAGGAAGGAAATTATGACTAAGGATTATTTTCTTTTCTATTTTATTAGTATTATTATGAATGTTAGTTTTCTTTTTATATAATGGGGCATCATTTTTTATTAGTAATTAGAATTTAGAAATATGAATGAAGGTTTGTTTGCGGAGAAAGAAAGAAGAAGGCTTTTCCACGACGGGAGGAAATTCCGCGATATATACGAGAGGTGTGTGCAGAGGAATTTTGTTGATGGATATTCGAACCTCGAGTCCTTGACGAGAACAACGGGCTGGACTATTATATTGGGCTAGGGGTCTTAATTGTAAGCCCAATGGGCTGACCACCGTGTTATAATAATCTCTCTTAAATGGAAAGCCTGCTAATTTTTTAGATTCCTAGTAGAACTAGGAAAGTATAGGACTTTTGTAAAATTGTCCAAAAATTATCAGTAATTGTCCAAAAATTATCACTCTGGCTATTGGAAGTGGAATTGAGCAAGATGAGTAGACAGAGTATATTAGTAGATTAGTAGATAGTTATACCAATTTAATTTGGTATAGATTAGTTAGAAACTAGTGTTAGCTATGTCTCTCCCAAAATGCTTCCTCACCTTGATTATATAATCTTACGTACTAAAGACAAAATGGGAAGGTCACCTTGTTGTGATAGAGATACTGTGAAGAAAAGGTTTTGGTCTCCTGAGGAGGATATATAAGATTCTCAAGATTTACATAGAGAATCATGGAGCATCGGATGCTGCATCCATAAGTTGGATTCATTTGCCTCAAAAAGCTGGTAATGTGTATGTTTTGCTTTTAGTTCATTTGGTAACAGAGTTTGCCTGAAATTTTGAATTTCATGTAGGGCTGAAGAGATGTGGGAAGAGCTGCCGTTTGCGGTGGATGAATTATTTGAGGCAAGCCTCAAACTTGGAAGCTTTACCGAAGAGGAGGACAAAATATCTGTAGTCACTATACCGAAATCGGAGGCAGGAGAGTTTTGAATTTGCTGTCAATTTAATGGCTTTAGAGTTGCAATGTACCTTTTGTTTATGAGATTGAATGTTGTGTATGTTTAATTTAGATGGTCAGTCATAGCTTATAAGATGCCTGGAAGGACTGACAATGATGTCAAGAACTATTGGAACACCAAACTGAAGAAGTTTTTCCAGCCCTAGCCTCAAAAACAAAGCTTGACAGAAAATGACAGACAGCTTCTTCCTGATGTTGAGACACAACTTCTGTCTAATGTCAACTATTCGCATTTCGGAAATGATTTCATTGGAGATGAGATGTGGTTTGGTGATGCAGCTTGTTGGCAGTCGAATCCTGGAGAGTTTGAAGATCTTGACGATTTTTTTTCATTTTTTGATGATATTTGGACTGGAGTTGTTTGATCCTGCTATTAGTGAATGTGAACATTGCTATAGAATTTTAACAGTAAATAAAAGATGGTTCTTATTGTTGGTTTTGATACATACAGTGAAATATAAATTTGAAATAACCAATTCCTACAGAGCCTATTGTCTACAAGAAGAGATTTAATGTAGAGAACTTGCGAAAGCAAAATGATACTCACAGATGACATAGAGATTGGACACAGCCACAAATGACGAATCCCACAATATACAACTTCACTACTAGAAAAACGCACTTAGACGACGGAACGTTTCCGTCATCTAAGTGCGTTTTCCCGTCGTTTAAGTACTTAGACGACGGAATCTCCGTCGTCCAAGGTCCGTGCTCCAAGTGCTGTCGTCCAAGAACTTAGACGACGGAGATTAAGTTCTCCGTCGTCCAAGTTCACTTGGACCGCGGACAATGTCTGTGGCCCAGGTAATCACCTGGACGACGGAGAACTTAATCTCCGTCGTCCAGGTGCTTACCTGGGCCACGGACATTGTTAACTTCTCCGTGGCCCAGGTAAGCACTTGGACGACGGAGAACTTAATCTCCGTTGTCCAAGTGCCTATTTAATTTTTTAAAAAAAATTAAATTGTAATTAAATATTATTAATTTAATTTATTATTAATTGAATTTAAATAATGAAAAATGTTAAAATTAATTAAATTAACTAAATTTTAAATATTACTTAATTAAATAATTAAAATTAATTTGTACATACACATCCAAAAAACCCATAAAAATTAAAATATTGTTTGGAATGTGGAAAGAAACGAGATAATTAATAAACTACTAGCTAATTAACACACTGGAGGAGCAGATGCGCCGCCGCGTCCCCCGCCTCCAGCCGGGTCGTCGTCGTCGCGGTATGGGTTCGGAGGAGGTTGACATTCTTCTCGAGATTGTTGCATGAGGGCGATGAGTTGGGCTATTTGTGCTTGTTGCTCATCAAGTCTTTGACGCATGGATTGATTCTCCTCTCGTGCCAGTCGATTCTCCTCTCGTGCCAGTCGAGCCTCTTGAATGGCTGCTTCGACGGCCGCAGCCTGAGTCCTTCTCCGCCGCCCCGAACCTCCCGTAGATGATGAGTCGGAGGTCGTCGAAAAATCTCGAACCACCTTAGGCCCGAAGTGCCTAACCTCCTTGCCAGCTCTACGACCGTAGACCTCATCCGCGATTGCAATTTGGCTCTCCATGGATAGAGGAGGCAGGTCTTCCGGCGGCACATCTAGGAACGCAAGCTGAGTGTTAGCCAATTCTTCCTGCGCACGCTCTATCACCCTTGCCTACAAAAGAATAATTAATTTATTATAATGAAATAATATTTAAATAATAATTACTATAATTAAAAGCAACATATATATATCACTTACGCCGCATTGACTCGCTTCATTATCGAGCCCAGGCGTCACGTACGCGCTTATGCTTGCATCGAGATAAGAGTGTTTGGAGCCCTTATCCCTGTGCTCCTTTGCTATTTGAATGAGTTGCTTGGCGCCGGAAGTATGGTGTTTGTCCTTCTTCCCCCGGTTGGCTTTGTTGACACCGGAGAATTTCTGTTAGACAACATAATTAAATCATTAAAAAATTAATAAGTAACTAAAATTTAAATAATTCAATTATCTTAATTGAAATAAAAAAAAGTAAATTAACACCTTAAATTCGTCATCGGCAAAGTGGTTACACAACCACTGCCACTCATCTTCTCTATCCCCACGCAGCTCTACGGGGGGAGGCACGGGACCGATAGTTTCGAAGTACTGATGGAGCCTGTACTTCTAATCTTTGTAGATGGAGTTGGCGGTTTGGTTGATATGCCTCAACATCGCCGGTGACGGATCCACCGCAAATTGTTCCTATCAGAAATAAATAGAAAATTATAATCGTATATATTATGAAATTATAACTAATATTAACAATATTATATAATAAATAAAATTGTACGTATTGTGTACCGAAAGTTCTTTAAAGACTTTCGCCTTCTCATCATCCGGCACCTCCTTCCAAGTAGGGGAATTAATTCGAACCCGGCTACGAACGATTGACCCTATGCTATGCGCCGAGAGACTTGCTAGCTTAGCTGTGGGAGGGCCACCGGTGAATTCGTCGTAGGGCAAGTCGATCTTTTTCCCGGTCGCCTTGCAAATTTTCTCCGCTTTGCCCCCTTTAACGAGACCCCGAGTCCTTTTCGGTTCCGGGTCAGTGGGGGCCCTCCTTTGCTTACGGCGGGTGCTGTACATGATAGATTCAGCGGTCGAGGACGCCTGAGTACTTGCCGTTGAACCGGTACCGGGCGTCGGAGTTGAAAATGGGTCGACGTCATCACCGCTGGAGATAAATGGGGTAGAGGGAATTTCCCCAGAAGGTGCCACCTCCGAACCAGATGAAGGGTCCGGATTGAGGGCGTCGTTGCCCTCCTGTCGAACCCAACCGACTTGGTCCTCCAAGCAGCGGAGCATGGCATCTTCTACCTCATGTTGGGCTTTCTTCTTGCCGGATGAAGCCATTTAAACCTAGGAATACGTTGTTAAAACACCTACTTACCATAATAATTACAAGTGCAAAATTTACGCTAATTAAGTACGGTTAAGATTTAAATAGAGTACACTAACTTGGCTTTTTCGGTCGTTCAATGGACGTGCGACCCGCACGATAAAGTGTAAATTTTCAATTAATCAGCATTGGTTAAATCGAAAAACATGGCCAGTTAGGGATAGAGATAACGCGAGAGGCAGGACTAATTTCGACAAAACACCCCGAGGCTAACCAAATGAATGGTATATACTCTATTGGTGTCGTCTTTCTTAGATCCAAAACCTGTCACCAGTCATAACCTGTTTCTAGACACCATGTCCGACATTCGGCCAATTTTTCAAAAATTTACACTCCCTCAAGTCCTTTGCAAACTCCGCCCTCAACCTCGTGTCCATAACTTCACTTAGGTTATGGTGTGCGGTGATGAAATCCACACATCACGAGGGGTTAAGGAGATAAGCTAGGAAAAGATGCGTCATCTATTCCAAAGAGTGCGACTTAATAAACCAAGCCTATGTACTAAATTTAAATCTAAGACGTACTACCATGCAATTTACTAGAAAATACACGTAATTATCAATTAATTAAAACAATAAATAATGACAATAATAAATTATTATTTATCATGCATTTAATAATAATTATTCATTTACCAATATAATTAATTATTATTAACAATAATTATTATTACTATTATTTAATTACAATAATTATTATTTACCAAATAACTATTATAATAACTAAATAATTAAATGATAACAACTAAATGATTAGGATAATAATTATAATAAATAAATGATTACTAAATATTAATAAAACTAATTATTTAATTATATTTATAAATTAATTAAATAAATAAAAATAATATTAATAAGGTAAAAAATAGAAATTTACCTCGCCGGAATAATCGGGAATATCGACGAAATTGACTCGTCGGAGAGGAGGACCACGCGCGCCGGAAATTGAGTAGTCGGAGGAGGAAAATCGCCGGAAGAGAGGAGAGGAGAGGAGAGGAGATGGAATGAGAAAAGGGGGGGGGTGCTGTTTTATATATAGGCTTTCACTTAGACGACGGAGCACTATTTTCACTTAGAGTGAGCAATGAAGTCGAGCCTTACATGAAGGCGTACAGGGAGAACCTTTAGGCATTACATCCGAACAAGAGTTCAGCCTAGTTCGAAAAACTAGTTAAGAAGAAGTTCCCCGATTATTTTCTCCAATTGGTACGTATGTTTACTTATTTGATTATATATATGTTTGTAGAAATTAAACACTTTAATTAATTATATTTTAATCCAAATTGATACAAATAATTGATCTACAAAAATCCGATAACCACAGGAGGTAGTGGTCTTGGTCAAAGTACTTGCTAGCAGGGAAGCCGGTTAGACACTATATTTACCCCGGATGTACTTGCTAACAGGAATAAGAACACAAAACAGTGGGGTCGCGGTTGAGGATGGCGATGATATATATTACGGGGCTCTTGTATATGTCATTCAGCTATGTTACAGGAATGATGTCAGCGTTTTCCTATTCAAGTGCAAATGGTTCAAGCGTACAAAGGAAGACCTTGGCCTTTTATTAGTCGATACAAACTCAAGCTGGTATGAGGATGAGCCTTTCGTTCTTGTCACCTTAGTTAGGCAGGTGTTCTATCTTGATGATCCAAAAGCTGGTGAAGGGTGGAAAATAGTAAACCATATCTCTCATCGAGGAATATAGAATACCACGACAACTGAAGGGAGGCCGGCGACTGAAGATGCTGAACCACAAAGAAACATTCCTGCATATCAAGAGCCTAATATTTCCATCATCCGCTCTGACATAATGGAAATGGTTCAAGCTGGTGAATATTTACCCATGTCTGATGGCTCTACGGATCTAACTCAATATGAGATTATAGATCTAGAGAATGATGGCAGTGAAGATGAGGCGAAGGATGATGACGAGGACTCATGATATTCGTTGGATGACGTTGAGTATGATGATGAGTATGAGCAATCGGATAATAGTGTTGAGGAGGAAGATGATGATTATGACGAGGAGTACAATATAACGACGAGGGATATTAATTGGTAATTAATTATTGTAATCTCACTTTTTCGAGGTAATGATGATTAATTATATTATTATCGAAGAGTAGTATAACATAATTAATATTCTGAATTCGATTTTTTTTTGAATGAGGATCGGTGTACTAGTACAATTATTCTGTCATTCCCGACATAACTAATAGATCTGGAATTGCACTTGTTAATTCGGATCAATCAGCCTCACGAATTCAAATTAATTAATTAATGTTTAATTAATTATTAATTACCGTACATATATAACCTTACATCGTATTTCTTCGCGTCTACTTTGGATGATACTTTGACGCACAAATTTCACTTTGGTATGTAGGGTATGACTTAGGCGACGAACATAGTTGATTTCATCGCCTAACAAGGTACTTAGACGACGAACACAACTCTTTTCGTCACCTAAGTCATACCCTACATACCCTAATCCTAAACCCTACATACCCTAAACACCTAAACTCTTTCCCCTAACCCCTAAACTCTTTCCCCTAACCCAGAATTACTTAGGCGACGAAATCGGTTGTATTCGTCGCTTAAGCAGGAGCGTAGGCGACGAAATGTAAATATTTTCGTCCCCAAAGTCATAATTTCACATTCTGACCTCTAAGAGCACGATCGTGCATACCATCTTCAAATATATAATTTTTTTTCCTTCAGGGCGTAGAGTAACCAATTCTTGGACTATGAGTGTCAACGGTTCGAAAATCAGAGTTACGAAGATTCGCATATCAACGTTTCCGTTTCGTTGAATTTTCGATTTTATGTTTGACTACTCTGATCAAACCCTTAACTTGCTTCATTTTGAATGAAAAATCATCCACTTACATATTATGCAATGATGAATATATTTAACAATTGTTTTGACCAAATTCAATTTCGTTAATGTTAATGTGGAGTGAATATAGACATACGAACACTTAAGTTATACAACATTAGTAGATATATAACAAGTATTTAGTCTTAAGTAAAAAAAATTCAAATTTCAATTAATTTATAATTAGCTGATAATTAGGTTTTTACGAGACGACAAATACCCATAACTTCATAAACGAATTTACGAATTATTTTTCACGATATTTTTCGTCATTTAACTATTTCTAGATAATCACTGCAAGAATATATTGATTCGATCGATTTCTAAATTTATCTGAATTTGGTTCAATTGTTTTCTACAATATTCTATAAGTGTGATTATTACATTTGACGATTGATTTTTTATAATTCTTAAGCAACTACCAAACATTAATTTTCATATTTTTTTTAAAAAAAATGTACTTAGGTGACGAACTCATGCCGTTCTTCGTCTAAGTGATGACTTAGGCCACGAAACAACACGATATCGTCGCCTAAAGCCAAATATTCTGGCGGTTCAATAAACTTGTGCCAAATTTTTTTGGGGTAGTTTAAATATCACTTAGGTGACGAACGCATGTAATGTCATCGCCTAAGTCCAATCTTTTGGGCGGTTCAGTTTTTGCACCATTTTTTTCGGGGTCCATTTAAATACCATTAATGGTTTCATCACCTAAGTCGGCCATTATATCCAGACCCGGATCGACTTCTCCCAGTCATTCACTCAATCAATCTCTCCCCCCAAAACCCCGAAATTCGATCCTCTCGATCTCTCTCCCCCCAAAACCCCCAAACCCGGCCTCCTCCTTCGTACCGCGCCGCCGTCCTTCTCCTTGTCGACCGCCACCTTACGTCCTCCTCCTCTCTCTCTCTCTCTCTCTCTCCTGCAATTTCCTCTCTCTCGCCCTCCACCTTGCCGGAGTTTCTCAACCCCCCCCCCCACCGGCCAGTAAGTTCAATCCCCTCCTCCCCAATCGATTAATACATATATATATATATATATTTATATTGTGTACGTATTTGTGTATATATTTGTACTTGTATTTGTGTAGGTATTGTAATGTATATTGTTTATGTATTATATGCATTTATAGATTTATATATGAATTAGATTAAATGAATTAGCTAGATTAATTAATATATATTGTATTATTTTTATGTGAATTAAATTAAATGTGGGTATATTGTATATAGTTAGATTAATATTAGATGTGAATTAATTTGGGTATATTGTATTTGAAAAATAATTTGTGAATTAATATGGATATATTTTATTTGGTAAATTGGTAATATAAATGCCATAAAATAAATTGGATAATTAAATTGGTGAGATTTGAAAAAATTAGATAAATTTAGATATATTTGTGAAATTTGGATAAATTTGTAAAATGCATATAAATTGGATAATTTTGTAAAATTTGGATTGTAAATTAGTAATATATATCGAATTGAATTTATTCATAAATTGGTAATATATATCGAATTGAATTTAATCGTACGTATATTGATGTTATTCGTGAAATTTGGATAAATTCAATTTTAAAAAAAATTTAAATAAATTAGATATATTAATCTGTGAAATTTAGATATATTGGATATATTTATATTTCATGAAATTTGGATTAATTAGGATGAATTAATTTGGATATATATATTGTTAATAAATAATTTTTTCAGCTTCATTAATTACGATCGATGGCGTCAAAGAAGAGGCGATCGCAAGAAGAGACGGAAGCCGGCCGAACTCCAATCCATTGCACATGAAATGGGTTGGAGCCAAACTGAGTTGGAGGAGACCGTTTTGGCTCCTCTGAATCATTCAGGTATGCCGATTGGCCCAATCCCTCATGCTCCAAATGAGGCGGTGACTGCCCATACTGACGACCCACCCGTTACCGCTTCAACGGCGACGTCTGAAGGTCCCATGGAGTCGATCGACGACTCCATTCACTACGGCGCATGGTGCACGGCGAGGAGGCAGTCATCATATCAGGTCCCCAAACGGAGTTGGGGACTTAGGAAGGCCGCGAAAACCGAGCGCATAGTCGGGTCAACCGGGAAGAAGATCTCGGTGTCGTTCGATGATTTCACCCTAGGCCATCTGTCCTCGCAACTCGGCAGCCTCACGTTGCACACCATCAGCTCAATCAAACAGAACAACATTCGTATGTTGCCACTTCGTGGAACAAGCTTCCTAAATCCAAGAGGTGATGGTAATACTATTTAATTTTTTATATTTTTATAATTAATTACCAACCACGAAGCTAGGCATAATGTTTAGGTTCTAATTTTTTTTTCGAAACACATTTCGATATCGACGGCACGCCGAAGATGATGGAGCACATCAACACCGTGACCAAGAACATTTTCAAGGATTGGAAGTACGACCTCCACAAGTACTATCTCTGACCCGGCGCCACGCTTGTCCCACATAAGCTGCGGGACGAAAGGGAACAGGAGTGGGAATGGTTGAAATTGAGAAAATTAAATAATTTCTTATTTTTAACCATTTATTTATTATTTAATAATTTTTTGTCAAACAGATAAGGTCGGATGCCAACAAGGCAAACCGTGTGAAGAAGGATAAACACCATACTTCGGGCTCCAAATGCTTCATGTTCATCGCAAATGAGCACAAGGATGCGGGTTCGAAGCATTCTCTCCTGGATGCAAGTGTCTCGGCTTATGTCAGGCCCATGGTCGACGATGAAGCGAGTCAACAAGGGGTAAGTGACTCATCTTGCCTAACTCAATTCAATTTAATCGTACTTCCAAAATATATCGAAATTTACTATAACGGTAATTGCATTTTTAATTTCAAGCGCGGTAGATAGAAATGGCTCAGGAGCAGTTGGCGAACCCTCAGTTGGAAAACCCGGGTATGACGCCCGAAGAAGTGCCCCCTCTATCAGTGGAGAGCCAGATCGCCATCGTCGATGTTTTTTACGGCCGTCAAGCTGACAAGGAGGTTCGTGGACTTGGATAGAGAGTCCATAGAGATTTGTCATCCTAGCCCTCTGGATCGTCATCCAGTAAGCGAGGTGGGATTGATGCCGAGGCTGTCCTAGCCGCACAAAAGTAGGCTCAATTGGCACAGGAGTTGGCTGATCGGGTCTAAGAGCAGACCAGGTCGATGCAGGGGCAGCTGGACACACAAAATCAAAAGATGGCCGACTTTTTCGTGATGTGCGCACACATGGGGTTGCCCGTTCCCAAGGATTCTTGTCGTCTCCCCCTCCTCACGGGCCCAACGACGACGGAGGAATAGACGACATGCTTAACCCCCCCCCCCCCCCCAGTTTAGTTTTGTATTTTCTTTAATTTGTAAAAATAATTTTTATGTTTAATGAATATTTTATTAATATAATTAATTTTTATATTAATTTATAATTTTTTAAAGTATTATTTATTATTTATTTAATTCAGAAAAAAAAACATAATTATTAACTTAGGCGATGAAATGGGCGTGTTTCGTCGCTTCAGTGTATTCACTTAGACGACGAACATGCTTAGTCGTCTACGTAGGGTACTTAGACGACGAAACATCTTCGTCATCGAAGTGGTCTCTTAGACGATGAATATGTTTCGTCGTCTAAGAGGTCTCTGAGACGACGGACATGTTTTGTCGTTCAGAGGGACAATTTTTCGACGTCCAAGTACTTAGACGACACAGTATGTTTCGTCGCCTAAGATGGAACTCAAGCGACAAAATGAATCAGTTTCGTCGTCTAGGTACTTAGGCGACAATTCTTAGACAACGAAACCTAGGAGACGGAATTTTTGTTGCCTAAGTATTTAGGCGACGAAAATACTTCATCGCCTACGTATGTTTTTCTTGTAGTGGTTTATACAAATGCTAAAGAAATCAACAAATGTATACATATAGATTTCAAACATATGTTATTTAATACATGCAAATAATTATGCTTCAAACAGGTACTTCATATTGATGCTTCATAGCATGGTATATCAATTTAAATAGATACTTCATATTCATGGTGTATCATTAACATATTTATACTCATGACACAAAGAGATGCAGATTATACAAATGCTAAAGAATTCAACAAATCATGACTCCAAGCACCAAAACAAACACACATATAACTAATGCACTTCTTCACTTAAGCTTCATCATTATTCAAGTTATGCTTATGCTTATTTCACACAGATAACTCGATCATGTCACAAATACTTATGCTTCATCAATCAATTAATTAACACAAACTCTATCATTCATGATCATCCACAATCCACATACACACCATAACTATTATAGTTGCAGACTAGATACTTACATTGAGTTTCACCATAGTTCAAAACAAGCCCAAAAATCTCCACGAGAACTGTCACAATCACTAACCAAAACCAGCAAGATAGCAACAGCTCTATAAGTTAACCACCATGAGAACTGTCAATCACTCTTATATGTTTGAATATGTTTGCAAAAGGAAAACCGGAAAGAGGAATCTAGCCAAACTACGTGTGATACAAATGAAAACAATCATAAAAGTAGATTACAATAAAAAAACTACAACTTCCAGTCTCACAGACCTAGTTTCGGTAAGGTAAAGTGATCTGGTCTGAGTGGGTAACAGAGAGGGAATGTGGAGTCTGGAACAAATGAAAAATAAACTATTATCAACCAAAGGATTCAAACCCAAAGATCAAGCTCCATGGATCAAAGTAAACATTTAAAAATAAGACCTAAAATGTGAAACAATCAGAGGAAAATTCATGAGGAGAGGCGAGGCAGCTGTGAGGTGAGGGGCTGACGTGAAACGATCAAAGCCTTCAAAGGCATCATCAGAGTCGTCGTGGGGCAAGGTCAAGAGTAAATTTGAGATTGATTTGACTGTTTGAGACTATGGTCAAAGTTTGTCCCTCCCTGTAGGTGTTTACTTTTCTTTAAGATTACCCTTTTGAGCCTACAGAATAATCATTTTGTTGTTATCACCACAAATCTCAGCTATCCTAGTCTAATTATTTCCTATCCTTTTGCCTTGTGTGTGAGGGTGCTCTTTATACAATCTGCAGAGCAGCTCAGAAACTACAACTACTCTGCTCCCCTCTAATGTGCAGCATAGAAGTTTCACTTTTCAAGGTTGATTGATACAACAGTACAAAATTTCTGTCCTCAAATGTGCAAAGGTTACTAAGAAGAAGAAAAAACTCATTGTCAGAGGCTCTCTACTTCATGTGTTCATCACTGAGCACATTTGTTTTGTTGATCATTTTCATTTTCAACTGTCTACTGTAGAAACTTTTAGGCCTCACACACATGAATATGTAAATTGGTGACACTGCAACCTTAGCTCCCTCATAGGATTATCATACCTGCCTACACAACTCTAGCCCCTCTACAACCTCAATAAACACCTCTTGATTCACTTTGATGTTGTGATAATCTGCACACCTTGATTGACTTTCAAGCATATGGTTAATTACTGATTTTCATTGGTAATGAGGGTCATCTAGTCTCTACCACCTAAATGCTAGTCTGAGTGAATCTCTTGAGATTGATGTTGATTGTTCTTATGAGATAGTGTATGCTTTGATATCGTGACCTAGTATTACCATACTTCACATTCTTGTTTCATGAGTTTTGGTCTATGCAGTATTTTCTTGTTGTTGCCACAGCTATTTCATTCCAGGGTATTCACTTCTGCTAGGTCAAATCTGTTTTATAGGTTGGGCTTTATGTTGCTCTTAGTCTCTTTTCTTTTCGGCCCCATATCTCTGAGACGTGTTTTAGAGGGAAAAATCTTCCCACTTCCCATAAAAATTGACCATGCTTCTTGGAATTCGGAGCGTGATCATCACTACCAACTCTTTTTGGGTTCTCCAGTGGTCTTTATAAAGTCATGGTGCGATGTATCTGCACCCGTCAGTGACTCACCAATTCCGAGCTTTACCATCATCAACAACTGCTTCGCGACCATCTTGTTTTCATGGCTCCAGGCTCTGAATCCGCCTCAAATGAGCCTCTTCCTCTACCATCAGTCTTCCATCATCCACCGTCTCCGCCTCCTCCTCCCACCAATAGTCAATGCCTTACTCATTTGGAAGAGGAGGTGGCTCATCTTCGATCTACGGTTGATGAGATGGCTCTTGACATGCGTGATGTTCGAGAGGATGTGGGGAGTCTCCTGGGTATGGTCACCAATATGCTCTCAATGTCGGGTCTCATCTCGTCTCCTGGCTGGAATCGAAACATGGATAGAGTCTTAGACCATTAGCACTATCGTGGGGATTAGGCTTTGCTAATCAACCACAAAGGGGGAGAGATGGAAACCTGCATGCGTGTTCTGAGGGGGAGTACTACTCCTAATTTTGCTGGTTTTTGATTCCATATTTTTTTGCACAGATAACTCATTTTCTGAACAATTCTTAATATTTAGCATCTGTTAGAAATCTGTTTTGGTGTTTGATGAACTATGTAGGTTAACATAGAAAATTCAGGATTGTTTGTTCAATTTGCTAGTGTTATGTCATGTTTGTGTGATATTGATTGCTTGCAGGTATTGTTATTTCAGTGCTAAGTTGTGGTTGATTTGCCAAGGGGGAGTTTGTAAGTAATTGGCAAATTATTCACAACTGTGGCATTGATACTAGAGAATGAAGTCTACGGACACTGGACTCATGGAAAGTATAGTATCCTATTTGTTAGGATAGGCAATTACCTTATCTGGTTAAGGTTAGCATTGATTGGTTTCATATCAATTAATGATATGGATCCGCTGCTTATCTGATAAGGTTTGAGTATGTTTGTCAAACCAAAATATATTGCATCCGAGAGATTCTACAATCAAACTGATTGATATGCAACTGAACTCTAAAAGGATATGGACATTAGGTCATTGTTACCCTAACCATATATATATAGATAATAGGCGAAATGGTTGGGGTGGAGATTGAGAACTAATTGATCGCATCGTATTTTGTGAACTCTATAGTGTGAGTTTTGTTTCTGTGTTTGTCTACCTTTGTTGTTTGTGCAGGTGTGTCTACTGCAAATGTTAGAGAGAAAAGCTTGCTAAGATCAGAATCTTGTTGTCTTGAAGAAGGAAACAGGGAGGTTTCCTAGCTTGACAAGGAGAAGTAGTTTCAAACTGTTTTTTGTTTATACTCATATTACTGCTTAGTCTTGTGTGCTTAGGGTTTGTAATTTGATTATTCATATTGTGTAAACAGTTTGGTATTAGTGATTCTTGGTTCAGTGTTTTTCATGAAAGTCCTGCATGATTTTTAACGTCGGTTGAGGTTTTCCCTGCGTGAACACTTCGTGTGTTGGTTATTTGTGTTTCTGATCTACGCATTTTATGCTTGATTCTTAACGTCTTTCTCTTTATATTTAGCTTTGTTTTGACCTTAGTATTATCATTTCTTACTTACTTTGTTGTTTTTAGGTTTTGAATAAAGGAGATCAATAAAGGAGGCGATTTGGAGTGAAAAGCGTGCTAAGGAGGAAGTTCTTAATTCCGGAGAAGAAATGGTCTTCAAAATGGTTACTAAAATGCTTTCCCACATGGTTTCAAGAATTGAAGACCAAATGCCAAATGGAATGGTTGCCAAAATGGTGGATAAAAAGTTGAAGGCATTTCTCCTGCGCGATCCAGGAAAGAGCAAATATGGCGGAATATATGGAGCAGAAATGATGGACGAATTTGGAGGATATTCCATGAAGATTTATACCTGATTTGAGGGCCAAAATATGTGCAAGAATATGCTAGATTCGGCCAAGAATTATTAGGGAATAAGGAAGGCAAGATTTGAAGATATGAAGATTTCCTTTTCCTTGAAGAAGAAGAAAACAGGGCAGCCAGATCACTTAATTTCTAAAATCCGTAGTAAATCCAATTAAATTCCAAATATGGCGTTCTTTATATGGATTTTATATCCCTTTGAATAAGCTTTCCAATGAAACAAGAATCAGAATTTTCCAAGATCTGAAACTCCGGGAAAACGCGTTTGAAGACAGACTGTCAGATTTACCCGGGTACATATGGAAAGTCTTATTTTGGTAGGAAAAAGACCTAATCTTCTTCTATAAATTGGGGAGCTCGACTCATTCATCATTATCACTTATCAAAGAGCCAAACCCCTGTCCAAGAGTCATCTCAACCTCTCCAAAACGTCATAGACCTCCAAGGAAGCCGCCTCTCCTCCACAAAACCGTCTCCACCACTCTCCAAAGGCCGAAGGCATAGCTTGGCAATCCCAATGTGTCTTCATCCTCCATCCATCGAAGGAGCATCAAGCACGGATTAGTATAGGGCAATTCCCTTACTTAAAAAGTGTACCATGACTTCTTCTCTTTATTCTTCCTTGTGTAAATTTACAATTACTATGGATTGGTTTCTTGAAGTTTTTTGGTTAGATAATTCTAATTAGTTTTGTATGACTTGTTTGGTGTTCTTCGAAATTAGTTATCCATGCATATTTGTTCCTAACGCTTAATTTGAATGCAGGGCAATTCCCGGTTTAAGTTATAATGTGTTGAATATCGGGCAATTCCCGAGTTTGGCACTTAATTCTGAGATATGCATGTTAAAACATAGCTAATGACTTAATTAGATACCAAATATGTTGCATGAAATTGGTTAGGTTATTAAGGGATAGGTAAATTGATAAGTTGATCTTGTAAATATTAGACTTAGATATTATTTTCGGTGACAATACATGTCTTGTAATTCTAAGTTCTTGATTGTCTACTTGTCTATGAGTGAAGCATGTTAGAATTTTAGGATTTCCCTACGTGTATTGGTAACCAACGTTTGTACATTTAATTTTGTAGGAAATTAGTTAAACAAACCAACTTTGCACCCCCCCCCCCCCCCATACCTTTTACTTTTGTGCTTACAAACGTTGTCATGCATTAATACCCTCAATCTCCGGTTAAGAACGATCCCTACTTATCAATGCTACATCTACAAAGAATGGTTTTAAATTGCATACGTGTGAGATATGTGTTGAGTGTCTACTTTGTGTTAATATTTGATGCATGTTTTATGCGTTGTCAGTTTCTGTTCTAGTCTCCCAAGGGCTATATATATGCATATATATGCTTTTGAGTTCCGCATCCATTAATGGAGTGCGAGTTAATGGAGTATAACTTGAGCAATGAAAAGGTGCGTAATTCGTTCATCGACCTATATATATGTACTGTTTTGAGCTTTTGATGATCGATGATCATATATACAGATCGAATTTAATTAATTAGCTAGGGGTGATATATATTGGTTGGAATGGTTGCTAGCTTTCTCGATCTTACTTTCTGATCATGGATCGTCGACTTTGATCAGCAGGCAGGTCGCATGGAAGCAGAGTTGCTTTGCGTACGGAAAGAAAATGAAGCTCTAAGATTCCTACTTGAAGCCATGAGCAGCAAATACACTCGACTTGAATCCCAGCTCCATGAAAAAAAATCATCAAGGCATGACGATCACGATCATGAGATGAGTATTATTCATCATATTTGTGATCTTCATCATGCAAGATTTAATGAAAACAAGAGAGCAATTAGAAGAAGTACCACGTTGACCACTATCGATCATCATCGTCGTCAGTTTCCGGTGCTCAATAGGACATCACAGTTTCTTGTGAGAACCGACGTACTCTAAAGACAATACCCTAGCTTGTAAGTTTGTTTGTACGTACGTAGCTAAATTAATTCAATTCACCTCTACGTGCATGCTTGCTTAATTAGGGTTGATTAGTGAATATATATATATAGTTATATACATTACCTACATGCATGGATTGCAGATTGTGAAAGATGGATACCAATGGAGGAAGTACGTACGGACAGAAGGCGACCAAGGACAATCCATCATCCTCTCGAGCTTATTACAGGTGCGCCATGGCTCCGACCGACTTGCCCTGTGAAAAAGGTCCAAAGGAGCATGCAGGACAGGTCAATCCTCGTGGCAACATATGAAGGTCAACACAACCATGACGCCATCGACAATAATAATAATACTGCAGTGCTCGAACAAATCATCTGGTCGTCTTCACCACCACCACCAACACCACAGCCAGCGGCCGCTCCTTCTTGGCCGGAGCCTATCACTCTCGATCTGACTCTCCGGCTCCAAATCCAAACCCAATTCCAGTTCTAATAGAGAAGATCGACAAGATTATTAACGATCACAAGTGTTCACCAGCTTCATCATCAAGTGAAAGTGAAACTGAGAAGATACACGAGTACGTTAAAGCTTGTTTAACCAATGATCCGAGTTTTAGTCTAGCTTTAGCTGCTGCTGTTGCCCGTGCTCTCCATTAAACCAATATAATGTAGCAGCTGATACAGTCATGCATGCTTTGCCTCTTCCATCAATAATATATATAATGGATCCATTTGAAAAATTGATTCCATTTAATAAACTTGACTTTAACATGCAGAGTTTTGGTCTTCAAGCTGGTCCATATTCAAATTGAAAAGCGTAAGTAATTCTGCATCTAACATTCATATTGAAAGTGTCTTGAATGCCTCCACAATTTGAATCCATTCAACAAAAATGAAAAGAAAAACATCATTTCAATCAATTCAACATTATTACGTGGATCAGTGAGAACATCAATACAAATACAAGAAGAAACCTAGAAACAACCACACTCAAAATGAAAATGGTGTTACAAAGAGGAAACTAACAAACTATAAGAGCAGGAGTAAAGATTTATTTGAACAATGACCACATCCAACAGGACAACCCCTAAACTTCATGTCCCCTCTCCAACCACAAGTTTACATATTTACTTGTACATTTAAAACAACAGAAGAAGAGGGGGGTAATCACTCCTCTTTGTATGATATTTCAGGCTGAAACAGAAACAACATCCTCACAAGCTTCTGCCTCGGATGCCTTTGCTGGTTCATCGGAGAAACTGGGAGGTTTTGGAATTAGTCCTAGCAACTTGAACATAACTTGATCGGCATCAAAATCATTGTTGGGTGTGGTCAAAAGTTTTTCACCGGTGAATATTGAATTTGCCCCAGCAAGAAAGCAAAGAGCCTGCTCAGGCATTGAGAAACGAACTCTGCCAGCTGACAATCTGACCATTGCTTTTGGCATGACTATACGAGCTGTGGCAATCATGCGTATCATCTCCCATATCTCAACTGGCTGCACAAGTATGGAGCAACATAAATTCAGATAAGTTGCTAAAGTCTTGAAAGATTGGCAGCAGGTAGCCAGGTTTGATACACACTATACACTACTGGATGGCTCCTGAAGTTTGAATGAAATAAACATTTGAAGAATCAAAATACGTGTGCTAATGTAACATTAATTAACATACCTAAACACATTTTACCTACAACATTGAGTATTTTCCAACTTAGGAAAAAAACTCCATAAGAGTGAGGTAAGAATTAAGACTTCACAACGAGTGTCATCTTCATCTTTCGGTCAAAGGAGGCATACTAGCACGATTCAATTGGAACTTATTCTTTCGTTTCAGCCATCTCTGAACTCATTTATGATTACCATTCCCAATATAGGCTAAATTTATCAGAAGTTCAGAACCAATTTTCTAAATATCAACTTGATATAGCTTTAAACCCGCACTTATAAATAACCCTTAAACCGCAAAAATGATTACAGCTCCATATAGCAAAAGTTTACAGTTGAACACTTGTACACTAACCTTTTGATCTTGCAGAGGTGTCCCTTTCACACTAATCAGCGCATTTATGGGAACACTTTCCGGGTGAGATGGAAGTGTTGCCAATGTATGCAACAAACCAACTCGATCCTCCTCTGCTTCTCCAAGACCTATTATTCCTCCTGTTTGAAATAAAATGATTTAAGCAAATACATATTGCCATCCAAGTAAATATCTGTGAACTATTTCAGTACCAAACGTGAAAATTATGATGACAACTACAAAGAAGCTTAGAATTTGGCTCAAGAACGATCAAGGTAACACAAATGATTGTGATTGGAACTGAAAGGGCATGCATCAGGTAGATAATTATGGACTTCCACAACAGTTGCATATGATTATACTCTAAATTCAAATCAGATTACCTGAGCACACATTGATTCCAGCATCCCTGACATGCTTAATTGTTTCCAATCGGTCATCATAGGTCCTTGTGGTAATGACATTGGGATAATATTCCCTTGAGGTGTCTAGATTGTGATTATAAGCTGTCAGGCCAGCTTCTTTAAGTTTTAACGCTTGCTGTTGTTCTAGCATGCCTAAAGTGCAGCACACTTCCATTCCCAAACCCCTGGAAGGCGAGACATCACAAAAGTCAACTGCTGTAAGAATATGTTGTCCAGTCTTCTACACCGAATAGAAAGCCTCTCACTCCAACTACATAATAGACACATGATGTATTATTATTATTATTACCTTATTTCTGTCACATATTCAAGAATCTGGTTAAAGTTCGTCTTTCTCCCTATCGTCTCCCTCCAGGCAGCACCCATACAAAAGCGTGTGCTACCAGCCTCTTTCGCCTGCAGCCAAAGAATCGATCACAACCGAACAGTCATTGATTCTAAACTGTTAATTAACTTAATTTAACTTTGTAACTCATGTTTTCTTCAACTCTACACAATCTTGTACATAAAGCAATTTCACCAATTGTTAAATACTGAAACTTTCCGATTCAATTAGGCTCAAACAAAGCGGGCAATAGAGGCAACATATGTACCTTCTTTGCTGCGTTGATCACGTCGTCTTTAGTCATAAGCTTCTGGGCTTTGAGTCCAGTATCATATCTGGAGGACTGAGGACAGTAAGAGCAATCCTCACTACATCCACCAGTCTTGATAGAGAGGAGTGTGCACTGCTGCACTTCTCTGAAATTATGAGCATTTCTGTGAACCTGAGCCTGTAACCAACAAAATTATATTTAAATAAATAAAGAAATAAAAAAAATAAAGAAAGAAAAAAAAGAGTAGACTTGCTTACTCCATGGAAGAGGAGATCGAGGACGGGAGAGTCGTAGACGGCTCTGATTTCGTTGCGAGTCCAGTCGTTCCGAGAACCGTGGAGAATTGCTCTCTCGGCTTCAACTGCAGCAGCCGATGAAGATAGAGACGAGTAGAATAGAGACGAAGAGGAAGGACGGAGGCCTCGTCGGAGAATAGACCTCATGGAGAACATGGTCTCTCTTCTGGGCGGAGAAACAGAGAGAGAGAGAGTGGAGAGTGGAGAGTGGAGATGAAGAAGGCGAGCTGAGGTAAGCTTCTGTAGTAGGTACAGCTCCAAACTACTGGGCTGGGCTGGGCTGGATTGCAGCCCATCAGCCCAACTAATCAACAAACCATTGTCTCAATTATTTT
Source organism: Geum urbanum (assembly GCA_946800695.1). Taxonomy (NCBI): domain Eukaryota; kingdom Viridiplantae; phylum Streptophyta; class Magnoliopsida; order Rosales; family Rosaceae; genus Geum; species Geum urbanum. The sequence continues at coordinate 320,787 of OX326998.1, read as the reverse complement.
CGGTCTGCACTTGTTAATTTACTAACTTTGCGCTTGTGATTGCATGCATGGATGAATCTCATGATTTATTGGGAAACCACATTATAGTCCATTTGTTTATGCCCTTTTTATAGTTGGTCTGAAGTTGAATTTTCTTCCGGCTTTTGTTCCACATCCATGATGCAAAAGCAAGCGAAGTCTCAAAGAACGTCTGCTAGGGTTCGAAATTAAGGTTTTTCCTGGTTCATTCTTTTCAGTCGTAGCACACTTATTTTTGCCGGAATTCTATCTTGGCGTGGAATTTGATCGGTGTTTAACCACCTTCAAAGTTACCTTATAATAAACTCAATATGCTTGTCAATGCAGTAAAATAGTATAGGGGTCAATCCACAGGGAAAGATGAGACTCAATATTCTAAACTACAAACAGACGCGAAAATCAGAAATCTGACAGACTCCACCACTGTACACTAACGTAATTAATTAAAATATCTAGACTCAACCTAAAATCACGAAATTAATACAGGACACTATAGACACAGTGGCGGACTACCACAAAAATTTTCAATTCAATCGGAGTTTGTTTGGTTATTGAAATAAATTCTACAAACTAGATTACGAAACTGAAACAGAAAACAGAGTAAGAGTAAAACGAGAATTCAATAATAAAATAGGTTAAGGGAAGTGCTATCCACCACCATCACTCCATCTAGACGACAAATGCTTAACTAAACAATGCAAATGTTATGAATGAAAGACTCCCAGGAAGGTCCCGAGCTGTGAACACAACCTATTACCCAATCCTTATGTTTACAATGTTAAAGGTTTGCTTATCAACATTGTCTATCCCTCAAAGAACCCGAAGTCACGGACTCGAATTTACCAAGAGAAAAGCATTACGATTTAGAAAGGGTTTGAGAATCTACAAGGTTTCATAAGTACACTACGGTCGTGTCTTACTAGACCTAGGGTTTCTTATACCAAGCATGTGTGGGTTCTACGATTGAAACTTGAGGAAGGTAATAATCACCAACAGCCATCAATTTTCTTAGAATTAGATTCCTAAACATGCATACTAAGCGTGCACTCAAAGCATACATAATCAAGAATCATCACCGTATAAATAACAAAGAAACTTCATTCAAATAACAAAAGCAAAACTTAATTAACGTGCATAAACAATCTAGATATCATGAACGGGGCTTCAAAACAGCCCCTTAACAATGAAGTCTAACTCCTCATGAAATTCATAGAAATTTAGAGAGAAGAAGAAAATTGATACAAACTCATGAAGGAAAAGCTCTTCTTCTTTCTTTTTTTTCTTCCTCCTTCTGTCTTCTTCCCGTTCCTCTTCTTCTCAAACTGCCGACCTCCCCCCAAGCTATCAAACTAAATATATATATATATATATATATATATATATATATATGCCTCCCTTCTCACGTCTCCCCACTAGCCGTACGTCTCTGCTTCCCCCCTAGCTAGCTATAAGCAAATATATATATAGCTGCATGCCCCCGTACGTCTCTGCTGCATGAAAGCTATGTATATATATTGATCAACTAGAGCTCCGTACGTTTCTTCTCCTTGCAAGCAATTCAAATACCATCCCATCTCTACTCAATCTCCCTATTATAAATGGACTCTTCTTCTTTCAATTCATCTCAATCCTTATTGCATTAGGAAAACTCATTTACACATCTTTTATTCATTTTTCTCCAATTTCTTACAAAACAAATAATAATATTAATTTACTTAAAAATGCAACAAAAGAACTAAATATAAAGTAATATTACACATAGAAACGTCGCATAATTATGCACCTATCAGAATACCCCACACTTAACTTTTGCTAGTCCTCAAGCAAAACACTAAACTATGACTCTAAAACAAGGAAGTAATTTACAAACACTACTCTAATGCCCTTAACAAATTTGTCTCAGCAATCTTCCAAAAACGGTAACACCAAGTCTCATATGTACAAACAAGTTACCAGAGATGACTCTAACATATAACACACATGCAACATGTAGGACAAAGACATAATCATGGTGAAAAAAAAAACGGTAGCATGCATAAACAAGTCAAGATTCAACCTCACATTGACATGCTCTCAAAGTGTATCACTGATATGTGTTTAAGGTTAACGCTCAATTCAACTACTTGCCAAATGGACCAAACCATATGCTTACTCTTGTGACTAATCTCCACAGATCAAAGGCTGCCATCTTGAGGATCAAAAGGACTTTCATGGGTTGTAATGGGGCTTGGCTCATAGGTTAAAGAATAAATGGATAAGGAATTCAAATATGATTCTAGAACTCAGTAGAGCACCAAATAAGAGACTTCTCGGATCTTACAACCATGAACTTTTGATTATTGTGGCCAGATTTTATTTTGTTGGGCCTTCACATCATTCTTTTCATCAACAGTTAACTCAGGTATCAAGCTAGACATCATAATTTTTTCTTTCTTTCTTTTGCTTTTTTTTTCTTCTTTTTTTTTATATTTTTTTCTTTTTTTTTTCACAAATAGCTTGATACCCCACACTTGTTTCTTTGCATCACCTTTCGACATTGTCGCCGTCTTCACATACATGTCTCATGTATAGCTCTACCGAGTCCTAGAACAAGGATAAAGATATAACTATTCTAAGGTTTAAGGTCAGAGATATGTGGGTGATGACAAAAAGTTTAAACATGTAGGTTCAAAGTGGTTAACTAAGGGGTGCACATCTTGTGTACACAAAGTCGGGACACAGGCTTATATGGCAATGGTGGTATCCCCTAAATGCCTTTATCACTTCCTCAATCAGAACATGTATTGACTATAAGTTTCGAAAAGTACAAGAGCAAGTTCTAGTAAACTCTAGAGTCCATTGACTTAATCTGTGGCAAGCAATTGACACTCAATCAAAGAAAACATGTATTTCTCATAAAGGCTCAATAGCTCACGGGTTAAATGAATCTCAACAAAATTTAAGCATGCCAAAAATCTGTACCATGTTAACTTGTTTCTATATCCACTACATGTCCACATATGTAATATATATCAAAATCATCTAAAGAAACTTGAATAACATAATAAACTCTTAATTACAATAATGGAAAATATAGAATCATCATTGACTTTGTTACGGGCATCCTAAGACTCTTATTTTTGGTATTTTCTTGACACTTTTTACTTTTGTATTTTGTTTTTCAATTAAGACACTAAAACACACAAGAAAAACAAAGAAAAACTCAAAATCACCAAACTTTGGCGAAGGACTCGCCAGACTCCCTATACTGCGCAACTCCACTCGCAAGAATTATAAAGAATTAATGACAGAGTGGAATGAGCTGAAATTTTGTGAGCACCAACTAGACACATGTAGAAACCTTCCCAAAAAAAAAAATTTCAGAAAATCACGAGACCTCTAGCTATAGGAAATAAATGACACGATACAGGATACTGCTTAGTACCGAAAAAAAAATGAAAAAAAATTTATACATAGACGCTAAAGATATGATAGAAACCCCACCCCACAACTGAAATTTGCATTGTCCTCAATGTAAAACAAAACTAAAACATACAATACATCAAACAAGCATGGAATAAGACACATAACACATCACAAATCACACTAATATGGAGAAAAATAAAGAAAAAGAGAAGGGATAAGAATTCAAATCTGGCAGCCAAGCTTCTCCATCAACATGGGTTGCCTCCCAAGTAGCGCTAAGTTTAACGTCTTCAACCAGACATCTTCAAAACCATCAGGTGGCTGTGGTCTTGGCTCGATCAAGTGCTTGGTCCTTAACAATGATGTCATATGAGCTCTACCAAGCAACTTGGGTACCCTTGGACTCCCACACACACAAGACTCCAAGTGTCTTCTTTCTTTCTTCTTCTTTATCCAAAGCCTCCTCCTCTTGAGTCCAACAAACAAGGTAAAGAGAATATCCTTGTTGGACATATGGTGATCAGGTACCACCATCTCAATATGCTCCAAAATATAAGGGGGCTCGGTAAGTAAATCTTCAAACTCAAGTGTTTCTTTGGTGCAAGGAACATGTGCGGAACTTGAGTTTGGCATTGATAGCTCATGTGGTTGTTCATGTAGTGGCAGCACCATCTCAATATAAGGAATTTCGATGGACTCCTCCTCAAGGAATTCGTATATCTCATCATCATCAAAGAATGCATCCCCTTCTTCCTTTGCAATTTCAACCCCAGTAGTCAAATTCGCAGACCGATATTCAAGAAGAGCTTCGAGCTCATCCAATTCTTGCTTGATCGGCTTCCATTCTTCAATTTTTGGCTGACTTGATCCAAGCACTGTCTCCAAAATATCCTCATTCTCATTCACCGAGTGCTGCATAAATTCCTGCATAAAATTATCAAATGTATCAATAGAAAAACAGGAATACAAATCATTATCACTAAGGTGCCTCATTGCGTCGAAGATGTTGAAGCGGATCTTCTCTTCATCTACTTTCATGGAGAGGGTACCATTGAAACAATCTATCTTGGTCCTAGCCGTCCGTAAGAATGGACGACCAAGTATCAGTGGTAGCTCTGATGGTTGAGGCTCTGCCTCCATCTCTAACACGAAGAAATCAGCTGGGAAGATCAACTTACCTACCTGTACTAAAACATCTTCAACAAAACCTCTGGGGTAGCAGTTAGATCGATTAGCTAATTTAATTGTAACACCAGTTTGTTGTAATGCACCAATATTCAAAGTTTTATACACAGAGTAAGGCATTAAATTTATTGATGCACCCAAATCAAGTAAAGCTCCAGTAAAATTAGTGTTACCAATTGTACATGGGACGGTGAACCGTCCAGGATCACCCATCTTGGGTGGTAGCTTCGAGTATAAATCAAGCAATAAAGGCTCAGTTCTCCTTGACCTTCGAGTATGCACGCACTAAGTACCTGCACACAAGAGACACGTACACTACAAAAGAAATTAAACAAAACAAAACAAAACAGAAACATAAGACACGTTAGAATATAAAGACTAGATCTTTCCCCGGCAACGGCGCCAAAATTTGATCGGTGTTTAACCACCTTCAAAGTTACCCTATAATAAACTCAATATGCTTGTCAATGCAGTAAAATAGTATAGGGGTCAATCCACAGGGAAAGATGAGACTCAATATTCTAAACTACAAACAGACGCGAAAGTCAGAAATCTGACAGACTTCACCACTGTACACTAACGTAATTAATTAAAATATCTAGACTCAACCTAAAATCACGAAATTAATACAGGACACTAGAGACACAGTGGCGGACTACCACAAAAATTTTCAATTCAATCGGAGTTTGTTTGGTTATTTAAATAAATTCTACAAACTAGATTACGAAACTGAAACAGAAAACAGAGTAAGAGTAAGACGAGAATTCAATAATAAAATAGGTTAAGGGAAGTGCTATCCACCACCGTCACTCCATCTAGACGACAAATGCTTAACTAAACAATGCAAATGTTATGAATGAAAGACTCCCAGGAAGGTCCCGAGCTGTGAACACAACCTATTACCCAATCCTTATGTTTACAATGTTAAAGGTTTTATTATCAACATTGTCTATCCCTCAAAGAACCCGAAGTCACGGACTCGAATTTACCAAGAGAAAAGCATTACGATTTAGAAAGGGTTTGAGAATCTACAAGGCTTCATAAGTACACTACGGTCGTGTCTTACTAGACCTAGGGTTTCTTATACCAAGCATGTATGGGTTCTACGATTGAAACTTGAGGAAGGTAATAATCACCAACAGCCATCAATTTTCTTAGAATTAGATTCCTAAACATGCATACTAAGCATGCACTCAAAGCATACATAATCAAGAATCATCACCGTATAAATAACAAAGAAACCTCATTCAAATAACAAAAGCAAAACTTAATTAACGTGCATAAACAATCTAGATATCATGAACGGGGCTTCAAAACAGCCCCTTAACAATGAAGTCTAACTCCTCATGGAATTCATAGAAATTTAGAGAGAAGAAGAAAATTGATACAAACTCATGAAGGAGAAGCTCTTCTTCTTTCTTTTTTTTCTTCCTCCTTCTGTCTTCTTCCCGTTCCTCTTCTTCTCAAACTGCCGACCTCCCCCCAAGCTATCAAACTAAATATATATATATATATATATATATATGCCACCTTTCTCACGTCTCCCCACTAGCCGTACGTCTCTGCTTCCCCCCTAGCTAGCTATAAGCAAATATATATATAGCTGCATGCCCCCGTACGTCTCTGCTGCATGAAAGCTATGTATATATATTGATCAACTAGAGCTCCGTACGTTTCTTCTCCTTGCAAGCAATTCAAATACCATCCCATCTCTACTCAATCTCCCTATTATAAATGGACTCTTCTTCTTTCAATTCATCTCAATCCTTATTGCATTAGGAAAACTCATTTACACATCTTTTATTCATTTTTCTCCAATTTCCTACAAAACAAATAATAATATTAATTTACTTAAAAATGCAACAAAAGAACTAAATATAAAGTAATATTACACATAGAAACGTTGCATAATTATGCACCTATCAGAATTGCAGAGGAATCAATAACGACGCCTCTGTTCAGGCTTTGAAGGATTTAATTCTGCTTCATCGGCCGGCGTTTATCTTTCTCAGCGAAACTAAAGTAAACGACAGGGAGTACATGTCCTGATTGCGTCTGGAGATCGGTTATAGGAATTGTGAGGCTGTGTGGAGTACAAGACAAGATGGTGTTGGTGCAGGGCAGTCTGGTGCTTGGCGTTGTTCTGGGAAGAGGGTTTGGATGTACGATTTCGATCCAAATCAAAGAATCACATCGATATGGATGTATGGCTTCGGATGGTTCAGGCGAGGTGTGGAAACTTATTGGTTTTTATGGTCATCCGGTGATGGCGTCTCGACACTTAACTTTCTCACTGTTGAAGGACTTAGTAGATCAGTCGTCGTCCCCTTGGGTAGTCGTGGGTGATTGCAATGAGTTATTGTCTGCCTCCGAATCTGATGGTGGAGGAAACATATCAGAGAGCCAAATGCAGCTCTTTAGGGACACTATAAGCTACTGTGATTTGGTTGATTTAGGGTACTTTGGTGTTCCATTCACGTGGAGGGGGAGAGGTGTGCGGAGCTGACTTGACAGGGCAGTAGGAACGCGTTCTTGGTTGGACATATTTCCTTGCTCTAGAGTTCGACATCTCCCACCAATACATGGTGATCATGTGCCTATTATGTTGAGAGTTTTTGCAGTGGATCCTGTGACAAATGTCCGACGACCTCGATGCTTTCGATTTGAGGAATTCTGGACTCAGCATGTCGGGTCAACCAATGTACAAGGCTGTACAGAAAATCAGGCAAACAAGTTTCTCTCTGAACTCTTGGCAGCGTATAAAGTTTGGAGACAGAGGCAGAGAGATCGTATCTTTGAGATCTCGGCTGGAAGGTTTGCTCGAGTCGTCTTTAACTGCTGAGAGTCAAGCTGAATATATACAGCTTTATCGAAGCTAGATGTATTGTTAGTTGAGAAACGTGTGTATTGGCAACAATGTTCCAAGGTTACTTGGTTAGCAGAGGGTAATAGTAAATATTTTCATCGGAAAGCAACGAATAGGCGTGCCTAGAATCGCTTAAATGGTTTGATCAATAATTCAGGTGTGTTGCAAACAAGTATTAAGGGCATGCAAGAAGTGGTGATAAGATATTTCAATCAAAGTTTCAGTCTTCTACAATTGATGAAGGACATATGATGGCAGTGGTAGAACTTTTGACACCGCGGGTTACAGAGGCCATGAATTTGGAGCTATGCGCAGATTATTTGAGAGATGAGATCCGAAAAGATTTGTTTCAGATGTATCCGACTAAGGCTCCTGGACCTGATGGTATGCCTCCTTTATTTTTCCATACTATCGGTGATGACGTTGTTGTAGCAGTGCAAAGTTTCATACGGGTCAGTTATTAAAAGAAACTAACTTCACTCATGTTTGTCTTATCCCAAAGATTCCTCAGCTGAAGCAGGTATCTTACCTACGTCCCATAGCTCTCTGCAATGTGATTTATAAGATATGCTCGAAAGCTATTGCAAACAGGTTAAAGGTGTTTTTGAAGGACATTGTATCTCCATTTCAGAGTGTTTTTATCCCTGGGCGTTTAATCATGGATAATAATTTGGTTGCCAATGAGGTGTCCCATTTTATTCATAATTGCTCTATTGTAGAAGGTTTCTTTTCTTTGAAATTGGATATGAGTAAGGCATATGATCGAATGGAATGGAAGTGCTTAGAGGCAGTTATGTCACGGTTGGGTTTTGATGAGAATTGAGTGCAGATTATTATACAGTGTGTCACTACAGTTCGATATTCTTTCCTAATGGGGTACCGAAAGGTTATCTAACACCTTCTCGGGGACTACGTCAGGGTGATTCGTTGTCCTCATACCTATTTATTCTCTGTACAGAGGTGTTTTAAGCTCTTCTTGAGGCTCGGTTTCGACAAGGACGCTTAGGAGGAGTACAAATCTGCCAAGATGCTTCTATGATTCACCATTTGTTATTTGCAGATGACTGTCTACTATTTGGCAAGGCTACGATGAAGGAGTGTACTACTATTAAAGTAGTGCTCGAAGTTTATGAAAAGGCGTATGGGCAGAGAGTCAATTTTTCTAAGAGCAGTATTGTTTTCAGCAAAAAGATAGACGAGGGAGTAAAGCATGACATGGCTGAATTGCTTAGAGTTGAAATTGTAGTAAAGCATGATAAGTACTTAGGTCTTCCTACGTATTTGGGGAGGAATCGCACTGCGGCCTTTTCTTATATTAAGGAACGGTTAAGTAAGAAGCTGGAGGGTTGGCAAGGAAAGATTCTTAGTGGTGCAGGTAAGGATTTGCTTATTCGGGTTGTTGCTCAAGCTCTTCCTACGTATACCATGAGTTGCTTCCTCCTTACGAGGATTTTTTGTGACTCTCTTCAGAAAAAATGTGCTAAACTTTGATGAGGGAGTATAGATGAGAATAAAAAGATATACTGGTTGTCCTGGGATTAATTGTGTAAACCGAAAGAAGAGGAAGAAATGGGTTTTCGTGATTTGTATGCTCATAATTTGGCTTTGCTAGGCAAGCAAGGATGAAGATTTATTAGTCATCCGAACACTTTATTTGCTCGTTTGTATAGAGCAAAGTACTTTCCTGATGGTGATTTTTGGAATGCAGGATTAACTTCTTCTCCATCTTCTTGCTGGAAAGGGATTTTTGAAGCCCGACAAGTGTTAAATCGTGGGAAGAAATGGCAGGTAGGAGATGGTTCTTCTATTCGTATTTGGGAAGACCCTTGGATTGATAGGTCTTCCTCTTTTCGGTCAGTGATACGTGGTCAATCTGGTAGGGTTTGGGTTTAGGAGTTGATTACTCCAACTCAAATGTGGAATGAGAATCTGATTTTGTCTGAATTTGATCCTGAGGAGGCTCGACTTATCATGGCCATCCCTTTGAGTCAAAGAGTGGTTCCGGACAGGCTTACTTGGTACTTTGACAAGAACGGTATGTACACTACAAAGAGTGCATATCAAGTTGCTGGTGAGATGTTATCATCTACCCCTTCTTCATCTACTGTTCATCCAGTTTCAATGTGGAAGAAAATTTGGAAATGTTAAATACCCAGTAATGTCAAAGTCTTTTTGTGCGTTTGGGACGTGGTATCCTTGCTACGTCTGAAAATTTGCGAGGTAAAAGAGTCTTGGTGTAAGGTTCTTGTCTGCTTTGTCGGTCGCAGGGTGAATCATCTACTCATTTTAGTAGAAAGTGTTCTTATGTGTAATCCTTACTGCGGGCATCATCCATTGATTTGGCTACGGTGTCGGGTATCCATGTAACTTTCTCAACTAGAGAATGGTTAGAGGAGTGTGTTCAGTTACTTTCAGCCCATGAATTAGAGCTCTTCTTTATGTTGTCATGAGCAGCGTGGAAGGAGCGTAATGCTTGTTTGTGGACAGGTAAGGAGTTGTCTAGCTCGCGAGTCTTGTTAACAACCACTTTATATCTATCACAATACAAGGCTGTCAATCCTAGGCAGGTTAAAGTCAGTCGACCGAGAGTATATTGGCAATGACCTCATGTTGAGTGGCTCAAAGTGAACTGTGATGGTGCTTGGAATGAGGCAACCAAGATAGGAGGACTGGGGGTTGTCATTCGTGATGATCAAGGGGCTCTTGTGGGGGGAGGTTCTTTTCGAGTTACCCATGCCTCTTCTCCTGAAGTGAGTGAAGCATTAGCCCTTAAAATGACCTGTGAATTAGTCATAGAGCATGAGTTGACTCCCGTGGTTTTTAAAACTAATTGCCTGAGCCTCATTAGTTATGTCCAAGCCGGTGGAGGGAATACATCAAGGTATAGTCGCATAGTTGATGATATTGTGGAGTTACTAGTTGTTTTGCCTAATTGTCGATTATCATGTTCCTAGGGAAGCTAATGGTGTTGCTCACCTAGTAGCTAAGCATGGTTTGGGGGTTTCCATTTCGTGTAAATGGAGTGGAACTGTCGCTCCTATTATGAGTAGCTTCATAGCTACTGTTTGTACTCCTTAGTAACATCTATAAAATAATTGACATCTTCCCTTTCAATAAATAAAAAAACTACTCAACTATGATAACTTTTTTGTTGGGTAACATTTCAGAAGTCCAGTCAAAAAAAAAAGGGGGTCATGGTTGGACTGGGTTGTGTGAGTTTGGGGTATACATTCTTTCTTTCTTTTGAACCAAATTCTCTGGTGTTTACACTTGATATCATAAAAACTTGAACTTTTGCATGCTCTTATTTTCCAAGTAAATTAGATTTCATAGTATACATTGGCTCTTTACTATCAGGTAATATCAAGATTTACATTCCTATACTATATGGGCTAGCTATATCTGAAAGGAAAAATAGCTAATATGAAAGGTTATAAGCTAACTAGCTGATTGCATCTTTATACAAGAAGATCCATCAGATGTGTGTTTACTAGCTGCGGCTTATTGGACGGGGACTCCCAACTCAATGCATCAAATCTGTTCCAAATATTCGATAAACCATGTTAGACCAGAATTTCCGGCGACACTAAAAAATAATGTCGTATATGGATCGATACTCGGCTTACCTTTGGGATATTACCAACGTTACTTTCGTATGGCGTGGATTCTTCTCCATGTCATCAAAGCTGATCATCCCCAGAAGGCCAACTTGATTTGATTGCTCAAGAGGTTAAATCGTTACGATTTGATGTTGCCACTCTTAATGGGAGGAGTAATGCGCTCGGACTCCTTTCTCTCAAGACTTCCCGCCGCTTTCATCTTCTCGTTTTCCTCCTTCAGTGCTTTCTTCCTTTCCAATTCAAGCTGCTTACGGTTTTCCTCTTGTGCTCGGACAAACATCCTCACAAAGTTAAGCAGCGTAGAAACAACTATATGACAGATTCCACATAAGCACAACGAGGATACATGATAATTTAACACATCAATATGTATCATAGCAGACTAGCAGAGGGTCCATTCCTTATCTTATGTCCACTTTTTAATTTGTTATTGTTTTGACCGTGAAACAGATAAACTTAAAATGTTAAAGTACATTTACCTTGCTCAAATGGGCAACGAGCAGGATCTTCCCCGAAGTAAAGAGACAATGCATCAGCATTTCTTCCCTGAAGACATATCCCATACATAAACATGCTTTAAAACTTATTCTCCTTCATGTCACAAGCAATCCATTGTTATACACGCAATTAATAATAGCAAAACTTGATACATACCACATTAGAATACAGTGAAGTCAAGGACCTCACTTCAGCTTCAGCGTGACCAAGGAACTCCTTTAGCGTCTGAAAAATTCCCGGTAACATAACGTAAAGTTAGTATTCAAATAATGACGCATATAACCCCAGTAAGAAGTTCATGCCCAGAGATATGTATGCTTGAAGGAATTGATGTATGTAACCTTGCAAAAAGTTTCTGACACAGGACCATCATTTTCTGATGCAGTCAACTCTTGCACAACCTTCTCCAAGCCTTTGCTAATGGCTTGCATTTCCTCTGCCAAATATTTCAATTGTATCTACATGATGATTGAAATTTCAGGTTAAAAATAAGGCCAATTGTACAAGAAATATATGGTACCCTAGGAATTCATAAAGGATAAAGACATCATACCTTTGTTGAAGCCTCCAAACTTGCAAGGTCTTTTGGAAAATCAAGAAGTTCTGGCAGCTTTTCCACAAGCACCTATGGTTTGTTAAAGATGATTTAATGAGCACGAGTGCAAAGAAGTTCAACATTCTAGACAAGCTTTGTTCAGTTTTGGAGTTGAATAATAACCAAGTTTTCTATATTGGTGCCTACATATTAACCGAATGAGGATTTCCTTTAAAATATATTCATGCAACAAAAAGCTGAAAATGGATGCCTCACCTTGCAGAGATAATGCATGAGAGTCATCTTGTTATTCCGAGCTCGTGTATCAGAGAGCTTTAGGAGACTATCCAATCGAAATCCAATAGCAGAACCTATGAAAATAATTATAATAAGCCAACTGTGGCAAAAAACAAATATTTACAACTAGTCAAACAAGAAATAGAACCAGTTTGATCCCAAGTATGTACTTTTTGTCTTATATTGGTGCAGAAGTAGATTATTGTATAACTTACTATATTTTTGCTACTACTAACAGATAACCCTCTCTAACTAGTATAACTTATTATATTGTATACAAATAACTTACTATAAAGCTAGATTACTGTATAGCTTATATATTGTACTCTTACATTACAACTCAAAGTGTGCTACGATATGTTGTAGACTTCCATATTATTTATATCAAGTAGATGTAAGCCGACAAAATTTACTCACCTCTTGCAGTTCCATGATTCAGAGCATTACCCAGGGAGAGAATGGTTTGCATGGTCCTTTTCAGCTTTTCCGAATTTCTGATCTGATGAGCAAATTTTTTGTGGTTTAGTAGAAATTTTTTTCAGAAAAAGAGCCTTCTAATCCTACGAAATAGAAGAAACTTACCTCATCTGCTACTGAATCGACAGTGTTCAAACTCTTTCTAAGGTCAGAAACCTGGAAAATGCAACACCATTGACAAGTGTATAACAAGAAGCACAACACAAGATATCATCAAAAACATCAAAGCCTTTACCTGAGAATGAAATTGTATTTTAAATGAGAAGACTCTGAGCTTGGCTTCAACCCGTGGCACTTTCATTAATTCAAGGAAAAACTGTCATAAATTGAGTGAAACAATTAATGAATGCATCATAAGGTAAGAGGTAAACAGGGATATTTATCGAGACACATACCTGTTCACATTTTCCTAAGCTTTCCTTGTCTCCATTATAACTCTGAAATTCCAGGAGTGAACATCATCAGATCAAATTAATAGGGAGTAGAACTTCTCAAGGTGATTAATGTGGAATAAAGTATACAACTTACCTTAAGCAAGTCCATTTCTTCTTTCGTTGGACAAAACTTAATCAGGTTCTCAACCTGATCAACATCTAATGCTGAATCATCCAAGGCGAGAACTAAACTCTGAAAGGTGTTGTTACGGAACCAATCACAGAAAATGACATTAGAGCTGGAATTTCAATGAGCCAAACATATTGCCTAAGATACAACTTACCATCAAATCAGGCAAGGGAATTTTAACTTTAGTAAGCATTATTTCGCAGTTATAAGCCCGCCTTAGCTCAATCTGCAAGAAACGATTATACCACAAGTAAATCTCTTTGGCTCACATGTCAAGACAGCTCCAATTATCAACAAAAACTAAAATGAGATACAAAATAACATGTAAATGCTAGTTACCAGCTGAACTTTCTCAGGTTTAGGTCCTGTGGTTCGACGGCTAGATTTCCCCCCTGAGTTTCCATGATCTGAAGTTGGAGTAGCTGCAGAGAAAAGACACTCAAGCTCTGACATGTCAAATTCTGGAGCCCTGGAACACAGTAATTGAATCGGATGTCACAACTATAAGATTCCTCCTTGTATGATATAAACGATATCTTATAATGAATGAGACATACTCACTTTTGTGCTTCAGCCCATATGCTCCCTTGCACTACTCTTGATAACTTTAACCAATGATATGGCTTCAGATTTGCCTTTTTCGGTTGAGCCTGATTTCTTGAATTTGGGCGCGATATGCCACGTCCCTTTGCACCAAACGGAACACCAGGAGGTCCAGGAATTGAAGGTACATTACCATTACTAGCCCTGGAAGAAGATGGTGGGATGTCACCACCAGTTTTTGCTACCCCCCTGGGAAGAGGAGGAGGTGGTGTGGGTGGTGGAACAGGTGCAGAATTTTTGGACAAAGATTCTCTTGCGGATAAAGCTGGAGGAGCGGTTGGTGGTGGTGGCGGTGGTGGTGCTGGAGATGTGACAGCGGAAGTTGAGACAGGTCTTGAAAGTAAAGGCGGTGGAGGTGGTGGAGGCGGACCAGATATGGCTGCTGACTGCTCCCTATTTTGCAGCACAGAAGAAGTGGGAGGAGAAACTTTAGAAGCAGAACCGGGGGGTGGAGGTGGAGGCGGAGGGGGAGGGGATGCTGCAATGGAGGTTCTGGCAGTGGACAAAGGTCTTCCTGATATAGGAGGTGGGGGAGGGGGAGGTGGGGCTGAAACTGATTTCTTGACAAATGACGGTGTTCCTGGAAAGGGAGGAGGAGGAGGCGGTGGTGGTGGTGGTGGTGGAGTGGAGGTTGAAACCGAGGTCTTGACAGAAGTTGTTCCTCGAAAGGGGGGTGGAGGAGGAAGAGGAGGAGGCGTAGGGGCTGAAACTGAATTCTTGATAGAAGTTGTTCCTCTAAAGGGTGGTGGAGGAGGAGGGGGAGAAATCGGCACAGAAACTAAGTAATTGAGTGAGGATGAAGGCGAAGGTGGAACTAAGTTCTTGACAGGTAGAGATGGCCCTGAAACAAAGGGGGGTGGAGGAGGAGGGGGAGGAGGTAATGCAGTTGCCAAGGAATGGAGGGAATCTAAAAATTGTAGGGGAGCCCCTACTGGCAGGGCAGCAGATGTGTTTGCTACAGTTTCATTCCTTGAAATTTGCACCGAGGATGGTGATTGTGACGATGATGATGATAGTCCAGGAGTGGGAATAGATGACAACAGATCAGACTGCAAAGATTTTGGAAGGGGTGAATCAGGAGCCGAAGAGGAGTTGGAAGGTGGAGATACAGTCGCAGGATGTGTGACTTGTTCTTCACTATTAGACGCAGCGTGATCATGCAACAGAGCTGTAATACCAAGGGCTGAGGGTGCACTTTGATATCTTGACATAGACATAGGTGACCCTTGCAAGGAGCTACAGTATGGAACTGGTGGTGACAGTGAAGCTTTATGTACCCGCTGAGTTATGAATTTAGATTGGGCAGGTCGTTGGAGAGCTACATGCAGTTCTTGGGGGCGTTCATTCTTCGTTCCACTTGCATTGGCATCGGGAGAGGATTCAAAGTTCAATATAGATTGCTGCGCAAAAGTCATATTTGTGGGACTCTTGACACTTTTTCCTGACTCCGTTGGCTGTGGTATAAGCTTAGCAGGAATTAACTCCGGTATAAACTTGTCTGTTTCGGCAGCATCAGCACAAGCACGACCATGTTTCCACATATCCACCAATTTGGTATCCGATTTATGTTTTGCAGATATTGGCTCCCGCAATAACTTGCCTGTTTGTGAAGCATGTGCAGGAGGACTGCTCTGGGCCACGGATGTGGGACTCTTGATATTATTTTCTGATTTAAGTTCTTCAGAAGTAGGTTGTTCCGTGCTAGAGGTTGAAGCAATATCCAGTTTCTGAATAGCTTTTGGTGATGCAATCCGCTGGATCACGTTAAGTGCTACATCTGTTTTTGGATCTAGCCAATCCACATTGCTAAAGATCTCCTGGACTTTGGCAAATGCCTCCACAGGAAGACCATCTTTCTCCTCAATACCAGGCAAATCAAGTGATATAAACGAAGTACCAGCATCCATCTCCGAGAAAAGAACCTGCAATCAGATAAAAAAAATTAACAAATAGAACTGTCGAAAACGATGATGAATAATATACAGTAGTGATTTAAACTAAACATTGGGAAAATCAGGATACCTCTGCTCTGAAATCCTTGGGAAAATGATCTTTGACATTCCATAGCATGTCTATTTCATCACGATTAAGCATCAAAATATTGGACCGTATGAAGGCCGTATTGAACATGATTCGAAACATCATTTCTTCACGTTCTAGATCATGATCCAAACTAATACACTCCAGAACAACATCACCTTGGATATGGCAATGAATATCAATTTTAACGAGTTCACAATCTGCCTGCACCAAGATAGGAAGAACTAAAATGAAAGACCAATTATAGCACTAGACTGAGATCCCAGCCACAGAAAATACATCAACGGGGAGTCAAAATGTAAACATGACATATTTCAATACATTTATCCATATCTCTATCAGCCTTTAAATAAACGTGATCAAAAGTACATGAGAACAAATTATCAAGAAAAAGCCATTTCTTGTCGAAGTAAAAGAAACAAAACAAAACAAAACGCATTCCAATTCATCTATAAGTGACAGTGAACTGCCTAAATCACCTGCTTGTAATATCGTACAAGTTTGCTTCTTTTCAGGGTAGAAAACAAAACTTTAGGAGTCCGATCAGCAGCCATAAAAGGATCTTGTCCATATATTCTAAATATTGGACGGCAACCACCTTCTCCATCCAAATTAGGAATGAATCTAATGATAATGCAATCCAATGTAAGTGCCCTATCCAGTGGCGGCCATTGCGATCCCACATTTCTCCTTGTTATATATTGAAGATACCTCAGTTGCGAAGGCATTGGATTCAGCGGCGACATTAACTGCATAAGTTCTCGAGGTGCTTGCTTGTAAACCATATCTAATGTCTTGTGCTCCCCAGTGTACTGCTTCCGGTAAACCAAGAGTGCAGCCAGCATGAAAGCCAATACTAACCACCCACCTCGTTCACAATGCATCAAAAGCACATTTTGTTGGCCGAGTGAAAGCCAGCTTTCACTTGATCTCAGAAAGTGGTGGATGGCCTCCATTGTAAGAAGTGGGCAACCTTCATAGTGTCGTGGATAGTCCATTACCGTCATGTCATACTCAGATAATAGGTTAGCAATCAGGCTTTGGTTCTCTCCTTCTCGGAAATTAAACACCATGAACGACGCATCAAGAAACTGTTCACGGAGTTGAGCCACTATGCCTCCTATGTAGACTCTATACTCGTCTTCTTCCAACACGTCCGTGCTAAAACAGCAATCAAAAACTGCATGTGTAGATAAATCAACTGCAATCACTTCTAATGAAAATTTATAGTGAAATTCTTCAGCCCGAGCGATAAAAAGTATTGAACTCAGATTTCTATACATATTAGATACTTCCAAAATCACTAATGAGGCTAACAAAGGGGAAAAAGTAGCATCTTTAGACATATTGAAAGCAGCAGCATATGGTTCTTCACTTCAATATTTTTCCATGTGTGGCAATGTATCAAAGCTAATGGAGTTCACTAGTATTCTTAATTGTGTGGGATCTCAAAATACAAAGTAGTTAGCTCTTTAGTAATGATACTAACAAATTAATAAATATCCCAAATATTAGAGATTAAAGCTACATAATATCAATTTAAAGAGAGAAGAGGAAGCAATACCATAAACCCTTTCGGAGATCTCTAACAGGCCGTCAGGCGGCTTCCTATAGAAGAACTTTCTGAACAGAGCCATTGTAAATCAAAGAACCCAAATTTACACAGCAAGATAACAAACAAAACGACCTAGAATTGAAGCCGCATTTGAGATATCACACGACAAGTAGCGAATGCATATAATAGTCGGAGTTTGCCGGGTCTCTAAGCAATCAATGCACTCGTGTGTTTCTGTTGTTGCTGTGTTACCTTGGCATTCACACTTAAAAAAGTGTGTCTTCGCAGACTTAGCTTTCAATCAAGAGAAGAGGAGAGTAGAAGCAGATACTCTTCCTACGTCAGACGATACCGGATTTTGTTTTAACGGAAAAACAAAAATGACAAAGGAAAGAGGATGGGGATAGTTAGATTTGTCTGTGATTGTGATAATGTGGTCTGTTGTTCTTTGGCTTGTGGTGGTGTTCGAAAGATTTGATTAATGTCTCTGTAGGTTATGAACGAAACGAAGGAATGACGACGGTGATGTGTCCTTGCATTTTTATTTTTCTTTTTCTTTTTTTTCCTGTTATTATTATCCGGTCTTTCGCTTTTTGCTTACTTTTACGTGCACGTGGCTTAATGAGCTTTTATGCAGAGACACTTATTGGATTTGGATTTTGGAATTTAGGAGGTGGGCTTTTGCTTTGATCAACATATTTTTAAGAGCCTTTAGATTTTGTGCCCTATATTTTGATTAAATTATGCAGAATTATGGGGTTTGTATAAATTTATGTTAATCCGCTTTATTAATATATGTTTTTGAACGGAAAAGAAGTATTCATTAAAAGACCTTCATGTCTGAATAGTATATACAAGTGACACTACATAAATTTTAATAGACTAATCAGAGCAAATACTACTTTTTGTATCAATTAAGCCCTTACAAATCTAACTAATTCGAATCTCAAGAGAATCCTAAGAGATATACAAAGAAGAATTGTCACACCCCTGAACACGCAATTGTGGTAGATATAACAATCCTAATGAAACTCGCAATTCAAGTGCGACGCAAATAAGCCGATTACCCAAACTCCCACACATTCGCAAGCATACCTAACCACCTAGATCCCATATGTAAATCCCATATCTAGATCCTAATCAGCTCCCTTAGGAGCCATAGATTCTGGCACATACCACAAGGCCCAAAAAAGATTCGACCAAAATGTCTTGTCCTGTCGCGGATAACTCACCAAAGGTCTAAAAACTAACTCACGCCTATGGGCCTAGGCCCGCCCAACAAACTCGCTATCCAAACTTCCACGGCACCGCTTCAACAAAACCTCGCCCTTGAATTGTCTCCCGGTCAACCAGGTAATCGCCGGAACTACACCAACCGGACCACCTCCTTCAAGAGCTTTCAAAAACCCCCACCGTCGCTGATCGGAAACCGATTCATTAAAGTACACTAACTCCTCTAGGAGACCACAAAGTCTCCTGAAAGCCGATGTACCCCGACTCCCATCGCCAGCCACCGCTGTCGCATCCAAAGTCGTCACCTCCACGAGAATACGCTTCAGTCACGCCCGAGCAAGCCGTAACCGCCGCCGCATAATGTCCAAGATGACACCTGACGAGATCTCCAAACTTGGTGAAATCGTCCATCCTTGACAACATATGAGAACACCCCTCGTTTGCGGGGAGATTTGGGAGGCGACACCGAAAAAAGGAGCCATGGATATTGTACATATACCTGGCTAATCACCTCTTTGTACGTACTTAACGGTCTGATTATATATCATAAATATGTCTCACCGCCACAATGACAGGAACCACCACCGAGAAAGCTCCAACTCCGATGACCAACATCACCTGCACCTCGATCAGGATAGCGCCCACACGCCGAACAGGAGACCAATCGGGCAGCACCTCAACAAAAGGAGTATACGCACCAGTCCCACATCGAAGAAATGATAGGGATCCAAGCCCCAACCACCAATAAATATCGATCAACTCATCATTAAATGGTACGCTTTCAATACTCAATCACGCCGTTATCCTATAAAGCTCGTATACTATCTCTAACTTAAGCATCGGAGGGTTGAAGGCGGGTCACGCCCGTCTCTCCTTAACCGTTGTTAAATCTTGGCAGCGAGAGCGAATTGGATTCGGATAACCGGCAGAGCGATATTGAAAGTAAAGCAGAAGCGACATCTCCCCAAAGAGCATTAGTAGCACAGTTGTCATTATCCAAAATACGATCTTCTTGTTCAATACCCGATATCCATATCGGTAACGGGTATTAACAGATATCACGTCAGAAAAACCCCACGACGTGAAGATCTCACGGTGAAGCCGGAGATTTTTTTGTTGCCGCCAAAGTATTCTAGAAAAACCCTAGAAGCGGCCTCATCGTTATTGTTCTTGATTTGGTGTGTGTATATATATATCCGCTTCATTAATTGTTTTCAAATAGAAGTATGATCGTTCACATTGTAGCGAAATAAAATAAATTTTACTACAGTATAAATTGTCCATCGAAGTATGATCGTTCATCGTTTTTAAGAACAAAACAAAATTTTCATTCAATAATCAGGAAACAGTGTAACAAGCTCTGTGAATTCGATCTCATCTACATATCGGACAAGGAGAATTACCCACACCACAATAAAATTGGCAGTCAAACAATCGTACATCTAATATTACATTGACCATCGAAGTATGATCGTCCATCGTTTTTAAGAACAAAATAAAATTTGCATTCAATAATCAGGAAAACAGTGTGACAAACACTGGAAATTTGACCTCGTCCACATATCAGACAGTAGTAGGAGAACTACGCACACCGTAATAAAATTGGCAGTCAAACAATCGCACATCTAATGCTACATTGACCATCGAAGTATGATCGTCCATCATTTTTAAGAACAAAACAAAACTTTCATTCAATAATCAAGAAAACAGTGTGACAAACACTGGAAATTTGACCTCATCCACATATCAGACAGTCGTAGGAGAACTATGCACACCATAATAAAATTGGCAGTCAAACAATCGCACTTCTAATGCTACATTGACAATCGAAGTATGACCGTCCATCATTTTTAAGAACGAAACAAAACTTTCATTCAATAATATATCAAGAAACAGTGTGACAAGCACTGTGATTTCGACTCCATATCGGACAATAGTAGGATAATTACGCACACCACAATAAAATTGTCAGTCAATCGTACATCTAATCTGATCTAATCTAATGTAGTAAATTATAAATATAAGGCATGATACAATGAGTAGTTCATGTACTATATGGCACTAACACCATATACCGGAATATGTTATGATTTGATACCATAATTAACGAATGGTTCGTATTAATGTATAGCACAATTATGTAATGCTTTGCCACATGTACCCTTTTGAAATTGTTGTTGGCGAGCCTTGATAGGTGTATATTTATGCAACGGTTCTATGTTTAATATTACTTTATATTTAGTGTCTTTGTTATGTTTTCAACATTTTAATAATGTTTATTTGTTTTATAGGTTTTTGGAAAATAATGATTAAATGATGATTAAATGGACTTTCCTGGGTCAATAAGGAGAAGCAATGAGTTAGCAAGGAGTTATTGGATCAAGTCCAATGATGGAATGGATTGTCAAAGCCTTAAGTCATTTGGTTTCAGCCCAATTTATGTATTTAATCCAAAACAAATCAACTTTGGGGATAAAATAAAAGACGAACAAGTTCACAAGGGCTAGAAGACTATCACAAGGCATACAAGAAGGAATTTCGGCAGACCAAGAGAGGGAGCTTCACCATATTTCGAAATCTTCATCTTCTCCTATTTTTCTGTAATTTTTCTTTCATCTATTTTCTCTTAGCTTCCATGGTTAGCATGAGGAGCTAAACTTTATTTGTTAGGGGCTAATCAAAACCCTAGACATGTTTTGATCTTGAACCCCAGTGATTTACATAACTTTTTGATGATAATTTATTCACTATTTTATCATCGTATGATTTCTTGCATATGTGTCTTTGGTTCGAAACTTAGATGTGTATGTTAGGATCTATTGTCTTGAATGTGTAGGTGACGATCAATCAGTGCATATTCCATAGAGATGAACAGCTTAATACGTTGTGTGAATTAGTTCCAAGGTGATGCAAGGGCACTCATCCATAGTAGCTCTAGAAGTCTTGTTGTTGTCTCAGACATCCTACAGATCGTAATGACTTAGTTTAAGTTGATTTTGGACCGATCGAAGAAGTACCATATCTCTTAACTTAAGATCAAGTTAAGCTAGGGTACATCAACCGGTTTAGCATGTCAAGCACGATGGTGTAAGGTGTATGCGACTTAATCACAGAGTGTACATGGGAAACATTCATTTGAGGTTATGTGAATTGATTGGGGTAGATTGGAAGTGTCTAGGGTGGAGAGAAGTGCCTAACGATCTTTTACTTTGATTAAATCGTCGTTTTATGTACTGTACTGTTTTCAGTTCGTAGTCTAGTTTATATAATTTATTTCGACATTCAAAATAACTCCGATTAGATTTAATTTTTGTGTGGTTGTCCGCCACTGTGTCTAGTTCGTTCAGTATTTATTTCGTGATTTTTGGTTTAGTTTAGGTATTTTAATTAATTACATTTTCGTCTAGTGGTCGAGTATGTCAGGTTTCTGATATTCGCGTCTTAGTTTATGTTTAGAGTATAGAGTTTACTTTTCCTTGTGGATCGATCACTATCTGCACTATATTGCATTAATCTTAAGTATATACTGAATATGGTATTATTTTTGATTGGTGTGTGACCACCGATCAAGCATACACATAAATAATCATTTCATTAGTTTTTCCTAATCGATTTTCTTTTGTTAATAAGGTTGGTGTGGATATAATCCAAATTATTAAACAGCATATTTGAAATTCAAAATTCAAAAAAAAATATAATAATGAAAAGATGAAAAATAATGGAAGCTTAGAGCACCCGCATGGGTAATTTAGAATAGGAGGAGCAATTTGAGGAGGAGCAGGCACTGTTTGAGGTGGAGCAGTCACTGTTCATCGAATAGGAGGTGCAGTTTCTGTTTTTCGCGCAGCGGTGTCAAAAAATAGCACGTGCTATTACTGTTCATAAATTAAAATTGAATAAATTTTTTTTTTAAATATTTTTCAACCAATCCATAAACGACACGTGTCGTTGTCGTATGAATAATTGAATAAGATTTCGGGTAAGATTTCCAACGAATGACGAGTTGACACGTGTCACGCCGACAGAAGGTTATCGGGTAAATAATTGTACAAAATTTCTGATAAGATTTTCAACCAATCACGAGGCAACACGTGTCATGTCCACTGTTCATGATCGGCTCTAATAATTGTATAAGATTCTCGGAGAGATTTCCGACCAATTGAAAGCCGACACGTGTCATCAGCTTATCTAATCACTTCATCTACACTCGGCTATATATTTGTTGATCGGTGCTCATCGTTCATTCACACCAAAACCAACCATATATTCCACATTCCGATAAGATGAATCCTTTTAGTTTTGAGAATTTTTTCCGGAGGAGGCGACAGCAACGTCGGCGAAATGCCAAAATTGCTAATGCTTTCATCACTGAAGCGGTCGTGGTCGATGCAATGTTCGATGACGAACCACCTCGTCGCCGACCAAATGAAGAAAGAATGAGGGAGTCAAGGGGACATAATCTGATGGAGGATTACTTCATCGAACGCCCCGTCTTCAACGAACAAGCCTTTCGTCGAAGGTATCGAATGAGTACCAATTTATTCAACCGTATAATGACGGATTTCTGCAACCACGACCAATTTTGGCACCAAACAGCTGACGCCGTCGGATTGGTTGGACTTCTTCCACAACAAAAGATGACAGTAGCTCTTCGTATGTTGGCGTACGGCGCAGCCGCAGATCAGTGTGCTGAAATAACAAGGATGGGTGAATCCACAACACTACAATGCATGAAGAAGTGGTGTATGCATATCTACGAGCTTTACGGTGACCTCTATCTCCGCGCTCCAAATGCCACAGACTTATCCCGACTTCTAAAGAGAGCAAGGCAGCGCGGATTTCCTGGTATGATTGGAAGCATTTACTGCATGCACTGGGAGTGGAAGAACTGCCCCACAGCTTGGCAAGGAGCATTCTCGGGCCGAAAGAAGCGTCCAACTATTATTTTAAAGGCGGTGGCCTCATATGACACGTGGATATGACACAGCTTCTTTGGGGTACCCGGATCACAAAATGACATCAACGTGCTCCACCAATCGGACATATTTGATTCGCTCCTTGCCGGAAACAGTCCGAGTGTAAAGTCAACGGTATGACTTACCACAATACTTACTATCTAGCTGACGGTATATATCCCAGGTACTCCTCGTTTGTGAAAACAATCTCCAATCCCCAAGAGCTTCCACAGAAACTGTTTGCCAAGAAACAAGAGGCATACCGCAAAAATGTAGAGAGGTGCTTTGGAATTTTGCAATCTCGTTGGGGAATTATTCGGCATGCAGCTAGGTGTCATCACCAATCGAAATTGAAGAGCATCATGTTGGCTTGCATTATAATGCATAACATGATTGTCGAAGAAGAATTTGTGGAGGAGGAGTTCGAGGAGTTGGAAGAAGAAGATCTTCAAAACCCATCAACTGCTTTCAATGTTTATGATGGGCTAGTAGATGAACAAGGTAATCGTATTCCTTTTGAGCCTGTTGGAAGGGATGCACAAAATGAACAACGATTTGCCGACCGTGTTGTAGATCTCCAATCTGCGTACATCCATGGAGAGTTGCAAAAGGACTTAGTTAAGCACAACTGGTATCTAGAGACCGGCGAACGACTTTAAATAATGTGGGTGTGTAATTTTAATTAACCTGGTTTGCAACATGTTTGCTTTATTTGTTTTTCCTTTTAGTTGTTTGAGTGATGTGTGTTTGATTTTAAGTCATTATGTGTTGTTGTACTGTGCGTGAGCTTTGATGGAATAAGAAAAGTGCGTTTTTATTACTTGAAAATTTAAAGTACATAATTTCAATCAAACCCTAGAATTATTGGAAATTTAAAGTACATAATTTCATAATGGAAAAACAAATACCAAACTACAGAAACAGTGGGCGATAACAATTTGAAAATGTTTCATCGCTACCATCTCCTTCCTCTTCCTCCATTTTCTTTAGGATACTCTCTTTTTTCTTCGAAAAATACCTCTTCAATTTTGGGGTCATAGCATCCGTATCCATTGCCATTATCCTTGAATCCTCCGCTTCGGCCCTCAATTTGTAGTCCTTCTCCTTAAGGGCGAGTTGTTTTTGGTACAAAGCTAGTTCAGGGCGAGATGCATTCTTTGATTTTCCATCATGCTTTTCAAAACCTCATCTCTTACCTCATTTGAAGATGAGCATGCTCTTTTTCCCTTTCTTTTGGCTTCCTTGGCCGCCTTCACTCCGATTGGTCTAACCGGACTAGAGTACACTTCTTCTTCATTGCTTTGTGGTGTTGGAATGACTTCATCATCCTCCACGTCGACGGGGGGAGGCATTGAGGTAAAATGAGGAGTAGTTGCGGAGTTGGAATATGAAGGAGGTGGTATAGTAGGTTCGACGGCCCGAAAATTTGGATGGTTTTTCATCACTTCCCAACAATCAAACTTGGTAAACTGTTTCTTTTTTTGTGCCACGTACCATGATTGAGCTTTTCTTATCTAAGGTGCCAAAAAATTGTATGTCAAAATAATATCTAGGAAATGGAGATGTCAACATTGATTAAAATAAATGTAATAGATGAGCTTTACGACAAAATTATTAACACTTACCTCATCTTGCAAATTTGAGCCGGATTGTACATTCCTTCGTGCATATGCAAGAGCGGTACCCCAAGTTCTAAAACTCGGCTTCAACTTTGTAAAACGAGAAGAAACCGCGGTTTGGGTCCTAGGCTCTGGCCTTGATTCACCATGCGCAAGCTCCCAATTTTCCTTATAATCGGCATAGACTTTTTCCCACAATTTGTCGGACTTTTGCATGTTGCCGGTAATTGGGCAAACGCTAATGCGACAATAAGAAATACAAAGTTGCAAATCTTCGGAATCAAGCCAATTGGACATTTTGTGAAGAGGAAGAAGGAGAAGAGGAAGGAGAGGATAAATTTGTGTGAGATGTGAATGAAATTGATGTAGTATTTATAGAAAAATACTAGGGTGTTATTTGCAATTTTTAGAATTTTTAGGGATTTTTTTGCAATTTTTTAGGGGTTATTTTGCAAAATGGCAGAAAAAATCAGAAAAATCAGAAAAAAAATCAGGTTACCGTTTCGGTTGAATCTGGACCGTCCGATCAGATTTTTTGATTTGAAATGGACGGTCCAGATCAATCTGACCGTTACTTTTTTTTTACTCGGGCTGCCACGTGTCAGCTTCCTATTGGCTGGTAACTTTTTTTTACTTTAACTGAAAAAAATAACCCTGCTGACGTCACCCACGCGCGTGGATGACGTCAGCATCAGAACGAGCAGCGATTGCTCGAGCCCGGAGTCAACGAGCGGTCGCCGGCTTCCCTTCTCCCCGGTGCACGTCCCTCCAGCTCCTGCTGCCGGTGCCGGGGCCCGCCTGAGAATCGCTGCTCGAGCAAGGCGCGGTGCAGGTGCTCTTAGCTATGGAGCGCGCATAAATACGAAAAATAAATAATGTAAAGAGAGGAAAATTGAAAGCCGGTAAACCCTAGGGAAGTGTGCGGCGAATTCCCGCAATGAAGTTCCCTCCCATTTCCATTTCGATTTGGTCCAAAATTTAAATGTCCACAGTGACTGTGCAACTGAAACTGGGTCCTTCATTCATCAATCGCTTTTAATTTTCTATATCTCAGTGAATCACAACAAGAAGAAAAACATCAACGACGACGATGTTCTGTCATCATCAACTAAACCACACGTCCTCCTCCGAATCGCCGATATTCTCGAAGAGCCAGACTTGACGGAAATGGAGGAGGAGCGGCGAAAGAGAGAGCAGCTGATGACGATTGTACGGTGCTAGACGCCGCCGCACCAGATCATTTCACTGTGGTTCTCTGCTCTCAAACGCCTCGACAACGGCAAACAACCCAAGTTTAGAAAACAGAGTACTACAGTTAAGACCTAAGAAGCACTGATACGTGTATTACCCATCGTATCGCGTATCAGATACGGATACCGATATGATACGCGTTGGATACGGAAGGATACGTGAGGATACCATATCTGATTTTCAAGTCCACTGCTACTCCAAATTCAACCCAAAGTTAAACATATCTGGACACGAGGGGAGATGCTGAGAGGGAGGGGCAGAGGCGCACAGATGAGCCCCATGAACCGCCACTAGATGTTGAAACTGGATCCGTCGCCGCCGTACTCTAACAGATTGGTCCGGGTTGTGATCGAGTACTTGTAGTATGAAGTACCTTCGGGGACAAGCAAGTTCGAGAGCTCCAGCTCCTTCTTCGGCTCGGAGACCCAGTCATCCAAACCTTGAGGAACTCGAACTGATGCATGAAGAGCTAATTAAGGATGAAGTGCACTTTTTCAATGTAAGGCTAAGCAAAAGATTCAAGCTGCTAAGAGAAAAGAGAGAGAGGAGGGAGGAGATGTTTCGATCGAGAAAGAAATTACAATCGTCGATCTCTGTTATTTAAGAAACAAATAGAAAGGGAACCAGTAGTGATGAGATTTGGCGAGCTCTAATAAGATTAAAGAAAATATCCCTGATTAAAAAAGGATCAAATATTGGCCATTCATTACATTCAATGGCTAAGAACCATGGTTAGGCAGAAATTAGGTATATGAAGTTAGGATAGGATCTAAGTCCTCGCGACACACCTATTTAGTATATTTTATAGAATACATATTAATATTATATATTATTTATTACGCATATCTTTTTTCTATCGTATCTTTTTTTTTTTTCAGTTTGCCGTTTCCTCGTATCGTATCGCCGTACTCGTATCCGTTTTGGTGCTACTTCGGTCAACACTGATGGCAACAAGGACGGAGGCGGCGGCTCAGCAGGTACCAATGTTTCTTTTGTTTCAAATGGCCTGTGTTTTGTTGAGTGTTGGACTTTTTTTGGGTCTTTCAGCTGGAAGGTGTGGTGGTAAAGAGTCGTTAAATTTGGGAGTGGCGTTTGGTTTGTTTTATGTGATTGCTGCTGGCCGGTAAGAATGAACTGAACAAGATGGTGGAGTTGCGGAAGGAGATGGAGCTGATTCTTGAGGATACCAAGAAGAACAAGACGGTGGATTTGGAATGCTCTAATGATATTGACAACAACAACAACAACAATCTTTCTTATTTCTCCACCGATTTCCAACAAGCGCCGACGTCCAGCATCTCTGGCAGCCAGTTTTCGCTTCACTCTTTTGGTATTGTTGCCGATGATGACGAAGTAGAAGAAGGACGAGACTGGAAGAATGGATCGACTCGAGGCAGAGCTTCAAACTGAGCTCGAGAGATTAGAGCTGCTCCACTTGGAGGACTCAGACGTCACTGACTCAAAATCCCCACATCACCAAACGATCAAGGTAATTAGATCTTTAATTCAGCTAGAAAGCTAGGGCTGTGAATTAGAATGTTAATTTGAGTATATATTGAAAATAACAGGAGGAGGAGGAGGAGGAGGAGGAGGAGGAGGAGGATGATGATGATGATGATGGTGGTGGTGGTGGTGGTGGTGGTGGTGGTTCAAGCTGTGGAGAAGTAATTAACGACGTGGGGGGTGAAGGAGACTTGGAATTATATAATGATGATGAATTTCTTTGGGGATGTGGAGCGTGTCCGGTTGAATTAGAGAGAAAGTTACATCGAGTTGTTGGAAGAGAGACAAGCAGCAAGGATAAAAGAACTCGAACTTGCTCTGCAATGTGCACAGCAGAAGCTTCGCGAGAAAGAAATGGAGGTCTCGTCGCTTCGTGATGTAAAATAACACTGCAAGACTTGAGTGGAACCATGAAGGCTAAGGTGATCGATTAAGCAAAGCTTCAAAATGTACAGAGGGCCAGAGCTAGCTAGGCTGAGTGTCGTGAGTGAGGTGGTCTTTTGTTCTTGTCAAGTGTGATACTACTATAGTTTTTACCATTCTTTCCATTTTGAAGAGTGGCTCTATCGCTTGGTCTTTCAATTGTAGTCAATTGTGATAGCAGCAAAATCTTTTCTACTTTGTGATTGAATTTGTTGTTTTTTGATATATAAAGTAAGAGTCATGTTTTGGTGGTCAATAAATTACGTGATCAATTATCATTAAATTTGTATCCAACGGTGGTTAATTAAAATACAGTTAGAGCATCTCCAACGACTCTTGTAAACTAACAAAATTATCCATTTTAGAGAAAAACACACTCATTGTCAGCTCCAACAGCTCTTGCTTGTATAATTTCTTATATTCTACAAAAAATGGAAAAATTGGATAGAGAGTCCCTAAATCTATAAAAAAAAAAACTCAAAATTTGCATATCTATCTATAAATCTCTAAAATCTAATGCTTTCATGTGTTTTCTCTCTCTTTCTTCATCTTTTCTCCATATTTGTCATTATCTTTCATCAAATTTAATACATTTTATGGCTTAATTAAATACAAACTTAATAAAAAAAGATATAATTAATATTAGAATCATTAAATTATAGAGAAAACTATTAAAGTTTGGAGAACTATATAGAGGAGCTGTTAGAGTTGTCGCTTTATTTTAGAGATTTTGTGTTTTCGTGTTCTATAATAAAAACCTTTTACAAGAGTTGTTAAATATAATGATGATTGATTACAACTGATTACATAATTCATTGACCACCATAACATGACTCAAACTCCCATACAGTAGTGTTGATTTTTTTTTCTTCACAATTTTGTTCCATTTGGAAACAAAATGCATCTCCAAGAAGAGCAAGGGTTCCAAACTCCCAAGTACCAATGGAGTTTTTGGGCCAAAAAAATTAGTATAGAGCCCAATACAGCAAAAATGGATGATGGGCTTGGTATTGGTCTTCGATACTTTGCATCGTTGGGCTTGAGCCTACTACAGTTGGCCTGAAGCTGTTTCTGTTTCGGTGTTTGCCTTCAAGGTTGGTGTAATGGTAGGTGAAGCTTAGCTTGAAGTTTATTATATTATTGTGGTTCAAGTGCTCGAGGTAGAAGGTCAGACACACATGGATTTGATTCTCATGGGGCTGCTGATTAGATTATATATATATATATGGGAGTGGTAACTCTAACTCACAGGCACTTGTCAATTTCTCCTCTAATCTTGAACTAAAAAAAAGTTGATGTAGTGCTAATTATTTTTTCATTTTTACTTTTCATTTTAGCCTCATTTACATAATATGTATGCAAATCATTATTATTCATAACATTAATAAAAAAATTAATAGCAAATTAGACATAATTTTTGTTGTTATTAACGTACATTTTTTGCTCAATCACATAAATTTTTTTTGACTCTAGCTCTATCTCTTAATATGCAGTATTATACTTGTATGTAAATTACGAGAATATAACATATTAAATAATAAACATATTTTTCGAAACCCTCGGGTCTTATCCAAGCATTTTGTTAACCAAATAAAATATGGAGCATAATCAATTATACAAATAAGCATCTTTATACTTAGCAAAAAGAATAAAGCAATCTTTCCTTATCTGGTCAGTGGGGCCAAGAAGGGTACAAGATCATGACAAAAATGGAAGAAAAATTAACACTACATCATGTATTTTTTTTAATATGCCTAATTTTCTCTTAATTTTTTTATTAATGTTATATAATAATAGTGATTTGCATACATATGAGACTAAAATAAAGGTAAAAATAGAAGAAAAAAATAGCACTACATCAATTTCTTATAATTCAAAAAAAAAAATTAGACAAGTGGATGAATTTCACTCACCCTCGGTGAGTTTAAACTCATATATATATATATATCGATCCCGTAAGTTGCATTATATAAATGCCAAAGTGCAGAGCAAGCAGCCAGAGTCAGTTGGAGTGGTGCAAATGATATAAGATCCACAAGTGGCTGTGGTAGGTGATGAGTTTTTGTAGTTGGTTGTTTCTAGGTTTAAGTCCTTGTTTAATTGGCACCAACGATATTGACCGAGACTGTTTTTTTGTATCGCTTTCACACCGGAGATTCCTGCCCTCTGTAGTTTATAGGTTAATTTAGGACCTGAAATCTGTGAAGAAATAAACACAATAAACGGTAAAATCAGATACAAAGACTTATCTCACAACCTGAGCTCAATGCTTAACCAACAAAATGAATCCATCAACTAATTAATGAAAACGTGATCGTATCCTATCTTCATTACTGTCATATCAGAATTATGAATGGATAGAGATCGATATTTTTTGTGTGCATGTGAATGAATCATGCATTTTTTGCACGTTCTTTTTTTTTGCGTGTTATTTTTTTGCATGTACTGAATATATATATATATAGAGAAGATTTTGCAAAGAAATCCTGTCGAGTTTATATTTGTAATAATTCGTAATCAGTTGACATGGAAATAAAGTGTCGCATTTTCCATATAGATATAGGTACTGTAGTTAGAAGCCGAAGACTTTTGTAGTTCTGGAATCATGTTCATCGAACTTTCCCACCAAAATGATTTAAGCAAATTAAGGAAAATAGAATTTTCAATTTTACATGATGGGCATGTCATGTCCTTTCCTTCCAGTGTAAACCGTGTGGGGGCTCCACTCAACTCAACGTGTCCGTTCTAAATAAGATTCGCACGCTAAAGCAATCTCTCTCCTTTCTTCTCTTTCCTTACATAGAAGAAAGAAACAGAGCCATTTCGCAAATCCCATAGCTTCAGTTCAGTTCTCTCTCCTTTTCTTTCTTCTTTAGTTTAATTTCTTTCTTCTGTTCTTGATCATTTGCGTCAGTCAATCTTGGGCGTTGAAAATCTTAGAGGGGGTCACAGATTAAACATCTTTTTTTCTCTTATTAGTGCTGCGTACGTGCTCCTCTGTTCAAACGGTTTGAATTAAACCAGCAAAGCCCAGCAAGGAAACAAATCCGAGGTAGTTATTATTTGACCTTCTTTTCCTCTCTTATTTTTGAATCGATCGTCATTAATCTTTATAATCCCCCCCCCCCCTAACTACGTTTCGTACCCAAATCAAATCCCACCCCACACCCATTTGATTGCTTGCAAAAAATGACTCGTATGAGAAATGTGATTCTTCTTGTTCTTGTTGTTCTTGTTCTAACAAGTGGGAATTGCAGCTGCAGTAATAGTAGACACATTAACATGGCATTGAAAGAAGCAGCAGCATCGTCATCGTCATCGTCGTCGACGTTGACGCTGGAGAAGGTGAGGCAGGCATTGATAAGACAAGAGGACACTATTGTGTTTAGGCTGATTGAGAGAGCTGCCTTCCCTTCCAACTCTCCCACCTACAACAACCTCACCTTGCCTTCTTCACCCTCCAATAATTCTTTGTTTCATTTCATTGTTAAGGGCACTGAAGCCCTCCAATCTCAGGTCTGCGCTTTTCATGCTTCCAATCACGTGTAGTTTTTTTTTGTCTGCACTGAAGTCCAAAATGACATTGTCGACTAGCTTTCATCTCTTGTCATACTCATTTTTGTTGGGTTGTGTTATGTTAATGCAGGCCGGTAGATATGTAGTCCCTGAAGAACTACCCTTCTTCCCT
Source organism: Geum urbanum (assembly GCA_946800695.1). Taxonomy (NCBI): domain Eukaryota; kingdom Viridiplantae; phylum Streptophyta; class Magnoliopsida; order Rosales; family Rosaceae; genus Geum; species Geum urbanum. Next base: position 288,452 of record OX326998.1, on the reverse strand, counting down.
GAAAACTTACCACCTTCACTTTTGCCGCCTCCTGCCGAGCCACCGGTAATTCTCTACCTACATTTTTATTTGTATTTTACTTTTTAAAAACTAATGTGTACGTACGTACATTGTATATATACGTATAGGTGTTGCATCCAGCTGCCGCTTCGATTAACCTGAACAAGAAGATACTGGATATATATTTGAACCAATTGCTTCCTCTCTTTGCTGCATCTGGTGATGATGGTAACTATGCAGCTACTGCCTCCACTGATCTTGATTGTTTACAGGTAAACGAGAAATCGATAATTTCTAAGTTGTGATATTAGTTTAAGATCAAGGTACTTGAAACTGATGGAGGGTTTGGTGGTGCAGGCAATCTCTAGAAGGATTCATTATGGATACTATGTTGCTGAGGTCAAATTCAGGGGTGCACCTCAAGATTATGAGCCTGCCATTCGAGCTCAGGACAGAGAAGGTTTGATGGAACTGTTGACATTTACGGATGTGGAAGAGATGGTGAAGAAGAGAGTTGCCAAGAAGGCAGAGGTGTTTGGGCAACAAGTGACTCTGGACACAACCAACACTACTACTACTAATGCTCCCCCCACACAGAATGGAACTGCAACTGCAACTGGAAAATACAAGGTTGATCCGGCTATGGTTTCTCGCCTCTATGGAGAATGGGTAATGCCACTCACCAAGGAAGTTCAAGTCGAGTACCTTCTTCAACGCCTAGACTAGACACACATACAAAATTGTTGGACTACATATTCATGTCACATGTTCAGCCTTGTTCATCTGGTCTAGTTTTGTGTCTGGAAGGAGACTGAGGTGTATTAAACACATTCGGATTTTATTATGTTTCAAAAAAATAGTAAACATCCGTCCTTAGCTATGATCTCGAATGTGTAATGTGCTACTATTAACTGTATCTGATAATCTTGAAATGGCAAAAAGGAAGCATTGCCCAAATTCATACTTGTTTTTCTTTCAGAAGAAGAGCATTGAACACAGTCTTCTTTGTTCTCTTCTTTTGCTTGAATCACTCTCACATAAATGGCTCTCTCGAAGCTGTTGGCAACTGTAGCTCAGGCTCAAATTCTGGGAGTGGAGAGAAATAGCAATCGACCATGTCGTTAGGCACTTCTCTTAAACTAGGCGGGTCCCACTGCAGAAATCAATCATATGATCAGAGATTAGACAAATGCTGGATACCAACGCCACAAGGCTTATTATGAACACTAAAAGGTACCTTAGGTGCAAAGTCCTTTTCCACTAATCTTGCCCGAACACCCTATACAAAGTACATATGGAAACAAAGCTCAATGTATAATCCAGATTGAAGAGATATTTCATTACATGAATGAATATATGAAAACACCATACCTCGCAGAAATCATTAGACGCCCGTTTGGAAATTCCATTAGTGGATATTCGGTACTCACGAGCCAGACATTGGTGAAGAGATTCAAATCTGCCTTCGCGTATCTGAATGAGCCACTGCTAGTTAGGCATGCAGTTGAAAAGAAATACAGGTCCATAACAATAGTAACTTGCTTGGAAGCAATGACTCACAGATCGTAAAGACACTTTCAAACTCAAAGGCGGGGCTTCTTTTAGTTTCTGGAGGGATTTTGTGCACCAGTGCTCATAAGTATCAGCAGCTTCCTTTTCCTGACCAGTTCATTTACAACACTTCTAAGGTATATACCAAAAGTAACTTGCAGCAGATGTATAAGCATACTGTTTTGGTTTAACAAAAGATAAATCATGCTTACCAAAGCATCGATAATTTCCTCAACAGTGTCATGGCTGAAACATCTATCAATCCCTTCAAGCCTGAGTCAACATGACAATTGAAGATAAGCAAGACAGAAATACAGAAGGATTAACATAACTGTAGCGATGAAAAAAAAAATGATAAAAGAAGCCTGCCAGATCAAGGAATATGTGATAGATAATTACTTTGTGAGTATACTGCTCCTGTCTTGATAAACAAGGTCACCATATTGTGCAAGAGAAGCTTCTATTAGAGATGGTTCATCTGTAACCAATTTGCCCACACGTTCTTCAACCAAAGCAAGCCTCTGGCAGGAAAGGTATTGACGATTACCAAGTGCAAACTAATGATGAGATAGTAACAAGACGAGCAGATGAATGAGAGGAGAGAATACAAACAGCGTTTAATGTATAATGCGTAGCAAGGCCACAAGCAATCATCTCTACACCATTGAGCGTGTCTCCCGTAAGAGCCAAGTATTCTCCTGCAAAAATCGAATCAAGAAAGACAGATAATGATTTAATCTATTCTACATAAATAATGTAAACATCAAACTGATCTCTTCAACTTTTAAGATTATGCGTTACCTAAGTAGCCAGGTAAACGAGAAAGATAATAGGATGCTCCTGCGTCAGGATGAAAACCAATTTGAGCCTCTGGACTGGCAAAAACCTGCAAAAAACGGCGCACATTAATAAACAGTGACACAAACCTGCAGAATTTTTATTCTTTATCAGACAGTTGGAAAATGCTTCACTATAAGTTAGCACTCACATATCTTAATTCACTGAGCATGTTGAAATATGTATGTGTAGGGGCACTGTGAAACTCATTATTTAAGTAAGTAGCAACAACTTACAGTTTTATTGGTCACCACACGAAACATTCCTGGGAGAGTAATTCCAGTGCCAGCTCCCATAGTTATACCATCCATGATAGCTACCTGCATGAATTCTGATTAGATGATCATTAAAAGCCCGTTTAAATTTTATCTAGGCATTATATTGCACATTCCTGCTAATACAATTTGCTAACATGTCGTAAAGCTGAGTATGCTAGTATGTCACAATCTAATGTTATGGAAATCAATTACATCGCACATATATACATAGTAGCTTCATTCGTTTATCAAGAACACTGGTACAAGTAATCAATAGAAGCTTTGAATTTGATATCAACTCACATGTGGCTTCAAGTATGTTCCTAGAATATAAACAAACTTATACAATGTCTCGAAAAACTTTTTGCATTCCTCCACATTTCCTGTTAAAACAAATGAAAAGAACACCAACATGTCACTTAAGTTTTCAATAGAAAACACCAGACGAAGTTGAACCGAAAGAAGTAATATAAATGTTATACCTTGATTGATTAGTTGAGATAGTGTAACAGCATCTAAGCCAGAACAGAAAGCTCTACCACTACCCTTTAAAGAACGAAGACAACAAATGAGACTAGCTGTATGTAAAGTTCGAAACTTGAGAGGGAGATTGATCTGAAAGATTATACCTTCATCAACACAAAACCAATATCTGGGTTATCTTCCCATGATTCATATAGCCTCTTGAGTCGAGATACCTATACAACCCAAAAGAAAAGAACAATCTTTAGATGATGGTAATCGACAATGGAGAGTGAGAGTTGAAGCAGAGAGAAAGAAAAGGGTAATAATAACCATGGCAGTGTTGAGAGCGTTGAGTGAAGATGGTCGATTGAGAGTGGCTGCTCTTGACTTGGTTCTTCCCTCGACCATAACCAAATCTTGAACATCGTCGTGAAATTGGGCATAGCTTGGTTGAGCAGAAAAGAAGGCTCTGGGATGATGAGAGCCATGATGTCTACTGACACATCTCTTTAGAGCTTCCAAAGCTTTGGCTCTCTGCATCTCTCTCTCTTCTGGGTTTCAGTTTCAGTCTCAGTCTCAGTTCGAGCTAAAACCCTGAACCTGAGCGCAGCGTTTTTACTTTAAAAGAACTTTGATCTGATCAATCACCATCGTTCTCAACCGTTGGATCCTCCTCCGTCTTATTATTTCATTTCCGCCTTTTTAATTAAAATTTTAATACAGATAATAAGTAAATAATTTTCTGTCAATTTTGTAATTCGAAAGAATCAAAGCTCACATAAACAAGTAACTCTTTTTGGTTTGTGCTTTTAACTTTAGAAAACACCCATGTAACTTTACATTGCATCAGCTCATTCATTCACATTCTTAACTGAAAATCATTTTGTCACTGATGAATTTGTCAGCTCGAAAAGGCAGCATTAGCTTCTTCTTTTCCCAACTCATGAACCGGCACGGCGTATTCCGATTCCCAGTCAGCATCAAACACTTGTTGAAGCTGAGACACAATGGCAGAGTTACTTGTACCAAAGCTGACACCTGCTGTTGTGTAGAAGTAATCCCACACAAGATTGCTCGTCCCAATGTTGGCTCGAACGTCGCTTACTGCATACTTGCCGTGGTTCACTCTCGTATAACCAGGGTATGTGTGTCCGGTATGACTCCCGTTACCAGTAGTGGCAGGTCCCGTCGAGTTGAATCCCGGGACTGTATAGTACTTGATCTCAACTTTCCCGGAGCACTTGTTATACTTGGACGAATTGCAGAGAACATTGGAGTAGAGTAGAGATTTCAGATACACATCTGTGCTGTCGATAAAATGTGCCCAGTGTGCTACCAATAACTTCACCGTTGCTTTCTTCGCGAAAACCACCTTATCAAATTCAAATAATTTTGTTAAAAAGTTTTACTACATGGAAGCAATAACAAAAGTAGTAGTGAGGCAATGAATTAAAGTTCCCTCTGATATTGCAGAGGAGAGTGATGCCCAATAAACTGTTTCCTTCATAAATTGGCACTGACCAAGCCAGTCCATGGTACTAATCCTAACAGTCCGTCCAATTCCTACAGATTTAATAGTCTCTATCCATGCTTGTTCATCTGCTTGGTACTTGGAAAATGACAGCTACAAACCAAAAGTAATCACAACTGAGAGCACTTTTCCTTCTCATTTACATGTAACTATGATATGTAAATTAGAGAAGTTCAGTACTACACAATGAATTACGAAATGAAAAGCGTCTTATATGTCGAGAAGTCAAGACAATTACCTCTGGTGGAACAAAAGAAAGATAGCTGGTTTGAGGTTGTGAAGTAGAATCATTATTATGTCCAGGAGTCTGGAGTGACGATTTGAACATATAAGGGTCTGACAGTATGGGGTATCCTGCTACATGGTCAGTCTCTACAGTTCTAGGTAGAGGTGATCTGCATTAACATGATTGGGCATGCAAGAATAAACTGTCACTAGATTGTGTATTTAAACAAGAATCGAATTTAGCTCCCATCGCAAAAACATACCTCCACCTTGCTTTGCGATCCACATAGTGTGACCCGCAAGGAACTTGTCTCTGAGTCTGCCACTGTTTATCTGTCACAGTTGTTGTGTAAGAGTAGACTTCAACATTTTCCGCTATTTCCGGACAACCAGCCAAGTAGATTCCCACTTCCTTCACCTACAAACCAAAGAAACCAAAAACCATTTCATCACATCATTCACATCATGTGGAAAATTGAAGTGAACCATACGAAGTCGGAGCTAATAAAATAAACTTGTTAAAGAAGCAAATTCTCTACTTGGGGGAGAGATTTCCAGTCATTGTTAGCAGAGCCAATATACACGTCTCGCCGATCTGATATCCAAACCTTGGCATGAACTATGCCAGAACCCCACCATTTATCAAGTAACAAAGTCACGTTCTTGACATTAGGCCTTCCTGCTGCAAGTTTCGAAGGCTCTTTGGCATAGTCAGGATAGACACCCGAGTGTGATAGTAGCATGCCCAAAACAAATGGTATCAATATTTCTAAACAATGCAGTTACGCAAATTAAAAAAGTGAATGACCAAAGCTGATAGAGAGATTGCGATTAGCAGCATCGTCTATGGCTTTGTAGGTATATCATTATTGACACATTTTATTATGAACAAAATATAGATAGAGATCGGTACAAATGAAGAATGGAGATGAAGAACTAAGGTGATCTCATGGATTCAGGTAAAAACATGCATATGCATTTTATTGTTTTTCATTGAAGATACATAACTAGCTAGTCTTCTATCCCTAATTCCCTTGATTGACAGTTTATATGATCGCTTTTATCAAAGCTCTATATATGTTTGTAAAACTTTTTCCAAATCATACCATTGATCATTTGTTATATGTAAAATGTATTTTACTTTTACATAAAAACAAAATTACCTTACTTTGATTTATGGAAGATATTTGTGAAGTAAAAAGGCTTTTTGTGTGATCATCAAGCTTGCCTACTTGACTTAGACTTGAGCCACGTTTTTTAGGGAACTCTTCTTTATCTTACAAAGACTTTATGTGGTGTTCAAAGTCTGTAAACTTAGCTGACATGCATGGGTTAACATCTCACTTATGTATCACCTAAAATATCTTCTTTATGTAGTGACCAAGTTTCTTTGTGTGGTACGGTTTTCAAAGCTTGCATGCTTCTCTTGGCTAAGAATTAAGCTTTCATATTAAAATGATCACCTTTCACATACACTTGGTTGTGGCCATTCCTTTACCTTTTACTTGGTTTAAGAGAAACATTTTCTAAGTATAAAAAGGTTTTGTGTGGTCACCAAACTTGCCATACTTGGCTCTGAGATGAGCCACGATTTAAGGGATCTTTGTGTGGTGTTCAAGCATGAGTACATGGCTGAGATAATTTTGGTTATACCAAGTTGACCCTTCCTTTGGTCTATATAAACACAAAGCTTTCCATAATCTCAATCGGTTGTTTGACTTGATATTTGGCTCGGCTCTCACAATGTAGAAACTATCATAACATAGTTTCTTTATTGAGTCTTGGTTTGTTTGTTTAGTGTTTTACTCCAAGTCTTCCTCTTGTGAATGTAAAGCTTAGAGTTGCATCAAAATCCCTTTTCATACTTATTGCATCTTGCATCCATGAGATCGTTTTGGTAGTGCAAACAACCCAAGAAGTATTCTAAAGAACCAACTTTGTGATAGTTGTGTTCTGGAAATAAAGCTTCTAACATCTTTATATGAGAAAACGAAGAAACAAGACCGAGTGTATTTCTGACTAGTGGGCAGATTAGATAAGGATAGCAACATGTCTTTCCATCCTCAGAAAAGCGTCGCATGTGTAAACACTTAGAAACATGACCGAATACAATTCTTAGTATAACGCGAGAGTCTAGATAGGATAGCATCGTTACTTGCTATTATCGAAGCTGTAGTCTTGTAAGGAGTGTCTTAACATGTAATCTTGGGAATCAACTATGGGAGTTAGATTTCGGGTAGAAGCTTTTGTAACATTTGTTTGTAAACTCTTAGAGACAAGATGGAGTATAGTTCTTAGGCTAGTGCGAGAGACTAGATAGGATGACACTGTTTTTTCTATTATCGGAACTATAATCTTGTAAGAAGTGATTTTACATATCGGAAAGGTTTTGTCCCTCAAGAGTTAGGGGCACGCAGTTTTCTCCCCGTTTCAGGGTTTTTGCATTAAACAAAAATATCTTGGTGTTATTTGTCTCTTTATTTCCTTGTATATTTCTTTTACATCATTAAATATTTGTTATTCAGAATAGCTACATATCATGTTATCACTTATACGATCTTTTGACGAAAAAGTTGGTAAATGCTTGTTCACCTCCCCCCCCCATTTTTAGGACCTCCGCGGATCAGCTTGAATGGACAAAGAGTATTGTCTCATCCTCTATTATGGAAGATGTAAATGATTCTTTAGGGATTTTATTTTATGCACTTTGTTCTTCTTATGAATCATTTTTGAAAGTGTATGAAGTTTTGAAAGTCATTTTTAGAATGGTCAAAAACTTCCTTTTGCTCTTTTTTTTTAAGAGAAAATCAATGATTTGTCAAGTGACAAAGAGCATAATACTCCATGTGATAGTGGAAAATTTATGGCTTCTTATGCTACTACCCTTAATGAGACCTCAAGTGAATCAAAAGATGATGAGGGCACTCATGAGTTAATAATTGATCATAAGGGGTTATGTGAATATTTGGTTGGTGTAGAAAAATTCTCAAGGAATATTTAGATTCATTAAAAAAATATCTATTCTCGAACTAATGATTTCATATGAAATCACTATGTACGAAGAATCTGGTCATTTCGAGTTTGTTATTAAAAGAAATAAGTACATGTCACTTTCCAATAGAACTTTTGTGTTTACTTGGAATGACAATAAAACTAACACTCGAAATCGTAGTTAAAATCAAACATTGGTTGATAGACTATGTTTTGATCCCCCGACGCGTATTTCTAGAACAAGCCATCATTTGATAAGAATGGAACCTCATCGTCTCACGGCTTCACGAGCAGGTGATTGAATTTTGATGTCTTATGTTTTCACATGTACAAATTTATTCTTGTATTCATGTTCATATGTCATTGTTTCATAATTAGAAGTTCTCATGCATTAATTAAACTATGCATCTTAATTAAACTAGTACTTGCATGTCTTAGTGATGTGGTTCTTCAAAGTCATCTGGTTATGATAGTTTATTGTTGAACACAAGATTAAAATATAAGTCTACATGTGCACATATATGTAGTATCCAGTACCTTTAGGGATTGCAAATACTGTTTCTATCCTAGGTTCTGTTTATTTTGATAACATCTAAGACTTATCTTTTTCTGTTCATTTTGGAAGAAAGTTTGTTCATATATTATTCTCAGCATTGCATGGGTCTCCTTTGTAGAAACAAAAGAAAACAAAAAAAATATATATTTCTTTTTCTTTAGCTCTTTCATACATGTGTAAATATTCTAAGCATTGCATATAGAACACAACAAATAAGATATTTAGTGAAGTTTTGTGAATGTTTTGGATTCTAGATGTGTGTCCTAAACTATATGCATTCATTGTAGGATAATTAATAAGATTCATTGTATTTATCCTTGATATGATTGATTATTGAGTGAATCTTTATTTTTCATAACTATATCATACCACACCATGCCTCTTGGGTTTTCATGTTTTAAGTGGTGATGCAGCAAACACAAAATAGGATGGATGAATTTCACGCTTGAATGTACTTGATCACAAGTTGATAGTCGCATATTTTTATGTCTATTTGATATTTAATTTGTTCCCTATATTTAGTTTATTGTTATTAATCGAGTGAATTAATTATGTTTATTTGTTTGTAGGTATTTTGGAGATTAATGAAGAAAAGGAGATTAAATAATACAATTTGGGAGTTAATCGGAGGAATGGAGTTCTTGGCGAGGAGAGAGTTTAATAATGAGACATACATATATATGTATGCCTTTGGCGAGCAGCTTGGAGAGAGGCTGCTTGGCGAGGTAATTAAGGAAGAGTTGGTTTGGGCTTGGACTTTGGAGTTGGAAGCTTGGCGAGAGGGAATTTATGAAGGAGACAAAACAGAGAAAGTCCATTTGCAATAGGATTTGATATGCTTGGCACGTGAAAGCTGAATATATAGCTAATTTTATATATTTAGCTAGAGGAAGAAGTGAAATTGGAGTCTAGCACGTGGGATAGCTAGGTTTCCTAGCTATGTTACATATATATATATAGCTAGCTAAAAGGGGAGGAAAGACAGGACGGCTTGGGCTGAAATTCTTGGGAGGAGAAAGAAAGAAACAAGAAGAAACAAAAAGAAAGGGAAGTTCTCATGCAAGAAGTCTAGCCCGATTCCGTCGTCGTCAAGAGTTTATTCTTTCTCTTTTATTTAATTTATCTTTCATGAACTCTTTGATGTTATTATTTATGACTTTTAGTAGCTAAACTCATTGTTGAGGGGTTGTTTGAAGCCCCATACATGAAGTCTTTCTAATTCAGACACTTTAATCTAGTTTTGCATATTTAATTTGAATGAGGTTTCTTTTTCTATGTGACTCACCGTATGAATTCTTGTATGTTTACTTTAGTGCGCAACTTAGTATGCATGCTAGGATTCTAGTTTCATGAGATACGGGCGACTGAAGATAATTTCTTCCACCGGATTCTCTATATCGACTGAAGATACGCCGATTTTACCGTCGGGAGATTGAAATCCGTAGGTCTAGCGAGACACGCCCATAGTGTACTTGTGAACTCTTTTAGCTTCTCAAACCTTTTCTAGAGTTTAATGCTTTTTTCTTTGTAAACCTTGGGGTCCATGACTATGGGTTCATAGAGGGATAGATGTATGGGAGGTCCATGACAAACCTGCATAGGCATAAGGATTAGGTAATAGGATGTGGTTGTAACGATCAACTCTTTCTGGGAACTTTCATTCATTGGATATGTGTATTAGGTTAAGTATATGTTAGATAGATGGAATGGCGGTGGTGGATTGCATTCCTCTTAACTCATTAATCATATAGTTAAACTAATTTGCATTCATAAGCATATTTATTTTCAGCATTTATATTTTGCATTAGCTGTAGCTTAGCCGATTCAGTTTGGTACTCAAATCAACTCAGAAAACCCTCAAATTTTGTGTGGTAGTCCACCACTGTATCTATATTGTTGTGTCCAAATTTCATAGCATTTGAGTTTGTCTAGAGTAGGTTCATAGTGTCATTAGTGTACTGTAGTCGAGTCTGTCAATATTTTAGTTTCGTGTTAGGATTTAGTTTCACCAATTCCTCGTGTTCGATAACCCCTATTTATCTTACTACATTAATATATCTAGGTTGTGAATAGGGTATCTTTGAGAGGTGTTTACCCGTCCTGTCACAAGTCAAACCAAATATTGGGTATGGTTTGGAAAGTTACTTTTCAATTCTTAAAAATAAGGGAGCTCTTGATAAACAATCAATTTTTAAAAATCATTTAAGAACAACTCAAAGTTGATGTGGTTAATTGATACACATTCGAATTGAGTAATTTTATGTTGTAGTCAAAGTTGTGATCTCTCCCGTATGAATACTAGGTGGAACCCCGCGCCGGGGCGCGGGTATTCGTTAAACTTAGATGAAATAAGAACGAAGGAAATCTAAATAGTTACATCTAAATAGATATTTATATCAGTTTATTACAGACCATTTACATAGTGATGCACGAAAAATGGTTGAAGATGAAGCTAAACAGAAACCAACTTCAACATTAACTAAATATAAATATAAGAAACTACATGGAGTTTGATTTGGAGTAAGCGGGTAAGCGCCATACGATTACTAATAATGAAGCATATGCTTGCATATGTAAGTGATTGTTTCTTACGATTTTATTATGTCAATCTATGTTCAAAGATTAACAACTTCAATATTAGCTAAATCGTATGCCTGTATATGTAAGCGGAATCTCTAGAATCGTTATAATGGACAATCACACCTGCAATCACAATTGTGTCTTACGATTTTATTACGTCAAACCAATGAAGAGGTCTTTCGAGACTCATTTACAGTAATCAAAAGGTTTTGAAATCAAACCACTGTCTATCGACATGGAAATCAGAATTTAAATGAACTTATCGACCACTGTCTATCAAAGTGTTAAGGTGATTTTTATTATATCAGATGAAAATGCAGATCACCTCACCAAATAGGAGTACTTTCGTTCCAAATCAATGAGTAAAGGATATGCACATACATCACTCCCCTACTATCTGTACATTGTATCAGTATTTACTATTCAGATACCTCTCATCAATATAACAGCTGTTCGTGTTTTTGATTTTAATGGGTAATATCTTCGGATGCTCTACACCATAAGCAACTGTCTACTCAAAAATATGTTGCACCAAAAAAACATTAATTTGCGCAGAGCATGTAGATGACCAATATCACTTTAAGAACATTGATTAGTTGCGTTCATGACATGCATGGTATCAACTATATACTTAAAAAGAGTGTAATATGTAAAACAGATTTTAACCTGAAGTTAATATCAAAATATACATTCATGGACACAGTAAGAACACAACAGAATCTTCACATATTAAATTAAAATACACATAGTTATGGATTACACACCTGAAGTTCTTTACTAATCAACTTACATAACAAAAGAGAGCAACCCTTAACTACCAGGAGTTCTGTAACATACCAGCTATACACAAACTATAGTCATTTCCAAAACTTCCTTCGCATACCAAAATACAAAAGCAGCTAACCTCCAGATCAATTAGTGACCTAATGGTCACAACATTAGCTGATTCCAAAAATATTGATCACATATTCAGCATAAAGTTGCAAGTGTGTATAACAATACTGCAAAATATACACAGTGTTCAAACAAAAGATTGAGAACTTGTCATTATCTAAACAGTTGTCCAGACATCCTCCTGTAAATGAAACAACTGAATAAACAAACAGTTGGTGATCAACAAAGAGAAAATGAAAAACTGCAGGTAGGAAAAAGGGATGCATGAATGTACCTAGTGCTTTACTGTGAATCCATCTGTGACTCAGCTACCTGCATCTTTATCTCTGAAAACAGAGACAATCGTTAACTATAACAAACAACATCATGGTAATCCACTGCTAAAATCCTTATCATAATTATATTCATACCTCTTAGTCTTCTTATCCATATCTGTTTGAAGCAACTTCTTTGCAGGACCCCTGTTGCCACGCTTTCTTCCGGCTGGGATCTTTTGGGGAGTCTCAATGATGGGCTCATCACTGTCAGATGATTTTTGGGACTGTTTGAGTGCAGAAACATCTTCATTCACCCTATTAGTATCTTCATCTGCTTGTGTACTCCTTAAAAAAAGTTTGTCATGCTGGCTTATCCTTATTTCAAAAAGGAATTTGTTCCCAACCTTGGAAGTGATCTCAGGTGGAAAGCTTGTTGTGTCTGATGGGTATAAAGCCTTCTTCAACAATTCCTCACATGTTGCTCCAATAAATTCTGCTGCTGCATATCCCATGAGAATCAGACCTGCCTGGTCACGGTCATCCTCAATCATCATGTAAACTCTGTAGCTGCATGATATAATGCATATATGACTCATAGTCTTGAACAATATTATTGAAACAGACAGGTGAAACACATATTTATGTCGATGAAACCACGATGATTACCCTTTTTTTGGGTTGTGCTGACCATGAGCAGAATAGAAGTGAGTATCTTCTTCCTCTTCCATCTTCACATAGGTTTGCAACATTTGTCCTGAGGACAGGCTTTGTACCACCATCCCCTCTCAACAAAAAACCTCCAAGCAACTGCAGAACAATACACTGAAAGCATCCATAGTATATAGACCAAATAAGCTGCAACTTCTACATAAATAGCTGCATATATAGTATTTACTTCCATAGTAAATACACTTTATTTTTCTAAAGAAGTATAAAGCCGCAACTTCTACATAAATATAGACCAAATATTATCAACAAAGCATCTATAGTATAAGTATCTGATGAAAAAAAAAGTTAGGTATGTTATCAACTACATAGAATTCTAACCAACAACATTGAAAAGTAATTGAGCATGCCTACTATCACAGTTCAGTCTATGAAAATACACAAAACAACACTGAGATGCACACGAAAAAAAAACTGCAAAGATTGTAAGACCCAACACTTGTTAGTTCATGATTTCACAATATAAAAAAAATCAACTGAACACATGCTAACCTTCATACTAATCAATTTCATGCACAGAGAACACACACATGTGATAATTGAAATCACCTGCCTATTGATCATACCTTGGTAATCAAATCAAATAAACTCATGAAACTCGGTCCTCCTTTGCCAAAATAGCTCCTGAAAACAATGGAAAAGAACTCAATAAGATACAATTTACTCATCATGAATCAATGAACATCAGAACAACACCAATCTCATGCTATAAACCCCGAACATAATATTAAAATCATCGAAACAGAAATTAACACATACTTAGAGCATATTAGAATAGCTAAAATACTTTAAACCAGAGCTCAAGTCACTAAACACATTCAACAATCAGTTATCAATGTACTTTAATCTACATGTCAACTATTTCTCATACTCATAAATCACAGAGAAGAAAGAAAGAAAGAAAACAGGAAAAACAATGAAGACCTTCAGTGAGAAGATCTACCTGTCCTTGAATACACCAAAGTTGAACTTTTTGCAACTTACCTTTTATAGGTAGCCACAGCAATTGCCTCAGAACCATGAGTAGTAAAACAGGAAGAAACGTCTTCCTCCCCGATTAGCGTGAGTAGGTCTTCAACGTCGCCAATATGTAGAACCATCTGGGTTTTTTTAATATCTGATTTGATGAAGCATAATTAAGGTATATGGACGAATCATTACACGCTTTGAATCGATATGAAACCCTTAAACTAACCTCCTATGTATGAGCTCCGCTGAGCAGCAGATTTCTTTTGCTTTTCCTTTTTTGGGAGACTTAGCTGCACATGTAAGGATGCAGCAATATGAAACCCAAATTCATTCGAACCAACATAAAACCCAAATTGATAAAATTACATAACACAACAAAATAGAGAGAGGACAACCAACATGTGGTGTCTTGTAGTGATGATGATTCTCAGAGTCCTGTTGGTGGTAAGTCTCAGAGTGAGGCTGGTTTGCTCGAGCTGCAAGATCTTGAGGATTCTGCTAATGGGCATTTGGAGAAGAGGTGGCACCATGAAAATGGGTCACCTTTTAAAGGAAGTGGTCATCGAAGGAAACACCATAACAAAAAGATATATGATGATAGAAGCAGATTAGCTAATAGAGAAAAATCACCTTACAGAAGTAGTAGCGATGCCTTGTAAGGTATGAGCAGGCCAGGGTCGCATGATCATGTGAGAGAGAGATCTCATTCTTGCAGTTTAATTCAAGAGGATGCACGCTTTAAAAAAAGATCTCATTCCCTCAGTTTAATCGATATGCCGCCCTCCTTCACAATCAAAATTTCAATACCAACAATTAAAATCCCTCTTTGGATCACAAAATCCATATGAATTTAAGACAAAAGAATTAAACACTGAACAAAACTGAAATCCAATGAAAAACCCAAGCATACTATAGCATCAAACCAATACCTACTCTTCTATCACCGATTAGTTTAAGATCAAATCGCCCTGAACGAACTGGAGGCGTGACTGTGAGATGGAACACGATTGCCAAAGGGCAGTCAGAAATGAACTGGACTTAGCAACTATATGCCGATTCGGATAGAACCGGTATGAGGGGATTGATGTGGCAGAAAAGACCACGGTTAAATTCACATCCAAATATTAAAACATTTTTTTCAACTGATCTCCATTTAATTAAATTGTATGCATGTATACCCGGTATGACTTGATCCCACAACAAAACATGTACATAAAATATAAAATAAAATATATTGAAAACATCAAAAATTTATATATTTTGGAAAATATCTTTGAAAACTATATTTTTTGTATGATTGTTAGGTATGTCACTATCGTTGATTACAGTAATCTTAAGACCATTTTTCGATGTAACTCTTGATAGTGCTACATATAATTGACCGTGGCTAAAAATTGGTTCAGTCAGAAATATGCCAACTGTATTTAACGATTGTCCCTGACTCTTATTGATCGTCATTGCATAACATGGTCTAACAAGAAATTGGTGTCTCTTAAAAGTAAAGGGCCATTTAGTTTCATTCACAATCATGACAATCCTTGGAATATAGACCCTATCCCCAACATTAGTACCGGTTAATATCTTTGCTTCGATCAATTTTTCAAACATTTTTGTTACAATTAACCGTGTTCCATTGCATAAGCCTCGTATTTGATTCACATTTCTTAATAACATAATCGGCATTCCGACTTTCAAAATAAGTTCATGCGATGGTATACCACTAAAATCAAGTTTATTCAAAAATTCTATAGGATATAAAAGACTGTTGCTATCATAAGATCCGCTATTGAATGAAATAGAATCAGAGCTAAAATAACTTTTTGTATCACCGGGCAATAAATCAATAGCATATTTATTAATCTCATTAGCAATAGCATTCTTAGGTGTAATAATAGCACGCTCTTTCAAGTAATTAGTATCACTATATCTATCTTCAAAATTTGGATAAGTTGCAGTAAATATTGATTCTATTGGAGAAACACTTGCATCTGTTAGCAAATCATCTGGAATCTTGATCCAAGACGCATCAGGATCATTTGTGGAAAAATTAGTTTGTAATCGACCTTCTCCTATTTGTAGCATCCATTTAGAAAAATCTTTGATTTCATTTTTTTCTGCAACTGTTAGACCATTTGATGTCAACCGCATATTTTCTGTCAAATGAAATATTGTCAAGGAAGGCCATAAATACGAATGATTTAACGTGGATTCAATAATCTCTTCTCTTGATCCACCAGGTATAGCCGGTAAGGTTTGTCTGAAATCGCCGCCGAACAAAATTGATTTGCCTCCAAAGGGCATCGTATATCTTGGATCATCAGAATTTACTGACAGTATATCACGTAAGGTCTTATCCAAAGATTCAATACAAATTTTATTGCACATACAGGCTTCATCCTAAATCATTAATTCTGCTTTTTGAATTAGATACGCAAGATTGGTTTTTTTGTTAATTGAACATTGCAGAATTTTACCCATATTCGGTTTAATCATAAAACGCGAATGAGCTGTTCTACCTTTCGGCAATAATAAGGAAGAAATTCCATAGGAAGCAACGGCCAAAACAATCTTTCCTTCTGATCTTAGTCTAGAAATAATGGTATTCCACAAAAAAGTTTTTCCCGTTCCTCCACAACCATAAACAAAAAATGATCTATTGTTTTTTGTCGCCACAGCTTCGATGACTTGATCATATATCATTTTTTGTGACGAATTCAATTTTGATATCAAGTCAGAATGTTCTAGTTTGAGCGCTTCACAATCAAAATCAAGCTCCTCTCTTATTAATTTATTATTAAACTCTTGTGATTGTTGCATTCTTGGCATTGGCAAATTGTGATTTTCTAATGAACTTCCGGACATGTTCAATAAATTTTCAAGTTCATGCAAAACACTGTTTTTCAAATCATCGTCGGATACAGTAAGATTGGGCATATTAAATTCTCTTTGCATCCTATATTCAACATCATCAGACATGCTTTTCCATTGTGCTTCAAACAAAGCTTGCGGGTCTGAAACATTACAAAAAAGAAGAATGGTAACAAATAATTGTCTAATTTGATAAGCAGTCCCTGTAAAAGATGATTCTACCATTGTCTCCATCCATTCTTTGTCATCCTCCAATAAACCCAAAGCTTGACATGATTCACGAAAATTTGGGTATATAATTCCATGAACTGTTCTAACAGATACAAAATCACAACATCCCTTTTGTATATTCAATAGCATCCGTAAGTAATACAATTCTCCTGCAAGTGGCGGCACATGTGCGATCCTACCTATAGATTTTAGATTCCGTTTTTTTCTCCGAGTCCATTTTTTTACCGCAGAATCCCAAACATATTTTGATGGAAATTTTGCATATGTCAATTCATGTGCCTCCTCATCAATTCTGTTTGTATCAAACCAACCGGTTAACATTGTATGACCATTACTTGGATCTTCTAGAACTTGTTCAAGAGTTTGAAATTCATGAAAGCAAACACTCTGTTGACCAGGTAGATGAATTTTTAGATAACTCACTGCAGGATATCTGTTATGAATTGAAAATTCAAATAAGCGCCAAACAGATTCATGCGGAGTTAAATATCGACAATTTAAATAATTCTTGATCTCATCATTTACATTGTTTGCTACAACGACTCGAGCTCTATCATGTCCTTTATTTATATACTTGAATAAATATTTGATCAACATAGATTGGGAACACGATTCAACATTTATGTGGGCGTTGTATCTCTTCAATAAAATTGGATTATATGGAACAACAAAATTATTCCCTACATGAATTCCATTTTTCACTGCAAATTTTGAATCATCATCACGCCTTCTATATTCAGCAGTTTTGATTGCATGAAACATTGTATTAGCTTTGAAAGGCTGTGGAAAACGCTTTGTACATGATCCTTCTCGCATACATGGTGATTTTGGATTCAATTGACCGCAAGGACCATGGATCATAAACTGACTAACTATTTCGAATAAATCAGGTTCAACATTTTTATTTAGTAGTTCTGCCGAAATAATGGAATCAATGTCAGTTGATGTAAAACATTTGTACTGTCTTTTTAACCAGAATAAAATATGAGCATGAGGAATGCCTCTTTTTTGAAACTCAATCGTACAAACATGTGCCTCAACGTGTCCAAAAGGCTCCCTAGTTTTGATGTAGGAAATCATATCATCCACTTTTATCTTAAAAATCCGCGCAATGATATCTGGTCGATCTTCAGCTCTATATTCCGGCTTTTTCTGAAAATATCTAACTATTTCTGGCCATTTGACATTGCAAGTGAAAGTCACAAATAAATCAGGATTTCCATAATACCTGCATATTGCCATAGCATCTTGATAGTTACTGAGCATATCTCTTGGATTGCCTGTGTGACTACTTGGAAGAATAATTGTTTTTCCAACGTCAGAACAATTTCCAACTCCTTTAGAAGAAAGAGAAGTTAATTGATCAAATTGTTCGGACCTAATATTTGCCTGATTATTTCTAATATAGTCCAAACGATTTTCTTCAACTGTCGCATATGCATCTACCAAGTATTGCTGAAACAATCTGCCACCTTTTAATAAAGTGCTTGAATCATCCCTTCTATCATGAACTTGATAACAAATAAATCTCGACATCGTCAACTTTGTTTTTTTCTTTTTTGCTCTTGCATCAATAGATCGTAGGGTGGTATTAATTTGAAATCCATTCTCTCCGTATGGAAAAAGCAAAGGATATTGTAACGACATCAATTTCAGATGTATTTTCGATATTCGTTTTAAGTTGCAGGATCTTGATTGAACAATAATATCTCTATTCGAATCAAACTCTCCAACAATTAAACCACCAATATCGGAAGAAGAAGGCATTTCATATTGTCTACTTTCACTTGGTTGACGATCCAAAATATCAATATTTAGATCAGGCAATGAATCATTTTCAAAATGATCTCGAACAGATCGAAATAGCTTTGCTAGTTCGTTAACATCGTCAAGCATACTGGTCAATTTTTCAACAACGATGGGATCAAGTTTCATGTTTGCATTATTTGGATCAATTGCTTTAATACGATTTGAAATTTCATTGCGTGTATCATACACATACAATTGAGCAAACTTAGGAGATTCATTCTGTAAAGGCAAAACAGATCCCATACAATGATGTACTTGTCCAGATATTTTAAATACATAAGGACCAGTAGTATTGTTTATTCCATAATCAATTTTTGCACCCATAGATGTAAACGCAAACATAGCATTGTAAACCCGAATGTTCTCACGAAATGTCACGCTTTCACGACCATTAGTTGGATTCAACAACTGTTCTAAGATATCAGGAGTAGGAAGTGAATATGGAAGAACTACTTGTCCTTTCGCACAACATCTCGTGTATACCAATTTACCTCTGTCCCTTTTCTCTATTGCCTCATCTGTCCAAAAAAAGGCATTACATTGGCTACATATGTTGTCATCATCGCCAGAATCCTCGTACACAATTAGCTCACCTAATTGACATTTAAAAAAATATTATAAGATTGGAACATACTTCACACTCACGATACATCAAACCACTAAATAACAAATCTAGCACAACTCACAACCAAATGAAAAAGCACCCCGGAACAATTGTTCCTTGACAAATGAAAACCACTACATATGCACATAATGTCTATGCAAAACTATACATAACTTGTATTCATTGCAATGCTCATTTTTTGGAAAACTCAAAAAGTTTGGAATTTTGCCCAAGCCCAGACACATAAAATGAACAAAAATCAATAAGAAAAACTAATACCAAGGATGTTCAAAACTGCAACACACTTAGATCCCAAACATGCAACACTAAAGTCCAGTGATATCAGATGAAGAATATTTTACCTAATACACATTCTATATTCAATCCAGCATAAACCTAACTATACCATAAATTAACTGACACACATAGCTTAAATCAGTACCAATCAATGATGGGCTCACATTCCAAGACTAATCCATACTTCCAGTCCAACAGATACAAAGTCTCACCTTCGATAACTAATACTATAGTCCAATTAGACACATAAATAATGCCAGACAGATAGCCATTGAAAAATAAAATCCACAAAATTTTGTCCAAATCAACATAGACATTACCCCACAAAATAACTACTTAGGATATTCAATTACATACCTGCACGCGTTTTTTGGTAAGAGAATTGACCAAAAATAGTTGAATCCAATATTAAATCTCCTGCCAGATAAAAACAGTGTCAATTATGGAAAATTTAAAATTTGAGAAATGTAATACATAAAAGTATCAAAACACCCTTATGATTACCTAATGCATCATCATGACCATCATTTTCACCACCAGCATCATTTGTAAAATTTTGAAGCGAGACCATATTCGATAGCCTAGAGTGATGCCTCTTGCTTGAATTGTTCGAACTTGAAGCAAAAGATCTTTCATCTTGCAAGTAGGTCCACATAGACGGTGTCTCATGGCATGCAAATGATTGTTGACAATTATCATCTGTAAATCCGGGAAACTCATTATCTTGCAAATACATCCATGGTGATGTCATCTCATGGCACGCAAACGATTCCTCACACATATCAGTAAATTTTCTCTTCATCTGATGAGTGACATCCTTTTCAGGTGTCATGCTGAAACAATTGCAGCCAACATAAATAATCAATAATCATCTCAAATAATATGAAATTAGTCTATAATTTTGTACTATTACCACCGAAATATAACATTTATAACACAGCAATCATTTCATTTATAAGGAAAATATTTATAAGCATTATAAGTCACCATACAACATCCACACCTGGCATTGAAAAAGAAAGGAGCAATAGACAAAAATCTAATGCCGTACAAACAGCCAGTGAAAAATTAAAATCAACAAAATCAAGTCCAAATCAATAGTCATCACTCCACAAAAAAATACTCTTTAGGATATTCAATTCCATACCTGAACAGGTTTTTGGTAAGAGAATTGAGCAAAAGTAGTTGAATTCAATATTATATCTTCTGACAGATAAAAAGAAGTGTTAATTATGCAGAAATTATAACCCGAGAAATGTAATATATCAAAATATACCAAATTCAAAAACTACAGGACACTTATATAGTATCACATCTCCTAATACACTTTATCACGCATAATAGTGAAGACCGATACATAGGTCTAATAACTGTATGAAATTTTGCACCTTTGAAGCAAACTAAAGCTGCCCAAGAATTTGTATTAGGTTTAGCTGCAAACAACCTGAGAATGGGACGATGCAAACTAAAACTTCCATTCTGTTAGCTAATAATAGCAAATCAACTGTCTAAATGCACCCCCCTTCTATGCATTGATTCGGCTACCCCAATGTTTTTGTACTCAGTTTAACAGCTAATAATAGCAAATATGATTGTGTATATTCTGCTCAAAGACCCAAACTTTTCTTTAAAACAATGGGGAGATGTGTCCAAGAGAAAGAGAAAGTAAACTAATGCGACCAAAAAATCATAGAACCAAAAGCTAGCAGCTAGATCAACAGTACAGTTGCAGCCAAACTATAATCATATCTAACAATGCTAGATGACAGACACAGAAACAACAGCAGAATGGCACAACTAAGCTATTTTCGCATAGAACTTGGACACCCTGGCAGATACATCATATAAATTAGAAACAAAATAATATTTGCATATACATACATGTGTGGTCATAAAATGGCAATCATTAACAATTTAAGCTCAAAAATTGAAATCAAAACCCAAAACACAGTATACACCTTATTTCAGAATTACGATCAAGATCCATTTTCCCAAAACACAGTGGGAATCAAATCGAAATACACTAAGATCCATTTTAATGCATTATCATTTTCATCAACACATTAATCAAACCGAAATAACTAAGATCCATAATGAACGAATAAGATGTCAAACCAAAACATGTAGTGGATAAGTACACACTATTATATACGCCAGCTAATATATACATATTTCCCATAGAGATGCAAACGTCTTCAAATCAAGATTTTGCTCAATTATATAAGCTAGCTATACATACATATATATATATATATATATAGAGGTGCCAAAAAGAACAAATCCAGAACGACAACTTGCCATCAACAATATTCCAATATAAACAAATCAATCTTAAATCCTAGCATCTCTATGCCAAGATCCCCTAGTTCCCAAACTAATAGAGGTCATTGTAGAAAAAATTGGCCATCAGTTTCAACCTGCGGGAAGTAACCGAAGCAAAACTTCATTACTATTCCCTGCGTGGTATATGCTCTGATATATGAATGAGGCTTTTTACACCCAAAAATAAAAACAAAAAATAGGAGAAAAAGAAAGGACACACAAAATCTTTCATGAAAGACACACTGTAAGTCGTCATCACTCAATGAAACAATGAAACTTAATGAAGCAGTTCGTTGTATGAACACCAGTATTGTATATGAGATTGATGTTCATACCAGTACTGTATAAGAGACTCCAGGGTCTGCAGGGAACACAAATGGAGAATAGAGGTTCTTCGGTTCAACTCAAAACTTTGGTTTTAGTGATCTGTGAGAAGAGGGTTTCAAGATATATATAAAGAACAATTAGAACCATCACATCAGCAAATCCCAAACCCAGAAAAGCATAAAAAGCAAGAAACCTAACCTGAATGACATCCAAGAACAATCGAAGAGAGCCCATGAAGAACCAAACACAAATAAACCAAAACCAACAGAAATCAGAACGATCCAAAGATGAGCAAAAAAAATATGGAAGGAAGAGGATAAAAAAACATCAGAGAAATTGCCAAGCACATAAAACGAACAATGATTAAAGAACATACCCGAACAGCAAAATAAGCAGCTTTTCTTCCTCCGCAGACTGCAAAGTTGTCAATAAAATAACCCCATCAGCACAACACCATGAAATTCATCCAAGCCTACACACACAACAAATAAAAATGATGACATAATCCTCTTTGAATCTGTTCCTAGACTATATGCCCACATGAGATACAAAGAAGCAAAAGGACCAAAAGGAAATTCAAACTTAGAACCAAATTAAGACATGACACACCCAAACCATTCTTAACTTTGACAATACCCAGCAGAAATAAACTCTCTGTTACTGACTGGATCTTTCACATAGATTTAATATTGTAAAGAGTATTCATCACAATATCTTGTGGGTTTCTAAACCAAAACAGACCAAAGCCAACCAACAACACAATCGAGCACATCCAAAACTCAAATATGACTCGTACAGCATTATATTTATACCAAATCAGTCCACACAAATAGAAAAGACAGCTATAAGGTACCAATAGAACCTGATGGATGGTACTTCAGTGAAGAAGTCTTAGATTTAGAGGCTATGAATTTTTTACTTATCAACCTGCCAGAGCCGAACAATTCGGGTTGGGTTACGTTTGGATTTGCTTAAAAAAACACATGAACCTAACCCGTATTTTATAACTCGGGTTTGGGTTTTATTATTTTGTACACAAACTCAAACCAAGCCAGGCCTAATGCGAGGACAATGAGGGCCAAGTTATTTCAGACAATCTTCAGTACCAATATTTCATTATCAATCAAAAGAATATTTCATTACCAATATTAGTAACCACAATTATATTCCTTTGTTTAACACACACAGCCTCTCTCATGGTTATTTAGGTTCCAGAGCAACTGTAACAACTATATTCGCTTAGCAGACAAACAATTAACTGTTGCAGTTCCAAATCCCATCAAAGAAGATCCTGCATTTGCCACCATAGCTCTCACACCAGCAAAGTCGATATATACTAACCCAGGAATCTGCATGAAGGTGATGCTTATCAGCAAATGTAATAAAACATGGCCCAAGGAAATAAGGAAGGAAATTGTGAATGATCAACTAAGAAATTATAGAGCTCCAACACGAAGTGGCAAGCACAACCCAGAAACAGCTCTTAAATTTAAAGAAATTTAGTGGCAGTCCCACCTATTTTCATAAAAAAAAGGCTCCTCTTTGCCATATTGGCATGCAAAACCGTCTTTGATTCAGTGTCTTTGATTCGGTATCACAAATCACACTTTGGATATTTATATTCTCATCTTTTTACCGTTAACAACTAATTCAATACAACTTGGTTGAACCCAAGAAATCAATCTAATAAATCAAATATTATTCACTATGCTTTAAGCCTTTATAGACAAACAGTATCACTGATTACCATCGAATATCAAACACCGGCAATCACATTGACAATTAGCTAATCAAAAAATGGACTCCTTCACAGAGTTTCAAGCCAAGGAAATAAGAAAGGAAACTGTGAATGATCAACTAAGCAATTATAGAGCTCCAACACGAAGTGGCAAGCACAACCCAGAAACAGCCTCAAAATCAAATCACCACATCAACCAAAATAGAGCGAAAAACAGAAATTACCTGAGAAGGTTCGAAACCCCAGCTCCAGCCCTCTAAATCGAGATCGAAATCAACCAACCTAGCAAAGAATAAGAACTGGGTAAAGCTCAGAACACGATGAACTGGGTAAAGCTCAGAACTGGGTAACCAATCGATCGATCTTGGGATGATCAGCGAGAGAGCAGGCCGTCGACTTTGACGCTGGGCGATGGCAAGAGAGACCTCGAGATGGAAGCGACAGAGACCCAAAGCCAAGAACCGACAGCAAGGAGCGAGAGAGATAATCAGGGATCGATGGACAAAAGCGAGAGAGCCAGAGAAATCAAAGGCGAGAGAGAGACGATGAAGGAGCGAGAGAGATTCGAGAACGGAGAAATCCCATCCAAAACAGCAAGCGAAACGAAAAGCACGGAGAAATCCTATCCAAAACAGAGTGGCTTTTGATCAGGTTTCATTTCCCTCGCACATGCGGCACGGGTAGGGTTAAGTCAGCTAGGGCATCGCGTGAACAGCAGGTTGAGGTTTGTTAGTTTGTAAATATGGATGAGATAGATGGTACCTCTGGAATTCTTGAATGGAACAATGTGTTAAGCTTTGGAAGCATCTCATAGATTCCTGAACATGGTTGGTTCAAACACGTACTCTATGGATCAAGGTGTTACCAAGATTATTTTGGAGTTGAGGGTTTATGTTTCAAGTGCTTGAGTAGAGAGAACTGTTGAAAACTTATGTTTTGACCGTTGAATGTTTTATGGCAATCATTGCTCTCATTCATTTTTTTCAAGACGTTTCTTCCGCTGCCTCTGCATGCTGCCATAATCACTCTCTATTTCGAATAATGGATTGATAATAAATCATCTAAAAATGAATATGAGGGTTACAAATCCTATCAATCATTTCACCGTGTTAATCAGTAAGGTTCTACCCATCAACACTCATCTGTCCTTGTTCCTAATTTGGAAATTTAAGAAAGATTGCATCCAACTGCCACATCATCTGCTGGAGTTTCGACTAACAAAGATTGGTATGCAAATGTGATGATAGCATATATTGTTGCTATCACTTATTGTGTAGGTTCTCATCTCCTCCAATCCTAGGAGACAAGCACAAAGGATTATAAGAAATATTCTTCTCTCTTATGTTTCTTTGAACATCATCGTAAAATATGGGCATATACCAATTATGAATGTTTGAATAATTGTCATGCAAGATTAATTGAATCAATTTATTTTTTATGCTGTGAGGTCTTATTCCTACATATAAAAGAAAATTTTTTGTTATCAAGTTCAATTCTTTGTGCATGATTTTTAGTTTAATCTGAAATAATTGAGTTAAATCTATTTGTGAAAATGTTGGAGATTGATGCTTATTCTTAAAATCCTTACCATGTGTGATTTTAATTGAAATAGTATTAAGTATACTTCTTGTAGTGATATGATAGAAAGTTTGTGTCTTACTACTACTAGACTTGTTATGAGCTTCATTAATGATTTGAGTACTCTATTTAATGAAAACTTGTAGAATCACATCAAAGGTTGATACATTACTTAATTAGACTTATGTCTATATTCATAAACCTTTTGATGAGTGTGTTGTACACTCTTGATTCTAATGATGAGATTCCAAATTATTCAGATTCACATTAGGCGAGAAATGTTGGTGATTACCTTAGGAAAAGTCGTTGGGAAGTTCCCGATGCTCCGGTGATGCATACAACCGATCACGGTGGTCAAGCCCCCTTGACCGACTCAAAGAAACACAAAATCATGAGAAGTGATGATGACGTTTTGGCGGCAAATATTTAGAAAGCACCATCAACATCTCATGATGAGTCACCAATTTCTAACACCACTCAAAGAAATCAAGGAAATCAAGGAGAGCAACCTGCTCATCCATCCTCCACAGATCCCTCAAACCCTAATATTTTTCCTTTCCGGCAACCGGGTACCAAACGGTTCAAGCAAACCGTAAGGAAGAAGGTTGAGTTCAAGCAGCGTCGTACTGCCCCTCTTATTTCCCCTGGTACAATTGGCCCCTCTCCCCCGCCTTCCAAAGACAAGGTCAAAGATTTGGTGACTACTTCACCTTATACCTCCAAGGAGCCTTTGGCCTCGAAGAAACAATTTGCCCCAAAGAAGCCATCTGGCTCCCCAAGCAAGTCCCCTCTTTCTCCAAAGAAAAGGCAACCTAAGAGTACAATGATTGAATTATCAAGGACCATGTGAATTTCACAAGCAAAGAAGAAATGAGAGGTTTGCTCCAACCCACTCATAAACCTACAAGTATGTGTGACGACAACAAGTGTGGGTAAGTGACTCATTCTTCTCATGAATCGAGAAATATTTATATGGGTTATTTTTCATGTGTTGTGTGTTTAAATCCCTTCTTGGCTCAAATACATATGTAATATGTTTGTGTCATAATAAAGTTTTAACCATGATAACCATGTTGTATCTATCTCACCTTACATGCTTTTAAAATCTTTCATGCATTTGAACCTTGTTTTGTCCATGTCTAAACAAGAAGCATTGGTGGGTGAAGATTGTCTTGTTCAAATGGTAGAAATGATAAAACTGATAAACTAGAAATATTTCCTTGAAAAGTCTTTGGACAATCATGGTCATTATGTTTCTAACATGAGCTCAAGATATTGTAATATGTTGGAGACCATAATGTCATTGTTAATGAATCACTTTTGTCGATCTCCTCATGCTTCACCTTTCATGTATGAGCAAAAATAGGTTGTCAATAATGCGTTGAGAATGCACCCATTGTTGTGCAAAATTTCTTATATGAAGATGATTTTTTTGAACATTAGCCTGAGTGCACAGGGATAAATGAGACCTCTGCTATCCTCGCTCACTCCGCACACATCTGGAATGCAAAAATTTTAGAATGATCACTCACACTGATATGATTGGTGATGTTAATAATAACCAGAAGTCAGACTCAATTGGTTTGTATGATGAACAACCTTTATGATTTTGAGATCCTAGCCATACTAGTTATTTGAAGAAGACCATCAAGCACATAAGGAAAAATACGAGAAGTGGTCTTCTTATTTTGGTCATGAAGCTCCGATATTTGTATTCTGGTGGATACCAGCTCTAAGATTAGTGTTGCTTTTAATCAAAGTTCTCTTGATATTTGACTAACGTGAAAAAGGCGGAGAATTCTTGGTTTAACTACATAGGTGATGCTAAAGAGAGGAAATAGCTTCACTTCACAACAAGCAAAAATTAACCTCATCCAGATTTGAAAATGAGGCCACTAGTGGCTTGTCCTTGGGTGTTTATGCTTGAGAGCAAAGTCCTCAGATGTTCGAACCCGTTACTTATGAATGCTCTATACAGTAGCTACTCTCTCTTTTGCTACTCATGATTTGAGATTTCAGAAAGGATCAAAACTGATTGTGCTGTTCTCAGAAACAGAGATTGTAACCATGTTGGGCCGTCGTGTTTCATTGAAAAGGCTCACAAGCAAAGCACATGCTTCATGATTATGGCTTCCTACTAGGTAAGTTTTCTATGTCCTGTGACAATATAAGTGCCATAAATATCTCAAAATATATTGGTTTGCACTTTCTCTCTAAATACTTGATAACTTACATTTGGTAAGCTCACAGAAGATAATTGGTATGTGTTTCTTGACTTGATTACTTCTCCTACTCAATGCATGCATTTTTAATTTCTTTTTTATAGTATTAGAAGTTAAGTGTCTTAGTTTGCACTTCATACAACAACAAAAATCATCAAAAAAATTAGGCATCTATCTTTTGTCTTAGTGTTTGTCAATGTTAATATCCTTAGACAGTTATTGAACTTGAACTAAGTGAGTGTCAGAATTTCACTTGTCTTCCTTACTAAACTTATTCACAAGTATGTGTGCATGCATGCCTTGAATACTATCATTTGTGGCCTAAGATCTGTTGTAAACTCTGTTGACAATAATTCTCACTTAGTTGGCCTTATGAGTTGCTAAAAGTTAGGCTATAAAATTGAGATGAGATGTTGAAGATATATATTCTTGGAGAAATTATGCTATGTTCAATTTATGAACTTGAGAATTAATTGCCACCTACAAGGTGATGTGTTAAATGAATTGAGAGCTAGTCCTTCACTTGGTTTCGAACTGTTCACGTAAGTTGTGGACTTTTTGCTGCATGAAACCAGTAAGGATCCCTAGAATTCATTCTATCATTTGATGGGTTCGAACGTGTTATCCTTCGAGTGTCCTTGTTACACATATTTCCATTTCGAGCATTTGCTCAAGGAGTCAATGATAACACTTTTGCTATATGAATCTAAGAGAACGATTTTTCAGATGATCTTTTAAATAAATCAATGAAATGTTAAAATCTAAAATGATCTCTGAAATTGGATAAATCGTTCTTAGAGCTATAAATACGGGTGTGACAAAGTCACTTGTGCCATATGATACATCATCTATCATCTCATTTGATTCTAAACTAAGCCTCATAAGGTTAGCTATTTCACACACACACACACACACACACACACACACACACACACACACACACACACACACACACACACACACACACACACACACACACACACACACACACACACACACACACACACACACACACACACATCGTGATATCTTGAATGTGTTTTATGAACCATGGTGATATGTCATATTCTCTCTCAATCATACATCTTTGTGAAATACTTTAGTACTCGAGACATTTGAAATTATTTGTCTCACTTCGTGAGTCTATGCATAAGATGTCTAGGTCAAAAATATGTCTACACATGTGCTCCTAAATTAGTGTATAGTCTTTCTTATATTTTTTGTTTCATTTTCTCAAAAAAAAAAAACAACAACAAAAAAAATATTTGCTATGCATACATTTATGCGGAGTAATCAATCTAGTGAACTCACATGAATTTCAATTTTCAAATGAAAGTTGTCAAAATTATTATTTGAACTGGAAAATTCTTAAGCTTTTCCTTCCATGCCAAGTGGTGTCTGTATTGTTGGGTTTGATTTGTGATACCAATGGGGGTTTTAATTCCAAATCTTAAATAACCCAGATTTCACGATTGAGGGGGAGTCCTCTGATCCCGAATCATTTACATCCCTTTGTCATTCTGTGACAAAAATGGGGGAAACAAGTAGAGGTTGAGTTTTTAATGGTTGTTGTATGCTTAAACTCGTATGATATACTTATGCATAATCATTGATGTTGTTATTGCTAAAATCTCTACTACTCCTTGTTTTACTTCACTTGTATCTTACCATGTTGAGATCTTGTGCAAGTACTCCTCAAAGCCTCAACAAAGAGATTGTTATCTCTAGGAATAGTTTGTAAAAATGGTGTTTTGTTCTAAGAATGTCAAAGGGGGAGAATGTAGGTATATCATTATTGACACATCTTTTTATGAACAAAACATGGATAGAGATCGGTATAAATGAAGAATGAAGATGAAGAGCAAGATGAAGAACCAAGGTGATCTCATGGACTCAGGTAAAAATATGCATATGCATTTCATTGTTTTTCATTGAGGATACATAACTAGTCTTCTATCCCTAATCCCCTGGATTGACAGTTTATATGACCGTTTTATCAAAGCTCGATATATGTTTGTAAAACATTTTCCAAATCATATCATTGGTCATTTGTTATAAGTAAAATGTATTTTACTTTTACATAAAAATAAAATTACCTTGCCTTGATTTAGTGAAGATATTTGCGAAGTAAAAAATTTTTTTTGTGTGATCATCAAGCTTGCCTACTTGACTTAGACTTGAGCCACATTTTTTAAGGAGCTCTTCTTTATCTTACAAAGACTTTATGTGGTGTTCAAAGTCTGTAAACTTGGCTGACATGCATGGGTCAACATCTCACTTATGTCTCATAAAATATCTTCTTTATGTAGTGACCAAGTTTCTTTGTGTGGTACAGTCTTCAAAGCTCGCATGCTTCTCTTGGCTTAGAATTAAGCCTTCATATTAAAATGATCACCTTTCACATACACTTGGCTGTGGCCATTCCTTTGCCTTTTACTTGGTTTAAGAGAAACATTTTCTAAGTATAAAAATATTTTGTGTGGTCACCAAACTTGCCATACTTGGCTGTGAAATGAGCCACGATTTAAGGGATCTTTGTGTGGTGTTCAAGCATGAGTACATGGCTGAGATAATATCGGTGATACCAAGTTGACACTTCCTTTGGTTTATATAAACACAAAGCTTTCCATAAACTCAATTGGTTGTTTGACTTGATATTTGGCTCGGCTTTCATAATGTAGAAACATCATAGCATAGTTTCCTTATTGAGTCTTGGTTTGTTTATTTAGTGTTTTTACTCTAAGTCTTCCTCTTGTGATTGTAAAACTTAGAGTTGCATCAAAACTTCTTTTCATACTTATTGCATCCATGAGATCGTTTTGGTAGTGCAAGCAATCTAAGAAGTGTTTTAAAGAACCAACTTTTGTGATAGTTGTGTTATGGAAATAAAGCTTCTAACATCTTTATATGAGGAAATGAAGAAATAAGACCGAGTGTATTTCTAACTAGTGGGTAGATTAGATAAGGATAGCAAAGTGTCTTTCCATCCTCAGAAAAGTTTCGCATGTGTAAACACTTAGAAACATGACCGAATACAGTTCTTAGTATAGCGCGAGAGTTTAAATAAGATAGCACCGTTACTTGCTATTATCGAAGCTGTAGCCTTGTAAAGAGTGTCTTAATATGTAATATTGGGAATCAACTATGAGAGTTGGATTCTGGGTACAAGCTTTTGTAACCTTTGTTTGTAAACTCTTAGAGACAAGATGAAGTATAGTTCTTATGCTAGTGCGAGAAACTAGATAGGATGACATTGTTTTTGCTATTATCTGAACTATAATCTTGTAAGAAGTGATTTTACATATTAGAAAGGTTTTGTCCCTAAAGAGTTAGGGAAACGCAGTTTTCTCCCTCAGGGTTTCTGTGTTAAAGAAAAACATCTTGGTATTATTTGTCTCTTTACTTCCTTGTATATTTTCTTTCCATCGTTAAGTATTTGTTATTCAGAATAGCTACATGTCATATTATCACTGATACGATCTTTTGACGAAAAAGTTGGTAAATGCCTATTCACCCCCTCTGGAACCTTCAGGCTTTATAAGCAGAGCCAAGCACCGAATCTCTTCATGTCTAGTTTTGAGTATCCAAAGTCTCCGGATTGAGGATCTTGAGGACTCGACTGAAACTGCCAGTACTGAGCGATTATGTCCAGTCTCTGCGTTGAGTTTCGCGCCATCCATTGGAACACATCCGCTGCAACGACAACAACAAACAATAAACCTGTCTTATCTTCAATATGTAAGCACTTTCCTTGTGTTTGGTTTGATAACAAAGGTTTAATCTTTTACCGGTGGAGAGGAGACTGGGGACACGACGGAGACCGGGCATGTCGGTCGGGATTGATTGGACGATCCATGCTTTGCATTCATCTGAAGCTGAAGCTGAACTTGAACTTGAAGAAGAGAGAGGTAGAACAGAAAGCTTGACTAAAACCAAGACAATGGCTACGATAAAGCGAGTCACTTTCATCTTTCTCTTTCTTTCTTCTCTTGAACTTAATGACTGTTATGCACTGGACTCTATCATCGGCTCTTTTAAAAGTCAAAGTTAAGCGACCGTTCTCTTTGTTATTCAGTTATTCCCGGACTTTGTTTTATCCGTTGACGATTCACATTTTCACCGGTCTCAATATTTAACAGTAAAAGAAACGAGAATCTCACAGGGTCAATGATCTACTCTAACATTCAGATAACCATGATAGCTAGCTAGATGAGTTTGTAAGAGAGAAAATGAACTGGCAACTTGGTGTTAAGAAAAGGGCACATTTTACAACTGATTGATACCAAAAGATGTCATGTAATGCCAGAGATTTAACTGGTTACATTTCAAACTACAGTCAACTCTTCTCTCCATTTGAATCAGGTAGCAAAAGACAAATTGATCACGAGCAGCTCTACTAATCCTACCATTTTGTACACTTGGCAGTCAAATTTTTTCTCCTCACACTGATTGATGATACTCAAAATACATGACTTACTTTCCTAAGAGATGGAATGCCTCCTGTGTCTTGAAGACGAAACAGCCTTGGATTCACCAGGAGCTATTGAACTCGGGCTCTGAGAACTACCCGAAGTCTCCGAGCTTTTGTTCTCTCCATGTCCCCCTTTCCCCACAGACCATAGCTTATCGAATATTCTCCTTGACCTGGACGGCAACAATTGCGCACCACTTCTGCTGGTCTTGCAGTTCTTCTTACTCAATTTCCTGTTCTTCCTATACTCTTCGCTTATCTTCATCTGACTCAGCTGTTTCCCAAGAGGTTTGCAGCTTTCATCTGTCTTGTCGCACTCCTCATCCAAGTTTGTGGTGGAATGTGAAGCATCAGAGGCATGGTTGCTAAGGGACCGAGCAACAGCTGAAGATCTTACCTGCTCAAAGAAGAGAACTTGGACAACAACTCGCACTGGAAGTTGCTCGTTCTGTGCAGCATCCATTGATGCCTCCATTGTCAGTTTCTTGACATCCATTAATCCGCATATTCTTTTCCTTTCGGCCTTTGCCAGACTAGGGTGCTCCTGGAGTCGGAACAACTAATTCAGTACTCAATAAAGTAGTTCACTACAATCTGAAAGCGTGCACCAATTCAACTCATTCAAATTAACAGAAAATAAATCTCGAGATCTAGGAAGCAAAAATAAACCTTATTGGCAACTTAAGTTGCTCATTGTCTCTATATGGCCATTTTTAGCCAAACTTTCAAGCCCTATGGAAACTATGAATATGACTTATTCACTTCCCACTCCACACTCCACAGAAAACAACATCATGTAAAATATAGTAGGGAGATGCACAGAACAGGTTCAAATTTATAACAACCAAATATGTTAGTTTTCCGACCACATACCTTGAGGTAGATATCAATGGCTTTGTACAATCCATCATGACTTGGCCTTGCCAACTCGGGAATTGATTGTGACAAGTCTATGAATTTCTCAATGTTAAGACTTGGATCATGTGCAATTTCTGCTAGATACCCATCAATCAGTCTACCAACACTCACCAAGGATCCGTGCCCTAAGATTAAATTGTCAGTACCCTTTTCAAATTTCTGAACAACATCCAAATCCCAGTTACTCTTTTCATGTATCAAAAACCGATTCACAACGGACTGCACCAATTCAACATCATATATAGTAATCTGAGGAGGCAGAGCGGGGATCAATAAATCACTAACACGAGCTTCATGCAACTTAAATCCGATTCTGTTCACCAGAACCTCTCTCAATGTCTCATCTGCTCCAACTAAAGCACTAACTTTCAAAAGCTTCAGCAAGAAACTGCATGAACAACCCATACCCTTGTCAGATGGCAACAAACATATAATAGTTTCTACCAGAGTTTTGTTCCTCAATGCATGATCATCAGAGACCAACGCATCAACAGAATCTGGCAACCATCTAAGCGCATAAGTTTTCAGAGCCTCTCCAATAACCACACCATCCATTTTTCCTTTTGACTTCACAGCGATCATGACACGCTTGTAGAGATCGATATCCAGATCACATATATCTTCAACCCACCAATCCCTTGGGATATTTTGTTCTCGATAATTCATCCCTTCTTCTGTAATTTTATCAGGCTCTGCCAATTTCCGGTTGTACGTGTATGACCAACTAATAGTTGCAGGGTCCACAGAAGTTTTAGAGGCAATGGAGTCGATGCATCTTCCAACAATCTTCAGATCCTCGGACCATGACAGAAGAGGTTTGGTGGTTTGGAGGACAATAATGGTATCTTTCCAGCTACGAAAGATACTCGAGTTCAGGAATACCTCAATTTTATATATAAGGTTACTGTGATCAACGTCCTCAGTCATCTCCAGATACTCAGCAGCACAACGAGCAGTGACAACATTGTAAGCATTGAGAGTAACAGTCATCCCATAGCAAAACTTTGCACATATTTCAAAGGAGTTTGCTCCACCAGGAAAGTCATCCATGCAAACTTCAACAACTTTCTCCTCAAAGGCTTTAGGTACTAGATTTTGCAAGTGATTACTCTTGGACAGGAGAGGGAACTGGAAATACAAAACAAGTCAGCAATTAAAATCAGAATATGTTCTGCTAGAGAAAAGCAGCACCAATGTTAGTTGGGAATATGTTGTATAATGAAAGAGGACCCACATTTTCATTTTGCAAGTAAGAACATAAAATGTGGATATATTCACACTCATAAATCGCCACCAGAACACATATAATGTCGTAGCAGTAAAGCATACCTTGTGAAGATAAAATTGTACTTCCCCAACCTTTATGATGACATCCGATTCCAATTCAGAAGTTACATATCTGCATGATTATACAAACAGCAATTAAGACCACAGAGACAAGGACGATGTGAACATGGAAAAATATGGATAGCAACTTAATCTAATCAAGGATAAAACAGAAATGAAAATCTCAAAGTATTGATGAAGTCTAATGTTGTCCCTGAAGTGTCTGGTATCAAATGTATTGCTATACAGTATACACGATGAACTAATTCATCCTATGTCGGTAGCAATTGTTAAAAAAGTAAGACAATACTACACGGCAAAATTACATTCTCACAATACACTTGAACAACGAGTAATGACTAATGACAAGTATTAAAAACCCTTCACATGTACAACAATGGATTGGTCACAATATGTGGAAGACACTTGAATAAAAATCCATATCAACAACAGGAAACTGGCATTATTGTCTATATGCTGTAACAATCTTTTAAATTGACTTTTGCAGCTGGGAAACTAGCACATGGAAGATCTTACACTAACAGTGACTCACTTTCAACCATTTGGATATTTAATCCAATTATAGACAAAACACCAAAAGATAAAATTTTCATTGAGTTTATTTGATGCAGATATTCATCCAAGTTAAAAACAGAAAAAGAGAACTAGAAAATGTATGGTTAAACCAATGTCATCGTTTAGAGGAAGAATCTGGAGTGTGATGATTAGAGAAGGTTTGGTTTGGTTTGAGTTGGGGTATCTGGACCACTGAGTCATAATAAAATAGAGACATTCCATTGCTGGACCACTTTCCTCCAGATCTTTGAAAACCATACTGTAGTCATAAAAAATAGCAAAACTTTTGTGGATCAAAATCAGGACACTGATAATAACATCACGAACGCCCATGTGCCTTCTTCTTCTTCTCTTACCTGGTTTTCTTATCCAATATATAAATATAGTTCTTTGTTCTTCTTTCTGTTACACATCTGATCACCAATCTCCTCTTTTCAATGGAAGAATTGGAAGATATGCAACTTAACAAGATTCATAAGAAATCCTACACCTCACACACATGTATAACTTCCCAATGAAAAGGAGATAAAAGACTAAAGCTTTGAATTTGCTTAAGGAGACATTGAAGAAAATGAAGAAGCTTTTGTTTTTGTTTACCTGATGGACTTGCCTTTAGCTTGAAACGTATCAGGCTTGGAGCCTAACTTCATAAACTTCATCTTTGTTGTTGAGAGCCCTGAAATGCCCTCCAAACCCACAAGCAATTACGGAAAAGAAAACCTTTTTGAGTAAAAAAAAAAACAGAACAGAGTCCTCTGAAAGTGATTCTGCTCCTGAGAAAAAAAAGAGTGAGTTTCTTCTTCTTCTTCTGTTCTTGCTATATAAGCTTCTTTGCTTTCTTCTCTCTTTGGTTTGCCTCTAAAGACACTCAAACCATTTAATCTGGACAAAGATGACATTCATTTCTCCTTCCCAAACCATTATGATGAACATTGATGACGCTCTTTGCACAGATACATGCATACACACACAAAACACAAACACAGACAACCAG
This sequence comes from Geum urbanum, assembly GCA_946800695.1. Lineage (NCBI taxonomy): Eukaryota > Viridiplantae > Streptophyta > Magnoliopsida > Rosales > Rosaceae > Geum > Geum urbanum. Next base: position 252,332 of record OX326998.1, on the reverse strand, counting down.
CTATGTCAAAATTTAATTTTTACACCAAACAAAACCTGAACCCGAGTCTCAAAGTCTCAATTCACACCAAACAGAGAGAATGAATGAAAATATGAATGACTTATGAGAGGTTAGGTTGGTTTGGGAAGGAAAGGAAGATGGAGAAAAATTGATTTGACAGCTGCTGCAGGCAGAGCTACGTCTTAAATTCTCGCCGCCTTTGCTTTAAATTCACCCTGATCCGCTCAAGATCTTCTTCCTCCTTTTTTTCTTCTCTCTTATTTTCTATAAGAGGCGCAAATCTCAATATTTTTTTCTCTTATATCTCTCTGTGTTTGTGCATATGTATATGTAATAACGTAGGATACGTGGTGTAATCTCCTCGATCGGCCTGTTTGGCTCTGACGCACTTGTCTCCTTTTCTTTCTTCTTCTTCCTAGCTCTTCCAGTATATAGCTGAGCTCTTCTCCTCCTCGTCCTCTGTTTTGAGAGAGAGAGAGAGAGAGTAGGGGACTGTGTTTACAGAGTGGCTCAGATGACTTTTTAACTAGCTAGCTTTCCTTAGCTTTGTATGTCGTTAATGCACGCCACACCACCCTTGGAAAATGACCATTTTATCCTCGTTTAACTCTTGCACGCCGGATAACTTGGGTTTTACGGTAATCCTCCGACGAGCAGCGTCAACGTGTTTTTAACTGCTTTAACATCATTATTTTTTAAAATTAAGGTAAACGATGGATATATTTATTTATTTATACGAAAATAAATACGATCTGGATCGATATATGAATAGACTCACATTTATTGTACGTGCACCTATTCAGTTTTCACGTCTACATTATCTGCATATATTGTGGTCTCGATCTGGATCCGTAGGTAAAAGTCACGAAGTCAATAGTCAAACAAAGACCTAAAGTAAAAAGTAATGAATGAAATTATGAAACACGGGAGACAGAATATATATAGCTAGTCAATTTAATTGGTTAAAAGTCGGATCAAAGAACCCAGTTGAATGCAGCTGTAAATATAGTCTTAATCAAATTATTTAAATCTAATAAAGATCGAAACTGAAAAATATTAGGTAAAAGTTGCATTCGTATTGATCAGCAATCAGCAGCAGCAGCAGCATCGTCATGCCTTGCCAATATCGATCGATCGATCGGTCTTAGCAAGAAAATAACATACCTCGCAATACTCGTATGGTACTGGTACGTACACTCACATGCATGCATCAAATAAGCTTACAAGCACGACATGCGTGCGTGCGTACGTACTACTTGATGCGCGCGCGCGTATATATATATATATATATATATATATATATATATCGATCTGCATCTGCTCCATCGCGCTTAAATGTTTGCTTACTTTCTTGGACAAGCTAGAAGCAGCTGCCAATTGATCCGGCCGAGATATATAGCTAAGTTTGAAGAGTTCCAATGGACCATCGTATAGACCATAGAGATATAGAGAAAGAGAGAGACAGGAGCTAAGCTAACGTGTTAGAATATGACTCAATAATATCACGTATCTAGTCATTTATGTAACAAGTTAATATGTACAGTCATTTAGTAAGAATAATATTATGATTGTTTATTTAGTATATTTGTATCCGTATATCAAATACATGATTAAAGTCCAACTGTAATCTAATATGAATCTCATCATTTTAAACCTAATAGAATTAGATTTAGACTTTGTCATGGGTAAAGACACAAGTCTATTCCTATAAGTATGAGAGTTTGGTTCATATTCTCGTGTTACGAAGCATTCAGAACCTACCCCATTGAAGATGGTTAACGATATAAGAGAAAAGAAGATTATGCTCATAATATCAACTATTACGATATATATGCAATGATCTAATCTATATGTTTGATCTTCGTCTATCATTGATCTTGTGTTTATAATGACTTGAACATATTCGGTATGCGTCTTTTAATTGGTATCAGAGTTTTGGCTTGTTCATGATTCATAAACCGATTAAGAAAATTAATGTACACGAAGATCGAGGTACTTATAGACTGTAACAAAAAAAAACTTCAGAATTTATGAACAGGCCATGAACACGTTTTGGCTATAGACCTGTTCATATTGACCTAGGCCTATAAGTGAGGCGACCCAAGCCTAAGACTGGACTCAGAAACTCCAAAAAGGGTTATGGTTGATCGTTGTAAAGCACGACAAAAGAGGGTTCTGGGTTTTCGATGGGATTGGTAAAGCTTCAGAAAAAGTCATGATTCAAAGGGAATTCAAAGCCTTATGAATCAAGTTGTCCACGTTCTGTTGCATACTGGTTCTTTTGCTTCCCCAAATTAATTTGTTTTATTTCCCCCTAAGGTTTTCGTCAATGGGAGGATTTGGGGAAATTGGGAAAGCAACATCTCGATTTGAACCAACTCAATTTTGAACCCAATTTTGATGTGGTCAGCTATGGGTTATGAGATTGAGATTTCGAATAGGTTTGAATCAAATTAAGATGGAACGGGCTTCTGAGCAATAAATTGGGGTGGAACGCATATCTTCGATCCATCCTATTCTGGAACATGGGTTCTTACCTCCAATTTTGTTTTTTGATCAAATCATAGATTTAGGAGAAATTATCTGCTTCGTTTTGATCGACATGAGGTATGCATCTCAGCCTTAGCAAAATTCCCCAATTCTCAAAGTCTCGCACAACTGCACACCGTGATTCAGAAACCAGCGATTCAGAAGCCCTCGATTCAACAACCGGGGATGCCACACCTCACGTCGACCCCTACTCCTCATCCTAGCAGAATTCGAGACTCCCAAAGTTCCGAGAACAGCCTCAGAATTGATTCCTTCACTCGCTTCTCCGTCGACTGCACCGTCTCACTATTAAGGCCATTGACACCGGCAAGAAGAAACTCTATGAAGCCAGGTCTGGGTCAAGCCAGTTGTTGATGCCGAAACCCAGACCGAAACACCATCGTTTACTCCCTCGGATTTGGGCGTCAAGTAAGGTGGATAAGCTTCAGGTGGCAAGATGTGCAGCCGCATGATCCTCAAGTTCAGGATGCAGTCAACCGAGTTGTAGTGCTATCAATTCACTTGAACACTTCTGCAGTGCAGCTTGATTGCAACCAAAGGTTTGATTACTATATAAATATTATGGTTTTGCTTCCGCTAACACGAATTGTAGCACTGTAGCAGAGGCTAAGGTATGTTCGTGTCAAATTTTTTGATGGTTTAACAATGAAAAATTCAATATTAAAGCATGTGTTATGAGTTTTTGTTATGGTTAATCATATACATATTTATGATTCAATTATTCATATGTAAATGTAGTAATTGATAAATGATTATAATCTGCCTATAATCTGCATAAGTAAGATGAACATGCCTATAGTCTGCTGCATTACATAGATTAAGTCTGCTGTAGTTATTCACATTTTGGTCTGCATCATCCTTGTATGCTGATTGGCATGTATATGCATAATTTCAGTCAATGTAGAAATTGTAAATCATATATATATAGAGAGAGAGAGAACATTACGTATAATTTTTAAGTTAATATGTATATGCTAATCTGCAACTTTTCTATTGATGATTAAGTATGTTATTATCTTCCAAGATCTTTACAATTTTCAAAGAAAAATTGCAGAATAGGAATTGGTTTATTGATCAAGCTTCAGTATAACTTGATATTCAGATACATAAAACAAATACTTATAAATCAAATCTGGGTTTACTGATTCTATGAACTTGTATATTGCTTAAAGCAAAACTTGTTCGTACTTTCAGCAAATCAATAAAGTTTATAACAGATTTAACACTTGTGCATTTGATTTTTGTTTGGCTTGATCTTTCTCCAGTCAAGTCGCTGCGAGTGGAGTGATCGCAAACTGTCTCTTTTTGTATCCGCAATCATTGTTGTGCTGTGTGCAAGGTGTGCCACTGCCGAGGGCAGAATGTTGTAGTGTAGTGCACCGCGTAGTCTTTGCTTCTTATCAAGCAATTGGAGTGAGGAGAGCACCAACCTAACTCGTTGAGTCCTACTTGTCTTGATTCAAGACGTAAGCTTCGTGTCTCTCTTCTGAGCCACAAAGAATCGATACTTTACACCATCGGGAAAGTATAAAGTAGAGCAATCATAAGAATGTAGTGTTGAGAACACCGGATAGTGTGACTCCGTCGATCTTACGAATCCCCACGCTCTGTCGGGTGGCTTGGATTCCGCTGACTTCTGTTGTCGTAGCTCGAGTGAATCTTCGAATCCCCACGCTTTGTCGGGTGGTCTAGATCCTAAATTCGTTGTTGCCGGTTGATTAACTTGAATGAACCTTCAAATCCCCACGCTCTGTCGGGTGGCTTAGATCTTCGAATGAGGTTTATTTGTTGTTTATACATCGATGATTCTTATTTGTGTATGCTTTGAGTGCACGCTTAGTATGCATGTTTAGGAATCTAATTCTAAGAAAATTGATGGCTGCTGGTGATCATTACCTTCCTTAAGTTTCAATCGTAGAACCCATACATGCTTGGTATAAGAAACCCTAGGTCTAGCAAGACACGATCGTAGTGTACTTGTAAAGCCTTGTAGATTCTCAAACCCTTTCTAAATCTTATTTGTGTATGCTTTGAGTGCACGCTTAGTATGCATGTTTAGGAATCTAATTCTAAGAAAATTGATGGCTGTTGGTGATCATTACCTTCCTTAAGTTTCAATCGTAGAACTCATACATGCTTGGTATAAGAAACCCTACTGAAGGGTTTCACAGTGAAGGAGCAGTAGAGCTAGCAAGGCCGAACACTACTGAAGGGTTTCACAGTGACAATCTAGAAGAGATCCTGGATGAGTTGATCAAAGCTGGTATCGCAAATGTACCGAACCCCAGGGCTACTCCTCCGTAGAAGGGATTGTATTACATATTTCATCACTCTTGGTCACACAATACCAGCTAGTGCATGACACTGTAGGAACAAATCCAGCGATGGATATATGAAGGAAATATCGTTCTTCCAGACTGTGAGGAAGAAGAATTTGCTGCAGGGTCTTTCATGGTAGGCACTCTGGAGGTTTCCTGGCGCAGAGGAACCAATCGGAAATAAACGTTAGAGCTTAAAACCTCCAACAAACCAGTCACCCACAGTCGTAGTAAAGAAGATCCTAGGGGGAAGCAAAAAGAGGTCTGTTGAGAAGCGACTCCAATAGTGCTCTGCACTCGTTGCAAGGCAGAGTGCGGTCTCAAGATGACCTATGAAGAGTTTGTAGACGCTGTGCAAGCGGGTTCAAAGGTTAAATCCCCGCCGAAAAACTATCAACCGGCAAGCCCGAGAGAATCACGTACAGTGGCTAAGGAGTCTAACTTGTTCAAACGTATGCGACTGGCCGAGAAGAAAGCTGGGGTTACTGATGACAGGCAGCGAGCAGAGGCTAGCAAGCCTTATATTCCTCATGCGAGCCGAACATTGATTAAAGAAGATGTATGGTACTGAAGACAGGAGGCAAAACAGTGGAGATGACTCCCACTAGGAAAAAGGAAGTTACAGCGTCAATTCGGAGTTGCGAAAAGAACTCTAGAAGCTTTAGATATGGGCTTGATCAAGCCAGCGCAGTTGGTGGAATCACTAGAGCATATTCAACAAAGGATGAACAGGCTCGCAGCTATACCCATGATTACATTTGATCAAGGCTCCAATAGACCAAAAGTCCAAGCAACCAAGCCCAGTGTATTTTCCCGAATCGACCAAGCAAAGCCTGAGGTAGGGGCACAACGTGCACCCAATAGGGCTCGGGAGATAGTTAAAAAAAAAATCAGTGCATAAATCAGTCTTCAAACGCATCGAGTCTAACGTAGAGCCAGCTGATGAGCCAAGGAATAAACCGATGTTGCGATGGAAGCCAAAACCCTTGGTGATTGAAGAACAGAAGAAGCTCGCTCTGGCTGCTTCCAAGGACAAGGTCATAGAGGTAGTGGCTGGTGAATCAACACTCATGGCCAAGATAGACTCTGCGAAGAGGCTGAAATCTGCGATTTATGTGCGAAAACCACTAGTTGAGGAACAGTGGCAGGAGCTGTTGTTAGTAGAAAACGAGGCAGACGATGAGGATGACCAGCTAGTTGACTACGGGAAAGACTGCGAGGACTTGGATGAAGTCTACGCTGAGGGCACACACGTTGGCATGGCATGCTTGTTATCGGCCAAATTCGCTAAATCGGCCAAGGTAGCGCACGTGGCCATTGTGAACAAGACCGTACAAGGATCAACTGTGGTAGAACGTGGGGAACCAGAGGAACGAGGACCAATTGTGGATCCCACAATACAGAAGTCCTACTTGATGTTCTCTAAACTGACAGCTACGATGGCCTCGCACATGAGACCATTATATATCACTGCGGGCATGGGGAGCATTCAACTTAGCAAAGTCATGGTGGATACTGGTGCGGCGGTGAATGTCTTAACTACTCGAACAATGACATTGTTGAGTATTCCAAGATCAACTACTCAAGCTACGACGATGACAATCAAAAACTTTACAGGAACCGTCTCGCAGACATTAGGATTGTTATTCATAGAAGTCAAGGTTGGACCTGTCGTAGAGGTGCACACCTTCTTCGTCATCGAATGCAATTCACCTTTCAGTGCCATATTGGGGAGAAATTGGATCCATAGGAGTTATTATGTGCCATCATCGCTTCACCAACAACTCCTCATATGGGATATGCAGACATCAGAATCGCATATTTTCAATGCTGATCCGCGGCCATATTCAGTCTCTGCGAATGCAATGGATGCCGATTACTACAATGAAAATCTTAGGCCATTAGAAGTGTGCGGCATCGATAAGAAAGGCCGACCTGTTGGAGTCACGGCCTCAGAACTAGCTCGGTGAGGGGTAGTGCAAGCAAGAGAAGATAGAGCACGACCCTACTTTATGGATCTAGCCCCTACAAACCATCAATGATACGTCCATCCAAGGAAAAGGAGGCAGATGCTTGTGCTTCTCTGTATGCACGATTGCACACCAATATGATTGAGTCACAAGCCTATGATTGTTTGCCAACCATTGCCTTGGCAGAGTGTATCAATGAAGACATCCAGCAGGAAGAAATATAGAAGGATATCATCCAGCTCGCGCCTGCAGCCTTGAATGATACACCACCTAAGGTTAGAGACCCAACTGAAAAAATTAACCTGGGAACGATCGATAAGCCAATGGAAGTGGCTACCAGTACTTTCCTCGAGCCTAAAGAAAGAAAGAGGCTCGTTGATCTCTTATTTGAGTATAAAGACTGATTTGAGGAGAACTTCGGGGATATGTCAGGGATTTCACTAGAACTGGTTGTTCATGAGCTTCCGATTGCAGAAGGAAAGAAGCCAGTCTAGCAGTAGATGCGAATGATGAATCTTGAGACAGCCACGTTGGTTAAAGAAGAAATAAAAAAGATGTTAAAATCCGGAGCATCCAAGTGGCTAAGTACACAGAGTGGATATCAAACATAGTCCCCGTACGAAAACAGAATGGTAAAATTAGAGTATGTGTGGACTACATGGACCTAAATCAAGCTACACCAAATGATGCTTATCCAATGCCAGTCGCTGATCTGCTTGTTGATGCGGTTGCGAGACATGAGATGCTCTCATTCATGGATAACACAACGGGATATCATCAAATTTCGGTCGCTGAGGAAGATAGGCACAAAACTACATTAAGGTGCTCAGGGGTGTTAAGAGTGTTCGAATACGTTAACATGTCGTTCAGATTGAAAAACGTAGGAGCAACGTATCAACGAGCAATGCACTACATCTTCCACGACCTAGCTGGTGATACGATGGAGGTCTATATCGACGACGTTGTAGTCAAATCGAAGCAACGGTCAACTCATGTAGAGGGTCTATGACAAGTCTTCATGCGGATGAGAAAACATTAGCTTAAAATGAACCCTGCCAAGTGCGTCTTCGGGGTACAAGTAGGAGACTTTCTTGGATTCTTTATACATCAGCGGGGCATCGAGGTCCCAGATGATAAGAATGAGGCAGTGCTTAAGGCTTCCCCTCCAAAGAATAAATGTGAACTTCAGCAACTACTTAGGAAGATCAACTTCTTGAGAAGATTCATTGCAAACGCTATAGGAAAGACTAAACCCTTCGCACCTTTACTCAAATTGTAGGGTGAAAAGGAATTCGTATGAGAACAGGTTCACCAGGAGGCGTTTGATATAATCAAGAAATACTTAGTTAACCCGCCAGTCTTGGTACCACTACGCAAGGGAGTACCATTTAAGCTATACATTTCAGCGATTGAATTTTCTATAGGAAGTTTATTGGCACAGGATGACGAGGTGAAGACAAAACGAGCAATTTTCTACTAGCAGAACCTTCACAGATTACAAGAGTTGATATACATTGATGGAAAATCTTTGTCTTGCTCTTTATTTTTCATACTGCAAGTTGAGGCATTACATGTTGTCCTTCACAACATGCGTCATCGCACAAACCGATCTGGTTCGATACATGTTAGCCCGACCTATACTTAGAGGATGGATAGGGAAATAGATTATCGCACTGTCCAAGTTTTCATTATAATATGTTCCAGAAAAGGCGGTGAAAGGCCAAGCAGTGGCCGATTTCCTCGCACATCACCCTATATAGGAAATTTCATAACACCGGGAGTTAGAGATATCACACATCTCCCTGGCTCCTTGGAAGCTTTATTTCGATGGATCTAGCATGAGTGATTTTGTAGGAGTAGGGATAGCGTTGGTCAACCCGCAGGGTGAAACATTTGCCTATTCTTTCTGTCTCGAATACAATTGTTCCAACAATGCAGCGAAATATGAAGCATTAATCATTGGACTTGAGCTTCTATGAGATCTGGGTGCTATAGAGATCCAGGTCTGGGGAGATTCGCTCCTTATCATTAGACAACTCCAAGCCACGTTCAGGACAGGTCTAATTCTTGAACGATATGTCAAAAGGGCTAGCGAGCTATTGGAATTATTTACATAGGTGACCTTGACTCATATCCCCCGAGGGGAGAATTTTGCAGCGAATGCGTTAGCTCAGCTTGCTACAGGAGTCGAGCTGGTCGATGACGTACATGAACGCCTAATGAAAGTAGAGATGCGTACACTGCCTTCTTTCATGATTCGGAAGGAAGAGAAGGATGAGTGGTACGTCGCAGCTATTAGCACCATCGATGATGATTGGAGACATCCGATTATCACTTATCCACAGGATCTGAGCTCTGTGGTGGACAAGAAGGTCCGGTACTTTGCTCCTAATTATATTCTCCGAGGTGATGAACTTTTCCGATGTGGAGAACAGGGAGTGGATTTGGTCTGTGTCTTTGGAACTGAGGCAAAAAGACTACTGCGTGAAGTACATCTAGGGATCTGCGGGGCTCACCAGTCTGGCCTAAAGATGAGATGGCTCTTGCGAAGGCACAGATACTTCTGGCCTTCAATGTTAAAAGATTGTATTACTTTTACAAAAGGGTGCGAGGATTGTCAAGCTCGTGCAGCAGTCAGCCACATTCTCAACATTTCTATGCAGCCAATCATCAAGCCGTGGCCAGCGCGAGGACAGGCATTAGATCTAATCAGTTTGATTCATCCTCATTCTTCTATGCAGCATAAGTTCATAATTGTTGCTATGGATTTCTTCACTAAGTGGGTCGAGGCGAGACATTTGAAAGTGGCATCTGCTGCTGCAATTAGGCAATTCCTATACGAGGATATCATCTGCCGATTCGGAATCCCAGAGTGTTTCATTTCTGATCGAGGGACTGCATTCATGTCTGGGGAAGTAGAGGAGTTAATGACAGACTTTGAGATCAAATTTTTGCATTCTTCACCCTATTATGCACAGTCTAATGGTCAGGCTGAAGCAAACATCAAATTGATCATCCACATCCTTAAGTGCATGCTCGCAGACAATCCCAGACTTTGGCATGAAGAATTATTCAGTACCTTGTGGGCATATCGTACTTCCAAACGCAGTCCTACCGGAACTACTCCATATGAGCTCATGTTCGGACACGATGCCATCTTGCCATTAGAGATCAATGTCCAGTCCTTTAGAATAATGGATCAGCATCAACTGATTGGTGAGGACTATGTATAAGCAATGTGGTAGGAGTTAGAGGATTTGGACGAAAAGCGTGTTAATGCCTTGACCAACCTACTCGCAGAAAAGCATAAGGTCGCTCGCTGTTACGATCGACGTACCCGGGACTTAGCTTTACAGAAGAAGAATTGGTTTGGATGACAGTTCTGCCTCTAGGGGAAAAACAGGAAGGATGTGGTAAATGGTCTGCAAAATGGGAAGGACCCTTCATCATTCACAAGATTTTGGGCAAGGGAGCCTTCCAGCTACGTACGAGACGTCGACGGTGAGGTGCATCGTAACCCAATTAATGGTCGATTTTTGAAGAAATACCGATAACCAGTTTGGGAGTACGAGGTACCCAAAGCTTCAACAACTTAGTTTTGCATTTATTCGCAGCTTATCACAGATGCTTACTTCATGTAAAACTAGGGGGCAACCGGTGTCCAGAGCCAATATATGTGTGGCTTGAATATTACAAATTTCAAAACTTTTCAATTTTTGACATGGAATCTTGTTTATGTGATTCTTTCAAGTGTTACAAAATTTCTTACGACCAAATTCTAGTGGTCAAATCAATGGAGATGGTATTTTCACTGATATAAAAGATACAAATAGAAGGAAAATACACAGTTTCATTTGATCAATATAACATGTACAACATGAGGCTTTGCAACCTCTAGCTCTGATACCATACATCGAGTGAACAATCTCCGGCTAAAAAAATCAATCATAAGAAGTGGTTTTAGATATATCCTAATTGCACAACAACGTCCCCGGTTGTTGCCGGTGGACAAGCATTGACTGGGGATTAGATCTAACTTCGGCTCCGGAAGACTTTGGGGTACTTGCACTCGCCCAACATTTGCGGCTCAACAAAATCATCCCCCTGATCACGATCTTAGACGCTCCACTCAAAAAACACGAGAGACTACAACGGAAGTAAGTGGGAGCATGCACCAGACTAGGATGATCAAGAACAAGGATGGAGTTAGTGAGTGCTCATATCAACCATCATCTGCTAATTCACAAAGGTTTGAGAACTAGTTCAGAACTGAAAGACCTGAGCTTTGGTACTACGACCTAACCCATGCTTGAGCTTTGGTACTTCGACCTAGAAACATTTAGCAAACTACAGGATCTGGAGGTTTTGCTTTGGAGAAAGGAAGGAGCAAACTATAAACTAGAAAAACCAATTTTCTTTTGCAACAAAAATCGTATTAGGATTGTTTATTTAGTACATGTATATCCGTATATCAAATACATGATTAAAGTCCAACTGTAATCTGATATGAATCTCATCATTTAATGTAAACCTAATGGAATTAAATTTAGACTCTGTCATGGGTAAATGCATGAATCTATTCCTATAAGTATGAGAGTTTGGTCCATGTTATTGTGTTACGAAGCATTTAGAACCTACCCCATTAAAAGTGCTTAACGACATAAAAGAATAGAAGATCATACTCATAATATCAACTACTACGATATATATATTCAGTGATCTAATCTATATGTTTGATATTCGTCTATCATTGATCTTATATTTATGATGACTTAGAACATATTTAATATGCGGGGAATCGCTTATAGCTAGCTGTATTTAGTTACTAATTATAGTAGTAGTACGTCGTCTTTTCACATGTTTTACAGCTGCAAACCTCATCATTGTTCCGTACCACTCTCGATATATCAAGTCCTCACCTACTTATTCAGCAACTTTCTCCCGAGCTTTAATTTCAATTATCAACTTCCTTTCACCTTGATGTATTATGCATCGATCGATCACTGCTTTTTCCCTTTGTCTACCCTATTTTATTTTCGTGCAAGTAATAATGATAGATTCAGGGTTTTAGTACGTAAAAAGGAACAAAGCTAAGCTACGTTACGTACCCTACATACATATATATCACACCTCTCCATTGATCCATACCCTAAAGTCTAGTAATCGATCGCAACAAGCTAGCTAGATTCTAGGTCTACGTAAATATATATCACACCTTTCCAATCTGACTTACGTACGTAACTCTCTATTTACATATGCATGCATCACATGAAAGATCCATGCATGGAGCCATATGGTCCAGTAGGTCCACAAAGGAGACGATAATGATGATTGAGGAGATCTAAGAAACCAATTGAGAGCCCAAACATCAAAGGACCAAACCAAAAGTTTTTAACTTTATATTTACTTGGGTTCTGTATTATGGGCTTAACTTGTGGGTTGGGCTCTATGTCTATGGGCACCGACAGCCGACCCGAGTCCACTAAGTCTATGCTTCCCGAATAATATATCTTTGTTATTACAAAAATTTACGCAACAGACAAATACGAAGGCGAGAAAACCACACATATACAAATACCAACCCCCTCACCAGATCTAAAGCCCAAGCTCTGTTCTCTCTTCTCTCTTCTTCTCTCGCACTCTATCAGAGTCTCAGACTCAGCCATGGAGTCTCTTCGCCGATCCAGACCACTGTGTATGTTTGTTTCTGCGATCTTCCTTATACTCATCCATGGCGCCAGTTCCTTCTACCTCCCTGGAGTCGCTCCCGAAGACTTCATCAAGGTCGGTCAGCTCCTCTCGAGCTCAATTCACTTTTTGCTTAGCCATGAAATCTATGATCTACTTATTTACGTTATTTGGATCTGTAGTTGTGTATCATGTCATCGTCAATCTACTTTTAGTTTTCGTCTCTAGAGAAAAGTAAGAGTGAAATTGATAGCGATTTGAAATTTTGTTTCTGCAAATTTTGAAATGAATTCATCTGAGTAGTAAATTTGTTAGTTGACCTCTTAATACTGTTTTGATCTGTGTGCTCCGTGTTTGTTAAACTAGTCCGTTAATTATGCTTTCGACTGTGCTTAAGAGATAGTTTAATGCGCTGAAACATTGTAGTTGTGAATCATTATAGTATTTAGTGTAGATCCATGAGAAGCTTGTGATTTAGTTCCAGTGGGATTATTGTACGATTTGAGTAGTTTTTCGAACTTTTAGATTGGCCGTTATTGTTCGTATTCAACTGTGGAAATGCTTCATTTTTTTTATAATGAATCTCAGTTTACTTTTAATATTCGTGTAGGGAGATGATTTGAAAGTGAAAGTGAATAAGTTGACATCGACAAAGACTCAGCTTCCGTACTCTTTTTACTCTCTCCCTTACTGTCGCCCCGATAAAATTTTGGATAGTGCCGAGAATCTTGGGGAAGTGCTTCGTGGTGACCGTATCGAAAACTCGCCCTACGTGGTAAGTGTGATTTTATGTTTATGACAAACAGAGTTGCTCATACGCTCTTGTGGTGATATTAACTTGTTTTGAATCCCATGCAGTTTAAGATGCGGGAACCGCAAATGTGCAATATAGTCTGTCAGATCACACCTGATGCCAAAACTGTGAAGCAGTTTAAAGAGAAGATAGATGATGAGTATCGGGTGAACATGTATGCACTTCCAGATACTTTATGATTCTTACAATTAAATGATGTCATTGAAGTTGTATATCGTAATGAAATCATTTCTTCTTCTGTAGGATCCTCGATAACCTACCTCTAGTGGTTCCCATTCAAAGGCCAGATCAGGAGGCACCTACTGTTTATCAGCTAGGTTATCATGTTGGGCTTAAAGGCCATTATGCTGGGGTCTGTGAACATTCTTTGGCACCAAATAACTTTCTTATAATTCTTCAAACTGTGAATGGTTCTGTTTTCCCGTATCTTACATCCTTGCTATATGTTGCTGTGCTCAGAGCAAAGAAGAGAAATATTTTATCCACAACCATTTGGCGTTCACTGTCAAGTTTCATAGAGATCTGCAAAGTGAAACGGCAAGAATTGTGGGATTTGAGGTCAAACCGTTCAGGTAAAGTTCAGCTCCTTGTATTCTACAAGAATGTAGGTCTTGCTGGATCCTTTCCTGAAATGTTTATCTATGGCTGATTGTTTACCTATTCCATCCCTGCAGTGTTAAACATGAATACGAAGGGAAATGGAATGATGCGAAGACTCGTTTAACCACTTGTGACCCCCATTCCAAACATACGGTTGTTAATTCAAACACACCTCAAGAAGTAGCAGAGAAGCAGGAAATCATATTCACCTATGATGTTGAATTCCAGGTGAGCTCCTTATTTCAAACTAATAATTCATAATCACATTCCTAGTTTTTTTTTAACAAGACATATCTGCTCCTTTAGTGTGTTCTATTGGTATACCCGGGTCTCTGCTTGCATATGTAATTGAGCATATGTAATTGAGTGGAGAACCACTACATCACCAGAACATGAACTCATTTGTCATTTCTTTCTTGTGCTGCTAATAATACTCTCAATCTGTTCTTTTCTTTCTATGTGGTACTCTGTAGGAGAGTGATGTGAAGTGGGCTTCTAGATGGGATGCTTATCTATTAATGAGTGACGACCAAATTCACTGGTTTTCAATTGTCAATTCGTTGATGATTGTTCTCTTCCTATCGGGGATGGTAGCAATGATAATGCTGAGAACTCTCTACCGTGACATCTCCAAGTATAATGAGCTTGAGACCCAGGAGGAAGCACAGGAAGAGACTGGGTGGAAGCTTGTTCATGGGGATGTATTCAGGGCTCCTAATAATTCAGATTTGCTCTGTGTATATGTTGGAACTGGAGTTCAGTTCTTCGGAATGATACTTGTGACAATGATCTTTGCCGTCCTTGGTTTCCTCTCCCCATCCAACCGAGGTGGTCTGATGACAGCTATGCTTTTACTTTTTGTCTTCATGGGCCTTTTTGCTGGCTATGCCTCTGCTCGCTTATACAAGATGTTTAAAGGCACAGAATGGAAGAAAATTGCTTTCAGGACTGCAGTCTTGTTCCCAGCAAGTGTATCTGCCATATTTATTGTCCTAAACACTCTAATCTGGGGTCAGAAGTCATCTGGAGCAGTGCCATTTGGTACAATGTTCGCCCTGGTCTTTTTGTGGTTTGGGATCTCGGTCCCACTTGTATTTGTTGGGGCATATGTTGGGTTCAAGAAGCCAGCACTCGAGGATCCTGTTAAGACAAACAAAATCCCTAGGCAGATTCCAGAACAGGCTTGGTACATGAACCCGGTTTTCTCAATTCTAATTGGAGGAATCCTCCCGTTTGGAGCAGTTTTCATTGAACTGTTCTTCATCCTCACTTCGATTTGGTTGAACCAGTTTTACTACATCTTTGGTTTCCTGTTCTTGGTCTTTATCATCCTCATCATCACATGTGCCGAGATTACCATTGTGCTTTGCTACTTCCAGCTGTGCAGTGAGGATTACTTGTGGTGGTGGAGGTCGTACCTCACATCAGGCTCATCGGCTCTGTACCTCTTCCTGTATGCTACGTTCTACTTCTTTACAAAGCTGGAAATCTCTAAACTGGTATCTGCGATGTTATACTTCGGATACATGCTTATTGCTTCTTACGCATTCTTTGTGGTGACTGGTACGATTGGTTTCTACGCGTGCTTTTGGTTCACGAGGCTCATCTATTCATCTGTGAAAATTGACTGAATGCGCACAATTGGGGTGGTTCTGAAGCTGTTCTATCTCCCAGGGAAGGTGCCACACACGTTACTAGTGTAAGATTTTGAAATTAACTTTGGATTGTGCTTTGAAATGAAATGTATCCTATTATGCTCAATTTTGAACCATGACAAAGCCATCAAGGCCATAATTCTGTTAGAGTATATTTCTATTTGTTATTTTTTTAAAGAGTTGGTCTCAAGTACCCATTGTTAGGTACACATCTCCTATGACTATTATTATCTATATACAGCTTTTCATTTCTCATGCAATGGTGATTCTTGAGCAAAAGCTAAAAATGGGTGTGGTCATGATTATTGTATATGGGTCAAATCTTGGTGTGCAATATAGATCTGATCTTCAAGAGCAAATGAAGTCTTCGGTGGTGCGGTCAAAGGAAGCAACAGTAGTTCCCTTTGTACGTTAATTGACGTCAAAAATCGTACATTAACAATTCTCTAACCTTGAATTTTCGACCAAAAGTACATAGGAGGCTAGCGACGCATTCGAATTCCTATTACAAATCACATGTTGATGAACTATGGCACATGATCTGAGGTTTCCTACATAATAATTAAGAGTAACGTTGGAACTAGTTTTCGCCAAATTAATAATTAAGGTCATTCATTCATTGTATCAAAAAACATAAACCGAGGACAGTTACACATGCAAATTAAGGATACTTTAAACAAAATAAGTGAGGAATCGATGGGATGATCCTGTTATAGTAGATAGATGGATCGAACTAGTACGTAGCTAATTAAGTTCCTTTGCGGCCAGCCGAGGAGGAGGGCGGCACCACCGTGGGATCATCAGCGCCACCTGGCCGGGGCGCCTTGGTGTCTTTAGGGTCGTCGACATTGGCGGCGACCTTGGCAACATCTCCGGCTGAGGCTTCAGGCTTCTTCAACGTGTAAAGTGTGAAGTAACCAACGGCGGCACACATGAAAAAGCCACCGACGAGCATCCCTGTGGGACTAAAAGGAAGTTTCTGACTCTGGTGAAGAACGCCACCAGGATTATGTCCCGGTGGCCTTTTCGATGCTTCGACACCGGCACTCTTCACCTCTTCGGGACTCATCTTGTGTGTGTCTGCCATCTTCCTCCACTCTTCATTTCCAGATGAGGACATCGTTTCTTAGCTCTACTTAATTAACTCAGCTGTTTTGTGCTTTGTGAAGCTTTGTTTCTTTCTCTCTGATATGATACAATGTGTGAGCTACGTACGTACTGCTTTCTCTTGGACTAGTGCAAAATTTTACTTTGAACTTCTCTCTCTTCCTCGCTACGAGGCATTTCATGCAGCTGACACGAAGTGGAGGCCCGCCGAAGTGAGTGACAAGTGTACGTTTGCACGTTCGTTAGTTTCCATTTTACTATATTATATTACTATTCAGGAAAGGTGTGCACCAGCCACCAGCCTAGCTAACAGGTGGTGCTTTATTGAGACGTGTACATGGCGCATGCATAAAGATAAGCATCACCGTCCACGTAAACGAATGAAAAGCCCACTATTACCGACTGAACTGCGAAGACTTAAACGAGTTGGGCTTTATTATTTGTATTGGTTGGCCCAACCAAGGAGATAGATTCCACATGGCTGGCATGCACATTGCTCGTCTTTTCATGCTCCTTTGCCGACCGCCCGTTTTAAAATGGGAATCAGTTTCAGCTGCCTTCGTTGTCATAACAATAATTTCCCTTCATGCCCGTTAAGCTTGGACCTATTCTCTTAAGCCCACAACGGCTAGTGCTCTTCCCCCCCTCTATAAATTCTCCACATTTGACTGACCTTGGAATACAACCTGGCTCGCTCGCCCGCCACTCCTACACTATCATATCTTAACTCCTAGCTTACGTACATTGCTCCTCTCTTACCACCATGGCTGGCTTCTCATCCAAAGCTTCTTCTTCTCTGCTAGTAGTTGTCCTCTTAACTCTCTTCACCTTCTCATCTGAAGCGAAAGAGATCTTGGTGGGAGGCAAATCAGACGCATGGGTAGTCCCATCTTCCGAATCTCAGTCTCTCAACAAATGGGCCGAAAGCTCCCGTTTCCGAATCAACGATACTCTCGGTAAAAATCTTCATTTTTCAGTCACTACTACTTGCTTAGCTTAATTAGCTGAATTGAATTGAATTATCTGACAGTTTTTTGTGTTTTTATTTCAGTGTGGAAATACGACGGTGCGAAAGACTCGGTGCTTCAAGTGACGAAGGAAGACTACGTGAACTGCAACACTTCGAACCCGATTGAGCAGCACAAGGATGGTGAGACCAAGATCGTGTTGGACAGAGCTGGACCGTTCTACTTCATCAGTGGAGTCAAAGACCACTGCGAGAAGGGACAGAAGCTCCATGTTGTTGTTATGTCTCACAGAAGCTCTAGGCCATTGGCTATGTCTCCGTCTCCGGCGCCTTCTCCGGCCTCCTCCTCCGGCCCCGCCGCCGTGTTGCTCGAAGGCCCCGCCGTGGCTCCTGCTCCGACTAGCGGTGCCTCTGTTTACGGGGTTGGGCTAGTTGTCGCTTTAGCTGGGCTTTTGGGTCCTCTGCTCATTTGACTGAGTAAGGCGTTTGTTGGGCTGGTCTGGTCTGGGCTTTTTTGATGTGGAGATTAGAAACCATTTGTTTAATTCTTTATTAATGGACTTTTATGGGGTATATGAGAGAGGAGAAGGGGTCGGTCATCTTAGACTTTGGATGATCCAACATTATTGTTATATTTGTAATGCAGCTTTGGTTATTAGTAAAATCAATTTTATTAAATTCTTATAACTACGTGACTTCTGTTGTTACAAAGCCTTGCAAGTTCTAATTTCCCGAGTCACAAAAACAATGGGAACAAAAATGTAAAATGCAATATGAAATTTCCAAGTGTAAACTAGTTAAAAAACTAAAGGTTTCAGCTACACTATATCTGGATTTTCTTGGCAAATTTTCAACAATAGCAGCCTTCAATGAAACTTTATAAATATTAATTATATTGTTACAAAGCAATAAACGATCATTTTCACAGAGACAACAAAAAAGAGTAGCTTGATGCCATGTCCCACCTTAATGCCATGTCCTTCACTCTTTCATCTCACTTGAGTTCACCAAGGCCTGGTGGCATTCCTAAACTCTGAGCAAGGTTACTCATTCTCTCCTTCATGGCCTGAACAGAAAAAGAAGCACAATCTGTATTAGTTAAACAAGTGACAAGTTACTTAGTCGCCAACGACACGTAAATAGTCACTCACCACGACACTCTTCTGGTGTGCATCTTTGTATGCTTCAGTAACCAAAAGGGAAAGTTTCTACATTACACAGGTAACAAGGAAAATTTACAATCATAATAAACACCAGAACTCCCTCCCTCAAAAACGTAAAACAGATACGATAGACAGTGATTTACTGTCGGCATTGGGCGAAGTAGGTTTACTTACTTCAGCACCTAGTTCCATAGCAGCCTCAGTTATCTCTGTGCGTACAGGTTGCTGGTTACCAGAAAGCGTAACCTAGGGAAAAACAAAGATTACTGCCTTGTGAATAATAAGACTAGCAGTGTCATGTAACTGGTCGATAGAACAAAATGTACTGACTGGAGATCACAGTCATCTCAAAAAAAATATATCATGTATCATTTTCACTTATTTATGCATATGCTGTATAAGAAATCACCTCCAAGATTACAAAATGAAAGCCTTTTCAGATTAGTTCTAATCTTACAAGTTAAGCTACAATTGAGAAGGAAGCTTAAGAGGACTAGTCTACACACACAAAATTTCGGCCCTGTAGCAAGAGTAAGAAGACGCACCTTTATTATCTCACCTTCACAGTAGCCATCAAACTCGGCCCTGAAAAACAGAAAAAAAAAGGGAAAAGATAAATAATCCCTACACTGAAAGGAACATGAATATCAGATTATAAGGCAAACTATAGAACATACGCAGCAAGCTCTTTCTGCACACGGACCGCTTCAACTTGTACAACATTCTGGGCTTTCTTAACTGTTTCATACAGATTTTGCATATTCCCAAATATTCCAGCCTGAATAAAAATTAGGAGGTCACGATTAGCGTATGAGTTCATGAACACACTTCAAATTCAAACCAATGGCTCTATTGTTTTTCAATCCCTAAATAACTTCCGAGCTAACCAAATCTCTCATCTTGCGGACAAATTCATACTGTCAGACAGAAAATTCACGCGTCTTCCATTTACTCAAATGTGGGCACTGCTACTTCAAGCCCCCAATGCTACTTCCAATTCGGATCATGTTGCATTCAACTCAAGTTATAATCTATATAAAGCATCATACTGTACAACTAGAACTCCTACTCCCTTGTTCCCACCAAATGATGCAAGCTACAGTTTATCACGCAAATACTGAAAAAACATTATAAAGTATGGATTTTTGAGATCCAAGTAAAACAGTGAAGTACCTTATCATCACCCTTATCATTGTTATCTTTCTTCCCACCTCCAAATAAGCCATACACGCGAAAAGATCGAGAAGTCCTCGGAGTCTTAATACTGGGGCAACATACTGTTCCACTGCCACTATACAATGAGCTCACTTCACCTATACATTATTTGGCCATTACAAAAAAAATGGTCATTCTTGACAAATCAAACTATGAATACAAAACAGTTCAATCTTAACTGAACTCAAACAAAGTGTGTGCATATAATTATTGGGCAGGTAAAGAATCCCAAAATTTGTTCAATTCGAGACAACAACACTTAGAAACAGAAACGATGGAGGGAAGGAAGAGCGAGCTTACGGAAAGAGTGATAGTCAGAAGAGTCGGTGG
This sequence comes from Geum urbanum, assembly GCA_946800695.1. Lineage (NCBI taxonomy): Eukaryota > Viridiplantae > Streptophyta > Magnoliopsida > Rosales > Rosaceae > Geum > Geum urbanum. The sequence continues at coordinate 231,955 of OX326998.1, read as the reverse complement.
TGAGTCTGTGGAAGCTGGAAAGGCGCGAGGATAGAGCACTTGTCGAAGCCATCGAGAGAGAGAGAGAGAGGGAGAAGAGAGACGAGGGCTTTCAATTTCGGAGGATTAGATAATAGCTCAAAAGCTTAACAATTTACAGCAGCAGCAGCTAAAATAGCCGAGCAGAATAAACTAGAGTACAAATGACTAAAGGTTGGATATGATGCCCATTTCCATTTTATTTTTTTTTAATTTTTAATTTTTAATTTTTTTTTTTGCTGTATGGTTTTTCTTCTTTTCTTAACTTTTGATCATTTCCATTGCTTTCTCATTGTTCAAAATATAGTTTGTATTGAGATAAACTTCAAAGAAGCAAGCATTTTGAGCCTTAGCTTGATTAACCAAGGACATATATATATTTTGATGTAATTAAGAGAAAAAAAAAGGAGACAAATTATGATGTAATATATATACAAGTGATTGCAGAAAATCATATGTACTCTGATCTGTGTTCAGTTCATCTGGTGAAACAGACGATTTACACCAAGATAAAACCTTCAAACGATTGACAGTGATAGATCTATGCCTTCTATAATCAATACATTCCTCCTGTTAAATACGGAAATGTTTAAACTAACCAAATGTGTGTAAATCTGAATACAAGAACAAAAGAAACTGAGAAGGTCTAACAGAGATACTTATACATTTTTCCTGCAAATCATAAAAACATTCCACCACAAAATCCGTATCGAGTATGAAAATTTGTACGGCCAACAAAGGAACTGGCAAAACTTCCATAGTGATCGGTGAGGACGAATGACATACGATCATGAAGCATCTCAGCAAAACCCTGACAAAGTAAAAGAATGGATGCACAGCATTAGTAGACTAGCAAATGAAAGACATGATACAGCAAGAGAATGATTCAACAGAGAAAATCTGGAAGTTCTTATAAAGATCATTCTCGTTCTCTTGCATCGATCTTTTATGACTCGCTGAGTTATATGTAAGATATATGTGTTCTGATAGTCAAATTGAGGTCTTAACTCAACAGTATGATATTTCAAAGCCGCTAACACTATCAACAACCATTAGTGCGAATTCAAAACAAGTAACAATACTCTCTATCTTGGATATTGCCAGCTAATTTGCTATTCATTATTCGAATTTCCAGTAGTGAAGAACACAACCTTGCTCACATCCTTCTTCATTTATTAATAAAACCACATAATTCACCCAGTTAAAGAAGCTACTGAATCACCATAAGGATATAATAACTGCACTCATTAGCAACTACGTGGAAGTAGTTCGATGTTATCCTATTCAACTCAGAAATGCATGTAAACACATTGCACAAGTATAGGTGTAGTTATGTAGGCCAGCAATGGCACGGAGATCTAATTAGGAATTGGACTATCACAATGAAACACAGAACAACTCAGGTAACGTAAGCAAATCAGATGATAACGGAATGAGAGTGAAAGAAAAAAAATTCACCAGGCAAAATCACTCCACATTCAGGTTATCTTGATCTAACAATTCAGGCCTTAGAGGTCCTTTTAGACCAGCATTGCCATCACCAAGAAGCTCACGAGCAGCTTTCTCCAGAAACTCCTTGGCAGCAGAATGAACTGAGGGTCTATTCGGTGATTGATACTTCCGCTTCTTTTGAGCATTCCTTTCCAAATACTTCATCTTTCCTCCCTCCCCACCTTTACTAATTTCTCTCATACTTTGTCGCAGATCTGTGAACACAATGAAACAAAAGTTTGGAGTTGAAGATTGAGGTCCAATTTGTTTAAAGCCATGATCCTAATTCTTGACATAAACAGCAAATGAGAAAGCTAGCTAGCTACCTTTAGTGAGAATGCTCAATGAATCAAGTTGCTGCTTGATAATTCAATGTAGTCGATGGTCGCAATGGTGCTTGAACAAAATACACAAATTGTCAAATGTAAGAAGCAGGGAAAACACACAGAATGTACATTTGAAACAATATGAAAGATTTAACAGTCATCCTGAGACTGCGAAACCATCCACGTAGTGTGACCAACTGTGTTTACTTCAGCTTAAAATGAGAGAGGCATGGTATGTATGTATGTATGTGTGTAAGTAAGTTACCTTTGCTCAATTCTATGAAGCGGTGTAGCTTCTCCTGGTACAACTTCAACCTCTCCAGCTCGGTGTTGACGCGATGGTCATCGTCGTAGACTCCACAACCCCTCAACCTCACTGCAAAACAAACACACAGACACACAGTAAGTAAGCAAGTACCAAGAAAATCGGAGAAGATATGAGAACAAAAATGGAGAGTGTGTTTTTTTTTACCGGTGAATAGAGTGGTGGTGAGTTTGGAGAGCAAGAGGAGTGAGGTCGCACGGCCGGCCATGACTTGTGGGTCAGAACAGAGAGCCAACAATTGGGGCCACTCGGCTCCCACTTGTTCCAAATGAGTCAAGCTTATCTTTACTGATTCCATCACTGAATCTGGTACTATACTCTTCTTTGAGCTGCTGCTTCCCTCCATCTCCGACCACTTCTTCTTCACTCACCTGGGGCTCTTCTTTTCTTCTTCCGTCGATTCTAGCTAGGGTTAAATGACTTTACCCTTTACCTATTAAAGTAAAAAGAGTGAAACTTTATTATTTTAAGAGAAAGCCCAAAAATATAAAAAGAGAGAGAAAACTTGGAGATCCAAACAGATATAATATCCATTGAGCAGCGATAGAGAGCAGAGGCAAAAGCTTCTCTGGGGCATTTTTCAAAGTATGAATCTTTCTCTATCTTGAGTCTGTGTCTGTGTGTGTGTTGGGTAAGTAAACATAGCTATGCTTTAAACTATGGCATTACTCATAGCCTGCTGCTCTTCTTCCAGTATGTGTATGTGCTGCTGCTCTGCTTTTAGTTTCAATTGTAGTCTTGCTTATGCTGCTGTCACTAGTAATAGGATTTTTCCTACCAAAACGAAAAGTTCGTCATTGCTCCACTTGACTACTACTACTACCAAGAGGAGACAACGTATGAAGGGCTTGTGTGGGTTTGTGATTCAAAGGCCGAACCAGGATGTGGTGAATAAGAAACCTCTCAAGAAGAAGAAGTCAGTAGTGTCTTCTGAGGAAATTGTGAGGGTTCTCAAGTCGATTACGGACCCCACTTGTGCATTTGCGTTCTTCAAATCTATTTCTGAATTGCCCAATGTTGTTCACACCACGGAAACTTGCAATTACATGCTTCGAATTTTGAGTGTTGATGGGAGGAGGCTGGAGGATATGGCTTTTGTCTTTAATGTCATGCAGAAGCAGATCATCAACAGGAATCTGGACACTTACCTCACGATCTTCAAGGCTCTTGAGATAAGAGGCGGTATTCGAGCAGCTCCATCTGCTCTTGAGAAGATGACAATTTACGGCTTTGTGTTGAATGCATTTTCTTACAATGGTTTGATCTACATGCTTATCCAGTCAGGCTATTGCAGGGAGGCCTTGGAGGTGTACCAAAGGGTGGTATCCGAAGGTATTAAGCCGAGTCTTAAGACCTACTCGGCACTCATGGTGGCATTGGGAAAGAGGAGGGATGTTGAAGCTGTTATGAGTTTGTTGAAAGAGATGGAATCTTTGGGGCTCAGGCCTAATGTTTATACTTTTACCATCTGCATTAGAGTACTCGGGAGGGCGGGCAAAATTGATGAGGCGTATGGAATTTTCAAGAGAATGGATGAGGAGGGATGTGGGCCCGACGTCATCACTTACACTGTTCTCATTGATGCTCTTTGTAATGCAGGTAGGCTTGATAATGCCAAGAAGTTGTTTGCGAATATGAAGGCGAGTGGTCACAAGCCTGATCGAGTAACCTACATTACGCTGCTGGACAAGTTTAGTGATAGTAAAGACTTGGAAGCGGTGAAAGAAATTTGGAGCGAAATGAAAGCTGATGGTTATGCTCCTGATGTGGTTACTTTCACTATACTTGTTGATTCATTATGCAAAGCTGGAAATGTTGATGAAGCATTTAATATGTTGGATATCATGAGGAAACAAGGAGTCTCCCCAAATCTCCGTACTTACAACACGTTAATTTGTGGACTTCTGCGGTTGTGTAAGTTGGATGAAGCATTGGAACTCTTCAACAGTTTGGAAGGTCTTGGTGTTATTCCAACTGCCTTTACATATATTCTTTTCATCGACTATTATGGGAAGTCTGGTGACTCGGAAAGAGCTTTGCAGGCCTTTGAGAAGATGAAAAAACGTGGCATTGCTCTTAATATTGTTGCTTGTAATGCCTCTTTGTATGGTCTTGCTGAGGCCGGTAGACTTCAAGATGCAAAACAACTCTATGATGAGCTTATATACAGTGGGCTTTCTCCGGATTCAGTAACTTATAACATGATGATGAAGTGCTATAGTAAGGTGGGGCAAATAGATGAAGCCATCAAGTTACTGTCAGAGATGGAAAGAAGTGGGTGTGAGGCAGATGTAATCATTGTAAATTCGTTGATCGACATGCTTTACAAGGCTGGCCGAGTAGATGAGGCATGGCAAATGTTTCACAGAATGAAGGAAATGAAGCTCACTCCAACAGTTGTGACCTACAACACATTACTGGCTGTATTAGGGAAAGAAGGCCAAGTCCGGAAAGCAATAGAAATGTTTGAGAATATGACTGAACAAGGGTGTCCTCCAAACAAAATAACTTTCAACACGCTCCTGAATTGCCTTTGCAAGAATGATGAGGTCAGTTTCGCCTTGAAAATGCTGGGCGAAATGACTGCGATGAATTTCAGTCCGGATGTTTTGACCTACAACACTATAATTTACGGCTTACTCAGGGAAAACAGAACCGATTATGCATTCTGGTTCTTCCATCAGATGAAGAAGTTCTTATATCCTGATCGTATAACATTGTGCACCCTCCTTCCCGGTGTTGTAAAGGATGGGCGCATTGAGGATGCTTTCAAAGTCGTCGAGGAGTTTGTGTATCAGGTTGGGGCTGAAGCAGACAGGCCATTTTGGGAAGGTTTGATTGGAGGGGTTGTGATGGAAGCTGAAATAGACCGAGCTGTTACATTTGCCGAGAAGTTGGTTTCTGAGAGGATTTGTCGAGATGATTCTGTTCTGATACCTCTTCTTCGGTTTTTGTGTACACGTAGGAAAGCTCTTGACGCTCAGAATGTGTTTGGGAAGTTTACTAAAACTCTTGGAGTTAAGCCGACTCTGGAAGCATATAACTGTTTGATTGAATGGCTTCTTAAAGAACGTATCACCGAAAGCGCTTGGGATCTATTCAATGAGATGAAAATTTGTGGCTGTGCTCCTGATATATTCACCTACAACTTGCTACTTGATGCTCATGGGAAGTCTGGGAACATCTCCGAACTCTTTGAATTATACGAGGAGATGATTTGTAGGGGTTACAAGCCTAACACCATAACTCACAATATAGTGATCTCCAGTCTTGTGAAATCAGATAGTCTCGACAGGGCCATAGATCTGTATTATGATCTTGTAAGTGGTGATTTTTTGCCTTCTGCTTGTACATATGGCCCTCTCATAGATGGATTGTTCAAGTCGGGAAGATTAGAGGAGGCAATGTGCTTCTTCGAGGAGATGGCAGAATATGGATGCAAGCCTAATTGTGCAATCTTTAATATTCTTATAAATGGTTATTCGAAAGCAGGTGATGTGGAAACTGCTTCCGAGTTGTTTAAGAGGATGATTAGAGAAGGGATAAGACCGGACCTGAAGTCGTACACCATCCTCGTGGATTGTTACTGCCAGGTTGGAAGACTGGATGACGCTTTGTATTATTTCGAAGAGTTGAAGCGAAGTGGCATTGATCCTGATTCAGTTTCCTACAACCTTATGATTAATGGACTTGGAAGATCGAGGAGGATGGAGGAAGCTCTCGCTCTTTATGATGAAATGCGGAGTAGAAGAATTACTCCTGATATTTTCACCTACAATTCGTTAATACTTACTCTCGGACTCGCTGGAATGGTGGAGGAAGCGGGGAGGGTTTATAAGGAGCTACTACGCACTAGTCTTGAACCCGATGTGTTTACTTACAACGCTCTGATTCGACTGTATAGCACTGCTGGCAGTCCGGATGATGCTTTTGCGGTCTACAAGAACATGATGGTCGGCGGCTGCAGTCCCAATGTAGGAACATTTGCACAGCTTCCCAACCAAACTCGACTCACTGGAGATACAAGGTGACCCCGACAAGTCTAGTTTTAGTTGTCGATTCTGTCATCCGAGCTTAGATGTGTATGTATGTATGTACAAGGAAGTTACATGGATGGAATCGAAGTCTTATAGTTTACATGTATCTTACTCACTGCAAAGGTGTCTCTTGTTTTCGGATAGTGTATATTCTGCTGTATTATACCTTTTTCTTGCGATCTGAGCGTCCCTCTCTCAGCCCACACACTCAATCTTTCTCTTGCGATTCGATCTGAAACATAATCGTTCTCTATCTAACCTTTCCATTCAATCTCCGCTTCAGAGTTCAGTCAGTAACCCCAATCCATTCTCTTCTTCCCTCTTGTCTGAGTCGCTGTTCCTCTTCCTCTTCCATCTTCATCTGGTATGTTTTCTCACTCTATCGTTTCTCTTATCTCTAATATCTCTCCGTTTATTCGCCGTAGTTTGATTATTTTAGGGCTCTCCTTGTTCACTGTTTGACGCGCGCAGCTTCAACATCATCTCCGCCGACCAGCCTAGAGAATCCCGAGAGCAAGTTTGGTATTCCATCCTGCTATTTCAATTTGTTATTGCAAGCTCTTTTCTTATTTATTTATTTATTTATTTGCATCTTACATCGCTGCTTCTATCTCCACCCAATGTGACGACCTCCGAAAACAAGGGTGTTTCGATCGGGTCATTGTCAGTGCTTCCAGTTACCTGGGTTTCTCCCATGAAGAGGAGGACAGTGGATTGTCATCAACTAAGGTTAGTCTGATGGTATTTGAAAATTGGTTATTTTTTTTCCAGCTGGATTATGCTATTTGGGGGAAAATAGTTTCTTTTGTATGTTGATTAATATTGGATTGACCAAGCTATTGATTGAGATATGTATGGCGTCATACAAAAACTTCATGTTGTAGGGTTCTACCGCGATTCTAATATGCTATTCTTCGTATTTTTGTTTGTATATATACTAATATTTAGTTTTAGAATCGGGTTGATTATTTAGGACATGCGTTTGAAATATGAATTTGCGTTTATGGTTCTGTATTTCGCTGAGGATATAACTCAAACTTGGGACATACTTATGGGTTGTATTTCGCTGAATCTAAAATGAAATCTATTCACTGAATTCTTTTTTTTTTTCAATTATTCTGCCAATCAACACAAATGACAAGGTAAGCTTTAAATTTGGGAACATTAGCTTTGTTTATTTGTTCATTAATTTCTTAGAAACTATATTATTCCAGGCAAACCCAATTTGCTTAACATTCCACTCATGAATTCTAACTTGCATATTTGTACAGACTTCTACATAGTTCCAACATTGTTCAATACATTTAATTTTTTTTTGGTTTGGATTTCTTCGTGTATATATAAAGTGGCTTGATTGGTTTTTTGTTTACTGGTGAGGTTTGAAGACAACATGTATGTTGGGTTTTGCTTTTGCTATTTGTGTAGTGTTGTTGGGTTTGGTTTTGAACTTGAGTGTGGTTTGTAATTTAAAAGACGAGAGAGGCTGGACATGCCTCTCTTCAGATAAGAAAAGAGAGTGTTTGCAAGAAATAGGAACAGTGAATTGGTACAAAATAGCTCCCCGACACTAAGAAGACTAGACAAGTGGAGGACTGTTACTATTTGATTTTGGGATTGTATATACACACATAATCAATATGAAAGAAAATTAGAATGATCACAGTAGAATGGTTTTGGATTTGCTTTGGGATTCTTCGTTTATGTTGACTCTTCAACCAGAATAATCACAATTGGTCTGCTTAATTTCTAAACAGTAGCATTTAAACACCACTAGCATTTATAATATATACACGCATATATTATATCAATTTGTATGTGTAAGCACAGTAGTCTGAAGCCACCATATCAAACCTGGGTTGTGTTCCTTAAGCAATCTTGAATTCTCTCTTGGTCTATATGCGTGTTATGTACCAAACTTGAGAATTTCTCTCTGGGTCTTTATGTTGTTTACATATAGTGTCGAGGAGAGGACATGCCTGTTGTGTTGCTTCCATAGTTTTCTCTACTTTTTTCCCGTTGTGTTACTTATTACCTTTGTAATCCATCATTTAGAACATTTCTATACCTTCGGTTCATTTACCACTTGCAAGGCTGAAAAGAAATGGGACTTCTCAGCATTATTCGAAAAATCAAAAGGAAAGAGAAGGAAATAAGAATACTCATAGTGTAAGGAAAGATGAATCGTGATAGCGATGCTAGCTTCCCGGTTAAGGCCTGAAGGTCCTGCTTTGTCACCGGTCGTGTTGTGTTGAGGATGGCCTAGATTTTTTCTGGGTTGACCTTTATTCCCCTCTGATTTACCATGTATCCCAGAAATTTAACCGCCAAGACTCTGAAAAGGCATTTCCCCGGATTGAGTCTCATCCTGCTACTGATAAGGGTAACCAATACTGCTTTGAGATCCTTGACGTGACTCCGTCGGTGCCTACTCTTTACCACCAGGTCGTTGACATAGACCGCTATCGTATCGCTATCCAATGGCGCCAGCAACTCTGTCATGAATCGTTGGTAGGTTGCTCATGCGTTCTTCATCCCGAACGACATAACATTGTAACAGTAAAGTCCCCGATCCGTGATGAAGCATGTCGCCTCGGCATCTGCTGGATCCATCTTTATCCTATTGTACCCCAAGTAATAATCCATTGTGGACAGGAGCTCGTGCCCGTTGGTTGCGTCTACTAGTTGGTCTATCCTTGGTAGTGAAAATGAGTCTTTCGAGCAAGCCTTATTGACGTTGGTTTAGTCAACGCACATCCTCCACTTGTTGTTGCTCTTTTTGACCATAACGACGTTGGAGACCCATGCCGGGTATTGGACCTTCTTGATGAACCCTATGTTGAGGAGCTTGGTTACCTTTTCTTGCATGGCGGCATATTGCTCCTCGTTATAGGCCATGCACTTCTGCTTCTTGGGTACTACATCCAGCGAGATACCCAGCTTGTGTGATACGATGTTGGTTGATATGCCTGGCATATCGGCGTAAGACCATGCAAATACATTGCTGCACTCCCTGAGGATGTTGGTGAGGGCGGTTTCCATTATTGGATTCAAGTTGGCCTCAATTCTGATCATTCTGGCCGTGAGGGGTCCATCTCTCGAATTATCTGGCGCTTCTGTTGTCGGGTCGGTGGTGAGTAGGCATACCTCCCTTGCTGAGTAGTTGGCGTCGTTTGATGATTCAGGTAATGCGGGCATTGCCCCTCGCAGCGTGCATATGCCGCTTGTTGTGGGGAACTTCATAAGTAACATTCGCTGTAACACGATGGCGCTAATGGCGTTATAGTATGATGGGGCGTCTACAACCAGGAACTCGGTGTGGGTTTTCGCGCTACAGCCCTCTTTCCCTAAGGCAATCCGTAGGTAATCGCTGCCTAGTGGTTGTATTTGATCACCCGAGAAGCTGAGTAGCAGGAAGTGGTTCTGCTTGAACTTGGAGGGGAGCCTCTCTAGCTTCTCGTATGCGTGCAAGAATATGACATTGAAGGAGGATCCGGTATCCACCAGACATCTCCCGACGCTGCAAAGATTAATGACGACGTCGACCAAGAATAGGTAATCCTCTGATACTGGTGGGCGACTATGTTCCTCATATTCGTAGAACGTAACGGAACCCCAGCCTGTCCTAGCTATCTTTGTCGGTCTCTGCCGCATACTTTATACCGCTTGCTCGTTTTTTTCGTTCTGCCTTAGACTTCCCGCCAATGATCGTGTTGATTCTTCTGATGGTAGCCACTCCTTGCATTGGTGGTGTCTCATTTCCCAATTTGAACTTCGCCAGGTTGCCTTTCTGGAGTTGTGCTTCCACCGCCTCTTTCATGCTGTAACATTTTTCGGTATCGTGCGATTCGTTTTCGTAGAAGTCGCACCATTTCCCGGTTTTCATGTAGGCCGTGGTCCTGTATGTTTTCTTTGGTAGCGAGAACAGATTTGGATGAGCTACTAAGATGTTGGCGTATTTTGCGTTGAGCATGCTGAAAACCTGCTGCTCCATCCTAGGTCGTGTCGCGACGTCGTCACGAGGTCGATCGTTTCTATCCTCCCGACACTTTTTTTCATTATTGTTATAGCTGCCCTTATCCCGGTAGTGCCTCTGGTATCCCCCTATTCCTCAGTTGTCTTTTTTCTAGTCCCTATGGTTGTGGTCACGCGAGCCTGACCGGTACTTAGGTGATCGCGCTTGAGTTGGTTCTAGTGCGGGGAGCGCGCTCTGCATACTAGGAACTGTGGTATTAGAATAAGTGTTTACTTGTTGTGTCGGGGTGGGGTTAGAGCCAAAGGTTTGTAGCTCTAATTGGGCGTGTGATGTCACGCGATCCAACAGGTCGTCGTAGGAGATCGCCGAGTTCTCGTTAAGTTTCCACATTAGCAACCCTGGTTGTAAAGCATTCCAGAGTACGCAAAAAGCCGAGTCGCTCGTTATGTCGCGACAACTTGCAATGGCGGTGTTCCATCGCAAGACGAAGGTAGATAGTCCTTTGGATGGTTCCTATCGTATGGCCTGCACTTTGTTATAGGTGAGAATAGTTAGCTGATGTGATGTACCTCTTTAGAAATGTTTGAATAAGTTCTTGAAAGGAGTTGATGGATCTCGGCTGTAGGCTGAAGAACCAGCTTAATGCTTCGTCGGTGAGGCTTTCCATAAACAGGTAGCAATTCGTCGTGTCATCATATCCTCTGCCGATAGTCGCTGAGACAAAGATATCGATATGAAGGGACGGGTCCGTCTTCCTCCTGTATCGCTCAATTTTTACTTTGGTCAGCGGGTGCCGACCTTGGAGCATGATACCGGTCGAGAAGGGCTCAACACAGACTGTTGGCAACATTCAATCCAGGTAGGTCGCCTTTGGCTGCGCCAGCTGTCGCACCATGGCTTCCAACTCGGCAATCCTTGCTGCTACCCCACATCCTCCTGACGTATCGTTGGCGTGGTCTCAAGCGGGGGTGGCGAAGGTAACGGCTGTGCCCAAATAGGCGGGTGAGACACGTGGGCGGCGTTGTTTAACTCCGACTCAAGGTTTCGCTGTAGTTTTCTGATGTCGGCGGTGGTCCCGCGGTTTGCAGGTGCGGGGGGCGTAATGATGATTGGATAAGCACCTCCCGTTGACGGACCACCTCGTGTGGCTCCATGCTCAGGGACTCTACCGTGGATTCTGAATTAAATCGTCCTCGCTCGACGGCCCTCAGTCGCGACTCGGATTGCATGTATCGCTGGTGTTCGAACTCTCGAGCTCTTTTGAGCTCAAGGCATTTCTGCATCGCTAGCTCGTACCGTTGTTCCATATCGCTTGCACGCCTCTCAACATCTGTGGATGCCTGTTGGTCCTGAGTAACATGTTTCTTTTCCAGTCGCTATGCGAAAGTGAGCTCATCGGCGTTATCGTTTGTGGCGGGCGTTTGAAGGAGAAGTTCTTGTTGAGTGCTCGGTGTCATGCCAAGTGTCAGGAAGGTATCCATGCTCGCCGCTCACTGAATGCTGCATGGTTAGGAAAACAATTTTCGGTGTGATTTCCCACATACGGCACCAATGTTAATATTCAAAACTACAAGGTAATTAATATTGAACATAAATAATTAATACAATTCTATCTCTATATGTATATCGCTATCAATGGGATTTGATTAAGTATTGTTGTCGCCCGAGTATGGTTATATCGCTGTCGCTCGAGTGTAGTTGATATCGTTGTCGCTCTTATACAACCGTTCTCGCTGCTAAGAATGACAACCGTTAAGGAGAGACCGGGTGTGCCGGCCTTCAACCCTCCAATGCCTAAGTCAGAAACGAGATAGTATTTGAATAGAGTAACGGCATAAAAGTGTAACGGGAACGTCCTATTAATGTTGGACTACCAGGCTTATGAAGGTAGTTGGAACCAGAGCTCTCATCACTTCTTCGATGCGGAATCGGTGCTCTTATTCTTTTTGCTGAGGTGCTCCCTGGGAGGTTCTTTGGCAGGCGCGTGAGCGATAACCTCGCCGAGATAGAACTCGGGCTGGTCATCAAAATTGTAGGTCTCTTGCTGGTGAACGCTGTTGTGTGAGCGGTGAGATGATGAAAAAATATTTAAAGGGCGTTAAGTACGTACGGTATGTGATAATTAGCCAAGTATGCGTACAACTTCCATAGTTTTCTCTACTTTTTTCCTATTGTGTTACTTATATTACCTTTGTAATCCATCATTTAGAACATTTTTATACCTTCGGTTCATTTACCACTTGCGAGGTTGGAAAGAAATGGGACTTCTCAGCATTATTCGAAAAATCAAAAGGTAAGAGAAGTAAATAAGAATACTCATGGTGTAAGTAAAAGTTCATAGACCATACTTTATCTTTCTCTATATGTGAGACTATGTACTGGCTAATCTACTTTTGTTGGTGTAGTGGGCTTGACAATTCAGGCAAGACTACTATTGTGCTGAGAATTAATGGGGAGGATACCAGCGTTGTCAGTCCCACACTTGGCTTCAACATCAAGACCCTCACTTACCAAAAGTATAGTCCATTTATCGTGGTTTTGTTATTTTCTTCTTATGCTTATTGTTTTGTTGTTTGATTTCCTAACCAATCCTCCTGGTGCTATTAATTTGGTTTGAACAGGTATAAACTCAATATATGGGATGTGGGGGGTTAAAAAACAATACGTTCTTATTCGAGAAACTATTTTGAGCAAACTGATGGTCTAATATGGGTAGTTGACAGTTCAGATCTAAGAAGATTAGATGACTGCAAAATATTTTGAGCAAGGCTTTATGCAGTTGTTATCATAATCCATGCCAACTTTTATGTGATTTTTACCTATGGGGATCTAAAGTACTTTATATATAATCGTTCAGGTTTTGAACTTGGAAGCTATGGATAAAACTCGACACTGGAATATTGTTGGTGTTAGTATAGCATCATTAGTTGTCTGATTCAATATACTTATCCACTTAAGCGGGTAATCAACACCTACCAGACCACCAGGAAGGCTACAACTCTGCTCACAAGACAGACCCCATCCGAGCGCGCACGCGCCCGTGGGGCGCACATCTGAATGTGCGAATCACATGACAGCAAGTACAAACCAGACCCACATCGAGGAACACAAGTAAGCAGCAAACTCAACCACCTATATATGAAATGTATTTATTACAGGTAAGAGCAGTACAGTTTATCCAATCTCAACATCTGAATCAAAGCATTAAACACTCCAACCTACTTTCACGCACGTTCGCTTGACTGTTATATCCAATACATCTTCTAACTTAGGCATCGGAGCGTTGAAGGCAGGCCACCCTTGTCTCGACCATCTGATTGTCTGTTTGTCGTTGTATTCTTCTAACAGCCATACCCGAACACGCACACCCGAAGACCCGAAGGAAGAGGAAGCGCCCGACCATCCGAACAGCCCGAGCGTTTGGACGAGAGGTTGAAGGTCGTACTTGCTTCTGCTAGATTGCGTCCCGCGTAATCCAGTAGAAACAGTTGGCGCCGTCTGTGGGAAGCTTACAAATTGCAAACCTCGTATAAACACCACTAACAAAAAGCCCACATGCATACTCAGGAGACAAACGCAAGTGACACACCCATCGGGGAAACGCCCCCGAGCGTCCAGGCACAGCAAGCAATAGAGCTGGGGACGAGTAGCAGTGAGGAGCGTGTCGACGGCCTGCTCCAAGAGCTGCAAAGAGCAGCGCTCGAGAGGGCAGAGGAGCGCCGGATCTGGCAGAGGCTGGAGGAGCGGCTGGACGCACTCGTTGGCCAGCAGTAGGGGCGACGCGAACGGACCCAAGAAACCACCGACGAAGAGCGGCACCCGTTCGGCGGGGTCGATGCCCGGACGACCCGTGCGCCCACACCAGTAGGGGAATCGACGCCCCTGACGGACAACGCCCGGATCCTCCAGATGATGGAAGAATTGGAGGAGGAAATGTCGCGCCTACGGAAAGACAAGCTTGCCGGGCAGAGTGGGATGTTCACCCCCCGGGTCTGCCCGTTCTCGGCACATATACTAGAGAGAGGAAGAGACCTCCACGCCAAGACGGCGAAGATCACTCGGTTCGACGGGAGTGGGGACCCCCGCACGCACATCGATGAATTTCGATCCTCTACGGACGAGACCCGATATTCGGACCCGACCCTGTGTTTCCTGTTCCAGGAAACGCTGACCGAGGAGGCAAGGAGTTGGTTCTACGAGATTCCGCCAGGCTCCATCCACTCATTTCTAGAACTGGCGGAGAGCTTCCAGAAGCGCTACAGACTCTAGGGAAAGTACAACACCACGGGCATCCTCCTCAAGGTCTGCCAGGGGAGGGACGAGAGCCTGTCGAGCTACATAAACCGGTGGAGGATGCTCGTGAGCACATGCAGGGACCTTGACAAGCGAGTGGCCAAGATAGCCCTGATGGATAACATGCTCGCCACGCCATTCGTAGAAAAGCTGGTGCGAAAGGAACATCTCGACTACGACGAGATTATGGACCTGATCGTACAGAAGGCGTTGGTGGAAACGCGAGTGTACGGGTCCATCTCCGAGTCTAGCACCAACAGACCGGAGAAGATAAGCGCACAACCACGACAACGCGCGGACAATGAAGAGCCGACCGGGGACTATAAGAGGGGCCAAGACGCCCAAGGACAGAATCACCAGAGGCCATCCTCCCGCAACTATCACAACAACCGCCACAACCAGGCGGGGGGATCGGCACCACAGGAAGCCCGTCTACCGTCAGCGCCACGGTACCGACCGGCGGGCCAGGGGGTATATGCGATCAACCGACAATCAAACGAGCAGCTGCTCCGCCAACATCGACACCTGATTGCACCGCCAAACAACATGTCGAAGGCGAGGGTCCCAATCGGCCGAATCCCGGACATCTGGTGCGAATACCACAACACCACCACTCACCGCACGAACGACTGCATCATGCTAACAAAGGTCCTCACGGATATGCAGAAGGACGAGCGGATCACCCCTCCCAGGGCGGGCGAGCGACCGCGCGAAGCAAATATCGAGACCCGGGGGACTATCAGCACGATATCCGGGGGAAAGCGCAAGGAGGGAACCTCGTCGCCCGATCGCTCGAGCAGGGAAGTGCTGACGATCGGGGCAGGAAGGGCGCCCAAAGCAGGAAAGAGGGAGCCGCTAACCATTATCTTCACGGCGGAGGATGAAGAAGGAAGCCCGAGGGACAGCACTCTGCCGTTCGTGATCGACGCGATCATCGACCAGTTTCTCGTGAAGAGGGTGCTGATAGATAATGGGGCGTCCGTGAACGTGATCTACCTGGACGCGTACACGACGCTAGGTAGGCCCGCGCACAAGATGACACAGGATCATGAGTGCGTCGCCAGCTTCACGGGCGAAACATCGTACCCGATTGGAAGCGACAACGTTCGGGTCGGAATCGGCGCCCCCGATTCCCTGCACAGCGAGGTCCGGACGGACTTCATCGTCATGGACACCCCCTCGGGAGGCCAGGGATCAACAAGTTGAAGCTGATCATTGCGGGGCACATGCTCTTGGGACGATTCCTAACCGAGCACGGGGTCGGACATGTTCGGAGATACAACTATGAAGAAGTAGCGAAGCCCCGAAACAGGCAGGAGGTCCTCGCCATGGAGGAATCGGCACCAGAAACGGAGTTACCAGACGACCCGTGCGATGGGCTAATGGCAGTATCGCCCGTCCCCGAGCGCAAAGAGCTGATGACGATTCAGCTATCCTCCGAACACCCGGAGAGGACGGTCCAAATTGGAGCATCGTTGACTCCCGCGATAGCCGAGCGGCTGATCACGCTGCTGAAGGAAAAGCAGGAGGTGTTCGCATGGTCGTATATGAGGACATGCCCCGGGATTAGTACAAACATCATATCCCACAAACTGAGCGTCAGCACCGGTGCCCGGGTGGTAAAGCAGAAGCGACGAGCGTACAAAGCGGAACACTACACGGCGATGCACGAGGAAGTGGACCGATTGCTGGGCATCGGGTTCATCCGCAAGGTGGACTATCCGAAGTGGATCTCCAACGCTGTAATGGTGCTGAAGAGCAACAAAAAATGGAGGATGTGCATCGATTACAGCGACCTCAACAAAGCGTACCCCAAGAACAGTTTCCCTCTACCAAGGATCGACTAGTTGGTGGACGCGATAGCCGGACACGAATTCCTGTCCATGATGGACGCATACTCGGGCTACAACCAGATCTTCATGGACTCCGAGGACCAGGAGGCGACGATGTTTGTCACGGACAAAGGCCTATACTGCTACGTCGTCATGCCATTCGGGTTGAAAAACGCCGGCTCCACATACCAGAGGCTCATGAACGCGATGTTCCATGGCTTGATTGACAACATTGTGGACGTGTACATGGACGACATCTTGGTGAAGAGCGTTCAAGCGGTCGACCACGTCCAGAACTTGGGGACTGTGCTCGACGTCCTCATCGGGAACGGCATGAGGCTAAACCCGGCCAAGTGCACATTCGGGGTCATGAACAGCAAATTCCTTGGGTATATCGTCAGTCAGCGGAGAATCAAAGCCGCGCCCGCCAAGGTAAAAGCGATCATCGACATGAAACCACCAGTCAAGAAGGCGGACCTGCAGAGCCTCACGGGCAAGCTCACATCACTGAACAGGTTCATATCCCGCTATTCCGACAGATGCGCCCCGTTCTTCAAGGCTCTCCGAACAACGAACAAGCGGGAAGTCACGTGGACGCCCGAGTGCGAAGCATCTTCCCATTCTGGTTGTCCTGATGCGTGATCTCTTCCTGCATTGCATCTTCCCATTCTGGTTGTCCTGATGCAGCTCTATAATGTTTAGGCTCATGTACATCTGTAATGTCAGTCACTGCAGTAAAACCAGCAAAAAATGGATACTCATTGAATAATTTATATTGAACAATAGATGAGAAGACACAGTACTCACTGAATGTTTTCTTTTTAACAATGCCATTTTTGGCTCTTGTCAATATAGAATGACTATTGTAGTCCTGATCCCCAACAAATTGATATTCAGGATTCTGAAGAATATCTACAGTAGGATCTATCAAAATGTTACTGTTATTGACAATCACATTTTCTTCATTACCTTGTACATCAATATTTTGTTCACTGAGATTAAGAAACTCATCGTTGTTTGAGAATTCCTCATCTGCTGTATTATTACTGCTATAGATCTCCTGCATGCTAACTCCATTAACATTTTCATTAGCAGTAATAAATTCAGTAGAATCTTCCTGCATACTAGCTTCACTAACAACCTTATTAACAGCAGAACCTTAACTTTGAGATTGAGCTTGAGAGTCATCATTTCCACCATCATTTTCACCATTTTTTACTCCAATCCCCCATTCAAACAGTGTGGGGGAACCAACACTGGGAGAATACACCAAGGTATGAAATATCCATAATATCTTCGATATTTCCGCGATATTTTCGTGTTTTGGACTTCCCGATATTAATTCTACATATCAATATCTTTTGTCCGATATTTCTCGAAATATTCGATATTTTCTGATATATCGCCGAAATCCTCGACATTTTCGAATTTATCCGATATTTTGATTTTACATATATGTTGATCGCATTAAATTAAAAGCACAAAACCCTCCACGCTAATAACCCAAAAGCTCAATCAAATAAACTCTATAAATAATCAACAAAACACAATTTACAAGTTTCAAAACACATATTAATCATATAAGAATCTCATAAATTTCAAATACAAATTTTCATGTATTTATCTCAATTTCCGTCGATTTTTTATTGAATCGATATTTCATCGATATTTCCGTCGAAATATCCGTATTTTGAACAGTCGATATATTTTCGATATTCAATATTTTACTCCTTGGAATACACAGGGAATGGAGCAAAAGATTTAGCTGAAGAAGTAGAAAAAGCTAGAGAGGAAATAGGAGAGGGGTTGAGAGCAAAAGGAAACACAGATTCTTGATGTAGAACATGTCTGCACATCCAAAGCTTGTTCTGAGGAATATTATAAGAGAATACCCCTTTATATCCTAGAGCATAACCAAGAAACACACACTGTATAGACTTAGGATCCAATTTATCCTTAACATAAGGTCTAATGTAAGGAAAACATGTTGAACCAAAAATTCTTAGATTCTGTACATAAAGTACCTTATGAAACAGTTTTTGAAATGGAGAGATAAGATTAAGAGACTTGCAGGGCATTCTGTTAATCAAATAGGCAGCATGAGATACAGCATGAAACCAAAAAGCTTTTGGTAAAGAAGCAGCTACCATAAGGGTGACAGTAGTGTCAACTAAATGTCTATTCTTCCTCTCAGCAAGACCATTATGCTGAGGGGAATGCCTTTTGATGACAAAAATTCTTTGAAAGCATTGCTTATGTATTCACCCCCTCCATCAGACTGAAGAATTTTAACGAATGCACTAAACTGAGTCCGAACAAATGCACAGAATTTAACAAAAGTAGGAAAGACATCTGATTTATTTCTCAAAGAATAAATCCAGGTGAATCTGGTACAGTCATCAATGAAAGTCAGGTAATATCTGTCTCCTTCAAGAAAATTATAAGGAGCTGGTCCCCATACATCAGAATGTAATTTTTCAAAGGGGTGTAGACTATGACTGTCAGACTCATAGAAAGGAAGCATATGCATCTTTCCTTGGATACAATCTGTACATACAGACTCAGATGTATCAGAACTATATTTGATATCAGAAAGAGATAACATTTTAGTTGTGACTTCAGAGGAAGGATGTCCAAATCTTTGATGCCATGTAGTGGTCTTGACTACACCTCCAACATAGGCAGAATACACCTCTTTATTTGAATTCTGTAACATTGGACTCTTGAACAGAAAGAGACCTTCAGGATTGCTCTTTCCTTGGTATAGCAGATCCTTTGTGATCTTGTCCTGCACACATATATCAGTATCATCAAGTGTAATGAAACACTTGTTGTCTTTGCAAAGCTTAGTTAGTGACAGAAGATTGACTGCTAGCTTAGGAACATGTAACACATTGCTAAGATGAAAAGTATGAGAAGAAGGAGTAATATTAGATGCACCAATATGGGAAATAGCAAGACCTGAACCATTTCCAATAGTGATATGGCTGTCACTGCTGTAGGGATGAGCAATAGTCAAGTTCCTGAGATCAGATGTCATGTGGTGTGTAGCACCAGAGTCCCCAATCCAGATTTCCTGATTGGATCCAGAAGAACTTGCCACATTATCAGTAGCCATAGCCCTTGAGTGAGCAGTCATTACTGCAAGAGAATATGATGGTTCATCACCTTGATATGCAAAATTAGACCTGTGAGTGTAGTTCAGAGCTCCATGGCCTTTAAGACCACATATTTGGCATGAAACAACTGACTAAGATGGATATTCTGAGTCAACATGAGTTCTGTAAAAATAATTCACAGCAATGTGACCTTTTTTATTGCATATCTGACATTCAGGTGCTGGACCATTATCATTTCTGTATACTGGAGCATTAGAGGAAGAATTTGTTGAACCATTAGAAGTAGAGTTTGACGATCCTCTCTTATAGTTAGGATTCCGAAAGCATGTGTCAGCAAAATGCCCTTTCTTGTTGCAGATTTGACAAGAGTGAAGTTGGAAGCAAGTGTCAGCTGTATGGCCTTTCTTGCCACAGAATGAACATTCTCCAGTATTACCTTTTTGTGCTTTGTCAGACTCTCCAAAGCCTTTGTCTGAAGATTTCCCTCCTTTGTTATCCCTTTGAGTTCAGTTTCTTCTATATTCACCATTAGCAGAATCATTTTTTGCAGTCATTGCACTTATAGTGGAGTGTGGTCGAAAAATGCCTTCTAAATCTCTTTCAGTTGCAAGTAGCTGAGTTCTGAGATCTCTGAGTGAAATAGGACTCTCTGCCTTTTAACACCATCTTAATCATTCCATACTCTTCAAGAAGTCCATTGAGAGCTACAATGATTATGTCTTCATCAGCAATTGGTACTCCAACTAATAGAAGTTGATCTCGAGCACTCTTGATTCTTAAAAGATATTTCTCAATTGAATTAGCTCCCTTCTGAATGGTTTGAAGCTCAGTTTTGAGTTGCATTATGTTAGCTCTGGATACTGTTGAAAATCTTTCAACAAGAGCATTGCATGCTTCATGAGATGATTTGCAGCCAATGATGATATCCAGTACATCATCACTCAGTGTGGCCATCAGCAAGCTTAAGAGTGCCTTATCTGTTTTCTTCCATAGTTTATAAGCTTCACTGACTTCTGATG
The DNA here is from genome assembly GCA_946800695.1 of Geum urbanum. Lineage (NCBI taxonomy): Eukaryota > Viridiplantae > Streptophyta > Magnoliopsida > Rosales > Rosaceae > Geum > Geum urbanum. The sequence continues at coordinate 211,522 of OX326998.1, read as the reverse complement.
TTACTTCACCTTCTTCAGTCAGATTATATCTTGGAGGAGCCACTTCAATTCCCTCAAAATGATCAAACAACTCATTTCCTTCAAGAAGAGATTGGAACTGAAAACTCCACTTGATGAAATTAGACTCACTGAGTTTCACAGTCAGCATGCTCAACAGAGAATTGATTGCAGCATGACTCAGTTTAGAATTGATTGCAGCATGACTCAGTTCAGATGCATAATGCTGAACACTTGAGGTAGTAGAAGGTGCCATATCTTTCTGTAATTCACTTAACAATGAACCTCTATATGAAGATGCTCGTACTCACACTTACAACTTCACAATACTTGTAATAATGCAACACTGAGCAGATTAGTCACACAAACACAACACATTAACACAGAACTCTCTCACAGATTTTAGTCACACAAATACACACTACTACTCTTCTCAAATTTTATCAAGCTCAGAATACACTGATTTTTTTTCAACATAAGCTCTTCTATCCAAACACTATCACAGTTAAGCTTCGGATTCAAAATTACCACTTCTATACTTAGCAATCCAGCACTAGTATTCTATTATATTAGATTTGCACTAGAATAGCAAAACACAAAAGGAGACTTAGAGTGTTGACCTGAAATCTGAGATTATACAGAACATATCCAAATTGAGCACTGCACATGAATCTAAGATGTTGTTCCAAACCCTTGCACTAGATGCTAAGCAGATCTGCAATACAACAAATCTTGATGAAACCCTAGCTTTATTAGTAATCAAATTACACAATCGAAACGTGAGAGAATATGCAGCGGACACGGCTCAAGAGCTAAGACAGCTCTGATACCATGATAACATGGCTGAATTTCATCAGTAAAGAACCAAAACTATGAAGAACTGAAACCTTGAAATGAAGATGAATCAGAAGCTTAACAAAACTCAGATTTTCATTAATGGAAGCTTAGCCACTATAGCAAGTTATCTCATCCTTTTATAGTATAATCACAGCAATTGTGTGCTACAATGCCAATTAATGCACTGTTGTCTAACCCTCACGTATCAATTATAATCTACTATTACATAACAAACTTAACAAAATCAATTAACCACCGTTAACATCTCCTCTCTTTCTGATATCAGTGTTAACATTGGAAACCAAGGTACCACGAGACATGAAAGTCGTGCTCGGTATAGCACCTTCCGACTCCATCAACCCAAAGAATATTGAGGTATGGGTACGTGGCTAGGCCCCGCTCCTGCAGAACCCGGTCACGTGACTAGGTGGAATAAAAGAGTTGTTGGGCCCGTGGGCCTTCATCGCATCACCCAAAAGTTTAGGTCCACCATCACTACGGCCTAGTTGAGTCGAAGCCACCTCACCACCTTGTATCGCCTCCACGTCCATACCCCACTCACCACTCTCATCCGTCTCCACAGTGCGCCGCAACACTAGCTGGTTCAGGCGCGGCTCGCGGTTGAACTAGGAGAGGGGACAGTCGCGTCCGTGGTCGTAGCAACAACGTCGTTGACGAGGGCAGCATGCAACGCTGCAGACACTTCCATGCATGAATGTGTTCAGAGCCAAGATAGCAGCCATGAGGTCCGCAAACTGAGTCTGTGACTCCTCCTGGATGGCCCTGATTTCATTACGGAGATCCGAACGAAGCGAGTCATGCTGTACCTGGATCTGTGTGCTATGAGTACCCAAGGCTGTCTGATCCTGATGAATATCCTCGATGCCGTCACGTAACGTCTGGATCTAAGTGTGAGCATCGGTAAGCTGCGCAGCGTAGTCACGGTCGGCGGCGGAAAGCTCCTGCGGTTTGGGTCGGGGACCCATGAAGGGTCTGGTACCAGTTGGACACTTTCAGCTGCTCCTACGACCAAAACATAGAAAGACGGCATTGATCAAACGACACTACTTAGCTACTGAATACAGAGTCGTAACAGTAGATAACGGATAACATGTATCATGGTAAAAGTAACACCCCTCAACACTCAATTGTGGTCAGTGTGTCTAAAACTCATGAAACTGCGCCACCTACAAAGGAAGCATGCAAGCTGACACCAGGAAGTGTCTATATTTCCTTCTCCTTGCCCGAGACTGAGCTAGGAGTCTTCATAGGGTACGTTAGACGAAGAGGACTGTCTACACCCTTTCCTTTACGCTTCTTACTCGAAGCCTCCTCCACATTCGAGGACTCACCTTCCTTTTCTTCGATCACCTTTGGCTTGTTCTTCACCCCCATAGGACGTCCATGCTTTTTCTTTCACAGTATCGCAACATCTCCAGGTTTTTCCATGAGATCCGGCGAGGCAACTTGCAATCTATCCGGAAAAGATCACTTTAACCCTCTTAGTTTCCCTATTCACATAAGCCAACGCAGTTGGATTGAGTTTGAATTTCTTTGGAGAGATCTTAGAGTCAGGGCCTCTACCACGCTTACTACACACAACATCCACAAAAGCCGACAAGGCAGCCTCCATACGCATCTCCATGGGACGTTGAATGATAATCGACATTGGTCTTCTTTGTGATGTCCACAAGATCCGGACAACTATTACGCTCTTCCCACCGGAATGGATTATGAGCCTCGAATCAAAATCACCAGCGGGAGTACCTAACCCTAGGGCTTCACAAAAATCAAAGTCAAGATTGATCCTTGGAGTAGAAGTAACCCCCAATGAGCCCAAGTTTTTTGCATCTTCCTAATCGGTCTGCTTCCCACCACTTGGTCCTCCAAACACTGTGATCTCTGAACTGCTCGACTCCTTCCCTGACGACTTGATCCTGCCAAAGATCCTGGCTGATGCTATAGTGCAGGAACCAGAATCATGAAATATCAAACCACATTTATCGCACCGACCCTTCAAATTCTCGAAGAAGAATTCAATCTCGGCCTCCACCCCTTCCGCAAGCTTCATGTTTTTCTTATAGATCATAGGCTTGTTGATCAAGTGTGCAACTCACACCCGAATCAATCCCTTCTTCCTGGCTAGCGGATCAAATTCCAAGTATCCACCCGCTTCCTTTGCAGCTTATGGGTTTCCAGTTCCGGACCGAGAATGACGTTATCCTAATTCCAGAATAGTATAGGGAGTGGGGCTTTATTGGTGCAATCGCTCTTGCATGCAGGCAACGAAACCGATAGTGACTTGTGAAGAAGCAAGGATATCAAGTACGACATTTGCATCAACATTCTACCCCAGACAGTGACACGCCAAACACACATCATCAAAAGAGATAGTTTGTGATTCTCTAGTCACAACTACCTGCCCAAGAAATCAAGCCAAATATTTTAACACAACTACCTGCCCAAGAAATCAAGCCAAATATTTTAACATGCCCAGTAGCAATGAACACCAAATTTTCAGACAAATTACACTATTTAAGCGTGTAACTATCACTAAAATTTGACCCATTTAGGCAACACCTGTACGAGGGAGTTTCTACTTTGTTGTTATTTATTAACTGTAGATGCATTGCAAACTACTATTCCAGTCGTAAATTCCAAGCATAACAACAAAAAAACAGCAGCAACATTCACGACCATAAAAAAACGTAATTAATAATCCATTCATCTTCATGCTAAACCACCTACAAATTACAGATTCAAGGCATCTGAGAACCAATCTCAAAACAAGCTAGTCATTTTTATGCGGTACTCTCTCGAGACTCTTGGCTCTCTTCTAAATTTCGGAAAACATCAGCTAATTCGATTCACCTTCACCTGCCTCCTCTGCATTGGTTACAGGGGCCGCTGCTTCACTTGTCGAGGGTTCCTGCTGCTGCTTATCTGCAGATTCAATTGGCACAACAGGTTTCTTGAATTGCACCAATATCATAGTCATGTTATCACATCCCTCGCCGCCAGCAGTGGATGGTGCCAAACACTTGTCAAAGACTTTTTCAACCACCTCAGACAGTTTGCTTTCCTGCACAAGTTTCCATCTTAAGTGTCAGAGACGAGGCAATGTGTAAACCTAAAGATCGAGAATATTATTAGGGATATATGCCCTCACTGAGCTTAGCTGCTCATGCACAAAGTCTACTAATTGCTGGCTTGACATGCAGTCCCTGTAAGAGATCAACAGAAAACAACAATGACTAACTTGCATGTCGATAAGCCTTATAAGTTACTATCAATTAGAACGAGGAGCAACATGTGAGCTCAAGAGGCAAAAGGATATGATAGTAAACTAGTAGAGAAGAAAAAAAAAAGCTTAAGGCACATACCAGATACCATCACATGCTAGCACCATAAACTCGTCATCGTCACAAAGTTCAACCTAATTGAGTAAGACAACAAACAAAGAGAATAATTCATGTCCTTTGTAAAAGGAAACAGTAGCTATAACTATTAATCATAGAGATATCCATAACACACCAGTTTCTGACTTTCTCTATTTAAATTTATAAAAGTAGTCAAAACTACTTGATTCTGCAACATACAGTATTTATATCTGGACTTGCAGTGACAATTTGCTTTTCGGCAGGCAAGAATTTATTCTGCTTGAATTCCATGTCACCTGAAATACATGCAGAGATAATATAAGTATGGAGACCACACAATTAGGAAACAAAAGATCCAACGTGAATGTTATCAGTGGTATCCAACTGCCTCTATTCAGAGGAGTGCCACAGATCACATCTGCAAGTTGAATCTCAGAGCATATGCGATGCCTTTTGGTACAGATTATACAAATCTAAATGGAACACTCAAAAGAGCCAGAATATTATGAATTATTGTGCAGCCAGTGGAATGATACCTATAGCTCTTGCGAGATTCAAACTGCCATTGACTCGTCCTGCATGGATAAACCCACCAGCTTTTAGTATCCTTTCCTTCTCAAGCTCAAGATCAGGTTTGTGATCTCTGGATAGATTATATGCCTGAAAGAGATAATTCTTATCAGAAAACCATATGCAGAGTTTGCAGAATTTATAATGATCTTACTAAGTCAACTGCAAATTACTTGCAACAGTTTGTGATATTCAAAAGTAAAAGACCTTATATTGTTTATGCCATCAGCACAACCGGATAGTGACAACTTACCTGACCCTTCCTAGATATCACACAGCGAGAGTCACCAGCATTTGCAACAATAAGCTGGTTGTTCCGAATAATTGCAACACAAGCTGTGCAACCAGAAGTTGGACCACTGAAATCAGAGTGAGGCCCCTGTATGGGAAAGCACAGACGTTGTAAAATCATATTAAACACAACATCTGCATAACTTGCAAAAACCTGCATGACACATAATATAGTTTCCATCCAAGTTTGCAGCAATGCAGCTGAATGACAAGCTTATTAAGAGTTAAACTCGAACATTAAAGACATGGTGCTGGTTTTAGCAGGGAAACTATTATAGTTGAGCACACAATTTGTAGGCAATGAATGATTAAATGCTGAATTACCAGAATAAATCTAATATTCAAATTGATGTACAACACGGATATAAATTGACTTTATGCTTCTTGCACCTACCTCCTCAAAAGGCCAGTCATCGGCTTGATCATTACCTTCACTGCTCCTTGGGGACCAGATTAACCCTTCTATCATGCCAGTGAACTTGTTTATCTTATCACCCAAAACAGCCAACTCCCTCCAACCCCTTTGTCCACGCATCATCTCATCCATTCTGCATAAATATATAAAAGCGTGTCAAACTTTACAGACAATAACAATAGAGGTACTGAGACTTTGATATTATATTCGAACTAGTAAACATTTCCAATTTTTTTATTTCAATCTCAGGTGTGTGTGACCTCCTAAAAAAATTCGGATGGAAAATAAGACAATGAACAGCAGAATTTTTTATTACTTTAGTAAGACAATGCGGTCAGTTTTCTTCAGTATGCAGACACAAATGCGGGACTAGGTAAAAAAATTTAGATCGCAACCATCTACTTACTATATCAATACTTCTAGACGATAGTCATGAGATATTCTAGTTACGGCATATGAGCTGATAAATCAAATCAAAGGAACGTTACTAACATGGTGTAAACATACTCAACTAAAAAGATCATTATAGATTAGTAACCATTTAAGAGAGGCTCTAGAATCGCTGATTCGACTATTGATGGGGCCTTTTACAATATATTGCATCCTCCACTTGGATAATCATATAAGGCAAGTTTGAATATAGCATTAAAGGTTTAACCTGAAGAAAGCTTTCTGTACAGAAGTTCCTATATCTCCAGTTGCATAAGCTTCATTCTTGAGCACTTGTTGGTGAAGATACTTGGCACAGAACTTAGCTACTACCTTTCCTGTAAGGTTTACTGGACTCGGGTGAGTAATAACATTCTAAACATATATCATTGCTCATATACTTTACATCCCAAGCCAATCAAACTCAACGTCTTTCATTGAAATGATCAATCATATATAACTTATATGAAGTTTTGACATAGAGCATCCAAGCAAGTTGATTTACCTCCATGGCCATCATAAACACCAAAGAATGAGGTGGATGCATCCAGATCAGGATGTGCTGCATGCTAACAATTCAAAACAGATCGATGATCATAATGATGCGCGATGCAATTTACTTGAACTAAAGGATCGGAGTAGGTTAGTTTGTATTACTTACAGCATCTTCCATGGTTGCACGCCATCCTTGCATAGATGACAAACCATATCTGACCTTACCATTCTCTCCATCTTCAGACAATTTCTCAGTCTTGGGCGTGCTCAGATATATACCCATTCCCGATCAAACAAAACAATCACAAAGACGTATACTTGACACTTGAATTGACCAGTTTTGAGCTAGAATGAATTGAGTAAACTAAACTGCTACTTGCTTCGAGCTCAAGATCCAAATCGAACTGAAAAGAATATCAAAGGCCGAGACTTGGGCTTAATTAAAGAAGCGGGAAGAATCAGACAGCTAATTAATGGGCTCTATTAATAATACCAGAGGGAGTCAAATAAACCATCATCGACAGCACGAGTTGGGGTAGGGGGAGAGAAACAGAGAGGAAAGAAACAAGGAAGAAGAAGAAAGTAGAAAGAGAGAAAGATGATGACTTTTGTAATGAGAGAGAAATTAAGAGAGTGACGAGACGAATGACGAACTGCTGTAGTTCACTGGTCAGTTTTGGAAATTTTGGCCGTATTTTACTACGACTGTTTATTTCTTTCTTTGAATTACTTGCATTTCTTCAGAAACAAACAAAACTAATCCTTTTTTGTTGTCTGTTGAGTACTCTATCTTGATTCATGTTGTTGTTTCAACGTATATCTTTGATATTGGACAAGGTCATCATCTAAAGACACGCGACGGATAAGGTCGAGAGCAGCCAGCATATATGATATACATATACGTATCATCATGTATATTAAAACGTATAGAGATATATGACTAATTGGTCAAAGTACTACTACACAGGGTCTTTACCCCAAACTTGCTCCTATCAGTACGATATTCTATATACTAATATGAAAAAGATTATGTAGAGATCTAATCTATTCTGTTGGGCTGAATTCTGATAGAGAGAGGCATCGTCTCAACTCTCAACCAACCGTATATATATCAAGCAAGTCACCTACATGGAATAACCAATCAAATATAATGATCGATATCATTGCAGGTGACTTTGGGTGGATTATTAATGGGCCTGCAATCATTGCTTGTGGCTTTGGGTGGATTGTTAATGGGCCTGGCTCTCTAGTCAAAGCCCAAGTCAACTAGTCTAACTACCTTGTGCTAATGCTTTAAGCCAGTAGCCAGTTGTCTCCTTGGCGAGCCAAAAACTTGTGAAACCTTCCATTCATCTGCACTGAGCTACAACCTGCAGTCTTTTCAATCCCACACTCATTCATCATACCTCTCCATCTCTCTGCTTCGTCCCATTCGCCCATCGACGCATACAAGTTGGCAAACATCATGTACTCTCCATCGCTCAGAGCCCTCGTGGAAACATTAATCAACTTCATTATTGCTTTCTCCCCATTTTCAAGGTCCTGATGAATCACACAAGCACTAAGCAAAGCACCCAACATGGACTCGCTCGCCTCAAACGGCATTGTCTCAATCAGTTCCAATGCACTCTCCAAAAGCTCCACTCTACTGAAAAGATCGACCATGCACCCATAATGCTCGGCCTTTGGAGTGATCCCACATTGCTTTTCCATGGAGCCAAACAACCAACATCCTTGTTCCACCAGCCCGCCATGGCTGCAAGCACATAGAATTCCGATGAAGGTCATGTCATCCGGTTTCTCATTCATCTGGTCCAAGAGTTTCAGAGCTGCGTAGCCGTGAACAGCAAGTCCTGAAATTATGGCATTCCAACAGAAGATGTCTCTGTGTTTGAACTTGTAGAACACTTCTAAAGAGTTGTGTATGCTTCCGCACTTGGCATACAAATCTATCAGTGCTGTTACTACATGAGGACTTGAAGCTAGCCCGAGAGTATTGGCATGTGTGTGTATCTCTATGCCAGTTTCAAGCGAACCCAAATGAGAACAGGCAGATAACGCACCAGTCAAACTCAGATGATCCAGTATGACATCACCCACCTTCAGTTTTTACCCAAAAATCAATTGCCTTGGTGTAAAGCTGATTCTTCAAATACCCCATTATCATTGTGTTCCAAGTTACGACATTTCTCTCTCGCATTGCCTCAAACATTTTATCAGCTTCAACCACATCTCCGGGAGTTCATGCAGGCCAATATCATCGAGTTCCACGACACAATGTCCTTGTCAGGAATCCTATCAAAAATGCGTCTGGCAGATACTTTGTTTCCATCCCCTGCAAACCCAGAGATCATAATATTGAAAGACAAAAGGTCCTGCGATGGCATGTTATCAAAAACCTCCACTGCGTTCTCCATCTGCCCTCTAGAAGCATACACATCCAACATGGAGTTCCACGCTACCACATCTTTCATAGGCATCCTATCAAATGTTTTCCGGGTATCCAGAACAACTCCAAGACGAGAATACATTTTAAGCAGAGCGGTTTGGACAAAAAGATGGTCGCAAAACCCCATTTTGATAGTCTGTCCATGAAGTGCCAAGCCTACACACGAATAAGAAGCATTACCTGCTGCTTTCAGCAGAAGGGGAAATGTATAGTTATCGGCAGAGAGACCACGTCTTTGCATGTTTATGTAACACCGAATTGCATTCCCTGCATTCCCTTCGAGCACTTGAATTTTAATGATATGATTCCACCTCTGAGTATCTTGTGAAGGTGAAGCCTCCAGGCAACAAATGGAGCCTCAGGTCACTAGATTCATCTCTAAACATTAGTAAGGAGATATGTGCCCAAAAACAAGAAAAAGAAAAAACATTAGTAAGGAGCCAAAGAAATGAAAGCCTCAAAAGAGAAAGAAGATGATAAGGTGGATCATATTTTTAGAAGCTAGAAGACAAAATGAAAATACTATCCAGTTTAGGGACATAAACACATACCTTTCTTTGTTACAAAGATCCCAAATTTAATGTAAGCCAGACCTGTAAAATCATCCTAATGATATCGAAAATAATACAAAAAATATATGGTGTTCTCAGCTGAATAAACGAATGAAAATCCCCAAAATTAAATATACACCAGAAAAAAATTATCTCTTGTTTCTATGCTTATAATGAAAACAAAATATTCCATTCCTCTGTATCCAAAAGTAGTAAAGTTGAACATGCTCAAGTGACAACAGGAACCGTCTTGACCTAAGAAAGTAGACTTTTACAAGCCTGAATTTCAGTTTCCTGGGTTGCCAAAAACTCTTGCGAAGTAATATTCTTCATAGCAGCACCGAATAACGACCTTGCGATTGAGGTTGAGGCTGCATTAAAAAAAAAAATTACATGCAAGGAAACATCAGAGGTCCTTGAAAGTTACAGCATATACACGCAGCAAAAGATATACCCATCAATATGCAATAGGAAGCAATAAGCAAAACAAATTCAAATCATCATGGACTCGACAGGTGTAAAATTTGACAGTTGATATCCCACCATTTCACCATCGAGATACTTTGTAACATTTACATATTACACACAGATCAAACTCACATTGGCATCTGTGCGGCCCCAAGTAGGATCTTCTCCACCAAACTCGGCCTCTACTTCTTGTTTAATCCTTAATATATCCTCAGCAATAGTAGTGTTAGCCTATGCAAGAAGTAAATGTATACACTATCAGCCCAAGTTTGAGAAACCACATAAGGAAAAGTTGTCACACACACAAAAAAAAAAAATACCTCCTTAAGCTGCATCAACTGATCTCTAGTATATCGAACACGATCACGGCCTTCAAACTGCAAGTCGCCAGTCTATTATTACAAGAACCACACAGAGTCAAACTATAAGACTTGTAAAAAATTCTCAGTCACTTTGGACTAAATACAACAACGAAAACATGCATGAACGTCCTGCCATTACATAGAACAACACCACACAAAATTTACAAGCCCTAAAAAATGTAATGTCTGCCTAAGAAATTAGGACACTTTTATTCCCAAAATACAGAAGTTTAGCAAAAGTAGTGGTGCAATGAGTGGGTGAGCGAATGGAACAAAGGTAGGTGAAAATGGAGGAGACCTTGAGAGTAGTGGAGGAGGAGGAGGAGGAGGGTTGAGCGGCGGCGTCTGAATGAAGGAGACGAGATGCTAGGAACCTTGAGGGAGCGCGTAGGCCTGGCCATCATAATGTATTTAATCACACTCACTCCCTCACACCGCTCTCTTCTTCTTCTTCTATTATAGGATAAACAACTGGTCACTCTCTAACGCGAACGTGAGCAAGTCCCCCTTATCAGGTTTACTTTTCCCATAAAAAGTAAATTTTCCTTTTTTTCCTTTTTTATAAATTAGTTCAGATTAGCCGAAAAGACCACGTGTTAACACACCTTCCAGGCTTGCACAGCCACCACGAGTAGTCCATAATCCATATACACACATTCAGTTCTCAAAGTTCCAAGTTCTAAGGCAGACGAAAATGGCTTCTATTTCCTTGTCTTTGTCTTGCAGTTTTCCATTAGCTAAAGCAAAAGCACAAGTCTTTTGTTCAAGTCCATCCTCAACAGCAATAAGAGCCTCACTTGGGTTCTCTAAATCTGCACTTTTTCAACACGGTAGCTTCTTCTCTTTACAATCACCATCATCTTATTGGATCAAGGCCCGCTCCAGCTCCAGCTCCTCGGTGGGTGTTTATGCAAGAGCAGCTACTGAGAAAACTCTCTATGACTTCACTGTCAAGGTATTGTTTTCTCTTGATTTTTAACTCAATCTTAGACTCTGTTGATACGAATATGTATTTTCAACCCAGTTTATTCGGTTCTCATGTATAAAGTTTGGTTATTTTTTACTGTAGGATATTGATGGAAAGGATGTTAGTCTTAGCAAATTTAAGGGAAAGGTTCTGTTGATTGTCAATGTTGCTTCTAAATGGTATATCCCTTCTTACAAAATTATGTCTCTTTAGAGCTCTCTGTGTTCATTGAAACTTGCTTGAGAGATTGTTGTTGATATGAATATCAATTTATCTGAAAGCTTTTTTTATTTGAATCCCAGTGGCTTGACCTCTTCAAATTACTCAGAACTTTCACACGTGTATGACAAGTACAAAACACAAGGTAAGAGGTCCATTGGTTGGTTTACTAACATTTCTGAATTCTTATTGGAAGATGGTTGGTTTTTCTTGTTACAAGTTTTCACTTAGTTTTGGTTGATCAGGGTGCTGGTTTCATGGGTAATACTAGCTTTAGAATGCAATATTTGTACATTTGACCATTTGTAATAGTTTTGCGGAATGTGTTCAATTCACTGCGCAGGATTTCAGATTCTAGCTTTCCCTTGCAATCAGTTTGGGTTCCAAGAGCCTGGATCGAATAAAGAAATCAAGCAGTTTGCTTGTACAAGGTTTAAAGCCGAGTTCCCCATTTTTGATAAGGTTAGACCAAAAGCTCAACTGAATGACCCTCCATTACTTTAGTTTATTCTCTATTAATCAAAGTACTAAAACTCTAAAGGTGCACAACAGGTTGATGTCAATGGCCCCTTTACAGCACCAGTTTATCAGTTTCTGAAATCAAGTGCGGGAGGTTTCTTAGGTGACCTTATCAAGTGGAATTTTGAGAAGTTTTTGGTGGACAAGAATGGTAAAGTAGTGGAAAGGTATCCACCAACAACATCACCATTTCAAATTGAGGTACTATATGCTTTCCCTTGTCTGAGCTTCTTCACTTCCTCTTTATCCATGTATTATTTCAAATTGAGGTACTGTAAGCAGTCTTGGTGGCTTTTATTGGATTAGATTAGTTTTCAATCGTACCTGAAAATAAAGGCCATTAATTAAGCACATAATTGATGAGCTTATTGGACAGAAATGACATATGTACATTGACTATTGAAGATGGAAAATAAGATGTGATATTTTAACATTTAGTACTGTATTTCTAAAGTACAGAAGAGCAGACCAACTGATTAATTTGATCCATTAGAGCTAGAAACAGCAATATAATGTAAATGTTTTAGTGATATATGAATAGGAGACCTCCTCACTCATGAATCTGATTTCCTCCTGTAAACAAATTTCAGAAGGATATCCAGAAACTCGTTGCAGCTTGACACTCAGGGACCTTACTGCAATTGAGAGATGGGGAAGGGGAAGGGGGCATTGTACTATACGAGGAAATCTCTGTATATTATTTGGCTTCGATCAAAGTTCACATTTAGCTGTCTGCCTGTAGTATTGTCTTTTTTGTCGTAATGGATACATTTGTTGGTTTGCTTCTCTTCTTGTTTGTATTGAAAGAAAGAATATGTACTAGCCAGTTGTGTATTTATCTTGTTGAGTGTATAAAAGTAGCTGTAAACTAGTGTATCCTTTTGTTTTCCCATACAGTATTTCCTTCTTTCTTGGTAAAAACTGGTCCAGTAAGAATGGTAGAAAATGGGTGTTAGATATACAGGTTAACCAATAAAGATTAAAGAGTCGCAAGTTTTACAAAAAGAAGAAGAAGAGACTTCCCAGTTTTGTGGGCCTGAAATGGACTCCAGGTCTCATTGACTTGGTTGACTAGACCCAAAAAAGCCGAGTAAATCGGGAAAGGCCTGAAATGGACTCTCCGTGTCTCATTGACTTGATTGACTAGACCAAAAAAGCCCAATAAATCAGGTCCAACAACCCGAGCCGACGTGGCTCTAATCCAGTGGCGTGGCCCGTCTCAGGTCTTTTGTTCAAAAACAAAACAAAAGCTCAGTCAGTCTTCTCCTTCCTCAGTTTCTCTCCGGCCGTCGCTGTTTAGTCGTCGTCTCGTTCTCTCTCTCATGGTAAACTAGCTTCTCTCTCTCTCTCTCTCTGCTATATTTCCGTTTCGTTTGAGAGAATCGGTGCTATGAATCTCACTTTGGGAGCTCTGCTAAACTAGAACTAGGGTTGTTCTTGAGCTAACAATCATCTAATCTGTGGCGCTGTTAACTTTGTGCTTGGATCACTATTCAAAGCTGACCTCTTTATTTATATGTGTTTGGTGTCTGAATCTTGTTGCTAAGCTTTCCCTCCTGTTTGGAATCATTGATTTTTTTTTATAAGCTCGACAACATTTGGAATGCTAGCTGACTCTCTTAAGTATGTATGTATATTTATATGTGTAGGCTAACAACAAGCACACCATCATTCTAATGCAAACTTCGCAGAACAAAGCGACCAGAACTTTTATGGATTACGGCTCAATAAGTCAGGCAATGGATGGTATGCTTTTTTTTTTTACGTACTAAGCTCTTACAGGCGTTGTTATCATCTTTTACTGATTAGCTTAAGATTTCGAAGATGAAAAAAATGCCTTTGAGCTACTTATTTCTCATTAACAAGTGTAGAAAGGGATAGTAACATGTTGTCATAAGACAACACTCACACCTCAGCTCAAGAGTTAAGATGCCCTCAGCTGATATCAGTGGCTACTTATGGCAAAGATCTCTGGCTAGAAAACAACATTGAAAATAATTTTGTGAATTAAACCTTAGTCTAGAGAAAAAGAAGTATGCTTGTCAGGTTATAGGGAATAGGAAAATTACTTTTTGTGCTGAGAAATTATTGAACCTCCGAGAATTACTGAGAATCTGTTGCAACACATTCATTACCAATGTTAGGAAAAACACATTAGTTGATAATAGTCATTTTTTCCCTCGTGCCCCCTGTTATCTAAGTCTCGTTTCTTGCCTGTATTTCCTGTTTTCATTTCTGCATGTGTAACTCTCTCAGTTCACAGTTGCTTGAAACATTGATTTCGGGAAATTTGGTTATAATTATCACTTTTGTATGTATTCACTAAAGGTGTTGTTCGTGTGCTTGTATAGGTATATGTGGACTATATGAGAGGAAGCTGAGGGAGTTAAATCCAGCAACTAGAAATCTCTCTTATGACATCGGAGATCTCTACAATTTTATCGATGGCCTTGCTGACATGAGTGCTTTAGTGTACGCCTCTCTCCCTCAATCACACTTGTATATTTTATCTCAAGTAAGGCAGTGGGACATGGTTGCATATGTCCGATACATTTTGGCTGTCGCACAATCAAGATATTGAAACTAATATTCTGTCAACTGGTTCTGGTTTGCAGTTATGACCACTCAATTCAGGGTTATCTGCCATATGACCGACAATGGATTAAACAGCGGACTCTCCGACATCTACAAAAGTTGGCACATTGAAAGTTTTGTTGGGTGATGATTTCCAAAAAGAGTATTTCAAGACTTAAATCCAATATAAAATGAATGCCCTTGAATTGTATCATTTCACACATCTGGGTTATGCAGCTTGTGTGGGCTGTGTTGTATTGTGCACATATCTTTAGCATCTTTGTTGGCTGGCTTGTTTGTTTCTTCAGCAAAGTACTCTGTCAAATGCTTGATGCTTTGGCTTTGGATTTGTATTCTCTCAAATTGTGTACTTCATTGGATTATGATGTCATTAATGTGGGAATGAGTTTACTGCTGTTACATACTCTTGGTACTGTCACTGAAGTTGGGCAAACAAATTACCTGAAGAAAAAGAAAACATAGTACAATTGTATGATAGGTATTGATTCTTTCTGGCCAAGTAACCCCAATCAATTCAAAAGCTCATTCACTTACTCAGAACCTACACGAGTATAATTAGGGGGAAACAAAGGGAGGGTTTAAATGGCTTCCCTACTTGTACAAAGATATATTGTGCATTACAAAAGCAAATAACAACCTACTCTCTTCTTACTATAGTCATTGCAGCACAGGTGAGAAAAGTGAATTCTGATCAAAACTACTAATATGAATGGAGCAAATATTGGTAAACACAAGCAGGTTTCCAATCCGAGGAAGTCACTGATTGTTAGAAACCAGTAGTCAGGAAATATGGTACCAATGAACCAAAGTACCAAACCCTCTTCCAATGCATGACTCTGGCTTAGCTCAAGTTCATGTAGATTGGTTTTCTTCCAGTAAAGTACCCGATTCCTTTCCAACAAAGCACTTCAGGAATAATCATTTCATTCTTCTTCTCCTGTCCCTATCCTTAACCCTGTCTCTTTCTCTACCTCTATCTCTATCATGGTCATCCCTATCCCTGCTTCCACTCTTCTCTCTGTCCCAATCCCTCCCTCTATCACCTTCATCGTGGGATTTATCTCTGTCTCGCTGTCTTTCTCGGTCTCTATCCAGCTCATATTCCCTGTCCCGGTCTCTGCTTGATGATTTCTGTAGCGGGCTATCACTTTGGCTTCCACTGCGATGCCGCTTTCTTGATGTATCACGGGAATCATCATCATGTCTGTCCTTCCTCTCCGAAGAAATTCTCTCTGGAAATCCAAAGGCAAAAATATAAGCGCACACATCAATAAGTACAAACCAATATGATTCCCGAAATCAAGGCAAGAATGGGTATTGCCACAAAATCAGTTGTAAGAGAAAACATGTATTATTGTAAGTGCAACACTTCTACTTCTCTTAACACCATATACAATTCAAAATATATTGATTTATTAGCTGAAGGAAACATATGAACACAGAAATCTAAATATATCCCACATAAACATTATTCCTCATGTGAAGTATTTGTAATCTTAAGATCAGCACTTACTACGTGCAGAAGCGTTCTCGCTAGAATCTGATAACCCATACTCTGATTCTAGCCGTTTCCAATGTATGGCAACCTTCCTCTCAATTTCTTCAGAACTTTTAATTCCCCGCTCCTCAAGAGATTCACGATATTCTATCAGAGCAACTTCCAAACGTCTCAGCTTTTGCCTACAGTAACAGTCAGCAAAATTTAATCTCTATTTTACTAGGTCAGCATTGAAGGTTTAAACCCTGCTTTTTATATAGATTACACTTAAACATTATGGAAATGAATAAAAAAAAAATACCTCTGCTCCTCGCGTGCAGGAATGATTGCATCAGCTGCAACCTCCATCTCTTCACCTTTACTGGGACCATCACCAGCATTTTCACTTCCAGAAGACGAGTAGCTTAACCCAAGACCCTTGGCACTTCTCTTTTGATCATCATCACTATCATCATCCTCTCGTGCCCATTTAGAGGCTGGTAGACCAAGATCACTTTTTCCTTTCGTTATTATAGGATTTAGTTCAGGTTGTGTATGGGTCTGGGCCATAGAGAAAGACCCTTTCCCTTGAGGCAGTACCTCATCCTCAACATAACGATTCCTTCCAGACAGTCCCAATGGATCTGGTTCAATATTCATTTCTTTTCGACTACTAGAATGTCTAGCTGAACTAGAATGGTTATGTCCATATTTCAAGTCATCATCTATTTCGAAGCCCCTTTGTTTTTCTGCCTCTTCCAAACTAAGCAATCGTGCGACCATAATTTCTCTACCACCAACAAGAGACAATCCATTATGCCTGCAGCGTCTTTCTAGTTCGGCTAGTGGAAGGTTCAATAACTCCCTAGTAGCTGCTCCTTTGCCCATTGCCAAAGCAGAATCTTGGTTAGTTTTACTAGCATCACCTGTATCTTCCGCAGCGGTCTTCTTTTCTATATCAGGTGCATCACCACAAACAGAATGGAATGGGACCACACCAGAGTTCCCAGACCGAAGAAAAGTAGCCCGCAATCCATTAACATAGGCATCGGAGAAAAGAAACCAGTCTGACCATACTTGCAACACTTTCAGAACTCTTTCCTGCAGAATTGAAGCAAACATTACATAAACATTACACAGAAAAAGAGTGCAACTATGGCAACCATGACATTAAAAGTATTCTTACCTTAAGGGCCTCAGCAGTGATCCTTCCTGTAATGCTACGATACAAATCATTAAAGCTCTCCATTATGTCTGGTAATGTTACTTCAAATTTGGTGCGGTAGGCAGATGCATTCTTTACTGGAGCGCTGCTATTGTGAAGCACATCAGACACGAGCATGAGTCTAGCAACTTTGGTGGGGATAGGAGTCTCCTTAAGAGTCAAAGATTCTGTCAGGACCTCAACTATCTGCAACAAAAAGACAATTTGAGAGTACGTAAGCACTGAACAAGTACGCTCCTCGTTTAGTGGATCTCTGCTTCAATATATAAAGTGGAAATCTAACAGCATTTACCTCCCCAGCTGCATCAGCATTGTCCAATGCAAACCCCATAGCATCCTTTATCTGACTTCTCTCTAATGTTAATGCTCGCAGCATATCCTCAAACTCATCCCTCTGTGGATCAGTCAGAGTTCGTTCCGACTCCACACGCTACAATATAATGCAAAGAAAGTTAGACCATAGCAAAGTATCTGAACTATGAAATCCTATTCAGGTGTGACACTTACCCTGCTTCTCCCTGCAGCATATGTGGTACCCAACTCTTTTTCGTGCTCTGGGCTTTTCAATGTTGGCAGAGATGGGGGAATCCATCTAGAAGAGAGAAATTTAAATTGCAACACTATTATGGTTCTGACACCAACGCTTATCAAGCCTTAACAATAGCTAGGTCCCTGAAAGATGAAAATGTAACTTCCTCATTTACCTTCCACTACCAGTAATCATTATAAAAGGTTCTGTTCGCCACCTTTGCAGCGTATCACCCTGCATTCAGAACAGCAAAGATGTCCGATCAGAAGTCAAAACAAAGGATCATGTCCTCTTACCATAAAGTGACCAGAAGTTTTTACACAGGATTGAAGGAAAATTATGCACATGTATAGACAAAATGCATAGCATACCTGAGCAAATGAATAAAGCCTCCAAACATAATAAGTGTGCTCTTTTGAACCAAGCTCAAACAAGAAATGGAAAAGAGGATTCCCTCTGCCTCTCTCCATAATAGCTTGTTCAAAGGCGCACCCACCATCCAGAACATACAATGCCATTGTGTCAATCACATGGCGAAGGTGATCGTCTTCTGGCGGAACAACCGTTATATCAGGAACATTGGGAGTAAGAACCTAAGTGCCAAAAAGACACACGAAGTAAGAACAAGGTTATAATTAAATAGCCAAAAGCACCAGGTACGAAAGAACAAGTTTACTTACCAGCTCAGAATTCTGACTGGGAACAGAAGTGACAGGTGGGCCTGATGGACCAGACAAAATTACAGTGGCACCCTGCATAAGAAAATCAAATAATACATTTAGTATTGGGGATTGAAAGCTGTAGCAGGTTGGAACCAACTCAACAGGCGAGTAGAGTTTCCAACTCTTAAGAAATTTCTGAACGGAAGAGTCAGATTGCTAGGTTTGAATTAAATCCTGTCAAAAAGAGGAGACAAAAGGACCGGATAAAGGGAAAATGGTTGGTGAAAAAGGTTGCATTTCACCCTGGTGGTTAGATTGGGTACGACATCAGTGCTATATGTTACTGGTAATAGTGTGCATATAGTTAATCACAGCACTTGGACTGATTCTGAGAGGCTAAATCCTTTCTAATCTTAGTTTGAATTATTGAAAGTAAACATGCAACACACCTCCTTACTCCTGATGGCCATATGTCCTGGAGGAGGGGCAGGTAATGCTTGTGATGGGAGAGCGACAGACTTTCCCCATCCAACCTTCAACTCGTATTCATAAACAACCACCCCTGTACATGAAACGTTTGTTTATATCCATAGAGCATATTCAAAATGCAGATAATTTGCTACACTAAATTCAGCTGGACTGTTAAATTCAGCTACACACTAAATTAAACAAGACACAATCTAAAGGTACTAACGAAACACTATGATACCTTAGAAAGGCCATACACACAAGTGATTTTTGTAAAATGATAACATTATGACAACTCAATTGCAAATGTGTGATTATCTTGTCCACAAGTAGGAAATAACTCAAAACAAAGTGTGCAAGGGGGTCCCTCAAATGTAAACAAACCTTGCATTTCATCCTTTGCTGCCTGTCCATCAGCTCTATTCATGAAAGCTACAAAGCCACAATTCCTTTGACGCCTCCGTTCCTCTTCTGTCCTAGGCCACATTATTTTCACGCTTGCAATAGGCCCAAATCTTCCAAAGGTTCGTAAAAGAAAATTTTCATCGACCTGGACATTTCAACAACAGAGTATTCAGAACAAGTCCATCTTATCATCTGCGACAGAAAATTAAGTTGGACACAGATTACGCCGGAACACACCTTTGGGGAAAGATTTCCAACATATAGATTAGTAGTTTGTGGATCACCATCATCAAATGATCCAAGAAGCTTTCCACTGGGATCAAACTCATCCGGCATTTCATCAAAACGAGTGGAAGCCTGAAAGAAGTATCTAAGTGAATATATGCTTTTCAAACAGGACATATTGGTGCTACTAAGACATACATAGTGATTGTTGACACACCTAACTAAAAAGGAAAGATAGCATTGAATCTATTTTCCAAAGAAATAACCAAGATCATACCGCAGAATTCTCATTTGGCCGCCCATCACGCCATTGTTCACGCTCTTGATTTCTCCTCTCTCTCAACTCCTGCTCGTGTTTTAGCTCCTCCATAAAGTGATCTATGTTTCGAGACTTCCCTTTTTCCTTCTCCTTCGGCTTATCCTCCTCCCTCTACAATGCATAATAGACAAAATTCAGAGACAATTAACCAGAAATCCACTTTGAAAATACTACATACGAAAGCACTTCCTCTATCAAGACACTAACCTTCTTATCAGATTCTTTTCCTTTGGAGGCCAAAGGAGGTGGTAGGAAAGATGGAACATACCTGCAGAAGATAGTTTGATGACAACTTGCTTTTTACCAGAGCATTTTACTTTACGATTATAGTTTACTACAGAAAAGAGAAAAGGTAGTAAAAAGATATTGACATTATTTTAATCAGCTACATATCAATACAATGTCTAGCTTTGTTTTCATTGAGCCATTTCAAACAGCAAACTAATGGGGCCCAGTTTATTCATTTGTGCAGTATGTTTTAGCAAACCCCAAACACAAATACTAAAGATCATACAATCAATCAGTTTTTGTTTAAGATTGTGAATACTTGAGTTCCTCAATACAAATAAATAAATAAAAAGCTTCCACCAGTTTCTGTCAAGACATCCACAAGCTTGTGACTCATAACATCAGCAGTTATGTGAATAATACTGGACCAGACAACCATCAAATCTTCACACCAATTTAAGAACAAAAAACTGACGTCTGACCCAATTTCAGAACTTGCAATTTGGAACAAGCTCTGAATTTTATGACATCAGACTGCAATTATTTTATAATTCTGTGATGCCATCAACCAAAACCAGTAACCATCCACTTATCAATTTCAAGTACAAAAATCCAAGCGGATATCAAAATTATGAGCAATTACAACACTCCCTTAGTTACGATGACTCATCAAAGAGTATGTATTTGCAGCATGGTTAAAATCAAAAGCATTTCTTTACCTACTCCCCTTCTTTGGAACAGATACCCCATCTTTGGACTTTTCACCTGCGATCCGCGAATGAATAAACAGGTCCATGCTTTTATTAAAGTGCACCGATAATGATTAAAAAACTAATTTATTTTTACTTATATCCAGAGAGCGTGAAATAACATAATATACACAAATCAAATCACTGAAAAAAAAATAAAAGCTCTTGTTTAACTGGAAGAACATGGATATATAAACTTGTTGAGGGTATATACTGACCTTCGGAGTCAGTCTTGGCTCTTTCGTTCGGATTTATTGTTCCTCCTCTAACAAAAGCCTTCGAGCCAGGTGCATTATCACCTTGAAAAGACTCCACGAACTCCGCATATAACCGAGCTGTTTCATCCTCAGCTCTCTACAACAAACCAAAACATATCAGTAAACAAACAAAAAAGATATCAGTAAAACTCCGGCAGCAAAAGCAAAAGCACCTTTTTCTTTGACTCTTCTTCCTCTCTGTGCTTCTGGAAAGGAGTCTTCTTCCGCTGAATCGAGAACGAGCTCATTTTTGCATCCAAACTTCTTCTGTAAACAAAATCATATCATCAAATTATGCACAGTATCAAACAATAATTGCATTCAAACAGAAAGGAATCGATTTCATTCCCAAACCAAATCTACTTACCGAGTTTTTTTTTAGGCTTGAAAGCCTTTTTACCGCTACAAAGACCTAAAGCTACTAGTCGGATTCCGATTCCGATTATCTGGTCTGCAAAGCTCAAGCTGTGGAGAAGGACGAGTACGATCACAACAACCTCTCTCAGGCTCTAACGGGTTCGACCGACCCAACCCCTCCTGCTGTTTACTGACTGCAGCTCTATAACAAGTCTCGGGCGACCTATTATACCTCCATTACAAAGTCCCCCTTTTTTCCAATATTTTTTTTATGTTCTCTCCCGTGTCTTTTTTTTTTTTTTAAATGCAAGTTTAACCAATAATGTCATCGCTTAATGTCTGTGCAATACATTTTTGTATATGAAGTATAAAAATCCATTGATATGTAACTGGCAAACTCAAAACTTGAGCATTTCATAAATCAAATATCACAATCACTAATGTTTTTACAAATCTCAATGTGATTAATTGCATAAATACAAGATCTACTCATGAAGAAACTAATCTCTTTGTATCTCTGGTTGGGAATGAAGAAGCTCTCTTTAAACAAGAAAAAGTTTAGGTGAATTACAACAGAACCATATAGATGGAATACTACACAAGTACACAGTAAACCTCAGTATAACCAAGGCTACCTTGTTTACATCAACCTCTTCCCAGTATCAACTATCAAGTATCAACCTAAAACAACCATGATACCTTGTTTAGATCAACCTCTTTCCAGTATCAACGTAAAACAATAGTGGCTTGGCCTTCTAAATGTTTGTGGGAATCTAAAATGACTGTTTTAGTAAATGGTGTTTAGTTGTGCTATCTATCATCAACTCTGCCTACAAGGGAAACCAATTCAATGTTCTCAGCTTCTTCTGGTGTTTCAATTTCGGTATCCTCATTTGTACTCAAGATCTCAGTAGGAAGAATGGAAGAATTCGGATCAACTCTAGGCACCAAAAATAGCAGGCATAATGGAGTTAATCTCAACAAGTTCCTAATCAAAATAGCAAGCCAAAGATTGTCGAATTGTGTCCGTGTAACCTTCAATACATGCAGGAGGATGCCTCCTCCCCAAGTTGCCGAGAGAAGTCCAACGTTGTCAATTGACATGAGCAAAGCAAAAAAAGTTCCTTCGATTCCTGGGGGACAAAGCTTCGAGCTTAGCACAAGAAGAGGCATCCATTTTAGCCTTCCAGTCATTTGCGACACACTTTCATCAATCACAACAAAGAAATAATCAGGTATGCCCAATGTCAAGTTCAACCGCAACACCAGCATCAAATCTAGCATTCCCGATAAACCATAAAGCAATTGAGTCCAGAAGAGCAAGTCCCGGAAAGGATGATCCTTTAGGACATATTGATAGAGCACTGCCCCCAAAATGGAACCAACTGAACCTATAGAGAAAATAAATCCCACATTTTCCTGCATAAAGATGTGAACTTTTATTAATTTTACTCGTATTGAATACAAACAGTGAGCTGATGTAATACCTGAGAGAAAGATGGACCGGCCTTTGCGTCTGTATACCAGTAGAACATTCCATCGAGGATGTTCAAGCTCAATGCAAGTGACGAGTACATGTATAAGGATGGTCTCCATACATCTGGGCATTTCAATGTTGTCCACATAGACTTACCGGCATCAATGAACTTCTGACTGACCTGTGCCCAACTAGAAATTTTAGACCCCCATGAGCATGAAAAATCATAAAACCAATAACCAATAACCAAGAGCAGAAAGAATGCAAGAGTACCTGTGTGTAAGCGAAGTTTGGTGAGAGTGGTTCCTTAAGCAAAGTTCCAATAAAAAATACGAGTCCAGATGGAATCGCCAACAAGCCATAGACCCCCTGCCATCCATAGAATGATTACCAATTACAGATTTACAGTACGAAAAACAATGTCCGAGTAGTCCAATGCTAGAGCAGCTGAAAGATGTTAGCTTTGCTAACCTTTGGACCTATAAGATGAACAAAAACACCACTAACAGAGAATCCCAAAAGCGCGCCAATGGAGGAACTTAACGCACATAGGCTCTGCAGATCGGCAGCAAGTGATTGATGGTTGATACTGTTGTGCGCCACACAGGCATCAATGGTGACGTCGGCTACAGCTACTCCAGCACTACCAATAGTTAATGCCAAGATGGCAAGTGCAATATGCAGCTTGGCATGGAATGATAGCACAAGCATAGAGACGACGCCAATGGAACCTAATAATAATAATAGTAACACACACAACTCTCTTTACAAAACTGAAATTTGATTGATAAACTAGGAGAGCGTGCGTGAGAGGGGAAGATTGGTGACCTGCTAGAATGAGATAAGGGCGTCTTCGGTATCCGAAAATGGGGAGGACATCGGTGAGGAGACCCCAGAGAGGCTTAACAAGCCATGGAATTGAAGTAATACCTTGGTAAAACTGTGCTTGAGAAGGCTGTACTTTCTGAACATCCTTCATGTAATATTCTGTGCCCACTCGATTTAAAGCTCCGCCGAATCCTTGGCTGATCCCATAAACAACAACCACGCCCAATACAAAACTCCAATGCATTTCCCGGCACAGCATTCTGAACCATTCCATTGGACTTTGGCCATCATAACAACCACCACTGTTACGTTGAGTCGGCGGTTCAGCCTCTTCCTCACCATCAACAACAACCAAGTTCAAAGGCTTCACATCCTCTTCCTCCTCCACCATCCTTCCCTTCACTCTCAGATTCACTCTTGTTTTTTCTTTTCGATTTGGAAGATGCAATCTTGACGAGTCCACTCAGGTTGACTTTGACCAACCTTTTATTGCATCACCCTCTGTTTTCTACTGCTCAGTGTTACCGACTTTTACTCTCTACTTTCCCACCACCATCAGCCTTGGCTGTGGTAACAAAAAACTATCTTCTTCTTCTTCTTCTACGGCCGATCGACCTAGAAAGACATTTACTTTGTGAAAGTCACCAACAGTGAGCTTTAAAGTCTTTAATTATTGATTTTACTCTGTTTAGGCATTTTTAAGGTGAAGTGAAGGGCCTTGAAGAAGAAAAAGGCCCAGTCTTTGTTCTCAAACCTAAAAAAAAAGAACAAAAAATACAACCATCTACATTTACCTACCAAATCTGTGTGTTACCTATACAACAACAGTAGTCACTACTCAATAGGTACTTCATTTTCTCCCACTCTCTCATTTGCTTTCTTGTTATTTTTCAGACAGACGAGGAATAATGATAGGCAACAATGCAAAGTGAGTGGAACTATCTCAAATAAATATTAGCTCCAAAAATCTCATTCTGTACATATGACTGATTTCCAGTCAAAAGAATGCTGAGCACAAAACACTTGACATTAAAAGAAAAGTGTTCCATCTGTTCCCTAATAAAAACCACCCCATCATTATCAAATCATACACAGTTATACTGATTTTTCAGCAGCATCCATGTACTGTAATCTGTGCTTCAACTTTCAGCAGAGGCTGTGTCTTCCTTGATACTATATAGTCCACGGCCACCCTGCCTTTGATTGTATTACTTGAGCGGAATGAAAGTTCATTATCCTCGTTCACTTCAGCAGCAACCAGCAATCCTATGAAAGGCCTCCTTCCGCGTGGAAACTGGCAAGCCGCTCAAATCCTCGCTTGCTTTACAGTAAAGCGACTTGTGCACATAGAACATCATATAGCACTGTGAAGCACGCACGACCTTCTCATCGACCACAGTAATCCAAGCATTGTCACATTTGTACCACTGATCTTTTATGCGTAAATAAGTCAGATAATGGCCGGAGTCTAGCGTCCCAGAATGAGTTACCACTGCGAATATCTCAAACTCCGTAGAAACATCAGAATCATCACCCTCAAAAGCAAATATTCGATTCCCAAATCTGTTTCTCACAATCGACGAGGAAAGATATGGAGTCATGTCCAAGGAGAAAGGGAAATGTAGATAACTGTCTATTTTCCTCATCACTTTCCTGGCCAGGGAATGCTCGAATCGTTTTATGTGCAGACACAAAACCATAGGGAGTTTTCGGATAGAGAGTTGCTTCAATGAGTCTCGTAGCTCTTGACACTTCTGACAATACAGTTTCTGGTCTGTTCCCAACTTCTCTGGTTTAGTAAACAAGTCTAAACATCCCAAGAGAGTGGATGTACTGCTATTGTCATTTAGTTTAACAGGCTTATTCGCAACATCCGAAGTTGAGCAATGGTTTGTGTCCAAGTCGAGTGATATGTCCAAACAAGGGTCATAAGTTGTTGAAGTGAACCCACATGTCATACAAGTGACATCTGATCTCAACTGTCCAGAGAATGCCCTATGAGTTATACACTGGCAATCTCCACTCTCTGTGAAACAGACAACAATTTCATGAGCAAAAGAGAAGCATTTACCAATTTAAAGACTGTACAGGTGCCTCTACCAAATTTACAATACACTTTGGTGCTCTACCTAGGAACACTGTCGAAGATGATCCTCTTGTTGCAACATTTAAGAGGCAATACCCTATATACATTTTTTCAGGCATATAACAGTTCACAGTGAAAATTTAACTACCTCTGGTTTGGTTCCTTCCGCTGCTCTCTCTCTCATGGATCCCATCTAACACTGAAATGAAGAACTCATGAGCGTCCTGCTGCTCATAACTTGCCAGATATTCCGAATGCTGCCACCAACTTGAGGTAAAGGGGATAACTCAGTCAGTTCAAAGGTAAAGTCCACACATCACACTTCAATGAAGAAAACTTACACATACAAGAATCGACAATGTATTTGGCATCAGTTTACGGATGAGGATTGATCTTAAAGCACAACACTGTGCAATCCCATGTCCAACCACACAAACTCCCATAATGTTAACTTTTGAAGCCTATGGCTTAAATACATGAACATAACTCATAGCTGACTAAATTTGATATTCCCTTACTAAAAAGACAATGTGCCACTATCAAGTAGCAATGAAATCATTCATCAAAAGCAAATATATAAACAAACACATTAGCTTGACAAAGATATGGTGCGAGTAAAGAGCAATGTCAGACCTGTAGAGAAATTGAGCAGGGCTATAAGGACAGCGATCAGCAGAAGAGGAGTAGACAGCGGTGAATATATCATGAAGCTCACAAGGCAAGCAGAGACGGTTGCCCGGCGACGACCTCTTCTTGCTGCAAGTTCTCCGGTTATGTCGATCACTCAAGAAGTAATTTCTCATAGGTGGAGCATGTAACAATGCTTGCAACACAGAATTCATGAAACAAGTATTCCCCAAATTATTCAACCCCCTCAAACCTAATGGATAACAGGATTTAGCCTTGTGATCTCTCATCAAAGCCAGCTGTCCTCCTCCTGACTTGTTCAAATCAGCAGCCCCAGCTTCCCCTCTCTTTCTCTCACTTAGTCTCTCCCCAATACTATCTGCACCACTTTTGATGTTGTTCTTGTTGTTGCTGTTGTTGGTGCTATAAAAAGTCAAGTCCAACATGTGCTTAGACATGACGGTGTTATCGAAATCGGGATCATACACCTGATCGGAGCAGGCACAGCAATAAAGTTCAGCTCTTTCCATGTCCACAGCTAAATCATGGCCAATCTGAGACCGACTATGCAAAAGGGTGTGGCTTGAGCATGAGACCGTGGAGCAAATCAGACAAAAGTAGAGTCTACCTTGATAGACATTACAGCAACTGCATCTGGACATGTTTGTACCCTCCCCAGGATTCACAACAACACTCGTTCTTCCGTTTGGGGTTGTCCTGAGGCACTTTTGGAGTGACTTGTACCCAGTGAAGCCATGTTTGAGCTTGTAAGCTGAGAGATGCTCGCAGGGTTTTGGGTTTGTGTATGAGAGTTTCCTGGTAGACATCTCAAGATCCAAAAGGCTTGGGATGAGTTGGGATCTGTTTCGTTGGTGTGTTAAAAGTGGATGGTAAGAGACGGACAGAGGGAAAAAGGTCTGTGTTGCTTGGTGCTTTGCTTCTGCTTTTTACTAGGGAATGAACGAACCGATGCTTTTTGGTTTAACGAGCTTAAATTGAGAACCGACTCATATATACATAGATACATATAGTAGTTAACCCAGAAACAAAATATAGTCCAAAAAGTCCGAGTCTTTGTACCGGTTCCAACTTCAAACCCTCCTTGGAGTCCTTGCTCTCTCTCGATTTTATTTATTTTTGGAGAAGGAAGACTAGTCAGTACTCCACTACAAAACACAACCCCAAATTTTTACACATCCCACCAAAACTTTGGTACCTCCATTTACTTTGTGTTTTAACTATTTTTGAGTTAAAAATCTGATATAACTCTGTAGCTGCCAAAGTATTGAGTATTATTGATGTGTGGATTGGTACAGAATTACAGCATTATTATGGTTGATTAGTTTGTTGATTTTGGTAAAAGAAAACCATCCGCAAGATGGGAACTGTCCAGAATTTGACATTGTATTTTTTTTTTTTAACAAATGAGGACTTGGTTGGCTATAATAGAACAAGGCTCATCATCATTTATCATTTTATGATTTTTATCTATCCACCAACTAGCTAGCTAGTACGTTCTGGAACACAGTGGATGGCAAATTATAGCAGAGAGCACTAGATGACTGACAAAAGTGAGCAAAGTGAGGATTTGATTGATTGCAGGGCCTCAAAGCACACGCAATTGAGAGAGAGAGCAAGGACCTCAACAGACATAAGCAAAAATACACATAATTTATGAGCGTTGAAAATCATAAGCTCACATCAAATATTCTGGAATTGAAATCAGCACAGGTAGCAACAACAATTCGATTAACCAGATACCAAAGGTACACACTTTAAATGCCCCAAATCCAAATTTAACATTACAGTTTTGATTTATGACAGAAGAACACACACAGATATTACATAATAAGTCCTTGTTATTATTTTGATTAAAAATAGAGAGTTGGAAAATAACTAAAGAGTTTCGAGGTTGTTTCAGACGACACGGCCAACAATGGGGTACTTAGCCTCGAACTTCTTCTCCCAGTCGACGAGGACGCCGATCTCTTTGTCGGAGAGGCCTTGGAGGTCGGCGGTGATGTCTTCTTCGTTCTTGGTCATCTTAGCCAGAGCTCTGCTCGCGTCTTTGCCTGCAAACATGGCGTAGGGACCACCGGAACCGTAAAAAGACTGACCGGTGCTGACGTCGAAGATGCGTCCTTTCACGGCCACGTATATCGGCTTCGATGGGTCTGTGCCGTTGTATTGCATCAGCTGCTGTAGTGTTAGCTCCATCGTTCTTCGCTTTCGAATCGATGAGGACGACAACCACTGAATCACTGACCCCAGAAAGGATATGTTGTGTGGACTTTTAATTCAATTAGTGCGAGCTAGCGAACCGCCTTTTGTCGATTTTACCCTCATACTTTTTCTACTTTGTATGCGCCCCACGGCCCATTCCAGCAGAAAATCGAGCACAAATCACTCCGGCCTAAGTTCGGACCAGACAAAACTTGGGCTTGATAAGCCTGCCTCAGGCTGCCCACAGACTTTTTGGGCCATGGGCCAAATGGTAACCCCTGCTCTCACTCTCTCTCACAGTGACGGTCTATACTCCCTTGTAAGATTCAAATCATGAGATAATTACAACGTGATAAGTATCTGAGTCCTAATTATACCAAGATTCATGAGATAAACCCCAAAATGGTACAATAGTGAGCTATACCAGTGTACCACCCCTGTTTATGACTAAAGAAAATTAACATGATCGGTTCTCACATAATGGAAATGGATCAACATCCGGAGCGAGCAAAATTCAATATATCGAATCCATAGTGTAGATCATAGTCACACAAAAAAAAGTACTACTAATTGGATCTATGTCCGCCACAGTGTTTAGTCACTATCAGTCGTAACACAATAATTCCATCATCTAGGCTAAGCCATCAGCCATTACACAGCAACCTGCTTCACTAGTACCAACAAGTTATGTCTGTCAATACAGAGGAATGCCACCGCCAGAATACTCAACCTCCTGAGAATTGAACACAGAGAAAATGTCAAAAGAGCCGTAAAGAGCTAGAAGATAGCCCTCAAGAATAAGAAAACCTAATGCCGATGGCCTAGGGAGTAAATAGCAACCACACCACAGCAATAGATACACGATTTTCTGTGACAAAGAGTAAGTTCTCATTCGCTCTCTAAGTTTCACTTGCATCAGGAACGAAACAAAGACCTACCACATGATTTAAGATGAAATTCAATTGTCTCTAAGGAAGAGAGTAACAGTACCTGAGCAGGGGCTAAGGATGAAACCCAGTCAGATGCATGTGTCGGAAGCAACCCCAATGTGTTAAGCTGCCAGGAAGATACAAGTTTTAACAACCTAGATACTAATGAAGATAAGATTTAAGGTATAAAGCATATAAGGAGGCCATAGATATAACTCACCTTCCAAACACCAAGCAATAAACCACCCAAATTAAGGGCGATGAACAGAAACTTTGGGCCAAGAAGATCAACTTTGCTGTCCTTGTAGGGCTCAAAAACTGCAGATCACAAATTTGCAATGAAACAAAGAACACTACATTAAGTACTCGAATGCGATACTGATTATGCAGCTAGGACACAGTCATTCTTGTTATCGAACTTTGAATTCTACACGACGACTTCATAAGTGTTTGATTGAATAACAAAAGAAAGGAGCCGACATCATCCATCTTACCCTTTCCAACACCTTGCAGAGCACTTATGGGCTGCCAAAGAGCGGAAAACGTAATCCCAATGCTGAACAAATGCACTGTACTCCCAGCCATCCACATCATGAATCCCATCATCAGCAAATTCTTAAAAGGAGCTTGTGCAACTTCCCAAGCTTTCTGAGACACATCAAACATTGAACATGGCAAACCCTTAAAGTTTACATAAAAAGAGCGAAAGCACACAAGTTCACAATCTTACTAAGTTAAGTTAAGATCCCTATAGGTCGTTGACGATGTGAAACTTAGGGGGGAGTACCTGAGATTTCCAAGTTGATTCAGCTTCCTTCTTCTGGCGACTCACAGCTGCATCGTCCTGTATACAATTTAGGTTTTAGGTAAAAAGTTTCAATCGAAATAGAAAAACAAGGATAGAGAAGAAGGGGTAGGTAAGTACCTGATCGGTGGTGGCGCGTGAGAAGCCAAGAGGGTCAGGGAAGTCGCGGGTAACAGAGGAGGTTGAGTTGTCCGTCAAGTCAACAGCCCATCTTCGACCGCCTGCCATGGTCGAACTCTTTCTTTCGATCTCGGAAACAAATCCAAAGCAGCACAAAAACAAAGTGAGTATGGCTGCTCGATCTCAGCTCTCTCACAAAACTCCAACTTCGTCGCCCACTTCTTTTTTTAATTCTGTTTTAATCTTATTATTATTATTATTATCTCCCTCCACGTCATCTGTTTCTTTTCTTTTCTCCATTGGTAATTTGTAAATTTACCGCTATACCTATACGTACTGAACAACAAAGTGTGTTTCTTTTGTCAAAAATGTTTTCAATAACACAGTACAAACTTATATGAATTCAGCAGGATATGGATCAGAACCGTGATTCTATTTGATAGTGGAACAGTTTGCACATAAACTATACTTCATGTTATACAAGAATTCTCGGAGATTTATTCATCAATTACAAACTTTACAAGCCCTTCCTTTGCTAGAGAAGTTTATCTGAAAGGTTTGCCATGACAAATCCTGCAAGAACCTGAGTACAAAAAGAAATAGAGACAATTGAGCTTATTTCATTTATGTAATCTGAAGTTCTGAACTACCTGAATGCAACCAATGATATATATTGACGAGTAACTACGGCCGCGAATGATCATGTCAGCTACCATTGCGAGGGGAATTGTTAAGGACAAGCCTAGGGTCGCAACTAATGGAGATGTCCAAACAACAGAGACTGCCCTGTCCGAATTTCAGTAGCTGTTAAGAGATGGCATGCGTAGATTTATTATGTATATCTATACTGCTTTACATTTCATACCAAAAATAATCTGAAATTGCACTCCCCACAAAGCCATTTAACAACACAGCTTGGCCAACAGATCCCGATGGTGGGATTTCAAACGATGGTTCAATCCCCATAGCATTCAGAGGCCACACTGCATGTCGAAACCTTGCTGTCAGTACTCAGAAGTGCACACTAGTAAAATAAAATGCATGCCAACAGCCATGATCCTGTCTTATATCTTCAGTTTATCACAAGTTTCGGTCAAAGTTTGGCTAATGTAAAGCAACAAGAAAATGGAATGACGAAGACCACAAATAGACAACTATATCACTCACCAAGCCACCACAGACCAATAAGACTGAAGAGACCAACGTATCCAAATAGCTTTTGCACATCAGCTTTATCTCCTTCCTCGTTTGATCCAGCAAATTTCTTGAGAAGCACTGTAGAACAAGACTAGCAAGTTAATAGTAGTCACAGAACGAATATGTACATCAGTTAATAACTTAAGCTTTAAATTTCAGAAACATATACTTCTGGACCAAATAGTCATACCTGTAAATAATCCATATGAAGACCAAAAATGTCTCCTTTTATTGAGTGTATTCTAGTCCTGGCAAGTGGAACGAGATACAATATTAATAGAATTTAAATGTGGCCCTGAAAGCCAACTTCACCTAGTTATGATCTCCATTTATGCATGTCGGTACTTGGAACCCATGGGATGAGCTAATCAGACAGAAAGGGCAAAGACCCTTGTGAAAAACCGCAGGCTGGAAACTTTTATATACTTACTCAGAGATGCTCAACGGTTCATCAGATGCCCAAGTCTTTCCAGCTGTGGTCATGGCTACACCGGCCATGCTGATGAAAACAGCAACCATCTTTGGTATATTTATGGAATCCTGACGAAGACGTGCTCCAAAGAAAAGTGTAAAGAGCCCTGACGTTGATGTCAAGACAGTTGTACTTGTAATGCTAGTATTTTCCGGCGCAGAGATTGACATGTACTGCACAAGATCATAGTGATTTCACTAAATTCACTTACATTTTTCACAAGGGACATAGGCCACAATCTTACTACTAAATCGTTCCTTTGACAATGCAATATCATTCTTACTTGAGCAAGAAAGCACCAAGTAAATGGTAGAGTATAACTCTTGTTACCTCTGTAATAAACCACGCTGGAGTAAGAAGTAAGCCGCATCTTGCGATTTGCCATGGACCAAGTTGATTACTTCTCTCAAGCAAGTGAGGCTCATTATCTTCATTCGCATCAGTTGCATGCCGCCCTTCTTCACTATTACTAAGATCTTTGTAATATCTGTTTGTGCACTGCAATAGAATTCGTTTGCTGTAAAAGGGATAGGGACATCAAGCACAGTTGAAGTGCTGTTGAGTAAGCTGCAGATCCAGTCCTTCAAGGCAGCTATAGGTAGATAGACGACCATCATAGATACGCCGATATAAGTGAGGGAAAAAGGTTGTTTGTACTCTCTGAAAATTATCTGCATTAAGAAAAAGCAATTTCAACTTCTCACATGATAGTAACAGGGTCTGGTTTGATGGAGATCAACAATATGATGCAACTACAACAGGATCTAATCCTTGAAGAATGATCAACATGTCAAAGAATGTGCGTGCATCCCTGCTAGAAGTGTATAAGAAAGCACATAATGTTTGATCTTTAAATTTCAAAAGAAAAAGGGAAGGAACAGAAGCTTGTCTGAATGAAGCCTAACCTGAGTAACTTCTGCAGAGGCAACCCATATGAGAACAACAGTACCAATCAACCCCAGTCCTGCGTTGTACTTCCAATCCATCACCGAAATCAACATCAACAGGTAGTTAATATAACCCAAAGCATAAAATTGTAAGCATTACTGCGGCTATAAAATCAACATTTCAAGTCTCAAGTACAGAAGAGTCAAGAACTCTAGTTTGTTATCCAAAGTGAGATGATAAGACACTTTCATCAGAGTTTGTTTCTGTCAATGAAAGGGGAAAAAAACAAATCTTGCAAAAGAGTCTGGATTGAAAGTCTCCAGCTTTCATGCATGGACAACGTCAATGGGGAGCAACGAGTCCATGACAGTGACAGCCACCTGTGTTTATATCCAACAAAGCAACTTCCTACAAATTATATATTTTCTTTTCTTTTTAGCTAAATGACGTACTCGACTTCATCTAGTTCATGAAGCTAGTACTGCAGCCACAGTAAATAAAGACTGCTCGTTTTCAAGACAATGATTAGAGCAATAGCATTGTAAATGCATTGAGGAGAGGGTAAAAATTAGCGTATATAATTATTTTGCACAATTATAAGATCGGTAACAAAATTGTTCAGAGCTCAGAAGGGGAGGGGAGGGGAGGGGAGGTCGTTGTGTGTGTTTTGATTTAGGTTGTACATGAATACTGGGGTACAAAGCTTCGTTGACGAACAAGCTCATGCATATCATGAACAATCTTGAACACTGAATCAGGCTTTGCAAGCTTCAATGCGTTTTGCGACATAGCTTGTAGCTCATCCGCTTTTGGACCAAACCACTCTGAAACGATCCTTGCTATCTCTTTCGGAGATTTAGAATACTTCCCACACCCATTTTCAACAACATATGGAACGTTCCCAACTTCCTATAATTACAAAAAAATCATCATTTACTACAAAATTTTCCTGTCACTGATTAGATTTGTGGTGAAAATTATTTAAGACCACCATTACCTGGCCAGCAATATAATCATTCAGGATAATTGGGAGGCCTCTTATCATGGCTTCTGCAATAGTCCCTGGCCCTGCCTGTTAAGAAGAAGGTTTGTAACCAAATTTAATAGATAATAAAACGGAAGAGATTGCCAGGAAACCATGACCATAGGAGCTGAAGGACTTACCTTTGTAATGATGCAATCACAAGCTCCCATTCCTTCCTCCATTTTAGTGACAAATCCCTTCACCTAAATATCATTTAATTCCAGATATCAACTCATGCATTCCTCCATTTCACAAAACAATGAGAGAAAGATAAAAGCATATGAATGATATAATACAAATGTAGAGCTTGGAACTTTATGTCAGATAAATTACCTGGACAGGAACCTTCCAACTGATTGCACGCAACTTGTCTGCAAGCTTTGTGTTGCGGCCACATACCACAAGGACCTGACCCATAGGCTCCCCTAGATTTTCATCATATAATGCATCCCCAAGTGCTCGAGCTGTAGCCTCAATAGGACCCATCCCTTCTCCTCCTCCCATCAGCAACACAGCCGGAAGATGCTCTTCCATTCCTAATTCTCTTCGAAGCTCAGGCTACAGTAGCATATAAATAAGTAAAGTGTGCGAAATGTAATCAAACTAATCACATATCTCAGCTCTTGTTGATTCCTTACTGGACCTCCAGACCAACTATATCATCTTTACTAGTGTTTTTTTTTCCATGACAAAAGATGAAAAATCACTATCCTTTACTTTTGAATGCAAATACTTAGCGTGGAGGTCCATAGAGTTAAACAACAGCAAAGAAAACTAACCTTTGATCGCACTGGCTTAACAAAAGAAGGTCGCACAGGGAGGCCATAAACTTTGATTTGGGAAGGCTGGAGTCCAGCTTTTGATGCCCTGTTTGCAACCTCAGATGTCGGGCAATAACATCTCGTTACAAGCTTGTGAAACCTGAAGAAAAAAAAATGAAGACATATAATAGAATACAAAAGTATGATTACAAAAGGACAACATTAGGAACACTTTCTGCAGAACTAACCAAGTAGGATGGCAAGTGCTTAGATCTGTAATAACTGTGGTGAAAACTATCTTCTTCAACAGACCCCTTTGCCTCAGTATACGAAGAGGTACATGCTGCATTAGCGGATGCACACTGATTATAATATCCGGCTGATATTTCATCAGTCCTTTAGCAACCTCCCTAGCAATCAAAAGAAAACAAAACAAAACGAGGATCAGAGGATTTTAACAGTACTAGTGCCAAATACCTGTCTCTAAAAAGAAAAAGCATGAAGATTAGCTATCAAAAAAAAAGAGAATAAAAGGGAAGTAGAAGCTTTACCGAGCTATAAATGTAGTAGTGGCAGCGAAATTAGATTGATGCACAAGGCGAGGAGCAGTTCCATAGTATGTCATTCTCCACAAGGGTCCATGTTTGACCAAGAAATTATAGCTCCTGGGAAGTTGATTAAATGGCCAAGGCGTATGTTCTGACCATAAGTCTGTAACAAACACCTGTGACATGCACTCTTAACACAAAATATGATCAGAAGCTGAAGCTACAGAAGTCATCATCTTAGAAATTAAATTAGGCAACCAATACAATCACTACTAATAAGTAATAACTGACCTGATATTCATCTCCGTATTCTTCATTGAAAGCTGCCTTGATAGCTTCAGCAGAAGCTCGATGACCGCCGCCAGTGTCACTCATCAAAATGAGTACTTTCTTGGGGCTGTCTGCATTCAAGACTACCTCTTTATCGTTACTAGAGCCATTTCCGCCATTGCCATTTTCTCTCAAGCCACTGAGATTGACGTCCCCATCACCACCAGCGCCAGCACCTGAGTCACTGTTGTTACCATCACCAACACCAACTCCCAAGGAAGCGAAGCCGATTGGGAATTTGTCACAATGGAACCTAATAGCTCTATTGAACTCGGTGACAACTCTGCGAATGCTGGAAGCGCTGCTGCCTTTAGCATTCAAGCTCAGAGAGGCAGTGATTTTAGGGTGGTGGTGTTGTCTTCCGAGGGGGCCATCAAAGTACAAGAAATTGTTAGATAAAAAGGAGGAGGAGGAGGAGGCTGGGTTGTGAAACCATGCCAAACGGCCCAATTGGGATACAAGGTCATAGACAAGGCTGGGTTCTTTAGGGCTTGTTGTTGTTATTGAAGAATTATGCATCGCTCGCAGTCTGCAAGTGTCAATCACAGATTACACTAAAAAGAGACATGTATTCGACGAATACAGAGGAGGGAGCAAAAGTGTGAGGCTTTTGAGGATTTGGAATAGACTACCTAGACTACGTACAAAGACTGGTTGGAGTAAGCGAGACTGTAAAGAGGGAATCTTGAGGAATTGTAGCCACAGACTGAACGAACGTACGAGCAGTTATTCTGAGGCAGCTGGAGGCTTAGCGCGCGCGAGGAAGAAGATGATTCTCGGATGGGCCTGGGCTGGGTGAGTGACTGAGTGGGTAGGCTTTTTGGGTCCATTAAAAGTTAAGAATGTGATCATTGTCATTCATGTGGGAATGTGGAAAGTGTGTCTTTTTTAGGGTCGAGCAAACACTACTAGAATGTGATCATGTGGAATGCATGGGTCAACCATCTCACTCTATTGCTAATATAACCGACTAACTGACCCTCACTTTGAACCATTCAGTGAGCAGTCCATCTTTTTTCTTACATGCGCAGGAAAAATGAAGTTCATGACCTATATACATGGTCGGAGACACGTTGGAGCCACGAGAGGGGGCCACGGCCGCCCTGAGATGTGTAAGACTTGGCAAAGTGAAAATAATTCGAGCTTCGATAGCTCTACTTTTGACCAAAATGATTCTCTTACCGAATCACATCTCACCCAAAATGAATATGAGTCAATGATCTTGGTCATATTTAAGATTATAGAAAATCTTTCTCGCACAATCATCCTCCTCCTAAACTTATAAGCACATGTAAATGAATAGAGGCGATCATAACTGTTTGGGTCCAAAATAAACTTAACGATTATTTTGATACTTCCAGAGCCTCGGAGATAAAATGGGTTGCCCACATGTGGCTTAATTAGAACTGTGAATCGGGAAAGAATATCTATACGATTCCTAGATAGATAATCTAAAGGCAAGATATTATTCCTAATCAATAAATGTTACATTGTTAAGCGAGGAGGATCAGAGTACCTATCTCTATAAATAGGCAAGGCAAAACAAATTTGCGGATCTCTACACTGATACACAATTTACGCACCAGCAAATCTTACTCCACTACGAGTAGACAACCAGCGATCAGCGAGCTCAGGATCTAGGTCACTTGACAGGGCGTGGGGATTCAAATGTTCACTCAAACTAACCAACAGGCAACAACAAATTCAAAATCTAGGCCACCCAACAGAGCGTGAGGATTCGAAGAATTCACTCGAGCTACGACGACGGCAATCGGCGGAGTCCTGGCCACCCGACAGAGCGTGAGAATTCTTAAGATCTACAAAGTCACACTATCTGGTGTTCTCAACACTACGTCTTTAGGATTGCTCTGCTTTATACTTGCCCGAGGGTGTAAAGTATCGATTCTTTGTAGCTCAGCAGAGAGACACGAAAAGTATCGATTCTTTGTGGCTCAACAGAGAGACACGAAGCTTATATCATGTATCAAGACAAGTAGGACTCAACGATCGAGGTTGGTGCTCTCCTCGCTTCAATCGCTTAACAAGAAGCAGAGACTACGCGGCGCACTACACAACAACATATTGCCCTTGGAAGTGACACGACTCGCACACAACACAACAACAATCGCGGATACAAAAAGAGACAATTTGCGATCACTCCACTCTCAACAACCTGACTGGAGAAAAATCGAAGCTAAACATTTTGGCATGCCTAGTGGGATTCAGGTTTAGTGTCTTACAATCATTGATCTGTACCGCAAAACTTTCATGAGTTGCCTTAAGCATCCAACACCCGCGTTCCAAGAACACAACTCAGTCACTTGCAAGGGTTTAAGCAATGAGGAAGTATTATAGAGGTTTGGTGCAACAATGACTAATGGTCGATCATCATCGTCGTCAGAACCTAGGAACATCGAAGAAATAAGGGTCATGGACTTTGAGGCCTACAGAAATTTTTCGCTCGAACAAGAGCAACGGTGAAACGCGAACATCGAACTAATTCTGAACAACATGGAAGCCAGGGACAGAATGGTGTCCACAGTTCAGAACAGGCTCAACAGCCTTTATGAGGCTCTAGAAGTTGAGTGTGCCGACAACAGTAAAAAGTTTGATGATCTCACAGTGGCTCTCGCAAACCTCACCAATACTATGACAGCCAGCTTCGCGCTGATCAACGATAAGTTGGGGGAGCGAGAACCTCTTTTCCATGATGATAAGAAAGTCAAGGACGACGATGTACCAGCTCCGCCTCCTCCACAGACAAACCCTGAGCGAGAGTTAGAAGAAAGGATTAACCACATCATCAATCAGAGACTGCCAGGTGCGGGAGGAACTTTGATAACCTACAATGACCCATTCCCACCACCACCGTTCGGTTGGAAGTGGCCAAAAGGTTATCGACCCATCTCGTTTACTCGCTTCAGCGGTGAGGAAGCAGAGCTAGCAGCTACCCACATTGCTCGATTCAGGGTCGAGTATGGACCATGGGGTAGACTCGGTGAGTTCAAATTATGAGTCTTTGCGTCCTTGCTGTCAGGTGCATCATTGCATTGGTACACAAACTTACCACAGGGCTCGGTCCGTAACTGGGTGATGATGGAAAGAGTGTTTACTGAGCACTTCGGCAGGTCAGAATCGGCTATGAAACTTGGTAAGTTATGCCAAACGGTGTAGATGCCAAGCGAATCTCCAGTAGCATACCTACATCGGTTCCGAACCGAGTATACTAAAAGTAGAACTTCATGCACTATGGAAGAATTAGTGGATATTGCGGTAGGAGGACTCGAAGAAAGATTACATACAAAGTACGTAGATGCAATGTTCACATCGTTGAATGCTCTCATCGATGTTGTAGCTCAAACTCATGCTGCATACGAAGAAGCTGATCATAGGCGCAACGCGTTTAGGGGAACATATACTCCAAAGACTCCATATCGAGAACGCCCTAAGATGATTGCAGCTGGGCAAGAAGAAGATGAGTCTAATGGATATGAGTCAGTCGATGCAAGGATCTGGAATTAATAGCCAAGAATATGATCAAGTCAAAAAAGATAATTCCTTCAAAGGGACCAATACGTGTTTTGACTAGTGCGTTCAAAAAACAAGAATTTGAATCTTATACTTACGATGCAAATGCAGCGCACGATATCATAGAGGATTTGATTGATAGGAAGTTGACCAAGTCAGACTTTGGAGCATTCCCTACCACAGAGAAACTAAAAGGAAAGAAGTATTGCAAATTTCACAACATGTGGAATCACACGACCAAGGACTGCATCAAGCTGAAAGATCAAATCCAGAAGTGGATTAATGAAGGGAAGCTTGCGATTGATGTATTGCCACAAATTGTTTTACTTGATCGGCAACCTTTCGCAGATACGTCAGTGGGAGCAATAAAGCTGATAAAGCTAGAAACCATCAGTGTGTTTCGCAATGATATGATGGGAGAAATCCTAGAGGACTTGATCAAAGCAGGCATTGCAAACGTACCTAACCCTACAGCTGCGACCCCATAGGAAGGATTATACTGCAAGTTCCATCATTCTTGGACACACAATACTAACTAGTGCGCGGCGTTACGGGAACAGATCCGGCAATGGATAGACAAAGGGGATATAGTTCTTCCGGACAGTGAGGGAGAAGAGACTGCTGAAGGATCATTCATGGTGTGGACTCCGGAGGTATCTTGGCGCAGAGGATCCAAGCGGAAGCAAACATTGGATCTCAGAACCACCAACAAAGTAGCCCCTCGTAGCAATAGCAAAAAGGATCCCAAGGGAAAGCAAAAAGAGGTCTACAGAGAGGCGAATCCGGTAGCTCTTTGCACTTGATGCAAAGTAGAGTGCGGCCTCAAGATGACTTACAAAGAATTTGTGGAAGCTGTACGAACAAGATCAACGATTATGTCTCCACCATAGAACTATTAGCCAGCAAACCTAAAGGAATCACACACAGTGGCCAAGGAGTCTAATCTGTTCAAACGAATACGAATGGCTGGGAAGAAAGTTGAGGCCGTTGATGATAGGTAGCGATCAGAATCGAGCAAACCTTATATTCCCTCTGCAAGCCAATCAGTGATTAAAGAAGACGTA
Source organism: Geum urbanum (assembly GCA_946800695.1). Classification (NCBI taxonomy): domain Eukaryota; kingdom Viridiplantae; phylum Streptophyta; class Magnoliopsida; order Rosales; family Rosaceae; genus Geum; species Geum urbanum. The sequence goes on along the minus strand of OX326998.1, from coordinate 171,170 downwards.
TGGTACATGAAATCAGGAGGAAAGACGATTGAGATTACCCCTACCAGAAAAAGGAAACTACAACATCAATTCCGAGTTGCGAAAAGGACTTTGGAGGCTTTAGACAGAGGTTTGATCAAACTAGAGCAGCTAGTGGAGTCACCAGAGTAGATTCAGAAAAGGATGAATAAGCTCGCAGCTACACCCATGATTATGTTCGACAAAGGGTCCAATGGGCCAAAAGAGCGAGCAACCAGATCAAGCGTGTTTTCCTGGATCGACAGGGTAAATCCTAATACAGAGACACAATGAGCATCGAAAAGGGCTCGAGAGATGGTTAAGGACAAACTAGTGCGAAAATCAGTCTTCAAACATTTCGAATCCAAGGCAGAACCGGTCAAGGAACTGAGAAAGAAGCCTATGTTACGATGGAGATCAAAGCCTTTGGTGATAGAAAAACAAAAAAAGCTCGCTCGTACTTATTCCAAGCATAAGGTCCTGGAAGTAACGGCTGGTGAGTCAGAACTCACAGCGAGGATAGACTTTTCGAAGAGACTTAAGTCTGAGGTTTACGTAAGAGAGCAACATTGCCCTCCCATCGAAGATCAACAGTAGGTGCCATTGTTCGTTGAAACTAAAGCGAGTGATGGGGACGAGCAATTGATTGACTACGGAGAAGATAGTGAAGACTTAGAAGAGGTCTATCCCGAGGACGTGCACGTAGGCATGGTATACTTATTATCGGCCAAAGCAACGCATGTGGTCGTCGTAGGCAAGGCAGCTCAAGCATTAATTCTGGCAGCGAGTGAGGAATCAGAGAAATGGGGACCAATGATGGATCCCATGATGCAAAAGTCCTATATGATGTTTTCCAAACCAACAGCCACAATGGTCTCGCATATGAGACCATTATACATCACTGCGGGCATGGGGGACATCCAACTTAGGAAGGTCATGGTGGATACAGGTGCAGCGGTGAATGTCTTGACTACTCGAGCAATGACATTGTTGAGCATTCCAAGATCAGCTATTCAAGGGACATCAATGACGATCAAAAACTTTGCAAGGACTGTCTCGCAGACACTAAGGTTGTTATTCATAGAAGTCAAGGTTGGACCCGTCGTTAGGGTGCACACTTTCTTTTTCATCGAATGCAATTCATCTTTTAGTGCAATATTGGGTGGGGATTGGATCCATAGGAGTTCTTGCGTGCCCTCGTCGCTTCATCAACAGCTTCTCATATGGGATATGGAAACATCAGAGTCGCATATAGTCAATGCTGATCCGCGACCATATTCAGTCTCTGCGAATGCGCTGGATGCTGATTACTACAATGGAAATTATAGGCCATTGGAAGTGCGTGACATTGATAAGAATGGCCGACATGTTGGGGTAACGGCCTCAGAACTAGCTCGGTAAGGAATAGTGCAAGCAAAAGAAGACAAAGCACGACCTTATTTTCTGAAGCTAGCCTCCACAAGCCATCAATGATATGTCTGTCCACAGATGATGAAGCAGAGGCTTGTGCTTCTCTATATGCAAGATTGCAAACCTATATGATTGAGTTGCAAGCCTATGATTGTCTGCCAACTATAGCCACGGCAGAATGTATCAATGAAGATGTCTAACAGAAAGAAATTGAGGAGGATATCATCCAGCTCGCACCTGCATCTTTGGATGACAAACCACCTAAAGTTAGAGATCCAACTGAGAAGATTAACCTTGGAACTATCGCTGAGCCAATGGAGGTGGCTATCAATACCTTTCTAAAGCCTGAAGAAAGAAAGAGGCTCGTTGACCTCTTATTCGAGTATAAAGACTGCTTTGCAGAGAAATTTGAAGATATGCCAAGACTTTCACCAGAGTTGGTTGTCCATAAGCTTCCCATCGCATAAGGAAGAAAGCCAGTCCAGCAGCAGATGTGGAGGATGAATCCGGATACAGCAACACTTGTCAAAGGAAGAAATCAAGAAGATGTTGAGGTTCGGAGTCATCCAAGTTGCTAAATACACAGAGTGGATATCAAACATAGTTCCGGTACGAAAGAAGAACGGAAAAACCAGAGTATGCATGGACTATAGAGACCTAAATCAAGTTACTCCAAAGGATGCTTACCCAATGTCGGTCACTGATCTGATCATTGATGTAGTTGCGAGACATGAAATGCTCTCATTCATGGAATGCACAACGGGATATCATCAAATCCCAGTCACTGAGGCAGATAGGCACAAAACTGCATTCAGATGCCCGGGGGTGTCAGGAGTGTTTGAATACGTCAATATGTTATTCGGGTTAAAGAACGCAAGGGCAACATATCAGCGAGCAATGCATCATATCTTCCACAACCTAGCAAGTGATACAATGAAGGTCTGCATTGACGATGTTGTGGTCAAATCAAAGCAGAGGTCAACTTATGTGGAGAATCTGCGACAGGTATTCATGTGAATGAGGAGACATTAGCTTAAAATGAATCCTTCCAAGTGAATTTTCGGGGTACAAGTGAGAGACTTCCTTGGTTTTTTGGTACATTAGCGAGGAATAAAGGTCCCAGATGACAAGAAGGAAGCAGTACTTAAAGCTCCTCCTCCGAAGAACAAGCGTGAGCTTCAGCAGTTACTCGAGAAAATCAACTTCTTAAGAAGGTTCATTGCAAATGCTGCGGAAAAGACCAAACCCTCGCACATTTACTCAAATTACAGGGCGAGAAGGAGTTTGTATGGGAGTCGGTTCACCAGGAAGCGTTTAACACGATCAAACAATACCTAGTTAACCCACCGATCGTGGTACCACCACGGAAAGGTGTGCCACTTAAGCTCTACATTTTAGCGACCGAATTCTCTATAGGTAGCTTATTGGCACAAGATGACGGGGTGAAGGCGGAAAGGACAATATTCTACTTAAGCAGATTCCTCACAGACTACGAGAGTAGATATACATCGATGGAAAAATTATGCCTTGCTCTTTATTTTTTCGGCTGCAAATTAAGGCGTTATATGTTGTCCTTCACGACGTGACTCATTGCACAGATACACCTGGTTCGATATATGTTAGCCTGACCTATACTTCGAGGACGGATAGGGAAGTGGATTCTCGCGTTGTCCGAGTTTTCATTACAATATGTCCCGCAGAAGGTAGTCAAGGTGATCTACGCATTTTATGCATATTAATTAATGTATTTTCTCTACATTTTTACTTTGATAATTGCTTAGTTTTATTAGTTTTAACTTATTTTGTTAATTCCAGGTGTTGACCAAAAGAGACGGAGTAAAGGAGTCTACAAGCACGCAAAACGCAACAAAATAATGGAGAAAATAAATTGGTTCGAAATTCCAAGGAAGAAAGGAGAAAATTTGAGGAGAAAAAGAAATCATTGGTTGACTAGGAAAACTTTTCCTATGTTGACTAGGATTTGAAAACTTCCGGAAGGATCTTGAAGAAGAACAAATGAAAATGGGTCCAATTAATTAGAAGACTATTTAGATAGCCCAAATATGAAGATCCAATCAGCCAATTTCGTGGAGATCAAGCTTTGGTAGGAAAAGGATTCCCAAAGTCAAAAGAAGAAGGAAATCATGAAGAATAAGGAAAGCAGAATCTGCCTGTGCAGATGGGTCAACTTCGACAGGCTGTAGAAATTTCATATCAACTCCGATTGAGGTGATTAATGAATATATTTTATAGCTCTCGGAAAGATCTTTCCAATGCCGCAAGAATCACGCAATTCGGATATGTACAACTCCGGGAAAGTGCAAATCTTTACAGACTGTCAGATTGACCCGGGTACACAAGGAAAGTCTTGTTTTGGTAGGAAAAGACCTAATCTTCTTCTATAAATTGGGGAGCTCGGCCTCAAAACAAATCATCACATATTCTAGGCCTAAGCTCTGCAAAATTACTCTCCACCCTCTCCCTCAAACACCAAGGCCAAGCACGAAGTTGACTATACCGCCATCCACCATCACTCGGATCGCTTGCACACGTTAAGTCCATACAAGTGAGAACCACCATCCTTGGAGTCATCTACACCTTGGGAGTTTGCAGCGTTAAGCGGGATTTCTTCAAAGTGTAACCATGAACCCTTTACTCCATAGTCATATTTTGTTCTTGTACTCTTTTTGTTTGACATTGAGTTTTGGTGAATACTTTTGGATTTTTAATACTTACTTGAGTATATCTTCCTTGTGTTTATGTTCTTAGTTTTGTTTGATGCATGCTATGTCTAGTTCTTAATGCGTTGGGTAGTGCGGGATGATTGTGTTTTAACCTTTCGCCTGGAAGTTATTCAATGATTATTAGATTTTAAGGCGTTAAGCTTTAAACCACATGGCATGTTAATAATAAGAATTAGGAGCATAAATTTCGAAGGTAGCTTAATTAGGTAGAGAAAATTGGTTAGGTTGAATATGATGATCACATGTAAATAATTAGTTTTTATTTATTTTTGTCGAAAATATGGTAAGGGTTTTTGGGATTTTCTTATGTGTTTGCTTGTCTATGAGTTGATGCATGTTAGAGTCCTAGGAATACTTGCTATGTGATTGACGTTTTTAGTAAATAAATTAGCCAATTAAAAACCAACTTATAAACCCCCCATACATTTACTTATGTGTTTACAAACGTTGTCATGCATTAGTACCCTCAATCCCCGGTTAAGAACGATCCCTACTTATCAATGCTACATCTACAAAGAAGGGTTTTAAATTGCATACGTGTGAGATATGTGTTGAGTGTCTACTTTGTGTTAATATTTGATGCATGTTTTACGCGTTATCACAAGGGTCAAACAGTGGCCGATTTCCTCGCACACCACCCTATGGAGAAAATCTCAGAGCAAAATGAGTTAGAATTGTCACACATCTCATTGGCTCCTTGGAAACACTACTTCAATGGATCCAGTACAAGTGCCTTCACAGGAGCAGGGATAGCGTTGGTCAACCCGCAAGGTGAAACATTTTCCTATTCCTTCCGACTCGAATACAATTGTTCCAACAATGCGGCGGAATATGAAGCCTTAATCATCGAACTTGAACTTTTATAGGACCTGGGTGCTACGGACATACAATTTTTGGGAGACACGCTGCTTGTGGTCAGACAGCTCCAAGCCACATTCAAAACATGTCTAATGCTAGAGCCGTACATGAAAAGGGCTAGCGAGTTGTTGGAATTATTCATAGAGGTCACCCTGACTCATATCCCACACGGAGAGAATTTTGTAGCAAACGAGTTAGATCAACTTGCTACAGGGATAGAACTGGTCGATGATGTCCATGAGCGACTAATGAAGGTAGAAGTTCGTACACTTCCTTCCTTCATAACTAAAAAGGAAGAAAGGATGAATGGTATGTCATAGCTTTAGGAACCATAGATGATGATTAGAGGCAGCCGATTATCACATACTTAAAGGATCCTAGCTCTATGGTAGATAAGAGGATCAAGTACTTTGCTCCAAATTACATTCTCCGGGGGGATGAGTTATTCAGACGTGGCGAAGAAGGAATGGACTTGGTCTGTGTCTGTGTCTTCGGGACCGAGGCCAAGCAATTGTTATGAGAAGTACATATCGGGGTCTACGGAGCTCACCAATCTGGCCCAAAAATGAGATGGCTCTTGCGGAGACATGGATATTTCTGGCCTTCAATGTTAAAAGGTTGTATCACTTTTACAAAAGGGTGCAAGGATTGTCAGGCTCATGGGCCAGTCAACCATATCCCAAACATTCATATGCAGTCAATCATCAAACCGTGGCCAGCACGAGGATGGGCATTCATTCTGATCGGCCTAATACATCCTCATTCTTCCATGCAGCACAAGTTCATCATTGTTGCTATAGATTTCTTCACCAAGTGGGTAGAAGCGAGGCCTTTGAAAGTAGCTTTTGCCGCTGCAATTAGGCAGTTCCTATACGAGGATATCATTTACCGATTTGGAATTTCGGAGTACTTCATTTCCCATCGAGGCACCGCATTTATGTCCGGAGAAGTAGAAGAATTAATGACGGACTTTGGGATCAAGTTTTTACATTCTTCACCATATTATGCACAGTCTAACAGCTAGGCTGAAGCAAGCAACAAATTGATCTTCCACATCCTCAAATGCATGCTCACAGGCAATCCAAGACTTTGGCATGAAGAATTATTCAGCACTTTGTGGGCATACCGCACTTCCAAACATAGTCCCACAGGGACCACTCCATATGCGTTGATGTTCGAACATGATGTTGTTTTGCCATTAGAGATCAATGTTCAGTCACTACGGATCATGGAGAAACATTAGTTGATTGGCGAGGATTATGTGCAAGCGATGTGGCAGGAGTTAGAGGATTTGGACAATAAGCGTGTCAATTCCCTGACTAACCTACTCGCGGAGAAACAAGAAGGTGGCACACTGCTATGATCGATGTACCCGTGGACTTAGCTTTACAGAAGGAGAACTGGTTTGGAAAACAGTTTTGCCTTTGGGAGAAAAGTAAGAAGGACATGGTAAATGGTCTGCGAAGTGGGAAGGACCCTTCATCATTGACAAAATTTTAGGCAAGGGAGCTTTTTAGCTCCGCGACGTCGACGGTGAGGTGCATCGTAACTCAATCAATGGTTATTTTTTTAAGAAGTACCGGCAACCAGTTTGGGAGTACGAAGCACAAGAGGGATCAACAACTTAATTTTGCATTCATTCGTAGCCTATCACAGAGTCCTGCTCTTCATGTAAAACTAGGGGGCAACCAGTATGTCTAAAGCCAATTCATGTGGCCAAAATATTACAAACTTTCAAATTTTTGCCATTGAATCTAGTCTATGTGATTCTTTCAAGTGTTACAAATTGCCTTACGACCAAATTCCAGTGGTCAAATCAATGGATAGGCTATTTTCGCTGTTACAAAGGAAAACAAGAGCAGTAAAAATACACAGTTTCATTTGATCAAAATAAAGGGTACAACATGATGCTTTGCGGCCTCTAGCTCTAATACCATACCAATCATAGAAAATGGTTTAGATCTATTCCAACGAGCCACAACGAGGTCCTCCGGTTGCGCCGATGGACGAGCATTGACTGGGGGTTAGATTTGCCTTTGGTTCTGGAAGACTTTGGGGTACTTGCACTCACCCAACATTTGTGGCTCAACAATTCCGTCCCTCTGATCACGATCTTAGGTGCTCCACTCAGAAAGAAAGGAGAGCTACAGCAGAAGTGAGTGAGAACATGCACCAGACCAGGATGATCAGTTTCAGGGATGGGGTTAGTGAGTGCCCATATCAACCATTGTCTGCTAATTCTCAAAGATTTGAGAGTTAGTCCAGAACTGAAGGACCTGAGCTTTGGTACTACGACCTAAACTAGGTTTAAGCTTTGGTACTTTGACCTAGAAACGACTAGTAAAATACAAGATCTGGAGGCTTTGCCTTAAAGCAAGAAAAGAGCAGACTAAAATACAGAATGTCTACCCATTCACCTTCGTAGCTCTTTCCCATCATCGTGATTTTCTCTAAGTCATGTTTCCACCTGTGGTTATGATCTATGTGATGGGAAATAGCTTTGTTGCGCTCGTGGGTTGCAGAGACTACAGTGTCATAAAGGCTGGGGAGTTTTCACAACAGTTCCTCCATTTAGTCCATGATAGCTTGATCTACCCCCTCCACAGTATGGCGAACCGTTTGAATATGGATAGCTAGCTCTTGACGAACAGACTCATTCTCAAAATTCAGAGTCCATAGATCATGAAGGTAGGCAATGGCAAGTTGAACCTCTGGATGATCTTTTTCAGAAAGAGCCAAGTCCTTGAAGATTTCCACCGCTTCTCGCAGGGTCTTAGTCATCCCCTCGCTACCCCTACAGGAGCCGGAAGGGCTGGAATCGTAGACTAGGAGGCAGCAGTCTCGGTGCAGCTACGGATGATGTTAGAGAATTCTCCAAGACTCCGTTGACCCTCAGTAAGAGATAATTCCTCAGTACCTGGATCCTTCTGTAAGAAAACCTATACTTAAAGGGTTATGAAATGCTCAGAGGACTCACACAACGAGAACTTACATGAGTAGAGTCAGAATATATCTAAGATAGATGAGGGGAAGATTGGTCATCATACAAGGTAGTGTTGATACAGGGAGGAGAAGGCACTTCACCTGTGAACTGCGAAGGATAAGTAGAGGTTAAAATCTATTGGAAAATAAGCAAACCAGATTTAGTAGTTCAAGAGAAGTGCAATATAGTAGACTCCACATGGCCAGTTTCAGTGGCCGGAATGATGGAGGGGGCATCCAGAACACAAGGTTGTTCTCCACTCGCAGACGCAAGAGTTACATCCATAACTGCATGAGCATGTGTCTGTGCCTCTTGAGTAGTTTCTTGGGATTGCATAACAAAAAAAAATAGTGGTTAGAAAAACATGAGTATTCTAGGGAAGATAAAGTCAGAATATATACCTCACCAGTAAAAGAAGTTTGTACAACAGCAGTGTCAGAAGCTTTAATATCTCATTCGGGCTCAGCAGCCTGTTTTAGAGGCTCTTCATCAACCGCAGTGGTAGTTATCCCATCCACAGTGGCGGTCGCAGCATCAAAAATTAGTCGCTCAAAAGGTTGATCGTAGACCTGCTCAAGGAGTTCCCTACGCCGAGTTTCTTCATCTACAACACCGGAAGGACCTACATCCAGAGGTTTAGAAACTGGGGATTCCCCAGACACACTCGCAACACTGGGGGGCTCAAGAGTGGCAATTGGTCCGCGCAACTTGATAGAGCAAGGCTTCCTTTGAAGGCTCACTGTTAGGCATCAACTCAATAGAGGGAGATTTATCACTTAGCTCATCTTCTTATAGCTGCCTACGTTCCTTAACGACATGACGACGGGAGCGACAAGTCTGAACCATAAAAGAGCAGGGTTGAAGTCAGAAGGCAAACGATTTTAAGAAGAAAAGAGTTTAAGAATCTTGGGACAAGTAGAAACCATACCAGTGGAACCTCTTCATTGGAATCTCCATCCTCATAGTTCCATGCTTCAACGGTTTCCTTCTTTTTCTTGGCGGCAGCCATCTTTGCAGCAATCTTTGCAGTGGGGGAAGCAGCCGCGAGGCTCGCACCCATAAGCTTATTGCATTTTGAGACAGAAGGGGGAGAGGCACTAATCTCTCACTGCTTCCTTTTCTGGCCTACCTCCGTTTGGACATTGGGACCTAAATCCTTCCTATCCACCATTCTCTTGAAATAATTAAGAAAATAGGCTGGAGAGATGGTGCGAAAGACTTTAGATTTGGACCGCATCCAGATATTACCATAATGGCGCTTGTTCCACTCATGATACTCTTCAACAACAGAATAAGTTACACATAGTGAGTGCCAACAGAGCTCAGAAAGGCTAGTAGGGGAAAGGTTGGAGTAGTAAGAGCTTGAAGGACTTCTGCAAAACATTTCTCCATGCAAATCTTCCACAAAGTATAGCCATTATAGGATTCTATCAGGGGCAGGGGAGACCATGCTTACCCCCAAGTTGACGAGCAAAGTGGTTTGGTGTGTATAGCTCTATCCAAAAAACTGCATCAGGGACAATAATGTCCACACAAGTGATGCACTGGGCAAAGAGCTTCCTCGCAGCAGGTGCTTGACGGAGGGTCACTGCGAATGTAGTAGATAATACGGCAAGAAATCTTCTCGTTACTACGAACTCGGCCATGTCCTTAGGGAATAGTTTATGACCCCAGAGATAGTTGAAGCTCTGCGAGTAGCTCAAAGACTCTGTTTCCCCAGTGAGAGCCAATGACTTCCCAAAAACCTCCTCAGAGGTAAATTCCTTGTTGTGCTGGCTGCGAAATTCAAAGAAGTAAACCTATAACCATAAAGACAGAATCCAAATAGACTCTGCAAATTTCAACTTAAATGGGAATGAAATTCACCCAAGCCCACGGTACAGAGCACCTAATACAGGTTGTGCAAGGCCAAGGCAGTGACCATTATACAGCGCATTCACCACCTTAGTGAAGCAACATAGAATACATAACGACAGAGCCAGAATTCCAAAAAGGCAATGCCACCATATGCATTTTTTACCTGTTGTTCATTAGAGGCAGGAGTAGCCTGAAACTTCTCTGTGTTGTAGTGTTTGCGCCAATTGGTGTAGGTAGTGCTAATAATTGAGCGAGTAGGATCCGTAGAAAATGGGAAGGATTCACTATCTAAAACGCTGGGAAGAAAAGAGCCATTTGTAGTGGGCAAGCCAGTGATAGTGACAACATCAAGAAGAGTAATCCCTAAATGCTCAAATGGAAGGAAAAAACTATTGCTACTGGTCTCACAATAACACAAGGCAGCGACGGCGGCGACACGATTCCCACCTTGGGGAAGATGGAAGCATAAATTCAAAGCATGCGAGATACCAACATGTTGCCAAAACTCCTCGTCGAGCAACTTTCGCTCCTGGTACCATTGAAGCTCTTCAGCTCGGGTGCTGGGCCATTTTCCCAATTTCACGTCAAGCTCCTTCTGATCCCATTGGAGAAGAGCAGCGGCTTCGCCTCGTGCGACTAAAGGAGGATGGCACATAGTCGAATCAAGAACGGAAGAGGCCTTCGTTGTATTAGTGGTCGGACCCAGTATAACTTCATCCCCCTTCGTTAGATCGAACCACGAATCGAGAGTATCTTGATCTCGATGAAGGCATTGGTCCATATGGTTGCATAAGGCTTTTACATCCTTATCGGAAACGTCTGGGCAGAACTTTTTATAAGGATCCATTTCCAAGAAGAGGGAGGAAAATTGGAGTTCAAGAGGTAATTGAAAATTCAAAATTTAGGATTGAGAAAACTTTAGAGAGAAGGTGGAAAGGGAAAAGCGACTGAAGAGGCTTAAAATGGTTGAAAAATTGACGGCGCAATTTTCGAAGGAAAACACTTGAGTAACCTAATGCGAGGCTATTTCAAAACCGCTGACTGAAAAATGACACGTCACATCAAGACCCCTTTGATTGTCCACGGGTTAATCTAGAGGTCTAAGGGGCAATGTTTGGGCCCAAAATAAACTTAACGATTATTTTGATACTTTTGGGGCCTCGGAGATAAAATGGGCCGGCCACATGTGGCTTAATTAGAACAGCGAATCGGGAAAGAATATCTATGCAATTCCTAGATAATCTAAAGGAATCTAAAGGCAAGATATTATTCCTAATCAATAAATGTTACCTTGTTAAGTGAGGAGGATTAGAGTACTATCTCTATAAATAGGCAAAAGCAAAGCAAATTTGCGGATCTCTACACTCATACACAGTTTGCGCACCAGCAAATCTTATTCCACTACGAATAGACAACCAGTGACCAGTGAGCTTAGGATCTAGGCCACCCGACAGAGCGTGGGGATTCGAAGGTTCACTCAAACTAACCAACCAACAACAGCGAATTCAGGATCTAGGCCACCCGACAGAGCGTGGAGATTCGAAAATTCACTCGAGCTACGACGACGGCAATCGGCGAAATCCAGGCCACCCGACAGAGCGTGAGAATTCTTAAGATCTACGAAGTCACACTATCCGGTGTTCTCAACACTACGTCCTTATGATTGCTCTGCTTTATACTTGCCCAATGGTGTAAAGTATCGATTATTTGTGGCTCAGCATATAGACACGAAGCTTACGTCTTGTATCAAGACAAGTAGGACTCAACGAGCGAGGTTGGTGCTCTCCTCGCTCCAATTGCTTGACAAGAAACAAAGACTACGCAGCGCACTACACAACAACATTCTGCCCTCGGTAGTGGCATGCCTCGCACACAGTACAACAACCGCAGATATAAAAATAGACAGTTTACGATCATTTCACTTGCAACAATCTGATTAATTAGAGAAAAATCGAAGCCAAACAATAACAACACAAAGTTCATTGTAGAAGAAACCTTGGAGGCTTCACATAATCTTTTTATTTTGTATGTGCACTTGCACGTTGAATCAATTTGCATGTGACCATTCTTTTGTCTTTTTAAAACGGAGCGTTTTTTTCATATTCAAAACCTAACATATGCGTAATTTTTTTGTTGTTTCAGAATCTTCTTCCCTCTTATACACCATAAATCACTACATTATGTTGTAAAATATGTCAATCTCGTCGTGCTTTTATTGATCAAAATAGGTGACAAACCCATCATAAATTAGTCAAGGAAAGAATCAAAGAAAAGGCAAGGAAAAGGAATAATATATTCAACTGGGCCAAGACATATAATGGTATAACCTTGGAGGCTTGGATAGAGATAGTTTGAGGCCATAGGCCCAAACAAGAATGTGGGCTCTTGACTGAGTACCGCCAGTCAACTTGAGCTATTTGCAGAACACGAGGGAAGAGACCAGCTCGTTCGGTTAGCTCTGTGCCACAAGAAAGCCATATATATATATATATAAAATCAAACCAGCTCGATCATAAATGATAAATCATAAAAAATAAAATAAAAACTAAATCCTTTGTTTGTTACACTTACATTTTCAGAAGAATGACGAGCTGTATGGGTTGTTGTAGAGCTGCTGCGATTGGGGCCAATCCGATGATTCACAACGAGGGATTTGTATCATTGACCACCGCGCTAAATCGGGTACCTTTCGGTTTCAGAACGAGGTCCTTCCGTGGCGTGAGAGCTTCAGCTGTCGAATCGTATGAAGGCTCCTCTAGTTTCGTTAATCGCATGGAGAAAGCCTGGTTAATCTCTAAGGTGTAATTTCTGATCAAATACAGCTTAAAGTAGTTGAGTATAACTTTCATATGTTATTTTTTTAATGGTTGCTTGTTTAAACTGGTTCTTGTTCATATCCTTATGCTATTACTCAAGTACGCAACTGTGGTTCAATGTTATATGTAATCGTGGCAAGGAAGTTACATGAAGTAAAGATTTATGGAGATGGGGTTTTTTACTTATCTCTTTGCAAGGAATATGGATGTTTCGTATTCATATCTTTTCTGAGTGAATGGCAAGGATATTCGAATGTGCAGATGTAGAGAAGGCAGCAAACGACCGATTAGGACCTGTTGTTGTATTCTAATAATATCTTCTGTGTTCATGACTTACAGCAACCAAAGCCTGTTGCTTGCTCTTCGTGCAACTCAAATGGGCATATTGAATGCAAATGGTGTGCTGGTACAGGCTTCTTTGTTCTTGGTGATAACATGCTTTGCCAGGTCCCTTCGAAAAGTACTAGTTGTGTTATTTGTACTGGGAAGGTATAAATAGTTTTAATTTGCCAGTTTCCTATTTGCATTTGCGTCAATATCCCTCGGTTTCCTATACGCACTCGCTGTATGTAACTTATAACTAAAGCCCCTATATCACATGTTTTTTGTTTCAGGGATCAATGTGTTGCTCTGATTGTAAGGGAACAGGTTTTCGTGCCAAGTGGCTAGGACAGCCTCCTATTTCGAAGTAAAGAGGAGTGCTTCGAGCATCAAAGCTCAAATAGAAATTGTATTGACATAGAGAATTCAATCAACTCATGTTGGAACATATTTCCTGTTTCTTTCATAGTAGGGCTGGTCAAATTGTTGTAGATTACTAGACTCTGCAATGAAAGTTGCACTCTTTAATGTTTAAAGTCTCTATTTAACAAGTCAAATTCATCTCAAATATTGTAATGCAGCAGTGCAATTATGTTAAAATTATATGCCTTCTTCGCCCCTGTCATTCATCTGCCAACATAATCTTAATACTGATCGAGCCTGGTGTTTCATCATTCATCAATAATGTATTTGATAGTAACAGAGTAAGAGTGCACAAATCCTTTGAAAAATTTCCAATCAGAATCATGATCAACACAAATTTGAATCTTAGCATGTTTTTGAGGCTTTAGATCGGTCATCATTTAGCCTGCTACAAGAAGATGAACATTCCCCCAGTACAATTCTACATAGCACTACTAAAACTAATCAGCAATTGGATTGAGAAGTCATCGAGAGAGCTTGAGGATAATATGTGTTTCCCAAAGACTAGGATCACAAAAGTTGATCGGTATCTTCAGTTGGTTTAAACTATTGTCGAGAAAAGTAATGAATTGATGTCATCCACATCTGTATCTACCTCATCACCTGCATAAATGTTGACTCTTCATCAGTATAGTTAAGCCAGACAAAAATATTGCTTGATATAGGCATGCATGTTTGGATGAATATAAAATGGGAGAAGGGCTAGAGTTGATAAATTAGCAAACTTCTTACACTTCCATAGCCTCTCATAATCTGTAATTCACTCACAGATACTTTGATCTAATAAAAAACAAGTACAAATGTCTACTTAACTCATGATAAAGCACAAAACTTTGATCACCAATCTCAATTGAAACTTGCTTACATTCCTTATTTGGTCGAACTGATAGGCCTCCTTACCTTTACCCCCTTTCACAGCTTCACTATTAGTAAACAGTGGTGGCTGATACTAGTAATTCAATGGACTGTGAATTATTACCTGTTTTTTTTGTTCTTGCTTGAACCTTCCACTCATCAATGATCTGCAAAGGGAGATCAATATGGTCATAAGTTTTTGTTGTGAATCCCTTTATGCATTTGGAAATCAGTATAAGCTACGACGAATGTGAAGTGACTGAGATAATGTAGCAAGGCTAAATTGTGCTGCTTTTCTCAAGAAGCAGCAACAGTTAAAATGAATGAGCAAAACATTATACAACAAACATAGCCTCGCCCTATAGCTAAGTTTGATATTGGTTGCTTGCTGGCAAATGGTGCAAAATACTCAAGACACCATCTGGAAAGTAGACAACCGTTTCACCAAGGTCGGTTCAAAAATTGTGATTCTAGCTACATAAGCAGTACAGTACATACAACCCAGAAAAGAAAAAGAAAAAAAAGGACGGACCTGATTGAAGTTGGCAAAAGCAGAATCAAGAGAATCAGAGCTAGGGGAAATGCCTAGAGATTCCGATTTCTGGTCCCAACCAGCGTGGTCCTAGCCGTGTCAATCAAATCCTGCAAAAGCCCAAAAGCTAATTAATTAAGATGCATGCTTTCCTTTCCTTTCCATCATTGATTCATGAAAAACAAAAACAAAAAAGAGAATAGACCTGCTTGGCTGTTAGAAGTTGACGGCACTGGTGTTCCAGAGTGGACAAGTCTTAATTCTCGAAACCAACTTCATCGGATTCGCTGAAACTCCTTATCGAGCCTGCGTTGAACCACTGCCAGATCGTGGTTCGCTTTTGTCAACAGCCTCACTAATCCCTCCGTCGCTTCATGGTGGTGTTCACATTTCTCTCCCATTTCTCTCATATCTCTTCGCCGCTTCTGAATTTTGAAATTTGAAATTTTCACCTGCCTAGGCCCTCCTCCTAGTATATGTCGTCTATGTTAAATGTTTAAGCCCGGCCCAAAGGGGCCCATTATCGGCCCAATTTCTATTCCTTTCTTTTTGTGCTGGTGTGTTGACAGAGGAAGAAGGAACAAGCAGGTTGAGATGGGAAGCGAGGAAGAGAGGGTTCTGGAGAACATGCTCGAGCTTCAATTGCAAGAGCAAAGAGACTCTCTTGCAACCCTCAACGACGCTCTAGTCTCCGACCCCACCAACATTGAGCTCATCGCGGTAACCACTCTCCCTTTTTTACAAAATCCAAGCTGAATAATTTATTTATCTGCTGCTTAGGTTTTGTGTTAATTGATCGAGTTTGTGGCGCAATCATCTTTAAACCTTAAGCATTGCACATAAAAGCTTGAAGCTGTCAGTTTTAATTCTAATATTCTGTCCAAAGAATTATTATTTTCATCCCAGTCTTTCTAGATAGGCAACTTCACTTGCTATTTGCTTCAAGCTTTGAGCTTTGCATCTTATGAGTAGTAAACATTGCCACTTCATTTATGTTTTCTCAGCTTCACGAGGAGGTTATTCAGGCCATAAAAGATGCTGAGGAAGGTCTTCTGCATCTAAAGCGCGCAAGGTTATTACGACTAGTGGATTCATCACTGGATCCTTCTTGTCACGCCAATAACAATGTCAAGGCAGAGACTATTGATCCAACAGATGTTGAGCCAGAGCCTCTTGAGAAACCAAGCTACTGTGTTGGATCAAAATGTAGGTTCTGTCACTCTAATGGACGGTGGTACAATGGTCAAATTATACGACTAGATGCTTCTAGCACTGCAACTGTTTCTTTCCTCACTCCTACTTCTGAAGATATGCTGGTACGTACAATCTACTAATCTTATGTTTATGTTTTCGGCATAAACAGTGCAAAATAGAATCCATGGTATGTGTCACTTTGATGATACTATTGGTTAAAACTCATTCCAGTCTCATTTATGTGTCTACTAACTCTATTTCAATGTACTGATGCGAAAAAATATGACTACTTGAATACAAATGCAACACAACCATTTTCATTTGCTAATGGTACGCCACAAAAGTGCAGATCTGCAAGTTCTTTCTACAACAACGATGCCGATTTGGTACCAACTGCCGCTTATCACATGGTAAGTTGTACTCATTATCTTTTTTGCATTGCTATTAGCATCCAATGGATGGTTATGGCATAGATAGATTGGCATATACAGCCGATATTTTAGGTCCTTGGCTATAACCGGACTCTGGAGGTTTTGAGTTGATTGTATATTTCTCATTAACTTTTGGATTCATAATTTTACTTGTTTTTTTTATTTTATCTTAATATATCATGGGAAAGAAATTTTGTAACTATCAAGTTGGCCATGATGATACCTGTCCTCTTTTAAACCAGTTGTTTACAGCATTTTTGTGCTCACCCATTTTCTCTGGATACAGGAGTTGATGTGCCACTCTCCTCCTTGAAGATGTATACCCCAGCTACGTGGGAGCAGTCACTAGTAGGGTCAAGTGTTTGGTCAGTCTCAGATGGTGAAGATGGTATTTGGAGGAAAGCTGAGCTCGAATCATGGGATGGTGTCCTTCGGGTTGGGAAGATAGTTTTTCAAGATGATGGAAGCTGTGCAAATGTTGGGGAAGAAGATATTACGTTGTCTGAGTATGCTCATATGAGTGATGATGAAGATTCTAGTTCAGAACACTCTGATTACAGTGAGTATGAAGACGAGAACCCACAGGGTTTAGGATTTCTTGAAGGTACCCTACTACAGAGAGGCATTCAGACGGAAACGGCCATATTTGCGAAGTGGGAGAACCACACACGAGGCATTGCTTCAAAGATGATGGCCAATATGGGTTACCTTGAAGGGAGAGGTCTAGGCGCATCTGGGCAGGGAATTTTAGATCCCATCTCTGTGAAGGTCCTTCCACCAAAGCAATCTCTTGATCATGCTGTTGGATCTCGGGAAAAGGATGAGGGTGAAGGGAATCAAGGAAAGAAGTGTAGCAGAGGCAGTAAAAGGAAACGTGACAAGAAGCATGCAGCATTGACAAGAGCAGCTAAAGAAGTGGAGTCGACACCTGATATGTTTAGCTTCATCAATAGCCAACTTGCAATGCACGGTGAAGCTTCGAATGGTGGATCAGCAAAGAAGCAGAAGCAGCTGAGAAAAGGTTCCGGGGAGGGGAAGAAAGTTGATAGGCGGGACTTGATTGCTTATGATGATGAAGTGAAGGAGCTGAAGATACGAGTTGGGAAGCTCGAAGAAATGGTGAGTCGAAACAGAAAAGAGAAGGTGGTTTATGAAGCTGCATTGCGGAAACTGAACGAAACTCGCAGAGTCTTGGCAGAGGCTGAGGCCAGTCAGGCTTCTGCATCGAATGCTGTTGTCAGTAGAGAAAAAGAGAAGAGATGGCTGAAGTTTTAGGATCAACGTACAGAATCATAATGTATATCATCTGTAATCCTTGGGCATTCAAATTCTTTAGGTGGAGAATGTTGTGTGATTGATTACAATTTATATATAAACTGAGGTTGCTTCTTGACAATGTTCTGTATGAAGATTTTGTTTCCTTTTCAGGTTACTGTATATAGGAGATTCAAAAACTCCTACAAGACTCCGTAAAGGAAGGGAGTAGAGTCATTCCAGAACTCATATGTTCCACTTGTCGCTTCCCTTGATTACAAGAACAAAGAGAAAGAAAGAGTAGACTCAGTAGAGTAGTTGGATTGTTACTTGGTGTGTAAGTTGGATAAGGGACGAAGCCAAATTTCTTGGGGAAGAATTAAACTGTAAATCTGTCACTCTCCCTAAGCTCCCTCTCTCTATACATATAAACTCTCAACTTTAAACCCCCAAAAGTTTGGCTATTTTTTCTTTTCTGAACTAAATAAAACCAGTCTGTCTAGGTTTTCGACCTCGAATTCAAATCGGAATCGAAATCGAAATCGATGGGCGAGGTAGCTGATACGGTGGTGACTCCTCCGAGAAGGAGAAGTTCAGTGAGTATCGGATCGTCGCTGATTCCGATAATGAATAAGCTGCAGGACATTCTGGCGCCGGTGGTCAATCTCGTTGCCGGTGGTGGCGGTGGTCGGAAGTCAAAGCAGCGGCAAGTCCAGTGTACTCGAGGCGCTCGTCGGCCGTGACTTTCTTCCTCGCGGCTGCGATATTTGCACTCGTAGACCTCTCGTCTTGATGCTCGAGAATCATGCCGACCAATCCGAATGGAGCGAGTTTCGTTATTTGCCTGGAAAGCGCTTCTACGATTTCGACATGATTCGCCGAGAGATTCAGGTCCACTCTCACTTTCACTGTTTGTGTTCATAGTTCTGTATTTGCTAGTTAGTTACTTAATTTATTACTTGAATATATATGCAATGCAGGCTGAAACTAATAGAGAGGCAGGATTTAACAAAGGAGTATCTGAAAAGCAAATTCGGCTAAGGATTACCTCTCCTATTGTCCTTAACATGACTCTTGTTGATTTGCCTGGGATCACTAAGGTTCCGGTGGGAGATCAACCTAGTGATTAGGAAGATGATAATGTCCCACATTAGGCAAGATAAATGCATTATATTGGCAGTTACTCCTGCCAACGCCGATTTAGCAACATCTGATGCACTTCAACTAGCTAGAGAAGCTGATCCAACCGGTATCTATCCTTGCTTATTCATCTTTACATCCATACATGAATTTGTTTTTTTCTTTCGTGAATATAAATCTGTGACGCAAAATGCATTGACAGGTTCTCGTACCATTGGTGTCATCACAAAGGTTTGTGTTTCTCATCTTGAAGCCTGCTTTTTTTTTGTTAAGCTTTCTACAAGTCTAATACACCACTCTTGTTCTATCTGTAACTTGATATAATGGACAGGGGCACAGATGCCAGTAGCTTTTTGCTTTGGAAAGTTGTTCCCCTTGAGCTTGGTTATGTTGGTGTTGTCAACCGCTGCCAGGATGTATATTATTTGGTGTTGTCAACCGCTGCCAGGATGACATGGTTGATTTCTGTGTTAGATTCTAGAGCAGCATATCAAGATGGTTCTCCCTGGTTTGAAGGCTAAGTTGAATTCTCAGATGCATGTAGTTCGTAAAGAACTACAAACATATGGAAAACATATGGACTCAAAAGTAAGTGTCAATATCTAACGTTAGTTTTTAGTGTTCTCTGATACTTTTACTATATGAGTAGAGTTAGCATGCCATGTTTTATTATTATTTGAATACTCAACTCTACTTAAAAGCCATTCTGTTAACTATTTGTCTATACAACTACACACATATTTGACGAACTACTTCACTTTATACTTCTCTCTAAATATTTTTGCTTCTTTCCTGAGCCAGACAGATATGGGGGCGACTTTGTTGAACATTTTGTCAAAATATAGTGAAGGTGAGATTTCAATATGTGGGCGCTTCTGATATTCCCTCATTTTTTGTATTATGGTCTCGAGTATTTTTTTTACTTTTCTTTTTAATTCTAGATATCTAGTGTCAGGCTACTTGCTTAAGCTGTTTGAGAACTAGCTATTTTCTGTTACCTTTTTTTTTTGTTCGAAATTGTCATGATTCTTTTCCATGTAATGACAGGTTTTGCTGCTATGTTGGATGGGAAAAATCCGGAGATGTCAACTAAAGAATTGTCAGGAGGAGCTAGGATCCAGTACATTTTTCAGTCAATTTTTGTAAAGAGCTTGCAGGTACTGTGTTTCAATAAACATTTATACAATGTTATGTTTGGAGTTTCAAGACATACAACCTACATTTGTCCACTTACTACCCCATTAAAACGAAAACGTAGGTTACTAACTACACGTAATACTGGTACATCTATGTCCTTTGTTGCTGCTTAATGTGACTGCCTTGAGATTTATTTCTTGATTATCTCATCTGATTGCCTACTAACTATTCTAAATCCTTGTGATTGTAGGAAGAAGATCCCTGTGAAGATATAACTGATGATGATATTCGAATGGCAATTCAAAATGCTTCTGGTGCAAGAAATACTTTATTTGTGCCTGAGGTGACTCTCATGATGATGACATATGGTGTACTACGTTTAATTTCCATTCTGTAAAAGTTTTAAATTAATGGTTTGATTTGCGCGCATTGGGTAATAGGCATTGCGTTTGAATTATTTTCAGGTCCCATTTGAACTTTTAGTTAAAAGACAGATTTTACGCTTGTTATACCCAAGCCTTCAGTGCCTTCGTTTTGTTTATGAAGAACTGATTAAGGTGAGTAGTAGATGCATATGTAGGTGGTACATGTATTTGACATCATTACATGAGGATAACTGAAACTTTTAATGCAGATTAGTCGCACTTGTGGGGTCACTGAGTTGCAAAAATTCCCAGTATTGAGAAAGCGTTTGGATGAAGTCATGATTAAGTTTTTGCGCGATGGCACAGCACCTGCTGAGAGCATGATAAAAAGTCTTATTGATATGGAGGTCTGGTCTGGTTAACCTTTTCAACACACTATTATACGGCTACATGATTCGATATATTGATATTCTCTGATACAATTGCTCAAGAAGCCACTTACTCTCAGGCTGATTTGGACCTATGCTGACTGATCTCCTTTCTTTCATTCAGGTAGATTATATAAACACTTCACATCCAAGCTTTTTAGGTGGGAACAGAGCTGCTGAGCTTGCTATGCATCAGTTGGAATCAGCACAGGTACATGGTGGTTAAGTCATGCTATACCCTCCATATTACAACTTCCCAAGTAATTTTTGTTTTAATATATATGGTGAATGGGGACTCCCATCTGTGAGATTTGTAACTTTAATGATGATACTTAATTTAAAATAGTAATATAGTTCTTTTTCAAACAGAACTCCCCTAATTTCATCTAATAGTCAATTTAAAATTGGATTATCTGTTTGATCGTTATTCTTTTGCATTTATTCTAGAATAAGCAAGATCGCACAGATTCTGAAGCTCAAAGTTCTCAAGCAGTTCAGGAAAAGAATGAACAGTTATCCAATCAGGTATATATTTTAGTTGGTCGATAACAGTATACAGTATTACAGGAAGACATCTGGGTTGTTTGTTGTCACGTAAAATCAAATGGTAGAGTAAAAATACTGGTAACGAAAATCAAGAATCTGTTGGTTTTTGTCGTCTCATAATAGTGGATTAGTGGTAAAAGTGTGGGTAACTAGTAACTACTTTGGAGGGTCTCACTGATTTGAGCTTATCATTTCTCTTTTCCTGCCCGCCTTTTACAGAAAATCTTTCACAGATAAATCACGAGAAACCTGTATTGGGTAAGTCATTTCCTTTAATGCAATGCATACCACTGTTTAATTTTTGATAATGTTTGTTTGATTAAATATAGGATGGTGTAGCCATCTACCATTTTTTATGGAATTTCTAAGATTACTAATGCTTTATATATCCAATTTAGGAAGTTCCCCAAGGGCTTGGGTTTTCCATTATTATTCGGGAGTCGGACATCATCTAGACAGTCTCTGAGTGGATCGTTTGGTGAACAAAATCATTCACAATCAACGCCCTCTGTAATTCAGTTGAGAGAGGTAATAGTATTAGTGTAGTTTTCTGTGTTATTCTTCATGTCAACTGTTTCATGATTTTAATGGTTTCCTTAATTTGATCCTTGCTGATTTCAGCCCCCGTCCATCTTGAGGCCAGTTGAAGTGGCAGAGCATAAATCAGTAGACATTATCGTAACCAAATTACTAATGCGCTCGTACTATGATATTGTCAGAAAGAACATACAAGATCTTGTCCCAAAAGCAATCATGCACTTTCTGGTAAATTTATATGTATATATATGTTGATAATAGGGAGTTCCATCTCATACTATTTCAAGCTGTCTCAACTTTTTTCATTCTTCTACATTTATCTTCGTCTGAGGTCTATTGATGTGCATCATTGTTAACGTGCTTTAGGTCAATCTTATAAAACGGTCCCTTCATAGCACCTTCATTCAGAAGTTGTACAGGTATGTTTATTGTTCAAGAGATCTATTTGATCGTGCCCTTAGTCATCATTTGTCACGCCAGTCATTGTTACCTGATCTATTTTTTTCCCCAATGATGGTGATTGTTTTCTGGTAATTATGCAGCGAGAACCTGTTTGAAGAACTGTTGCAGGAGGAGGAAGCACTTTTTTTGAAAAGAAACGCAACCACGAGTTGCTCCAGGTTCTCGAACAATCTGTGCAGGTAATTTTCCTTTTTTCAGGAGTAAGTGGTTCTTAACATAAATGTTGAAACCTGGCTAGTTTTGCATGTTTCGAAGAAAATGGTTTTGTTTAATTTTGGTTTCAGTTCCAGAAACTAAATTTTTTTTCCCTTGCCATGTTTCTTTCTTGTAGACACTGGAGGTTGTTGAATTTGATGTCTCATCTCATACTTCAAGTCGTGTGAGTGGTGTAACTGATGCTTCCACTAGACATTCACGAATCACAAGAACTTCATCCAATCAACACTCAACAACCAATGGCGAGATAGATCGGTTTAGTGAATACCATTCGTACTCCAGATCATTTGTTGCCAACACTGCAGATTGAATGCCATTTCAGCAAGAGCAGGCATTGTCTACTAACAAGAATGGTTTTTGGTTTTAGATTCGTTATACTAGAATTATACTGGCTTAATTAGGCCATTGACGATTATCTGGATGTATAGCAACTGCCTTTTTCTTTGAATGGTTCATATTTCTGATCACTACTTCACTTGAAAACAGAGTAGTTTTTGCCTTGAGAGTTTTAATGTATTTCCAACAATGCATTGGGGAATTGTCTAGTAATATTTTACACTCGCAGGAAGGAATGGTTAATACTTGTTTCACACATAAAAGAGAAATGATTCAAGTTCAAATAAGAATCTAGAGATGTATAAAGATACAAGGGAAACTGTATATGTTGGAAGTTGGAAGAAGCTTGATGGCTTACAATCTCCTGTGTGTTCTAATGAAATTCGTTGTGTTCAATGCAACAGCAGCCGAGCATGCATAAGCTCCTCCAGAGCATATGGCTGCTGATACCAACAAAAGGGCCTTCCACTGCCTGCCCGATATTAGAATGGCCAAAACAGTCGACGCAACAGCAATAGCAGAAAGGGCTGTTTTCCAGGCTTGGAAAGCCTTGACAACAATCCTACAGTCTTTGCAATGAACCACATGCCGGAAATACCGGTTGGCCAAATTTGGAGCATGCATGGCTCCAATGCCTCCCTTGGCAGGTGAAGATGCCACAACACCGGCAACAAGTCCAGCAGGCGCATGTTCGACTACAGCAGGCTCTTTGGGCAATGATATAGTGCTGTGGCCAAAGTGGTAAGGCATGCCATGCCCTACTTTGTCCATCCATTTTCTGTATTCAGCTACCCATGTATCTGAGGACTGCAAGTTGAGGTAAAGGTTTTTGGTGGGTAGTTTTTCTTTCATAAGTATCTCATTCTGAGATGAAAGGAATCCCATGTCTTGCTCAAACACCTTCCCTGCATTCTGATGGAAGTACCACTTGGGAAACAATTTTGCAAGTGCAGACCTTTTTGTGCCTCCAAACCTCACAATAAGCATGGACTTGCCTTGACCAGTGGGTCTACAAAGAAAGAGACCTGAGAAGTAGTGCTTTTCCCCAGTCTTGTCGTCAATGATTTCTCGGTTGTTTTGAAGTGAACAAGGTGCTTCAAAGCGCAAGAAGCTGGAGGCCTGATCAGTTGTCTTCCCCCACCAACCTGCAAATCCACGATCAGTGCGTTCGGTGACCTCAAAACGCAGTGGTTGAGCATCCTCCCTTTTAGCACTCCAGTCTGTCCTGTCATGCGAGATTGGAACATGGGCCGGATCCATGAGGTTCTCCAGTAGTATGGAGTGATCATAAGGAAGCTCATGAGTTGTTGAAGTGTCTGTGAACCCTGGCCTGTCGAAGTTTTCAAACCAAGGAATTTTGGCAGGGTTTGGAGGTGTCTTGAGAGACATCCAAACCCACACTACTCCTTGTGAGTCCTTCACCTCGTATGTTTTCAGACAAGCTGATTTAGGAATCTTGGCATCAGCTGGAAGCTGCAACAACGAAAATTAAGACCTTAATGCATGATTCAATGGAACTTGATTAATTAATTGAAGATAATTAGGTAGAAGTAGACAGACCTGAGGGATCTTGACACATTTTCCTGCACCTTCAAATTGCCAACCATGATACAAACATTCCAACCTTCCATCGATCAATTGACCTTCCGATAATTTCGCCAACCTAGCTAAGATAGGAGATCGATCGTGTTTCGACTTTAAATATGTGCATGCACCGATCGACGTACTACTACACGTAATTAATGTAATCCTAGCTAGCTAAGCCTAGGACAGAAGCTTTAATTTAGATTAATGTCACCTGTGAGGGCATCGGTCTTGGTAACAGTGGAGCTGACCAGTGGCGGCGTCCCTGTAGAGAACAAGTTGCTGATCGAACACAGTTAATCCCAAGGGTGCATCCTCCGGGATGTCCTTGGTCAGATACAGAGGGTACCATTCCTCCGTCCAATCATAGTCCGCCACGGCGCTCCGCTCTTGCTCGGTTGTAGGACCCACCAGGAGCACATCGTCGCCATCAGTCGAAGGAGCTGGCTTGACGTCAGCCACTGCAGCGCACCTGACCCCGCCGTTGGTAGTCGTCTTTCGTATCTGAAAGTGGAAGGATACTACGGGTGTAGGCCTGACTGGGGAGAAGAAGAAGAGAGAGCTACTGGAACAATGAAGAGCTGGGCGAAGCAAAGCCATTATATATATAGATATATATGTTCGATCGATCAATGCGTAAATTGTAGAAAGAAGAGGAGGAAGAAGATGATCTCTTGCAGATCATGGACTGTGAATGTGAACGTGATAGCAGAGAGTGTTGCTTCCCAGCTTGTTGCGTTGCTCGTGTCCACACAAATCCGAGTCAACCAACAAACAATAGTCAGTCAAATTATCTCTCCGGGCCATTTTTGGTTTTGGGCTTTTGAGGGCTTGACCCATACAAATTTTGTTTCTTGGGCTCTTGTCTGTCCCCAACTCCCCCGTGAAGTTAAGAGTTAGCAGCTAGAGACGAGGGACGGAGTTGATCGTTGATTGTTGATTTTTGAATTTTGATTACAAGGGAGGTTGAAAGAATGAAAATTGCAGTAGAAGGGTGTATGCACGGTGAGCTCGACGATGTCTACACAACACTCCAACACATCGAAAAGCTTCATAACACCAAAATCGACCTTCTCCACTGCTGCGGCGACTTTCAGGTAAACAACAACAACCTTGGGACTAGATTGATTGATTGTTTGTTTGTTTCTGCGTATTGGTTAAACTAGTAAGTAATAAATAATAGTAATTGTTGTGTGTTAGGCTGTGAGGAATGAGAATGATCTGGAGAGCATGAGTGTGCCACCTAAATACCGGTCCATGAACTCCTTCTGGAAGTACTACTCCGGCGAGGTGGTCGCTCCATATCCGACCATATTCATCGGTGGAAATCACGAAGCTTCTAATTATCTCTGGGAACTGTAAGTAGTACAATTTGCTCGCCGCTAATTGCTATTGTTACAAATTTTGCTCGCTATTATCAACGCCTGGCTATTTTCGTTTGTTTTCTTCAGTTACTATGGAGGGTGGGCGGCACCAAATATATTCTTTTTGGGATTTTCTGGGGTAGTCATGTTCGGAAACATCCGTATCGGTGGGCTCTCTGGAATCTATAAATCGCATCACTATCATTCAGGTGAGTTTGAGCTCATGTTTCACTTGTGAATTGCAGATAGTTTTATTTTATATGTGACTAACAATCTGGTGTCTTCCTCCTGAGCTGGACACCATGAGAGGCCTCCATATGATAAGAATACCGTCAAGTCTGTTTATCATGTTCGCGAGTATGATGTCCACAAACTCATGCAAGTTGAGGAGCCTATCGATATTTTTCTATCACATGATTGGCCTCTTGGCATTACTGATTTTGGGGACTGGGAGCAACTTGTTCGATACAAACCTCATTTCGAGACGGAGGTAATTATGCAAGATGCCAATAGGCATCAAGTTGGAAATATAACTTGTAGTATGTATATTTGATCACCTATGTTATGTGTCCTTTATTGTAATCAGGTTCGGACAAGAACCCTGGGAAGTAAACCTGCTGCTCAGTTGCTAGAAAAACTGAAACCTCCCTATTGGTTTTCAGCTCATCTACACTGCAAATTTGCTGCTCGTGTTCAACATGGGGAAGATGGTCCCGTCACCAACTTTCTTGCTCTTGATAAGTGTCTTCCAGGAAAGAGGTTTTTGCAGGTAATATTGTGTGCTTTAATCTGATTTGTATTTGCAGTCAGCTAAAAATACGATCTGTGGCATGGTCTTTTAGGTTCTTGATTTTGAATCTGAGCCGGGGCCTTATGAGATTCAGTATGATGAAGAATGGCTAGAAATAACTCGAAGGTTTAACCCTATTATCCCTGTCACAAACCGGAATGCAAATTTCAGGTGAGCTGCTACCTCAGAAATGCGTTGAGCATGTTACCAATAACGGTATTGGGTTGTGCTGAATTCTCTGAGTATTCTCTATTTAAAATTGGCTGCTAAGTGTATTTGTATCTTTTAATGTAGGGGTGTACATCTTGACAAGGAAGATTGTCGTCGATGGGTAAAGAGTAAGCTACAAGCAAGAGGTGTGCAACCTTTTGAATTCGTCCAGACAGCTCCATTTTATAATCCATCTATGTCTGTCCCAAATGATCCCGTGCCTGGTAGGTGTTTGTCATGTAATTAATGTATTCCTTAATGTAATAGTATACTCAGTGTTGCTGAACTGTAACATTTTGTTTTAGTATTAGTCTTTCTTTGTGCAGGATCAACTCGGAATCCTCAAACCGAATCTTTGTTGCAGTTTCTAGAACTCCCTTATCTTCTTGATGACATGTCAGAATCTTCCGAAGTATCCAGTAGTCCTTTTCCATTAAGCGATAGAGGTAAACATTTGTTCTCTGTTCTTAAAATGATGGTTTAAACTTTAAACTAGGCTGGGTGAGTCACCTCAGTTTACTGTTAGACATCCATTTGTTTACATAAGTTAAAGGTATCTATGATTCTCTTGTAGATGACAGCGAAGAAATTCCCATCGATGATGTGGATGAGTTAGAAGACTTTGTTGAAGATGCTTAGGATGGTGAAAGGAAAAGGTTTGAAGATCCAGTGTGATGATCATCCTTGGTGAGAGACATCCTCTTAGTTCTTCAAGAGTTTAGCTATTTTCTTTAATTTATTGTTTTAGCGGAACATCGAGTTTCTGTTAGTTCAAGGAATATTTAGCACTGAGTGTTTGACCGATGCTTTTAGGTCTCTCCATTTATGTTTGGATAGGTATTCTAATCTTGTGTAAATGCTTGGATAGGTTTGTCTGGCGTTCTGGTTTATACTTTTTGTGAACCCTTCCAGGCTTTCCAGCAATCCAGCCTCACTTACACAGCTGCTGCTGTCGTCGTCGTCGTCGTTATTATTATTGTTATTATTATTATTATTATTATTCTCTTTTTTCCGTTTACTTTTCTTCTCTTCATTTTCAATTTTATTCGCCCCCTCTCATCTGAGTCATGTTCTCTATATTGTAGAATACTATATCTTCAGTTCAGTTTCTAAGTTTTTCATGACCAAGTAAAATGATACTATATTTGTCCACTAAGAACAAGAAACATACCAAACATAGGGCATATATGGTGGAAGATTCTTCAGTGCACCAGGTGCAAGTGCACCAGACATGCAAGATACAATCTCAACCATTCATTATCTTGATGTTAACATTGATGTTAGTGCCATATAAATAACTAGATCAAATGAATGGTTGAGATTGTATTACACATGCCTGGTGCAAGTGCACCCGGTGCACTGAAGATGCTCTCATATATGGTTTAAAGACTTGAGTAGTTAGTAGTTACATATACAGAGAGCCTATGAATGTGGCTGGCAATATCAGATGATTTCAATTCAAAATTTCCCTTTGACAGGAAATGGGTTCTGGTCTGTGACAGTTTATTTATGCAGTCATGAGTTGCAAGGGAGTGGACATATCATCTTGAATTCTGCGTTCATTGAACTAACAAAGTTCTATACATTTTCCTTGTCTTGGTGGGATGAGTAATTTCTCTGTCAAGTCAACCATCTACCTCCTGACACTACCAAACCACATAAATGCAGCTTTTAATGGTCTTACATATTATTAGCCATCTCTTTTAGAATTTTAGGTACCTCTCCCAGTCTGCCCAGATAATTTTTCTATCTCTGGAATGGTATCAGTGTGTTAAACTCACTGAAAACTAACCCTCTATGGAGAAAATACCAACAGCCTTCTCTTATAGATATGATATCATCTCAATTGTGTGGTTATCTCTGACTTGTGCAAGTGCAGACCTGACAATGAATTTTTACTCAATTTCCTGCCCTTCTGCTGACAGATCAGCTTCAAACTTGGACCCTACTATCCCGGGGAAGCTCCTTCGCTTGCTCTTCCTTGACTGCTTTGAGGAGGTAAACAAGCATAGAGCTTCTTTTTAATTGATGCAGTCTAGTCTTTATTTCTCCTTGAACTAAGTTATCTGATCTTAGTATTTATGCCTCTTTGATTGATTACAGACTTCATTTACAGGGTTGTGATGCCACTGTGCTACTACAAGGAAATGAAACTGAGAGAAGTGATCCTGCAAACCAATCTCTGGAAGGGTTTTCAGTTATTGAATCAGCAAAGCGACTGCTTTAAAGGTTTTGTCCACGAACTGTTTCGTGTGCCGACATTCTTGCATTGGCTGCTAGAGATGCTGTTGAAGTTGTTAGATCCTCCATCACTAATTAGGTGTCCTGTTAAATCATTTCATCATTATTGTTCTCTGCCGATCTTTTGCTAATTCAATGTTGATTGTCATGACTGGAAATTAGACTGGAGGACCTGTGGTTCAAATTCCAACTGGTAGACGAGATGGGAGGGTTTCATCAGCTTCAAATATCAGGCCTAATATTGTAGATACAAGCTTTACAATGGATGAGATGATAAAGCTCTTCTCCTCTAAAGGCTTGTCCTTGGATGACCTTGTAATTCTCTCAGGTAGTTAAATGTATTCTCGTATTTCCTTTCAGGCTCTTTTAGGGGGGAAAGGTGAGGGTTATTGCAGCCTGCATTGTACATCGTATTATTGTATAGTTTTTTTTTTCTTCGATGGGTTGTTTGTATATACTTGGTTGCAGTTTCTTTCTGCATTACTTGCATATGCACCCGTCATCATTAGACATAAGTGTTATATTCTTAGTTCATAGTTTCATGATGATGTTTTGACACTGTAGGAGCTCACACAATAGGAGCAGCTCATTGCAACGCATTCAGTGACTGGTTCCAAGAAGACTTGAAAGGAAATTTGACACTCATTGACACATCTTTAGACAGTGGTTATGCAGAGGAGCTTATGAAACAATGCCCTGCAGATGCTGACCCATCTGTAACAGTCGAAAACGATCCCAAAACTTCCTTTGTTTTTGATAATCTGTACTACCGCAATCTCTTGGTCCACAGAGGGCTATTTCAATCAGATTCTGTGTTGTTCACCGACAGTAGATCAAGGAAACAGGTACAGAAGTTTGCAGAGGACCAAGTTGCTCTTTTTGGGGGAGTTGGGGACAGTCTTTCTTGTGAGGCTCACAAGCATTCAAGTTAAGACGGGCGATGAAGGGGAAATTCGAGCATTTTGTCCAACAGTTAATGCATGAATCTGTATAGAATGTTTTAAGACAATTTTAGCCAAATGGTGTCAATTAGAAGGGCTTTTTCTACATGAGATTTCCGTGGTTTCATGAGAAACTTTGATGACCATGGCCTATCATCAAAGCTTGTATCACATTATGCATGTCCTTTGGATCGAAGGGCTATCCAGCCCACGGCCACGTGCAACCAAACCGGCCGTCCTGGAAATAAGCGCATGACGACAACCTACGAATGTGAATGCACTTGTATGACGTTTAGAAACTTAGATAACAATAAGCTGGTGAGCTGCCATGACAGATTTGTCTCGTCTTTTCCATTTATCTTGTTCCGATCAGCTAGCAAATCATGCAGCTCCAAATTTGGACTCTCTAATTAACTAGCACAACGAGTCGATGACAGGTTCCATTACGTACGGTTTTCGCTGTGTAGGGTGTCGGTTTGCGCTCATGTATGATAGCTACGTAAGCAGTGAATTCATACAGTACGTCGATCTGCTCGAACGGTTTAAGTTTAGCCAGTTCGTGTAGAGAAACTTCGATAGTGACTACGTTGGACTTTGCTAGCTGCAGTGTGTGCTGATCGATCGTTAGATCTTACCTAATATCATCACTTATCTTCAATCCTTTCTCTAGCCAATGGCCGGGGTGAACACTTTATAATGTTAGTGGACTACTGCTTGAAAATTAAAGGAAACTGTTTAGGCATGCGTGAGTGAGAAAATGAGAACGAAGCCTATCGATCGTTTCTCTCTTGTTATGTCCGGTGGTATCGGTAATTAAAGACGTCTAGATTCGAGATTCTAGTCCTCGTCCATGTCACCATTGGATCACCGGCAGATCGAAGAGCAAAAAGCCTCGAAAGATCATACCATCCACGAGAATCCTATATTTAAAATTGAAGGATGATAGGCAAGATGACCGGATGTATTGACACTGGTCGACAGTGAAGCGAAACTTTTATTTATCATTCAATTTTGAATATTTTTGTAAGTGCATCGTCCACCACCATGCTTCAATTTGTTCAATATATTCACGTTAGGGTGGACCTTGACTCTTGTCGAGTACGTCACTAGTGGGCTGCTGGTGGGGATTGGGTAGATAGGTAACCACTTGAAAACAAACTATATTTTTTGGAAGCTTATATCGAAGGAACATCACTTTCTAGTCTTGAGCAGTAATGTGACTTCGATCACATGATTCCATCCCCTCCATTTCCAGCATATATCCACTTAAAACTCCATAGTCGATTCAGGGGGGTCATAGATAAACAACCGTAATCGATCGATTCATTTGATTGCTTGCCCTACATCTCTTTCCCTTCTCTTCATTTCAAGTGTGAATATCTCTAAATTATTCTTATTTTTTTAAGGAAATATCTCTATGTCTATATGCAAGCACAAAATATCATCGACATTGAGAATAATGTGATATAAAACGTATGGTCGACCGATGGAGCCGGCCAAGACTACATTTCTAAGTCATGTGAATTTTGAAACGCCTAGATCAATATCCACAAATGTAAGTCTGACAAAAAAAAATGTAAGAGTCGTATATCTGTACAAATTAACTATGATGGTTTCGGACTCTGGTCCAAAATTTTAGAGTTTCCATCAGACTTCATTTCGAAGGCATATAGATTTGAAAATAATCACTTGATCGAACGGTGAGTAAGTTTAGGGCCCAGAGTAAAGCATTACTATGAAATACTAGCTAGCTATATAGAGATATACGGTGTGTCTAACACCTAATTAATCAATGGCTCGATTGATTTGATTGGTGGTGTAGTTTTGTCCATTTGATAATGTTATGGAAGATGCATAATTTTTTGTTGTCATGTAATGGGTGACGTGTAGGAACTAAAAACCTAACATACAATCAATTAGCAGCAGCTAATTATAATCGGAGATGTGTATATAAGAGCGTGCTTTCTTATTCTCGCAGGAGCAACATATATCATACAGCTAGCTGAGTGAACAAGAGGCCAGAGCAGCACATAGCTAAGCTTAAAAGCTCATGGCAGCTCCCACTCTTCTTCATTCTGGCTCCTTCCTCGCGAACAAGTACCTGATTTATTTTTGTGTATTTATCCTTTGCTCTCTGGAGAAGGGTATTGCTCTGAGTTTGACACAAACAACGAAGAGCTCCGTTCTCCGTGATCAGACTCATCATGTAGCTGTCCAGCTCAACTCTCTACTACCAGCAGCAACCTGCAGCAGCCCCTCCACAAGAGGTTACTCTCTCTCTCTCTCGCTCTCTCTCTCTCTCTCTCTCTCTCTCTCTCTCTCTCTCTCTCTCTCTCTCTCTCTCTCTCTCTCTGTATATTATATATGTGCGTCTACGCCTGTGTTAATGTAATTATATTCAGGGATGTATATATGGGAAGTTGGGAACAATTCGAATTCCTTTTACAGTTTTACAGATGAATACTTGAATAGAGTGAGAGCAGCACCTAGCTAGCTTCACTGATTCTACGTACGTAGAACGTTGTGTTATATTAAAGATGTGGTCGATATGATTGGATAGACGAAAGGTTCAAACTGATTACCTCTACATATATAAAGTCTGATGATCGATCGATAGACAGTTACAAGAAACTTGAACTAGAGTATTGGTAATTTCCTTGCGATATATATAGTTTTGAACTCGACATTAGAGGATCAGATCAGCTTTATATAAGTACGTACGCAGATCGTATAATTAGCACGAACTTGGTACTTCAAACTTACAGCTTTTTTATTTGTTCACAGGATATGTATGACGTACTGATCGATACTTCGATAGATAAGTTAATTGATTGAGGATTGATAACCAGAAAAATTAATTGATTGAATTCGACTACGATGGCATGACTTAACAGTAGAAACAGAAGAGAACACGGACTAAAAGTTAAAATGAAAGACTGGCCCTTTGCATGTGAGTCAGTGAGTGTAGCTCGAGTTTCCCACTCGAGGAAGAAATGCATGGTTATAATATACCTATTTATTTTAGATATAGTGATTCTTTTGTAAGCTTATGACTATTGCATCCATACCGATGGGCATGTAGGACACGAACTGTTTGCCACTAATCAATCATGCCATTTTCTAACCTTAATTAGCTCAGCAGTCAGCACTATACAATCTATACCGACATATGCCAAATTGTAGTTATATAGTGAGGACTTCAGTAATAAGGATTCAGTGTTAAGAGTGACTGTATTTCGGATTATCAGGTTATGACAACAAGAAGGCGTCACTTAAAGTGGTACACAAGCATGGTCCGTGCTCAAAGCATTCTGAGATTCCTGACCAGCACAAGACAAAAACTCCGACTTCGAGTCCGAGTCACAGTCAAATCCTCCAGCAGGACGAAGCCCGAGTCAAGTCAATTCATGCGCGTCTCTCTGGAGAATCCAAGGGTGACAACTTATTCAGGCAACTGGACACCTCCATCCCTGCCCAGTCTGGTAGCGTAGTGGGCTCAGGCAATTACATCGTGACCGTGGGCTTGGGCTCACCCGCTAAACAACTCTCACTCATATTCGACACGGGGAGCGACCTCACTTGGACTCAGTGTCAGCCTTGCGTCAAGTCTTGTTACAAACAAAAGGAGCAGATCTTTGATCCTTCTCTCTCCAAATCGTATGCCAACATTTCATGCAAGTCCCCGGAGTGCTCTCAGCTCATATCAGCCACGGGTAACACCCCCGGTTGCTCAAGCGCCACTTCCACATGCATTTACGGCATACAATACGGAGATCAGTCTTTCTCCGTCGGATACTTCGGCAGAGAGAAGTTGGTATTAACGCCCAGGGACATGTTCGACGGGTTTCTCTTCGGGTGTGGTCAAAATAACCAAGGTCTTTTTGGCGGGGCTGCCGGGTTATTGGGCCTGGGCCGCAACAAAATCTCCCTCGTCGAGCAGAGCGCCGTAAAGTACGGTCGCTACTTCTCCTACTGCTTACCGTCCAAATCCAGCTACACCGGCTACCTCAGCTTCGGAAGAGGCGCAGGAGGACACTCCAACGCCGTCAAGTTCACGCCGCTCACCACTGTTTCTCAAGGCGACTCGTTTTACGGTCTAAACGTCGTCGGAATCAGCGTCGGCGGACGTCGACTGTCGATTCCTGCTTCGCTGTTTTCGTCCTCGGGGACGATCATCGACTCCGGCACCGTCATAACGCGGATTCCGGCTACGGCGTACAGCGCTATGAGGGACGCGTTCCGGGAGGGGATGAAAAGCTATCCGCAGGCGGAGGCGCTTTCGATACTGGACACTTGCTACGACCTGAGCGGGAGCAGCACGATTTCGTATCCAAAAATAGCTTTCATTTTTGGCGGTGGGTTGACGTTGGATTTGGACGCGACGGGCATATTGTACGCGGCCAGTGCTTCGCAGGTGTGCTTGGCATTCGCTGGTAATAGTGACGACAGTGCCATTGCCATATTCGGGAATGTGCAACAGAAACGGTTGCAGGTCGTCTACGATGTGGCCGGTGGAAAGGTCGGCTTTGCTCCTGCTGCTTGCCCCTGATTCACCTGAATGCATGCATGATCGATCACCAGCACCGCCTGCCGGTTTGGGAATTGATTATATGCAATAATTATTTACTATTGGACGTAGTTTTATTGCTTGAGCTGGGCGTAATTGTTAAGAGCTTCATTAAGCCCAGCTACATATATATATTTACTACTTTAAATACATGGCTGATCGCCCTGAAGTAAGTTGTACATAAATAAATTATATATGTAATGAGTTGATACTGTTTATAATTGTTTTGGCTCAAATGGCAGCTTGGGTGAGTTGAATTGGGTCTCATATTATATATTTTTGTATCTGAAAACAAGTCAATGAACCAAGGAAGCCAGGAAATTAAACAGTAATCAAAAACAGTCACGAGGCTTGGGGTAGAGCAGTCACTTTGCAAACGTGATTAGCTAGAGATGACGACCACACGAACATAGTTGTTTCTAGGTCCAGAAAGCTTCAAGTAGACAAATACTGTCGACCAACTATGCCAAAGAAACCTCCAATAGTAAGCTTTATTTATTTTTTCATTTCTACTCGATCTCCTTTATACAAAAGCAAAGATGCTGACAGCCTGACAGACAATACTCAACTTAAAAATGAATGGCCGAAAGTTTGTTCTCATTCCTTGCAGTACAACTCACTCACTCAACAACCTAGCTTCGAAACCGGAATTCATCATCTCCATCTCGGCCTATTCACAAGTTTAGTGAAGACTGTCTTGGATAATATATCCCAAAATCGTAAACCTACGAGAACACTGTATAGTTGCTCTTGTGACTAATGAGTAATGAATGATGTGAGTTTGAATACCCACCCTAGCAGCCTAGCCAGATTTGAATATCAGATAGAAACGATCATGGCACTATTCTCTGACTCAATGTACATAAGTTTGTCCGCATTGTTATTTGCTATCATTTCCTTCATTCATTCTAACGAACTTATTATCTACAGCCTGCCAATCCAACGCCACATAAATAAATAAGAAGGGAGTTAACTGAATAAAACGGAAAGTAAGTAAAAGGATTTCGACCAAGTACCGCGCTCACGCGCGCCGCTCAAGTAGAATTGTGTTGTTGTTCGTTGCCTCCAGACGTAGTAGAGTTATGATGATGCCCATTAATGTTAGCCTTGGAAAAACTCGGCGGCGGGGGGTGGTCGATTACTAGTGTTGCCGATGACATCTCCATCTGGCAAATCCTAACGGCACCCAATAATCTCTCTGGCAACTCATCCTCCGTCTGCGCCTCCACCAGAAACCCCATGTCGATGGTCACGCTCGTCACATATCTCAATGCCAGTCGCAAAATAGCCTTGGCGATCCCGGAGCTGGCAATATCCACGTCAATCTCCAAGTAGTTTGCTCCTCTATGGTAATTACACGTCAGCGCTTTCCCCAACAAACACGCGCTGTAATTCCCCACCGTCTTCTCAACGATCCACGGTCCTTTGACGATCCGATTGACGATCTTGAACCGCTGGTTCCGGAACGTGTCATCGCCGTTGATGAACCGGTACAGGAGCGACCCGGGTGGGACGGGATCCTCTGTGGCGAAGTAGAACACGGCGCTGTGCTGGTCCTTACCTGGCACCTGTAGATTCACAGCCAAGATGAAGCTCTTCATAGACTTGCCTGAAGCTTGGGCCTTCCGCAGCGCCTGCGCCACACGGTTATCGGGACGCCCGAGTACATTTTCTAGCTTCACACTGGATTTCAGCCAGTCGGTGGCCACAGGTGTCAGTAGGTAGTCTCCGGCGGGTGCTTTTTGTCGTTTTGTCAAGTAGTTTTTCCCGCGGAGAGAGAAGAGGTCGCCGGGAGGTGATGCCCACCCGTTGGTTCCGGCGTGGAGATCCACGCGCTGCAAGGTTCCACCTTGGATCGACTCGGAGATCCAGTCGGCTGTAGACTCTCCGGATCTAGAGCATTTTTCGGCGTGATCGACGACGGAGCTACGGTGTTTCTGCTTTGTTGGACACATATCACATATACATATACACACGCACACTCTAGTGTGCTCTGAGTTTTGAATTTCTCTCTAGATTTGAGAGTTGGAGAGAGTTGAGAGTGAAGAGCGAAAACTCCAACACACACTGTTGTATTGTATTGTATGAGAGCCATTCAGTATGACCTCTTCTTTCGACATTATTACGACGGAGGCAATATTAGATTATTGTATCAGGTGAAACGATTAAATTCAACTATGATTTGTGGAACTATTTGAAAATATTAAAATAATGTCTAAATTTAAAAAATAATCAAAATTATGCATGAAAATTTAATACGTTATTTAAAGAGCGCCCAGACCGGCGGAGCTTCTGATCTCCGATAAAATTGTTACTATTGATCGAAATGACCTTTTTACTCTTATAATTTTCATTTCTTTTTTTTTCTTTTTTTTCTCTCTCTCACCATTTTGGACCAGGAGAGGGTTGACCCGCGTTAACCTCTCCTCCCCGGCGAGTTTTGATGCCGAGATTGGCGCCGCCAGCGCAACGCAGTCCAACCACCCTACCGGCCAATCCTGGTATGAATTTGATCGGCTCGGGATGCTCTTTCGATCCCCCATGGTCTCCGACCTATATATGACGGGAGCAAGTCGGAATTTCTCTCAAAAGTAGTCGAAAAAACCTAGGTTTTGGGTCGTGACGTTTTCCAGCGAGTTGGCCAACGAAATAGGTAAGGTTCGAATCGTCTTGATCTATGGATTGTGTTTCTGTGTGAGAAATTTTGGTCGCAGGTGTACGTCGTTGGAATTGAACCGATTCCGATCGGTTAGCTTCGGCAATTTTGGCCGGTAAAGGGAGAGGGGTTTTGCTCCCCTTACTGTTGCGAGACGATTAGGACTGGTCTCGAGCTTCGCCATGGCTCGACGGTAGAGATCGGAGTCAGATTTAATTTTCAGGCTAGATTTCAACTAAATTGAGGTGTTTTTTATTCGAATTGGACATGGTAGTAGACGAAATTTGTGTTGTTAGGTAGATTTTGAGTAGGTTGGGCTGTGGTCCGCCTGAAAAAGTCACCGGTGACGTTGCGCCACCCCCGGCGGCGTTCCGGTGGAGGATTTTCGGCATAGATTTTGTATCATTTTTCTCGTAATTGTGTACCGATTATGATGAAGAGGTTATTGAATTGATTTGGATAGATATGGTTGATTAAGTCGTGTGATTAATCAGGTAATAATTAAACGATTTAATGATTTTAATGAACGATTGAGTTGAACGTTGATTCGACATCTGGTCGCGTAACGTTCGAATTTTGTATTGTGACTTTAAAAATAATTAAAGGTTTAGAATATATAATTAGGTTAATATGGCTAAATTGGTATGAGTTTGAGGTAGAGAGATCGATAAGTATCAATCTTCTTAATAAACACTTAAACGAAAAGATTTTGTCTTCTAGACGAATACGGTCAATTGGTATGAGAGAGAAAGATCAGAAAAAAAATTAAATAACATAAATAAAAAAATTACGATTAAATTCACCCATGATGTCCAGATATATCAGAAAACATCAAAGTAATATCCAAATGGTAAAATGACGAATGTATTCCTTTAATTTAAAAACAGTAACTGTCATATCAGCAACATGGAGACCAAGATCTCAGTCGATCCGGACATCTCTTAGATAACGTTTTAAATTTTCAAGTATCACTTTGATCATATTTTAAATTTAGACATCACTTTAATATTTTCGGACATGGTCGTAGAAACGAGAAACTCACGACTAAAAACAAACGAGAAGGAATGTAGAGAGAGGCGGTTTGGCGTCGAGGTGTCGAGTTGAGTGTGACGATAATACGTGGCAGCGTTCTGGGTCTCGCTCGGTGTGTTCTCTCCTCCTGTATGTAATTGTAACTAATTAAGCTAGAAAAACTTGCCGCCGTGAAGAGCAGAATGAATCTCTATCTGATGGGTTCCCGGCCTCCGCTACAGTGAAATTAACTATCTGCGGCCACCAGTCCCACAATGAGGAGGAATGTCTTCGCCACTGTCAAGCGTCTCCGCCCTGCTGCTGCCACTCTGCTCTCCCAAAGTAGCTAACTTTAACGCTTTCTTTCTTACTTTCTAGTCGTATTATCCATTCATCTATATGTTTCTCTCAATGGATTCATATATATGCCATCTCTTATTAATTCATCCAATTTTCTGTTTGCTTATCTACAATCCCAAATACAATAGCTACGCAGACAACATTTGATTAGGTTATACCAACGACATTGATATTGATTTAGCTTCTTGTTGTACTCTTCTGCTTACTATGGAGAAAATTGGGTGCAGCTCTACGCCATGAAACACATATGGAAACCATACTACAGAAAAGCATACCTCTTGTATGCCACAAGGATATTGAAAGTGGATGGAAACCAGGCAGTAGCTCATCATATTTCTTGTTACAACGACATTCGTAAGTGTATTAACTGTTCTTTGTTCACTTTTCCGTGTTATCATTTGCGTAATGTTGGTTTTCTGCTTTTATGCAGCTTTTCCACTGGCTTCACCAGTGTACATGGTGAGAGTCCTTCTGCGGAGTATGCAAAGTTGAGGAAAGAGTCACTAGAAAGTGAATTTGGACATGCTCTTGGAGCTAACCGCTCCAAAAGTTTTTCTGCTGCCTATCGTTTTGGTCCATTTTTGGCTTTGTATAGAGCAGCTATTATTTCATTTCATGTCTTGAAGCTAACATTCTGGCAAGTCTTTGTTCAAGACATAAGAAAACGTGCTGTCAAGGTAATTGACCTACATACTCTACTGTTGCACATATGTTGTTATCCCCACAATTCTCATCTTTGTTTATTTAGAAACATCCCAAAATAGTCCAGTTGCTTGATGAACATACTAATAATTTTAGTATTTATACTTCTGTCATTTCAAGTTAAGTATGAATTTTACTAATGAGTCATTGACTACTTTCCAGCATATGGGATAATTTAGATAATTGTTTGACTTGGTGCGCATGTGTGTGTGTGTGCGTTCGCGTGTGTGCGTGAAACCTTTTATGTTAGACATCGCACTTTCTGAATTATAGAGAAACTTTAATATCATCTACTTATTGCAGTTTCGTGAAACTCTCATCCGCTTAGGACCTTTCTATGTCAAGGCAAGTATTTTTCTTCATTGTCACTACCATTTACTCTACCGATGAGCAACTCTTCTATGCTCTGTAATCATTGTGCAATGACAAGATGTAACTAATTAACCCAATCATGTTTGAAATACAGCTTGGTCAGGCTCTGAGCACCAGACCAGATATACTTCCAACTGTATACTGCCAGGAGCTTGTTAAGTTACAGGTTACTAGTTTTTTTTTTTTCTCTCTTCGTTTTTTCACATGAGCTCCCTTTGCTAGCAGCCATTTCATTATACGCTTTTACCAAGATAGAATTCCTTACTTTTTCTTATCAATTATGGACCTTGTGTTGCAGGATCAAATACCCCCATTTCCAACACATGTAGCAATTAAATCTATCGAATCCCAGCTTGGAGTGCCCATTTCAGAAATTTTTGTTGATATCAGCCCTGAGCCTATAGCAGCTGCATCCCTAGGGCAGGTCTATAAAGGTGAGAGAACTATTTTCAATGGTCATATGCTTAATTCTATGGATGTTGGAGTCTCCTAGAGGATGTTTTAAAAAAGTGTTGCTGAACAGTTTGTTCCGTTGTTCAAGTTTGCAGCTCACCTGCACTCTGGGGAGCTGGTAGCTGTTAAAGTACAAAGGCCCGGCATGTCCCTTACATTGACCCTTGATGCCTTATTATTCCATATGATTGGTGGCCAACTAAAGAGATTCGCCAAAGCCCGCAAAGATCTACTAGTTGCAGTGAATGAGATGGTGAGTGCTGGATTTTATGTGGCTTAGATTTTGTCATGTCTTTACATGTGTCTATGAATCTAGAGTGTAGTAGGTGTGGGATTTCATGTGCTCATGGCTTCGTCATAAACATAACACTTATATGTTAATTTGTTTCATTCCTTTGTATTTTCATTTTGGTTTATTTGTTTGATTTAGTGAGTATGCCTGAATTTGAAGGTAGTATATGGTCTTTCTTAATGAACAGGTGAGGCACATGTTTGATGAAATTGATTACATCCTAGAGGCAAAAAATGCTGAACGTTTCGCTTCTCTCTATGCTTCACATCCGCGTAAGTTTCCTCAAGGCGTAACAAGCACAATGCGTTGACTAGATGCAAAAGTGGTTTTATGATGCTGTGCATGCTTTGTCCTATATAATTCTCTCCACTGTTGATTATAGGATTGTTTGCTTGTTGCGGGTCTTCTGTTAACATAATAACATTCTGGAGTGACTTTGTTTTAAGGATTTTTTTCTCAGAATCATGTACCTATTGGTCATGTCCTGGGATTTGTCCTTCTATAATACATGTCATGATTTGCATTATATTTGAGAATGCTGATTTTTATGGATTACCCCTGGAGGAACACTACTAAATAATTACATGGTCTTGATAAGAAGCTTTAGGAATTCCATATTTATGATTTAACATATTGGTGCTTTTGTGACATCTTATGATAGATATCATGTATACCAAATGTTAGCTCATATGTAAGAATTGTTTTTATAGGAGAACTCATCACATTGTGTGATTCGTGTATTTTATGCCAAAGAAGCTCTTATAACAGTGACTTCTTTCTGATTGACAGGTGAAGGGGAAAATGGTAATCCTGAACCTGTCACTGGGAAAGCTCGTAGACATAAAGAGGTCAACTGTATAAAAGTTCCCAAAATTTATTGGAACCTTACACGTAGGGCTGTGCTTACAATGGAGTGGATAGATGGGATAAAGCTTACAGATGAAATTGGCCTAAAGACAGCCTTTCTGAATAGAAAAGAACTCATTGACCAGGTACTTGGAATGAGACGTTCCATTTTCTCCTGCAATGGCCACTTGTAGGGATTTGTATTTCCAGATTCGGCATCACAGAAATATGAAGTAAAGTAATAGGGCAGTAGAATTCCTATGTTAAACCATTGGCACATTTAGATCTGATGTCGTTTGATAAATAGGTGAGTTATATAAAGTCAAAGAGCCAACTAGTGGGCTGGGTAGAGGTTTGCGTCATGAAAGAGTTCTCTTAGATGCTCCTGCTCCAACTTGTGATCAATATGAGTTTGCATGTATATATTTTTAATACCACTGGTAATTTGGCTCTCGAGAAATTTACCTTTTATTTTTCTATTCTTCTAGGGTTTACACTGTTCTCTGAGACAATTACTTGAGGTGGGATTTTTCCATGCTGACCCACATCCTGGAAATCTTGTCGCCACCGATAGTGGTGCTCTTGCATATTTTGATTTTGGAATGATGGGTGATATTCCTCGACATTATCGTGTGGGGCTTATTCAAGTGGTAAGAATGGTTTATTCTTTCAAAAATCAGGTTCGAGTTTAGATTATTGTCGTGATTTCACTGCAAGTATTTCATCAAGTTGTGTGTATGATATTGCTATATTTATATGTTGGATGACTGATATGTTCAATTGTCTTTCTTACAGCTTGTTCACTTTGTTAATCGAGACGCTATGGGTTTGGCAAATGATTTTCTTTCATTGGGATTTATCCCTGAAGAGGTTGATATACAACCGGTTGCAGATGCATTAAAAGCATCCTTTAGTGACCGGAGCAGACAATCTCAAGATTTTCAGGTTGTTGATTCTGCCTTTTACATGTTCATGTCGAGTAGACTTTTGGCTGTCTGATTGATTTGATTATTGTTTTATATATATCTAGATGGGTTTAATTGATTGCCACGGCCCACTAGTATTATGTGAACTCTATGTACTTGAAAACTCATATTGAACTAGTGTATTGATAATGGTAATAATATTAGGTATGTTTGGCACCACTTATATGGTTGGACATGATAACATAAAAATGCGCTATCATGGTTTGGAATTGAGTATATGCAGTAGAAACGTTTGCTTGTGTGTTGGTTCTGCACCAAAAACTTTATTTTGTGGGGAAATGTCCTCTTCAGTGGCTTCTTCCTTTGTCTCTGAATGTTTGGCACTCATGCATTGGATTGCAGGGAATAATGGACCAACTGTACGTTGTCATGTATGAATTCAACTTCTCTCTTCCTCCAGACTATGCCCTGGTAATAAGGGCTCTGGGATCACTAGAAGGCACGGCCAAAGTTCTAGATCCTGGTTTTAAAGTTGTTGAGAGTGCATATCCTTTTGTGATAGGTAGACTTTTGGCTGACCCAAATCCTGATATGAGAAAAATCTTAAGAGAACTTCTCATACGCAATGATGGATCCATAAGGTGGAATAGGCTGGAACGCCTGGTAGGTTGTTTATGCTCTCAATTCCCTTTATATTTGCTGCAAATTAGAAGTCTACAGTTGTATGTACATAACTATATAACTACGTGACTATCATAGGTTTTCATCTGGGGAGTTCAAACATAGTAGTGCATCAAAGTTTTGAGTGTTGTTGTACTTGATTACTGTAGAGTTAAACCCCAAATTATTGATCTGCTTGTTTTGGCCAAAATGACTTGGTTTGAATTTCATACCAAGCGGTTCACCAAAATCTGAACACACAATTTTTTTGAAGTTGGTTATATTCTTAGATTATGTAGATCCTAAACCCGATTCTGATTAGGCATTTACATCTTGTTCCAGGTTGCAGCAATATCTGAACAGGCTTCTGAGTCTGTTCAAGACACCCCTCATTTGGGTGAGAGTACTCCTGACCCCTTGAGAAGGAAATCATTTGAGATGCATGCTGTTGTCGCCGCCACTGAAGATCTTGTGCACTTTATTCTCTCTGAAAAGGGTCAACGAGTACGTGTATACCTTGTTCGGGATATAATTGGTGCAGCTGATGTTTTTTTTCAGGATAAAGTTATTGGTTGCATATTCAATCAGAATCCCGAAGGCAGTGAAACACTCGACTCAGAGGTTGGCTCACTTCTTATGAAATTTATCACTATGACTAATATTAACCTCCAAAGTAGCTTCAGTAGCAAGTCCAAACTAAAGTAACTCAAGTTTGTAAGCTATGTTCATAAGTGGCACTCAATTTTTCGGGGAGGAAAATGCTCGAGATTTATAGCCTATTACCACTTCAAATAATATGCTTTGTTTTATCACACCAAATTTTCATGTACTACTGATCTAATATATGTGCTATTTTACTGATTGTACAGGGACATACCATGGTCATGCGGGTGGTAAATGGGTTTCAGTATCTTAGTCAAGCTATAAAATTAGCCCCACAAGTGTGGATGGCAATGCTTCTACGCCTGGCACTAACACCAGAGGTTCATAGGTTTACGTTAGACATCTTTTCAACGCTAGTCATTCATTTTAGCGGGAAAGCCCCGGAAACAACCTTTGTTTATCTCTCCAGACTAATGCAAAAGTTG
Organism: Geum urbanum; assembly: GCA_946800695.1. Taxonomy (NCBI): domain Eukaryota; kingdom Viridiplantae; phylum Streptophyta; class Magnoliopsida; order Rosales; family Rosaceae; genus Geum; species Geum urbanum. Next base: position 127,265 of record OX326998.1, on the reverse strand, counting down.
GTTGAGAAAGAGCATCCATTTTGACTCGTAACATGAGTAATAGGAAAATTTTGTTTAGCCAAGTGTTGAGCTCATTATACTGCTTTTATCACTGCATTCTGTATAGTGTACACCATGTACAAATGAAAGGGTAGCAGACACCTGAGTTTTAATGTTGTAGTTCTCGCCAGAGTACTTTGCTCCTTTTCTTTATTGGCACGTGTGAATTGATACGCGAAGTTTTATCTAGTATGGACTGTATGAGCATAGTTTGGGCTTGAATGATGAGATCATGGTAGTCTGCACCATTTTTGGGTACTTGCATAATTCTAATTATCCTTCATTGACTGGGTCTCGGCTCTCTACGCATGACTCGCTCCGCGCCACCACTTTTAGTACGAACCGAACAAACACTGCCATAACCAAAAGAGGTAAAAAAAAAAAAACACCGATAGCCAAATTGTCATGAGACTTGATGAGAAGAGAGCAATGCCACCTGGGTTAGAACAACCTTCCATCTTAAGGCTTTTCGGCTTTTCATAATCTAAACTCCGATGCCAGAAGTTGGGGAGAGAGAGCGAGATCGTCTGGGTAGGAGAGAGAGACTGAACTCACTGAAGTAACGGAGACCAAATGCTCCCGCACGCATCGCACGCTCCAAAAATTGTGACCAAACGCCCTCCGTTGCACTACAAACCCACCCACGCTTTATATATATAATATAATTTTCCTTTGATAAGAATCTCTCTCTCCATTTTCTTCTTAGTGTTGTGAGAGAGTTGAGACCGCCGTCACAGTCAAATCGGAGTGTGAGTGGAGAGAAAGCTGAGGAGGGTGAGGCAAGGACAAGGACTCTCGGTCTCGGACTCGGACTCGGACTCAGTCTTTCAGAGTTTTCGTCTGTTAGACCTGAGTAGTAGTGAGCCGCCATGAACATCTTCTTCTCTTCCTCCAATTTCTTCAAACCCATAACCAAAACCCTAAACCCCATTCCTCTCCTTCTCCTCCTCCACAACCTCACATCAACAAGACCCATGTCCAAATCCACCTCCATCCCCAAGAAAATGGACCGCGTCCGTGACCACGGCTTCGATAACTATATGGAAATCGAGAAGAAAACCCGCAAAGTCCTTAAATTCCAGGACCTAATTCTCTCCCAACCAAACCAAATCATCCAAACCACTCGCCTCGACATCCTCGCTCGCCGACTCGGCTTCAAGCAACACGAGGCCGCATCATTCATCCTCAAATTCCCACACGTCTTCGAAATCTATGAGCATCCAGTACAGCGCGTTCTCTACTGCCGCCTCACCCGAAAAGCCCATCTCCAAATCGACCAGGAGAAGCGGGCCCTCGAAGCCCAATTAGTTCCCGACGCAGTCACCCGCCTCAGAAAACTCGTCACGATGTCCAACACGGGTCGGATAAGGCTCGAGCATGTACGAATTGCCAGGTATGAATTCGGGCTTCCCGATGATTTCGAGCACTCGGTTGTTTTAAAGCACCCTGAATATTTCAGACTTTTTGATGCTGATGAGACTAGGAGTAAGTATATTGAGATAGTTGATAAGGACCCTAGTTTAGCTGTGTGTGCTATCGAAAAGCTGAGGGAGATTGAGTATAGGGAGAAAGGGATTGATGCCGAGGATATAAGGTTTTCGTTCATTGTGAATTTTCCTCCAGGGTTTAAGATAGGGAAGTATTTTCGGATTGCAATGTGGAAATGGCAACGTGTGCCGTATTGGAGTCCGTATGAGGATGTTTCGAGTTATGATATGAGGTCGCTAGAGGCACAGAAGAGGATGGAGAAGAGGGCGGTGGCGGTGATTCACGAGCTGTTGAATTTGACTGTCGAGAAGAAGATTACGTTGGAGAGGATTGCACACTTTAGAATGGCGATGAATCTGCCAAACAAGTTGAAGGAGTTTCTGCTCCAGCATCAGGGGATATTCTACATTTCGACTAGAGGGAATCATGGGAAGCTTCACACGGTGTTTCTGAGGGAGGCTTATAGGAAGGGGGAGTTGATTGAGCCAAATGACTTGTATTTAGCGAGGAGGAAGTTGGCTGAGTTGGTGTTGATGAGTCCAAGGAAGGTGAAAATGGATAGTGAGTTGGTCAGTTACCATAGAGATTGGGGAGATGAGGAGAGGGGATTTATTGGTAGAGGCCGTGTTCAGAATGTTTTTGAAGACTTTGGTGGAGGCGATGATGATAGGCAGGGGAGGGACTCTCGTGTGGGCAGTGATTATGATTCCATGATAAGGAATGAGGGCTGTCAAAGTAGCACAATCCATATTGATGAGAGTCAATCCAGGAAGAGGAGCTGCAAACTCTTCGCGAGTGATGCCTTTGCTAAAACCATCAATAGGCACCCCAACTGGCGTGCAGTATATCAACGATAGATCTGCACACGGCCAGCTTGCAGTTGAAGCTATGGATGAATTAATTAGGATGATGGCTCAAGAGGATGCTCCTCTCTGGATTAAGAGATTTGGCGGTGGAAGTGAAACATTGACCGTCACGCTGTACAGGACATTTTCTTGTTTAAGTACTAGACCGAATGGCTTTGTAACGGATGCTTCAAGGGACACTAGTATGGTGATCATAGACAGCTCGGCTCTTGTAGAGACTATGATGGATGCGGTATGCTATTTTGCTTTTTGTTTCTCTGAACTTTAACTGGTAGATATAGATTAAGATGATGCCTGTGGCACAATCTGATGTGGAGTCTGGCTGTATGAATTTAGCTAATGGTTTCTTTTTTTAAAAGCAGAATCGGTGGGCAGACATGTTTCCTACTCTGGTTGCTAGAGCCTCCACTATCGGCATGCTTGCCAGTGGCATGAATGGAACCAGAAATAATACACTTCAAGTGGTGAGGCTTTCTTTCCTTTTGTCACTTATTTCTGACTTTACTTGTTAGATTGTATCATTGGAACTCAGGGAGACTTTATTTTGTAGATGCACGCCGAGCTCCAAGTGCTTTCCCCGTTGGTTCCGGTCCGTCCACTGAAGTTCCTCCGTCTATCCAAGCAGCATGCAGAGGGTGTGTGGGCTGTGGTTGATGTCTCCATTGACATCGGTCAAGACTCTTTGGAAGCAAATTTATTTGCAAACTGCCGGAGACTTCCTTCTGGCTTCATTGTGCAGGATATGCCCAATGGTTACTTCAAGGTAAATGTTAATGGTTATTTTTTAGAATTTAACTTAGTTTCATGGTCTGTATGATGCCTATAAATCGTCTCTTGTTGGTAACATTTCCAATATTATGTTTTCAATGAGGTAGTTGAACTGCATAAAATTGGTTTGTTGAGGTGAAACTATTGGCTATTAATCGCCGTAGTCCTAGCTTAACTTGACTTTTACTTCCTTTGATGGGCTGGTCCTATTGTAATGTAATGTGCACCTAAAAATCTGCATTCTTTATTGTTCTTTACTGAAGAAGATGCTTCCTGAATTTTGAGATGATGAAATCAAGGATGCTCATAGTTTAATTCCAGCCTTAATTAAACTGAATATACACATCCAACTTACGTGTAGGTGAATGTGAAATTCAACCTTGGAATTTTCAATATTCAGACATAAACTATATATTTGATGCTTCTATTCCTATCCCTTTCCTGTCTCTCTTAATGTGTTCTTTACTGTGCACGAGACTAAATGCCCCGGATCCCGTCTTTTACTGTTGCAGATTGAACTCCATGTAATGTGATTATTGAATTATCTGTACGTTTGAATTAAGACAGTGTTTGGTTTCTCTACAGTCCTGGATTTTGTCTTCCTCTCTTCTATCTTTTCCACAAGCTTGTTTTTGGTGCAATCTCAGTTTAATATAGTCTTCAAACCTGATGTCAACTCATCTCTAGGTGTTATTGTCCCCACTCTAATTTTCTTTATTAGATGCTTCCTCTCTTTTTTGCATGCACATGGTGATCATTGTTTAGCTTGGTTATCCTTTGACTTTGAGAAAAGGAAAACTGATATGTCACTGTGGTAAGGTGAGCCAGCTGGCTACTAAATGTTAAGAAAGAAGTATGTTAAGCTTCCACTTCCGGTCGATAGAAAGTATGTTAATAGAGAGCACATGTTCTTGTAGTAGCTATTTTTAGTGATATTTATCACCATTCTTCATTTGGTTCTTTTAGATTTTCCTCTTTAGTGGACACAAGCTTGTGTGTGTATATATATATATCTGAAAGTTGCGTTCACCAGCTATTGCGGCCATTACTTCGTTCCGTTATGGCCTTTGGTGCACAGAGGTGGCTTGCCACTCTTCAAAGGGAATGTGAGTCACTGGCGCTCATCATGTCCTCTACCAACAGTACTGAAGTTTCCAGAGGTAAACTCCATTAGTGCCCATTGCTAGATTATTTGTAATGTTTGATATGTCATAATGAATGTATACTACATGTTGCTCCAGCAGGTTTAAGTATGAATACTAAAAAAAGCATGCTGAGGCTTGCTCAGCGTATGATGACAAGCTTCTGTACTGGAGTTTCTGGCTCATCAGTGTGTCAGTGGGACACTGTGTTGATGATGTTAGTGACACCGTGAGAGTTATGGTCCGTCCCAGTTCAGAAATTGGTGAGCCATCTGGCTTTGTATTGAGTGCTGCAACAACTGTTTTTATGCCACTGTCAAGGTCAACGCTGTTTGATTTCTTACGAGACTGGCAATTAAGGGGGCAGTGGGACATTTTGGTCAGTTGCCGTACACTGCAAGCCATGGTTCAGATTGACAAGGATCACAGAGGTGGCAACAATATTTCTCTCCTTGATGCCAAGGTGAACATTAAATTACTGTTTAATTTTGTTCTATGCTATTTCACCACATCTGTTCATGAATACGTTATCTTGTAATTTCAGGGTATTGATGCCAATAACAATGATAGCATGCTCGTGTTCCAAGAGACTAGGACAGATGCTTCAGGGTCGGTAATTGTGTATGCACCTATAACTTCAACGAGTTAAACATTAATGATGAGCGTTGTGTGTGACGGGGGCGATTCAACCTATGTAGAACTCTTGCCATCAGGATTTGCAATCCTGCCTTGTGGAAATGCAGAAGGAAATGGCGGTGATGATGGTGGATGCCTGCTGACAGTTGGGTTCCAAATTGTGGGTGATAGTGGTGAAACAACATCCAAGCTTACCATGCAATCGGTTAGTTGTTGATCTCATCACCTCCACCATTCAGAAGATCAAAGCAGCCCTTCAAATAAGTGACGGCCCTTGAATTCTTGAAATACATGATAATGGTGACTGCTTTGCATAGTTTTTAAAGTTTAAATACCTTGTCTTTTATCTTTTGGTTTTTGAGAACAAGAATGTACTCGGGAGAAATAGAAAGGGAGCTGAATGTAAAAAGCCTTTGCATTCAAGGGTTTTGAGTCAAGAACGAACCGCATTTGAAGAAATGTTTTGTGCTGATCGAATGCTGAAACAGTTAGTTAATAGGGAAGAGCTAGCAAAGGTCTGGTTTTAAGCTTCAAGGCAACAATGGTTCGGGTATTGACTCAATGGACCTGCTGCAATGTGCTATTGCGTTTGTTGGTTGTACCATGCTGATACTATCATGTCATGTGTTTAGAACTTTAGATTATGTTCAAACTGTTTGTTTAGGTATGCATGCCTCAAGTTTAGTTTATGTACTGGCCTAGACAATGTACGTACTAACCAAGATTCAAGATAGTATCTAAGCAAACAGCTCATCTTCATTGTAGTAAGTACCATATATAGGGAAAACAACTTATGTGTTTCAAAATTCAAAGTAGTATAAAGTGAATTTAGAGTAGAACAATAGTACCACCACATCTACAAGAAATAGCTTATTACATTAATCCAAGATCAAGTATGTTAGAAGGGGACGTAGTGCCTTACTCCTCATGAATAAGCTAAAAAGTTGGCGTAATCCAAATCGAGGATCGCATGTTCTTCTTCATTAAGGTCTTGGCACACTTGCTAGGAAATGAGAACAACTTGAGAGTTTCCAAGTTTTGTAAATACCAAAACCATCAAGTCGGACTTTCTTATATCCACGCTCAAGATCATGAAGGAAGTATATGCAATTTGGTAAACATCCCGGAAATTTGGAGGCCTCGACTGCTACTGAACAGCTATCACCCACAAATATGGCTACACCACCTAAGCTTGTCTTCTCCTTACACTCAAACGTTTCCAATTCCAATGCGAAAATGCGGAACTTCTTCGTCTTTCGTTTATCAGTAATTTTACTAAATTCAACCATCTTATGGATGACCAACAATTCCTTCTCATAATTTGAATGTACAATATGCATCTTGTAGTCCAGACCTCTAATTCTAATTCGTTCAGCACACGCAACGAGCTCTATATCCGAATTGAAGTGACTAGTAACATTAAAGGATACAAGTTTGCCCCAAGAACATACTCCATAGAATTTATCTGGAGCATATACAACTTCCTGAAACAAAGTCTGTTTGGCTTCGATTTTTCTCCAATCAGGTCGTTGCGAGTAGAGTGATCGCAAACTATCTCTTTTCCTTTCCGCAGTTATTGTTGTGCTGTATGCGAGGCATGCCACTACCGAGGGCAGAATGTAGTAGTGTAGTGCGCGCGTGATATCTGCGTCTTTTCAAGTGATTGGAGTGGGGAGAACACCAACCCCACTCGTTGAGTTCCACTTGTCTTGATACAAGATGTAGGCTTTGTGTCTCTCTGCTTGAGCCACAAAGAATCGATACTTCACACTTAAGGGCAAGTACAAAGCAGAGCAATCCTTAGGACGAAGTGTTGAGTACACAGGATAGTGTGTCTCTCTGCTTGAGCCACGGGGATTCGATACTTCACACTTGAGGGCAAGTATAAAGCAGGGCAATTCCTGAGGATGAAGTGTCGAGAACACCGAATAGTGTGACACCGTAGATCTTAAGAATCCCCACGCTCTATCGGGTGGCCTGGACTCCGCTGACTTCCGTTGTTGTAGCTCGAGTGAATCTTCGAATTTGCTCTGTCGGGTGGCGTAGATCCTGAATTCGCTGTTGCCGATTGGTTAGCTTGAGAGAACCTTCAAATCCCCACGCTCTGTCGGGTGGCCTAGATCTTGAGTTCACTGGTTGCTAGTTTACTCGGGGTGGGTAGATTTGCTGGTGCGCAAATTGTGTATGTGTGTTGATGTCTTCAAATCTGCTCCGCTTCGTCTATTTATGATAGTATGAACTTAACTTCTCCTCGCTTGATAAGGTAGTCGTTGTTAATTGGGAATGATATCTAACCTTCTAGATTTCCTAGACTGTCCAGAAATCTTATAGATTTCTTTCTAGATTAGCAGCCCCTCGCTGAGCCATTTTGTGACTGGCCCATTAGTTCTCCGAGGCCCAAAAGCATCATAATAAATGTTTAGTTTATTTTAGGGCTAAACAAAGCCTGACCATGTTCTCCTCCGGTCATGTGAGTCCATGTTGTATCTTTGTTAACTCTAATAAAAGCTAACCGGCAAAGCTCCTCGTAAGTGACTACAACGATGCAATTATCAGGATCTAAAATTGGGTCTGGTGAAATTGGAGCATGGGTGAGATAAAACTCATATTTCCTGCCCCAAAACTTTTTGCTACTGCTAGTTGGGGGAGTCATTTTGGCTTGTTGTCTTCGAGTATTTATATCCGCACCACAATTTCATGACTTACAAACAACACCAAACCGCAGATAATCTGATGGTGACTGTACTTTTTGTAAAGCCGAATCTAGGATGTTTTATGACAAGCTTTCCCAATCTGGATACATAATTTTAAAACCTTTTGTACTCTGCTAAGTTGTTCTCGGATATAGACGACTGGTCTGGATGTGTATATCCCCCACATTACAACTTGTACGTGTAGTAGCTCTTCGGTTTATCCGTTCTTCTATTTATATAGTTCTGCTATCTGTCTCAGTGCATCAAAGGACTAGGAAGCTAGTCTCCAATATCAATTGGGAAAGGACACAATAACCTATTTCCCAATTACAATATGAAAGAAAAAAGTGTTGGAATATATTGTGATTGGCAAATGTAAAAAGCCACGCGTCTAGTATGTTTATTACATGCAACTGATGCAAGTGTAATACTAAGCCACGTCTCCCAATCAGTGGCGGCCCTGAGTATAGGTCAGAGGGCATGGGCCTAGAGTTCTCAAATTTTGAGGCCCCCAAATTCTAATTTTTTTATTTATTTATATGTAAAAAAAAAAGAGACGTGATTGTTGCACGGATACACAAACAATCCCGTACTGTACGCAAGTGACCTAGCTTTTGAGTTTTGAGTTTTGACCTTGCCTTCTTAAACTTCTCTGCTAGTCCTCCACTCCTCCACCATTGACGATTAATAACTCTAACTATTTCTCCCGAGTCTTTCATCTTTGATTCCTCTCCATTCTTTTGTAACTCAATTTTCAGGTAATTTTTCAATCTCAATATTTTTCAATCTTTCTAATTTATATCGTTGGAACTACTTAATTTATGTTATGATGTTCATGAATTATGACAGTATGACTGATAACATTATATTCTACGAATTAAAAAATTTAGAATTAGATACATACACAATACAATGATTCGGCATTGAGTGATCATTTATTTGTTGATGTGTTGATTGCAATCTTTAAAATTATGTAGATTGATAGTTTGATACTTCTGTAGTATGGCTCCTATTAAAAAGTATGCTTCTAGAGCAAAAAAATTAAAAGAGAGGAAGAGAAGATAAGCTCTAGCAACGCTTCAAGCAGGTTCTCTCGATAAATTTTTCAGTAAACAAGGAGAGACTTCAACAAGTACAGTGGTAAATGAGGAACATGAAAATACGAATGATGTTGATTTTGGGATACAGGGCCAATATGGGGCTGACAGTGGATTGAATGAGGAACATGAGAATGATGTTGATGGTAATATGCTGGGACAACATGGTGCTGACAATGGACTGAATGAGGGACATGATCATGAGAGTGAGGAAGCTATGAATGTTAATGAACTGGAAGAGACAATTCAACTTGAAGATGAAGAAAATCAACATTTGAATGAGGGAATTGAAATTGATGAGCAGAATAATCAACCTACCAAAGAAACATGTGAAGAATTTGTTTATGCCTTTGATGTTGATGATCCGGCAAATTGAGACAAGATAAAAACCAATGTCAGAGAGTTCTTAGCTGAAAGAGGCCCTAAACGAGACAATGAAATTACTTATCCTACAGATGATTCAGGTAGACACTTCAGCTCCTCATATTACAATCGTATCTTACCAAATGGAGAAAAAGAAGATCGTCGATGGTTAATTTACTCTACTTCCATACACAAAGTATATTGTTTTTGTTGTAAGCTGTTTAAGCAAGATCATAATAAGCACCTCATAGGTCAGTTTGGAAATGATGAAGTGAAAGTTTGGAAAAATTTAGGTGCACGACTTACAACTCATGAAAATAGTAGTTATCACATTGCTTGCTTTACTAGTTGGATTGAGTTGGAACAAAGAATGAAACAATTGACCATGTTGTGGAAGAACAAATAGACAAAGAGAGAGAGCATTGGAAGAAAGTATTAGCAAGGACATTGGCTATTGTGAAGAGACTTGCAAAGAAAATTTTGACATTCCGTGGAGAAAATTAGAAGTTGTATCAAGAAAACAATGGAAACTTTTTACAGATTATTGAGATGATTGCAAAATTTGATTCAGTGATGGATGAGCATGTTCGACGTGTTATGAAAAAAGAGATTCATTACAATTACTTAAGCCACAAGATCCAAAATGAAATGATTCAAATGTTAGAAAGTGAGGTGAGAAGTTCCATTGTTGCAAAAATCAAAGAATCAAAGTATTTTTCTGTTATACTTGATTGTACCCCTGATACTAGTCACGATGATCAAATGACTCTTGTAGTGCGATGTGTTAATGTTTCTGCATCTCCTATTGTTGTAGAAGAATCTTTTCTGAGATTTCTAAAAGTGCATGACACATCAGGACTTGGACTTTTTAAAGAGCTTACAGCTGTATTAGACTCTCTTGAGCTTGATCTCAATGATATAAGAGGATAAGGATACGACAATGGAGCTAATATATATGAGAGAAATACACAAACGGGTGCAGAAAAGACTACTTGAGGTAAATCCTAGAGCTTCATATACTCCATGTTGTTCTCATAGTCTTAATCTTGCAATCTGTGATATGGCCTCTTGTTGTGAGAAAAGATATGGCCTCTTGTTGTGAGAAAACTGATTCTTTTTTTGGAGCAATACAAAGAATATATTCATTTTTTTTGTCTTCTACAAAAAAATGGAAAGTCTTTAGTGATCATGTGATTGGCGTAACCATTAAGCCATTGTCTGAAACTCATTGGGAAAGTCGTTTTGATAGTGTAAAAGTAATCAAGTTTCAAGCTCTACAAATAAGAGATGCTTTAGCTCACATGAAGAAATTTGGTGATGATTCTAAAACAAGGAGTGAAGCTGGTGCCTTGATAAAACATGAAATAGAGAATTTTGAGTTCCTCTTTGGCATGATTATTTGGTATGAACTATTGGATCATATTAACCTTGTAAGTAAAATTCTTCAAACTGAAGACATGCACATTGATCATGCTATCAGTGAATTAGGAAGGCTTATGTCATGGTTAGAGAAATACCGAGAAACTGGTTTTGAGGATTCTTCGATCGAAGCTCGAGAGATTGCAAATAAGATGAAAGTTAAAGATGCATTTCTTGAAAAAATAATCAGTAGGCCAAGGAGATGGTTTGATGACGATGATGACAATGATATTGAAGATGTGACACATTCATCTATGGAATCATTCAAGATTAATTACTTCTTATATATTATTGATCAAGCTCTTTCTTCACAGTAGGTTTGAACAATTTTAGAAATATCAAACAGATTTTGGGCTCTTGTTTGATTTGAAGGGTTTGAGCTGATAAAACGAGTTTTATGAGTTTTTGTTTGAATCTTGAAAATTTACTGAAGCACGGTCAAGTTTCAGACATTGAAGGATATGATTTGTTTTCATACTAAATCGCTTAAGGGAAGCTATACCATAGCAAATAAAAAGAGCAGTTGAAGTGTTGAACTATATGAAAGATTTCAAGGCTTGTTATCCGAATGCTTGGATCATTTACAGAATTCTTCTAACAATTCCAATTACTGTTGGCTCTGCTGAAAGAACATTTTTAAAGCTGAAATTGATCAAGTCTTATCTTCGTTCAACCATGTCACAAGAAAGATTGAATGATTTGGCTTTGTTATCAATTGAAAAGAATCTTGTTGACAAGCTTGAATATGAGAGCTTAATCAATATTTTTGCTTCAAAAAATGCAAGAAGAGTGATGTTTGAGTAGTATTAAACTACTGATTAATCAAGATAATTTTTTATTTCCATTTATTGGCTGTGTTTCATATTTCCTTTAGACTTAATTTTACTATGTATTATAATTTGATTTCCTGTTATACTTGTTTACAGATAGGTGAAGGTACTCAAATGCAGCACTACAGTTGTATATGTCTGTAGAATTTTGTTTTGAATCAGCAAAGTTAGATTGTTGTACCAATGTAATTTTTTTCTTTTTGGTGGAAGTACAATTGTTTGCGTTGATGAGCAAATTAAGTTAATAACTTGTATTTTGCTTTATTCGTACTGATTTTGCTTTATTAAAGTGTTGGCTTAAGCCTTATTTTTCATATGTTACTCATATGAGCCCCAATTTTTGGTCGCCTAGAGCCCCCTGAAAGTCAGGGCCGGCTGTGACGACCCGAACCAGAATCTGATGCATATTCGACACGATTCTCGAGATTGAGTTTAGTCGCAGTTTATTGTCGTAATTGTGGTTTGCCGATTCGATTCGCGACTATGTTTTCGGTCGAGAATTTGAGTTGGGTGTCTTCACGGAAATTGTAGAGTACGTGATTTCGAGTTCGTGGGTGGTTCCGGAAGATTTTTCCGATAACCGAAGAATATTTTATGATTATTTGAAATTTCGGTATCCGACGAGTTTATCCGATTGTTTCGTGTTTATCCAAATCATTTCGTATATCCATTTCGAATCGTCGATCGACCCGAGGCACGAGTATAAATAGCGGAATAGTCGAGAATTAGTCGTAAAACACTATTGAACCGTTGACCGAACTTTGACTTTCCGAAAATAGTAAGTTGACATGTTTGACCGAAGAGGAAAGTTTCCTCTTTGAGCTGTGACGTCCGACGACCCATTTTTCGGCCACCTCCGACTTCGGCGAAGGTATGGTTCGATTCCTTTTTCAATTTCGAGTTGATTCATACTTGAGTTTGTCGAAATTGGTTAGGTTTTGGTTGGGTCCGAATTGGGGCCGATTCGGGTTGATCACCGTTAATAGTTTGGGTGGTTCCGGCGAGCCACGGTGGTGGTGGTGTTGGGGGTTCGACTCCTCTTGCCTCTCTGAATCTATTGGTGTGCATGATTTAGGCTGTAGTTAAGATTTTGGGGTGCTCCGATTAGGTTACCGGAAATTAATATTCCGATTAGTTTTGAGCTTGATTTGAGGGGGTTCTGTTCAGAATTGTGCTTAGGGGTAGAAGAGAAACTGATTCAGCTCATCGAGGCCATGAATTCTGGAGCTTCCCGCCGTGTGATTTCGCCGTTGACGGCGTGCCGGCGGCGGCGGCGGCGGTCAACGGTGGTCAACGGCGAGGGAAAAGTCAACTTTTCAGATTTCGACAATTTTAATGTCATTTTTCTCGTAATCGCGCCCTGGTCGTCGTCCAGAGGTTTTTGGGTCGATTTGATTAGCCGATTTTCAGTCGAGGTTTCGAGTGGGGGTTTCGGGATTTTCGTAATTCATTTTGTACTGCATTTCGTATTTCCGGGAACGGTTGGTTTCCGTGCATCAGTACAGCGTATTGGATTACGATATTGATCAGTTATGTTTTGTGAATGTTCAGGAGATCGAGATCGTGATCGTGCTTCTGGCGAGAGATCTTCCGCCGGTCCACGAGATTAGAGCGAGTGCGCGTTACGTGAGTTTGTGAGTGGACAATTTATTTTCACGGATTGATTGCGAGTCTTTTATTTATGATTTATGAACTTGAGCATGCAGCATGATTATGTTTATTATGAGCATGTGTTTTACGATCATACGGATATACTTATACGAATATACGTATACGAGTATACATATACTTATTTGTTGTTTCATGCATTTGCATCGAACTGTTTATGATGTGATTTACACAGAGTACAGTCTCAGTTACGTTGTTGTATCGATACACTTGCATCTCGGCTGATCCCCGATGGTAGGCCACTAGGAGGGGCAGTACCCCTACCTGACCGGCGAGGGGCAGTACCCCGGAACCGAGGCCTTTCTGGCTATGGATCACGTGGTAGTCAAGGACTCCGTGATTCCGACTGTACTAGCACGGATGTGTCCATGAGTGACCCCGTGTGATTTTCTTTGCATGCTCTGTGTACGAGTTGGAGTTAGAGTCTCCTCGTATACTATTGAATTGGTTTATTTATATTTAGACTCGCATATATCTTTATATCATATATTACTCGGTGAAAGACATTTATTTTCGTCCACTCACTCTAACGTGCTTATTGTCTTTCCCCTGGGCTTTTCGGTTTCCGTGCCCAGTTGCAGTTCAGGTTTGGTGTTTTCACGTCGCGGTTTGGAGGCTAGTGATCAGAGTTACCTGTGCTTTCCAGTAGGTTCTTGTTTCGCCTACTGATGTGTATATTGTATATGTTTTACTTTAGAGGTCGCTCTGATACATTCTGACACTTGTTTATACGGATTTTCTTGGATATATATATATATACATAGTACAGTTTGTTAACTGTTATTGATTATATTGATGTTGAGAAATCCGGATGGGATTGGTGCCCACGGTTTGGCTTTTGTGGCATAGGTTGAAGTGTTATTTCTGGGTGCAGGTTATGGTAATTCCACGCTAGTAACGAAACTCTGCCGAAATTTTGAAAATTTTTTGTTGGTTCGTATTTTCGAAAGAGTTTGGTTCCGATTTAGGTAACTGAATCGGGATTGGGTCCTTTCACCGGCCCTGCTCCCAATTACTCTTAAAATGTACTGCTCTGCTGAAATCGAAACACCAAAACCCATTTCATCTTCTACACCAAATAAACATGCAGTTCTGACTTCTGTGTTTCTCTTGTTAGAAAAAAAAAAGTATATGAGTTTTTTCTTTTTTTGGATAAAGAGGTCGGCATTAAGTTATGAGTTTCTTTAACCATGTTATCAATGGTCAGAGCCCTCATCGGAGATCCACACGGTTCGAGCTCTCTCAACTTCGAATCAAGGTTTTTTGGTTCTAGTTTATATGATGATGATATGCATATTGTTGCAATAAAGGTCTTAAAGGATACCCAGGTTGACTTTTCCAAGCCTCCAAATTATTCATGGAGCAGACTTCATTTGAAGCCTTCCATATTTCAAGGTTGTGAAGCACTGTTGCAGGTCATGTTGTTTTACAACGGAAATTAATAATTCAAAGGCAGCATATAAAGAAGGCAATTATATAAATGATTCGAACTTTGGGATAATAACATAGAGATAGAGTGGTTGTATCACCCAACTGTTCCGAAGAGAGAGAGAGAGCACTAGGTGTGCTTAGTGCTCTTCTTGTGTTGAGTTAGAGCATTCTCATTGACGAAATGAGCACAACGTTGTGTGCAACCGAACTCTTTCGACTCCTTCTTCTTGTTGAGGGAGAGATGCTTGGGGAGAGAAGCAACCTTGGCTTGAACCACAAGGATCTTCTTATGATTAGCCTTGTGGTTCTCAAGCTTTTTGGACTGTCAAACTCATCTGGACACTGGTTACAAGAGTAGATCATTGTTGCTAGCTGTTATAATTGTACAAATCCAATTGTCAAATAGTTAGTAAATGTAAGGACCAAGAAAGTTGATACATATATATATATATATATATATGAACTTGAAACGTATAGACAATATAATCAAAGATCACACACTACTTCATTAATATGCCAATATTGATTCATACTTAAATATAACCATCAAATGGTCGATCAATTAATGAATAAGATGTGGACTAAAAACAAACAAACAATCGAATCTGAGATAACATCATTAACATGTATTTTTATAGTGGATCAATATATGTTACTAAGTGTAGTAGCTAGGAGATTAGCAATTAGGCATACAAACTGAAGGTCTTTGAGGGCGATGATTAGGCCCTTAACTATTTTTAACCAAAAATAATATAAGACTGTTGTCAGAGATAGCAAAGTGTTATTCTATCTCAATAACAATTTACGAAAGTAAACAAATCGTATTGTAAGTAGATGAAACTAATAACACAATTATACTTTTCTCTAGGCATAAACCCCTAAATTCAGGGATAAAAACTGCCAAATCTTTCCACTATGTAACAACTCTTATTACAAGACTATAGTTCTGATAATAGCAAAGTTTCGGTGTTATCCTTTCACTAGACTCGCATGCTAGATGTAAGAGATATACTCCATCTTGTTTTACAGAGATTTACAATAGAATTATACATAAATTTCAGACATGAGATTAGCTATCGCACAACTAACTCACTATGAACACTTGAGATGCTTGCACCTACCAATCCAACCTCATGGTATGCAAGATGTATGTATGAGTTTAAAAGGTGTTTTATGAAGACTTTAAGGCATAAAGATCAGCATAAAAGAGTATGTAAAAACAGACTCAACCTAAGAGAGAAAATGAACAAAAGCAATTTTCACAACTAAGAAAGACAAGTCATGCTTGCTCTTTATATAAGCCAAATAAAATGGCCTATGAAGGAAGCCAAACGTACCAGCCAAGTGAAATAAAAAGGAGTTTTAAAACAGGTTTTAATCCTAGACCAAGTATACAAAACTTAACAGTCACATAAAACCTTATTTTCAGGTTTAGACAAAATATCTTCATTTTATAGGAGATAAGGATGAAGATTAAAGATTAAGTTTATAAAAAACAAAAACTTATCTTTCAAACTAAGTCACTTGACTAGAGAAGTATTTTAAAAGTGTTTTATAACCAGTTTGAAGTCGAAAGATATTTGTCAGAATGGAACAAAAATATTCCAGGGACTTCAGGGATGGAAAACACATTTGTCATCCTCAGTAAAAATAATGAAATGCATATGCATGCTTTTTACTTGGAGACCATGAGGTTTTCATGATACGAGGATGTTGGTCTTTTAGCTTCAATCTTCTCTTGTTTGAGTCTTCTAATCCATGTTTTGTTAAGTAGAAGATATGTCAATAACTATCTACCTTTATTCTCCCCCTTTGACATTTTTACACAAAACATATATTTTTCATTTCATATCTTTGAAGAGTACCTAGATATAGACTCTTAACCAAGAAATAAGTGAAAAATACAAGCAGTAGAGATTTGAAAAGATAACATAAAGTAGTTTTGATACAATCAACAAAAACTCTTTGCTAACCACTACTGGTTTTCTCTCCCCTTGTTTGTTACAGAACGACAAAGGGGTTCCACAGATGCATACTAGTCCAAAAAGGCATCTTGCAAAAACCAGTGAAGAGTAGAGCAGATAACTACAACAACAAAAAAGAGAAAAACAAAGTACATAGGAAATAGAGATATGCTACATCAAACTTAATCCTCCTTAGGATCATCTTCATCATCATCATCATCATCATCATCATCATCATCATCATCATCATCATCATCATCATCAGTGTCTTGTCCATCATCATCTTCTGTGTCATCAGAATCTCCTGACTCAAAGTCTTCCTCAACAACTTTTTGGGTCTTTGGAGTAGCTTTGTCTTCAGAGACATCATCCATTGCTTCCTCAGACTCATCATGTGTAGGGGCTTCCTCTGAAGTCCCCGAACCATTATCCGGAGAGGATCCAACAGTTCTTAGATGTTTGGCAAGCTCAACCAAAACAACCTTCTTAATCTCACTAAGGCCTTGAGCTAAGAGATCTTTCACATCTTTCTTGAGAAAATCATACTCAATTGGTTCTACATAAACCGAGGAATGAGAAGAGGATCTGTTTAGAGTGGCCTTGGTCATAGGGAGTTGATCTTTGGCATAGATGTCATCATCAAAAACCTCTACCTCAGCAGTATTACAAAGCATAGTGATAACAGCAGGAAAAACCAAAGACCTTCCACTTTGTGATTGAAATTTGACTGTTGCCTCCCAAATGGATTGAAACATATATAATTCAATGGGAGGGATAGGGTGAGATGAATTGATATAGGACATGAGAAAAGCTTGTTTTAAATACACCTTAGAGGACTGAGTGGTAGGCACAATGAGCGACCTAAAAAATAAGCCTAGAAACTTGTAGTATTCAGACATGTACAAGCTGCTAAGGTATTTCCCAAGAAGTGGAGACAGACTAGGAGAAGAATAAAAAATTTTAGCCAATGACTCAAGAGTGATAGAGGATTTGAAAGCTTTGATTTTATTCAAGAAATTCTTCTCTGGGATGGGTAAAAGCATCACTTCCCTAATTTTGGCAGGAGAAATATCAACATCACAGTTTCTAACTCTAACATATATAGGATCATGGGTGAGAGTTTTGACTTTGTTGGATATTTTGATAGAGAAATTGGCATAAAATTTCCTAACCATTGATAGATTCACTCTAGATACAGAAGCTAAGGCTTTAATCCAACCAAATTTCTCAATGACATCAAAACATTCAGCGGGTAAGTCATCAAATTTGAAAGTTCTTTCAAACACAAGGGGCATAGCCACAATGACTGACATATAAAGGTTTCTAGCATTTGTAGACACAAACCTACTCAAATGAGGAATATGAACAGTGGATACCTGAGTAGACCTCTTTTTGGAAGGCAAATCACTCTTGGTAGCAGATGGGGCAGATTTTTTCCTTGAAACAGTGGGTTTCTTGGATGAAGAGGGTTTGGAGAAAGCTGCTTTTTGCTTCGGTGGAGATGGATCCACATATGCCTTGCCTTTGTCCTTGGAAAGAGATGGAATGGTATTGACAGATCGTGGAGATCGTCAAGGGGTGACTTCATTGACATTCATCTGATTTAGACAAGGAGCAAAGACATAAGTCTTGCCTTTCCTAAGCACCGTCTTCTTCCGAGCCGTTTCCTTGACATGATTAGAACCAGGAGGATGAGATGGAGGTGGAGTAAGCCATAAAGGATCAGCAGGTTGATCAGTTGGGGATGAAGGAGTAACTTGTGATGGAGTGGCATTGACCACCGGTGACTCATCAACACAAGTGAAAGAATTTTTTTGAAACTTTTGCTGCCACGGTTTCTTCAATATTATCCGAATTTTTGCGCTTTTGAGAGGCAACTAGGGGATCGGTGGTGGCCAGAGCAGTGGCTGGAGCTGTGGCAGTAGCCGTATTGGGGATTTCCCAATGGTCATCACCCGGTTTAGTCTCAATAGAGAGGCTTGGAGGAGTGAGGGTATCTATTGGTGGAGATCGAATGTCGGATTGAGAGGGATCAACTCCAAAGGTCTCTTGAAAGCTCGATGAAGGATTAATGGAGGAAGATAAAGAATTTGGATTGAGACGAGGAGATTGCCTTGGTCCAGAAAAGAGAGGAACATTGAGTCTTTTGGTTCTGGCCATTTCTTCGAACATGCAAATGAAGATAGGAGTGATGAATAAAACCCTAATTTTAGGATAATTTAAATAGACAAGCAAGAGAGAGAGGTATCAGAGTGAGGTGGAGGCTGAGATAAGTACGGCCATGGCAGCATAGAGAGAGAGATGGGAATTGGGAACGACGATGAGATGATTGGTGGTAAAAAAAACTTTTTACTTACACAAGTTATCTTATCAAGTACAATGGGTCAGACCTTAACAATCAGCCTTTATCTTAGCCCAAGCTAAGAAGTACACTCCACCTAGCAAAAATAGCCCATATGATATGATGGTTTCGAAACCAGAGTCCAAACCAATGGTTAAATAGTGACTTTGTTTTGAACCATTAGTTCAAATAGAACTTATTTAGGCTTATGAGATTTAACTAGAAGAAACTTTGAGAGTTTGACTTTTGCAAAGTCAAATATGATCACATCAAAACAAGCTTAGCTGCAGAACCCGAAATCAAGGGTAAAGTTGTTTGTTTTGTACTGAAAGGACTTGACAATCTCCATTTTTTTTAATGTTTAAACAATTTAAAACACCATATAATAGTATGTACTTATATAAAAAAGAGGAGAACTAATAAAGCATGTAAGCATAAAGGTATATATAACACAATATCTTGGAAGATATAACCGTAGCTTTTTGGAACATGAGTTTATAAATTTAATAAATTTGTTCAAAAGAGTTCAAGAAACTTTTGTTGTTTTGAGAGACCCACTTTTTTTTGCTTTCATTTGCATTTGGTCATATGTCTATCTTAAAAACAACCATCATTTTGGATCCATGTAGTGAGAGTGTTATCATTGACTCCCTGAGCAGATGCTCGAAATGGCAATATGTGTAATAAGGACACTCAGAAGATAACAACTTTGAATCTTGTAGAGGATAGATGTGACGACCCGGAACAGAATAAGTAAGAGGAATTAGCTTGATCTACGAGCTTGCGCGTAGTCGCAGAGTTACGACAGTTGTTTGAATCGCCGGACTTGTTAACGACTAAATCATTGACCGAGAATTGGAGTTGGGTCTCTTCTCGAGAGTCGTTATATGTGTGATTTCGAGTACGTGGGCGGTTCCGGATAGTTATTTGGACGACCGAGGAATTAATTATGAATATTTGAAGTTCGAATTTAAATGGTGATGCTCTTGGCGACTAAATTACCGGACGAGAATTTGGTTTCAGTTTCTTCACGGAAGTTGTTGAGAATTTAATTTCGAGCTCGTGGGAACTTCCGGAGCATTGTTCTGAGTTACGAAGATTAAGTTGTGATTATTTACGATTGTTGATAATTTAGTCGATTTAAGAATGTGTTTGGGTTGAACAGTTGACTTTTTATCGGATTTGCCGATGTGTTTGAGTTCGGGTGATAATTGAAGAGTATGTTGAGTCGAGTTTGTTGCCGCAAGAATTATCGGAATCAGAGTTACGACGCGAGAGTTACGTGTGTTTAAAGTTCGTCGAAAAGGATAATTACAAAGTTTTCATTTTGGGAAAGCTATAAATAGTAACTTTCCGTTTAGGGAAAGTCAAAGATGGTTCATTAATATGGTTGACCGAGTTGATCGAGTCAACTCGGTGGAGAGAAGGAGGCCGACAGCAATGGCGTGCTCCACGGTGGCGCAACGGATTCCGGCCACCCTAGGCCTCGGCCTAGGGCTGGTTCTGCTCGGTCCGGTCTCCCCATGGTGGTGCCGGCCACCGTTCACGGCATGGTACCTTGTAGAGAGAGAAAATTCCGGCAAAAAATGAAGGATTTTGTGTGATTTCGGGTTCAACTTTTTCGGCCGAATTGAGCTGCGATTTGGACTGGGTTTTGTAGCCCTCCTCACCTACAAGCTACCATGTAAGTTTGGTGATCTAATTTTGCTTGTGGATGGAGAATTTTGAATGTGAAATTTGTGAGACAATTCAGTTTATCACGAAATTGAGCTAGTTAGAGTTTGAATTGGCCTTCGTTGCAGTTGACAAAGTTGCTCAATGGGTGATTTTGCATGGAATTGAGGTTGCTCCGCCGAGAAATTTTCAGGTTGGTGGTGGCGCCGCCGTGGGCGGTGGTCAACGCGGCGGTCAACGGTCAACGGCGGTCAAAGTTTGACTTTTTGGAGTTTTTGACAAGTTGCATGTCATTTCACTCGAAATCGCACCCCGATCGCAGTGGGGAGGTTCGTTTATCGAGTTGAGCATCTGAAAGTATAGCGAGGTATTGAGGTGTGATTTTCGGATTTTCGACAGTTTGTCGTAATCGGATTACGTGTTTCTGAGAACGGTGGTTTCTCGTGATTTGTCTTGAATTGTTGAATTATGATTTTGAGAAATGGTTATTGTGATTATTCAGGGGTTCGTGATCGTTCTTTTGGCGAGGGACTTTCTGCCGGATCACGGGTTAACGCGAACAGCGTTACGTTAGTCTGTGAGTGGACAAGTTTATATTTTCACAATTGATTTGCGAGTTCGTGGATTTTATGATTTTCCGTATTTAAATTATACGATGTTGAGATATATGTTATTTTCGGAGGTATTGTTATGTTTATGGGTGATGACATTTATTACATCGATGTACCAGAGTTGAGAGATTCCTCTGGACCAGAGTTGAGAGATTCCTCTGGGCTGGGTTGAGTGGTCCCCTGCGTGCCGCCAGGGTTGAGAGGTCCACTGGCCTATCACCGTCGGGTTTGAGCGATTCACCTGACGTTGGGCTTGAGAGGTCGTCCGACAACCTCCATATATATATGTGTGTTGTGTTTTCCGAACTCGCACTGTTTTATATTGAGTATGTATATAAACTGGTGAAAGACATATGTTTATTTTCGTCCACTCACTCTAACGTTTTTTATTTGCCTTTCCCCTGGGCTTTTCGGTTTCCGTGCCCAGTTTGCAGTTCGGACTCTGGTGTTGCACGTCGTGGTCGGATGCATAGTGCTCGAGCTACCTTGTTTCTTTCAGTAGGTTTATTGTTCTACCTACTGTGGTATACTTATATGTTTATACATTAGAGGTCGCTCTGAGTAATCTGTTGTTTATGCTATACGATTTTACTCCGGATTTCAGTAAAGTACAGATATATTTATTGTTTTACTTTACTGTTGATATATTGAGAAATCCGGATGGGATTGGTGCCCACAGTTTGATATTTGTGACATAGGATGAAGTGTATTTTCCGCGTGCAGGTAATGGTAATTCCACGTTAGTAACGAAACTTTGCCAAAATTTCTACGGTTTTTGTTGGTTCGTGTTTTCGAAAGGGTTTGATTCCGGTTTAGGGAGCTAAATCGGGGTTGGGTCCTTTCAATAGAATGTTTTTTAGGGATCTTCAAATGATTTACACTCAGATTAGAAGAATTTTTATTTTTGTGGGGCTTTTATGTATATACATTTTTATAATATAATCAAATAATTGAAAGACTGACATTTAAAAGGGGTAACCCAAAATTTTGATGCTTTCATTTGCATATGTTCAAAGTGAAGAAATTTATCCTTATGTCTATCTGAAAAATTGTCCTCTTAGATTTATGTAACAAAGAGGTTGTCGTTGACTCCCTGAGCACATTGCTCAAAAGGGAAATATGTATAACAAAGATACTCGGAGGATAACAACTTCAAATCCAGCAGAGGATAGAATGAATTTCAGGGATCCTCAAATGATTGACACCCATTTATAGAAATTTTGGGGGCTTTTATGTATATGTATTTGCATAACACTCAAATCATAGAGTGACTGGCATTTTTTGAACAGGTTAACTCATATTCTGATTTTGTTCTTTGATCTATTGCATAAAGAAATATCCCCCACTTTTGTGTATATATAAGTTTATGAATACAACCAAACTTAAATATATAGTAAAAGAAATAAAACGAAAGATTTTTTTTGTTTTAAAATTTTATTTTATTTTAAAAACTATATATATATATATATAAACAAAACTTTAAACTAGGGTGGAGCAAATACCAATTGCTTTTCGAAGGCTTTCAAAACAAAGATTGTCAAGTGGTTTGGTAAATAAGTCAGCCAATTGATTTTCTTTTGGAATAAAAGTCATCTCAAGCAAGTTATCTTCTACTAGGTTTCTGATAAAATGATACATGATCTCAATATGTTTAGGGTTTTTGGAGATGTTTATAGCACTGGTATTATGACAAAACAAGGTAAGTGTACCTTGAGGAAATCCATAATCGATCATGTAGCATATGCTTCATCCATAACATTTGAGTGCAACAACTCCCTGCGGCAATATATTTTGCTTGGGCAGTGGATAGGGAGACATAGTTATATTTCTTACTATGCTAAGACACCAGGTTATTGCCAACAACAAAAACTTCCACCAGAAGTGCTTTTTCTGTCTGTAGCATCACCTGCTCAATCAGAGTCTGATTAACTTGCAATTTCAATGTTAGAGTTAGTTGAGTACATTATACCAAAATCAGTTGTTCTAGAAACATATCGTATGATACGTTTAACAGCTTTGACATAAGATTCTTTGGGATTTGTTTGGTAACGTGCACAGATTCCCACACTGTAACAAATGTCAGGTCTACTAGCAGTGAGATATAGAAGACTCCCAATCATGCTTATATAGAATGTAGGATCAGTAGCAATTCCTTCAAGATCAGCATTGATCTTACAGCTTGTTCCCATGTGATTTCGAACAGGAGAAGATGTCTCCATGCCAAATTTTTGAACCAAATCTTTGGCATATTGAATTTGAGAAATGTACAAGTTGTCTTCTCTTTGTTGCACCTGTAACCCTAAAAAATAGTTGAGTTTGCCACAATGGCTCATTTTAAATTCCTTCTCCATTGTGTTAGTAAAGGTTTTGACCAACAAATCAGAGGTAGAACCAAAAATGATATCATCAACATAAACCTGAACAAGAATAACATTTTTAGAAGTACTTTTAACAAACAAAATTTTGTCAATTGAACCTCTAACATATCCATTTTCAATGAGATAAGAGGATAACTTGTCATATTATGCCCTGGGTGATTATTTCAATCCATAAACAGCCTTTTTTAATTTATAAACATGATTTGGATGACTGATTTTAGGAGAGCCTGGAGTTTGTTTAAGATAAACTTCTTCCTTAATGTCCCCGTAGGGAAAATCACTCTTGATGTCCATTTGATACAGTGTGAATTTCAAATGACAAGAAACAGCCAACAAGAGTCTTACTGATTCTAACATTGCAACAGGTGCAAATGTTTCATCAAAGTCTAAACCCTCAATTTGATTATAGCCTTGAGCTACTAATTGTGCTTTGTTTTGGGTTATAGTGCATTTTTCATCAATTTTATTCTTGTACACCCACCTAGTTCCAATGATGTTCTTGTTACTAGGTCTAGGTACTAAATCCCAAACATCACTTTTTTCAAATTGGTTCAACTCTTCTTGCATAGTTGAAATCCACTCAACATCACATAAGGCCTCTTTGATATTTTTTGGTTCAACAATAGATACAAAACTAAAATGTGATATGATGTTCATATCTTTTCGAAAACAAGCAAGAAATGATTGAAAGATTGAGAAATTGCATACAACATTTTGTGATGTACTTCTGGTTTTTATTGGTTCAAAGACATTACCAATAATATTGGAGGTTGAGTGATCTTTCCTTACTTGTTGACTTCCTAATCTGTGGAGAGGCTGGATAGTAAGGGTGGCATCTATCCCTGTGCTGGCATGATCAGTTTCTGGTTCACGTTCATTTCCATCATCATCAGATATGAGATTTTGATCATCTATGAGAACTTCCTTTTCAGCTGAAGGAGATGAGGCAGTGACAACCTGATCAAGAGTGGAAGATGAGTGAGTGCAAATTGGACCATCATCAATAACAACATTTACGGTTTCCATAATTTTGTATGATCTTTTGTTATAAATTTTATATGCACGACTATTCGTCGCATAACCAAGGAACACTCCTTTGTCACATTTGGGATTAAATTTGGTGAGGTAGTCTCTATCATTGTAGATATAGCAAATGCTTCCAAAGACTTTCAAGTGAAAGATGTTTAGTTTTCTTCCTCTCCAAAGTTCATATGGAGTTTTATTTGTTCCTGTTCTGAAAATTACTCGGTTTAGAGTATAATAAGCATTAGATACAGCTTCTTCCCAAAAATAATATTGAAGATCTGCAGAGTTAAGCATAACTCTTCCTATTTCAACCAGAACATGATGTTTCCTTTCAACAATCCCATTATGTTTAGGAGTGATAGGTGCAGAGTATTCATGAAAGACACCATATTCATCACAATATTCACGAAAAGATGCATTTCAGTACCATGATTAGATCTGATCCTAGTGATTTCCTTATCTTCAAAAAAAATTTCATTTGAAATTCTTTTAGCAAGATTGAGATATTGTTTAAAAGTTTCAGTTTTATTAGCTAGAAACTTGACCCAGGTAAATCTTGAAAAATCATCAACAATAACAAGTGCATAAGTTTTTTCGTGAATACTTTGAGTTTCGATTGGATCAACTAAATCAAGATATAATAATTCTAATACATTTGAAGTTGGTTTGGAATTCAAAGAAGTATGAGAGGTACGAGTAAATTTACTAATTTTACAATCACCCCACATATCTTCTAGTTTGCCAGCAACCTTTGGCAGATCCCTTACCACTCCCTTAGTTGACAATTTGACCATGTCTTGATGATTTAGATGACACATTCGCATATGCCATAATTCTAACATATTTGAAGATACAAGTGATCTAAAACATATTTCAGAGGGAGATTTTAGATTTGCAAGAACACAGTAACAATATTATTTTGTTCTCTCCCCTTTCATAAGAATTCTTCATTTTCCATCAAGCACAATACATCTTATTTTATCAAAAATCACATAATCATGTTTATCAACAATTTGGCTTACAATTAAAAGATTGATTTCCAATCCTTTAACAAGAAGTACATTGTTAAGATTAGGTAGACCATGAGTGTTCAGAATTCCACATCCAATGATGCTAGCTTGAGTACCATCATCAAAAACAACTTTTTCAGAAGGAAAAGACTCATTCATTGAGGTAAAACTATTTTTTGTTTCTTGTCATGTGTTTTGAACATCCATTATCCCTGTACTATGAATCAGACTTTCTTGCAGTAAGGGTTGTGAAAGCAACATTGCAAATAGCAATAACCTTGTTGTCATTTTTGAGTGAAGAGATGATAATGAGAAATTACTTACATGATTTTCTTCATCTTCTAAACTGTTTCCACAAAGATCCCAAGGTTTTATAGGTCTTAAAAGAGGTTTTGAAGACCTGGGGAACATTTTTCTGTTCTGGTTCCCAGATGTGGGGATGGTAAGATCGACTTTTTGCTATCCTTGATAGTTCGTTGACAAATTTTTCCAAAGAGGATTGAAATGAGTAGATTAAGTCATTTTGATGAACATTATTTGTCTGACTCCTATTCAACTTTCTACAAAAAGGTCTGATGTGACTAATAACTCCACAATGATGACAAGTTGGAACAAAATGTTTAAAAGGTTTTTCAGATTCCAATTTTTGGCTTTTTGACAAAAACAGTAGGTTTTATGGGTTGTGAGTTTTCACCTTTCTCATAACCTATACTAGATTTATTCTTATCAGGTTTGCCAAGACCACATAATTTGGTCAATTTTTCTGTACGTATGTTAAACTTTTGAAACCGTTGTTGAGATGCATCTAAGGAAAATTTTCTAGATCAAGTTTTTCTTCCAACAAGGTGGATACAAGTCCAATTTGAGTGTCCAAGCTCTCTTGAAGACACTTGAAATTATTCTCAAGACTGGTTTTTTTCATCTTCCATTTGGCTTTTATAAAAACAATTTTTTCTTAAATTTCAACTTTTGTCTTCTCACTTATTGATAGCTCACTTTGAAGAGTTTCAATTTTAATGATCATAGACGTAGATGCAGCACACATTTCTGTATACTTGTTATACAAAATATTTTCGGATTCACTATCCTCTAGGGAATCATCCAAAATAACCGAAGCCATGAAAGCAATTGTTTCTTCATCATGTTATGAATTAAATTTTGATTCATTATCACTCCATGTTGCTTTAAAAACTTTATAGGTTTTGCCTTTCTTGTTTTAACAGTCAGCGACTTTATGCCCCACACCTGTATATTCAAAACATCTTATTTGATCATCCTTTTTTTGTATAGATTTTGGTTTGAGGGATCTATCGTTTGAGACATCTTTGTTTCTAGGATTTCTAGAGCTAGAACCTGACTTAAAACTTTTTGAAGAGTTTTTGGATGAAAAAGAAGGTTTCTTATTTTTTAGGAACTTTTCAAACTGTTTTGTTATGTATGCACATTCTTCAACAGAGTATGAAATGTTTTTATCAACATCAGATTCTTGCTTAACTGAACTAAGAGCAATGGTTTTGTTTCTCCTTGGTTTAGTTCTTTTAGCTTCATAAGTCTTTAAATTACCAACAAGCTCATCAAAAGAGTAAGTCTTCATATCATGGAATTCTTCAATAGTGAGTTGTTTAGGAGGAAAATAAGAACTTACAGACCTTAAAAATTTAGAAACAATAGCTTCTTGTTCAAGAGGACTTCCTAGGCCTTGACATTGGTTGGTTATGCTAAGTAACCGACTATGATAATCATCAATAGATTCTTCTTCTAGCATAAATATTTGTTCAAAATCAAGAGTCAAGCTTTGGAATTTTTGAGCTCTTACCTTAGAGTTTCCTTCATGAGTAGTCTTTAATGAATCACATGCATCTTTAGCCATTTGACAATGAAGGATTCTTTTTCTTTCTTTTTCCGACAAGGCTGAAAATAAGCTATTAAGAGCCTTAATATTCATTTTTGCTGAAATTTTTTCAGCATCAGTCTAAAAGCTTTTGGATTTTAACTCAAGTAATTCTGGTTTGTCCAGAGATGGAATCTTTGGTAGAGTATATCCATCATCAACAACAACCCATTGTTTTCCATCATCTTGCGACATTAGAAAAGAAGACATCATGATTTTCCATTGAAAATAATCACTTCCATCAATGTTACTTCCATCAAAGAATGGTGGAACATTGATGTTTGATGGAAGTAACATTGATGGAAGTAGAGCCTCGATCCATTCTCGGCTCACAGAGAATCTCACTAACAAAGTTAGTGGCCGTTCTGATACCACTTGAAGGTCCTTGAGGGGCAGTGATTAAGCGCTTAACTACTTTTAATCAAAAGTAATATAAGACTGTTGTCAGAGATAGCAAGGTGTTATTCTATCCCGATAACAGTTTATGAAAGTAAATAAATCGTGTTGTAAGTAGATGAAACTAATAACACAATTACATTTTTCTCTAGGCAGAAACCCCTAAATTCAGGGATGAAAACTACCAAATCTTTCCACTATGTAACAACTCTTATTACAAGACTATAGTTCTAATAATAGGGTTTACAGAACTAGACTCGCACGCTAGATGTAAGAGCTATACTCCATCTTGTTTTACAGAGATTTACAATAGAATGATACATAAGTTTCAAACATTAGATTAGCTATCGCACAACTAACTCACTATGAACACTTGAGATGCTTGCACCTACCAATCCAACCTCATGGTATGCAAGATGTATGTATGAGTTTAAATGGTGTTTTGTGAAGACTTTAAGACATAAAGATCAACACAAAAGAGTATGTAAAAACAGACTCAACCTAAGAGAGAAAATGAACAAAAGCAATTTTCACAACTAAGAAAGACAAGTCATGCTTGCTCTTTATATAAGCCAAATAAAATGGCCTATGAAGGAAGCCAAACGTACCAGCCAAGTGAAATAAAAAGAAGTTTTAAAATAGGTTTTAATCCTAGAACAAGTATACAAAACTTAACAGCCACATAAAACTTCTTTTCAGGTTTAGACAAAACATCTTCATTTTATAGGAGATAAGGATGAAGATTAAAGATTAAGTTTATAAGGAACAAAAACTTATCTTTCTAATTAAGCCACTTGATCAGAGAAGTATTTTAAAAGTGTTTTATAACCAGTTTGAAGTCAAAAGATATTTTTTTAGAATGGAACAAAAACGTTCCATGAACTTCAGGGATGAAAAACACATTTGTCATCCTTAGTAAAAATAATGAAATGCATATACATACTTTTTACCTTGAGACCATGAGGTTTTCATGATACAAGGATGTTGGTCTTTTAGCTTCAACCTTCTTTTATTTGAGTCTTCTAATTCATGTTTTGTTAAGTATAAAATATGTCAATAACTATTTACCTTCACAAATTCTAGCTAATATTTTGTGTGCTACTAGATCTAACATGTTGGTTCAAAAATTTTGAACAAAATCAACATTAGTAAAAGTGGCATAGAGTGATCGAGGAGCTAGCTCAGATCGAGAGAGTGTACGTGTTTTTGTGAGTAGGTTGTAGATCCAGTGAGAGAAGGATATGCTTGCGGTTACCTTGATGATGATGTTGAGAAATCGAAGAGGTTTGTTTCACGAAGAGAGATTGAGAGAAGAAGAGTTTTTGGAGCTGTGTTTAGAATTTTATGGGTTTTAGAGCATCCGCACCGTTTCCATGCTTGGAGGACGTCGTCACCGTTTTCAAGCGGGGCCCACCGGAAATCGGACGTCCTCGGCGATTTGAGCGTGCACCGTGGCTAACAAGGAGGGTGGACCGCACGGCGACGAGGAGAACGTCCTCGAGGACGTTCGCGAGGAGCACGCTGGAGAGGAAGTTCCCCTGGCGGAGCCCACGCTCGTGGGTGACGTCAGGCGGGAACTTATTTTTTTTGAATCTGACACGCGCCAGTTAAAAAGTAATTTTTTTTTAACTGAAGTTACCAGCCAATCACAGACTGACACGTGTCAGCCTGTCGGGCCGATTGGCTGGCAACGGGCCGATCAATCTGGGCCATCCATTTTGAATCCAAATTTCAATCGGACGGCCAGAATTCAAATGCAACGGCTACCTGATTTTTTCAGAATTTTCAGAACGGCTATCCCAAAATAATTCTTAAAAAATTCCCAAAAATTTCAAAAAAATTCCAAAAAATTTCTAAAAAACCCCTATTATTTTTCTATAAATACAACCTTCATTTTCTAAAAATTTCACACCCCTTTGTGCACCACTTAGCATCTTCTTCCTCCTTCTCTTCTCTCCCTATCTCACAATCCTCTTTCATTTTTTGCCAAAAATGTCGACCAATTGGCTCATGTCCGAAGATGTACAATTATGCATTTCATATTGTCGGCATAGTGTGTGCCCTATCTCCGGCAACAAACAAAAGGTCGACAAATTGTGGGAAAAAATTTACGCCGATTACCAACAAAATTGGGTGATTACAGAGGGGGAAGCAAGGGCGGAACCGAGGTCACAAAGTGCCCTTGCATCTCGTTTTGCTAAGTTGAAGCCAAACTTGTCGCAATGGAAAGCAGCGCTCGCATACGCAAGAAGGCATCCAGAATCCGGCGGAAATTTTCATGATGAGGTAATGATTTATTTATGTTGGTCCTTTCAAATTTTATTAATTTTTGGAAATATATAATGTGAAATATTAAGTCGTTACCTGTAATTTATTTTGTAGTTAAGGAAAGCCCAAACGTTTTATGTGGGGAAAAAGAAGAAGGAGTTTGCGCACTTTGCGTGTTGGGAAGAGGTCAAAAATCATCCTACCTTTAGAATCATCGAAACTACCACTCAACCTTCTTACAATTCATACTTCGAAGAAACACCTACCGTTATTGAAGTATCTCCTATCATCAACTTGGATGAAGATGAAGTGATGCCAACATCAAAAATCAACCTTGGAGGAACCTCAAGCCCGCCTAGACCTCAAGGAGTGAAGGTGAAAGGACCCAACCCCGATTCAGTTACCTAAACTGGAATCGAACCCCTTCTGAAAACACGAACTAACAAAAACCAATCAAAATTTCGGCAGAGTTTCGTTACTAACGAGGAATTGCATAAACCTGCACCCTGAAAATAACACTTCGTCCTATGCCACAAAAGCCAAACCGTGGGCACCAATCCCATCCAGATTTCTCAACATCATATCAATCTCAAATAACAGAAAACATACTGTACTATATATAGTATATCCGAGAAAATCCGTAGAAACAAGTATCAGAATGTATCAGAGCGACCTCTAGTATAAACATATACAATATACACATCAGTAGGCGAAACAACAACCTACTAGAAAAACACAGGTAGCTCAGATCACTAGCCTCCAACCGCGACGTGAAACACCTGAATCCGAACTGCAAACTGGGCACGGAAACCGAAAAGCCCAGGGGAAAGGCAAATAAAACGTTAGAGTGAGTGGACGAAAATAAACATATGCCTTTCACCAGTTTATATACATACTCAATGTAAAACAATGTGAGTTCGGAACACATATATATATGGAGGTTGTCGGGCGAATCTCTCAAGCCCGACGTCAGGTGAATCGCTCAACCCGATGGTGATAGGCCAGGGGAATATCTCAACCCCGACGGCATACCGGGGAATCTCTCAACCCTGCCCAGAGGAATCTCTCAACTCTGGTCCAGAGGAATCTCTCAACTCTGGTACATCGATGTAATAAATGTCATCACCAATAAACATATAACAATACCTCCCAAAATAACATATATCTCAACATCGTATAAAATAAACACGAAAATCATAAAATCCACGAACTCGCAAATCAACTGTGAAAATAGAAACTTGTCCACTCACAGATCAGCAAGTGCGCACTCGCGCTAATCTCGTGGTCCGGCGGAAGATCCCTCGCCTGAAGCATGATCACGATCTCGATCTCGATCTCCTGAACATTCATAAATATAACTGATCAAAAACATAATCCTTAACTCTGAACTTAACCACGGAAATCAACCGTTCCCGGAAATATGCAATGCAGTACAAAATGATTAACGGAATTCCCGAAATCTCCACTCGAAACCCTCGACTGAAAATCGGCTACCCAAATCAATCCGAAAAACTCTGTACGATAATCAGGGCACAATTACGAGAAAAATGACATTAATTTCATCAAAATCCAAAAGGTTAACTCCTCGCCGGAGCGCCGCCGTTGACCGCCGCCGGCGGCGGCGGCACGCAGTCAACGGTGACATTTTCCGGCGAGGAAGCTCCAGAAATGAAGCCCATCTCAAGCCAAACCACTTTCATAACTACAACCAACCTCAATTCAAACCCCAACACCACCAATTTCACTCAAACCCAAATCGGAATTTCCCTCCGGTAACCTAATCAGGTTCTCCATTAACCACCACCTCGTCCCAAACCAACTACCCATAAAGCATTACCACGGTGTGGGGAGCAAAAACCCCAACAACCCCACCTCCAAAACTCGTCGGAATCCTACCAACCGTCACCGGCGACAAACCCATATCGGCCTCAATTCGAACTCAAAGCAAACCCAACCAATTTCAACAAACTCAAGCATAAAACGAAAGAGAAACTCAAGGGGATTCGAACTGTACCCTCAGCCTGGCCGGAGGTGGCCGGAAAAGTCGGGTCGGCCGACGAACCCAAACGGGTCGCACACTTCCTTTACGGATCAACGGCAACTTTCCAAATTTGGAAGGTCAACAGGTGGTCAACGTCAGTCAAAGCCCAAATTGAGATTTTCGACTATTTCCGATATTTATACTCGCGCCTCGGGTCGATCGACGATTCGAAATGGATAACCATCACGATTCGGATAAACACGTAACAATCGGATAAACTCTTCGAAAACTGAAACTTCAAATAATCATATTATATTCCTCGGTTATCGAAAAAATCTTCTGAAACCGCCCTCGAGCTCGAAATCACGTGCTCAACAACTTCCGTGAAGACACTCAACTCAAATTCTCGGCCGAAAACATAGTCGCGAATAGAATCGACAAACCACATATATAACGTAAAACTGCGACTATGACCAATCTCGAGAATCGTGCAGAATACACAACTGACTCTGGTTCGGGTCGTCACAAATCTACCCCCCTTAAAAAAATTTCGACCTCGAAATTTACGTACCTGTCAAGTGAACATATGAGGATACTGTTCCCGCATACGCTGGTCAGTCTCCCAGGTGGCCTCCTCAACTGAGTGGTTCAGCCACAAGACCTTCACTAGCGGAATCACAGGGTGCCTCAACTCCTGCTCACGACGATCGAGAATCTGCACTGGCTCCTCTACGTACGTCAAATCCTCTCTGATCGGCAACTGCTGTGGAACTAACACATGTAAAGGATCTGAGATGTACTTCCGCAACATCGAAACATGGAAGACATCATGAACACGAGCCATCTCAGCTGGTAACTCGAGTCTGTAAGCAACAGCTCCAACCCTCTCTGCAATCTCATACGGACCAATGTACCGCGGTCGAAGCTTGCCACGCTTCCTGAAACGCACAACTCCCCTCCACGGAGATAGTTTCAGGAAGACCCAATCACCAACCTCGAACTCTAAACTCTTCCTCCTCACGTCCGCGTAACTCTTCTGCCGATCCTGGGCGATCTTCAATCGATCCCGAATAATATGAACATTCTCCATAGTGCTCTTCACCAGATCAAGACCAATAAGCCAACGCTCGCCCACCTCACTCCAACACAACAGAGTGCGACACTGCTTTCCGTACAGGGCCTCATACGGTGCTATCTCAATACTGGCCTGATAACTGTTGTTGTAGGTGAACTCAATCAAATGTAACTGCTGATCCCAATTCCCGCGGAACTATAACACACATGATCGCAGTATATCCTCAAGAGTCTGAATGGTCCGCTAGGACTGCCCGTCAGTCTGAGGATGAAAAGCTGTACTGAATCGCAACCTCGTGCCCAAAGCTCGCTGCAACGCCTGCCAAAACTCAGAAGTGAACTGGCTATCTCGGTCCGAAACAATGGACACAAGCACACCATGCAAGCGAACAATCTCTGATAAGTACAACTTGGCCAATCTGCCCACTGATATCTTCCCCGGAAGTGCAAGAAAATGTGGAGATTTCGTCAGTCGGTCAACAATAACCCAAATGCCAGTGTTGCCAGCCGAAGTGCGCGGCAACTGATAGACGAAATCCATCGTAATGTGCTCCCACTTCCAAACCGGAATCTCGAGTGGCTGTAGTTTCCCCGCAGGTTTCTGCCTCTCCGCCTTAACCTGCTGGCAAATCAAACATCGACTCACGTACGCGGCAATCTCCCGCTTCATGTTGCGCCACCAATAGTACGCTCGAAGTGTACGAAACATCTTCGTACCTCCGGGATGCATCGCATACGCTGAACTGTGGGCCTCATCCAGAATCTCCATCTTCAAGCTCTCATCTCTGGGTACGCATAACCTGCCTTTGAACAACAACGTACCGTCATCGCTCAATCGGAACTCTGTAGGCACACCATTCCGTATCATGGTCTTCTTGCCCAACAAATAGGAATCTGAATCTTGGGCCTCTCGTACCTGATCAACCAGTACGGGTCGAACCTGAAAACTAGCCAACAAAGCTCCCTCATCATTATACCCGAACTCATCACCCGTAGCTCGAAGCTCGGCTAATATCGACACTCTAGCCACACACATGTGAAACAACGAGGCTCCAGACTTCTGGCTAAATGCATCAGCTACAACATTGGCCTTCCCTGGATGGTACTCAAACGTGCAATCATAGTCGTTGATCAACTCCATCCACCGGTGCTGCCTCATGTTCAGATCCGGCTGCGTCTGCAAGTAAGTGAGACTCTTGTGATCAGTGTAAATCTTACACTGAGCACCATATAGGTAATGTCTCCAACTCTTCAACGCTAACACAATAGCGGCTAACTCCAAATCATGCGTCGGATAGTTGGCCTCATGTGGTTTCAACTGCCTGGAACCATATGCCACAACTCTACCATGCTACATCAACACACAGCCAAGTCCCAACTTCGACGCATCACTGTACACCACAAACTCACCACTGTCGTCTGGCAATGTCAGAACCGGTGTAGCAATCCGGGAGAAATCCTGTACAAACCGTCGGTAATAGCCTGCTAACCCCAAGAAACTCCGAATCTCTGGTACAGTAGTAGGTCTACTCCAGTTCAGCACGGCCTCGATCTTGTCAGGATCAACACTGACTCCCTCGGCCGAAATCACGTGGCCCAGAAACTTCACATTGTCCAACCAGAACTCGCACTTACTAAACTTCGAGAACAACTGATGGTCCCGCAAAGTCCGCAACACTGCTCGCAAATGCTTCTTTTGCTGGCCTACACTCCTGGAATAGATCAAAATATCGTCAATGAATACAATCACGAACTTGTCCAGGAACCGTCTGAACACCCGATTCATCAAGTCCATGAAAGCTGCAGGGGCGTTAGTCAACCCAAACGGCATAACCAAAAACTCATAGTGCCCATACCGCGTCCTGAACACCGTCCTGGCTACATCAGAATCCCAAATCCTCAACTGATGATAACCGGATCGAAGGTCAATCTTTGAAAAGACTGATGCACCCTTTAGCTGATCGAACAAATCATTAATCCGCGGCAACGAATACTTGTTCCTCACTGTAACTTGATTCAGCTTCCTGTAGTCGATGCACAAACGCATGGACTCATCCTTCTTCAGCACAAACAACACTGGGGCACCCCACGGAGAAACACTTGGTCGAATGAAACCCTTTTCTAGTAACTCCTGGAGCTGAATCTGCAACTCCTTCAACTCCGCTGGCGCCATCCGGTACGGTGTCTGGGAAATCGGTCCTGTACCCGGCAACAACTCAATAGTGAAATCAATCTCCCGCACAGGGGGTATACTGGGTAACTCCGCTGGAAACACATCCGGAAACTCAGACACAACCTCAATACTACCAAGGTCGGGTACAGCTGCTGTAGAGTCCACAACGTGGGCTAAGTAAGCGACACAACCTTTCTTCATCAACCGATCTGCCCTCATCGCAGAAATCAAACACGGTAGTGAAGTGTTCTTCTCGCCGCGAAACAGTATCTCGGGTAACCCTGGTCGTCGAAACGCGACCTCCTTCTTGTGACAATCAAACATGGCCCAGTGCGTCTCCAAGAAGTCCATACCCAAGATCAGATCAAACTCCACAATAGCAAGCAGTAACAGATCTGCGGCTAAACCATGGCCACCAATGAACACCTCACAGTCTCTGTATACCCAACCGATGCTCACAACCTCACCTGACGGATATAATACCCTCCATAACCCCGGAAGTGGAGATGCAGGTACTGTAGCTAATGATGACAGTCTATATGATATGAATGAATGTGTGGCACCTGGATCTAACAATGCAAGTATTGGAATACCAAAGACATGTAACGTACCGATAACGACCTCCGGTGAAGCTCTGCCCTCACGTAGAGTCATGGCATGAACCCTCGCCTGCCCGGCTGGTCGTCCTCGCTGAGGTTGACCCTGCTGTCTGCCCTGGCCTGCAGACTGTGTTGGTCGAGCTCCCGAAGTGGTACCTCGCTCTCCTCCGGAACTTTGGGCCGCCTGTCCACCAGTACCATCATACTGATAACACTCTCTCGCATAGTGACCCACCTGACCACAGTGGAAACAAGTGACAGGATCTCGCTGACATGGACCCACATGATGTCGACTGCAGAGACTACACAACGGGTACTCCCTCGGTACAGCAAAAGTGCCACCAGTACGCCGAGGTTAACTAGAACCGCTGGAACTCCTACTAGCCTGTGGTCGCTGCGGTCGATCTCTCCTCCATCTCGATCTCTGCCTCGGTACACCAACTGGTGGGCGATAAGATCCACCGCCTGAGGATGAAGCTGAACCGGAAGTATCAGAACTCTGCCTTTTTGAAGGCCCCTGACTCGGTCCGCCCTCCTCAAATCGTCTCGGCTGGTACCTCTGCTGCCTTTCCTGGTCGATATCCTCGCCTCGGAGTGCTGCACTTACGAACTCATCAATGTTGTTCTGAGGCATCGTAGTCAGAGTCGCCTTGATATTCAGATTCAATCCCATCTCAAACCTGTGACACTTGGCTTCCTCAGTAGCCACCATATCCCGCGCAAAACGAGACAAACGGGTAAACCTGTCCCGATACTCAAGTACAGACAAACTGCCCTGCCTCAAGTTCGTAAACTCTTCATATTTGCGCTGCTGGATAGCCTGATTAAAGTACCTCTGCATAAACAGATCACGGAACAAAGTCCACGGAGTATCAGCTGGAACTCTGTCGGTGTTAACCCACAAAAAGTACGCATCACCCTCAAGTAATCCGACTGTGGCCACTGTCATCTGCTCAGGAGTAAACTGTAGACGCTCACAAATACGTTCAATCTGAACTAACCATGCCTCGCATATCTCTGGATCAACTGAACCCGAAAACACAGTAGCACCAGCACTATGAGCCTTGACCACAGGGTCAAAACGCTCTTCCAAACGCAGCACTCGCATCAGCAAGTCGCCCGTTCGGCGATCCTCATCAGGATCCGCTTCCCGATCAACACGGGGACCACGTCGAGGAGGCATCCTACTGATACAAGACAAGCATTAGGTACAAGCAGAAAGAACGTAATCATGAAACCACAGATATTTGAGAATACACAACACCCGAAGTATTGATGAGTACCGCTGGCCAGTCGGGTCATCACTCCAGTCATGCTGTATAAATTCAAATACCCTAAGCGTCACAACTACAAGAGTCTACAGAATCTGACAACCTAATGCTCTGATACCAAACTGAAAAGACCCAACCCCGATTCAGTTACCTAAACCGGAATCGAACCCCTTCTGAAAACACGAACTAACAAAAACCAATCAAAATTTCGGCAGAGTTTCGTTACTAACGTGGAATTGCATAAACCTGCACCTTGAAAATAACACTTCGTCCTATGCCACAAAAGCCAAACCGTGGGCACCAATCCCATCCGGATTTCTCAACATCATATCAATCTCAAATAACAGAAAACATACTGTACTATATATAATATATCCGAAAAATCCGTATAAATAAGTATCAGAATGTATCAGAGCGACCTCTAGTATAAACATATACAATATACACATCAGTAGGCGAAACAAGAACTTACTGAAAAAACACAGGCAGCTCAGATCACTAGCCTCCAATCGCGACGTGAAATACCTAAATTCGAACTGCAAACTGGGCACGGAAACCGAAAAGCCCAGGGGAAAGGCAAATAAAACGTTAGAGTGAGTGGACGAAAATAAACATATGCCTTTCACCAGTTTATATACATACTCAATGTAAAACAATGCGAGTTCGGAACACATATATATATGGAGGTTGTCGGACGAATCTCTCAAGCCCGACGTCAGGTGAATCGCTCAACCCGACGGTGATAAGCCAGGGGAATCTCTCAACCCCGGCGGCATACAGGGGAATCTCTCAACCCTGCCCAGAGGAATCTCTCAACTCTGGTCCAGAGGAATCTCTCAACTCTGGTACATCGATGTAATAAATGCCATCACCAATAAACATATAACAATACCTCCGAAAATAACATATATCTCAACATCGTATAAAATAAACATGAAAATCATAAAATCCACGAACTCGCAAATCAACTGTGAAAATAGAAACTTGTCCACTCACAGATCAGCGTGGTCCGGCGGAAGATCTCTCGCCTGAAGCACGATCACGATCTCGATCTCGATATCCTGAACATTCATAAATATAACTGATCAAAAACATAATCCTTAACTCTGAACTTAACCACGGAAACCAACTGTTCCCGGAAATATGCAATGCAGTACAAAATGATTAACGGAATTCCCGAAATCTCCACTCGAAAGCCTCGACTGAAAATCGGCTACCCAAATCAATCTGAAAACCTCTGGACGATAATCAGGGCTCGATTACGAGAAAAATGACATTAATTTCATCAAAATTCAAAAAGTCAACTCCTCGCCGGAGCGCCGCCGTTGACCGCCGCCGCCGCCGGCGGCGCGCCGTCAACGGTGACATTTTCCGGCGAGGAAGCTTTAGAAATGAAGCTCATCTCAAGCCAAACCACTTTCATAACTACAACCAACCTCAATTCAAACCCCAACACCACCAATTTCACTCAAACCCAAATCGGAATTTCCCTCCGGTAACCTAATCGGGTTCTCCATTAACCACCACCTCGTCCCAAACTAACTACCCAAAAAGCATCACCACGGTGTGGAGAGAAAAAACCCCAACAACCCCACCTCCAAAACTCGCCGGAATCCTACCAACCGTCACCGACGACAAACCCATATCGGCCTCAATTCGAACTCAAAGCAAACCCAACCAATTTCAACAAACTCAAGCATAAAACGAAAGAGAAACTCAAGGGGATTCGAACTGTACCCTCAGCCTGGCCGGAGGTAGCCGGAAAAGTCGGGTCGGCCGACGAACCCAAACGGGTCGCACACTTCCTTCATGGGTCAACGGCAACTTTCCAAATTTGGAAGGTCAATAGGTAGTCAACGTCAGTCAAAGCCCAAATTGAGATTTTCGACTAATTTTCGACTATTTCCGATATTTATACTCGCGCCTCGGGTCGATTGACGATTCGAAATGGATAACCATCACGATTCGGATAAACACGAAACAATCGGATAAACTCGTCGAAAACTGAAACTTCAAATAATCATATTATATTCCTAGGTTATCGGAAAAATCTTCCGGAACCGCCCTCGAGCTCGAAATCACGTGCTCAACAACTTCCGTGAAGACACTCAACTCAAATTCTCGACCGAAAACATAGTCGCGAATAGAATTGACAAACCACATATATAACGTAAAACTGCGACTATGACCAATCTCGAGAATTGTGCAGAATACACAACTGACTCTGGTTCGGGTCGTCACAGCAGCCAAGGAAGCAAAAAGAAGGGGAAAGAAGGCCATGACACCATCGAGTGAAGTTAGAGATGAGACTTTGAAGAGCATTGCGGCTAATCAAGAAATGTTTGCCGATTGGACGAGGGCAAATGATGAAAATCAACGAATACTTGATGAGAAAAACTACAAATTAAGGGCACGAGAAGAAGAAACAAGAATCATGACAATGAATTTCGAGGCTATGACCCCAAATTCAAAGAAGTACTTCATGAAGCGGAAATCAGAGATCCTTCAGCAAGTAGATGACGATGAAGGAGAAGTCATCGATGCTAGCTTTACCGGTTGTTATCGTCCCCGCAACCTTGATTTTAGTGATTAGTTTAGTAATTTCAATTCATGTAATTTCAATTTCAAGAAATAAAAACGCACTTTATTTATTTAGATCGAGCTTCAAATTTAAATTCACTGATTATTAAGGGAAACACACATACAAAAGGGAAACACACAAATTGCAAACACACATATCTCGCGCACATTATTTAGAGATGTTCACCGGTTTCAAGAAACCAGTTGTGCTTCACTAAGTTCTTTTGAAGTTCACCATGGAGATAAACTGATTGTAAATCGATGAGCCGGTCGCTAAACCGTTGATGATGCTGATCTCTTCCCACTGGCTCAAATGGAATTCGGTTACCATTTTCATCCACCGGCCCATCATATAGTGTGGAAGCAGTCACTGGGTTTTGTAAATCTTCTTCCTCATTCTCCTCAAAATCGCCTTCCACAAATTCTTCCTCGACAATCATGTTATGCATTATGATGCAAGCCAACATGATCATTTTTAATGTCGATTTGTGATGACACATGGCTGAGTGACGAATGATAGCCCAACGAGATTGTAAGATGCCAAAGCACATCTCCACATCTTTACGATATGCCTCTTGTTTCCTTGCGAACAGCTTCTGTGGTTGATCTTGCGGATTAGATATTGTCTTGACGAACGAGGAATACCTGGGATATATTCCATCAGCTAGATAATAAGTATGGTGGTAAGTCATACCATGGACTTTATACGTCGATCGCGGGCTTCTTCCGGCAAGGAGTTCATCGAAGACATCAGAGGAGTTGAGCACATTAATATCATTTTGTGCTCCAGGCGTCCCAAAGAAGCTGTGTCATATCCACGTGTCATATGAGGCCACCGCCTCTAAGATTATTGTTGAACGAGCCTTCCGCCCCGAGTATGACCCTTGCCAAGCTGTTGGGCAATTCTTCCATTCCCAGTGCATGCAGTCGATGCTTCCAATCATACCAGAAAATCCCCATTGCCTGGCCCTTCTTAAAAGTCGAGTTATGTCACCCGGATTTGGAGCGCGGAGGTAACGGTCCTTGTAGAGCAAGACCACTTGTGTGCACCACTTCTTTATGCATTCCAACGTCGTTGACTCCCCTATCCTTGTGTACTCAGTACACTGATCTGCGGCTGCGCCGTACGCCAACATTCGTATAGCACCGGTCATCTTTTTCTCGGGGAGGAGTCCTTGCAATCCAGTGGCATCTGCTCTTTGATGCCAAAATGGGTAGTGATTACAGAGGTCTATCTTGATCCGGTTGAACAAGTGCGTGCTCATTCGGAACCTCCGGCGAAAATCTTGCTCGTGGAAAACAGGGCGTTCCACGAAGTAATCTTCAAGCAGATTCTGACCCCTAGGTTCCCTTTGCCTTGGATGGTTTGGAAGGCGGCGGCGGGGTGGCTCATTATCAAACGTGGCAGCTATCATGGTTGCATCATTGATGAAGGAATTCATCATTGTGGTAGCTTGCCGACGTTGTTGGCGCCTCCTCCTGAAAGACTCTTCGTAATCATTATGATTCATCTTCTGGATGAGAAAAACGGCATAATTGTGTTTAGGTGTAGAATATCAAGTGACTTATGCGTGTTGTGAGGTTTCATGTATTGGAGCCAGAGATGATGATTTTATAGCAAAATTATGATAATTTGATATTGAAGGATGAGTACACGTGTCATTAACTCATTTGTCGGAAATCTCACCGGAAATCTTCATCAATAATTTAGCCGACAGTGACTTCTGGATGAGTACACGTGTCACATCCTGATTTGTCGGAAATCTCACCGGAAATCTTCATCAATAATTTAGCTGACAGTGACACGTGGATGTGACACGTGTCGCATTATCATTTGTCAGAAATCTCACCGGAAATCTTCATTAATAATTTATCCGACAGTGACATGTGGATGTAACACGTGTCACAATATGAGTCGTCGGAAATCTTACCGAAAATTTAGTTCAATAATGTACATGATAAGACATGTGTCGCCTAGTTATTGGATAAACATATTACAAATAATTAATCAAAATTTTATTTTATGATTATGAATAGTAATAGGAATTCCTATTTGTTGCACTGCTGCGCAAAAAAACTGAATAAGAAGTCCTATTTTCTGAATAGTAACAAGAAGTCTTGAAAATAGGAATTCCTCAAAATAGGATGTCCTAAACGGATGCGGATGCTCGCTTGAGCTCTTTCCAGCCTTTTTTGGCGCCAACCCTTACTTTTCCCTCACTCACTCACTATAGTTTGTGTGAGTACGTGACACGTGACCATTTGAAATTTCCGTGTTTTTTCTCTTCTATTTACTAATTTTCCTTTTCTGCTCCTCTATTCTCCATTTTCTTAGTGTTGAGAGAGAGTTGAGACGGCCATCACGGTTAAACCCAAATCGGAGTGTGAGTGGAGAGAAAGCTGAGGGGTGCGGCAAGAACTCGGACTCAGTATTTTAGAGTTTTAGTCTGTTAGACTTGAATACTAAGAGAATAGGAGTGGGAATAAAGCTTAGCTCAATTTGGCATTTTGGGTGGGTTGAGGTGTGAGAGTCTGTGTCAGTTCGCGTTTAGTGTGTCAGTCCGCCATGAACATCTTCTTCTCCTCCTCCAATTCCTTCAAATCCTAAACCCCATTCCTCTCCTCCTCCACAACCTCACCTCAATAAGACCCATGTCCAAATCCACCTTCATCCCCAAGAAAATGGACCGCGTCCATGACCACGGTTTCGACAACTACATGGAAGTCGAGAAGAAAACCCGCAAAGTCCTCAAATTCCAGGACCTAATTCTCTCCCTACAAACCAAATCATTGATAGTTGCATATTTATGCATCTATTTGGTATTTAATGTGTTCCCTATATTTAGTTTATTGTTATTAATTGAGTGAATTAATTATGTTTATTTGTTTTTAGGTGTTTTGGAGATTAATGGAGAAAAGGAGATTAAATAATATGTTTTGGAAGTTTCTTGGCGAGGAACTGTCTGGCGAGGGAATATATGCAAGTTCGATGGGTTTAATGACTGCAATCATATATGCCTTGGCGAAGTGATTACGTACGTTGGTGCCAGCGAGCAAAGTTGGTGAGAGAGGAAGTGGACTTGGAAATCAAATAGGAATGAATAAATAAAGAGTCCATTTGCATGTTGGAGAAGGAATTATGCACGTGCTCCACTTGCTAGGTCAATTAACCTAGCTTCAAGACATATATATATATAGCAAGTGGGGGGTTGAAGTTACGTACGCTGGAGAATAAAAAAACAAAAGACGTACGGCGGGAGAGACAAAACAGAGGATTCAAGCGAAGTTCGATCTCGACGTCGTCAAAAGTTCTTCTTTCCCCATCTTTTATTTATTTTTTATGAATTCTTTGATGTTTTTATTTATGACTATGAGTAGCTAATTTTCCTTTGTTAAGGGGCTACTTGAAGCCCCGTACATGAAGTCTTTTTAATACATACACTTTAATCTAGTTTTGCATATTTTATGAATGAGGTTTCTTTCTCTGAATGATCACCGTATGAATTCTTGTATGTTTGCTTTGGTGGCCAACTTAGTATGCATGCTAGGATTATAGTTTCATGAGATACGGGCGACTGAAGATAATTTCTTCCACCGGATTCTCTATAGTGATACACCGATTTTACCGTCGGGAGATTGAAATCCATAGGTCTAGCGAGACACGCCCATAGTGTACTTGTGAACCCTTGTAGCTTCTCAAACCTTTTCTAGAACTTAATGCTTTCTTCTTTGTAAACCTTGGGGTCCATGACTATGGGTTCAATAGAGGGATAGATGTAGGGGAGGTCCATGACAAACCTGCATAGGCATAAGGATTAGGTAATAGGATGTGGTTGTAACGATCAACTCTTCCTGGGAACTTTCATTCATTGGATATGTGCATTAGATTAAGTATGTGTTAGATAGATGGAATGACGGTGGTGGATTGCATTCCTCTTAACTCTTTAATCATATAGTTTAAACTCAATTGCATTCATTAGCATATTTACTTTCAGCATTTATTTTCTGCATTAGCTGTAACTTAGCCGATTTATTTCGGTAACCAAATCAACTCCGAATACCCTCAAATTTTGTGTGGTAGTCAGCCACTGTGTCTAGTTTATTGTGTCAAAATCTCGCTGAATTTGAGTCTGTCTAGCTTAGGTTCGATAGCCATTAGTGTTCTGTAGTCGAGTCTGTCAGCATAGTAGTATGTTAGGATTTAGTTTCAC
This sequence comes from Geum urbanum, assembly GCA_946800695.1. Classification (NCBI taxonomy): domain Eukaryota; kingdom Viridiplantae; phylum Streptophyta; class Magnoliopsida; order Rosales; family Rosaceae; genus Geum; species Geum urbanum. Next base: position 83,377 of record OX326998.1, on the reverse strand, counting down.
CAATTCCTCGAGTTCGATAACCCCTATTTATCTTACTACATTGATATATCCAGGTTGTGAATAGGGTATCTTTGAGAGGTGTTAATCCGCCTTGTCAAATTTTGGCGCCGCTGCCGGGGATTTGCTTAATTCTAAGTCCTAATAGAGTCTTTAATTTGTAGTTTTGTTTTGTTTTGTTTTCTTTTTCTTTTGAGTCTTACTGTCTCTTCTTTGTGCAGGAGCATTGTGTATGCGTACTAGGAACACAAGAAGCGCTGAGCCATTATTACTTGATCCAGAGATTGAACGCTCAGCAAGGCAAAACAGGAAGCAGCAAGGACAACGGTTCATGAACGTAAACAGTGGTGGTCAGCCTGAGCAAGAAATACATTCTGATACAGAGTCTGAGTTTGAGGAAGAACAGAGTATTCCAACACCACCACCATCACCAAAAAGAATGGCAAATGCAACCAAGCTGAGAGAGTCCTTTATACCGGGCACAGGTGCAGCAGATTCACCGATCGTACTACCAGAGAATCTGGGGGCTTATTCAATTCCCCCATCACTTATATCGAATCTGCCACACTTCAGAGGAACGCCTTCTGAAGACCCTCAGGACCATCTCAATGAGTTCATAGCATTGTGCAGAATCCAGAGATCGACTAATGTGGAAGAGGATACTGTAAAACTCCTCTTGTTTTCATTCTCTTTGAAGGAGCAAGCAAAAGCATGGTATAATTCTTTAGCTCCTTTATCTATGGACACATGGGAGAAGATGTGCTCTGCATTTATGAAAGAGTTCTACTCTGCTTCACGCACCAAGAACTTGAAGAAGCAAATTAGCACATTCAGGCAGAAAGACAGTGATGAATTACATGAAGCCTGGAGCCAGTTTAAGAGTCTTCTTCGACAATGCCCTCACCATAAGTTTGACATCAACACTCAAATGGAGTTCTTCTATGAAGGACTTGATTCTTTTAACAGGTCAAAGCTTGATTCAGCTTGTGGGGGAAATTGGTGGAATATGACTGGAACAGAAGCCAAGGAAATTGTTGAGAACCAAGCAGAAAATTCGAGGCAATTTCAGTCAAGGGATAGATCCATGGGAGCAAGTAGAAGGTCTCTCAATGCAGTTGCAATCGATGGAGCCATGGAAAAAAGATTAAGCTCTATGGAGAATGATATTGCTCTGATAGCGAGTAGTCTGAAAGTGAACAAGAAGACAACAGTTGCTGCAGCTCAGGTTGTGTGCACATTATGTTCAGCTACAAGCCATTTAGCAGAAGATTATCCTAAGTTCAGAGCAGATGAAGAGGGTGATCAAGAGGAAGAAGCAAATTACTTCCAGAGACAACCCAACACATATGGTGGAAATAGAGACCTGTTGAGCTATAGGAGCAACAATGTGCTCAATCCTCCTATTGTTCCACCTGGATTTCAGCAGAGACAGCCTACAGGAGATGGGAAACAGTTTGGCCAAAGGCGTATGCCTCAGCAACAACAAGCTCAAGCTCAAACATCATCAGACAATTCTACCTTGGCAGCCCTGATGCAACAAATGATGTTTGACAACAAGAAGGAACGAGAGGAGAGTAGTGCCTTTCGCCAAGATATCAAGGCCACAACTCAAGAACTCAAGGCCACAACTCAAGAACTCAAGGCTACAGCTCTACAGCAAGGAAAAGCAATTGACTTTCTTGAGAGACAAATGAGCCAAATGCAACAAACAATGGCTCAAGTCAAGGAAGGAAGTCTTCCTAGTAACACTCTTCCCAATCCCAACACAAAATATGAAGCTCATGCGATGACCTTGAAGAGTGGGAAGGTGTTGGAAGAACTGCCCGAGTTAACAAAGCAAAAATGGAAAGAGCCCGTTCTTGAACAACTTGTCCCTTACAAGCCGTTGGACAAGCCATCAGAAGATTCTGCATGAACCCCAATTCGAGCCATCGAAAATGCACCTGAAACAGAAGAACTGACAAAACAAAAATCAGGTCAGGAATCCTCTACTCCTTCTCCTCCCATTATTCCTAATTTACCTTTTCCTAGCAGGTTGAAGAAACAGGTGAAGGTTGAAAAAGAGAAGGAGATCTTGGATGTGTTCAGAAATGTAGGAGTAAACATCCCATTGTTGGATGTGATCAAACAGATACCACAGTATGCAAAGTTCCTGAAAGACTTGTGCACAACAAAGAGAAAATTCAATGGAACTGAGACTGTGGCTTTGGGATAGAGAGTATCTGCTGTGCTTCAAAGAAAGCTCCCACCTAAGTTAGGTGATCCAGGACGTTTTACGATCCCATGTACCATTAGTGATCACAGGTTTGCGGGTGCTTTACTTGATTTAGGTGCTTCCATTAATTTAATGCCATACACTGCTTATAACAGGTTGAAAATGGGAGAACTTATTCCCACAGGTGTCACCATTAAACTTGCTGATCGGTCTAACTGTTACCCTCAAGGTATTATTGAGGATGTTTTGGTGCAGGTAGGAAATTTGATATTTCCAGCAGATTTCTTTGTGCTGGAGATGGAGCATGAGCCAATGCCATCAGAAATACCATTGATTCTTGAGAGACCGTTCTTGAGAACAGCGCGTACAAAGATAGATTGTTTTGATGGATCATTGAGTATGGAAGTAGCTGATGAGAAAATCCACTTCAATATTTATGAAGCTCTCAAACATCCGAATAGTGATGATGCTTATTCATGTTGTTCAATTGACACTTTTGAGAGTTTTGTGCAGGAATTCATTCACTATTCATTAGAGGAGGATCCTTTGAGGAAGGTCATCGAGGTATCTAGAAAAGAAGATGTTCCAAGTCTGAAGCTTGGCGAGGAAAAGAAAGTTGAACTTATTTTTGAGATAGCTTCAGCTGAGGATCTTGAAATGGAAGAGGAGTATTATGCTATGGAAGAAGCACTTGAATCCCTGCCAATTATGAAAGGTAAATATTCTAAACCCATTTCTCTTCCAATTTCTGATGACGTTCTTGTTCCCTCTATACAGGTAGCACCCACATTAGAGCTTAAACTTCTACCCGAGCATTTGAAGTATGCTTTCCTAGGGGAGGATGATACACTGCCAGTCATCATCTCTTCCAAGCTCTCAACGTTACAAGAGGAGAAGTTATTGAATGTACTTAGGGAGTACAAGGCCGCCATTGGATGGACAGTAGCCGACATCAAGGGCATCTGCCCAACATTGTGTACCCACAGGATCCATCTGGAGGAGGGAGCTAAACCAACAAGGGAAGCTCAACGTCGTCTCAATCCTCCCATGATGGAAGTTGTCAAGAAAGAAGTCATCAAGCTTCGAGACGCAGGTATCATTTATGTTATTTCTGATAGCAAGTGGATTAGTCATGTGCAGGTTATGCCCAAACGTTCAGGAATCACAGTGGTAAAGAATGATGAGAACGTGTTGGTGCCTCAAAGAGTTCAAATGGGATGGAGAGTGTGTATTGACTACCGCAAGCTCAATGCAACCACAAGAAAAGATCACTTTCCGCTCCCATTCATTGATCAGATGTTGGAAAGGTTGGCAGGTCATGAATTTTATTGTTTCTTAGATGGTTATTCAGGGTACAACCAGATAGCCATACATAAGGATGATCAAGAGAAGACCACCTTCACATGTCCCTATGGCACTTTTGCTTATAGGAGGATGCCATTTGGTTTATGCAACGCACCTGCCACATTTCAGAGGTGCATGGTAAGCATTTTCTCAGACATGGTTGAAAAGATCATTGAGGTATTTATGGATGATTTCTCTGTTTTCGGTGATTCTTTTGACTCATGTCTTCATAATCTAGCTATGGTTTTAGAGCGTTGTGTAGAAACTAACCTTGTACTTAATTGGGAAAAATGCCACTTTATGGTGGAACAGGGTATAGTTTTGGGACATGTTATTTCAGCTAGAGGTATAGAGGTTGATAAAGCTAAGGTTGATATTGTGCGTACCTTACCCCCTCCTTCCACTGTGAAGGAGGTGAGATCTTTTCTTGGACATGCAGGATTTTATCGCAGGTTTATCAAGGATTTCTCCAAGATATCCAGACCGTTATGTGCATTGCTCCAGAAAGATGTAGCTTTCAACTTCACCGATGAGTGCTTGCAAGCATTCAATAAGCTCAAGGAGTTGCTCACTACAGCTCCCATCATTCAAGCACCGGATTGGAGTCTACCATTTAAGCTCATGTGTGATGCTTCAGACTATGCTGTTGGCGCTGTTCTTGGCCAACGCCCACAAAGACTCCCACATGTCATTTATTATGCCTCCCGTACTTTAAATGATGCACAGTTGAACTATTCAACTACTGAGAAGGAGCTCTTAGCAGTGGTTTTTGCTCTTGAAAAGTTTAGGTCTTACTTGTTAGGAACTAAAGTTATCATATTTTCTGACCATGTTGCTTTGAGATATTTGATGACTAAACAGGATGCCAAGCCCAGGTTGATTCGATGGATGCTCTTACTTCAGGAGTTTGATCTTGAGATCAAAGACAAGAAGGGTTCTGAAAATGTGGTGGCAGATCACTTAAGTAGACTCACCCATGGTTCCAATGCAGAAGAGGATACTCTTCCTCTCAGAGATAGCTTTCCCGATGAACAACTCTTTGTTGTTCAAGCTGTGGAGCCATGGTATGCCGATATTGTTAACTACAAGGTGAGTAAGTACATTCCACCAAATTTCAGCAGAGCTCAGAAGGACAAACTGGTCAAGGAAGCCATGTATTACGTATGGGATGAGCCATACCTCTAGAAACATTGTACCGATGCCATCATCCGCAGGTGTGTACCTGAGTCTGAATTTCAATCTATTCTATCTTTTTGTCACTCACATGCAGGTGGTGGACACTTTGGAGGGAAGAAGACTGCTCTCAAGGTGCTTGAGAGTGGATTTTATTGGCCAACTTTGTTTCATGACGCCCATGTCATGTACAAATCATGTGAGAGATGCCAAATGACAGGTAACATTGGCCCAAGAGACCAAATGCCTCAACACCCTATTCTTGTTGTTGAAATATTTGATGTGTGCGGTATTGATTTCATGGGACCATTCCCTAATTCTCAAGGTTATTTGTATATTCTTCTCGCTGTGGATTATGTTTCTAAGTGGGTGGAAGCTAAAGCCACCCGTACTAACGATGCTAAGGTTGTTCTTTGTTTTCTGAAAGATATTTTTGCTAGATTTGGAACACCTAGATGCATTATCAACGATTGATGATCTCATTTTTGCAATAGAACCTTTGATGCTTTGCTCCGAAAGTACAGTGTAACACATAAGGTGGCCACACCTTATCATCCTCAAACCAGCGGGCAAGTGGAAGTGTCGAATAGGGAGATCAAGCAAATTCTGGAGAAGACTGTTGGACCAACAAGGAAGGATTGGAGCCAACGCTTGGATGAAGCGTTGTGGGCTTACAGGACAGCATATAAGACACCTATTGGAATGTCTCCTTATAGGTTGGAGTATGGAAAAGCTTGCCATCTTCCAGTGGAGTTGGAACATAAGGCATATTGGGCTGTCAAGAAGTTCAACTTTGACATCGATGATGCGGGTTTGCATAGGAGATTGCAGCTGAACGAGCTCGATAAGATTAGGCACAATGCCTATGAGTCCAGCAGGATTTACAAGGAAAAGACTAAAGCTTTTCATGACCGGAATATTAAGAGAAAAGAATTTGTTGTTGGTCAAAAAGTTTTACTCTTCAGTAGTCGTCTACGCTTGTTTCCAGGTAAGCTAAAAAGTAGATGGACTGGACCTTATGTTATCACTAATGTTTTTCCTCATGGTGCCATAGAGATTGTAAGTTCAAAAACAGGGAAGACGTTTAAGGTGAATGGACATCGACTCAAGCCATTCTATGAGTCATTTGTGGAGCATGTTTTTGAGGATGCAGCCCTTGGAGATCCATCTCTGTGTATGGAGTGTTGAGACTTGCTGTCTGGCTGAAGACGTTAAACTTAGCGCTACTTGGGAGGCAACCCATGTTGATGGAGAAGCGTGGAAAACCAGATTTGAAATTCTTAAACTCTCTATCATTCTCCTTTGCTTTATTTTTCTCCATATTTAGTGTGATTTGTGATGTGTTATGTGTGTCATCCCATGCTTGTTTGATGTATTGTATGTTTTAGTTTTGTTTTACATTGAGGACAATGCAAATTTCAAGTGTGGGGTGGGGTTTATATCATATCCTTAGCGTCTATGTATAAATTTTTCGTTATTTCGGTACTGTACAGTATGCTGTTTTGTGTCAATTATTTGACATAGTTTGAAGTCTCGTAAATTTTTGAAATTTTTAGGGAATGTATGTAAATATGTCTAGTTTATTCTCTCTAAATTTCAGCTCATTCCACTCTGTCATTAATTCTATATAATTCTGGCGAAGTGGAGCTGAGTCAAGCGAGCAACAGTTCTCTGTACTGAACAGTAACCGGTTCGCGTCATTTATTTTCGATAGCTAGGGGTCTCGTAATTTTCTGCAATTTTGAGGGCAGTTTTGTAAATGAGTCTAGCGAGTGCTCGCGAAATTTCAGCGAATTTCGATGTATGAATAATTTTGTAAAATCCTAGCGAGCCTCGCTACACTTTGTTCGCGTGATTAGTCTGGCGAGCAAACAGTTTGCTGTATTGTATAATTTATTTGACATATCTATTGGGCTCTTAATTTTCTGAAATTTTGAGGGTGTGTTTTTAAATGTCTCTAGTTTGTTGTTCCAAAATTTCAGCCTATTACGATTAGTGATTAATTTTTTAAAATTCAAGCGAGATGTGTTGCTCGCTACACTGTGTCTGTCGAGCTGCTCGCCTGATGTTGATATTTTTGAGTTTTTCTTTGTTTTCCTTGGGTATTTTAGTGTCTTATTTGAAAAAACAAATACAAAAGTAAAAAGTGTCAAGAAAAACATAAAAAGAGTCTTTTATTTTGTGTCTTTAGGTGCCCTTAACTAGTCCATGATGTGATTATATCTTCCGTAATTGTGACTAAAAGATGATCATGATATTTAAGTTTCTTTGGTTAATCTTGATATATGATGCATATGCGAATGTGTAGTGGATGTAGAAAAAGTTAACATGGTACAGATTTTTGGCATGCTTAAACTTTGTTGAGATTCATTTAACCTGTGAGCGATTGAGCCTATATGTGATTACACATGCTTTCTTTATTGAGTGTCAATTGCTTGCCACAGATTAAGTTAATGGACTCTAGATATTACTAGAACTTGCTCTTGTGCTTTTCAAAGCTTATAGTCAATACTTGTTTTGATTGAGGAAGTGATAAAGGCATTTAGGAGACACCACTATAGCCATACAAGCTTGTGTCCTAATTTTGTGTACACAAGATGTGCACTCCTTAGTTAACCACTTTGAGCCTACATGTTTAAACTTTATGTCATCACCCACATATCTCTGACCTTAAACCTTAGAATAGTTATATCTTTACCCTTGTTCTAGGACTTGGTAGAGCTATACATGAGACAGATATGTGAAGACGGCGACAATGTCGACAAGTGATGCAAGGAAATAAGTGTGGGGTATCAAGCTAGTGTTTGAAAAAAAAAAGATGAGAAAACAAATGAAAAGAAAAGAAAAAAAAATATGATGTCTAGCTTGATACCCGAGTTAACTGTTGATGCAAACAATGATGTGAAGGCCCAACAAGATGCAATTCGGCTACAAAAGTGAGAAAGTTCATGGTTGTAAAGTTTGAAGAAGTCTCTTATTTGGTGCTCTACTGGGTTCTAGAATTATATTTGAATTCCTTTTCCATTTATTCTTTAACCTATGAGCCAAGCCCCATTACAACCCATGAAGTCCTTTTGATTCTCAAGATGGCAGCTTTTGATCTGTGGAGATTAGTCACAAGAGTAAGCTTATGGTGTGGTCCATTTGGCAAGTAATTGAGTTGAGTGAAAACCTTAGACATACTTTGAGAGAAACACTTTTGAGAGCATATACCTGTGAGGTTGAATCTTGACAAGTTTGTTGCATGCTACAGCTTTACATTCACCATGATTATGTCTTCGTCCTACATATTACATGTGTATCATGCATTGGAATTAACTTTCGAAATTTTACGGTATATAAATTTGGAGTCATTCTAATCTTGGTGTTACAATTGTGGAAGATTGCTGAGACAATTTGTTAAGGGTGTTAGAGTCATGTAGTTAGAGTCTTTGAGTCTTTTCAGAGTCTTAGTTTAGTGTATTGCTCGAGGACTAGCAATGTCTAAGTGTGGGGTATTTTGATAGTTGCATATTTATGCATCTATTTGGTATTTAATGTGTTCCCTATATTTAGTTTATTGTTATTAATTAAGTGAATTAATTATGTTTATTTGTTTTTAGGTGTTTTGGAGATTAATGGAGAAAAGAAGATTAAATAATATGTTTTGGAAGTTTCTTGGCGAGGAACTGTCTGGCGAGGGAATATATGCAAGTTCGATGGGTTTAATGACTGCAATCATATATGCCTTGGCGAAGTGATTACGTACGTTGGTGCCAGCGAGCAAAGTTGGTGAGAGAGGAAGTGGACTTGGAAATCAAATAGGAATGAATAAATAAAGAGTCCATTTGCATGTTGGAGAAGGAATTATGCACGTGCTCCACTTGCTAGGTCAATTAACCTAGCTTCAAGACATATATATATATATATATAGCAAGTGGGGGGTTGAAGTTACGTACGCTGGAGAATAAAAAAACAAAAGACGTACGGCGGGAGAGACAAAACAGAGGATTCAAGCGAAGTTCGATCTCGACGTCGTCAAGAGTTCTTCTTTCCCCATCTTTTATTTATTTTTTATGAATTCTTTGATGTTTTTATTTATGACTATGAGTAGCTAATTTTCCTTTGTTAAGGGGCTGCTTGAAGCCCCGTACATGAAGTCTTTTTAATACATACACTTTAATCTAGTTTTGCATATTTTATGAATGAGGTTTCTTTCTCTGAATGATCACCGTATGAATTCTTGTATGTTTGCTTTGGTGGCCAACTTAGTATGCATGCTAGGATTCTAGTTTCATGAGATACGGGCGACTGAAGATAATTTCTTCCACCGGATTCTCTATAGTGATACACCGATTTTACCGTCGGGAGATTGAAATCCATAGGTCTAGCGAGACACGCCCATAGTGTACTTGTGAACCCTTGTAGCTTCTCAAACCTTTTCTAGAACTTAATGCTTTCTTCTTTGTAAACCTTGGGGTCCATGACTATGGGTTCAATAGAGGGATAGATGTAGGGGAGGTCCATGACAAACCTGCATAGGCATAAGGATTAGGTAATAGGATGTGGTTGTAACGATCAACTCTTCCTGGGAACTTTCATTCATTGGATATGTGCATTAGATTAAGTATGTGTTAGATAGATGGAATGACGGTGGTGGATTGCATTCCTCTTAACTCTTTAATCATATAGTTTAAACTCAATTGCATTCATTAGCATATTTACTTTCAGCATTTATTTTCTGCATTAGCTGTAACTTCGCCGATTTATTTTGGTAACCAAATCAACTTCGAATACCCTCAAATTTTGTGTGGTAGTCCGCCACTGTGTCTAGTTTATTGTGTCAAAATCTCGCTGCATTTGAGTCTGTCTAGCTTAGGTTCGATAGCCATTAGTGTTCTGTAGTCGAGTCTGTCAGTATAGTAGTGTGTTAGGATTTAGTTTCACAAATTCTTCGAGTTCGATAACCCCTATTTATCTTACTACATTGATATATCCAGGTTGTGAATAGGATATTTTTGAGAGGTGTTAATCCGCCTTGTCAATCATCCAAACCACTCGCCTCGACATCCTCTCTCGTCGCCTCGGCTTCAAGAAACACGAGGCCGCATCATTCATCCTCAAATTCCCACACGTCTTCGAAATCTACGAGCACCCAGTACAGCGTGTCCTCTACTGCCGCCTCACCCGAAAAGCCTATCTCCAAATCGACCAGGAGAAGCCGGCCCTCGAAGCCCAAATAGTTCCCAACGTCGTCACTCGCCTCAGAAAACTCGTCATGATGTCCAACACGGGTCGGATTTGGCTCGAACGTGTACGATTTGCCAGGTATTGATTTGGGTTGCCTGATGATTTCGAGCACTCTGTTGTTTTAAAGCACCCAGAGTATTTTAGACTTTTTGATGCTGATGAGACTAGGAGTAAGTATATGGAAATAGTAGATAAGGATAGGGACCCGAGTTTAGCTTTGTGCGCTATTGAAAAGCTTAGGGAGATTGAGTATTGGGAGAAAGGGATTGATGCAGAGGATATAAGGTTTTTGTTCATTGTGAATTTTCTGCCAGGGTTTAAGATAGGGAAGTATTTTCGGATTTCAATGTGGAAATGGCAACGTGTGCGGTATTGGAGTCCTTATGAGGATGTTTCGAGTTATGATATGAGGTCGCTAGAGGCACAGAAGAGGATGGAGAAGAGGGCAATGGCGGTGATTCACGAGCTGTTGAATTTGACTGTCGAGAAGAAGATAACGTTGAGGATTGCACATTTTAGAATTGCGATGAATCTACCGAACAAGTTGAAGGAGTTTCTGCTCCAGCATCAAGAGGTATTTTACATTTCGACTAAAGGGAATCATGGGAAGCTTCACACGGTGTTTCTGAGGGAGGCTTATAGGAAGGGGGAGTTGATTGAGCCAAATGACTTGTATTTGGCGAGGAGGAAGTTGGCTTAGTTGGTGTTGATGAGTCCAAGGAAGGTGAAAATGGATGGCGAGTTGATCAGTTACTATAGAGATTGGGGGGATGAGGAGAGGGGATTTATTGGAAGAGGCCGTGTTCAGAATGTTTTTGAAGATTTTGGAGGAGGCAATGATGATAAGCAGGGGAGGGACTCTCGTGTGGGCAGTGATTATGATTCTGATGATTCAGGTGATGGTTATGAAAAGGAATGAGGGATGTCAAAGTAGTGCAAATCCAAATTGATGCTTTTGCAAGTGATGCCTTTGCTAAAACCATTAGTAGGGTTTGTAATTTTTCTTACATCTCCCCTACCCGGAACTCAGGTATCATATACAGTTATACACCCCCAAAATAAAGAGCCTTGAGAAGGGGTCATTTGAGCACCCCAACTGGCGTTCAGTATATCAATGCTAGATCTGCCTACGTCCTGCTTCCAGCTTACAGTAGAAGCTATGAGTGAATTAATTAGGATGATAGCTCAAGAGGATGCTTCTCTCTGGACTAAGAGATTTGGCAGCGGAAGCGAAACATGGACCGTCAAGTTGTACATACAGGAGATCAAATAGCTTTGTTACTAAGGTGATCTCATAGACATCTCTCGGCTCTTGTAGAGACTGATGGATGCGGTATGCTATTCTTTTGTGGCACATGAGAATGATACGCCAAGTTTTATTTAGTATGGGCATAGTTTGGGCTTGAAATCCTTATGATGAGACCATGGTATTCTGCACCATTTTGGGTACTTACATAGTTCTCATTATTATCCCTCATTGACTGGGTCTCAGCTCACTACGCATTACTCGCTCCGCGCCACCACTTATAGCACGAAACCGAAGAAAGAGAGGAAAAGAGAGAGAGAGAGAGAGAGGAGAAAATGGAAATTTTTATATTTTCAGAATTAATTCGAAAAATTCGACTCGTTTGTAATAATCGCGTCTTTCTGCTTGCGTTGCTGAAACTGAAACCGAAAATAGAGAGCGGCCTTCTCTCCTTTTCTTCCTTCCCCTTCCCTTTTCAGTTTTCCCTTTGAAAAAAGAGTAAAGATAAGAAGAAAGAAGCATCATCAATTTCTCTCGCCGCGGTCCTCTTCCTCTTTTATCTCTCTCAATGGTACTTACTCTCTCCTTCGCTGCCTCTCTGAATCTCATATTAATAGTAATTAATCTGCCTTATTTTCGAGATTGAACAGCAAGATAGATATGTTTGTTTAGATCATCGATTCAATACAATACAAAACAAAACAATTCAATTCAAATTCACTACAAGTAGCTCGTTCGTTTTCGCATGATATGCAGCAGGTCAAACTCATAGATGATCCTTGAGCTGATTTGCGTTCGATCGACGACAATATAGGATTAAGAGTTATAGCAATTCCCTGCTGCTGCTGTAGCTGCTCTACTTTTTCAATTCTGTTTTCTCATTCTGGTCAAACAAATCACAAATAATCATAAGATGGGTTATCTCAATTCGGTCTTGTCATCTTCAAGCCAGGTTCATGCTGACGACACTCCCGCAAGCGGTGGTGGCCTCAGGTTAGGGTTACGATCTACCTTTTTTCTTACCGCTCCTGCTTATTTTGGCTTGGTTAGAGCTGAGCTATGTTTCCTGTTCATTTAGATTCAGAATCGTTGGTGCTCTTGCTCTTCAGGAAGTGATTTATTTCATTGTAAAGTATTGTAAACCTACATGACATGACATGAGCTTTGTTATTCTTGTCCTGATGGTAGACAACACATTTTTGTTGAGTAGTTACCACATTGATGAAGGCTTTAACTCTACTTATGACTGATAATGAATACATTTCTGTTACGTTATGTTATTATAGTATATTAATGATATGTTTTCGTTACGACGTTTCTGGTGCCTCTTAGACTTCTACCTAGTGTGTATATATACCTTGTAAATAGCACTCAGGTGTGTACAATAGCTGAAGAAAAGCCAAATGGTGATAGATTCTAATTATCGACCAATATACATAATAAATATGAGCCGTTATTCTATTTTGATTCTTCTGTCGTGCCATGCTGCATCATTGAATCTTAATTATTCTTTGTCATATACGACAGAGGAATCAATCATGTATATCCAAATTATTATTTTCTTTTCCCTGTTTGCTGGAACTTTTTTTCAATATTGTCTGGAATTCTGTGACTGAGCACTATTTTTTCAATGGTGTAATTAGTGTTCTTCAAAGTGCCTCTGTTTTATGTCTTCCATTCTTGAATTTTGTCTGAGTCTAGTTTTGAATGTGGCAACAGTCTGAATGGAAAGTTTAGCTATGGATACGCAAGTTCACCGGGAAAAAGATCGTCAATGGAAGATTTTTATGAGACAAGAATTGATGGTGTTGAGGGGGAAATAGTCGGTCTCTTTGGAGTTTTTGATGGTACATCTCTATCTCTACCTCCCTCATATTGAGTGCTCGTGAAACATGGATAAGTGAAGATTGCATGTTTGGGATGCAACGTATAGTGCACTATACAAGTTTCAGACACCTGTTAGTGGGTGTTTTTATAATGTCTTTGTTCATGTGAACCTTCTACTGTTAGTGGTTTGGTCTCTGCATTAGTATTGATATACCTATTTTACACTTGCACATTCTGTTTGGCTTTGGAGGGTATCAACAAAGAGCTCACCGGTTAGCATTGTGCCAGAGTTGAGATCTCGCCATATATGGATTGTCCATAGTTTATCCTCTGGCCAGATGAACCTTTAGTTTTGTGGCCTCTTCCTTGATTACAAACCTCAGTTGCTTTTGCTCACTCTTATTGCAAATCAGACTTGGCATTTTTAGATTCTTATGGTTACTTTTGTATTTCCATATGATTGAACATATGTAAGTATATAACCATTGTTTCATTGTTTTACTTCTTATTAAGTTATCAGATGTTTAGTATTACTTTCTCCTCTTTGAGAAGAATTAATGACAAAATTCTGAGCTGGTGATTGAATCAGGTCATGGGGGTGCACGTGCTGCTGAATATGTCAAGCAAAATTTGTTTAGTAATTTGATCAGACATCCCAAATTTATCTCTGACACCAAATCTGCTATAGGTTTGGTCATATTACCTTTTGCTAGTGACCTTATGATTGCTTATCTTGTTTTGATTAAACTAATACTGTATGTAATTAAATTTTGTTCTTTTCTCAGCTGATGCATACAGCCATACAGACTCGGAATTCCTGAAGTCTGAAAATAATCAGAATAGAGATGCTGGTTCAACTGCTTCAACTGCTATTCTAGTTGGTGACCGTTTGCTTGTTGCAAATGTTGGGGATTCCAGAGCAGTGATATGCAGGGGTGGTAATGGTAAGGATTTGAAGACCCTTCAGTTCTGTCTTTAAGATATTGATTCTAATCTCAAGTTAGTGTTTGATGAGATGGGCTTTAGGCTAGTGACCATGGGAGTAGCCCTCTCAGTTGTTTAAATTAATTGAAATAATTGGACGTTCTGACCCAATATTTGGAAGAAGGGTCAAGTGAAACTTTCTGGATCACTATTTTAACCATATTTTGAGCCATTACATGGTCTCACACCTTCATTTCCTTGCATAGCTGCACATCCACAATAATCTTTTTCACTGTCTTAAATTCCACTTCGTAGGACCACTCTTTAATTCAGACTTTCTTTAAAAGAAAAAAAGACATTTTTTTCCTCCATAGATTGACCACTGCTAGAGAATATGGATGAAAGAACACTGTTACCATAAAAGAGGACATGGATTTACAACTATTTTAATTTTGTTGATTGATTGTCCATTGCTCTAGTATTCATGTATTATGGCTCAAAAATTTGATCACATCTCATCCTGCAGCTATAGCTGTTTCAAGAGATCACAAGCCCGACCAAACTGATGAGCGACAACGGATTGAGGATGCGGGAGGATTTGTAATGTGGGCAGGTAAGGTTTCATTGATTGCTATGAAGTTTCACATGATTTATAGTTTTGTGCTCTTGATTGTTAAGATCTCATAATTATAGGAACTTGGAGAGTTGGAGGTGTTCTTGCTGTCTCTCGTGCGTTTGGGGATAGGCTGTTGAAGCAGTATGTTGTTGCTGATCCAGAAATCCAGGTTTGAATATCTGACCATTGATACTTTAATATTTGTACTGATCTCATTCGTACAGATGAGTAGGAAACATAACTCGATATTAGGTCTGTTTTCATTTACGACTGGAGGTTTGGGTGAGAAAATGTCTCAATTGATGCCCCTGTGTGATAACTGCAGGATTAGACAAGTCCAGGTTTATGGGAGAAGCTCTACAACTTTCTTAGGGTTGCTTGTTCTTTCCCATGGGAAAGCATATATTACAAAATTTTACTATAGAAGTTCCCCTGTTAACTTAAAACTTACGTGGAACAAGGGTACCACCAGAAACTGAAAACGTTTTCTTTTCGATTTCCTTGTCCTTTTCTCTCATTGATGTATGTATAGATGTAATGTTGACATCCCACTAACTTTCACAAGTGGGGACAGATAATCCCAATAGGAAAAAGGAATGAAGAAAAGAATAATTACAGTGGACAGCACATGATGTAATTACTTTTGTTTACTGATCGCACATGCATAATTGCTTTCAAGGATGAATATCGTTACTTGACCCTGAGGATGTCAAAACCTTTAAATAATCCTTTGATGAGATGGGAAGATAGTCTTGCTGGTTTACTATCAATTGGAGTTGCAAACATCCAAAAATTGGTTGATATGTATGCTTTATAATTCCTGCTTTATACATTGAGACAATGGTCCCAGCATTTCAGAATATTTATGAGTTTTAAACTTATTTGGCAGGAGGAAAAGATTGACAACACTCTCGAGTTCCTTATCCTTGCAAGTGATGGACTGTGGGATGTTGTCACCAATGAGGTTTACCATAATTCTTCATTGTGATTTTACTTATTTCTGTATACAATTCTTGTCAGTTCACCTGGGTCAAGGGCAAATGAACTATGCATGTTTAGTATCATACTACTTTTGACTTACCTAACCGTTACAAATAATTTTATGTGAAAAAAGATGGGAGGTTTTGTCATCTTTGCTGGGACCATTGTATCAATGTATGACATGGTACGGTTTGAGTAATTCTACTATGTTTCCAGGAAGCTGTTGCAATGATCAAACCGATTCAGGACCCAAAACAGGCTGCAGAGAGGCTAATGCAGGAAGCTTATCAGAGAGGAAGTGCTGATAATATTACTTGTGTTGTTGTTCGTTTCTTGACTAATCCAGGCGGTTCATCACAAAGCAGTTCTGGGTAAGTAACTTAGCACCTTATCAGTCTCACATCACGGGATTGGACTCTTTCCGGACCGGTTGGTGGGCTGCAATAAAAAAAAATCAGTGGTGATAGTCGTAGTTCTATGGTAGCATTGTACTTTGAGGCTGCTTGTGTATTGCTTAATCTCAGCCCGTAGCGTAGAAAGACGTATGTGAGTTTAGTTTTTGTACTTTGGGGTCTAGCGGAAAATGTGTGTTTGTAAAGTGTATTCTCATTGCAGCAAATCGCATGCTAATAGTTACATTGTACGTGTGTGTACTTGAAAGTGTACTTAAAAACAGTGTTGTCCAAATCGCTCCTCATATAGCCGCCCAATTTTTCTCTTACGTTCACTCTGTTGGATTGCATGGCAATAGTTCTGGACTTGTTTTCCGCTTGATAGTCCACCAACTTTTTACCTTTTTTTTCTTCAAAGAAATGCAATAACTTTCTTATTTGCAAGAGTTGTTTTTATATTTAATATCAGATGGCATGACGAACCTACATTCTAGAGCAGAGTTCCGTGAAAATGGAGTGAAGCTCCTTTAAATTGACACCTTTAATTTACAGCATAAACTTGTACAAAATCGATGTCAATATTGCATGCATCTCACCATTTTTATGTACATAGGTTACATAGAGTCTTCCCCGGCTCGCCTGGAGTAATTAAATTAAAAAGTCTGGAACTCAAGGAACCGAAAATACAAGTTTTCAAGTTCTACATGGAGATCGGACCTAAAAGGAGGGAACGACGCCGTAACGGCCTTGGATCTCTCCTTGTGTTGTACGCTTGGCGAATCTGCCTTTGATCCGTGGTCTGGTCTCTGCGTAAGCTTTTCGCGATGCGTAGCGAATAGTCTTCTCGAACTTCCGGTTCTTCCTCTTCTCTCTGTACCTTAACACCCTAGCTTGACGATCCGCCGACGAAATCTGAACCACCGACTTGAGGTAAGGATCTGACACGTCAGCTGAGCTATCCGGCACAACGCCAACATCAATATCTAGAGAAGATGATGATGATACCTGATCGATCGCAGTAGGCAGGCACCAAGTACGTACGTAGTACGTGTGTTAATTAAAGAGTCAAATTGATGATTAATTAATTACGTATGCATGCAGTCTACTTAATTAGCTACTTACGCTGTGGCTGAAACTGCAGCGGCCATAGACGAAAGGAGGTTTATTGGCTAATAATTCTGCTGCTGGCACAGGGACGACTCCATCGTCGGTGGTCTGCTCCTCCGGATCATCATCATCTTCTTCTTGTTCAGTTTTCGGATCCAAATAATAATCCAGATCCAAATAAGGATCCATTATGTGATCATCAGCAGCAGCTGATGAGAGCACGTAGCGGCTCGAGGAGGAATTGAGATTCGGGAGCAACCACGAAGCGGCCTCTGCTTCTTCTGATCTGCTGACCTCACTCGTCGTGTCATCATAAGACGGGGCCACGTGAACCGGAACTCTCTCGTGGCGGCGGCTGAGAGGATTGGCAGAGTGGATATCTCGGTCGCATGTGACGCAGAGAGTGGCGTCGTCGGCCTTGCATATGACGTGGGCAGGAGCTTGCTCGCAGACCTCGCACAACCAGAGTCGAGCGTGGCGCGAAGCCAGCTTGTTGGCTGCGTGGATCTTAGTGTCGCAATTCACGCACAGGAAAGCCGAGTCGGCTCGGCAGAACAGTGTCGCCTTTGCCGATTTACAAGAGTCGCACGGCTTCGACTTCGATGCCATTACTCTTCCTCTCTCTCTCTCTCTCTCTCTCTCTCTCTCTGATTGGGTTGTATTTGTCTATCCCTAGATATCCCGGAATCAGCTAATGGTAGAGTGACACGTGAAAGAAGCTTAGCCAAAAGAAAACAACGTGGGGGTCTTCGCTAGTTTTATTTTTTTGGTCGAAATGTTCTTCGCTTGTGTGATTTGTGTCCTGGGGTCTTATGACTCTTATCTGGCTCTTTGCCCTGATACTCATGCCAGTTAGCCTCCCAATTACTTTGGTCAAGTTGAAGTGTGTGCAGTACAGCGTGTGAGCGGTACAGCCTTCAATATAATCACGAAACTACAGTATGAACATTTAAGACATTATTCTTATCAACACACAAACTACAATATATAGGCTCCAGTTCTAAAATGATATCTTTCTTCCATGAGTAAAATTATCCATTGATTATTGCAACAGAAATGTGACTGCACTTTCACATCACCGCTAACAGAAGAACAAAACTCTTGAACAGAAAACTTAAATAGCTTATACTCGCACAGTAATGAAGAACAAAACAAAGAGGTAGGAGTGAATCTCCACATCACCGCTGGAAGTCCTAATTGGACTTGTGCCGAGTATAACGTTGAATCCCATGCACGTCTACAATCCCAGGAGGGAAGACGGGATCAGTAGCTGCTCTAACAGCAACCTTTGCTACAGCAGTAACGTTCACAGGAGGAGTAAACAGAGGTCCCACCAGTGGCAGTTGGTTGAGAGGTCTTGTTTGCTGAAACAACTGCAGAAAATTGAACAAGATTCAGCCTTATGAAAATTTTCATCGCTATTCAAAGAAATAAAAGAATATGGAAGTGCCCAAGCTTCTTGAGCTAACTTGTTGGTTGATGATAATGTATATTTCTGACCATATTTTGCAGAAAAAATATAGCCCTTTCTGACTCGAATTCTTTTTTTTTTTGACCTGAGTTCTAAAGGGAATTTATATCTTCAAGGTTAGGCATAGATGGGAAACTGTGTGGGCGTGGTATATGTATAGTATGAATAACAATCAATTTACCATCTCCAGTGGAGAACCGATTACACTGAGTGGTAACTTTATGCTCCCAACAGTACGAGTCCCGTAAATAAATCCAGGCCTCAAAATTACTCCTGAAAGGTTGGAGAGGCAACATGTAAAAAATAACCACAAAAGAGTTCCATATAAGGATGCAGAATTTAATTGATGGTGCTCAATTGCTCAAACTGAAGTCTCAGGCTAGCTTATTAACCTATATCAAAAATAAACGGGCTCAGTATACATGTTAAGAAAGCTGACCTCCATAAGGGAATTTGGTCAATATCTCTGTCTCAGCAGCTCTCTGTATTTAACAAGATGCAGTAAACAATTATGTATTTTCAGATATAAATAGGATAGCATTTGTCATCATGAGCAAACTGATAATAAAAATTCTTGCCATGCATTGCTAAAATTAGTTTAAGACTGGACACGTTTCAGTTAGTTCTAATATACTTGGGTATTCTGTGAACTTGTATACTAATTTGACTAGTTATAAATATAGTACCATGTCACTTTGAAAAGATATCTCTCATCAAATAGAAGGATTATTGTTAGATGATGACAAGTTCACAAGAGAGCGAGAACATCTACTAATTGGGTACTTGAGCAATGAATTCTTCTATGTTCTTATAAGTTACAATTAAACATGATAGGAGCTGTTTTCTATGACTTCCGTACCTTTCCCTCAAAATATCCTCGCAATATATAATTTGCCAATCCAAAATCAGCAGCAGATACATATACAAATCTTTTAACACCTACATGATCAAGGGTAACATTCAAATAAAGAATAACGAAAGTATCAATTGCCAACGAATAACATTCAAATAAAGAATAACATGATCAAGGGATATTAAAGTTTTTCATTTTAATATATGTGATCATGTACCTTGCTCAGAAGCAGCTCGAATTGCACTGATGTTAGCAGTCCCATTGATCTTATACATGTAAGAATTGGAGCCAAAGCCACCAACACAGGATATCTAGGATAAGAAGCCTTGATCAGAAGAAAGAACATGATACTCTCCCTAATATTTAATAATCTCCTGTGGAACTACATATGGAGCTTTTTTTGGGAGGGAAGGAAGAACAAGATACACCTAGATACAGACATGTATATGCATGTATCACATGGATAGTTGTTTCTGGTGCCTGTACCATTGGCTAATAGTGAATTATATATGACAGGGAATTAAGAAATTGCATACCACAGATGTAACACCATCCAGAGCATCCTTCCATGAATCAGGTGATAAAAGGTTTCCTAAAAAGGGAAGAATGCTTGAGGACAACAAAAAATGAAAGAAAGAAAAAATGAAAGCAGCGCATCTGTAAACATACAATGCATGAAAGCAGACCTTGATACCAGGTGACATTGTTAGCCCATAAATCATGTAACTTTGACCGACCAGACCTGAGAAGCCAATACCAAATACACCAAAAGTAACTAAAGTAAGATGGTATGCAAATCAAAACAAACCAATAAAGTATAAGAAGGTCAAACTTAGATCCATGCCCCAACAGAAGTATTTCATTAGCAGAGGCTTTTTCTATAAAGTATCCAGTTACGATCCAGCTACTAAAGGAAGTCCATTTCTTTGCTTAAATCAATAAACCTTCAACTTTTAAAGATTACATGCAAACCAGAATATCCATATAGCAAACCATTGTCTTATTGTTTCCGATCAGTTCAGACACCAAACAACTTTATAGTGATAGTATTGTACTAGGGACATTCATATAACATGCATTTCCAGGAGATACTAGTGGACAATTTTTCAGTATCAACTAGAGTAGAAAAAGGTATACCTGCTAAGGCTAGCAACAGACAGACCGTGATCTAATGCTTCTCTACAAACGTGGGAACCAACAAATCCATTTCCGCCCAACACGAGCAACTGAATTTCAAAAGCATAGAAACTAAATATACATATAGATATAGCAAAAGAACATGGGCAAGCAATTTCATAGCATATGCAGAAAGACAATACCTTCTCAGTTGGAGGAGGGGGGACTTGCATAGTCTCTGCTTCCTCGACTTTGAAGGGTTCATCAAACTTATTAGAGTCAGTTGATAGCAGCCTCCCATTCCTGGGTGCAGTCAATCATACAATATTCACACAACGGAGAAAATAAAAACGGTTTTGTTTTGGCCAAGTGTGAGCACCTAAACAATATCTCCACTAAAAAGTATATACTTGCACAGACATATTACATCCAAAGTATAAACTTTAAGAGCATGAAGAATGTAATGGCAGGAAGAACATGGGTAACAGAGCAAGTAGCTGAACAATTATATGAAGCTGGGTTCCAAACCTCTTCCTTAAATCGCCAAAAAAAAAAAACAAATCCCAGTCAGCAAGTAGCTGAACAATTACAGCTAAACAACGGATTGTTTTCATCATAAAGAACAAAATCATCACATCTACGTGCCGCATTCAAAGCCCAGAGTAACATATATAAAACACATGTTGACTAGAAACTGAAACAAAAAGAAGAGGAAAGCATACAAGGTTCTGGGAAGTGATGATGATCTTGAATGGATCAACCGCGACACGACTGTCCTCATTTGAAATTTCCGCTTTCGCGATTCGGGGAAGTTTTTTTCTAGAGTAGTTCTCCAAATACGAGTTATTTCTATTCAGGAGCACTAATCGGAAAAAGTTTAGCTTCTTCTCGCAGAAAACTGGTTTGGTCTGGGGATCTGAGGGAGACCACACATGGCGCGTAAAGGGTAGGGACATGTGGTCCGTGAACGGCCAAGTGAAAAACAATGGACACCGACTTCTTTTTTTAAAATTTTTTTTAAATCTAAACCCACTGCTTCTCCTGCAGCACTTGCAACCTCCTCTCCAATTTCCCTATGTTATTTGATCCGATAACATAACTAGTCGACCTAAAAAAATTATAGCAAAAATTTGAATTTCACATCCTATCTAATTATACACCCTAAACTATAACAATACGTCTTTTCAGCGAGGGGAGATATTATCCCAGCCTCCTTGGGGTCTGTTCTCCATGCATGGGGTGACACAAAACCTGCCCATAACTAATACCTCATTGCCATATTCAATACCAAAAGTGTACAGTGGGCCACCAAATCCAAAACCCAAATTTCTGCTATATTAGACATCCCATCAGTCCATTAAGAGAATAAGCCCAATACGATGAGTCAATAAATATCAGCAAAGAATCGAGATCCATACTAGGCCAATCCCATGGGCCCTAAGGGTCTAAGACCCTAAACTTGTGTTGACCTAGTTGACCAAGCAAGAGAATCAAATGGTAGCGCCCTTGACAAACCAGAGCTTCGCCGCTCCCATAATCCAGCCAGCCCATGGTCGTCATTAAAATGGTGCAGCTTTCTAGTCGTCATCAGCCCTGTTTCTTCCGCGAGCAGAGCGGCATGCCTCTACCACCGTCGTTTTCTCGTTCTCAACCCAGGTTTAGCACAACCCGATCTATGTTGTAACCATTTGAGCATCGCCTGTTTGGTCACAACTCCTCCTTAAGTCGGCCTCGCCTTGGGCGCTTTATCCCATGCCCGACGTGGCTTGGACAATGTTCAAACCAAGAATAACGAGGTATTCAAGATCGAACAATAATTAAACTAAACTAATGTGATAAGTAAATAACACAAGTGTTTATAGTGGTTCACCAATTGACTACTCCACTTTGTCTCATTGGGTTTTTACTATCTCGAGCCCAATAAGAATTATGCCCGAGTGACTACAATAGAGGAGTGGGTTGTTGTGGGATCATTTTAAGAGGGAGAGATGCCTCCTTTTATAGGTAAGGAGTGCCTCTCTCAATACAATTTCTCCAATGTGGGAGAGAGTCCCCTAGTGCTATAAAAACTTGTCTCCATGCCGATGATAATGTGTTCTAAACTCCTTGCTTGACTCTTGGCTTGATTAATGCTTACTTGTGCTTGGTAATGGTATGCTAATATGGCATATATGTACAAGTCCCCTAACTCTCCAAGTAAAAGTAATTCTTGTTTGGGGAGTTACAAATAAATTACCAAGTATAAGTAAGGATACGGACCCCCTTGTCCCTTAACTCTCAAAGTAAGAATGACTTACTTAATTTTACATTCTTATACAGTTTTTTTGTCGCTCATGCTCACAAAAAATACTAGCGCTAACGCTATACTTGCTTGTTTGTTTGATGCGGTGTCTTCGGCTACGATGCCGGCGTTGTGCCCCTTAAACAAATTTGTGCATATACCATAACCAACGATTTTTTTTAACTATTACAGACGATTTGAATAAATCGTTGGCTATACGGGTTTAGGGTTAAGGGTTAAGGGTTAAGGGTTTAGGGTTTAGGGTTTAGGGTTTAGGGTTTAGGGTTAAGGGTTGAAAGTAGCAGAAATCATTTATAGGTTGGGTTGATTCGAAGAGATGCAAAAACTAGCTCAGAATAAAAAAGAAGACAAATCATTAGAAATCGAAATAAGAGCTAGTATAGAGGAGGTGCAGACACTATTTGAGGTGGAGTTTGCTCCTCCTATTTGAGGAAGAGCAGACACTATTTGAGGTGGAGCAGATAGTATTCATCAAATAGGAGGTGCAGTTCTTGTTTTTCACGCAACGGTACAAAAAAATAGCACTTTCTATTACTGTTCATAAATTAATTTAAAAAGTTTAAAAAAAATAAATTGTTTTTCAACCAATACATAGATAACACGTGTCGTTGTTGTATGAATAATTGAATAAGATTTCGGGTAAGATTTCCGACCAATGACGAGTTGACACGTGTCACACCAACAGAATGTTATCTTACAAATAATTGTACAAAAAAATTTCGATAAGATTCCCGATCAATCACTTGGCAACACGTGGCACTTTCATGTGTCATTGTCGTGTGAATAAAAGCCAAAGATTTTCGGTGAGATTTTCGACCAGTTAAGGGATGCCACGTGTCGTCATCAACAAATTCAGATAACCTAAAATCGGCTATAAAATGATCATCGTGCTTCATATATTCTCACACCATCTACAGCTTTCTTGCTATTTCTTCAAACATTTCTTCACATTCCAGCATCAGTAAGATGGATCCTTTTAGTTTAAACACTTTTTTCCGAGGAGACGACAACAACGTCGGCAAAATGCAGAAATGGCTAATGCCTTCGTCACTGAAGCGGTCGTAGTAGCTACAGCGTTTGATGATGAATCACCTCACCGCCGTCCAAATCAAGAAAGGTTGAGGGTGCAAAGGGAACATAATCTTATGAAAGATTACTTCATCGAACGTCCGATCTTCAATGAGCAAGCATTTCGTCGGAGGTACCGAATGAGTTCGAACTTATTCAACCGTATCTGCACGGATCTCTGCAACAACAATCCATTTTGGCATCAAAGAGCAGATGTCATTGGATTGCAAGGACTTCTTCCACAACAGAAGATGACAGGTGCTCTCCGAATGTTGGCATACGGCGCAGCCGCAGATCAATGTGCTGAATACACAAGGATTGGTGAATTAACCATACTAGAATGCATGAAGAAGTGGTGTACCCAAGTGCATGAGCTTTACGGTGACATTTACCTCCGCAGTCCAAATGCAGCTGACGTCACTCGACTTCTAAGGAGGGCCAGACATCGGAGATTTCCAGGTATGACGGAAGAATCGATTGCATGCACTGGGAATGGAAGAACTGTCCAACAGCTTGGCAATGGGCATACTCCGGTCCTTCTAAGTGTCTCACTATTATCTTGGAGGCGGTGGCCTCATAAGACACGGCTTCTTTGGGGTATCTGGAGCACATAATGATATCAACATTCTTCCAACACCAAAGAGATGTTCATAAATTTTATAAGTCTGCATATACATAGGCAAAACATTTATAAAACTATACAGCAAATTCCTCAACATTGTGTGTAATTGAGCACATACCTCCAATTCCAGCCAAGTGTAAATGTATCATCGAGAATGTCAATACACTGCTTCCTCATAGTTCTACTCCTCTTTACACATCAAGACACTTCAATGCTCTCTAGGATGACACCCTCACGTCATAGTTGATCCAGTTTTAGAACTGGTTAATTTAGAAGCATAATTTTAAGACAGATATTCAACGGATGCACTCAATGCCATGACAAATTAGTAACCAAATGAAAAACAGTACTACACAAACAGCCGCATCAATGGCAAGGACAATTCGCACTTGGCGGCACCACTTTTTTCGAATGCTCTGGGAGCTTGATCTAATCCTCATTGATCCTGGATCTTTCTGTAAGGCAACCGAAGAACCTGCTCCACCATGGTTATTAGAATCCAAAGTTGATGAATCTAGATTGACTCCTCTGTCAGCAGATCTCCTATGTTCCTCCAACTCAATGTCCCTTATCGCAATAACATGATCTTTGGCCTTCTTCTTCTCTTGCTTGTTAGACTTCCCAAGTAGAGGGGATTTTGTAGAACTGGCAACTTCAATTTGTCCATTTGCAGTGCCTGGCGATGGAGAAAGACCAGCATGAATTGACGAGTGAGTTTCAGCTGTCCAATTATTACCACCCCGAGAAACATTTTCTAAAGTGGAGATTAATCGATGGATAACAGGAACTAACTGTTCTTGAATGCCAGCAGAGCTCATACTCGACAAACTTCCCCTTGAACCTTTCTGGGCTACCTTCTTGAATTCATCCCTCAAATGCTCCAGAAACTGAAGAACCCCAGGACTTCCAAGACTCTCATTGACAATTGTGAAATAAACATGTCCATCTTCGATCAGAAACCCATAAGTCCTCTTAGCAAAAGTCTCAAAATACCACCTATGAAAAGGAGGGACCTTTTCCAGGCATAAAGTAGCTAGATTCTCAATCTCATGATCTCCACCACTAAATGCATAGAGGATTCGGCTAGCTCTTGACACACAACAGTAATATACGGTATTCTGAACTGAACCCATCTTACTATCAATAACTCTCAACCCTCAAAGATAATTTCTACTTCAACCCAGATGCAATGAATCACTCATCAATCATTCTAACAAAAGTGTCAGATGATAAACTTTATTTTTCCCTGACCTTGTTGAATTTAGTAACTAAGACTTGGCAAAAAAACAATCTAACAGCTTCCAAGGAACACCTGAAGAGCTCTACAGGTGCCTATTTAGTTGAGTGCAGCATCAACACAATTTGTTCTCAAGATCCTAAACCTGCAAACACAACAACAACAACACAAATAAAACCCAAATCACCAACAGCTCAAAAAACAGTTCATAAACAATCCTTCACAATCAGTAGTACAAGTTCAAAGTCAAGCACTTGAGATTACATAAACATCAGCAAAAGAGAAGAAAGTAAGTTGATCTGGAATTGCGATAAACATACATAAACTCAACGCCTACATAAGACTGTTGTAGTGAATGGAAACAAAACTTGCTTGCATCCATGTTTGGGTCCAATCGCAATGGAAATCTAAGAAATTGAGTGTCAACCACAAAGTCAAGCTCTTTCAGAATAGCAGCAGACTTGTAAAAACTTTTCTGATCGAGAAAAGAGATCTAAAATGCTTCTTACAACTTTGTTCTGATTTACCTCAGCCTCAGCAACAACAAGTAGCTAGGAACTGAGCAAATGAAACAAGAAGCCGTCAAAGTTGGTGGTGTTAACCATAGTTAGTTAGTCAAAGTTAGTCAATCCAGTCTGTTATATCAGACTGTTATTAGCTCATCATTAGGTGAATTACACGTGTCTTACCTCAGCTGATATATACAGCTGGTTGGTACTGTATCACTTGTCTTGTTATCCAAGAACCTTAATCAAAATATCTTCTTCTTCCTTCTCTCTTCTTCTTCCTTCTCTCTTTTCTCTGAGCTCAATCTCTGAGCTTTCATGGTATCCGAGCCAGGTTTTGATTCTGGGATACATCTCTTCCGCATCATATTCTTGTAAAGCTTCGGTCACGGTTTGTGACTAAGATAAGTTTCTTTTCTCTACAGATTCATTTGCTGTGAGATTCAAGTATATTCTATAATCGTAGCTTGTTCTTGCTCGATTTTGCTTATTGAAGTCTAGGGTTTATGCTTCTGTTTAGATCAGTGTGTTAATTGTACTGGCTGAGCTGTGATTACACAAATCCCTAAAGTTACTACGTTTCCTGCAATGGCTGAATCGAATTCTACCTCTCAGCATAATGTGTTCTTACCTAACATACTATTGGATAAGAACAAGTATACTTCTTGGCTGTTTAGAGTTGATTCCTTTTTGAAAGCTCAGAATCTGTATGGCTATGTTGATGGCGCAATTCCATGTCCACCACACACTATAACTAATCCTGATGGCATGTTGTTACCTAATCCTGCATATCCGGCCTGGCAAATTCAAGATCAGTATATTGTGCATGCTCTAGGTCAAACATTGTCTGATGCTGCAGTTAAATGTGTTGTTGGGTCTCGTACATCTAAGGAAGTATGGGACAGATTGAGGAAGAAATTTGCTGCTTCAACTAAGCAACATGTTCTTCAACTCAAAGAAAGCTTCAAAAGGATTAAGAAAGGAACTGACTCAATTGAGGTTTTTCTTGAAAGGATTAAAGAGGGCAGGGATGCTCTAGAGGCTGCAGGTGCTTATATTGATGATGAAGATGTCATGGTTGCTGTTATTGGTGGCTTACCTAAGGAGTATAACTATACAAAATCCAATTTGCGTAATCTTGGCAGCAACTCTCCTGATGATATCAAAGTTGAGTTACTTGCAGCAGAAGCAGATATGGAAGGTGATTGTGAAGATGTCCCTTCGTTTCAGTTGTCAGCCATGATGGCAAAGCATACATTTGATGCAGGGTCTAGTAACTCCTCTGTGTTATTGCCAAGTGAAATGTTAACAAGTGAAGTTAAACACAAAAATTCATCATCTAATGTTGGTCCCTCATATAGTCATGTGCATGCTTCAAGTTCTGCTTCTCCTGTTGGCTCTGGGTGTGTATCCAACAATGAACTGTCAGCTGCACTTCTAGCAGGATATTATGCAGGAGCTAATAAGTTTCACAATTCTGAGGAAAACCAAGCATTTCAGAACTATAACAATAATAGTGGTATTCTTGGGGCTACTCCTGCTTTCCCTGCTTCCAATGGTGGTCAATGTCAACTGTGTGGCAGGACAGGTCATATTGCAAAGACTTGCAATTTGTTTACTTCTGCTCAGCTTGCCAGACAAGGTGAAGGTACTTGTCTATACTGTCATGGTGATACTCATACTGTGGAGAATTGCTATTATCTGAAGGGGTTTCCAAAGAAGAAGAAACAGAAATATAAGTCTTTCCAATCACTCTCTCCACAACAGATGTTTGCTAATTTTGCAAAACAACAACAATCATTATCTCAGACTCCACTCTGCACTCAACCAATGACCTCTGATCAAGTCCAGCAAGCTAATCAGGCCATGGCTCAAGTCATGCATGCTATGTACTCATCTGGTACTCCTGCCCCACAGTTTTGGTTAGCTGACTCAGGTGCCACTAACCATATGACTTCTAATATGTTACTTTTACATGATCTTGTTGCTTATAATGGTGGTGAGTCAGTGGAAGTAGGTAATGGTGCTACTCTTGATATTTCTCACAGTGGCAATGCCTTGCTTGGTGACCTTAAGCTAAATGATGTTCTATTGATTCCTTCTCTTGCTGCTCATTTACTGTCAATTTATCAGCTATGTAAACAGAATAACTGTAGAGTTTGGTTTGATGAGTTGATGTGTGTGATACAGGACAAGGAAATGGGCACAATTCTCTACCAAGGTCTGAGTAAGCAAGGACTCTACCCCATTCCATTTGATCTACCATCTATCAACTCAACCTCCACCTCATCTTCAACAGTTAATGTTTCTTCAGTCTCTATTCCAGTTCAAATGCAAAATAAGAATTTTTCACAGTTGGAATCTCTCAGTTCATGTACTGATATTCAGCAGCAGTCAAATACTAGACAAGCTTATCCTCCATCAACCTTCTTGGGCAAATGTGTTAAGAAATCACTGTGGCACAAGAGACTTGGACATCCTTCAAATGACATTGTCCAAAGAATGCTTAGTAAGGGTAGCATTGTTAGTCATTCAGAGTCTGAAAATCATGTATGTGAAAGCTGTTTAGCTGGGAAATTTCATAAACTTCCTTTTCCTACTTCCACAACTTCTTGTTCCAACATTTTTGAAGTAATACATAGTGATGTTTGGGGACCTTCTCCTCATGTTTCAATTGATGGCTTCAGATATTTTGTTCTTTTTATTGATGATTTCTCTAGATATACTTGGCTGTTTCCAATGAAAGCAAAGAGTGAAATGTTCTCTTACTTCAAAATTCTGAGTGCTTTTATTCAGAATAACTTCTCCACTTCTGTTAAAACACTTAGAAGTGATGGAGGGGGAGAGTATGTTAACAATGTCTTTAAGGCCTTTTTAAATGAAAAAGGTATTTTACATCAGGTGTCTTGCCCGTATACACCTCAGCAGAACGGTGTGAGTGAGAGGAAGAACAGACATCTTAGAGAAACAGCAGTCACTATGATGCACACTGCAACCTTACCAGAACAGCTTTGGTATCACTCATGTGCCTTGGCTTGTTACTTGATTAATAGAATGCCTACTCCAGTATTGCAGATGAAGTCTCCTTTTGAGGTATTATACAAGAAATGTCCTTCTCTGGAATTGTTGAGAGTTTTTGGCTGTGCATGTTACCCTCTTTTGACTCCTTATAATAACAACAAGCTACAGCCAAAGACTACAAAATGTATATATCTTGGGTTTGCTGCTGGCTACAAAGGATATATTTGTTACAATGCTCTTACAAGAAAATATATCATTTCCAGACATGTCTTTTTTGATGAAGAACAGTTTCCATTTGCAATGTTTGGTAAATGTCTGTCTCCTTCTAAAGCATCTGCACAGCCTCCACAAAGTTATCATCAAGTTCAGAATGGGAGAGCTACTATGCCTCTACGACTTCATCATAATTCTCCTCTGCTTACTCAGACCTCTTCTCCAGTGCCTTTTCCTTGTTTCTCTACATCAAACACACAGGCATCTCCTTCACAATTTAGCCCTCCTTTATCTCCTGAATCTGCTAACACATCTCATGCATTAGAACCTATATGGTCTTCCCCTATTCCACTAGCTGGCACTAGTTCTAGTTTTGCTCCTGACTCTCACACTCATATACAATTTGATGAACATGAGGGCACTATTGCTGTTGAGACTCAACCTGGTACAGGCATTTCTGCAGTTTTGAACTGTGAACCAACAAGAACTGTGTCCCACATGTCTGATGCCAATGTTTTGCATCCGATTGCTGGTCTTACTGACACTACAGTAAATGCTCATCCTATGCTAACCAGGAGTAAGAGAGGGATTACTAAATCTAAGTGCTTTCTGTCCATTCTTACTGAACCATTACAAGATCTTTCAAATATTGAACCCTGCAACTACAAAAATGCACTCAAAACTCCTGTCTGGAAGTCTGCTATGGAAGAAGAATATAGTGCTCTTATGAAACAACATACTTGGGACTTAGTTCCCTTACCTCAAGGGAAAAACCTTGTCACCTGCAAATGGATCTTCAAAATTAAGCGAAATGCTGATGGTTCCATAGCTAGACACAAGGCCAGGTTAGTTGCTAGAGGGTTTAGTCAGGAATATGGAGTAGACTATGAAGAAACCTTTTCACCTGTGGTTAGACATACTACAGTAAGGCTTATACTTGGTCTAGCTGCAACAAAAGGATGGACTTTACATCAACTTGATGTTAAAAATGCCTTTTTACATGGAGTGTTACATGAAGAAGTGTACATGATGCAACCAGGTAGCTTTGTTAATGCTGGTTATCCTAAAACTCATGTTTGCAAACTGCTCAAGTCATTATATGGTCTGAAACAGGCACCCAGAGCCTGGAATGAAAGATTTACAAGCTTTCTTCCTTCTATAGGCTTTCAGTGTGCATATGCAGATCCTTCCTTGTTTGTTAACTCCTATGGTTCCTCTTTAGTGTACCTTCTGCTATATGTTGATGATATTATTCTGACAGGAAATGATGA
This sequence comes from Geum urbanum, assembly GCA_946800695.1. Lineage (NCBI taxonomy): Eukaryota > Viridiplantae > Streptophyta > Magnoliopsida > Rosales > Rosaceae > Geum > Geum urbanum. Next base: position 52,646 of record OX326998.1, on the reverse strand, counting down.
CTCACTCATTACTATCATCAAAACAGCCTTACAGAAGGAGTTTGATATGACAGATTTAGGCCGTTTGCATTTCTTTCTTGGTCTGGAAATTACATATAATGCATCAGGATTATTTGTATCTCAGCATAAGTATGCCAGTGATTTACTCAAGAAGGCAGGCTTAGAGGATTGTCAATCTCATGTTACTCCTTGTCAATCAGGTGTTAAGTTGTTAAAGGATGTTGGTACTCCACTAAATGAGTTTCAGATACCTCAATTCAGGAGCATAGTTGGTTGCTTACAATATCTGACATTTACAAGACCAGATATCACTTTTAGTGTGAATTCAGTATGTCAGTTCTTACATTGTCCAACAGAAGATCATCTTAAGGCAGTACACAGAATTCTCAAATATCTAAAGGGCACTATGGATTATGGTATTTTCTTCAAACATGATCCCACTGCAGATCTGTTTCTTCATGCTTTCTCAGATGCTGACTGGGCAGGAGATCCCAATGATAGGAAAAGTACAACAGGCTTTGTGGTGCTTCTTAATCAATGTCCTATATCTTGGTGCAGCAAGAAACAAAATGCTGTATCTCGTTCTTCCACAGAAGCAGAATATAGGAGCATGGCAGACACTACATCTGAACTCATGTGGCTCCAAAATCTCTTTCAGGATCTTCATATCTCATTAACTGCAGTTCCTCAGTTACATTGTGACAATATCTCAGCTATTGCCCTTGCCACCAATCCAGTCTATCATTCCAGAATGAAACATGTTGAAGTGGATGTACATTTCACAAGGAATCAAGTAAAAGCTGGTACTATCACTCTGTGCTTTGTCTCAACCAAGAACCAGCTTGCTGATATCTTTACCAAAGGCCTGTGCTCACCTCAACACAATCTGTTCTGTCACAGCTTGATGGTCACTTCACCCCCCCCCCCCCCCCAAATCCAGCTGAGGGAGGATGTTAACCATAGTTAGTTAGTCAAAGTTAGTCAATCCAGTCTGTTATATCAGACTGTTATTAGCTCATCATTAGGTGAATTACACGTGTCTTACCTCAGCTGATATATACAGCTGGTTGGTACTGTATCACTTGTCTTGTTATCCAAGAACCTTAATCAAAATATCTTCTTCTTCCTTCTCTCTTTTCTCTGAGCTCAATCTCTGAGCTTTCAGGTGGTCTGACATCACAAGACGAGAAGACAAGTCAGACAACTTGTGTGTGTTTCTATTGACTTTTTTTTACTTCTCTTTTTCTCAAGTTCATTTCCGTTTATTTGCTTATAAAATAGCAACAACAAATTTATGCGCCAAAACTATGGATTTTGACGAGACTATGTCACTGTTAGAGTGTGGGTCAACTGATTCGTACTCTGTTTGGAGTCACAAGTATTCGGAACATTGGCTACAAAGCTTAAAGTTTCTGCATATTTTGGAGTTTGGAGTGGAATTGTTCATCACAACATTCAGGTCAAGGATGCAATAACACACCCATCGCTATGAAGAAAGGTTTGTCCAAATAATTTAACAGCCTGCGCTAACTAAATAAACTACTGATTGACAAATTTCCATGCGTAATTAGGACCTGCTAGGTTGCTACTTCACTACAACATGTATATCTGCTGCAGTGCCGGCCGTATAGCTCTTGTTCAAAAGGTTCTGCCTTCTGCATATACATGATCAGCTGCTAATTAATATTACATGCTCGACAGATTGCTCACTTCCACATTGCACTGCCATAACAGAAAATGTTGCTGTAGAGTGGAACTTCATTGATTGTTTGCCCTTACAGCTTCTTCATCTTCTTGGATGCCAACATCGAAGAAGTACGTCTTGGAGCTTCAATACTCATAGCTCCGCCTCAGTGAGCCACTAGTATGAGGATGTAGGAATTGAATTCTTGTGATGTTGTGAACTTGCCTCAACTTGAGCAATCTCTCAAACTGTTATTAGTGATAACAACCGATGAGAAAATCAATAGTTAAGAATTTATCATATGGAATACAGTAGCATACATGGACACACAAATGGCATCAGCTATTCTAGGCGACAACTCGAATGATCCTGCCAACAGTGCCAAGTGGTATCAAACATATGGCCACCAGGTGATTTGGTCAGAATCAGATAAAAAGAATAACCAGTGTATATGGCCCCTAACAATTAAAAACAACCCATGCTTAACAGTTTGAAAAATTGACTTCGGAGATATTTATGAAAGACAAATTATTGCAATTGTACTACTACAAAGTGCAACATAGACACATTAGTTAAACGTATTTATCAATGCAGTATCGCGGAAGAACAAATATCTCATAAGTCATAACTCAAGTGCAAAAGCAAATACCAAGTAAAGGCCAGTTGGCACAGATCGAGAAAGTAAAATTATTGATGATCATATAATTGTATGTATCAGATAGGTAGCAGAAAATAAATCTCCTCATTTAGCAATACTTTTCTGAACAGGGGAGAATAATGTGGGAAAAGAAACCAAATGAGCTAAATAACAACTCAAAATTACCAGAATATCCGCCAGTATGCTCATGTAATTCATCTTTCATTCTTGCATCTCTTAAATCTCCCATACTATCTGCACTTCGAGAACTTCTTGCATCATCTTCAAAACTATTTTCAACAGTTGTCGGTTCCCCATTCCCCAACCCAGACAAATGTGTCGTTTGTGCTTCACAAGTTTTAGGCAGTACATTAACCACTGCAGCAGAAGATGCATGACTCAATTCCACAGGTACATCAGGGGATTCATTTTGTGATTTATGAGACGAAAGAAGAGATAAGCGACATAGTGGACAAGTAGTGTGCATGGAAAGCCAGCTATCAATGCAATCAATGTGGAACGTGTGACCACAGGCTGGTATTTGTTGAAGCCTATCATTAGCTTGATAGTCCCCCAGGCAAATTGCGCATCTTCAAGGGACAAATTTAGGACAACTGATTTGAGAAGACTAAATGTGTGAACGCTTTTTCACCTAAGAATAAAATTCTTCATTGGTTTACCAATTCAAGTTATATAATGTACTATATGAGTTGGACTAATTGTTTGATAAACTTCTATGCAGTTACAGCAGTGCTAGTGATAATATGACAATATTGTGTGTAAACTTTTCACTTCTTGTTGATAACAACATTGCATGTTCCCCAACTATAATTGCTCTCAAAGATTATATCAACTTTCCTGAGTAAAGAAGTTGTTCGAGTATAACTGATGAAAATTGAAGGAGGTAAAACAAGCAATAAGTAAGAAGCCCACTTCTAAACCATTTTACGCTATCAGAAAAACAATTTCACATTTATTGTAAGATCTTGAAGATGAAACATTATCGGATTCATCAAGAGTTGGTCTCTTCCACAAAGTATAATTCTATGACCATATTCTTCAGTAAACTTGAACTTGTAGACCAAGACTAAACAGCAAGTGTTTTACCATGATGTTCCTGTTTGGCGTTTTACATTATATAGAATAATCAAGTTGCATTACTAAAAGTGCATAGAGACCCCAAGTGCATATATAAACACTAGTTCAGTAAGACAGCAGTTACCCATCTAACCAATATACATACTTTAGAAATGCACAATATCCTTATTTATTAGCTCTCATATTAGAAATGATATTTCTTCAAAGAAGAACAGAAGACTCACTGTGTGTCCCTGACAGAGAAGCTTTGGTTATAGACAATAATGGGTAGCATCTCTCTGTGTTCCTTTTTCAAGCCCAACTCAACCTGCCAAAAACCAAAGTCAAAACATAAAACAAGAAGGAGACACAATGAGATTGAGATTGAGATCAAGATCTGTTAAGTCTTACTGTTGCAATGTCTTCAAGGTTGTTGTCGTCGACATCATCGTGAGGAGGAGGAGGAGCTGTTCTCATTCGAATAGAGGACCAATTGACACGCCGAGGTTTTAGATAAAACAAGTAGAAGACAAAGAGGAGAATGAAAGTGAAGAAGATGGGCACGCAGAAGACGAAGAATTGTAATACTTTGAACTGGCCAGAACTCGAACCCGAAGGTTTGTCCTTGCTGGATTTGTTTGGGTCTGGAGAGTAGTGTAGGCAGCACCTCGGATATACATGAGTACTGTAAGACATAATGAAATATTCGATGATCGGCGAGATGATGATGATGTTTAAAGATTCAATCTTGTTGAGATATATAGATAGACCAAGAAGAAGCTAGAAAGCAAGCAAGATTTGTGCTTTTTGGCTGCTTGCTGTTTGGAAACAAGTTAGGAAAGAGAAGAAGCAAAAACTTCAAGCTTCTGAAAGCATCTGAAGCTTGAAGCGTTGGAGAGTAGTGGGTGAGTGGTACTAGGAGAGACCAAGTTTGTACCGTAATGACTAAAAATGAGAAATCCAAAGGCAAAGGTGAAGAAGGTGCCCATGACATCGTTGTTGATTCATCCAGTAGCGGCACTTCGCCACAATTACACGTGTTAAAAAACCTCCATTCTACACTGAGGCTCGAGTTCAGCAAATAGTAACTTATAATTTTTAGTCCTAAACCAAAACAGAATCTGGAAAAAACCGAGTCGTTGTCGAAAAAAAATCAATTTGGCATGATCATCAATGTTTTATCACGAAGAGTCAGAAGTTAAATGACGGAGAATGATAGGAGGTCCCTTTGGTGCCTTTGATGTGGAGGCAAATAACGACAAAAATCGATTTGGCATGGTCTTCAATGATTTATCCCGTTTTTTAGATCGATTATTTTGCCCGTCCTAAGTTTAAGACGTTAAAAAACACACATATGTGACACAGAGCAATCAAATTAAAGCATGCAATGTAATCCGCATTCTAATTTGCTGCAATGTCGACTGATGGACATCTTTTAAACTTAAGCAATGTAATAAACTTAACTATTGTACATATACCTAGTGTTTGGGCCTAAATAAAGAATTTCATTTTGGGCTTGGATGGCCGAGGTTTATGCGAGCGGCCCGTTATATTAATGGTTCTTGGCGAAGGAGTCAAGTCATACAACGTCTGGCGAGCTTCGCTGGAAGAAGACTTTGAGTTCTATTAGAACTATGTCTTATTAGCTGGTTCTATTCGGCTTAGTCTCTGTCATAACTGTTTGGTTTTGAATAGAACTCTTGGAAGAGTTCTGATAGAGTTAGAAGATCTATAAGTGATTACGACACGTATGCTGGTGTTATATTCAGACTGTGATTACAAGAGCAGAAGGAATTTGACATTGAGTGAATGACTGTTATTAAGCGAGTATATAAGGAGAGCTAGGATCTTATGAGAAGCCCCCCAATCAATCAAACAACCTTGCTATACGCAAACAAACCTAGACGGTTATCTCGTCCTCGCGATTTCTATCTTTCTTGCAACCAGAAGGTCTAAGTACTTGTCACCTATCGAGTGAAAGTATTACGACTCCAAGGAAGCAATTGCAACCGGAAAGTTGAAGAGCGGCTCACTTGTATGTTGGGAGCTTGAATACTCAAAGGGAGCGAGTGTTCTCAACACTCTGTTACGAGATTGCTCTGCTTTGCACGAGAAAGGACGTGTGGAGTATCGATTTCGAGGCTTAGTTAGAGATTCACATATCAAAGTCCTAGGTTTATAGGCAAAAAGGACCTATTCGAGCAGGGTTGGTGCTCTCCCTGTTCTAATCGCTTAATATAGAAGTCAGGCGGCTGTGATCAGTCCATATTCCGTCGAGAGACGGTGGCACGCCAGCATACGAAGCACATACAGGATAGACCGGCCCACGCGGTTAAAACATCCGAGATAAAAGAGACTGCTTCGCGAGAAGGATCTCTTCCCGAGGGATATTTTTGCATCGAACATTTTGGCACACCCAGTGGAACATATCTCTTTGCATCTATAAGCGACAATTGGAGATCCTTATCGAAGGGTCTATCCTCAGTGTCGCAAACATCCACAACCGGTTTACCGTGAACACACATCTATCGAGTGTCGTTCATTAAGTATTCAAGCGGTTGAAGTTATTTTCGCTAACAACTTCGACACCATGTCTTTCCAATTTTTGAGTGAAGCGGAAATAACAGGGCTCACATTTGAGCAATACCTGGCTTATGCAGCCAGGCGAGATATCCACCAGACTAATTACCATTTGGCGCTCGAAGCAAAAATCGAGCAACAGGCAGAACTCCTCACCACCCAGGCCCACCTAGTTGATAGCGCGACAGTTGGTATCGAGGCTATAAGGGCATAGCTAAATCAAGATCGGGAGGAGAGAGAGGCCATGGGGGCCCAGGTGACTAGTTTGGTAGAAGGTCAAGACAGGCTACGGATAGATATCCTTCGACAAATGGAAAAAGGATTAGAGGAATACCGCCGATACGCGGCGACTCTATCACAAAGGGTAGACAATGACATAGGAGCTCTAACCAAATCCGTATCCGACTTGGCCAGGAAAACAAGGCAAGCGGAGTCTTTTCCTCTTGCCTGGGAGTAATGGTTAAATAAGCTCTTAGACGATTGTAACATACAACTATCTAAGATGCATGAAACTTACGAGACACCATTTCCTCCGATGAAAGACGACCCCAACGAATGGCGTTGGCCAAAATTTTACAAACACCAAACCTTCTAGACTTTCTCTGGTGATGACGATGCAAATGAGGCAACACACTTGGCCTATTTTACTCTGCAGTTAGGCCAATTTGCCGAAGATGAAGGACTCAAACTAAGAGTTTTTGGTTCATTGTTATCAGGATCAGCCCTTGTGTGGTACACTGGAATAGAGAAGGGTTCGATCAGTGAGTGGAAGGATATGGAGGCCTTGTTCATAGATCACTTTGGAACGGCAAGGCCAGAGACTAGTGTTGGAAAGCTGGCTTCCTTGAGCCAATCGGTGACAAAAAGCCCAATCACCTTCCTACACCGTTTTCGGTCAGAGTACAATTTATGTAAGACCCCTCTGAGCAAGGAAGAGGTGGTCGAGATGGCCAAGAATGGTCTGGAGGACACGTTCCATCAGCTATTCTTAAATAGCAAGTATTACTCTCTGAATGAGTTCATCGCGGCTGTGACTAAAGCTCATAGCAACATCCAAGAGAGAGATAATAGAAGGAATGCGTCCAAAGGAACATACAGTAGTCGAACCTACGACAGGTTGAAGCCAAAAACAGTGGCTTACATTGAAGGTGTAGACGACCAGGAGTCAGAATCTGACGGAGATCATGTGGGTGCTGTTGACTTATCAACAAACAAAGTTATAAAACCCCGCAAGCTCCAGAAGAATAGAGGTCCAATCAAACTCTCAACAGTGGCTTTCACTACGCCAAAATTTGAGAAGTACACCTACGACGCCAACATGGCTCATGAAATTTTGGATGAGTTGTATAGTCTGCGTGTCGTCAAGGCAGACTTTGGACCACTTCCCATAGCTGAGCAGTTGAAGGGTAAGAAGTATTGCAAGTTCTATGGAGCATGGAACCATGTTACCAAAGACTGCATTAAGCTTAAAGATCAGATCCAGAAGTGAATCAATGAAGGGAAGTTAGAATTGGAAGGGTCATTCAAAACAGCTGCACTAGTGGATTCCGAGCTATTCCCTGCCCCACATGTGAATATGGTTGAGGTGAATTGGACATCACCTAATAGACTCCTTGAAGATACGGAGGCTTGGAATCAGTCTTCCTTTTTAGCCTATTCATTCAGATTGGATATGACAGAAGAATATTTCGATAGGCTAAGGGATATGGGGCTGATTTTCTTTTATCCAATCTACAAACTCAGACACCTACGGTATACAGAGCCAGCCCAGCACTTTTGCAGGTTTCACAATCACTTTGGTCATCGAACAACAATATGTTCGACCTTGAGAGATAAGATCCAGGGTTTGATCAATTGGGAAGTGATTGTGATCAAAGACGGGGGCGAGATGGATTTTCACCTACAATATCTTCATAGAACACCATCTCCTCCAGTTACAACTCCTCCTGCCAGTGGCACTTCCTCAGGGGATAGTCAGAATAAACCAACTCATGCGAGGAAGAAGTCCAGGCGAAGAGCCAAGCGAACTATAGCGTTTGTCCGACCCAAGCGGGCTCGCATAACATATGACGCGTCTTGGCAAGAGGAGATATTCATTAAGCTATGTCTAGAAGGAATAGCTGTAGTTCCTGACAATTGGGGAACACCTGACCCACATCCTGAGGATGTTAAGGGTCTGCCTTATTGTCGATACCATCATAAATGGGGAAGTCACACTACAGTTGTCTATCGAGATTTGAAATACAAGATACAGCAGTTGATTAACGAGGGAGTGATAGAAATAGAACAGGAGCCCTTGTCGAACTTGACCACCCCATGCCCATGGTTGGAATGTTGGAATTAACACGTGACAAATCAAATAAAAGAAAACAGTCCAACAACCAACCAACTGCTGGGGAGAGTCAATCTTACACACCAAAGAATAAAGGAAAAGAAAAGGTGGATCCCAAGGCAGAATCACCAGTAGCCTTTTGTGCACATTGTAAACTGAGAAGTGGACTGAAGATCTCTTATGAGGAACTGGCTCAGGCGGCCAAAGCTTTCCCAGAATTATTCTCAAATACAGGTCATCAACCCCCACAAGCAAAACAAAGGGATACTCCAGCTCCTAAGCGCTCGCGAGCAACAGACCAAACCAGTCTGGCTAAAACACCTGAGTCTAAAGTTGCGAGTACGCTCGCGACGCCATATATACCTCCAGCTTCAAGAAATATTACAAAGGAGGATGTTTGGTACATAAGGGAGAAGGGAAAAACCGTGGAGGTAACTCCGAGCAAGAGAAGAAACCTCCAACGACGCTTTGGTAGGGCCAAGAGAGCATTGAATGCTTATGAGGCTGGCCTCATCAAAGAAGAAGACCTGGAGTTTCCTCCAGAAGTGTTGCAAAGGAGATTGAACACCCTTGCAGCAAACCCATTGGTGGTCTTTGGGAAGAAATCTCACGAGCCTAAGGTGAGAACCCAAAGACCAGGGGTTTTCGAACGAAACCCAGAGCTAGGGTCTAAAGGTAAAGAGCCTGAATCTACTCAGGCAATTCATCGTGAGACTATAAAACGACAACCAGTAAGGAGACGCCTCAACTTTGAGGAAGACACGATGAAAACGGTAGGGCTAAAGACACCCCCTAAGGGAACAGGGACCATGCAGAAACAAGATACTCCAAGCAAGCCTCCAGTCTTGCAATGGAAACCTAGGCCTTTGATCGTGGAAGAACAAGCGAAGGCCCAAAAATTGATCCCTACTCTCAAGGAGAAAACTCTACCACCACTACTACCAGCAGCCATTGATCCTATACCTGAGGATACAATACAGCAAGTTGCCCATCTTGAGGTCACTACAAGATCTAGCGAGGATGGACACTTGTCTGGAGATAATGACTACGACGACGATGAGCAGCTGGTAGATTACGATGAAGACGAAGATCTTGAAGCACTCACTTGTATCGAGGAAGACACTTCCACCATTAACATGGTGTATGTCTTATCTTCTAAATATGCTTTGTCTACGTCAGCACCGAAAGGTGAATCTAAGAACGTCAGCAGTGTGGTATTACCAGATGAGGAACCAGAACTGCCAAATGATTCAACACTGGTTGAGATCCCAGAGGTGGATTCATCACACACAAAATGACAGATGATGTTCTCCAATCCTACCATTGACATGGCCATGCACATGCGGCCGTTATATGTCACAGGAAAAGTCCAAGGAATCCAATTAAATAAACTCCTAGTGGACTCGGGGGCAGCGGTTAACATCATCACCGTTAAGGCAATGGCCTTAATAGGTGTTCCCAAGTCTGCTATCCAAGAGACCTCGCTTAGTGTCAGAAACTTTCAGGGTAGCATAACCAAGACCTTGGGAATTGTTTTCTTGCAGGTACACATAGGGCTGGCTTCAGGCACTTATACATTCTTTGTTGTAGAATGCACATCTCCATATAGTGCCATTTTGGGGCGTGACTGGATACATCGAAGCTACTGTGTGCCATCTTCACTTCATCAGCAGATGTTACCTTGGAACATGGAGTCAGGCGAAGCAGAGCTTGTTAATGCTGACCCTCGTCCATACTCCGTTTCTGCTAACGCATTAAAAGCCAGATATTACCACAGTGACCTTAGGCCATTGGAGGTATGTGGCGTCGACAATAAGGGCCGCCCAGTGGGTGTTACGGCCTCTGAATTAGCTCAGTGGGGTATACTTCAAGCAACTCAGGATAGAAAAAGACCCTACACCATTGAGCTACCATCCAGACATTCTCCATGATTGGGTCTCTATCAGATATAGAGACCGAGGCTTGTCTTTCTCTACACGAACGCTTTCATAATTTTTTACTAGAAAGCCAAGCCTTTGAGAAGGTTTCAATGGTTGCAGCCTTGGAATACGTGGATGAAGATGTTTTACAGGACTTTGAAGAGGAGGCTGAGATTAAATTAGCTCCAGCAGCTCTAGATGATTTACCTCCCAAAGTCAAGGATCCCATCGAACACATTAATATTGGGACACATGAAGAGCCAATCTCTGTGGCTATTAGTACCTTCTTGGAGCCTGAGGAAAGACTCAACCTTATTGAATTGCTAAAAGAATATGCAGACTGTTTTGCAGAAAAATACGATGATATGCCTGGGCTGTCACCAGACTTGGTGTGTCATAATTTGCCCATCATTGAAGGGAAGAAGCCTGTAAAACAGGAGATGCGTCGCATGAATACAGAAACAGCAATTCTAGTCAAGGAAGAGGTCGAGAAAATGCTCAAGTCAGGGATTATACGTGTAGCCAAATATAATGAGTGGCTTTCCAATATAGTCCCAGTTAAGAAAAAGAATGGAAAGATGCGCGTATGCGTCGACTACAGAGACTTGAATAATGCAACCCCAAATGATGCATACCCTATGCCAGTAGCTGATTTGCTGGTTGACTCAGTGGCCCGCCACGAAATGTTAACATTCATGGATGGCACTGCTGGTTATCATCAAATTCCAGTGGTTGAAATGGATAGATATAAAACTGCGTTTCGGTGCCCAGGTTTTGCCGGTGTTTTTGAGTACGTGGATATGCCATTTGGACTTAAAAATGCAGGGGCAACCTACCAACGCGCTATGAATTTGATCTTTCATGATCTTATTGGCAAGACTATGGAGGTCTATATTGATGATGTGGTAGTTAAAACGAAACACAGAAGTGATCATTTTGAAGACTTAAGGCAAGTGTTTCTTAGATTGAGGCAACATCAACTGAAGATGAACCCAGCCAAATGTGTGTTTGGCGTCCAGGCAGGAGATTTCCTGGGCTTTTTGGTTCATCAGCATGGGATTGAGATACCGGATGACAAGAAACAAGCGGTTCTCAATGCAGTCCCACCAAGGAGTAAGAAGGAGCTACAACGATTATTAGGAAAAATCAATTTCTTACGACGGTTTATTGCCAATGCTGTTGGGAAAACACAACAATTTTCCACATTGCTCAAGCTTCAAAACCAGAAAGACTTTGTATGGGAGCCTATACATCAAGAGGCTTTTGAAACCATTAAAACCTACTTAACAAACCCACCTGTCTTGGTTCCTCTAAGACCTGGGGTTCCTCTTAAGCTGTATATATCAGCTACTGAACTCTCCATTGGAAGTCTATTAGCTCAGGACGACACGGCAGGAGTTGAACGTGCTATTTTCTATTTGAGTCGTACCTTGAACGATTGTGAAACGAGATACTCTCCAATGGAAAGGTTATGCCTAGCCTTATACTTTTCAGGGTGTAAGTTGAGGCACTATATGCTTTCCTTCACTACGTGTGTTATTGCACAAACAGATTTAGTGAAGTATATGATGTCCAGACCGATTCTCCGTGGACGCATTGGAAAGTGGATTTTGGCTTTGTCAGAATTTTCTTTACAATATGTCCCTCAGAAGGCGGTAAAAGGCCAAGCAGTGGCTGATTTTTTGGCTCATCATCCTATGGAAGAGTTGGTTGAGGGGCCAGAACTGGATCTCGCTCGTATTGATTTGGCCCCCTGGTGTTTATATTTTGATGGGTCCAGTACGAGTACTATGGCTGGGGCAGGGGTAGCTTTGATCTCCCCACGCGGCCAAACTTATTCTTATTCTTTCAGGTTAGACTTCAAGTGCACAAATAATCAAGCCGAGTATGAAGTTTTAATCATTGGATTAGAACTTTTGATAGATATAGAGATCAATGATGTGCATGTCCTTGGAGATTCCCAACTGGTGATCAGACAACTCGAGACAAAATACAAGGCAGGTCCAATATTAGAACCTTATGCGAGGAGGGCCTGTGATTTATTAAAGCTGTTTACAGAAGTGGAGTTGAGTCATGTTCCTCGTGAGAAGAACTATGCAGATAATGAGTTGGCTCAACTAGCAACGGGTATCAGTTTGCAAGATGGAGTACGCGAACGCATATTAAAGGTTGAAAGAAGAACCCTTCCATCTTTCATTGCACGACAAGAAGATAAAAATGAATGGTACATTGCTACACTTGATCACATCGACAAGGACTGGAGACAGGAAATCATTTCTTATCTCCAGGATCCTAATAATCCGGCTGACAAGCGGATTCGATTTTTAGCTCCCAATTATGTACTCAAGGATGCTGAGTTGTATCGAAGGGGAGAGGAAGGCATACTGTTACGGTGTGTCTTTGGACGTGACGCTAAGATGTTAATTAATGAGAGAGGTCCATCTTAGGATTGCAGGGGCACACCAGGCTGGTCCCAAGATGAGATGGTTATTAAGAAGACATGGCTTTTATTGGCCAGGAATGCTCAGAGACTGCATCACGTTCGCTAAAGGTTGTGAAGAATGCCAGAAACATGGTCCAGTCAACCATATGCCCAGAATACCATTACAGCCAATAATCAAGCCTTGGCCAGCTCGAGGATGGGCTTTGGACTTAATAGGAATGATTCACCCTCATTCATCTGAAAGGCACAAGTTTATCATAGTGGCTACCGATTTCTTCACAAAATGGGTCGAAGCTCGACCTCTCAGGGTATCTTCTGCAAAGGCTATCCGCCAGTTCCTGTTTGAAGATATTATATGTCGATTTGGCATTCCTGAGAGTTTTGTTTCAGACCGTGGGGCTGCATTCATGTCTGGAGAAGTAGATACTCTAATGAAGGATCTTGGGATCCATTTTCTTCGATCACTCTTCTCCATACTATGCCCAATCTAATGGTCAAGCTGAAGCGAGCAATAAAATCATTATTCATATCCTAAAACGGATGCTCGCGAGCAATGCCAGACTGTGGCATGAAGAACTTTTTAATACTTTGTGGGCTTATAGAACTAGTAAGAGGACATCCACATGTACAACTCCTTATGCATTAATGTTTGGGCACGATGCTGTGAAGGCATACGTGTTATTGGCAACTCCTTGACAATAGACAAAACACAATGGACTGAAGATCATCAAGAAAAGAGATTGAAGATGTTGGCATCACTTACTTATCTCTTTGGGATATCAGGTAGTTCATGCATCCCATAACATGGTTTTCTTTTAGGATAGCAAGCTGAGCATGTATCCCAGACATTCTGGAACGTTTTTCTGGTGTGATATTTCTTGGCTTTAATCACTTCTAAAATTCCAGTTTACTTGTGATTAATCTGGTTGATCTTTGACTATGGAAAACTGACTTAGTTAATGAAGATCCCTAGGGAAAGTTGACTAAAGTTCACATGTGTTTTCTTGAAATCTGGTTTGTCTTTTTCTGTTTGTCAAAGTGCTTTTGGCTCTGTTTTTCTGGGTTTATCTTTGCTGTGTCAAAACGTGCTCTTCCCTTGAAAACTGATATGACTATTCTTGTACAAGTGAAAAGGAAGCTTTTGCCTTGTTTAGACAACCTTAGCTCTTTAAGGTGAGACCTTTAGCTCCCTTGGTTTTTGCTCACCTTCTAGACTCGGCTGTGTCCCTTCGGGAGCTGTGATTTTAGGTCTGCATTGGTCCTTGTTTAGGTCTGCATTTAGGCCTCTTAGCATGCTGATTACTTTGTAATTTGTGTTCTAAATGTTGTGTCAAATCTGGACAGTTTTAGGTTTGCTATAGGGTGACTCTTTTGTTGGTTTCTCACGTGCTTTCTTGTGGTCTTTGACCCTTCCTTTGCTGTACTTACTTGCTGCATTTTGCTGCTGTTTTGTATGTCTATATAAGGTGTCAAAACTGTACTGAGATGTTGGTTGGTTGAGTGAAATACTTTGGGGTTTAGGTTATTCTTTTGGTCACTCTTTGAGAGCACATTTGTGTGTAGTTTCTCTTCTCTCTTCTCTCCCCTTCCATGTCTTTTGGTTGCTCTTTACAGTGCATAATAGACATGGATTCTCAAGCATAAAAACTGTTTTCCAAAACTCATATGCATCATTGCATTGTGCATTCCATAGAGATAAAGTGTGGAGATGCCCAACCCAAGAAGTGATCAAGAAGGTTCTAACTTGAAGTGTAGTTAAGAATCTGTGTTTGATACTTCTGGTTTTCTTTTTAAGTGTAAGCACATTGATTAAGGTAGTGTAGCTCTGTTTGTACTAGTGGGTAGACTATTCAGGATAGCATAAGGGGTATGTATCCCAGAGTGCCAGAAACTTGTAATTGTGTGTGTTACCAATTAGTGGAAATGTTTGTCCCTCAAGAGTAAGGGGCACGCAGTTTTGATCCTGGTTGTAGGATTTCTGCGTTATCAAAAACATCTGGTGTTAATCTTTACATTCTGTCTTTAAGTTTTAACACTCGTATCCTGTTTTCCGGGATATGACTCTATCTTGCTATCCTGAGAACAGATTAAGCGAAAAAGTGGGAAAATGCCTATTCACCCCCCCCTCTAGGACCTTTAAGTGGTATCAGAGCGGCCACTAGCCTTTGCTAGTGAGATCCTCTGAGGGGTTCGTTATGGATCGGGAAAAAGGTTCTTCCATAAATGTTCCACCTTTTTTCGATGGACATGATTTCTCTCAATGGAAAATCATGATGAGTGCATTCCTCTCCTACCAAGATGATGGTATGCTGTGGCAAAGTGTAGAGGAAGGCTGGACATATCCCACAAAACCAAAAGGCGATGAATCAACCGAAATAATTTCAAAGCCTAGGTCCGAATGGGTAAAAGACGACAAGGATTCGGCTAGAGAAAATATCAAGGCCCTTAGCTGTCTATTCAATGCTGTCTCCGAGGCAGAGCGCCAAAGAATCATTCATTGCTCCACTGCTAAGGAGGCATGGGAGGTGCTCATCAACACTCATGAAGGTAACTCTCGTGTTAAACAACAAAAACTTCAACGTCTTATTTTTGAGTTTGAAGGTCTAAGCATGAGTGACAAAGAGTCTATTGATGATTTTTATGGTCGTGTACTTAATATCACAAATCAATGTCGTAGCTTAGGAGAGGCTATTGAATAAAAGAAAATTGTTAGGAAGTTCTTAACTGCTTTACCTCCCTTCTTTGACTCTAAAATGAATGCTATTGAAGAAGCTCATGATCTTGATACTTATCCTCTAGAAGAACTTGTTGGAAATCTGAAAACTTATGAAACTCTTAAGAAAAGACCCATGCATGAGAAAACCATTGCATTGCCTTAAGTTCGGTTAAAATTGAGGTTGAAAAGTTGCATGAAAATGAAGATGATGAAAATGATGAATTCGCTTTTCTAACCAAACAATTTGAGAAATTCTTAAGGAAAAGGAAAACGTTCAATTCTAATCGGAACTTTTCAAAAGGATCTAGTTCTAAGCTCTTTAGAAATAAGGTCTCACAGAAAGGTCGGGATATCAGGCCCTCTCCTATCCCGAAAACGGACATGAAATGTTTTGAATGCAATGGAATAGGACATAAGGCTGTGGATTGTGCTAACAGGTTAAATAGGTCTCATAAAGTACTAAAAGCAACTTGGAGTGATAGTGATTCTAATGAAAATTCTGAAACCGAGTTAGATGAAGATGAGAAGGTTGCCTTTGTCTCTCATGTCATATTGGATGAGTCCCTTGAGGACAAGGATTCCGATGATGAAGGGCATGATATGTATGTGCGTTTGTGTAAAGCCTCAAAGTCTATGCTTGCTAAAAATGAAGTTCTATCTAATGAGCTTTCATTGAGTAAGGAGACACATTCCAGGATACAAGGAGAATTCCTATCCCAGAAGACAGAATGGATTTCAACCAAAACCCAACTTGAAGAGCAAGTGACTTTTCTCAAAGAGGAGCTGGACCGTCGGTCCTCTACTATAAGCTTGCTGACTACTGAGAAGCTGAAGCTCGAAGAAGCCCTGCTGGATGCCCGAAACCAGTTCGCCAAATTCTCCATTGGCTCGGAGAAGCTATCCCAAATCTGTGGGATGGGAAGACTAGATGGCAGCAAGAAGGGGTTGGGATTTGAAGGTGTTGACAAATCCAAAGGCTCAGAGAAGACTACGTTCGTAAAAGGAACCAGCTCTGTGTTGGGAAAGCCTCCTCCACAACTGAAGACCACTGCTCCTGAAATCCCCAAGGTGTCAAAGCTCAAGAAAGGCTCGCAAATCAGATGCTTTCACTGTGGGAACAGTGGACACATTCGTCGGTACTGTTACAAGCTGAGAGGAAACTTTGTACCTGCCAAGACCTCACAAAACGTCAATCTGCTCGCCCACTTTCAGAAATCTCTCATTGAACTGACAAGGATAGCACAGTCCATTGGCATCCCGGAGCAAAAGAATAAGCCTGCTTCTGCAAATTGGGTCAGGAAGTCTGTTCACAGAACCCGGGATACCAGAAGGGTCATGTCTCCCAAAGCCCCTGATGTCAAGAAGAAACAAGAAGAAGTCATCTGCTTTCTTTCAAGAGTAAAGACCTCACCCACTGCTGCAAGAGATGTTGTAGCTGTTTGCAACATTGCCTTGACTGCTCTTTCCACCAGGAAATCCGATTCTTGGTACATGGACAGCGGCTGCTCGAAGCATATGACCGGAGAACGGAAATGGTTCATCTCCATGGATGATACTCACCCTGTTGGTGATGTCATGTTCGGTGATGGAGCCAAAGCTGAGATCATTGGATGCGGGATGGTTGACACTCCTGGTCTCCCGGGCTTGAAGAACGTTCTGTTGGTGGCAGGATTATAAGTTTGCCTGCTGAGTGTGAGTCAGATCGTCGATGAGTATGAGGATCACAAGATCCTCTGCGTTGTGAGCCATCCCCTGAGGAAGTTGTTCTCGGAAACCAACTTAAGATAAGATCTACCTCGGTGAGGATGGGGAGGATCTGAAAACGCAGGAGGTGCATCAGAACAAAGATTGTTGCACCTGCCTTGGCGTTTGTTGCCTTCTTCCCAGGGTGATGCCTTCATCTTTTCCCGTCGTTGCAGGCCACATTGAAGTGGTATACCACTTCCAATGCATATGGACACCGAACGGGTGCACTGGGGAAAGGTGATGGAGTCATCACCTCGGGATTGTGGCTTCTCCCTTCCTGATTTCTTCAATCTGGGGAGAGCCAAGGCAACGCCTGGACATAGATATTGCTATCTAGTCCAGGTTTGGACATGAATATTGCTATCTAAGGAACACAACATGAAAAGATTTATCTGGAGGTTTCTTTAGATGGGAAGACCAGAGCAAACAGGAAGTGAGGTAATTCATTCTCGCGAAAGTGTTAATTCATAATACAATGGAAAGGGAAACCTTTTATAGACAGGAGTCACACCGGTTTGGTTTCGCGAGAGTAATTATGCTTGAAAATAGAGAATACGTGTCCAAATAAGAGTGGACCATGAGACGGCTCATCTGCTCGCAAGAAGTGCATGGTAAATGAGAAGGTCTTTGGGGCAGGTAAAACGTATTTCAAAAGATTTTGATTGTTTGACGCGATACAGATTCCAAGTTTAGAATTCAATTCCATTTATTGTTGGACAATCGAAGTAGTCAAAATTAATTACAGCCTAAAACGGGGATGGATCAAAATTAGGAAAATGGCTTATTGGAGAAGCCCAGTTTGGTTTTTAGACCCAATTCAGACTTTGTTGTCAAAACGGTGTGGATACATAAAAATCTTTAATGTTTGGTAACAATTACAAAAGGCCTACACCAGAGGCCCAAAATTTTTACATCTTAAGGAGTAAGCTCTTTATCGAGATCTTAGTCATCTCTGAGGCCACCCAGGCTTGATAAGCTGCTATGCGAGCTTCATTGGCTTCATTACGTGCCTCTTGCAGGAGTTGAGCTCGGGTCTAGCCTTCCACCAAAAAGTGATGCATTTCGTCCTGATAACTGGGGATGTCGGTTTCCAATGCATTTACTTCTGCTCTAAGTACAGCGAGATCAGCTTCGAGAGCAATTATCTTGGCACGTTTGGTTGCTAGATTTTCCTCCTTTGCAATCTTTTCCTTTAGATGTTTCTCGATTCTCTCTGACTCCTTGTGAGTTTTTTACTCCAAGGTTGCCGCTGCTTCTTTCTTACGATCAGCCTCGAGTGTTAGTTCTTGAAAGACTTCGCTTTGGTGCTGGAATTCAAGAAGACTGTCTTCTATTTCATCCAAGCAAGGAATGAGGTCTGCTGGGGCAGTGGCTTGCAAGTTTTTCACTTGTTTTTGTACGGCCTGAATGTCTTTTAGAGAATCAAGGGGCCCAGAGAGGATTTTGTGAAGCAGATCTCTAGTGTCTGAAGGAGTGCTTAGTGTACTTAGTTTGCCCACAAGTTCTTGGATCTTGGTGTTTGACTCTGGTACACTGAGCAGTTGAGGATTGGCTCCTTGTGATGAAGACGGGGTAGGACTTCCCTTGGCCAGAACTATGGGTTCTTCATCATCGACATCTGGAGTACTATCAGGTTGATCTTCAGTAGCTATCACAATTGGCTCGCCTGATGTGCTCGCTTGGTTCCTTGGGCTGTTGGGAACGCTCTTGCGAACGTCCAGATCCACAGGAACAAGTTTGGACTACAATATGAAAATATCAGGTCATGTCAAGACTGATTTAAAAATCATTAATCTAGAAGTGGGAATGCAGAATTCTTACTTGTTGGGGAGATAACGACTGTGTTTCTTCAAGAGCTTGATTTTGTTGCTCTGGCGAAGAGGCATTTGGTTCTTCGCATTCTGGGTTATTCTCGACCAGGACTTGTGGTTGTATATTTAACGTTTCTGGCGAGGAAATAATTTGTTGCTCTGGCTCTGGAATGACTTATTCATTCTGGGCGCTGGGACCTTCACCAGAGGAGGAAGGAATAAAGCAGGCTTGAACTTCAATTTGCAGACGCCTGAGTAAGACGTCGAGAGCCACAGGGTTTTCCTTCTCTTCCTCCTCGAGTTCTGCTCGATGGATTCCAGCTAGAAACTGGGCTATGAAGTCTTTGCAGCATTCTTTCTGGCTGTTGAAGACCTCATGGTCTGTAGTCTCGTCTTCGTTGCTGTATATGGTGCTGGAATCATCGAACTTCAAAATGAAGGCTTTACCGTGTCCTTCAAAAATCCTTTCTCCTAGTGAGTCTATTATATAATATGCTTTGTCTTCAGCTTTGAGGACAAAGAAGTGATCATTCCAACTCACTATGTAGATTTGTGGCTTCTGGCTTTTCTGGACGTGTTCCCATAAGTTATCAAATGGGGGAAAACCATCCAGAGCTGTGAACCTTTCGGTGTCGAAGCACCCTATGAATGAGCCATCAGGTGAAAACTGAAGTGGTCTGATGTTTGCCTTCAGGATGGTGTCCAGATCAAAATGTTGGTCTGGGAACTGGCTCGCAAGGGACTCATCCTTGCATAATTCCTGCCACTCCCTGGAACCTTGAAGTAGGAGATCATTAAATTGGGAGAGTGTTGGGGTGCTGTCTGGATTTGCACATAGCCAGTGTGCAATGATGAAGGCCACAGTTGAACAAGCACTGGACCCTGAGGCTTGGTTGCTCCTTTGATCGAATGAGGCAAGGAAGATTTGAGCAGAGAGGATTGCTTATTTATCCCTGCTGGGGACCTTAACCCCCATCCAAGTTCCACTTTCAGGCTCTTGTTTCCTCAATTTCAGCTTCTTGGATTTTGGAGACTGTTAAGAGTTTGGGGTCAGTATCGGATCAGTGATAAAATCCGTTGGTTCTGGATGAGTAAATAGTTTGAAATACTTACAGGGAATCCAGAACGTTTGGTTCTTTTCTTCCTAAATGATTGAATGGCCACAGTCACATCTGGTACAGGGTTGTGCTGTGAAAGGAAGGAAGAAAGGAGAGGTCAGTTGTGATCTAAGAAGTTGCTAATATATGTGGCAATTTTTGATAAATACATACCTGTGGCCATGGGGCAGAACCCGTGCTGGTGTGTGGTCCGGTTAGTGCAGCCAGGTCTACTTTAAGCGAGAATTTCTGGCTGAACTTATGGAAAATGGCAGCGAAGCATAGGTCTGGCCCTTGGTTTCGTTTCTCTTCCCAAAATTAGGAATACCAGGTGAGATACGATGGGGTGGCCAACCTTGATATCGACAGTGGCTTTGTTATTGTTGGAAGCAGCACCAGTGGAAAGCCAAAGTGTTCATCACATGCTTCTGCTGCAACAGGCTTGTTGTTTCCTCGCCAGAGAGTGTACTTGTTAACAGAACAGGCGAGGGGCATATGAGCGTCTTGGCTGAGCCCAAACTGTCTGCAGAAGTGATTTGGGGCATAGAGCTCATACCCGGAGCTTGCTGAGTCTGGGATTTGCAGGTCCTGTCAAGTGTTGAACTTTATGAATAAGTCATTTGAGTGAGCATCTTGTTCAGGAGAAGGCATGAATCCACTGGTGAGGAGGCCAGGATGTCGACGACTCAGAATTCTCTCCACTGCAGTATAAGGGAAGTCCTTATGCGAACAGAGATACTTGAAGCAGTCGAGATAGGACCATTGCTTAGTCCTAGGCATGGTAGAAACCAATGATTGGCCCAACAGCTCTTGTTCTTCATAATGAGGGGTTGCTGAGGGGCAGAAGAAGGGGAAGTAGATCTGTAACCAGAGTTCAACCATCCACAGTGGTCCTGATTGGTTCAAATCGAGCTTCGATAAGGATACTCGCCTGAGGCCATAGTAGATGTAGGCGAGGATGGGCTCAACCAAGCTTAGTTGTTCACCACTGTAGAGGCGTTCAGCGAGGTTGGTCCATATCTTGATAACCTTGGCAGAGGTTGAACATAACACATACTTCGATAGCCAATACTCTAGAAAGGCTATTCCTCCTTGTGGTGTATTTTCTTCCTCGCGTGCAAAGTGTTTTACCCAGGAGGAGTAGGATGAATGACGTTCTGATGAAGCTTGGTCGGTTGTTTGAAGAGAATCTTGAGGAGCCCAATTGTTGCCAGAGGCAGGAACTTCGAAGATGGTATAAAGATCGATCATTGTGATGCTCACGTCACCACAAGGAAGTCGAAAACAGTTTGCTGTGCAATCCCAAAAGCGCATGGCTGTGGCAAATGGGGCTCTATTACCTCCAGGTGGAAGAGAGAAGCATAAATCGATGAGCTGGGTTATTCCGGCTACCTCCCACCTATCGATGTCTTGCTCACGGAGGTGCTGGTACCAAGCGAGGTCGTCTGAGTTTGAATGTGGCCATTTCCCAATAAGACAGAGAGTGTCGTTTTGAGTCCATTCCTTTGGGTTTGCTCTAGGGTCTGCCTGGAGTATGAGGGATGAACTGCAGATGGGTTTGCGAAGATGTGTGAAAAGCTCTGGATTTAATGGAGTGTCCAGAAATGGGCCAAGCAGACCTGTGTTTTCTGTCGGGTCTACAGTAAGAGTGCAGACGGTGTCTGGGTTGTGTCGTTTAGCGATTACCTTGAGTTGTTTGGAGAATTTATTGGCGTCAGGAGTTTCATGAGGGGTGGAGATGTCTTTACGATGAGGCATTTTTCTGGTCTGGTGGAATAAGTATTGACGGCGGTGAAAGAGAAAGGTTTGAACTTTTTGACTGGGAGAGTTAGAAAGTGCAGAGGTTCTGAGCAGTTGAAAGGTTTTGTTGAAAGATGAAATTTGTGGATATGGACTGTTGCTCTTATAGAGGTGTCAGTCGAGCGTCATACTTTTTCGAAGAGTTGGTTGACGTGGCGTTCGAGTGATGGTATAGCGTTTCAGAGTTAATGGGCACATTGGTCAAGATATATTCAAGTCTTTTCACTTGTTCAGAAAGTTTCCAAGTTCAAGACCTGAGGGGCAATGTTTGGGCCTAAATAAAGAATTTCATTTTGGGCTTGGATGGCCGAGGTTTATGCGAGCGGCCTGTTATATTAATGGTTCTTGGCGAAGGAGTCAAGTCATACAACGTCTGGCGAGCTTCGCTGGAAGAAGACTTTGAGTTCTATTAGAACTATGTCTTATTAGCTGGTTCTATGCGGCTTAGTCTCTGTCATAACTGTTTGGTTTTGAATAGAACTCTTGGAAGAGTTATGATAGAGTTAGAAGATCTATAAGTGATTACGACACGTATGCTGGTGTTATATTCAGACTGTGATTACAAGAGCAGAAGGAATTTGACATTGAGTGAATGACTGTTATTAAGCGAGTATATAAGGAGAGCAAGGATCTTATGAGAAGCCCCCCAATCAATCAAACAACCTTGCTATACGCAAACAAACCTAGACGGTTATCTCGTCCTCGAGATTTCTATCTTTCTTGCAACCAGAAGGTCTAAGTGCTTGTCATCTATCGAGTGAAAATATTACGACTCCAAGGAAGCAATTGCAACCGGAAAGTTGAAGAGCGGCTCACTTGTATGTTGGGAGCTTGAATACTCAAAGGGAGCGAGTGTTCTCAACACTCTGTTACGAGATTGCTCTGCTTTGCACGAGAAAGGACGTGTGGAGTATCGATTTCGAGGCTTAGTTAGAGATTCACATATCAAAGTCCTAGGTTTCTAGGCAAAAAGGACATATTCGAGCAGGGTTGGTGCTCTCCCTGTTCTAATCGCTTAATATAGAAGTCAGGCTGCTGTGATCAGTCCATATTCCGTCGAGAGATGGTGGCACGCCAGCATACGAAGCACATACAGGATAGACCGGCCCACGCGGTTAAAACATCCGAGATAAAAGAGACTGCTTCGCGAGAAGGATCTCTTCCCGAGGGATATTTTTGCATCGAACACCTAGTTAATCACCTCTTAGTACGTACTTAACGACATGATTACACATCATAAATATGTCTCACCGCCACTATGACAGAAACCACCACCGGGAAAGCTCCAACTCCGATGACCAACATCACCCGCACCTCGATCAGGATAGCGCCCACGCGCCGAACAGGAGACTAACCGGACAGCACCTCAACGAAAAGAGTATACGCACCAGTCCCACATTGAAGAAATGGTAGGGATCCAAGCCCCAACCACTAATATATACCGGTCAACTCAACATTAAATGGTACACATTCAATATTCAATCACACCGCTATCCCAAAAAACTTGTATACTATTTCTAACTTAGCCATCGGAGGGTTGAAGGCGGGTTACGCCCGTCTCTCCTTAACCGTTGTTAATCTTAGCAGCGAGAGTAAGTTGGATTCAGATAACCAGCAGAGCGATATTGAAAGTAAAGCAATGGTGACATCTCCCCAAAGAGCATTAGTAGCACATTTGTCATTATTCGAGATACGATCTTCTTGTTCAATACCTGATATCCATATCGGTGACGGGTATTAACATTGGCGCTGTCTGTGGGAATTGCACACCGAAAATTGTTTTCTCAACCACGAAACTCACAGTAAGCGACGAGCATGGACACCAACCTAACGCTAGGTATAACACCCAGTATCATACAGGGATTGCATCACCAGACACCAATCACGAACAAACACAACGGTCAACCCTTAACAACTCAACGACCAGGAAAACGCCATGCACAAAATAGCATACTACCAGCAACACACACGATTATATCGGCGACATAGAACGCCGATACGAAATGGCCATGGAAAAATGACTCGAGCTCGAAAAGGCCCGAGAATTCGAGCACTAACGGTACTTCAGGGCCGAGGAAGGACTGAGAGCCGCGGAGAATCACCGACTCAATCCAGAGTCAACAGCGAACTCCGAATACAGGGAAGCCCACGGGGTAGCCCGACAACGGGAAACAGACATCCTGTCACCATCCCAGCACCACCACCGAGAAGTAGAATTGCCTGTGAGAACGGGTAGGCTACAACGCAATCTCGCGCTAGAACTAAACAACGTCGCACACTTCCCGGCACCACCACCTCCACAATACGGAATCATCTCGACAACAGACAACCAGGTCGGCATAGGTATGGCGACACGGATCTCCGACCTCGAGGCAATGATACGACAGTTATCACAACCCGAAGCAAGGTACCTCGACTGAACACTCCCAACAGTGCACATGGAACCATTCTCAAACGATATCATGCGCCGAAGGCGACACCTGCTGGTCAAGGTCAAGTTGGAACGATACAAGGGAAAAACGGATCTATCCATCCACATCGACATCTTCACCTCAGCGACAACCAGCAGAGGATATGATGACGTCACAGACTGTTACCTATTAATGGAAGCCTCACGGGCGAGGCACTCAACTGGCTCTTCAGCCTACCGCCAAAATCCATAAAATCTTTCCAAGAACTTATTAGAGCCTTTCTAAAGCGATATATAACATCGGCCAGTTGCTCACTAACTTACAATCAATTGCAGGCTATCCGGCAGGAACCCTCGGAGGGCCTATCCGCGTTCATCTCACGCTGGAACACCACCATCGCTAACTGCCGAGGCATCTCCGACGATTTGGCCTTCTGCGTGCTCAGGAACGCCCTACAACCCAGGTCGCTAACTTGGAAGCTCAACAAGAACATGGCAATCACGTACGTCGACCTACTCAACCGAGTGACGTCGCACGCCCAACTAGAATTACAAACTTTTGGCTCTAACCCGACACCGACACAACAGGTAAACACATTTACTAACACATTTACTATCATGCCAAAAAAATAAAAGTGACGAGCATACAACGAAAAACAAATCACTTGGGTTTGTTTTTTCTTTACCGTTTTTGAGTTGTCGTCCTCCGTCGGAGAAGCTCCAGAAGCAGCGATTCTATGTGGATACAAGTTCTTTTCCTCGATAGGATGAGACTTTCCTTTCCTCGAAACCTGTGCAGGACAGTCTCTGAAGCTGCACGACGTCGTTTTCGGATGGCACTTTCACAGTTAAAATCCAGCTTGAAGTGGATGACCCAATTCACGAGCTCAGTCGACATCGTTCAGCACAGAGTCACCGACCCAGATGAAAATTGTAAGGCCACTAGTCCCTTGCAACTGTCTCAATTATATTGAGATTTTAATTTATTTACTTATTAGATAATACTGTACGAATCGAAGTCTTGGATCTTGCTCGTTCGTTTGTCCGTTAATCTTTGCTGCACTGAAATTTGTGAAATATTATTGTCGCTGTCTATTCATACCTTTTAAAATATTTTTTAAACCTCTTAAATTTTTTTATCTTTAATAATCATATTTTGCCCTATTAGTAAGAAAAATAAAAGGATTAGATTCAGAATTGAATAAATCGATCTGGGTTATTTATTTATTTTGAATAAAGAAATCAAATCGATCGATGGAGTTAACAAAAACGAGAGTGAGGATGTTGTTGGCTCAAGAAGGATATAATTAAGGTCACAATTCGGTGGTGTAGTACGTGCTTGATGCAGCAGTTTGGAAAATAGGGGATGCAGCAATTTTCACTTCGCATACCTAAATTCCTCTTCAAGTACGGAGTGATGCTGCTTGTTATATCAATAGTAGATTGTTTAATTGGTTACTTCGCATACATCAATATCAATTGTAATTTGTTTAAATCATCTTCATCTATTTCACAAGACAAATTGATGAATTTTCAATGTCTTTTGAATTTTTGTGTGGTCCCGTCCAAATTCAGCCACCTATTAAACCCATTCTTACAATTTATGTATACAGTATACCAGTTTTTTTTTTAAAAGAGACTTGATATATTGATTAAGAGCAAATATTAGCATATTCGAACCACTATCATAGGACTTTTACAAGACTCCTACAAGAATGATGTTATGGAGGTTTCAAGTAGTCACTAGAGAAGTTTAGATTGGAGAATAATTAAGGTATGCAAAGTGAAAAAAATAGTGACAAATAATTAATCGGAGGTTTAAGTAACATTTGAGGATGTGTGAATAGTCCCTTATTCAAAATGAAAACATTTTTATGTTTTTTTAAAGAAATTTCAAGCTCATTTCCCCTGTTGTGCTCAGAACTATCGTGAATTAGTCAACAATGAACAACTGAAGGCCTTGGTTCCATTTGGTGACGTTCTTTCATTAGGTAGTATCTCCGGCTTAGTGACCACCACCACCACCACCGATTGATCCACTGCGATCCATTTGGAGCTCCTAGTTATTAAAACCAAGTCAAGAATATGAAACAGAGGTCAAGCTCTAAATATTTCTAGAGACGAAATTTTAAGATCTTTTCCCCTGTTGCTTTCATAACTTAAACTCAAGCAGGTTGCATTTACGGAAACGTGTAAATGGGGAAAGACCTCAGAGTCAAGCCAATGACAAATCTCATGCAGGTTTTCAAACTGTTTGAACCTAATATCAAATATCTTGTTATTGAATTTTAGATGTTGAATTAAGCGAGCGGTGCGATATTTTAAGATCGTTTCCCCTGTTGCTTTCAGAACTTAAACTCAAGCAGGTTGCATTTACGGAAACTTGTAAATGGGGAAAGACCTTAGAGTCAAGCCAATGACAAATCTCATGCACGTTTTCAAACTATTTGGACCAAATATCAAATATCTCGTCATTAGACTTCGGAGGTTGGATTAAGTGAGCGGCCCGAGTAGTAGTCTTTAATTGAATCGTGATGGACTGAAAGAGAGAAAGAGGCCTAGTCCTACGGCCCATCAATTAATAGTTATTGACATTTCCTATAGAGGGAAGGATTCATGACGAAACTTATCGTTAAGGTTTTAGACTTTAAGATAAGGTACAAGACGTGAGATACCGAACAGTTAGAGTTGCTTAGTGAGTCTAACTATGAGGAGTTTCAGTTGAACTGAAATACGTGCACTTGTCTCATATACATAAAGGAGAATAACACCGAAGAATGAATCCTCGATCATACACATTTTGCTATCAGCAAACTACCTTCTTATGTCGAGAAATCCTTGCAACCAGCTATCAAGAGATCATTCACCCGAAGGAGCGTGAATATCTTACGATTCACGGCCATAAAACAACGTAACTAGTGATCAAGAGATTTGTCACCCGAAGAGCGTGAGAGTCTTGAGATTCAAGGACGTAACACTTTGTGTTCTCAAAACTTTGTCAAGGAGATTGCTCTGCTTTACACCAGGAGGAGTGTACAGTATCGATCTTCGTGGCTCAGCTAGAGACACGAAAACCACAAGTCCTAAAGTCATTTAGGCAAGAAGAATCCATTCAGGTGGGGTTGGTGTTCTCCCCGTCTCAATCGCTTTAAAGAAGTCAGGTGGCAGTTGGCCTACAATTTGACGATTTCGTCATACGACGATGGCACGCTAGCGCACGAAGCACAAGATCGAGAAAAGAGACAATTTGAAAACTTCTCAGGACCCTGGGAAATTTTGGTGCCAAACATTTTTGAACGCCCAGTGGGACAGACTTTTGTGTCTCTAAGCGACATATGGGAATCCTTACAAAAATGGATACCCTCAGTGTCATAAACATCATCAACCAGAGTACCGGGAACACGCTTCTTCTAAGTGTCGTTCACTTACCGAGAATGCGGTTGAAATAATCTTTGGAGTCAAACGTTATTCGACAATGGACTTTAACTTCCTAAGTGAAGAAGAGATGAACCATCTAAACTACGAAGACTACAGACCGTACGCCACTACCACATTTTAACCCATTGCCGGCGATTTAAAAATCGCCGGCAATATTTTTTATCATTACCAGCGATTTTTGGGGAAAAAATCGCCGGTAATGTCTTCTTTTTTTTTAATCATTGCCGGCGATTTTTCCGGCAAATCGCCGGTAATGTTCCGCCGGTAATTAAAAAAAAAAAGACATTGTCGGCGACTTACATTTATGTCGCCGGCAATGTCTTTTTTTTTTTTAACATTACCGGCGACTTAAATGTAAGTCACCGGCAATGTCTTTTTTTTTTTTTAATTACCGGCGGAACATTGCCGGCGACTTACATTTAAGTCGCCGGTAATGTTAAAAAAAAAAAAGACATTACCGGCGATTTTTGGGGAAAAAATTGCCGGTAATGATAAAAAAATATTGCCGGCGATTTAAAAATCACCGGCAATGGGTTAAAATGTGGTAATGGCGCGCCGCCAGGCGAGACGAGCGGTTTGGAGAGTACTTCACCTCTATCGAGCAAAGGATAAAGGAACAAGCAGAGTTGCTCGCCACCAATGGTGAGAAAACAGATACGGCAACAACCGAGATCAAGACTCTAAGGGCTGAGTACAATAGAGGCCTAGAGGAGTAGGCGACTTTGAAAGCTCAGATAACCACCCTTATGAAAAGGCAGAAAAGAATGAATACGAATCTTCTGCATGTTCTGAAGGAGAATCATGCGAATCCAGCCAAGGCAGTGGCCAATTTTTATAAAAGGATAGACAGGGAAATCTCAGAGTTAAACTAAGTCTGTTTATGACCTAACCAAGAAGACAAGGCAGGTTGAAGCTTTTCTAGCCGCCTAGGAGGACTGTTTAAAGAGGTTTATGGATGAATACGATATACGCATCGCCAGAGCACATGAGCTGTATGAGACTCCTTACCCGCATGTGGAGAGAGGTGTCGTTAATGCCTGGCAGTGGCCGTGACACGATAAACTAATCAACTTCCAGACCTTCACAAGTGACGATGATGCGAATGCGGTGACTCATTTAGCTTACTTTATCCTACAACTAGAACCATTCGCAGAAGACCCAGAACTAAAGTTAAGGGTCTTCGGGGTATACTGATTTAAGAAAGAGGTCCATAATAGAGTGGCCAACGATAGAGACATTGTTCATCAACCACTTTGGGATGACTACACCGGAGACAAGCATTGGCAAGTTGGTAGCCATGAGCCAGTCATCGTCGGAGAGCCCGGTAGCTTTCCTTCGCCAGTTCCGGTTCGAGTATAACTTATGCAGAGCCTCATTGGGAATGACGTAATTTTTGAGATGGCCATTAACGACTTAGAAGATCAATATCACAATTTGTTCTTCAATCACAAACATCTCACCTTGAACGAGCTGGTTGCTGCAGTGAAGAAGGCTCATAATACCACGCAAGAAAGGAACGACAAGCGTAATTCCTCAAAATGGACTTATGCACCGAGATCTTATGAGAGATATAAGCCAAAAACAGTGGCTTACATTGAAGACCCGGATGACAAGGGATCAAGTTCTAAGGACAATCAAGTACATGCAGTAGAACTTGCGTCAAATAAGGTCTTGAAACCTCGTAAACTGCAGTAGAATAAAGGTCCTATGAAGCTCTCGACAGTAGCTTTTACCAAGCCAGAGTTCGAGACATACACATATGATGACAATATGGCTCATGAAATTTTAAACGAGCTCTTCAGTATGCGAGCCGTCAAAATAGACTTTGGTCTGATTCCTACTGCCGAGCAGTTGAAGGGGAAGAAGTACTATAAGTTCCATGGTATGTGGAACCACGTGACCAAGGACTGTGTGAAATTGAAGGATCAGATCCAGAAGTGGATTAATGAAAGGCAAGATAAGACTGCAAGCACCACCCAAGACGGTCTCGTTGGTGGATTCCCAGTCGTTCCCGAATCCTTAAGTTAATATGGTGTAGATCGATTGGCCATCGACAGAGAATTTCGTGGAAGAATCAGAGGGCCTCTCAGGAAAAAATGTACTGATTCACCCACGCTATACCTTCCATCATGACAAAATGGATGAAATTAATCCTAGACGAGATGTTGAGGAATAAGCTTATCAACTTTTGGCCGATAAGCAAGTCACTACAAGAAAAATGCACCTAGACCACGGAACCTTTACTGTTCCGTCGTCTAGGTGCAACTCAAACGACGGAAAAAAGTTCTGTCGTCTGAGTTTAACTTGGACGACGGAAACACGTTTTCCGTCGTCCAAGTGGTCACACAGACCACAGAACGATACACCGTGGTCTGTGTGACCACTTGGACGACAAAGTCTAACTCCGTCATCTATGTGTCCACATAGACGACAGAAACTAGCTGATTCTGTCGTCTATGTGGACCTATAGACGACGGAAACGGGCTGATTCCGTCGTCCAAGTGGTCACACGGACCGACACGCCGTGGTCTATGTGACCACTTGGACAACGAAGTCTATTTCCGTCGTCTACAGGTCCACATAGACGACGTATTGAGCTCATTTCTGTCGTCTAGGTGATCACATAGACGACGAACCGACACTTCGTCGTCTAAGTGAAGCATTATATAATGTTCAAGCCGAACTCTCTTCCTCTCCGCTCGCTCGTCTCAACTTCAATTCATCCTCATATCAATCATTCTTTCTCTTGATCAGACTCTCCTCACACGTACATGCATGCGCACAATTCGATCTAGCTAGCTAGCACGTACTAGCTATATATATATATATATATATATCTCCGGCTTCGACCATCGATTCGCCATATATCGAAGAAAGGCTAGGTACGTACGTACGTACTTAATTTTCGACAATCTTAACGTTTATATATATATGTACGTATGCTTGATTGATTGAATTATTAATTAGTACATCTAATATTTATAATTAAGTTAGGTAATTGATGATATATATATTAGTTAATAATTAATATAGACTAGTAGTACGTATAAATGCATGGGCATGGATGTTTAAAAAATTGGTTAATATTTAGTTAAAATGTACATGCATGTTAGACATATTAAAGTAATTGATGTATATATAGTATATTCACCAATAATTAATAAAGATAATTACTAAATGTTTTAATTAATTATACGTTAATAATTAAGGTAGTTGTAATTAATTGAAAATTTGTGTATATATATATAATAGTTTAATAATTCCTTGAAAATTAATTTGCATGTATATATATATAGAATAGTTGACTACACTACCACGTTTTGCAACATTACCGGCGATATTTTGAAAAACAAGGCCGGCGACCGGGAAAGTCGCCGGTAATGATGATCATTACCGGCGACTTAATACGTCGCCGGTAATGTCGTCGGAATTTCGCCGGTAATGTTTCAAAACATTACCGGCGACCTCCTTCGTCGCCGGCAATGTCAAGCCAAACATTGCCGGCGAAATTTCGGTCGGAAAATCGCCGGAAATGCTTGGCTTGACATTGCCGGCGACGGAGGAGTTCGCCGGTAATGTTTTGAAACATTACCGGCGAAATTCCGGCGGAAAGTCGCTGGTAATGTCTCCATTTCTGGCGATTTAATGAATTGCCGGCAATTCCTCTTATATTAGATGCAGATCGCAGCAGCTCATTCATTTGGATAGAAAAAAATCCGGTGAAATCGAAAGAAGGAAAACGCTCTGAAATCAATCCTTCGGTATTGTCAAAATTAAGGCGCGCGTCGAAAACTCGATCACTCGGGAAGCTATATATATATAGGTATGTGTATATATATGTATATGTGTATATATGTATATATATATGTGTGTTGATCGATCTAATTAATTAGATCGATATATATATATATATATATATATATATATATATATGCATGTGTTGATTTAATTAGAGTTGAATTGAGATATCGCGTCGATTATTAGTAGTGAATGTATATATATAGTACGTAATATTGTTAGAATATATATATATATATATATATATATATATATGCATGCATGTGTTGATTTAATTAGAGTTGAATTGAGATATCGCGTCAATTATTAGTAATGAATGTGTATATATATAGTACGTAATATTGTTAGAATTTTCAGGATGGACAAGAGTTGGATGAGCCTCGAAAGATGGGATGTGAGATATCACCAGGGAATTAGGATTTTTGTGAATTTTGTGAAGGCTAATTGTGGAGACACTACACTTCATTATTGCCCGTGTAAAGAATGTAAGTGTCGCAGCGATCAATTTCGTTTTCCCATTGATAAAGTCCAGAAGCACCTGAGTAAATACGGGTTTTGGGATAAGTACACTTGTTGGATTTATCACGGTGAAAAGTCGTTAGCGGGTCCGCATGATCATAGAAAATTTGGTGAGAGGGCCAGTCCACGCTATGATCATGGAGATTTTGCTGAGAGGTGCAGTTCATCCTATGATCCAACATCGATGTTAATCAATGATATGTTTCCTCATGAGAGCGGTGTATTTGCTGATGAAGCACCAAATGTCCCTCCCGTCGTTGAGGGTTTCCCCCATATTGAGCCAGTCGAGCCATTACCTGGAGCTCATGTCAACACAAGCGGTATGGACAAGTACAACAACCTGATTGCATTGCAACAGACTCCGTTGTAGTAAGACTTTGGAATTGCTGTTGGTTCCCTTTTGTTTTGCAAGAGATGGAGGATGTGGTATTATAGAGATATGTACAGAATCCTGTTCAAAATATTCCCTCAGCTCGAACACAGATTTGGCAATCACAGAAGGCATGTTTCCATTTATATAGGGTTTGGGAGACGTTGAAATGAGTATGAAGACAATGCGGCCTGATTTCATCAGGTACGCACTGTTTTGCTTTTAATTAGTTTCGATTTACAAGAAACCAGTACTACTGCGTAGCATCTTCTTTTCAAGATTTGCTAAACCGATTGTTTTATGAACTAAGTTGCAATAACTTGTAATAATTCATTGTTCCTTCATGTTCGATTAACATGAAGCTGCGCCTATGGAGATTCGTTATAAAGGTAGCTAGATTCATTTACTCCAAAGTTAAAACACAGTAGTCAAAGTACGTGTTTCTACCGGATTACGCGGGGCGCAATCTAGCAGAAGCAAGTACGAGCTCTTCTTCCTCGTCCGAACGCTCAGGCTGTTCGGGCGATCGGGTGCCTCTTCTCTCTTCATGTGATCGGGTGCGAGTGTTCGGATTCGACTATTAGAAGAATACAACAGCAAACAGGCGGTCAGATGGTTGAGACAGGGTCGGCCTGCCTTCAACGCTCCGACGCCTAAGTTAGAAGATGTATTGGATATTACAGTCAAGCGAACGTGCGGAAGAGTAAGTGAAGTATTTAAGACTGGAATCAATGAGTCCCCCTTACCTGTGGTAAATGCCCTACCTATATAGGTGGTTGGGGTCGTTGGTTACTTGTGTTCCTCGATGTGGGATAGAGCTGTTTCTGTTGTCATGTGATCCGCACATTCGGATGTGCGCCTGTCGGGCGCGTGCGCGCTCGGATGGGGTCGGTCTTATGAGCGAAGTTGTAGCCTTCCTGGTGGCCTTTCGGGTGGTCGGGTAGGTGTTCATTACCTGCTTAAGTGGGTAAGTATGTTTAATCGGAGAACTAATGCTGCTATACTAACAAGTCCCCCAAGTCCCCAAGTCAAAGAGATCTTTCTTGAATGGGGAGTTGAAAAAGGGTTCGTGCGTTTAAACAAATACTTATCCGGTTGAGCAATGATGCGTGGTCCTGTAACCCCCAAGTCCCCCAACTCTCCGGTCAAGAAAGGGCTCGCTTGACGGAGTGGGTACCTGTGCGTCCGGTCGTGTACCTGTTCGTGCGGTCCTATATTTTTAGGCCCGGCCTTCAAACGAATCTTGCTGTTTGCAGCCGCGCGCCCGTGGAGTCGTTCGAACGAACGTAAATGAGTGTGAATGTGTATGTAAATGGATGTATGTCATTCATGGGATCAGCGTTTTTACGTGCTTCAGATAGGCGATCATGGACTCCCCCTTTACTTGGAATTCTCCTTCGATCTGGCTGACTACCAACTGTGAGTCGCTGAATACGTTGAGGTTGGGCGCCTCCGAGTTTTTGGCCAACTGTAGGCCTGCGATGAGCGCTTCATACTCGGCCTCGTTGTTGGTTGTCTTGAATTCGAACATGAGGGCGTACTCCACATTTACCCCTCCTGGCCCTGTTAGGATGATCCCTGCGCCGCTTGCCTTCTTTGTGCACGATCCGTCGACGTAGAGGTTCCACTCCGATAGTGGTCTACCCTTTGCTTCTTGTTTGTCTGATGCCTCTCCCGTCGGGTAGTCGGATGCGTCAGTCGGCGTTGCCTCTGCTTCCGTGTACTCGGTGATGAAGTTCACTACTGCTTGCCCTTTGATTGCCGTTCGGGGTTTGTACTGAAGGTCGAATTCGCTAAGCTCGATCGCCCACTTTGCCAGGCGGCCACTGTGATCGGGCGATTGAGGATCTGGCGCAAGGGTGCGTTTGTGAGGATATGGATGCTGTGCGCTTGGAAGTATGGCCTCAGCCGTCGGGCGGCGGTGATGAGTGCGAGCGCCATCTTCTCAATCACCGGATACCGGGTCTCGGCACCCGTCATTCCCTTTCCTGAGAAGAAAACGGGCAGTTCCGTGCAGTCCCACTACCACATTAAGAGACATTGCTGGCGACTTTAAGTTGCCGGCCTTGTTTTTTTTCGCCAGAATTGTCATTACCGGCAACAAGTCGCCGGCAATGCCGTCGCCGGAAATTTCCCGCCGGTGATAGCATTGTCGGCGACGGGAAACGCCGTCGCAGGCAATGTCAGCGCCGCCGTGGCCGGAATTTGAAGACATTGCCGGCGACTTAGGTCCATGTCGCCGGCAATGCTTGGAAAAATTTTGAAAAAAAACACGGTTCTGGATTGGGCCCAATTCCAGAACCTGCATTGAAAAACATAAACCGTACAATCATACAAGTTCAACAGTACACATAAATGTCCAACGTACAGTACAAATAGCAACGACGATACGAAAATTAACTACAACTACACGTCAGGGTCGAGGAACTTGCGGGTCAGGGTTGAAGTAATCCATGTACTCATTTGAATTCCGGTGGCTACCCTGGTCTTGCTCTGGC
Organism: Geum urbanum; assembly: GCA_946800695.1. Lineage (NCBI taxonomy): Eukaryota > Viridiplantae > Streptophyta > Magnoliopsida > Rosales > Rosaceae > Geum > Geum urbanum. The sequence goes on along the minus strand of OX326998.1, from coordinate 17,771 downwards.
GTTGACTGGTGCGGTGGTGGTGGTGGATAACTAGGGAACGGAGGGACCGGGGGAGGTGTGGGGAACGGTTGTCCGGTAGTCTGAGCCTCGTACATCGTCCGCATCCATGTGAACATCTGTGTCTGAGTCTGGACCAGGTTTTGGTACTCGACATCTCTGATTGCCTGCTGCTGGGCCATGTTTTGGTACTCGGCATCTCTGATTGCCTGCTGCTCGGCTGCGTGCCTCTTTTGCTCCTCCAACTCCCTCCGCGTCCTCAGAAGCTCCGCTGCGAGGTTACGACTAGAAGTTGAACTTCTTGACCCGGTAGAGTATTCTGAAGTGTTCTTCAATACTCCTTCGCCCGCCGAGCCCATTCCCCTACAGTAGTAGGTATTCTTTCCAGTCCCGCACGCTTTTGCCATGATCTGAGCCGCTATAGGGCGATCAAGCGGATCGATCTGAGAGGCATACTGGGTGACTTCTTCCTCGGAGCAGTCATGATGGTTAGTCCGAGCTATATTCATGGTCACTTCTGCGGTCGCCTCCTCCACTCTCGCCTAATTGAAAAGCGAAAATGAATAACGTATTAGCTAACAAAATAAATTAATATCGAAAAATAGTTTTATTAACACATGGAGAGGCGAAAGACTTACCGCTTCGTCAGGGCACTGCGGATAGAACTTCTGATGAATATACACCAACGGGTTCACTTCTTGTTGTTGCTGCGCCTTAGTCGACCAACCCAAATAGTTGAGTGAACCTGCATGATGGGCCCTGGTGTTTTTCAATCTATTCGCCCAGTTCGTCTTCGAAATCGCCTTGTTTGATAAACATATGAAAAAAAAAATTAGTAACTAACTATTTCAATGTGATACGATACATTAGGCTTGTAAGATATATTCAGGATGCATACCTGAGCTTTGGGGTGCTCGAAGTGGGCTATCAGCCATAGCCACTCGTACTCCCTAAACTAGAATTCGCTAGGGGTAGAACCTCGGCCTAGCTCCTTGTATACAGTGTAATGGGAAGAAAGCTCGTTCTTCCACTCTTTATACCTATATTAAAACAAGGAAAAAAAGTTAGAGATATTAAAACACTTGATAAACAAAAATCTAACTCGATATATACTCAAATAACTCGAAGCATATCACCTCATATGTAGTTGACGCTCTACCCACGTGTGAATAAGAACTTCATCCACGTCAAACCACACCTGCAATATGAATATATAAAAGGTAAAATTATATATTTATTCGAACTTAATTAATAAATGTAAAATTTACATAATGAAAATACGATTTAACTCACACTCAGTGCATTATGCACTTGCATCTTCACGTAGATGGGCACAGATTCCCAATCTGGCTAAAGCATTGGGACCTTGTCCCGCACGATCGCACCGGCCATGCTAACATATTTTCGCGTGGTGTAAAATGCCTCGATCACCTCGCCATCCTCATTGGCCCTTATGAGTGTTTTCCTTCCCCCGGTGGCCTGCTTAAGTCTCTTCCCGGTGCAGGTGCCTCTAGCCCCTTTCCGTTTTCCAGTCCCATTAACGAAATTGCCTAATAATACAATGTCAACAAACTGATATCATTAATTGAACCTATCGTAAGTCTTAAGTAATAATTAAGTAATCAATCTGATGTTAAATAAAATTTACCTGCATCGTCCGTTTGTTGGTTGGTGCACCTCACACTCCAAAGATACACGGGATCGAACAGGAGGAAGTTGTACACTTCCTCCACGCTCACGAACTCCTGCCGTCCTTCAACATAAACAGGCATCCCCCTATCATCGAATTCAGGGATGACATGAATCTCGTCGGGTAGGAAGAGACCGGACGGCGGAGATAGACGAGGCCTGGACGATGAGGCGCCAGCACCACCAGGTGTCTCAGATGATTCCCGTGAAACCGGAGTAGGCACCGGGCGAATATGGGGCATTCGGATTGAGGGAATTTCTGATGCCCCCGTTGACTGTCGCTCGTCTGAGGCTCTGCCACCGGAGGGACGTCTGCTGACTGAGCGTCTGCTGACTGAGGTCCGAGGCTCGACTTCCGATTGCACGAAGCCTGATCGTGCAGCTTCCTCCTCAGCTCGCGCATCTAGCAAGGCTCTCGTGCGAGCATTCATCATTGGCCCACTGCGATTGTTGCTAACTGCGGGTGAGGAGGAAGCTTGATTACTGTTCCCTCCACTATTTCGGGAGGAACCTCTCCGAAGCCAATTTGCGGCAAAACCTCCTGGACACCGTAATAGTCATAAGGATTCGGTTCTATAACAAATCGGAACCGGAACCGTTTGAACCCGGAACCGTTTGGAAATGGAACCGTTCGGTTTCAAACGGTTCCGGTTACAAACAGTTCCGGTTTCAAACGGTTCATGTTCCACGCGGTTCCGGTTTAAAACCGTTCTGGTTCCAAACCTATCCGATCCCGATTTTCCACCTTAATTTATACGATTAATTAACAACTATATCACCTAAATTAACATATATACATTTTCGATGTATATATATACATCATGCATCTTAATTAAATTTAATTTTCACACATATATTTAAAATCACATATTCATCCAAATCACACACCCTAATTAATTTTCCACATTTTTCACACATATATATACATCATGCATCTTAATTAAATTTAATTTTCATATATATATATATACATCACATATTCATCTAAATCACACACCCTAATTAATTTTCCACATTTTTCAAACATTACCGGTATATATACATTGCATATAAATTTCCAACATATCACCCTAATTAAATTTAATTTCCACATACATATATATATACATTCCCACATACGTACATACATACATACGTATATATACACATACACAAAAATAAATAAAAATTGAGAGAGAGAGAGGGAGAGAGAGAGAGAGGACCTGCCATGCTTGGGGCTCGAGCTGCTTTTCCGGCGACGGAGGTGAGGGGAGGAGGTAGAGGAGGAGGGGAGGAGGAGAGGAGGAGGGGATCGGAGGAGAGGAAATTCAAAACCAAATCGGGATATTTAGTGAGGAGAAGGGAGAGGAGGTGAGGGGAGGGGAGAGGGGAGGAGAGGAAGAGAGTTTTGAGCTCCAAATATGGCCGGAATGAGTTGGGAGGAGGAGAGGAGGAGGAGATGATAAGCATAAATGAAGCTCGGGTTCGAGCTGGGTTCTGCATATCCATTAAACATTGCCGGCGAGTTAGTTTAACTCGTTGGTAATGACATTACCAACGAGTTGATAAGCAACTCGTTGGTAATGTCGAAGAATAGCCGACAACAATTTCAGTCTACGATTTCCGACTACGTACAATTTCCGACTACGATTTCCAACACGATATGCATCTTAATTTTCGACTACTACAATTTCCGACTACTACATTTTCCGACTACAATTTCCGACAACATTTTCTGACTACGTACAATTTCCGAAATTTATTTTCCGACTACATTTTCCGACAACATTTTCCGACTACGTACAATTTCCGACTACATTTTTCGACTACATTTTCCGACTACATTTTCCGACTACATTTTCCGACTACATTTTCCGACTACATTTTCCGACTACATTTTCTGACTACATTTTCCGACTACAATTTCCGACAACAATTTCCGACTACATCATTAACGTACTAAGGATGATAATCGTAATCATCTTCATCACTCGAGTCTGACTCGGTTTCATAGGTAACCTCTTGCAATATGTGCCGCTCCTCGTCATCTGAATTAGCGTCAACTTCATATGGATTAACATCGAGAAGTTCTGCTCCAGTAATTCGAACCACACTCCCAGATCTCACATTATTAAGGCGAATCGTAGATGATTCCGGAATGTCAAAAGCGTTCGGCTCTTGGTATGCAGTAACTTCCTCATCATCTGCGGTATCACCAAGTGTGGCAGCACTGTATATGTTTCTATGAGCAACATGGTTAACCACCTTCCACGGGACTTTGTTAAGAAGATCGTCCAGGTAAAACACTTGTTTTACTGATGAGGCAAGAACGAAAGGGCCATCTTCATACCAGCTAGTAGCAGTATTCACCGAAAATGTTCCGTGCTGATCGGTCCTTGTGTTCTCCGGGCTAGTATCAAACCATCTACACTTGAACAAGTGCACTTTCATGCGGTTCCCATAAATTAGTTCAACAACTGAATGAAGGACACCATAATAGTCAACGCCATCCTGCCCACCATGGACCATCACCCCACAATTCTGTGTTTTCAGTCGGTCGTCTCGATTTTCACATATAAATTTAACGCCATTGACCTGACACATCGAGTAAACTTTTGAAGCTATCGGTTTCATCGCAAGGACCCTCAATTCGTTTGACCACTCTGGGTAACCATCATCTGCTACATGGTTCATCTGAAAACGATAATAAACCACACAATAAATTATGAACATAGAAACCACAAAACCACATACGTACACACATGCTATATAAGGAAAATGGCAAGATACAAAAAGACATATACACATATACCCTTACCCATGGTCCAAAGTAGTTTGCAAACGTCCTGTTGTGGTAATCAACATTTCCGGCAATCGCAGGGCAGTGAAGATGATAGTTTTTCCAATATTGTACTTCTTCACAGTTAATCAGTACCGACCAGTGGGCAATGACTACCTCATTTCCATCCAACTTGTACGACTTTGGCAAGCTTCCCTGTACTACCACGTCATTGGAAATGATAGAAAGGTTGAACTGGGGTTCATCTATCGGCATCTGTTGTTGGGGGTCCTCAAGCGCTCCCAAATACACTTTGGTGTACGTTACACACTCGTGTGCAACATATGCTTCAACTATACACCCTTCAGGTGCATATTTATTCTTCACATAGTCCTTGTAGGCTCCCAATTGTCTACAAGTTAACAAGTGCATGTTAACTAAGGTAAAAATAATAATTTACATATAAAAACATAGGCAAACCAAATGTATGAATCATTTGTACCTTTCCATGGGATACATCCAAGTGTAGTGTACGGGACCGGTAAGCAACAATTGTTCGGGAAGATGGATCATCAGGTGAGGCATGATGTCGAAAAAATTTGGCGGAAATATCCTCTCAAGCTTGCACATGATAAAAATGATGTCATCTTGCATCTCCCTGAGATCTGATTTTTTAACTTCCCTGGTGCATAACTTCTGAAAGAATCTTAACAAGCCAACCAACGGCTCCACCACCTCTTTGGGCAGGTACCCTCGAATGAAAATATGGAAAAGGCGTTGAAGCAGTACATGGCAGTCATGACTCTTTAATCCGTACATCTTATTGTCCCGGAAGTTAACACACCTGCTTATATTTCCTGCATAGCCATAAGGATACCTGCATATATATATATATATATATATATATATAGCCATAGGCAACAATTATATTTCTCGCATATAACCATAATCCGGTAAAAATTTAAGGCAAACCAATTTCCTGCATAGTCATATATAAGAATATATACCTGACATTACTCAACCACCGAGAAATTTCATGCTTATGCTTCGGCTTGACGGTGTAAGGAGCTTGCGGCATTTTTCTCTTACCATCTCTTAACCACAAATGTTTCCGCAGTTCCATAGCTTTCAGATCAATGCGTGCCTTAGGGATGTCTTTTGTTTTCCCCTCCAAGTTAAGAACTGTGCCCACCATACTTTCACACACATTCTTCTCTATGTGCATGATATCTAGGTAGTGTCTGATAGGCAACCTGGGCCAGTAGAGGAGTTCCCAGAATATGCTCTTGTGTGTCCAAAACTTATACCTATCGGGCTTGTCTGGAATTGACGCCACTATGTCAGGATGATTGCTCAGCTGGCCAAAATCATATTCATTCAACACTTCCAAAATTTCTTCCCCTGTCCATCGCCTGGGTGCCACACCTGTTTCCACAGTCCCATCAAATGCGTCTGGATCCTGCCTAAATGGGTGATCATATGGAAGCCAACAACGGTGACGCATCTGAACAATTTTACTACAATGAGGACTGCAACAATCAACCGTCATGCACTCTGAACAAGCCCTGTAACCCCTGGTAACGTTGCCCGACAACATACCGCGGGCAGGAAAATCACTGATGGTGCCAACAAGCATGGCATGCATCTGGAACATCTCATTTTTGAACCTATCGTAAGTGGGGTGGCCACACTCACTCAGGTACTTAAGCTCCTCAATCAAAGGCCTCAAATACACATCGAGACACTTCCCTGGATAACCCGGGCCCGGAATTAACAGAGTCAGCATATTGTATTCCTTCTTCATGCACATCCATGGTGGAAGGTTGTACGGTACCAAAATAACTGGCCATATACTGTATTGAAGACTCATGTTGCCAAAAGGGTTGAATCCGTCAGATGAGAGCCCTAGCCAAACATTTCGGACCTCTGCTGCAAAATGATCAAACTCCCTGACCATGTGCTTCCAAGCCTCTCCGTCGGAAGGGTGTATAAGGGTGTCATCGTCAGGCAAATTCCTCTCAGCCCACCATCTCATTGCTTCGGCCGTGAAAGCACACATGAACAACCGCTCCAGCCTATCAATAAGCGGGAAATATCGAAGTATCTTCACAGCTTTCTTGTTGCCTGCAGGAGTCAACTTATACCTTTCTGTAAAACATACCGGGCAGGCTTCAAGGTCTTCAAGATCTTTTCCCCAGAAGAGAATACAATCATATCTGCATGCATGGATTTTGATGTAGGAAAGCCCAAGATCTTTCAGGATATGTCGCACCTTATGATGAGTGGTAGGAAGACGATGACCGGGTGGCAGTAGCGAAGCAGTCCACTTCAACCAAGAATCAACAGCTTTGACAGACATTTTGTTCTCCATTTTGAGCTGCATCACTCCCATCACACTTTCAAGAACAGTCTTACTACAACCGTCGTACAACGGAGTCTGTTGTAATGCAATCAGGTTGTTGTACTTGTCAATACCGCTTGTGTTGACCTGAGCTCCAGGTAATGGCTCGACTGGCTCAATATGGGGGAAACCCTCAACGACGGGAGGGACATTTGGTGCTTCATCAGCAAATACACCGCTCTCATGAGGAAACATATCATTGATTAACATCGATGTTGGATCATAGGATGAACTGCCCCTCTCAGCAAAATCTCCATGATCATAGCGTGGACTGGCCCTCTCACCAAATTGTCCATGATCATGCGGACCCGCTAACGATGTTTCACCGTGATAAATCCAACAAGTGTACTTATCCCAAAACCCGTATTTACTCAGGTGCTTCTGGACTTTATCAATGGGAAAACGAAATCGATCGCTGAAACACTTACATTCTTTACACGGGCAATAATGAAGTGTAGTGTCTCCACAATTAGCCTTCACAAAATCCACAAAACTCCTAATTCCCTGGTGATATCTGACATCCCATCTTTCGAGGCTCATCCAACTCTTGTCCATCATGAAAATTCTAACAATTTTACGTATTATATATACACACATTCACTACTAATAATCGACGCGATATCTCATTTCAACTTTAATTAAATCAACACATGCATGCATATATATATATATCGATCTAATCTCTGAATTCGATTCAGTACTCGATGATGGTATTCTTCTTTTTTCAGTTCAAAACGTATTTGACTAGGTAGGAGGCTCTTTTAAGCCTGACTCCGATAGCACTACGATAATACCAGTCGTTGATTCAAACACAAGATAAGATTAACTACAAGCAGTTTTCTCGTTTCGGTGACATCAACAACATTTCATATCTCACGAATTGGATTTGATCAACACACACACATATATATATACATACACATATACATATATATACACGTACCTATATATATAGCTTCCCGAGTGATCGAGTTTTCGACGCGCGCCTTAATTTTGACAATATATCGAAGGATCGATTTCAGAGCGTTTTCCTTCTTTCGATTTCACCGGATTTTTTTCGATCAAAATGAATGAATGATCGAGCTGCTGCAATCTGCATCTAATATAAGAAACATTGTCGGCGATTCATTAAATCGCCGGAAATGAAGACATTACCGGCGACTTTACGCCGGAATTTCGCCGGTAATGTTTCAAAACATCACCAGCGACTTCCTCCGTCGCCGGCAATGTCGAGCCACGCATTTCTGGCGAAATTCCGGCCGGAAAATCGCCGGCAATGTTTGCCTTGACATTGCCGGCGACGGAGGAGGTCGCCGGTAATGTTTTGAAACATTACCGGCGAAATTCCGGCGACATTATCGGCGACGGAGTAAGTCGCCGGTAATGATGAACATTACCGGCGACTTTTCCGGTCGCCGGCCTTGTCTCCGTTAATCTCGCCGGTAATGTTGCTTATTCCGGTAGTGTCCTCCCGGCGGACGAGGGCTGAACTGACGGCTGTGAGGGAGGCGGCCAAGTAGATGTATAGTACCTCCCCTCGGACGGGCCTGGATAGGAGTGGGATGGATGCCAGGTACTCCTTGATCTGAAGAAAAGATGCCTCACATTCGGGCGTCACTACCAGCAGAACCACTATATCCGACGAGCTGCCGAAAAACAGACCGACGAAAAGGGTTCTCGTCGGTTATAGTTTACTATAACCGATGACAGGATTATCTCGTCGGTTATAGTTTTATGACCGTCGAGATTTTCATGTCGTCGGTTATAGTCGCCGGAATCTCGTCGGTCATAGTTTTCGACTATGTCCGACGAAATTTTTGGACTATAACCAACGATTTTTTCTTATCGTCAGTTATAGTTTCTTATTTCAGATCTGGGCAGCAGCTCGATCTGTCATTCAAAAAACTTTCCATTTTTTCAACAAATGCTCTGAAATCGATCTTTGGGTGATGTTGAGAATGAGTTCGAATTCGTGATCGATCGATGATTCATGCGCATTATATATAGATACGTGCTTAATTAATATATATATATATGTGTTGTGCATGCATGTATATATTGCTTAATTTGTTGAATAGATGGATCGATGGATCGAGTTAATTAATTGATTCTTGAGTTTGAGTAATTGATCGATGGTTGATTTTGAGTACGTATGCGTGATTGATCGTAAATATATATTAATTGTTGTTAATTTTAATTTGATTATTGTGAATATATATATAGCAATTATATATATATATTTAGATTTTTGTGATCGATTATATATATATAGTTAGGGTGTACGTGTGTGTATATATATATATTAAAATTATGGAAATTAAAATAATAAATATTTATATGTAGCTATGAAATTTGAATTAATAAGATCATGGGTATATATATATACATGCAGTTATAATTTTGAGGATGGACAAGAGTTGGATATGTCTTCCAAAATGGGATGTAAAATATCACCGTGGAATTAGAAGTTTTGTAGAATATGTGAAGGTTAATTTTGGAGGGATGACAATTCATAATTGTCCGTGTACGAAATGTCAGTGTCGCAGCGAGCGATATCGTTTTCACATCGATAAAGTATTGGAGCACTTGAAGAAAAACGGGTTTTGCGATAAGTACACATGTTGGATTTATCACGGTGAGAGCTCAACAGTTGGTCAACATGATCACGGACAATTTTTTGAGAGTGGCAGTACATCCAATTATCCAACAACAAGGTTGATCAACGATATGTTTCCTCATGAGAGCGGTATATTTGCTCAAGCACCGGATATCGATATCCCTCCCGCCGTTGGAGACTTCCCTCATATTGAGCCAGTCCAGCAATTACCTACAGCTGTCAACACTGCTGGTATGGACAAGTACAACAACCTCATTGCCTTCCAACAGACCCCGTTGTACAATGGGTGTAATAAGATTGTTCTCGAAAGTGTTATGGGAGTAATGAAGCTCAAAGTGGAGAACAAAATGAGTGTGAAGGCTGTTGATGATTGGCTGAAGTGGTCTGGTTCGTTGTTGCCCCCAGTCATCGTCTTCCTACCACTCATCGTAAGGTGCGACAGATCCTTAAACATCTTGGCCTTTCCTACATCAAAATCCATGCTTGTAGATATGATTGTGTTCTCTTCTGGGGTGAAGATGCTTATGGGAATGATCTTGAATCCCTTGATGAATGCCCGGTATGTGGTACAGATAGGTATAAGTTGACTCCTGCCGGAAACAAGAAAGCTGTGAAGATACTTCGGTATTTTCCCCTGATAGATAGGCTAGAACGGTTGTTCATGTCTGCACATACGGCTGAAGCTATGAGATGGTGGGCCGAGAGGAATTTGCCCGACGGTGATACGCTTATACACCCTGCTGACGGAGAGGCTTGGAAGCACATGGTGAATGAGTTTTCTTATTTTGCATCAGAGGTTCGAAATGTTTGGCTGGGGCTTTCATCTGACGGATTCAACCCTTTTGGGAACATGAGTCTTCAATACAGTATATGGCCAGTTATTTTGGTACCGTACAACCTTCCTCCATGGATGTGCATGAAGAAAGAATACAATATGCTCACTATGATCATTCCAGGGCCGGGTTATCCAGGAAAGTGTCTCGATGTGTATCTGAGACCCTTGATTGAGGAGCTTAAGTACTTGAGTGAGCATGGTCATCCCACTTATGACAAGTTCAAAAATGAGATGTTCCAGATGCATGCCATGCTTGTTGGCACCATTAGCGATTTTCCTGCGCGCGGGATGTTGTCGGACAACGTTACCAGGGGATACAGGGCTTGTCCAGAGTGCATGACGGTTGAGTGTTGCAGACCTCATTGCAGGAAGATTGTACAGATGCGACATCGTTGTTGGCTTCCACATGATCACCCATTTCGGGAGGATATGGAGGCATTTGATGGGACTGTGGAAACAGGTGAGCAGCCGAGGAGATGGACGGGGGATGAAATCTTAGAAGTGCTAAATGAATACGATTTTGGGCAGCTAAGCAATTATCCTCAGATAGTGGCGTCAATACCTGACAAACCCGACAGGTATAAATTCTAGACACACAAAAGTATTTTTTGGGAACTTCCTTATTGGTCCAAGTTGCTGATCAGACACTACTTAGATGTCATGCACATAGAGAAAAATGTGTGCGAGAGTGTGGTCGGCACAGTGTTGAATTGGGAGGGAAAAACTAAAGACGGCTCGAAGACACGCATTGATCTTAAAAGGATGGGACTGCGAAAACATTTGTGGTTGAGAGATGGGAAGAAAAAAATGCCACAAGCTCCTTATACCGTGAAGCCTGCCCAGAAGAGTGAAATTTTTGGCTGGATGGGTAATGTCAGGTATCCTTCAGGCTATGCCGGAAATATAAGTCGATGTGTTAACTTCAAAGACAACAAGATGTACGGACTAAAGAGTCATGACTGTCATATACTGCTCCAACGCCTCTTCCCTGTTTTCATTCGAGGGTACCTGCCCAAAGAGGTGGTGGAGCCATTAGTGGCTTTGTCAAGATTCTTTCAAAAGTTATGCACGAGAGAAGTGAAGAAATCGGACTTGTTGGAAATGCAACAGGACATCATTTTTATCATGTGCAAATTCAAAAGGATATTTCCTCCAAACTTTTTCGACATCATGCCTCACCTGATGCTCCATCTTCCGGAACAATTGTTGCTTACTGGTCCAGTACACTACACATGGATGTATCCTATGGAAAGGTACGTATCATATGTCTGAATCTGGCTATATATATGTCGATATTTAATATTATTTATTCACTTATTGTTGCAATAAGCATAAATTAACATGCTCGATATGTAATTACCAATTTACAGACAATTAGGGGACTACAAAGACTATGTGATGAACAAATCTGCACCCGAAGGGTGTATCGCTGAAGCATATATTGCGCACAGTGTTCGAAAACACAGTCTACACAGCCGATTAATCGGTGTGTAATCGGTAATCGGTAAGAAACTGCATAGATTAAGGCCTGAACGGCCCCCTACACAGTGAACTGTGTAGAGACCGATTAATCGGCCAATTCACCGATTAATCGGTGTGTTACACTGCCTACACAGCTAGATATTTTTTTTAATGAGAAATCAAAATTTAAAAATAACAACCCAAAACCCAATTTTATTTTTTCAAGGAAGATTTGGCATGGAGTGATTTTCTTATTTGAAATGCATTCTCTTATGTTTATTATTTTAATATTAAACTATGTGTTCAATTTTGATCAATTTCCTAACATTTTTTTTTACTTAATCATTTTACCTTCTCCAATGATGGAGTTTTAAATTTTAAAGTTAAAATTGTCTAAAAGTTACATATAGCTAGACTATATATAACTTGTGAGATAGTAAAAAAATTACTTAAAAATTAAATTAGACTAAATTGAACGTTAAAACAATAAAAACTGAAAGATGGAGAATATGACTTCAAGTCATTTTCTCTCCCCACTTTTGATAAATATAATTTCAAAATTTAACTCAAAGTTACATTTAACTTTGCTTTAGGGTACTCGTTGGAGTGATATTTTACGTAAGAAAAGTTAAAATTTGACTTTATTTGTGAAATAGGGTATCGTTGGAGATGCTAATGATCTTTTAGATATTTTTTAATATATTACTAATTATAATATTATTTAATAGATAAAAAAAAATACCGATTCCGATTAATCCCGATTAATCATCGAGTAATCGGTTACACAATAATCAGTACCATAACGATTCGTGTCCGATTACCGTTTTTTTTAACACTGATTGCGCATGAGTGCGTAACGTACACCAAGTTGTATTTGGGAGCGTTGGAGGACCCTCCACAACATATGCGAGTAGATGGAGGGCAGTTCAACCTTTCGATCATCTCCGATGATGTTGAAGTTTCTGGAAAGTTGCCAAACTCGTACAAGTTGGAACCTTATGAGCTAGTCATTGCCCATTGGTCGGTATTGATTAACTGTCCAGAAGTTCAATATTGGAAAATTTTGCACCTTTACTGCCCTGCTATTTCCGGTGATGTTGAGTACCACAACAAGACGTTCGCAAACTATTTTGGCAACTGGGTAAGTTGATACTTAAATTGACCTGTATATGTTCGATGTTAAGTGCATGTCTCGCATCCTATTTATAGTTAAGTTAATAAATGATTATTTTCAGATGAATCATGTACAAGATGATGGTATCCCTCAATGGTCACACGAATTGAGGCTCTTGGCGCAGAAACCGGTAACTTCCAGAGTTTATCCTATGTGTAAGGTAAATGGCGTGCTATTTATTTGTGAACATAGGGATATCAGATGAAAAACACAGAATTCTGGGGTAATGGTGCATGGTGGGCATAATGGAGTTGACTATTACGGTGTTCTCCATTCAGTTGTGGAATTAATATATGGGGAAGGCATGACCGTGCACTTGTTTAAGTTTAGATGGTTTGATACCGACCCTCAGAACACAAGGACCGATCAATACGGGATTTTTTCGGTGAATACTGCCACAAGCTGGTATGAAGATGATCCGTTTGTGTTGGCCACGGCGGTGAAACAATTGTTCTATCTTGATGATCTTGTGCATAAAGGCGCGTGGAAAGTGGTTAACCATGTTCTTCCACGAAACATATACAGTGCCTCAACCCTTGGTGTGACCTCGGATAATGAAGAAGTCAGTGCATACCAAGAGCCGAACGCAACTGGTATTCCTGAAACCTCAACAATTCGCCTTAATAATGTGAGACAGGGCAGTGTGGTACGAACACATCAACCGAATCTTCTTGATGTTAATAAAAATGAAGACAATGAAGACTCAAGTGACGAGGACATACACATCTTACCTGACATTAACTCGGAAACAGAGTCAGACTCAAGCGATGATTCTGATTATGCGCCTTAATTAATTAATTAGTGTATAAATATATGTATGTTATTTTGACTTAGAACGTGCAATGTAAAATGAATTTTATTCGATCATATTATCGATCGACTTTAAATTGTGTCGATCGATCGGGAAAAAAATACAACCGATCGATTAATAATTAATATCGATCAATCGTATTATTAAATAATTTTGCTTTACTAATTTCGTATTAACTATTAATAATTTCGTATTAATTAACTATTAATAAATATATATATTAAAACACTACACATTTAATTAGTTTACCAGCCGGCATAAATGAAAAATAAATAGAGGAACTATATCCGACGAGTTGCATATGAAATCTCGTCGGATATAGTTGAACCGTAACTATGTCTGACGACATGCATATGAAATCTCGTCGGATATAGTTTCGGTTCAACTATATCCGACGAGAAAACTTAACTCGTCGGATATAGTTAAGTTTTATATCGGAACTGGGTACGATTTGGGGCAGAAACGAAACTGCCCCAAACCGGAACAGTCGCCTCCTCTCCGCCTCCTCTCGATTTTCTACGCAATCTTCGTGTTGGAAGCAAGCAATCGAAGGTCAAGTGCTATTCCATCGATCCTCAAGCCAAATCCCTCGTCGATTAGTGAAAAAACAGGTTTGAAATCCCTAATTTCAAATTTTCGAATTTTTTGAATTCAGTTGGATTTTACGTTGTGGAATGTGTTGATTGTCAATGTGGATGCATGTATTGATATAGTTGTGGAATTTGTGGATTTTATGCATGTATTGAGTTATATTAGAATAATTTTGATTTTTAGTTCAATTTAGGTTAAATTTAGGTTATTTTAGGTTAAATTTGCATGAATATTTGTAAATTGTATGTTAAATTTAGGTTAAATTTCGATTTTACACGAATTTTATGCATGTATTGATATATATTGGAATAGTATGAAATTTTAGGTTAAATTTGGATTATATATGGATTATATATGGATTGGATTATATATGGATTGGAATTTAGGTTAAATTTGCATGAATTTGGATTATTTGGATTATTGGAATTATTGATATATATATAGTTAAATTATTGGATTATATATGGCACCGGGATTAATTTATATAATTTTATGGATAAATTAGGAATTAGGAATTATTTTTAATTTTTATAATTTTATAGCAACGATACAATGGTTTAATTGCGGACCTTCCCGATGGACCGGGTCGAGTACTTCGAGGGGGAGGTCCAGAGGGAGAGGGAGATCGGGACGTGGGGATGAGGGCTCGGGAGCTGGGGATCCTGATGGCACCGGAAGTTGGTCCGCATCAGGATCCACCAGCGTCCCCAACACTTATAGTCTTCCGCTGACCTCTCGACACTGTCGGCTGATGGGCGAGGGACAACCTCAGCAGCAGCAGCAGCAGCAGCCCGAGGCGGCTCGATCCTCAGGCGCGAGGAGGGTTCATCAGGTCAGTCGCACGCCGGAAATGGATAGTGCGACTCAATCCTCGGTCCGAATGCCAGAAATTCATCGCGAGGACCCTTCCCCCGTCATCCACCAGACAGCTCCTCAGTCTTCCGAGGAGGCTGGTGGATCCACTCAGTCCTCGGCGAGGATGCGACTATGCCCGCCGTCTACCTTATTCTTACCGCCGGAAATCCCGACGATACCGAACGTCGATTCCGACAGGATGCCTCTTCCGGGACAACTATGGTTCACTACCCCGGAGCAGGCATATGCGTATTTACCCTTCCCGGCAGATCTCTGGAGTGCGAGGATTCCGGGACAACGCACCGACGAATCAGGTAAATATTAATTACTGATATTTGTTTACTCCCTAATATTTAGATGTCAATTAGGCGTTGATGTTTAAAAAATCGTCTACATATATATGTGATAGGCGAGATCGTGCCCGGTGCCAAACAGAAGAGAACCAGAGGCCCCGTCGTCGGCAAGTTACTGGACGACGCCATTCAGGCTAGCGGTGGTGGCCAGGTTATGATTCCGAGGGGGGATGAAGGGCAGGTGATCGAGGGAAGGGTCACTCGGAAGTACGCGGGGATGGCGGTTTAGGGTTTAGGGTTTAGGGTTGAGGGTTTAGGGTTGAGGGTTTAGGGTTGAGGGTTGAGGGTTGAGGGTTGAGGGTTGAGGGTTGAGGGTTTAGGGTTGAGGGTTTAGGGTTGAGGGTTGAGGGTTGAGGGTTGAGGGTTGAGGGTTGAGGGTTGAGGGTTGAGGGTTGAGGGTTGAGGGTTGAGGGTTGAGGGTTGAGGGTTGAGGGTTGAGGGTTGAGGGTTGAGGGTTGAGGGTTGAGGGTTGAGGGTTGAGGGTTGAGGGTTGAGGGTTGAGGGTTGAGGGTTGAGGGTTGAGGGTTGAGGGTTTAGGGTTTAGGGTTTAGGGTTTAGGGTTTAGGGTTTAGGGTTTAGGGTTTAGGGTTTAGGGTTTAGGGTTTAGGGTTTAGGGTTTAGGGTTTAGGGTTTAGGGTTTAGGGTTTAGGGTTTAGGGTTTAGGGTTTAGGGTTTAGGGTTTAGGGTTTAGGGTTTAGGGTTTAGGGTTTAGGGTTTAGGGTTTAGGGTTTAGGGTTTAGGGTTTAGGGTTTAGGGTTTAGGGTTTAGGGTTTAGGGTTTAGGGTTTAGGGTTTAGGGTTTAGGGTTTAGGGTTTAGGGTTTAGGGTTTAGGGTTTAGGGTTTAGGGTTTAGGGTTTAGGGTTTAGGGTTTAGGGTTTAGGGTTTAGGGTTTAGGGTTTAGGGTTTAGGGTTTAGGGTTTAGGGTTTAGGGTTTAGGGTTTAGGGTTTAGGGTTTAGGGTTTAGGGTTTAGGGTTTAGGGTTTAGGGTTTAGGGTTTAGGGTTTAGGGTTTAGGGTTTAGGGTTTAGGGTTTAGGGTTTAGGGTTTAGGGTTTAGGGTTTAGGGTTTAGGGTTTAGGGTTTAGGGTTTAGGGTTTAGGGTTTAGGGTTTAGGGTTTAGGGTTTAGGGTTTAGGGTTTAGGGTTTAGGGTTTAGGGTTTAGGGTTTAGGGTTTAGGGTTTAGGGTTTAGGGTTTAGGGTTTAGGGTTTAGGGTTTAGGGTTTAGGGTTTAGGGTTTAGGGTTTAGGGTTTAGGGTTTAGGGTTTAGGGTTTAGGGTTTAGGGTTTAGGGTTTAGGGTTTAGGGTTTAGGGTTTAGGGTTTAGGGTTTAGGGTTTAGGGTTTAGGGTTTAGGGTTTAGGGTTTAGGGTTTAGGGTTTAGGGTTTAGGGTTTAGGGTTTAGGGTTTAGGGTTTAGGGTTTAGGGTTTAGGGTTTAGGGTTTAGGGTTTAGGGTTTAGGGTTTAGGGTTTAGGGTTTAGGGTTTAGGGTTTAGGGTTTAGGGTTTAGGGTTTAGGGTTTAGGGTTTAGGGTTTAGGGTTTAGGGTTTAGGGTTTAGGGTTTAGGGTTTAGGGTTTAGGGTTTAGGGTTTAGGGTTTAGGGTTTAGGGTTTAGGGTTTAGGGTTTAGGGTTTAGGGTTTAGGGTTTAGGGTTTAGGGTTTAGGGTTTAGGGTTTAGGGTTTAGGGTTTAGGGTTTAGGGTTTAGGGTTTAGGGTTTAGGGTTTAGGGTTTAGGGTTTAGGGTTTAGGGTTTAGGGTTTAGGGTTTAGGGTTTAGGGTTTAGGGTTTAGGGTTTAGGGTTTAGGGTTTAGGGTTTAGGGTTTAGGGTTTAGGGTTTAGGGTTTAGGGTTTAGGGTTTAGGGTTTAGGGTTTAGGGTTTAGGGTTTAGGGTTTAGGGTTTAGGGTTTAGGGTTTAGGGTTTAGGGTTTAGGGTTTAGGGTTTAGGGTTTAGGGTTTAGGGTTTAGGGTTTAGGGTTTAGGGTTTAGGGTTTAGGGTTTAGGGTTTAGGGTTTAGGGTTTAGGGTTTAGGGTTTAGGGTTTAGGGTTTAGGGTTTAGGGTTTAGGGTTTAGGGTTTAGGGTTTAGGGTTTAGGGTTTAGGGTTTAGGGTTTAGGGTTTAGGGTTTAGGGTTTAGGGTTTAGGGTTTAGGGTTTAGGGTTTAGGGTTTAGGGTTTAGGGTTTAGGGTTTAGGGTTTAGGGTTTAGGGTTTAGGGTTTAGGGTTTAGGGGTTTAGGGTT